>CM057344.1:53422346-55939846 GCA_030015575.1 Agapanthus africanus | reverse complement strand
CCATATCTCCCAAAGTGTAACAACCCTAATTTTCTTATACACTTTTTCCATACAAATTTTTAAATCGTTTTTTTTCAAAATCCTTAAAGGGCTATTTATTGCCTGAGCACAAGACTTAAGTAATTAATTAGCAATTTAATTACAAGAAGGAGCTTGTAGCTCATTGATAATACCTTGCACTGCTGAACCAAGCCACCAGTGTTCAAATCCCATACCCCACATTATTTTTAATATTGATTTTTTTAAAAACCTTTAGAATACCAAGGGTTTACACGTGCATATCTCACAAAAACCCCACTACACCCAAAAATATAATATTGCCAGGGGTTAGATGAACCGTCGGGGGGATCCCGGCCGCCTGACTCGGCCGGGAATCAGCCAAATCGGCCTCGACTCGGCCGACTCAGTCCTCCGATCGAGTCACGGCCGAGTCGGCCGATTCCGGCGACGACCCCAACACAAAAAATGTGTCTTTTGGTCTTCCCTGTACACCTGCAAAATTTTATCCTCAGACCATTTCCAGAGCTCTTTTAAAACCCCATTTACTCCACTTTTATTACATTTTAATATATTTTAATACATTTTTAAATTAAAACTCTTCATCTACCCTAACCCTATAAATACCACCCCTACCTTCTCATCTCAAACTCTGAGCCAACTCTCTAGAATTTTCAAGAAACTTTTGTGTGCAATCGAAGTGAGCGAAAGACGAAGCTCCGGCGAATTCTTCGGTGGATTTTCCGGTAACGTCCGTAGGAACTCCCGGCGACGAAACGACGCACCGCCGACTCCTTCCGAACCATCTCCCTCTTCTAGTTGTCCTAAACCTGTAAGTCCCCAAATTCTACCTCTCTTTTCGTTTCTAAAATACGGATTTACAAAACCCGACGGAATCGGAACAAATCCGATTTTCGATTCAGTTTCTTCATAAAACTTTATTTCTCGTTAATACAATTACGCTTAAACACTCTTATGTTGACTATTAAACACTAATCAACCAAATTGATTAAATTTCATATCACAAAATAATTGCTAGTTCCTTTTACCGTATTTTTCATTTAAATACCACATAGTTCCTTTTGTGACATTTAAACCATTAAACTTTTTATACCTTTAACTTGATCACGAGGTAACGATCTATCTCCTCACACACTCATATGCAACATAGAATACGGGGGAAAACGACATCTTTACAAATAAATAACCTTTGAGTTAATAAAAAAAATATCTAGACTCAGCCAATTAAGGACTGTCGCGCTCATTAGGACAGATGAAGGTTGTGGGCATTCAGTCGTTTATCTAAACCTGATTTTGTGATGCCTAAGCTAGACAAGTGAGAAAGGTAACTTTAAAAGGCCCGTCTCACGGTGAATCGTGAGCGGAACCCTCCTTTCTTCACCTGTACTTACCTGACCACAATTGGCGGTGAAGAGGCGATTTGAAGGATATCTCACAACTTGTTGCTTTGGACCAGTTAAGAGCAGTCTAGTTGACTTAGGAGGCCCTAGAACATAGAATACGGGAAAACGACACTTTTTCATTTAAATACTATAATTAATAAAACCGTTTTCCTTAATGATTAGTATTTATACAAATCTTTGTAAAGCGCCGCTACAACCCATTTGGGGAACCCGTTCTGGATGGTGCGGATTATCGTACATCCTCGGGCTTAGTAGTGTAAGATTCAGACATCCGCAAGGAGCATTCGGTCTCGAAAGATTTAAAATACGAAATCTTAAGAAAAACGAGATTTCTAGAATATAATATATATACTAAAATTATTTTCATATAAATATATGTATATGTAACATTAAAATATTTATTTTGAATTATTATAAATATTCCAACTCTTTTCAAAAAATCACAAGAATCATTTACACTAAAATACCATGAATTCCATATAAATCAATATCACAAATAAATACCTTTTATTATGAAAATAGGATATTTTCACTAGAAATATCACAATATAAAATCTACATTCATTACAACTCTAAAGACGATTAATAAATACTTGGGGTATATTTCGAAAAGTATATAAAAGTATTTTTACATAAACCCTCTCAAGTTTTATAATTTACCATAAGGACCCTAGTAAATATAGGTTTAAGCGGGACCAAACTCTTGAGTCTCAGGGAGTCGGAGAAGTGGGTGCTTACCTATCTAAGGTAGACAACTTAACAACGGTGTTATCAATACGGTAATCGTCTTGGAAAAAGAAACAAATCCTGCCGCCCATATGCAGTGGTTACCGATAACATCAAAACAATCAGGACTTCAATTTACTTTTCTAATTGTCTGACTCAGAGTGAGTCTCATTATAATCTGACTTGAATATAATTCGAGTATAATCTACAATCTATAATCTACAATCTACAATCTTCAATATTACAATTCAACATGAATTCATGAACCCAATTATCAATCTATACAACTTGACTGAACCGAACTATGGATATACATTCCATTTACATGGTTTTCCAGTTATTCTATTTACATGATTCTACGGTTACATCCGTTTACTGATATCATGGTTTCGGTCAGTCAATCAATTATACAATCAATACAATTTACAACACAAACAATACAAACAAGATATCTCGGGGTTTAAGAGGTAAATTGGTATGGAAGGTGTTAGAAGTAGCACGAGACAGTAAGACTTAATACACCTAACATGAATCCAGTTGCTGTTGTACCGTGGCATAAACGGTTCCTTATACTATACTTGCCTCTAGTCTCTTGCATATAGAGACTCCTCTCGTATACACTGGCATTCTTCTGTACCAAGTTACAAACAACAGCGTTAATACAACATTACAACAATATAATACAACTTTAAAAGATACCTTTTTATTCTGTCTATTCTACTTTCCTCTTATCTTTGGGACTTACCGAGCGACCTGTTCGCTGACAACATTCTATTTCCTTCTTCTTTGAATGTCGTCAGGTGATTTGGAACCGTCAGAGATCGAGCCCACTGCTAAAGACTTGGACCATTTCAGTGAAGACCCCGAGCTCTAATCATTGTACACATTCCATTCAGTACTTTCATTTCTATTATGCCATTGTTTAGGCATTGCTTTTTATTCAGTTGTATTTACTTTTCATCATTGTACAAAAGAATGTTAATAAATAAAGTGGCTGTTCAGTTTATATCTCTTGTCTCTTGTGCTTGCTTTTATATTGTTTAGATACGTTTAGCGTATTTACTTCACAGTAAATACGTAGCGGCCTCGTTGCGTCCCCTTCACCGTATACCGGGAAGCGGGGCGTGACACAAAGTTCTAGGAGTACACACCGCTCCATGTCTCCCAGGCAGTGCTACTAGAAGAGGCTAAGGGCGAGGGGTTCTTCAAGCTCCCCCTCGATCCCGCGAATGGCCTCAAAGCGAACTCGGGGCCCCTACCGTGGGTTCCACAGGTTGCTAGGCTACTCCACAGAGAGTTGTAAGCAGCTCTGAGACTACATCGAGGAGCTCATCCGTTCAGAACACCTAGCCGCATACCTAAGGGACAAGCGGCAAGCTGACCGTGAGCAGGAACAACGTCCCCCTCCAGCCGAGCTGACCATCGGCCAGATCATGGTGGTATCAGCGGAGGATACGTCTGGTACCCACGAAGCTCGGTACCCTATGCCGGGCATAGATTCCAACAGACATCCGGGGGGGGCTCGAGCTGCACGAATAAGAACATCTACTAGCATGTATTTTCTTTTCAGAGCAATGTACATCTTTCTCGAGATCTTTTGTTTATATAATAAAGGGATTAATAAATCATTGCAGAAAAGAAAAAAAAGAATCTTATTCATTCGAGAGGTACTATTGGCTCCTCAGCCATACATAAAACAAAATATATATTACAACAGCGGGGAAATGGGGTGCAGAGAGCATTGTTCGTGGTACTCTGAGGATATTTCTGCCAGCCGAGCCCTCGCTGCACCTAATCTCTCCCTTCGATGACCCCCGCTAGCATCGGCATCGAGCCTCAAGTGGTAGCACTCAAGGACGAGCCTCCGAGCGATTTAGCCGGCTCGTAGAGATCAGGCCGAAACGCCTTTGAAACCTCAGCTTACCAACGGCCTCGTCTTTCAGCTGCTCGGATAAGGGGTTGTAGAGCCCCGACGACGCTCTCTAGATGGAGTACATTAACACCTGATGTAGGGAGGAGCACCGGGGGAGCAATTGACCGAAATGATCCTCGATCCGGCCTATCACCAACTGCACCTTGTCATCAGTGCAGTACTGATCGTAGAGATACACGTTCTCGAAGCTTATGATATCGGGGATAGTGAAAGGGAAGTCCTTCATTCTTGCGTTTTGGGTGTGAGGAAAAGAGTCATCAACAATCTCTCCATTTTATAGCCCACAATGCCTCCGGAGTCCAACAGCTGCCGGCAACTGTGCCGCCACGCGGCAGACATCGTGCCGCTCGATGCGAAATCGAAACAACGCGGCTCTGGCACTTCGCCTCCTCTATGCGTTCGTGGCACGCGTCACTCACGACTGTCCATTTTCCCAAAGCCCTCATGAAGAGGTAGCCCAGCAGCTACCCTGCTCGGCTATCCCTGGCCGGTAGCTCGCCTACCCCACAACGCCAGTGATCTAAACCCTCACTAAGAGGCAACCGAGCAGCTTCACTGCTTGGTTCATCCTTGGCAAGCCTCCCACGCCCCTCTAGCGCCAAGGACCGAAGCCCTCACCAAGAGACAGCCCTGCAGCTACCCTGCTCGGCCATCCCTGGCCGGTAGCTTCCTTATCCTCCAGCGCCAGGGATCGAAGCCTTCACCAAGAGGCAGCCCTGCAGCTACCCTGCTCGGCTATCCCTGGCTGGTAGCTTCCCTACCCTACAACGCCAGGGATCGAAGCCCTTACGAAGAGGCAACCGAGCAGCTTCACTGCTTGGTTCATCCTTGGCAGGCCTCCTACGGCCCCTCCAGCGCCAAGGACCGAAGCCCTCACCAAGAGATAGCTCTGCAACTACCCTGCTTGGCCATCCCTGGCTGGTAGCTTCGCTATCCTCCAGCGCCAGCGACCGAAGCCCTCACCAAGAGGCAGCCCTGTAGCTACCTTGCTCGGCTATCCTTGGCCGGTAGCTCGCCTACCCCACAACACCAGGGATCTAATCCTTCACTAAGAGGCAACAGAGCAGATTCACTGGTTGTTTCATCCTTGGCAGGCCTCCCACAGCCCCTCAAGCGCCAAGGATCGAAGCCCTCACCAAGAGGCAGCCCTGCAGCTACCCTTCGGCTATCCCTGGCTGGTAGCTTCCCTACCCCACAACGCCAAGGATCGAAGCCCTCACCAAGAGGCAGCCCTGCAGCTACCCTGCTCGGCTATCCCTGGCTGGTAGCTTCCCTACCCCACAACGCCAGGGATCGAAGCCCTCACCAAGAGGCAGCCCTGCAGCTACCCTGCTCGGCTGTTAGCCTCCCTACCCCACAACGCCAGGGATCAAAGCCCTCGCCAAGAGGCACCAGGCAGCTATCCTGCTCGGCTATCCCTGGCTGGTAGCTTCCCTACCCCACAACGCCAGGGATCAAAGCCCTCGCCAAGAGGCACCGGGCAGCAACCCTGCTCGGCCATCCTTAAGGATAAAAAGCCCTCACCAAGAGGCACCGGGTAGTAACCCTGCTCGGTCATCCTTAGTAGGCCACTTACGGCCCCTCCCGCGCTAAGGACGAAAAGCCCTCGAAAGAGACAACCGGGCCCACCCTTGCTCGGTTATCCCTGGCTGGTAGCTCCCTACCCCAACAAACCAGGGATCAAAGCCCTTGCCAAAAGGCAACCGGGCCCGTCCTTGCTCGGTTATCCCTGGTTGATAGCTCCCTACCCCAACAAACCAGGGATTAAAGCCCTCGCCAAGAGGCACCGGGCAGTAACCCTGCTCGGCCCGTCCTTAAGGATCAAAACCTTTGCAAGAGGCAACCGGGCCCGCCCTTACTCGGTTATCCCTGGCTGGTAGCTCCCTACCCCAACAAACCAGGGATTAAAGCCCTCGCCAAGAGGTACCGGGCAGTAACCCTGCTCGGCCATCCTTAGTAGGCCACTTACGGCCCCTCCCGCGCTAAGGATCAAAACCCTCGCAAGAGGCAACCGGGCCCGCCCTTGCTCGGTTATCCTTGGCTGGTAGCTCCCTACCCCAACACACCAAGGATCAAAGCCCTCACCAAGAGGCACCGAGCAGCTACCCTGCTCGGCCCCGTCCTTAGTAGGCTCTGCTCGGCCCCGTCCTTAGTAGGCTACTCATGGCCCCTCCCGCGCTAAGAATCAAAAGCCCTCGTAAGAGGCAACCGGGCCCACCCTTGCTCGGTTATCCCTGGCTGGTAGCTCCCTACCCCAACACCCCAAGGATTAAAGCCCTCGCTAAGAATCCCCGAGCAGCTACCCTGCTCGGCTACGTCCTTAGTAGGCCTCTCACGCCCCCCCTCGCGCTAAGGAACAAAAGCCATTGCATAAGGGATCTGAGCGGCTACCCTGCTCGGCTATCCCCGACTGCCAATTCACTACCTTACAACTCCAGGGATCGAAACCCTCGCCTAGAGGCCCCGGGCAGCTACCCTGCTCAGTCTATCATCAACATACCTCTCCGAGCCTTCCACGCTAAGGAACATGACCTCACCAAGAGGCATCCGGTTCTACGTATAAGCGATCTCTATCTTGACGTCGGGGCCATGGAGATACCGTCCCCCCGCCGGTCTTTACACACTCGGCAAACGAACAGATTCAACTCGATGTGTGATCGCTAGACAAAGAACCGACATAAAACGAAGGCAGTACCGCGCAAATACAAGTGTCTACCAACAAAGGAAAATACAAGCACAAACACTATTGCAAAAACAAAAATCTTTATTCACATAGCACAAAGTCTTTACAAGGGTATTGTGGGCTCCCCAGCCTTACAAAATACCCGGAGGCCTACAAAATTCCCAAGGCAACAAAAAGAAGAAAAAACAAGAAGACAAGGGGCTTCAGGCCACAGGGCCAGGTGCAACACAGGGAAGCTCAGCGCCTGCCATAAGAACCTCGGTGTCGCCCTCGCCGGGTATCTCTTCCCCGACCTCGTCCCCGGGGCCGTCCCCCTGCTCGTTATCCCCGCGAGGATATTCGGCCCGGAGCTCCTCGTCAGCGAACTCCGGCATCCGAGCCTTGACGTCGTCGAAGGCCTCGTGCTAGATGGCGGTGGTGGCCGAGGCTAGGACGGTGTAGAACTGTTCCGACTTCTGGAAGTTCTCCACCGACTTCTGGAAGTTCTCCACCGCTTTCGCCGCTCTGAGGCCGGCTCGCTTCGCCACCTCTACCGCAGCTTCCAACTCCTTCTGGAGGGTGCTCGCGGACTCCTTCATGGTGCCGACGAGCACCCTGGAATCCCGAAGCTTGGCCTCGGCATCCTGGGCGGCCTCGCGGAACCTGGCAACCTCCTGCTTCGCGGCCGCCGTCTCTTCCTTCGCGTCCGCCGCCTTCTGCTTCCCTGTCGCCACCTCGCCCTCAAGGGCAGCGACCCTCGCCATCGCCGCCTCCAGATCCCGCTTTGAGCTCTCTTCCAGCGAGGAGAGCTTGCCCGCGGCCTGCATCGCCGGGACTATTTCATCCTCCTCCATTCGGACGACGAGAGCGACGTGCTGGAGGACCTGAAGAAATCAGAAGGGGGTCAGAAAGAAAAAGAAGCACCAAATCTCGTGAATGACGAGACGCTAAAGAGAAAAATCGAGTGAAGTACGAGCACTAACCCACACGAACTCTTGGGCGATGGACGCCATTTGCGCCTTCAAAGTCCCCCCAGGGACCTTACCCCCGGCCGACCTCTCCATGTCGGACAGCAAGCTGTCAGCGACGGAAAGCCCCGAGGGCAGCTTAAAGCGGAGCTCCCCCTCGTCCACCAAGATCGGTGAGGCCGGGGTCCGCGGGACTATGCGGAGGAACCTCTTGAGGGCCGACGGCGGAGGGCTGGTCTCTACCTCCGAAGCCGGGGCCTCCTGCCCCCGAACCCGCTTTCGGCTCGGCGCCTCGCTGGACTCCGGGACGTGATCCGCACTGAAGCGCGGAGGCAGGGAGGCTGCTGGGAGAGACGGGATCGTCGTCCGATGAGAAGAGCTAGCCCCTCCAGCCTTCGACCCCTTCTTCGGCTTGCGCATGGCCGCTCGAAGGTAGCTCAGGTCCATGGGTTCTGCACAAGGCAAGATACAATGAAGTTAGCAACACAAACAAAAATGAAAATAAACGCAAGCCTAACAGAACACCTATGAGCTCCTAACTTACCGACGAACTGGGTGGGGCTGAGCCCGGCCCAACTAAGGGCCCGCTCAGAAAGCAGCACGTCAGCCCGAGAAATGGGCTCCCACTCCGTCACTCTCACCGCGTCAGGGTCGTTCGACGGGCTTCCCCGCCGGCACCTATCCCTAGACCACTGGGTGGACACGGGCTAGTCCTCACCTTCCGGCGGCCCAATGAAGAAAAACTTCTTCTACCAATCGTGGATGGAAGAAGGCAGGGCGACGACACCCGACCCGGGTACACTCCCCCGTCGTTTCCTAAAAGAGAGATAAACCCACCTTGGGTTACCCGCACGGGTGCCGGGGTGGCTTTTGTAAACAAGAGAGGAGACAAGGATGGACAGACTAAAATGAATCGTCTGCAACTTCAAGTGGACCACGAACCCAAGGAGAATCCTCCATGAGTTCGGCACTAGCTGGCCCGGAGCTAGCCCAAAGTAATTTAGCGCCCTAACAACCTCGGGAAAGAAGGGCAGGCGCATTCCGGCCCAAAAGGATTCCAGGTATAAGGCAATCTCTTTATCCCGTACCTGATCCGCCCTCTCTCCTTCCTCGGCCAAACGTAGAGTGTAGCCGGGCGGGATATGGAAACGAGCCCGAGCGATGGCAAGCTCGTTCTCGTACCTCACCAAAGATGGCACGCCAAGGGCATCCGCCACCTCTGCTCGGGGATCCGCCCCTGACGCGTGGCCCCGGGAAGAAGATCTGACCATAACTCCCCGGGAAGGCTCCGACTCGGCGGAGAGATCCCTAGAATCTACCCTGACGACTGTAGGGTGTTTTTCGTCACCCCATTGAGATGGGAATACGCGCGCTCTTGTCAGGCGTACTACAGATTCCCTCTGCCTAGGGTAGGCCGGGGTTTAATGATTGTGGGGATCCGAATCTCCGGCAGCCGCGGACTAAGCTGCCGTTAATTACCCCTCGCCTTTGGGGCGAGGGAACTTCCGATTAACGGGTTAAGCTGGTCATGCGAACTCAATGTGCAGTGTACGTGTGTTTTGTTTTGGAGGGGGGTTTAAATATGTCGGGAGCCACGCAGAGTTTTTACGGGGGTCCTGCTACCCAGATAGCGGGCTGGGGGTCAAGGGGGCTAGCAGCCCCTTTGCGGGGCAGCGTCCCGTTAGAAATTTTTTTCTAGCAGGGACAGTGTCATGGAGTATGTGTGTATGCACATATGTATACATATGTATATATATATATTTATATATATATGAAAAAAAGAGGGGGAAAAGGCATCCAAAGGATGCGTGAGGGCAGCACCTTGGACGCTGTGCGCTCAGGCCCTAGAGTGCCACGTGTCGGCACGTGGGCGCTCTGTGCTTGAGCGCTGGGCGCTTGAGCGCAAACGCGCCACGCGTCGGCACGTGGGCGCTTTGCGCTTCAGCGCCTGACGCTCGAGCGCAAGTGCGCCACGTGTCGGCACGGGGGCAACTTGCGCTTGAGCGCAAGTGCGCCACGTGTCGGCACGGGGGCAACTTGCGCTTGAGCGCAAGTGCGCCACGTGTCGGCACGTGGGCACTTTGCGCTTGAGCGCAGGGCACTGTAGTGCAAGCGCGCCACGTGTCGGCACGTGGGCACTTTGCGCTTGAGCGCAGGGCGCTGTAGTGCAAGCGCGCCACGTGTCGGCACGTGGACGCTCTGCGCTCGAGCGCTGAGCGCTTGAGCGCAAGCGCGCCACGTGTCGGCATGCGGGCGCTCTGTGCTTGAGCGCCGGCGAGGAAAAGAGGCTTTTAGCCTAAAAGAAAATTTCTCGGAAGAGAAATCAGAGAGGAGTTAGACTCCTGAGTGTGTTTTCGGGGTTAATGGAAGGGGTTCTTCTTCTTCCTCCTCTGTTAGCTGGATCTTGAAGATCAAAAGATGTGAGATCTCAAAATCTCTTCTTTTTGGGATCTAATGACAGATCCAAGTTCCTCTTTGTGGGTTTGGTGGTGAAAAACTATCTTGTTTTTGAAAAGGAATAGTAAAACTCTTGATTTAATTCAGAAGAAAGAAGAAGGTTTGAGACCTTAAGAAAAGAGAAAGAAATACAAACCCTAAGTTTTTGAGAGAATGAAAGTGTGTATTCTTATTCATCATCATTTTGCCTTATATCGGCTTACATATTTGCATATAGCCCCTTGGGCTTTACAAAAATGGCATTTTAGCCATCCCATGGCTCATGTGCCATTTCATTTTTGCACATAAGCCATGGGCTTACAAAATATTGGCTTTATGCCCATTTTGTTTACATTCATGCATAAACAATTATATAAAAATTATTTATTACATGATTTTGTTGTTGGCACGGGGAGGCTGGCCGCGGGCTCGACTTGGGCATGGGCCCGCTTGACCTGGGCTTGGGCCCACCTGGTTTGGGGTTGACTTTGATTTTGACTTGGTCAACCGGGGTGTAAATTTTTACTCCAACAAATTGCCCCCCATCAATAAATGCATACAGCATATGTGGGTCGTGTGCATGAAATTGATGGATCTTCTTTTGCGAGCATGCGACTTGCTTTGGTTTTCACTTTTTGGGATGCACTGCCCTTTTTACGACATGGACGGTTGGCGCTTGACGCGTCTCCGAGATAGAGTGTCCGTGGTAGACGTTTCTCTTGTCCGGAGCGATCCGGTTCCTGCTTTGTAGGAAGCCTGCACTGCCCTTTTTGCGACATGGACGGTCGACGCTTGACGCGTCTTCGAGACGGAGTGTCCGTGGTAGACGTTTCCCTGACCCGGAGTGATTTGGTTCCCGATTTGTGGGGACCCTGCACTGCCCGTTTTGCGACATGGATGGTCGACGCTCTGATCCGGAGCGATTTGGTAGACGTGTCCCCGGCACGGAGTGTCGCTGGTCGACGTTTCCCCGAGGCGGAGTGTCGTTGTTGGACGTTTCTTTGATGTGGAGTGTCTGTGTTGGACGTTTCCCCGATGCAGAGTGTCGCTTGCTGACGTGTCCCCGGCACGGAGTGTCTGCTTCACGTTTCCCCGGCACGGAGTGTCGTTGTTGGACGTTTCCCTAATGCGGAGTGTCTGTGCTGGACGTTTCCCCGATGCAGAGTGTCGCTTGTTGACGTGTCCCAGGCACGGAGTGTCGCTGATCGACTTTTCCCAGATGCGGAGTGTCGGGTTGACTTTTCCCCGGCACGGAGTGTCGCTGATCGACTTTTCCCCGGCACGGAGTGTCGCGGGTTGATTTTTCCCCGGCACGGAGTGTCGCTGATCGACTTTCCCCGGCGCGGAGTGTCGGGTTGACTTTTCCCCGGCACGGAGTGTCGCCGATCGACTTTTCCCCGGCTCGGAGTGTCGCGGGTTGACTTTTCCCCGGCATGGAGTGTCGCTGATCGACTTTTCCCCGGCTCGGAGTGTCGGTGGTTGAATTTTCCCCGGCACGGATTTTCGCTGATCGACTTTTCCCCGGCGCGGAGTGTCGGTGGTTGAATTTTCCCCGGCACGGATTGTCGCTAATCGACTTTTTCCCGGCGCGGAGTGTCGGGTCGACTTTTCTCCGGCACGGAGTGTCGCTGATCGACTTTCCCCGGCGCGGAGTGTCGGTGGTTGACTTTTCCCCGGCACGGAGTGTCGCTGATCGACTTTTCCCCGGCGCGGAGTGTCGGGTTGACTTTTCCCCGGCACGGAGTATCGCTGATCGATTTTTCCCCGGCGCGGAGTGTCGGGTTGACTTTTCCCCGGCACGGAGTGTCGCTGATCGACTTTTCCCCGGCGCGGAGTGTCGGGTTGATTTGATTCCGAGGCGGAGCGTAATTCCGGTAGGGAAGGTAGATATCCCAAGGCGAAGCATGATTTCGACACGGGGTAAATTCTGGGACGGAGCATGATTCCGCCATAGAGATTGTTGGTTTGATTTGATTTGGGTTGACATCAGTATCGCTACACTGGAATATGGTACCAGGAGCGAATCATCATCTGTCTTGAGAGGATTTGGGAACTGGTTTTCTGTCGGCATCTGCATTGCTGCACTGGAATAATGCCAAGAGCAACTCATCATGTGCCCCGGGAGGATTTAGATTTGGTTTTTTGTTAGGCATCTGCATTGCTGCACTGGAATAATGCCAGGAGCAACTCATCATTTGTCCCGGGAGGATTTGGGAATTAGTTTTCTGTCGGCATCTGCATTGCTACACTGGAATAATGCCAGTAGCAACTCATCATGTGCCCCGGGAGGATTTGGATTTGGTTTTTTGTTTGGTATCTGCATTGCTGCACTGGAATAATGCCAGGAGCAACTCATCATTTGCCCTGGGAGGATTTGGGAATTGGTTTTGTTTTGGCATCTGCATTGCTGCATTGGAATAATGCCAGGAGCAACTCATCATGTGCCCCGAGAGGATTTGGGAATTGGTGGTTTAAGAGACAGGTTTAGATCCCTGTCACCTAAGGCTTTTCCATTTTGTGAGCCGTAAGGGTCTTACAAAGCATTTTCTTCTTACGGGTCGTAAGGATCCCGTAGGTGTATTTTCTCCTTAGGAGTCGTGGGGACTCCTAAGTGTATTGCTCCTTTGTGAGTCATAAGGATCTCACGCGGGAATTTTCTCCTCACAAAGTCGAGAGGACTTTGCGAGTGCATTTCATTTTTTTCTTCTTTTACGAGTTTGCGCCCTTTCGGGTTTTCACAAACTCGTCGGCAGTCCTGCTGTTTTTACTCACGGAGCCCTTTCGGGTTTTCATCCGTGCCCATTTTGCTTGTGGACATACCGTTTTTTCTGTTGGAGGGATCGGGATTGTCTTACGCCCGTGGATTGTATACGGTTTTGTAGGATGTTGATCCAGACCGTAGGGCCGGAAAAATTTCAGGACCTTGTTAGCGTCTGCATCGCTGCACTGGAATGTGGCACCAGGAGCGACTCATCATTCGCCATCGGGGTATGGGATTTGGAATTTGGTTGGCGTCTGCATCGCTGCACTGGAATATGCTACCAGGAGCGACTCATCATTCGCCACTTGGGGGTTGGGAAGCGATGGCTTAGGAGACAGGTTTAGATCCCTATCACCTAAGGCTTTCCAATTTCATGGGCCGTGAGGGTCCCATAAAGGCATTTTCTCCCTGCGAGTCGTAAGGATCCCGCAGGTGTATTTTTTCCTTAGGAGTCGTGAGGACTCCTAAGTGTGTTTTTCCTTTGTGACTCGTAAGGATCCTACAAAGGTTTGTTCTTCTCATGTATCGTGAGGACACATGAGTGGATTTCCCTCCTTCCCAGTTTAATGACTTAGATGTCGATTGTTTCCAGTTTAACGACGTGGTGGTCATCTGTTTCCAGTTTAAAGACTTAGAGGTCTGCTGTTTCCAGTTTAAAGACGTAGAGGTCATTTGTTTCCAGTTTAAAGACTTAGAGGTCTGCTGTCTCCAGTTTAACGACTTGGAGGTCATCTGTCTCCAGTTTAACGACTTGGAGGTCATCTGTCTCCAGTTTAACGACTTGGAGGTCATCTGTTTCCAGTTTAACGACTTAGAGGTCATCTGTTTCCAGTTTAAAGACTTAGAGGTCATCTGTTTCCAGTTTAATGACTTAGAGGTCATATGTTTCCAGTTTAACGACTTGGAGGTCATCTGTTTCCAGTTTAACGATGTGGTGGTCATCTGTTTCCAGTTTAAAGACTTAGGGGTCGTCTGTTTCCAGTTTAAAGACTTAGGGGTCGTCTGCTTCTAGTTTTAAAGACGTGGAGGTCTATTTATTTCCAGTTTTAAAGACGTGGAGGTCTATTGGATTGATTTGGAATTTTGGGATAGGGGCCGGCGTCAGCGTTGTTAACACTGAAGCACATGTGCCAGGACACATGAGTGGGTCTTCCCAATGGAGCATAATTCCAAAAGCGGAGGCCAGCCGCGTAACTGGTGGTTGCGGTAGGGCATGGGTATGCTGAGGATTATTTGAGCCCGTGGATTGTATACGGCAGTCAATTTGGGGACTAGTCGTAGGGCCGAGGGAATTTTGAAAAATTGGATTTTTGTTTGTGTTTTTTTTGTTTTACCGCGATTGCTCTATCCTTTCAGCTTTTCTTATCACGAAGATCGCGATTGCCCTATCATTTCGGCTTTTATTCTCGGTTGCCCCATCATTTCGGCTTTATTTTCATCTTTATTTTACTCGCTGATTTTTATTGCGAGTTGCCCCATCATTTCGGCTTTTCTCTATTTTTCTTTTATTTACACTTTTTTTTGTTTATTTACATATATATATGTATATTTTTACATTCCCAGTTTAACGACTTAGAGGTCGATTGTTTCCAGTTTAATGACGTGGTGGTCAGCTGTTCCCAGTTTAACGACGTGGTGGTCCTTTTTGCTTATCCCAGCTCCTTGAACTTTGATCTTGGCGGAGCTGTGTTGATGACCTAGCTCTGTGGCTTTGCCGATACATCCGAGGATTGTGAAGTTTTTCCAAGCTTATATTGGTCCTCTGCCCAATCTTTGAAAATATAGCAGTCTTCGATGGTATGACCCACCACTCTATGATATGGGCAGTATATGGGATTGCCGGTCATGTTCATTTCCTGTGGCCTCTTTGGAACAGGCAGTTGCAGACCGCTGTTCAGGGCGTCCATGAATATTTTGCGGACTTCATCCCTCCTGAAGGAGTATACCTTCTTCTTTCTCTCCATTGGAGTAGGTGCCTTTACTGATTCTGGTCCTCGAGGCCGATCAGTCTTTGGTTCGCCCCTTTCAGATAATGGCACATGTCTGGGAGGATTAGGTTCCTGAAAGGCTTCGGTCTCCATTTGCATGAAATCAGCGGCCGTAGCTTGACTGTTTGCTAACGCGCCTTTAGACAGTTCTATCTCTCCCGTCCTGTATTGCCTTTCGACCCAATCTTTGAAGACGAAGCAGTCCTCAATGGCATAACCTATCATCCTGTGATAGAGGCAATATTCTGGGTCGTCGGTCATATTCGCTTCTTGCGGTCTCTTTGATTCCGGCAGTTGTAGACCGTTTCTTAGGGCGTCCCTGAATATCTTGTGGACTTTTTCCCTTTTGAAGGAATAAACCTTTTCCAGCTTCTCTTTCAGAGGTGATTCCCTCCCGGCGTATGTATCGGAGGGACTGGAGGCTGATTGCGACCGTTTTTCATGAAGGCGCTCCGCTGTTAGGTTGAAGGGGGTATCAGTTGGCTGCCTCCGGGTATCAATCCTTGGCTCATGAACCAAAATTTGATTTTGCTGTAATTGCAATCGGGCGACTTGGGTCGCGAGATCTGCCACGACGTTTGCCAGCTCGTCGACTTTGGAATAGACCTCGGCCATCTTCTCATCCCTGTCCTGAAATTGCCTTTGAAGCCATTAGAATAATGCTTGTTCTGTAGTTCCAGCTATGACAACCGGGTAATCTTTATTGCCTGAGCTCAATTCCGCAGGAACCATGGGCTCCTCTAGCTTATTGGCCTGAGCGGGCTCTTCATTATTTAGATCGAGCCGATACTGGGTAATGTCAACCATATCATCACCATGGCTGTGAAGAAGAGGAGGGTTCGTTTCTTCATATCCGGCCATGTAGACAGTGTGGATAACACATTCAGCCATTCTTTCATCACTGGCAGCTGGTTTCGCGGAGCGGTCCGGGCTTTGGAAATTCATAAATTTTAACATGGCCAGAGCCCTAGCCCTTTTGTTGGCTCTATATCTGAGCCGCTTCTTCCTCAGCTTCTCTGCCTTAAGCGCTTGGCAGGCTTCTGCTCTTCGGGGAGCCGCCACAAGCCGAGTGATGGGTAGGCTTGAGAAGACACCCAATCGAGCAGTGGTCAAGGGCACCGCTGGAGCTTGCTCGGGATGCCTTGTTTCTTTGCTGGTGTTGATGGCCTTGCCCCCAGCTCGGGCCGAGGAAAGTTGTTCAAACACCGACCTGCGTTTGTGTTGGGGCGCCCTCGCGACCACGACATTCAGCCCTTTCCCCTTTGAGACCGGTTTGTCTGTTACCGGAGCTTGAGGAGCTGGGACGGCGTTAGCTGACACAAACATGATAGAGCCAAATGGTAGCGGCTCTTCCTTCCATTGTCGCCCGAGACTTGCCGGGAGGACCGTCCTGGAGTCTATCTTCATCGTATAGGAGACGGGAGCTGAGTTCATCGTCGAAGACATCGTTGGAAAGTGATTGCTTGAAAACCTGCATGAAAAAGCATTATTTTAGTATAAATATAGACATGTATATAGATTGAGTTCGCATGAACGCTTAACCCGAAATATGGGAGGAGAAATTGGTCCCACCGGGCGTGCCAGAATCTGTAGGGTGTTTTTCGTCACCCCATTGAGATGGGAATACGCGCGCGCTTGTCAGGCGTACTACAGATTCCTCCTGCCTAGGGTAGGCTAGGATTTAATGATTGTGGGGATCCGAATCTCCGGCAGCCGAGGACTAAGCTGCCGTTAATTACCCCTCGCTTTTGGGGCGAGAGAACCTCCGATTAACGGGTTAAACTGGTCATGCGAACTCAATGTGCAGTGTACGTGTGTTTTGTTTTGGAGGGGGGTTTAAATATGTCGGGAGCCACGCAGAGTTTTTACGGGGGTCCCGCTACCCGGATAGCTGGCTGGGGATCAAGGGGGCTAGCAGCCCCCTTGCGGGGTGCGAGGCAGCGCCCCGTCAGAAATTTTTTTCTAGCAGGGACAGTGTCATGGAGTATGTGTGTATGCACATATGTATACATATGTATATATATATATATATATATATATATATATATATATATATATATATATATATATATATGAAAAAAGAGGGGGAAAAGGCATCCAAAGGATGCGTGGGGGCAGCACCTTGGGCGCTGTGCGCCTAGGTGCTGTGCGCTCAGACGCTAGAGTGCCACGTGTCGGCATGTGGACGCTCTGCGCTTGAGCGCTGGGCGTTTGAGCGCAAGCGCGCCACGCGTCGGCACGTGGGCGCTTTGCGCTTCAGCGCCTGACGCTCGAGCGCAAGTGCGCCACGTGTCGGCACGGGGGCGACTTGCGCCTGAGTGCAAACGCGCCACGTGTCGGCACCGGAGCGACTTGCGCTCGAGCGCTTGCGCTTGAGCGCAAGCATGCCACGTGTCGGCACGTGGGCACTTTGCGCTTGAGCGCAAGGCGCTGTAGTGCAAGCGCGCCACGTGTCGGCACGCGGGCACTCTGCGCTTGAGCGCCGGCGAGGAAAAGAGGCTTTTAGCCTAAAAGAAAATTTCTCGGAAGAGAAATCAGAGAGGAGTTGGACTCCTGAGTGTGTTTTCGGGGTTAATGGAAGGGGTTCTTCTTCTTCCTCCTCTGTTAGCTGGATCTTGAAGATTAAGAGATGCGAGATCTCAAAATCTCTCCTTTTTGGGATCTAAAGACGGATCCAAGTTCCCCTTTGTGGGTTTGGTGGTCAAAAACTATCTTGTTTTTGAAAAGGAAGAGTAAAACTCTTGATTTAATTCAGAAGAAAGAAGAAGGTTTGAGACCTTCAGAAAAAGGGAAAGAAATACAAACCCTAGGTTTTTGAGAGAATGAAAGTGTGTATTCTTATTCATCATCATTTTGCCTTATATAGGCTTACATATTTGCAGATAGCCCCTTGGGCTTTACAAAAATGGCATTTTAGCCATCCCATGGCTCATATGCCATTTCATTTTTGCACATAAGTTATGGGCTTACAAAATATTGGATTTATGTCCATTTTGTTTACATTCATGCATAAACAATTACATAAAAATTATTTATTACATGATTTTGTTGTTGGCACGGGGAGGCTGGCCGCGGGCTCGACTTGGGCATGGGCCCGCTTGACCTGGGCTTGGGCCCACCTGGCTTGGGGTTGACTTTGATTTTGACTTGGTCAACCGGGGTGTAAATTTTTACCCCAACAACGACATCTACAGACTCCTCAAAGGAAGACATCTAACCTGATGGAGACGTCCTCGGCAACACGGAAATCCGACTAAAGAAGAGAGCGCCGAGCTTACAAGATCAAGAGTGAGGGAAATATGAAGAGAGATGGGCCCTGAAGCGGACTCCACCTATATTTATAGCCAGCGGCGTCCTCATCCCACGGCGACAGTCGACTCCCGCCAAAACAACTCTTCGCATTCGACGACCACGATCGCTCCACCTGTCGCACGCACATTGTCCGGATCCCATTAGACGCCAGAAGTCTGCGTCCCGTCGCATCAGCCAACCAGCGCCTGGCACGTGGTCTGTTGCTTCAGCAAAAGTACGCCCGATCCGGTGCACTCTCTTTAATGCAGAGATCTTTCCATGATTCGCTGATATCATCCAGAAAATACAACAGATTACCCGAGAACACGCTTGACGATATCTTCGAAAGGAAGCTCACCTCGGATGACCCGGCAGACCACTCTCGACCCGACCCGTCAGCTGGTCGGGACGAGAGTGTGAGGCTAATGATGATGCTCGATATCGGTGATCTCCCAGATTGTGAAACGTGGCAGATGACGTGTCACAGGGCTCACAAGAAAGGACCTACAATGGCCGACCAGACCACTCCTGTGCCCGTCCTACAAGCAAACGCTGGCTCACCTCCGAGCCCCTGATCAGTTGGTCTCTTCGGCCTACTAGCTCGTCTTCGGGCTACCACAGAACCAAGATACCTCGGCTCTCCCGTCCGCGAGCTCTACCACCAAGGTCATCTTCCTCGGTCTCATCGACCGACCAACGACACTGCTCACAGGTGCAACCACCATCCCGTGAATCTCGTCATGCGCGAGATATCCGCCGGCCACATTCCACGTTCCACACCATCACGATCCCCCATTAACGAGCCTGTCTCGCCATTAATGGGAGATCCCGCTCATCATGCGGGTGTGACGTCGGGAGCGTAACTGCCGGCGTGATTCTCGCGCCTGCCCTGCCTGCTGCCACCGCTATATAAACCCCTTCTTCAGACGGTTCAATTAAGCCATTTTTACTCCACTAAGCTGTTACTCTGCTCAGATCTCTAGTCTAACTTGACCGTCGGAGGGTCCTCGGTGGTATAACCATCTCGGGACTTCCTTGCAGGTAGCTTGGCAACCACAACCTCAAACCCATTGAGATCCACACGCTTCATGAGCGCCAGCCTCCAGACCCAATCTCAGCCACGCATCGCCGCCATCAGCAAATCAACGGAAGGTAACATCTTGGCGCGATCCAGGTCACGTCAGACGATCTGGTGTTTGATTTAATACGGTGCTGATTTGTTTAATCAATTGATGAATTGTTGATGATTTGATGGCGATTGATTGCAGGGATCGGTGAGGAGAATGGCGGGAAGGACGCCGGGGCTGATCTCTTTGTTCGACGTCGATGGAACCCTCACGGTTCCGAGAAATGTATGGGAATCTGCCATTGTTTGGATTTTTTTTGATATAATAATTTGGTTGCAATTGAGGCAGCATTAAATTTTGTTCAATCATAGATTTTTTACTAAATTTCTGCAAAAACGTTGACTTTTTTTTTGTGTGATTTGCTTCAAATTCCTCTTCTTTTTGCCTTTCTCTTTTTGTAATTGAATTCTGGTATAAATTAACATTGTTGATTTTCCCCTTAACGCTGAACTCAAATTTTCAGCTTATTTTTCTGATCATTGTTAGAGTTAACATCTGATTCAAATCACAATAGTTTGAATTCCATGTAATCACTTTTTTTACATTTGTATTATTCTACTTTAAACTCTTTGATGGGATGAGAGCTTGTGATTTCGTTGCATTAGTCTCATTTCCATCTCTAAGAATGCCATGCTTGGGAGTTGATTACTGGATGGAGCAAATTAAGAGATTTTTAGGGTGGAATATTTAACCATCAAGATTACTTGGTGTTCTTTAGAAACAAGGGAAAGTCAGTCGAAAAACTCTATTTTAATTATTTTTTAGTCAAAAGAGGCCTTATAGGTGGATATATGGCCAAAATCCTTATGAGGGTTTATCTTTATAGTTTGCAAAGGGATTTTCACTATGACAGTGAGAATCACTTAGAGCAGTTGCTAGACGGTTAAGAATTGATGAAAATGCGGCGAACACTTGTATTATTTGTTATTTGTTGTTAGGTTATAAGTCAGAAAATGCTGGAGTTCCGAAGGAACTTCGGAAGGTAAAGTACTAATGTTTCATCACACCCCCCTTGTTTATTCTTTTTAAGAAGGGGATTTTATGTGATATTGCTTTTATGGCAGGTTGTTACAGTCGGCATGGTTGGAGGATCTGATCTTGTTAAAATATCAGAACAGCTTGGGAGATCAGGCCTCTTTGCTTTTTTGGTTTGATTGAATAGTCTTCTCAGACAGCACGGACCAGTTATTGTGCTTTCTTAATAAACATTTACAGTTTTGGCCACTTATATTTTTCCTGTGAATGTGATGTTGGTTTCTTGCTCCTTTTTTTCCCTTTCCATTATTGAGGTATAGAACATAATTCAGTACACTTTCTGCGCAGTCATTACTGATTATGGCTATGTATTTGCGGAAAATGGCCTTGTTGCTTACAAGAATGGGGAACTCATCGGCACCCAGGTAACTCCTCTATTTGGAATCAGATATTTCCTGTAAAATTCTTGAAGATTTTTTAAATTATATTTTACATGATATTAAACTGGTTGATTGTGCTCTATGGTTATACCAAGGTACAAGTTCCACAAAAAGAAGTAGACAAATTGAGCAGACAACCTATTTTATTAGAATACCATTTTCATCTCCAGAAGCTTTGCCTAAGTTACAACTGGACATATTTTACCCTTACAATTTGTCGATTATTCTAATTAATGTTTGATCTTTTCATCCAAATCTAGAAGAAAGAATGCCGGTGGGTGTAGTCCCCTAAAATTATACGACCATTGCCATACTATTTAGTTCCTATCATGCAATTTTATAACATGATCCCATTCTACTTTTAAAGCTTAGTAACCCTAAAAATCATCTTAGTCACATTTGAGATATCCAATGTCTTATCCCATTGAAGAAATTAGATGGCTACTTTCTTGAACCTCACAATTTAATAAGATATCAAGTCTCTTATATTTCTCTATTTGTGATACATGATGTAATAACAATGGATCCTTGCCCAATTGTTTTGGGACAATAATTTTTTATTTGTAAATTCTGATCGCTGCATATCAATCTCTTAGCCATATTTTAGCCGAGTGAGCAACTTTCGAGGAAAATGCTGCTTCTCACTTACACAGTCTGTTTGTAGACAACTCAAAGTAAGCTCTTTCTAGTAACATCAACTGGGTGTAATACAGTATTCTATTACTGGGTTTTAATACAATCAACTCACCGTGGCTATCAATAAAAAATTTACTCACTTGAGAATCACTAACATTAGTAGCCACTGTGAGTCGATTGACCAAAGGAGAATAGCTCTTGCAGTAAAAGTTTCCTCTCCAAAGTGAGGGATCGTAGTTTGGTTCCCAATAGGGTTACATAAATATAATTATAAAAAAATGAAGAAAACAGTGATCTTTGACTGCAGTAAACTGTGTATAGGTGAGATATGCGTGATATTTCCTTCTTGTTGTTTGTTTATATACTTTAGGGAGAAGCATATCTATAGTATTCAATGGCTAGTTATTCATTGCTCACTTTCCAATTGAATGCAATTTTCCTTTGTGCTATACTGTATGTAATGATATGTAAATTTAACTGTTCCCTCTTCATATCACAGAGCTTGAAATCATATTTAGGTGATGAGCAACTCAAGGTTTGTTTCTTTCTTCTCCACCTCCATTTCTTGAAGCGTCCACATAAAATTTTCTGAGTAGCGTGACTTGGTGCAGGAATTTATCACCTTTACGCTTCATTATATTGCTGACTTAGATATCCCAATAAAAAGGTTAGCAATATATTTTATAAATAATTTTTTCGAGTTCAATTTCTCTTGCCTATAAATTTCTCCTTTCGTTTTTATTTAGGGGGACATTTATTGAGTTCCGTAGCGGAATGCTAAATGTTTCGCCAACAGGTAGGAACTGTAGTCAGGAAGAGACGAGTTTGAAAAGTATGACGAGGTATATACTTTTTCAACTAACTGATCAATTTTTAGAGTTTTGGGATTGGATATTGAAAAATAAAAACCCGAAATGTTGAAGGTTCACAATGTATGGGTGAAGATGGTTTCTGTGCTCTGCGAAAAGTTTGCACACTTGAATCTGACATTTTCAATTGGAGGGCAGATAAGTTTTGATGTATGCTTATATTTATGCTCGTAGTTGTGGTTTTGGATTAGTATAATCAACAGTAGGTTCTAATTTGACTTGATTATTTTAGGTGTTTCCACAAGGCTGGGACAAGACCTACTGTTTAAGATACCTAGATAAGTTTCAGGACATCCATATCTTTGGGGACAAAACCTACAAGGTAATTTTGAGCATTAACTTGCTTCTTTGTGCTAAGTATCATGAATTAAATAATCTTTAGCATATAATATAATTATAAACAAAATTCTTAAATTTGACGGATATGATGTCTACAACCTTTCTTTTATTCCGACCCTGCAAAATATGGCAGTCTACATTCAGTTGTTTTATGTGCATCTAGATTTTCATTCTCAGTATGCACAATTCCTCATATAATTTCTCGTAGCTTTGAAACTCCAAACTCTCACCCATTTCTAGGAATTTTTGAGTCCTATATGAAATTTGGTTTCTCTATTTGCATTGCTAATTCAGTTAAATAAACTTCAAAGTTAAAAGATGTGACCTGAACTTTTAATCAAGCGCTTGAAACCTCTGCCTAACAGCTTTTATTATACTAATCCTAGTGCATGAAGATTGGTAATTCTTGAGCTCCTCTTCTATTTACAGGGAGGAAATGACCGTGAGATTTATGGATCTGAACGAACAGTAGGCCATACAGGTATGCTCCACTATAATATCGTGTCTACTCTCTCTCTCTCTCTCTCTCTCTGCGCGCGGGCGCACGCACACGTTCTTTTATGAACAAAGGCCTAAAATTGTACTAACTTCCAGCTTGGTGCTGTGCTGTGTGCGTGTAATATTTCTCTTATGAACAAAGGCCTAAAATTGTACCAACTTCCAGCTTGGCACATGTTGATTTAAATTGCTAGCCCCCCCTCCCCGCCCCCAAATAAGAAGGCCCTATTAATAACAGCCATTATAAATATAATTGATTAATAAAGCACCCCCAAATTTCATCAATGATTTCTTAACAAAATATGCCCTGTGAATTGTTATCTCAGTTCTCAACATTTGAGTAGAGAGAGTTAGGATTTGATGGATAGAGAAAGTATTTTTTCCTCGTATTTTTTTTAATTAATCTCGTTTTTTTTTTCCTTTTCTGTTTTGGTGTTTTTTGCAGTAACTAGCCCAGAGGACACTGCAGAACAATGCAAACTTCACGCCCTGTCAAAACAAACTAAAACTGGAGATGCTTGATGTTGTATCAGCAGCACACCATCGCTTCATTGCATTTTGTTGTGCCAAAAATGAAAGAAAAGAAGTGCTTAATCATTTTAATAGCTTAAACAATGGGTTCTATGGTGATTTACTTTACAAGTGTTAATTCTATTTCATTTATCTATTTGTAAGCTGAATGTTACCTGTTTATTTATTATAATAAAAGTGTGGAGATCTTTGTTCCCCATTAGTTCTTGCGAAATTGCAAGGTTTTCTTCACCCAAGTCTATGAATTTGTGTGGAATTTGTATATCTATTCCCTACATTACATCCTTAACATTCTCCATGAGCTGCAATTCTATGCTGAATGTGTTCTTCTCATCTTTCTTTTCCTTTTTTTTTACCTTCTTTCAGTGCATGTTTTGCAAACCAGAGTTTGCAAAAGCCATTACCCAGTTAGACGCTGGGCTTGGGAATGGAGTTTAGAAAACCATGGTCTATTTTTAAGGGTCTATTTTTAAGTGGAGACAGAGAGTCGCAATTGCAAGCCTCAAACTCCAAAAAATAGAGTTTTGTAAACGTTGGTCAGATTGGAGTTGAGATAACTGTACTTATCTCAAGTTTTGGGCTGAGATAACTATAGTTATTTCAACTCCAAAATAGCCCTCAAACAGGATTGGGTTAGCATTTTGGAGTTTAGCTTTCTAAACTTTATCAAACTACAGTTTGCTAAACTTTATCAAACTACAGTTTGCTAAACTTTGTGTTTCCAAACAGAGATTCAAAGGTGAGATTAGTGTTGTTATTTCAACTTCAAACGGAGTCTCAAACAAGACAAAGATTGGATTTAAGAGTTAAATCTTTCCAACTACATGAAATCACGGTCTAGAAAACTTTAACGCCGTTCCCAAAGAAAACCCGGTCCAATCCAATATATTGTATATAAACCGGTTTGGTTTAAATTTCAGCAGCTGGGGGCTCATTTTATCAATGGCGAGCGGCGGCGATCGAAACCCTAGATTCTTCGTCGCAGTTCACGTAGGCGCTGGGTTCCACTCTCCCTCGAACGAGAAGGCCTACAAAAGAGCAATCAAGAGAGCTTGCCTCGCTGCTGCTTCGATCCTTCGCAAGGTTTGCTCTCTCACAGAACCCTAGCCCTTCTTCTCTTTCAATTTCTAGGTTGTTTCCCCTTTTCTCAATTCAATGAAGTGAAAGGGATAGATTTGATGTGATCTTGAGATGTTTGTAGAATTCTGCTGCAGTTCATGTGAAAAGTTTGTAAATTTATAAGAAAAATGGCACATTTTTAGATAAGATTGGGGAATATATAAGGAAAATTTTTAATCATCTAGAGAGAATATATTGAATCTTCACAGTCTGTATACCCTTTCTTGAGTTTCAGTTTTGTTCATATATTTTTTTTTGATTTTTCAAGTATCACTTCAATTTAGGATGATGTCGGATATCTTACTAATAAGCATCGTTTGTTTCCTGCAATGTATATGCATAATAACTATACAGACTACTAACTATTGCATTAATATGCATTTAGGATGATGGTACATGTATAGATGCTGTTTCAGCTGCGATTCAAGTTTTAGAGGTGAGCATCATGTTCTCTATTTGATATTTGTCCTGTGCCGTCTTATGTCTTGATTTATTATTTTCTGCATCTAGCTTGCGCCCCCCCCACCCCACCCCACCCCTCCACACACACAAAAAAAAAAGAAAAAGAAAGAAAAAGAAGCACAATGAGATTGTGTGCATGCTGTACTTGATCTAGGTGTTTGTGGTCTCATAACATGTGAAGTCAAGGTTGTATGCCAGTCTTTTTTTGCTTCCACTTCTTTTCATAGTCAAATGTAACTATTGTAAAATTTGGTGTCTCCTGCTATAGGATGATCCTATCACCAATGCCGGTCGAGGTTCAAATCTGACAGAGGAGGGTCGTGTAGAATGTGATGCAAGCATTATGGATGGTTGCTCAGGGGCATATGGAGCTGTTGGAGCTGTACCAGGTACTTGAATTAGCATCTGAAGTATAAGTTGATGATGTCTTAGTAATCAGTTAACTTTTCATGTGTGACTCACATATAACATCAGATTTTATTTGTACAATAAGGGGCTATATTGTAGTCATTAATCTACTTGTTATCATTGTAGATCAGGTGTATGGAATGCCATCAAGATCGCTACTTGTATAGCCAAAGAGCAACTAAAGGGATCTTCTTTACTTGGTCGAATACCTCCAATGTAATTGCTGAACCAATTTTTGTTTATCAATCTAATTATCCCTCTGTCTTCTCCCATGCTTCTATTTATACCATAGGCTTTCTTCCCTATTTATTTACATGCAAGGGAACCAAAAACTGATCAGTTTTACATGTCAAAAGCAAACTCTCAAAGCTTTAGTTTCTCTCGTGATGTGAATGTTATAGTCAAACGCTCGAATTGTCGTTAAGGTTAATTGTAAACCTATTACAAACAAAAATGTAACCGAGGGGACAGGAGACCAACTCTAGTTATTAAATATGGAGGGGTGGCCCCATATGGGTCACTCCTTCAAACTCAAAACACACGGACATAAACAGTTAACACAAAAAAGGAAAAAGAGAAAAAAAAAGAACAAAAACAAAAATGTATCTGCAAGTGCAACCATGCCATACTGAAAATCATGTTCCTCATGGTAGGATTGATACACAGGTCAATGCCATCCCTGTGCTGTTAGTTAATGTTGAATTTTCTATATAATTCCATGTCCAGTAAGTTTTCTTCTGTGATTATATTCCAGAAACGAAAGAATAAAGCTGACAAAAGCTGGCAAATTAAGATTAGATCCTATATCTGAAGTTCTTTTGAAAGTTCTAAATCAAAAGGTGGTAACAGCCATATTCCCAGTCACCACTACCGGACAGGCTACTAATTTTCTTTATTAGTTTACTCCTAGATAATTAAACAAGCATAAAATGGAGTATGAAGCTACAGCGGAACAGAAATTGTTGGATGAGCCTTTCTCCCACACGAGGCCTCACTGTTATCAATGAATGTTTTCTGGTTCATTGTTAACAGTAACTTGAGAAGAGACGTTGTAGTAAGGTGATTATGCAACAAATCAATTATCAGGACAATTGTTCGATATGTTGGTTTAAATTGCAATATTATATGACCACAAAGTATATGCATATAGTTGAGAACTGGGATTCATGAGAAATAGAACTATTACTTTCATATCCATAATTTTTTTGATCTATTACAAATTTCTATACTTGTAGCAAACAAGAAATTTTATCGCAAACAAGAAAACTTGCTTAGCCATTTTGCTGCACGTGGGAATTGTTAGGGAACCCTGGTCTATTTCAACACAAGCATTAGTTATCTTATCTTCTAACCTAAGTTTAAAATTTCATAAAACTTCTAACATGGAAAGCAATAAAACTGTAAACTGTTCTTTCCATTGTTTTTAAGAGCTGTAACCAAGGGTAACTTATCTTGACCCATGCCGAGACTGAGTCACTACACTTGGGAATTGTTAGGGGACCCTGGTCTATTTCAATACAAGCATTAGTTATCTTATCTTCTAATCTAAGTTTAAAATTTCACAAAATTTCTGACACGAAAAACAATAAAACGGTTCTTTCCATTGTTTTGTAGAGTTGTAACCAAGGGTAACCTATCTTGACCCACGCTGAGACTGTTCCATCTTTTGGCGGTTATCAGATTAAGTCCCTGATTAGATCTTCTAGCGGATAGTTGAGTTATCGATCGTTGGGTTTAGATGGACTCTGATTTACTTGGACGATGGAAACTATGAGAATACTTTTACAAGCATATGTGTGAGTGGTATGTACATTTCAGGGAGCATCAAATTGTGTTCCTTATTATTATATTTGACTCAAAACCAGATTAATTTAGTATACACGCTATCCGGTCTGGTTGTCCATGATATAATACCGAAATTGTTGGCCCTCAGCTCATACAGTTGATCTCGTGCTAGAATATATGTAGACTTTCCCCCCTTTTTTGACAAAAACAATATCCATGTACTCTTATAATGTCAAATTCATGCTAAGATGTTTTGACTTATAGTTCTGTGCTGTTAGCTTGTCGAGTAGTCCCAGTTATGAATATTCGACTTAAAACCAGATAAATTTAGTATACATGCTATCTGGTCTGGTTGTCCATGATATAATATCGAAATTGTTGGCCCTCAGCTCATACGGTTGGTCTCGTGCTAGAATATATGTAGACTTTCCCCCCTTTTTTGATAAAAACAATATCCGTATACTCTTATAATGTCAAATTCATGCTAAGATGTTTTGACTTGTAGTTCTGGGCTGTTAGCTTGTCGAGTAGTCCCAGTATTTGTATTTCTGTTCTAGTTGTTCTACAGTTATGTTACAAGTATATTTTACCTCTTGCTTAGGCTTTTGGTTGGTGAAGGTGCACGACAATGGGGGAAGCGTAATGGTATCAGCATGCCAGCAACTATTTCAGAGGCTGATTCTGTAATTTTTTCCTGTTCTCTTTTTTATGCTTTCCAAGTTCCTCAGTTGTGCACAAGAGAGTTTACTTGTTTGTCTTGTACTCATGTGATTGTTTTGTTTAAATCCCTAGTTTTTCTGCATTTGAAAGCAGTGGCTGGTGACAGAGAAGTCAAGAGCACAGTGGCAACAATACAAATCCATGCTTGCTGACGCTAAGCTACGGAATGAATCTTCTACCATGGGATCTACTACCTCTTCCACAAAGATGAGACTATGTCAAGCAGAATCAGGTATGCTTTTTTACCTTTTGTTAGCATAATCAGTTGCAATGCAAAATGTAATAGTCAAAATTTTGTAAAAGAACCGGTCCTTTAATTAGCTCCTCATGCATACGACCTGTCTATCATGTGCACTGTGCTAACTAATATTTTTTAACTACTTTATATGAGTCAACGTATTGCAGTTCTTTTCAAAGGTCATAGTTACTAATCACAGCATCAATTTAAAAAAAAATCCACACAAAAGTTGGATTTCTGAATTCCCTCCCTGTTCTTTAAGAGGGTAGTGATTCGTTGTAGTTGGAGCTGCATATTCAAGCTAGTCAAAATCATGGTTTGAAATCTCGGTTGATCCCAATCCGAGATTGCCGATTCTGATCCCAAAAATGACCGTTCAAATTCCGATACTGAGACCGTTGGTATTGGGTTCACCAATTAGTTGTTTCCATTTTTAATGTTAAGTTTACTAGTGTGCTAGCGAGTTTATTAACAAGTTATTGGGTTATTTGCTTGCTTATAAAATGCCAAAAAGGCTGTAGTTATCTTTAGAACATATTTAAAAAATCATTCTAGACATAATTAATTATCAAGAAATGTGTCGTTGTTTTTAGTTACTTTCACTATTTGCTCAACTTTTTGCTAATTTTTATTAATTTACTCAATGATAAAAATCCGATATTTCCTATCCGAGATGGCTGATATTGTTGAGATGACCGGTTTCGATCCAAAAATAAGCGTCCGATACCAATACCGATCCCGAGATTTTAAACCTTGGCCAAAATATTTGGGACTTGTTAAAACCACAACATTTTTTGTATCCTATTATACGACTTCATTCCTTTACTTTTCTAATGTGTCCTGGGGCCATTGCTATCATTCTTTGGCTTAAAATACCCTTCTTTCCATTCCAGCAACACTTCAGCCCTGTAGTGTCAAAAAGAAATCTACCAATTTAGGCGGAGGACCACATTTTACCGCTGACTGTGAAGAGGACTACATTATGGATACTGTAGGAGCTGTATGTATTGACAGCTTTGGAAATGTAGCATCAGGGGCATCAAGTGGCGGTATTGCTTTGAAGGTAAACTTTCATATTGTTATTAGGCTTAATTCCCAAAAACTACCAAATTCTTTGCCTCGGTTATGAGAAACTACCAAATTCTCTCAAAATTATGAGAAACTATTATGCTTTTTCAGTTGTGGTGGTTTCTTGCAATTATTGCTGACGTGGCACCTTCTTTATAGTAGTTTTTCGTAGTTTTAAAGTTTTGTGGCAGTTTCATGCAGTTTTTGAAAGTTTTGTGGTAGTTTCTTGTGTATTTAACAAGAATTTGGTAAATTAGGCCAAAGTATTTGGTAGTTTTTGGAATTAAGCCTTGTTTTTATTTGGCTTATACAGTTGTATGTAATTTCTTTTGGGTTCTTATATAATTATATTCTACAATTGGCTGTTTCGTGTCTAACAAGCCCTTTCAGGTTGAACACACTGTTATTGAGATATTTTATGTTTGTCATTTCTTCCAGATTATTATCTTACTACCTCAGATTCTATAAAGATAGAAATCTCAATATGGATTTAAATCATCTAATGTATATATTTAGAACTTATGGGAGCTGAATGTAGCGGAAACTCATTTTTGGTCCTTGGTTGATCTCCATATACCTTTTGTGTGACAATGCAAATAGCTCAAGGTCTAAACACCTACTCCTTTGCAAGGCGGGGGGGGGGGGTGTTCAATCTAGGATTTTCTCACCCATTGTCCCCTGATGAAGCGTTATAAGAAGTCGAGAAGTGCATTGGGGTTCTTAGAGAAGACTAGGTTTAAGTGAGAAGTTTGCTTTCCATGTATGTGATGCGATTTATATGAGCATACATCTTGCGCCATTTTCTGATAGCACCACATAGAAAGGTATCGATGCTGTATGAGGACTCAAAAAGCAAAAGTTTGGTCAAGCCTACAAATTTTAGCACAAAGAAGTACTGAATCAAGTTAGGAAAAAATTTAGCTAAATTTTATTAGTATTTGTAGTTATTTAAATGAGATAAAAACTTAGAAGAGAGCATTCAATTTTAAGTGTCATGTATCCATCTATCTTGTACATCTGATAGTTCAGAGACTATAAAATTTGTGTGCACGTTTTGTTTCCATCTTTTTTCCTCCTCTCATGCGATCATTTTCATCATTATATCGGGATTATTAGGATTAAGAAAATTACACTATAAATTTGTTGGAATTTGCAGTGTGATTATGGTGTTGCCTCAATTGCTTTACCAACTGAAAAATGAAAAAACAGTTGAACAATTTTTGGCTTGTACTTCTGTATTTACCTTTCGAAAATTATAATGGGGTCATCCTTGCAGGTGGATGGGCGAGTTGGATTGGCTGCAATGTATGGATCCGGGTGTTGGGCTTCATCAAAAGATGCTTTTGGAGCTCCATTTAATGCTGGTTGCTGTGCGTCTGGTGCTGGAGAATACCTGATGAAAGGATTAGCAAGCCGTGAATGCTGCATAGCGTCATCATTGTAATGTCTATTCTTTTGCTCGATAGCCATTTTACTAAATTTCAAATAAGCGGCAAATGTTCGGATTGGTAGTTTCTACCTTGTACCGTACCCTTTTGGTATTGATGAAGCTCAAATTTGAATCTCGTAATACTTCCAACTAGTCGACTTTTTTTTACTCTTCAAATCTTGGAAGTCTTTAACTAAGTCATAGTTGTATTTTTTCTTTCAAAGGGTAATTAAAAACCCTAAAAAATGTTTTGAAATAATGTCTCTTCTTCCCCCAGATTTATCATTAATAAGCTGCTGCATATTTCTCTGACTTCCTACATTTTATATGAGTTTAAATTCTCTGCCATAAATGCTTAGGATATTATTAGACAATTGTATGCATTGATAAATTTGTATGAATAAATCTCTCAGAGCGAAGGATTTTTTTCCTTCGCTTTTATTGGATTTTTGTTTATAGCTGACCTATTGATCTGCACTGCTCTCAAATTTCTTTCATTCCTAAAAACATTTTAGAAAAGCACTAAGACCTAAAATTGGAGCACCTTCATGTCTATAGATCGCAGACAGGCCCTACATCTGCATGCACAAAAGTTTTGCGATCTGTTGAGGAAAGCAGTCGTCAGTCCCATGATACAGGTACCGGTTTGTTACTTGTGGAGGCCGATACTCTCAAGGTAGCCTCTCCTTACAACTTGAATTAATATAACGATTTATCAAGACACTCGAATTTAGACACGCTACTGTTCATTAGACTACAGAAGGTGCGACGTTGCTGAAAGCAGTTGAGCTTGTTGCTGCCTACTCTTCATCATCTTTCGGTGTTGGCTACTTTGGGAACTCTATTGCTTGTCCAAAGGTAATTACAAAGTACATCATAGATAACTTGCCAAACTTTTTACTTGTATGGAACTATCTTTAACAGATGTATAAAATTAAAATTTTAAAAAAATCTCTTATCCTATTAGTTATATTAAAAGTGCCTGCAGATATCTTATTTCTTTCTTTTCGTTTTTTTTGTCTTGTCTTAAGGAAGCAGACTAATCAACTTATTTTTTGTTGGAATTATTACTCCTGTTTGGTGATGAAAATTTTCTTGTTCTGACTTTAATCTTACCAGCTCATGGAAAAATTTGTAGATGGTTAAGATGGTTTAACTTGTAATAACACTCCTAGGGCTGGACTTAAGAGATTAATGCTTTAAATGTTCTTATCGTGTACTGCGAAATTTTTCATACTTGTTGCGTGTTTCGAAAAAAAATGTTGCCTTAGTTCAAAATTTTATTTTGGCTTATTCGTTGATTTATTTGCCACCGTCAAGTTACATAGTCAGTTGAGTTTAATTCCTAACCTTCATGTTGTTTATACCATTTATATATGCATTTCATAGCGATTGAATTTATCCTATGTTTTTTACAGGCATCGATACTGAGATCCGGCGGCAACATTGTCAACCTTTTCGCAGAGGGTGTTGATCTTACTGCATCAAAATCGTAACGATAGTATATGTTCAGGATTTGGATTAGGGTTCCGCAGTGGGGGAAGGATCAACCATGATATGTTCACGAAACAAAGAAAATTAGTTGAGAGATTCTGATACTAGCCGTGAAACTTGAGGTTTACTGGAAATGGGAGAGCAGTGAATGTTTGTGGTACAAAACAAATACAACAAATTGGAAGATTTAGAGAGTTATTTATATCTTTATATTTATTTTCTCCACACTTCAGAGGAATCAAACCAATGAATTTTCACATGCTATATGCCAAAATTTTAGCATAAAAGCTCTGGTTGTTTCATTAAATAGAAGTTGCTGGGTTTTGCTCGACATTGAAATCAAGGACTCATAAAGAAAAAATTAGCAGTAAAGAATTATAAGCAGCTGTTGTATATTTTTGAGCCGGGTTTTCCCAACAAATGAAATTTATTTAAAAACTAACAAAAACTTTTAGTATACATTAGGAAGGAAGAACACCCGCTGAAAAGAACTTAGGGGTGCCACAAGTGGCCGATAAGAAGAGAGAATTGCCCCTGATACATTTTCTATCTGGGAATAGAAATGCAAAAGAAAAAGAAAATAATAGATCTCTTTTTCCAGCTATACCTGCATTGAAATTATCATGCCAGCATTATGATAAGCCGCTATTATATGGTTAACCAGCTGGGTTAACTCGGTGGATACCAATTTCCTCTTCGCAAGTTAGATCCCCAAAGAGGGTTGATTTCAATAAAAAAGAAAAAGAAACAGAAAAGCTGTTATAGGGTTAAACTGCAAAGCATTTTTTGAAGTTTTGGTACTTGATTCTTTAGTAATAGACAAGAAAATCTTTTAGATGTCACCAAGGACTAATGCATATCTTAATTAAAATCACTGGGGAGATAAGCACGATACTACTCAAATTTATACACATGCTTCAAAAGAACACGACGATAAAAATAAGTAAACAAAAATAATCACAAAAAAATAAACAGACTTGTGCCTTGCAGTCTTGAAGATATAGCATCTATAGTAGTCTTTGTATTGATTCCCACCATTTCTTATTTTCTTAATATAACTTGCAGAATCAAACCAACAAATTTTTACGTTGACGAGCAGACGTTATGCTTGTCTCAACAACTCTGTTTCGGATAGAGTAAATGTAAATTGATATGCTTCGTCTGATAGCAGTAATTTCCATCTTGGGCCGTGTCACCTCTTTTGCACCCTGAGACGCGACAGGTGCTGGAACTAGAAAATTTGCTCCCTGAAGCCAAAACCAAATTAAATCATATATTCCAATTTCTAGATGTGAAGTATATAGCAAAGCATCACATTACCAAAATGCCGCGGAGAAGAGCAAACTAATCAAAACTAATCATGGAGTGAAAGGAAAAGAACATTTTATCTTTTTTGAAGATGAGCGCAGGACTCATAATGAGCCTGTCTCATGCAAAATCAAATAAATTGCAGAAAAAGGAAAAGAACATACATTAGTCAACTGGTGCAGAATTCTTTAGACTGATCATTCCACTCTATTTGTACATGCTAATATTGCTGCTTTCATCTTTTCTTTGTCCAGAGAAGCTTGCACTATAACCTGCTAAAAGAAATACTAATTATGGATATATCCTTAAAATGTTACTGACATAAAGCAATAAAGAACTACTTTTGCCTTATCCACCCTCTTTTCTTTGGCAAATGGAGATTGCAATGCAAGATTTTTTTAAAATAAAATAAGTATCCATTTGGAGATAATTACTATAATATATATGTTTTTTGTTTTAAGGGAAAATGCTGAGCAAGATGCCTACTCAATAAATTAAATTTTTAAAAATACTTGCAAGATACAAAAGTAGTGCATTGAGATGAACAATTCTCGATACATCATAAAAAAAATACAGATGAAACAAAAAATGCTTCTACGGTTTATTTCAAAATTCAAACGCGTTCGCCGCCGCTAATTTGAATGCATTGTAAATCTCGATTTTGAAGGCAAAATATATATCAAAACATGTATCATCTCCGAGAGCTCCAAAAAAAATCAAGATCCCCCCCAACCCACGCTTATGTTCTAATCCATTAGACGAATACTACTGATAGTATTTCCATCCTTAAAAATAACACCACAAGAAGTTGCAACATTCATAATAGCATTATCATCAAAATCGTCAAGAGATTTAATAGAAGGTTTAGTGGGGGCATTTCGAACCTGATTTCTGCTTAGAATCTTTGAACGAAGATGCACTACCACGGCCAAGGAAAGATGTTTATTAAAAGCAGCAGTAATCAATTTTCTATAATATGTATGTGCAATTTAACAATATGATTAGCAGTATCCATATTAAAAATACTTGGTTATATTCAACCTGCCTCCTCTTATCATCTGCTATCTCTATCAGCCACATCCACAGCTGTTATATATTGTGATTATTTAGTTCTTTTGGCAGATGTGATGCATGTGGATATATAGTAGATGTCGTGTGGTTAAAATCAATATTATGTGATTTCAATATATGGTTTTATAATAAAGTAACAGAGATGCCTCTGGAAAGGGATGTCTTTTACACTTCGATTAAAATTCTGAAGGGAAGATGATGTGGATACCTTGAAATGAGTGCATTACTGGAAAATGTTTCTCATCTTTCAAATTCTATAAATAAAAGGAGAGATCATCAATTGATAACATGATCTACACCTTTGTTGTTTGTATTATAAGAGTAAAGATGTGATAATCTTCAATATAGATTTAAAGCAGGTGTGTGTTTTGAGCTCAGATGTAAAGATTGTAGATTTTGCAGTAGTTCAATATAAACAAGCTACCAAACTTACTTTATTAATTTAATAGGACCACAGTGTGTGCGCGCGCGCGCAGTTTTTCGCTATCAAAATGGGCGGTAGATACTATAGTTCCAGAACTAATAAATTGGAAAACTGTAAGGTAAGTATATGATGAAATCTTATAGCTTTGGAAGACCACACCCTAAATGAATGGCAAGTAATGATAAAACTGTAAGTCGGCCAACCTTGTACTAGCTTAAAAATGAAAAATAAATAAAATAAAAGATAATGCATCATGTGCAAATTTTAAAGTAGCAAAGGAAACTGAAGATACTTGAAATATTTGGAAAAGGTGAAACTATGTACAGTACTATTACCTCCTGAACCTTATTCCCAGAACGAGCAAGGAGCTTGTACTGATTATCAAGCACAGATGCCATATAAACCTGCAATATTGGATGAAGAGAAGGATTCTCGTAAAAAGATGGTTTTCATGGAGTCTAATGTTTATATATAGTTTTGATCATACCTGAAAGGTGGGAGCTAAACCAGGGCTTAAGAAGAAACGCCCTTTTGAAACACTTTGCACCTCATCAATTTGTTGAAGTTCCTCAATGAGTGACTCTACATCAGCCCATGGCTAGCAATGATTTAGGTAAACTTATGGTCAGGGATCAATTTTATGAACTATTAAAACTAGAATAGGTCTAGGTTAAAGTAATGCAGTCGGGTTTCATCTTAAACCCACTATTTATTTGACATTTACAGCAAAATTCAAATTGATATAATGTATTTATGGCAATAATGTTGGAAAGTATTTGAAATTGATTGACAAATATATTTTCTTATTTTAATTGGAAAATATTGTCTCTCATATTTGTTAATATTTCTAATACTTTTTTTTTGTATTTTGTCATGTGGGTAGTATGAGATTTTATTAACCAAATCTGATTCAAATCAATCAAGATTTCCATCCGGTGCAACAAATCCCTATAGATAGCAACTATGGGCTGATTATTATTATTGTTATGAATTGATTGTAAATTTGTTACCATAAATGTATATTCAATTTGTTACCATTGATGTAAATTCTTGACTGTAAAATTTAACTTTTGTACGTGACAAATTCATCATGGAAAATACATTGATTCCTAAATTTCTTTATGGTATCAGAGCTCCAAGTCCAACCGACTTTTTGATCCTCAAAATTTCCTTCTCTTCCTTCATCAATGGCGGCTTCCTTATCCTCTTCCCTCACCAATCCTCCTCTTTCCTCAACTCTACCCTCAATTGGTGTTTGTCTTAACAATACGAACTACCTCTTATGGAAGATCCGCTTTAAGCCCTTTCTCCGGGCATATCAAATGCTCGATCATGTTGAAGGAATCTCACTCTCCTCCGACCTTGCCCTCTGTTGACGATAAAGCTTCACCAACACCCAACCCTGCCATCTAGCCGTGGATCTTGCGTGATCAGCTGGCCCTCGGTTGGATCCTTAACTCTATTGAGGACTCAATCACCCTTAACTCATCGGCATCGACTCCTCTCACGTTGCCTGAACGACACTGGAGCAACATTATTCTCAGCAAAATCAAGCGCGGGTGATGCAACTCCGCAATGAGTTCTTTCAACTCTAAAATGGCTCCTCCTCTATGATTGAGTACCTCAATTGCGCCAAGATGATTGTGGATAGTCTAGCTGCCATTGGGTGTTCTCTATCCAACGATGAGATCGTCACCCGTCTCATTTTCAGGCTCGGTCCTGACTATACGCAGTTCCTCAAAGCCCTTAATGCCACTGGTGTGTCTTACACCAGTGATTCTCTTCATGGACTCCTCACCGAGGAAGCTGATCAACAACTCGATCACTATGTGATCACCATCACTTCCGCGGGCTCTCCAATGGCAAATCTCGCTCATGCCCCCAGCCGCGGTGGAGCCTCAATATCTGTCGGTGGCGGCAGCAGGTTTTCTCCAAACTTCTCTAAGAACCGAGACTATAATGGCAACGGTGGTGGTCGAGGAAAGGGTGCCTTCTGAAACTTCTCTCCAGACTCACTAAAGTGTTAGATATGTCATGTCCCGCTTCCTAAGATACGTAAGCACGGGACGTGACCGAGCCAACCATACTACCTGTGGTTCGAAATTATCGCTCCACAGTCACATTACGGCTGTCTATCAGATATCAAGAACAATAAAATATAAAACTAATACATGTCCATCTGCCACAGTAAATCAAATCAAGAAAATGCATGTAGCGGAAACGAATCAAATCCAATAAACAATATTTGAATCATGTCTCAATATGGGCTCATATCAAAAGAAGTAAAACTACGGAAATAAACAAACTAAACATCTTTAATAATGTACGCTCAATTCCTCATTATTCGGCTTGATTGTTGAAGTATTCTCGATCTGCCTGCAATAAAGGTAAAGGAATTGGGCCATGCAAAACCCAGACATCAGTGCGTCATAAATATCAAAGAAACAGTAATAACCAGGATATGATGATATAATTAAACATGAATACAGATATAAAACAGTGAAGTACATATATGTGATGTGTATCCTAACGTCTGTGTCTCTAGGTTATCTATTCTACAAGTCTTTGAAATCAATTTAATGGAATCACCGATGTAACTCAATAGTATCCCGTGCATGTCCGGGACCAAGGTCAAGATTCTCGGGCTGAATCCGAGACGTGCCGCTAGACAGTAAACAGATAACATGTACAGATGGATGATATCAGCAACAGCATCCCAGGGCTGGCCGAACCCGTAAAGACTGATCAGTATAAATATCGAACGGTTGAGTTACAAGTCAGGTTTCATTATTAATTTCCCGTTACTCCCCAGGTTTTGTGTTCAAGTCAGGTATTGATGATGTAAATCTAATACCAACACAGGATCAAGAAGGTACAGGTTTTGTCTATGTAGACAACAAGTCATGTCCGTCAGGGCAACAAATCAGGATTGTCGGTATTAGCAATAAGATCTAAGTAACAAGTCTGGTAATGTGTCGTGACCATGTCATGTAATGCATGTTAACCAAATAAATACCCAATGTGAAACTGTACTCGATACCGAAACATGGTAAACACAATTGATTCCAGGATGCATATGTATCTATCTCTAATAACCATTATATATCCATTACCAAGTATGATGCAAACTAGATAGCATGTTGTACTAATATAGTAGTATAATAATATCATAATGTTCCGGTATGCAATTAGATATGCTATTATCAGTACGAATACGAACGGATATCATAAAACTGTAAATCTGTGACATTTGCTGAATAATACAACATATGCACTATTTTTATTCATATAGATATCGATATAGTAACATAACATGTTGCCAATTAAAACTTGCCTGATCGGATCTTCACGTCGAGATACGGACGCTACGTTCGACGTCGGAATAACGTCGCGATGCAACTCACGCATGCAGGACTGGACTTGGCTGATCAGTGATGTGGCGTGATGACTAGGCTGGATGACGACAGTGATTGGGTCGTCGGCGACACGTGCAACTCTGGCGAGACGGCCGGAATAAGAAAGAAAGAACGGAAGAAGAATGAGGCTGCTGGTGTTGAGTTCTGGGGACAGAGGACAGAGGATAAGGTGACGGCGACAATGGTGGATTGCCGTCGGCGACGAGGGCAGTGGGTTCTTGGGTTGGTGTTGGGGTTCTTGCAGCCGAAGGTTGAAGGTGGTGGTGGAGGTCTGGGTGTCGGGGAGAGGAAAGGGGTGAAGAGATGAATGCAGGGGTGATGGTGATGGCGACGGTGATGGTTACGGCGAGGTTGGGGTTCTTGGGTTGGGCCGCGGGTTGTTGCAGGGTTGGCATGGGGTGCAGGGGCTCGGGATACGAGAGGGAAAAGAAGGTGGTGGAGGTTGTGATGAAGGTTGTGAGCACGAGCTCGAGGAGACGTCGGTGAGGGTTGGCGACGAGAGTGAGGGTTAGGGTTTGGGTCTCGTCACGGAGAACAGAAAAGAAAAGAGAGGAGAGAGGTGAGGGTTTTTAGGTAAAAATTATATATATATATATATATATATATATATATATATATATATAAGAGAGTGAGACAGAGGGATAGAGAGAGCGCGAGAAGAGAGAGATACTGAGAGAGTAAGATATAATAGTTAGTATATTATATATTATATATGTAAGTTATATATATATATATATATATATATATATACCGCTGGTTTTTAAGGAAATATTATAATATATATTATAGGATTATACAGCTAATATCAAACTGCTCCGAAAATTACCCGGGTTCCTTCTAAAAATCTAGTTTTAAAATATGGAGAATATTCTTAAAAGTTAAAACCATAATGCAATGTCCGGTCAATAAAAATGCATACCCTCAAGTACGGATATACGTAAATATACGTAGCGATCCAAACGAGTCTGTATTAACAATTTGGACATAAACATGATATATGGATGCAAACATGATATGGGGTATGATAACATGCTATGCTAGATATTAAAATATATTATTTGGTTATTATTTGTATTATTTAAAGATATATGGATAAGAAATATATCATGTGTATAGAATCTAGATGTGCATGGATCCTCTATACTAGCAAATATACGACGTAATCTAGAACCATGATGGGTTTCAATCATGCGGGTCGGATCGGATACTAACCACAGTTACCAAATGCACTATTCGCACCCAAAAGCAATAATAATCATAAATCTATTGCAAGATTTGTAATACCCCAAATAAAATATCGTATAATAGTGCTAGGGTGTTACATTATACCCAACTACAAACGAATTTTGTCCTCGAAATTCACAGAACACGCAAAGATACAATCAAACACGGATCTAAGAAAAGACGCGTGGAAACTTCTGTCGGATCTCGTCTTCACGTTCCCAAATAGATTCTCCGTGCGAACGATTCCCCCATGAAACGAGTACTAGAGGGATAATTTTGTTCTTGAGGACTTTTTCTCGTCGATCCACAATCGCTATTGGTCGTTCTTCATATGTTAAGTCCTCCTTTACTGTCAACTCCGAGTGATCTAGGACATACGTCTCATGTCGAACATATTTGCGGAGTTGTGATGCATGAAACACGTCATGAACACTCGCTTAGGATGGTGATAAAGCCAATCGATACGCTACCTCTTCAACACGCTCGATGATACCGAAAGGCCCCACGAATCGAGAACTAAGTTTGCCTCGACTACCAAATCGAATCATTCCTCTGGTCGATGATATCTTCAGGAATACAAGATCACCAATTGCGAACTTCAGAGGTCTTCGTCCTGTATCAGCCCAACTTTTCTGTCGATCCTGTGCCGCTTTCATATGATTTCGGATCACGACTTTCTCCACTGTTTGCACAATAAGATTCGGTCCCAATAATCTTCTTTCTCCAACATCGACCTAATAGACGGGCGAGCGACACTTGCGACCGTACAATACTTCGAATGGAGCCATCCGTATAGTCGCCTGAAAACTGTTGTTATAAGAAAACTCCACCAAGTGCAAATGATCCTCTCAGAAACCCTTAAAGTCTAACATTTATACTCTCAACATATCTTCAAGAGTTTGGATCGTTCTTTCAGACTGGCCAGAATGATAGGCGGTGCTAAACTTCAATCGAGTCCCCAAACTTTTCTGTAGACTCTTCCAAAAGTGCGATAAAAATCGGGTATCACGATCGGAAACGATGCTCACAGGTACTCCATGCAATCTCACAATCTCCTGCATGTACCGTTCTGTTAAAACCTCCGTCGACTGACCAACTTGAAACGGTATAAAATGATTTGCTTTGATCAATCAATCAACAATCACCTAAACTGCATTATTGCTATTTGGAATCCGTAGTAGTGCTGTCACGAAATCCATGGTTATATGTTCCCACCTCCATTGAGGAATCAGAAGTGGTTGCAACAAACAACCTAATCTTTGATGTTCAGTCTTGACTTGCTGACACACCAAGCACTTCGATACATAGCGAGCAATCATTCTTCTCATGTCTTCCCACCAGAAATGTTGTCGTAGATCTCGGTACATTTTTGTGCCTTCCGGGTATACGGAATATGCGGAACTATGAGCCTCCTTCATGACTTCTTCACGAACATCTCCTTTCGGCACATATAAACGACTCCCATATCATAACGAACCATCTTCATGAATTTACAGATCCGTTCGAAGTCCCGCTTCTACCTGTTCTCGAAACTTCTGCAACCTTGGATCGTGCGACAGTACCGTTTTAATATTATCGATCAAGAATGACTGTACTTGCAACTGCATCAACTATCCCGAAAAGTTCGGTTCGAATCTTTAAAAATCAGGTATAATCTCCTTCTGTGCTGTCAACATTCGTATTGCTGGCAATCGACTTAGAGCATCCGGCACTACATTAATTTTTCCCGGATGGTATTTTAGATCAAGATCATAGTCAGCCATCAGCTCCAACCATCTACGCTGCCTCATGTTGAGCTCTTTCTGTTTGAACACATACTTTAGGCTTTTATGATCGATGGATATTTCTACTCTTTTGCCCAATAAGTAGTGTCCCCAAATCTTCAAAACAAAAATCACTGCGGCTAGCTCCAAATTATGAATTGAGTAGTTCTTCTCATAAGTCTTCAATTTTCTCGACGCATAAGCTATAAACTTCCCATGCTGCATTAGAACACATCTCAAGTCTTTCCCAGGAGCGGTGGTCAATCTTTGCTTCAACGTTTCAAAAGCTGACGCACGCTTCTCAGACCATACAAACGGTACCTCATTTCGTGTTAGCTTGGTCAATGGTTATACCATTCGGGCGAAGTTCTCCACAAACCTTCTATAATATCCGGCAAGCCCAAGAAAACTTCTGATCTCCTCTACATTCTTTGGAATTGGCCAATCATGAATTGCTGCAATCTTTTCAAGGCCAACGGCAATTCCATCTCTGGATACGACATGACCCAAGAACTTCACTTTTTCGAACCAAAACTCGCACTTGCTCATCTTAGCAGATAACCTTTCTTGTCTCAACGTTTGCAGTGTGATCCTCAAGTGTTCTGCATGCTCTTCTTTACTCCTCGAATAGACCAGAATATCATCAATAAACACCACTACGAACTGGTCCAGGTACGGTGAAAAGATTCGGTTCATCAAGTCCATAAATATCGCCGGTGCGTTAGTAACTCCAAATGTCACTAAGTACTCATAATGCCCATATCGAGTTCAGAACGTTACCTTGCAAATATCTTCTGATTTCACCCGAACCTGATGATATCCGGATCGGAAATCCAACTTCGAGAATACCCTCGCGCCACTGAGTTGATCGAATAATTCACCGATGCGAGAGATTGTGCACTTGTTCTTAATAGTCATCCGGATTAATTCTCGATAATCGATGCATATCCTCTGTGTCACGCCCCGCTTCCCAGAGTACGCAAAATTGGGCATGTGACATAGCCAACCATGCTACCTGTGGGTAGGACGCATCCGTCCACAGTCACATTACGGTTGTAGAGATATCAAGAACAGTAAAGTAAACTAAACTAATACATGTCCAAATCCATAATAACAAGAATCAATAAACAATAAGTGCGGAAGCTAATGATCCAATACAATGAATAAACAGTATGTCCCATAATGCGGGCTCACATCTGGAAATGAAATGAAATAAATAAACTAAACCCTAAGGAACTCACAGTTCAGCCTGCTGGCTGAAGTACTCCTGCTCGGTCGTAGACAGTGGTAAAGAATCTGGGCCATGCAAAACCCAGACGTCAGCGCGTCATGACATCAAGTATATAGCATAAACATGGTAATAAACAATGCAAGTATGAACATGAATAAAGCAGTAACAAGGAATAACAAGCAGGGTAATGTGCAATGGTGTCCAAACTGTCCTATCAGGTTTTCTACTCTATAGTCTTTGAAACCAATTGATGAATCGTCGATGTAACTCAATAGTATCCCGTGCGTGCCCGGGACCACGGTCATGACCCTCGGGGCTGAACCCGAGACGTGCCGCTAAGCAGTAAAAGTAGGTAGTAGGATAGACGAGTGATGTCAGCATCATCACTCCCGGACCGGCCAAGCCCGTAAGACTGATCAGAACAAGTATCGAACTGTTGAGTTACAAGTCGGTTTCACCTTTGATTTCCCCATACCCCCAAGTTATCTATGTCAGATCAGGTATTCAGTAGTCAAGGACTAATGCCAACACAAAATCGAGTAAAAGTAGGTCTGTCTGGATCGACAGCAGGAATGGTCAGGTTTGTCGGCATTAGGCATGAGATCAGGTAACAGGTAAAGCCATGGTACATCAGGTCAACCAGGTAATGTATAAAGGTGTCATGTCATGTCAAGAGTGTACGGTACCATGTCATGTCAAGTACGAAGTGTAACAGGTCATGTCAGGAAGCACAAGATGTCATGTAGGTGCTCATAATCAAACTAACATAAACATGTGTATAAATAAACAAGCATGAGTACTATCAGAACAATAACTAGAACATGTAATATGATATGCCAATAGATATAATTTCAAGGATATGGATGCACAGTTATCGATTAGGGTTACATTTATAGTTCCAATATTAATTAGGATACAATTTATTAAACATGGAGTGTTAATATCATATTATTATGTAGTGATGTGATCTATGGATGCAATTATATGTATCTTAAATGCGATGGATGCAAACGGGTATCCGAAAAGTTATAAAACTATAAAATGGTAATGTGGGATGTACAACTAAACAATATGTGATATAATAATATTAATATGGATAGCATATTCAAAGCGATTAGTAACTATAAAAGATGTATTGATTAACCATGCACAAGAAGGTTCCGTTCAGAAATTTAGCGTCACCCTAATTTGTAAAATAGCTTAAAAATAACAAATGTTCTCCAAAAGAGACGTATCTTATACCAAAACGAAGATAATTCAATAAGGTTTTCAGTTTTATAAGTATAAGAATCTCAGGTTATCCCTACAAAAAGTTATGAATATTCAAAGTTGAAAGTTTGCTGCTGGAATTTCCCTGGACAGCAGTTTAGAGACGTGTTCATTTGCATTTTACGTTAATTAAACAATTTATTTTGCAAGTAAATATTTCATATAGTTATAGTATTCTGAATTAGCTTCGTAACGAACTAAAGAACGTATCCTAATGATTTTTCTATGATTTATAATGAATTTTATAAGATAAGGTGTACAGTAAATTTCAGATTTGTCATATCCGATTTTTCAACGACATTTCATATGTAAACTATAAGATTTTCAAATGTATAATATTATAAAATGAAGATTATAAAAGTATATAGCATGTAGCAAGATTAACTTGCCTCGATGGGTCGCGAATCGGGAAAACGGAACGTCAACCGTCGGCGGGGAAAACTCGCGACGGCGCACGGTTCACGGAATGAACCCAAACGACGAACAAAGGAACCACACGGGTCGGGGTATCTCGCTGGAACGTTGAGAAACGTCACCGGCACGACGGAATTCCGGTAACAAAAGAACAGTTAAAAGAAATGAGAAACGAGACATGAAGCAAGAAGAGAAAAATGATAAAGAGAAGTACGAGAGAATATATAAGGGAGAGGGAGAGAGAGGAAAAAGTGGAGAGAGAGAGAGAAAGTGGGGCCCACGGGGTTAAAGGGGAGGTTGCGATTGGCTGAGAGAATAAATTGAGAAGGATATAAAAGATTGTAAAAAATATCATATGGTTAACTTAAAGATTTAAAAGATAGGTAATGAACAGTAAGATATCATATTAGTTAGAAAAATATATGCGAAGGTTTTAATAATATTAAAATTTAGGATTTTGGCGCCAAATGAAACATTTCCAAATTGCGCCCGGGTTGGGTCCAAAAATTCGAAATTCAAATAATAGGATTTTAGGCGGGTTCCAAATTTTAAAATGAAATGTTTTATGATTAAAAAGCATACTCCCAAAACGGACACACGCACGTGCACGTAGCCATCCAAACTCGCCCGTTTCACTGAACGGGACGAGAACACAATGCACGGACGCTACCACGAGGCTAAGGGTGTCAAGTAGGCCAAGATGAATATTTTCAATTTTATTTTAGATGCTAAAATTTGTTATATGCAGAATGACTTAGCCAGATAAAATTTTACAGTAAGACCCAAATAACCAAGATAAATGAAATGAGTAATATCTAATGCTCAACCAATAACAGAAAATAGTAGTATTGGGCTCGGGTGTTACATTATACCCAACTACAAAAGAATTTCGTCCTCGAAATTCCAAGAATACAAGATAGTTAACTACTGGAAAAGGTGAGGGAATTTCTGTCGGATCTCATCTTCTCGCTCCCAAGTGGATTCTCCATGCGATCGATTACCCCAAGAAACTAGCACAAGAGGGATAACCTTGTTCTTAAGAACCTTTTCTCTTCGATCCTTGATTTCAACTGGTCGCTCCTCAAAAGTTAGGTCCTCCCGTACGGTCAACTCCGAATGATCCAATACATGAGCATCATCACGAACATACCTCCGTAGTTGAGACACATGAAACACATCGTGCACTCCTGCCAATGACTGCGGTAACGCCAACCGGTACGCTACCTCTCCAACACGCTCCAATATCTCAAAGGGTCCAACGAATCGGGGACTAAGCTTTCCCCGACTTCCAAAGCGAATCAACCCTCTAGTCGGTGATATCTTCAGGAATACCAAATCACCCACGGCGAACTCTAGAGGTCTTCTTGACGTGTCGGCCCAACTTTTCTGTCTGTCTTGAGCTGCCTTCATGTGCTTCCTGATTGTATTCACCTTCTCGACTGTCTGTACCACCAAATCTGGTCCTAGTAACCTTCGTTCACCAACATCATCCCAACAAACAGGTGAACGGCACTTACGCCTATACAGTGTTTCAAACGGAGCCATCTGAATAGTTGCTTAGAAGCTATTGTTGTACGAAAACTCCACCAGGTGTAGATGATCTTCCCAAGAACCTTTGAAGTCCAACATGCAAGCCCTCAACATATCTTCAAGGGTCTGGATCGTCCTCTCTGATTGTCCATCAGTCTGAGGATGATAAGATGTGCTAAACTTCAATCGAGTCCCTAAACTTTCTTGTAAACTCCTCCAAAAGTGCGACAAGAACCGAGTGTCCCGATCGGACACGATGCTTACCGGTACTCCGTGCAATCTGACAATCTCCTGCATGTACCGCTCTGCCAAAATCTCCGTCGATTGACCAACCCGAAAAGGAATAAAGTGAGCTGCCTTGGTCAACCGATCGACAATCACCCAAACGGCATTGTTGCCCTTTGGACTCCGCGGTAAAGCCGTCACGAAATCCATGGTTATATGTTCCCACTTCCATTGAGGAATCGGAAGTGGTTGCAACAAACTAGCAACCCTTTGGTGTTCAGCCTTGACTTGCTGACACACCAAGCACTTAGCCACGAAGCGAGTAATTTCCCGTTTCATACCTTCCCACCAGAAGTGCTGTCGAACATCTCGGTACATCTTTGTCCCTCCTGGATGTACAGAGTAAGCTGAACTGTGTGCCTCCTTCATAAGCTCTTCACGCACATCTCCTTTTGGCACACACACACGGCTACCATATCTCAACGAACCATCTTCATGGATCAGTAAATCGGTTCGCAGTCCGGCTTCAACCTGCTCTCGAAACTTTTGCAGTCTAGGATCATGCGATTGTGTCGCTTTAATCTTCTCAACTAAGGACGATTGTACTTTCAACTGCATCAACTGTCCTGTAGCATGTGGTAGCACAACCTCCAAGTCAAATCTCCGAAAATCCTCAATGATCTCTCTCTGTGCAGTCAATACCTGAATTGCTGGTAACCGACTTAGCGCATCTGGCACGACGTTAACTTTTCCCGGATGGTACTTAAGATCAAGGTCGTAGTCGGCCGTCAACTCCAACCATCTGCGTTGCCTCATGTTCAACTCCTTCTGCGTGAACACGTACTTCAAGCTCTTATGATCTGTAAAAACTTCGACTCTTACGCCCAAAAGGTAGTGTCTCCAAATCTTCAAAGCGAAAATCACAGCCGCAAGCTCCAAGTCATGAGTTGGATAATTCTTCTCATGGGTCTTCAGTTGTCTTGATGCGTATGCTACGACCTTCCCATGCTGCATCAAAACACATCCCAATTCTTTCCCAGATGCGTCGCTATGAATCATCAGTCCTCCGGAATTGTCTGGTACGGTCAGGATAGGGGCGGTTATCAACTTCTGCTTCAACGTCTCAAAGCCAACGCACACTTATCCGTCCATACAAAAGGTACCTCCTTACGCATAAGCTTGGTCAGCGGTTCTGCCAAACGAGCAAAGTTCTCCACAAATCTCCTGTAGTATCCGGCTAATCCAAGGAAACTTCTTATCTCAGCTACATTCCTTGGAATAGGCCAATCTCGAACTGCTGCAATCTTTTCGGGATGGACGGCGATTCCATCACCCGACACGACATGTCCCAGAAATTTCACTTCTTCCAGCCAGAATTCGCACTACTCATCTTCGAATAAAGCTTCTCCTGTCTCAACATCTGCAGGACCTAATGATATCCGGATCGCAAATCCAGTTTCGAGAATACTCTCGCGCCACTAAGCTGCTCAAAAGTCCTCCAATGCGAGGGATCGGGTACTTGTTCTTAATAGTCGCCCGGTTCAATTCTCGATAATCAATGCACATCCTTCTCGTGCCATCCTTCTTCTTTACTAAAAGAACTGGAGCTCCCAAGACGAGTTGCTGCTTCGAATCCAACCCTTCTCAAGTAATTCACCAACTTGCTTCTTAACTTCTTCCAATTCCACTGGTGCCATTGGATAGTAAGCTTTAGACACTGGCGCTGCACCAGGACTAAGGTCAATCGTGAACTCCACATCTCGCTTCGGCGGTAAGCCCGATATAGCTTCAAATACATCCATAAAATCGCGAACAACTGCCGGCTCTTCATTACTATCAACTTCCATAGCTGCAAGAACACTGTTTGTCGGCCTAGCCCTAAACTCGACTGGCCCGACAGAACTGCTTCCTTACCGCAACTGCTGTCTACATTGTTGGCCACGAAAGGTCCAGCAAGACTACTGAGTCTCGTCCAATCTGCTGCATGCACGTCCACGGTTGCTCCATTCTGCCTTAGTCCGATGAACTTCTCTTCCATTTCCTCCGCGCAGTCCGCGGGAAGAACTTTTCCAAGAAACTTTTAGAGAAATCCGCCCAACTAATTGGCTTGGACAAGCGGGTCTCCTCCACAAGCCACCACTCTCGGGCGTAATCCACCAGCTGAATGCGCACCACATCTACTCTCTTGTCTTCTGGGATCTGTGCCGCAATCAGTAAATTCTCTGTGTCTACTAGCCACTGCTCGGCTGGCAACGGCTCCTCCAAGCCAGTGAAAGTAGTAGGACCCAATCGTCTGAAATCTGCCACGGTTCCTACTCGGTCGACTGGCTTCGCTACTGCGGTGTTTACAGACTGCTGAATAGCCTGCAAACCCTCCTGAAATGAATCTGCTTGCTGCTGGATCAGCTCAGTTTGCCTCTTCTGATTTTCCAACATCCCACGTATCACTCCTAACATGGCGGCTTCATCCACACGCCTCTGATACGTCTTGAAATTCTTATCTGCCATGGTCCTGAAATCAAAACAAACATTAGCATGATGATAGATTCAATATATAAATTAAGGCTAGAACTCCAAGATACTTAAATAGAGTACTGCATTGTAGCTATGCCGCGGTATCATAGCCGCAATTACTTAACTCCACCCAAGTCGCCCAAGTCCTAGGGATAACAAGAAATCAGGTTTCCGAGTCGACATGCAAAGTAAGTTTGCACGTCGTAAAAGATATAATCAGGAAGAATGTGATTCAAGAATGGTAAAACGGTCAATGTGGCTGGACATGTTTCCTAAACACGGGTATTCTGATTCGTGTATTGGGTACAATACCCAACTACAAAAGAATCAACCCGACTAACCTATGGCTCTGATACCAAAAGAACCATGTCACGCCCCGCTTCCCAGAGTACGCAAAATTGGGCATGTGACATAGCCAACCATGCTACCTGTGGGTAGGACGCATCCGTCCACAGTCACATTACGGTTGTAGAGATATCAAGAACAGTAAAGTAAACTAAACTAATACATGTCCAAATCCATAATAACAAGAATCAATAAACAATAAGTGCGGAAGCTAATGATCCAATACAATGAATAAACAGTATGTCCCATAATGCGGGCTCACATCTGGAAATGAAATGAAATAAATAAACTAAACCCTAAGGAACTCACAGTTCAGCCTGCTGGCTGAAGTACTCCTGCTCGGTCGTAGACAGTGGTAAAGAATCTGGGCCATGCAAAACCCAGACGTCAGCGCGTCATGACATCAAGTATATAGCATAAACATGGTAATAAACAATGCAAGTATGAACATGAATAAAGCAGTAACAAGGAATAACAAGCAGGGTAATGTGCAATGGTGTCCAAACTGTCCTATCAGGTTTTCTACTCTATAGTCTTTGAAACCAATTGATGAATCGTCGATGTAACTCAATAGTATCCCCCGTGCGTGCCCGGGACCACGGTCATGACCCTCGGGGCTGAACCCGAGACGTGCCGCTAAGCAGTAAAAGTAGGTAGTAGGATAGACGAGTGATGTCAGCATCATCACTCCCGTACTGGCCAAGCCCGTAAGACTGATCAGAACAAGTATCGAACTGTTGAGTTACAAGTCGGTTTCACCTTTGATTTCCCCATACCCCCAAGCTATCTATGTCAGATCAGGTATTCAGTAGTCAAGGACTAATGCCAACACAAAATCGAGTAAAAGTAGGTCTGTCTGAATCGACAGCAGGAATGGTCAGGTTTGTCGGCATTAGGCATGAGATCAGGTAACAGGTAAAACCATGGTACATCAGGTCAACCAGGTAATGTATAAAAGTGTCATGTCATGTTAAGAGTGTACGGTACCATGTCATGTCAAGTACGAAGTGTAACAGGTCATGTCAGGAAGCACAAGATGTCATGTGGGTGCTCATAATCAAACTAACATAAACATGTGTATAAATAAACAAGCATGAGTACTATCAGAACAATAACTAGAACATGTAATATGATATGCCAATAGATATAATTTCAAGGATATGGATGCACAGTTATCGATTAGGGTTACATTTATAGTTCCAATATTAATTAGGATACAATTTATTAAACATGGAGTGTTAATATCATATTATTATGTAGTGATGTGATCTATGGATGCAATTATATGTATCTTAAATGCGATGGATGCAAACGGGTATCCGAAAAGTTATAAAACTATAAAATGGTAATGTGGGATGTACAACTAAACAATATGTGATATAATAATATTAATATGGATAGCATATTCAAAACGATTAGTAACTATAAAAGATGTATTGATTAACCATGCACAAGAAGGTTCCGTTCAGAAATTTAGCGTCACCCTAATTTGTAAAATAGCTTAAAAATAACAAATGTTCTCCAAAAGAGACGTATCTTATACCAAAACGAAGATAATTCAATAAGGTTTTCAGTTTTATAAGTATAAGAATCTCAGGTTATCCCTACAAAAAATTATGAATATTCAAAGTTGAAAGTTTGCTGCTGGAATTTCCCTGGACAGCAGTTTAGAGACGTGTTCATTTGCATTTTACGTTAATTAAACAATTTATTTTGCAAGTAAATATTTCATATAGTTATAGTATTCTGAATTAGCTTCGTAACGAACTAAAGAACGTATCCTAATGATTTTTCTATGATTTATAATGAATTTTATAAGATAAGGTGTACAGTAAATTTCAGATTTGTCATATCCGATTTTTCAACGACATTTCATATGTAAACTATATGATTTTCAAATGTATAATATTATAAAATGAAGATTATAAAAGTATATAGCATGTAGCAAGATTAACTTGCCTCGATGGGTCGCGAATCGGGAAAACGGAACGTCAACCGTCGGCGGGGAAAACTCGCGACGGCGCACGGTTCACGGAATGAACCCAAACGACGAACAAAGGAACCACACGGGTCGGGGTATCTCGCTGGAACGTTGAGAAACGTCACCGGCACGACGGAATTCCGGTAACAAAAGAACAGTTAAAAGAAATGAGAAACGAGACATGAAGCAAGAAGAGAAAAATGATAAAGAGAAGTACGAGAGAATATATAAGGGAGAGGGAGAGAGAGGAAAAAGTGGAGAGAGAGAGAGAGAAAGTGGGGCCCACGGGGTTAAAGGGGAGGTTGCGATTGGCTGAGAGAATAAATTGAGAAGGATATAAAAGATTGTAAAAAATATCATATGGTTAACTTAAAGATTTAAAAGATAGGTAATGAACAGTAAGATATCAGATTAGTTAGAAAAATATATGGGAAGGTTTTAATAATATTAAAATTTAGGATTTTGGCGCCAAATGAAACATTTCCAAATTGCGCCCGGGTTGGGTCCAAAAATTCGAAATTCAAATAACAGGATTTTAGGCGGGTTCCAAATTTTAAAATGAAATGTTTTATGATTAAAAAGCATACTCCCAAAACGGACACACGCACGTGCACGTAGCCATCCAAACTCGCCCGTTTCACTGAACGGGACAAGAACACAATGCACGGACGCTACCACGAGGCTAAGGGTGTCAAGTAAGCCAAGATGAATATTTTCAATTTTATTTTAGATGCTAAAATTTGTTATATGCAGAATGACTTAGCCAGATAAAATTTTACAGTAAGACCCAAATAAGCAAGATAAATGAAATGAGTAATATCTAATGCTCAACCAATAACAGAAAATAGTAGTATTGGGCTCGGGTGTTACACTCTGCATGCCATCCTTCTTCTTAGAAGAACTGGAGCTTCCCATGGTGAATTGCTGCTGCGAATCCAACCTTTCTCCAGTAATTCGGCAACATGTTTCTTTTCCTCTTCTCGTTCCATCGGTGCCATCGGATAATACGCCTTTGAAATCGGCGCTGCTCCAGAAATAAGATCAATAGCGAATTCCACATCTCGTTTTGGCAGTAAACCTGAGATGGCTTCGAACACATCCATAAACTCTCAAACTACTGCTGGCGCTTCCTCCTTGTCTACTTCCATCGACGAAAGAACGACACTTGTCGGCCTAACCCTAAATTCGACTGGTCCGACAAATCTGCTACCTCCTGAAAATATAAACTCCAGATGTCCGGGAATCAGAAAAATCACTTTCTTTACCCTACAATCGATGTAAGCGTGGAAAGTGCCATGAAAATCCATTCCTAAGATAACATCATGGCTGCCAGTATCAATCATCAAGAAATCCGCGAATAACTCTCGTCCGCAAATAACGATCGAACAATCTTTGCACTCACTATTAGATATAATTTCCCATTCTCAGTGTGTATGTCCCAACAACTAGACAGGGCCGAGTGTAGAATAGAGTGTGCACTAATAAACTTGGACGACATAAAGCAATATGATGCATCTGGATCGAATAATGGCAATGCGGGAAAATTATAAACGAGTAGGATACCTGAAACAACTTCGTCTGAAGTTTTGGCCTCCTCGGTCGTCAAAGTGAAGGCCCGTGCTTGATTAGGCCTCCGAGTAATCTGCTTCTTCCCATGAATCTGCTTCTGCGGTGGCTTCTGAATAGCGTCCCTCAATCGTAGCTTTGAAGGGCAAGCGTTGATGGTATGGTCAACTGGTCCACAAACCAGACAAAGTCCAAACCTCCTCCGACAGTCCTTCTGTAGGTGTCCGGGTAGATGGCAAAAATCACAAATCAAACTTCTTTTCTGATCAGATACAACGGGCTTCTTCATAAGTACAATTCCTCGCATGTTCACCGGGATGCCTCTGCGTACAGGGGCTCTGTTTGGCGTAAACGCCGGCTTCCGCACTACGACGGCTTGCTGTTGGGTACCCTTTGTTTTCACCGATAAAGTCTGCTGCTCCCCGGCTGCCTTGAGAACTTGGGAGAAGCTGGTCAATCCCAGAGATATAATGTCTCGGAATCTCCACATCCAAGCTACGCATAAACCTCCGTGCCCTATCTGCCTCATTGGCAACTAAGGGCCCAGCAAATCGACTGAGCTGGATCCACTTAGCTGCATGCGCGTCAACGGATCCGCCATTCTGCTTCAAGCTAATAAACTTCTCTTCCATTTCCTCCCGAGCAGACTGCGGAAAAAACTACTCCAAGAAACTCCGCGAAAACGTTGCCCAACCGATCAGCTTGGGCAGACGGATCTTCTCTACGAGCCACCACTCGCGAGCGTAATCCACTAACTGGATGCGTACTACATCCACCCTTTTTTCATCTGGAATCTGCGCGGCGACGAGCAGGTTCTGTGTCAATTAGTCACGGCTCCGCTGGCAATGACTCCCCCAATCCTGTAAATGTGGACGTACCGAGTTTTCTAAAGTCCGTCACGGTGCCCTCACGCTGTACTGGCCTGGGTGCTACTGCAACTACGGACTGCTGGACTGTCTGCAGACTCTCCTGGAAAGCGTCGGCCTGCCGCTGATTTAGTCAGTTTGCTGTTTCTGGTTTTCAAGCATACAACGTATAACTCCAAGCAATGTGGTGTTAGCAACACGGCTCTGGTATGACCGCAAATCTCTATCTGTCATGATTCTGAAGCCAAGACACTGAAGAGAATTAGCAACGTAACCATGATTCAATAAACATGATGGTTATAGATTCAAGACTGGCAAGATAGTAATATGGCAGGACATGTTCCTAATTCCGGGTTTTCTGGTTAGTGTATTGGATTCAATACCCAACTACAAAATAGCCAAACCCGACTAATCCTAAATCCTAAAGCTTTGATACTAAACAAACCCTCACGCCCCGCTTCCCAAGATACGTAAGCACGGCATGTGACAGAGCCAACCATACTACCTGTGGTTAGGAATTATCTCACCACAGCCACATTACGGCTGTCTATCGGATATCAAGAACAGTAAAATATAAAACCAACACATGTCCATCTGCCACAGTAAATCAAATCAAGAAAATGCATGTAGTGGAAACAAATCAAATCCAATAAACAATATCTGAATCGTGTCCCAATACGGGCTCATATCAAAAGAAGTAAAACTACGGAAATAAACAAACTAAACATCTCTAATAATATACGTTCAATTCCTCATTACTCGGCTTGATTGTTGAAGTACCGCCGATCTGCCTGCGATAAAGATAAAGGAACTGAGCCATACAAAACCCAGACGTCGGTGCGTCATAAATATCAAAGAAACAGTAGTAACCAGGATATGATGATATAATTAAACATGAATACAGATATAAAACAGTGAAGTACATGTATGTGATGTGTATCCTAACGTCTGTACCTCTAGGTTATCTATTCTATAAGTCTTTGAAATCAATTAAATGGAATCGTCGACGTAACTCAATAGTATCCCGTGCGTGCCCGGGACCACGGTCAAGATTCTCGGGATGAATTCGAGACATGCCGCTAGGCAGTAAACATGTAACATGTACAGATAAATGATGTCAGCAGCAGTATCCCGGGACTGGCAGAGCCCGTAAAGACTGATCAGTATAAGTATCGAACTGTTGAGTTACAAATCAGGTTTCATTATTGATTTCCCCTTACTCCCCAGGTTTTATGTTCAGGTCATGTATTGATGATGTAAATCTAATGACAACAAAGGATCAAGCAGGTACAGGTTTTGTCTATATAGACAACAAGTCACGTCCATCAAGACAACAAGTCAGGATTGTCGGCATTAGCAATAAGATCCAAATAACAAATCTGGTAATGTGTCGTGACCATGTCATGTAATGCATGTTAACCAAATAGATACCCAATATGAAACTGTACTCGATACCAGAACACGGTAAACACAATTGATACCAGGATGCATATGTATCTATCCATAATAACCATTATATATCCATTACCAAGTATGATGCAAACTAGATAGCATGTTGTACTAATATAGTAGTATAATAATACCATGATGTTCCGGTATGCAACTAGATATGCTATTATCTGTACGGACATGAACGGATATCGTAAAACTGTAAATCTGTGACATTTGCTGAATAATAAAATACATGCACTATTTTTATTCATATAGATATCGATATAATAACATAGCATGTTGTAAGTTAAAACTTGCCTGATCGGATGTCACATCAAGATACAGATGCTATGTTCGACGTCGGAATAACGTCGCGATGCAACCCACGCGTGCAAGACTGGACCTGGCTGATCAGTGATGTGACGTGATGACTAGGCTGGATGACGACAGTGATTGGGTCGTCTGGATCTCAGTGACACGTGCAACTCCGGCGAGACGGCCGTAATAAGAAAGAAAGAAGAATAGGGCTGCTGGTGTTGAGTTCTGAGGACAGAGGACAAGGTGATGGCGACGATGGTGGGTTGCCATCGACGACGAGGGCAGTGGGTTCTTGGGTTGGTGTCGGGGTTCTTGCAGCTGAGGGTTGAAGGTGGTGGTGGAGGTCTGGGTGTCGGGAAGAGGAGAAGGGTGAGGAGGTGAAGGCGGGGGTGATGGTGATAGCGATGGCAAGGGTTAACGGCGGGGTTGAGGTTCTTGGGTTGGGTCGCGGGTTGTTGCAGGGTTGGCGTGGGGTGCAGGGGCTCGGGATAGGAGAGGGGAAAGTAGGTGGTAGAGGTTGTGATGAGGGTTGTGAGTACGAGCTCGAGGTGAGGTCGGCGAGGGTGGCGACGAGAGTGAGGGTTAGGGTTTCTCGTCGTGAGGAACAGAAAAGAAAAGAGATGTGAGGGTTTTTAGGTTAAAAATTATATATATATATAAGAGAGTGTGAGACGGAGGGATAGAGAGAGAAAGCGCGAGAAGAGAGAGTTAGTGAGAGAGTAAAATATAATAGTTAGTATATTATATATTATGTGTAAGTTATATATATATACTGTTGGTTTTTAAGAAAATATTATAATATATATTATAGGATTATACAGCTAATATGAAACTGCTCCGAAAATTATCCGGGTTTCTTCTAAAAATCTAGTTTTAAAATATAGAGAATATACGTAAAAATTAAAACCATGATGCGATGTCCGGTCAATAAAAATGCATACCCTCAAATACGGATCTACGTAAATATACGTAGTGATCCAAACGAGTCTGTTTTAACAATTTGGACATGAACATGATGTATGGATGTAAACATATGATATGGGGTATGATAATATACCATGCTAGATATCAAAATATAGTATTTGGTTATTATTTGTATTATTTAAAGATATGCGGTTAAGAAATATATCATGTGTGTATAGAATCTAGATGTGCATGGATCCTCTATACTAGCAAATATATGACGTAATCTAGAACTATGATGGGTTTCAATCATGCGGGTCGGGTCGGATACTAACCACGATTACCAAATGCACTATCCGCACCCAAAAGCAATAATAATCAGAAATATGTCGCAAGATTTGAAATACCTCAAATAAAATATCGTATAATAGTGCTAGGGTGTTACAGTATGCGATCGTCATAGTCACTCTGCTCTGACTTGTCATCATCGTTTTAACCCTTCATACCAACTCCGGTCTTCTTTCGGACATCCTGCCAACAATCCTCCTCAGGCCAATGTAGCGATTCTACCTAATCCCACACTCAACTCCAGCAACTTTAATTGGTACACTGACTCGGGTGCCACTCATCATGTGACAAATAATACAGGCACTCTCCGCCAAGATCGAATATGATGGATCTGATCAAGTTCACATTGGAGATGGCTCAGGTTTTGCTTATCACACGCACGGGCACTTCTTTTTCCACCAACAATCGTTAATTTCGTCTTCATAATACTCTCTATGTTCCTTCCATTTCTAAAAATCTCCTCTATTGCCAATAATTTACATCAATGATAACAAATTGTATATACATCTATGGTAACAAATTTACAATTAATTAACAATAATAGTAATCTATCCATAGTTGCTATCTATAGGGATTTGTTGCACCGGCTGGAAATCTTGATTGATTTGAATCAGATTTGGTTAATATTGATCGTTACAAAGCTCGACCTGTTGCAAAAGGGTTCAACCAGCAGGAAGGTATTGACTATTACGACTCTTTCAGCCCGGTCATTAAGCCGGTCACCATCCACATAATGTTTTCTCTTGCGGTGTCCGGTGGATGGCCGATCCGTCAACTCGTCATCAAGAACGCCTTTTTGCATGACAATCTTGATGAGGTTATTTATATGAAGCAACCCCCAGCCTTCACTGATCGTGATCATCCCGAGCTTGTGTTGAGTTCAACGTTCTCTCTATGGTCTCAAGTAAGCTCTGTACGCTTGGTTCCTTCGCTTGAGCTCGTTTCTTCAGCTAGGCTTCATTGGCTCTAAAGCTGACTCTTCTTTCTTTTTCCGGCAGACAAGTGACTGATTTTTATGTTGATCTATATCGATGACATCATCCTCACCGGAAGTCCAGGAGCTCCTTTGCCTTCATTCAATGCCTTGCCGTGAGTTTGCCATGAAACATTTAGGTTCCTTGACCTTCTTCCTTGACATTGAGGCATGTCGCATCTCTACTGGTCTGCTTCTTACTCAGGCCAAATATGTGACTGACCTGTCTCAGCGCACGGGCTTCCTCGACTGCAAGCCTATCACCATCCTGGTAGCCACTGCCACTCGGTCTCTCTCAAATTTTGCTGATCCTCTTCCTTATTTGACCATTTATCGAAACACGATTGGGGCGCTGCAGTATCTTACCTTAACTAGGCCGGATTTGTCCTTTACTACTAACCAGGCTTGCCAATCTATGCATGCTCCCACTGCAGAATTGGACCGCTGTCAAGCATATCCTTCGGTATCAACAAATTGCCACCTATGGTCTCTATCTCACCATCGTCTCTTGTTCTCAATTATCGGTATACATGGATACCGATTGGGTAGGTGATTCGACTGATCGTCGCTCTGTTGGTGGTTTCTCCGTGTTTCTGGGTTCGAATTTCATCTCATGAAGCTCCAAGAAACAACGGATCGTCTCTCGCTCGAGTACAGAGTTCGAGTACAAAGCTCTTGCTAATGCCCCTTGCGAGGTCATGTGGATTGAGTCTTCTTCGTGAACTTGGTGTTCCGCTTATTGCTTCTCCAACTATCTACTTTGATAATATTTCGGCAATCTACTTAATCGCCAATCCAGTTTTCCATGCTTGGACGAAGCACATTTAGACTATCATTTCGTTCGTGAACATATCACTCGTAGCTAGCTGAACATTCAGTTCATTGCCTCTCTTGATCAAATTGCGAACATCTTTACCAAAGGTCTCGCCACTACTCGATTTGACTTTCTTCGTTTCAAGTTATTAGTCCAAGATCGTCCATCAACTTGCGGGGGAATATTAACAAAATTTGATTCAAATCAATCATGATTTTCAGTCGGTGTAACAAATCTCTATAGATAGCAACTATGGGCTGATTACTATTATTGCTATGAATTGATTGTAAATTTGTTATCATAAATATATATTCAATTTGTTACCGTTGATGTAAATTCTTGGCTATAAAATCTAGCCTTTGTACACAACAAATTTATCAAGGAAAATATATTGATTCCTAAGTTTCTTTAGATTTCTCATTGATTGGGTCTAAATGTGTAAGTTGTATTAGATTATCTAATGGTAAATCAGAGAAATCCCTACGAATGAAACTTACAATGGTTTACCATCCGTGCATATAGGCTTTGCCGAAGCACGTTAAATCCTCGTCTCGCATTTTCTTTCATCTCAAACATTTTATTTCATGGTATTAGAGCGACTCTCGATCCTGCTCATTTGATTTCTCAATCAAGATCAACAATCCAATTTTCTACAATCAAAGTTTTCGATCACAGAGACTTTTGTGGTGTCAAGTTTTTCGTACCATTTTTTATTCACTACCCACTGAAGGTGAGATCGTTCTTTTTCTGATGAATTTAAATACTCAGATGTCTAATAATTGCTTGCATGATAAATACTCTCAAGATTTATTATCTAAGCTAAATCAAGCGGTTCAACAATTTTTTAAAGGGCATGGATCAATCAAACAACACTCTCATTCATCTCAGATTTTATGTAATCCATATGCGTTTCAATCGAATTCAAATTCAAATGATTTTTCTGTTTTGATAATAGATTCGGGGGCTACAGATCATCTGACAGGAAATATTAATTGTTAATCTAATTTTCAAAAGGCATATAATAATCATTTTGTTTCTGTTGCAAATGGATCATTTGTCCCTATAGAAGGAATAGGTGAGACCAATTTTCTGCAGCTCAAATAATTCTCAAGTATTTTATATACATAGTTTTCCTTCAAATCTTTTATCTGTTAGTAAACTTACTCAAACTTTAAATTGCAATGTCACTTTTACTGCCAACAGTGTTATATTTCAAGACAAGGCTACAGGAAAGAAGATTGGAGAAGAAGATTCTCAAATGCCCTTTATCTTTTTCAGCAAAAATATGAAGCATTCACTGCAAATTTTGATAACTCTGATTTATGGCATTTGAGGATGGGGCATCCATTTGATAAAGTTTTAAAAGTTTTGATACCTTCATTTGATATAAATTCGCATAAATGTGATAGTTACAAGTTTTCAAAACAAACTAGATTACCATTTCAACTTTCTACTCATATTTCTGAAAATCCATTTGATTTGATTCATTCATATGTTTGGGGCTCGGGTCATGTTGATTCATATAATGGTTTTAAATATTTTATAACGTTCATTGATGATAAATCTCGTGCGACTTGAAATTTTTATTGAAAATGATCAAGGAATTCATAAATATGTTTTCAACTCAGTTCAATACAAAATAAAGATTTTGAGAACCGACAACGGTAAAGAATATGATAATAAATTATTTTCAGAGTGAAGCGTAGGAAGGCGAGCGGAACGGATTCGTAATCTTGGTATTATTCATCAAACTATCTGCGTCATCAGTACACCGCAACAAAATGGTTTTGATGAAAAGAAAAATAGGCATTTGCTTGAAGTAACTAGATCCATAATGTTTCAAATGAATGTTCCTAAAATATATTAGTCTGATGTTTTGACCGCTTGCTTTCTTATTAATAGGGTTCCAAGTAAAGTTTTGAAAAATAAATCTCCTCTTGAAATTTTAAAGAAAAAAACTAATAATTTATCAATTCTAAGAGTTTTTGGTTGTTTATGTTATGTGCATGTTTTCGAGAATAATAGAGATAAACTTGATCATCGTTCTATAAAATGTATTTTTCTTGGATATTGTGCTACTAAAAATGGATATATATGTTATGACTCTAAACTAAAGAAATTATATATTTCAAGAGATGTTCATTTTGTTAAAAACAAGATATATTTTTCAAACTCTTCTCATAATAAAATTCAAACTCATATTCAAGGGGAGGATTCATCAAATACTGCTCCTTTTGCCTATTATTAATTTTGATAATTTGCCATTTGAAGTTGTAAGAAATGAACAGATCATGACGATACCAATGAGGGGCAATTTTTGAATTGAAAATCAAGATAATGCACGACAGAAAATCCCTACTGTACCAAATCAACATAAAGAACAAGAAAATTCGATAGCTCCGGTTTGCGCAGGTATACTCGTATACTTTCTACTCCTTGTAGGTTTGAAGATATTCATCTGTATAATGCTATATCTTTTCATATTGAAAAATATGTGTCATAGAAAACTTTCTCAAAATTATTTTACATATTTGAATTCATTACCGAATGAAAATGAGTCTACTAATTTTAATGATGCTAACTTTCAACATGTGTGGAGGGAAGTTATGAAAGAACTTCAGGCTTTGCATAAAAATTAGACATAGGATATTGTTAAATTACCTGAAGGTAAAAAATCTGTTGGATGTCGTTGGGTATATAAAATTAAATATGATTGCGATGGAACACTTGAAAGATATAAGGCTAGATTAGTAGCCAAGGGGTTTATCTAGGCTTATGGCATCGACTATAAAGAAACATTTGCACCTGTTGCCAAAATGAATACTTTTCGTGTTTTACTATCTGATACTACTAACCGTTGCTGGCCTTTATATCAATTAGATATAAAGAATGCTTTTTGCAAGAAGATCTTCAAGAGGAGGTATATATGGAGTTGCCTCCTGATCATCCATTAGAACATAAAAAGGAACTGTCTTGCAGATTTCGTAAAGCTATATATGGTTTGAAACAATCTCCCGTGCTTGGTACTTTAAACTCAATCATGCTTCTTATTGGTATTGGTTTTAAAAGAATTGTTGATTTTTCGCTATTTATCAATAAAGGAAAATTTGGACCATTATTGTATTGATATATGTAGACGATATTGTTATAACCGGTGACAATGAAAATGGTATAACTAAGCTTAAAAGTTTTCTTCAAAATAAGTCTGATATCAAACATATTGGAAAATTAAAATATTTTTTAGGTATAGAAATTGCTCATTCAAAACAAGGTCTTGTTATGTCTCAAAGAAAATATGTTTTGGATTTATTAAAGGAAACTGGAAAAATAGCAGTAAAACCAATTAACACTCCTGTTGATTACAATTGTAAACTTAGTAATATCGATGGTGAACCTCTTTGCTGATATAAGTCATTTTCAGAGACTAGTTGGCAAGTTGATTTCTTTAACTATTACAAGGCTTGACATTACTTATGTGGTGAGCCGCGTTTGTCGGTTTCTTTCAGCATGCACTAAGGACAAATCATACGATCGCAGTTGACAGAATTCTGAGATATCTTAAATCTTCGCCTGGAAGAGGAATTTGAATGAAAAATAATAGCAACACAAATATTGTTGGATATAGCGATGCAGATTGGGCTAGTGATCCAATCGACAGACGATCAACCGGATATTGCATTTTCGTTGGAAGAAATTTGGTCACATGGAAATGCAAAATGTAAAGCGTGGTTGCTAGATCGAGTGCTAAGGCGGGATCTCGTACTATGGCATCTACTATAAGTGAACTTGTATGGTTGAAGGATCTTTTACGTGATATGGGTCGACAAATATCGTTTTCAATGGATATGTTCTGTGATAATCAAGCAGCGATACATATAGCCTCTAATCCAGTCTTCCACGAAAGAACTAAACACAAAGAAGTCGATTGCTATTGTCCAAGAAAAAGTGGAGGAAAAGATTATGTGCACTCCATATGTTCGAAACGAAAATCAACTTGCTGATATTTTAACCAAAGGGCAACATCAAGATTCCATAAGATTTCATCAGATTTTGTTCAAGTTGGGATTGATTGATATCTATTCCCCAACTTAGGAGAAGTGTTGGAAAGTATTTGAAATTGATTGACAAATATATTTTCTTCGTTATTGGAAAATATTGTCTCTCATATATTTGTTAATATTTCAAATACTTTTCTTTTTTATATTTTGTCATGTGGGTAGTGTGGGATTTCTCATTGATTGAGTCTAGAAGTGTGAGTTGTATTAAGTTATATAATCCAGTGGTAAATTAGAGAAATCCCTATGAATGAAACTTACAATGGTTTACCATCTGTGCAAGTAGGCTTTTGCCGAAGGACGTTAAATTCCCGTCTCACATTTTCTCTCATCCCAAACAAATTTTATTTCAGGCAACTTATGGTCAGGGATCAATTTTATGAACTATTAAAACTAGAACAGGTCTAGGTTAAACTAATGCAGTCGGGTTTCGTCTTTAAACCCACTATTTATTTGACATTTACAGCAAAATTCAAATTGATATAATGTATATGCGGCAATAAAAAAATGTCTTATGAAAACTAACAGAGTAAAAGAGATCTAATCATATAAGCAGTGCGTAAATCACATAAAGGATACCTGTCAATACACTTTTTCAGGATATACAAACTACAGACAATTTGAACATTATAGTCAAATACAAAAATGTCGGGTTATCCATGATCCAAAACAACAGATTTCATCTGTTTAAAAATCTCCTCCTACAAGGAAGGGTGGTAAAAGGTATATTGTAGATAAGCGAGGCAGGCATGACATATGCTGCAATCTTGTAAAAGTAGTTCAGTTATGTGTGTGTGTGTGTGTAATGGAAATGTTTTCTGTTATATTTCCCTTTTGGTAAACTTTTACCCAATCTCAGAAAATTTGGAAAATGTCAACCGGTCATTTTATGATAATGACAATCCCCGCTAGCTCAAAAACTGGTTGCAAAACTTTGCCAATATTTATAACACCCTAATTCGTTATACAATGACTTATTTGATTAATTAATATATTGGATGACTATTTCTTGATTTATTGTTGTTATGGATGTGAATAGTGTATTGGTATCTATATTTGCATCCGACCCGACCCGCTTACTGGAAACCCATCTTGATTCCTGTTTATAATTCATCCCGGCTAGTTATAAGAATCTGTGCACCTTCTTGTTCTATATCCTGTTTACCCGTATCATATATTGGGCATCTACATTATTTTAATAATAAAAATATAATCAAATAATATATTTTAAAAAATACCTAGCATGACCTGTATTATACCCCTGACCCTGTGATTCCATTAGTACATCATGTTCTCTTTCCGTCTATTGAAACGGACTTGTCTGGATCGCTATGTGCATTTTACGTGCATCCGTTCTTGGGGGTATGCATTTTTATCAACCGGACATCGCATGGTGATTTTAACTTATCCGTATATTGTTTATATTTTAAAACTAGAAGTTTAGACACAACCCGGGAATTTTTCGGAATACTTTTGTTTTAGCCCAAAACCCCAAATTTATATATTATTATATTCCTAAACTAAATTTACTATGCAACACTCACGTTTTATAGTAAATTTAGTTTAGAAATATAATAATATATAAATTTGGGGTTTTGGGCTAAAACAAAAGTATTCCGAAAAATTCCCGGGTTGTGTCTAAACTTCTAGTTTTAAAATATAAACAATATACGGATAAGTTAAAATCACCATGCGATGTCCGGTTGATAAAAATGCATACCCCCAAGAACGGATGCACGTAAAATGCACATAGCGATCCAGACAAGTCCGTTTCAATAGACGGAAAGAGAACATGATGTACTAATGGAATCACAGGGTCAGGGGTATAATACAGGTCATGCTAGGTATTTTTTAAAATATATTATTTGATTATATTTTTATTATTAAAATAATGTAGATGCCCAATATATGATACGGATAAACAGGATATAGAACAAGAAGGTGCACAGATTCTTATAACTAGCCGGGATGAATTATAAACAGGAATCAAGATGGGTTTCCAGTAAGCGGGTCGGGTCGGATGCAAATATAGATACCAATACACTATTCACATCCATAACAACAATAAATCAAGAAATAGTCATCCAATATATTAATTAATCAAATAAGTCATTGTATAACGAATTAGGGTGTTATATTATACCCAACTACAAAAGAATTTCGTCCTCGAAATTCCCAAAATAAGAAAAGACAACCAAACATGAATCTACGAGAAGAGGTGTGGAAACTTCTGTCGAATCTCGTCTTCTCGTTCCCAAGTCAATTCTCCATGCGAGCGATTCCCCCATGAAACTAGTACGAGAGGGATAACCTTTTTCTTGAGGACCTTTTCTTTTCGATCAACAATCGACATCGGTCGTTCTTCATAGGTCAAGTCTTCCCTTACTCTCAGCTCCGAATGATCTAGTACGTGTGTTTCATCTCGAACATATTTACGAAGTTGAGATACATGAAACACGTCATGAACACTCGCCAAAGATGGTGGTAAAGCCAATCGATAAGCTACTTCTCCAACGCGCTCAATAATATCGAAAGGCCCCACGAATCGAGGGCTGAGCTTGCCTCGACTCCCAAAACGAATCACTCCTCGAGTCGGTGATATCTTCAAGAATACGAGATCACCAATGGCGAACTCTAGAGGTCTTCTTGATGTATCAGCCCAACTCTTCTGTCGATCTTGTGCTGCCTTCATGTGCTTCCGGATCGTATTAACCTTCTCCACGGTTTGCACAATAAGATCTGGTCCCAATAACCTTCGCTCTCCGACATCGTCCCAGCAAACAGGTGAACGACACTTGCGACCATATAACGCTTCGAATGGAGCCATCTGTATAGTCGCCTGAAAGCTATTATTATACGAAAACTCCACCAAGTGTAGATGATCCTCCCACGAACCCTTGAAGTCCAACATGCAAGCTCGCAACATATCTTCAAGAGTTTGGATCGTTCTTTCTGATTGGCCATCTGTCTGGGGATGATAAGCAGTGCTAAACTTCAATCGGGTCCCCAAACTTTCCTGTAAGCTTCTCCAGAAGTGCGATAAAAATCGGGTATCACGGTCGGAAACGATGCTCACAGGTACTCCATGCAATCTCACAATCTCCTGTATGTACCGTTCTGCTAACGCTTCCGTCGACTGACCAACTCGAAACGGAATGAAATGAGCCGCCTTGGTCAATCGATCAACAATTACCCAAACTGCATTATTGCCTTTTAGACTCCGCGGTAAAGCTGTCACGAAATCCATGGTTATATGTTCCCACTTCCATTGAGGAATCGGAAGTGGTTGCAATAAACCGGCTACCCTTTGATGTTCAGCCTTGACTTGCTGACATACCAAACACTTTGCTACAAAGCGGGCGATCTCCCTTTTCATGCCTTCCCACCAGAAATGCGGTCGTAGATCACGGTACATTTTCGTGCCTCCTGGATGTACGGAATATGCGGAACTGTGCGCCTCCTTCATAACTTCTTCGCGAATGTCTCCTTTCGGCACACACAAACGACTACCATATCGCAACGAACCATCTTCATGAATCAACAAGTCCGTCCGAAGTCCCGCTTCAACTTGCTCTCGAAACTTCTGAAATCTTGGATCCTGTGATTGCGCTGCCTTAATATTATCGATCAATGACGACTATACTTGTAGCTGCATCAATTGTCTCGAAGAGTGCGGTAGCAGGATCTCCAACTCAAATCTCCGAAAATCATCGATAAGCTCTTTCTGTGCGGTCAACATCCGAATTGCTGGCAATCGGCTAAGCGCATCCGGCACTACATTAACTTTCCCTGGATGGTATTTTAGATCAAGATCATAGTCAGCCATCAGCTCCAACCACCTACGCTGCCTCATGTTGAGCTCTTTCTGTGTGAACACATACTTTAGGCTTTTGTGATCGGTGAATACTTCTACCCTTTCGCCCAACAAGTAGTGTCTCCAAATTTTCAGAGCGAATATTACAGCTGCTAGCTCCAAGTCGTGAGTTGGGTAATTCTTCTCATTGGTCTTCAATTGTCTTGATGCGTATGCTATGACCTTCCCATGCTGCATAAGAACACACCCTAAACCTTTCCCAGATGCGTCACTGTGAATAACCAATCCTCCGAAACCATCTGGTACGGTCAGAATAGGAGCGGTTATCAAGTTTTGCTTCAACGCCTCAAAAGCTGACGCATAACTATCCGTCCATACGAATGGTACCTCCTTCCGTGTAAGTTTGGTCAAAGGCTCAGCTAACCGAGCAAAATTCTCTACGAATCTTCTGTAGTATCCTGCCAGTCCAAGAAAACTTCTGATCTCTGCTACGTTCTTCGGAATCGGCCAATCTTGAACTGCTACAATCTTTTCAGGATCAACAGCAATTCCATCTCCGGATATGACATGCCCCAAAAACTTCACTTCTTCGAGCCAAAATTCGCACTTGCTCATCTTTGCATACAATTTTTCTTGCCTCAACGTTTGCAGTGCGATCTTCAAGTGTTCGGCATGCTCTTCCTGGCTCCTTGAATACACCAGAATATCATCGATAAACACCACTAGAAACTGGTCCAAGACTGGTGAAAATATTCGGTTCATCAAGTCCATAAATATCGCTGGTGCATTCGTGACTCCGAATGGCATCACTAAATACTCGTAATGCCCATATCGAGTTCGGAACGCAGTCTTGCAAATATCCTCTAATTTAACTCGAACTTGATGATAACCGGATCGCAAATCCAGCTTCGAGAATACCCTCGCGCCACTGAGTTGCTCGAATAACTCGTTAATGCGAGGGATTGGGTACTTGTTCTTAATAGTCACCCGGTTTAATTCTCAATAATCGATGCACATCCTCCTTGTGCCATCTTTCTTCTTGACTAGAAGAACTGGAGCTCCCCAAGGTGAATTGCTGCTGCGAATCCAACCCTTCTCCAACAATTCAGTAACCTGCTTCTTTACTTCTTCCAACTCCATTGGTGCCATCGGATAATAAGCCTTTGAGATTGGCGCTGCACCAGGAACAAGATCAATCGCGAACTCCACATCTCGTTTTGGCGGTAAACCCGAGATGTCTTCGAATACGTCCATGAACTCTCGAACTACAACTGGCGCTTCCTCCTTATCAACTTCCATCGACGAAAGCACGGCGCCTGTCGGCCTAGCCCTAAACTCGACTGGTCCAACAGAACTGCTGCCTCCAGCAAATACAAACTCCGGATGTCCGGGAATCTGGAAAATCACTTTCTTTGCCCTACAATCAATGTGAGCATGAAAAGTGCCAAGAAAGTCCATTCCCAAGACAACATCGTAATTGCCAGTATCGATCACTAAGAAATCCGCGAATAATTCTCGTCCGCAAATAACAACAGAACAATTTTTGCGCTCACTACTAGATATGATTTTCCCGTTCCCAGTGTGTGTGTCCCAACAACAAGACAGGGTCGTGCAAGAAATTGAATGTGTAACAATAAACTTGGACGGCATAAAACAATGGGATGCACCAGAATCGAATAATGCTAACGCGGAAAAATCATGAACAAGCAAGATACCTGAAACAACTTCCTCTGATGCCTTGGCCTCTTCGGCCGTCAGAGTAAAGGCTCGAGCTTGATTTGGCCCTTGTGTTATCTGTTTCTGCCCCTGAATTGGCCTCTGTGGTGGTTTCTGAGCATCTTCTTTCAAACGTAGCTTAGACGGACAAGCATTGACAGTATGGTTAGCTGATCCGCAAACCAAACATAGTCCAAGCATCCTTCTGCAATCTCTCTTTAGATGTCCGGGCAGGTGGCAAAAGTCACAAATTACGCTCCTTCTCTGATCAGCTACGCCGGGCTTCTTCATCGGCACCACGCCACGTTTGTCCACCGGTATACCTCTGCGTATAGGAGCTTGGTTTGGCGTAAACGTCGGCTTCCGTACTACTACAGCTTGCTGTTGCGTACCCCCAGTCTTCATAGATAGGCTCTGCTGCTCTCGGGCTGCCTTAAGAACTTGAGGAAAAGTGGTCAGTCCCAGAGATATGATGTGCCTCTGGATTTCTACGTCCAAACTGCGCATGAACCTTCGTGCCCTATCGGTATCTTTGGCAACCAAAGGTCCTGTGAATCGGCTGAGCCTTGTCCACTCAGCCGCATGCGCATCCACGGATCCTCCATTCTGCTTCAGACTGATGAACTTTTCTTCCATCTCTTCCCGTGCAGTCTGCGGAAAGAACTTTTCCAAGAAACTCTGCGAGAAAGTTGTCCAACTGATCGGTTTGAGCAAACGGGTCTCTTCCACGAGCCACCACTCACGGGCATAATCCACCAATTGGATGCGTACCACATCCACCCTCTTATCATCCGGAATCTGCGCAGCGACGAGCAGATTCTCTGTATCGACTAGCCATTGTTCTGCTGGCAATGGCTCCTCCAAACCAGTGAAAGTGGATGGACCAAGTCTTCTGAAATCCGCCACGGTACCTACACGCTGTGCTGGTTTGGCTGCAACTGCGTCTACGGACTGCTGGACTGTCCGCAGACCCTCCTGAAAAGCTTCGGCTTGCCGCTGATTCAGCTCGGTTTGCCGCTTTTGGTTTTCTAGCATTCCACGAATAACTCCAAGTAATGCGGCGTTATCAACGCGCCTCTGGTACGTTCGCAGATCTTCATCCGCCATGATTCTGAAGCCATACGGGAGAAGATTAGCACGATAAACAGGATTCAAGAAACAGGATAGTTATAGATTCAAGAATATCAATGTGGCAGGACATGTTCCTAATTACGAGTATTCTGATTCGTGTATTGGGTCCAATACCCAACTACAAAAGAATCAAACTCGATTAACCTATGTCTCTGATACCAAACAAACCCTGTCACGCCCCGCTTCCCAGAGTGCGCTAAGATCGGCACGTGACAGAGCCAACCATGCTACCTGTGGATAGGAAATATCCCTCCACAGTCATATTGCGGCTGTCTATATGATATCATGAACAGTAAATTAAAATAAACTATCTAGTACATGTCCATATGCCAGAATAAACGAGTCAATACATAATATGCGGAAGCAATATATCCAATAAACAATAACATCTGGAATACGTCCCAAATACGGGCTCACAGCAGGAAATGAAAGTACGGAAAGAAAAGTAAACTAAACTAAACACTAACAATATCCTCACTGCTCGGCCTGATAGCTGAAATACTCCTGATCAGCCTGCGATAGGGATAAAGGATCTGGGCCATGCAAAACCCAGACGTCAGTGCGTCATAATATCAAATAGTAGAATATAATCATGAGGTAACAAGATATGCAGGCATGAGTATGAACAATAATATGGGTATAACAAGTAACACGGATATGGAACAGTGAAGAGTATAGGTATGTGTGACGTGCAATGAGTAATCTGAATTAAACTACCGGGTTATCTATTCTACAGTTTGTGAAATCAATTTTATGGAATCGTCGATGTAACTCAATAGTATCCCGTGCGTGCCCGGGACTACGGTCCAGATTCTCGGGCTGAAACCGAGACATGCCGCTAGGCATTAAACAGGAATATGTACAGATGAATGATGTCAGCAGCATCATCCCGGGGCTGGCCTAGCCCGTAAAACTGATCAGTATAAGCGTCGAACTGTTGAGTTACAAGTCAGGTTTCATCATTGATTTCCCCTTACCCCCAAGGTTATGCGTTCAAGTCAGGTATTGATAAATCTGGAGCTAATGCCAATACATGATCAAGCAGATACAGGTTTTGTCTGAATAGACAACAGGATATATCCGTCGGGACAGCAAGTCAGGATTGTCGGCATTAGAAACAATATCAGGTATCAAGTCAAGCAGTGGTGTATCAGGCCATGTCAGATAGTGCATATATATCACACGGGTGCCTAAAGTAAAACTGTAGTAAGTGTCGAGTCACGGTAAAAGCACGGATGCACGAGTAATAAGCAGCGATATCATAACATTATTTATTACCATTATCCAATAATATGTTAATTAATCTATACCAACCATCACAACTAACATACTACTCTTAATGGTTTAATAACATAAAAAAATGATAGTAATATTACTGCCTTGATATAAACAAACGAGCCGTAACTAGCATGTAGCAAGTAAAATTACTTGCCTGAACGGATCGCACGACGGATGCGTACGGTGGCGAGGGTGACGGCTCTCGTGCGGGTTTGCAGGAGATGAAAGCTGGCGTGGAAGGAAAAAAAAGAAAAAAAAGAAGAGGAAAGAGAAATGTGAGGTAGAGGAGGTGGGGTTAAGTATATATAGAGAGAGAAGAGAGAGATACGTGAGGGATTGTTTAGTGAAAAAGGGAGAAAGAGAGAGAGTGGGAGTGGGTGAGCCGTAATAAAAGGAGGGAGTGGGTTGGTGAGAGGGAGAGAGCGTGGAAGAGAAAGAGAGAATGAAACGTAAGTAAAAGATAATAATAATTAATTAACATATATATATATATATTATAATAATATATAATATAATATATATTATAATAATAATATATATATTCTGCGTGATTGGAACGGTAGGTAAGGTGGATTTAATTAGTTAATTAATATATATTTATATATATATATATGTTAATTAATTATTATTATCTTTTACTTACGTTTCATTCTCTCTTTCTCTTCCACGCTCTCTCCCTCTCACCAACCCACTCCCTCCTTTTATTACGGCTCACCCACTCCCACTCTCTCTTTCTCCCTTTTTCACTAAACAATCCCTCACGTATCTCTCTCTTCTCTCTCTATATATACTTAACCCCACCTCCTCTATCTCACATTTCTCTTTCCTCTTCTTTTTTTTCTTTTTTTTCCTTCCACGCCAGCTTTCATCTCCTGCAAACCCGCACGAGAGCCGTCACCCTCGCCACCGTACGCATCCGTCGTGCGATCCGTTCAGGCAAGTAATTTTACTTGCTACATGCTAGTTACGGCTCGTTTGTTTATATCAAGGCAGTAATATTACTATCATTTTTTTATGTTATTAAACCATTAAGAGTAGTATGTAAGTTGTGATGGTTGGTATAGATTAATTAACATATTATTGGATAATGGTAATAAATAATGTTATGATATCGCTGCTTATTACTCGTGCATCCGTGCTTTTACCGTGACTCGACACTTACTACAGTTTTACTTTAGGCACCCGTGTGATATATATGCACTATCTGACATGGCCTGATACACCACTGCTTGACTTGATACCTGATATTGTTTCTAATGCCGACAATCCTGACTTGCTGTCCCGACGGATATATCCTGTTGTCTATTCAGACAAAACCTGTATCTGCTTGATCCTGTATTGGCATTAGCTCCAGATTTATCAATACCTGACTTGAACGCATAACCTTGGGGGTAAGGGGAAATCAATGATGAAACCTGACTTGTAACTCAACAGTTCGACGCTTATACTGATCAGTTTTACGGGCTAGGCCAGCCCCGGGATGATGCTGCTGACATCATTCATCTGTACATATTCCTGTTTAATGCCTAACGGCATGTCTCGGTTTCAGCCCGAGAATCTGGACCGTAGTCCCGGGCACGCACGGGATACTATTGAGTTACATCGACGATTCCATAAAATTGATTTCACAAACTGTAGAATAGATAACCCGGTAGTTTAATTCAGATTACTCATTGCACGTCACACATACCTATACTCTTCACTGTTCCATATCCGTGTTACTTGTTATACCCATATTATTGTTCATACTCATGCCTGCATATCTTGTTACCTCATGATTATATTCTATTATTTGATATTATGACGCACTGACGTCTGGGTTTTGCATGGCCCAGATCCTTTATCCCTATCGCAGGCTGATCAGGAGTATTTCAGCTACCAGGCCGAGCAGTGAGGATATTGTTAGTGTTTAGTTTAGTTTACTTTTCTTTCCGTACTTTCATTTCCTGTTGTGAGCCCGTATTTAGGACGTATTCCAGATGTTATTGTTTATTGGATATATTGCTTCCGCATATTATGTATTGACTCGTTTATTCTGGCATATGGACATGTACTAGATAGTTTATTTTAATTTACTGTTCATGATATCATATAGACAGCCGCAATATGACTGTGGAGGGATATTTCCTATCCACAGGTAGCATGGTTGGCTCTGTCACGTGCCGATCTTAGCGCACTCTGGGAAGCGGGGCGTGATACTTGCTACATTTATTATAATAATAATATATAATATAATATAATATATTTTTATAAAACGTGTATGCACAGTGTTGCATAGTAAATTTAGTTTAGGAATATAATAATATATAAATTTGGGGTTTTGGACTAAAACAAAAGTATTCCGAAAAATTCCCGGGTTGTGTCTAAACTTCTAGTTTTAAAATATAAACAATATACGGATAAGTTAAAATCACCATGCGATGTCCGGTTGATAAAAATGCATACCCCCAAGAACGGATGCACGTAAAATGCACATAGCGATCCAGACAAGTCCGTTTCAATAGACGGAAAGAGAACATGATGTACTAATGGAATCACAGGGTCAGGGGTATAATACAGGTCATGCTAGGTATTTTTTGAAATATATTATTTGATTATATTTTTATTATTAAAATAATGTAGATGCCCAATATATGATACGGGTAAACAGGATATAGAACAAGAAGGTGCACAGATTCTTATAACTAGCCGGGATGAATTATAATAATATAAATATATATTAATTAACTAATTAAATCCACCTTACCTACACCTTACCTACCGTTCCAATCACGCAGAATATATATATTATTATTATAATATATATTATATTATATATTATTATAATATATATATATATGTTAATTAATTATTATTATCTTTTACTTACGTTTCATTCTCTCTTTCTCTTCCACGCTCTCTCCCCCTCACCAACCCACTCCCTCCTTTTATTATGGCTCACCCACTCCCACTCTCTCTTTCTCCCTTTTTCACTAAACAATCCCTCACGTATCTCTCTCTTCTCTCTCTATATATACTTAACCCCACCTCCTCTACCTCACATTTCTCTTTCCTCTTCTTTTTTTTCTTTTTTTTCCTTCCACGCCAGCTTTCATCTCCTGCAAACCCACACGAGAGCCGTCACCCTCGCCACCGTACGCATCCGTCGTGCGATCCGTTCAGGCAAGTAATTTTACTTGCTACATGCTAGTTACGGCTCGTTTGTTTATATCAAGGCAGTAATATTACTATCATTTTTTTATGTTATTAAACCATTAAGAGTAGTATGTTAGTTGTGATGGTTGGTATAGATTAATTAACATATTATTGGATAATGGTAATAAATAATGTTATGATATCGCTGCTTATTACTCGTGCATCCGTGCTTTTACCGTGACTCGACACTTACTACAGTTTTACTTTAGGCACCCGTGTGATATATATGCACTATCTGACATGGCCTGATACACCACTGCTTGACTTGATACCTGATATTGTTTCTAATGCCGACAATCCTGACTTGCTGTCCCGACGGATATATCCTGTTGTCTATTCAGACAAAACCTGTATCTGCTTGATCATGTATTGGCATTAGCTCCAGATTTATCAATACCTGACTTGAACGCATAACCTTGGGGGTAAGGGGAAATCAATGATGAAACCTGACTTGTAACTCAACAGTTCGACGCTTATACTGATCAGTTTTACGTGCTAGGCCAGCCCCGGGATGATGCTGCTGACATCATTCATCTGTACATATTCCTGTTTAATGCCTAGCGGCATGTCTCGGTTTCAGCCCGAGAATCTGGACCGTAGTCCCGGGCACGCACGGGATACTATTGAGTTACATCGACGATTCCATAAAATTGATTTCACAAACTGTAGAATAGATAACCCGGTAGTTTAATTCAGATTACTCATTGCACGTCACACATACCTATACTCTTCACTGTTCCATATCCGTGTTACTTGTTATACCCATATTATTGTTCATACTCATGCCTGCATATCTTGTTACCTCATGATTATATTCTATTATTTGATATTATGACGCACTGACGTCTGGGTTTTGCATGGCCCAGATCCTTTATCCCTATCGCAGGCTGATCAGGAGTATTTCAGCTACCAGGCCGAGCAGTAAGGATATTGTTAGTGTTTAGTTTAGTTTACTTTTCTTTCCGTACTTTCATTTCCTGTTGTGAGCCCGTATTTGGGACGTATTCCAGATGTTATTGTTTATTGGATATATTGCTTCCGCATATTATGTATTGACTCGTTTATTCTGGCATATGGACATGTACTAGATAGTTTATTTTAATTTACTGTTCATGATATCATATAGACAGCCGCAATATAACTGTGGAGGGATATTTCCTATCCACAGGTAGCATGGTTGGCTCTGTCACGTGCCGATCTTAGCGCGCTCTGGGAAGCGGGACGTGACAATATTTAATGGAGCCTTGCTTCATAGCCGGCCCCATCTTGGTAGTAGAAAGCTAATTGATGATAAAAATGACATCGCCGTATCGCAAAAGATCATAGCATATATTTTGAATCTTTTGACACGTATTGACTATTGAGCTAGGTTCTAATGTACAAATTCATAATTAACATCAGAAGCTTTTTCTACACAAACTCCGATCATGCATTAATTTCACCGTTGTCGTGTTCTCTCCATTCAATTAAAGGGGGAAAACCAAAATTTTGATTAGTTATAGTAATGATTAGCAACCTCAATCATATCTATATGCTAGAAAATAATAAAAACCAAAACATGACCTATAGTATACTTAGGAAATTAAATATGTTAACACCTCGATATCTGCCTGTAATGCTTCAAGATCGCCATTGAAAGAAGTACGATCACCAACAACTGAATCCAGGGCTTCCATCAATGGGTCTGGCTGGCATAAAGCACATGAAAAGAAATAGTGAATAATTATAAGAAAAATAATTAATAAACTTTGGAAGAGGACATGATAGTCTTGAGTACCGTTATTTCTTTTAGTGATAAGGTGATGCGCTCAAGAGCATAATCCAGCTGATTCACTTTTGCCTCCACAACCTGAACCATAAAAAATTCCCTTAATTTGGGATTCATAAAGAAAATGTAAAATGTGATTAAACAATCCATAAAAACCAGCTGCTAGGATGTAGCATCATTTAGTTCCTTCTATGACATATCTCTATGTATCAAGATCAGGAGAACTTGAATTAGATCACCTTTTATTCTTCTATGTAAAATTTTAATAGCAAAAAATCATATGCGCAACAGTCATGTACACGCTTTCCAGCATCATATCCTTGTTCACAGTCGAATATAAATGGCCAAACACCAACAGGTTCATTTGCAGACAGAAAAGAGGTAATGACACCGACTCAATTAATACCTGACCAATTTTGTAATAAGATGATGGGTCCATGCTAGCATCCCATGAGATTTCTGATTGGTGAATCAATGCAGGTACTCCTTCCACCTGTAAAGAATTAAATCGGTATGCAAATGATTACTACCACACTTGAGCTAATGCTAAAGAAGAAGAAACATACTATAATTACCTCGACGAATATACCAAAGTATGCGATTTTTTTGATGTTGCATTTCACTACATCCCCAACATGTAGTTTAGCCTGTAAACATAATCCAAATAAAATCAGCAGAGACATATAATTGCTGTACAACCACGCAAAACAAATTAAAAATAATGAGCCGCATATGTATGAGGCGGGTATAAACATATTAAACAACCCTATATAAATTAGTTCTACATAAAATCTGAAGAATGTGCTCCAAAATAGCTACAAGAAACCAAAGGATCCAGAAAATAATTAAATTGAAGATATGCCATATTTGGAGAAAACACACAACCACTACTGAAAAGTAAACATTCTAACCAGTGGAAAAGAAAAACCTTCGGGTCATAATTTGTTTCAATCTAAATTCATTTGCAGTTTGGTCTCTATAACAATTCAGCTAAACCAATATCACTTGAACAATGATGCGATCAAACTTCTAGTGGAGCCAAAGAGATGAAGATTGCCTACATGATTAATCACATTAAAGTCAAAATTGCAAGCCAATTCTAATCTAGCTCTATTCTGGACCATGTCAATCCATAGCTAGGCTACGTCTTGGACACATGTCACCCATTGTGCTTAATCCCAAAGACTTAATGAAATCAAATATTTTTCTCAGACGACTTCCATCCCAAGAATTTGGGAAAGGGACCGGTATATTAGTTGAAACAACACCAAGTAAACACCTAAATTACATAGGATGACATGGTTTAAATTTCAAGGCAGTGAACATTATGACCCATATAACTTGAGGTAATCAAAGCCATATAACCAATTGCTGTCTGATCGTCTCTACAAATTCCTCGTTTTAAAAAACAAACTGACAACCCCAGACTTTCACAAATATGTATCATTGGGAACCATGGACAAAAAATAACCATTTTAACTTAATCGTGGAATTCATTAATTGTATCAAGAAATTAAACATTCTAATCCATAAATGACGTCGGTATCGTATGAGGGTAATACCCATGTATGGCTTTCCGATTTGGAAAAATTATCATCTTTTAAGAGAGGTGTGGCGGGTGAAGAGTTACGAGTAAAATGTGAATGAAAGTTGAGGGAGAGTAAAAGAATAAAATGAAAAAAGAGGAATATGGTACATATTTCCCAAAATTAAGATTTATATATGGAATATGTTTGACTAGAAATATATCCGTGAGCTAACCCCCTTTCAACATTGTCTGCTCCAGCTCCATATCAGAAGCTATAGCGCAGAGTAGGCTATGAGCCTAGGACCCATCAAGGCTAATTTTGAAATTATGGGTAATATTACAAAAGACTTCCCTTAATAGAGACATTAATCCTTGATAACGCCTGCCATTTTTTAAAAATAAAATAAATTTGGAAATTAAGGACCCCAGTAAACCCTATTTTCATGGGTTAAAATGAATACAAAAGAGAGTGATACACTCTTATTGACCAGAATCTGCCAAGGCCTGATGGTGTATATTTAAAATATCAGCATTACATGTGTAGGAGAGCAAGGCTATATTTATGTCTGTGACATCCAAGGCTGAATGAATTCATCTAAGGAACTCTCATTGAAGACCTATTGCTCTATCTTGGAACTATGATTATCATGGACTCCTAGAGCATCCCATGTTAATCATGAAACACTTCTGCGGAAAAGTAGAATCGTTGAGCTAAGTCGTATGCTGGTATGTATATCTAATGAGGGAAAAAAGTAGCAGGAATCTTTCAAGCATGCATAAAGCAATAGAAAGTCAATGTAAAGATTTCACGATTAAACAGCTGCATACCATGACAGTTCTCTTTTTCTCAATCAACTCTTCCTTTTCTTTTGGTCTCCCTGAAAACATTAGCCTTCTAGAATTTCTATCAGCAAGCAGAACCGATACTTTAATTCTCTGCAAATGGAATCATAATCAATACTCATCGACACTGCAAAAAGTGTCATAAACAAGTTCTAGACGAGTTCTTCAAACCTGACCAACAAAGGAGGACAAGAACTTGGTCTTCTCTCGGTCGTATGCTTCAAGAAGATCTTCAAATTTCATACCAGGCATCAATTTTTCTTCATTCTCCTCACTCACTTCTTGAATTTTATCACATTCCATCACAAGATCCTTGTTGGCAGTATCATAACTCCCTATAATACTCAGGTTCTGCCTGTATAACGTGGGGTCCAAACCCTTTTCCCTTAACCAAGACTCAAAAGCTAAAAACTTCCATCTGGCACCGAGGTTTCGATATGGCAAGAAGCCTACCAACGAACCAAAGGATACCTGAAGTAGTAATGCAACAATTAATTATAAAAACGGAGCACGAAGACGCGGTTGCTTTCATAATCAACAAATGGACACACCGGCTATCTAAAGTTTAATTCAACAAAGGGACACACTGAATATTTAAAGTTCAATTGAACTCACGATAAAACCTCTTCCACTGCAGCTAACCAATTCCACTTCAGCTCTTTCTCCTGTATTGAAAAGATGTTCTGCCCTTTTCCAGTCGTATCCTTCACGTTCCTGGAGATATTTATTTTAAATCAGCTTAGCTGTTTATTATACATCATCAGTAATAGAACCAATCTTTTTGCCATCAATAGTTCTAGTTCTCCCAAGAAGATTTAGATTCTCATAATCACATTCCCCAATAATTAATGAGAGGTAGGAAAGTCAAATGATGAAGCTTTACCTCTTGTTCTGCTGACATCAAATTTTCTTTATCAGCATCAGGGCTGTCAACTTCTTTATTCAAACTGGCATTAACTTTTCTAGTTGGCTGCAATACCTCCTTTGCTGATGAGTCCAACCTACATGAATAAATGAATGTAATGGTCATTGGCTACAAAATGTGCTTCCTTGGCTGTATATTTCACGGAAGTTCAATGCATTCACCAGTAAAAGTATACGTAGTTTATAATCGCACGAAGTCATAAACATAGCCAAGTTGGTGTTAAAATAGGCATTCTGAATTTCTTTACAAATTTAAATAAGGGATCAAAATGGACACTAGCAATTAGCCACTAGACCAAAGAGGTGGCTTTGGTATTTGCAGGTAGCATACTGAACTTAGCTGGGAAAATGTATAATATTTAACAAGATATAAAATTATAAACCTTTTAGTTATAGATGTTGCTAGTCAAGCAAGATGAAGAGGTAAATTGTACCCTGGTTAGGGGGAAATGTGAGAAAGGGGAAAGGAGGGTACAAATCATATAAGGAGGTAATAAATTGCAAATATTTCTAAACAAAACATAAACAGCTTGACAAACGTTCTAAAAAAAATAGGAGCTTGGTCAACATATGGCAGCCACCTGAGGCAAAATGACTTGGCTTAAGGCATAATTTCCTACGATCCTTGTGTTTCTTATGTAATACTATATAAGCTCATACTAATTGCATAAGGAATCGACAAACAAAACAAATCTTAGTTCTATTGCCAGATGATATGCTATCTTCAAGACCACAGGCCAGCTGCATGCGTGGATTGTAGACACTGAAATCAACAATTGAAATATAAAGAACGCACCACACATACCTCATGGGTCTTCCTAGAAGGGATGCTTGCTGAGAGACATCATTACTGTAGTTAGCTGATTTTTCGCTCAAAAGTGTAGACGAAGTTTCGACATCCCTTTGATCAGAGTGCTGGAATCCTTGAAGAATCAAGTACAACATTAAACTTCAAAGCTACTAGTCTATAGTTTTACATAGGCAATAAATTTCTTACCTGTGCCCCGACCATCTAATTCTGATGAATTGGAAATTAAATCACTGATAATATCTGAAGTTTCTTGCGAGGGATCAAGCACAATCTCCACCGTTACATTATCTTCCTTCTTGTCCTCTGAGGGTTCTATTGTCATCTGCGGTTTGTCTCGTAACATCTCACTTGGACTCAAAGGCTTCACAGCATCAATTAAAGGATGGTTAATTTCACTAGGAGATGGCTTTTGTATCACCTCGGGTTTCTTTAGGAGAGATACATCGCTAAGATCTTCATTATTTTCTTTCCTCATTTTCAAAAACAGGTTTGGTTTGATTTTTAGGTTCGAACGCTTATTGGTTTCAATGTCATCTTCTTGAGCAACATCAGGCTTTCTCAAGGCAACATTAGGAGTCAAACTCTTGTCATCGATATCTTGTGGAAACTTGTTTTGGTCAACTTGTGATACTGTGGGTTTTACTCCTTTATTCAAGACTGGCCGCGATAAGTTTAAGTCGGCTGTAGTTTTGATCCCTTTGTTCATAACAGGCCGCGATAAGTTCAAATCAGCTGTAGTTCTGAGCCCTTTATTCATGACAGGACGTGGCACATTTAAATTTTTATCTCTTGGTAAATTAGAAGGCCGTCTTTCTACATTGAAGTCTACAGGAATCTCGAGCATGCTATCGTCTAATTTACCCTTCTTCTTCCTGAATTGCTTCTCAACATCAAGATAAGAAACATTTGGGTCTGCTTTTCTTGCCATAATCTGCAGGTTGATATTTGAATATCATCAGAACTCTGCCAGAGATACACAGCCCTTTTGTATCAATCAAAAAAATTGGGTCTATTTGATATCACACCTTAGATTCTTTTCTCAGTTTCTAGAAAAGCAAAAACTTTCCTAATCGTCGCATTAAAACACCGTTTGTTATTTATCTTCTCAAGACTGTTATTGTAGTGGTCACGTGACTGTCCATTCACCATATATCCCCATATCATCCTTGTAGCTCTTCAAAACCCAGTAGCCTCGCTCTCTTCTTATAATCCGTTCATGCATGCCTCCATACTTTCTCAAAAACAGTAATAGCTCATTGTGATGTAGTATAATTTACCATAGTATTTTTTTATATTTCACCCTTTACTCTCGTAAGTCGTAATTACTCCAAATTCTCACTTATAGTTATCTATATGTAGAGATTCCTAGAACCCAAATACATTATCTTAATGTCAGCTCTTCAGGGGTTTGACCGAAAAATATACATGTTTTTATGGGCATAAGAAATTGGAGAGAACCATCGATAAAGATAAAAGTGTATGCAAAATTTCCATACACGTATGTATAGAAAGGAATCATTCGAATTTTGCTATATTATTAGCTTCACAGGACATATGAAATGCCAACTTTAGGCAAATTTCATTAAAATACCATGAACATTAATTTTCACTTTAACATGATGAACGTTGCTTTAGTTCTTAAAGGTGCAATCTTTTTATGGCAAATTACAGTAAAATACCTTTAACTTTGCGGTTTTAACTAAACTGCATTGAAGTTTTTGTCATTACATAAAATAGCTTAAACTACGGTTTTTCACTAAAATACCCTCGGAAGTAGCACTTAAAGGTATTTTTACGCTAATAACAAGGGTAAATTACACTAAAATACCCTTAACTACCATGGGTTTTTCACTAAAATACCTTAAAGTACATTTATTACAGTGAGATACCTTATGAGCTACTTTTGAGGGTATTTTAGTGAAAAATTCCCTTAAAACCCATAGTTTAAGATATTTTACTGCAATAAAATACTTTAAGGTATTTTAGTGAAATATTGTAATAGTTAAGGTTATTTTAGTGTAATCTACACTGAAAAAACGTAACGTTAAGGTATAGTGAAAAACCACGATAATTAAGGGTATGATAGTGTAAATTACACTTTTTTCTATCAAAATGGACAGAATCGATTAACACTTAACACCGGTACGAACCAAAACAAGTTCATGGTATTTTAGTGTAATTTAGCCCAAAAAATTACAACAATTAAGCCCCTATGAAATGAATTAATTCGCAAAACAAGCATTACCTTGGCGAGGGTGAGCTTGGGGTCTTCGCCAAGGAGCCTCCCGAACTTGAGCTCCATCTGGTCCCACTTGTCGAGGTCGGGCCCCTCGCGCGACGCGGAGACTCGGAAATGGTAGGCGCGGCGGTGAGATGACCGGCTCCTCCACCTCAGGGGAGCCCAAGGGAAGCGGCTGTTCAGGCTGCAGGCAGCGAGAGACTCCATGTTCACCGGCGGTGACCGGACCCGAATTCAGTGGGAGAGCAGCAGCGAGGGCGGTGCCGCGACCATGTGAGAGAGAGAGAGAGAGGAGAATGGGAGGATGATGAGATAAGTGGCGCTCTCACATGTGGTGACAAGGATAAATAAGTTTTGGGCTATTGGGCTGGATAATGGGCTCGTATAAATTCCAATTGACTTAAATTTCAGTAAAATACCATGCTCTTTCAACATGTTTAGATGAACCTTAAGATAATTATGACTAGGTTAATGACATCCAATTTAAAAAAATGAAGGAAAAAAATCCTCCAGCAACAATTTACATTCTAGTGAATAAAATCCCTTTTTTTTATAAAACCCCTTTGAAATGTAGCAACAATGTGTCCAAATCATAATAGATGGCATATTATATAAGCTTATGTGGCACTTATAATAATTCTTATGATTATATCTCTCAAACTCGGAACATTTGTCCAAACCAGAATACTTTAAACATATGTGGCAACAATTTGAGCGGGAATGGAAATGGAAATTGAAATGCAGCTGGGCATCCATTTCCAATTCAAATTGATGCTAACAAATCATATACAAGTATTCAAACACCGTTTAGAAATCAAAGTTAGTGCATTGTGTGGAAAGTTGGAAAAACAAATAAAAATATCTTTAAAAAACCACAAGCATATATGATTTATCGAAGCTATTTGCAGTGTCAACGTTATCATTTCTTTTTTCTATTGGAGAATTTATAAACACCAAAATCATTTGGATTGCATTTTAAAATCTTGTTCTTTTAAAATGCCTGCTGTCTGGAATATTAAATAGAATTAAGAGAGAAAAGAGGCTGGGGTTGATGGAAAAAAATCATATAGGAACTGATAGTGCTCGATATTGGCGATCCCCAAGATCATGACACGTGGCAGGTGACGTATCCCAGAACTTAGAAGAAAGGACCCGCAGGGGCCGATCAGGCCATCCTGTGCCCGACCTGCAAGCATAAGCTGGCCCCTCTCGGGGCCCTTGCAAATTGGCCTCCTCAGCCTCTCAGCTCGCCCCCCCAGCTACCACAGGACCAAGACTCCTCGGCCTCCTTGCTCGTCCCCGAGCTCCCGCCAAGGACGTCTTCCTCGGCCCTCCGACCTACTCCCAGGCGTAACCGTCGCTCCGCGAATCTCGCCATGAGCGGATTTTACGCCGGCAACGTCCCACGTTCCACGCCATCACGATCTCCATTAATGGGCGATCCGCTCTCTACGCGGGCGTGATGTCGGGGGCGTAACCGCCGGCGAGATTCTCGCGCCCGCTGCTACGTGCTCCATCGCTATATAAACCCCCATCACAGAGGGGTCAAGTGAGCCATTCTTTACACTTTTACGCCGTTACTCTGCTCGGATCCCATCACTAACTTGAGCGTCGGAGGGTCCCTGGTGGTACCAAACCATCCCGGGACTTCTTTGCAGATACTCGGCCACAACTCCCTCACCTCACCTCTTCCTCCAAAAACCCATTGAGACCCGCATGCGGAGGAAGATAATCAACTAAGTCCACCGCGAGATCAACGGAAAACAACATCTGACGGAGGCCCGAAAAGGAGCTCCATCAAGAACCTACCTATAAAACTTTTTATAGGGAGGAGAATCTACTGTACACGTGGCAGATTAGGTGTGGATCTACAGTACAAAACAATAGCGCGCTTCTTTATTTTTCAGATTTACATCCAATCTGCCACGTGTACAGCAGCTCCACACCCAATCTGCCACGTGTACTGTAGATCCTCCTTCCTATAAAAAGTTTTATAAATAGGTTCCAATATGAATTTTTTTTCTGGGGTTGACGGCAAGGATATAGCGGGTCCCTCCCATGAACCCAGGGACCATTCCTCCTTTTTCACGGGTTGTTTGGCCCTAAGTTTGTGAAATTTGGATTGTAGAATCATTAAAAAAATTCTTGAATTCATAAATTTTGTGTTTGGTTGCAACATTTGGATTTGTAGCATTTCTTTGATTTTAATGCGGGTCTCCAAAACCAGGATCCATGAATCCTTAAGAAAAGAGCATTTAGCTTTTATTGTTCATCGTACTTATTTAGTGGCCCGTGTGCTTTATGCATAAAAATATCCCCTCTCTCTATCTCCGCCTTTAATGCTCAAATCTAAATCCCACTTTCCAACCAAATAAGAATTATAAGAATTTGCAAATCCAATACGAGAAGTCCAATACCAACCAAAAACAAAATTAGCTAATCCAAAAATTTTCGGTTATACTATTTGGAAATCCAAATTTCACAATCCTGCAACTAAACAGGCCCTTACCCTCTTTGCTGTGCCGCAACCACATCATCGTGAGCCTAATCCAAAACTTCATAACTGCTAGCCCATTAATTAACTCAAACAACTTTCATACAACATTGGTCACAGAAATAATGATAAAACGAATGAAGTAAACTTCTCATAACTGGTTGAATTGAATTTTAAAAGCAAAGGTTCAAAATTAAAGGGCAAGCACATGATATACTAATCCGAAGCAAATTCTTCTTATATCCTGATGAGGCTCATGAACAGGAATATCCCTGATGGAGCTTATTTTCGGGCCTCCGTCAGATGTTGTCTTCCGTTAATCTCGAGGTGAACTTGGCTGATTGTCCTTCGTTGTGTGTGGGTCTCAATGGGTTTTGAAAGGAGAAGGTTGGGTGAGGAGGCTGTCGCCGAATACCTGCAAAGAAGTCCCGAGATGGTTTGGTTCCACCGAGAATCCTCCGACGCTCAAGTTAGTGATGAGATCCGAGCAGAGTAACGGCGTAAAGTGTAAATAATGGCTTACTTGACCCTTCTGTGATGGGGGTTTATATAGCGGTGGCGGCACGCAGCAGCAGGCGCGAGAATCTCGCCGGCAGTTACGCCCCCCGACGTTACGCCCGCGTAGAAAGTGGATCGCCCATTAATGGGGATCGCGATGACGTGGAACGTGGGATGGAGTTGGCGTAGAATCTGCGCATGGCGAGATTCGCGGAGCGACGGTTATGCCTGTGAGCGGTGACCTTGGTCGGAGGGTCGAGGGAGACAACCTCGACAGGGAGCTCGGGGACGGGCGAGGAGGCCGAGGAGTCCTAACCTTGCGGCAGCACGGCGTGAGCTAAAGGGCCGAGGAGGTCAATTTGCAGGGGGCTTTGAGGTGAGCCAGCTTTGTGCTTGCAGATCGGGTACAGGGTGGCCTGGTCGGCCCCCTGCGGGCCCTGTCTTCTGAGTTTCGGGGACACGTCACACGCCACGTGTCATGATCTTGGAGGTGCCCGATATCGAGTATTATCATTAGCCCCCCACTCTTGTCCCTACCAGATAGTGGTCGGGTCAGGAGTGGACTGCCGGGCCTCCCGAGGTGAGATCCCTTCTAGGGTTTCGTTGGGACGAGTCCTCGGGTCATCGGTTGTCTTTTTCGCCAGCGAATTAAGACAAGATCTTTGCATTTAAAGAAGGTGCGCCGGTTCGTGCGCTCTGCAGTCGAAACGACAGTCCACGTGTCGAGCGTCAATTAGCCGATGCGATGCGCGCAAACCTGCGGTGCCTGAAGGGACACGGCCCAACACTGGGCTGCCACGTGGAACGATCGGAGCCGCTAGGCATGAGGGTCGTTTCGGCGGGAGACGATGGGCGTCGTTGGATGAGGCCGTATGCAGCGATAAATTTGGGTGGGGCCCGCCCTAGGGCCCTTACTCTTCATATTTTCCTCTCTCGGGCCTCAACTGCTCGGCGCTCGTCCCCCCTCTTTCGCTTCAGCCCCTGAAGAATTTCTTTTCCAAGGTTAGATGTCTTCCTCTTCTGTAGAATCAGTAGACGTTGTAGGAGTAGATGCTAGGGCTCCTTTAGCTGTGTCTGAGTCTCCTCGGGTGGCAGGGGCCGGTCCCTCCCCCCGGGGCCGTGAGGCGGGGGCCGCCTCCAGGGAGGAGGTGGCAGACATGGCCCCCAGCACCCAGTGCTGGATGAGGCATGAGGACGAGCTCGTCAACGCTCGGGCTCGCTTCCACATTCCCCCGCGCTACACGCTTCGCCTGGCCAAGGAGGGAGAGAGGGCCGATCAGGTGCGGGGCAAGGAGATTGCCCTGTACTTTGAAGTTTTTTGGGGCGGAATGCGCTTGCCCTTCTCTCTTGAGGTCACCGCCGCTCTAAACTTCTTCGGTTTGGCTCCCGGCCAGCTTGTACCGAACTCATGGAGGATTCTCCTTGGGTTCTTGATCCACCTAAGGCTGCAGGCGGTTCCTTTCAGTCTTTCCCTTCTCGATTCCTCCCTTGCATTCAAGAGTCACCCCCGGCGGTCGAGCTGGCGACCCCAGGTGGGTGCATTTTGCCTTTAGGAAGCGGCCCGGGGTTGCTGCCGGGTCCGGTGTCGTGGCCTTGTCCTCCTCCATTCATGATTGGAAAAAGAAGTTTTTCTTCGTTTCCCCTCCCGAGGGCGAGGACTGGCCAGTGCCCACCAAATGATCGAGGGAGAAGTGCCTGCCGGGGAGCCTGTCCAACGACCCCGCCGCGGTGAGAGTGTCGTCATGGGAGCCCATCCCCTGACATGACGTGCTGCTGTCCGAGAGGGTCTTGAGCTGGGCCGGGCTTATCCCCGTCGAGTTCGTTGGTAAGTTAGGCTTGCTTTCTGGGTTTATGTTTTACTCGCGTTACTGGTAAGTGGGGTGTTTGTTTCGTGCAGGATCCATGGACTTCGAAGCTCTCAGGGATGTTATGCGCCAGCCGAGGCAGCCTACCAGGGCCGGGGGCGCCAGCTCTTCCCGGGTGCAGCCTGCCCCGGCCCGTAATGCCCCGGTGGCGTCGCCCCGAGGACGATCGGCGGCGGGTCCTGCCCCGGGCCCCAGCCGAGCGTCGGGTCGGAAGCGGGCCCTGATTGTGGAGGACACTGCCTCGGAAGAGGAGATCGGCTCTCCCTTGGAGCCGCTCAAGAGGAGTTCCCGGAGACCTTCCGGGGGTCGGTCCTCACCGACCGTGGTGGAGGAAGGGGGGCGCCGGTTCGCAGTGCCACCCGGGCTGTCAGTCGCGGACAGCCTCCTCCACGAGATAGAGACATCGGCCCGGGGTCGGGTTCCTGGGGGGACCCTCAAAGCTCAGCTGGTGTCGATCGCCCAGGAAGCCGTGCAGGTAAGCCCCCATTGCGCGGTGAGACTTAGTGTTTTCCTTCATGTTTCTGATCCTTCTTCTTTTTGCTCCTTCCCAGACTCTCCACCACATGGCCCTCGCCCTCCGCATGGAGACCGAGGTGATAGCCCCGGCGGTGGAGGCCACGGGCCAGCTCGCCGCTGTTCCCCTCCGAACGGCGGCCAGGACGACGTGGGGACGTCTTGTCTTAAATTCGGGACAGATGCTATTTGGTTCTATCCGTCCACCTCTCCGAATATGCCAAGTTGATTTATGGCACCATGTATCGGAGGTTTAGACGGATGCGGCCGATGTAGCAGACTTCGTCAGATTCCCCCTCATTTGAGGGGTTTTTGTTTGTGGGGACGCTCTTCCCTGCAGGCGCAAGCCCCTGCAGTTAATTACACTACCGCATTGCGGCAGCCACTTTCTCCTTCTCTAGAATTTCACTTTGTGTCGTGTGTGTTTGTTTTGTTTATGGATGCCCGTGGATTGTATACGGAGACTAAGTTATGCCGTCGCCCGTAGGACGTGGATTAGTCCAAATCCGTATTTACTTAGATTTGGGTTTGGTGTTTTAGTTTAAGGATACGTTAGCCATGTTGAGGCTAAGATCAACTTAAACATTCGTTAAGGATACGTTGGTCTGATTTGAGACTAAGATCGACTTAACGGAAAGAGCATTTAGGGGCTCTATTGTTCCAGTTTAGGGACGTAGTGGCCCGTTTAATATATATGGCCAGCGGGGCCCGTCACCTCTCTGACGACGTTGAAGGATTACAACGACATGTGTCAGAGGAGTTCAGAGATGTACCCCTGAACCAAAGTTGGTTTGGAGTTTTATGGTCCATTTGAATGTTTAAGGATACGTTAGCCAGGTTTGAGGCTAAGATCAACTTAAACGGGATCATTTAGATCCGGCAAAAGAGCGTTTAGGGAGCTCTACTGTTCCAGTTTAAGGACGTAGTAGTCCATAGGTAGTTTAAGGACGTTGCGGTCCATGTTCCAGTTTAGGGACGTGGTGGTCCATGTTCCATTTTAGGGACATGGTGGTCCATCATTAGTTTAAGGACGTTTCGGTCCACGAGTTTAACGACCCCGCAGTCCATATGGGTGTGTGGTCGTCGGGACCCGTCACCTTTCTGACGTCGTTGAAGGATTACAACGATAGGGGTCAGAGGAGTTCGGAGATGTACCCTCGAACCGGATGTAAATTGATTTAGGAGAGCAGCCATGCTCAGTCAATTTAATTTGAGGACTTACGGCCGTGATTGGGCTAAGTCTAGTTGAAAAATGTTCAACGCTTTTATTTGCATTTGGCCTGTTAGGCCTTTGCTAGGGCTTTGCCCCTTTTTAAATAATGCATTGCATTATTTTTTATTTTGTTTGGGCTTTGCCCTTTTATAAAAGATGCAGAGCATCAATTTTATTTGGGCTCTGATGCATTGCATCTGTTTGAAAATAATGCATAGCATTTACTAGGCCTGTTAGGCCTTTTCAATTGGGCTCAGCCCTTCTTTTTAATGATGTAGTGCATCGATCATCTGACAGTGGCCATATGGCTTGTCAGGCGCTTTGCGCAAATAAATGAGCGCAAGCGCATGTGGAGGTGACACGTGTCACGCAACCGTAGTGTGCTGCGCCAGTGCGCTGTGCTTGCGCTGCTGACACGTGGCATGCTCTGGTGAGTTGCACTGATTTCAGAGAGCAAGGCTCTTTCTTAAAAGCGCATAGCGCAAGTGATTCAGATGTTGACACGTGGCGCTTCCTGGTGGCTTGCGCCAACCCAGGAGCGCAACAGTGCAGTTTTTTGCAAGTGCAAGGCACTTTTTCAATAATCTTGAGAATCTTTAAGATTACAGAACCAATGGTTCATAAAAAAGTGCAAAGCACTGTTTGATTTCTTGATCTAATTTAGATCAAAGAAAACAAGTTTTTTTTGTTTTCAGAGAACCAGTGGTTCATAAGAAAGTGCAAAATACTGATTATTATATGAAGATTATTGATCTTGTTCTTAGATCAATGATCTATCAGAAGAAATACTTCTATTTTATGAAGGTTTTTTACCTTTTTCTTGAAATTCCTTCAGAGTTCTCTCTGTTTTGAGGTTCTCAATCTCTCACAATGTTGATGATGCTTTGAATTGGGGTCTAAGGGTCTTTATATAGTGCCCATAGGTTTGTTAAGTTTATTAAAGAGACCATTCTCCGAGGGATTTGGGGAATTTTTCCCACCGTTGGATCTTTGATCCAAGAGCTTCTGTTTTACAGAAGGCAATGTTCTTGTTTTAACAAGAACAGAAAGATCTTATTAAAATTTTAATTCTGTTTGGCGCAGATGCACCAGCGCTTGACACGTGTCAAGCAGCGCACAGCGCAGCGCAACTGCGCTGCCATGTGGCGCGCAGCGCAGAGCGCAGATTATCTGAAGTATTGCTTCCTTTAATTTTTGTTTTAAATAGAGGCTTGCTCTGATTGGGCGCACTGCCTTGGGCGCTGCGCTGGCGTATCATCTTTTGACACGTGGCGCGTTGCGCGCAGCGCAAGGAATTTAAAGCGTTGCTTCGAATTTTGAATTTTTGAAATTCAAACAGAGCTTTGCTCTGATTGGGGGAAACAGCCGCGTTGCAAGAAAGCTCCAGGCGGGAGCAGGAGGTGATGTCGGCGAGGATCGCCGCCCTAGAGGGCGAGGTAGCAGCCGGGAAAAGGGAGGCCGCACGGCATCGTGAGGCTGCTGCGATCGCCGAAGGCAAGCTCGGGGACTCCCAGGTGCTCGCCGGCAACCTGAAAAAGACGGTGATGACCCTCCAGAAGGAGCCGGGGGCGTCGGTCGAGGCCTTAAAGTCGGCTGGATCGAAGGCCGTGGCGAGCTATAAGAGGTCGAGGGATTTTTACGACGACCTGGCCATGCCACGACCCGCATCTGGTACGACGCCCTTGATGCCGTGAAGTCCAAGATGCCGGAATTCGACGACGCGGATCTCCGGGCTGAGTTCCCCCTCATGGGCGCTGACGAGCAAGGGGGAGAGGTTCCCGGCGAGGTGGGGGCCGAGGACCCGGCGCCCCCAGTGGCAGAGGTTGAGGACCTCGAGGTCGTGCCCGGGCCCGAGGTGTAGAGCCTCCGCTCCCCTATCTTCATCTTGTTTTTCTTTTGAATTTTTGTAAGGCCGAGGAGCCAGAAAATACCTTTTGTAAACAAGAACTATTTTTGTTGGTAGTGATAAAGTTTTTTCTTAGCTCCCACGTCCTGCCTGTTTGTGAAGAATGTTATTTTTTCTTGCCTGCACCGTTGTGTTTGCATTTTCAAGTTAGGTTGGCCCTCTGTCTAACGATCGCCCGTCGAGTTGACTGTAATCACTTGCCGACGAGCGTTTTCGTTTTCGAGGAGGTACTCACTAGGCCCCGGAGTCGAGGGGAGATCGTTTAGGCTTGGAAAGACCTGATGTCTCTTGTTGGGTAGGAAGCTACTCGCCGGGATGCGCCGAGTAGAAGGAACTCGGCGGCCTCGTGACGAGGGCTCTGACCTTTAGCGCTGGAAGGGCCGGGAGAGGCCTGCGAAGGATGGCCGAGCAGGGTAGCTGCTTGGTGCCTCTTGGCGAGGGCCTTGATCCTTGACGCCGGAGGGGCCGGGAGAGGCCTGCAAAGGATGACCGGGCAGTGAAGCTGCGCGGTCGCCTCTTGGCGAGGGCTTTTATCTCTGGCTTCTTGGGTAGGCAAATACCAGCCGGAGATGACCGAGCAGGGTAGCTGCTTGGTTTGCCTCTTGCGAGGGCTTTTGATCCTTCAGGACGGGGACCGAATAGGGTTACCGCCCGGTGCTTCTTGGCGAGGACTTTAATCCCTGTCGGTTGTGGTAGAAAGCTACCGGCCGGGGATAGCCGGGCAAAGACCCGACTGCCTCTGGGTGGACTTTGGTCCCTGACACGAGAAAAAGCTATAGGGCTGTAAGAAGCCTACCAAGGACCCTTGGCCGGGTAGGGTTGCTGCCCGGTGCCTCTTGGCGAGGGCTTTTGTCCTGAAGGATAGCCGAGTGAGGGAACCTCGGGCCTCGACTGCCTCTGGGAGGGCTTCTTTGATCCCCAGCGTTGTGGCAGTGAAGCTGCCCGCAGGAGATAGCCGAGCGAAGGAACCTCGGGATCGACTGCCTCTGGGAGGGCTTTTTGATCCCCAGCGTTGAGGCAGGGAAGCTGCCCGCTGGGGATAGCCGAGCGAGGGAAGCTCGGGCTCGACTGCCTCTGAGAGGGCTTTTCGATCCCCGGCGTTGTGGCAAGGAAGTTGCCCGCTGGGGATAGCCGAGCTAGGGAAGCTCGGGCTCGACTTCCTCTGGGAGGGCTTTTTGGTCCCCAGTATTGTGGCAGGGAAACTGCCCGCTGGGGACGACCGATCAGGGTAGCTGCTGGGTTGAATCTTTAACAAGGTGCAGCCCGCTCGTCCAGCTGTAGGCGCGGGGAATGTGAACGATCGTAGCCAGCACATTGAATGCGGGGGGAGGCGAAGCGCTATGGGTGCGCCGCTTCGACTCCACCGGAGAAGGCTCGATGGCTGCCGCGTGGCGGTGTTCCCCTGTGTGAAAACGGGCGACTGCTGGGCTGCACAGTGGGCTATATAAGGCTGAGAGAGCACTGGTCCTTCATCCCTCGTAAACAGGCCGACGAGAATGGAGGACTCCCCCTTTACCATTCCCGACATTGTCCGCTTTGAGGACGTCTACCTTTACGACCCGCATTGCACCGAGGATACAGTGCAGTTGGTCTACGGGAGCATTGAGGACCATTTCGGCCGTCTGCTTCCCAGACGTTCCTCCCTGCTGCAGCTGATGATGTGCTCCATCTGGAGGGCATCGCCGGGGCTTTACAACCCCCTGTCCGAGCTGCTCTTTGATGAGGCCGTAGGCAAGCTGCGGTCTTTGAGGCATTTTGGCTTGATCTCCGTGAATCGGCTGGCCCACTCAGAGGCGCTGGTCCACGAATGCTACGAGCTGAGGCTCGGGGTCGATGCCCGCGGAGGGAACCGGGAACAGAGGCTGGAACTTACGAGGCCCCGGTTGGTGCAGATTTTTACCGAGTACCACGAGCAGTGCTCGCTGCACCCCGTTCCCCCACTATTGTAATTTTTTTGGATGTAAGGCTGAAGAGCCCACAACACCCTTTGAATAAAAAAAAGCTTTTCTTTCTCTTTCGCAATGCTCCATTGATCTTTATTAAATTAACAATAGATCCTAGGAAGAATTTACATTGCCCTAAAAGAAAGGTACAGGCTAGCAGATGACTTTACTGGCTTGGGCCGAGCTTCGGGTAGGGCCGTCGGCCCCCACGCTCAGCATAGGGCATGGGCCCCCTTGAGCCTCGGGCCGGCCGGCCGCCGAGACAAGCATGATTTGGCCGATGGTCAGGTCGGCGGGTGGGTGATGCTACCCCTGCTCGCGGTCGGTCTGCCGTTTGTCTCTCAGGTAGGCGGCGAGGTGCCCAGGCCGAATGAGCTCTTCGATGTAGTCCCTCAGTTGTTTGCAGTCCTCCGTGGCGTGTCCCAGTACTCGGTGGAAAGCGCAGTAGGGGCCCCGGGTTCGCTTTGCGGCCTGACGCGGGCCCGGAGGGAACTTGAAGAACCCTTCGTTCTGGGCTTCCTCTAGCAACACTGCGAGGGAGACATTGAGGGGGGTATACTCCTGGAACTTCGGGTGGTAGGGCTGCTGACGCTCCGGCCTCTCCTCCCGAGCCCTCTTCTTCTGGTCGGTCCTTTCTGCCCGGGGAAGGTTACCATTCACCTCGGATTCCAGCTGGATCTCGCGCTCGGTCCACACCTTAACCTCGGCCATGGTCTTAGGTTGCGCCAGCGCAAAGGAGCGTAACCATTCCTTGTGCCTCAGGCCAGATCTGAGCGCCGTTATGACGGTTTCGTCCCGGTGCTCGGGTACCTCGAGAAGAGCGTTGTAGAAACGGGCGATGTAGGCCTTGAACGTTTCCTTGTCCCCGCTCTTAACCGTGAAGAGGTAGTCGACCGTGCGCTTCTGTCGACGGTTCCCCACGAAATGGCCGAGGAACTGAGTAGCCAGCTCGTCGAAGGTTGAGATCGAGTGGGGCTCGAGACCTCGGAACCAGTCCCGACCTGCGCGGATGAGGGTGGCCGGGAAGGCCCTGCACTGGGCGGCGTCGGAGTGATCCTGGAAGCTCATCCCCGCGGTGAAAGCATCCAAATGGTCCTTCAGGTCGGTTTTCCCGTCGAACAGAGAGACCTTTGGGGGCTTGTTGCGCGAGGAGACGCGCACAACGAGCAGTTTCTCGGTGAACGGCTTCGTGAGCGAGTCAGATGCGTACTTAGCCCCATCGCTCGAAAGGTGAGCTTCTCGGCGCATGCCCTCGATCTTCTTCTCGAGGGCATCGAGCCGACCGTGGTACCTTGAGGAATCGGCGCCTCGGGATTCCCGGGCCCTGCTGCGGGTGGACTGCGTCTGGGAGCGGCCCCGGTTCCTCTCGATAAGGTGCCTCAGATCCCGGGATGGAGTAGCTCTTGAGCCACCAGGTGCGTTCCCGCCGACCATGGTGGGGTCGGCCACGCTCGTGGATAGGAGAGGCGACCAACATTTCCTCACGAGGGTAAGGGTCGCGAGGAGGCTCGTGGCGAGGCTCCCTGGCTGCGGATCTCGGCGTGGAGCCCTGGGGTGCCCAGCGGGCCTCAGGGTGCACCTGTTCGAGGGACCGGTGGCGAGGGGATGCAGCATGCTGGTGGTTGGCTGTCCAAACAGGGACAGAGTCTTCTGGAGGCGGAGGAGCAGCGATCTGGGGCCCGGGCGCGGTCGTTTGGACGCGGACGAGGGCCTCCACGAGGGATTGCAGGCGATCAATCCTGCCTGCGAGGGCGCTGATGACGGTCATGGGGGGAGGTTCATCCCTGCCTTCGGTGAGCGGAAGGCGGCGGATGGTACCGGGATCCCCACGATGGTCATCTGCCATGAGAGAGGAGATAGGAAGGTCAACTTTGTATTTTGTGGAACTTAACGTTTCCCACAGACAGCGCCAACTGATGGAGCTCCTTTTCGGGCCTCCGTTAGATGTTGTCTTCCGTTAATCTCGAGGTGAACTTGGTTGATTGTCTTTCGTTGCGTGTGGGTCTCAATGGGTTTTAAGAGGAGAAGGTTGGATGAGGAGGCTGTCGCCGAGTACCTGCAAAGAAGTCCCGAGGTGGTTTGGTACCACCAAGGACCCTCCGACGCTCAAGTTAGTGATAAGATCCGAGCAGAGTAACGGCGTAAAGTGTAAAGAATGGCTTACTTGACCCCTCTGTAATGGGGGTTTATATAGAGGTGGCGGCACGCAGCAGTAGGCGCGAGAATCTCGCCGGCAGTTACGCCCCCCGACGTCACGCCCGCGTAGAAAGCGGATCGCCCATTAATGGGGATCGCGATGGCGTGGAACGCGGGATGGTGTTGGCGTAGAATCTGCGCATGGCGAGATTCGCGGAGCGGCGGTTATGCCTGTGAGCGGTGACCTTGGTCGGAGGGCCGAGGGAGACGACCTCGACAGGGAGCTCGGGGACGGGCGAGGAGGCCGAGGAGTCCTGGTCTTGCGGCAGCTCGGCGTGAGCTAAAGGGCCGAGGAGGTCAATTGCAGGGTGCTCTGAGGTGAGCCAGCTTTGTGCTTGCAGGTCGGGTACATGGTGGCCTGGTCGGCCCCCTGCGGGCCCTGTCTTCTGAGTTCTGGGACACGTCACACGCCACGTGTCATGATCTTGGAGGTGCCCGATATCGAGTATTATCAATCCCAGATTGCGACACGTGGGAGATGACGTGTTATCTGTGCATTCCCTCAGGACCCCTGGGGGCTATGACGAGGAATCGGTGTATTGCATTACCAATCTTTTTCGGGACCCCATAACGAGGTGGTACCCGACCTTTCGAAAAAGCCTTCCCGGAGTACCCCCCATATGCACTTAAGCAGCCGGGAATCCTCGGCCTCCTCGCTCAACTCCGAGCTATCTACCGAGCTAAAACTCCTCGGCTTCCCCGTCCAACCAGAAGCACAGAGTCCAGACGCCCCCGTAACGGCTCCGCGTATCTCGCCAGAACGAGATTTCCTCCGCTCCATGTCTCGCATCCCACGCTGGCACGTTTCTCCGTTAACGAGCGTATCTCGCTATTAATGGGTGTATCCCACCATCAACGCGAACGTGCCGTAAGGACGTAACGGACGGCGGGAATCTCGCGCCGGATCGCCCCCACGCGACCGCTATATAAACCCCCTCTTCCAGACGATTCGGATAAGAAAAACAAAATCCAATACGCCGCTATCCTGCCTTTATACCTCGGTACTTACTTGATCGTTGGAGAACCCTACGGTGGTCGTCCACCTCGGGACTTCCCTTGCAGGTGGCTCGATGTCAACAACCCATTGAGATCCACACATTCAGCTCTTAAATATCAATCTCAACTGTTCAAGACCGCTTGCAGCAGGATCGACGGTGGACAACATCCGAGAGAGATTTCTACCTCCATCAGTTGGCGCCGTCTGTGGAAAATCGAAGGACTTTTCCATCACAAAAAGTTGATCCCCCGCCTTCGGTTCAATGGAAAATGACGACCGTGACGATCCCAGCACGAGCCGCCCCGTCCTCTATAACGGAGGCGGGAGCGGTCCTACTCCCCCTTATACGGGTCACGGAAGGTTGAACGACATTCCAAAGAAAAACTATAGAATTCTGAAAGCCCTCATCAAGAGGCAACCGAGTAGCTTCCTGCTCGGCTCATCCGTTTAGGGCACAATCCTGCCCGTCCAATCTGCGGATCCAAAGCTCTCGACAAGAGGCAGCCAAGTAGCTTCCTGTTCGGCTCATCCGCTGAAGGCGGCTTCCTGCCCGGACAATCCGCGGATCCGAAGCCCTGGACAAGAGGCAACCGAGTAGCTTCCTGCTCGGCTCATCCGCTGAGGGCAGCTTCCTGCCAGGCCAATCCAGTCTGCGAATCCAAAACCGTCGTTAAGAGGTGGCCGAGTAGTTTCCTGTTCATCCTACTCAAAACTTAAAAATAGTACACACCGGTCTCCCTACCCTTGGCTATGGCTCGATTCATACTCGATATACGATCGTCACCTCAACTCCGGAGAAAGGGAGGGCATCGGTCTGTCTACCCTTGGCTATCACTCGATTCATACTCGATGCACGATCGTCAAATCGACTCTGGGGAAAAGGGTGGACACAGGCTTGTCTATGCTTGGCTTAGCTTTTACATCGCACTCGCCTAACACTTGCGAAAATAGAAGCACTCCGAAGGCGATCTAAAAATACTTGCGTGATAAAAATGATTACGAGATAAAATACTTGGGAATAAAAACGCTTCGGAGATAAAAATACTTGCGAGATAAAAATGCTTGCGAGATAAAATACTTGCGGGATAAAAAGGATTCGGAGATAAAAATACTTGCGAGATAAAAATTGTAACAACTCCAATTTCAATGTACAGAAAATTGTTTAAAAGTTAATGTATAATTGGGGTATTTACAATCCTATGTATACTATAAGTATTTGTTTCAATTTAGAACAGCAAGAAAGTACTTGTAGCACATTGGTAAAGCCTTCACTACTGTAACGTAGCCCCTGTGATCGAATCCCCCCAGCCACATTATCTTTTTAGTTAATTTTCTTTTAATCTTTTAGAAGCCCAAGAGTTTGCACGTGCACTACACGTAGAATGTTAAGTTACAGAATATTTAAACATGTGCACAAGGGTATACAAGATGACAAAGACACGTGGCGACGATCTGAGTCAATTCCTCCGGGAAATGGCCGGCGAAACTCATCAAAAAGCCAGTACCGCCGGTCTCCCCCATCGGTAATGCTTTGAATTTTTGCCCCCTGCACCTCTTCAGCTACCCCACTTCTCTCACACTGTTTATTTTCTCTGCACATTTTTCAGAGAACAATAAATCACTTTTAATGCAATTTTTAATGCATTCTTTCACCCCCCTACACCCTAATTTCCTCTATAAATACCACACCATATTTCATCCTTCCTCACTCAGAAATTTCCTGTCAAAACTCTCCAAAATTCTCAAGTCCCTTTAGTGTGCAAGTGGAGTTAGCGAAGGGCGAAGTCCCGACGACGTTCCAAGGAGTTTCCGGCGACGAAATGATGCCCCGACGATCCCTAAACCTTCTCCTACCTCTCCCCTAGTCCAAAAGCCAGTAATTCCCCTCTCCCACCTCTTTTTTTTCTTTAAAAACTTTCAATTCTAAAACCCGACGGAAACGGAGTTTAACCGACTTCCGATTCTGTTTTTCTATAAAACTCTACTTTTCTTAATCAATAAAATTCCATACATCACATAATGTTTATCAAACATAAACAAACACCTTAAAATAAGTTTCATCTCAAAATATTCTTTTCTGCAATTTTTGTTGTATTTTTACAGTAAAATATCACATACTTTAGTTTCGATATAAAACAACATAAAAATTGTATTACCTTTAAATAACTCACGAGGTAACGACTTACCTCATCACAACACATATATTTGATATAGCACGATGAAGTTTTGGGAACATATTCATGGGATAACACGACTTTACAAATAAATACCATCAACTTACAAAACCGTTTCTTTAAAATGATGTATTAAACAATTCCTTACAATTGCGCCTCTACAACCCACTTTTGAGGACCCCGTTCGGGATGGTGCGGGTTATCACACATACTCGGGCCTAGTAGAGTGAGATGCAGACTTCCGAAAGGAACATTCGATCTCGATGGAATTTTTATACATTTTTTTCTTTAGAAAATGAGATTTCTACAAGAAATTAAATAAAAGTTATTTTCATTAAATATATATATCTATTATCAAAATATCTATTTTAATTATATAAATATTCCAAGTTTTCTAAATTAAAGGAATCACCATTACATACCATCCAAATACAAAACAATACCAATTTTTCAACAAAATACCATATATTATGAAATTAGGTTTTACTCACTAGAATTTCACTTATAAAATATACATATATGAAAACCCTAAAAACGATAATTAAATGCTTGAGGTGTATTTGAAAATTATATCAAACTATATTTACATAAAAAACCCTCAAGTTATACTAAATTACAATAAGGACCCTAGTAAACATAGGTTTAAGCGGGACCGGTCTCTTGAGCCTCAGGGAGCCGGAGATATGGGTGCATGCCTATTTAAGGTAGACAATCTAACAAACGGTGTTATAAACATGGTAATTGTCTTGGAAAAAGACACAAATCCTGCCGTCCATGTGCAGCAGTTACCGATAACATCAAAACTAATTCAGTATTTCAAGTTCTTTTCAAAGTATCTGACTCAGACAGAGTCTCAATCTAATCAATCTGACTTGGATGTGATTCAAGTATAAACTACAATACAACATGAATCCATGAATCTGTCTATTCAATCTATATCAATCTATATTGACCGAATCGAACCATGGATATACTTCGTCTATATGACTCTCCATTTATATCCATTCCATTTACCGATATCATGGTTTTGGCAAGTCATCCATCTATATAACAAAACAATACAATTAATACAAAAGACATCGCGGGGTTTATAAGGGGTAGATTGGTACGGAAGGTGTTAAAAGTGGCATGAGACTGTAACCATAATACACCTAACCTGAATATCCATTGTTATTGTACCGTGGCTAAACGGTTTCTTGTGCTCCGTATACCTTAGTCTCCGGAATAGTGAGACTCCTCTCGTATACACTGGCATTTTCTGTACCAAGCTACAAACAACATTGTTAACAATATTATAAGATATATTCTCTTTCTGTCTATTCTATCTCTACTCACTTCTTACCGAGCGATTGTTCACTAACGACATTCCTTTTCTTCTTCTTTGGAATATTATCAGGTGTTTCAGACGCTTTAGAGAACGAGCCCAGCACTGAGGATTTAGAGCAGTTTGCGTTTGACTCGGAGCTTTAGACACATGTATATATTTATTTCTTTTCAGTTATGCCATTGTTTAGGCATCGCTTCCTACTCATGTATTTACATTTCAGCTGTACTTGTAAAAGAATGTTTAATAAATAAAGTTGTTGTTCATTTACATTCATGTCTCTTGTGTACTTTACTTTATGTAACACCCGAGTTCATTTATACCAATTCCAGTTTCAGTATTTTACATATCCATGGTCTATTCCTGATTTAGCGTGTTTGGGTGCGAATAATATTTTACATGTTACTGGGCATTCGACCCGACCCGCTTGCTTGAACCTGTTTGACTCTCATTTATGGATTACCTTGACTTGTTGCATGGACTAGTGCATCTCATAATTTAGTATATACTGGTATTTTATCTAGTATCGCATCTTTTGCATATAACAATTTAAATCACGTAAAATAAATTAAAAATTGCATTTCATGGTCTGCATGATACTCGAACCCTGTGGTAGCGTCCTTGCATCGTGTTCTCGTCCCATTCAGTGAAACGGACGTGGTTGGATGGCTACGCGCACGTACGTGCGTCCGTTCTTGGGGGTATGCATTTCTATTACATAATCCTTCCTTTCAATTTTTGGAACTTGCTCATAATTCTAATATTTCAAATCCGAAATTTTGGACCCGACCCGGACGCATTTCTGAATTATTTTATCCCGCCAATTTTTTTTTAATTATTTTAAATTCTTAATTCATTAATATATTTTATCAGCTAAGATTCAGGGTCAACTATCATAGAAAATATATTTTTAACAATTAAAATCCTTTTACATTTCTCCCAACCAATCACAATCTTTCTCTTCACCCGACCCCACCATTCTTTCTCTCTATCTCTCTCTCCTCTCTCTCACCCAAGCGCAGATCTCTCTTCTCTCTCTCTCTCTTATTCCCTCAACCAATCAGTATTCACCTTTTATTTTCGCGTGTGCCCCACTCTACTCCTCTCTCTCCTTTTTCCTTTTCTTTTTTTCTCTCTTTCACTCTCCCCCGCTCTCTCTCTCTCTCTCCTATCGGAGTTACCGTGCATTCCTCGATTGTGGTCACCGCGCTGTGCTATTGTCACCTTCCTTCTTCACGAGCCTCGTCTCCCTCGTTTAAACCCCTCGAGCACGAGGAACCCAAGAACCCTAACCCTAGCTTGCCACCGCCGACGACACCCTCATCCTCAACCCCTCGTGCTCGCCTCCTTCACACCATCGCCCTCTCCCTCATCTTCCGTTCATTTTGTTTTCCCCGCCTCGTCTTCGCCTGCAACCCACGACTTCAAACCCCGGAGCCGATCGCCACCCAGCGTCGCCCGCGCTCGCTCACGCTCATCGCCACCACCTTCTCCACTGTCACCTCCATCTCTTTGACCTCACTTCCTCTCACTCCCCGCAAACCCACGACGACTACAACCGACGGATCCACTATGAACCCATCTTCTCCTTCGTCTGCACCCACCTCCGGCGGCCGTCCCTCGCCGTCACCACCTCAGCCACCTCCTCCTATTCTCGCCTCCTCACCCTTGCTTCCACCATCAACCCTCTTCTCTTCCCTCTCTTCAGGTCATCAACACCGACACCACCTTGCCGACTACACAACCTGACCTCACCGACGCCCTCGCCGTCGACTTCCTCTCCTCGACCTCTCTCTCTGCTCCTTGCAAATCCCAATAAAGCGATCCCCAAACCAAGAGCCTTACCCTCTCTCTCCTTCTTCCTCTTCTTCTTCTCCTTTCTCTTCTCTTCCTCTTTCTTGATGTTGTTGTTCCGGTGATCGCCGTCGATGACCCAGCGACGTCATTCCCTCGCCCTTGTCTCTGACCCCAGAGCAAAACCTGAGCACCATCCCCTATCCTTCTTCTTCTTCTTCTTATTTATTCTTCTTTTCTTTCTTGTTCCCGATCTTGTTTTCGGGTGATTGCCGGAGCTGTACCGTCGCCGACGATCCGGGCGACCCAGAAGACGTTCTCGTACAGTGTGGTCACTTCTTGCATTGGCTGGTTCCGTTCTGGGCACTCGTGGGTGCATCGCAGCTTTTACCGACATTGTACGTTGCAGCATATCCGCATCGCGATCCATAAGGCAAGTGAAAACTTGCTACATGCTATTTGAATTACTACATATGCTATTTAAGGTTCTATATATCCATTTGAATGCACGTTAAACCTGTGGTTACATTCAATACCATAATTTCCTTTTAACAGTTTGACGTTCCGTTATATCATTTTAGATTCATTGCACGGAACATACCATATCGCATTTAGTTCTATTATACATAATACCCGCATTCATACTTAAATCTTATAACAATTATTTGCATAACCCTCAGTACCCTTTTGTATTTTATACCCTGTCAGACGACCGTTTGTATACAACAAACCTGATTTATATTCAATTACATCTTTAGATGTTTAGTACACATTAACCTGACTTTTAACAATCCGTATTTGTTTAAGTGTATGATACTTAATGTTGGAACCATAAACCGAACTCTAAATGATAACCGTGCATCGATATAATTTAACCTGTACCTATTTGTATATTAGATTTCATGTTCCAGTTTATTCTTCAGATAGTACTCATGCTGGTTTATTTATAATCATGTTTATGTTAGTTTGATTATGAGCACCCATATGAGATCTTGTGCACCCTGATATGACCTATTACACCTATTACTTGATATGACATGGTACCGTACTTGACACCTAAATACACTACTTGACTTGACCTGATGTACCATGACTTGACCCGTTACCTGATCTTGTGTCTAATGCCAACAAACCTGACATGTAGTCATCACGGACCGTTCCTGTTGTCTATCCAGACAAACCTGCTCTTACCTGATCCTGTGTTGGCATTAGTTCTTGATTACTGAATACCTGACTTGACATACATAACTTGGGGGTATGGGGAAATCAATGATGAAATCCTGACTTGTAACTCGACAGTTGCTCGCTTATACTGATCAGTTTTAGAAGCTAGGCCCGCCTCGTGACGATGCTACTGACATCATTGGTCTGTACTCCATTCCTGTTAGTGCCTAGCGGCACGTCTCGGTTTCAGCCCGAGAGTCTGTAGACCGTGGTCCCGGGCATGCATGGGATACTATTGAATTACATCGATGATTCATCAAATTGATTTCAAAGACTTGAGAGTAGATAACCCAATAGAACAGTTTAGTTTACTCACTGCACACTACTCTTCACTGCCCTGATTTACATTACTGTTACATCTACTTTTCATTCATGACTATATTTGCATTGCCTGTTACCCTGTTTGCATTTTATTACTTGATGACATGACGCGCCGACGTCTGGGTTTTGTATGGCCCAGATTCTTCTACCTTGTTGCAGATTGATCAGGAGTATTGCCGCTGTTAGACCGAGCGGTGAAGTTCCTGTCGGTAGGTAGTTTCACTTCCAGGTGTTTCATTTATTGTACCTTTTGTCTTCCGCACATTGTTATTTCTTGACTCTTTTACTCTGGCTTATGGACATGTACTAGATAGTTGGTTTACTTTCCTGTTTTTCATATCTCTACAGCCGTAATGTGACTGTGGAAGGATTTTTCCTATCCACAGGTAGCATGGTTGGCTATGTCACGTGCCCATCTTAGCGTACTCTGGGAAGCGGGGCGTGACATGGTTCTTTTGGTATCAGAGCCATAGGATATAGGTTAATCGGGTTGATTCTTTTGTAGTTGGGTATTGGACCCAATACACGAATCAGAATACTCGTGATTAGGAACATGTCCTGCCACCTTGATTATCGTGATTGTTGAATCATATCCTTCTCTTGATCCTTTGTTTGGGCGATATGCAAACCACTTTGCATTTCGACCTGAAATCTTTTGGTTCTCTATTGTTTCTCCCTGTTTCTTGATTCTGATACTAGGATTTGGACGACTTGGGTGGAGTTATGTAATTGTACCCATGAACTGCAGCATGGTTACAATGCGGTACTCTATCTAAGTAACTTGGAGTCCTGGTCTTGATTCACTTCCATGTTCCATGATCGTTGTACTACCTTGTCCCTCTCGATTTCATTGCTTACCAGTTATTGTTTCATCGCCAGCTTGAATCATGTTTACCGTGGTTAACCCTCTTCAGTATCTTGACTTCAGATGAAGTCATCTTGGTATATTACCCGTTTTTGTTTTCTCTCGCGTTAGGATTATTCAATCCTGGTGCATTTCCTTGTTTGTTGTCGTCTTGGGAATGGGATTTCGCGGCACTTTTCACGCTCATATTGATTGTAAGGAAGGGAAGGTGATTCTCCAGATTCCCGGACATTCGGAAGTTGTTTTGCTGGAGGAAGCAGTTCTATCGGGCCAGTCGAGTTAGGGCTAGGCCGACAAACAAGGTTCTTTCGTCAATGGCAGTGGATAAGGAAGAAGCGCAGGCTATATTTAAGGGTTTCATGGAAGTGTTTGAAGACATATCAGGTTTACCGCCGAGGCGAGACGTGGAGTTCGCACTTGAACTTGTTCCTGGTGCAGCGCCAATCTCAAAGGGCATATTACCCGATGACACCAGTGGAGTTGAAAGAAGTCAGGAGGTAGGTTGCTGAATTATTTGAGAAGGGTTGGTTTCGCCGCAGCAACTTAACTGGGGAGGCTCCAGTTCTTCTAGTAAAGAAGAAAGATGACACAGGGAAGGCGTGCGTTGATTATCGAGAATTAAACCGAGTGATTATTATGAACTAGTATCCGATCCCTTGCATTGGCGAAGTGTTTGAGCAGCTTAGTGGCACGAAGGTATTCTCGAAGCTGGATTTGCGGTTCGGATATCATCAGGCCCGAGTTAAATCTGAAGATATTTGCAAGACTGCGTTCCGAATTCAGTATGGACATTACGAGTATTAGTGATACCTTTCGGAGTAACGAATACACCGGCAATATTTATGGACTTGATGAACTGAATCGATTCACTATTCTTGGACCAGTTTTAGTAATGGTCATTGAAGATATTCTGGTCTACTCGAGGAGCATTGAAGAGCATACAGAACTCTTGAAGATCGCACTGCAGACATTGAGGCAAGAAAGATTATATGCAAAGGTGAGCAAGTGCAAGTTTTGGCTTGAAGAAGTAGAGTTTTGGGACATATCGTAGCTGGAGATGGAATCGCCGTTTACCCAGGGAAGATTGCAGCAGTTCAAGACCGGCCGATTCCGAAGAACGTTGCAAGGATCAGAAGTTTCTTGGACTTGCAAGATACTATAGAAGGTTTGTGAAGAACTTTGCTCGTTTGGCTGAGCCTCTGACCAAGCTTACGCACAAGAAAGTACCATTTGTGTGGACGAATAAGTGTGCGTCAGCCTTTGAGGCGTTGGAGCAATGTTTGATAAACGCTTTTGTTTGACCGTACCGGACGGTTCCGGAGGATTGGTGATTCACAGCGACGCATCTAGGAAAGGTTTGGGATGTGTTTTGATGCAGCATGGGAAAGTTATAGCTTATGCATCATGGCAGTTGAAGACCCATAGGAAGAATTACCCAACTCATGAGTTGGAGCTAGCAGCTGTGATTTTCGCTTTGAAGATTTGGAGACACTACTTATTGGGCGAAAGGGGTCGAAGTATTCACCGATCACAAAAGCCTAAAGTATGTATTCACGCAGAAAGTGCTTAATATGAGGCAGCATAGATGGTGGGAGCTGATGGCTGACTACGATCTTGATCTTGAGTACCATCTCGGAAAGTTAATGTGGTGCCGGATGCGCTTAGTCGGTTGCCAGCAATTCTGATGTTGACTGCACCAAAGGGACTTATTGAAGACTTTCGGAGATTCGAGTTAGAGATCGTGCTACCGCGTTCTTTGGGATAGATGATGCAACTGCAAGTACAGTCATCGTTGATCAAGGATATTGAAGCAGTGCAATTGCAGGACCCAAGGTTGCAGAAGTTTCGAGAACAGATTGAAGTTGGACTTCGAACGGGCTTAGTGGTTCATGAAGATGGTTCGTTGTGATAGTTGTTTGTGTGTGCCAATGGAGGTATTCGCGAAGAAGTTATAAAGGAGGCGTACAGTTACACGTATCCCATACATCCAGGAGGCACGAAGATGTACCGAGATATACGACAACGTTTTGGTAGGAAGGCATGAAACAGGAGATTGCTTGTTTTGTGGCTAAGTGTTGGTGTGTCAGCAAGTTAAGGTTGAGCATCGAAGGATTTCCGGTTTATTGCAACCACTTCCGATTCCTCAGTAGAAATGGGAACACATAACCATGGATTAGTGAAGGCTTTACTGTGGAGTCCAAAGAGCAATAGTGTAGTTGGGTGATTGATGATTGTTGGTTAATCAATGGAAGCGTTAGTAGAGCGGTCCAAACAGGAGATTGTAAGACTGCATAGAGTACCGGTGAGCATCGTGCCCGACCGTGACGCTCGTTTCTTATCACACTTTTGAAGAAGCTTACAGGGAAGTTTGGGGACGCGATTGAGAATAGTACAGCTTACCATCCTCAAACAAATGTCTAGGCTGGGAGAACGATTCAAACTCTTGAAAATATGCCGAGAGCTTGCAAGTTGGACTTCAGGGTTCATATGAGGATCATCTACATTCGGCGGAGTGTTCTTACAGCAACAGTTTCCAGGAAACGATGCAGAGGGCTCCATTCGAAGCTTTTTATGGTCGCAAGTGTCGTTCCCCTGTTGTTGGGACGATATTGGTGAACGAAGTTTGGTGGGACCAGATTTGGTTGTGCAGACAGTTGAGAAGGTTAATAGATTCTGGAATTATATTAGTGCAGCACGGGACCGACAAAGAGTTGGGCAGTTATATCGAGAAGACCTCTAGAGTTCGCTGATGGTGATTTAGTATTCTTGAAGATGTCACCGACTAGAGGGGTGATCCGTTACAGAAGTCGAGGAAAGTTTAGTCCTCGATTCGTTGGACCTTTTAAGATTTTGGGGCGTATTGGAGAAGTGGCGCATCGTTTGGGTATTACCGCAATCTTTGGAGAATGTTCATGACGAGTTTCTTGTATCTCAACCCCGTAGGTATGCTCGAGATGAAATACATGTATTGGATCTTTCGGAGATGACTGTACGAGAAGATTTAACCTTTGAGGAGCGACTGATGTCAACTGTGGATTGAAGAGAAAAGGTTCTTAATAACGAGGTTATCACTGTTGTTCTTTTTTTGTTGAAGTAATCGCTCACTTGGAGAATCAACTTAGGAACGAGAAGTTGAAGTCCGATAAAAGATTTCTCATCTATCTTTATAGATTCTTGATAGATTATCCTTTCTTGTTCTTGGAATTTCGAGGACGAAATTCTTTTGTAGTTGGGTATAATGTAACACCCGAGTTCATTTATACCAATTCCAGTTTCAGTATTTTACTTATCCATGGTCTATTCCTGATTTAGCGTGTTTGGGTGCGAATAGTATTTTACATGTTACTAGGCATTCGACCCGACCCGCTTGTTTAAACCTGTTTGACTCTCATTTATGGATTATCTTGACTTGTTGCATGGACTAGTGCATATCATAATTTAGTATATACTGGTATTTTATCTAGTATCGCATCTTTTGCATATAACAATTTAAATCACGTAAAATAAATTAAAAATTGCATTTCATGGTCTGCATGATACCCTAACCCTGTGGTAGCGTCCTTGCATCGTGTTCTCGTCCCGTTTAGTGAAACGGACGTGGTTGGATGGCTACGCGCACGTACGTGCGTCCGTTCTTGGGGGTATGCATTTCTATTACATAATCCTTCCTTTCAATTTTTGGAACTTGCTCATAATTCTAATATTTCAAATCTGAAATTTTGGACCCGACCCGGACGCATTTCTGAATTATTTTATCCCGCCAATTTTTTTTAAATTATTTTAAATTCTTAATTCATTAATATATTTTATCAGCTAAGATTCTGGCCCAACTATCATAGAAAATATATTTTTAACAATTAAAATCCTTTTACATTTCTCCCAACCAATCACAATCTTTCTCTTCACCCGACCCCACCATTCTTTCTCTCTATCTCTCTCTCCTCTCTCTCACCCAAGCGCAGATCTCTCCTCTCTCTCTCTCTTTTTTATTCCCTCAACCAATCAGTATTCACCTTTTATTTTCGCGTGGGCCCCACTCTACTCCTCTCTCTCCTTTTTCCTTTTCTTTTTCTCTGTCTTTCTCTCTCCCCCGCTCTCTCTCTCTCTCTTCTCTCTCTCCTATCGGAGTTACTGTGCATTCCTCGATTGTGGTCACCGCGCTGCGCTATTGTCACCTTCCTTCTTCATGAGCCTCGTCTCCCTCGTTTAAACTACTCAAGCACGAGGAACCCAAGAACCCTAACCCTAGCTTTCCACCGCCGACGACACCCTCATCCTCAACCCTTCATGCTCGCCTCCTTCACACCATCGCCCTCTCCCTCATCTTCCGTTCATTTTGTTTTCCCCGCCTCGTCTTCGCCTGCAACCCACGACTTCAAACCCCGGAGCCGATCGCCACCCAGCGTCGCCCGCGCTCGCTCGCGCTCGTCGCTACCACCTTCTCCACTGTCACCTCCATCTCTTTGACCTCACTTCCTCTCTCTCCCCGCAAACACACGACGACTACAACCGACAAATCCACCATGAACCCATCTCCTCCTTCATCTGCACCCACCTCCGGCGGCCGTCCCTCGCCGTCACCAACTCAGCCACCTCCTCCTATTCTTTCCTCCTCACCCTTGCTTCCACCATCAACCCACCTTCTCTTCCCTCTCTTCAGGTCATCACCACCGACACCACCTTGCCGACTACACAACCTGACCTCACCGACGCCCTCGCCGTCGACTTCCTCTCCTCGACCTCTCTCTCTCTCTCTCTGCTCCTTGCAAATCCCAATAAAGTGATCCCCAAACCAAGAGCCTTACCCTCTCTCTCCTTCTTCCTCCTCCTCTTCTTCTTCTCCTTTCTCTTCTCTTCCTCTTTCTTGATGTTGTTGTTCCGGTGATCGCCGTCGATGACCTAGCGTCTTCATTCCCTTGCCCTTGTCTCTGACCCCAGAGCAAAACCTGAGCACCAGCCCCTATCCTTCTTCTTCTTCTTCTTATTTATTCTTCTTTTCTTTCTTGTTCCCGATCTTGTTTTTGGGTGATTGCTGGAGCTGTACCGTCGCCGACGATCCGGGCGACCCAGAAGACGTACAGTGTGGTCACTTCTTGCATTGGCTGGTTCCGTTCCGGGCACTCATGGGTGCATCGCAGCTTTTACCGACATTGTACGTTGCAGCATATCCGCATCGCGATCCATAAGGCAAGTGAAAACTTGCTACATGCTATTTGAATTACTACATATGCTATTTAAGGTTCTATATATCCATTTGAATGCACGTTAAACCTGTGGTTACATTCAATACCATAATTTCCTTTTAACAGTTTGACGTTCCGTTATATCATTTTAGATTCATCGCACGGAACATACCATGTCGCATTTAGTTCTATTATACATAGTACCCGCATTCATACTTAAATCTTATAACAATTATTTGCATAACCCTCAGTACCGTTTTGTATTTTATACCCTGTCAGACGACCGTTTGTATACAACAAACCTGATTTATATTCAATACATCTTTAGATGTTTAGTACACATTAACCTGACTTTTAACAATCCGTATTTGTTTAAGTGTATGATACTTAATGTTGGAACCATAAACCGAACTCTAAATGATAACCGTGCATCGATATAATTTAACCTGTACCTATTTGCATATTAGATTTCATGTTCCAGTTTATTCTTCGGATAATACTCATGCTGGTTTATTTATAATCATGTTTATGTTAGTTTGATTATGAGTACCCATATGACATCTTGTGCACCCTGATATGACCTATTACACCTATTACTTGATATGACATGGTACCGTACTTGACACCTAAATACACTACTTGACTTGACCTGATGTACCATGACTTGACCCGTTACCTGATCTTGTGTCTAATGCCAACAAACCTGACATGTAGTCATCACGGACCGTTCCTGTTGTCTATCCAGACAAGCCTGCTCTTACCTGATCTTGTGTTGGTATTAGTTCTTGATTACTGAATACCTGACTTGACATACATAACTTGGGGGTATAGGGAAATCAATGATGAAATCCTGACTTGTAACTCGATAGTTGCTCGCTTATACTGATCAGTTTTAGAGGCTAGGCCCGCTTCGTGACGATGCTGCTGACATCGTTGGTCTGTACTCCTTTCCTGTTAGTGCCTAGCGGCACGTCTCGATTTCAGCCCGAGAGTCTATAGACCGTGGTCCCGGGCATGCACGGGATACTATTGAGTTACATCGATGATTCATCAAATTGATTTCAAAGACTTGAGAGTAGATAACCCAATAGAACAGTTTAGTTTACTCACTGCACACTACTCTTCACTGCCCTGATTTAAATTACTGTTACATCTACTTTTCATTCATGACTATATTTGCATTGCCTGTTACCCTGTTTGCATTTTATTACTTGATGACATGACGCGCCGACGTCTGGGTTTTGCATGGCCCAGATTCTTCTACCTTGTTGCAGATTGATCAGGAGTATTGCCGCTGTTAGACCGAGCGGTGAAGTTCCTGTCGGTAGGTAGTTTCACTTCTAGGTGTTTCATTTATTGTACCTTTTGGCTTCCGCACATTGTTATTTCTTGACTCTTTTACTCTGGCTTATGGACATGTACTAGATAGTTGGTTTACTTTCCTATTTTTGATATCTCTACAGCCATAATGTGACTGTGGAAGGATTTTTCCTATCCACAGGTAGTATGGTTGGCTATGTCACGTGCCCATCTTAGCGTACTCTGGGAAGCGGTGCGTGACACTTTATATTGCTTAGATACTCTTAGCGTGTTTATTTCTGAGTAAATACGTAGCGGGCCTTGTCGCGTCCTCTAGCCGTACACTGGGAAGCGGGGCGTGACAGGTTTTGTTGAAGGCCCATGCGGGTCAGTGCTGCATGGAACCCTACCATGCAGGTCAGCTCTATATTGACATGCGGGTCAGTTTTGCATGGACATGCGGGTTAATTCTGCATGAAGTTCTAAGCAATATAATACAAGAACCAACAATTAAAAACATTCTTTACATATTTCTTGAATCTTCCAATTTCATATATTTTGAATCTGTCCTAACCCAAAATTTTCTTTCAAGATTATGGATTCCCCAAACAACACTAGCACCAATTTCAACAACACTCCACCACCTCTACCGCTTACACCTATCGTCGCTACTTCGATCAATGAGCAGACGGTACTGCTTGAGGTGATCCGCAACCTCCTGGAAGGACAATAGTAGCAGACTGCTATTTTAATGAACCGTCCAGAAACAGAAGCACCTGGAGTAAAGCAATTCCGGGCTTTACACCCCAAGCAATTCTCAGGAAAAGAGAGCCCTCTAAAAGTTGAGGAGTAGACTCTGAGTATTGAAGATGATCTGGCAGCGACACAACTGCCAGAAATCACTTGGGTTCGAGTTAAGAAGCTGCAGCTCACTGACAATGCATGGGTCTGGTGGAAGGCGGAAGAAAATCGTCTTGACCAACTGATCGAATGGAGGACTTTTCGCGATATGTTTGACGCGAAATACTTCCCTGAGACTGCCCGATTCGATATGGAGCAGCAATTTATCCATCTACAACAGGGTTCGATATGGACCAAGTCCGTAGATGAATATGACGCTGAGTTTACCATTCTCAGTAGGTAAGATATGTCTCAATGTTCGATTTCCTAATATCACATATTACACAGCTAACACAAGACCTTAACAGGTTCGCGGCACATTTGATACCGACTGTTGAGATCCGATCTCGACGGTTTCAGCAAGGGTTAGATTCGGAAATCCAAGTTGCCTTAGCTACAGGGGATTTCCCAACCCACAAATTGGCTCTGAAAGCTGCCCGCCGATATGAGACAGTGGTGAAAATGAGGGGCAGACCTCAATCTGCCGGGATGAAGCGCCCTGCCACTCAGATGGCAGGAGGAGCCTTTTCAAGGCCACCATTTATGGCCAGGAGATCGGGAGTACCGAACAACCGGTCCAACCCAGCCTTTGCACCTACTACAGGAGAGATGGACATTTGGCAAAAGAATGCCGGCTTGCAAATCGCCTTTGCTTAGTCTGCGGCTCAGCTACTCATGACATTGGGTCTTGTCCTCGTAGATACAACCCAAATGCTGCACCCAGGCCAGCAATCACTTATCAGCAGCGCCCAGCCATCCAGACACCCGCTCCACGACTCGCACTACCTGCTCCACCTCCTCGTGGACCGACTGCACCTCCTCCCCGTCAGTTCCATCAAACTCAACGGAACGTACCTCATGGACCAAGGAACGTACAGAGGAATGCTCCTTTAGCAAGGAAGATTGTGCCGAGGCGACAGGATTTCACAATGACTGTGGAAGAGGCTGAAGCCACCGACCAAGTCATTACTGGTAACACTTCCCCATCAAGTTTTATTTTCCATCTATACATATCCATACATTTTCCTTATACCAAAAACTATCCCACATAACTTAGATACAATCTTAGTAGCCTCACTTCCCGCACTAGCACTCTTCGATACTGGAGCATCTCATTGCTTTATGTCGTAACGGTTCGTCCGAACTCATGTGATTCCAGTCAAACCTCTTATATCCAGCTGGAATGTCAGTTCAGGAAACGACGTTCTAAATGCATTAATGGGATACGATCTGTGTCCAGTGGTCGTCTGCAGCAGAGAATTCTATGCTGACTTCAAGGTGCTGGACATACCGAATTTCGATGTCATTTTGGGTATGGATTGGCTCGGAACATTCTATGCTACCATTGACTGTCGTCAAAGGAGAGTAGTATTCGAGATTCTAGAGCATCCGGTCTTCTATTTCAAAAGTGAAGACCGTACCCTGGAACCAAGTACATACAAGGCGAAATCAAAGAAGCAGTGATTGCAGCAATTCAAGCGGAGGAAGGATCAAAGGCAGAAATAGTTCGAGAGTTCGATGATGTGTTTCCTTAAGACATATCAGGTTTGCCTCCGATCGACTTCTTGAATTCAGCATTGATTTAGTACCAAGAGCACAACCGGTGATCAAAGCACCGTATCGATTAAGTCTGGAAGGTTTGATGGAAGTTCGAATTCAGTTGAACGAATTATTGGTGAAAAGATAGATTCGTCCCAGCACTTCAAGTTGGGAATCACCAGTTCTGATTGTAAAGAAGAAGGAAGGTTCATATCGAATGTGCATTGATTATAGAGCTCTGAACGATATAACTATAAAGAACAAGTATCCACTCCGCGCATCGTCAATCTGTTCGATCGGTTAAATGGATCTTGTGTTTTCTCTAAGTTAGATCTTTGTTCGGGTTATCATCAAGTAAAGGTCAAAGAATCTGATATCCATAAAACGGCATTCAGAACTCGTTATGGTCATTACGAATTTCTTGTGATGCCATTTGGAGTGACCAACGCACCAGCAATATTCATGAACCTAATGAATCAAGTTTTCCGGGAGTACTTAGACAGGTTTGTTCTCATCTTCATCGACGACATCCTGGTGTATTCTAAGAGTCGGAAAGAACATGCCGAGCACCTATGAATTATCCTGGAAACTCTACGACAGCATCAACTCTACGCCAAGTACAACAAATGTGAGTTTTAGCTAGATCAAGTTGGTTTCCTCGGACATATTGTATCAGGCGATGGAATCTCTGTGGATCCAGCTAAAGTTTCAGCAGTAAGCGAATGGCCGGCACTGAAGGTAGTGAAGGACATTCGAAGTTTCTTGGGTCTAGCAGGATATTACAGAAGGTTCATCGAAGAATTTTCGAAGATTGCAACACCCCTGACCAAGCTCACACGTAAAGATGAAAAATTCGTGTGGTCAGAAGCATGCGAACAAGCTTTTGTAGAACTCAAGTCCAGATTGACATCAGCGCCTATTCTCGTCATACCGGATCAATCTAGAGGTTTTGAAGTGCATTGCGATGCCTCCGGTAAGAGATTAGGATGTGTTCTATATCAGCACGGTAATGTTGTGACTTATACTTCAAGACAGCTGAAGATTCATGAGCACAATTATCCGACACATGATTTGGAGTTGGTGGCCGCAATCTTTGCTCTTAAGATTTGGCGCCATTATCTTCTTGGTGAACGAGAGGACATATACACAGATCACAAGAGTCTGAAATATGTGTTTACTCAGAAAGAGTTGAATATGCAGCAGAGAAGATGGTTAGAACTCATGGCGGACTTCGACATCAACCTGCAATATCACCCAGGGAAAGTGAATGTAGTATCTGATGCCCTTAGTCGCCAACCATTAGTATTGAATCTTACCGCATAGTGGAAGCTTCAACAAGATTTGCATCAAATGGAGATTCAAGTGGTTATGCCAGGTAACGCTTCAATTTTGATGAATTTACAAGTTCAATACACCATTGTCAATTAGATCAAAGCAGTTCAAGTAAGTGATGCTAAGTTGCAAAAGATCAGAGAACAAGTGGAAAATGGACTTCGAACAGACTTCATCATCTATGAAAATGGATCTTTGAGATAAGGCAGTAGATTGTGTGTACCTAAAGGTCCTGTGCGAGAAGAGTTGAAAGAAGCTCACAGCTCTCCTTATTCAGTACACCCTGAAGGTACAAAGATGTACAAAGATCTGCGTCAAAATTACTGGTGGCATGGAATGAAGAGTGAAGTAGCCAGAAGCATCACTAAATGTTTGGTGTGTCAGCAAGTAAAGGCTGAACATCACAGGACTGCTGGATTACTTCAACCGTTACCTATCCCAGAATAGAAGTGGCAACACATCATAATGGATTTCGAGACTGCACTTCCTTGCAACACGAAGGGTAACGATGCGGTATGGATTATTTTGGATCGACTCACAAAGTCGGCTCACTTTATCCCATTTCGAGTTGGCCAATCTACCGAGACACCAGCAAAGAAGTACATGGAGGAAATCGTGAGATTACATGGAATACCGGTTTGCATTGCTCCGATTGAGACACTAGATTCCGATCGCAATTTTGGCAAAGTCTGCAAGCTAGCTTGGGAATAAGTCTAAACTTCAGCACGGCTTATCATCCACAAACAGATGGTCAGTCTGAACGAATTATTCAAATCATAGAAGATATACTAAGAGCGTGTATGCTAGACTTCGGAGGATCGTGGGAAGATCACCTACATCTTGTGGAGTTTTCATACAACAACAGCTACCAAGTAAGTATAGGAATGTCACTTTTTGCAGCACTTTATGGAAGGAAGTGTCGATCGCCATTAAGTTGGGACGATATCGGAGATAGAGAACTCCTTGGGCCTGAAATGGTAGTATCAACTATTGACGTAATTCGTACTATCAGGAAAAGAATGCGTATAGCCCAAGATTGACAGAAGCACTGGGTTGATGCAAAACGCCGTCACTTGGAGTTTCAACCGGGAGAACATGTATTTCTGAAGATATCTCCGAAACGTGGAGTGATCCGTTTTGGAAGACGGGGTAAACTTAGTCCAAGGCACAATGGACCGTTCGACATACTCGAACAAGTAGGTGAAGGCATATCGCTTGGCACTTCCACCTTCATTGGAAGGAGTGCACAATGTGTTCCATATATCCCAACTCAGAAGGTATGTGAGTGATCTCAGCCATATTTTTGATCACTTCGAGCTCACTGTACAGCCAGATTTATCTTATGAGCAACAATATGTTGAGATCCTGGATAGAAAGGTGAAGTCACTTCGGAACAAAGAAGTCAACTTGGTTCGAGTGATGTGGAGAAATGACACACCAGGAGAATCAACATGGAAAAGGGAAGATGGGATGCGTGCAAAATACCCTCATTTATTTGTAAACTAGTCCTTAAAATAAATTGTAAATTTTAAGGACGAAATTTTTGTAAGGAGGGTAGACTGTAACAACTCCAATTTCAATGTACAGAAAATTGTTTAAAAGTTAATGTACAATTGAGGTATTTGCAATCATGTGTATACTATAAGTATTTGTTTCAATTTAGAATGATAAGAAAGTACTTGTAGCACATTGGTAAAGCCTTGCACTGCTGTGACGTAGCCCCTGTGATCGAATCCCCCTACCACATTATCTTTTTATTTAATTTTCTTTTAATCTTTTAGAAGCCCAAGAGTTTGCACGTGCACTACACGTAGAATGTTAAGTTACAGAACATTTAAACATATGCACAAGGGTATACGAGACGACAGGGACATGTGGCAACGATCTGAGCCAATTCTACTTGGAAATGGCCGGCGAAACTCATCAAAAAGCCGGTACCGCCGGTCTCCCCCGTCGGTAATGCTTTGAATTTTTGCCCCCTGCACCTCTTCAGCTACCCCACTTCTCTCACACTGTTTATTTTCTCTGCACATTTTCCAGAGAACAATAAATCACTTTTAATCCCATTTTTAATGCATTCTTTCACCCCTTAAACCATAATTTTCTCTATAAGTACCACACTATATTTCATCCCTCCTCACTCAGAAATTCTCTGTCAAAACTCTCCAAAATTCTCAAGTCCGTTTAGTGTGCAAGTGGAGTTAGCGAAGGACGAAGTTTCGACGATGTTCCATGGAGTTTCCGGCGACGAAACGATGCCCCAACGATCCCTAAACCTTCTCCTACCTCTCGCCTAGTCCAAAAGCCAGTATGTCCCTTCTCCCCCCTCTTCTTCTTCTTTAAAAACTTTCAATTCTAAAACCCGACGGAAGCGGAGTTAATCCGACTTCCGATTCGGTTTTTCTATAAAACTCTACTTTTCTTAATCAATAAAATTCTATACTATCACATAATGTTTATCAAACATTAACAAACACCTTAATACAAGTTTCATCTCAAAATATTCTTTTATGCAATTTTTGTTGTATTTTTACAGTAAAATACCACATACTTTAGTTTCGACATAAAACAACATAAAAATTGTATTACAATTAGATAACTCACGAGGTAATGACCTACCTCATCACAACACATATTTTTGATATTGCACGATGAAGTTTTGGGAATATATTCATGGGATAACACGACTTTACAAATAAATACTATCAACTTACAAAACCGTTTCTTTAAAAAGATATATTAAACAATTCCTTACAATTGCGCTTCTACAACCCATTTTTGGGGACCCCATACGGGATGGTACGGGTTATCGCACATCCTCGGGCCTAGTAGAGCGAGATGCAGACCCCCGAAAGGAGCATTCGATCTCGATGGAATTTTTATACATTTTTCTTTAGAAAATGAGATTTCTACAAGAAAATAAATAAAATTTATTTTCATTAAATATATATATATATATATATATATATATATATATTATCAAAATATCTATTTTAATTATATAAATATTCTAAGTTTTCTAAATCAAAGTAATCACCATTACATGAAAATACCATCCAAATACAAAACAATACCGATATTTCAACAAAATACCATATATTATGAAATTAGGTTTTACTCACTAGAAATTTCACTTTTATAAAATATACATAGATGAAAACCCTAAAGACGATAATTAAATGCTTGAGGTGTATTTTGAAAATTATATCAAACTATTTTTACATAAAACCCCCTCAAGTTATACTAAATTACAATAAGGACCCTAGTAAACATAGGTTTAAGCGGGACCAGTCTCTTGAGCCTCAGGGAGCCGGAGATATAGGTGCTTGCCTATTTAAGGTAGACAATATAACAAACGGTGTTATCAACATGGTAATTGTCTTGGAAATAAACACAAATCCTGCTGTCCATGTGCAGCAGTTACCGAAAACATCAAAACTAATTCAGGATTTCAAGTTCTTTTCAAAGTATCTAACTCAGACTGAGTCTCAATCTAATCAGTCTGACTTGAATGTGATTCAAGTATAAACTACAATACAACATGAATCCATGAATCTGTCTATTCAATCTATATCAATCTATATTGACTGAACCGAACCATGGATATACTCCGTCTACATGACTCTCCATTTATATCCATTTCATTTACGGATATCATGGTTTCGGCAAGTCATCCGTCTATATAACAAAACAATACAATCAATATAAAAGATATCGCGGGGTTTATAAGGGGTAGATTGGTACGGAAGGTATTAAAAGTGACACGAGACTGTAACTATAATACACCTAACCTGAATATCCATTGCCATTGTACCGTGGCTGAACGGTTCCTTGTGCTCCGTATACCTTAGTCTCCGGAATAGTGGGACTCCTCTCGTATACACTGGCATTTTCTGTACCAAGCTACAAACAACAACGTTAAAAATATTATAAGATATATTCTCTTTCTGTCTATTCTATCTCTACTCACTTTTAGGACTTACCTAGCGATTGTTCACTGACGACATTCATTTTCTTCTTCTTTGGAATGTTGTCAGGTGTTTCGGACGCTTTAGAGACCGAGCCCAGCACTGAGCATTTGGAGCAGTTTGCGTTTGACCAAGAGCTTTAGACACTTGTACATATTTATTTCTTTCTAGTTATGCCATTATTTAGATATCACTTTCTACTCATGTATTTACATTTCGGTTGTACTTGTAAAAGAATGTTTAATAAATAAAGTTGTTGTTCATTTACATTCTTGTCTCTTGTGTACTTTACTTTATATTGCTTAGATACGCTTAGCGTGTTTACTTCTGAGTAAATACGTAGCGGGCCTTACCGCGTTCTCTACCCGTACATTGGGAAGCGGGGCGTCACAAAAATACTTGCAGGATAAAAAAGCTTCGGAGATAAAAACACTTGCGAGCTAAAAATACTTTATTCACATTCAAAATTATGTACAAGTTATTATGGGCTCTCCAGCCTTGCAAAATGCCCGAAGGCGTACAAAATTGATAACTAAAGCAGGGATAGCTCAGGCCACCTGCTCGGCCGATCCTTCTCCTGGCTCGGCGCTTCCATCAGGGGCTATAATGGCAACCTCCGGCTCAGCGTCTCCGACCGTCGCCATGTGCCCTTCGGCGGTTCGGCACCTTTACCCTGCGGCGCTTCCTTGGCTAGAGGATATCTGGCGTGAATCTCCCAATCGTCGAACCCGGTCATGGCTTCCTTAACGACGTTGAGGGCGTTGTGCAACCTAACGGCTGCGGAATCGGTGAGGTCGGGGTAGAACCAGTCGGAAGTCATATACTCCTCCACGGCCTTTTCCGCTCTACCCTCCGCAAGCTTCGCCGCCTCGTAAGCTACCCGAGCATCCCGCTTGAACGAGTCCCTCTGCCTCTTCATGGTATTGAAGAGCCCGTTGACCTCCTCTATCTGGGCCTGGATAGACCGGTTGGATTTGGTCAGGAATCGATGGGATTCCTTCAATTTGGCGACCGTCAGATCCTCCGTGACCAACCTAGAGACAAGGACGGCCGCCTTCTTTTCTGCCTGTTGCAGTCGGGCAAGGAGCTCCTCCTCTCGTGAGAAAGATTCGCCCGCCTTTTTCATTGTCGGAGCCACCTCCTCGGACTCCATTGCAGTGAGGAGGGCGCAGTGCTGGAGGACCTGAGGAAAACGGAAACCATGATAAAAAGCTAAAAACCGAGTAAAAACACTTGAGAAACTCTTGGAAAAAGTTACCGACCTGAACGGTCTCCTGAGCTATCGCGGCCACATGGGCCTTCATCGTGCCTCGGGGAATCTTGCCCTTCGCCGCCTTCTCTATGTCCGTCGGTAAACTGTCGGCCACAGATGTTGGATATATGTATGCCCTAGAGGCCATTATATGTATAGTGGATGCTTGGACATGTGTGTGTGTGTGTGTGTGTGTGTGTGTGTGTGTGTGTGTGTGTGTGTGTGACTTTCTTACTCGACATGATAGTATGCTATCTGGTTTACTTTATCTTGACATGTTCATTTGATCATGCATCTTACACATTTGGTACATGTTGATAAAGCCCTTAGGATATTTGCTTGACTACTGGGACTATGATGCGGATCATACTAGTGGGACACGTGTAGTTTATAAGCATATCCTTGAACTGTTCCTAGTCGTGGGTGTATCGAGACGGAGTATCGATATTCCAGAATAGACTACCGTATACCATTCTCGTCCCATATGATGAGCGGTGGATGATCCCATATCCATCTCCTGTGGTGACACCAAAGATTGTATACGGGTGCTCAGTGGAGACTGTGTACACTGAATGGACTCGCCGAGAACTCCTATGTAGTATTATATCTATCGTCGGATAGCAGTTCTCAGGTGACACTGGTACAGATTAATCTGTAGACCCGAGATCGTCATAGAGTCTTGTGTGTCCTCCCACTGTACTTTGATCTCCACCCTACCATGGCTCTATTGAGTCGTGCAAACAGGTGGATTTTGGATACAGTCCCGAGGCACATGGAAGCAATGAGAGATAGGAGGGGTTTCGTCTCTCCCGGTATTGGGGTTTGATCTTGCACTATGCTCGATTGGCTATAGCAGGAAGTCCCTAACCAGGGCTGCTGAGATTTACTGATAAGTGTTATCAGTAGTTTCTCGATCTATTATGAGCTATACACCGGCATGACTTATTGAGTTATTGGGGTCGATGATACCATCCCTAGACTCGATATGCAACATATTTGACAAAAAGACTGGACTGTACGGTAAGTGTTTCCAGTTGGCTCGACGGGAGTTTTGACAGTTTCGCTTGTTTTTCTTCTGATCGCTCAATACCCGGGTGGCCGTTACGTTTAGTCGACTGCTTACGGCTTGTGGGTGATTGATATGATCATCACCTACTGCCGGCGTATTGACGAGTCTTAGAGTCCCACACAGGAGTTTCCTAGCTCAGGCAAAACGATGTGGTGTACATATGAGATATGCACGGGAGCTCGATTTAATGCGTGTATATGATACCGTATTTTAATCTGGCATTTTTCTATTGGTTGTGTCGTATGTGATATGACTGGTTTATTAAATCAAGTGTTGATTTAATATAGACTTTTAGCTCATTTACATAAACCTTATCTTTTGGATGTATGCATGAATGGGTGTATGTGCATATGATGATGTGAATGCACACATACATGGTGTCATGGTTGTTGATACATGGGAGATGGGAATGCAAGACTCACATGGTTCATATATATATATATATTGAGTATAAAGAAAATGGAATTAAAATCATGGCTATTATTCTACACTCTTCTCTTTTGACCTAACTTTAAACCATGGTTTCAATTTCATTTAGTGTTTAACTCAACCTCAAAATATCTAGATATTTTTTTACCATTGTTGGATGAGAGTGTGACTCTCATATATATCCTTTTTCATTTCTCTTTTTATTTTTTAAGAGAGAATCCTTTTTGAGCTCTAGCTTTAGCCATCTTCATCTTCTTCCTCTCTCAAGCTCTCTTGAGTTTTCTAGTGAGTGAACTAAAAAGAAAGAAAGGGTTTTGAAGTGAGAAAACAAACCAAATCACCATTCTACACTACTCTAGCCCATTAGTATAAAGTGTTTGCTTCATCTTTATCCTTGATCAAGTGAAGCAAGAAGTTTTGAGCAAAGGGATTTCGGGTAGATTATCGTGGATTGGGAAGGTTTGTAGCGAGCCGGTTCAAACTCTCAAAGGTCCAAGGAGTCAAGGAGGCAAGTCTACAAAGGTTGTATTACTTATCTCTTAGTGTTAGTTAAGCCCTAGTATGTGATACTAGTTTGATGTTACCCTGTTTTTCTAGTTCGATTCATGGTTAGATTGCTTAGCACCTCTCCAAAAATTTTATTGTGGCATGTGTGATGCTTGCAAACCCTAGGCATGGTGCTATGGAATCCCAACAACAGAGAGCCCCGAGGGCACCTCGGTGCAGAACTCGCCCTCCTACACCTGAATCCCGGTCGAAGGCGGCCGAGAAACCACCCTCTTCTGCTTCTTGAGAGGGGATTCGGTAGCCTTTGGATCAAATTGAGGAAGAAGAAGCTAGGGTTTCGAAATCAACCTTTGGATCATTGGAGCCTTGCTCATATCACTTCGATTGGGGAGTTTCTTTGAATTTTAGGCGGGTCGAAGAAGAAGAAGGCTTCGGAGTCCGAAGAATGGGAGGCTTCATTGTTTTTGGGCGGGAAAAAGGATGAGCGAGGAATTAGATCGTGTTGGATATTTATCGGCATTTCGATGAGGAGAGGTGGCACTGTAATTTTACAAACTTAGATACATTTTATGTCATAAGGTTTTAATCCTAAACCCAGCTAGACTTGATTCCAAAAATCCCCGAAGCTTTTAACTAAACTAAAGAAAACCCCATAAAACTTTCAAAGTGATGACAAATGGCACATTTTTTCCAGATATTTGGAGTTTTGTGCAATATTGTGCTGATGTGGCATCTTATTTAGCTTTTGAAAGTTTTATGGCAGTTTCTTGTATATTTTGAAAGTTTTTAGGGTTTCTCATAGTTTAGCTAAAAGGTTTAGAATTTTTTTTGAAATTAAGCCTTCTTATAAACATAGGCGGATCCACATGGGAACGAGTGGGTTCTATTGACCCCACTCAAAATTTTTCTTTTAGGATTTTTCGGTTTTAAATAAGGCTTTTCGGATAGGGGAATAAGGGTTATAAAAAGATTTGACCCCACCGAACCATACGTAATGTAGCCCAATGTATTTTTGACCCCACCGAACCATAATCCTACTTTCGCTGCTGCTTATAAATATGATACAGAGTTTTATAAGGCTGCGCAGTCGACGATATCATGCTCATGTTAATACAGGAGGGCTGGGCGGGTTTATGAAAGAGGGGGGACCCGGCCCTCAGCTTCGGGTGCGCCATACCTGAGCTCAGGTGCAGTTATGCTAAATTTATATGATATATTTATAGAATAATTCAACCTATTGACTAATAAAGGAAAAGACTTTTTTTTCTATAGCTATCGTTCTGACGTTTTTTAACATCATTTTGAATATCCAATTGCCCAAGGCAGCATCAGACGTTTGCAGACGTCTGCGAGGAGTATGTCCAGATGTCTGAATGAGAAGCTCCAGACATCTGGACACGCAATCACCGCTGTAGCGGTTAATAATCAGGATCTATCCAACTAACAGAACATAGCCAGACGTCTGATGAGAAAGATCCAGACGTCTAGCCATTAGTCTTCAGCAAATCCAAAGAACACGCCGACACCTGCCTAATACTAGTCAGACGTCTGCTAACGTATTTGCAGCTATCGCGGATCTCTATCACACAAATCTTTCCATAACTTCCGTGGTATTATTTGATTATGAAAGATATTATTTTTATTTTATTCTTCCATTATGTATAAAGTGTAATATATATAGAACTATGATACTCAATACAATCAACAAGTTGAAAACGCTAAAAACTATCTTCTTCAGGATTTTATACCGAATAGAGATCATACCAAATTTTGTATCCTTCTGAAAGCTTTTCAAAATAAACTTTATTTTAATTAAATGCTATATTTATATTTTAAGCAGGAGTTTTCCTTCTTTTCCAGTTCCACAATAAACCATTTGTCTATGATCAAGAAGATCCCAAGCAAAACTAACTCTTTAAAAAATTGGATCCTAAACCCTGAACAAAATAAAGGAGAACTAAAAAAATCAGAATATCTGAAAAAATGCGACCAGCTTCTTTCAATAATATCCTGCCATTTTGGCCCGTTGACAATTAATGAACCTCAACAAAATTTGGGTCTCTGATGGATCTCTGGATCTCATTCGGATGTTACTTTCCGTTGCTCCGTAACGAACGGTGATGGATAGCTGAGATTGAATTGGAGATTGCCTCCTGAAGCGTGTGGATCTCAATGGGCTTTATGTGGTTGAGGCCAAGCTACCTGTAAGGAAGTCCTGGGGTGGTTTTGTCATCGAGGACCCTCCGACGATCAAGTTAAACGGGGTATTTTGGCAGAGTAACGGCCTATTGGGGTGAAATCGGCTTACTTGAGTCGTCTGAGAGAGGGGTTTATATAGTGGCAGTCATGGGCAGGCGGGCGCGAGATTCACGCCGGCCGTTACGCCCGCGTGAAAGGCGGGATTCCCCATTAATGACGAGATATGCTCGTTAATGGGGAAACGCGATGGCATGGAATGCGGGATCATGGGCGGCGGATATCTCGCGTCTGACGAGATTCACGGAGCCATGGCTGAGATGCATGTGATCGGTGCTGTGGGTCGGTCGGTGAGACCGAGGAAGATAAGCTCGGCGGGAGGCTCGAGAACGAGCGGGAGGCCGAGACATCTTAGATATGTGATAGCTCAAAGGCAAGCTGGAGGGCTAAGGAAACTCAGCGTGCGGGAGGCTCAAGGGCGAGCCGATGGTTGTTTGTAAGCTGATCGTAGGAGTGGTCTGGAAGGCCACCGAAGGTCGGGAACATTCTCGGGTCGGAAACCCGGGGTATACTTCCAATGTACCAATCTTGATCCCATCTTATAAGCTCTGGGATACGTCATCTGCCACGTGTCATGATCTGGGGAATCACCGGTATCGAGCATCATCATTAGCTCCCCACTCTCGTCTCGACCCATTCATGGGTCGGGTCGAGAGTGGTCTGACCGGTCACCCGGGGTAAGCTCTTATTTGAAGATATCGTCGGTACACAATCCCGGGCAATTAGTTGTATTCTCTTGATGACGTCAACGGATCAGGGGAGAGTCTCGCATTAAAGAGTAAGCGCCGATTCGTGTGTACGATCGCCGAAGCGCCAGCTCACGTATCTGGCGCTCGTTGGCTGACGTGACGCGCTGCCGGTGTCCTTCGCGCCCGATGGGACGCGCCCAATGTAAGTGCGGCAGGTGGAATGTTATCGGCCGTGGATTGCGAAGCGCTTTTTTGGCGGGAGACGATCGGCGTCGTAGGATGCGTATGCTGGCTGCTATAAATTGAGGTGGGGTCCTCTTCAGGATCCATCCTTTGCCATATTTCCTCGTCCCTTCGTGTGTTAGCCCGGCGCTCTTCCCTTTTGGTCGGGACCCCAGCGTTTTCTCTTCCGAGGATTCATCCTTTTGATCAGGTTAGATGTTTTCTATCAAGGAGTCTGTAGAAATAACCCGGGTAGAGTCTAGGGAGTCTTCTGCAGCTTTCTCTTCCACTTCTTCTTCTTCGTCGTCTGAATCGGAGTCCCCCCGGGAGGTTAGGGTTAGTCACGCTTCCCGGGGTCGTGTGACGGGGGTGGTCCCCAGAGCGCAGATCAGGGGAGTCCGTGACGCGTCATCCATATTAAGTCATGCGAACGTGTTGGAGATAGTGCCCTCAGAGTCAATTATTGGATCACAGGCACGTGATTGCAATGATTGAGGGAGGACCTATCCCGGTAGGACAGTCTTACTCGAGATGATAGTATGCTATCTGGTTTATCTTTATCATCGTGTACTGCTTTAGGTGACCTGACATGTCGCTATTACACGTTGATAGAGCCCCTGGGATTCTTGCTTGACGACCAGCAGTATGATGGCGATCATATACGTGGGAGCTGGGGTCTATAAGCACATCCTTAAAAGGTCCCTAGTCGTAGGAGTTTCGAGACAGGGTATCGATACTCCATTAGTAGACTAGTGTATACAGTCGAGACCCCGACGAGGGGCGGTGGCCGGTCTCACAAGCCACTGGTGTCAGTTGGTTCACCTAAGATGTATACAGGTGCTCATTGGGTTATGAGTACACCGGACAGGACTCGCCGGGAACCTGCTAGTTGGTCTTGTACCTGATGTCAGATAGCAGTTCCCTGGTGACATGTGTACAGGTTAGTTCATCGACCTGAGATCGTCATTTGTCTCGTGTGAGTTCCCACTGTGCTTTGATTACTACCCTACCACGGCTCAAAGGAGTCGTGCAAACAGGTTTTAGTTGGGTACAGTCCCGAGCCACATGGAGGCAGTGAGCGGATCTGCAGGGGTTCGTCTCTCCTGGTATTGGGGGTGAGGTCGCGCTGTGTCTAGGAGAGCCATTACGCAAAGCCCTCGGCCGAGGCAGGAGATTTACTGGTAGGTATTCCAGTAGTATCTCAGGGCGTTCTGGGCTACACTCCGACACGACTTGTACCGCTTTTGGGGGTCTGATTTTTACCAACCCCCTAGGCCCGCCATGCGATACTCATAGACGAACGGACCGGACTGTACGGATATTGTCACTGATAGGCTCAGTAGGGTGTCGGGGTGAGCTTCCTCATCGACGTCCCTTTTGGTCAATAGCTGGTGGCCCGTCACGTATTGGCTTATACCTCTGACGTGCCAGTGGTTAAATCCACAGCCATAGTATTGACGAGTTTTTAGAGTCCACCACACTTTCAGTTACTCAGCTTTCGGGCGAAACGCTGTAGAGGCCGTATGGAGATATGGCAGGGTCCGATCAGATACGTGCGGTATTGCACGGATCAGGATCGGACAGTTTTGTACTAGTGGCCGTATAGTTATATGGCAGGGTTCGATCAGATACGTGCGGTATTGCACGGATCAGGATCGAACGGATTTTACTAGCCGGCTTTGGTTTAAGCCGGTACTAGTTTAGTACAGTGTAGATTTTGTCTCATTGCATTTGTATCCGGTCGGAATACAGATGCAGGTGTGTATGCACAGTGTCGGGGTTTTCCTGTAATTTATTACGGGACCAGTTTTCTGGAGTTGCCAGTTTGCATTCCGTTCCGGCCGGTTTTCCTTTGTTCTTTCCCGGCCGGACTTTTCCGATGGAGGGGGTTATTTGCAGTTTTGCAAATAACACTTTGGTGGGGGGTTTTCTTGTATATATCTATTATGATAGATTTCATTTCTTTCTTCCATTGACTTGCTTTTTAAAGTGAAGTGAAAGCATGGTTGAAGTTTTCATTGACTTTGGTTGTAGTCACCACTTCTTTGCTCCTACACTCACCTCCCTTCATGTATATGTTATGATATTCTTTCCTCCACCCTCTTCTTCTCACTTGAAAAGAAAGTCTTTCATGGTTATGAAAAAAGAGAGTAGAAGAAAAAGAAAGAGAGAAAGAAAAAGAATGAGAGAGTTGATTTCATCTTCTTCTTGCTAGAAAATTGAAAGCACCAATTTTCTTTACCTCTTCCTCCATCCATCAATGGCAACTACATAAACTCCAAGAGACAAAGTTTCTACACTACTTCCTACAGCAAATCTTGAGCATGTCGAGTTGCCGGCTTCATGCTCGAGTTGCCTCGGTATTGAGGCGGGAGCCCGTAAAAGACGAAGGCGATGTGGTGCCCTTTCCGGCGAGGAGGCGACGATGTGGAGGCAACACTTTCCGCGGGAGATCGGGACGATGACGAGAAGACCGAAGGACTCGGATCACTCGGTATACTTCTTACCCTATCTCTTGTTTGCTAGCGTAGGTTAATGGTAAACGATCCGGGTTTTTCTTTGTCCGCGGTAGCGCCGGTTTCCGAGTAAGGAAAAATTTTGATTCCGCAATTTGGCCTCGAGTAAGACGGCCGGGGCGCTGCCGTGGCGCAACATGGTATCAGAGCCACGCCATTAACCTTACCTAGCTTCGTTTGATGTGTTTGCGTTTCCGATCGACCAAAATTTCCAAAAACCGTATTTTCTAGCACATCAGTTTCTGTCGAAATTTTTTGAAGTCCAAAAATTTTTCAGGTTGTCTCAGAATGATGTGCAGGGAGATATAAGACTACTGACAAAATTTGGTAAACTGTTCATATATTTACACCGCGGAAGCGCGGCCTTATCCCCTCATTGGCCGCGCTTCCGCCGCAATAATGAACCTTCACTTTACCATTTTCTTTCAGTGGGCTTGTGGGCTTAATTTAGGGGTTTTGGAATATTAATATTGGGCCCAGGTTTTCTGTGAGTGCTACAGTTTTGATTGGGGGCCCACTTGTTAAGGTTTGATCAATCGGAAAATTTTAAACACATTATTTCACAGTATTTACATTATATCTGCGACCGTGAATGTCACTCGATCGGTAAATCCGGTCTGACTGCTATAGCCCGGTTAGACGGATTTGCGAACGTGACTTTCACGTTGATGTTCTATGTTTATGCTGTGTTGTTGCGGATCGGTCGTGGGGGATAGCCTGGATGCAATGCTAGTGCAGTTTTGTTGTATTATGTACATTTGATATTGCGGGGCGAGCGTCCGACATGTGGACTGCCGTCACTGCCTGTTTGTATTATTCTTTTGGGGCACGACCTGGTTGCGGTCGATGTACCCGGTGTATGTATATTTTACATTCTGTACTAGGTTTGCCCCGCTGTGGGGTGCACGGATAGCCGGGTTCTGGAGGGCAACGGGCCCGCATCTCAGGGCATTGAGACGGAGGGGGCTTCAGTCCAGGATTGGCGGGCTATTCGCCGCACTCGTAGGGGGTACAGGTTGACCCAGGAGGGGTGCCCAAGTTACCGGATTCCGTGAAGTGCTGGGTGGTCCATTCACGGTACTGAAGGGGGCTGCCTCGCTTCAGGTTTTGGCGGGTGACTTGCCGCGCCCGTAGGGGTCTAGGATTTCATTGCACAGGCTATCCACACGACCAGGGGAACGTCGGGTTTCAGCAGCGGCTCTGTGAAACCCGGGGCTTCCAGATATCTGTATTGTTCTGTGATGCTGTACATTTCTGTGATGTTGCATTTTATTCACGCCTTGAGCGAAATACTATATATTGGTATATATAATAGTAGATGTTGTATATGTTTTACATCCGCGCTAGTCCAGTCCCCGCTCTGCCGTTAGTTAGCTAACCTAACGGGTGATGACGGGACCCAGTGGCGAATGCGGATGGCATATACGTACGTCAGTATATTTTCGTTCTTTGTGGTGTGATCATTTGATGGGACTGCATTGATTCGGATCAATGCAAGTTTAAACAAACCTATTCTGATGTTGTTGGAACACTTTTCAAAAAGCTGTTATTGCAAGGACGTTCACTTTTGTTTTGCATCGTGGTATTCATTTGGAATATCCTGCTCCTCAGTCGACGAGGCAAGGGCCGAGATCCCTTCACCGGGAGTGACCCCTTGGACAGAAGTTTGCGTCAGGGCATTAACTTCACTATAGCCGATTACTTTTGCTTTGCATCGTGGTATTCAGTTGGAATATCCTGCACCTCATTCTACGGGGAAAGAGCCGAGATCCCTTCACCGGGAGTGACCTCTTTAGTAAAGGTTTTCGTCACTATATTTTCTAAAAGGTTATCCAGTTCCTTCAACGATATCAAGTTCATTACGTTAAAGGTTTTTTCGCCAAAAACCAGTCGTAGCCCTCCGTCATTTCAGATTAGTATTACTTAGTATTCGTGCTGCGTATGTCGTGCTCAGCCGAGGCGTAGTGTTCGGTAGCTATGTAGTGCTTTTCTGTTGCATGGATATGTGATTGGTTAGGACAGTCGTACGGTCATTTTGGCTCAGTCAAGGACTCGTGCGGGTGGGTCTAATGCAATCAAGATAATGACGGGTTGAACTTGACTAGGATCCTTTGATATGTTGGCTCAGTCAAGGTCACTTGGGTCCTAGGGGTAAAAATCATATCGGGAGTTTCAAAAGAACTGAAACTTGCCAAGCATGCGCATACCTTCTGGAGTGTGGTGACTTGAGTGGATTCCGTCAAGTTATCATGCGATGATAGTTGGATCCCGATTCCCACTGATGAGTTGGTTTACTCCTCGGGTGATCCCGACTAATTCTTCTTTCAGGTTTGGAGGAGAATTTGAGGTACAGTGGGAGGTTTCCAGATTAGATAAAGTGGTAACCATTCTGATCTAGGTTAGAGTGCACGCTGAGTGTTTCTTTTCTCTCTCTCTGGCAGCGACCATTGACCCGACCCTGGATTTTGACTCAGTGACCAAGTTGACCGAACCTTCTTAACACTGGCTTTTGGATTGTCAGAGTTGCAGACCTCATTGCCACTCCTACTTTTACCCTTTTCTCCAGGACACCCCGTATTACTGCGAACGTCCACTTCCATTGGACAAAACCATCGTATGGTTATATACGAACTCGAAGGACTTCGAGGATGGTTTCTGGTTCTGGAGAAAACGGATAGGACTATTCAGTTGTCTTTTCTTTTCACCTCCTCTCAGGTTGCGAGTACTCCTTGGTTTAGGAGTAGTACACCTATTACGCAAATTGGATAGTCTTCTTCCAAACCTTAGGCTGGTGCCGACCGGTAGGGAATGAAGAAAACCAATTAGCATAACGATGGTGTGCAGAAGGTATTAAGTTCAGACAAAGCAAGGGATTAGTAAGAGGGCAAAGTAAAATGCGACTGATATTCACGACCAAACCAAGTATTTCTTCGCCAATCCTAAATCACCTTTGTATTTCTCCAGGACACTCCGTATCACTACGAAGATCCACAGTTTATTGGATATTCCATCGTATGGTTATATACGAACTCGAAAGGAACTTGTTCCAGTTCGGGGATGGATTCTGGTTCAGGAGAAATAGGAATAAAGTACATTCAGGTGTCTTTTATCTTCACCTTCTCTCGCATTGCGAGTGCTCCTAGGATTAGGACAGTACACCCTTTATGCTTTTTGGATAGTCTTCTTCCAAACCATAGGTTGGTGCCGAACGGTAGGGAAGGAAGAAAACCATTTGGCCTAAAGGGGTGTGCAGACGGTATTGACTAAGGACATATAAAGGGATTTGGATAGGTGGCAAAGAATTATACGGTTATAGTTGTGAATCTGGATGATGGTAGAGGCATTACTAGGAATACCAGGATACCCCATCGAAACATTACAATGTTTCAGTTTCAATGTGTACTGTTAAAAGAAAACTGATTTCCCGATTAGACACTTATTCCAGGGTATGTATTTACCAGGTATGATTCTCACATCTGTATGGTTTTACAGATGATGAGTGGGAGTAAGTTATTGGGAATTGGGTGATCATCCTCATTATATCGGGATTCGTTGTAATCGGTGATATTTGAGGAAGTCACCTGGGTTGTTTGCCGGTCGGCAATAATTTGGTTTTGAATATCCGCGGTTATGCACCAATTTCAAATTGATATATCTGTACGTCTATTTTCATAGAGTGAGATATGCCTTTTGATATTATGTCGATGACATTTACCTATATCAGTGGATGGTTAGGTAAGGAGCATTAAACAGCGGTGTAATTCTTCTTAACCATAAGTACAGTTTTCGACCTACGACACACAGTGAAAGAGTTGTTAGACTCAGCGGACTTATACAGAGTATTGTATGTTGTCCAGTGTCCATCAGGACAGAGGGGTTGGTCCTCGTACTATATTCGGTTTACTTATGACTTCTCTAGATTTTAGACAGCTGTTTCGTGGAAACACAGGGTCTAAGTTTTGAGGAGTTATAGGTATTTGAATAGAGTAGAGAACCAGGTGTAGCAAGTATCGGGATTCTTCAAAGAGATCGAAGATGTAGATACTTGTGTATGGTATTCAGTTGGTAGTAATGATGAAGACAGATTGCTTCTCTTTCAGGATACTCATAATTGGAAGCGTTCCTAAGTTGAGTAACGCTGATCGGCCTCTCTCCATTTAGTTGACATGCACTGGAGACAGCTGCATGATTTGAATCTGGTTCAATTGAATCAGTGCCTCTGTTTCTATATTGGATATAGAACAGTTCATATCTTAACGATGTTAAGGTACGGGAAGTTGTCCGGCTTATGCTTAAAACCAGACTCCGGATAACTCAAGGCACGTTTCTGTAATGGCTGTTTGTGGGTTGACCCAGGCTATGACGAGGGTTGACTTTCTACCATCTGGCAGATCAATAGAAATATTGTTCTAGACTCGCCACAGTTTTATTAAAAATAGATTTTTTTCAAAAACAGCAGTGGGAGTATGGTAGAACTGGAAGTGATTCCAGAACCGCAAACGATTACTGAAGATTTAATAAGGAACCTAAAGATTCAATCTGATTTGACATTCCATTGGCCACTCCGCATATAAGGTGGGTAACTTCAGGCACCCGAGAGGTACTCCGGTAGCCTCAAGGACGGTGACAGGGAAGTTCTTGTTTACCCACACTTGCCATTGTTGTTGTTCCAGGCTGCGAGACCCGGCAGGAGGATGAGTATAGCGTCGTTCTAAACTAGCTTTAGAAGTGCACGTCTATATGACTCTGGCAGAGGGTTGTCGTAGTCAGTGGGAGCAGCGGAAGCATTGGTGGACTTTGTGCTTATGTCTATTTATAGACTAAAGCAGATATAGCGGAGTAAGATCATCTGTTTCTGATGTGACAGTCATGGGTTTGACGTCATCAGAATAGGGGATGGATCTGTTGAGAAGGTAGTAGGAAGTGATATTCCTATACTACGATCGGTTATACTTTGGTCGTCACACAGTGGTTTCTCCACAAGGGACTTGGATATTATATCAGACATACTGGTTACTAGATCTATGGTTTTAGATCTAGATTTGGGTGGTTTCCCAATCTGGGTATCTTGACAGCATTCTATGAGTATTTAGAATGGACGACGCCTGACACGGTAGTACACCTGCAGTTGATGGAGTCACCCTCTCTAAAGGTGTCTTATAGACTAAAGGGGAGAGGAATACTCATGATTGGCAGATCACTTGCTTAGGCAATTGAGTCAATCATGAGATGTCAAGTACCACACCAGATGTTGTTCTTGCACTAGATGCAATAAGTTGATATTGATCCAATCCTGGAGGAACAGTCGGAAGCAGTTTTAGAACATAAGTGAATGTTCTAGGGATATGATAACGGATGCCTCCTTTAGGAGACGGTTATCACTCCAGGCTTCCAAGGTGACATGGACGACAAGGAGGTTGTCAGAGTTATAGTTCTCCCTCTGACGAGGGGCAGTATTTTGGACAGGTGGTCCAAGGCAATACTGAGGGAGGCATGGCGCGGGATACTGATTAAGTTCAGTTAACGATACAGTCTAAGAAGTTTGGATTTGGAGTTCATTTATGAACTAGGTCCCATCAGACATCCAGACGTTCCAAGACAGGTATTGCTCATTTCGGGAGATGGCTTTCTCCGCGAACTTGAGATATAGAGAGACATAGAAAGAAACATCACAGCGGATCCACTCACTGAGGCTATTCCTCGAACGCAATAGTTTCGCAAACAGGTTTTGTGAGACTGACTAGTAGAGGAGTTGGGTGTTCGGTATCACACGGGCTGTGAGTATGCGACATCGCAATAATTAGCCTTGAGTGCAAGTGGGAGATTGTTGGAGATAGTGCCCTCAGAGTCAATTATTGGATCACAGGCACGTGATTGCAATGATTGAGGGAGGACCTATCCCGGTAGGACAGTCTTACTCGAGATGATAGTATGCTATCTGGTTTATCTTTATCATCGTGTACTGCTTTAGGTGACCTGACATGTCGCTATTACACGTTGATAGAGCCCCTGGGATTCTTGCTTGACGACCAGCAGTATGATGGCGATCATATACGTGGGAGCTGGGGTCTATAAGCACATCCTTAAAAGGTCCCTAGTCGTAGGAGTTTCGAGACAGGGTATCGATACTCCATTAGTAGACTAGTGTATACAGTCGAGACCCCGACGAGGGGCGGTGGCCGGTCTCACAAGCCACTGGTGTCAGTTGGTTCACCTAAGATGTATACAGGTGCTCATTGGGTTATGAGTACACCGGACAGGACTCGCCGGGAACCTGCTAGTTGGTCTTGTACCTGATGTCAGATAGCAGTTCCCTGGTGACATGTGTACAGGTTAGTTCATCGACCTGAGATCGTCATTTGTCTCGTGTGAGTTCCCACTGTGCTTTGATTACTACCCTACCACGGCTCAAAGGAGTCGTGCAAACAGGTTTTAGTTGGGTACAGTCCCGAGCCACATGGAGGCAGTGAGCGGATCTGCAGGGGTTCGTCTCTCCTGGTATTGGGGGTGAGGTCGCGCTGTGTCTAGGAGAGCCATTACGCAAAGCCCTCGGCCGAGGCAGGAGATTTACTGGTAGGTATTCCAGTAGTATCTCAGGGCGTTCTGGGCTACACTCCGACACGACTTGTACCGCTTTTGGGGGTCTGATTTTTACCAACCCCCTAGGCCCGCCATGCGATACTCATAGACGAACGGACCGGACTGTACGGATATTGTCACTGACAGGCTCAGTAGGGTGTCGGGGTGAGCTTCCTCATCGACGTCCCTTTTGGTCAATAGCTGGTGGCCCGTCACGTATTGGCTTATACCTCTGACGTGCCAGTGGTTAAATCCACAGCCATAGTATTGACGAGTTTTTAGAGTCCACCACACTTTCAGTTACTCAGCTTTCGGGCGAAACGCTGTAGAGGCCGTATGGAGATATGGCAGGGTCCGATCAGATACGTGCGGTATTGCACGGATCAGGATCGGACAGTTTTGTACTAGTGGCCGTATAGTTATATGGCAGGGTTCGATCAGATACGTGCGGTATTGCACGGATCAGGATCGAACGGATTTTACTAGCCGGCTTTGGTTTAAGCCGGTACTAGTTTAGTACAGTGTAGATTTTGTCTCATTGCATTTGTATCCGGTCGGAATACAGATGCAGGTGTGTATGCACAGTGTCGGGGTTTTCCTGTAATTTATTACGGGACCAGTTTTCTGGAGTTGCCAGTTTGCATTCCGTTCCGGCCGGTTTTCCTTTGTTCTTTCCCGGCCGGACTTTTCCGATGGAGGGGGTTATTTGCAGTTTTGCAAATAACACTTTGGTGGGGGGTTTTCTTGTATATATCTATTATGATAGATTTCATTTCTTTCTTCCATTGACTTGCTTTTTAAAGTGAAGTGAAAGCATGGTTGAAGTTTTCATTGACTTTGGTTGTAGTCACCACTTCTTTGCTCCTACACTCACCTCCCTTCATGTATATGTTATGATATTCTTTCCTCCACCCTCTTCTTCTCACTTGAAAAGAAAGTCTTTCATGGTTATGAAAAAAGAGAGTAGAAGAAAAAGAAAGAGAGAAAGAAAAAGAATGAGAGAGTTGATTTCATCTTCTTCTTGCTAGAAAATTGAAAGCACCAATTTTCTTTACCTCTTCCTCCATCCATCAATGGCAACTACATAAACTCCAAGAGACAAAGTTTCTACACTACTTCCTACAGCAAATCTTGAGCATGTCGAGTTGCCGGCTTCATGCTCGAGTTGCCTCGGTATTGAGGCGGGAGCCCGTAAAAGACGAAGGCGATGTGGTGCCCTTTCCGGCGAGGAGGCGACGATGTGGAGGCAACACTTTCCGCGGGAGATCGGGACGATGACGAGAAGACCGGAGGACTCGGATCACTCGGTATACTTCTTACCCTATCTCTTGTTTGCTAGCGTAGGTTAATGGTAAACGATCCGGGTTTTTCTTTGTCCGCGGTAGCGCCGGTTTCCGAGTAAGGAAAAATTTTGATTCCGCAATTTGGCCTCGAGTAAGACGGCCGGGGCGCTGCCGTGGCGCAACAGAACGAGCTTGCTACCATCTGGGCTCGCTTCCACATTCCTCCCGTCTACTCGCTTCATTTGGCCGGAGAGGGGGAGAGGGAAGACCAGGTGCGGGGCAAGGAGATTGCCTTGTACCTGGAAGCCTTTTGGGTCGGGATGCGCCTGCACTTCTCCCCTGAGGTGAGTGCAGCGTTGAATTGTTTTGAGTTAGCCCCGGGCTAGTTAGTGCCGAACTCTTGAAGGATTCTCCTCGGGTTCTTGGTCCGATTGAACTTACGGGCGATCCCTTTCAGTCGGAGCCTTCTCATATCCTTTCTCTGCTATAAAAACCACCCCGGCACTCGCAAGGGCGAGCCGAGCTGGGTATATATTTCTTTTAGAAAACACCGAGAAGGTGCTGCAGGGTCGGGGGTTGTCGTAGTATCTTCTTCCATCCACGAATGGAAGAAGAAGTTTTTGTTTGTCGGGCTACCCAAGGATGAGGATTGGCCTGTGCCCATCCAGTGGCACATGGCCAACTGCCTGCGAGTGAAGCGGTCGAATGATCCCGACACGGTGTCGGTGTCGGAATGGGAGCCCCTCCCTCGGGCCGATATGCTGTTGTCTGAGCAGGCCCTTAGTTGGGTTGGGTTCAGCCCCGCTCAGTTTGCGGGTAAGTCAGGAGTTTTTAGGCGACTTGTTTAGACTTGTGTATTCTTCCACTTTTTCTGGCATTGCTAACCCCTTCTTTGTATTTTCGTCTCTAGCAGAACCCATGGATCTAGGTAAATTTCGGGCGGCCCTGGTCGAACAGAAGAAGGGGAAGAAGGCCCAAGGTGCCGGTCCCTCTCGCCCGTTGTCGGCTAGGCGCTCAAGCGCGTCCCGGGCCCCTGAGTCTAGCCATGTGCCGAGCCATAAACGCGCTCGGGAGCAGGAGCCCCGGGTTTTGGAGGTGGGAGGTGAGATTGGTTCCCCTGCGTTTCTCCTCAAGAGGTACCATAGGACGGTGCCCCGCTCCCCGGCTTCCCCGATCATCGTGGATGAAGGGGAGCTTCGTTTCGAGGTGCCCTCGGGGCTTTTCGTCGCCGACAGCCTGCTCTCGGAGATGGAAAGATCGGCCGGGGGCAGAATCTCTAGGGAGACCCTCAGGGCCTAAATGGCGGCCATAACCCAGGAGGCCATGCAGGTCAGCGTTCGCACCTCACTCGGGTCTTCATTTAGTATTTTTGTTCGCAAGATTGGGTTCCCCTTTTCTCTTTTTGACCTTCTTTTGTTTTCTTCAGGTCCTCCACCACCGCGCCTTTGTCGTCAACATGGAGGACGAGGAAATTGCCCCGGCGATGCAGGTCGCGGGCGAGCTCTCCTCACGGGAGGAGAGCTCCCGGCTGAAGCTGTAAGCAGCGATGGAGAGGGTCGCGACCCTCGAAGACCGGGTGGCGGCCATAGATTGGGAGATCACCAGCTGCCGAGAGGCCGCCCGAGCCGCCGAGGCTAAGTTGGAAGACTCCAGGGTGCTTGTCGCCACCTTGAAAAAGACGGTGAACACCCTCCGGAGGGCGAGCGAGGCGGCGAAGGAAGGAGTGAGGCGTGCCGACCTCCGAGCGTCGAAGGCGGTGGAGAACTGCCAGAAGTCGGACCAGTTCTATGCCGACCTGGCTTAAGCTGCTGCCCTCGTTTTGCATGAGGCCTTCGACGCCGTTAAGGCCCTGATGCCGGAGTTTCCTGACGGCGAGCTCCGGGGTGAGTGCCTCATCGGGGATGAGGAGCAGGGGAATGCCCCCGGAAGCGCCACAGGGGGGAGGGCTCCTGGTGGGAGCGTTGGGGAGGAGTCGGTCCCCCTGGCTCCCAGCGCCGAGGCTTCTGCGATGGGCGCCGATCTTCAAGACGTAACCCCGGTCGTGGTGGTGGATGCTGAGCTCATCAAGGTTCTCCCCGGCCCCGAGGCCTGAGTTTCCTCGCCTCTTTATTTTTGCGCTCAAATTTTGTAAGCCTCCAGGCGTTTTTGTAACGCCGGGGAGCCCATAATACTTCTGTAAAGACTTCCGGCTTTGTGAATAAAATCTTTTTGTAGTGTTCTTTGCGTGCACATTTTCCCTTTGTTTGTGATAAAATAAATTATTTGCGCGGTACTGCTTTCATGATGCGTTAGGTCGGAGATCAGTTTTTCATCTACCAATTGCACATCGAGTTGAATTCAACCATTTGCCAACTGTGCAAATACCGGTGCAAGGTCGGTATCTCCATGGCCTCGAAGTCGAGGTGGGGATCGTTTATTAAAGACGCGCAGGATGTTGAGCAGGGAAGCCGCTCGATGACCACTTAATGAGGGCTTTGACCCTTGGCGTCGTTGGGTAAGAGATTGCCAGCCAAGGATGAACCGAGCAGGGAAGCTGCTCGGTGGCCTCTTGATGAGAGCTTTAATCCTTGGCGTCGTTGGGTAAGAGAATACCAGCCAAGGATGGACCGAGCAGGGAAGCTGCTCGGTGGCCTCTTGATGAGGGCTTTGATCCTTGGCGTCGTTGGGTAAGAGATTACCAGCCAAGGATGGACCGAGTAGGGAAGCTGCTCGGTGGCCTCTTGATGAGGGCTTTGATCCTTGGCGTCGTGGGGTAAGAGATTACCAGCCAAGGATGGACCAAGCAGGGAAGCTCCTCGGTGGCCTCTTGATGAGGGCTTTGATCCTTAGCGTCATGGGGTAAGAGATTACCAGCCAAGAATGGACCTAGCAGGGAAGCTGCTCGGTTGCCTCTTGATGAGGGCTTTGATCCTTGGTATCATTGGGTAAGAGATTACCAGCCAAGGATGGACCGAGCAGGGAAGCTGCTCGGTGGCCTCTTGATGAGGGCTTTGATCCTTAGTGCAGGAGGGCATGGAGTGGCCTGCTAAGGATGGACCGAGCAGGGAAGCTGCTCGGTGGCCTCTTGATGAGGACTTTGATCCTTGGCGTTGTAGGGTACGAGATTGCCAGCCAAGGATGAACCGAGCAGGGAAGCTTCTCGGTGGCCTCTTGATGAGGGTTTTGATCCTTGGCATCGTTGGGTAAGAGATTACCAGCCAAGGATGGACCGAGCAGGGAAGCTGCTCGGTAGCCTTTTGATGAGGGCTTTGATCCTTTGTGTCATTGGGTAAGAGATTACCAGCCAAAGATGGACCGAGTAGGGAAGCTGCTCGGTGGCCTCTTGATGAGGGCTTTGACCGTTGGCGTCGTGAGGTAAGAAATTACCAGCCAAGGATGGACCAAGCAGGGAAGTTGCTCAGTGGCTTTTCAATGAGGGCTTTGATTCTTGGCGTCGTGCAGTAAGAGATTACCAGCCAAGGATGGACCTAGCAGAGAAGCTTCTCGGTTGCCTCATGATGAGGGATTTGATCCTTGGCGTCGTTGGGTAAGAGATTACCAGCCAAGGATGGACCGAGCAGGAAAGCTGCTCGGTGGCCTCTTGATGAGGGCTTTGATCCTTAGCGCGGGAGGGCATGGAGTGGCCTGTTAAGGATGGATCTAGCAGGGAAGTTGTTCGGTGGCCTCTTGATAAGGGCTTTGATCCTTGGCGTCGTTGGGTAAGAGATTACCAGCCAAGAATGGACTGAGTAGGGAAGCTGCTCAGTGGCCTCTTGATGAGGGCTTTGATCCTTGGCGTCGTGGGGTAAGAAATTACCAGCCAAGGATGGACCGAGCAGAGAAGTTGCTCGGTGGCCTTTTGATGAGGGCTTTGATTCTTGGCATCGTGGGGTAAGAGATTACCAGCCAAGGATGGACCTAGCAGAGAAGCTGCTCGGTTGCCTCTTGATGAGGGCTTTGATCCTTGGCGTCGTTGGGTAAGAGATTACCAACCAAGGATGGACCGAGCAGGGAATCTGCTCGGTGGCCTCTTGATGAGGGCTTTGATCCTTAGCGCGGGAGGGCATGGAGTGGCCTGCTAAGGATGAACCTAGCAGGGAAGCTGCTCGGTGGCCTCTTGATAAGGGCTTTGATCCTTGGCGTCGTTGGATAAGAGATTACCAGCCAAGGATGGACCGAATAGGGAAGCTGCTCGGTGGCCTCTTGATGAGGGTTTTGATCCTTGGCGTCGTTGGGTAAGAGATTACCAGCCAAGGATGGACCGAGCAGGGTTGCTGCTCGGTGGCCTCTTGATGAGGGCTTTGATCCTTGGCGTCGTTGGTTAAGAGATTACCGGCCAAGGATGGACTGAGCAGGGAGCTGCTCGGTAGCCTCTTGATGAGGGCTTTAATCCTTGGCGTCGTTGGGTAAGAGATTACAAGCCAAGGATGGACTGAGCAGGGATGCTGCTCAGCTTTGCGAGGTTCGGTCTAACATTCCTAGGTGTGCGAACATCGGGAAGAGTGACCGTCACGGGCGGCACTTGTTAGGAACGCATGGGGGAGGTGTAACATTTCGAAGAGCCATGTCAGTTCCGCCAGGTGGCGGTGCGGTATTGGAACAATTTTGGTGGATCCCAGGATTCGCGCCTATGCGCGGGTGAATTTGGGTCCTTAAGGATTCTGTTTGAGGTTATAAATAGAGAAGGGTGCGTTGCCCATACTTAGGCTTGCCCTTGGAAGCACAATAATGGACGGATTCCCTTTTTCCATTCCCAAGATCATTTCCTTCGAAGACGTGTATCTGTATGATCAACTGATCTCTGAGGATACGCTGCAGGCGGTGATTCGGCGCGTTGAGGATCATGTCAGCCGCCTGCTTCCTCGGCGACCACCCCTACTCCAGCTGCTGATATACTCGATCTGGAGGGCATAGCCGGGCCTGCACAACCCCTTGTCCGAACAATTGAAGGATGAGGCGGTTGGTAAGCTAAGATCGTTATGTCGTCTCGGCCTGATCTCGAAGAGTCGACGAGATCGATCGGTGGCACTCATCCTCTGTTACGCACAGTACATCACATGGCGGAACATACGCACGGTACGTCACTCTACTTGAGTTACCTACTCCATCAATCAGGGTCAACCTATGTAACGAAAGTTCGGGTCTAATACCCCATGTTCAAGTCTAAGTTCCGTAAGGTCAAGCCTGGGTTTCGAAGTATATATACGCCCTAGACTCCGCATAGTCAAACATAAACTCGAACCAAGGTTAAACCTAGCGCTCTGATACCAACTTTGTCAGGACCCGAAATTTAGTTCGTGACCGGCACTTAAATCACGCAACGTCTAAAGGCGCAACGTAAATTAAGTAAGCCGAAGCCCAGAAGTCTAAACCTTTTTAAGAAAATAAATGAGGTGAAGTTTTGAAATAAAGATACGATGAAATCAAATGTTTTCTTAAATGCATATATAATGGAACATGAAAAATGCAAGTGGATTTTATTAGTTGAAAAATATGTTTCGTCTATTAAAAATTTGGGCAGCACCTCCTTTATATATTTTAATCCAAAACCACATATACATGATAATAATAAAGGCATCCCCAAGCGGGAGCTAGCTCTTCTCCAATCGGCGGAATCACAACCACGCAAGTCATAATATGTATACGACGCCCAACGGTGAAGATCAACACAAAGGAATAAAGCAAATAAAGAAAGACATCAAATCCCCCAATAGCGAACATATAGTCCGTCGCTCTAAGTCTCGCAATTACAAGTCTTTTTAAGTCTTACTATTTATACAATTACTAGTTTCTGATTGATGGAGTTGACTAGATACAACAGGAATAATACAAGAGTGGCACGATCCAACATGTACCACCTACCAAAGCAAATCACCTGAATACAAGTTGTGTGCCAGCGATGCCGCTACTGATCCATGCGGTCAACCTGCAAGAACTGTGGCACAACGGAGGTGAGTTGCCAACTCGTGACTAGAAAATATCATCAGGTAGAAATTGAATAAATAATGATTCCTAGGCCAACTATATTATAAAGGTAATACTATGATATCTAGGGTGACCGTATCTGCATATATGCCAACAATATAACCAATGTCTGTAAGCATGTGGATAACATCTACGTGTCCATCAATGACACAGCAACATCATGCATGTAAATATCATGAAAGCATATGCATGTAAATATGAGGATATTAACTAACGTGTGCCCATCAACAACACATCAAATCATGGAACCTGAGTGTCCAACATCGACACTCGAAACATCATGAAACCCGTGTCCAACATCGATATGTAAATCCTCATATCTCAGGCTCCGTCAGTCCGTATCGGCCCATGGGCTTCGTCAGTCCGGATCGGCCAATATCATCTCTCGACTTCGGTCGGTATCCTCCGGATAACCGCCGAGTCCAAATACTATCACCGGTAGGTAGTGCCCCCCTGCCAGGCTCACCGCCTAACAATACGAGTCTTCTTGCCCCGGGGTACCTCACCGGGTCCACCATATACCCGCAGACGGTGCCTACCGCTCCTCGAATTGGGTTTCACATGCCAATCTCAGAACCGAGAAAACACATGGTGGACGTCTCAAAATATCATATCAAGAGAAACTGTGTTTTTAAAACAATACATAATTTCCTTTGAAATTTAACCACGGTTCTCAAATTCAGAATCTCATGAAATCAGCAAATCTCAATGCGTATAATGATAAAGCATGATGTATGCAAACATATAACAGAAATGCGAGCATATCAAGTATATCACGCGACATGGTATGGTGATGTGAACATAGAAAGTATATCATGCAACATAGCATAATGATGTGAGCATAGCAATATATCATAGCATAGCATGATGTAACAATTCTACTGTGTAAGTGACATAGCAATTATCGATGATGAAGTGTATGAGTCGGCAATCTGTGTAAGTGTAACATATGCATCATCGATAATTGTGTAGGTGTACTAGCACAAGTATATGTAATGCTATGAGAATGTCGTGAACGTAACATAAAGTATATCGTACGCGAAATGTTATCAAGTGTACGCATCTACAGTATATCCGAGTCGGTGAATCTATCAATTGGCATCCAGCCTCATAACATCACGTACAGTATAATCCATCGTACGACATCCTCTAGTCAAGGGCATGGATCAATCATCAAGTAAAACTCATCACGTACGGTATTCATCGTACGGCGGCATTAAACCATTAGGGATCCTATCAACCTATATGACAATGAGGGTACGGACCTAACGTCTCGTACGACATATCATTCATGATTCACAACATTATATATATATATATATCTATATCCCTATATCCCAGGTCACATCCGTATCAATCTCATATCGTGTGACCGACAAAGGTATCAATTATCTCATATCGACTCGCATCCATATAAAGATATATCACACCAAGTCATCATATCATATCGTATACTCTTTTCATCACATTAATATCTCACATCAAATCATCTTACATATACATTCTATCTTATTACTCTCATGTTGTATTTATCGATCTCATATCATGCTACTAAAAATCTCATACTTATTCTCTTGCAACTACATATCTATATGTCGTGATTCACATTCACTTTTCATATCCTTATATATCAATTTGAGATATCATTTCTATCACATAATGTCAAAGAGTCATACCCCTATAGCTTTCATCTCATATATATATATATATATATATATTCAATCATTCATATCATCTCTAACTATCTTTTTAACCATATCAATAGTTTTCTAATATAAGTTTCTACGACTGTATACTATAGATCGGTTTCCATTTATAATTTGCGGGGGTGCTATACGCCATCCACCCGACTTCCCCCATAGATATAAATCTACTCACTTGCGGAACTCCTTGTTTAGCCGTAGTCGATATGTTTCGTCGTCTCGAAATCCACGCGAGGGTACCTACAATACATACATAGTCGTAAGACCATTAAAATCAAGTCCGGGAAAACCAATACTGCACACGGATCGCCTATAGGTTAGAACCCATAGCCTACGCATGCAAAAGCAACCAAATAACCCTCGTCCGTTGACGTACAAACGCCCAACGACCAAATACAATATCAAATCCCAAAACCCAAGTTCATAAATCACAAATACCAAATCAGTAACAAAGGAAATCACTCCTAAATTTCATCTCAGATTAAATTAGCCAATTCTGCATATATAGGGGGTCTAATTATCAGATAAGGGAGCCATAGACCAAGCAAGAACCTATTTGTTCACACCAAGGCCAACATTTGCAGCCAGAAAGGGATTATTTGTGGCCAGGCCAAAGAATTAGGGGTCGGGGCTCTAGGGCAGCTTCAAGGTTGCCTGCACGACTCGCTGTAATCTCTATATAATTTTTAGGGTCCCAGGGTAGCAGCAGATCTCTAAATACCATCACCAATTCCACAAAAATCCGATATCGGCAAATCTAAAGTTCGCATCTTGGTGTCTAGTTTCTGGTTTTGTCCAGAATTCTAACACTAAGGTCTTGTAACAGCCACTACACATCATGATTCCACACAAACACCCAAACCCTCTCTTGAATTTTTCAAACATCACCAATCAACACCGATTTAACTCTAAACTAACAATAGGGTATACTACACACAATAATTTAACTAGGGTTTAGAATTATACCTCATTTGGCAACTCAAGAATTTTCTTGAGTTGCTTAAAGTCTTCAAAATCCAACTTTGAAAGGTCCAAAGTGTTGAGAATAAGGTGGGGATCATTTTTAATAAAGGGAGTATAGGGTTTTGATGACGGTTTTGAGATGATACTTGGAGGTGGAGGTGGAGGGAAGCTTGAGGGTGAAGGAGACGAAGAAACAAAGGGGAGGAAATGAATCGGCATCCCTCTTTCTCTCTTTTTCTTATTCTCACTCTCTCACAACTCATGTCTCATTCTCTCTCTCCAATAATTCACTCTTTTTTCCTTTTCTCTTTTTCTTTTCTCTAAAAGCTAAATATTAACAATTACCAATGAAACCATATGCAACCAAATGCAATATGTTATGGTGCACTAGCTATGAAAATATGTAGAAATACGGATTTGGCTTAATCGCGATTAGTAGTGCACTAATCGGGTTTAATTTTAAACTATATATAATTAATTATAAAAATGCCAAATCCAATCAATATATTTTTAAATGAATAAATAATTTTAATCTCCAATTATTTCATAAATATTGGTATATATTTATACCATTTTACGAAAACTCTAATTTCGCAAATCGGGTATTTTTTGCGAAATATATTATTTTAATATTAAATTGCAAAAATAATATTTTATATTTTCTGAAATGTTACATCCTCGAGTGTTACTGATTGAGGCATCTCGCCGATGGGTGCCCGCCCGTAGAGCTTTCTGGCCCGTCCGTGGCCATGAGGGTTCACGGATAGCATCAGAGGCAGAGGTCCGAGGCGGCAAGGGCTCGGCTGGCGGAAATTTCTTCGGAGTACCACGAGCAATGTTTCTTGCACCCCCTTCCCCCGCTGTTGTAAGATTTTTTTTATGTAAGGCTGAGGAGCCCACAATACCTCTTGAATGAATAAAATTCTCCTTTTTACAATGCTCTATTGTTTCTTTCTTATCATTTAAATAAAAAGAACTTAGAAGAATTTACCTCGTTTTTGTGAAAGAAAAAATATACATTCATAGAAATTCTTTTCAGAGGAATAGCTTGAGCTTCTCGGCGTTGTAAGGCTGTGGAAATTTGCGACCATTCGCATCTTGTTGGCGGTAGGCTCCGCCGGGAAGGATCCCGGAGACGAGGAAAGGACTGTCCCATTTTGGGGAAAGCTTGTTCAGCTTGCCTTGATCGACGAACTCGTTCCGCCTTATGACTAAATCTCCGGTTTTGAAGAGGCGGCGCTTGACTCATGTGTTGTAGTAGCGGGCTGTTTGCTGTTGGTAAGCGGCAGTTCTGATCTGAGCCCGGTCCCATTTCTCTAACAACACGTCCAGATTAGTCCGGAGTGCCGATGTGTTGGCTTCGTCGTCGAAGTGCTCGACCCGGTAACTGGGAAGCTCGATCTCCGCTGGGACCATTGCCTTGGTACCATAGCAGAGTCTGAAAGGGGTCTCTCCGGTGGGGATCTTCTTCGACGTACGCAGGGCCCATAAGACCCGGGGTAGTTCTTCGACCCAACTGACTTGTCGTCCTTCTAGGCGTGTCCGGAGACCTCGGATGATGTCCCGGTTAGCGACCTCGGCCTGCCCGTTGCACTGGGGATGCGCGGCCACGACAAACTTCATGAGGATACGATATTCGCTGCTGAATTCCTTAACTTTTTCGTTTTCGAAATTTTTCCCTTGGTCGGTGATGATACACCTCGGGATGTCGAGCCGGAATATCATGTTGTTCTGCAGGAACTTGATAGTCGTGGTGGCGTCCGGTTTCCTGATGGGGATGGCCTCGATCCATTTCATGAAGTAGTCTACCGCGACGAGGACGTACTTATGCCCGCCTGTACCGGTAGGGTGCTGGCCTATCATGTCCATTTTCCATTAGGAAAATGGCCACGGGGAGGTTAGGGTTGTTAGCTCGGTAGTCGGAAGGCGAGATATGCTTACATGGAGTTGGCAGTTTTTGCATCTCCTGACGAGTTCTGGGCGTCCTGATGAATCGTCGGTCAGTAATACCCTTGGAGCGGTACCTTCTGGATTAGGGTGCGGGCCCCTTGGTGCGCGCCGTTGACCCCTTCGTGGATCTCACGGAGAACGTAGTCAACCTCGTGGGGGTCGATGCACCGGAGCAGGGGCCGAGTGAAGGATTTCTTATAGAGGTTCCTATTGCTCTAGACGAAATGACGAGCTTTGGCTCGGAGACGGCAAACCTCCCCTCTATCATCTGGGAGTGTACCTTCCCTCAGGAACTCTACGAGGGGCTTCCTCCAATCCCGGTCTTCTTTTTGGGCTGTGTACACTTGAAGTGCCGTCGTCCCGTCTTCCACACTTGGCCGTGGTAAAACCTCGAAGAGGATGTTCCTCTTGTTGTTGGCCGTATATGACGAAGCCAGCTTACTTAAGGCGTCGGCCTGGACGTTTAGCTGTCTAGGGATCTACTCCACTTGGACCTCGTCGAAGGCTTTTCGCAATTGTCACGACCCGAAGGTACGGAACGTGACTGACACTTAAATTACGAAACGTCTCAAGGCGTAACGTAACTTAAGTAAGCCAAAACCCAGAAATCTAAACCATTTAAAGAAATCGAGTGAAGGAAAACTTATTTAAAAAAAAGGGATTTTAACAAATTAAGTCGCAATAAACATTTTAAAAACATCAAAATTTCTCGAAAATTTCAACAGAGTCTCCTTTGTAAATACTGGCCTCCAAATGGGTACAACACATGAAAATACATATAAATCATGAATAAAGGCATCCCCAAGCGGGAGCTAGCTCTTCGCCAAAGACGGAAACACAACCACATGCAATGAATATATCATAATAATGCAAAATAAGCATAACAGCATAAAAGCATCACGTCGGCTCAAGTGACCATCGACACCAAACCACAAATACAAGTCTCACGGATCTCACCATCTAGTCCAATATATAAGGGTAGATGGAGTATACTAGATACAAATAATAATACAAGATGGAACAAAATAAATATACTCGCAACCCACCTATGAGCAAGCAGCAAGTCTAAGCAAAATAAGAAGTACGCCCGTCGCTACTATGCTGACGGGCCGGACCTGCAAAATACTGTGGCACAACGGGGATAAGTTGCCAACTCGTGACTAGTAAGTAATATCTAATAAGGCTATCATAAGTATGCAAGCAAATACGTCACACCTTACATATACGATATGATACAATGCACTAGAATGAATGCAACATGAATGCATAATCAATACTCGAAATCTGAACATATCTGGTATGAGAAAATCTTTATTTTTAACTTATAAACACTCCTGTGAAATAACCGATGTAATATCAATGAAATCAACAGAAATCCGTGTCAAGCATCGACACAAAATACGTATATCTCAATGCCTCAATATCTCAATGTCTCGACATCTCAATGTCATGATATCTCAATATCTCTGTATCCCAAATCTCAATATCTCGGGCTCAGTCAGTTCGGATCAGTCCAAATCATCAAATCTCACGACTACGGTCGGTATCCTCCAGATATCTGCCGCGCCAGACATCACCGATAGTTAGTCTGCCCCTGCCAGGCTCATCATCTACAACTCGAGCTTCTTGCCCCGGGGTACCGTACCGGGCCTTCCATGTACCCGAAACGGCTCACCCTACTCCTCGAATCGGGTCTTGAAAACCAACAACAATTATGAAAACTCATGGTGGACGACACATATATCACGAGAAAACCGCAACTTACATTTTAAAATGATAATAAGTTTTTATAAAATTCTTGCGGTTTTCCCCAAAATCCAAAAATCTCATAAATATCGTAATTCTCGAGAAGAATCACAATATATAAATATACCGGTGATGATGGAAATCTATGATACGGTAGTATATACCATACGAAATACGGCCAGAAGCTATGCATGAATCATGATGCAATGAGGTATGTATACATGATTAACAATCCTACGTTTCCATTTAATGAGATGAATATACAGGTATAAATATACGGATCATATACGATGCAAATGCACAAATATCTATTCTAAGCAAGTTCTATAGTGTTCGTGACATAGCAATTACCAATGGCATGTGTGTTTGCATAATTAGTGCACGTGCGGAAGGAACTAATGGTAATGATGCAAGGTCCTATGAGATGGTATCACACACACACATACATAACGATGCGATGCAGTGAGATGGCTAACTAGGAAACTACGCATATAATGCAAAGTAATACTAAACCATCGGGGGCCTCACGCCATTCAGACGATCCCCCATAGATGTATACATCTTCTCATCGGGACGCCTCGGCTAATCTGATCCGATCTCAGGTTTATCTTTCCGCGCCACGTCCGACGCCTATGCACCCGATTCTAGAATCACACACAAGCAATTAAGAAAATAAATGTACGAATAGTCGCGGAACAAACGACACAAATCAATCACGCACACTAAGTAGACACGCGCACACTTGGTGCACAAAACGCGCTCGTGAAAACACCACAAACCCTAACTGGGGTCGCTATTCGTGAAAACCACCAAGCCTAAAACCCAATCGTACTCATTGCACACTCATAACACTCTAGATATTATATGAATTAGGTGGCAAACCCTCAAAACCTTGAATTTAATTCAATTCGATTTATTCCAAAAACCTAGTTAGCATCTTTTAACCATTTCAGTACCAATCTAAATGTTTTAGCAATTCTAGTGGCCATAATGCTCACATAATAGCTTAATTAAGCCACACAAATCTTTACCAAAATTTTATCTCACCCATTCACACACTATTTAAAAACCTAGTTTGCAAAATTATACCATTAATACAAGTTAAAAGTAACACTTAGCAATTTAACAACTAGATTAAATTTTGCATGCCTTAAGATATTAAACTACACTTCCAAACCATAATCAATCGATAAAACCCTATTTCTAATTCAAACCCTTTTCTTGAAATTTCAAACTTGAATTTAAAACCATATTAATACCTAGTTGAGTTTGATTTAAAGTAATTATACAACAATTTACCATTGGGTTAGGATTATACCACAAAAATCATGAGATCCAATATGCAACTTTGCCTCCAAAGATGGTCTCTTGCTCCAAGATCCTTGCTAGTTTTGAGTAGAGAATAATGGGTAAGGGTTAAATGAAGAATTAATGAGGTTTTGTATTGATTTTTGAGGCAAAATTTGAAGAGTTTTGATGTGGAATGAGAGAGGAAATGAGGTTGCAACAGGGAGGAAGGGGGCTCGGCCAGAACATGATAAAAATGGGTGTGTGTGTGTGTGTGTGTGGAAATGTGCAGAAGTCTCCAATTGTATCATATATTAACCCCTTTTTAATTTTCTTTTCTATTAATTTTTAGAAATGGGAATTGAGATGGAGAATTGGTGGAGAGAAGGGGGGGGTGCACTAATAGGCTCGGCCAAGACTTGGTAATGGGGTGTGTGTGGGTTGTGTAGTAATTTCTAGGTTAATACAACCTTTCAAGCTCATTTAATGCACCTCATTTCAATTCTATTTTAATTTCTTTTCAATTTAAACTCTTTCTTTAAATTTCTAGAATTCTCTTAACAATTTCATTTCATTTCAAACACAACATGTTACATTTTAGTTTATTGTGTCATGATGCACAAAACGTATATTAACCAATTCTAATTTGTAATTATCACATATTAAATGTATAAGTGAAATCTTATAATAATATTTAAAATAATTAATTAAGGAAAAATATTTAAGTAAACTAATAATTTATAAGTGACTAAATAAATACCAAATACTAACAATTACATAGTTAAAATAGGCGTATTTAATTCTATATTGAAAAATAATTATAGTTAAGTTTTACGGAAAATACAATTTATTTTACCGATTATCGAAAAATTCTCCTAAACGATTTATTTATTTATTTTTAAAGCGTTACAGTAATCTTCTCACCTTGGCCAGATACTTCACCATCAGAGGCTCCCGTGTCTTGAATCGGCCAGTCACTTGGCCAATGACTAAGGCGGAGTCGCTGCGGATTCAGGTCGTTCTCAACCCTAGCCCGTAGACTATGCGCAGTCCGGCCAGCAAGGCATCGTATCCCGCTGCGTTATTCGGGGATTTGAACCCGAGCTTCAGAGAATACTCTATCTATGCCTCGTTCGGGCCCTGAATGATGAGGCCGGCACCACAGCCTTCCTCGGTCGAGGACCCGTCGATGTAAAGGTTCCAATCAGGGACGGAGTCGGGTTTTCCATCGACTGAGGGTTGAGCTCCGGGGGCCGGCGTGGATTCCGGCTCTTTGCTGGGGATGGTGCACTTGACGATAAAATCGACCAGGGTTTATATCTTGATAGCCTGCCTCGGGCGGTGTTTTATGTCAAACTGGGACAACTCCCACCTCCATTTCTCCAAGCGGCCAGAGGACTCGGGGGAGGCGAGGATAGCCCCCAAAGGCCGTTCGGTGAGAACGAGGATGGTGTGCACCTGGAAATAGTGCCGTAGTTTTCTTGAGGCCACGATGAGTGCCAAGACGATCTTCTCAATGGCTGGGTACCTCGTTTCCGCGTCCTTGAAGTCGTGGCTCACATAGTATACCGGCTTCTGGACTCCCTCGACCTCTCGGACGAGCACCAAACCTACTGCTTGGTCGGACAGCGCTAGATATAGCGATAGCTTGTCCCCTTCAACTGGCTGGATGAGCAGCGGGGGAGTCACAAGGTGCCTCTTTAATTGCTCAAAGGCGGTCTGGCACTCCTCCGACCATTCGAACCTTGGTATCTTCCTTAGAGCTTTGAAGAACGGGAGGCACTTCTCTCCAGACCTTGACATGAAACGACTCAGAGCGGCTACCCGCCCTGTCAGCCGCATGATTTCGACGTTAGTCTTAGGCGCGACCATGTTAAGGATGGCGCTGATTTTCTCCGGGTTAGCTTCGATTCTACGGTGGGTGACCATGAAGCCAAGGAACTTTCCACCGGTGACCCCGAATGCGCACTTGGCGGGGTTCAGTTTCATCTTGTATTTGCGGAGGACGTCGAAGGTCTCGCCCAGATCCTTGGCGTGTTCATCTGACGAGATTGATTTGACGAGCATGTCGTCGACATAAACCTCCATATTCCTGCCGATCTATGGCTTGAACATCCGATTAACCAATCGTTGGTATGTAGTTCCGGCGTTTTTGAGGCCGAAAGGCATCACCTTATAGCAGTATACCCCCCGGTCCGTTATGAATGCGGTGAGATCCTCATCCGCTGAATTCATACGGATCTAGTTGTAGCCGGAGAAAGCATCTATAAAGCTAAGTAGTTCGTGGCCTGCCGAACTGTCGACGAGCTGGTTTATCCGAGAGAGGAGATAGTTGTCTTTTGGGCAGGCTTTGTTGAGGTCAGTGAAGTCGACGCACATGTGCCACTTCCCGCTAGACTTCCTAACCATGACTACATTCGCCAACCATTCCGAGTAAGGCACATTCCGGATGAAGTCGGCGGCGAGGAGCCTGTCCACCTCGTCCTCGATTGCTTTTTGTTTGATCGGGACGAAGCTGTTCTCCGCCGAATACGGGAGACGGAACCGCGTAGGTTCGTCTTGCCTGAATTTGGGGGCGGATACTATTTGGTTTTATCCGTCCACCTCTCCGAAAATGCCAAGTTGATTTATGGCACCGTGTATTGGAGGTTTAGACAGATGCGGCCGATGTAGCAGACTTCGTCAGATTCCCTCTCGTTTGAGGGGTTTTTGATTGTGGGGACGCTCTTCCCTGCAGGCGCAAGCCCCTGTAGTTAATTACGCTACCGCATCGCGGTAATCACTTTCTCCTTCTCCAGATGGTCACTTCGTGTCGTGTATGTTTGTTTTATTTTTGGTTGCCCGTGGATTGTATATGGAGACTAATTTATGTTGTCGCCCGTAGGGTATGGATTAGTCCAAATCCGTATTTTCTTAGATTTGGTTTTTGGTTGGGTTTAAGGTTCGTTAATCTCATTTGAGATTAAGATCAACTTAAACGTTTGTTAAGTATACGTTAGTCTAATTTTAGACTAAGATCTACTTAACAGGATCATTTAGATCCAACAAAAGAGCATTTGGGCTCTATTGTTTTAGTTTAGAGACTTTGCGGTCCAGTTTAAAGACATCATAGTTTGTAAAGTTTAAAGACATCACAGTCTATGAGTTTAAGGGCCCCACAGTCCATAAAGTTTAAGGGCATCGTAGTCTATGAGTTTAAGGACCCCACAGTCCATAAAGTTTAAGAACATCTTAATCCAGTTTAAAGACATCATAGTCTGTTTGGTTTTGGTTCAACCGTTTGGGGATGCACCAAAAGTTATCGGTTATTGGGACCCTCCACCTCTCTGAAGACGTTGAAGAATTACAACGACATATATCAGAGGTATGAAGAGATGTACCCTTGAACTAATGTTGATTGAAAGGCTATGGGAATTACTTTGAATGTCATATGGGATGATCAAATTTGGAAGACAAGAGTATACTTTGGGTTTGGTTTCAAAGGATCTTGCCTTTGGAAGACTTAGCTAATTTGGGCTAATATTGGCTCGAATATAGTGTTAAACACTAGAGTACATTCGGCGCTCACGTGCTCCCATGTGAGGCACTTAAAGTAGTGTTAAACACTAAAACTGAAGCGCTCACATGGGATCACGTGAGGCGCCTGAAGATGGGGCCTTGTTCTTTTGTTTTACTCCCAGAATATATAAGTGTTAAACACTTGATCCTTATCACCATCACGTGTGGACACGTGCGGGTATCCATATGTTGGATATTAAAAGTATTTGTCAGGGGTCACATGGGGACACGTGCATCACCTTAAAAGTGAAACTGCCTTGGCTTTACTCCCTTTTGTTTGAGGAGCTTTTTAAGGGTCACGTGGGAGCACGTGATACACCCTAAAAGTGAAACTGTCTTTGTTGTTTTCCCTTTTCCCTTTTGAATAAGTGTTAAACACTTTAGGAAATCTTTTTTTTTTTTGGTTCAAAGAAGGGTGATCACGTGTTACCACGTGATCATCAATATGCATGTAACTGTGAGTTTCAAGTCCCTTATTAACTTCTCTTTATATATATATATATATATATAGGAATTTAATTCCTCGGAAATTTGCATGGCAGAATCTCCTCAATAATAATTAACTTTTTAATTTTATGGGAAGATCTGCTTCTGCAGATCTATCACCATGAGGAACTAAGTTCTTATATTAGGGGTTAAACCCTATCCTTGTTGGAGAAATTAAATTCCTATATGTTTTTGTAGGAGAATAGAATTCTCTGAACTTAGGTCTTCCCTTAGGTTTTAGATCTGCATGGTAGAATCTTCCCGATGAGAATTAAATTCTCAACTTATGGGGAGATCCGCTTTTGCAGATATTCAACCAGAGAAAGAACTAAGTTCTTATTCAGAAGAGTTAAACTCTTGGTTTGAGAATTAAATTCTCTTTTGTTTTGTGGGAATTTATAGAATGGTCTCCTTTCTTCTCTTACCTAGAATTTCTTTCTTCTCTGAAGAGATCTTCTTCTCTCTGAAGAATTAAATTCTCTTTTTCTTTTTGTTTTTAGGGAGATGTTTTTCTCTTTTTTTTTCTTTCAATCCTCTCCTCCGTCTTCTCTTTTTTCTTCCTTCTTGGCTCCTATTTATAGGAGAAAGAAAAGAATCAGTTTGTTTAGTTGATCTTTTATTGAAAGATTTTGATTGATTTTATAACCAACATGATCTTTTAGATCATTCGATGAATTTTATTCACCATTGGATTTTTAATCTAAAAGATATTTTATTTGTTGTTCCTGGCAAGTTTTAGGAAAATATTTCTTTGTACAGAATGTTTCTATAAATTGGTGATTTTTAGTCACCATTGGATTTTTAATCCAACGGTTCTCCACTTTACAGAGTACAATCTTTTTTGTTTGGAAAGATCTAGGGAAATATTTTTCCAATTAGGGCTTTTGATTCCCTTTAATTAGAATTTAATTCTATTAGTTCAGAGGGTTTAGGAGTCTATCACGTGTTGGTACGTGACCTCACCGATTAAGCAATTAATTAGAATTTAATTCTATTGGTTCAGAGAGTTTAGGACTCTATCACATGTTGGCACGTGACCTCACTGATTAAGCAATTAATTAGAATTTAATTCTATTGGTTCAGAGGGCTCAGGAACCCATCACGTGTTGGCACGTGACCCCACTAATTAATCATTTAATTAGAATTTAATTCTATTAGTTCAGAGGGCTCAGAAACCCATCACATGTTGGCACGTGACCCCATTGATACATAATTTAATTAGAATTTAATTCTATTAGTTCAGAGGGCTCAGAAACCCATCACGTGTTGGCACGTGACCCCACTGATCAAGCATTTCCAATTGTTTATTTTATTCAACGCATATAGGCTTTGCCTGTAAAAGATCACGTGTTTGCACGTGAGATCCTGTCACGTGTGGGCACGTGATGCCCCTTTTGGGGGTTTTCCTTACTGCTTTATTTATATATTTTATTCAGTTCCCATGAGGGAACAAATGATTTTAATTCTTTTTAATTAGAATTTAATTCTATTAATTCAGTGGATTCAAGAGCCCATCACGTGTGGACACGTGACTTTATCAATTAGGTATTCAGGCGTAGATAGAATCTGCCTATAAAAAGGTCACGTGTTTGCACGTGATGCCCCATTTGGGGATTTTCCTTACTGCTTTATTTGTATTTTATTCAGTTTCCATGAGAGAACAAATGCCCCCACAGTGTTGTTCTCACGTGTTTGCATGTGAGTGCAACGCTGTCACCTTTGTGGCCGTTGGATTTGCCTAGGGAACAGGGAAGATGAACCGTTTCCTATCACGTCCTATAAATGCAGCGGCCTCATCAGCAACGCCTCCATTTCTTCATCTTCTTCCTTTTTCAATTTCTTTGAGAATTCAATTCTCTTCCTCCGAGCTCAGTTCTTTGTTCAAAAAATTTCAGAGTTTAACTCTGTCAAAAAAAAAAGAATCTTTTCTTCAGGTAATGGTTTTGAACGACCGAGGAACTTTTTATAAAATTATCTTTGGATTTTAAATCTACACCAAGGTTTTTTTTCTTTAATAAAAACTCATCTTTCCAAGCTCTAAGAATGCACGATCTTTAAGTAGTAAACCCCCAATTTTAGGCGTTTTTCTGATCTTAGGGGATTGATGATGGTACTTGTTTTCTTCTGGAATTTAATTCCATTCCAAAGAGCTCAGCTCTGAAAATTTTCTTGGAATTTAATTTCTCTGTTCAAAAGGAATTTAATTCCCTAAGAGAACTTAATTATAACAAGAAGACCTCTTGGGCTTTTTATCCTCAGTTGTTCTTGACAAAAAAATTTAGGTGAGATTCTGTTTGATTTGCACAGAGTTCATGATGGGCTTTTCCCTGGGGGAATGTGCAGAGATGTTTGAACTCCACTATTCATTTATTAAGAATCTTCTTTTTATTCTCATAATGATTACCCTGTCTCATCATTAGTGAGCCGCCATATTGATTTTGTGGGGCCCATGTGTTTTGCAACCAATAGTCCCATGAAATAAGCTGCTTGTCGTTTTCTTCCATTGTCTTTTTTTATAGATATATATATATATATATATATATATATATACACACACACGTGTGGGCTTCATTAACAGTTTTCCCTTTCCTTATTTCAGGAACAATGGCTTCTCTTCCATATTTTTTTTATCTATTCGGAGGCTGCTTTTCCTCAATCACCGTCTGACGAAGAAGTGATGGCAATGATTAGTGCTCATGACCCGGATTGCACCAACCTCCTTTTGTGGGGAACCTGGTACGTGCATATCATTCGGGGCCGCCGCAGTTCTTTGCGAGGTACCAACAGAGCCTTTCCACCCATTTTTGCCGATGAAGCGTCCGCAGACTGCCTTTGCCGTGGAGGTGCTGGATTGGAATCCTATAGGCCGGCTTGACCCGTCGACAACTGGGATACCAAATCACCCTTTACCAGCCATAAACATCTTGGAGCGTCGTATTTGCCAAGGTGAAGCCCAGCCCTGGGGACAAGTCTATAAGATAGGGCTTACCCCTCGCCATCCAACGGGCTATCTTCTCTGGGCTCGTTATATCTTGTCCGCCCATCGTGCGTGGCTGCAGAAGGTTGGGCTTTATCAGGCGGTGTACGCGTCTCTCTTTCATTATCAGTCTCCCCATGTCTGGTGGGTTAAAGCTTTCCTAAATCAATGGAATCTTCCTACCAACACTTTCTTGTTAGGGAATTGCGAAGTTTCGATTTCTTTGGAAGAGTTTCGCGAGATCTCCGGATTGCCGATCAGGGGAGCGCCCTATGAAGAATTGCTGCCTCCTGACGAGTATGCATTCGCAACTGTGCCTGCTACGCTCGACAGCTTGTCGACCGAAAATGCTGTCCGTCACAAGTATCCAAGTCTAATCAAGACTCTGGGTATTTTCGAGAAGCTGTTCGCAGAGTCAGAGGAACAGGGCGTTACTTTTAAGAGTTTTATCGCCTGCTTCCTTCATAGACACGTCCTATCAAAGGAGGCTCCAAAATTCGTGAATATTAACTACCCCTTCGGGTTTGGGCTAAATAATCTACCGGCCAAAGAAGAAGATTTGCCGCAGTTTTACATCCCAATCTTGTCGGCCGTACCTTTTGAGTCGATTGCGGTTCCCGGTATGGTTGAAGAAACTTTCTTCGTCGGCTTTATCAGCCTTTGGCTCAGTTGGTTTGTCGTTCCAACGCATCGTCGCTTTATGAGAGCCTCGGTCATTTATCCTGCTTATCGCATTGCCGAAGGGACACGACTAGCCGTGGGCATTGCAGGGTTATCGCACTTGTACCATGGGTTGAGTACTGCGGCCAATACCTCGACCCTGGGTGTGGATGTGGAGAGTTTCTTTCTTCATTATTTTACGCTGTGGATTGATATGCACGTGTTAGGGGCATTCGTTGCGCACCAGAGACCGGGGTTTTATAATGCTTATACCTTTCCGCGGCTCATGAGGTTGGTGGACGCTTCTGCTCCAGATCCGACTCAGTTAGGGGCTCTTCGTGTGCTGCTTAATCCTTATGCCAACGAAGGCGGGATGGTATTCAATGATCGAGCCCTCTCTGCTCCTTCGTTCAGCAGCTGTTTGATTTATCGAAAGAGGGAGCACCATCCTTGAAGCCTAGGGAAGACATGCACTTGTATTCGATCAGACCGGGTTATTTGGTGTTCCGTTGAAACGATGCGGTTCTTTTTATGCGGTATAATCCACACCGCTTCGCCCGGCAATTGGGTTATAACCAGGGTGTTCCCTTCAAGGCATTCATAGTGGAGCCCGGCTCGTCTTTAGAAGTTGTTCGTGATGCCACTCATCACTTCATGCGGCTGAACACCGGCTCTCGCTTCATGATCCCTGAGGCCGACTACATTCCAAGGTGTGTGGGGGCTTTTATGGGTTGGTACCGTCACCGAGTTGGTCCCATCATTGCTGAGGAGAAGAGGATACTTTCTGGATATAGAGCTCTCGCCCCGATCCAGGCTATGGGAGTCCCGCCGCGACCGCGGACAATGGTTTGCCCTTTCTTGAGGGGTACTGGTGCCTTACTTATTCTTGAGGCGGCGGATGCGGACCTAACTCCTCCCACAGTTGGTATGCCGATGTGCACTAGAGCTCAGGCAAGGGCTTCTGATAAGGCGTTGGTAGCAGTTCCATCAGTTGCGGCGTCATCGATGGCAGTGTCATCATCTGTAGCACCGCCAAAAGAGGATACTGGAGGCGAAGTGGGTCAACGTCGCACCAAAGTGCCAAAGGGAAGGAAGCGATCATCTTCCAGCGCTAGTTCCGGATCGAAGCGGAGGAAGAAGACAGTCACCGGTCTGCTTGACCTTCTAATGGAATCCGAGCCTATCATTCGAGACGAACCAATATCTATGCAAGAGCTGGATGATGGTCTTCTTTTTCCAGGTTCATCTGCCGAGGAAGCCGCACAATTGGCTGAGGCTATAAGGCGTTCTCAGGATGAGACCGAGAACGTGCGCGTCCTGAAAAGTTCCTATCCTGCCATCGTATTCTACAAAGATCCTCCATCAATACGGCGAGTATTTATAGGTCCTCTGGAGCAGGGGGTGAGATAGCCCTCAAAAAGCCTATCTCAGCCACTTCTGAAGATGAGTTGTCGTTGTGGACCGACGGCTATGAATCTACCTTAGAACCCCGACGAGCATACCTTCTTAGGAAGGAACGTCGACTTGAAAAAGCTATACTCGAGGCATCTTGGCGTATCGGTATGCATGTTTTCTGTATTTTCTTTTGGCAAGTAATTTGTTTTGCTTTCTATGTCTTCTTATCTTCGTAAAACTTTGCAGGGACTTCGGCCATGGCAGAGAATCTGAGCTCGAGTCACGTCTTGACTGTGGACTCTGTAAATATCCCTGATGAGACACCAGTAGGTGTGGAGGGGGTCATTACAGTTGCTATTCCTGCTGTAGAGCTTCCATTGGCGGCTTCTGTTCCCCTGTGCCCGTTCACCCTGAAGAGGTGTCCTTACCGGCCTTGGATTTAATAGACCTTTCTGGTGATGGCCTGGAGATGGTGGAACAGGTAACTGAGATTGCCGTCCCTGAAGTGGTGGTCGCTGCCCCTTGACTGATAGCCGTCACACCAGCAAATGTCTCCGATGATGTGCCTGAGGGTATTGAGGAGGTTGCCGAAGCTGCTATCCCTCCTGTTCAAAAAAGGAGGAGTATAGAAGGTATTATTCTATCTTTCATTTTAATGATCTCTTCATTATATGAATCCTTCCGTCTTTTCAGAATTACGCGGATTGGCGGCGTCTATCGCGGATATATCCCCCAGAAAGTCTTTCCAGCGTTTGCTCGAGATGGCCGCTCCGCAGGCAATATCCCCTCAACGTATCGTTCTCTCTTCCGGGCAAGGTTAGCGTTATTTGCCCCTCCTCGTGGCATTATTATTATTTCATATAACGATGCTAATGTCTTCTGTAGTTCTGAAAGCTGACGACGAAATTGAGATCCTTGACGGGCCTAGAGATCTTTTAAACCCTTCTTACATGACTGTGGATAAGTAAAGTTTTGACGTTGTTCCATCTATTCTTTGTTTGTAAATCTCGCTGATTATTTATGAATCTTGACAGCTTTGCCCGTTCTTATCCTGCTGGAATCTCGCATCCTTACGCCACCTGGCCCTTATGCCCTACTCGCGTATGTTGGGGTAAAAATTTACACCCCCGTTGACCGAGTCAAAGTCAAGATCAACCCCAAGCCAGGTGGGCCCAAGCCCAGGTCAAGCGGGCCCATACCCAAGTCGAGCCCGCGGCCAGCCTCCTCCATGCCAACAACAAAAATCATGTAATAAATAATTTTTATGTAATTGTTTATGCATGAATGAAAACAAAATGGGCATAAAGCCAATATTTTGTAAGCCCATGGCTTATGTGCAAAAATGAAATGGCACATGAGCCATGGGATGGCTAAAATGCCATTTTTGTAAAGCCCAAGGGGCTATATGTAAATATGTAAGCCTATAAAAGGCAAAATGATGATGAATAATAAGAACACTTTTCATTCCCCCAAAAACTAGGGTTCTTTGTGCCTCCTGCTCCTTCTCCAAGGTTCCAAAAACCTTCCTCTTTCTTTTGAATTAAATCAAGAGTTTAACTCTTCTTTCTCCCAAAATAAATAGTTTTTCACCACAAAACCCATAAAGGGGAACTTGGATCTGTCATCAGATCTTAAAAAGGAGAGATTTTGAGATTTCACATCTCTTGATCTTCAAGATCCAGCAAGCAACAGGAGGAAGAAGAAGAACCACTTCCATTAAACCCAGAACACATTCAGGAGCCCGACTCCTCTCTGATTTCTCTTTGAGAAATCTTTTTTCAGGCTAAAAACCTCTTGTCCTCTCCAGCGCGCAGCGCAAGTGCGCAAAGCGCCCGCGTGCCGACACGTGGCGCGCGCGCTTGCGCACCTGCGCGCTTGCGCAAGTGCGCAAAGCGCCCGCGTGCCGACACGTGGCGCGCGCGCGCGCTTGCGCACCTGAGCGCAGCGCTCTTGCGCAAAGCGCCCGCGTGCCGATACGTGGCGCGCGCGCTTGCGCGCAGCGCTCACGCGCAAAGCGCCCGCGTGCCGACACGTGGCGCGCCCCTGCGCCCCTGCGCGCAGCGCTCATGCGCAAAGCGCCCGCGTGCCGACACGTGGCGCGTGCGCCTGAGCGCACAGCACCTAAGCACACAGCGCCCAAGGTGCTGCCCCACGCATCCTTTGGATGCCTTTTCCCCTTTATTTATATATATATGTATATATATATATTTGTATACAAATGTACACATACACATACTCCGCAACATTCTCCCCCTCCAAAAAAATTTCGGTCCGGGGCGCTGCCCCGAACCCCGCAAGGGGGCTGCTAGCCCCCTTGACCCCCATCCCGCTATCCGGGTAGCGGGACCCCCGTAAAAACTCTGCGTGGCTCCCGATATATCCAAACCCCCTTTTCAAACAAAACACACGCACACCGCACATTGAGTTCGCATGACCAGTTTAACCCATTAATCGGAGGTTCTCTCGCCCTAAAGGCGAGGGGTAATTAACGGCAGCTTAGTCCGCGGCTGCCGGATATTCGGATCCCCACAATCATTAAACCCCAGCCTACCCTAGGCAGGGGGAATCTGTAGTACGCCTGACAAGCGTGCGCGTATTCCCATCTCAATGGGGTGACGAAAAACACCCTACAGGTTCTGGCACGCCCGGTGGGACCAATCTCTCCTCCCATATTTCGGGTTAAACGTTCATGCGAACTCAATCAATATACATACCTATATTTATACTAAAATAATGTTCTTTCATGCAGATTTTCGAGCAATCACCTTTCGACGATGTCTTCGATGATGAACTCAGCTCCTGTCTCCTACACGATGAAGATAGACTCCAGGACGGTCCTTCCGGCCGTCTCAGGCGACAATGGGAGGAGCCGCTGCTACCATTCGGCTCTATTATGTTCATGCCAGTTGGCGCCATCCCAGCTCCTCAAGCCCCGGTGGTAGACAAACCAGTCTCGAAAGGCAGGAGGCCAAACGTGGTGATCTCAAGGGCGCCCCAACCCAAACGCAAGTCGGTGTCTGAACGACTTTCCTTGACCCCAGCTGGGGGCAAGGCCATCAACACCGACAAAGCAACAAGGCCTCTCGAGCAAGCTCTGGCGGTGCCCTTAACAACTGCTCGATCGGGTATCTTCTCAAGCATCCCCATCACTTGGCCTATGGCGGCTTCCCGAAGAGCAGAAGCCTGCCAAGCGCTTAAGGCAGAGAAGCGGAGGCAGAAGCGGCTCAGATATAGAGCCAACAAAAGGGCTAGGGCTCTGGCCATGTTAAAATTTATGAATTTCCAAAGCCCGGACCGCTCCGCGAAACTAGCTGCCAGTGGTGAAAGAACGGCTGAATGTGTTATCCACACTGTCTACACGGCCGGACATGAAGAAACGAACCCTCTTCTTCTTCACAGCCATGGTGATGATACGGTTGACGCTACCCAGCATCGGCTCGATCTAAATGATGAAGAGCCCACTCAGGCCGATAAGCCAGAGGAGCCCGTGGTTCCTACGGAATGGAGCTCAGGCAATAAAGATTACCCGGTTGTCATAGCCGGAACTACAGAGCAAGCATTATTCCAATGGCTTCAAAGGCAATTTCAGGACAGGGATGAGAAGATGGCCGAGGTCTATTCCAAAGTCGACGAGCTGGCAAACGTCGTGGCAGATCTCGCGACCCAAGTCGCCCGGTTGCAATTACAGCAGAATCAAATTTTGGCTCATGAGCCAGGGATTGGTACCCGGGAGCAGCCAACTGACATCCCTTTAAACCCAAAAGCGGAGCACCTTCGCGAGCAACGGCCGCAATCAGCCTCCAGTCCCTCCGATACATACGCCAGGGGGGAATCGCCTCTGAAAGAGAAGTTGGAAAAGGTCTATTCCTTCAAGAGGGAAAAGGTCCACAAGATATTCAGGGACGCCCTAAGGAACGGTCTACAACTGCCGGAATCAAAGAGACCGCAAGAAGCGAATATGACCGACGACCCAGAATATTGCCCCTATCACAGGGTGATAGGTCATGCCATTGAGGACTGCTTCGTCTTCAAAGATTGGGTCGAAAGGCAATACAAGATGGGAGAGATAGAACTTTCTAAAGGCGTGTTAGCAAACAGTCAAGCTACGATCGCCGATTTCATGCAAATGGAGACCGAAACCTCTCGGGAACCTAATCCTCCCAGACATGTGCCTCGAGGACCAGCATCAGTAAAGGCACCTACTCCAATGGAGGGAAAGAAGAAGGTATACTCCTTCAGGAGGGATGAAGTCCGCAAAATATTCATGGACGCCCTGAACAGCGGTCTGCAACTGCCTGTTCCAAAGAGGCCACAAGAAATGAACATGACCGGCAATCCCATATACTGCCCATATCATAGAGTGGTGGGTCATACCATCGAAGATTGCTATATTTTCAAAGATTGGGCAGAGGACCAATATAAGCTTGGAAAAACCTCACAATCCTCGGATGTATCGGCAAGCCACAGAGCTAGGTCATCAACACAGCTCCGCCAAGATCAAAGTTCAAGGAGCTGGGATAAGCAAAAAAGACCACCACGTCATTAAACTGGGAACAATCGACCGCCACGTCATTAAACTGGGAACAAAGGACCACCATGTCGTTAAACTGGGAAACAATCGACCTCTAATTCGTTAAACTGGGAATGTAAAAATATATGTATACATATATATGTAAATAAACAAAAAAAAATGTGTAAATAAAAGAAAAATAAAGAAAAGCCGAAATGATGGGGCAACTCGCAATAAAATTCAGCGAGTAAAAATGAAAATGAAAATAAAACCGAAATGATGGGGCAACCACGAATAAATAGCCGAAATGATAGGGCGATCGCGACCTTCGCGATAAGAAAAGCTGAAATGATAGAGCAATCGCGGTAAAAAAAAACAACAAAAAAAAAACAAAAAAAAACAAGGGCGGATGATGAGTTGCTCCTGGTACCATATTCCAGTGCAGCAATGCAGACGCCAAACAAAATCCAATTTCCCAAAATTCTTTCAGCCCTACGGCCAGTCCCCAAATTGACTACCGTATACAATCCACGGGCTCAAATAATTCTCAGCATACCCATGCCCCACCGCAACCACCAGTTACGCGGCTGGTCTCCGCCTTTGGAATTATGCTTCATTGGAAAGACCCACTCATGTGTCCTCACGATGCATGAGGAGAACAAACCTTCGTGAGATCCTTACGACTCACCAAGGAAAAACACACTTAGGAGTCCTCACGACTCTTAAGGAGAAAATACACCTGCGGGATCCTTACGACTCGTAGGGAGAAAATGCTTTTATGGGACCCTCACGGCCCATAAAATTGAAAAGTCTTAGGTGATAGGGATCCAAACCTGTCTCCTAAGCCATCGCTCCCCAATCCCCAAGTGGCGAATGATGAGTCGCTCCTGGTACCATATTCCAGTGTAGCGATGCAGACGCCAACCAAATTCCAAATCTCATACCAACGGCGAATGATGAGTCGCTCCTGGTACCATATTCCAGTGCAGCGATGCAGACGCCAACAAAGTCCTGAAATGTTTCTGGCCCTACGGTCTGGATCATATATCCTGCAAAACCGTATACAATCCACGGGCGTAAAACAATCCCGATCTCTCAAAAAAAAAAAACAAAAAAAAACGTTATGTCCACAAGCAAAACGGGCACGGATGAAAACCCGAAAGGGCTCCGTGAGTAAGAACAGCAGGACTGCCGGCGAGTTTGTGAAAACCCGAAAGGGTGCAAACTCGTAAAAAAAAAAAAAAAGAAATGAAATGCACTCGCAAAGCCCTCTCGACTTTGCGAGGAGAAAATTCCCGCGTGAGATCCCTATGACTCACAAAGGAGCGACACACTTAGGAGTCCCCACGACTCTTAAGGAGAAAATACACCTGCGGGATCCTCACAACCCGTAGGGAGAAAATGTTTTTATGGGACCCTCACGGCCCATAAAATTGAAAAGCTTTAGGTGATAGGGACCTAAACCTGTCTCCTAAGCAACCAAATCCAGTGCAGATGCCAAACAAACCAAATCCAAATCCTCCCGGGGCAAATGATGAGTTGCTCCTGGCATCATTCCAGTGCAGCAATGCAGATGCCAACAAAAAAAAATCCCCAAATCCTCTCGGGGCAAATGATGAGTTGCTCCTGGCATTATTCCAGTGCAGCAATGCAGATGCTGACAGAAAGCCAATTCCCAAATCCTCTCATGACACATGATGATTCGCTCCTGGTACCATATTCCAGTGTAGCGATGCTGATGTCAACCCAAATCAAATCAAACCAACAACCTCTACGGCGGAATCATGCTCTGTCCCAGAATTTACCCCGTGTCGAAATCACGCTTCGCCTCGGGATATCTACCTTCCCTGCCGGAATTATGCTCCGTCTCGGAATCAAATCAACCAACCAGCTCTGCGTCGGAATCAAGCTTCGTCTCAGAATGTGCACCCCGTGTCGAAATGATACTTCGCCTCGGTGTACCTGCCTTCCCTGTCGAAATTATGCTTCATCTCGGAATCAAGTCAACCAGCGACCCTCCGCGCCGGGAAAAAGTCCATCAGCGACACTCCGTCCGGGGAAAAGTCAACCCGACACTCCGCGCCGGGGAAAAGTCGATCAGCGACACTCCGTGCCGGGGAAAAGTCAACCCGACACTCCGCGCCGGGGAAAAGTCGATCAGCGACACTCCGTGCCGGGGAAAAGTCAACCCGACACTCCGCGCCGGGGAAAAGTCCGTCAGCGACACTCCGTGCCGGGGAAAAGTCAACCCGACACTCCGCGCCGGGGAAAAGTCCGTCAGCGACACTCCGTGCCGGGAAAAGTCAACCCGACACTCCGCGCCGGGGAAAAGTCCATCAGCGACACTCCGCGCCGGGGAAAAGTCAACCCGACACTCCGCGCCGGGGAAAAGTCGATCAGCGACACTCCGTGCCGGGGACAAGTCTACCAAATCGCTTCGGATCAGAGCATCGACCGTCTATGTCGCAAAAAGGGCAGTGCAGGCTCCCGCAAATTGGGGACCCAAATCGCTTCGTAACAGAGCATCGACCGTCTATGTCGCAAAAAGGGCAGTGCAGGCTCCCGCAAATTGGGAACCCAAATCGCTTCATAACAGAGCGTCGACCGTCCATGTCGTAAAACGGGCAGTGCAGGCTCCCCACAAATCGGGAACCAAATCACTCCGGGTCAGGGAAACGTCTACCACAGACACTCCGTCTCGGAGACGCATCAAGCGTCGACCGTCCATGTCGTAAAAAGGGCAGTGCATCCCAAAAAGTGGGAACCGAAGCAAGTCGCCTCCACGTGAAAGAAGATCCATCAATTTCATGCACACGACCCATATATGCTGTGTGCATTTATTGATGGGGGGCACTTTGTTGGGGTAAAAATTTACACCCCCGTTGACCGAGTCAAAGTCAAGGTCAACCCCAAGCCAGGTGGGCCCAAGCCCAGGTCAAGCGGGCCCATACCCAAGTCGAGCCCGCGGCCAGCCTCCTCCATGCCAACAACAAAAATCATGTAATAAATAATTTTTATGTAATTGTTTATGCATGAATGAAAACAAAATGGGCATAAAGCCAATATTTTGTAAGCCCATGGCTTATGTGCAAAAATGAAATGGCACATGAGCCATGGGATGGCTAAAATGCCATTTTTGTAAAGCCCAAGGGGCTATATGTAAATATGTAAGCCTATAAAAGGCAAAATGATGATGAATAATAAGAACACTTTTCATTCCCCCAAAAACTAGGGTTCTTTGTGCCTCCTGCTCCTTCTCCAAGGTTCCAAAAACCTTCCTCTTTCTTTTGAATTAAATCAAGAGTTTAACTCTTCTTTCTCCCAAAATAAATAGTTTTTCACCACAAAACCCACAAAGGGGAACTTGGATCTGTCATCAGATCTTAAAAAGGAGAGATTTTGAGATTTCACATCTCTTGATCTTCAAGATCCAGCAAGCAACAGGAGGAAGAAGAAGAACCACTTCCATTAAACCCAGAACACATTCAGGAGCCCGACTCCTCTCTGATTTCTCTTTGAGAAATCTTTTTTCAGGCTAAAAGCCTCTTGTCCTTTCCAGCGCGCAGCGCAAGTGCGCAAAGCGCCCGCGTGCCGACACGTGGCGCTCGCGCTTGCGCACCTGCGCGCTTGCGCAAGTGCGCAAAGCGCCCGCGTGCCGACACGTGGCGCGCGCGCGCGCTTGCGCACCTGCGCGCAGCGCTCTTGCGCAAAGCGCCCGCGTGCCGACACGTGGCGCGCGCGCTTGCGCGCAGCGCTCACGCGCAAAGCGCCCGCGTGCCGACACGTGGCGCGCGCGCTTGCGCCCCTGCACGCAGCGCTCATGCGCAAAGCGCCCGCGTGCCGACACGTGGCGCGCTTGCGCCTGAGCGCACAGCACCTAAGCACACAGCGCCCAAGGTGCTGCCCCACGCATCCTTTGGATGCCTTTTCCCCTTTATTTATATATATATATATGTATATATATACATTTGTATACAAATGTACACATACACATACTCCGCAACATTCTCCCCCTCCAAAAAAATTTCGGGCCGGGGCGCTGCCCCGAACCCCGCAAGGGGGCTGCTAGCCCCCTTGACCCCCAGCCCGCTATCCGGGTAGCGGGACCCCCGTAAAAACTCTGCGTGGCTCCCGATATATCCAAACCCCCTTTTCAAACAAAACACACGCACACCGCACATTGAGTTCGCATGACCAGTTTAACCCATTAATCGGAGGTTCTCTCGCCCCAAAGGCGAGGGGTAATTAACGGCAGCTTAGTCCGCGGCTGCCGGAGATTCGGATCCCCACAATCATTAAACCCCAGCCTACCCTAGGCAGGGGGAATCTGTAGTACGCCTGACAAGCGTGCGCGTATTCCCATCTCAATGGGGTGACGAAAAACACCCTACAGCGTATGAACGGATGGCGGAGCAAAGCCTTCACTCTTTGTCGGCTCTCATTGAAGATCTTCGTGCTGGCATCTCGATCACGGCCGAAGAATTTGCTGCTGAAGCCAACATTTCTCTCATCTTTCTTGCTGCTTACCATGATGAAACATTGGTGCATGTTTGGATCAAGTTTTGTCGTCGGGTGGAGGCTTACTTACATAGTCTTGAGTGCACGCGCCTTCTTTTAGAGGTCGTGGCTGCAAAGGCGAGCTTGCGGAGGCTGGTTGAACAGTGCGCCGCAAATATGCATTCATGTGAGAAGAGGCTCAACCAAAAGTTTTCGGAGAGGGAGCTGGCTTCCAATGCGCTGGGTGAACTTCAAGCTGAACTCACGGCCAAAACCACTCGTGCGTATGAACTTTGGCGGGTGCTTCAAGAAGCTATCAGGGAGGTGTTAGCTATTGATAAAGTCGTCATTTTTACTCGCGAGATGGTTGAAGCTCACAAAATTACCGAAAAGGAGCTTGAAAGTCGGCTCGCCTCGTACCAGGCCCAACAATCTCAACCAGAGGCCCGTCTCATAGCAATAACAAATTATGAAGCCGAGACCCAGCGGAAAAAGGATGAACTGACGAATCTATTAAACCGTTCGCCGGCTTAAACAAATGTATATGTTTTTTTTATTCTCCTTTTGTACTTACTCCTGAATGAGAGTATTTTTTGATTCTTTTATATATTGTACTTTGTATTCATTTTAATTCATGAATAAAAGACATATTTTTTTTCATGGTGGTGTGTCCCTTTTAGCAAATGCATTTTGTGGATAATCTATTTTGATATCTTTGTAGGACAGCGATGGCTTAGGAGTCAGGTTCAGATCTGCCTCCTAAGGCTTTCTAACTTTATGAGCCGTGAGGGTCTCATAAAGATTTTTCTCCCTACGAGTCGAGAGGATCTCGTAGGTGTATTTTCTCCTTAGGAATCGTGAGGATTCCTAAGTGTGTTTTCTCTTGAGAGCCGTAAGTATCTCCCAAGAGAATTTTCTTCCTTACAAGTCGAGAGCACTCGTAATTGATTGATGAGTTGACCTGCTCTCGAATCAAAGCATTGCTTTGACGGGGAGGTCGAGGGTTGACTTTGGCCGTTTTCCACGGGGTCAGGATTGACTTTAGCCGTGTTCCACGGGGTCAGGGGTTGACTTTGGCCATAGGGGGTCAAGATTGACTTTAGCCATACGGGGTCAGGATTGACTTTAGCCATACGGGGTCAGGATTGGCTTTAGCCAAATGGGGCCAAGATTGACTTTAGCCATACGGGGTCAGGATTGACTTTAGCCATACGGGGTCAGGATTGACTTTAGCCATATGGGGTTAGGAGTTGACTCTCGGTTGTCTGTGCACCGCCGAGTCATGGAACTGGGAATTTTGCCGTGGCTCCGAGATAGTCTTTAGGCTTTCTGTGAACCTTCGAGATTTGGAACTAGGGGCTTTGCCATGGCTCAGCTTTGCTGACGTTGCGCCTGCTGTAACGAGACGAATGTCGAGGTGGTCTCTAGGTTGTTTGTGAACCATCGAGATTTGGAACTAGGGACTTTGCCATGGCTCTGAGATTGATTGTCGTGTCTGAATCCTGCTGGAATGAGGAGGAACGGTGTTGTGGGTCTCCAGGCTGTAGATGTGGCCGTCGAGACTTAGAACTAAGGACTCTGCCGTGGCTCCGAGATAGTCTCTAGGCTGTCTGTGACCCTTCGACATTTGGAACGAGGGAACTTTGCCATGACTCTGTTTGTTGATGTCATATCTGCTTCTGATTGGAACGAGAAGGAACGCCGTTATTGATCTTTAGGTTGTGGATGTTGCCATCGAGACTTGGCTCTCTTTCTGATGGAGCGTGGTGGGATGATATGATTCCCTCCTTTTTTGTGCCCCTGGATTGTATACAGGGATCGATGTGATCTCATATGTAGGGCAAAAGTTTCATTTTATATGTATTATTTTTTTTGTTTTCTTTCCGCGATGCTTTATCATTTTAGCTTTTTGTATCGCGAAAGTCGCGATTGTCCAATCATTTTGGCTATTTTTCGCGGTGCCCAATCATTTCGGCTATTTTTTCTTTTTACTCGCTACTTTTTTATTGCGAGTTGCCCAATCATTTTGGCTATTTTGTATGCATATATTTTACTTGCTGATTTTGTTGCAAGTTGCCCTATCATTTCGACTATTTCATATGCATTTATGGCTCGTTGACTTTTGCCGTGAGTATGGAACTCGGGATCCGTTACCAATTTAGGCATCAGCATCGCTACAACTGAGATATTGTCAGGAGCGAATCATCATTTGACTTTGTCGGTTCGAACAAAGGTGGCTTAGCAATCAGGGTTAGGATCCTGTCGATTAAGGCTTTTAAGTTCATGAGCCGTAAGGATCTCATAAAGGTGTTTCTCCCTACGAGTCTTGGGGATCTCGTAAGTGCGTTTTCTCCTTAAAAATCGTGAGGATTCTTAAGTGTATGTTTTCTTATAAGTCGTAAGGATCCTACAAGAGTGTTTTCTCCTTACAAGTTGAGAGGACTTACAAGGGTCGTTCACCGATTAGGCATATCCCTGGTCGCTGGTGGGACCATGTTAGGGAAATTTTTATTCATGCCCGTGGATTGTATACAAGGATCAATATTGAAACGCTTGTAGGGAAAAATCGGGGTGTATGACGGCTTAAGAACAGGCTCAGATCCCTGTAGCTTAAGGTTTTTGAATCCTATTAGCCGTGAGGGTCTCAAAGGGGAATTCTCCTTACGAGTCGTGAGAATCTCGTAAGTGTGTTTTCTCCTTAGGAATCGTGGGGATTCCTAAGTGTGTTGCTCCATTGTGAGTCGTAAGGATCTCACGCAGGTATTTTCTCCTTACAGCTTCGAGAGGACCTTGCAAGTGTCTTTTAACGAGATTGCGCCCTTTCGGGTTTTCACAAACTCGTCGGTAGTCCTGCTGTTTTTACTCACGGAGCCCTTTCGGGTTTTCATCCGTGCCTATCTCGCTTATAGACGTACCGTTTTTTTTTTCTTTTCTTTTTTTTTTATTTTTTTTATTTTTTGCGTCAGCCTTTGGATGCTGCGGTCCGTAGTAGTTTATAGACATTTCGGTCAGGCGTAGTATTTTTTCAAGAAACGGCCATTTATTAGCCTGAAGGGTCTTTCGCGCATGCATATCCATGAGAAAGTAAGCCCTACCCTAGTAGACTTTGTCTATAATGTACGGGCCTTCATAGTTTGGCTCGAATTTTCCCCGTTTGGTATGATTGGGGATCATATGTCTCTTGACCATTAGCACGAGTTCGCCTTGGCGGAATGTTCTCAGCCTAGTCAATCTCTCGTATGAGCGCGTCATTTTTGCTTTGTAAGCTTCCAAGTTTTGCTGCGCCATGAGCCGGGTTTTGTCAAGGGCGTCGAGCTCCTCAAACCGAAGATGAGCATTGTCTTCGTCTGTTAGCTCGTAATGAACCACCACTCGTAAGGAGGGTAGCTCTATCTCAAAAGGGGAGCACCGCTTCAGTGCCGAATACCAATGCATACGGCGTTGTGTTTGTGGCCGTTTGAACGTGGTCCGATATGCCCAGAGAGCTCCATGCAGTCTCTCGTGCCAGTCCTTCTTATTTTTAGACACCGTCTTTTTCACGATCTTCGTCAAGGCTTTGTTGAAAGCCTCAGCCAGACCATTAGCTCGGGGATTGTAGACCGAAGAGTATCTCTAGTCTATATTATGTTGTTGTGCGAAGCGGCTGATTTTGTGGCTTCTGTAGGACGGCCTGTTATCGGAGATAATCCGTCGCGGAGTGCCGAACCGATAGATGACATGTGTCTTGAAGAAATGGAGAATATTCTTCGTCTTCAATTCTCTTAGTAGTATTGCTTCTGCCCATTTGGAGAAGTAGTCGGTTGTTGCCAGTATGAACCGATGTTCTCTGGATGATGCTGGTTCAATGGGCCTAATTATGTCAGTTCCCTACATTTTGAACGGCCAGTTAGCCACCGTCGGGTGTAGCGGATTTGGATGCCGATGGATAAAGTCCCCGTGAATCTGGCACGAGTGGCACTGCTTCGCGTATTCGAGGCAGTCTTGGATTATTGTGGGCTAATAGTAGCCCATCATTTTGATCTTCAGCTTCATCTTCGGCCCGTCTTGATGAGAACCGCAGAGTCCGTCGTGAGTTTCATGGACGACTCGCCTTGCTTCTTCAGGTCACAGGCATCTTAGCCATAGAGAATCAAATGATCTCTTATATAGAGTGTCATTGACGAAGGCGAAGGATAAATCTCGTTTCATGAGCTAATGTCTTGAGGACGCATCTTCAGGCATTCGACGCGATTTGAAGTAGTCTAAAAAGACTTCTCTCCAATCTTTAGCCTTTTCCTGGTCTTTTATTTGTAGGGCCATTTGCTTGGTCGCTTCCTTTTCTTTGGACGACTCCGGAGACATTTCTGCCGGTGCAAGAACCCGACAGCTTTGCACAACGATCCTCACATCATCGAGATTTTCGTCAGCCAGTTCTTTAGCGAGTTTGGCCAACGCATCTGCCTTGCTATTCTCCGCTCGCGGTATGCTTTCCAGGGCGCAGGAAAGGATCTGAGTCAGCAATTGCTGCACTCTTTCACTGTACTTTACCAACTCTATTTTGCACATTTGATAGTTGCCATTTACTTGACTAACGACCAGCTGGGAGTCTCTGTATATGAGAAGGTTTTCAATTCCCATGTCGACGGCGATCTCGAGACCTGCTATCAAAGCTTCATACTCAGCTTCATTGTTTGTCCTCGGCTCTGTTAGGGAGAAGGCAAAGCTCATTATCCCTTCTTGTGGAGTCACGAAGATGAGGCCTACCGCCGTTTTGATTATAGGAGTGTTGTGCTTTCGCTTCTTTATGGAAGATACTCCATCGAAGTAGAGTTCCCATCGGATATCACTCCCTCCTCTCTCCCTGTCAATCGTGTCAAACGCATGCTCGTCTGGCAATTCACAATTTAAAGGTGAGTCGGCAGGTATCGGATGCTCAGCGAGAAAGTCGGCGATGGCCTGGCCTTTCACTGCCTTGAGAGGTCGATAAGTTATCGAAAATTCCATTAAGAGTAGGGCACATTTAGCGAGCCGCCCTGTTAGTATGGCTCTTGACATCAAATATTTAAGAGGATCCACCTTTGATATGAGATGGACCTCATGCGCCAATGCATAGTGCCTGAGCTTCGTTATCACGCCAGGCAGTGTTTTTCAATGGGAGAGTAATTGTTTTCTGCCCTGAGGAGAACTCGACTCAAATAGTAGATGGCTCTCTCCTTTCCTTGGTCGTTTTCTTGTGCCCATAATGCGCCTAGATAACCCTCAAACGCGGTTGTATACAGAATGAGAGACTTTCCCTTGACCGGAGCGGTTGGCACCGGAGGATTCTGTAGGTATTGCTTGATTTTGTCCAGTGCGCTTTGGCATTTGCGATCCCAAATAAACGGGGTTCCCTTCTTCATCAAGTGATTGTAGGGACGACATTTGCCGGAGAGCTTAGCTATGAACTGCTGAATATATGCGAGCTTTCCTTGAAGAGACCGCAGGTGCTTGAGAGTTCTTGGCGGAGGCATTTCCATGATCGTCTTGATCTTTGATGGGTCTATTTCGATGCCCCGGTGTCGGACGATGAATCCTTGGAATTTACTCGAGGAAACTCCGAACGCGCATTTGAGAGGATTCATCTTCAAGTTGTATTTCCGAAGACGTTGGAACACTGTTTTTAGATGCTCCCAATGCTCCTCGTGCGATTTTCTTTTTACCACGAGGTCTTCGATATAGCATTCAACGATTTCATGTATGAGGGCGTCGAAAATCTCCGTCATTGCCCTCTGATAGGTAGCGCCGGCGTTCTTCAGACCGAAAGGCATCACTTTGTAGCAGAATATGCCCAGAGGAGTCCGGAAAGCGGTATGCTTCTGGTCTTCGGGATGCATCTTTATTTGATTGTACCTTGATGAGCCATCTATGAAGGAGAAGATTTCATGAGTGGACGTGTTATCTATCATCAGCTCGGTAACCTGTACGGGAAAATCATCTTTCGGGCGAGCTTTGTTGAGGTCCCGAAAGTCTACGCAGATGCGCACTGTCCCATTTTTCTTCATCACTGGGACGATGTTGGCAATCCAGTCGGGGTATTTCACTTCTCAGACGAAGCCGGAGTCGATTAGCTTCTTGACCTCGGCGTTGATGCTCATTTCAAGCTCGAGCCGCATTCTTCTTGGTGCTTGTTTGATTAGCTTGACGACCGGAGATATCGCCAATTTGTGCACAGCTACTTCTGGATTTAGTCCCGGCATTTCGGAGTAGTTCCATGCGAAACAGTCTTTATACTGCATGAGCATTTCTTTGAGCATAGCTACCTTTTCTTCAGACAACAGCTTACTGATGAACGTCGGCCGTGGGTCGTTTGCCGTTCCCAAGTCGATTTTTCTGAGGTTATCTGCAGTAGTGTGTATCCCATCTTCTAGCTCTTTTGGCGCCGGTGGAAACTCTAAGATCACTTCGTCATCATCGTTTTCGAAGCACCGGGAGAGGTCATCCATATTCTCACGCTATCCTTCTTCTGTCAGCGTTATTACGTGACAGGTACAAGATTGTTTCCAAGTCCGATGTTGATCTGGTTCTACTCTCGCTGCATACGTGGCTTTTGATTCATGCTTCTGTAGCGGGGTTACCCTCCAACTGCTGGATAAAGCGAACTTGACTTGCTGATACTGGTCTTCGACCTAGTTTTGGAAGGTGAAGCAGTTTTCAAGAGGATGTCCTATCGCTCGGTGATAGGATCAATAGTCTGGGTGATGAACCTCACTTGCATGTTCAGGATGCTTGGACTCCGGGGGGGGGGGGGGGGGTAATCATCCGATGTTTCATGACGAGGTCGAATATCTTCCTTGTCTTGTCTTGGGGAAAAAAATATGCTCGACCCATCTTCTTTATAAGAGACGGATCCCGGCTGCCCAATTCTCGATCGCGTGGTTTCTTGGACCCGCTTTGCCGCTGTCGAACGTTTTTTCCGTTCTTTAGTTTGCTTTTGCCTCCGCGTCGGGTCTTTTGTATGACGGTCTGGCGACGAAGGGCATCATCATCTTTTGTAGCCTGCTGAAGGAGGCGCTGAGTCGTAGATGGCCATTTAGCGGCTATGATCATCCCGGACCTTTTGACCCGCTTCTCTTATTAGCTTGTCCATATGTTCTTCAAATGACGGACTTGGCATTTTCATGGTGGGATCTCGTTTTAGTTCAGGGTTAGCGTCTTCTAACAGAGTATCTCCTTCTTTATCGAAGTCATGTATGATGTAGCAGTCCTGGAATCGTTTCCGTTTCTTGTATGGAACATATCCAAGCCCAATCGTTTCCATTCTCCCGTTGGTCAATTTTCGCTGAGTTCCGGGGGTGTTCCAGATATTATTGTAGAACTGAGCTTGTCGAGCAGTCTAGTTGAAGGGTACGCCTTGGCGTCCCAACAGCCTTTTAAATCCTTCTATATAATATCTGGGCAGACGGATGGGCTGGAGCCTGTCAAGTGCATAATCGGCACCATGCCAGATTTCTTTCTCCACTTTGGTTTCCGTGGATCGATAAAAGAGGATCGCTTTTTTATCTTTTCGCTTGGGAGGGACGTAGAACGTCTGCAGTTCCTGCACACTATAGGTATCAAGTGCGTCGAGCTCTTTGTAATGCTCTTGCGGAACCATGGCGATCTGCAAACTCTGATCATTTCCAATAAAGGCTTGCACTGATGGACGAGCCGAGAATACTACGTTGACCTCGTCTTCAGAATCACTGCTAAAGACCAGAATAGGGATAGACGGTCCCGGTTTGTTGCATTGGGGCAGTCCCGAATAAGCTATCTCTTCTTCCTCTTCGGTATCGCACCCGAAGACTGGAATGGTGGTGATATCTTTTTATTTATTCTCCGGCTTATGGCACCATTCCGTGTCTTTAAAGTCTGACAGGAAATACTTCGCATCCTCGTATTTACAGACTTCATTCACAGAGAATGGGTTCAGTTCTTCTGTCACGGTATACTCGAGACCATCTTTGAAATACTTCATATACTGATGTTGTTTAGAAGGGATGATGTTGTACTCATGTAACCAAGGCCTGCCGAGCAAAGCGTTGTAGCATGTTTTGGCGTCAATGACATGAAATTTGATGTCAGTGATGAGCAACCCAAAGCGTAATGTCAGAATCACAGACCCGAGCCTCCGTGATGACTGGGAGTCAAATCCGGAGATAGTGATTTTATCCCGAGCGAGGTGTTGAACGCTCATGCAAATCTCTTTCAACACTCTCACATTGAGAAGGTTGACGGAGGATCCATTGTTGACCAGGATTTTGCCTATCTTGATGTCATGACAGTATCTGGTGACATATAGGGGACGGTTGTGCTCATACGTCCCGAGGAGGAGGTCTTCATCGCCGAAAGTGATGTCAGCTGTGAGCTTCTTCCAGCTCGTCTTTCATCTTTTCTTCGGCAAGGAAAGCTTGAAACTGGTCAGGTTCTTGTAGTGCCTTGATCAGAGAATCTTTTGCCTCTTTGGATAGCAGAAGGGCATCGAGAATGCTTAGCTGCGAGGGTATTTTCCTCAAGTGTGCCACAACGTTGTAATCCACCTTATTTTTCTTAGGCGGGTCCTTGGCTGCAAGCTCTTCGACGACTCGATCATCGAGAGCGATATCCTCAGGGACTTTTTCCTTCCCCTTATATTTTCTATCCGATCCCCTGTTTGCGGGTCCGAGATTCTTTTCGGGGAACGTGCGATTACGTAGTTGAATGTTCTCGCAGGTCTCCGTTTCTTTTGTTTCAGAGATGGATTCCTTGAAGAGAGGGCCGAGGGCTGTTTCGTCATCAGAATCGCTCCCGAAGGTGAGAACTTGCGATCCCTTGCTATCAACCATGTGACAGTTGCCGGCTGTTCTTTTGCGCTCATCTGTCGTGCTCTTCTGCTCTCGACGCATTTTGCGCTTCATCCGCTTGAACCGCTGCCGATGAGCAACGTATCCCTGCCACTAATTTTTAAAGGCATTGCACTCTTCGGTAGGGTGCGTGATCTTTCGATGGTACAAGCAGAATCTTGGATGTGCATCTAGTTCGTTGGGGAACGTATTTTCTGAAGTATCTTCTTTGGAAGGTGGTAACTTCATTCCCATCGATAGGGCTTTAGCGAACTGCTTCCTTGCCTTAAGCCTACTTTTATCTGCCGTAGGCATGCTTCGGTCTAGTTGGAGTGCTTCAACCCTTTTCTCCAGCCGCCGACGTTTGGCTTTTTCAAATATGGCCATTTCGCGCTCTTGATCAGCTTTGCTCTTTTGACAGGCCTCGTTGAGCAATATGTCGATCTTCTCGTCTTACAGTTCTAGGAGTTCCGGTTCGGGATCTGCCCCCAGTTCCTCTGCATCATGAGCTTCCTTGTCATTTATCGAGTGAGAGATCATGTGGCAGCTCGCCACATAGTCTTCGAGCACTGTAGGGTTCCTAGGCATCCTAATGAAGTCTCACAAGGAATCAACCATGCCAATTTCAAAAATTATTGGTGCCGAGAAACCCTAACACGGATCGTTGACTAGATGTTTAGGCGAAATGAGAATCTAGTTAACTACTTAACTAAAAGTTAGATGCTACAACCTTTGTAGATCCGGTTCCCCACTTCCTTAGCTCCACGTGGGTGTGCTCTCGCTGTCCATCACGAATCCTAGACTCATTCGTCGGCTTCATCGGAAAAACGGGCGAGCAAGGTCGTCGGCTTCGTGTCAAAGACGATCTACGTCGAGGTTGCACGAGTTCAAGCTCCGACTTCACCAAGTTGTGAAACTTGTGAAGAAAACACCCAAAACCACTTGGCAAGAGGTAGAGGATGAAGAAATAGAAGGTGGGTTCACTTTAGATTTGGATTTCTCACTCTAGAAATGAAGTTGCCATTGATGGCATCAAGCTTTTCCTTTTTTTGAAGTGAAGAAGAAGATGAAGCTAGAATGATGATAAGTCTTGTAAATATGAATAATAAAACAATACTTATCATAATGGGAACCATGGTTAGGTGTAGAGAATTGACCAAGGTTAAAAGAGTGGTTAGGGTTAAGCATGAAGACAAATTGGTCACTTGGGTCAAAGCTTCATGAAGCTTCACAAAGGTTCAAGAAAGAAAGCAACCATTTTGTATTCATATGCCATTCTTTTTCTAAAATAAATAAATGAAAAGAATGGATAATAAAAACCCTAATTACTTACTTAACCTAGGTTTAATCCTTTAAACTTAACCAAATGAGTATGCATCATCAAACATGATACAAATATGTGCACAAAAGCATATCACATATACAATGTGCAAATCAAGTGAGAAAATCCGTTTAAAGTGAACCTATACTAGTTAATGCAAAGTAATATATCAAATATATAATTATACATTAAATCATTAAATCAACACTTGATTCAATGATCCGGTCATGTCGCACATAACCGACTAGTATTCAATGCATCGATTTATCGAATCAATGATTCGATAACTAGGTCATATCTCATACAACCAATCGAAACATTAATCGCGAGAATCAAATACGGTATCATATACACGCATCATTCTCGGTCCCGCACATATCTCATATGCGCTCCTATTTCGTTTCGCTTGAGCCAGGAAACCTCTGTGTAGGACTCTAAAGACTCGTCAATACGCCGGTAGCAGATGATGATCATATCAAGCACCCACAAGCCGCAAGCGGTCTGCTAAACGTAACGGCCACCCGGGTATTGAGCGATCAGAAGATCGACGAGCTAGCCCGCTCACACTCCTGCGAATCCGACCAGTAACACTTAACCGTACAGTCCGGCCTCTTCGTCTGATATGTCGCATATCAAGTCTAGGGGTGGTAAACGTCAGACCCCAATAACCCGATAAGTCGTGCCGATGTGAGGTTCGCAACGGGTCGAGAAACTACTGGTAACACTTACCAGCAAATCTCTGATCAGCCCTGGCCAGGGACTTCCCTGCTACGGCCAATCGAGCACAGCGCAACATCAACTCCCAATACCGGGAGAGACGAAACCCCTCCTATCGCTCATTGCCTCCATGTGACTCGGGACTGTACCCAAAGACCACCGTTTTGCACGCCCTCATGGACGTGGTAAGGTGGAGATCAAAGCACAGTGGGAATCACACAAGACTTTATGACGATCTCGGGTCTACAGACTAACCTGTACAAGTGTCACCTGAGAACTGCCATCTGACGTGAGGTATAATACCATCTGGGAGTTCTCGGCGAGTCCGTCCAGTGTACCCAGTCTCCACTGAGCACCCGTATACCATCTCTGATGTCAAACACCAATGGATATGGGATCATCCATCGCCCATCACATGGGTCGAGAAGCGTATACGCTAGTCTACACTAGTATATCGATGCCCCGTCTCGATACACCCACGACTAGGGACCTTGAAGGATGTACTTATGGACTACCATGTCCCCACTAGTATGATCTGCATCATAGTCCAGGTAGTCAAGTACACATCCTAAGGGCTTTACCAACATGTAACTATAAGACAGTATAAAGAGACTAGTATACATGTTAAGATAAAGAGCAACCAGATAGCATACTATCATATCGAGCAAGAAAGTCATCTCTATATATGTCCAAGCATCCAATATAATATACATCATCTGTACAATACTGGCCTCTAGGGCATACATACAACTAACAATCTCCCACTTGCACAAGGGCCAGCTGCTGTAGTATCGCATACCGAGCATCCCGAAGAGTCTCTCAAACTGTATCTGGGGAATGGCCTTCGTGAGTGGATCCGCCGTGTTGTTCTTCGTGTCAACCCTCCTGACCTCGATCTCCCGGCGATCAACTATCTCCCGGATCAGGTGATACCGCCTCAGAATATGCCTGGATCGCTGATGGGACCTGGGTTCCTTGGCCAAAGCCACTGCTCCATTGTTATCGCAATACAAAGGTATTGGATGCTCAATGGATGGAACCACACCAAGTTCAGTAATGAACTTCTTGATCCAGACAGCCTCTTTGGCAGCATCGTTGGCAGCGATGTATTCAGCCTCTATCGTCGAGTCTGCCACGGTTTCCTGCTTGGAACTCTTCCAGCTAACTGCCCCTCCGTAAAGGGTAAAGACAAAACCCGACTGCGACTTAGAGTCGTCCTTATCACTCTGGAAGCTAGAATCGGTAAAGGACTCCAATTGGAGTTCTCCACTACCATACACCAAGAGCATCTCTTTAGTCCTTCGTAAGTACTTGAGAATGCTCTTCACAGCTGTCCAGTGACTCTCTCCAGGATCAGCTTGATACCTGCTCACTACACTTAGTGAGTATGCAACATCGGGTCTGGTACATAGCATCGCATACATGATAGAGCCTACAGCCGAAGCATAGGGTATCCCTTGCATGCGAGCTCTCTCCAAATCAGTCTTGGGAGACATCTCTTTGGAGAGAGTGACTCCAGAGATCGTGGGTAGGTTCCCACGCTTGGATTCTTCCATACTAAACCTCTTTAATATGGTGTCAATGTACCTGGATTGGGACAATCCCAATATCCGTTTGGATCTATCTCTATAGATCCTGATTCCCAATATGCAGGAGGCATCACCAAGATCTTTCATTGAGAATCTCTGTGATAAGAAGAGCTTGACCGATTGCAGCATAGGAATATCATTTCCTATCAAGAGTATGTCGTCCACGTACAATACGAGGAAGACAACCTTACTCCCTGCCACCTTCTTGTAGATACAAGGTTCATCTGGGTTTTTGACGAAATCAAACTCTTTGATAACGACATCAAAGCAGATGTTCCAACTCCGCGATGCTTGCTTTAATCCATAAATGGATTTAAGCAGCTTGCACACCTTCCCGCTGCTCCCACTATCTACGAAGCCCTCCGGCTGAGTCATGTACACGCACTCTTCTAAATCACCATTTAGAAAGGCGGTCTTAACATCCATTTGCCAGATTTCGTAGTCATGATATGCAGCGATGGCAAGCATGATCCGGATGGATTTAAGCATAGCCACTGGAGAAAAGGTTTCGTCATAGTCCACACCTGGTCTTTGACGAAAACCTTTTGCTACAAGTCTAGCTTTGAAAGTCTCCACTTTCCCATCTACACCAAGTTTCTTCTTGAAGATCCACTTGCTCCCAATGGGTTTTACCCCTTCAGGAGCAACTTCCAAAGTCCATACTTTGTTGGTGTACATGGATTCCATCTCGGACCGCATTGCATCCAGCCATTTCACTGAGTCCCTACTCGTGATGGCTGCTCGAAGCTAGTTGGGTCATCATCCTCCATGATGCAATCCTCGCTCCCACCATCCATGAGAAAACCGTAGTATCTCTCAGGTTGACGAGGAACCCTACTAGATCGGCGGAGAGGCTGGGGTTCATTGGGAGCTACTGAATCCTCTTGTTCCACTAAATCTTCAGTTTGAGTTTGTGTATCTGGAACCTCTTCCAGCTCTACCACTTTGCCACTAATTTCTTTTTCAGGAAATTCCTTTTCTAAAAAGGTGGCATGTTGAGCAACAAACACTTTTTGTTCCTCACTGTGGTAGAAAAAATACCCATATGAGTTCTTTGGATATCCCACAAACTTGTAAAGAACTGACCGTGCCTCGAGCTTGTCCAGATTTTGTCTTTTGACATAAGCTGGACAACCCCATATTTTAACTCGTTTAAAATATGGTCTCTTCCCACTCCATATCTCATATGGTGTGGTAGGTACAGATTTAGATGGAACTTGATTCAATAGGTATGCTGCTGTCTCCAGCGCATATCCCCAAAAGGAAATAGGTAACTCAGCTGTGCTCATCATAGAGCGCACCATATCTAATAGGGTGCGGTTCCTCCGTTCTGATACACCGTTGTGCTGTGGTGTATATGGAGGAGTCAGCTGAGAGAGAATCCCATTCTCTTTTAGGAAGTCCAGGAATTCTCCGCTTAAGTATTCACCTCCTCGATCAGATCGAAGGATTTTAATACTTTTTCCGGTTTGGTTTTCGACTTCTTGTTTATATTCTCTAAATTTCTCAAAAGCTTCTTATTTGTGTTTCATCAGGAACACATATCCGAATCTAGAGAGATCGTCAGTGAATGTAATGAAGTACGAAGAACCATCCCTGGCATGTGTAGACATAGGACCGCATACATCACTATGTATCAGTCCTAAGAGTTCGGTAACTCTTTCTCCGTGTCCCGTAAACGGAGTTTTGGTCATCTTGCCTCTGAGACATGACTGGTAAGTGTCATAAGATGAAAATTCGAATTGTTTAAAAAACCCATTTTTTAAAAAATGTACAGAGAGCATCTATGGAGTTAGGGTTTCGGTTCGTTCGGATTCCAAACTTCGTCTAGACTTCGCCAAAGGCTCTAGCTAGGCTCTGATACCACTGTAGGGTTCCTAGGCACCCTAATGAGGTCTCACAAGGCATCAACCATGCCAATTTCAAAAAATCTAGGTGCCGAGAAACCCTAATACGGATCGTTGGCTAAAGTTTAGGCGAAACTAGAAACTAGTTAACAACTTAACTATAAAGAATACGGAAATACAACCTTTGTAGATCCGGTGCTCCACCTCCATAGCTCCGCAACGAAGTCCCCTCGCTGTCTAAATGAGTTCCCGGGCTCTAGCGTCGGCTTCGTCGGAGAATGGGCAAGCTAGGTCGTCGATGTCCATGCCGAAGATGATCTATGTCGAGGCATCGCTAGATCAAGCTCCAACTTCACCAAGTCATGAAAACTTGTGAAGGAAACACATTCTACTACTTGGCAAGAGGTAGAGGATGAAGAAATAGGAAGTAGGTTCACTTTAGATTTGGATTTCTCACACTTATGCTCAAATCACCATTGATGAAGTAAGCTTTCATCTTCAAGAAGAAGAAGAAGATGATGATAATTGTTATGATAAGAATGATTAAAATAGAAAAGAAAATCAATTCTTATCATAAGCAAACCATGATTAGGTGTAGAGAATGAATTAGGGTTAGTGAATGGTTAGGTTTAGAGATGAAGACAAAATGGTCACTTTGGTCAAACCTTCATGAAGCTTCAACAAGCTTCATCTTTGAAAGCAACCCTTTTGTTTTCATTCCCCTTTTTCTTTTTGTCAAAACAAAATAAATAAAGGCATAAATAAATCAAATGAAACCCTAACCATTAACTAACCATGGTTTAATCATACACCTAATCAAGTTAGCATGTATCATCAAACATGATACAAGCATGTGCACAAAAATCATATCACATATATAATGCGCACATCCGAGCGAGAAAATCCATTTAAAGTGAACCGATACTAGTTAATGCAAAGTAATATATCAAATATATAATTATACATTAAATCATTAAATCAACACTTGATTTAACGATCCGGTCATATCACATATAACCGACTAATATCCAATGTATCGATTTATCGAATCAATCCTTGATTCGATAACTAGGTTATATCGCATACAACCATTCGACACATTCATCGCGAGAATAGAATACGGTATCACATACACGCATTATTCTCGGTCCCGCACATATCTCATATGCGCTCCTATTTCGTTTCGCTTGAGTCAGGAAACCTCTGTGTAGGACTCTAAAGACTCGTCAATACGCCGGCGGCAGGTGATGATCATATCAAACACCCACAAGCCGCAAGCGGTCTGCTAAACGTAACGGCCACCCGGGTATTGAGCGATCAGAAGATCGACGAGCAAGCCCGCTCACACTCCAGTGAATCCAACCAGTAACACTACCGTACAGTCCGGTCTGATCGTCTGATATGTCGCATATCTCACCTAGGGGTGGTAAACGTCATACCCCAATAGCTCGATAAGTCGTGTTGATATGAGGTCTATAACAATTTGAGAAATCACTGGTAACACTTACCAGTAAATCTCAGCAACCCTGGCCAGGGATTTCCTGTTATAGCCAATCGAACACAGCGCAACATCAACCCCCTATACCGGGAGAGACGAATCCCCTCCTATCGCTCATTGCCTCCATGTGACTCGGGACTGTAACCAAAAACCACCGTTTTGCACGCCCTCTTGGACGTGGTAAGATGGAAATCAAAGCACAGTGGGAACCACACAAGTCTCTTTAAGTTAGTTATATGTATGCCCTAGAGGCCATTACTATACATAGGATGTATATTGTAGTGGATGCTGAGACATATATAGTGAGGACTTTCTTGCTCGACATGATAGTATGCTATCTGGTTGAACTTTACCTTAACGTGTACAATGATTGTCTCTCTATTACATATTGGTAAAGCTCTTAGGATGTGTACTTAACTACCTGGACTATGATGCGGATCATACTAGTGGGGACATGGTAGTCCATAAGTACATCCTTCAAAGTCCCTAGTCGTGGGTGTATCGAGACGGGGCATCGATATACCAGAGTAGACCAGCGTATACCTTCTCGACCTATACAGATGGGCGATGGATGATCCCATATCCATTGGTGTTTGACATCAGAGATGATATACGGGTGCTCAGTAGAGACTGGGTACACTGGACGGACTCGCCGAGAACTCCCAGATGGTATTATACCTTACGTCAGATGGCAGTTCTCTGGTGACACTGGTACAGAGTAGTCTGTTGACCCGAGATCGTCATAGAGTCTTGTGTGGTTCCCACTGTGCTTTGATTTCCATCTTACCACGTCCAAGAGGGCGTGCAAAACGGTGGTTTTTGGGTACAGTCCCGAGTCACATGGAGGCAATGAGCGATAGGAGGGGATTCGTCTCTCCCGGTATAGGGGGTTGATGTTGCGCTGTGTTCGATTGGCTATAACAGGAAATCCCTGGCCAGGGTTGCTGAGATTTACTGGTAAGTGTTACCAGTAGTTTCTCGAATTGTTATAGACCTCATATCAACACGACTTATCGAGCTATTGGGGTCTGACGTTTACCACCCCTAGATGAGATATGCGACATATCAGATGATCAGACCGGACTGTACGGTAGTGTTACTGGTTGGATTCACTGGAGTGTGAGCGGGCTTGCTCGTCGATCTTCTGATCGCTCAATACCCTGGTGGCCGTTATGTTTAGCAGACCGCTTGCGGCTTGTGGGTGTTTGATATGATCATCAACTGCTGCCGGTGTATTGACGAGTCTTTAGAGTCCTACACAGAGGTTTCCTGACTCAAGCGAAACGAAATAGGAGCGCATATGAGATATGTGCGGGACCGAGAATAATGCGTGTATGTGATACCGTATTCTATTCACACGATGAATGTGTCGAATGGTTGTATGCGATATAACCTAGTTATCGAATCAAGGATTGATTCGATAAATCGATACATTGGATATTAGTCGGTTATATGTGATATGACCGGATCGTTAAATCAAGTGTTGATTTAATGATTTAATGTATAATTATATATTTGATATATTACTTTGCATTAACTAGTATCGGTTCACTTTAAATGGATTTTCTCGCTCGGATGTGCGCATTATATATGTGATATGATTTTTGTGCACATGCTTGTATCATGTTTGATGATACATGCTAACTTGATTAGGTGTATGATTAAACCATGGTTAGTTAATGGTTAGGGTTTCATTTGGTTTATTTATGCCTTTATTTATTTTGTTTTGACAAAAAGAAAAAGGGGAATGAAAACAAAAGGGTTGCTTTCAAAGATGAAGCTTGTTGAAGCTTCATGAAGGTTTGACCAAAGTGACCATTTTGTCTTCATCTCTAAACCTAACCATTCACTAACCCTAGTTCATTCTCTACACCTAACCATGGTTTGCTTATGATAAGAATTGATTTTCTTTTCTATTTTAATCATTCTTATCATAACAATTATCATTATCTTCTTCTTCTTCTTGAAGATGAAAGCTTACTTCATCAATGGTGATTTGAGCATAAGTGTGAGAAATCCAAATCTAAAGTGAACCCACTTCCTATTTCTTCATCCTCTACCTCTTGCCAAGTAGTAGAGTGTGTTTCCTTCACAAGTTTTCATGACTTTGTGAAGTTGGAGCTTGATCTAGCGATGCCTCGACGTAGATCATCTTCGGCATGGACATCGACGACCTAGCTTGCCCATTCTCCGACGAAGCCGACGCTAGAGCCCGGGAACTCATTTGGACAGCGAGGGGACTTCGTTGCGGAGCTATGGAGGTGGAGCACCGGAACTACAAAGGTTGTATTTCCGTATTCTTTATAGTTAAGTTGTTAACTAGTTTCTAGTTTCGCCTAAACTTTAGCCAACGATCCGTATTAGGGTTTCTCGGCACCTAGATTTTTTGAAATTGGCATGGTTGATGCCTTGTGAGACCTCATTAGGGTGTCTAGGAACCCTACAGTGGTATCAGAGCCTAGCTAGAGCCTTTGGCGAAGTCTAGACGAAGTTTGGAATCCGAACGAACCGAAACCCTAACTCCATAGATGCTCTCTGTACATTTTTTAAAAAATGGGTTTTTTCAATATTAAAAATATGCAGAAAAATCAGCAGGTGTTTTTAAGAATTACTGTGCAATTCGATCGGCTAAATCGTTTAAAGTGCGGCGGAACCGCGGCATGAGCAGTGCTCATGCGGCGGAACCGCGGCATGAGCAGTGCTCATGCGGCGGTTCCGCGGCTAAGTAGCCACGTCATCTTGTGTAATCTGCACAGTAATTCCTAATTCTTAGTGCTGTATTTTCTGGGATATTTTAACATTTACTCCACAGTTGAGCATTCTGGGTTTGATTTGGGGATTCGGTGTTTCGATCGGAGTATCAGATTTTGTCTATGTGGCTTTCCGGATAAATTTTAGAATATGTTAAAAAGTTCGACCGGATATAAATACCCAATTTTTCCCCTGTCGGGAAATTTCCAAGTGTTGGATTTTTCCGTAGTTTAACAACGTTCTAAGTAGTGCAAGTAACGCGATGGACCCTCTAGAAGACAACAAACCTTAACTCGATTATGTAACCGTCTTGAACTGCCCTTTGAACCTTCGGGTTTGGGGCAGTACGGCGTGCCACATGTGAGGCGTTGGCTTGACCCTTCTACGGTTGGACCGTTGGTACTGAGGCACGAACTGAATGTTGTTAGACTTATTTCATCTGTTGGATTGTATCGGGAAAACTTGGGTGTTCGATTGTTTGATCGGAAAGTTTAACATTTTCTGTTTATCTGGAATGTGATACAATAATTGGAATTCACAAATAGTTATGAGATAACGGAATGAATATTATAAACATAGCAGTTTAGTCTCACCTGATCGGTTGCCACGGAATTTTGATGTGATCAAAAGTCCGTCGCAATCACGTAGCGTACGCGGATACTCGCCGATAAACTTAATAGACAGCCTTGCTCCATAGCCCCGACCAAGTGACTGTAGGAGAATCCCGTCGCCGAAAGCATCCGTTCGGGTGCTCGCGGCAGCGGTGTTCCGCCTTGGTGCACTTCGTCGACGGTATCGGGGGTGCGGCCGTCTACTGAAGTTTGCGACGAGCATTCGATCAGGATGTCGGGAATCCTGTTGAATTGCCCGACTTGGTATTGAAAAGTGTTTTCGATTTTGAGACTAAAATGCGGGGTTTATAACTGTTAGGCATGCGATGTCTAAGGTATTCATTTGATTAGGCATGCGACGTCTATGCAGATTGCGGATTCCAACTGTTGTAGTTTTACACTTTCTTTTCTGTGACCGTAAGTGTAATATGTGATATCGCCGGTTTCGTTGCTATATGTCAACGATAATTGGGATGGACATATTTACTTACGTTGATGACATGTGATGTTATGTGTTGCTGGATATGTTATATTGGATCGTCGTGTTTGAATAGCCGGGGGGGTTTTTATGTGAGATGAGTGTTTTTCATTTTCATTCATATAAAAACTTGTATGTAATATTCTTTTATTGGGGCACTTCCAGGTTGCGGAAGTTGTCACCTTTTGTATATTATTTACTTTTCCGCATTAGGATAGACCCAAGGAGGGGAGCACAAGTAACCGGGTTCTGGAGTCCAGTGGGAGACCAACTCGAGGAGTCGAGTCCGGGTCTCCTAACTCCAGAATTGGTAGGGTTGCTTGCCGCTCTCGTAGGGGTCTAGGGGTGTGGGTTTGGCTATTCATCACGACCGTGGAATCCGTGTTTTATACTGGCTCGTATTGAAAACACGAACGTCCTAGTATATCCAATATTTCATATGATTCTTCTGCTGCGATATCTGTGATGTGATCATGTGATGTTCTGTGATAGATACAGTATATATTATATATGATATATTATATAGACGTTACTTATGTTTTACACCCGTGCTAGCCCTGCCCCGCTCTGTCGTTAGTTACCTAACCTAACGGTGCACGAGGGGATATCGAGGCGAATGCGGATGGCATAAGTGTACGTCGTATTTATCTATGATGTTTAGGTACTTAAATGATGGGACTTCATTAATGTGATTAATGAAATAAAAGAAACCTAAGATGTTGTAGAATCGAATTTCAAAATAAAACAGGTAGCTACAGTTCTTGCTTTGCACAGTGGTATATGTGATGTATCCTGCACCTTATTCGATGAGGAAAGGACCGAGATCCCTTCACCGGGAGTGACTCCTTTAGCAATAACTGGCAGATGCTACACACTCGGTTTGTCTTTTGATTGCTTTTAAGAGTTTTTGCTTTGCATAGTGATATATATGATATATCCCGCACTTCATTCGACGAGGAAAGGACCGACGATCCCTTCACCGGGAGTGACTCCTTTAGCAAAACTAGAAAAGCCTAAAAAACACTCCATTTCAAAATTCATTCGATCCTACAACGATATCAAGTTCATTACGCAATAGGTTTTCAGAAAAACCTGTCGTAGCCCTCCGTCATTTCAGATATGTACTAGTTAGTATTCGTGCTGCGGTAGTTTGGCATTCGTCAAGGCGTAGTGTACGGTAGCTAACTAGTATTTATCTGCTTGAGCATATGATGCGATTGGATTAGGGTATTCGTACGGCGTTGTTTGGCATTCGTCAAGGGTCGTGCGGGTGGGTTTAATTCGATCAAGAAATATACGGGTTGAACTTGACTAGTGGACTATGGATTGTTTGGCATTCGTCAAGGTCATAGAACACTAGGGGCAAAATATTATCGGGAATTTCAAGTGTTGAAATTTGCAATGAGATTGCATACCTTCTATGAGATAGTTGGATCCCGATACCCGCTGCGAGTAAGAGTTACTCCTGGGAGAGTTTTATACATTACAATTAGCCGATCAAGTAGGTGTCTAGAAAGGTGTCAACGGGGTTACGCCTCTGGGAAAACGAGGTTTACACTAATTAGGTTCGTGCGAAAGCACGGGGGACCTCCCTCAAAGTACCGACACTGGCCTGGCTGAAAGATTGGCGAACCTGTAGTGTGTAATTAATCCCGGCTAGTCTTTCCTTTTAGGGTTTGAAGGAAGATTTGATAAAAAGCAGTGGGAGCCATCCTGATTAGATAAAATAATAACCAATCTATTCTTGCAAGAGCGCACGCTGAGTGTTTTCTTCTCTCTCTCTCCTGGTAGCGACCATATTATGCCTTAATCAAGATAATAATACGGAATATTGACCGAACCCACTTGTTATACTGAGCTGGGGAACGTTGGTCCCGCTCCACCTTATAATTGTTATAAGACAGAGCAGGAAATTGGGGATTACCAGAATTCCCGTGCCGCCCAAACGAAGAGAGTGCATGTTGATGCATCATCTTCGGGTGTGTTCATTACAGAGAACTGTTTCTCAGTATCCTTTACGTCCTGGGTATGTAATACCAGATCAGGATCCCAGATATGTAATCTGTTACATAGGGCTACAGAAAGGTAGAGGACTGAGAACGGGTGATAAGTTTCATGAGGCAGAAAACGGGGCAAGAGTTGCAGCCAAGTCTGTTGGTCACTGTCACCCTGTATTACCAATACATTGATTCTGAACGAATGTTATTAGATACCGAACCTGATATACAAAATCATATCAGTCTCTTTATTAGTAAAGAAAGGATATAATTTTGTATTGTTGGATAATATTTTGAACATTTCCTATATCAAAAGTTGATCGGTTCAGGCACGTTATCTAAAAGCATTGATGTTCTAAATCAAACTACAGTTCTTAGTATATGGAACACACACAAGAGGAAGAGTTCAGAATTGAACGATTCCTTCTTGAGGTATTGTAGACTAAGTCATATCAATGCGACCCGACTAGCTGAAGTTACATATAGATGCATATTTAAATCAGTTTGAATTTACATCTTATGAAACTTGCCAGTCATGTCACAAAGATAAAATGACCATAGCCCTGTTTATTGGAAACAGAGAAAGAGTTAGTAAACTCTTGAGATATGATACATGTTGATGTATGTAAGCTCCCCTGTCTACACATGCCAAGATCGGTTCTTTATACTTCATTACATTCTCTGATGATCTTTCGAGATTCAGACCTATGTTCCTGTTGAAACACAAGTCTGAACCTTTTGAGATATTCATAGAATATAAGTTAGAAGTAGAGAACCAGAATACGGGTATAAGTATTATGTCCTATGATGAGATCAAGGAGGAGAATACTTGAGCACGGAATTCCTGGACTATTCTAAAGGAGAATGAGATTCTCTCTCGGCATTACTCCTCCGAATACACCATAGCACGATGGTGTATCGGGGTGGAGCAATCACACCCTATATGATATGGTGTGCTCTATGATGAGTACTACTGAGTTTTCTATTCTCCTTTTGGGAGTTATGCACTTAAGAAGCTGCATACCTATTGAATAGGGTTCCAATCAAATCAGTTGCCTACCGCTTCATATGTGATATGGAAAGGGAAGAGCCCATATCTTAAGTTGGTTAAGATTTGGGGTTGTCCGATCTATGTCTAAAAGCATAATCCGGACAAGCTCGAGGCAAGATCTGCTATATAGAACTGGAAAGGTTCCAGCTATACAAACTACAGCAGATGATTTGATAAAACCAAAGGATTCAATAGTTACCAACGAACCTCAGCCTCTCCGCCGATCTAGTAGGGTTCCTCACCTGAGAGATACTTCGGTTTCTCTATGACAGTGAGAGCGAGGATTGCATCATGAGATGATGACCCAACTAGTTTCGAGCTGGCCATCAGGAGTGGGACTCTGTAAGAATGGCTGGATGCTTAGTGATCTGAGATGGAATCCTTATACACCAACAAAGTATGGACTTTGGTTGCTATATCTGAAGGGTTAAATCCCCATCAGGAGCAAGTATATCTTGAGAAGATTACTTGGTGTAGATGGAAAGGTTGAGACTTTCAAAGCTAGACATGTTAAAGCTTTTCTTCATCGACCAGGCGTGGATAATGATGAAACTTTTTCAAGTAGCTATGCTTAAGTCCATCCAGATCCTACTTGCCACGGCTACATACCATGACTACGATATCTGGCGGTTGGGTGCCATGACTGCTTTTCTAAAATGATGTTTTAGAAGAGAGCGTCTATAAGTACACAGCCAGAGGGCTTCGTAGACAGTGGGAGCAGCGGAAACGTGTGCAAGATGCTTTATAGGATAAAGCAGACATCGCGGAGTTGGAACATCTGTTTTGATGGATTAGTCAAAGAAGTTGACATCATCAGAATGGTAGATGAACCTTGTATATACAAAAAGGTAGTAGGGAGTATGGTGATGATCCTCGTAGAGTACGTGGATGACATACTCTTGATAGGGAAAGAGTTTCCTATGCTACGCTCGATCAATCTCCGCCTATCACAATGATTCTCCACATAGGATCAAAGTGATACCTACTAAATCCTGGGTTTTTGACCTATGAGATAGATCTAAATGGATGTTAGGATTCTCACTAGTTATAGTGAGATGGTATCAATCGATCCTGGGGAGAATCACTGGAAGGGTTCCAGGGTGATAAAGACGACTGAATGTCAGTCACAGGCATTGTCTATACCCTTAGTAAAGGGACGGTATGTTGGAAGAGTTCCAAGCTAGATACCGTGGCATACTAGACGATAAAGGCAGGATACATCGCTACTTAAGATGCTACCGAAGAGGCTGTTTGGGTGTATATTGGTTCATGAGATGAACTACGTTCCTACCATTGTGAGACAATGGAGTTGTGGCTTATGCCGAGGAACGCCGGTCCCATCAGTGATCCAGACATATTCTAAGGCAGTATCACCTGATCATGGAGATGGTTGATCTCCAGGGGATCGAGGTCAGGAGAGTAGACTCAGAGGACAACACAGCGGATCCACTCACAAAGGCCTGTTCCCAGAGAGAGACTTTTATGGGATGGTTGAGTATGAGATACTTCAAACCACTGCTACAGATGGCCCTAGTGCAAGTGGAAGATTGTTAGTTATATGTATGCCCTAGAGGCCATTACTATACATAGGATGTATATTGTAGTGGATGCTGGGACATATATAGTGAGGACTTTCTTGCTCGACATGATAGTATGCTATCTGGTTGAACTTTACCTTAACGTGTACACTGATTGTCTCTCTATTACATGTTGGTAAAGCCCTTAGGATGTGTACTTAACTACCTGGACTATGATGCGGATCATACTAGTGGGGACATGGTAGTCCATAAGTACATCCTTCAAAGTCCCTAGTCGTGGGTGTATCGAGACGGGGCATCGATATACCAGAGTAGACTAGCGTATACCTTCTCGACCCATACAGATGGGCGATGGATGATCCCATATCCATTGGTGTTTGACATCAGAGATGATATACGGGTGCTCAGTAGAGACTGGGTACACTGGACGGACTCGCCGAGAACTCCCAGATGGTATTATACCTTACGTCAGATGGCAGTTCTCTGGTGACACTGGTACAGAGTAGTCTGTTGACCCGAGATCGTCATAGAGTCTTGTGTGGTTCCCACTGTGCTTTGATTTCCATCTTACCACGTCCAAGAGGGCGTGCAAAACGGTGGTTTTTGGGTACAGTCCCGAGGCATATGGAGGCAATGAGCGATAGGAGGGGATTCGTCTCTCCCGGTATAGGGGGTTGATGTTGCGCTGTGTTCGATTGGCTATAACAGGAAATCCCTGGCCAGGGTTGCTGAGATTTACTGGTAAGTGTTACCAGTAGTTTCTCGAATTGTTATAGACCTCATATCAACACGACTTATCGAGCTATTGGGGTCTGACGTTTACCACCCCTAGGTGAGATATGCAACATATCAGACGATCAGACCGGACTGTACGGTAGTGTTACTGGTTGGATTCACTGGAGTGTGAGCGGGCTTGCTCATCGATCTTCTGATCGCTCAATACCCGGGTGGCCGTTACGTTTAGCAGACCGCTTGCGGCTTGTGGGTGTTTGATATGATCATCACCTGCTGCCGGCGTATTGACGAGTCTTTAGAGTCCTACACAGAGGTTTCCTGACTCAAGCGAAACGAAATAGGAGTGCATATGAGATATGTGCGGGACCGAGAATAATGTGTGTATGTGATACCGTATTCTATTCTCGCGATGAATGTGTCGAATGGTTGTATGCGATATAACCTAGTTATCGAATCAAGGATTGATTCGATAAATCGATACATTGGATATTAGTCGGTTATATGTGATATGACCGGATCGTTAAATCTAGTGTTGATTTAATGATTTAATGTATAATTATATATTTGATATATTACTTTGCATTAACTAGTATCGGTTCACTTTAAATGGATTTTCTCGCTCGGATGTGCGCATTATATATGTGATATGATTTTTGTGCACATGCTTGTATCATGTTTGATGATACATGCTAACTTGATTAGGTGTATGATTAAACCATGGTTAGTTAATGGTTAGGGTTTCATTTGATTTATTTATGCCTTTATTTATTTTGTTTTGACAAAAAGAAAAAGGGGAATGAAAACAAAAGGGTTGCTTTCAAAGATGAAGCTTGTTGAAGCTTCATGAAGGTTTGACCAAAGTGACCATTTTGTCTTCATCTCTAAACCTAACCATTCACTAACCCTAGTTCATTCTCTACACCTAACCATGGTTTGCTTATGATAAGAATTGATTTTCTTTTCTATTTTAATCATTCTTATCATAACAATTATCATCATCTTCTTCTTCTTCTTGAAGATGAAAGCTTACTTCATCAATGGTGATTTGGGCATAAGTGTGAGAAATCCAAATCTAAAGTGAACCCACTTCCTATTTCTTCATCCTCTACCTCTTGCCAAGTAGTAGAGTGTGTTTCCTTCACAAGTTTTCATGACTTGGTGAAGTTGGAGCTTGATCTAGCGATGCCTCGACGTAGACCATCTTCGGCATGGACATCGACGACCTAGCTTGCCCATTCTCCGACGAAGCCGACGCTAGAGCCCGGGAACTCATTTGGACAGCGAGGGGACTTCGTTGCGGAGCTATGGAGGTGGAGCACCGGATCTACAAAGGTTGTATTTCCGTATTCTTTATAGTTAAGTTGTTAACTAGTTTCTAGTTTCGCCTAAACTTTAGCCAACGATCCGTATTAGGGTTTCTCGGCACCTAGATTTTTTGAAATTGGCATGGTTGATGCCTTGTGAGACCTCATTAGGGTGCCTAGGAACCCTACACAGGCCCTTCTGAAGAATCATTTCCTTCGTCAGCGTCATCGTCTTCATTCTCAAGGGCATGCTTAAAGAATTCGTCCAACGTGATCGGGGTTCGTGCCTTCTGGTTATATTCTTCCAGTGCATCGATATATTTCTGTAGACCTGTACGGCTGTCTTCGGGTTGGACGGGTTTCTTGTCCTTCTTATTTTTCTTTAAAGACTTTGGAGGCTTGAATTTAATGTTTTGTCCGCCATCACCAACTTTCAGCGTTGAGCACGGCTTCAGCATCCCCTCAATGACCTTAGGTTCCAGCGGACTTTTCCACCTAATTGTCGGGCATGCTTGGAGATCCTTCAGCATTCTTTTCGTTTTGGCTGAAAGAGCGACCTCCCATGGAGCTTCTTCTATAAAAGAGCATGATGCCCCCGGCGTGTCCATCTTTTTAGGAGCGTGCGGCTGAGGCGGGCTTACTTTCCAATTCTCAGACGGTGCAAAGTTGCCCTGTTGGTATTAGTCCTCAATCCAGCCTTTGAAGATGAAGCAATCTTCGATTGGATGGCCTACCACTTGGTGATAGGGGCAATAATTGGGATTATTGGCCTCACCGGGTTGCAATGGGCGTTTTGGATCCGGCAAGGTGATGAGCATGTTGCGCACTGCCAGCTCGAACAGTCTCCTCGTTTTATCCCGGGGAAACGAATAAGGGCACTTCAGTTTCTCATTAAATAATCGATGTCTATCGCCTTGGCGATCTGTTGGTTTTGGACCACTGGGCTGCTGCAGAGCATTGGCAACGAAGGTCACTTTCCCTTTCCCTTTTTCGTTTCGGGGTTCCACCTTCGAAGAAGATGGTCTATGACCTATCTAATCCATTTGGGACAGCTTGTCAATCAAGGCCTGGAAGGTAGTTGGCTTGAAGAACATCATGAACTAGTATATGGTCGCCTGCGGATCAAGAGTACCCACGAACATGCCTACTGCAGGCGCTTCTTCGATGTGCTGTTCGCACTTCGACCATAGATTTCGCCACCGTATCGCGTACTGGACCCATGTTTCGCCCGGCTTCACCCTAGCGTTAACTAGTGCCGTGATCGGGATGCGTTCGCTAGTGCTTGCGAACCTTTGTGTAAACAGTAACTCCATTTCTGCAAATGTCTTAACGGAGTCGTTCGGGAGCATGGAGTACCATTCAAACGCTGTCTCCGACAAGCTGCCAACAAACTGGCGAAGCAGTAGTTTGTCGTCACCCCCAGTATTGTCACGCCCCGCTTCCCAATGTACGCTAAGATAGGCACGTGACATAGACAATCATGCTACCTGTGGATAGGAAATATCCTTCCACAGTCACATTACGACTGTAGAGATATCAAGAACAAAAATAAACTATCTAATACATGTCCATAAGCCAGAATAAAACGAGTCAAGTATAAAATAATGCGGAAGCAAAAGATCCAATACAAGAATAAACTGGAATGTATGTCCCATGATGCGGGCTCACATCAGGAATGAAAATACCGAAAGTAAAAATGAACTAACTACTAACAAGTCCTCACTGCTCAGCCTGCTGACTGAAATACTCCTGCTCGGCCTGCAGCAAAGGTAAAGAATCTGGGCCATGCAAAACCCAGACGTCAGTGCGTCATAACATCAAGCAATACTATAAACAGGGGTAACAAGACATGCAGGTATGAGCATGAATGGTAAAACAGGTAAAACAACAATATAAATAAGACAGTGAAGGGTAGCGTGCAGTGAGTAATCTAAACTGGTCTACTGTGTTAACTACTCTCAAGTCTTTGAAATCAATTTGATGAATCATCGATGTAACCCAATAGTATCCCGTGCACACCCGGGACCACGGTCAAGATTCTCGGGCTGGAACCGAGACATGCCGCTAGGCACTAAAACAGGAAATATGTATAGATGAATGATGTCAGCATCATCATCCCAAGGCTGGCCTAGCCTCTAAAACTGATCAGTATAAGCAAGCAATCTATCGAGTTACAAGTCAGGTTTCATCATTGATTTCCCCATACCCCCAAGTTATATGTTTAAGTCAGGTATTAATAATTTGAAGCTAATGCCAACACAGGATCAAACAGGTACAGGTTTGTCTGGATAGACAACAGGAAATGTCCGTAGGGACAATATGTCAAGGCTGTTGGCATTAGTAACAGGATCAGGTAATAGGTCAAGATATGGTACATCAGGTCAGGTCAAGTAGTGTAAATAAATCCAATCATGTCAAGGAGTGCACGGTATCAAGTCATATCAAGTAGTAGGTGTATCAAGTGATGTCAGGGGTGCACAAAATGTCACATGGGTGCTCATAATCAAACTAAAATAAGCATGGGTATACAAAACAAGTATGGGGTACTAATGGAACAATAAAAATGGAACATTGTGATGTGGTATGCAAATAGGTACAGATTAAAGCATATGGATGCACAGTTATCGATTTGGGTTAAGCTTATAGTTCCAACATTAATTAAAATATACTTTATCAAATATGAAATGTTAAAATCTCATTATTATGTATTAAATGATCTAGGGATGCAATTGTATATATAATAGGCTAAATGGATGCAAACGGGTGTCCGAAAGGTTATAAACTATTAAAATGGTACTATGGGCTATGCAACCAAGCACTATGTGATATAAATATGGACGTGGGTACAATATATTGTAATCTAATATGCAACATGATATGTTTCAAGTTCTAAATCTAAAATGATATAAATGGAATATCGAAATGTTAAAATAGAACATGTGGTATTAGATTTAATCTACAGGTTTAATATGCATTTAAATAAATATGTAATAAATAAAATAGCATATAGCAAGTTTTACTTGCCTAGACGGATCAAGAAATGGAGTGTACAAAACATTTCACGTCGGCGGAAAAAGTCGCGACGCGCGCACGGTACACGGAACGGATCCAAACAACGCACAAGGTGATCACACGAGTCAGGCATGCTCGCTGGGTCGTCGGGATCGTCGATGTCGTCACGGCTCCGGCAATCTACAGAGATTTAAAGAATACAGAAAAGAAAAAAAATAAAAGAAAGAAAGAATAGAAAAAAGAAAAAGAGAAGAAGGGAAGAATGAGAGAGAGATTGAGTTGGGCCCGGCGCTATGAAAAGGAAAGATTTGATTGGCTCGAAGGTGGGGCCAGAGGAAAAGAGAAAGCTAGGGAAATGCTGGGGTTAGTTTGAGAAAAGATTTAAAAAAATTTGAAAAGGATTTTAATTTGTTAAACGAATTTATGAGAACTGTAAAAAATATATTCGACTAGGTTTAAAAAATTTTAAATAAATGAATTTTGGCGGAATACGAAAATATTTCAAAATGCGCCCGGGTCGGGTCTAAAATTTCAGATTTTAAATACGAAAAATAAACGCGACTTCCAAATTTTAAAATGAAAGATTAGGTAACGAAAATACATACCCCCAAAAACAGACGCACGTATGTGCGCGTAGCTATTCAAACACGTCCGTCTTACTGAACGGAACGAGAACAAGATGCATGGACGCTATCACAGGGTTAGGGGTATCATGCAGGCTATGAAATGCAATTTTAATTTATTATACATGACCTAAAATGTTAAATGATAAAATGTGCGATGTCAGATGAAAAGTCAATATGCAGTATACATGAGATGCACGTGTCTATTTAACAAGTCAGGGTAGTCTATAAATATGAATCAACCAGTTCAAGCAAGCGGGTCGGGTCGAATGCAATGAAAAATGTAAAATTAATATTCGCACCCAAACACGATAAATAAATAAAATGCCACAGATATATAAATACGGGAACTGGAATTGGTATAAATGAACTCGGTTGTTATATTATACCCAACTTCAAAAAGAATTTCGTCCTCGAAATTCCAAGAACAAGAAAGGATAAACAAACAACAAACTACAAGAATAGATGTGGAAACTTCTGCCGGATTTCATCTTCTCGTTCCCAAGTTGATTCTCCATGTGAGCGATTTCCCCAAGAAACAAGTACAAGAGGGATAACTTTGTTGTTAAGAACCTTTTCTCTTCGATCCATAATCGACATCGGTCGCTCCTCAAAACTCAAATCTTCTCGTACAGTCAGCTCCGAATGATCCAACACATGTGTTTCATCTCGAACATACTTACAGAGTTGAGATACGTGAAACACGTCATGAACATTCGCCAAGGATTGCGGTAACGCCAATCGATACGCCACTTCTCCAACACGCTCCAAAATCTCAAAAGGTCCAACGAATCGAGGACTAAGCTTTCCTCGACTTCCAAAATGAATCACCCCTTTAGTCGGTGATATCTTCAAGAATACCAACTCACCAACGGCGAACTCTAGAGGTCTTCTCGACATTTCTGCCCAACTCTTTTGTCGGTCTTGTGTTGCTTTCATATGATTCCGGATAGTGTTAACCTTCTCAACTGTTTGCACGATCAAATCCGGTCCCAACAATCTTCGTTCACCAATATCGTCCCAACAAATAGGTGAACGACACTTGCGACCATATAAAGCTTCGAATGGAGCCATCTGAATAGTCGCCTGGAAACTGTTATTGTAAGAAAACTCCACTAAGTGTAGACGATCCTCCCATGAACTCTTGAAGTCTAACATGCAAGCTCTCAACATGTCTTCAAGAGTTTGGATCGTTCTCTCCGACTGGCCATCTGTCTGAGGATGATAAGCTGTGCTAAACTTCAATCGAGTCCCCAAACTTCCCTGTAAGCTCCTCCAAAAGTGTGATAAGAAACGAGTGTCACGGTCGGACACGATGCTCACCGGTACTCCATGCAATCTTACAATCTCCTGCATGTACCGTTCTGCCAAAGTTTCTGTTGATTGACCAACTCGAAAAGGGATGAAATGAGCTACCTTGGTCAATCGATCAACAGTCCCAAACTGCATTGTTGCCTTTTGGACTCCGCGGTAGAGCCGTCACGAAATCCATGGTTATATGTTCCCACTTCCACTGAGAAATCGGAAGTGGTTGCAATAAACCAGCAACCCTTTGATGTTCAGGCTTAACTTGCTGACACACCAAGCACTTCGCTACAAGGCGGGCAATCTCCCGTTTCATGCCTTCCCACCAGAAATGCTGTCGTATATCTCGGTATATCTTCGTGCCTCCTTGATGTACGGAATATGCTGAACTGTGCGCCTCCTTCATAAGTTCTTCGCGAATATCTCCCTTTGGCATACACAAACGGCTACCATAACGCAACGAACCATCTTCATGGATCAGTAAGTCCGTTCGAAGTCCAGCTTCAACCTGTTCTCGAAACTTTTGCAATCTAGGGTCTTACGACTGCGCTGCTTTAATATTCTCGATCAACGATGACTGTACTTGCAGCTGCATCAACTGTCCCGAAGAATGCGGTAGCACAACCTCCAAATCGAATCTTCGAAAGTCTTCAATAAATTCTTTCTGTGCAGTCAACATCTGAATTGCTGGCAACCGACTAAGAACATCCGGCACAACATTAACTTTCCCCGGATGGTATTTAAGATCAAGATCGTAGTCAGCCATCAGCTCCAACCATCTACACTACCTCATATTAAGCTCCTTCTGCGTGAACACATACTTTAAGCTTTTGTGATCGGTCAAAACCTCGACCCTTTCGCCCAATATGTAGTGCCTCCAAATCTTCAAAGCAATAATCACAGCTGCTAGCTCCAAGTCATGAGTTGGGTAGTTCTTCTCATGGGTCTTCAACTGTCTCGATGCGTATGCTATAACTTTCCCATGCTGCATCAAAACACATCCCAATCCTTTCTCAGATGCGTCGCTGTGAATCACTAATCCTCCGAAATTGTTTGGCACGGTCAGAATAGGAGCGGTTATCAACCTCTGTTTCAACTTCTCAAAAGCTGACGCACATTTATCCATCCACACAAATGGTACTTCTTTGTGCGTAAGCTTGGTCAAAGGCTCCGCCAGACGAGCAAAGTTCTCCACGAACCTTCTGTAATACCCGGCAAGTCCAAGAAAGCTTCTTATCTCCGCAACATTCTTCGGAATCGGCCAATCTCGAACTGCTGCGATCTTTTTAGGATCAATAGCGATTCCATCTCCAGACACAACATGCCCCAAAAACTTCACTTCTTCAAGCCAAAACTCACACTTGCTCATCTTTGCACATAATTTTTCTTGTCTCAACGTCTGCAGTGTGATCATCAAGTGTTCTGCATGCTCTTCAATACTCTTCGAGTAGACCAGAATATCATCAATGAACACCACTATAAACTGATCCAAGAATAGTGAAAAGATTCGGTTCATCAAGTCCATAAATATTGCCGGTGCATTCGTAACTCCGGAGGGCATCACCAAATACTCGTAATGTCCATACCGAGTTCGGAACGCAGTCTTGCAAATATCTTCCGTTTTAACTCGGACCTGATGATATCCGGATCGCAAATCCAGTTTCGAGAATATCCTCGCGCCACTAAGCTGCTCAAACAGTTCGCCAATGCGAGGGATCGGGTACTTGTTCTTAATAGTCACCCGGTTTAATTCTCGATAATCGATGCACATCCTTCTTGTGCCATCTTTCTTCTTGACTAGAAGAACTGGAGCTCCCCAAGGTGAGTTACTGCTGCAAATCCAACCCTTCTCAAGTAATTCAGCAACCTGCTTCTTGACTTCTTCTAACTCCACTAGTGCCATTGGATAGTACGCTTTAGAAACTGGCGCTGCACCAGGAACAAGATCAATCGCGAACTCCACGTCTCGCTTCGGCGGTAAACCTGATATGTTTTCGAACACGTCCATGAAATCTCGAACAACAGCTGGCGCTTCATCTCTATCAACCTCCATCGACGAAAGAACACTATTTGTCGGTCTAGCCCTAAACTCGACTGGGCCGACAGAACTGCTTCCTCCAGTAAAGATAAATTCTGGATATCCGGGAATCTGGAAAATTACTTTCTTTGCCCTACAATCAATGTGAGCATGGAAAATGCCGAGAAAATCCATTCCCAAGACGACCTCATAGCTGCCTGTATCAATCACCAAGAAATCTGCAAAAAGCTCCCGTCGGCAAACAACAACTGCACAATCCTTACATTCTCTACTAGATATGATCGTCCCATTCCCAGTGTGTATGTCCTAACAACTAGACAGGGTCGTGCAAGCAATCGAATGTGTAGCAATAAACTTGGACGACATAAAACAATGGGATGCACCAGAATCGAATAACGCTAATGCGGGAAAACCATGAACAAGTAGAATACCTGAAACAACTTCTCCTGAATCCTTAGCTTCCTCAGCCGTCAGGGTAAATGCTCGAGCTTGATTGGGTCCCCGAGTCAGCTGCTTCTGTCCCTGAAACGGTTTCTGCGGAGGCTTCTGAACATCATCTTTCGTGCAAAGCTTCGACGGACAAGCGTTGATAGTATGATCCGCCGATCCCCAAATCAAACAGAGTCCTCGCATCCTTCGACAATCTCTTTGCATATGTCCGGGTAAATGGCAGTAGTTACAAATCACGCTCCTTCTTTGCTCAACGACAACAGGCTTCTTCATCGGTGTTACGCCACGACGGTTCACCGGAATACCTCTGCATCCATGCGCTCGGTTCGGTGCAAATGCCGGCTTCCGTACTGTAACTGTTGGCTGCTGTGTACTCCCAGTCTTCATAGATAGGCTCTGCTGCTCTCGGGCCGCCGTAAGTACTTGTGAGAAAGTGGTCAAACCCAGGAAGACAATCTGCCTCTGGATGTCCTCATCCAAACTGCGCATGAACCTCCTTGCCCTATCAGCATCGTTGGCAACCAAAGGTCCAGCGAATCTACTGAGCCGCGTCCACTCAGCGGCATGTACATCTACAGGTGCGCCGTTCTGCTTCAAACTGAAGAACTTTTCTTCCATTTCCTCCCGTGCAGTCCGCGGGAAGAACTTCTCCATGAAACTCTTCGAAAAAAACCGCCCAACTGATTGGCTTGGGCAAGCGGGTCTCTTCCACAAGCCACCATTCATGGGCATAATCCACCAACTGGATGTGTACCACATCCACTCTCTTATCCTCTGGAATCTGTGCCGCAACGAGTAAATTCTCCATATCAACCAGCCACTGCTCCGCTGGCAATGGCTCCTCCAGGCCAGTAAAGACAGACGGACCCAGTCTCCTGAAATCCGCCACGGTACCTGTTTCCTGATTTAAAATCAGGAAAACCTACGGAAGAGGCTTCAGAAAAGGGTCACGTGCTCACACGTGACCAGTAGTCACGTGTTGGCACGTGACATCTAAAAGCATCGGCAAGGCGAATTTAGTTTCCCAACTACATCAAAGAAAAGGGCTTCAGAAAGGGTCACGTGCTCCCATGTGACCAGGGTCACGTGTTGGCACGTGACATTTAAAAGCGGCTTCAAAGGCACATCGGTTCCCTGATCAAATCAAGGAAAAGGCTTCAGAAGAGGTCACGTGCTCCCACGTGACCAGCGTCACGTGTTGACACATGACACTCAAAAGCAGCAGACTCAATTCCCTGATCAAATCAAGAAAAAGGCTCCAGGCGAGGGTCACATGCTCACACGTGACCAGGGGTCACGTGGTGGCACGTGACGGCTAAGCGGCAACCAGAAGGCAGAACGCAAAAAGGAAGAAGAGGTCTCATTCTAAGGGGGTCACGTGCCCACACATGACCAACGGTCACGTGGCCACACGTGACCGGCTTTCAAAGACTATCTGTTGACAGAATTAAATTCTGAGAAAAGGCCTCTCAAATCTTTCCAAAGGAACCGATTGAATTCAAGATTTAAAGATTCTTAAAAATCACCTATTTATGGAAAAAGCCTGAACTTGGAAAGATTTCCCCTTAAAATCTAACCGAAATAACAAAGGAGAATCTCTGGAATTAAAATCCAATGGTGATTAAAATTCACATAATAATCCAAAGGTCCAAAACGAATGGTGAATACAAATTAAATCTCTCAATGAAAGATTCACCAAAACTAATTGATTCGGCTGCCCCTCCTATAAATAGGAGCCAAGAGACACACAGAGGGACATACATGCAGAAAGGAATCGATACGTAAAAAAAAAAGGAGAGCCTTGATATTTTGGAGGAATTTGGATCTTCTGCAAAAGAAAACCCTAGGAAAGAAAGGGAAGGCTTCTTGAAAGAAAAAGAGAATTTAATTCTCAACAGAGTTTAACTCTGATATAAAACAGAAGAACATAGTTCTCTTTTTGGTGGAGGATCTGTAAAGTGCACATCTCCCTTTGAATTGAGAATTTAATTCTCATTGGGTTGAGATCCTGCCATGCAGATCCAAAGCATAGAGAGGGAATGGAAGCTTGAGAATTTAATTCTCACAGAACTATAGGAATTTATTTCCTTTAAAATAAAATTAGGGTTTAACCCTATGTTATGGGAATTTAATTCCTTCAGAATGAACAGATCAGGGTTCAACCCTAGTTAAGAACTTAGTTCTGTTAAAATAACAGGAATTTAATTCCTTCAAGAAAGAAGAAATTAGGGTTTCACCCTATGACAGAATCTCATGCCTCTCTAAAAGAGAGTGGGAATTTAATTCCTTTAAAGCTTTTATTAGGGTTTAACCCTATGGTAGAATTCAGTTCTTCACATATATGAGGAATTTAATTCCTACAGAAAATTCAGAGTTCAACTCTATCCCAGAATATAAATCTTCAGAAGGAAATAGGAATTTAATTCCTCTTAAATTTATCGTTAGGGTTCAACCCTACGAAGAATTTAATTCTTAAAAAAGGGATTAACAGATCTTCTAAAAAACATACAAAGAGGCAGGGTCACGTGCCACCATGTGACCCCCGAAAAGATCCACAGAGAAGGGCCTTTAAGAAAGTGCCTCACGTGACCCACGTGACTTTTGGCAGAAGCTTTAACATACAAGCATTTAAATGTCCGTCACGTGATGGCACGTGATGCTCCAAAAGATGCAATATTCTCAGCAGAACAAGTGAAGGGAGGGCGTCCTCACGTGCTACCACGTGACCCCTCTTGCTTCAGTGTTTAACACTAGATTGGAACCTCTGAATCCAGTGTTAAAACACTGTTTGGCCTTAGTGTTCAACACTAATCGAAGAACTTTATTTACAGGGTTTAACACTGAATTTCTTAGTGTTTAATACTAAATTAAACCCCTGCTAGCAGAGCTTAAGACTAACTCCCTTAGTGTTCAACACTAAATTAAAATCTCTGTAACCAGTGTCTAACACTGATTATTCTTAGTGTTTAACACTAAGTTGAAACCTCTGCTAGTGTTTGACACTGATTTGCTCTAGTGTTTAACACTAATTTGAACCCCCTGTTGCTGGTGTTTAACACCAACTGTCTTTTAGTGTTAAAACACTAACTTGGTCCCAGTGTCCAACACTGTTGGATTAACGTTAGCCCAATCGGCTAAATGGCCAGAGGCAAAGCCTCTCCTTCAATGGACCAACAGGAAGCCAATATTCCAAACATGATTGGACTTAGCCCAAGATGGCCATAAGTCCTCAATTCAGACTTAACCGGGCTAATGGGCTCATAACATAATTAATTGGTCTTAGTTCCAAATTGGGCCAAAGACTATTTAATCTACCTCGGTTTAAGGGTACATCTCTTCACTCCTTTGATACCTGGCGTTGTAATTCCTCAACGTCTTCAAAGAGGTGACGGGTCCCGATGACCACATATTAATACGGACTCTGGGGTCCTTAAACTCATGGACTATGAGGTCCTTAACCTTGACCGGGATGTCTTAAAACTAACGACGGACTGTGGGGTCCTTAAACTCATGGACTATGAGGTCCTTAACCTTGACCGTGATGTCTTAAAACTAACATCGGACTGTGGAGTCCTTAAATCCACGGACTACGACGTCCTTAACCTTGACCGCAACGTCTTAAAACTAACACTGGACCGCAATGTCCTTAAACTACTTATTGACCGCAATGTCACTAAACTAAACAACAGGGCTCCCTTAATTGCTCTATTGTTGGATCTAAACGATCCTGTTAAGTTGATCTTAGTCTGAAAACTAGACTAACGTATCCTTAACAAACGTTTAAGTCGATCTTAGTCTCGAATGAGGCTAACGTATCCTTAAACCCAAAAACCCCAAACCCAAATCTAAGATAATACGGATTTGGACTAGTCCACACCCTACGGGCGACGACATAACTCAGTCTCCGTATACAATCCACGGGCAACTAAACACAAAATAAACACATGCGACACGAAGTGACCATCTGGAGAAGGAGAAAGTGGTTACCGCAATGCGGTAGCGTAATTAACTGCAGGGGCTTGCGCCTGCAGGGAAGAGCGTCCCCACAATCAAAAACCCCTTAAGCGAGGGGGAATCTGACGAAGTCTGCTATATCGGACGCATCCGTTTAAACTTTCGATACACGGTGCCATAAATCAACTTGGCATTTTCGGAGAGGTGGACGGATAGCACCAATTAGCATCTGCCCCCGAATCACAGGCAAGACGTCCAGTCGCGCCGTCATTCGGAGGGGAACAGATTTCGGCACGCCCGGTGGGACCTTTTCCTCTTTCCACTCCACACTTCGTGTGTCGTGATTCGCGAACCAATCGCGGTTCGCTAATGGTTGCCCTGGGGTTTCAAGGTACTAAGATTCGGCGTTTTGCTTATCCTAGAAAGCAAAGAATCGATGGCTTCTACTTCTGCGAAATGCTCCAACTGCTCGGACTGCAATTGCAACCAACGCTCTGCCTCGCCAGGAGGTATAGCCTACGGACCCCAAGCTGCTTCGTTATTCACAATGCCCGTGGAACAGGTCACTCGAGCCACCACGGGATTGCTTTTTGGGACCATGCTCCCGCCGACAAGCCTCACCGCTCCGGTGCTGACAAAGGAAGCTCCCAAGAAGTCGGTTTTTGATCGTCTTACCCCTGCCGCGGCCCCTCTCAACGGGTTGCCCAACACCAGTGTCTCGGTCTTCTCTAGATTGGACCAAGACTCCTGTGGACCCACAATGGGGCCTACAATCCCAGAGAAGGCTGCTTCTAAGAAAGTGGCCGGTCCTGCTCCTGAAGTCGTCAAGGCGGCTTCCCCGGCCAAAAAGTCGGTCTTTACAAGATTGACGGCTTCAGCTCCCGCTCCTGCTACCCAAAAGACATCGGTCTTTAACAGGCTAACACCAGCAACGACCCCCCACCTACACAGGGGGCAAGACGAAGCCATCCTCACCGCTGAACCAGCGCTGTCCGCTCGACACGCTCGACGTCGCCACTGGCGCCGAGTAAGGAAGGCTGGGGGAAACTCCCCCTCTGGGCCAACTCCATCAGCCTCAACGGTGGAAGTTAATGCTGCCGTTCCAACTGGGAACAGCTTCGAGATGCTAAATAAGGTGCGAAAGAATTCTCCTACTGCGGTGCTAAAGAGGTCTCCTCTTCCACTAAAAAAAGTTGCGGAAATAAAGCCAGAACAGCCCCGATCCCCTCAACGGCTGTCTTCCAAGATCTATAAGGTTTGGCGGCAGGACCGAGACTCGATGATCGATCCAAACTTCTCCCGCCAGCACAAGAAGCTGAAAATCCAACAGGAAGCCAGTCACCAGGCTAAACCACGAAAGGCTGTTTGGGTGCCCACTTCAACGGCCCCCTCAACTTCCACTGCTCATAAAAGGAGGAAGCCAGAGAAGACCCCCCAGCCCGCAACGACAGCTAAAGGCACTAAGCCCAGACGCCCTAAGTCTGGGGGCGTGATGGTCCATACCGTATACATGGCGTCAGGAAAGGAAGACAGCCGTGCGTCCACAGGTCATAGACCGCTTACACGGTCGGTGACCAAATCTCAGGAGCAACAGCAAAAGCTCCAGGAAATGATGAGTGCTATGGCCGCACTTACCGGGCCAAAAGAAAACCCAGAAACGTCCTCGGACGAACGCCAGGAGGAAGAAACCGACGCTGAGTTCCTTCGCCGAATATTGGAGAAGAAGGACAAAGAGGCTGCTGAACAAGCAACCAACATACAGCATATGGGCCTTCTCTTCCAAGATATGATAGGAATGATGATCCAACAGGACCCACCCGCTGAGGATCCCCCAATCGTTCTTGAAGACGACCGGGGAGAAACGTCAAATCCACTGCCGGCCCTCTCAACGGCCAAGGAGGAGACAATCTCTAAGGCTGATTTGGTCGACTATATAGCCCAGCAAATCCGGGTTCATCATGCGACTGAGGCAGCTGGTCAAGTCGTCAAAACGGGGCGGCCGTATCCAAGCTGGTACGACCAAATCAAATATCCATCGTACAATACCAAAATTTCACGTGTATAAGGGGACCGGCAATCCCCACCAACATGTCGCCCAGTTCAGGGCCCTTTGCGGTAACTACGGCGGAGATGATAAACTGTTGCTTCGCCAATTCGTGGGTAGCTTATCAGAAACAGCGTTCGAGTGGTATTCAGAACTCCCGAACGATTCTATCAAGACGTTTGCTGAAATGGAGTTGCTATTCACTCAGCGATTCGCGAGCGCCAGCGAACGCACTCCAATAACGGCATTGATTAACGCCAGGGTAAAACCAGGCGAAACTTAGGTCCAGTATGCTATACGCTGGCGGAATTTATGGTCGAAGTGCGAGCAATGCATTGAGGAAGCGCCCGCAGTGGGAATGTTCGTGGGAACCCTAGACCCTCATGCAACTATCTCCCAGTTTATGATGTTCTTTAAGCCAACCACATTCCAGGCTCTAATCGACAAGCTGGCCCAGATGGACCAAATGGGTCATAGACCGTCTCCCCCGAAGCCCGAGCCTCGGAGTGACAAGGGTAAAGGAAAAGCAACCTTCGTCGCGAATGCCCAGCAGCAACCCAATGCCCCAAAGCTGACGGATCAACTGGAAGAAAGACGCCGGTATTATAATGAGAAAATGAAGCGTCCCTACTCGTTCCCACGGGACAAGGCGAAACGGTTATTCGAGTTGGCAGTACGCAACAGACTTATAAACTTGCCAAGTCCAAGGCGACCGCCACAACCCACTGAGGTGAATAACCCTAATTATTGCCCTTACCATTAAACGGTAAGTCATCCGATTGAGGATTGCTTCGTCTTCAAAGGATGGATTGAAGATCAATACCTCCAGGGGAAGTTTGCGCTGTCCGAAAAGTGGAAGGTGAACCCGCCACAGCCGCATACTCCCAAGAAAGCAGATACACCGGGGGCAACCTGTTCTTTTATTGAGGAAGCTCCATGGGAGGTTGTGCTGTCAACTAAAACCAAAAGAATGCTGAAAGACCTTCGTGCGTGCCCGGCAGTCGAATGGAAGGACCCGCTGGGACCCCAGATCATTGAAGGAATGCTGAGGCCGCGCCCAACTGCAAAGAGCGGTGGTGATGGCCCAAGTACTCATACCCTACCGTCAAAATCTTTGAAGAAAAAGAAGAAGAAATCTAAGAAGCCCATGAAGCCTCGAGACAAACGCACGAACTTGCAGAAGCAAATTGACGCACTGGAAGAGTACAATCAAAAGGCGCGAACTCCTGTCACGCTGCAAGAGTTCCTCAACCACATCTTTCAGGTGGAAGAGGATAGAGAAAGCTCGTCGGATGAATCCGAGGGATATGTGGTGAGTTGTAACGTAATCTCCCACTCGTTTACCGACGATGAAAAAACTCCTGGCACTAAGAAACTGGGGACAGAGCCTGAACCAGAGCTTGTGTGGCCAACAGATGAAATGATCGACGCCTTTCTAGACGAGATTCGTCTAAAGAGTAAAGCGGATCAGGAGCGTGAGATGGCCGCATCGGAAGGAGCCAAATGCAGGCGACTGAACGAAAGAGTTGAAGTACTCCCGCCAGATCGAAAGGCACCCGAGGCAGACAAGAAGATATTCAAGACGAGGAAAAGGTTTGCCAAAGCCATGTCAATGGGAATGAAGCTACCACCCTCGGAAGAAAACACGCTCAAAGGGGCGGAGAGGCACCCTAATTATTGCGCATATCATCGGAAAATTTCACACCCTATGGAGGAGTGCGACACCTTTAGGATATGGTGGCAGGGATATGTTGCTCATCGGCAACATTTTAAGCGCATGAAACGCAAGACTCGTCGGGAACGAAGAAGTACTGCCGACGGGCACAACAGAACCACTGGCAACTGTTACATGGTTAACGCCGGAGGGTCACAAGTTCTCACCTTTGGGAGCGACTCTGATGAAGAAATGGCTCTGGGCCCTCACTTTAAAGAATCCGTTTTAGGGAAAGAGGAGGAACCGGAGGCCTGCGAAAACATTCAGCTGCGCAATCGCACGCTCCCGGAAAAGAATCTCGGGCCCGTAAATAGAAAAGATAAGGGAAAGGAAAATGTCACTGAGGATATCACTTTAGATGACCAAGTCATGAAAGAGCTGACTACCAAAGACCCTCCCAGGAAGGGTAAGGTGGACTACAATATCCTGGCGCACCTAAGAAAGCTACCTTCTCAACTTAGCATTCTCGATGCCCTCCTATTGTCAAAAGAAGCGCGAGATTCATTAATTAAGGCATTACAAGAACCTGAGCAATTCCAAGCCTTCATCGCCATGGAAAGGATGAAGGATGAACTGGAGGAAGTGCATACGGCCGACATCACTTTCGGTGACGAAGACCTTCTCCTCGGGACGTGCGATCATAACCGTCCCCTATACGTCTTCGGGTATTGCCACGATATCAAGATAGGCAAAATCCTGGTTGACAATGGATCCTCCGTCAATCTCCTTAACGTTTGGGTGTTAAAGGAAATCTGCATGAGTGTGCAACACCTCGCTCGTGACAAAATTACCATCTTCGGTTTTGATTCACAATCGTCACGGACTCTCGGATCCGTGATACTAACATTACGCTTCGGACTACTCATCACAGACATCAAATTCCATGTCATTGACGCCAAGACCTGCTACAACGCCTTGCTCGGTCGCCCTTGGTTACATGAATACAACATCATCCCTTCTACGCAACATCAGTGTATGAAGTATTTCAAGGATGGTTTCGAGTATACCGTAACAGGTGAGCTAAACCCATTTTCCGTGAACGAAGTCCGCAAATACGAAGATGCGAAGTACTTTTTGCCAGATTTCGAGGATACAGAGAGGTGTCGCAAGCCGGAGAACAAAGCCGCCGCCACCATCCCCGTCTTCGGGAGCGATACTGAAGAGGAAGAAGAGATAGTTTATGCTGGGCCGTCTCAACGCAACAACCCGGGGACGTCCGCCCCCATGTTGATCTTCGGAAGTGACTCGGAGGATGAGGTTAATGCCATGTTCTCCAATCAGCCGTCAATACAAGCATACCCCAGCGATGATCAGAGTTTGCAAATCACCATGGTGCCGCGAGAACACTATAAGGATCTCGACACACTTCAAGCTCACAATGTACAGGACCTGCAGACGTTTTACGTCCCTCCCAGGCGAAAGGGCGAAAAGATGATCCTATTCTACCAATCCACAGAAACAAGAGTCGAGAAAGAAATCTGGCACGGTATGGATTCTACCCTCGACAGGCTCCAACCCATCCGTTTGCCCAGATATTACACAAATGGACTAAAGAGGCTATTGAAGCGCCAAGGAATACCCTTAAAACAGACTGTTCGACAAGCTCGGTTCTACAACAAGATTTGGAATGTCCCTGGGACTCAGCGCAAATTGCCCAATGGGAGAATGGAAACGCTCGGCTTTGGATACGTGAGATCCGGTAAACGGGAGCGAATCCACGGTAGCTACGCCGTATATAACTTCGAAGAGGAGGAAAACGCCCTGTCAGGAAATGCCAACCCCTCATCAAAACTAGATCCCGCGATTGAAGGGCCGAGTCCGTCATTTGAAGAACGAATGGACAAGCTTATCAGGAAAGCGGGTCAAAAAGCTCGGGAAGACCACAACCGCGAGATGGCCATCTACGAGAAAGCCAGGACGCAACGTCTGTTTCAACAGGCTGCAAAAGACGAAGATGCTCATCCCTGTCAACCCGTTGTACGAAAGGCCCGACGCAGAGGCAGAAATAAATCAAGAAGCGGAAAGAGGAGCCGACAACAACGACGCAGGATTAGAGAGTCGTGTGATCGGGCGTTGCGTGGTCCGGATTTGTCCCTCATAAAGAAGATGAGTCGAGCGTATTCCTTCCCTCGAGACAAGACGAAGAGGTTACTCGAGCTCGCTATAAAACATCAAATGATCGTGCTTCCAGAGTCTAGACACCTTGAGCAAGCTAACAAGGCTTCTCATCTGAGCTATTGCTCTTATCACCGAGCCATAGGACATCCTACCGAAGACTGCTTCACCTTCAAGAACTGGGTCGAGGACCAGTACCAACAGGGCAGATTCGCTTTATCCGACGCCTGGAGGGTAACGCCGCCACAAAAGCACGAACCCAAAGCCGCAAGAGCAGAACCGGATCCACCTCAGTCCTGGAAGCAGATTCGCACCTGTTACACAATTACGATATTAAAAGAAGAGCCCGAGAACATGGATGACCTTCCCTGGTGCTTCGAGAACAGCAATGATGAGGTGATCTCAGAATTTCCGCCAGCTCCAAAAGAACTGGAAGATGGCATACATACTACTGCAGATAACCTCAAGAAGATTAAGTTGGGATCGGCAGATGATCCGCGACCGATATTTGTCAGCGAGCTGCTATCTGAAGAAAGGGTGGCTGCGTTAAAAAAAGTGCTCCTACAGCATAAAGACTGCTTCGCGTGGAACTATTCCGAGATGCCAGGATTAAATCCGGAGATTGCTGTACATAAATTAGCGATATCCCCGAATATCAAGCCAGTCAAGCAGGCGCCGAGAAGGATGCGACTCGAGCTTGAGATGAGCATCAACGCCGAAGTCAAGAAGTTGATCGATTCTGGATTTATCCAAGAAGTCCAATATCACGACTGGATCGCCAACATCGTCCCGGTAATGAAGAAAAATGGGACGGTACGCATATGCGTGGATTTCAGGGATCTCAATAAAGCTTTCCCGAAGGACGATTTCCCAGTACCGGTAACCGAGCTAATGATAGATAACACGTCCACCTACGAGGTTTTCTTCTTTATGGACGGTTCATCAGGGTACAATCAGATAAAGATGCATCCCGAAGACCAGAAGCACACCGCTTTCCGGACCCCTTTGGGTATATTCTGCTACAGGGTTATGCCCTTTGGTCTAAAGAACGCCGGCGCTACCTATCAAAGGGCCATGACAAAGATCTTCGACGATCTCATACATGACATCGTCGAGTGCTATATCGATGACCTCATAGTGAAGAGAATGTCATACGAAGAGCATTTAAAGCATCTTGAGACTGTATTTCAACGCCTTCAGCAATATAATTTGAAGATGAATCCCCTCAAATGCGCGTTCGGAGTATCCTCGGGTAAATTCCTGGGATTCATCATCCGACACCGAGGTATCGAAATAGATCCATCTAAGATCAAGGCGATCATAGAAATGCCTCCGCCAATAACTCTTAAACAGTTGCGGTCTCTCTAAGGGAAGCTCGCATACATCCGGCGGTTTATCGCCAATCTTTCAGGCAAGTGCCGTCCTTACAGCCACCTGATGAAGAAGGGAACTCCATTCGTTTGGGATCACAAATGCCAAGGCGCACTAGACGAGATCAAGCAGTACCTGCAGAACCCTCCAGTGTTGGCTGTGCCGGTCAAGGGAAAACCCCTCATTCTTTATACGATCGCCCTCGAAGGTTCCTTAGGCGCATTATGGGCATAAGAGAACGATCAAGGAAAAGAGAGAGCACTCTACTACTTAAGTCGAGTTTTGCTGGGGGCAGAAAGCAACTACTCTCCCATTGAAAAACACTGCTTGGCGTTGATCTTCGCGATAATAAAGCTCAGGCACTATGCGTTGGCGCACGAAGTCCGTCTCATCTCGAAGGTGGACCCTCTTAAATATTTGATGTCAAAGGCTATATTGACGGGTCGACTCGCTAAATGGGCTCTACTCCTAATGGAGTTCTCGATAACATATCGACCTCTCAAGGCAGTGAAAGGCCAGGCCATCGCCGACTTTCTCGCTGAACATCCGATACCGGCTGATTCTCCTCTGAATTGCGATTTGCCAGACGAACATACGTTTGATGCGATCGACAGCGGTGGTACCCGATGGGAACTCTATTTCGATGGAGCGTCCTCCGTAAAGAAGCGCAAACAAAGTACCCCTATAGTCAAGTCGGGAGTAGGCCTTATCTTTGTAACCCCACAAGGAGGGATAATGCGCTTTGCTTTCTCCTTAACGGAATCAAGGACGAACAATGAAGCCGAATACGAAGCTTTAATAGCGGGCCTCGAGATCGCCATCGACATGGGAATTGAAGACCTCCTTATATACGGGGATTCTCAACTGGTCGTTAGTCAAGTAAATGGCGACTACCAAACGTGCAAACCGGAGTTGGTGAGGTACGGCGAAAAGGTGCAACAACTATTGACCCAAATTCCCTCTTACACTTTGGAAAGCATACCACGGGCGGAAAATAGCAAAGCAGACGTGCTAGCCAAGCTCGCTAAAGAACTGGCTAACGAGAACCTCGATGACGTCAAAATCATGGTACAAAGCCGTCGAGTGCTCGCCCCAGCAGAAATATCTCCCGAGTCATACGAAGAAAAGGGCGCGACTGAGCAAACAACCCTACAAATAAAAGACCGTGAGAAGGCTGAAGACTGGAGAGATATCTTCATAGACTACTTTAAGTCCCACCGAATCCCCGAAGAAGCATCCTCAAGACATCAGCTTATGAAACGAGCTCTATCTTTCGCTTTCGTCAATGATACTCTGTATAAGAGGTCGTTTGATTCTCTGTGGCTGAGATGCTTAGGACCGGACGAAGCAGAAATTGTCGTTCAAGAGGTTCATGACGGAATATGTGGTTCTCATCAAGCAGGCCCGAAGATGAAGTTAAAAATTAAACGGATGGGTTACTACTGGCCCACGATGATCCAAGACTACCTCGAGTATGCGAAGCAATGTCACTCGTGCCAAATCCACGGGGATTTCATCCACCAGCATCCGAATCCACTACATCCAACGGTGGCTAGCTGGCCATTCGAAATGTGGGGGACTGACATAGTCGGCCACATCGAACCAGCATCGTCCCGGGGACATCGTTTCATCCTGGCGACAACTGATTACTTCTCCAAATGGGCAGAAGCAGTACCGCTGAGGGAAGTGAAGACAGAGAATATCCTCTACTTCTTCAAGACGCACGTCATCTATCGGTTTGGAACTCCACGGCGGATTATCTCCGATAACGGGCCGGCCTACAGAAGCCATAAGATTAGCCGCTTCGCGCAGCAGCACAACATAGACTGGAGATATTCTTCAGTTTACAATCCACGAGCTAACGGTCTGGCCGAGGCCTTCAACAAGACCTTGACGAAGATCATGAAGAAAACGGTGTCACGAAATAAGAAAGACTGGCACGAAAGACTGCAAGAAGCTCTCTGAGCCTATCGAACTACTTTCAAGACGGCCACGAACACAACGCCGTACGCATTGGTATTTGGGACGGAAGCAGTGCTCCCCCTCGAGGTAGAGTTACCCTCTCTACGAGTGGCAGTCCACTACGAGCTGACGGACGAAGAAAATGCCCACCTTCGGCTTGAGGAGCTTGATGCCCTCGATGAAACCCGGCTCATAGCGCAACAAAATCTAGAGGCCTACAAAGCAAAGATGACGCGCTCGTACGAAAGATTGACCAGGCCGAGGACGTTCCGCCAAGATAAACTCGTACTAGTGGTCAAAAGACCTATGATCCCCAATCGCGCCAAGCGGGGAAAATTCGAGCCAAACTATGAAGGCCCGTACATCATAGATAAGGTCTACCAGGGTGGGGCCTATTTACTCATGGACATGCATGGTGAAAGGCCTTTCAGGCTAATAAACGGCCTCTTCCTAAAGAAATACTACGCTTAATGAGCCACAGCCTAGGTCAATGATAGATGACGACGACTATGTCCGCTCGCTATCTTCCTAAAGCTCAAAGCTCTATAAGTAGTAGCCGGCTCTCTCCACGACGGACCGAAATGTCTTTAAACTAATGACGGACCGAAACGTCCTTAAACTAACGACGGACCGAAATGTCTTTAAACTAACGACAGACCGAAACGTCCTTAAACTAACGACGGACCGAAACTTTCTTAAACTAACGACGGACCGAAACGTCCTTAAACTAACGACGGACCGAAACGTTCTTAAACTAACGACGGACCGAAACGTCCTTAAACTAATACCGCAGCATCCTTAGGCTGACGAGATAAAAAAAATATAATAAATAAAAACGGTATGTCCATAAGCAAAAAGGGCACGGATGAAAACCCGAAAGGGCTCCGTGAGTAAAAACAGCAGGGCTACCGGCGAGTGTTCGTGAAAACCCGAAAGGGCGCGGCCTGATAAAAAAAAGGAGAAAAAGAAAATGAAAAAAACAAAAAAAAACGGTATGTCCATAAGCAAAATGGGCACGGATGAAAACCCGAAAGGGCTCCGTGAGTAAAAACAGCAGGACTACCGGCGAGTGTTTGTGAAAACCCGAAAGGGCGCAACCTCGTTAAAAGACACTTATAGGGTCCTCTCGACCTTGTAAGGAGAAGCCACCCGCGTGAGATCCTTACGACTCACAAAGGAGCAACACATTTAGGAATCCTCACGATTCCTAAGGAGAAAATACACTTGCGAGATCCTCACGACTCGTAAGGAGAATTCTCTTATGGGACCCTACGGCTCATGAGATTTGAAAGTCTTAAGTTACAGAAACCTAAACCTGTTCTTAAGCAGATCCCCCATAACCTTCGATACTGCCCTATAAGCGGGTCAATACTAACCCTTGTATACAATCCACGGGCGCGAATAAACATTTCCCCAGCAAAGTCACACCCGTGACTAGGGACATGTCCATATGGTGAACAACCCTTATAATTCCTCTCGACTTATAAGGAGAAAACCCTCTTGTAGGATTCTTACGACTTACAGAGGAACATACACTTAGGAATCCTCACGATCCCTAAGGAGAAAATACACCTGCAAGATCCTCACGACTTGTAGGGAGAAATACCTTTGTGAGACCCTTACGGCTCATGAAGTCAAAAGCCTTGGTCGACAGGACCCTTAACTCTGTTTACTAAGCCACCTTTGTTCGACATCGACAGAGGCAAATGATGATTCGCTCCTGGCAACATCCTAGTTGCAGCGGTGCTGATGCCGAAATCGGTGTCTAAAATCCAAGCTTGCGGCGAAAAAGATAGCAAGCCACACATGCATACGAAATAGCCGAAATGATGGGGAAACTTGCAATAAAAAGCAGTAAGTAAAAATGTATGCATGGAAAATAGCCGAAATGATGGGGCAACTCGCAATAAAAAACAGCGAGTGAAAATAAAAAAAATAGCCGAAATGATGGGGAAACTCGCAATAATAAAAAAACAGCGAGTGAAAATGAAATAAATAGCCGAAATGATTGGGTACCGCGAAAAATAGCCGAAATGATGGGGCAATCGCGACCTTCGCGATATAAAAGCTGAAATGATAGAGCATCGCGGAAATAAAATAAAATAAAATAAAAAGTTTTAATTTATGCCCTACAGGTGATGTTTCATCACACCCTGTACACAATCCAAGGGCGTAAACAAAAAAGGGATCATACTTCTCCCCCAGGTTTCATCAGAAGAGGAAGCCAAGTCTCGACGGGCCAAAAGAGACCTGGAGATCGTTTCAACACTCGTCTCGTAACAACGGACACAACGCTAAGCTAAGTGGAACATCGGCAACTCCCAGTTCCATGGCTCGGTGGTATACATATGGCCAACAGTCAAACCTCCATCCTGTGAAATGCGAATACAATCAGCAAAATTCCTGGTTACGTGGAACGCGGATAACGTCACTCTTTGACCTCGTGGAAAACGTCCAGAGCAGATCCTGGTCCTCGCAGAGCACGGCAGTGAACCCATGTGAAGCATCCAGAGCAGAGCCTAGTCCTCGCCGAGCACGACAGTGAACCCGTGTGAAGCATCTAGTGCAAAATTCCTGGTTACGTGGAACGCGGATAACGTCACTCTTTGACCCCGTGGAAAACGTCCAGAGCGGATCCTGGTCCTCGCAGAGCACGGCAGTGAACCCGTGTGAAGCACCCAGAGCGGAGCCTAGTCCTCGCCGAGCACGACAGTGAACCCGTGTGAAGCATCTAGTGCAAAATTCCTGGTTACGTGGAACGTGGATAATGTCACTCTTTGACCCCGTGGAAAACGTCCAGAGCGGATCCTGGTCCTCGCAGAGCACCGCAGTGAACCCGTGTGAAGCACCCAGAGCGGAGCCTAGTCCTCGCCGAGCACGGCAGTGAACCCATGTGAAGCATCTAGTGCAAAATTCCTGGTTACGTGGAACGCGGATAACGTCACTCTTTGACCCCGTGGAAAACGTCCAGAGCGGATCCTGGTCCTCGCAGAGCACGGCAGTGAACCCGTGTGAAGCACCCAGAGCGGAGCCTAGTCCTCGCCGAGCACGGCAGTGAACCCGTGTGAAGCATCTAGTGCAAAATTCTTGGTTACGTGGAACGCGGATAACGTCACTCTTTGACCCCGTGGAAAACGTCCAGAGCGGATCCTGGTCCTCGCAGAGCACGGCAGTGAACCCGTGTGAAGCACCCAGAGCGGAGCCTAGTCCTCGCCGAGCACGACAGTGAACCCGTGTGAAGCATCTAGTGCAAAATTCCTGGTTACGTGGAACGCAGATAACGTCACTCTTTGACCCCGTGGAAAACGTCCAGAGCGGATCCTGGTCCTCGCAGAGCACGGCAGTGAATCCGTGTGAAGCATCTAGAGCGGAGCCTAGTCCTCGCCGAGCACGGCAGTGAACCCGTGTGAAGCATCTAGTGCAAAATTCCTGGTTACGTGGAAACCGGATAACGTCACTCTTTGACCCCGTGGAAAACGTCCAGAGCGGATCCTGGTCCTCGCAGAGCACGGCAGTGAACCCGTGTGAAGCATCCAGAGCGGAGCCTGGTCCTCGCCAAGCACGGCAGTGAACCCGTGTGAAGCATCCAGAGCAAACATCAGACTATGGAGTCCTTAAAATCCACGGACTATGATGTCCTTAACCTCGACCGTAATGTCTTAAAACTAACGATCAACCACCCCGATTCCCTACGGATTCTACCTTGGTTTAAGGGTACATCTCTTCACTCCTTTGATGCCTGGCGTTGTAATTCCTCAACGTCTTCAAAGAGGTGACGGGTCCCTGCAACCAAGCATCGGACTGTGGATTCCCTAAATCCACGGACTATGAGGTCCTTAACCTTGACCGTGATGTCTTAAAACTAACATCGGACTGTGGAGTCCCTAAATCCACAGACTATGAGGTCCTTAACCTTGACCGTGATGTCTTAAAACTAACATTGGACGGTGGAGTCCCTAAATCCACGGACTATGAGGTCCTTAACCTTGACCGTGATGTCATAAAACTAACATCGGACTGTGGAGTCCCTAAATCCACGGACTATGAGGTCCTTAACCTTGACCGAGATGTCTTAAAACTAACATCGGACTGTGGAGTCCTTAAATCCACGGACTATGAGGTCCTTAACCTTGACCGTGACGTCTTTAAACTACGATGTCTCGAGAAACCCCTGACTCCGTGAAACACGAGTAAGGATGACCACATCCAGCACTTGCAGGTCCTCACGACCTGTAAGGAAGAAAAACTCTCTGGTGAGATCCTTACGACTCTCAAGGGAAAACCCGCTTAAGAATCCTTATGATTCTTAAGAAGAACTTACACCTATGGGATCCTCTCGACCCATGGGGAGAAAAACTCTTTATGAGACCCTTGTGGCTCATAAAGCGCAAAAGTCTTACGAAGCAGATCTTAACCCTGAATCCTAAACCACCGATGCCCTGCAAGGAGATCAAGATAAATTGTTCGCGGAATGTACTCGATAAAAGAGACACGCCGTTGAGAAGAAAAATGTATCTTTTATTCATGAACCAAAATGGATACAAAGTACAATTCATGAAAGAAACAAAAAAAGAGATACTCTCATCCATGAGTATGTACAAAAAGAGAAAAGAAAAGATACAAGTCTTCAAGCCGGCGGGCGATGTAGCAATCTTACCAGCTCATCTTTCTGTTGCTGAGCCACGGCTTCATGACGCAAGATCTCCAGAAGACGAGCCTCCGCCTGAGCCTGCTGGGCCTGATATGAAGCAAGCCGAGCTTCAAGCTCTTTCTCAGTAGCCTTATGGGCCTCAACCCTTTCATGAGTGAATGTGGCAGCTTTGTCGAGAGCCACCACCTCTTTGATGGACTCCTGAAGCACCCGCCAGAGTTCATACACTTTGTTGGCTTTGGCCGTGAGATTGGCTTGAAGCTCGCTCAGCGCCTTGGAAGCTAGCTCCCACTCCGAGAATTTGCGGCCAAGCCTCTTCTCGCATGACGTCATGTTGGCCGCGCATCGTGCTATCAGACCCTGCAACTCCGCTTTTGCAGCCACGACTTCCGAGGAAAGGCGAGAACATTCAAGGGCATGCAAGCGAGCCTCCACATGCCTACAGAACTCCACCCAGACTCGCACCACTTCTTCGCTATGGTAGGTGGCGAGAAAAGGAAGAGAACCATTAGCTTCGGCGGCAAACGCTTCAGCGGTGGTCGCGCTACCAGCACGGAGCTGCTCAATCAAAGATGATAAGGAGACAAGGCTTAATTGGGCCAAGCGTTCTGAAGCCCGCAAGGCATAAGGGCCGGGCGGCATCATGATGCGCGACTCCAACGCCACGGAGACTGGCAGAGCTGTTCAAATTTGGAAGATGTCAGTAAAATTCTTAAGAAAAGAACGAATGAGAGTATGATGAAATGTCGCTTACCGACAGTCGTGCAGGTAGGAGCTGAAGGTTCCCCTGGCCCTTCGAGAACCTCGACCTCATCATCGGCCTCCAAAACTGTACAAAACATCAATGTCAATACGCAAAATAACGACGATGCTATGAGAAGTGATGGACGACACCAACCTTGCCCGGATGAGAGGACAATGCGTTGGGGGGATATCGCTTGTGGAGCTGCCATCTCCAGCAGACGCTGAAAGGATTGCCGGGGAGACAGATCGACAATAGAGGCCGCCAACTCGCGTAATTCTGAGAAAACAAAAGAGTTCAGACAACGGAAAGGCTGCTAATTTAAAATTCAGAAGGTTACCTTCAACACTTCTCCCATTCTGAGTCGGGGAGATAGCAGCCTCGACAGCCTCTGCCGGAACCTCGGGCTCCAACAGAGGGAGGGTAGTCCCCACTACCTCCATCTCAGCCTCCGGGCCGCCTTCAGGAAGAGCCATTGAGGCGGTGACCTCCAAAGGAGCCTCCCCCAAAGGGGCAAGCACTCCCTGATCAAGAACCGCTGCTGGAGGCTCTACCATAAGAGGAGCAGCCTCATCAGCCCCCTCCACATCAAGCAATGCTTCATCTGGAATTTCGGCAGGCTTTAGCTTCAATGAGCCCGTAGGGAGCTCCCCCAGCGTCGAAGATTCTGCACAATTCAAATAAGAATAAGGATACACATATACAGGCGTGAATAATCTGAAGAACTACAAAAAGAACAACAACGTACCGATGCGCAAAGAAGCCCTCAATATGGCTTCTTCAAGCCGCTGCTCCTTCTTAAGGAGGTGGGCTCGCCGGGGTTCAAGGGTAGACTCATGGCCGCCGGTCCATAAAGAAAGTGCGTCCGCTGCGTCTTCTGAAGCGGCTTGCTTCAGAGCCCTTTCCCCCCATTCCTCCAAAGGACCGATAAATCGCCGCCGAATCCACGAAGGGTCTCCATAAAAAATTACAGCGGGATAGGACTTCTTCGGAACCTTGGCTTTATAAGACACGTCTTTGGAACGCCGTATGGCCTCAGCCAACTGTGCGGCCTTCTCATTGGCCGAACTCGGGAAGGGAAGCCCAGCGTCTGACTCTTGCAGGGCTAATGATTCGTCTTCAAGGACAGGCTCAGACTCAGCCAAAGAATCGAGCAGATTGGTGGCCGCTTTCTTCCGCCGCTTAAACCCAGAGCCGGTCGCCGAGGATGACCGTTTCCTCCCCCGCGAAGCCTTAGGGCGGCGCTGACCCACATCGCCTACGACGCCCTCATCTCTATTACCCTCGCCTGGTGCTACGACCGAGGATGACACTGTCTTTGTCGATGCCACGGGGGCGGTGCTGCCACAGGCGGCGGTGCTACTACTGGGGCCCTTCCACCTTGCGAGCGGGAACCCAGGGCCATACCAGCCGTTGGAGTAAGGTTTACCTCCGATTCTCCTGAGATGAGCACAGTGCCGGTATCCCTTAAAAGGAAGCGGACCGGAGCCCTCGGTCGCAGCTTAGCTCCTGGAACCAGAGGAGGGGCATCGTGGCCAAGAAGCACCCTCCTTTCCTCAAGAATGATTGGGCTGACCCGATGAAGATACCAACCCGTAAACGCGCCCACGCACCGGGGCAGGTATTCAGCTTCAGGGACCATGAAGTTTGAGCCGGTGTTTAGCCTCATGAAATGATGAGCGGCATCGCGAACTGCATCGAGCGAAGGGATCGGGGCGACTATGAAAGCCTCGAAAGGAACACCCTAGTCGTATCCAAGTTGTCGGGCGAATCGATGCGGATTGTACCGCATGAAAAGAGCTGCACTGTCCTGGCGAAACACCAAGTAGCCCGGTCTAATTGTATACAAGTGCGCAGCCTCCCGAGGCTTCAAAGAAGGTGCGTTGTCTTTCGACTGGTCCCAGAGTTGTTGAACTGGACCTGAGGGAGTAGACAAGACCCGATCATTAAAAACCATCCCGCCAGCGGCAGCGTAAGGAGAAATCAGCACCCGAATAGCCCCGAACTGAGTCGGGTCAGCGGCAGAAGCATCCACTAATCGCATAAGTCATGGGAAGGGGTAGGCATCGTAAAATGAGGGCCTCTGATGCATGGAAAAAGCCCCCAGCACATGCATTTCGACCTAGGACGTGAAATAATGAAGCGAAAAGTTTACTACATCCACGCCAGGAGTAGAGGTATTAGCTGCGGTGCCCAACCCGTGATAAAGATGCGCCAACGCCGGGATATCGACAGCCAACCGCATCCCCTCAGCTATACAATGAGCCCGGTAGATAACCGAAGCCCTCATAAAACAACGATGCATGGGGATGACAAACCAACTAAGCCAGACACTGACAAACCCCATGAAGAACGTCTCCTCGTCAATACCGGGTGCTGCAATGGACTCAAAAGACATCGGCGACATGATGGGGATATAGTATTGAGGTAGATCCGATTCGGTGGTCGGCAGCTTCTTCGGACCAAACCCAAAGGGGTCTCTAATGTTGGCGAACTTCGGAGCTGTCTTCGACACGACCTCCTCACGAAGGAAACAAGTAATGAAGCTCTTGAAAGTAACACCCTGCTCTTCGGATTCGGTGAACAATCGGTCGAAGATACCTAGCGCCTTGATCAAACTGGGACGCTTGTGGCGAATGGCGTTCTCAACAGACAAGCCGTCAGCTGGTGCAGACTCGGGCTCGAAGACATACTCGTCAGGAGGCAACAACTCCTCATACAGTGCACCCCTGATTGGCAATCCCGAGATTTCATAAAATTCTGCCAGAGAGATCGAGACCTCGCGATCTCCTAGAATGAAAGTGTTGGTGGAAAGATTCCATTGGTTCAAAAACGCCTTAACCCACCAGACATGCGGGGACTTATAATGGAAGAGTGACGCGTATATTGCCTGATAAAGCCCGACCTTCTGCAGCCGCGCACGATGGGTGGCAAGGATATAGCGAGCCCAGAGAAGGTAGCCCGTAGGGTGTCGGGGAGTGAGCCCTATCTTATAGATCTTCCCCCACGGGTGGGCCTCACCCTGGCAAATAAGCCGCCCCAAGATATCTATGGCCGGGATCGGATGGTTCGGAATACCGGTCGTTGAAGGCTCGAGCCTCCCCGTTGGAGTCTAGTTGGGCATTTCCACAGCAAAAACCGTTCTCGGAGGGTCCATCGGCAAGAATGGGAAAGTAGGCTCTGTTGGTACTGCACAGAGGAAACTCCGGCGACCCCGGATAATATGGCTATACCAAGTTCCCTATAGAAGCAAGTTGGTGCAGTTCGGGTCATGAGCCCGGATCATCGCCATCACTTCCTCATCGGATGGTGATTAAGGAAAAGCGGCCTCCGAACGAGTAAAGGGAAAACACGGAGCAGAAGCCATCGCACCTGAAATCGAATGAAAGAAGACCGTTAAAAGCAAAGTCAGCGATATATATCCATGCATGAACATGAAGACTAGTTAAAGAAAGCAACAGTAGATTTTTCTAGGACCATTGGCTACAAAACACATGGGCCCCACAGAATCAACATGACGGCTCATTAATAATGAAATCGATCAGTTGTAATAAGACAACGGGGATACCCTCATTAAATAAAAAAAATGAGTTTCAAGTGGCTCTACACATTCTCCTAAAGAACAAATCTACCTTGGGCTCTACAACAAATCAAACAAGACCAGGAGAATTAAATTCCCATAAAAGACATCATTGCAACAGTCTTCTTCACTAATTGCGGAAGAACAACCTCGGGCCAAGAGACCCTAAGGAGCCTCCATGCGAAGAAACTGAGTTCTTCATAGGAATTAAATTCCTTATTAAGAGAAGAGAATTAAATTCCCAAAAGCATTTTTTCTGTAAACGGAGTTAAACTCCATGGATCATCGTCTAAGCCCTAAGAGATCTACTTTTGAAGGCTAAAATGGGTTCATACTTTGGTTAAAAAAGCTAGATGAAAAAAATGGGTTCTTTGTTAAAAAAGGGGTAAAAACCCTTGTTTTGGATTTAAAATCCAGAGGAACGTGAAAGTTCACTGTTTGTCCAAGAACATTACCTGAGGAAAAGGGTCACTTGAACAGAGTTAAACTCTGAAGATGGTTTCAAGACAGAGAACTAAGCTCTGGAAGAAGAGAATTAAATTCTCAGAAAAAAGTTTGCAAGGAGGAAGACAAGCAAAGTGGAGGCGTCTCTGAAATGACCCCAATATTTATAAGAGGTGATGGGAACGCTTCGTCTCCCCAAATCCCTAGAGGAATCCAACGGTCATAAAAGTGACAGCGTTGCACTCACGTGCAAATACGTGAGAACAATGCTGTGGGGGCATTTGTTTCCTGATTTAAAATCAGGAAAACCTACGGAAGAGGCTTCAGAAAAGGGTCACGTGCTCACACGTGACCAGTAGTCATGTGTTGGCACGTGACATCTAAAAGCATCGGCAAGGCGAATTCAGTTTCCCAACTACATCAAAGAAAAGGGCTTCAGAAAGGGTCACGTGTTGGCACGTGACATTTAAAAGCGGCTTCAAAGGCACATCGGTTCCCTAATCAAATCAAGGAAAAGGCTTCAGAAGAGGTCACGTGCTCCCATGTGACCAGCGTCGCGTGTTGGCACGCGACACTCAAAAGCAGCAGACTCAATTCCCTGATCAAATCAAGAAAAAGGCTCCAGGCGAGGGTCACGTGCTCACACGTGACCAGGGGTCACGTGGTGGCACGTGACGGCTAAGCGGCAGCCAGAAGGCAGAACGCAAAAAGGAAGAAGAGGTCTCGTTCCAAGGGGGTCACGTGCCCACACGTGACCAAGGGTCACGTGGCCACACGTGACCGGCTTTCAAAGCCTATCTGTTGACAGAATTAAATTCTGAGAAAAGGCCTCTCAAATCTTTCCAAAGGAACCGATTGAATTAAAGATTTAAAGATTCTTAAAAATCACCTATCTATGGAAAAAGCCTGAACTTGGAAAGATTTCCCCTTAAAATCTAACCGAAATAACAAAGGAGAATCTCTGGAATTAAAATCCAATGGTGATTAAAATTCACATAATAATCCAAAGGCCCAAAACGAATGGTGAATACAAATTAAATCTCTCAATGAAAGATTCACCAAAACTAATTGATTCGGCTGCCCCTCCTATAAATAGGAGCCAAGAGACACACAGAGGGACATACATGCAGAAAGGAATCGATACGTAAAAAAAAAAAAGAAGAGAGCCTTGATACTTTGGAGGAATTTGGATCTTCTGCAAAAGAAAACCCTAGGTAAGAAAGGGAAGGCTTCTTGAAAGAAAAAGAGAATTTAATACTCAACAGAGTTTAACTCTGATATAAAACAGAAGAACATAGTTCTCTCTTTGGTGGAGGATCTGTAAAGTGCACATCTCCCTTTGAATTGAGAATTTAATTCTCATTGGGTTGAGATCCTGCCATGCAGATCCAAAGCATAGAGAGGAAATGGAAGCTTGAGAATTTAATTCTCACAGAACTATAAGAATTTAATTCCTTTAAAATAAAATTAGGGTTTAACCCTATGTTATGGGAACTTAATTCCTTCAGAATGAACAGAATCAGGGTTCAACCCTAGTTAAGAACTTAGTTCTGTTAAAATAACAGGAATTTAATTCCTTCAAGAAAGAAGAAATTAGGGTTTCACCCTATGACAGAATCTCATGCCTCTCTAAAAGAGAGAGGGAATTTAATTCCTTTAAAGCTTTTATTAGGGTTTAACCCTATGATAGAATTCAGTTCTTCACATATATGAGGAATTTAATTCCTACAGAAAATTCAGAGTTCAACTCTATCCCAGAATATAAATCTTCAGAAGGAAATAGGAATTTAATTCCTCTTAAATTTATCGTTAGGGTTCAACCCTACGAAGAATTTAATTCTTTAAAAGGGATTAACAGATCTTCTAAAAAACATACAAAGAGGCAGGGTCACGTGCCACCACGTGACCCCCGAAAAGATCCACAGAGAAGGGCCTTTAAAGCAGTGCCTCACGTGACCCACGTGACCTTTGGCAGAAGCTTTAACATACAAGCATTTAAATGCCCGTCACGTGATGGCACGTGATGCTCCAAAAGATGCAATATTCTCAGCAGAACAAGTGAAGGGAGGGCGTCCTCACGTGCTACCACGTGACGCCTCTTACTTCAGTGTTTAACACTAGATTGGAACCTCTGAATCCAGTGTTAAAACACTGTTTGGCCTTAGTGTTCAACACTAATCGAAGAACTTTATTTACAGGGTTTAACACTGAATTTCTTAGTGTTTAATACTAAATTAAACCCCTGCTAGCAGAGCTTAAGACTAACTCCCTTAGTGTTCAACACTAAATTAAAATCTCTGTAACCAGTGTCTAACACTGATTATTCTTAGTGTTTAACACTAATTTGAAACCTCTGCTAGTGTTTGACACTGATTTTCTCTAGTGTTTAACACTAATTTGAACCCTCTGTTGCTGGTGTTTAACACCAACTGTCTTTTAGGGTTAAAACACTAACTTGATCCCAGTGTCCAACACTGTTGAATTAACGTTAGCCCAATCGGCTAAATGGCCAGAGGCAAAGCCTCTCCTTCAATGGACCAACAGGAAGCCAATATTCCAAACATGATTTGACTTAGCCCAAGATGGCCATAAGTCCTCAATTCAGACTTAACCGGGCTAATGGGCTCATAACATAATTAATTGGTCTTGGTTCCAAATTGGGCCAAAGACTATTTAATCTACCTCGGTTTAATGGTACATCTCTTCACTCCTTTGATACTTGGCGTTGTAATTCCTCAACGTCTTCAAAGAGGTGACGGGTCCCGATGACCACATATTAATGCGGACTGTGGGGTCCTTAAACTCATGAACTATGAGGTCCTTAACCTTGACCGGGATGTCTTAAAACTAACGACGGACTGTGGGGTCCTTAAACTCATGGACTATGAGGTCCTTAACCTTGATCGTGATGTCTTAAAACTAACATCGGACTGTGGAGTCCTTAAATCCACGGACTACGACGTCCTTAACCTTGACCGCAACGTCTTAAAACTAACACTGGACCGCAATGTCCTTAAACTACTTATTGACCGCAATGTCACTAAACTAAACAACAGGGCTCCCTTAATTGCTCTATTGTTGGATCTAAACGATCCCGTTAAGTTGATCTTAGTCTGAAAACTAGACTAACGTATCCTTAACAAATGTTTAAGTCGATCTTAGTCTCGAATGAGGCTAACGTATCCTTAAACCCAAAACCCCCAAACCCAAATCTAAGATAATACGGATTTGGACTAGTCCACGCCCTACGGGCGACGACATAACTCAGTCTCCGTATACAATCCACGGGCAACTAAACACAAAATAAACACATGCGACACGAAGTGACCATCTGGAGAAGGAGAAAGTGGTTACCGCAATGCGGTAACGTAATTAACTGCAGGGGCTTGCGCCTGCAGGGAAGAGCGTCCCCACAATCCAAAACCCCTTAAGCGAGGGGGAATCTGACGAAGTCTGCTATATCGGACGCATCCGTTTAAACCTTCGATACACGGTGCCATAAATCAACTTGGCATCTTCGGAGAGGTAGACGGATAGCACCAATTAGCATCTGCCCCCGAATCACAGGCAAGACGTCCAGTCGCGCCGTCATTCGGAGAGGAACAGTACCCACACGATCAACTGATCTGGCCACAACATTGTTTACGGACTGCTGAACGTTCCGCAAACCTTCCTGAAATGCTTCAGCTTGCTGCTGGTTCAGCTCGTCCTGTCGCCTTTGGTTCTCCAACATCCCACGGATTACTCCAAGCATAGTGGCTTCGTCAACACGCCTTTGGTACGTTTTCAGATTCCTGTCTGCCATGTTCCTGAAATCAAAGCACCAAAAGGATTAGCATGATAACAGATTCAAAATATAGATCAAGGATATGAATCAAGGCTAGAACTCCAAGTAACTTAAATAGAGTACCGCATTGTAACCATGCCACGGTATCATAGCTACAATCACATAACTCCACCCAAGTCGCCTAAGTTCTAGAGATAACCAAAAGGAAACCAGGTTTTGAGTCGAGATGCAAAAGAGGTTTGCATATCGTAAAAGTAGAATCAGGAGGAAGTTAAGATTCAAAAATGGTAAGACGGTAAGGTGGCATGACATGTTTCCTAATCACGAATATTCTGATTCGTGTATTGGGTCCAATACCCAACTACAAAAAGAATCAAAACCCGATTAACCTAGAACCTATGGCTCTGATACCAAAGAAACCATGTCACGCCCCGCTTCCCAGAGTACGCTAAGATAGGCACGTGACATAGCCAACCATGCTACCTATGGATAGGAAATATCCTTCTACAGTCATATTACGGCTGTAGAGATATCAAGAACAAAAATACTATCTAATACATGTCCATAAGCCAGAATAAAACGAGTCAAGAATAAAATAATGCGGAAGCAAAAGATCAATACAAGAATAAACTGGAATGTACGTCCTATAATGCGGGCTCACATCAGGAATGAAAATACCGAAAGTAAAAATGAACTAACTACTAACAAGTCCTTACTGCTCAGCCTGCTGACTGAAATACTCCTGCTCGGCCTGCAGCAAAGGTAAAGAATCTGGGCCATGCAAAACTCAGACGTCAGTGCGTCATAACATCAAGCAAATACTATAAACAGGGGTAACAAGACATGCAGGTATGAGCATGAATGGTAAAACAGGTAAAACAACAATATAAATAAGACAGTGAAGGGTAGCGTGCAGTGAGTAATCTAAACTGGTCTACTGTGTTAACTACTCTCAAGTCTTTGAAATCAATTTGATGAATCATCGATGTAACCCAATAGTATCCCGTGCATACCCGGGACCACGGTCAAGATTCTCGGGCTGGAACTGAGACATGCCGCTAGGAACTAAAACATGAAATATGTATAGATGAATGATGTCAGCAGCATCATCCCAAGGCTGGCCTAGCCTCTAAAACTGATCAGTATAAGCAAGTGAACCGCCGAGTTACAAGTCAGGTTTCATCATTGATTTCCCCATACCCCCAAGTTATATGTTTAAGTCACGTATTAATAATCTGAAGCTAATGCCAACACAGGATCAAGCAGATACAGGTTTGTCTGGATAGACAACAGGAAATGTCCGTAAGGACAACATGTCAAGGCTGTTAGCATTAGTAACAAGATTAGGTAACAGGTCAAGATATGGTACATCAGGTCAAGTCAAGTAGTGTAAATAAATCCAATCATGTCAAGGAGTGCACGGTATCAAGTCGTATCAAGTAGTAGGTGTATCAAGTCATGTCAGGGGTGCAAAAAATGTCACGTGAGTGCTCATAATCAAACTAAAATAAGCATGGGTATACAAAACAAGTATGGGGTACTAATGGAACAATAAAAATGGAACATTGTGATGTGGTATGCAAATAGGTACAGATTAAAGCATATGGATGCACAGTTATCGATTTTGGTTAAGGTTATAGTTCCAACATTAATTAAAATACACTTTATCAAATATGGAATATTAAAATCTCATTATTATGTATTAAATGATCTAGGGATGCAATTGTATATATAATAGGCTAAATGGATGCAAATGGGTGTCCGAAAGGTTATAAACTATTAAAATGGTACTATGGGCTATGCAACCAAGCACTATGTGATATAAATATGGACGTGGGTACAATGTTTTGTAATCTAATATGCAACATGATATGTTTCAAGTTCTAGATCTAAAATGATATATATGGAACATCGAAATGTTAAAATAGAACATGTGGCATTAGATTTAATTTACAGGTTTAATATGCATTTAAATAAATATGTAATAAATAAAATAGCATGTAGCAAGTTTTACTTGCCTGGACGGATCAAGAAACGGAGTGTACGGAACGTCTCACGTCGGCGGAAAAAGTCGCGACGCGCGCACGGTACACGGAACGGATCCAAATAACGCACAAGGTGATCACACGAGTCAGGTATGCTCGCTGGATCGTCGGGATCGTCCACTTCGTCACGGCTCCGGCGATCTACAGAGATTTAAAGAATACAGAAAAGAAAAAAATAAAAGAAAGAAAGAATAGAAAGAAGAAAAAGATAAGAAGGGAAGAATGAGAGAGAGATTGAGTGGGGCCCGGCGCTATGAAAAGGAAAGATTTGATTGGCTCGAAGGTGGGGCCAGAGGAAAAGAGAGAGCTGGGGAAAGGCTGGGGTTAGTTTGAGAAAAGATTTAAAAAAATTTGAAAAGGATTTTAATTTGTTAAACGAATTTATGAGAACTATAAAAAATATATTCGACTAGGTTTTAAAAATTTTAAATAAATGAATTTTGGCGGAATACGAAAATATTTCAAAACGCATCCGGGTCGGGTCCAAAATTTCAGATTTTAAATACGAAAAATAAATGCGACTTCCAAATTTTAAAATGAAAGATTAGGTAACGAAAATGCATACCCCCAAGAACAGACGCACGTACATGCGCGTAGCTATTCAAACACGTCCGTCTTACTGAACGGAACGAGAACAAGATGCATGGACGCTTCCACAGGGTTAGGGGTATCATGCAGGCTATGAAATGCAATTTTAATTTATTATACATGATCTAAAATGTTATATGATAAAATGTGTGATGTCAGTTGAAAAGTCAATATGCAGTATACATGAGATGCACGTGTCTATTTAATAAGCCAGGGTAGTCTATAAATATGAATCAACCAGTTCAAGCAAGCGGGTCGGGTCGAATGCAATGAAAAATGTAAAATTACTATTCACACCCAAACACGATAAATAAATAAAAGGCCACAGATATATAAACACGGGAACTGGAATTGGTATAAATGAACTCGGTTGTTACAAGTATTGCCGCACAGGGCTCTGAATTGAGCAACGTTCTGGTGTTGATTTCTCGTCCCTTTATATACATGGAATTTAAGGATCTATATCCCGGCAGGTACTTTATTTGGTCGTACCAACCCGGATAGGCTCGTCCAGTCTTAAAAATTTGACCGCCCGCTTCGCTCACCTGATGAGCTCGTATCTGTTGAGCAAAATAGTCATCCAGGGCGGCTTTAAAAATGGTCTCTTCCTTTGCTACTGAACAAGCCGGAAGAGGGTTCGATGTCTCTTCTCTGTCGTCGTCAAGGATAATCGGACGGTCTTTAGCTGGAGGATCTGGCTGTAACATCATCCCGACCATGTCTTGGAACAAAAGCGCCATTCGTTTTATGTTGGCAGCTTATTCCGCTGCCTCTTTGTCCTTCTTCTCGAAGATTCTGCGGAGGAACTCAGCATCAGTTTCTTGTTCATGACGCTGCTCTGACGACGTCTTCGGGCTTTCTTTTGGCCCAGTGAGTGCGGCCATCTGTGTTAACATTTCCTGGAGCATCTGTTGCTGCTCCTGGGCCTTTGTTATGGATCTGGTGAGTGGTCGATGGCCCGTAGAGATACGTCTATCCTCTTTTTTGGATGCCATATAAACAGTGTGCACCACCATGCCTCCAGACTTAGGGCGTTTGGGTTCAATACCTGTGCGATTCATCGCAGGCGCAGGGATCTTCTCCGACCTTCTCCTTTTATGGGCGGTCGAAGTTGAGGGGGCCATTGCAGCGGGCACCCAAGTAGACGACACCTTCTGTGGTAGACAGGGTGGTCCTTCTCTTGCCGAACTTTCATCTTCTTCGGTTGGCGAGAGTAGTCTTGGTTAATCACAAAGTTTTGGACCTATCGCCAGACTCTGTGAATTTTGGAGGACAACCGCTGAGGGGGTTGTTCTAGCTCTACCTTTGTAACATTTTCCACAGGTGGAGGAGATCTTTTCAGCATGGCAGTCAGAGAGTTCTTGCGGACCTTTCTGAATGGTTCAAAGCTGTTCCCAGTTGGAACAGCAGCATCAATTTCCATCATCGAAGCTGGTGGAGTCAATCCAGAGGGAGAGCTGCCCCCAGCTTTTCTCACTCGGTGCCAGTGGCAACGTCGAGCGTGTCGAGCGGACGGTATTAGTTCAGTTATGGGGGTGGTTCCCTCATGCCCCCTGTCCTGGTGAAGGGTTGCTGTTGGTGCCAGCCTATTGAAAACTAACGTCCGTTGAGTGGGGATGGCCAACCTGTCGAAGGCAGACTTCCGAGCAGGAGAAGCAGCCTTGGTGACTTTGCCTGAAGCGGAAGTTGGAGCGGACTATCTACCGAAGACTAATCCCTTAGCAGGAGAAGCCTCTCTGATGACTTCGTTCACTGGAGCAGGGATGGCTATCCGTTTCGGGATAACCCCTTAGGTATCGCGGGCTTCTTCACCGGCCCATTGGAGTTTTGGCCCAGTTTGTTGAAAACCGAGGTGCTAGATTTGGGCGACCCGTTGAGAGGGGCCGCAGTAGTTATAAGCCGATCAAAGACCGACTTCTTCGGAGCTTCTTGTAACTGCAGTGGGGCATTGAAGCTCATTGGTGGGAGCATGGTCCCGATGAACAGTCCAGTGGTGGCCTGAGTCACCTGTTCCACCGGCATCGTAAAAAGGGAGGCCGCTTGAGGCCCGTAGGTCACTCTTCCGGCAAGGACGGAGTGGGAGTTGTTGCAGTTAGTGCAATTTGAAGCCATTTATCTTCTGTTTTTTCTGCACGGAGCAAGATACCAAATCTTAGTACTTCACATCCAAGGGCAACCATGTCAAACCGTGATTCGTTCGCGAAACACGACACACGAAATGTGGAGTAGGAAGAGGAAAAGAGTCCCACCGGGCGTGCCAGAATCTGTTCTCCGCCAAATATGGGAGATGGAACCGCGTAGGTTCGTCTTGCCTGAATTTGGGGCAGATGCTATTTGGTATTATCCGTCCACCTCTCTGAAAATGCCAAGTTGATTTATGGCACCGTGTATTGGAGGTTTAGACGGATGCGGCCGATGTAGCAGATTTCGTCAGATTCCCTCTCGTTTAAGGGTTTTTTTATTGTGGGGACGCTCTTCCCTGCAGGCGCAATCCCCTGCAGTTAATTACGCTACCGCATCGCGGTAATCACTTTCTTCTTCTCCAGATGGTCACTTTGTGTCGTGTATGTTTGTTTTATTTTTGGTTGCTCGTGAATTGTATACAGAGACTAATTTATGTTGTCGCCCGTAGGGCGTGGATTAGTCCAAATCCGTATTTTCTTAGATTTGGTTTTGGGTTGGGTTTAAGGATCATTAATCTCATTTGAGACTAAGATCAACTTAAACGTTTGTTAAGTATACGTTAGTCTAATTTTAGACTAAGATCTACTTAACAGGATTATTTAGATCCAACAAAAGAGCATTTGGGTTCTATTGTTTTAGTTTAGGGACTTTGCGGTCCAGTTTAAAGACATCATAGTCTGTAAAGTTTAAAGACATCATAGTCTATGAGTTTAAGGACCTCATAGTCCATAAAGTTTAAGGACATCGTAGTCCATGAGTTTAAGGACCCCACAGTCCATAAAGTTTAAGGACATCTTAGTCTAGTTTAAAGACATCATAGTCTGTTTGGTTTTGGTTCAACCGTTTGGGGATGCACCAAAAGTTATCGGTTATTGGGACCCTCCACCTCTCTGAAGACGTTGAAGAATTACAACGACATATATCAGAGGTATGAAGAGATGTACCCTTAAACCAATGTTGATTGAAAGGCTTTGGGAATTACTTTGAATGTCATGTGGGATGATCAATTTTGGAAGACAATAGTATAATTAGGGTTCAGTTTCAAGGGATCTTGCCTCTGGAAGACTTAGCTAATTTGGGCTAAGATTGGCTCGAATATAGTGTTAAACACTAGAGTACATTCGGCGCTCACGTGCTCCCACGTGAGGCGCTTAAAGTAGTGTTAAACACTAAAACTGAAGCGCTCACGTGGGGTCACGTGAGGCGCCTGAAGATGGGGCCTTGTGTCTTTTGTTTTACTCCCAAAATATATAAGTGTTAAACACTTGATCCTTATCACCATCACGTGTGGACACGTGAGGGTATCCATACGTTGGATATTAAAAGTATTTGTCAGGGGTCACGTGGGGACACGTGCGGCACCCTAAAAGTGAAACTGCCTTGGCTTTACTCTCTTTTGTTTGAGGAGCTTTTTATGGGTCACGTGGGAACACGTGATACACCCTAAAAGTGAAACTGTCTTTGTTATTTTCCTTTTTCCCTTTTAAATAAGTGTTAAACACTTTAGGAAATCTTTTTTTTCTGGTTCAAAGAAAGGGGGGTCACGTGTTACCACGTGATCATCAATATGCATGTAATTCTGAGTTTCAAGTCCCTTATTAACTTCTTTATATATATAAATTTAATTCTTCGGAAATTTGCATAGCAGAATCTCCTCAATAAGAATTAACTTTTCAATTTTATGGGGAGATCTGCTTCTGCAGATCTATCACCATGAGGAAGAACTAAGTTCTTATATTAGGGGTTAAACCCTATCCTTGTTGGAGGAATTAAATTCCTATATGTTTTTGTGAAAGAATAGAATTCTCTTTACTTAGGTCTTTTCTTAGCTTTTAGATCTGCATGGTAGAATCTTCCCGATGAGAATTAAATTCTCAACTTATGGGAAGATCTGCTTCTGCAGATCTTCAACCAGAGGAAGAACTAAGTTCTTATTTAGAAGAGTTAAACTCTTGGTTTGAGAATTAAATTCTCTTTTGTTTTGTGGGAATTTATGGAATGATCTCATTTCTTCTCTTACCTAGAGTTTCTTTCTTCTCTGAAGAGATCTTCTCTCTGAAGAATTAAATTCTCTTTTTCTTTTTGTTTTTAGGGAGAGGTCATTCTCTTTTTTTTTGTTCTTTCAATCCTCTCCTCTGTCTTCTCTTTTTTCTTCCTTCTTGGCTCCTATTTATAGAAGAAAGAAAAGAATCAGTTTGTTTAGTCAATCTTTCATTGAAAGATTTTGATTGATTTTATAACCAACATGATCTTTTAGATCATTCGATGAATTTTATTCACCATTGGATTTTTAATCCAAAAGATATTTTATTTGTTGTTCCTGGCAAGTTTTAGGAAAATATTTCTTTGTACAGAATCTTTCTATAAATTGGTGATTTTTAGTCACCATTGGATTTTTAATCCAACGGTGCTCCACTTTACAGAGTGCAATCTTTTTTGTTTAGAAAGATCTAGGGAAATATTTTTCCAATTAGGGCTTTTGATTCCCTTTAATTAGAATTTAATTCTATTAGTTCAGAGCGTTTAGGAGTCTATCGCGTGTTGGCACGTGACCTCACTGATTAAGTAATTAATTAGAATTTAATTCTATTGGTTTAGAGAGTTTAGGACTCTATCACATGTTGGCACGTGACCTCACTGATTAAGCAATTAATTAGAATTTAATTCTATTGGTTCAGAGGGCTCAGGAACCCATCACGTGTTGGCACGTGACCCCACTGATTAATCATTTAATTAGAATTCAATTCTATTAGTTCATAGGGCTCAGAAACTCATCACGTGTTGGCACGTGACCCCTCTGATACAGCATTTAATTAGAATTTAATTTTATTAGTTCAGAGGGCTCAAGAACCAATCACGTGTTGGCACGTGACCCCATTGATTAAGCATTTCCAATTGTTTATTTTATTCAACGCATATAGGCTTTGCCTGTAAAAGGTCACGTGTCTGCACATGAGACCCGGTCACGTATGGGCACGTGATGCCCCCTTTGGGGGTTTTCCTTACTTCTTTATTTATATATTTTATTTAGTTCCTATGAGGGAACAAATACTTTTAATTCTTTTTAATTAGAATTTAATTTTATTAATTCAGTAGGTTCAAGAGCCCATCACGTGTGGGCACATGACTTTATCAATTAGGCATTCAGGCGTAAATAGAATTTGCCCATAAAAAGATCACGTGTTTGCACGTGAGGCCCGGTCACGTGTGAGCATGTAATGCCCCATTTGGGGGTTTTCCTTGCTATTTTGTTTGTATTTTATTTAGTTCCCATGAGAGAACAGAAGCTTCTCTTTTTCTGCTTGACAGGTCAGACCATAGGGTCCACCCTGAGCTTATGAGATATGATTTTGGGGTCGATCCCAGGCATGTCGGCGGCGCCCAGGCAAACACGTCAAAGTTACTTCTGAGGAAGTGGACCAAGTCGCCTCGCTAAGTCCTCATCACGAGCGACCGGATCTGAACGGTTCATTCATCGTCCCCTTCCACGAGGGGGGCCTCTGTTAGTGGCTCCACCAGGGTCCCTCGGACCTCTTTTTGCTCGTCTCGAGTGTCCAGAGAACCCTTGATATCATCCTCGTCATCAATGTCATTGTTTGGCCGCTCAGACGTAGATGTTACAGTGAAGTAAACCTTTGCGTTTTGTTAGTCCCCGTAGGCCCGACCTATCCCGCTTTAGTTGAGCGTGAACTTCATCGCTAGGTGGTAAGTCGATATCTGGGCCCGGAGGGAGTTCAGTGTCGGGCGACCGAAGAGGACGTTGTAGGCCGATGGGATTCTCGCGACGATAAACTCCACAGGCACGATGTGCGTACGGCCCGCCTCCCCGATGTTAAATTGGAGGGTGATTACCCCTTCCGCAAGGATGGAGTGGTTAGTGAACCCTGACAGGACGTGGGCGGTCGGCCTTAGGTCCGATGGGGTGAGTCCCATTCGCAGAAAGCAGTCATAAAAGAGAATGTCCGCCGAGCTTCCTGAGTCGACCGATATCCTCTGCATTTTGTAGCGGTGGACCCGAGCTGTGATCACCAGGGGGTCGTTGTGAGCAGGGATATTCCGTGGAGGTTCTCGTCGGTAAAAACGATCGGCTTAGCTGGTTTAGCCTTCTTCCTCGGGTGGCCGCCAGTCGCCTCGATCGGTGAGGGATGCCGCGTCTAGTCAGTCTTCGTCGTGCCCCCCACTGATATGACCATGATTTGGTCAATTGTCAATTCGCTGGGAGGGGGATGGTGCTCTTGCTCACGGTCGGCTGTCGCTTGTCTCGTAAGTAGGTTGCCAGGTGCCCCGAGCGGATTAACTCCTCGATGTAGTCTCAGAGCTGCTTGTAGTTCTCGGTGGAGTGGCCCTGCAACCTGTGGAAAGCGCAGTCGGGGCCCCGGGTGCGCTTTTCCGCCCTATTCGAGACTGGAGGAGTTTGAAGAACCTCTCGCCCTTAGCCTCCTCCAACAGTACCGTCTGGGAGAGGTTGAGCGGGGTGTACTTCAGAAACTTTGGGGAATAGGGCTTTGGCCGCTCAATCTTCTTTTTCTTCTCCCTGGCCCTATTCTTCTGATCAGCTTATTCTGTCCGGGGCAGGTTGGCGTTCACATCGGACTCAAGCTGGATCTCACGTTCAGTCCAGGCCTTCACCACGGCCATGGTCATAGGTTGAGTTAATGCAAAGGAGCGTAGCCACTCCTTGTACTTAAGACCCGACCTAAGAGCCGTAATGACCGTCTCGTCCCGGTGTTCTTAGACCTCAAGGAGGGCGTTGTAGAAGCGGGTGACGTACCCTTTGAATGATTCTTTGTCCCCGCTCTTTATGGCGAAGAGATGATCAACGGTTTGCTTCTGCCGCCTGTTTCCGACGAAATGACCGAGGAACAGGGTGGCCAGCTCATCGAAGGTTGAGATTGAGCGTGGCGCAAGTCCTCGAAACCAGTCTCGTCCAGAGCGGATGAGAGTGGCGGGAAAAGCGCAGCATTGTGCGGCGTCGGAACAGTCCTAGAAACTCATCCCGGTTGTGAACGCTTCCAAATGGTCTTTCGGATCGGACTTCCCGTCGAAAAGGGAGACCTTCGGGGTCTTGTTCCAGAAGGAGACATGGACGGCAAGTAGCTCTTTGGTGAAGGGCTTCGTGAGCGAGTCGGCGGCATATTTAGCCCCGTCGCTTGAAGGACGATTTTCCCGATGGATGCCTTCGATCTTCTTTTCGAGGGCGTCGAGTCGGCCGTGGTATACCGATGATTCAACATACTCTAATTTTTACCCTCTGCTGCCGGAGACCTATGCCTGGCCACGGCCCCGGTTCCGTTCGATGAGGCTCCTTAGGTCCCCCGACGAGGTCGTGCAGGGTTGCCTAGCACGGCAACAAGGTTTCGGGAAGCATCGTACATGCCAATTTAAAATTTTAGCCATTCTAGCCAATCCTAATATATAATCGTTTACTAGAAATCCGACGAAATAAAATGCAAACAACTTTGCAAGTAAAGTGAACAAGGAATACAACCTTTGTAGACCGGTCCATCACTTCATTAGCTCCGTGTAGTAATCCCTTCGCTGCGATCATGAAGTCCCGGACTCTAGAGGCTCTCATGAAGAAATGAACATGCTTGCATCGAAGTCTTCGAGGCCGAAGATGATCTACGTCAAGGAGACACTAACCCAAGCTATCTCTTCACTAATTGTAGAATTAGTGAAGCAAACATCCTAAACTAAATGGCAAATAGTAGAGGATGATGAAGTGGGAATTTTGCTCACTTTAGAAATGAATTTCTCACTCATCTTCCATCATCTCCATGGAAGATAGAAAAGCTTGAGGAAGAAGAAGAAGGAAAACTCTCATGATCATTATTCAAAAGATAATTGCAACCATGGGCGAGTTAAGCATCATATGCTAACCCTTGTAGAGACATAATTATGGTTAGGATAATTGGTTGGGTTAATAAATATCTTAGGCAAAAACAAAAGAGTGGACTTGGTCAATAATCACTACAAGCTTCTACAAGCTATCATCCATGACAAAATGCCACCATTTTGTAATTACCAAAATAAATAAAACCCTAGCAATTAAACCAAGCATGGTGTAAATCATACACACACCCAAGTTGCATGTATCATCAAACATGACACAAAATAATGTACACTTGCATATACCACATATATACAATGTGCACAAACTAAGTGAGAAAAGAAATCTTAAGTGAGCTAATACTAGTTAATGTAAATTAATATATCAAATATATAATTATACATTAGATTATCAAATCAACTCTTGATTTAATAATCCGGCTATAACACATATAACCGACTAATATCTTATGTAACAACTTATCGAATCAACACTTGATTCGATAACCCGGCTATATCGCATATAACCGACCAATGTCACAAATCGCGAGAATAGAATACAGTATCACATATCGTATTAATCTCGGTCCCACAAAAATCACATATGCGCTCCTACTCCGTTTCGCTTGAACTAGGAAACCTCTGTGTAGTACTCTAAAGACTCGTCAATACGCCGGCAGTAGGTGATGATCATATCAAACACCCACAAGCCGCAAGCGGTCTACTAAACGTAACGGCCACCCGGGTATTGAGCGATTGGAAGATCAACAAGCAAGCCTTTTCACACTCCTGCGAATCCAATCAGTAACACTACCGTACAGTCCGGTCTCTTCGTCTGATATGTCGCATATCTCCTCTAGGGGTGGTAAACGTCAGACCCCAGTAACTCGATAAGTCATGCCGATGTGAGGCTCATAACGGGTCGTGAAACTACTGATAACACTTACCGGTATATCTCTGAAGCAGCCCTGGCCAGGGACTTCCTGTTATAGCCAATCGAGCACAGCGCAACATCAACCCCCAATACCGGGAGAGACGAAACCCCTCCTATCACTCATTGCCTCCATGTGATTCGGGATTGTACCCAAAAGCTACCGTTTTGTACGTTCTCTTGAACGTGGTAAGGTGGAAATCAAAGCACAATGAGAATCACACAAGATTCTATGACGATCTCGGGTCTACAAACTAACATGTACCAGTGTCACCAGAGAACTGCCATCTGACGTGAGGTATAATACCATCTGGGAGTTCTCGGCGAGTCCGTCCAGTGTATCCAGTCTCCACTGAGCACCCGTATACTATCTCTGATGTCAAACACCAATGGATATGGGATCATCCATCGTCCATCTACATGGGTCGAGAAGCTATACGCTAGTCTACTCTGGTATATCGATGCCCTGTCTCGATACACCCACGACTAGGAACATTTGAAGGATATACTTACCGACTACTCTGTCTCCACTAGTATGATCTGCATCATAATCCTGGTAGTCAAGTACTAATCCTAAGGGCTTTATCAACGTGTAATAGAGAGACAATAAGTGTACATGTTAAGATAAAGAGCAACCAGATAGCATATTATCATGTCGAGCAAGAAAGTCATCCCTATATATGTCCAAACATCCACTACAATATATATCGTATGTACAGTAATGACCTCTAGGGATACATATAACTAACAATCTCCCACTTGCACTAGGGCCATCTGTCGTAGTGTCCAATACCCAACAATCAGCAGTGGTTGTAGTATCTCATACACAACCATCCCATAAAAGTCTTCTGGGAAAAGGCTTTTGTGAGTGGATCCACCATGTTGTCCTCTGTGTCTACTCTCCTAACCTCGATCTCCCTGGAGATCATCCATCTCTATGATCAGGTAATACTGCCTTAGAATATGTCTGGATCACTGATGGGACGGGGGTTCCTAGGCCTAAGCCACAACTCCATTGTCACACAATGGTAGGAACAAAGTTCATCTCATGAACTTATATACATCCAGACTACCTCTTTGGTAGTATCCTTGGTAGCAATGTATCCAACCTTTATCGTTTAGTTTGCCACGGTATCTAGCTTGGAACTCTTCCAACATACCATCCCTCCACTGAGGGTAAAGACAATGCCTGTGACTGACATTCAGTCGATCTTATCACCCTGGAAGCTTTCCAGTGATTCTCCCCAGGATCGATTGATACCATCTTACTACACCTAGTGAGAATCCTAACATCCACTTAGATCTATCTCATAGATCCAAAACCCAGGATTTAGGAGGTATCACCTTGATCCTATATGGAGAATCCTTGTGATAAGAGGAGATTGACCGAGTGTAGCATAGGAAACACCTTTCCTATCAAGAGTGTGTCATCCACGTACAATACGAGGAAGACCACAATACTCTCTACTACCCTTTTGTATATACAAGGTTCATTTACTATTTTGATGAAGTCAAACTCTTTGACTACCACATCAAAACAGATGTTCCAACTCCGCGATGCCTGCTTTATCCTATAAAGCAACTTGAACACGTTTCCGCTGCTCCCAATGTCTACGAATCCCTCTGGTTGTGTACTTATAAATGCTCTCTTCTAAATCATTATTTAGAAAAGCAGTCATGACACCTCAACCGCCAGATATCGTAGTTATGGTATGTAGCAATGGCAAGTAGGATCCGGATGGACTTAAGCATAGGCACTAGAAAAGGTTTCATCATTGTACATACCTGGTGGATGACGAGAACCTTTTGCAACAAGTCTTGGTTTTGAAAGTCTCAACTTATCCATGTACACCAAGTAATCTTCTCAAGATATACTTGCTCCTGATGGGGATTTAACCCTTCAGATAAAGCAACCAAAGTCCAAACCTTGTTGGTGTACATAGATTCCATCTCAGATCGCTTAGCATCCAGCCATTCTTACAGAGTCCCCACTCTTGATGGCCTGCTCGAAACTAGTTGGGTCATCATCTCATGATGCAATCCTCGCTCCCACTGTTATTGAGAAAACCGAAGTATCTCTCAGGCGGATGAGGAACCCTACCAGATCGGCGGAGAGGCTGAGGTTCGTTGGGAACTATTGAATCCTCCGGTTCTACCAAATTATCAGCTGTAGTTTGTATAGCTGGAACTCCTTCTAGTTCTACCTCATGACCACTAATTTCTTCACAAGAAATCCCTTTTCCAAAAAGGTGGCATGCTGAGAAACAAAACACCTTTTACTCCTCAGTGTGGTAGAAGATATTCCCTCGCAATTGCTTGGGATATCCAACAAACTTCCACAGAACTGAGCTTGCCTTGAGCTTGTCCGGATTTTTCTTTTGACATTGGCCGGACAACCCCAAATCTTAACTTACTTAAGAGATGGGCTCTTCCCATACCATATCGCATATGGAGTGGTAGGCACCCGATTTGGTTGGAACCCTATTCAATAGGTATGCAGCTTCTCAAGCGCATAACTCCCAAAAGATAATAGGCAACTCAGTAGTAATCATCATAGAGCGCACCATATCATATAGGGTGCGATTGCTCCGCCCCGATACACCGATGTGCTGTGGTGTATACGGAGGAGTAATGCCGAGAGAGAATCTCATTCTCATTTAGAACAGTCCAGGAACTCCGTGCTCAAATATTCTCCTTCCTGATCACATCAAAGGGTATAATACTTATTCCCGTTTTGGTTCTCTACTTCTGACTTATATTCTTTGAATTTCTCAAAAGTTTCAGACTTGTATTTCAACAGGAACATATGTCCGAATCTTGAAAGATCATCAGTGAATGTAATGAAGTTACAAAGAACCGGTCCTGACATGTATAGACAGGGGACTTACATACATCATCATGTATCAATCCCAAGAGATCACTAACTCTTTCTCTGTTTCCAATAAACGGAGCTATGGTCATTTTATCTTTGTGACATGACTGGCAAGTTTCACAAGATGTAAATTCAAATTGATTTAAATATGCATCTAAATGTAACTTAGCTAGTTGTGTCGCATTGATATGACCTAGTCTACAATGCCTTAAGAAGGATTCGTTCATTTCTGAACTTTTCCTCTTGTGTGTGTTCTGTACGTTAAGAACTGTAGTTTGATTTAGAACGTATATACTTTTAAATAACGTGCCTGAACCGATCAACTCTTGATTTAGGAAATGTTCAAAACATTATCCAACAATACAAAATTATATCCTTCTTTACATAATAAAGAGACTGATATGATGTTGTATATCAGCTTCGGTATCTAATAACATTCATTCAGAATTAATGTATTTGGTAATACAGGGTGATAACTACCAACAAGGTTGGCTGCAACACTTGCACCGTTTCCAACTCTTGAAACTTATCACCCATTCCCAGTTCTCTACCTGTCTGTAGCCCATGTAACGATTACATATATGGGATCCTGATCCGGTATCTCATACCCAGGACGTAGAGGATACAGAGAAACAGTTCTCGGTAATGAACATACCCGAAAAAGATGCATCAGCATGCACTTTTTTCGTTTGGGCGGCACGGGAATCCTGGTAATCCCCTATTTCCTGCTCGGTCTTATAACAATTATAAGTTGGAGCGGGACTAACGTTCCCTAACTCAGTATAACAAGCGGGTTCGGTCAATACATCCATATTATTATCTTGATTAAGGCGTGACATGGTCGCTACCTGGAGAGAGAGAAGAAAACACTCTGCGTATGCTCTTGCAAGATTAGATTGGTTATTATTTTATCTAATCAGGATGGCTTCCACTGTTTTAGTCAAATTTTCCTTCAAACCTTAAAAGGAAAGACTGGTCGGGATTAATTACACCTTACAAGTTCGCCAATCTTTCGGCCAGGCCAGTATCGGTACTTTGAGGGAGGTTCCATGTGCTTTCGCACGGACCTAATTAAAATAAACCTCATTTTCCCAGAAGCGTAACCTCGTTAACACCTTTCTAGACACCTACTTGATTAGCTAATTGTAATGTGTAAAAACTCTCCCAGGAGTAACTCTTACTCGCAGTGGATATCAGGATCCAACTATCTCATATAAGGTATGCAATCTCATTGCAAATTTCAACACTTGAAATTCCCGATAATATTTTGCCCCCAGTGTCCTATGACCTTGACGGAAGTCAACAAACCATAAGCTGCTAGTCAAGTTCTACCCGTACATTTCATAATTGAATTAAACATATCTGCATGACCCTTGACGGAGGTTGTAACAACCCCAAACTTTCTGTACAACTTTCTGTACAATTTTTTTCAAAATTACAGAAAAGGGTATTTTTGCCTGAGCACAACTTATAAGTTTGTTTTGTTTTTAAATAGCAAGAAGGAGCCTGTAGCTCATTGGTAAGACCTTACACTGCTGAACCAAGCCACCAGAGTTCAAATCCCATACCCCACATTATTTTTAATATTATTTCTTTTTAATATTTTAGAAGTTCAAGGGTTTACACGTGCATAACTCACAAAAACCACACTACACCCAAAAATTTAACAGCACCAGTGAGTAGATGAAGAGGCAAGGGGGACCCCCACCAACTGACTCGGCCGAGTCGGCCGGCGGACCGGCCGACTCGGGCCGGCGCTGCCTGCCGGACTCGGCCGGACGGCCGAGTCCCCAACACCAAAGTTGGGGCTCTTGGCATTCTCTACCCCCCTGCACACTTCATTTTCCCAGATCGGTTCCAGAGAATTCATAAAGCCTCATTTACTCCATTTTTAATACATTTTAATATATTTTTACATTTTTTCAATTAAACTCTTCATCTACCCTAATCCTAGCATAACCCTATAAATACCACCCCTAAACACTACCCCCTCACCCCAAAATTTTGAGCAAACTCTCAAGAAATTCCTAGAAACCCTAGCATACTTTGGAAGAAGCGAAAGGCGAAGCTCCGGCGAATTTTCCGGCCATCTTCCGACGACGATCCTAGGAACTCCCGACGACGAAACGATGCACCGTTGACTCCTCTCGTCTCCCCTTCCTCTCCTCTGTTAACTAAACCCGTAAGTCCTAATTCGCTCTTCTCTATTCTTATTCTAAAATACGGAATTACAAAACCCGACGGAATCGGAACAAATCCAATTTCCGATTCGGTTTCTTCCTAAAACACACTTTTCTTTAATACAATTATGCTAAAATCAATTCATGTTGACTATTAAATACTAACTAATCATATTGAAAAAGTTCTATATCAAAAGTAATTGCTATTTCCATTTACCGTATTTTTTCATTAAAATACCAAATAGTTTCTTTTCAATATTTAAACCATCAAAACCTTGCTATACTTTTAAATAGATCACGAGGTAATGACCTACCTCCTCACAATACTCATATGCAACATAGCACAATACTCTCGGGAATATAGAATACGGGAAAACGACATCTTTACAAATAAATACCATTACTAATAAAACCATTTTCTAAACGATTTAGTATTTTTACAAATCTTTGCAAAGCGCCGCTGCAACCCATTTGGGGAACCCGTTCGGGATGGTGCGGATTATCGCACATTCTCGGGCTTAGTAGTGCGAGATGCAGACCTCCGCAAGGAGCATTCGGTCTCGAAAGATTTAAAATACGACATCTTAAGAAAATGAGATTTTTAGAAAATATAAAATATATATTAAAATTATTTTTATATAATATGTAACATTAAAATATCTATTTTGAAATAATATAAATATTACAACTCTTTTCAAAAATCACAAGAATCATTTTACGTTAAAATACTATGAATTCCATACAAAGTCAATATTATAAATAAATACCTTTTATTACGAATTTTGGATATTTTCACTAGAAATATCACAATTATAAAATCCACATTTATTACAACTCTAAAGACGATAACTAAATACTTGGGGAGTATTTTGAAAACCGTAGAAAAGTATTTTTACATAAAACCCACTTAAGTTCTATAAATTACCCTAAGGACCCTAGTAAACATAGGTTTAAGCGGGACCAATCTCTTGAGCCTCAGGGAGCCGGAGAAGTGGGTGCTTGTCTATCTAAGATAGACAAATTAACAACGGTGTTATCAATACGGTAATCGTCTTTGAAAAAGACACAAATCCTGCCGCCCATGTGCAGCGTTTACCGATAACATCAAAACAATCAGGACTTCAATTTACTTTTCTAATTGTCTGACTCAGATGAGTCTCTTTAATAATCTGACATGAATATGATTCAAGTACAATCTACAATCTATAATCTACAATATTACAATTCAATATGAATCCATGAATCCATTATTCCATATATTCAATCTATCAATCTATATAATTTGACTGAACCGAACCATGGATATACATTCCATTTACATGATTCTCCAATTACATCCATTTACCTGATTCTCCAGTTACATCCGTTTACCTGATGCCCCAGTTACAGCCATTTACCTGATTCTCCAGTTACATCCGTTTACTGATATCATGGTTTCAATAAGTCATCCAATTATACAATCTACATTACAATACAATTCAAGTTACAATACAATTACAATACAAACAATACAATCAAGACACTACGGGGTTTAAGGGGTAAATTGGTATGAAAGGTGTTAGAAGTGGAACGAGACAGTAAGATTTAATACACCTAACCTGAATCCAGTTGCTGTTGTACCGTGGCATAAACGGTTCCTTGTACTACACTTGCTTCTAGTCTCTGGCATATAGAGACTCCTCTCGTATACACCGGCATCCTTCTGTACCAAGCTACAAATAACAGCGTTAACACTAAAACAAGATAATACAACTTTAAAAGCTACCTTCTCTTTCTGTCTATTCTAGTTCTCCCTTATTTTTGGGACTTACCGAGCGATTTGTTCGCTGACGACATTATCTTTCTTTCTTCTTTGAATGTCGTCAGGTGATCTAGACATTCCTGAGATCGAGCCTATTGCTGAAGACTTGAACCAATTCAGTGAAGACCCCGAGCTTTAGTTCATTGTACACTTTCATTTCAGTACCTTTTCATTTCTGTTATGTCATTGTTTAGGCATTACTTTATTTCAGTTGTATTTACTTTCCATGCATTGTACAGAAAGAATGTGAATAAATAAAGTTGTTGTTTTATTATATCTTGTCTCTTGTGCATTTACTTTTATATTGCTTAGATACGCTTAGCGTATTTACTTCGCAGTAAATACGTAGCGGCCTCATCGCGTCCTCTGCTCGTATACTGGGAAGCGGGGCGTGACAGAGGTCAACAAGGCCGCACGACTACCCTAATCCAATCGTATCTCATGCTTTTGCAGATAAGCAAAAATTACTGCCGCACACTACGCCTTGATGAAAGCCAACAAACGTAGTACGAATACTATGAAGTACTTATCTGAAATGACGGAGGGCTACGACAGGTTTTTAAGAAAACCCTTTGCGTAATGAACTTGATCTCGTTGTAAAATCGAGTGATTTTGTAAAGGAGTGTTTTTGAGGCTTTTACTAGTTTTGCTAAAGAGATCACTCCCGGTGAATGGATCTCGGCTCTTTCCTTATCGAATAAGGTGCAGGATATTTCACAAATACCACTATGCAAAGCAAAAACTGTAGAAGCAATCAAAAAACAAACCGAGGGTTATAGCATCTGCCAGTTATTGCTAAAGTGGTCACTCCCGGTGAAGAGATCTCGGCTCTTTCCTTATCGAATAAGGTGCTGGATATTCTACAAGGAATACCGCTATGCAAAGCAAGAACTAGAGCTACCAGTTTTTAAAACAAGTTTCTACAATATCTTTTAGGTTTCTTTTATTTCATTAATCTCATTAATGAATTCCCATCATAATATGCTTCCTAAGCATCACATATGAAACGAAAACAACAATATATATATATAAGCATTCGTCTCAGAATATACACAGTGATCATATCACAGAATATCGCAACAGAAATCATCAACATATGAAATATTGGATATATTAGGATTTCCGTGTTTTAGAATAAGCCAGTATAAAATACGGATTCCACGGTCGCGATGAATAGCCAAACCCACATCCCTAGACCTCTACGTGAGCGGCAAGCAACCTTACCAATTCTAGAGTTAGGAGATCCGGTCTCGACTCCTCGAGATGGTCTCCCACTGTACCCTAGAACCCGGTCACTTGTGCTCCCCGCCTTGGGTCATCCTAATGCGGAAAAGTAAATAATATATACCAACGGTGACATCTTCCTCAACCCGGAAGCGCCCCAATAAAAGAATATTACATACAAGTTTTTACATGAATGAAAATGAAAAACTCTCATCTCACATACAAAACCCCGGCTATTCAAAACACGACGATCTAATATAACATATCACAGAAACACATAACATCACATGTCATCAACGTAAGTAAATATGCGTATCTTAATTGTCATTGACATATAGCAACGAAACCGGGGATACACCACATATTACACTTACGGTCGCAGAAAAGAAAGTGAAAAACTACAACAGTTGGAATCCGCAACCACCTTAGACATCATAAACCCAATATATCACATATACTGGATTTCATGCCTAACCAAATGAGTTCCTTAGACATCACATGCCTAACAATTATAAACCCCGCATTTTAGTCTCGATCTCGAAAACACTTTTCAATATCAAGTCGGGAAATTCAACAAGATTTCTGACATCCTGATCGAATGCTCGTCGGAAATTTTAGTAGATGGTCGCACCCCCGATGCCGTCAACGAAGTGCACTAAGGCGGAACTCCGTGGCCGCGAGCACCCGAACGGATGCTTTTGGCGACGGGGTTCTCCTACAGTCACTTGGTCAAGGCTATGGGGAGTGGCTATCTAATAAGATTACCCGGCGAGTATCCGCGTACGCTACGTGATTGCGACGGACTTTTGATCAACATCAAAATCCCGTGGCAACCGATCAAATGAGACTAAACTGCTAGATTTATAAAATTCAAACTAGTTATCTCATAACTATTTGTGGATTCCAAGTATTGTATCCCATCACATGATACCCGGACGACGTTAAACTTTTCGATTGATTCATCAAAGTCCCACAATTCCCCGTGAGCTCAACACTTGAGCACAGTTTAATAATACCCAGAATATGCCACAGTACCTATGCACCAGCCGTAGAAGGGTAGACCCAAGCCTCACTCATGTCGCCACGGAACTGCGGCAAACCCTAGGGTATGACCGCGGTTCCGTGATCTAAAAAGTCGAGTTAGGGCTTCATTCTTCTAGAGGGTTTACAGAATTACTTGCATGATTTTCCGAATACGTTAAACTTAGAAAAATAGATTTTTGACATTCGATCGAACTTTTTAAGTTCGCCTAGACAACATGCAACAACCCAAAACAATGTTAAAACTATGAATACGAAACACTCCGAATTGCTTATAATGTAAGATCACATCACATGCAAACTTAGAAAAAACAAACAACATTTGAAACACCTAAACCCAGTCACTGAAACACACCCAAAAATTTAACCCTAAAACTCACCAAGTGGCCGAGCAGGTCGGATATTGTGAGCATGTGGCCGGCTATTTTCTGGCGAGGGGAACTAAATTTTCTTGTGTGTTCATGTTGCATCCCATACAACATTCTGCAGTTGTTTAAAAAAAATTTTGAATACTTTTAAAATCGACAGAAACTAGTTTTTGGTGTTGCAAGTTTCAGAGTATTTCGGTTTCGTAATCTTAACAAAATCCGTCTAATTTTCTAGTATGGCTCTGATATCACTGCAGGGTTGCCTAGCATGGAAGCAAGGTTTTGGGAGGTATCGTACATGCCAATTTAAAATTTTATCCGTTTTAGCCAACCCTAACATAGAATCGTTTACTAGAAATCCGACGAAATAAAATGCAAACAACTTTGCAAGTAAAGTGAACAAGAAATACAACCTTTGTAGACCGGTCCTTCACTTCGTTAGCTCCATGTAGTAGTCCCTTCGCTGCGATCACGAAGTCCCGGACTCTAGAGAGGCTCCCATGAAGAAATGAACATGCTTGCATCGAAGTCTTCGAGGCCGAAAATGATCTACGTCGAGAAGACACTAACACAAGCTATCTCTTCACTAATTATAGAATTAGTGAAGAAAACACCCCAAACTAAATGGCAAGTAGTAGATGATGATGAAGTAGGAATTTTGCTCACTTTAGAAATGAATTTCTCACTCATTTTCCATCATCTCCATGGAAGCTAGAAAAGCTTGAGGAAGAAGAAGAAGGAAAACTCTCATGATCATTATTCAAAAGATAATTGCAACCATGGGTGAGTTAAGCATCATATGCTAACCCTTGTGGAGACATAACTATGGTTAGGATAATTGGTTGGGTTAATAAATATATTAGGCAAAAACAAAAGAGTAGACTTGGTCAATGATCACTACAAGCTTCTACAAGCTATCATCCATGACAAAATGCCACCATTTTGTAATTACCAAAATAAATAAAACCCTAGCAATTAAACCAAGCATGGTGTAAGTCATACACACACCCAAGTTGCATGTATCATCAAACATGACACAAAATAATGTACATTTGCATATACCACATATATACAATGTGCACAAACTAAGTGAGAAAAGAAATCTTAAGTGAGCTAATACTAGTTAATGTAAATTAATATATCAAATATATAATTATACATTAGATTATCAAATCAACTCTTGATTTAATAATCCGGCTATATCACATATAACCGACTAATATCTTATGTAACTTATCGAATCAACACTTGATCCGATAACCCGGCTATATCGCATATAACCGACTGATATCATAAATCGCGAGAATAGAATACGGTATCACATATCGTATTAATCTCGGTCCCGCACATATCACATATGCGCTCCTACTCCGTTTCGCTTGAGCCAGGAAACCTCTGTGTAGGACTCTAAAGACTCGTCAATACACCGGCAATAGGTGATGATCATATCAAACACCCACAAGACGCAAGCGGTCTGTGTCACGCCCCGCTTCCCAGTGTACGGCGAAGGGGACGCGACGAGGCCCGCTACGTATATACTCAGAAGTACATACTATTGGATATAGTGCCCTCAGAGTCAATTATTGGATCACAGGCACGTGATTGCAATAATTGAGGGAGGACCTATGCCGGTAGGACAGTCTTACTCAAGATGATAGTATGCTATCTGGTTTATCTTTATCATCGTGTACTGCTTTAGGTGACCTTACAGGTCACTATTACGCATTGATAGAGCCCCTGGGATTCTTGCTTGACTGCCAGCAGTATGAGGGCGATCATATACGTGGGAGCTGGGGTCTATAAGCAAATCTTTAAAAGGTCCCTAGTTGTGAGAGTTTCGAGACAGGGCATCGATTCTCCAGAGTAGACTAGTGTATATAGTCGAGACCCCGACGAGGGGCGGTGGCCGGTCTCACAAACCACTGGTGTCAGTTGGTTCACCTAAGATGTATACAGGTGCTCATTGGGTTATGAGTATACCGGACAGGATTCGCCGGGAACATGCTAGTTGGTCTTATACCAGACGTCAGATAGCAGTTCCCTGGTGACATGTGTACAGGTTAGTCCATCGACCTGAGAATCGTCATTTGTCTCGTGTGAGTTCCCACTGTACTTTGATTACTACCCTACCACGCTCAAAGGAGACGTGCAAACAGGTTTTAGTTGGGTACAGTCCCGAGCCACATGGAGGCAGTGAGCGGATGTTCAGGGGTTCGTCTCTCCCGGTATTGGGGGTGAGGTCGCGCTGTGTCTAGGAGAGCCATTACACGAAGTTCTTGGCCAAGGCAGGAGATTTACTGGTAGGTATTCCAGTAATATCTCTGTCACGACCCGCAGGGTACGGAACGTGACTGGCACTTAAGTTTACGGAACGTCTAAAGGCGTCCGTAAAATAAGTAAGCCAAAGCCCAGAAAACAACCCAATGAAGCAAAGGAGTGAAGAAAACCCAATCAATTGAAAGCGAGTTATCAAATAAGTCATGTAAAACACTTTTTTAAAAACAGTACAAATTTTTCCCGAAAATTTCGGCAGAGTCTCCTTTGTAAAAACTGACCCCCAAAAATGGGTACAACAAATATATACATGAATCCACAAAATAGGGCATCCCCAAGCGGGAGCTAGCTCTTCGCCATACGGCGGTCACAAATCCCACGCAATATAAATGACAACAAGCATAATAAAGCATAATGAAGCATAAGAAAACATCATGTCGACTCAAGTGAGTTCGACCCCAAAATACAGCATAAAATCCACAAACCTCACAGTCTCATCTCTAGGTCAAAATACAAATATCTGGTAGAACAGTAGATGGAGTACACTAGATACAAGAATATACAAGGTGGTACAAAAATAACATAACCCACCTATGAGCAAATCTCGAGCTCAGGCAAAAGAGGTAAAAGACAAGTGCGCCCGCCGCTACTGAACTGACGGAGCGGACCTGCAAAAGACTGTGGCACAACGGGGGTGAGTTGCCAACTCGTGAGTAATAAATAACATCTACAAAGGCTATCGTATGCATGCACACAAGCATCCTAGCATCTAAAATACAGGTATGACTGGATGCACTAGCAGGTGTGTATACAGTATCAGTGTGCCAATATGTATGCAACATGAAAATCTGAGGTCTCAATAGGTATATATATAAAAATATCTTATCTCTTTTTGTTTTTGAAACTCTTTTTAGAATGCCAGCAATGTCAATGAATCGACGAAAATCGGTGCCCAGCAACGACACCCAAAAGCTGTCTCAAATCTCATAAATGTACCTCTGGCCTCAGCCGTCCGGCTGACCCATCTCAAATATCAATATCTCATCATCTAGTGGCCACGGTCGGTATCCTCTGGATATCCGCCGTCCCAAACAGTCACCGGTAGGTAATCCGTCCCCTGCCAGGCTCAACGTCATCACCACATTCCTCTTGCCCCGGGGTACCTTACCGGGCCCACCATGTACCCGTGCCGGTTCCTCCACTCCTCGACACGGATTTCCAAAGCCACAGCAAACTCATGGTGGACGACACTTACATCACTAGAAAACCGCAATTTACATGTTTTAAAAATATCATAAGTTTGGAAATTTTGCGGCTTTCCCCCGAAATCCAGCAATATCATAAAATCTCAAGAAATCCTTATAAGTGCATATATCAATGCTAATGAATGCGTATGATATCAATAATCAAGTTGCGATGTGTGATTAATGTATTAAACATGAACAATGAATATGATGAAGTACATGCACATGAATAGCAATCCTAGGGTTTCATTTTAAGGAAATAACACAATTTAAGTATCAATTAATAAAAGGTTTAATTTAAAGGTTATCTAGTGTGGTGGCATGGCAATTACCAGGGTGTGTGTGTAACATGAATAGTGCTCGTGCTGCATATAAAACCTGGTAATGGTGCATGTGTCCTACAATTGAGTTTGCATATATGGGTATAACCTATTGACCTAATTGCAGCAACTATCATGCCAGTATTATTATTCTAATGTCACAAGTGATTAGCCATTTTACTATTTTCCAGTTTACTAAATCTATCGGGCGACTTGCGCCATCCAGACGATCGTCCCCCGTAGATGTTAAATCTACTCACCGGGATTCCTGGCTAGCTGTGTCCGATCACCGCCTTTCCCTTTCGCGCCGCGTCAGACGTCTCCGCGACCGAACCTGTAATTTATATCAAATATAAGGTTACATATCAAGAACGACGCAAAACCCCAACGAAACTACTAAAGTTCGCTAACTGGGTACAACGTGCACAAAGTGCGCGGACACACGCGAAAATCGCAAAAACTGCCGAAAAACGCCGATTTGGGTTACCCGGCAAAACTAAAACCCGACTACCCAAAAACCGCACTCACGCATCCTAAAAGTCGTAGGACAAGCCAACAAAATCATCAAGATGCCACAATTAACTCATCACAAAATTTTAGTAAAAACTAGTAAGCACTAATTGCAATTTGATGCAAACATCGACAATATAGCGACAAGTCAACACCATCCAACGCCAACATTCCAAACTAACCAAAAAGTTAGCCAAAACACAATTTCTAAACCATTGACTAAGCTTAAAAACCTAATTTACTTAACAAAACCTTCTCTTGATTTTTATAAATAGCAAACATAACTCAAACTATATAAGAAATCCTTACTTTAACACTAAAATTTAGCCTAATAAGCAAATTAACCACTTAGCTTAAGGTTAGCAAAACACTAGATAGCAAATTAGGTTTAGTCAACACAAATTAGGTTTAATCAACTCACTAATCAAGCTTCAAATACCAATTCCATACAAAAACCTTTTCTTGAAATCCTAAAATAACAATTTCACATTTCAAAAGTTAACTAATTTAGCAAAGTTGAAACTACAACAACAAGGTAACTATATAGATTAGTCATTAACAACTAGATTAACAAAATAACAACTTAATTAAATTATCATGGTTCAAAACCTAGTTCATTTTTCAAACAAAATCTAAGGAAACTAGATTAACTACACTAAATTAACACTAACCCATAACACATAAGCACTTAAACAAGGAATTTAACAAGATGGAAATTTATACCTCTTGATCACTAGATCAAGCAAGAAGGTTTCCTCCAAAGATGCCTCCTTTCCACATGATTTCAACCATATTAGGCTTGAGAAGAGGTAGCATAAGGATTTTGTGTTGAAAAAGAGAAGGATTTATGGATATTTGTTGAATTTTCTTGCAATTTTTTGAAGAAAATTGAAGAAAAATGAAAAGGAAAAAGATGAAGAAGGGGAGGGTTCAGTTTCGGCCAGGTTGGAGGTAAGGTGGGGGGTGTGGGCAAGTGAGGAAAAGTCTTGGTCAAGTTTCTAAAGTCAAAAGTATCATATATTAACCATTTTATTTAAATTAAATCCATAAACTATCCATTAACTCAAGAAACAACTCAAGAAAGAGAGAGGTCAGAATTTTCTGGTCTTGGCCAAGGCTTGGGCTGTTCTTGGGCTGAGGGAAAAGATAGAGGGGTTTTACAAAAGAAATTTTATGCAAAAAGGCCCCCTACAACTCAAAATTTGCAAGTTTTAGCCCAAAAATCAATAATTTCGTTTCAATTTATAAAAATTGGTTAAAAATCAAAATAAATTACTAAAAATTCATGTTATCACTAGAATATAATTATCATAATTTTAGAGATTAAATTTAGCCCGGAAAAATTTGTATTTATCGCTTATTTAAAGTATTTTCTTACCGGCTTAAAATAATATTAAAAAAATTGAAAAATAGGGAAAAATTTTTAAATGACCAAAATTTCATAATTAACTCATTAGTCACTAAAAACAAGTAATTACCTATCCATTTTAAGTATAATTAGCCCTAAACTGCAAAATATCGAGAAAGACGGTTTTCGGAAAAATACCGAATTTTCACCGAATTTCAGGAAAACACCAAAACGACTTTTCAAGACGCTACAATCTCAGGGTGTTCTGGGCTACACTCCGACACGACTTGTACCGCTTTTGGGGGTCTGACTTTTACCAACCCCCTAGGCCTGCCATGCGATGCTCATAGACGAACGGACCGGACTGTACGGATATTGTCACTGACAGGCTCAGTAGGGTGTCAGGATGAGTTCGCTCATCGACGTCCCTTTTGGTCAATACCCGGTATCCGATCACGTATGGCTAATACCTCTGACGTGCTAGTGGTTAAATCCACAACCAAAGTATTGACGAGTCTTTAGAGTCCCCCGCAGACCGTTTTCTCAAGTTTCGGGCGAAACGCTGTAGAGGCCGTATGGAGATATGGCAGGGTTCGATCTTATACGTGCGGTATTGCACGTATCAAGATCGGACGGATTATACTAGCAGGCTTTGGTTTAATCAGGATTCTAGTATTGTACAGTGTAGATTTTGTCTCTTTGCATTTGTATTCAGTGGGAATACAAATGCGGGCATGTATATGCAGTCGCGGGGTTTTCCTGTAATTTATTACGGGATCAGTTTTCTGAAGTTGCCAGTTTGCATTCCGTTTCGGCCAGTTTTCCTTTGTTCCTTCACGGCCGGATTTTTCCGATGGAGGGGGTTATTTGCAATTCTGCAAATTAGTTATGTGGAGGGGGTTTATTTGTATATGTGGCTTCATGATAGATATAGCATCATGAGATTCTTTTTGCATCACTTGTTTTGCATTAATGAGATGGGATTTGTATTTGAAATTGATGTGAGGCTTGATTTGGTTTATGGTCACCATTCTTTTTCCTACACTCACCTCCTTTCATGGATTTTTCCCACTCCCCATTCTTAGAGGGCCGGCCACCTTTTGTGTGAGGATGAGAGTTCATTTTTGGTTGTGGAGAAAATGTTCATCTCATTTTTGTATCAAAGTTCAAAAGCTCATTTCCATATCTCTCCTCCTTCATCATGGCAACTTCATACCCCATGAGACAAAGCTACTATACTTAGCCTATAGCATTTCTTGGGCGCGTCGGCTTGCCAACTTCGTGCCCGAGTTGCCTCGGTCTAGAGGTGGGAGCCCGTAAAAGAACCCGGCGATGTGGTGCCCGTTCCGATGAGGAGATGAAGACCGGAGATTCCGCGAGGAGATCGGAGTGGAGGCCGAAGACCGAAGGACACGGATCGCTCGGTATAGCTCTCTACCCATTCTCTAGTTAGCTAGCATTAGGTTAATGGCCCGATCCGGGATTTTAGTGCGCGGTGGTGCCGGTTTACAAGTTTCGTAAAAGTTTCGTTTCCGCATTTCGGCGTCGGATTGACGGCCGGGGCGCCGCCGTGCACTTACACATACGCTAAGCGAATCTAAGCAATATAAAATAAATACACAAGAGACGAGAGATAATAAAAACAACAAATTTTATTTATTAACATTCTTTTGTACAATACATGAAAAGGAAATACAACTGAAATAAAAGATGCCTAAACAGTGGCATAACAGAAAATGAAAAATACAGAAAGGAAAAGTGTACAATGAAACTAAAGTGCAGGGTCTTCGGCAAACTGCTCCAAGTCTTCTTGAGATGGCTCGATCTCCGCCGGGTCCAAACCACCTGACGACATTCAAAGAAGAAAGAAATAGAATGTCGTCAGCGAACAGGTCGTTCGGTAAGTCCCAAAGATAGGGGAGAAATAAACAAAGAGTAGAAGAGAGAGAGTAGCTTTTAAAGTTGTATTGTATGGTTGTAATATTGTATTAATGTTGTTGTTTGTAGTTTGGTACAGAAAAATGCCAGTGTATATGAGAGGGGTCTCTATATGCTAGAGACCAGGGCAAATGAAATATAGAGTACAAGGCTCCGTTAGAAGGCCCGGAACAACGACAATTGGATTCATGTTAGGTGTCTTAAATCTGACCGTCTCGTGCCACTTTTAACATCTTCCGTACCAATCTACCCCTTAAACCCCGCGATGTCTTGTTTGTATTGTTATCTTGTAAAATTGTATTGATTGTACGAGTGATTGACTGACTGACCGAAACCATGATATCAGGAAACGGTTGTAACCGTAGAGTCATGTAAATGGAATACTGAGAATCATGTAAAAGGAATATATATCCATGGTTTGGTTCAGTCAAGTTGTATAAATTGATAATTGTATTCATGGATTCATGTGTTCATATTGAATTGGAATATTGTAGATTATGGATTGACTTGAATTATATTCAAGTCAGATTAATCAGACTCAAACCCGAGTCAGACAATCAGATCGAAGTCTTATAATTGCTAGGGTCCTTAGGGTAATTTATAAAACTTGAGGGAGTTTTATGTAAAAATACTTTTATATACTTTTCAAAATACACCTCAAGTATTTATTGTTCGTCTTTAGAGTTGTAATGAGGGTGGATTTTATGTTGTGACATTTCTAGTGAAAATATCCTTGTTTTATAAATAAGGGTATATATCTGTAATATTGATTATTTGAAGTTCATGGTATTTTAGTGTGAAATTTATTCTTGTGATTTTTAGGAAAAGGTGGAAAATTTATATTATAATAAAATAGATATTTAAATGATAAATATACATATGTTTATACAAAAATAATAATAAATATTTTATATTCCAAAAATCTCATTTTCTTAAGATGTCGTATTTTAAACCTTTCGAGACCGAATGCTCCTTGCGGAGGTCTGAATCTCGCACTATTAGCCCGAGGGTGCGCAATAAACCACACGATCCCGAACGGGTTCCCCAAAAAATGGGTTGTAGCGACGCTTTGCAAAGATTGTAAAATACTAATCCTTTAGAAAACGTTTTTATAAAGTAAAAGGTATTTATTTGCAAAGGTGTAAATTTTCCGTAATTTTGATTCTAGGGTTTCCTAAGCCAACTAGCCTATTTCTAAATGGTCTAAACGACAAGTCGTTAGAAACCTCAAATAACCTCTTCACCGCCAATTGTGGCCAGGTAAGTACAAGTGAGGAAGAAGGGATCCGCTCACGAATCGTGAGGCGGGCCTTTTAAAGTTACTTTTGCTCACTTGCCTAACCTAGACACCACAAAGTCAGGTTTAGATAAACGATCGATATCCACAACTTATCGGGTTTTCCTAATAAGAGGTATGTATTTAAAAGTGTATCAAGCCTAAACTTTTAGAATTAGTTTTATTAAGAATATGGTATTTAAATGAAAGTTTTGTTTTATCGTAATCTAAGTTTTGATGATATCGTTTTAGGGTTGTATTTGCGTATGTGTGGAGGTAGGTCATTATCTCGTGCTCTACTTTAAATGTATAGCAAGGTTAAGGGGTTAAATATGAAATCGAAACATGATGGTATTAAAGTGAAAAATACGATAAATTGGAAAGGTTATCATTTCATGTGACGAAACTTGTTCAAATTGATTTTTAAAAGTTTAATAGTCAAGATAAAGATGTTTAAACATGAATGTATTGGTGAGAAGTGAATTTTTATAGAAAACCGAATCGGAAATCGGATTTGATCCGATTCCGTCGGGTTTCGTAATTTCGTAGAGAAATAGAAACGGAGTTAGAATGGGACTTACGGGTTTCGATTACTCAAGAGATTGAGGGGGAACTAGAGAAATCGTCGGTGTGTTGCGTCGTCGCCCATAGCTCCTAAAATTTCCGCCGGAATTTCGTCGGAGTTTCGCCTCAAGCTTGTTTTTAAAGTACACAACTCTTGGAAAATTTTTGAGAGAGTGGCTCAAGATTTTGGGGGTGAGAGGGTAATGTGTAGGGTTGGTATTTATAGGGTTATGCTAGGGTTAGGGTAGATGAAAAGTTAAAAATAAAAATGTGATAAAATGTAATAAAAATGTATTAAAAGTGGAGTAATTGGGGTTTTTTAAGAGCTCTGGAAGTGGTCTGAGGCTGAAATTTTGCAGGTGCATAGGGAATATAAAAAGACACAACTTTTATGTTGTGGTCGTCGCCGGAATCGGCCGACTCGGGGGTGACTCGGCCGTGACTCGGTCGGAGCACTGAGTCGGCCGAGTTGAGGCCGAGTTGGCCGATTCCCGGCCGAGTCCGGCGGCCAGGATCCCCCCCCCCCGACGTTTCATCTAACTCATGGAAGTGTTACATCTTTAGGTGTAGTGGGGTTTTTTGTGAGATATGCACGTGTAAACTTTTGGTATTCTAAAGGTTTTAAAAAAATCAATATTAAAAATAATGTGGGGTATGGGATTTGAACTCTGGTGGCTTGGTTCAGCAGTGCAAGGTATTACCAATGAGCTACAAGCTCCTTCTTGTAATTATGGTGTGAAATAATTACTTAAAATGGTAACAACAATATTAAATACCCCAAGTATACTTTAATTTTAAAACAATTTTATGTACACTAAAAATGGAGTTACTTAAAAACAAAATAATTACTTATATATTGTGCTCAGGTTAAGATACTCCTTTATGGATTTTGAAAATATTTAATTTGTATAGAAAAGTGTATAGGAAAATTAGGGTTGTTACATTCTACCCTCCTTATAAATATTTCGTCCTCGAAATTTGAAAAAGGAAAGTATAACAGTTTCAAGGAAAGTCTGGTGACTGTAGTATAGATAGTGTATAAAAATAACAAAGTGATACAAGGGTGAAAAAGGCTTACCGGTGTTACCTTGACCTACAGTCTTGGCTTCTACGGCTTCTAATGTGAATGTCTGTCGCCGTGGTACATTCCTTCTAGCTGGAGGCACATTCTGCCTTTGGGGCCTGTTTCTCTGCCCTCTAGGCGTGTCCCTCATTGCTTGTTAGAATTGGCGAGTAGGCTGTGCAGGTGGTGGAGCAGGTAGTGCAGGACGAGTTGCAGGAGCCTGTATAGCTGGCCGCTGCGGGTAGTTGGTGGGTGAGTGAGTTGAGTTGCTATTGTAAGGACAGTTCCTAATTCCGTGGTTGGATGCGCCACAAATTAGACACAAGCCTTTTGCGCGCCTACAGTCCTTCCACAAGTGTCCCTTTCTTCTGCAGTCGTAGCAGAAATCTAGACTTGACTGGTTATTAGTTTCTTCTGATCTCCTGGGTTCAAACGATGGCCTTGGAGAGGCTCCTCCTGCTATTTGAGTGGCACGGCGTTTCAAACCGGCATATTGGGGTCTGCCCCTTGCCTTTATCACTGCCTCATAACTGCGGGCAACTTCCAAAGCATCTTCATGTGTCAGAAATTTCCCCGTGGTTAGAGCAGCCTGAATCTCTGTGTCCAAACCTTATTGAAAGAGACGGGCTCTGATCTCATCCGTCGGTATCAAGTGTGCCGCGAATCTGTTTAAGGATTGTGTTAGAAGTGTAGTATGTGATATTTAAAATTTGAACTATTGCGACATATTTTACCGGTTTAACATGGTGAATCCAGCGTCGTATTCATCTATTGATTTTTCCCACATCGATCCTTGTTGTAGATGAATGAACTGCTGCTCCATGGCAAACCTGGCAGTCACAGGGAAGTATTTCGCATCGAACTTCTCGCGAAAAGTCTTCCATTCAATAGGCTGTACAAGACGGCTTTCTTCCGCCTTCCACCGGTTGCGAGCATTGTCCGTGAGCTGTAGTTTTGCCACACGGACCCAAGCTATGTCTGGCACTTGTGCTGCTGCCAGATCATCTTCTATGCTTTGTGGCCATTCTTCAGGTTGAAGAAGGCTTCCTTTTCCGGAGAACTATTTCGGATGTAAAGCCCTGAATTGCTTTACCCCCGGTGCGTCAGTCTCGGGACGGTTCAGGAGTTGTTGCTGTCCCTCGAGAAGGCTGCGGATTGCCTCAAGTAGCACTGTTTGCTCGGTAGGTGGCGCAGGAACAGCAGGTGTGAGGGGTAGTGCTGGAGGTATGTTGTTGACGTTAGTGCTGGTGTTGTTCGGGGAATCCATAACCCTGAAGAAAAATTTGGGTTAGGACAAATTCAAGTACATAAAATGATAAGATTCAAGGAATATGGAATTGTAAAATTCAAGGAACATGAATTGTAAAGAATGTTTTAGTTGCTGGTTCTTGTGTTATATTGCTTAGGTTGTTCACGCAAAACAGAACTGTATGATAGGGTTTCATACAGCTCTGACCTCCATGGACCACCAACAAAACCTGTCATGTCCCGCTTCCCAGTGTACGGCAAAGAAGACACGACAAGGCCCGCTACGTATATACTCAGAAGTACATACGCTAAGCGAATCTAAGCAATATAAAATAATGACAAGAGATAATAAAAACATCAACTTTTATTTATTAACATTCTTTTGTACAATGCATGAAAAGGAAATACAACTGAAATAAAAGATGCCTAAACAGCGGCATAACAGAAAATGAAAAATATAGAAAGAAAAGTGTATAATGAAACTAAAGTGCAGGGTCTTCGGCAAACTGCTCCAAGTCTTCTTGAGATGGCTCGATCTCCGCCTGGTCCAAACCACCTGACGACATTCAAAGAAGAAAGAAATAGAATGTCGTCAGCGAACAGGTCGCTCGGTAAGTCCCAAAGATAGGGGAGAAATAGACAAAGAGTAGGAGAGAGAGAGTAGCTTTTAAAGTTGTATTGTATTGTTGTAATGTTGTATTAACGCTGTTGTTTGTAGTTTGGTACAGAAGAATGCCAGTGTATACGAGAAGGGTCTCTATATACTAGAGACCAAGGCAAACGGAATATAGAGTACAAGGCTCCGTTAGAAGACCCGGAACAACGGCAATTGGATTCATGTTAGGTGTCTTAAATCTGACCGTCTCGTGCCACTTTTAACATCTTCCGTACCAATCTACCCCTTAAACCCCGCGATGTCTTGTTTCTATTGTTATCTTGTAAAATTGTATTGATTGTATGAGTGATTGGCTGACTGACCGAAACCATGATATCAGGAAACGGTTGTAACCGTAGAGTCATGTAAATGGAATACTGAGAATCATGTAAAAGGAATATATATCCATGGTTCGGTTCAGTCAAGTTGTATAAATTGATAATTGTATTCATGGATTCATGTGTTCTTATTGAATTGGAATATTGTAGATTATAGATTGACTTGAATCATATTCAAGTCAGATTAATCAGACTCAAACCCGAGTCAGACAATCAGATCGAAGTCTTATAATTGCTAGGGTCCTTAGGGTAATTTATAAAACTTGAGGGGTTTTTATGTAAAAATACTTTTATATACTTTTCAAAATACAGCTCAAGTATTTATTGTTCGTCTTTAGAGTTGTAATGAGGGTGGATTTTATGTTGTGACATTTCTAGTGAAAATATCCTAATTTTATAAATAAGAGTATTTATCTGTAATATTGATTATTTGAAATTCATGGTATTTTAGTGTAAAATTTATTCTTGTGATTTTTAGGAAAATGTGGAACATTTATATTATAATAAAATAGATATTTAAATGATAAATATACATATGTTTATACAAAAATAATAATAAATATTTTATATTCCAAAAATCTCATTTTCTTAAGATGTCGTATTTTAAACTTTTTGAGACCGAATGCTCCTTGCGGAGGTCTGAATCTCGCACTACTAGCCCGAGGGTGCGCGATAAACCGCACGATCCCGAACGGGTTCCCCAAAAAATGGGTTGTAGCGGCGCTTTGCAAAGATTGTAAAATACTAATCCTTTAGAAAACGTTTTTATAAAGTAAAAGGTATTTATTTGCAAAGGTGTAAATTTTTCATATTTTAGATTCTAGGGTTTCCTAAGCCAACTGGCCTATTTCTAAATGGTTTAAACGATAAGTCGTTAGAAGTCTCAAATCGCCTCTTCACCGCCAATTGTGGCCAGGTAAGTACAACTGAGGAAGGAGGGATCCGCTCACGAATCGTGAGGCGGGCCTTTTAAAGTTACCTTTGCTCACTTGCCTAGCCTAGACACCACAAAGTCAGGTTTAGATAAACGATCGATATCCACAACTTATCGTGTTTTCCTAATAAGAGCTATTTATTTAAAAGTGTATCAATGCTAAACTTTTAGAATTAGTTTTATTAAGAATATGGTATTTAAATGAAAGTTTTGTTTTATCGTATTCTAAGTTTTGATGATATCGTTTTAGGGTTGTATTTGCGTGTGTGTGGAGGTAGGTCATTACCTCGTGCTCTACTTTAAATGTATAGCAAGGTTAAGGGGTTAAATATGAAATCGAAACATGATGGTATTAAAGTGAAAAATACGATAAATTGGAAAGGTTATCATTTCATGTGACGAAACTTGTTCAAATTGATTTTTAAAAGTTTAATAGTCAAGATAAAGATGTTTAAACATGAATATATTGGTAAAAAGTGAATTTTTATAGAAAACTGAATCGGAAATCGGATTTGTTCCGATTCCGTCGGGTTTCGTAATTTCGTATTTTAGAGAAATAGAAACGGAGTTAGAATGGGACTTACGGATTTCGATTACTCAAGAGAGTGAGGGGGAACTAGAGGAATCGTCGGTGTGTTGCGTCGTCGCCGATAGCTCCTAAAATTTCCGCCGGAATTTCGTCGGAGCTTCGCCTCGAGCTTGTTTTCAAAGTACACAACTCTTGGAAAATTTTTGAGAGAGTGGCTCAAGATTTTGGGGGTGAGAGGGTAATGTGTAGGGTTGGTATTTATAGGGTTAGGGTAGATGAAAAGTTAAAAATAAAAATGTGATAAAATGTAATAAAAATGTATTAAAAGTGGAGTAATTGGGATTTTTAAAGAGCTCTAGAAGTGGTCTGAGGCTGAAATTTTGCAGGTGCATAGGGAATATGAAAAGACACAACTTTCATATTGTGGCCGTCGCCGGAATCGGCCGACTCGGGGGTGACTCGGCCGTGACTCAGTCGGAGCACTGAGTCGGCTGAGTCGAGGCCGAGTGGGCCGATTCCCGGCCGAGTCCGGCGGCCAGGATCCCCCCCGACGTTTCATCTAACTCATGGAAGTGTTACATCTTTGGGTGTAGTGGAGCTTTTTGTGAGATATGCACGTGTAAACTCTTGGTATTCTAAAGGTTTTAAAAAAAATCAATATTAAAAATAATGTGGGGTATGGGATTTGAACTCTGGTGGCTTGGTTCAGCAGTGCAAGGTATTACCAATGAGCTACAAGCTCCTTCTTGTAATTATGGTGTGAAATAATTACTTAAAATGGTAACAACAACATTAAATACCCCAAGTATACTTTAATTTTAAAACAATTTTACGTACACTAAAAATGGAGTTACTTAAAAACAAAATAATTACTTATATATTGTGCTCAGGTTAAGATACTCCTTTATGAATTTTGAAAAAATTTAATTTAAAAAATTTTGTATAGAAAAGTGTATAGGAAAATTAGGGTTGTTACAATCTGCTAAACGTAACGGCCACTCGGGTATTGAGCGATCAGAAGATCAACAAGCAAGTATGTTCACACTCCTGCGAATCCAATCAGTAACATTACCGTATAGTCCGGTCTCTTCGTCTGATATGTCGTATATCTCGTCTAGGAGTGGTAAACGTCAGACCCCAGTAACTCGATAAGTCGTGCCGATGTGAGGCTTATAACAGGTCGAGAAACTACTGATAACACTTACCAGTATATCTTTGAAGCAGCCCTGGCCAGGGACTTCCTGTTATAGCTAATCGAGCACAGTGCAACATCAACCCCCAATACTGGAAGAGACGAAACCCTTCCTATCGCTCATTGCCTCCATGTGATTCGGGCCTGTACCCAAAAGCCACCGTTTTGCACGTTCTCTTGAACGTAGTAAAGTGGAAATCAAAGCACGGTGGAAATCACACAAGACTCTATGACGATCTCGGGTCTACAGACTAACCTGTACCAGTGTCACCAGAGAACTGCCATCTGACGTGAGGTATAATACTATCTGGAAGTTCTCGGCGAGTCCGTCCAGTGTACCCAGTCTCCACTGAGCACCCGTATACTATCTCTGATGTCAAACACTAATGGATATTGAATCATCCATCGCCCATCTATATGGGTCGAGAAGCTATACGCTAGTCTACTCTGGTATATCGATACCCTGTCTCGATACTCCCACGATTAGGAAATTTGAAAGATGTACTTACCGACTACTATGTCCCTACTAATATGATCTGCATCATAATCCTGATAGTCAAGTACTAATCCTAAGGGCTTTATCAACATGTAATAGAGAGACAATAAGTGTACATATTAAGATAAAGAGCAACCAGATAGCATATTATCATGTCGAGCAAGAAAGTCATCCCTATATATGTCCAAGAATCCACTACAATATACATCGTATGTACAGTAATGACCTCTAGGGCATACATATAACTAACAGGTCGTCTTCGAGCCACTATGGTGAGTCCCGTCCGTACGACCCTATCGAGGGAGGGGTGCCAGTCATGCCTGGGTGTAGGCGAGCTGACCGACACCTCCTCGGGAAGGACAGGACGCGATGGGTCTCGAGGTGAGGTGCTCCGGCGAAAGACCTAGGTGTTGAGCTGTGCGGCGCTTAGCGGGTCATTGAATTGGTTGGCTTGGGGGATCTGCGGCCGCCGAAGACAGCGAGGCGGTATTCGGTCGTGCCGACGCGGGTAGAGTCTTCTCTCCCTCTGTAGGGGTCCCGGTCCCGAGGTGGGGAAGCGGCGACCTGAGGAGCTTACCCGGCCGTTTGGACACGGACGAGCGCATCCACGACGGACGCGAGCCAATCTATCCGAGCAGATAGGACGTGAATGGCGTTCGGGGGAGGAGGGGATCCATACGCGCCTCCACTGTGGGGAAGGTGGTGGCTAGTGCTTGGATCGTCGCGGTGATCGCTCGCCATGAAGTTGAGATCGGAAGATGAATTTTCGTTGAGTGGAACTACCTTTTTCACAGACGGCGCCAACTGATGGATTTCTGGATCTTCTTCAGATGTTACCTTCCGTTGATCTGCAACGAGCGGTGATGGATGGCTGAGATTGAATTGGAGGTTGCCTCCTGGAGCGTGTGGATCTCAATGGGTTTTATATGGTTGAGGTCGACCTACCTGCAAGGAAGTCCTGGGGTAGTTATGCCACCGAGGACCCTCCGACGATCAAGTTAGACGGGGTATTTTGGCAGAGTAACGGCCTATTGGGGTGAAATCGGCTTACCTGAGTCGTCTGAGAGAGGGGTTTATATAGTGGCGGCTATGGGCAGGCGGGCGCGGGATTCACGCTGGCCGTTACGCCCCTGGAGTTACGCCCGCGTGAAAGGTGGGATTTCCCATTAATGACGAGATATGCTCGTTAATTAGGGAACGCCATGGTGTGGAACGCGGGATCATGGGCGGAGGATATCTCGCGTCTGGCGAGATTCGCGGAGCCATGGCCGAGACGCTTGTGATCGGTGCTGTCGGTCGGTCGGTCGGTGAGACAGAGGAAGATAAGCTCGGTGGGAGGCTCGGGAACGAGCGGGAGGCCGAGGCATTTTGGATATGTGATAGCTCGGATGTAAGCTGGAAGGCTGAGGGAACACAGCGTGCGGGAGGCTCCGGGGCGAGCCGATGGTTGTTTGTAAGGTGATCGTAGGAATGGTCTGGAAGGCCACCGAAGGTCGGGAACATTTTCGGGTCGGAAGCCCGGGGTATGCTTCCAACGTATTGATCTTGATCCCATCTTGTAAGCTCTGGGATACGTTATCTGCCACGTGTCATGATCTGAAAGATCACCGGTATCGAGCATCATCAGTCTCAAAATCAAAATGAGCTGCAATACAAGCTCAACGGTTTACCCTGGTAAAATTTTCAAGAATTGAACAAAATTGACTGATTAGCCGGGGTGGGGTGGGGTGGGGTGGGGTGGGGGGGAGCAAACACCTTCTCATATTTTTTTCCTATACAATTTCTGCGCTGAAATGCGGTGAGTTCGTACTCTGACGAAAAATGTGACAGGCGCGACATTGTCATAAAAGAGAAGGCACTTGCCGAACTTTTCTAAACAAAATGAATTTTTCCAATTTATCTAACCAGTAATTGGTTTTAAGAAAATGAAACTTTTGCATTTCAGTTCACATGAAACTAAAATTGCAAATAGGTCCTACCAGCAAAGTGATTGATGGCTTAATCTAGTATTTTGCACTTGCATTGCACACGGATCTATAAAAATTATATGAACAATAAAAATAGGGTCCATTGTCTAATACCATGCTTGTTAGATGTGATTGATGTATATAAAATTTATTAAAATCAAGATTTTCTTAATGATCCTGACATCAAACTGCAATTAATTTTCTATATTTGGCAAACAAATTATGCACTTTGAACAGTCCTATACAATTACAAAACTTAAGCATAAAAGTAAAGAATTCAATTTTTTTTGGCTCTGGCCGGAACCTGTAAAGAAATCATTAATCCATGCAAATTCAGCCATTGAATAGAGAGAGGGGGGGGGGGAGGAAACGAATTATCAGCTAGCTGATGTTAAACCGTCAGCTACTGTATTACATAATCCAATCTGACCGTCAAATCGACAATCTGCTCCGACCATCTTATTCCACCCATGGAGTGATATATGTGTGTGAAATTTTGATCGATATGATAAGTTACAAGTGATGGATCAAGCATTTAAAAATGGACGGTTGTTAAACACAATAAAATATATTGGAGACACTTGATCGAAAACATAAATAGTGTCAAAATGATTAAAATTTTATATGTATAAATCAATTTATGTATAGAACAAGGTGGTTGGAACGGATTGTCGATTTGACGGTCGGAGCATGTAATAAACTAGCTAACGGTTTAATATCAGTTAGCTAGCTGATAACTCGTTTCCTCTCTCTCTGTCTCTCACACACACACAAAGAATATGAGGCGCCCTTTTTCAAAAAGAGCCCCCCACCTCAACACATACCTACTCCCATGTATTTCACCAATCCAAACCAGTCAATCTAATCTACATATTATGAAACCCCTATATACAAAAAATCTTGGTATTTCAAGACCTATAGCATGTCTATCAAACGATTGTAGTTTTCCTATACTGATAAACCGTTAATTTTTTTATTCATTAAATGAATGTGATGGAAGTTTTTAAATATGGAGATTTTTTGTATATAAGAGTTTTATAATATACAGATTAAGATGACCGATTTGGATCGGTGAAAATATGGAGAATGTGCATGTTTGAGGCGAGGGCCACTTCTTGAAAAATAGATTGCCACCTCATATCTCTTTTCCTCTCTCTCTAGGGGGTGCTTGTAAATCTGTCTGCGTTTTTTAAAAATGGGAACTCCCGATCTACGATATATTTCAACGATTCGATCCGTTCAAGTTGATCATCTTATTCTCAAATACATGTGTATGAAAAATCAAGAGATTTGATGACCTCTAGCCTATGCATCGATGGTGCAAAATTGAACGTCTTTCGATAATGCAACATAAACGTCATCCGATATATAGGCTAGAGGTCTTCAAATCCTTTAATTTTTCATACATATATATTTGAGGATAGGATGATCAACTTAAACGGGCCGGATCGTTAAAATATGCAGTAGGCCGGAAGTTCCCATTTTTAAAAATTAAAACATGCTTATTGACATGCACCGGTCCGTGTTTTTTAAAAACGGAAATTCCAGGCCTACGACATATTTTAACGATCCAGTTCATTCAAGTTGTTCACCCTACCCTCAATTATATGTATAAAAAATCAAAGGATTTGAAGACCTATAGCTTATGCATCAATGGGTACAAAAATTAATGTCTTTCGATAATACAATATAACGTCATTTGATGCATAAGATAGAGGTTTTCAAAACCTTTGATTTTTCATGCACATATATTTAAGGATTTGATGATCAATTTGAACGGACCGGATCGTTAAAATATGTCGTAAATCGAGAGTTTCCGTTTTTAAAAACGCGGATCGGTTTGCAATAGAGCACTCCAATATATATATATATATATAACACTCCTTCATTATATATTAATTCAATAAATTATCCATACACGAGCAGCGATAAAATGGGGAAGCTATATAGAAAGATAAATGGATCACACAATTCATTAACTTACATAATTCATTACTTCTCGTGTTCTTCTGTACTTTCTTCTGCTTAAGCTTTGGGAATGCTTGTTGTCTTTTTTGGTACTGGAGGGCATGTGATTGGATAGAGAAGAAGATGTGCTCTTGTTTAATTAATTTTTGTTTGGCTTTTGTGGCAGTATTATGCTTGAAGTTACTAATCATGCATTAGGTTGCTGGAAAGCGGTCATTTTCTGCGCGTACATCTCTTAGTGGGCTGACAAAATGCATATATTAGATTGTTGCGGTTATTTAATTTTAATTGATTTTTTAGTTGATTTCTCTTTAAGAAAAACAAAACCATGTCATTAATCAATTTCAAAATTAAAGACATCATTCTTTTAGCACTATAATAGTAGAGATGTACTTGTGTGGCAAGCAAAAAAAAACGAGAAAAGAAAACGAAAAAAAGAGAGTAGTAGTTCACATAATTTTAAACACAGGTCCGGTACTACTGTATTAGCTAGATTCCTTTACCTGTGCAAGAACAACAGTTGCTAACTGAAGACCTGATTCCAGAGTTTCTGGGACAACCTTGGAAAGTTTTGAAGTCAAAATTCGGTTAGGTTATATATGTTGAAGCACAACAACAATCCGTTCTTGGGTACAGATGGACACTAATATCAAATGATACTGCAACCATTGCACCAAAGCTCTGAAGTTATAATGAAGTGTTGAAATTTAAAATTTTACATTCCAGCACTTTCAAGGTTGAGCGTCTTTTTCATGGGCTGCAACTGGGGCTTTCGAACCATTGTACTCTCTCTCTATATATAATCAGTTTTAAATACAGGTCATATAGGAATTTTGCCTATATATAATATCATCTTAATGTTCATGTCACCACTACATTAAAACTCCAAAATTATGGCCATAGTTCATGGACATAACATATTGTTATATTCGAACAATATGATCAATATCACTTACCACTGTTTCACCTGCCTTCTCCAGATTGATTCCATGATCAACATCATGGGCACAAACAAATAGCTTCACGTTGGGGAAGTACTTGCTTAGTGCCCGGACAGTTCTATAATCAGCACCAGGAGCATCTAAAGTAATTGCAGCAGCACAAGCGCTCTCCGCTCCAACTTTATGGAGGACCTAATTATAAACAATATACGAAAAAAACAATCGCAAGCTCCGAGGTTATGCTTTACATAAGAAATACTTGCCTCTCGGCTCCGTACATTCCCGAAATTTATAGGAAGGTCAAGTGCACGACCAACTGCTACGTGATCGCGCCGTTGAGAATTAAGCCAAAAACATCCTGTAGCCATGGTTTACAATGATGGAATGAATTAATGTGTGTAGCTAAATACCATCCCAGAAACTTTAATCTTCTATAGTTCTTTTCATGACCTTAACAATTAACCAACAGAATATTTCATGTTTACCCAATTACCCTATTATACATCAATATAGAGAAGCATACCTTCTAGCATCAAGAGCAACAAATGGAATCAACCGTTCAGATGTGCAATGACCTGCACAGATATAGTCATGTTAAAGAAAGGTCGTACAAACAATTTCATGACAATGAAATCTTGCGGGATGTAAACTAATTATAATGTGGGCAGAAACAGGATAGTAAAGCCACTTGTCCAACTTGTCCAAATCCACAAATATCGTTATGATCTTGCAAGTCATCCGTCTATGCACAAAAGACGTTCAAAAGAAAATTAGGACAGTTTAACCTATTAAAAAAGAGAGGATGTTTTTGTCGAATGAATATCATCATCACCGTCATCATCATCATCTTGACATGGAAGGGCTTATATATAGATGCCTTCGGTGATGCCGAAACCTTTGGCAACGAGGTCCTTGAAAAGTATAAGGCCGACGCACAAATCCCGCTATATCCAAACTGCAGAAGATTTTCCGTGTCATCTTTCTTTCCCCGACTTTTCAATATCAAGTGCTCAAAACTAATGGAGTAATAAATCTTTCAATGAATTTCTGACACTTCTAAAGAAAGCATTCCCTGGTCGTAATGCCATACCGTCAAATCGACAATCTGCTCCGACCATCTTGTTCCACACATGAAGTGATCTATGTGTGTGAAATTTTGATCGATATGATAAATTACAAGTGATGGATCAAGCATTTAAAAATGGACGGTTGTTAAACACAATAAAATATATTGGAGACACTTGATCGAAAACATAAACAGTGTCAAAATGATTAAGATTTTATATGTATAAATCAATTTATGTATAGAACAAGGTGGTTGGAACAGATTGTCGATTTGACGGTCGGAGCATGTAATAGACTAGCTAACCGTTTAATATCAGTTAGCTAGCTGATAACTCATTTCCTCTCTCTCTCTCAAACACACACACAAAGGATATGAGGTGGCGATCCCTTTTTTAAAAAGAGCCCCCCACCTCAACACATACCTACTCCCATGTATCTCACCAATCCAAACCAGTCAATCTAATCTACATATTATGAAACCCCTATATACAAAAAATCTTGATATTTCAAGACCTTTAGCATGTCTATCAAACGACTGTAGTTTTCCTATACTGATAAACCGTTAATTTTTCTATTCAGTAAATGAATGTGTTGGAAGTTTTTAAATATGGAGATTTTTTGTATATAAGGGTTTTATAATATACAGATTAAGATGGCCGATTTGGATCGGTAAAAATATGGAGAATGTGCATGTTTGAGACGATGGCCCCTTTTTGAAAAATAGATTGCCACCTCATATCTTTTTTCCTCTCTCTCTCTAGAGGGTGCTTGTAAATCTGTCTGCGTTTTTTAAAAATGAAAACTCCCGACCTACGACATATTTTAACGATCCGATCCGTTCAAGTTGATCATCCTATTCTCAAATATATGTGTATGAAAAATCAAGAGATTTGATGACCTCTAGCCTATGCATCGATGGTGCAAAAATGAACGTCTTTCCATAATGCAACATAAACGTCATCCGATGTATAGGCTAGAGGTCTTCAAATCCTTTGATTTTTCATACATATATATTTGAGGATAGGATGATCAACTTAAACGGGCCGGATCGTTAAAATATGCAGTAGGCCGGAAGTTCCCATTTTTAAAAATTAAAACATGCTTATTGACATGCACCGGTCCGTGTTTTTTAAAAACGGAAATTCCAGGCCTACGACATATTTTAACGATCCAGTTCATTCAAGTTGTTCACCCTACCCTCAATTATATGTATAAAAAATCAAAGGATTTGAAGACCTATAGCCTATGCATCAATGGGTACAAAAATTAATGTCTTTCGATAATACAATATAACGTCATTTGATGCATAATATAGAGGTTTTCAAAACCTTTGATTTTTCATGCACATATATTTAAGGATTTGATGATCAATTTGAACGGACCGGATCGTTAAAATATGTCGTAAATCGAGAGTTTCCGTTTTTAAAAACGCGGATCGGTTTGCAATAGAGCACTCCAATATATATATATATATATATATATATATATATATAACACTCCTTCATTATATATTAATTCAATAAATTATCCATACACGAGCAGCGATAAAATGGGGAAGCTATATAGAAAGATAAATGGATCACACAATTCATTAACTTACATAATTCATTACTTCTCGTGTTCTTCTGTACTTTCTTCTGCTTAAGCTTTGGGAATGCTTGTTGTCTTTTTTGGTACTGGAGGGCATGTGATTGGATGGAAAAGAAGATGTGCTCTTGTTTAATTAATTTTTGTTTGGCTTTTGTGGCAGTATTATGCTTGAAGTTACTAATCATGCATTAGGTTGCTGGAAAGTGGTCATTTTCTGCGCGTACATCTCTTAGTGGGCTGACAAAATGCATATATTAGATTGTTGCGGTTATTTAATTTTAATTGATTTTTTAGTTGATTTCTCTTTAAGAAAAACAAAACCATGTCATTAATCGATTTCAAAATTGAAGACATCATTCTATTAGCACTATAATAGTAGAGATGTACTTGTGTGGCAAGCAAAAAAATGCGAGAAAAGAAAACGAAAAAAAGAGAGTAGTAGTTCACATAATTTTAAACACAGGTCCGGTAGTGCTGTATTAGCTAGATTCCTTTAGCTGTGCAAGAACAGCAGTTGCTAACTGAAGACCTGGTTCCAGAGTTTCTGGGACAACCTTGGAAAGTTTTGAAGTCAAAATTCGGTTAGGTTATATATGTTGAAGCACAACAACAATCGGTTCTTGGGTACACATGGACACTGATATCAAATGATGCTGCAACCATTGCACCAAAGCTCTGAAGTTATAATGAAGTGTTGAAATTTAAAATTTTACATTCCAGCACTTCCAAGGTTGAGCGTCTTTTTCATGGGCAGCAACTGGGGCTTTCGAACCATTGTACTCTCTCTCTATACATAATCAGTTTTAAATACAGGTCATATAGGAATTTTGCCTATATATAATATCATCTTAATGTTCATGTCACCACTACATTAAAACTCCAAAATTATGGCCATAGTTCATGGACATAACATATTGTTATATTCGAACAATATGATCAATATCACTTACCACTGTTTCACCTGCCTTCTCCAGATTGATTCCATGATCAACATCATGGGCACAAACAAATAGCTTCACGTTGGGGAAGTACTTGCTTAGTGCCCGGACAGTTCTATAATTAGCACCAGGAGCATCTAAAGTAATTGCAGCAGCACAAGCGCTCTCCGCTCCAACTTTATGGAGGACCTAATTATAAACAATATACGAAAAAAACAATCGCAAGCTCCGAGGTTATGCTTTACATAAGAAATACTTGCCTCTCGGCTCCGTACATTCCCGAAATTTATAGGAAGGTCAAGTGCACGACCAACTGCTACCTGATCGCGCCGTTGAGAATTAAGCCAAAAACATCCTGTAGCCATGGTTTACAATGATGGAATGAATTAATGTGTGTAGCTAAATACCATCCCAGAAACTTCAATCTTCTATAGTTCTTTTCATGACCTTAACAATTAACCAACAGAATATTTCATGTTTACCCAATTACCCTATTATACATCAATATAGAGAAGCATACCTTCTAGCATCAAGAGCAACAAATGGAATCAACCGTTCAGATGTGCAATGACCTGCACAGATATAGTCATGTTAAAGAAAGGTCGTACAAACAATTTCATGACAATGAAATCTTGCGGGATGTAAACTAATTATAATGTGGGCAGAAACAGGATAGTAAAGCCACTTGTCCAACTTGTCCAAATCCACAAATATCGTTATGATCTTGCAAGTCATCCGTCTATGCACAAAAGACGTTCAAAAGAAAATTAGGACAGTTTAACCTATTAAAAAAGAGAGGATGTTTTTGTCGAATGAATATCATCATCACCGTCATCATCATCATCTTGACATGGAAGGGCTTATATATAGATGCCTTCGGTGATGCCGAAACCTTTGGCAACGAGGTCCTTGAAAAGTATAAGGCCGACGCACAAATCCTGCTATATCCAAACTGCAGAAGATTTTCCGTGTCATCTTTCTTTCCCCGACTTTTCAATATCAAGTGCTCAAAACTAATGGAGTAATAAATCTTTCAATGAATTTCTGACACTTCTAAAGAAAGCATTCCCTGGTCGTAATGCCATGCCTTCAAACTGGTACGAGTCGCAGAAGACAATTTCAAATATTTGTAACAAGATCCATGCATGTATTAATGATTGTGTTCTGTTTCGAAAGTACCATGAGAAGCTAAAAAAATATCCAATCTGTGAAGCCATTAGATTCAAGCCGAAAAAGGAACCCGATTCAAAAGACGTTGCTATGAAAATCGATCGTCATTTCCCTTTCATTCCGAAGTTTAAACGGTTGTTCCTTCATAGAGAGACGGCCAAACACATACAATGACACCATCATCATCCTCGATCAGAGGCAAAGATGGGTCATCCTAGAGATTAAGGTTCGTGGAAAACCTTGGATCTAATGCATCCTACGTTCAACCAAGACTGTCGTAACGTCAGGCTCGGTCTAGCTTCCGACGTCTTTCGTCCTTTCAAGTTGATTCGAGACGTCAGCCACAGCACTTGGCCCCGTTATAATGATGACATATAATCTCCCGTCTTGGTTTGGTATGAACCAATCGTATCTGATGTTGACGTTTCTGATTGACAGTCCCTCTTCATTTGGAAAACACATTGGTGTTTTAACTCGAGCCATTGATTGAAGAGTTATGGCTGTTGTGGACCGACCATGGTGTTAGAACACATGACGCTTTTGGAAAGCAATTCTTTCACATGCCTGCTGCATTACTGTGGACAATTAACGATTTCCCTGCATACGACATGTTTTCAGGATGGACAACTCAGGGTAAACTTGCGTGTCCTTGTCATGTTTACACAGGACACAAACGCCTGCATTTTAGCGCGCGTCGTTTCTTGCCAGTAGAACACAGATGGAGACGGTACATTAATGATCAGTTCAATGGACATAAGGAGAATGGTGAGGGCCCAACACATTTGTCCAGTGAGCAAATATTGAACCGGTGGAGAGGTTGTCCGAATATCACGTTCATGAAGACTCTGAAAGCCAGCACAATGCCATGCTCGCAAGGTTGGAAAAAATTTAGGGATTTTTTAAGCTTCCATATTGGAAAGATCTACCACATCGGCACAACTTGGATTTCATGCATATTAAGAAGAGTGTGTCCGAGCATATATTCAATATGTTCATAAGCAATGATGGAATATCGAAGGTCAATCTCAATGCACGTCTGAATTTCGCTAATAAGAAATTAGATCAGGATTGCATCCATGGACTGCGGCAGGAAAACCGGGTCAGTATTCGCTTTCACGTGCGATATACAATCCCATAAACTAGGAGAAACGTCTCTTCTTACGTGTTCTTAAAGAGCTGAAGGTTCCTATCAGCCTCTCATCTAATATCGCCAAACATGTCACCCTCAAAGAATGTAAGGTTAAGGGGCTTAAGAGCCATGATTACCATGTGCTGATGGAACATCTTCTCTTAATGTCTCGGAACATCGGTAAGTCCGGAAGTCGGTGTAACACCCTTGTCCGATCGTACGTTCCTTTTCTTTTTGGATATATTGGGCTTTGTTTTATTATTATTATAATTTGGAGTTTAATACTTTTAATTAAGATATATGCATACAATTATGGTTTTTTTCAAGTTTGTTAAATATGCATATTATTAGTATTTAAATATTTATTTGTCTAACACTATTTTATAACTATATTTATATTTTAGTATCATAATTTAAACAAAAGATATTTTATTTGGTATTTCTTTAAACAATACATATACATAAGATTTTACCTATTTTTAAATTCTATTTATAAGATATTTTGTCTTACGATATTTATTTGGTTAGAATATTTAATTTTGAAAAGTCATGAGAGCCCATGTTAAATCTTTTAACCATATAAATATTTTTACTAAACTAACAACTCAATTTTCTCTCTCCAATCACCATATATGTCTCACCTGATAACTTGATTCTTTTTAAAACAAATATTTTCTCTCTCCAAACTAAATAATTTTACCAAACCAAATATATTTTTAAATCTTTTATTAATCCTTGTCCTAACAATCGCTCATCTAATCTCTCTCAGCAGATTCTCTTTCTCAAATCTACTCTCTTTAATTATTTTTTCTACAAATCTATATACATATATACATATATATAATTGAAGATATTTTGTTATGATAGTTTAACTGAAAATATATTTTAGTTGTTTGATATCATAAAAATCTTATATATATATAACTAATTGTATTTATTTTTATTAACCCATAACTATATACATATCTACATATATTTTCACTATATATTAATATGTATATATACATATACTTTTCTATTATTCTAACTATATACAAATCAATATGTATATATACAACTTTTCTAATATCTTATAGAAGTATATAACAACCCATCATATCTCTCTTTTATAAAATCAAATCCAAATCCCATCTCATCAGAATATTTCTCTCTCCAATTATAATACTCTCTCTAATCTTTAAACATCTCTCTTCTCTATAAATAACAATATAATTATTATCATCTCTCCCCTTCTCACATAAATCAACCTTCTCTTTTTCCAATCACAATATTTTCTTCTTCTTCAAAATTAGCCGAGCAATCAAACCTTGGAGTTGTTCTTCGTGTCGTCGTGTTTATCTGTCTCCGAGGCAAGTACTCTTACTCTTTTATTTTTTCGTCAATGCAACATCGGGAATTCTCTAAATAAATTATTAACTTACAATATTTAAATAAAATTGTAATATTTTGCCGCTTTATTAATATATTTTATAATACTTGTACATATGATGAAAACCCTAGGATCTAGGATACCTATTAATCATTTCATCAAGTGAACAACTGTAAAAATGCAAACGTAATAAAATAACTTTTAACATGTAAATGTGGTTTAATATATAAAAAGCTTTATAAGTAATTATATGTTTCTGTTGCAACAATATTGGTATACACTAGCATGCAAAATATCAATACTTATATCATAATCTAAAACATAAAAATATACCATTATTACTGTTAATCAATAAACACTTTGGGCTTAATATTTTATATATATAAATTAAACTTTCTACATTATCACTCCTTATAATATCGCTGCACTCTATGCGTCCTAGTCATATAAATTATTTTGATACTATAATTTGTATTAATATTTTCTATTATCACATGATTATAAAACTTATTATTAGCACTTACATGATAACTAGTCAATCTGTCATTTATTTTTATCTTACTTACTATTACCTCGTAATTATACTATTACCACCACCCGCTTTACGCATCTGTAATTGATCATTCTCATTTAACTATATTAACCCTTTAAAACCATATTTCAATTTATTATTCTTTTCAATAAATAAACTCGGATGTTAAATACAGATACTTGCATATTTATGTTGAGTGTTGTTTACATTTTTGATCTTATCATATTCTATCATCTATATTTAATATTTTACTTGAGACTATCAAAGTCGGCATGATTGAGAAACCTTAATATGCTATTCTTGTTTATGGACACTGTCATTTTATAACTATTGTACTTGACATGCCATGATTACTCATTGCTCCAGACTACTCATATTAAAACAAGTTCTCTAATTTGAATGCTGAATTACATGACATGACACACCACTATTCACCAGTTTTATTTCCATACAATTGCCATACTACAAGTTCCTGTCTTTTCAGCATTCTTATTTAGTGCTCTAGTCTTTACCATAGCAGCTATAAATACGTGGGTGTTGGGGTAGTTTGAGTGTGCGTTGTACAACAGGATCTCAGGAGTCCCATGCCGGCAGCTCGTACCGGGCTATAGCGGTCACATGATTACAGCTCGTACCGGGCTATAGCGGTCACATGTTTACAGCTCGTACCGGGCTATAGCGGTCACATGATTACAGCTCGTACCGGGCTATAGCGGTCACATGTTTACAGCTCGTACCGGGCTATAGCGGTCTCTTGTTCATTCCACAGTTGGGCCCGTGTTTCCTAACCCCTGGGGCACCACTCTTGGGTTAGGAATACTCCTGCAGAGGTTGACGCACACACTCAAGCTTACGATAGGATAGTTTACCTTTTAGTGGCCAGTTAGGTTATGACATGATCCCTTACATACATATTTCATAGTGTTAGTGCATTTAATTACTTATATACATGTTTTCTTGCGCACCGGGCTTCACTTTTATATATTCTTGTTATTATGCTACACACTTTATACGTTGAGTACTTGCTGGGGTGTTCTGACATCCCTGAGATTTGCCATCTCAGGTTTAGAGACAGGTTTTTAGGCTGAGCGGGATCAGAGCGGCTACCAGGACTTTGTTGAAGATCAGTAATCGTAGGTTTATTTTCCTTTACTTTTAGCCTTTAGCATGTGCGCCCTTATGGGACATTAGGACTTTTGTATCTCTTTCGGATCTTATTTTATTCCGAATCTTTTGTTTTGGATCTTTAATTGCATCAATTATCTAGTGGACCCATTTTTAGGATTTCTTGTGGTTTCATTGCAGCATGATTATCAGTATTATTTCTTTTGGTATTGGATTTTATTTTTGACAGGTTAATCTAGACAGCCTTATGTGACTATGGAAGGACTTTTCCTTACCGTAGGTAGCACGGCTGGCCTTCGTCGCTTCCCGTATTCCACATTTTGGGAAGCGGGGCGTGACAAGGTTTTGTTGGTATCAGAGCCCAGGCTGACGTCAAAATTAGTCTTGGTTCTACCGACCTTTTAGGTTAGAATCACACGTATAGGTTCTCCCCAGTGGGTCATGCTGCATATTTCCTTGACTCTGATTATAGGATTCGGGCGACTGAGATAGAATTACGATATTGTACCCATGTACCGCGGCATGGTTACAATGCGTCATTCTGTTTGAGTAACTTAGAGTTCTATTTGATTTGTTTCCACTGATTTGATTTTCTTGAACACGCCGATTTCTCAAGCCAAGACCGTGACTCTTCATGCCCTCATTTGTTTCCTTGATCCTTGATTTTTCTTACCCATCTATTTTCATTGATCCTTGTAATTAGTTAACGACATTGTATTTTCGTTCTTCAAATTTCGAGGACGAAATTTTTTGTAAGGTGGGTAGAATGTAACACCCTTGTCCGATCGTACGTTCCTTTTCTTTTTGGATATATTGGGCTTTGTTTTATTATTATTATAATTTGGAGTTTAATACTTTTAATTAAGATATATGCATACAATTATGGTTTTTTCAAGTTTGTTAAATATGCATATTATTAGTATTTAAATATTTATTTGTCTAACACTATTTTATAACTATATTTATATTTTAGTATCATAATTTAAACAAAAGATATTTTATTTGGTATTTCTTTAAACAATACATATACATAAGATTTTACCTATTTTTAAATTCTATTTATAAGATATTTTGTCTTACGATATTTATTTGGTTAGAATATTTAATTATGAAAAGTCATGAGAGCCCATGTTAAATCTTTTAACCATATAAATATTTTTACTAAACTAACAACTCAATTTTCTCTCTCCAATCACCATATATGTCTCACCTGATAACTTGATTCTTTTTAAAACAAATATTTTCTCTCTCCAAACTAAATAATTTTACCAAACCAAATATATTTTTAAATCTTTTATTAATCCTTGTCCTAACAATCGCTCATCTAATCTCTCTCAGCAGATTCTCTTTCTCAAATCTACTCTCTTTAATTATTTTTTTCTACAAATCTATATACATATATACATATATATAATTGAAGATATTTTGTTATGATAGTTTAACTGAAAATATATTTTAGTTGTTTGATATCATAAAAATCTTATATATATATAACTAATTGTATTTATTTTTATTAACCCATAACTATATACATATCTACATATATTTTCACTATATATTAATATGTATATATACATATACTTTTCTATTATTCTAACTATATACAAATCAATATGTATATATACAACTTTTCTAATATCTTATAGAAGTATATAACAACCCATCATATCTCTCTTTTATAAAATCAAATCCAAATCCCATCTCATCAGAATATTTCTCTCTCCAATTATAATACTCTCTCTAATCTTTAAACATCTCTCTTCTCTATAAATAACAATATAATTATTATCATCTCTCCCCTTCTCACATAAATCAACCTTCTCTTTTTTCAATCACAATATTTTCTTCTTCTTCAAAATTAGCCGAGCAATCAAACCTTGGAGTTGTTCTTCGTGTCGTCGTGTTTATCTGTCTCCGAGGCAAGTACTCTTACTCTTTTATTTTTTCGTCAATGCAACATCGGGAATTCTCTAAATAAATTATTAACTTACAATATTTAAATAAAATTGTAATATTTTGCCGCTTTATTAATATATTTTATAATACTTGTACATATGATGAAAACCCTAGGATCTAGGATACCTATTAATCATTTCATCAAGTGAACAACTGTAAAAATGCAAACGTAATAAAATAACTTTTAACATGTAAATGTGGTTTAATATATAAAAAGCTTTATAAGTAATTATATGTTTCTGTTGCAACAATATTGGTATACACTAGCATGCAAAATATCAATACTTATATCATAATCTAAAACATAAAAATATACCATTATTACTGTTAATCAATAAACACTTTGGGCTTAATATTTTATATATATAAATTAAACTTTCTACATTATCACTCCTTATAATATCGCTGCACTCTATGCGTCCTAGTCATATAAATTATTTTGATACTATAATTTGTATTAATATTTTCTATTATCACATGATTATAAAACTTATTATTAGCACTTACATGATAACTAGTCAATCTGTCATTTATTTTTATCTTACTTACTATTACCTCGTAATTATACTATTACCACCACCCGCTTTACGCATCTGTAATTGATCATTCTCATTTAACTATATTAACCCTTTAAAACCATATTTCAATTTATTATTCTTTTCAATAAATAAACTCGGATGTTAAATACAGATACTTGCATATTTATGTTGAGTGTTGTTTACATTTTTGATCTTATCATATTCTATCATCTATATTTAATATTTTACTTGAGACTATCAAAGTCGGCATGATTGAGAAACCTTAATATGCTATTCTTGTTTATGGACACTGTCATTTTATAACTATTGTACTTGACATGCCATGATTACTCATTGCTCCAGACTACTCATATTAAAACAAGTTCTCTAATTTGAATGCTGAATTACATGACATGACACACCACTATTCACCAGTTTTATTTCCATACAATTGCCATACTACAAGTTCCTGTCTTTTCAGCATTCTTATTTAGTGCTCTAGTCTTTACCATAGCAGCTATAAATACGTGGGGTAGTTTGAGTGTGCGTTGTACAACAGGATCTCAGGAGTCCCATGCCGGCAGCTCGTACCGGGCTATAGCGGTCACATGATTACAGCTCGTACCGGGCTATAGCGGTCACATGTTTACAGCTCGTACCGGGCTATAGCGGTCACATGATTACAGCTCGTACCGGGCTATAGCGGTCACATGTTTACAGCTCGTACCGGGCTATAGCGGTCTCTTGTTCATTCCACAGTTGGGCCCGTGTTTCCTAGCCCCTGGGGCACCACTCTTGGGTTAGGAATACTCCTGCAGAGGTTGACGCACACACTCAAGCTTACGATAGGATAGTTTACCTTTTAGTGGCCAGTTAGGTTATGACATGATCCCTTACATACATATTTCATAGTGTTAGTGCATTTAATTACTTATATACATGTTTTCTTGCGCACCGGGCTTCACTTTTATATATTCTTGTTATTATGCTACACACTTTATACGTTGAGTACTTGCTGGGGTGTTCTGACATCCCTGAGATTTGCCATCTCAGGTTTAGAGACAGGTTTTTAGGCTGAGCGGGATCAGAGCGGCTACCAGGACTTTGTTGAAGATCAGTAATCGTAGGTTTATTTTCCTTTACTTTTAGCCTTTAGCATGTGCGCCCTTATGGGACATTAGGACTTTTGTATCTCTTTCGGATCTTATTTTATTCCGAATCTTTTGTTTTGGATCTTTAATTGCATCAATTATCTAGTGGACCCATTTTTAGGATTTCTTGTGGTTTCATTGCAGCATGATTATCAGTATTATTTCTTTTGGTATTGGATTTTATTTTTGACAGGTTAATCTAGACAGCCTTATGTGACTATGGAAGGACTTTTCCTTACCGTAGGTAGCACGGCTGGCCTTCGTCGCTTCCCGTATTCCACATTTTGGGAAGCGGGGCGTGACAGTCGGTGTCGTGGTTAATGATTTATGCACGTACTTTCGGGACTTGTGTTCCAAAATTCTCGATATGAATCATCTGTACTCCTCGAGCAGAAGATTCCAGAGATACTATGCAGACCTGTTATTTTCATATGTTTTGTTTCAGATGCAAAAGTATTAAGTATTTCGAGAAACAAATATAAAGACATGCGAGAGTACCGACCGGTACAATGTCAAGAATCCGCTTTTCGTGATGACTGTAAAAGTCCAGAAAAAGAAACGCTCCAAGCGTGATGAGTTAAAGCGAAACTTATTGACTCCTTGGCTTGAAGCAACAACAGACGGTGAGAGAAGCTTGATTTTGGAACAAGTGGATTAGAAAATGGATAACAAATTATGGCCAGACTTGGTAACATATTTCTTGACCGGAAAAAAGAAGGTAATCTTTCATTTCTCACCCTACAAGCATGTATGTTAATGAACGTTGGTAAGATATTACAAACATTGTGTCTGTTATTTTACAGAAGCAGTCGGTAGAGAAGACACAGAACCGAAACGCGGAGCCCCGATTTTTTTATATATACCCTCAAAACTTCGATATTTTGAAATACAACCCCTAAAACTTATTGCAACTCTAATTCAAACTAAATAGGCCCCCTTGGTTGATACATGTTCAAAACACCGTTAGAATCAGCAGCAAGGGATTTGAAATGACACTTTTGTCCTACTAATTGTTGTATGCTTGATTTAAAGACCTAACCCCATCATCCCCTTCACCCACTTAGGCAAAAATTGATTGTCAATGTGTAAGAAAGAAGCTTCGGCAGCCAAATTGAAGCACCAGTTATCATAGATCACTCCATGTCTAACATATTTGCTCCAATTCTAACAAATATGCACCGTTTTTGAAATTGAAAACAAAGAAAGAAAACTAAATTGATTTAACATATATGTAAATGCAAACCTCATCAACAAAATCCACCCTAAAGTACCCAAACACCAAATCAAATCCAACCCACCTTACAATTACCAAATAAAAGGGAACTTTTTTAGCAGAATCAACCTTCAAAATTTGAAACACCGTGAGAGCACCAATCAAGCTCGTATCCCTAACCCTCATTCAATCCAGTTGCCTGAAGACAAGAAATCCTTTGCTCTATTATTCCTGAAAATGATGACCACAACTAGAAACCCTCCTCAAACCCCTATGGAAAAGGCATCTTAGCACAAGAACAAAGAAAACCCTGATCTTATACCATAATTTATAAAAGTGACCTCATTGGAAGAGGGCGCAAGATCATGAGCAGTGGATAGAGAATGAGAGATTTCGAGGGCAAATAGATAGAAAAGAGAAGAAGAAGAAGTAACACATTATTAATTAAAGATGGAGAGTAGGCAGAGGCTGAAGGAGCTCCATTGATATTGCAGGTTTGGAACAAGGAGCGGCTGCTATCACGAGACAATATCACACGTGTTCTGGAGCAATCCCAGAATGCTATCTGGTTTTACACAAATAATTATGTTTTATTTTTTAAACTGAACCATTGGATCTAATAGCATGTGTGTTACTATAGCTCTAATAGCACTCATTCCGGATCCGGTTTTCTAATGATTTAGAAAAAGAAAGAAGAGGGTGGATTAAATTGGGGCGTATTCGACAATATAACTTAAACGTCAACCATGGTTAATCTTAACTCAAGCTCAAACCTGAGTTATGTTGACAGAAGGTGGTATTTAGTTAACAAATATGTTTTAGGTGTTGTTTTTAAAAATATCAAGTTTTACGGGTTGTATTTCAAAATACGGATGTTTTGGGGATTGTAAATCAAAAACCCAAATAACTAAGGACTTGAGTGAAAAAACCTCACCCGTGGATTTGCGGGAACGCCACCACGAACAGCCCATAATTTTTGGATATTTTAAAATTAGTTTTTAATTCAAAACTAATTTGTGATAATTATTAAATATTTGAATTAAAAACTAATTTTAAAATATCCAAAAATTATGGGAAAATTCTAGAAAATTCTATTTTGCTGACATTCTTATTTTGTGATAATTATTCATAAAAATAATTCTTTTTTATGAAAATCCCTTTACTAAATAATCTTAGAAAATTATTTAAAAATCATATTTAGATTCTTTTATTCTTCTAAAAATTATATTAACCGTTTTAAAAATCAAATCAATCTCTTTGCATGATTTTTCCATCAAATTAAACTTTCTAAAAAATACCATTGCTCACATTTAATCAAAATAATCTTTTAAAAATCCAAATAAAATTCCTAAAAATAATTAAAAATTACTTTCTCTCTACAAAAATTATATTAGATATTTGTATGCCTTTAACTAATCATTTCCTTCAATATAAATTTAAAACCTCTTTTAATGGACAACATTAACATTATAATACCATGAAAGATATATTATGCTCTAAAAAATAAAATAAGATTTTATTAACTATATAAAAATTATGGTCATTACAATCTATCTCCTTAAAATAACTTTGTCCACAAAATTTTAAAAGAATTAAACAGAGAAAAAGGCAACACTTCTCAAATCAAAACTTCTCTTTTTATAAAACGATCCATTTTTATAAGACTAAAAGCTGATAAACAGGTGCGGTCATTAAAATTTACCCTCCTTAAAGAATTCGTCCTCGAAATTTCTAAAAGTACGTTGCAACCGGAAAAGAAGATAAGGATAACGCAGTCATAAGACGTCTTCACGCACCCAAGTGTCGCTCCCAAGTGTGGGTGTATCGTCCGATGGATGAAAGTGAGTCTAGGAAGGTCATGATACAACGAAGTTGGAAAGACGTAAAATCGGGAGATACTTCCGGATAGAAAAAGCTTGGAAGCCGAAACAAGGTTATTAGGATTTCTAATCTAGCGAGAAAGGTATCATGGGTGCATGCAAGAAAAGTTTGAGAGCTACAAACACAAAGACGGCTAGGCAGAAACTAAGGAATCAAGAAAGATTACTCAAGTGCTCTGTAGCTTCAGCACCTTTGGCTGTCATGTTAAAGGCCTAACGTTTAGGAGGGTTCCTCTGCGCTTGCTGGAACACTCATTGCTGAGAGAAAAGAGGTGGTCCTTACCGTGATGCTCCGGAATTGACAGTCCCAGATATAAGGGCAGGTTTAGGTGTATGCCGAGAACAGGCATGGACGGGGTGCTTAGATGACCCGCAAAGCAAACAGAGACCATTAACCTGGAGACAGTCCCTTACAAGGTGTCCCGGCCTGTGATAGAAGTTATAGAGGACGGATGTATGCCGAGACATTCATGGGCCACCAACAAAACACGTCACACCCCATTTCCCAAAAATAATAGGGTTAACAAAAATATTAAAATAACAGGGTTGTAAGGGCATGACGAGACCCGCAACGTATCTATATAAAGAAGCACATCGTCCCATTATAGATACGCTAAACGTCTAGTTATTCAGTAGTCATATCACAAGAATTTACAATATCGAAAAAACAACATTTATTGATAACAAATTTCAACGTCAAAGTTTATTACATTAATAGAAGGAAATACAGGAAATAAAACAAGCCCTAAATAGATGGGCGATAAAGAAAAACAAAGAAAGGACAAGTCCTAGTAGGTTGTCGAACAGTAGGGTAGTCTTTTGTGGTGGCCTCCACATCCGCTATGTCGTCCATGTTCTCTTCTTTTACCCTTAACGAACATTTCGGGAAAAAAGCGAGGAACATCCGTCAACGAGTTAGGCTCGAGTAAATCTCCCGAATCGGTGATAATAAAATGATGTCGATAAATCAAATATCAACACATTAATTAACCAGTAAAAATATAACAAGCTCATGTAAAAATATTAGCATGTTTAATCTTTTAAAAACAGTATTTTATATTTACGAGTCGAGACAATTGCATAGGGCATGCACCATTATGAATATTCCATTCGCCATGTCGGAACATCATATGAGAATTCTAGAGGTGTCTTCCGTCCTCATGACGTGGCACTTTGTTCCACGTGGCACTTAGTTCCGCATAAAATAGCATTATTGTCTTCCCGATATATTCGGCACTGTTCATTTCCGAACTCCCCATTACCTGACATCATAAAAACATTTTGTTGTATCAAGCATAAATTTTCCAAAACAAGAATTGCGCATGTATCAAGTATATTCATGTTGGTAAACAATATTTTCATGCTGATGTCGATAATGAAATTAATTATAATTCAAAATAAACTGAATCTTAAATAGATAAAAAAAACATGCACGTGATCTAATTCGAAGAACAACATGCATGATATGAGAAAATATCGGCGAGGATGAGAGGAAGATTGAGAATGTACAGAGTTGCAAATCGGTGTAACAATCGATTTGCTGGACCTTTATCTAGATAGGAATTCCGATCGTCTCGAGGATTCTGCAGTACCTAGGGGTTTTTTATTTCTTCCTTTCTTTTTGATGAAAGTTATGAGAAGGAGAGGGTACGGTTTATTTATAAGTTTAGAGATTAGGGCTTGTAGACATCAAGGATCAAGGGTTAGGATTAAATTATATTAGATCAAACGGTTTAGAAAGAAGTTTCCAAAAAACATAGGTTTTAAATTAAAATAAACTCTCTCTTAAAAAAAATCTAACAAAATCTTTTTTTAAAAACAAGACTCCTTTTTATTTTCTAAAACCAATAAATTATTTTCTTAAACCAAAATAGTTTTTCATTTTCTTTCCAAAAACAAAATTCTTCTTTATAATTTAAAAAATAAAACAAACCAGGATGAATTCAAACAAACTTTTATTTATTTTAAAATGAACATGGTAGTTACAATTTCTCTTGTTTCTTATACCGAGCGGCACCTTCCAATCCTGAGGAAGCTTCCTTCGAGATTTGACTGACGGGCTGTTCAATCCCTACATGATGATACATTATTCGTTGTTTCGCGGGTTCTTCATAATATCGAGCCACTCCCAATATCTCAGTTAAGGACCTTTGCAGAATGGCGGCCTGCTGCCGCTGATTCTCCAGCAGGCCCTGAAATAGTGCAGCCTGAGTTGTTGTTGCCGTTGTCGTTTTCATTCCACTTTTCCATTGATCTTCAAGAGAGAATACAGAAGTGTCAAGTTGGATTCACAAAATAGTTTTAGGAAGATTAGACAAGTAAGTTGAACAAAGGTTTGTATAAATGAACAACGGAAAGAGATGCAAGCAAAAATTAAATTTACTGGAACTTTTAAGGAGACGATGGTGAGATCGTGTCGGGTCGAGACGTGATCTTCGGAAAGACATGGAAGGGTTCGAGACGGACTTCAAGAAATGGGATTCAAAGGGGTTTTGGATTCAAGAGGTTTTAATAAAAGTTGGTTAATGTCTTATCTTAGCATATTGGATCTGCATATACCACCACTAAAACCCGTCATGCTCCACTTCCTAAAATACCATAGCGAGAGCATAACTAGATGCGCGATGTAAGTATACCGAGAGAAATAGCTCAACTCGGGTACAGTAACGTCAACCCTAAGTATGCAAGCAATATACAAATGACAAGTAAAAAAATTAAGTTTTATTCACTAAACCAACATTTATTACAAGAGTCATCTTTCAAGTTTATTACATCGATAAAGAAAAAGACTGGAAATAAAACAAGCCTTAATGGTTAGAGTGATACAAAAGAAACGGAGGCAACAACTTATCAAGTAAACCTAAATGACTAAAACTCCGGTTTGAAATGATTAAGGTCCCCAACCTGAAGCTTCTACGTTAGTCGTTCCGTCCATGTTATCTTCTAGCCTTGACGTACATTTCAAGGGAAAAGAGTGAGAAATATCCGTCGACGAGCTTTCGCTACGAGTAGAATTCCCAAAAGGGTTATGTGCAACAAAGATGAACTAAAGTGCATAATATAAGATAGAGCCACAATTGTGTAAATAAAAGTGAAGATAATGTGTCGTTTGGAACTGCTATTACTATGTTAGTTTGTTTTAGTTTGGTTCCGCAAGGGTGTAAAATGAAGGTAACCAAAGTTTGCAGTATGTATGATGTTATATGTGGGTAGTGTAAATGATGATGCTCAATATCGACAATCTTCAGGATCAAGACATATGGCAGATGACGTGTCCCAAGACTCATAAGAAAGGGCCCATGGGGGCCGACCAGGCCACTCTACGCCCGACCTGCGAGTACAAGCTAGCCCTCCTCGGGGCTCCTTACAAATTAGCCTCCTCGGCCCCTCAGCTCGCCTCGAGCTGCCATAGGACCAAGACTCCTCGGCCTCCTCGCTCATCCCCGAGCTTCCGCTTAGGCCGTCTTCCTCGGCCCTCTGACCAACTCCACCACTCATAGGCGTATCCGCCACTCTGCGAATCTCGCCATGCGCGGATTTTGCGCCAGCAACGCCCCACGTTCCACGCCATCACGATCCCCATTAATGGGCGATCCGCTCTCTATGCGGGCGTGACGTCGGGAGCATAACTGCCGGCGAGATTCTCGCGCCTGCTGCTGCGTGCCTGTTCATATCATAATATTGCATTTTATATTCCCCATTCTTATGCATTTTACAATGAAAACATGTGCTTTTGACCCATGTCTGCTACATGTTACAGGTTACAGGTTCTTGGAGCGAAAACAGTGAAAAAGACAAAAGACGACACAAAAGAAGGATTTTTGACCAACAAATAGGATGATCTTAGTCGAGCGCCTGCTGCCGCCTGCCTGTTCATATCATAATATTGCATTTTATATTCCCCATTCTTATGCATTTTACAATGAAAACAGGTGCTTTTGACCCATGTCTGCTATATGTTACAGGTTACAGGTTCTTGGAGCGAAAACAGTGAAAAAGACAAAAGACGACACAAAATAAGGATTTTTGACCAACAAATAGGATGATCTTAGTCAAGCCTAGACGAAGAACAGTTCACAATCAACAAGGCAGTGCAAGATCCAAAATGTCAAGGCAAACGGTTAAAAGTCCGCTATAAGTTTTCACTGGAATATCTGAAAGAAACCTGGAAGCCTATTTGAGAAAAATACCAAAGAAACAAGAAGCCCAAAAAGCCCAGAGCCACAGGCAGAAAACTCAGCAGTTGATCTCTTCACCGGGCCGCGGAACCGCGGCCCAACCCTTGCTGTGGCAGCGGTTCCGCGGCCGTCTAGGGCATTTAAAAGTTAAAAATCTTACCATAATTCTTTGGCGGCTCTTGGTAGTTTTCCTAGGGGTATGTTGGTAAATTTAGACATGCGGGTCAATTGTAATCTAGGGTTTCTATGCCTTATAAATAGAAGCCCAAATCATTGTATTCTTTTTATGCCTCCCTTCATTAATAAATTTCAGAATTCTTTTGGAGAGCATCAAGTTGTAAGTTCTTTATTTTCTGCCCTAGGTTAATTTTCTGTTCTTGCCCTAGTTAAATTTAATTCTTTACCCTACTTAATCTTTTATTCTCTGCCCTAAATAAATGTATTTCAATTCTCTAATGAGTGAGTAGTCTCCTCACTTGTTAGGGTTAGATCTGGAGAAGGTTTGAGAGACGAAGATCTCTCATCCCCTTTCTTGCCCGTCATATATTTTCATAGAACTTCATGCATACCTTCTTATTCCGCTCCCTACGGCACTCTACCCACGAGGTAGCGGTGATACCGTAGTCTAAAGGCCTGAATTTTAAGGTTTTCCATGGAGGTTAGGGTAAAGATTAAGAAAGGAAGGACAATGATCTAGAGGAAGAACAATCTTCCTAATCATCCTAATCTCTTTTATTAATATTTACCATAACACCTAATTAGATCTTCATATGGGGTATTGAAAGCGGAGAGATTTATAGACTTTCCAAACTTAACCTAGACTTAACCCTAGCAAGACTTAGATATAGATTAATTTAGTTTTTAGATTTAATAATCAATCCGGCTCCCATCGGAATTAACTCGTAAGAGCGATTAGGAAATCCACAACATTCCTGTGGACCGACCCGTATTCACCGGCTAGCTTCATGTGACGCCGTTCTTGATTGCGGTTACTAGATAGTTTTTGACATTAAAATCAAATGGCGCCGTTGCCGGGGATGGCGTAGAATTTTCCTTTTTGCAATTTCGGGTTAATCTAAATTTAAAAAATCATAAAAATCTGAAAAATCCAAAAAAATATAAAAATATATATATTTTGTTATTTTTGGAAGGGATACTTTGTTGTTTGAATTTTGCAGGATATACAAACTCGGATCTGAAAATTTTTAGAAAGCGAAACAGAAAACGGGGTATCGGAACAGAAGAGATTTTGAACAAAAAAACAGTGGATTTTTTTTGGAGATCTGAACCCTCCATCTGACCGCCTTTCCGTGGCAAAACCACCCCTAGAACCGCGGTTCCGCGGCTATCCCATCAGATCAGAACGAACAAAAAATTTTGGGGAACTGTGCCGTTTTGTACACCGCGGATCCGCCGCATAAACTCTGTTTTGCCGCGTTTCAGCTGCTATAAGGTGGCATCATCTCGTGGAATTTCTTCTGTAAGTTCCTCTGTTCCTCCTCTACAATTTTTGAAATATATTTTCTTGAAAATGCCCGCAGGATTTGTTGCGCTTTAAAAATATTTGCCCTTCCAAATAACAATCTTGTGCAGGATTTTTGGGCCCTGCTTGATATAAAATTGATTGCAAGTAATATTGTGCTGTTGCTTATTTTTTCTCTAAAATCTTTTTGCAACAAATTTTTCTGAATAAAGAGAAAAAGAATAAAAATGAAAAGGACAAATCTTTTATGAAAACTTGCAAAATTTTTGGCCGCAAATAGATCCTTGCACCATCACAAACCTTCTTTCCTTTCACCCCTTCTTCTAACATGGGTACCCCTCATAATAAATCATTAGCCGAACTTTGGTATCCCGAACCCAATTTTGCGTCGTACGTCAATTTGTTCGGTCAATTTAAAGACGATCCTTCCTAGCCAAAAATTTCGTTGAAAGATCAAATAGAGGCGTCTAGGAGGAACAGTTTGACTTTTCAACCCACTTTGTGTCAACCTAGTCAACCTTCACCACTTACATACGTTGACACCACTTTTTCAAGTCCTTCTGTCATTCCTAAGCCGATGTCCATTGCTAAGCATATTGCTCAATCTCGCAGCCGATCTTTCAACCCTCTCCACTCATCTAGTTCTAGGGATCCACACGACTATTCACCTTTTTATCCATATGTTGACCCTACCCCTGTCCAACCACCCACTTCCTACCAGTCCTACCCGACCTTCCCACCTTCACTAGACACTGTTTCTACACAGCCTGTTGGGAGTTTTGCATATCTACACGATTTCGAATCTTTTATCGAAACCCCCTTACCACCCAAGTCTAGTTTGGAAGAGTCGTTGGAGGCGTATATCGCAGCAACAAATAAAATGACTAGGAATGCGGAAGCGTCCATAACCGCCCTTATGCAACCTAGTGAACCGGTAGCTAGTTTCCCGCTAGCTCAGAATTTTTTAATGTATAAGGAGGCGGTTGGACAGAGTGAGAATGTGAGAGGATTTTCAAATCAAACCTACCCTTACCCAATTGAAGACCACAACTCCTGTTTTCCATCGATTGCCCTAAATAGTTCACCTGTTGAAAATAAAAACGAGTTGTGTGATTTTGTAGTGTTTGATTTGCCAAATTGTGAAGAACCCATTTCGAGTGAAACCGCACTTAATCATTTCGATCTTTATACCTCCCATCTAGAACCTAAATCGATAGATATCCATGCTTTTGATGAGGTATCTAAGAAAATTGATTTTCACTTGATTGAGGATATAGACGCCGGGAATATTTCGGATGATGAACCTGTCGATTTAATTGAAATTTTATGTTCGAATCATCATCCCGTGTCACTAAATGTTTCTCCCGAACCTTATATGCGTCTTGATTTTGAAGATAATGGCATGGATGGGTTGAACTTTGAGGAGAATTATGATGATAGTATTGAGGAGAGTTTTGAGGATCATATTGAGGTTGAACCATTCTTGTTTGATGCGTCGGATTTTCCAATTCATCCTCTTGAACCTTTACCTAAATCACCCTCCCTCCTTTCCATCGTTCCGACCATGCTTGAAGACTGTGAGCTTGAAATTTTTTCCTTTGAATCCGATGCTGTTCTCACAGATGATAACATTTACGAGTGTTTCATTTTTTCGGACGATATTGATGACTCACTGCCCGAGTTTGAGTCCTTTACATTTTCAGATGAGTTAGTTGAACCATCAGACTCGGTTGATTACAGTAGTTTCGAACCATTGATGGAATCTTTTAAGTTCGAGACAGTTTACTACGGTGAGAATGAGACTGTCCCTAATTCACTTCCTTTTGTCCTTCATATCATTCCGACCGGACAAAAGACTGTTACGCTTTCATCCCTAATACCTAGTTCGGCGTACCCATGTTTTCTTGCGAATCTTGAGGGATTTGACCCCATTTCCCGACGGGCTGATAGGTTAGCGCAATCGCTTATAACATATTGGTCATCACATATTGCGCTAATTTATTCACTCGATTTACACCCTCAAGATCGCGCGACCCTTCTTTCTCCTTTCCGCCCTTCTTCTCCCCCACCGAGACCGTATTCTACCATTCTTCTTTCCACACGGTCTCGCGTGTTTCTCATTTCTTTCCTCCACACCCCATTCTTGCACCAACTATACCATTACCATGATAAGATTTTTGAATTGTTGGTGCTAACCTTTGGCTTGTGTAAAGCCAAGCTTAAGTTTGGGGGGAATCTTATTTATATATGTATATATATTTTTTGTTTTCTTTTTCTATAAAAAATAAAAAAAATTTCAAAACATTAAAAAAATATAAAAAAAATTATAAATAAATAAACAGGAGAGTGCCGGTATTTTGACCCTCTTGGTTTAGCATGACAGTGAGGACACTGTTAAGTTCAAGTTTGGGGGTATGCTCGGTACGTCTTCTTCCTTCGCATTCATTTGTACATATTTTTGCATTTGCATATTTATTTGAAAACCCATAAAAATTTAAATTTTTTTAAAAATTATGAAAATTAATGTATTCAATTTTGGCTAATTGACTTGAGTTTGACAAATAGGTTAACTGGCTAGGAACAACTAGATCTTAGACTTAGTAAATTAAAAACCCTAAAAATAACATTCCTTAAAGTTTAACGGTAGAAAGTATATGTTTTTGTAGTTTATTTAGAAATAGGCAAATTTTGAGTTAACTTTTTGGGCTAAGTCGAAACAAAGGAAAAGTATTGATATTTTATTAGAGTATAAGTTTGAAAAATAATTCCTAGCTTAAGTCTAGATTCTGAAAATGTATACCCTACAATTTGCACAATCACGCACCTTGAAACTTGGAATAGTAGAAGAGACCTTGAAATGCTCTTGTCTAAAGTCCTTAGTACAATGAAAATGAAAAAAAAATATATAAGTGTGAATAAAGAATAAAAAAAATGAACACTGGTTTTTGTAATTACTTAAGGCTGCAAAAATAGAAAAATATTTAGCGAGGGTGCTTCATCACCTAGTGCCTTAGACCAACTGGTTTGGGAGTCACTGCTAAAGCCTTGGGTGTTATAAGACTAGGATTTACACTTTAAAGTGCAAACACATCTTGTAATCGGTTGTTGGAACCTCAAGAAGTATTAACGGTCGCATGAAAGATGTGTAAGCAAAAATTCATTTAAATTCACCTACTAATAAGTACTTTGGACAACGGACAAGGGTATGATTGCTTGATTTGAATTTCTAAGTGTAGGGGTGATTTATACACACACGTGGGGATATGTGATTGGAGTTTAGATGAGAGAAAGGAGTGAAGAATAGAACTTGTATCTTTAGTAGAGTTGATAGAAATTCCTAAGTGGAGATGGAACCCTAAAAGGAAAACTTAAGAGATGCCGAAAGCTAAGTAGGTCTGCAGAACATATATAATCTTAAGTTAAATAATAAGGAAGCGTGAAGAATATGGGTGGATAATTTACGAGTCGATGATAATAGAATTCCTTGTTAGAAAACCTAATTGGAGAACAAAAGTCGAAAAGCCGAATTGATAGGATTTTGTGGGTAGTATCCGCTGAAAACCCTCAGGAGACAACACTCCTCCTACTAGGGACACCTAGAGGTCTAACGGCTTGTTGCACGTGCTCAGTGCAATCGCATTTCCCTGCGAAAGTACGGCTAGGTTAGATTTTTATCGAGAATAAAAATAAGTTTGCTCGAGGACGAGCAAAAGATAAGTTTGAGGTATTTGTTCATATCATAATATTGCATTTTATATTCCCCATTCTTATGCATTTTACAATGAAAACAGGTGCTTTTGACCCATGTCTGCTACATGTTACAGGTTACAGGTTCTTGGAGCGAAAACAGTGAAAAAGACAAAAGACGACACAAAAGAAGGATTTTTGACCAACAAATAGGAGGATCTTAGTCAAGCCTAGACGAAGAACAGTTCACAATCAACAAGGCAGTGCAAGATCCAAAATGTCAAGGCAAACGGTTAAAAGTCCGCTACAAGTTTTCACTGGAATATCTGGAAGAAACCTGGAAGCCTATTTGAGAAAAATACCAAAGAAACAAGAAGCCCAAAAAGCCCAGAGCCACAGGCAGAAAACTCAGCAGTTGATCTCTTCACCGGGTCGCGGAACCGCGGCCCAACCCTTGCTGTGGCCGCGGTTCCGCGGCCGTCTAGGGCATTTAAAAGTTAAAAATCTTACCATAATTCTTTGGCGGCTCTTGGTAGTTTTCCTAGGGGTATGTTGGTAAATTTAGACATGCGGGTCAATTGTAATCTAGGGTTTCTATGCCTTATAAATAGAAGCCCAAATCATTGTATTTTTTTTATGCCTCCCTTCATTAATAAATTTCAGAATTCTTTTGGAGAGCATCAAGTTGTAAGTTCTTTATTTTCTGCCCTAGGTTAATTTTCTGTTCTTGCCCTAGTTAAATTTAATTCTTTACCCTAGTTAATCTTTTATTTTCTGCCCTAGATAAATGTATTTCAATTCCCTAATGAGTGAGTAGTCTCCTCGCTTGTTAGGGTTAGATCTGGAGAAGGTTTGAGAGACGAAGATCTCTCATCCCCTTTCTTGCCCGTCATATATTTTCACAGAACTTCATGCATACCTTCTTATTCCGCTCCCTACGGCACTCTACCCACGAGGTAGCGGTGATACCATAGTCTAAAGGCCTGGATTTTAAGGTTTTCCATGGAGGTTAGGGTAAAGATTAAGAAAGGAAGGACAAGGATCTAGAGGAAGAACAATCTTCCCAATCATCCTAATCCCTTTTATTAATATTTACCATAACACCTAATTAGATCTTCATATGGGGTATAGAAAGCTGAGAGATTTATAGACTTTCCAAACTTAACCTAGACCTAACCTAGCAAGACTTAGATATAGATTAATTTAGTTTTTAGATTTAATTATCAATCCGGCTCCCATCGGAATTAACTCGTAAGAGCAATTAGGAAATCCACAACATTCCTGTGGACCGACCCGTACTCACCGGCTAGCTTCATGTGACGCCGTTCTTGATTGCGGTTACTAGATAGTTTTTGACATTAAAATCAGTGCCACCACCGTTATATAAACCCCCATCACAGAGGGGTCAAGTAAGTCATTTTTTACCCTTCTAAGCCGTTACTCTGCTCGAATCTCATCACTAACTTGATCGTCGGAGGGTCCTTGGTGATACCAAACCACCCCGGGACTTCTTTGCAGGTACTCGGCACCAAACACCTCATTCCACTTCTTCCTCCAAAACCTATTGAGACCCACACGCAACAGGAGATAATTAACAAAGTCCAACGGGAGATCAACGGAAGACAACATCTGACGGAGACCCGAAAAGGACCTCCATCAGTTGGAGCCGTCTGTGGGAAACACTCCACAAAACACAAAGTTAGCCTTCTGATCTCCGCCCAAATGGCAACCAGCCACCCTGAAGATCCCGGTACCAGCCGCCGCCTTCCACTCACCGAAGGCGGGGATGAGCCTCCTCCAATGATCGTCATCAACGCCCTCGCAGGCCGGATAAATTGGCTGCAATCCCTCTTGGAGGCCCTCGTCCGCATCCAAACGGCCGGGCCTGGGCCCTAGATCGCCGCTCCACCGCCTCCAGAAGGCTCTGCCCCCGTCTGGACGGCTGACCACCAATAGGCAACAACTCTTGGCCACCGATCTCTCGAACCGGTGCTCCCTGAGGCCTACTGGACGCCCCATGGCTCCACACCAAGATCCGCCGCCAGAACGCCCCGCCCCGAGCCTCCACGCGACCCTTATCCCCCTGAGGAGATGTCAGTCACCTCGCCTATCCACAGGCGTGGTCAACACCACCACACTCGGCGGGGCTGCACGGAAGGGGTTCACCTCGGCGGTCCCAGAGCCACCTCGCCTCGGGACCTGAGACACCTCGCAGAGAGGAACCGAGGCCGCTCCCAAACGTAGGTCACCCGCAGCGGAGGCCAGGGATCCCAAGGCGCCGATTCCTAGGGATACCACGGTCGGCTCGACGCCCTCGAAAAGAAAATCGAGGGCATGCGCCGGGAGGCTCACCTCTCGAGCGACGGGGCTAAGTATGCCTTCGACTCGCTCACAAAGCCGTTCACCTAGGAACTGCTCGCCGTCCACGTCTCCTCACGCAACAAGCCCCCAAAGGTCTCTCTGTTCGACGGGAAAACTGACCCGAAGGACCATTTGGACGCTTTCACCGCGGGGATGAGCTTCCAGGATCACTCTGACGCCGCCCAGTGGAGAGCCTTTCCGGCCACCCTTATCCGCGCAAGTCAGGACTGGTTCCGGGGGCTCGAGCCCCCGCTCGATTTCGACCTTCGACGAGCTAGCTACCCAGTTCCTTGGCCATTTCGTGGGGAACCGTCGACAGAAACGCACGGTCGACTACCTCTTCACGGTTAAGAGTGGGGACAAGGAAACGTTCAAGGCCTACGTTACCCGTTTCTACAACGCCTTTCTCGAGGTGCCCGAGCACCGGGACAAAACCGTCATCACGGCGCTTAGGTCTGGTCTGAGGCACAAGGAATGGTTACGTTCCTTCGCGTTGGCGCAACATAAGACCATAGCCGAGATCAAGGCATGGACCGAGCGCGAGGTTCGGCTGGAATCCGAGGTGAATGCTAACCTCCCTCGGGCAGAACGGTCCGACCAGAAGAAGAGAGCTCGGGAGGAGAGGCCGGAGCGTCAGCATCTCTACCACCTGAAATTCCAGGAGTATACCCCCCTCAACGTCTCCCTCGCAGTGTTGCTGGAAGAGGCCCAGAATGAGGGGTTCTTCAAGTTCCCTCCGATCCCGCGTCAGGCCGCAAAGCAAACCCGGGGCCCCTACTGTGCTTTCCACCGGGTACTGGACCATGCCACGGAGGACTGCAAACAACTGAGGGATTGCATCAAAGAGCTCATCCGGTCTGGGCACCTCGCCGCCTATTTGAGGGACAAACGGCAGGCCGACCGCGAGAAGGAGCAGCATCACCCTCCCGCCGACGTGACCATCGGATAGATCATGCTCGTTTCGGCGGACGGCCAGCCCAGAGCTCAGGGAGCCCCATACCCTAGGCCAAGCGCGGAGGCCAACAGCCCCTCAGGGAGCACGGCCCAAGCCAATAAAGTCATCTACTAGCCTGTACCTTTCTTTTAAAGCAATGTAAATTCTTCCTAGGATCTATTGTTAATTTAATAAAGATCAATGGAGTATTGCGAAAAGGAAAGAAAAACTTTGTTTATTCAAAAGGTATTATGGGCTCCTCAGCCATACATGCAAAAAGAAAAGAAAATTACAACAGTGGGGGAAGGGGATGCAGCGAGCACTGCTCGTGGTACTCGGTAAAGATCTCCGTCAACCGGGGCCTCGCAAGGTCCAACCTCTGTCCCCGGTTCCCCCCGTGCGCGTCGATCCCGATCCTTAGCTCGTAGCACTCACGGACGAGCGCCTCTGAGCGGGCCAGCCGGTTCGTGGAGATTAGGCCGAAGAGCCTCAAAGACCGCAGCTTGCCCACAGCCTCGTCATAGAGCAGCTCAGACAGGGGTTGTAAAGCCCCGGCGAAGCCCTCCAGATGGAGTACATCAGCAGCTGCAGCAAGGAGGAGCGTCTGGGGAGCAGCCGGCCGAAATAGTCCTCAATGCTTCCGTAGACCAGCTGCATCGTGTCCTTGGTGCAGTATGGGTCGTAAAGGTACACATCTTCAAAGCGGACAATGTCGGGGATGGTAAACGGGAAGTCCTGCATTCTCGACGACCTGTTTACGAAGGATGGAAGGACCAGTACTCCTCAGCCTTATATAGCCCACTGCACAGCCCAACCGTCGCCCACTTTCACCCAGGGAGTCGCTGCCGCGCGGCATCCATCAAGCCTTCTCCGGTGGAATCGAAGCGATGCATCCCTGGCACTTTGCCTCCCCCCACATTCAATGCGCTGGCTACGCGTGCCGTTTCCCTGTCCGTTCCCATTCCCCGCACCTACAGCTGGACGGTCGGGCTACACCTCGTCAAGATTCAACCCGGCAGCTACCCTGCTCGGTCATCCCCAGCGGGCAGCTTCCCTGCCACAACGCCGGGGATCAAAAAGCCCTCCCAAAAGCAGTCGAGCACGAGGATCCCTCGCTCGGCTATCCCCAGCGGGCAGCTTTCCTGCCACAACGCCGGGGATCAAAAAGTCCTCCCAGAGGCAGTCGAGCCCGAGGATCCCTCACTCGGCTATCCCCAGCGGGCAGCTTCCCTGCCACAATGCCGGGTATCAAAAAGCCCTCCCAGAGGCAGTTGAGCCCGAGGATCCCTCGCTCGGCTATCCTTTAGGACAAAAGCCCTCGCCTAAAGGCACCGGGCAGTAACCCTGCCCGGCCTAGGGCCTTGGTAGGCTTCTACAGCCCCTCCCGCGCTAAGGAACAAAGTCCTCCCAGAGACAGTCGAGTCTTTGCTCGGCTATCCCCGGCTGGTAGCTTCTTACCACAACCGACAGGGATCAAAGTCCTCGCCAAGAGGCACTGGGCAGTAACCCTGCTCGGTCCCCGTCCTGAGGGATCAAAGCCCTCGCAAGAGGCAACCGAGCAGCTACCCTGCTCGGCCAACTCTGGCTGGTAGCTCCCTACCCTCGATGCCAGGGATCAAAAGCCCTCACGAGAGGCACCAGAGCGGCTACCTCGCTCGTTCATCCCAGGCCGGTAGTTGCCTACCCACGACGCCAGAGGTCAAAGCCCTTGCCAAGAGGCAATCGTGCAGCTTCACTGCCCGGTCATCCTTCGTGGGCTTCTTACAGCCCCTCCAGCGCTAAGGACCCAAGTCCTCCCAGGGGCAGTCGAGTCCCTGCTCGGCCATCCCTGGCGGGTAACTCCCCTACCACAACGCCAGGGACCAGAAAGCCCTTGCAAGAGGCGACAGGGCAGCTACCCTGCCCAGTCACCCCCGGATAGTGGTTAATGCTCGAAATCAGAGATGCCCTGTGGCCCGCGGAGGATCCGAGACCCCAGTGAAGGGCGTCAGGTCTATCCAAGTCTAAACGATCTCCCTTCGACTCCGGGGCCCAGGGGGATACCTCCTCGGCAGCGCTTGGCACACTCATCGGCCAGTGATTGAAGTCAACTCGACAGACGATCGCCAGACAGATGGCCAACCCGACATAAAAGCACAACGGTACAAGCAAAGATATCTTACGAGCATTCTTCATAAATAGATGGTAGAGCACAATTCTATGGAGCCGAAGAAAAACTTTATTACTGCCAAAGACAAAACGTTTACAAAGGGTATTTTTTGGGCTCCCCAGCCTTACAAAATTCAAGAAAACAAAATAAAAGGAGGAGAACGGGGGCTCTACACCTCGGGGCCAGGTACGACCTCGAGGTCCTCAACCTCCACCACGTGGCGTGCTGGGTCCTCGGCGACCTCCTCGCCAGGAACCTCTTCCCCTTGCTCGTCGGCGCTCACGAGGGGGAACTCGGTCAAGAGATCTGCGTCGGCGAGCTCCGGCATCCGGGACTTAACGGCATCGAGGGCGTCGTGCCAAATGCGGGTCGTGGCCACGGCCAAGTCATCATAGAAGTGCTTCGACTTTTTATAGCCCTCCACCGCCCTCGATTCGGCCGACTTGGCCCCCTCAGCTGCCGCCCCCAGCTCCTTCTGGAGGGCCTTCACCGTCCTCTTCAGGTTGCTGGCGAGCACCTGGGCGTCCTCGAGCTTGACCTCGGCAATCATGGCAGCCTCGCGGTGCCGGGCCACCTCCCGTTTTTCGGCCTCCACCTCGCCTTCCAGGGCGGCGACCCTCGCCGTCATCGCCTCCAGCTCCCGTTTGGAGCTCTCTTGCAGCGAGGCGAATTGACCCCCAGCCTCCAGCGCTGGGGCTACCACCTCGGCCTCCATACGCAGGGCGAGGGCTACGTGCTGGAGAACCTGGAAAACAGGGAAAAATCAGAAAGATGAAGGAAGCACTGAATCTCACAATGAACCAAAAAAAACTTACCTGCACGGACTCCTGGGCGATGGACGCCAGCTGAGCCCTGAGGGTCCCCCCGGAGACTCTACCCCCTGCTGAGGTTTCTATATTGTGCGGAAGGCTGTCCGCCACGGACAGCCCCGATGGCACTGCAAACCGGAGGCCCCCTTCCTCCACCATGGTTGGTGAAGACCGACCCCGGAGGGCCTCCGGGAGCTCTTCTTGAGCGGCTCCGAGGGAGAGCCGATCTCCTCTTCAGAGGCCGGGTCCTCCTGGATCAGGGCCCGCTTCCGGCCCGATACTCTGTTGGGGCCTGGGGCGGGATCCGCCCCCCGGCGCTCATGGGGCGTCGCCACCGAAGCGGTCAGAGCCGGGGCAGGCTTCGCCCGAGAAGAACTGGCGCCCCAGCCCTTGTAGGCTGCCTTAGCTGGCGCATGGAAGCTCGGAGGGAGACGAAGTTCATGGATCCTGCGCGAAACAAACACCCAACAAATCAGCGACACGAGTAAAATACAAACCCCAAAGCAAGCCTAACTTACCGACGAACTCGACGGGGCTAAGCCCGGCCCAGTTCAGGACCCTCTCGGACAGCAGCACGTCAGGTCGGGGGATGGGCTCCCACGACGCCACTCTCACCGCGGCGGGGTCATCGGACTGGTTCCCCGGCAGACATTTCTCTCTCGACCACTTGGTAGGCACGGGCCAGTCCTCGCCCTCGGGAGGGGAAACGAAGAAAATTTTCTTTTTCCAATCATGGATGGAGGAGGGCAAGGCCACGACCCCGGTCCCGGTAGCGCCCCCCGTCCGCTTCTTGAAGGTAAGATAAACCCATCTCGGGTCGTCCGCTCGACCACCAAGGTGACACTTGAAGACGAGAGAGGAATCGAGAAGGGGAAGGCTGAAGGGAACAGCCTGTAATTTTAGGTGGATCAAGAACCCAAGAAGGATCCTCCATGAGTTCGGCACTAACTGGCCGGGGGCCAAACTGAAGAAATTCAGCGCGGCGAGGACCTCAGGAGAGAAGGGCGGGAGCATTTCGCCCCAAAAAGCTTCCAAATATAGGGCGATCTCCCTGCCCCGTACCTGATCTGCCCTCTCTCCCTCCTTGGCCAATCGAAGCGTGTAGCGCGAGGGGATATGGAAGCGAGCCCGAGCATTGGCGAGCTTGTCCTCATGCCTCATCCAGCACGGGGTGCTAGGGGCCACATCTGCCGCTTCCTCCCTGGAGGCGGCCCCCGCCTCACAATCCCGGGGAGAGGATCCAACCCTGCTCCCCGAGGAGACTTAGACACAGCAAAAGAGACCCTAGCACCTACTCCTACAACGTCTACCGATTCTACAGAGGAAGACATCTAACCTTGGAAAAGAAAATCTTCAAGGGCTGAAAACGGGAGAAGGGAGACGAGCGCCGAGCAATCGAGACTTGAGAGAGGAAAATATGAAGGAGTAAGGGCCCTAGAGCAGACCCCACCCATGTTTATTGCTGCATACGGCCTCATCCAACGGCGCCCGTCATCTCCCGCCGAAACGGCTCCTCACGCCCAGCGGCTCCGATCGCTCCACGTGTCGGTTCTGCGCTGGACCACGTCCCATCAGACGCCGCAGGCCTGCGTACGTCACATTAGCCAATCGGCGCTCGACACGTAGGCCGTCGCTTCAGTTGCAGAGTGCACGAACCGGTGCACTTTCTTTAAATGCAGAGATTTTGTAAGTTCATGGTAGCGCCCCGGCCGTCTAACAGACGCCAAATGCGGAACAAAAACTTTTACAACTGGCGTTATCGCGTACTATAACCCGGATCTGCCATTAAAGCTAAACTAACTAACTACAAAGTGGGAAGAAATGTTATACCGAGCGATCCGAGTCCTTCGGTCTTCAACCATCATCCCACGCTTCGTTGCGGCTGCTCCGATCTCCTGAATCTCCAATCTTCTCGTCCAGATGGCACCACGTCGAAGGATCTTTAAACGGGCTCCCGCCTCTGAACCGAGGCAACTCGGTCGTCAAGTTTGCTAAAAGAGACGACCAAGATGATGTAGAGAATGAGTAGAACACTTTGTCTCACTTCGTCCAAAGCCGTGGACGAACGGTTAATGAAGTTGCCTTTTAGATCGGGTGAAATGAGAAGTGAGGTTGTCTAATTTTCATGAATCCAAAACTATCATAATCATTTCAAGAAAACAACCATCATTCTTCACCAAGGGGTGGCCGGCCATATATGAAGGTGGGGGGATGAGTGTAGGAGCAAGGGGAGAGTGACCATAACCATAAATGAAAGAATGAGTCATGTAACACCTTGCACTAAACAATAAATGCAAGTGATGAATCATAAACCTAGTCACTAAAACCATTAATGCAAATGGTGACACACTAATCCTAGTCACCACAACAAGAAGCTTCCACTCATGACTCACCTCATGACTCACTCTCAAGAAGAAAAGATAAATCCGCATTTAACCGAATGTTAAATACGCCGATAGAAAACTGGAAACTGGCAACTTCCAAAAGTGATCCCGAAACGAATTTCAGGATAACTCCGTATCGGTATAAACATACCCGCATCTGTATTACGACCGAATACAAATGCAACTGAGACAAAGATATTATATCTACATAGTATAATACTCGGATCCGGCTTAAACCAAAGCCGACCAGTATTATCTGCCAGAAATATGACACGTGCGAAAACGCACGTGCGTTTTCCAAACCCTGCCATAAAACCATACGGCCTCTACAACGTTTCGCCCGAACTTGGGAAACTGTCTGTGGGGGACTCTAATGACTCATCAACACACTGGCACTGTGTATAACCACTAGCACGTCAGAGGTACGAGCTGTACGTAACGTTTGCCTATGTATTGATTGGAAGGGAAGCTGACGAGCGAACTCATCCCTAAACCCTACTGAGCCTAACAGTGACAATATACATACAATCCGGTCCGTTCGTCTAAAGAGTATCGCATATCGAGTCTAGGGGGGTGGATAAAGTCAGACCCCTAATAACGCGATAATTCGTGTCGGTATGAAGCCCATCACCACCTGAGAAACTACTGATCCAAATCAGTAATTCTACACTACCTCGGCCGAGGATTTCTAGTGATGGCCACCCGTGCACTGTGCGACATCAATCCCCAATACCGGGAGAGACGAATCCCCGACGATCCGCTCACTACCTCCATGTGGCTCGGGACTGTACCCAAAAAATACCTGTTTGCACGTCTCCTTTGAGCATGGTAGGGTAGAAATCAAAGCACAGTGGGAACTCACACGAGACAAATGACGATCTCAGGTCGATAAACTAACCTGTACACATGTCACCAGGGAACTGCTATCTGACGATATGTATAATACCAACTAGCATGTTCCCGGCGAGTCCTGTCCGGTGTACACATAACCCAATGAGCACCTGTATACATCTTAGGTGAACCAACTGACACCAATGGCTTGTGAGACCGGCCACCACCCCTCGTCGGGGTCTCGACTGTATACACTAGTCTACTCTGGAGTATCGATGCCCTGTCTCGAAACTCCCACGACTAGGGACACTTTAAGGATGTGCTTACAGACCCCAGCTCCCACGTATATAATCGCCATCATACTGCTGGCAGTCAAGCAAGAATCCTATGGGCTCTGTCATCATGCAATAGTGAACTAAAGCATGTATTCGATGATAAAGACAAACCAGATAGTATACTATCATCTCAAGCAAGACTATCATATCGGTTTAGGTTCTCCCTCAATCATTGCAATCACGTACCTGCGATCCAATAATTGACTTTGAGGGCACCATATCCAACAATCTCCCACTTGCACTTAAGGCTAATTATTGCGATGTCGCATACTCACAGCCCGTGTGATACCGAACATCCAACTCCTCTACTAATCAGTTTCACAAAGCTCGTTTGTAAAACTATTGTGTTCGAGAAATAGCCTCAGTGAGTGGATCCGCCCTGATATTTCTTTCTATTTCTCTCTTAATCTCAAGTTCGCGGAGAAAACCATCTCCCGAATCGAGTAATACTTGTCTTAGAATATGTCTGGATATCTGATGGGACCTAGTTCATAAATGAACTCCAAATCTAAACTTCTTAGACTGTATCGATAACTGAACCTAATCAGTTTCCAGCACCATGCCTCCCACAGTATCCTCTTGGTCCAACTGTCCATAATACTGTCCCTCGTCAGAGGGAAAACTATAACTCTGACAATCACTCTGTCATCTAGGTCACCTTTGAAGTCTGGAATGATAACCGTCTCCCGAAGGAGGCTGCTGTCATCAAATCCGCAGAACATTCACTTATGTTCTAAAACTGCTTCCTTATGTTTCTCCAGGATTGGATTAATACAAACTTATTGCATCTAGTGAAAAAACAACATCTGGTATGGTACTTGACATCTCACAATTGACTCAATTGCCTAACCAAGTGATCTGTCAATTATGCACATCCCTCTCTCCTTTATTGTGTAAGACACCTTTAGAGAGGGTGACTCCATCACCTGCAGGTACACCACCATGCCAGGAGTCATCTATTCTAAATACCTTTAGAATACTGTCAAAGTACCCACATTGGGAAACTACCGAAATCTAGATCTAAAACCATAGATTTAGTAACCAGAATGTCTGATATTATATCTATATCCTGTGTGAAGAAACAACTGTGTGACGACCGCAGTATAACCGATTGTAGTATAGGAATTTTACTTCCTACTCTGTGTATGTCATCCATATACCAGGACATCACACCCTACTACCTCCTTAACAGATCCATCTCCTATTCTGATAAAATCAAAACTATGACTGTTACATCAAAATCAGATGATCTTATATCCGCTATATCTGCTCAAGCCTATAAATAGACATAAGCTACTTGCCCACTATGCTTCCGTTGCTCCTACTGACCACAACAACCCTCTGGCAGAATAATATCTACGCACACTTCTAAAGCTAGTTTAGAACGACGTTATACATATCCTCCTGCCGGGTCTCATAGTCTGGAACAACCGTAGTGTCAAGTCTGGATAAACAAGAACCTCCCTGTCACCGTCCTTGAGGCTACTGGAGTACCTCTCGGGTGTCTGAGGTTACCCACCATGTCTGCGGATTGTCTATTGGAATGTCAAACCTGATTGAATATATAGGTCTTATTAAATTTTCCGTAATCGTTTGCGGTTCTGGAATCACTTCCAGTTCTACCATACTCCCACTACTGTTTTATGAAAAATCCATTTTACAAAAACCGTGGCGAGTCAAGAACAATATCACTATTGATCTTTCAGATGGTAGAAAGTCAACCCTCATTAAATCCAGGGTCAACCCACAAACTGCCATTACAGAAACGTGCCTTGGGTTATCCAATGTCTGATTTTAAGCATAAGCTGGACAACTCACCGTACCTTAACATTGTTAAGATATGAACCATTCTATATCCAATATAGAAAACTTGGCACTTATTTAATTGGAACCAGATTCTAATCATGCAGCTGTCTCCAGTGCATATCAACTCAATGGAGAAAGGCTAATCAGCATTACTCAACTTAGGAATACATCCAATTATGAGTAACCTGAAAGAGAAACAAGTTTCTCAAAACCATTACTATCATCTGAATACCAATCACAAGAATCTATATCTTCAATTTCTTTAAAGAATCCTGATACTTGCGACACCTGGTTCTCTACTTTATTCTTATACCCACAACTTCTCAAAACTTAGACATTGTATTTCTACGAAACACTTGTCTAAAAACTAGAGAAGTTACAAGTAAACAGAAACGAGTACGAGGACCAACCCCTTTGTCCTGATGGACACTGGACAACATACAATACTCTGCATAAGTCCGCTGAGTTGAATAACTCAAAACCTGTGCGTCGTAGGTTGAAAACTGTACCCAGGTGATTTCCTCAAATATCACCAATTACAACGAATTCCGATATAATGAGGATGATCACCTTATTCCCAATAACTTACTCCCACTCATCATCTGTAAAACCATATAGATGTGAGAATTATACCTGGTAAATACATACCCTGAAGCAAGTGTCTAATCGGGAAATCAGTTTTCCTTTAACAATGCACTGAAACATGAAAATGTTTCGTAGGGGTATCCTGGTATTTCTAGTAATGCCTCTTCCATAATCCAATTCATGACTATAACCGTATATTTCTTTGCCATCTCTCCAAATCCCTTTATTTGTCTTTATTCATTACCTTCTGTACACCATCGTTAGGCTAAATGGTTTTCTTCCTTCTCTACCGTTCGGCACCAGCCAATGGTTTGGAAGAAGACTATCCAGTAAGCATAATAGGTGTACTCTCATAATCCTAGGAGTTCTTGCAACTTGAGAGAAGGTGATGATAAAAGACAACTGAATAATACCTTATTCTATTTCTCCCGAACTGGGGAAAAAAACAAAGGTGAAATAGGAGTGGCGATGAAGTACGTGGTTTGGTCGTGAATGATAGCAGTCGCAATTTACTTTGCTCTCTTTCTAATCCCTTTATTTTATCTTTAGTTATTACCTTCTGTACACCCTACTTAGGCTAATTGGTTTTCTTCATTCCCTACCTTTCGGCACCTGCCTATGGTTTGGAATAAGACTATCCAATAAGCGTAATAGGTGTACTCTCCTAAACCAAAGAGCCCACGCAACCTGAGAGAAGGTGATAATAAAAGACAACTGAATAAACCAATTCTATTTCTCATAAACCTGGATCCATTCTCGAAGAAGTCCCTTCGAGTTCGTATATAACCATACGATGGATCTATCCAATGGAAGTGGATGTCCGTAATAATACGGGGTATTCTGAGAAATACAAAGGGTAAAAGAAGGAGCGGCAATGACTTATGCAACTTTAGACAATCCAAAAGCCAGTATTTTAAGAAGGTTCGGTCAACTTGGTCACTGAGTCATAGTCTAGGGTCGGTCAAAGGTCGCTGTCAAAGAGAGAGAGAGAGAAAAGAAACACTCTGCGTGCACTCTAACCTAGATCAGAATGGTTATCACTTTATCTAATCAGGAAACCTCCCACTGTACCGTCAAATTCTCTTCCAAACCTAAAAGAAGAATTAGTCGGGATCACCCGAAGAGTAAACCAACTCATCAGTGAGAATCGGGATCCAACTATCATCGCATGATAACTTGATGGAAGCCACTCAAGTTATCACACTCCAGAAGGTATGCACATGCCTGGCAAGTTTCAATTTATATTTGAAACTCCCGATGTGATTTTTGCCCCATGCTCTTATGACCTTGGCGAAAGGTCAAAATGTCATAAGTCACATGCCAAGTTCTACCCGTCATTATCCAGGTTAATTTGAACCCACCCGCACATGCCCTTGGCGAAAGGTAAAAATGGCAGAACGACTGTCCCAAACCAACTCATCTATCTATGCAACAAATGAATACCCAGCAGCTACCAAACACTATGCCTTGGCGAGATGTCAAAATACATAGCTTGAATACTACTGAATACCCAAAAGAAATGACGGAGGGCTACGGCTGGTTTTTGGCAAAAAACCTTTAACATAATGAACTTGATCTCGTTGAAGGAACCTGATAGCTTTTTATAAATCTATAGTGGCGAAAACCTTTGCTAAAGAGGTCACTCCCGGTGAAGGGATCTCGGCTCTTTCCTCGTGGAATAAGGTGCAGGATATTCCAACTGAATACCGCGATACAAAGCAACTTGTAATCGACTATAATGAAGTTATCACCCTGACGCAAACTTCTGCCCAAGGGGTCTCTCCCGGTAAAGGGATATCAGCCCTTGCCTCGTCGAATGAGGTGCAGGATATTCTAAACTGAATATCACTATGCATAACAAAAGGAAACGTCTTTGTAATAACACCTTTTAAAACTGTTCTAACAACATCAAATATAGGTTTGTATTATCCTTGCATTGAAAAGAATCAATGCAGTCCCATCAATCAATCACACCAGAAAAGAACGAAAAATAAAATGTACGTATATGCCATCCGCATTCGTCACTGGGTCCCGTCATCACCCGTTAGGTTACTTAACTAACGACAGAGCGGGGGCTGGACTAGCGCGGGTGTAAAACATACACAACATCTAATAGTATATATACCAATATACAATAATCGCTCCAGGCGTGATAATATGCAACATTACAGAAAAGTAATAAGCATCACAGAACAATACAGATAATCTGGGATCTCCGGGTTTCACAGAGCCGCTACTGAAACCCGACGTTCCTCTGGTCGTGTGGATAGCCTGTGCAATGAAACCTAGACCTCTACGGGTGCTGCAAGTTACCCGCCAAAACCTGAAGCGAGGTAGCCCCCTACAGCAAAGTGAATGGACCACCCGGCAGTTCACGGAATCCGGTAACTTGAGCACCCCTCCTTGGGTCAACCTGTACCCCCTACGAGTGCGGCGAATAGTCTGCCAATTCTAGAGTGAGGTCCCTCTGTCTCTCAAAGCCATGAGATACGGGCCCGTTGCCCTCCAGAACCCGGCTATCCGTGCACTCCGTCGCGGGGTAATCCTAGTACATAAAAGAAAATATATACAACGGGTACATCGACCTTAGCCCGGTCGTGCCCCAAAAGAATATTATACAAACAGGCAGTGACGGCAGTCCACATGTTGGACGCTCGCCCCGCAATATCAAATGTACAAATAAATCCAAACAGCACTGCCATTGCACACTGCTATCCACCACGACGTATCCGCAACATGACAGCACAACACAGAACATTAACGCGAATGTCACGTTCGCAAACCCGTCTAAAAGAACTATAGCAATTACACGCGGTTTACCGCTCGAATGACATTCACGGTCGGAGATATAAAGTAAGTACTGTATGCTAACAAGTTTAAAATTTCGATCGACTAAATTTCCCGAAGTGTGCCCCACGTACATCTGCTGTACAGTAACAAAATCTGGGCATAAAAGAACAGTACCAAAAACCACAATTTCAATGTGAAGCTCTCTGGAAAAACTTGGAGCACTGTTCCCACAAAACGGCCGCGGTTCCGCGGTCAAACCCTAGGTTTGACCGCGTATCCGCGGTGGTAATGAGGGATCACGTGCCCAAATTTTCCCAGAATGCTTAGAAAAGCCTGCTTTGTTTTCTGTGATATGAAAAATTATTTTTAGGCCCTTTTAAAAATCGACAGAAACTATTGCACAGAAAATTGTAGTTTTGGAAAATCCGTTCGATCGATATTTTAAACACGTTAGCACAAGTTAGTAAAGCTTAATGGTGAGGCTTTGATACCACTGTAAGTCCACGGTAGCGTCCCGACCGTCTAACAGACGCCAAATGCGGAACAAAAACTTTTACAACTAGCGCTATCGTGTACTATAACCCGGATCTGCCATTAAAGCTAAACTAACTAACTACAAAGTGGGAAGAAATGTTATACCGAACGATCCGAGTCCTTCGGTCTTCAACCATCATCCCACGCTTCGTTGCGGCTGCTCCGATCTCCTGAATCTCCAATCTTCTCGTCCAGATGGCACTACGTCGACGGATCTTTAAACGGGCTCCCGCCTCTGAACCGAGGCAACTCGGTCGTCAAGTTTGGTAAAAGAGACGACCAAGATGATATAGAAAATGAGTAGAACACTTTGTCTCACTTCGTCCAAAGCCGTGGACGAACGGTTAATGAAGTTGCCTTTTGGATCGGGTGAAATGAGAAATGAGGCTATCTAATTTTCATGAATCCAAAACTATCATAATCTTTTCAAGAAAACAACCATCATTCTTCACCAAGGGGTGGCCGGCCATATATGAAGGTGGGGGGGGGGGGTTGAGTGTAGGAGCAAAGGAAGAGTGACCATAACCATAAATGAAAGAATGAGTCATGTAACACCTTGCACTAAACAATAAATGCAAGTGATGAATCATAAACCCAGTCACTAAAACCATTAATGCAAATGGTGACACACTAATCCTAGTCACCACAACAAGAAGCTTCCACTCATGACTCACCTCATGACCCACCCTCAAGAAAAAAAGATAAATTCGTATTTAACCGAATGTTAAATACGCCGATAGAAAACTGGAAACTGGCAACTTCCAAAAGTGATCCTGAAACGAATTTCAGGATAACTCCGTATCAGTATAAACATACCCATATTTGTATTACGACCGAATACAAATGCAACTGAGACAAAGATATTATATCTACACAGTATAATACTCGGATCCGGCTTAAACCAAAGCCGACCAGTATTATCTGCCAGAAATATGACACGTGCGAAAACGCACGTGCATTTTTCGAACCCTGCCATAAAACCATACGGCCTCTACAACGTTTCGCCCGAACTTGGAAAACTGTCTGTGGGGACTCTAATGACTCATCAACACACTGGCACTGTGCATAACCACTAGCACGTCAGAGGTACGAGCTGTACGTAACGTTTGCCTATGTATTGATTGGAAGGGAAGCTGACGAGCGAACTCATCCGTAAACCCTACTGAGCCTAACAGTGACAATATACATACAGTCCGGTTCGTTCGTCTAAAGAGTATCGCATATCGAGTCTAGGGGGTGGATAAAGTTAGACCCCTAATAACGCGATAATTCGTGTCGGTATGAAGCCCATCACCACCTGAGAAACATCTGATCCAAATCAGTAATTCTCCACTAGCTCGGCCGAGGATTTCTAGTGATGGCCACCCGTGCACTGTGCAACATCAACCCCCAATACCGGGAGAGACGAATCCCCGACGATCCGCTCACTGCCTCTATATGGCTCGGGACTGTACCCAAAAAATACCTGTTTGCACGTCTCCTTTGAGCGTGGTAGGGTAGAAATAAAAGCACAGTGGGAACTCACACGAGACAAATGACGATCTCAGGTCGACAAACTAACTTGTACACATGTCACCAGGGAACTGCTATCTGACGATATGTATAATACCAACTAGCATGTTCCCGGCGAGTCCTGTCCGGTGTACACATAACCCAATGAGCACCTGTATACATCTTAGGTGAACCAACTGACACCAATGGCTTGTGAGACCGGCCACCGCCTCTTGTCGGGGTCTCGACTGTATACACTAGTCTACTCTGGAGTATCGATGCCCTGTCTCGAAACTCCTACAATTAGGGACACTTTAAGGATGTGCTTACAGACCCCAGCTCTCACGTATATGATCGCCATCATACTGCTGGCAGTCAAGCAAGAATCCTATGGGCTCTATCATCATGCAATAGTAAACTAAAGCATGTATTCGATGATAAAGACAAACCAGATAGCATACTATCATCTCGAGCAAGACTGTCATATCGGTATAGGTCCTCCCCCAATCATTGCAATCACGTACCTGCGATCCAATAATTGACTTTGAGGGCACCATATCCAACAGATCTCGCCTTGATTCGCTAGCGGAAAAGACAACCGACGGCCTGAGGACTCGTCCCGACAAAGCCCTAAAAAGGAACTCACCTCGGAAGGCCCGGTGGTCCACTCCTGGCCCGACCCGCTAGCTGGCCGGGACAAGAGTGGGGGGCTAATGATGATGCTCAATATCGGCAATCTCCAGGATCAAGACACGTGTCAGATGACGTGTCCCAAGACTCAGAAGAAAGGGCCCACGGGGGCCGACCAGGCCACCCTACGCCCGACCTGCGAGCATAAGCTAGCCCTCCTCGGGGCTCCCTGCAAATTAGCCTCCTCGGCCCCTCAGCTCGCCTCGAACTGCCATAGGACCAGGACTCCTCGGCCTCCTCGCTTGTCCCCGAGCTTCCTCCGAGGCCGTCTTCCTCGGCCCTTCGACCAACTCCACCACTCACAGGCGTATCCGCTGATCCGCGAATCTCTCCATGCGCGGATTTTGCGCCAGCAATGTCCCACGTTCCACGCCATGACGATCCTCATTAATGGGTGATCCGCTCTCTACGCGGGCATGACGTCGGGAGCGTAACTGCCGGCGAGATTCTCGTGCCTGCTGCTGCGTGCCGCCACCGTTATATAAACCCTCATTACAGAGGGGTCAAGTAAGCCATTTTTTACCCTTCTAAGCCGTTACTCTGCTCGGATCTCATCACTAACTTGATCGTCGGAGGGTCCTTGGTGATACCAAACCACCCCGGGACTTCTTTGCAGGTACTCGGCACCAAACACATCATTCCACTTCTTCCTCCAAAACCCATTGAGACCCACACGCAACACGAGATAATTAACAAAGTCCACCGGGAGATCAACGGAAGACAACATCCGACGGAGACCCGAAAAGGACCTCCATCAGTAAACGAGTGTCAAGTATCGGTTAAAAGTTATGTCCGTATCTTAATCGTTTTAGTTTGGTTAGGTAAGGGTACTGGGTTCTCGGAATTGTTCCATTTGTACCTACAAAATAACAGCGATAATATATGGATAACATCCGTTTACAGCTTGGAATCACAGCAAAGGTATCAGAAATCTGGCATTTTGTTTGACCCCCGAAATTATGGTGAGAGTAAGGGAATCCCGAGACTCTTCATACAACATTCCTAACTCAAACCATCCTACCCCATGTCTTATATTACTGCAAGGGTCCAGTCAAGATGAATCTAAGTAGGCATGGTAATCAGGGGGTTCACTTTCCATTCTTAAAAGTGATTTTTTGTGTTCTTAAGGGACTAGGGTTACGATATAAGTCAAATCAGTAATGAAAATATTAATTTTATTTATAAAAACAAGTCTGCAGAAATTTCGGCAGCATAACGGGCAGTTTCCGGAATTTTCAGCAGCGTAAAAGGGTGGAAGTGATCGTTGAAAAAGGCAGTATATCTTATTGTATAAGTGATGGAATTATAGGATAGTATGTATCTTGACTATTCAGGATTTTAGATCTAAAGATTCTATTTTTACCAAAGTCGGATCGATTTAGGGTAATTCTTGATTTTTCAAGCAAATGAATAAAACTTCGATCCATGTTAAGTTTCCAGGGAGATCAGAGGTATGATTAATAGACATGCGAGCACAAGCGTTGGATTCAAGAGAAGAGAAGAAGAAAACCCACTTTAGATGCCTCTATCTCTTTCCTCGGACCGTAGTATCGGGTTCAAAGTCAGAAACGCTCCGCTATTTTTCTTTTCTTTTTTTGATTTCTAGATTGGGAGATATGGATGAAAAAGTGAAGGGGGGTGTTTATATAGCCTCCCTTTTTACAGCCTTTCCTTAATTTCAACTATCCAGGTCTTTTAGCCGTTGGATCAATCAGATGAATGGTCCAGATTGATTTGGATTATTTGGGGAGGAACCACGTGCAATGCACGTAAAGAGAGTGGGCCCCTCTTTCTCAAATGCTGCTGCTGCTGCTTTGGTGCGGTGCGGGTCGAGTCGGGTCTGGTCTGACCCGATTCGACCCGAACAGATTTTATTTTTATTATTTTTTTTAATTTTCGAAAATCATTTTAAAATTTGTTTTTAATTCAAATAATTATAAAAAATGTTTTTATATATACGAAAGTTATGGAAAATTTCTATAAAATTCTATTTTATTTAATTTATTATTTTGTGATAATTATCTTAAAAATTATTCTTTTTTTTATAAAAATCTCTTTACTTAATAATCTTAGAAAACTATTTAAAAAACGTATTTAAACTCTTTTATTCTTCTAAAAATTATATTAACCATTTTAAAAATCAAAGCAATATCTTTGGATGATTTTTCCATCAAATTAAACTTTCTAAAAAATATCATTGTTCACATTTAATCAAAATAATCTCTTAAAAATCAAAATAAAATTCCTAAAAATAATTAAAATTACTTTCTCTCTAAAAAAATTATATTACATATTTGTAAGCCTTTAGCTAATCATTTCTCTCAATATAAATTTAAAATCTCTTAACGGAAAGTATTAACATTATAATACCGTGGAAGAAATATTTTGTACTAAAAATAAAATAAGCGATTATTTACTGCATGAAAATGAAAATTACGGTCATTTCACCACCGTTCCATCAGCTCCTTTTTCTAGTTCGTCAACTTCATCGATCACCTTCTCTTCTTAATCCGCGACAATCTCTTCTTCCACTCCCTCCTCCCGACGATCTCGGAGGGTCCTCGCCCTCGTCGCCAACCTCGGAGACGGTGTCTTTGTCCTTGCTCTCGCTGCCGACCTCAGAGCCGGCGTCTTTATCCTCGTCATCGACCTCGGATGCGGCTTCCTTCATGTTTTTCTTGCTGCCGCAACATCGGACGCCACATCTTTGATGTTGCGCTGTCGCTGGAGACCTCGAAAGAGGAGACCTCCTCGCTCGCGGCAGATTGTTTGACGTTTTTCTCGCCGGAGGCGGGCTCCTTGGCCACGTCGACGTCTGACACGAGGTCGGCATTTCTTAGATCGGCGACGGCGGAACCTCCGATGGTCATCTTTACCTTGCGGCCGTCCATGGCGACCTCCAACTGAACCTTCTTCAAGCTCTTTATGAAACTATGTATCAAGAATTCAACAAATGAGATTAGATTTGAATAAAACTAGGAAAAACTATAAGAAACAATATCAGATCTACCTCTGGTCTAGGGCTTTTTGCACTCTGGCTCAATCCCAATCGCGAAAACGCGGCAGGAGTTCTCTAGAGAGAGGAGAGGGCGTCCTCTTTTTATAGGTTAGGGCCGTTACTCCCATGCTAGCAAATTCGCGCTAATAATTGGGCCGAGAATTCGGATTCGGACAATTATTTGGAAAAAATCGGTCGGTATTTGGGAAAGATTTGGTAAGTGTTCGGAAAGGGTTTCGAGCAAGAAATTAATATATGAGGTGCTAGGTTTTGATTTTGTGAATTATTCGCTGTTTTTTTAAGAATAATTCAAGAATAATTCGCGCATTATTTGAAGCGTTCGGCAACATCGATTAAATCGGAGTTTTAATCAGACGATAAAAAATTCACGAAGAATTATTCACGAATTCACTGAATAATTCGCGAATTATGTGACTATAGTTAGCCAATCACGCCAACAAGAAAACCTTTTCAACTTATTAATTATTATTTTATTCTTAGGTAAAATCACTAGACTGATAATTGTTTGTGTAGTAAAATATTTATACGCTTAGAAGAGTTGAAATAAAAATTTGTTTTTAAATGTTTGTTTTTTCAAAAAATTATGAAGACTTTCTTGATACAAGAATTAAATTGAAATTTTAATTTTCAGACTATGGAACTAGTTAATTACAATGCTATCACTGTATCACAGGAATAACCAATCAAGATTAGTTATTATCTAAGGATGGGTACATGTATCGGACGATCATTTCTGGGATCACGATCGACCTTCTTATATATTGGTTGTCTCGAATCGAAATATTGTTGTTTTAACTTCTAAAAAATCAATAAAAATTTAAAATAAATATTAAAAATGAGTACGAAAAATTTAACATGTTTTTCCATAATTCAACTAAGGATCCTCCACTTTGGCATTAAAATCATCGGACATTGCACCTCTCTCTTCAATGAGAAGATCATGAACGTGTTGAGAACCGAGCAAGTTTGAAAAACAAAAAAAATAAGAAAATTAGGATTCAGTGCATCCGACACTTTCAATGTGACTTTCACATCAATTGCTTACTTCTTTCTAGGTACAAGTTCATTTTTCTCTGTCTCCTTTAGGGTCTGTTTGGTTGCAAGATTATTTGGGATTTGGATTTCTAGGTCCTTAGGGTTCCATAATTTTGTGTTTGGTTGGTGGATTTGGATTTCTAGGATTCTTTTGTTTTTTATGGGGTCCCACCACAAAACATAGATTCTTGAATTTTAAATTTTTTTAAGGATTAGATACTATTCATTATACTTTTAGATGGTACCCGTGGTACTTTATTTATTTAATAATCCTGTCTCTATTTATTTCTCTTTAAAATCCTCAAATCCAAATCTCGTCCAACCAAACAAATATTACAAAGATCTACAAATCCAATATAATGAATCCAAAACTAACCAAACAACAAATTACCAAATCCACAAATTTTCAACCTGCCATTTTGGAATACAGATTTCTAAATTCTACAACCAAACAGGGCGCTTACATGTATACATCTTCACCATTTTCTACTTCATTCTCACAGGTCCTTCACATCAACCTACTCTGCTCTTTCCTCTTTGGTAAGAAAAATACTCTGCTCTTTCCTCTTTGTTGGTAAAGATTTGCTCTTTCTACTTTCTACACTTTATTATTTTGCTATGAATAGCTTTCACGTCCCTCCTCCTCCTCCTCCACACACGTACCGATTTATTTCTGGTCCAATTTAATTTCCAATCATTTTTACCCAAAAGAATTGTTTATCCTTCAGCATTTTCTTCTTATTTCACTAGTAAACTCAACTTTTAGTTCCCTTGTAAATCTTATCTAATATCTATTTAGATGCTTAATTTAAAGCTATATATTTTTTAATTTCTAGTTTTTAGTTCCCTTATAAATCAGTTCATGCATTTTCTCATCAATTAAATGGACTATTTTCCTTCTTAGTCGCAACTACCAGTTCCTAAAGTCACCACCTGTGTTCTTCTAATCTAACTAAGAATCTACAACCTACAAATTTTACAGAAGAATGAGAAAGAAGGTTAATTTATTTTTTCATAATAATTAACGAAAACAGAGTCGAGGTTAAAAGATGTCGAGCACAGACTAATTAAACTTGGCCACTGCTTTGCACTATATTGTTTGCAACTAGATCTTAAAACAGCCATCTTGATTTTCATTTCGATGGTTTGAATTCGCATGCCACACCATGGAGCATGCGGAGATCGTGAGGAAAAGAGAGAAGAAGAAGATGAAAAAATGGCAAGGAAAAATTATTACATGTGCCATCCATATACAAGAGAGAAGAAATGGAAGCGTGGATACCACACGCTGTCCAAAACCGTCTGAAACTCCCCCTCTCCCACCCCCTTTCCGGTGTACTTGCGGAATAATTTCTCAAGAAACAGGACCCGATTTATCCTTTTATTAAAAATACGAATCGAAACGAGAAAAAAGAAAAGCAAGAAACAAAGAAACAAAGGAGATGGAAACTGATAAGGACAATAACCTACAGCTGTCATGTTTTAATTGGTTCCACCGGGACTGTTTTACAGCACGTTTTCTTAGGCACAAATCGAATGTGCCGAATAAATTTACTATTAATTAATTAATGCTGTAATACCTTCTCTACAATAAGCCAAACCCTTGTTGGTATCAGCAGTAATCATTATCAGGATGGAGGGAAGTTTTCTCGGAGTCCTTGGTGCCCACATTCTCGAAATTGCCCCTATACTGTACCCTCCATGCCAGGTTGTGATTGTCATTTTGTTGGATATAGATATCCTCAAGACAGTTATTGTAATTGTACATGAACTTATATGAATAAAATATTCTTACTCGAGATAATAGTATACAATCTGATTTTGCTTTATCATTCATGTGTATATATATTTTACTTGTTATTATGTATCGCCAATACATGTTGATAAAGTCCTTAGAATCTTTACTTGAATATCAGGATTATAATGTGATCATACTAGTGGGGGTCTAGATAGTTTATAAGCACATCCTTAAATATTTCTAGTTGTGTGAGTATCAAGACATGACATCGATATTCCAGAATAAACTAGTGTATACGTTTCTTGACCCAGACCAGGGCGATGGCTGGTCCCATTGCTATTGGCGTTTTGTTGGCTATAGCGCCTTTAAGGCAATTATTGTAATCGCAGGCAGGCGATTATGATGATTGAGAAAGAACCTATACGGGTAGAACAGTCTTACCCGAGATGATAGTATAATATCCGGTTTGTCTCTATCATCATGTACATATATTATGTGGTATTACAGATCACTATTATATGTTGATAGAGCCCATAGGATTTTAACTTGATCACTAGTATTATGATGGCGATCATATATGTAGGAACTGGGTGGTCTATAAGCACATCATCAAATGTCCCTAGTCGAGAGATTATCGAGACTGCGCATCGATACTCCGGAGTAGACTGGTGTATACTTTTTGAGACCCTGACGAGGGGCGGTCCGGTCTCACAAGTCATTTGTGTCTGTTAGTCATCTTAGATAGTATACAGGTGCTTATTGGGCTGTGAGTTATATTGGACGGACTCGTCGGGAATATACCAGATGGTATTATACCATTGTCAGATAGCAATTCTCAGGTGACATGAGTACAGGTTAGTCTGTCGACCTGAAATCATCATTTGTCTTGTGTGAGTTTCTACTGTGCTTTGATTACTACCCTACCACGGCTCAAAGGAGTCGTGCAAACAGCTTTTAGTTGGGTACAATTCCGAACCATATGGAGGCAGTGAGCGGATCGTCGGGGATTCGTCTCTCCTGGTATTGGGGGTAGATGTCGCGCTGTGCACGGATGTCCATCACCAGAAATCCTTGGCCAAGGTGGACGAGATTTACCGATTTGGATCAGTAGTTTCCTAGTGGGTGATGGGTTTCAAACCAACACGAAATATCGCGTTATTAGGGGTTTGACTTTATCCACCTTCTAGACCCGATATGCGATACTCTTAGACGAATAGGCCAGACTGTACGGAGATTGTCACAGACAGGCTCAGTAGGGGTACGGATGAGTTTACTCGTCGGCCTTCTTTTCGCTCAATACCTGGGTAGCCGTTACATACAGCTAGTGCCACCGACGTGCTTATGGTTAAACCCACTGTCAGCGTATTGACGAGTTTTTAGAGTCCAACACAGAGAGTTTTCTCGGTTCAGACGATATGATGTAGATGACGTATGTTGGTACATACAGGTGTCCAATTAAATATATGTATAGGCTACATAGATTTTAATCGGACGGTTGATAATACTAGCGGTTTAAGATTAAACCGGATTATTAAATCAAGTTTTGATTTAATTATATATATATATATATATATGTATTCTAGTATTATTGTTCACTATTCATTTTCTCTCTTGGCTATTCGTATTTTTATACGGATACGCGTATATGTATTTCGATACGTATACCAGATTGTATTCTGTATTTCTACGAAATATTTTCTAGAAGATGGACAACTCATTATATGATTTTTCCTTTTAGAAAATCATTTACAAATGAGGTGGAGGGTGAGATAGCATGAGCATGGTTGGATGTATGCAGAGAGGAATGTGGCTTCATTTATTTATTGAAAATTGTTATGAGATATTCTTTTTGCATGGTTGTAAAAAATTATGAAGCCATTCTTACTACATACTTCATTTTCTCTATTCTTTCAACACTTTGCTCATTTTTTGCCTATGGCCACTTCTTCACCTCCCCCTCCTTCTTTAGTTGCTCACTTGAGTTTTAGAAATGAGAGAAAAGGATAGTGGAAAATTCCTACATCCCCACTCTTTATTCCGAGCGACCTTGGAGCGTCGGTTGCTTCGCTAGGCAAAACTGGAGCTTGGATCGTTTTCCACAGGTGAATCATCTTTAGCAAAGGAGGACCGACTTGTAAGCGCGATCCGGAGCACTTGAAGAAAGTTTGAGAATGTGAGTATTCTATACATAGTAGATTAGTTTAGCTCACTAGATTTTTGTTAGAAAGTTCTAGCTCTTTAGATCGATTCCTGGTTCTGAAACTTTAGCAAACTAGAAATTTTTGAAATTCATGTTGCCATCTTCTAAAATTAGTTTGCTAGTGTGTTTAAGTTCCCAGCAATGGTATCAGAGCCGGCTAAGAACTAGACTTGTTTGCACAAATTTAGAGTTTCAATCAACAGGAATTTTCCAATTCACATTTCCAAATTCTTGTTTGCTGTTTGAATTTGAAAGCTGTTTAATTTTTTTTTCAGGTTTCATTAAAATTATATACGGGCAAAATTAGAGCTTGGAAAATTTTTTGGGCACCTAAGTCCAAAATTGGACCGCTGATCTGTTGCCAAATGCGCCATTTGGCCACTGATCTGCGGCCTAATTTTGGCTACAGTGCCCCAAATATTTTCTGAGGCTTTAGTTCATGGAAATATGATTTTTGAAATATTTGGTTTTGGTCTAGATTTGTTTGTATACTGGTTTGTACTTGGGGCCAATACCGAAAGTTTTAATCAATCGAAATTTTAAATTCGTATTTTTCTTTGCATTTGTTTCTGCGACCGTGAATATCATAGTGCGGTATAATCCGTCTGGTTGCTATATGTACAATCAGACGGGTTTACGAATATAATATTCGCATTGATGTTCAGTGATGGATATTGTTTATGGTTATATTGGATTTGTCGTGATGGATAGCCGTAATGTATATTCATTTTGCGTGGCGAGCGTTCGACATGTGGGCTGCCGTCATCGCGGCTTGTTTTATTCTTTGGGGTATGTCCAGGTTGCGGACGTAGTCACTGTTGTATATTCAGTTTTTCATTACATGCACTAAGATTACCCTGCGGCGGAGTGCTCGATTAGCCGGGTTCTAGAGGGTATCAGGCCTCGATCTCATGGCGTTGAGACCGGAGTGCCTTACTCTAGAATTGGCGGGCTATTCATCGCACTCGTAGGGGGTATAAGATTGCCCCGCGGAGGGGTGCCCAAGTTACCGGATTTTGGAAGTGCTGGGTGGCCCACTTACTTCGTTGATTGGGGTTGCCCCACTTCTGGGATTGGCAGGTGGCTTGCCGCACTCGTAGGGGTCTAAGATCCGATACTACGGGCTATCCATACGACCGGGAAAATTGCATTTCATATTTGGCTTTATTGAAATGTACTTTTCCTACTTTATCCGCATTTCCATATCGTGTTTGCTTCCGTTGTGATGCTTCTATGATGTTACTTGATATCATGCGTTTGACGAATGTTTATAAATATATATATATATATATATATATATATATATATATATATATATATGTTTTGCATCCGTGCTAGTCCTGTCACCGCCCTGCCGTAAGTTAAATAATCTTACGGTGAAGACCCGGGATCTTATGGTGAATGCGGATGTCATATATGTGCGTGCCTATTTTCGTTTCTTTCTGGCATGATATGTTTAATTGATGGGACTGTATTAATTCTGATTAATGCAAGTAAAACAAACCTATATGATATTGTTGGAACCAATTTTTGAAAACTATAGGCGTTTTCTTTTGTTTTGCATCGAGATATTCAGTTAGGAATATTCTGCAACTCATTCGATGAGGAAAGAGACTAGATCCCTTCACATGGAATGATCTCTTTGGTAAAATTTTACGTGACTATAAACTACTCAGTTTTCTTCAAAACTATCGGTTTTCTACAAAACCACTCGTTTTAAAAATGCGGAGCCTAAACCACTCTTTTTCAAAACTGTTCGAGTTCCTTCAACGATATCAAGTTCATTACGTTAAAGGTTTTTCGCCAAAAACTAGCCGTAGCCCTCCGTCATTTCCTACGAGTAGTGCTCAGTATTCGTGTTGCGTATGTTAGCATTGTTAAGCGTAGTGTGTGGTAGCTGAGTATTGCTTGTTTGTAGCATTAGATGTGATTAGTTAGGATAGACGTACAGTCATGTTTGTAGGGTGTTTTTCATCACCCCATTGAGATAGGAATATGCATCGCTTGTCAGACGTACTATATATTCCTCCTGTTTAGGATAGACTCCGACAGCCGCGGACTAAGCTGCCGTTAATTACCTCTCGCTTTTGGAGCGAAAGAACCTCCGATTGACGGGTCAAACTGGTCATGCGAACTTAATGTGCAGTGTGCGTGTGTTGTGTTTTGAGGGGTCTTGGGTATATCGGGGGCCTCACAGAGTTCACGGGGGTCCCGCTACCCAGATAGCGGGCTGAGGGTCAAGAGGCTAGCTGCCCCTTGCAGGGTGCGGAGCAGCGCCCGTTAGAAATTTTTTTCTAAGTGTTATGGAGTGTGTGTGTGTGTGTGTGTATCAAGGGTGAATAGCGTCCAAAGGACGCGTGGGCGCCGGGCGTTCCATCCGCCCAGTACGCGGGCGCTGGGCGTCCGCGGAAAAAAGGGCTTAGCCCCCATACTGGGAGTTGTACTCCCAATTGACTTTTAGAGTTAAACTTCTAAAATAAGGACAAATGGGCTTAGCCCCTACACTGGGAGTTGTACTCCCAATTGACTTTTGGAATTAAACTCCTAAAAAAAGGATTTATTATTTTATATAATTTTTTTTGTGGAGTTAAACTCCTGAGAGATTTTCGGAGATGATGAAAGGGGACCTCTTGAGTCCTTGGTTTTCTCTTGAGCTTTGGATCTTCCCAAAATGGGATTTTTGGAGATGGGTCTCCTTCTTCCTCCTTTCCGTTGGCTGGATTTTGGAGAAAAAGGGGGTGCGACTTAAAAATTTCCTCTTTTGGAGATTTAATGGAAGATCTGAGTTCTCTTTTAAGGATTTTATGGTGAAAAACTATTTCTTTTTGAAAAAAGAAAAGTCAAACTTTTAATTTAATTCAAAAAGGGGAAGAAGATTTAGAACCTTGAGAAAGGAGAAGGAGGCACAGAAACCCTAACTTTTGAGGGGAATGAATTCTATGTCTTCATTTGATCATCATGTTGTCTTATATAGGCTTACAAATTTACATATAGCCCCTTAGGCTTTACAAAATGGCATTTTGCCCATCTCATGCCTTATGTGCTTATTTGTTTTTAAACATGAGTCATGGGCTTTTACAAAAATTTGGCCTTTTACCCATTTATTTTACATTCATGCATGAAAATTATATCAAACTTATTTATTACATAATTTTCTGCTTGGCATGGGGGAGGTCAGCCGCTTCATGTTCGGGCTTGACTTGGGTATGGGCCCACTTGGTCTGGGTTTGGGCCTGTTTGGCTTAGGCTTGACTTTGATTTTGACTTGGTCAACCGGGGTATAAATTTTGGCCCCAACAAAGTGCCCCCATCAATATATGCACACCGCGTATATGGGTCGTGTGCATGAAATTGATGATTCTTCTTTCGCGTGGAGGTGACTTGATTTGGTTCCTGCTTTTGGGGAGGCTAGCATTGCCCTTTTTACGACATGGACGGTCGATGCTTGACCTGTCTCCGAGATGGAGTGTCGCTGGTTGACGTGTCCCCAAGATGGAGTGTCTGTGTTGGATGTTTCCCCGAGACGGAGTGTCTGTATGTGACGTTTCCCTGGCACGAAGTGTCGCTGGTCGACTTATCCCCGAGGCGGAGTGTTTGTTTAACGCTTTCCTGGCACGAAGTGTCGCTGGTTGATGTGTCCTCGGCATGGAGTGTCGCTGGTCGACGTTTCCCCGGCATGGAGTGTCGCTGGTTGAATTATCCCCGAGACGGAGTGTCTGTTTGACGTTTCCCCGGCACGGAGTGTTGCTGGTTGACGTGTCCCTGGCACGGAGTGTCGCTAGTCGACTTGTCCCCGAGGTGGAGTGTCTGTTTGATGTTTCCCCGTCACGGAGTGTCGCTGGTTGACGTGTCCCCGGCACGGAGTGTCGCTGGTCGACGTTTCCCTGGCATGGAGTGTCACTGATTTTTGATGTAGAGGCCGCTGTCGGAATTGGTTGGTCTGATTTGTTTTGGAAGTTCCAATCTGTCCGGCGGGACTTTTGAGCTTGGAAGCGCTTTTGGATGGGACTTTAGTTTGATTTGTCCGATTCCTGCCTTGTTTAGCGGGACACTTGAATTCAAGGCATTGCAGCGTAGGATTTGGAATTTGGATTTTTGTTTAGCATCAGCATCTCTACACTGGAATGTGGTACCAGGAGCGAATCATCATTTGCCGTGAGAGAATTTGGGGATTTTGGTTTTGGTTTGGCATCAGCATTGCTACACTGGAATGTGGTACCAAGAGCAAATCATCATTTGCCATGAGAGAATTTTGGGATTTTGGTTTTGGTTTGGTATCAGCATCGCTACACTGGAATGTGGTATCATGAGCGAATCATCATTTGCGATGAGGGGATTTCCTTTGTTCCCAGTTTAACGACTTAGAGGTCTTCTGCTCCAAATTTAATGACTTAGGGGTCTATTAGATCGAAAGTTTGGAATTTTGGGGTTAGGGTCAGCATTAGCGTTTCTAACACTGAAGCACATGTGCCAGGAGCAATTCATCATTTGCCTTTGCCTGTTGGGGAGTGATGGCTTAGGAGACAGGTTTAGGTCCCTATCATTTAAGCTTTTTCAATTTTATGAGCCGTAAGGGTCCCATAAAAGCATTTTCTCCCTATGAGTCGAAAGGATCTCGTAGGTGTATTTTCTCTTTAGGTGTCGTGAGGACCCCCATGTGTGTTTTTCCCTCATGAGTCGTAAGGATCCCACAAAGGTGTTTTCTTACAAGTCGAGAGGATTTCATAAGTTTTGTTCTCCTCATGTATCGTGAGGACATATGAGTAGGTCTTTCCTAAATAGATCTTAATTCCATAGGCGGAGACAGACCGCGGGGCCTATGGTTGCGGTGAGGCATGGGTGTGATGAGAATTATTTGAGCTTGTGGATTGTATACGGTAGTCAATTTGGGGACTGACCGTAAGGCTGGTGAATTTGGGGGATTTGGATTTTGGTTGGTATTTGCGTCGCTGCACTGGAATATGTTACCACGATTGACTCATCATTCGCTGTTTAGGAATTTGAATTTTGGTTGGCATCTGCATTGCTGCACTGGAATATGGTACCAGGAGCGACTCATCATTCACCATTTGGGGATTTGTATTTTTTTCTTTACCGTGATTTCTCCACCATTTCAGCTTTTCTTATCGTGAAGGTCGTGATTGCCCTATCATTTCGGCTGTTTATTCGCGGTTGCCCCATCATTTCGGCTGTTTATTTTCATTTTTATTTTACTCGCTGATTTTTATTGCAAGTTGCCCCATCATTTCGGCTTTATTTATTTATTTATGTATTTTTTACATCCCCAGTTTAACGACCTAAAGGTCGAAGGTTCCCAATTTAACGACGTGGTGGTCCTTACCGTGCACTTATTCAAAAATCCTTCGACTTTGCTCATGGCGCTTCAATGCTCTCTTTGTCGTTTTGGAGAGACGTTCACGTGTGTCCCGTAGAAACTGCGATGAACTGGGTCATTTTCTGGAGTGGGCGATTGAGCCATTTTCCTATAGAGGGTTTTGGTCTTCGTTCGAACGGAGCGGACGATCGTAGGTTGGTTTTCTGCTAACGCGTCTTTGGCCAATGAGACCATCCCCTCATTGTATTGTTTTTCCACCCAATTCTTAAAAACAAAGCAGTCTTCAATGGTATGACTCACCATTCTGTGATACGGGCATTACAAAGGATCATCAGTCATGTTTGCTTCATGTGATCTTTTTGATTTAGGTAATTGTAGACCATTTCTCAGGGCGTCCTTGAATATTTTACGGACTCTATCCCTTCTGAAAGAATATACCTTATTCAATTTCTCTTCCAGGGGTGATTCTCCTCCCCCTAACACTGGTTTTCGAGGCTGGTCGGCATTAGGCCTGCCTGCTCCTCGCCTGCTTTGGTCGGCATATACATTAGAGGATTCAGTGTCCTTGGGAGGCCCACCTTTGCGGTTGTCGTTCTCCGGATATTTGGACTTGTTGTTATATTGGTAGTTTGGAAGAGATTCGGGACCCGCATGTTCCAGCATTTGAACTCTTTTAAGTAGGTCCTGGAGAGTTTTAGGATCTGCTGATGACATTCCCTTAATTCTGTCCCGTGTCAACTGGTCGCAGACATGCGTCAGGACTTTCCTGGGGGCTAACCGTCTTCGACTTTCATGAAGGTATTCCACTTTTAGACCAGAGGGAATAGTTGTTGGCTACTTTGGGACATCAATCCATAGTTCATGGACCAAATTTTGATTTTTTTTGTGATTGCATTTGAAGGACTCGGGTTGCGAGATTTTCCATAACATTCATCAGATCGTTGACTTTGGAACGGATCTTGGCTAACTCCCTATCACGGTCCTGAAATTGGTCTTGAAGCTATTGGAATAACGCTTGTTTTGTATTTTTGGGGATGATGGCTGGGCTATCCTCATAGCCCGAGCTTGATTCCCCAAGGACCATAGGCTCTTTTTGCTTAGCAGCTCGAGCAGGGCCTTCATCATTATCTGAAACGAGCCAATACTGGGTGGCATAAACCATATCATCACCATATCTATGAAGCATAGGAGGGTTCGTTTCTCCAGGTCCGACCATGTAGACCGTATGGATCGCGCATCTGTTTGTTACCCTCTCATCATCAACGTTAATCGCCGGACCTTTGGATTGTTGCCGTGGTTTGCCCTTTTCAGGGGAGGGTGAACAATTGAGAGCGGTCGGTTCCCCAAATATCTCGGTTTCTGTTTGTATAAAATTGGTGGTCGCGACTCGATCGTTTGTCAACATGCCAGGGGACAATGATATTTCTCCCGCCTTGTATTATTTCTCGACCTAATTCTTAAATATGCAACAGTCTTTAATAGTGTGTCCCTATACTTGGTGGTATGGGAAAAAGTTGGGATGATCAGTCCTGTTCGCTTCACTTAGCCTTTTTGGTTCTGGTAGCCGCAAACCATTCTTCAGAGCATCTTTGAATATTTTGGGAACCTTGTCTCTTCAGAAAGAGCAGGTCTTATTTCTCCTTCCCTCCAAAGTTGCATCTCGAGATTTGTTAATCTTTGCTTTGCTCGCTCTCTGCTTATTTAGAGAATCGGTGCTATTGGAACTTTCGCTTTTCCGGTCGTCGTCCCTCCGATGTCTCGGTCTGTTTGTGAATTGGAGATCTTGAGTGGACTCGGGCTTTGAGCGTTCCAACATTTGAACCTTCTTGGTCAGCTCTTGGAATGTTTTGAAGCCTGCGGTGCATAGGAAAGGTTTCATCCAGTTGTTCAGATTTTCTATAAGAAGACTGACGGATTGGTCTTGCTCCAATGGCGGTTTACATTTGACAGAGAGATTGCGCCATCGGACTATAAAATCCATATTGCTTTCGTTGTTCTTTGGCTCGGTCCTTACGAGGTCGGCAATGGTGATTTTATCGCTGATGCTCATGAACCTTTGCTTGAACATGGATTCTATTTGAGCGAACGTCGTGATCGAGTCATCCGGTATGCTTGCATACCAATTGAAAGCAACATCGGTCAAACTATTGACAAACTGACGGAGAAGGAGTGCATCATTACCCCCAGTATTCGCACATGATGCTTTAAATTGGGCAATGCGTCGGTTCACATTTCCTGTCCCATCGAACCTTTCAAATTTATGGACGACATAGCCAGTGGGAAACTCCATAAGATCGTACCGAGCAGGATATGGTCTCCCGCTACTGCTGACATCTTTTTGCTCTTCGGCTTCGGCTACCAATGTTTTGACTTTATTGGCGACAAAATCCATGATTTGATCTTGTGTTAGCGGGTTGCTAACATCGGTAGTCAAGATATTTCCTAAGATAGGCTGCGACCGACTTTCATGCGGCTCGCTCACCTTTGGATTTGAGGGAATAGACGTCGGCTGTCTCGGGACACCGTTCCCCGGTTCATGAGCAGAGCCCTGCGCTTGATTGGGCGGCTGAGAGGTGACTTGGGCCATGAGCTATAAGATGACATTTGTCAAGTCGTCAATCTTTGAGTAGAGCTTGGCTATCTCCTTGTCTTTGTTTCTGAGCTGCTTCTGGAGCTCTTGGAGAGGTTGCTGCTTTGCGGTCTTGGGACAGATGATTGGCTCCTTTTTGCTTTTCGAGTATGACTCCTCATGAATCGAGATCTCTCTTTGCTTATCATCCTCACTGGAAGGGTTTTCATTACCTTCCAGATGATGCTGGTTTTGGGAAGTGGCAGCCACATTCATACCATATTAGATTTGAGGTGTAGTGGCCCCGTCTTTGCTCTTGCTGCGCATGCCCACCATGTAGACAGTGTGGACCATATATCCGGCCATCTCTTTATCTTTGGCGGGGTAACCCTGTTCTTGGAAACTCATGAAGTTCAGCCTAGCATGAGCCCTAGCCTTTTTGTTGGCTCTATATCTGAGCCTTTTCTGTCTTAGCTTCTCGATTTTGAGGGCTTGACGGGCATCCGTCATCCAGAAAGCCATCGTGAGTCGATTGACTGGGAGCTTAAAGAAGATACCCGATCGAGCAGTTGTCAGGGATACCGCTGGAGTTTGCCCGAGATGCCTTGTTACTTTGTTGGTGTTGATGGCCTTGCCCCCAGCTGGGACTAAGGAAAGTCGTTCAAACACCAACTTGCGTTTGGGTAGTGGTGGCCTCGAGATCACCACATTTGGCCTCCTGCCTTTCGAGGCCGGTCTGTTTGTTACTGGAGCTTGAGGAGATGGGATGGCGTTAGCTGGCACGAATAGAATAGAGCCAAATGGTAGCGGCGGCTCCTCCCACTGTCGCCTGAGACTAGCCGGGAGGATCGTCCCGGCGTTCATCTTCATTGTCACGCCCCACTTCCCAGTGTACGGTGAAGGGAACGAGACGAGGTCCGCTATGTATATACTCAGAAATACATACGCTAAGCGTAGCTAAGCAATATAGAAATAAATACACAAGAGACAAGAGTATAAAAAGAACAGCAACTTTTATTTATTAACATTCTTTGTACAATACATGAAAAGGAAATACATCTGAAATAAAAATGCCTAAACATTGGCATAACAGGAAATGGAAAGTACTGAAAAGAAAAGTGTACAATGAAATTATACTGCTGGGTCTTCGGCAAAATGCTCCAAATCTTCTTGTGATGGCTCAACTTCCGCCGGGTCCAAGTCACCTGACGACATTCAAAAGAAGAGAGAAACAGAATGTCGTCAGCGAACAGATCGCTCGGTAAGTTCCAAAGGTAAGAGGGAAGTAGAGAAGACAGAATAAGAAGGTACATTTTTAGAATGTAAACTATTGTTATAATGTTATGTTATCGCTGTTGTTTGTAGCTTGGTACAGAAAGATGCCAGTGTATACGAGGGGGGTCTCTATATGCTAGAGACCAAGGCAAACAGAAAGTACAAGGAACCGTTAAGCCACGATACAACAGCAACGGAATATAGGTTAGGTGTCTTAATCTGACCACCTCGTGCCACCTTTAACACCTTCCGTACCAATCTACCCCTTAAACCCCGTAGTGTTTTAACAGTATTGTGGTATTATATAGTGTAAGTTGGGTGACTGACCAAAACCATGATATCAGTAAACATGTTGTAACTGCATAATCAGGTAAATGGAATAACATGATAATGGATGTATATCCATGATTTGATTCAGTCAAATTGAATAGATTGTTAACTGGATTCAGGGATTCATGTATTCATATTGAGTTGGAATATTAAGAATATAGATTGACTTGAATCATATTCAAGTCAGAAATAGTCAGACTTTAACCCGAGTCAGATTAAAAGAAATGTAGTTTGAAGTTCTATAATTGTTAGGGTCCTTTTTGTAATTTATAAAACTTGAGGGGGTTTTATGTAAAAAGTACTTTTGTATAGTTTCAAAATACACCTCAAGAATTTATTATTCGTCTTTATAGTTATAATGAGTGTGGATTTTATTTGTGTTATTCTAGTGAATATATCATAATAATAGTATTAATTTATAATATTGGTTTATTTGAAATTTATGGTATTTTAATGTAACTTTTAATCTTGTAATTTTAGAAAAATGTGGAAACTTTATCTTATGATAAAATAGGTGTTTAAATGATAATTATATATATATAATAAATATTTTATTATCCAAAATCTCATTTTTCTTAAATGTCGTATTTTAAACCTTTCGAGACCGAATGCTCCTTGCGGAGGTCTGAATCTCGCACTACTAGCCTGCGGGTGCACGATGAACCGTACTATCCCTAACGGGTTCTCCAAAGGTGGGTTGTAGCGGCGCTTTACTTAGGTTTAATAAATACTATTCATTTAGAAAAACGGTTTTATAAGTATAAGGTATTTATTCGTAAAAAGGTATAGTTTTCCGTATTTTAGTTTTCTAGGGTTTCCTAAACCAACTAGCCTATTTCTAAGGTCTAAACGATAAGTCATTAGAAGCCTCAAATCGCCACTTCACCGCCAATTGCGGCCAGGTAAGTGCCAGGTAAGTGGGAAGGAACCACAGTAGTGGGCCTAATTAAAAACCACTAGCCTAGACACACTTGCCTAGACACCACAAAGTCAGTTTAGATAAACGATCGATGTCCATGACAAATCGTACTTTCATTTTAAAAGATTTTGTTTTAGAATTGTGTACAACTTAAAACTTCTAGAAAAGGTTTATAAAGAATATGGTATTTTAGCGAAAAGTCTTGTATTTTCGTAGTCTAAATTTTGGGAATATCAATTAAGATTATATTTGTATTACCTCGTGTCTTATTTTAAGGTTTAGTGAAGTTTAGAGGTTAAACATGTTAAATTAAACATAAGGGTATTTAAGTGTAAGAATACGGTATTTGAAAACGTTATCATTTCATGTGTGAAAACTCATTCAAATTGATTTCTACAAGTTTAATTATCAAGATGAACATGTTTAGGAATGAGGGAATTAATTAGAACAAGAGAAATAAACTTCATGGTATTTTTATGAAAGAATACGATATTACAAGAAAATTATCCTTTCATGTGAGAAACTTTGTTTAAATTGATTTCTATGTGATTAATAGTCATCATGGATATGTTTAGGTATTATGGATTAGGTGACAAGTGGAATTTTGTAGAAAAACCAAATCGGAAATCGGTTTGTTCCGATTTCCGTCAGGGTTCGCAATTTCGTATTTTAAGAAATAGAAAAGAGAGAGGGATGGGACTTACGGGTTTACAAACTCTTCTAAAGAGTAAAGAGAACTAGGGAGAAAGATCGAGGTGTGGATTCGTCGCCGGTTGCTTCAAAGCACGTCGCCGGAATTCCGTCAGGGCTTCGCCGTGAACTCGGTTTCAAAGCACACTTTCTTATGGAATTTTCAAGAGAGTATTTCTATGGTTTTGGAATGAGAAGGTAGGGTGGTAGGGGTCTATTTATATGGTAGCTAGGGTAGGGTAGGTGAAGAGTCTTCTTTTATTAAAAAAAGTTAAAAAAATTGGATAAAAAGCATTAAAATTGACATTAAAATGGTTGTATTTAAAATTCAGAAACCGATACAGTAAAATGGAGTTAACCATGAGTTACAGAAGACCAAAAGACACACATTTCATGTTGGGACCCCGGCCATCGGTCCAACTCCGGCCGATCCGCCGGCCGAGTTGGCCGATTCCGGCCGGGTTCGGCCGGCGTTGGGTGTGGGGTCTCCTGACTAGGGTTTTGGCATACTCCAAATTTTGGGTTCAGTTCAATGTTTGGGAGTTAAGGCCTGTGGACTTTTGGACTTCCAAGAATTTTAAAGAAAAATAAACTAAAAATAATGTGGGGCATGAGATTCGAACTCTGGTGGCTTGGTTCAGCAGTGCAAGGTATTACCAATGAGCTACAAGCTCCTTCTTGCAATTATTGTAGAGAGATAGATACTTAAAGTGTTTTCAGCAACATCAATACTCCAAGTATACTTCAAATTTAATTCAAATTTTGGTATACAAAAATTGGAGTTGTTACATTCATCGTGTAGGAGATGGGAACTGTGTCGAAAGCTGAGCTTGTCCTTGGAGACATTGTTGAGACTTGATCGCTTGAAATACTGCATGAAAGAGCATTATTTTAGTATAAATATCGATATGTATGTCGATTGAGTTCGCATGAACGTTTAACCCGAAATATGGGAGGAGAGAAAAGGTCCCACCGGACGTGCCAGAATTTGTAGGGTGTTTTTCGTCACCCCATTAAGATGGGAATATGCGTCACTTGTCAGACGAATTACAGATTCCCCCTGCTTAGGGTAGGTTGGGGTTTATTAATTGTGGAGGTCTGAATCTCCGGCAGCCGCGGACTAAGCTGCCGTTAATTACCCCTTGCCTTTGGAGCGAAGGAACCTCTGATTGACGGGTCAAACTGGTCATGCGAATTCAATGTGCAATGTGCGTATGTTGTGTTTTGAGGGGTCTTAGGTATATCTGGGGCCTCGCAGAGTTCACGGGGGTCCTGCTACCCAGATAACGGGCTGGGGGTCAAGGGGGCTAGTGGCCCCCTTACGGGGTACGGGGCAACGCTCCGTTAGAATTTTTTTTTTCTAACAAGGAAAGTGTTGTGGAGTGTGTGCGCGCGCGCGCGCGCGTGTGTAAGGATGAATAGCGTCCAAAGGACGAATGGGCGCCAGCGCCCCATGTGCCCGATACGCGGGCGCTGGGCGCACGCGGAAAAAGGGGCTTGGCCTCTATACTGGGAGTTATACTCTCAATTGGCTTTTGGAGTTAAACTCCTATAAGAAGGACAAAGGGGCTTAGCCCCTGTACTGGGAGTTGTACTCTCAATTGACTTTTGGAGTTAAACTCTTAAAAAAAGAATTCACTATTTTATATATTTTTTCTGTGGAGTTAAACTCCTGAGAGATTTTCGGAGATGATGAAAGGGGACCCCTTTCTTCTCCCTTGAGCCCTGGGTTTTGTCTTGAGCTTTGGATCTTCCCAAAGTGGGATTTTTGGAGATGGATCTCCTTCTTCCTCATCTCTGTTGGCTGGATCTTGGAGAGAAAAGGGGGTGAAACTTAAAAATCTCCCCTTTTGGAGATTTAATGGAAGATCTGAGTTTCCCTTCAAGGGTTATATGGTAAAAAACTATTTCTTTTTGAAAAAGAAGAGTCAAACTCTCAATTTAATTCAAAAAGGGGAAAAAGGTTTAGAACCTTGAAGAAGGAGAAGGAGGCACAAAAATCCTAACTTTTGAGGGGAATGAATTCTATGTCTTCATTTCATCATCATGTTGCCTTATATAAGCTTACAAATTTACATATAGCCCCTTAGGATTTACAAAATGGCATTTTGCTCATCCCATGCCTCATGTGCTTATTTCTTTTTGCACATGAGCCATGAGCTTTAGAAAAATTTGGCTTTTTGCTCATTTATTTTACATTCATGTATGAAAATTACATCAAACTTATTTATTACATAATTTTCTTCTTGGCATGGGGGAGGCCATCCGCTTCATGTTCGGGCTTGACGTGGGCATGGGCCCACTTAGCCTGGGCTTGGGGTTGACTTTGATTTTGACTTGGTCAATCGGGGTATAATTTTTGGCCCCAACAATGTTGGCATTGTCAAGGACTCATACGGGTGGGTTTAATGCAATTAAGATAATGAAGGGTTGAACTTGACTAGGACCCTTTGATATGCTGTCAATGTCAAGGTCACTTGGATCTCAGGGGTAAAAACTATATCGGGAGTTTTAAATATAAAGGAAACTTGCCAGGCATCTGCATACCTTCTGGAGTATGGTGACTTGAGTGGCTTCCATCTGATGAGTATGTGTTACTCTTCAAATGATTTTCATATGATCCCGACCGGTTCTCTTTTTAGGGTTTGAAGGAGAATTCGCGGAAACAGTGGGAGCCATCCCGATTAGATAAAGTGATTAACCAATGTAATCTGGGTTAAAGTGCACGCTGAGTATTTATTTTCTCTATCTCTTTGGCAGCGACCATGACCGGACCTTAAACTAAAACTCATGAACCAAGTTAACCGAACCTTCTTACACACTTTGATTTTAGATTGTCATGATTCACGACAAATTCGCATATATCCCTGCCACTCCTACTTTCCCTTTGCATTTCTGCAGAACACTCTGTATCACTACAAAGATCCATATTTCTTGGGTATGCCATCGTATAGTTACTTACGAACTCGAAGAAACTTGTTTCAGTTCGAGAATGGATTCCGGTTCTAGAGAAACTGAATAGGATTATTCTGTTGTCTTTTCTCTTTACTTCTCTCAGGTTGCGAGAGCTCCTAATATTAGGAGAGTACACATATTATGCTTATTAGATAGTCTTCTTCCAAACCTTAGGCAGGTGTCGAAAGGTAAGGAAGAAGAAAACTGCTTAGCTTAAGTATGGTGTACAGAAGGTAAGGAGTAAAGACATATAAAGGGATTGAAGTGAGCGTAAGGGAAATTGCGACTACTGTCATGAATCTGGATAGTGGAAGAAGCATTACTTGGAATACCCGGCCATCCTTTTCAAAACATTTTCATGTTTCAATTTTACTGTGCGGTGTTAATTGAAAACTATTTTCCCAATTAGATTCTGAACCAGGGTATGTATTTACCAGAATTGATTCTCACATCTATATGGCGTTACAGATACTGAGTGGGAGTAAGATATTGGGAATTGGGTAATTAGATCCTCAGCATTAGAATTCTTTGTAATTGGTGATATTTGAGGAAATCACCTGGATTTTTCCTAACGGTAAATTTTTGGTTTTGAATATCCGTTGTTATGCATCAATTTCGAACTGATATATCTGTACGTTTATTTTATAAAGTGAAATATAACTTTTTGAAATTATGTTTATGACATTTACCTATATCAGTTGATGGTTAGGTAAGGTGTATGCAACAACGGTGTAATTCTTCTTAACCATAATACAGTTTTCAACCTACGACGCACAGGGTTAGAGTTATTAAACTCAGAGGACTTATACAAACTATTGTATGTTGTCTGATGTCCATTAGGATAAAGGGATTGGTACTCATACTATATTCTTTTTACTTATGACTTCTCTGGTTTAAGACACGAATTTCGTTGAAATACATGGTCCAAATTTTTAGAAGTTATAGGTATAAGAATAAAGTAAAAAACCATACGTTACAAGTATCAGTATTCTTCGAGATGATCGAAGGTGTAGATACTTATGTTAGGTATTCTGTCGTAAATAATATATTTGAGAACTTGCTTCTTTCTCAGGTTACTCATCCGTGGGTGCGCTCCTTGATGAGTAATACTGCATGGCCTTCTTCCATTTAGTAGATATGCACTGGAAACAGCTGTATGTTTTTAGAATCTGGTTCAAATTAAATTAGTGTCCTTTGTTTCTATATTGGATATAGAATGGATTCATATCTTAATGATGTTAAGGTATATGGAGTAGTCCGGCTTATGCTTAAAACCATAATTTGGATAAACTCAAGACACGTTTCGATAATGGCAGTTTGTGGGTTATCTCGGGCTTTGACGGGGGTTAAAATTCAACCATTTGGAGGATCAATTGTTATATTGTTCTTGACTCACCACCCGTTTTAATAGAATGAATTTTCAGAAAACTTTAGTGGGAGTATGGTAGAACTGGAAGTGATTTTAGAACCATAAACGATTACTGAAAATTTAGAAGAATCTAAGAATTCAATTGGATTTGACAATTCATTAGCCACTCCGCAGATTTGGTGGGTAACCTCAGCCACCCGAGAGGTATTTCGGTCTCTACAAAGACGGTGACAGAGAGTTTTTGATGATCTAAGCTTGCCACTACTGATGTCCTAGACTATGAGATCTGGAAGGTGCATGACTTTAACGTCGTTTTAAATTAGTTTTAGAAGTGCACGTGTATATGACTCTGCCAGAGGGTTGTTGTAGTCAGTGGGAGTAGCGGAAACATTGTAGGCCAGTAGCTTATGTCTATTTATAGACTAAAGCAAGTATAGCGGAGAAAGTTTATCTATTTTTGATATAACAGTCATAGAGTTTGGCTTCATCAGAAAAACATATGGACCTGGTAAGAAGGCAGTAGGGAGTGATATCTTGATATTTGGATGACGTGCTCCTTGATAGGAAGTGATGTTCCTTACTACGATCAGTTATACAGTGATTGTCACAAGGTGTTTTCTCTACATAGGATCTGGACAAAATATCAACGTTCTGGTGACTAGATCTATGGTTTTAGATCTAGATTTGAGAAGTGTCCTAATTCGGATACTTTGGAACTATTCTAAAGTGTTTTCGATTGGACGGTTGTAGCGTGTTTTTCGTCACCCCATTAAGATGGGAATGCGCGCGCGCTTGTCAGGCGCATTACAGATTCCCCCTGCCTACGGTAGGCTGGAGTTTATTGATTGTGGGGATCCGAATCTCCGGCAGCCGCGGACTAAGCTGCCGTTAATTACCACTCGCCTTTGTGGCGAGAGAACCTCCGATTGACGGGTCAAACATGTCATGCGAACTCAATATGCAGTGTACGTATGCTTTTTTTTCGTTTTGTTCCATTTGTTAAAAAAAGGATATATGTATTTCTCTCTCTATATATAAAAAAAATAAAAATAAATAAGTAGATAAATATTGAGAGAAATGTTTTTTTTAATTTTAAAATATTATTTATAATTTATTTAATATTTAATTATTTTAAAATAAAAAAATTAAAATAAAGAAAAGAAGGAAGAAAGAAGAAAAGAAATGAAAAAAATAAAATAAGAAAATAAGGGGGTGAACCAGGGCTCCCATTAAATGGGAGCCTCCCTACACATGCACATGCTAGCATGTAGCATGTGACTAGCATGTGAGGGTCACATGCTGGCATATGACTAGCATGTGAGCATGTGAGGATTATATGCTGGCATGTCACATGCGAGCATGCGATCCCTCACATACTAGCATGCGACCCCTCACACATGTGAGGGGGGCCAAAAGGGCTCCTATTAAATGGGAGCCCTCCCCCTCATGTGCTAGCATGTGATAGGGACAAAAAGGGCTCCGAAAAAAATGATTTTAAATATTTTTAAACATGGAGTTCAACTCTAAAAGAATTTTTTTTATGGAGTTAAACTCCAAAAGGATTTTAAATATGGAGTTTAACTCCAAAAAGATTTTAAATGGAGTTCAACTCCAAAAAGATTTTTATCGTAGAGTTAAACTTAAAAAAAAATTTATTTGTGGAGTTAAACTCCGAAAGAATTTAAATGGAGTTAAACCCCAAAAGAAATTTTATTGGGGAGTTGAACTCCGAAAAAATTTAAATGTGGAGTTAAACTCCAAAAGAATTTTAAATGGAGTTCAATTCTAAAAAGATTTTTATTATGGAGTTAAACTTCTAAAAAGATTTAATGTGGTGAGGAGTTAAACTCCACTAAATGGGGAGCCTTCCCCTCACGTGAGAAGGTGAGAAGGAGGGAAAGCTCTTACTTAGTGGGAACTCCCCTCTCCCTCACGTGAGAGGAAGTAGGAGCTCCAAAAAGAAATTTTATTTTTTGTGATGGAGTTAAACTCCAAAAAATTTTTATTTGGAGTTAAACTCCCAAAACAATTTTATTCGGAGTTAAACTCCACGAAAAAAAGTTTTTATTATAGAGTCAAACTCCAAAATAATTTTATTTATGGAGTTAAACTCTAAAAGATTTTCTCCTTTCTCTTTTGAAAAGAAACCCAAAATGGGTTCTCTTGAAACTCCAAGATCTAGATCTTGGATGATAAAAAAAGAGGCCCTTTTTCTTCTCTTGATGGAGTCTTGAGAGGTGGGTTTATGGTAAAACTTTGTTTAGTTTTAAAAAAAAGAGAGCTAAGCTCTTAATTTATTTGGAAAATGAAAAGAAAGAGGAAGAACTTGAAAAAGAGAGAGTGGAGGCACAAATCCTATTTTTATGAGGGAATAAAAAGTCTATCTTTTATTCATCATCATGTTGCCTTATATAGGCTTACACATTTACATATAAGCTCTTGAGCTTTACAAAATGGCATTTTGCCCATCTTATGCCTAATGTGCTTATTTCTGTTTGCACATAAGCCACGGGGTTTACAAAAATTTGGTTTTATGTCCATTCATGCATAAAAAATTACATTAAAATTATTTATTACATGATTTTTATTTTGGCATGGAGGAGGGCCGGCCGCTTCATGTTCGGACTTGACCTGGGCATGGGCCCACTTGACCTGGGCTTGGGCCCACTTGGCTTGGGGTTAACCTTGACTTTGACTTGGTCAACCGGGGTGCAATTTTTGACCCGAACAAAGTGCCCCTATCAATGAATGCAAAACCACATATGTGGGTCGTGTGCATGAAATTGATGGATCTTCTTTCACGTAGAGGCGACTTGCTTTGGTTCCCATTTTTTGGGATGCACTGCCCTTTTTACGACATGGACGGTCGACGCTTGATGCGTCTCTGAGACGGAGTGTCCGTAGTAGACGTTTCCCCGGCACGGAGCGATTTGGTTCCCGATTTCTGAGAAGCCTGCACTGCCCTTTTTACGACATGGACGGTCGGCTCTGCCCTTTTTGCGACTTGGACGGTCGGCTCTGCCCTTTTTGTGTCTTGGACGGTCGGCGGCACTGAGTGTCGCTGTTCGACTTGTCCCCCGCACGGAGTGTTTATGACATTTCCCCAGCGCGGAGTGTCTGCTTGATGTTTCCCTGGCACGGAGTGTCTGTTTGTGACGTTTCCCCGGCATGGAGTGTCTGTGTTGGACGTTTCCTCGAGACGGAGTGTCTGTTTGACGTTTCCCCGGCATGGAGTGTCGCTGGTTGACGTGTCCCTGGTACGGAGTGTCTGCTTGACGTTTTCCCATTACGGAGTGTCGCTGGTTGACATGTCCCCAGTACAAAGTGTCTGCTTGACGTTTCCCCGGCACGGAGTGTCTGCTTGATGTTTCCCCATTATGGAGTGTTTGCTTGACGTTTCCCCGGCACGGAGTGTCGCTGGTTGACGTGTCCTCGGTACGGAGTGTCTGTTTATGACGTTTCCCTGGCACGAAGTGTCTGCTTGACGTTTCCCCGGAACGGAGTGTCTGCTTGACGTTTCCCGGCACGGATTGTCTGTTTGACGTTTCCCCGGCACGGAATGTCTGCGTTGGACGTTTCCCCGAGACGGAGTGTCTGCTTGTTAACGTGTCCCCGGTACGAGTGTTGCTGCTTGACGTGTCCCCGGTACGGAGTGTCTGTGTTAGACGTTTCCCCGAGATGGAGTGTCTGCTTGATGTTTCCCCGAGACGGAGTGTCTGCTTGTTGACATGTCCCCGGCACGGAGTGTCTGTTTGTGACGTTTTCCCGGCATGGAGTGTCGCTGGTTGACGTGATTCCGAGGCGGAGCATAATTCCGGCAGGGAAGGTAGATATCCCGAGGTGAAGCATGATTCCGCCGCAGAGTTGTTGGTTTGATTTGGGTTGACATCTGCACCGCTACACTGGATTATGGTACCAGAAGTGAATCATCATCTGCCATGACAGGATTTGGGGGTTGGTTTTTTGTCGGCATATGTATTGCTGCACTAGAATAATGCCAAGAGCGACTCATCATTTGCCCCATGAGGATTTGGGAATTGGTTTTTGGGTCGGCATCAGCACCGCTACACTGGAATATGGTACCAGGAGCGAATCATCATTTGCCTTTCCCTGTTGGGAAGTGATAGCTTAGGAGACAGGTTTAGATCCCTATCACCTAAGGCTTTTCAATTTTATGGGCCGTAAGGGTCCCATAAAAGCATTTTCTTCCTACGGGTCGTAAGGATCCCATAGGTGTACTTTCTCCTTAGGAGTCATGGGGACTCCCAAATGTGTTTTTCCTTCGTGAGTTGTAAGGATCCCACGAAGGTGTTTTCTTATGAGTCATGAGGATCCCGTAAGTTTGTTCTCCTCATGTATCGTGAGGAAATATGAGTGGGTCTTCCCAAATGGAGCATAATTCCAAAGGCGGAGACTGGCTGCTGGATTGATGATTGCGGTGGAGCATGGGTATGGTGAGAATTATTTGAGCCCGTGGATTGTATACAGTAGTCAACTTGGGGACCAACCGTAGGGCCGGGAGAATTTTGGGAAATTGGATTTTGGTTGGCTTCTGCATCGCTACACTGGAATATGGTATCAGGAGCGACTCATCATTCGCCGTTTTGGGATTTGGAATTTGGTTGGCGTCTGCATCGCTACACTGGAATATGGTACCAGGAGCGACTCATCATTCGCCGCTTTGGGATTTGGAATTTGGTTGGCGTCTGCATCGCTACACTGGAATATGGTACCAGGAGCAACTCATCATTCGCCATTTTAGGGATTTGAGTTTTGGACGGTGTCTGCATCGCTGCACTAGAATATGGTATCAGGAGTGACTCATCATTCGCCGTTGGGATTTGAGTTTTGGACGGCGTCTGCATCGTTGCACTGGAATATGGTACCAGGAGCGACTCATCATTCGCCGTTGGGGATTTGAGTTTTGGACGGCGTCTGCATCGCTGCACTGGAATATGGTACCAGGAGCGACTCATTATTCGCCATTTTTTTGTTTTTTTGTTAATGTTTTTGTTTTAGTTTTTTACCGCGATTGCTCTATCATTTCAGCTTTTCTTATCGCGAAGGTCGCGATTGCCCTATCATTTCGGCTTTATTTTTCATCTTTATTTTATTCGCTGATTTTTATTGCGAGTTGCCCTATCATTTCGGCTTTTCTTTTTCTTCTTTTATTTTTATTATTTACACATTTTTTTACATTCCCAGTTTAATGACTTAGAGGTCGATTGTTCTCAGTTTAACGACGTGGTGGTCGTTTATTCCCAGTTTAAAGACGTGGTGGTCAATGGTTCCTAGTTTAAAGACTTAGAGATCTATCGTTCCCAGTTTAACGACGTGGTGGTCAGCAGTTCCCAGTTTAAAGACTTAGAGGTCTATCATTTCCAGTTTAACGACGTGGTGGTCAGCTGTTTGCAGTTTAAAGACGTGGAGATCTCCTGTTTCCAGTTTAACGACTTAGTGGTCATCCGTTTCCAGTTTAACGACTTAGAGGTCATCTGTTTCTAGTTTAGAGACTTAGAGGTCTATTGTTTCCAGTTTAATGACTTAGAGCTCATCTGTTTCCAGTTTAAAGACCTAGAGGTCTACTGTTTCCAGTTTAACGACTTAGAGGTCATCTGTTTCCAGTTTAAAAACTTAGAGGTCTATTGTTTCCAGTTTAACGACTTAGAGGTCATCTGTTTCCAGTTCAACGACGTGGTGGTCATCTGACGGGGAGCTTAGGGAAGATACCCGATTGAGCAGTTCTCGAGGGTACCGCTGGAACTTGCCCGAGATGCCTCGTTGCTTCGCTGACGTTGATGGCCTTTCCCCCAGCTGGAGCCAAGGAAAGTCGTTTAAATACCGACTTGCATTCGAAGATGGCAATTGAAAATTGTTAATCTGCAAATAGAAACATGATTTCAGTACAGGCAATCAATGTATATGTTAATTGAGTTTGCATAGATATTTAACTTGAAATATGGGAGGAGAGATTGGTCCCACCGGGCATGCCAGAATGTATAGGGTGTTTTTCGTCACCCCATTGAGATGGGAATGCGCGCGCTTATCAGGCGCATTACAGATTCCCCCTGCCTAGGGTAAGCTGAGGTTTATTGATTGTGGAGATCTGAATCTTCGGCAGCCGCGGACTAAGCTGTCGTTAATTACCCCTCACCTTTGGTGCGAGGGAATCTCTGACTGACGGGTCAAACAGGTCATGCGAACTCAATGTGCAGTGTACGTATGTTTTTTTTCGTTTTGTGGCAAGGCAACCATTTGTTAAAAAAAGGGATATATGTATTTTTCTATATATATAAAAAAACAAAAATAAATAAGTAGATAAATATTTAGAGAAACGCTTTTTTTTAATTTTAAAATATTATTTATAATTTATTTATTTAATATTTAATTATTTTAAAATAAAAAATATTAAAATAAAGTAAAGAAGGAAGAAAGAAGAAAAGAAAAGAAAAGAAATTAAAATAAGAAAATAAGGGGGTGTAGAGGGGGGGGGGGAACCTGGGCTCCCATTAAATGGGAGCCTCCCCACACATGCATATGCTAGCATGTGAGGGTCACATGCCTCACATGCTCGCATGTGGCATGTGACTAGCATGTGAGGGTCACATGCTGACATGTGACTAGTATGTGAGGGTCACATGCTAGTATATCACATGCTAGCATGTGACCCCTCACATGCTAGTATGTGATCGGGGCCAAAAGGGCTCCAATTAATTGGGAGCCCTCCCCTTTACGTGCTAGCATGTGATGAGGGCAAAAAGAACTCCGAAAAAAATGATTTTTTTTATTTTTTTTAATTTTACATGGAGTTCAACTCCAAAAGAAATTTTTTTGTGGAGTTAAACTCCAAAAGGATTTTAAATATGGAGTTCAACTCCAAAAAGATTTTAAATGGAGTTCAACTCCAAAAAGATTTTTATCGTGGATTTAAACTCCAATTTTTTTTATTTGTGGAGTTAAACTCCGAAAGAATTTTTATTGTGAAGTTGAACTCCGAAATTTTTTTAAATATGGAGTTAAACTCCAAAAGAATTTTAAATGGAGTTCAACTCCAAAAAGATTTTTATTATGGAGTTAAACTCCTAAAAAGATTTAATGTGGTGAGGAGTTAAACTCTACTAAATGGGGAGCCTTCCCCTCACGTGAGAAGGAGGGAAAGCTCCCATTTAGTGGGAGCTCCCATCTCCGTCACGTGAGAGGAAGCAGAAGCTCTAAAAAGAAATTTTATATTTTATGATGGAGTTAAACTCCAAAAAAAATTTATTTGGAGTTAAACTCCCAAAACAATTTTATTCGGAGTTAAACTCCACGAAAAAGGTTTTTATTATAAAGTCAAACTCCAAAATAATTTTATTTATGGAGTTAAACTCCTAAAGATTTTCTCCTTTCTCTTTTGAGAAGAAACCCAAAATGGGTTCTCTTGAAACTCTAAGATCTAGATCTTGGATGATAAAAAGAGACTCTTTTTCTTCTTTTGATGGAGTCTTGGGAGGTGGGTTTATGGTAAAACTTTGTTTAGTTTAAAAAAAAGATAGCTAAGCTCTTGATTAATTTAGAAAATGAAAAGGAAGTGGAAGAACTTGAAAAAGAGAGAGTGGATGCACAAACCCTAGTTTTTTGAGGGAATAAAAAGTCTATCTTTTATTCATCATCATGTTGCCTTATATAGGCTTATACATATACATATAGCCCCTTGAGTTATACAAAATGGCATTTTGCCCATCTCATACCTCATGTGCTTATTTCTTTTTGCACATAAGCCATGGGGTTTACAAAAAATTGGTTTTATGCCCATTCATGCATAAAAAATTATATTAAAATTATTTATTACATGATTTTTATTTTGACATGGAGGAGGGCCAGCCGCTTCATGTTCAGACTCGATCTGGGCATGGGCCCACTTGACCTGGGCTTGGGCCCACTTGGCTTGGGGTTGACCTTGACTTTGACTTGGTCAATCGGGGTGCAATTTTTGACCCCAACAATGGTGTTTACCGCCGAAGACCGGACTGAGACGTTGGGACGTCTAGCCTGAATTTGGGGACATATGTTATTTGAATATATCTATCCACCTCTCTGAAAATACCAAGTTGATTTATGGTACCGTATATCGGAGGTTTGGACAGATGTGACCGTTGTAGTAGACTTTATCAGATTTTATGAGGGGTTTTTGGTTGTGGAGACACTCTTCCCTGCAGACGCAAGCCCCTGCAGTTAATTATGTTATCGCATTGCGATAACAACTTTCTCCTGCTCCGGTAGGTCACTTTGTGTCGTGTTATGTTTGGTTTATTTTAGTTGCTCGTGGATTGTATACGGAGACTAATTTATGTCGTCGCCCGTAAGGCGCGGATTAGTTCAAATCCGTATATTAGATTTGGGGTTTTGGGTCAAGAATTTGCTTGACGGGGTCCATGTTGGTAGCTTGGTTTGCCAACGGAAATAGACTTAGGACGCATCTCACATTTATGATGTCCATCCGTTCGCGGGATATTTTGGTTTGATCTAAGGATCGTTAGTCATATTTGAGACTAAGATCAATTATGAACAAATGAGCATATAGGTTCAATTATATTAGTTTAAGAACATTACGGTCCATTATCATCGTGTTTGGGGCGAATATTAGTTTAAGGACATTTCGGTCCATTATCGCCGTGTTTGGGGCGGCGCTCTAGTTTAGGGGCATCTCGGTCCAACATTCATCTTGCGTGCACGTGTATTTGTTACGTGGCGAAGTGAACGATGGTGACATGGGATACACCCAATTTAGGGTGCGATCAAATTTGAATCCTTCAAAGATATGCATATATGTATATATATAGCTGAGGCTCAATATGAGACTTGCATCTATATGGGATGTGTATCAATATGGTGTATACATCAATATGGAAGTGCACAAATGTGGGATGCATCATTTCCTATCTTGATCAAGTTTCATATCTTTCATCAAGTTAGGATGAGGAGTTGCTGTTGGTTGTCAGGACTCACCACTCTCTGAAGACGTTGAGGAATTACAACGACATATAACAGAGGTATGAAGATATGTACCCTTAAACCGAATCCCATGTTTGAACGAAAAGGTCGTGGTGGACCTAAGAATCATTAGCCATATTTGAGACTAAGATTATCTCAGGAGATATGGGATGAATATCATTTTGGATATCATCAATGAGAGATCGTTTGTCATGTTTAAGACTAAGATCAGTTTGGAAATCACGAGCATGTGGGCTCGGTTGACTTAAAATCAAAGAGGAAGCACAAGCTTCACAGACTTAGCCAATTTGGGCTAAGATTGGGTTTCTATACTATTTAGCAGTGCTAAGCACTAAGATATACAGCGCTCATGTATGTTTCATATGGGGCGCTGGAATAGTGCTAAGCACTAGTCTTTTCTCTAGAGCTCACGTAGGTTTCACGTGAGGCGCCGATCTTTTGGCTTCTTTTGAGCGCTCACGTGTATTTCATTGAGTTTTGGCACTCACGTGCATTTCACGTGAGGCGTTGCACTAGTGCTAAGCACTAAACTTTTTTGTTTTTGGCGCTCACGTGTGTTTCACGTGAGGCGCTCCAATAGTGCTAAGCACTAACTTTTTCCGGCGCTCATGTGTGTTTCACGTGAGGTGCTATGTAATTTTGCCTTGGGTGCTCATGCGCTTTTCACGTGAGGCACCGAGTTCTTTTGGATATTTAATCTCTGTTGATATTTTTTAGAGAATTTAAATCTCTGTTCATGGTATTTTGACCATTAACGATCACCAAGATTACTATTTTGAGGATCCGAGATCAGATTCTTTAAGAACTAAGTTCTTGTTTTATGAGGGAACTAAGTTCCTGGAGTATTATGAACTCCATCTTCTTCATGTTCTTTTCTTCCATATTCTTTTCGACATTGTTCTTATTTGAATCTTTGATTCTCAAGAACAAGATCTTCCCGATGAGAATTAAATTCTCAACTTATGGGAGACTTGGCTTGTGGATCTCATATCCAGAGAAACAACTAAGTTTTTAAGAAGGGTTAAACCCTTAGATGTGATATGATAAGTAAAAAAGATATTTTGATCTCTTCTTTTTTCTTTACTTAGGGTTTTGAGGAGGGAGACGATTGTTCCCGCAAAAATTTTTGGGCTCAGAACTTGCCGTTCTCTTATAAAAATAAAGGAAACCCCCACGTGTTAAACACGTGCACCCACATGCAAAGTATGTAGGTACCGTCTCAGATAAGATTAAATATGATATTGGTTCCCACATGTTAAACACGTGAGTGCCTCATATGTTTTCCACGTGAGCGCCATCACCAGCCTCTGTTAGGATTAAATCCTATAGTGGTTCCTTACGTGGAACACATGTGAGCGCCGGCGTGCAAAGCACGTGAGTGACTATTTATAAAAGAATTAAATTCTTAGGCGGCGCCCACATGCACAGCACATGAGCGTCTGTGCCCAAATTAAAGAGGGTAGAATTAAATTCTACATGGGGAACATTTTCCTAAAATATGGGATATTCTCTATTAAATACAGCCGTTGGATCAAAAATCTAGTAGTGATAATAAATCATCAAATGATAGAATTAAATTCTATTAGAGAAAAAATATCTCCCTGATCAAATATTTTCTGTTAAATAGAGAGCTGTTGGATCAAGAATCCAATAGTGGTTAAAAATCATCAAAAGATAAAATTAAAATTCTATTAGGGGAAAATATTTCGCTGATCTTTTTAAATAAGAAAGATATTCTCTGTTGGATCAAAAATCCAATGTTAGAATTAAATTCTATGTGGGAAATATTTTCTAGATCTTTTTTAAACTAGAAAGATCATCTCTGTTAAACAGAGGACTCTTAGATAAAAAATCCAACGGTATTTATAAAATCACCAATTAAACCATCTAATAGAATAAATTCTATGTTAGGAAAATATCTTTCTAATCTTGTTAAACCAACAAGATATTCATATGATAGAAAACAATTATATGTTTGGAAAGTATCTTCTTGGTCTCGTTAAACGAACAAGATATTCATATGATAGAATAAAATTCTATGTTGGGAAAATATCTTCCTAATCTTGTTAAATAAACAATATATGCATCTGATAGAATACAATTCTATCTTAGGAAAATATTTTCCTAATCTTATTAAAGTAAACAAGAAATTTTCTCTGTTAAATAGAGAGCTTTTGAATTAAAAATCCAACGGTGAATAAAATTCACCGGTTGATCTTTAAGATCATTTTGATTGATTATGAAACCAATTACGATCTCTCAATAAAAGATTTTCTCAACAAATTGGATTTTTCTCTTCTCATATATAAAGGAGTAAAGAGATTAAATCTCAGAGGGAGACCACCCCATAAGTTTCTGTAAAAATACATAATGCTCTCAAAACAACAGAGAATTTAATTCTCTCAAAGAAGAATATTTCCCCCCTCTCAAACTCTAGATAAAGAAAAAAGCACATATCAAAATATCTCTTTTATCTATCATACCATATCTAAGGGTTTAACCCTTTAAAAGAACTTAGTTTTTTCTCTGGATCTGAGATCCATAAGACAAGTCTCCCACAAATTGAGAATTTAATTCACATTAGGAAGATTTTATTCTTGAGAATCAAAGATTCAAGGAAGAACAAGGTTGAATAGAAAGAAAATGGGGTTCATAAATACTTCAGAAACTTAGTTCCTTCAAATCAAGAACTTAGTTCTTTAAGAACCCGATCCAAAATCCTCAAAATAGTGATCTTGGTGATCGTTAATGGTCAAAATACTATAACAGAGATTTAACCTTTTTAAAAACATGAATAGGAAAATATGGATAAAAGAACATGGAGAATATGAAGTCCATAATACTCCAGGAACTTAGTTCCTTCAAAATCAAGAACTTAGTTCTTAAAGAACTCGATTCCAGATCCTCAAAATGGTGATCTTGGTGATCGCTAATGGTTAAAATACCATTAACAGAGTTCTAAGTTCTTTAAAAACATCAATAGAGATTAAATCTTCAAAGAACTCAGCGTCTCTCGTGAAAAGCATGAGAGCACTCAAGACCAAGTTACATAGCGCTTCACGTGAAACACACCTGAGCGCCAGAAAATAGAAACTTCAGTGCTTAGTACTAGTGCAGCGCCTCACGTGAAACACACGTGGGTGCTAAAACTTAGTGCCTCACGTGAAACACACGTGAACACTCAAAAGAAGACAGAGCTGAGCGCCTCATGTGAAATACACGTGAGTGCCATACGCTAAACGCCTCACGTGAAACACACGTGAGCGCTAAAACTTAGCGCCTCACGTGAAACACACGTGAGCGCTTAAAAGAAGCCAGAGCTGAGCGGTTCACGTGAAACACACGTGAGCGCTAGACGCTAAGCGCCTCATGTGAAACACACATGAGCGCCAAAACTTACTGCATCACGTGAAATACACGTGAGTGCTTAAAAGAAGACAAAACCTCAGTGCCTCATGTGAATCACACATGAGTGCCACAAAAGACTAGTGCTTAACATTATTTCAGTGCCTCACGTGAAACACACGTGAGTGCTATATATCTTAGTGCTTAGCACTGCTGGGTAGTACATAAACCCAATCTTAGCCCAAATTGGCTAAGTTTCCTGAAGTTAAAGCTTTTTTAATTTAAATCAAGCAAGCCCATATGCTCGTGATTTCCAAACTGATTTTAGTCTCAAACATGACTAATGATCTTTCTTTGATGATATCCAAAATGATATTCATCTTATATCTCCTAAGGTAATCTTAGTCTCAAATATGATTAACGATTCTTAGGTCCACCACAATCTTTTTCCTCAAATATGAGATTTGGTTTAAGGGTACATCTCTCCACACCTCTGATATATGTCGTTGTAATTTTTCAATATTTTCAGAGAGGTGGCGGGTCCCGACAACCAACAACAACTCCTCGTCTTAACTTGATAAAAGATATGAAAGTTCATCAAGATAGGGAATCATACATCCCACATTTGTGCACTTTCGCATCGATGTGCACACTTCAAATTGGATCGCATCCTAAATTGGACGCATCCCATGTCACCATCGTTCACTTCTCCACGTAACAAATACATGTGCGCGCAAGTTGTATGTTGGACTGTAACGATCATAAAATTCCTATATTTTCGCGTATCATTTCTTTAATTAAATATTGCAATTATTTATTTTTGGTATATTTTGTTTTCTAATAAATATATTATTTTATCACTTCATCTATTTTATCCATTTTATAATTATTCAAAACCCAAACCCAAGCCAAGACAAATCCATTTGATTTCTTTCTTTTCTTTTTCTAAGCCCACTTTCTTTTCAAGGTACGACATATATTTAATTCTTATTAAATATTTGCATGAACAACGTTATAGTTTATTGGTTAAGTCCTTACATTGTTATTCCATTGGTCACATGTTCAAATCCTTGTTCTTACAATTATTTTTTTTTTATCAATTTTTATCCTTCTCATAACCTACAAATGAGACCTTTCAATTTGTAACGACTCTGATTTTACTATATGAAAATTTTAAGTTAATGTACAGAATGGAGTTTGCAATCCTGACTACAATTTAAAAGTTATTTTTGTTTAAAAATAGCAAGAAATAGCTTGTAGCTCATTAGTAAAGTCTTGCACTGCTGTGACGTAACCCATGTGTTCAAATCCCATCGACCACATATTATTTTTCTGAAATTTTCTTTTAAACTTTTTGGAAGTCCAAAAGTTTACACGTGCACTACACATAAGAAATGAAAAGACAGAAAAACAAACATGTGCAAAATTATATTAACAGCGAGTAGAACACGTGGCAATCATCCGATGGCTCCCCTCAAACAAATGGCCGGCGAGATACGCCCTAGGGCCGGTGCCGACGGGTCCCCCGTACCCAATGGTCCCCTTACTATGCACTCTTGACTCTTGGCCTACCCCCATTACCCCTGCACTGTTTGTTTTCTCTGAAATTTAACAGAAAATTCAATTTCCCAATTAATCCAATTTTAAATACATTTTAATTCATTCTTTCAATTCCAAAACCCTAATTCCATACTATAAATACAACCCCATACCCTAACTCCTCCTCATTCTGAAAGCTCTAGCTAAAATTATCAAATTTTTCTAAGTACAAGTGGAGTAGAAGTGGAGTTAGCCCAAGGTCAACTTCCGGCGAGGATATGTTAGTTATATGTATGCCCTAGAGGCCATTACTGTACATAGGATGTATATTGTAATGGATGCTGGGACATATATAGGGATGACTTTCTTGCTCGACATGATAGTATGCTATCCGGTTGCTCTTTACCTTAACGTGTACACTGATTGTCTGTCTGTTACATGTTGGTAAAGCCCTTAGGATGTGTACTTGACTACCTGGACTATGATGCGGATCATACTAGTGGGGACATGGTAGTCCATAAGTACATCCTTCAAGGTCCCTAGTCGTAGGTGTATCGAGACGGGGCATCGATATACCAGAGTAGACCAGCGTATACCTTCTCGACCCATATAGATGGGCGATGGATGATCCCATATCCATTGGTGTTTGACATCAGCGATGATATACGGGTGCTCAGTGGAGACTGGGTACACTGGATGGACTCGCCGAGAACTCCAAGATGGTATTATACCTTACGTCAGATGGCAGTTCTCTGGTGACACTGGTACAGGTTAGTCTGTAGACCCGAGATCGTCATAGAGTCTTGTGTGATTCCCACCGTGCTTTGATTTCCACCTTACCACGTCCAAGAGGGCGTACAAAATGGTGGTTTTTGGGTACACTCCCGATTTACATGGAGGCAATGAGCGATAGAAGGGGATTCGTCTCTCCCGGTATAGGGAGTGGATGTTGCGCTGTGTTCGATTGGCTATAACCGGAAATCCCTGGCCAGGGTTGCTGAGATTTACTGGTAAGTGTTACCAGTAGTTTCTCGAACTGTTATAGACCTCATATCGACATGACTTATCGAGCTATTGGGGTCTGACGTTTACCACCCCTAGGCAAGATATGCGACATATCAGACGACGAGACCGGACTGTACGGTAAGTGTTACTGGTTGGATTCACAGGAGTGTGAGCGGGCTTGCTCGTCGATCTTCTGATCGTTCAATACTCGGGTGGCCGTTACGTTTAGCAGACCGCTTGCGGCTTGTGGGTGTTTGATATGATCATCACCTGCTGCCGGCGTATTGACGAGTCTTTAGAGTCCTATACAGAGGTTTCCTGGCTCAAGCGAAACGAAATAGGAGCGCATATGAGATATGTGCGGGACCGAGAATAATACCAGTATGTGATACTGTATTCTAATCTCGCGATTTGTATCATTGGACGGTTATATGAGATATATCCAGGTTACCGAATCAAGTGTTGATTCGATACATTGATACACTAAATATTAGTCGGTTATATGCTGTATGACCGGATCATTAAATCAAGCGTTGATTTAATGATTTAATGCATAATTATATATTTGATATATTACTTTACATTAACTAGTATTGGTTCACTTAAGATGATTTTCTCACTTGATGTGCACATTATATATGTGATATATTTTTGTGCACTTGATTGTATCATGTTTAATGATATATGCAAACTTGGGTGTATGTTTGACTTAAACCATGTTTAGTAAATGGTTAGGGTTTCTTTTGACTTATTTAATTATTCATTTATTTTTAGCAAAAATAGAAATGGTGGCTTTCTTTGTTGTTATGCTTGAAGCTTCATGAAGTTTTTCTAGCATCCTTGAAAAGTCTACCATTTTTGTTTTGCCCTTAACCCTAACCTTTTAACTAAACCCTAGTTTATTCTCTACATGAGTAAACTTCACCCATGGTTGCATTATGATAAGTATTCACTTGAATTATAATTTGGAAAATAATTGATTTTTCATTCTCTTCTTCTTCTTCTTCATGGAGAAAAAGAAAACCATTCTTGAAAATTCTTAAGTGATGAAATCAAGTGAGAAATCCAAATCCAAAGTGAACCCACTTCCTATTTCTTCATCCTCTACGACTTGCCATGTTGTATTGGGTGTTTTCTTCACAAGTTTCATGAATTAGTGAAGGTGGAACTTGAGTTTGAGTTGCCTCGACGTAGATCATCTTCGGCATCGAAGTCAACGACCTAGCCCGATCATTTCTCCGACGAAACCATCGCTAGGGTCCGGGATCGTGGTGATCGCAGCGAAGGGACGTCAACATGGAGCTTAGAAAGTGGAGGACTGGATCTACAAAGGTTGTATTTCCATTCACTTTAAAGTAAAGTTGTTTACTAGCTTGTAGTTTCGCCTAAACTCTAGTTAACGATCGCATTAAGGTTTCTCGGCACCTGAAAAATTTGAATTTGGCATGGTCGATTCCTTGTGGAACCTCTTGAGTGTGCCTAGGAACCCTACAGTGGTATCAGAGCCTAGCTAGAGCCTTAGGCGATGCGTAGACGAAGTTAGAAACCCGATCGAACCCGAAACTCTAATGCATAACCCTTTTCTGTACATTTTCTGAAAATGTGGATTTTTCCAAATTAAAAATATCCAAAAATTACAGCAGGGTATTATAAGAGTTACTGTGAAGCACGAAAGCCCAAATCGACTAAAGCGCCGCGGAACCGCGGCCCCACCCAGGCATGTACGGCGGTTCCGCGGCCATATAAGGGCATCTTTTCATTTTCTTTGCACAGTAATTCTTATATGTTATTGCTGTATTTTCTGGGAATTTTTAATATTTACTCAAGAGTTGAGTTTTCTGGGTTGTATTGGGGACTCGGTGTTTCGATCGGGAAGTTTAACTTCGTCTGTGTTTTTCCGGATAATTTTAGAAAATGTTAAAAAAGTTCGACCGGATATAAATACCCACTTTTTCCCCTGCCGGGAAATTTCCAAATGTTGGATTTTTCCGTGGTTTAAGAACGTTCTAAGTAGTGCAAGTAACGCGATGGACCCTCTAGAAGACAACAAACCTTAACTCGATTATGTGACCATCTTCAACTGCCCTTTCAACCTTAGGGTTTGGGGCAGTACGACGTGCCACATGTGAGGCGTTGGCTTGACCCTTTTACGGCTGGACCGTTGGTACTGTGGCACGAAGTGAATGTTCTTAAACTTATTTCATGTGTTGAGTTGTTTCGGGAAAACTTGGGTGTTTGATTGTTCGATCGAAAAGTTTAACATTTTCGATTTATCTGGAATGTGATACAATAATTGGAATTCATAAGTAGTTATGAGATAACTGAATGAATGTTGTAAATCTAGCGATTTAGTCTCACTTGATCGGTTGCCACGGAATTTTGATGTGATCAAAAATCCGTCGCAATCACGTAGTGTGTGCGGATACTCGCCGGATAAACTTAATAGACAGCTACACCCCTTAGCCCCAACCAAGTGATTGTAGGAGAACCCCGTCGCCGAAAGCATCCGTTCGGGTGCTCGCGGTAGTGGTGTTCCGCCTTGGTGCACTTCGTCGACGGTATCGGGGGTGTGGCCCCCTACTAAAGTTTGCGACGAGCATTCGATCAGGATGCTGGGAATCTTGTTGAATTTCCCGACTAGATATTGAAAAGAGTTTTCGATAATGAGACTAAAATGCGGGGGTTTATAATTGTTGGGCATGCGATGTCTAAGGAATTCATTTGATTAGGCATGCGATGTCTAAGGAGATTGCGGATTCCAACTATTGTAGTTTTACATTTTCTTTTCTGTGACCGTAAGTGTAATATGTGATATCGCCGGTTTCGTTGCTATATGTCAACGACAATTGGGATACGCATGTTTACTTATGTTGATGACATGTGATGTTATGTATTGCTGGATATGTTATATTGGATCGTCGTGTTTGAATAGCCGGGGTTTTTTTTATGTGAGATGAGTGTTTTTCATTTTCATTCATGTAAAAAAACTTGTATGTAATATTCTTTTATTGGGGCACTTCCAGGTTGCGGAAGATGTCACCGTTGATGTATATTATTTACTTTTCCGCACTAGGATATATCCAAGGAGGGGAGCACAAGTAACCGGGTTCTAGGGTCCAGTGGGAGACCATCTCGAGGAGTCGAGTCCGGGTCTCCTAATCCTAGAATTGGTAGGGTTGCTTGCCGCTCTCGTAGGGGTCTAGGGGTATGGGTTTGGCTATTCATCGCGATCGTGGAATCCGTATTTTATACTGGCTCGTATTAAAAAACACGGACGTCCTAGTATATCCAATATTTCATATGATATTTTCTGCTGCGTTATCTGTGATGTGATCATGTGATATGTTCTGTGATAAATACTGTATATAGTATATACGATATATTATATAGACGTTACTTATGTTTTACACCCGCGCTAGCCCTGCCCCGCTCTGCCGTTAGTTACCTAACCTAACGGCGCACGAGGGGACATCGAGGCGAATGCGGATGGCATAAGTGTATGTCGTATTTATCTGTGATGTTTAGGTACTTAAATGATGGGACTTCATTAATGCGGTTAATGAAAGAAAAAGAAACCTAAGATGTTGTGGAATCTAATTTCAAAAATAAAACAGGTAGCTACAGTTCTTGCTTTGCACATCGGTATATATGATATATCCTGCACCTTATTCGATGAGGAAAGGGCCGACGATCCCTTCACCGGGAGTGACCCCTTTAGTAATAACTGGCAGATGCTACACCCCTCGGTTTGTCTTTTGATTGCTTCTATAGTTTCTGCTTTGCACAGTGATATATATGATATATCCCGCACCTCATTCGACGAGGAAAGGGTCGACGATCCCTTCACCGGGAGTGACCCATTTAGCAAAACTAGAAAAGCCTCAGAAACATTCCATTTTAAAAATCATTTGATTCTACAACGATATCAAGTTCATTACGCAATAGGTTTTCAGAAAAACCTGTCATAGCCCTCCGTCATTTCAGATAAGTAGTAGTTAGTATTCGTGCTACGTTTGTTGGCCTGCGTCAAGGCGTAGTATGCGGTAGCTAACTAGTATTTATCTGCTTATGCATATGATGCAGATTGGATTAGGGTAGTCATGCGACTTTGTTGGCCTGCGTCAAGGGTCGTGCAGGTGGGTTTAATTGAATAAGGAAATGACGGGTTGAACTTGACTAGCGCACTATGGTTTGTTGGCCTGCGTCAAGGTCATAGGACGCTAGGGGAAAAATTATCGGGAATTTCAAGTGTTGAAATTTGCAATGAGATTGCATATCTTCTATGAGATAGTTGGATCCCGATACCCACTACGAGTAAGAGTTACTCCTGGGAGAGTTTTACACATTACAATTAGCCGATTAAGTAGGTGTCTAGAAAGGTGTTAACGGGGTTACGCCTCTGGGAAAACGAGATTTACTGTAATTAGGTCCGTGCGAAAGCACGGGGAACCTCCCTCAAAGTACCGACACTGGCCTGGCTGAAAGATTGGCGAACTTGTAGCGTGTAATTAATCCCGGCTAGTCTTTCCTTTTAGGGTTTGAAGGAAGATTTGATAAAAAACAGTGGGAGCCATCCTGATTAGATAAAATAATAACCAATCTATTCTTGTAAGAGCGCACGCTGAGTGTTTTTTTCTCTCTCTCTCCAGGTAGCGACTATATCACGCCTTAATCAAGATAATAATACGGAATATTGACCGAACCCGCTTGTTATACTGAGCTGGGGAACGTTGGTCCCGCTCCAACTTATAAATGTTATAAGACAGAGCAGAAAATTGGGGATTACCAGAATTCCCGTGCCGCCCAAACGAAGAAAGTGCATACCGATACATCATCTTCGGGTGTGTTTATTACAAAGAACTGTTTCTCAGTATCCTTTACGTCCTGGGTATGTGATACCAGATCAGGATCCCGCATATGTAATTTGTTACATGGGCTACAGAAAGGTAGAGAACTGAGAAAGGGTGATAAGTTTCATGAGGCAGAAAACGGTTCAAGTGTTGCAGCCAGGTCTGTTGGTCACTGTCACCCTGTATTACCAGAATACATTGATTCTGAACAAATGTTATTAGATACCGAACCTAATATACAAAATCATATCGGTCTCTTTAGTTAGATAAAGAAAGGATATAATTTAGTATTGTTGGAAAATGTTTTGAACATTTCCTATATCAAAAGTTGATCAGTTCAGGCACGTTATCTAAAAGTATTGACGTTCTAAATCAAACTACAGTTCCTAGTATACAGAACACACACAAGAGGAAGAGTTCAGAAATGAACAAATCCTTCTTAAGGTATTGTAGACTGGGTCATATCAATGCGACCCGACTAGCTGAAGTTACATATAGATGTATATTTAAATCAGTTTGAATTTACATCTTGTGAAACTTGCCAGTCATGTCACAAAGATATAATGACACCAGCTCTGTTTATTGGAAACAGAGAAAGAGTTAGTAAACTTTTGGGATTGATACATGCTGATGTATGAAGGTCCCCTGTCTACACATGCCAAGACCGGTTCTTTGTACTTCATTACATTCTATGATGATCTCTCAAGATTCAGCCATATGATCCTAATGGAACACAAGTCCGAACCTTTTGAGATATTCACAGAATATAAGTTAGAAGTAGAGAACCAATACGGGTATAAGTATTATGTCCTTTGATGCGATTAGGGAGAAGAATACTTGAGCACAGAATTCCTGGACTATTCTAAAGGAGAATGAGATTCTCTCTCAGCATTACTCCTCCGTATACACCATAGCACGATGGTATATCGGGGCGGAGCAATAACTCCCTATCTGATATTGGTGTGCTCTATGATGAGTACTACTAAGTTACCTATTTCCTTTTGGGAGTTTTGCGCTTGAGAAGCTGCATACCTATTGAATAGGGTTCCAATCAAATCAATTTCCTACCACTTCATTTGTGATATAGAAAGGGAAGAGTCCATATGTTAAGTTTGTTAAGATTTGGGGTTGTCCAGCCTATGTCTAAAAAGCAAAATCCGGACAAGCTCGAGGCAAGATCTGTTATGTAGAACTGGAAATGTTCCAGCTATATAAACTGCAGCTGATGATTTGAAAGAACCAAATGATTCAATAGTTACCAACGAACCTCGACCTCTCCGCCGATCTAGTAGGGTTCCTCACCCACCTTAGAGATACTTCTGTTTCTCTATGACAGTGGGAGCGAGGATTGCATCATGAGATGATGACCCAACTAGTTTCGAGCTGGCCATCAGGAGTGGGACTCTGTAAGAATGGCTGGATGCTTAGCGATCTGAGATGGAATCCTTATACACCAACAAAGTATGGACTTTGGTTGCTATATCTGAAGGGTTAAATTCCCATCAGGAGCAAGTATATCTTGAGAAGATTACTTGGTGTACTTGGAAAAGTTAAGACTTTCAAAGCTAGACTTGTTAAAGGTTTGCATCATTGACCAGGTATGGATTTTGTTGAAACCTTTTCTAAGTAGCTATGCTTAAGTCCATCCAGATCCTACTTGCCATGGCTACATACCATAACTACGATATCTGGTGGTTGGGTGTTATAACTGCTTTTCTAAAATGATGTTTCAGAAAAGAGAGTCTGTAAGTACACAGTCAGAGGGCTTCGTAGACAGTGGGAGCAGCGGAAACGTGTGCAAGATGTTTTATGTGATAAAGCAGGCATCACGGAGTTGGAACATCTGTTTTGATGTATTAGTCAAAGAGTTTGACATCATCAAAATGGTAGATGAACCTTGTATAAACAAAAAGGTAGTAGGGAGTATGGTGACGATCCTCGTAGAGTACGTGGATGACATACTCTTGATAGGGAAGAAGTTTCCTATGCTACGCTCGATCAATCTCCGCTTATCACAATGATTCTCCACATAGGATCAAAATGATACCTACTAAATCCCGGGTTTTGGATCTATGAGATAGATCTAATTGGATGTTAGGATACTCACCCATTGTAGTGAGATGGTATCAATCAATCCTGGGGAGAATCACTGGAAAGGTTCCAGGGTGATAAGGACGACTGAATGCCAGTCACAGGCATTGTCTTTACCCTCAGTAAAGGGATGGTATGTTAGAAGAGTTCCAAGCTAGATACCGTGGCATACTAGACGATAAAGGCTAGATACATTGCTACTCAAGATGCTACCAAAGATGAAGTCTGGGTGTATATTAGTTCATGAGATGAACTTCGCTCCTACCATTGTGAGGCAATGGAGTTGTGGCTTATGCCTAGGAACGCCCGTCCTATCAGTGATCCAGACATATTCTGAGGCAGTATCACCCGATCATGGAGATAGTTGATCTCCAAGGTGATCGAGCTTAGGAGAGTAGACTCAGAGGACAACACGGCGGATTCACTCACAAAGGCCTTTTCCCAGAAAGAGACTATTATGGGATGGTTGAGTATGAGATACTACAACCACTGCTGTCAGATGGCCCTAGTGCAAGTGGGAGATTGTTAGTTATATGTATGCCCTAGAGGCCATTACTGTACATAGGATGTATATTGTAGTGGATGCTGGGACATATACATGGAGGACTTTCTTACTCGACATGATAGTATGCTATCTGGTTGCTCTTTACCTTAACGTGTACACTGATTGTCTCTCTGTTACATGTTGGTAAAGCCCTTAGGATGTGTACTTGACTACCTGGACTATGATGCGGATCATACTAGTGGGGACATGGTAGTCTATAAGTACATCCTTCAAGGTCCCTAGTCGTAGGTGTATCGAGACGGGGCATCGATATACCAGAGTAGACTAGCGTATACCTTCTCGACCCATACAGATGGGTGATGGATGATCCCATATCCATTGGTGTTTGACATCAGAGATGATATACGGGTTCTCAGTGGAGACTGGGTACACTGTACGGACTCGCCGAGAACTCCCAGATGGTATTATACCTTACGTCAGATGGCAGTTCTCTGGTGACACTGGTACAGGTTAGTCTGTAGACCCGAGATCGTCATAGAGCCTTGTGTGATTCCCACTGTGCTTTGATTTCCACCTTACCACGTCCAAGAGGGCGTGCAAAACGGTGGTTTTTGGTTACAGTCCCGATTCACATGGAGGCAATGAGCGATAGGAGGGGATTCGTCTCTCCCGGTATAGGGAGTTGATGTTGCGCTGTGTTCGATTGGCTATAACCGGAAATCCCTGGCCAGGGTTGCTGAGATTTACTGGTAAGTGTTACCAGTAGTTTCTCGAACTGTTATAGACCTCATATCGACACGACTTATCGAGCTATTGGGGTCTGACGTTTACCACCCCTAGGCAAGATATGCGACATATCAGACGACGAGACCGGACTGTACGGTAAGTGTTACTGGTTGGATTCACAGGAGTGTGAGCGGGCTTGCTCGTCGATCTTCTGATCGTTCAATACCCGGGTGGCCGTTACGTTTAGCAGACCGCTTGCGGCTTGTGGGTGCTTGATATGATCATCACCTGCTGCCGGCGTATTGACGAGTCTTTAGAGTCCTACACAGAGGTTTCCTGGCTCAAGCGAAACGAAATAGGAGCGTAAATGAGATATGTACGGGACCGAGAATAATACCAGTATGTGATACTGTATTCTATTCTCGTGATTTGTATCATTGGACGGTTATATGAGATATAGCCAGGTTGCCGAATCAAGTGTTGATTCGATACATTGATACACTAAATATTAGTCGGTTATATGCAGTATGACTGGATCATTAAATCAAACGTTGATTTTATGATTTAATGCATAATTATATATTTGATATATTACTTTGCATTAACTAGTATTGGTTCACTTAAGATGATTTTCTCACTTGATGTGCACATTGTATATGTGATATATTTTTGTGCACTTGATTGTATCATGTTTGATGATACATGCAAACTTGGGTGTATGTTTGACTTAAACCATGTTTAGTAAATGGTTAGGGTTTCTTTTGACTTATTTATTTATTCATTTATTTTTGGCAAAAATAGAAATGGTGGCTTTCTTTGTTGTTATGCTTGAAGCTTCATGAAGCTTTTCTAGCATCCTTGAAAAGTCTACCATTTTTGTTTTGTCCTTAACCCTAACCCTTTAACTAAACCCTAGTTTATTCTCTACATGAGTAAACTTCACCCATGGTTGCATTATGATAAGTATTTACTTGAATTATAATTTGGAAAATAATTGATTTTTCATTCTCTTCTTCTTCTTCTTCATGGAGAAAAAGAAAACCATTCTTGAAAATTCTTAAGTGATGAAATCAAGTGAGAAATCCAAATCCAAAGTGAACCCACTTTCTATTTCTTCATCCTCTACGACTTGCCATGTTGTATTGGGTGTTTTCTTCACAAGTTTCATGAATTAGTGAAGGTGGAGCTTGAGTTTGAGTTGTCTCGACGTAGATCATCTTCGGCATCGAAGTCAACGACCTAGCCCGATCATTTCTCCGATGAAAACATCGCTAGGGTCTGGGATCGTGGTGATCGCAGCGAAGGGACGTCAACACGGAGCTTAGGAAGTGGAGGACCGGATCTACAAAGGTTGTATTTCCATTCACTTTAAAGTAAAGTTGTTTACTAGCTTGTAGTTTCGCCTAAACTCTAGTTAACGATCGCATTAGGGTTTCTCGGCACCTAAAAAATTTGAATTTGGTATGGTTGATGCCTTGTGGAACCTCTTGAGTGTGCCTAGGAACCCTACAGGATCTACGCAAGTTCTGGCGACTCCACGATACCGCGAAGGCTACCACCTTTTCTTCTACCTCTCCTCACTCTTTCTAGCTAGTAAGTTCCACCCCTTCTTCTCTTTCTACATAAAAAGCCATTTTTTATAAAACATGTCGGTAGTGGAGTTAACACCGACATCTTCTTTTAAAACCTTATAATTCCACTTTTCTTACATTTTCTTCATGTATATTCCTACACCATGCTTATTAATCATGAAAACTAATAATTGAAAACAATTTTCACCTTAAAACTTCATGTTATATAATTTTAACCTAGCTTCTACATGAAAATACCATGAACTTCATATATTTGATCTTTTAGTTCTTTTGATAACTATTACCTTAAAAAAACTTCACGGGGTAATGACCTACCCCTCACATACACACATATTGATATAGCACAATACTCTTGGAAACCTATTTTTGTGGTGAATACAACTTTTCATTAAAGTACCTTGAACTATAAAAACCCGGTTTTCTTCGAATTGTATTATCAAAATTCTTTGCGATCATGCATCTACAACTCTTTTTAGGGGACCCACTATTAGATGGTGCGGATTATCCCACATCCTTGGGCTAGTAGAGCGAGATGCAGACATCCTCATAGAGCATTCGGTCTCGAAAGATTTTAATACGATTTTTAAGAAAAACGATATTTTCTATTTAATAATAAAATAATTTTTATAAATATATAAATATTATTAAAACCACATATTTTCAAGATATAATAAAATTCCATGTTTTCTAAAAAGATAAAAGAATGACAAGTTTCACCAAAATACCATCAAATATCAATACAAGACAAGTATTTCACTTAAATACCATGAACTATTCAAGCTAAGTTAATATTCACTAAAATACCTCAAATCTTAAAAGTTACATCCATGAAACCCTAAATACGATAAATAAATACTTAAGATTTATTTTGAAAGTATATAAAATATTTTTCATAAAACCCTATCGAGTTATATAAAATTACATTAAGGACCTTAATAAATATAGATTTAAGCGGGATCAATTCTCTTGAGCCTCAGGGAGCCGGAGAAAGTGAGTGCTTGCCTATTTAAGATAGAAAAACTAAAATGGAGTTATCAATGGTAATTGTTTTAGAAAAAGACACAAATCCTGCCGTCTATGTGCAGCAATTACCGATAACTCCCAAACCTAATTCAGGATCCAAATTAGTTCTATGTGTCTGACTCAAGTCTGAGTCCAAATAAATCTGAGTCTAATCCAAATCAGAATTCAATTCAACATGAATTCAATATATCCAACATGAATACTTGAACCTGAATTTGAATACCAGAATATGATCAATATGCAAATATGACTTGACTTGACCGAACCATGGTTACATCTTGACTTGGTTACATTCCTACTTGATACATCCTAAAACTCTATACATGAACAACTTATATCCATAGTCTTAGCAAGTCTGATATCTACAATTTATACAATATATATTACGGGGTTTAACGGGGTAGACTGGTACAGAATGTATTAGAAGTGGAACGAGATGGCCACTAAAAGACACCTACCTGAACATCCGTGCCGTTGTCCCGTGGGTTTTGACGGGGCTTTGAACTACCGATTACCATATTCCACCGAGTAAGTTGGACTCCTCTCGTATACACTGATATATTCTGTACCAAGCTACAAACAACTACGTTAGCATAACAAACATATACTAGTACCTATTTCCAGTTCTGTTCCCTTTATTTGAAATATTCCTATCTCTTTTTTGGGACTTACCGAGCGCTAGTTCACTGACGACATTCCTGTTTCTTTCTTTCTTTGGAATGTTCGTCAGGAGGACTCGACTCTCAGGAGACCGAGCCCAGCCAGGAGGACTTGGATCAGTTCACAGAGGAGCTAGACTTTTAGTCTTTACTTGTACCTTTTCTTTTGTATGCCACTGTTTAGGCATTGCTTTTATCATTGTACATTCCCTTTTCAAATCAGTTGTAATGTAAAGAATGGATATTAATAAAAGTTGCTATTTATATTACATCTCTTGTCATTCTTGTGCATTTATTTATATTGCTTATTTACGTTTAACGTGTTTATTTCTGAGTAAATACGTCGCGGCCAGTCACGTCTACTTCTACGTACACTGTAAAGAGGGGCGTGACAGGTTTTGGCAGCCCATGCAGGTCAGTTCTGTATGGAATCCTGAGCAATATATCACAAGAATTATAAGAATCATCAACAATACATCCTTTACATTTTTAATCTCTTGAATCTATCTTAACCCATCCTTTTCTTTCAAGGTTATGTATTCACCGAACAACACGAGTACCAATGTCAATGGAAACACCCCACCACCTCCTCTACCACCACCACCTACCGTTACCGCTCCCATCAACGAGCATACGGTATTGTTTGAGGCGATTAAGATCCTCTTGGAGGGTCAGCAGCAGCAGACTGCTATCCTCTTGCACCCCCCAGAAACTGAGGCATCCGGAGTCAAGCAATTCCGGGCATTGCATCCGAAGCATTTTTTAGGAAAAGAAAGCCCAGTAGAGGCAGAGGAATGGGCTTAATCTATAGAAAATGACCTGGCAGCAGCACAAGTGCCAGAAATTGCTTGGGTGAAAGTTGTGAAGATGCAACTCATAGACAACGCCAGAGTATGGTGGAAGGCTGAAGAAAGTTGATTCGTCCAACCGATCGAATGGAGGATTTTTCGCGATATGTTTGATGCAAAATATTTCCCTGAGACTGTCCGTTTCGACATGGAACAACAGTTCATCCACTTACAATAAGGTTCAATATGGAACAAATCTGTAGATGAATACGATACTGAGTTTACCATCCTTAGCTGGTAAGATATGCCTCAATATTCAAATTTCTTGATATCATATATGTTCCCCTCCGAATGGCGGCGCACATGACCGCGATGTCCTGACGCTGAGATTCGGGACAGATGCTATTTGGTTTTATCCGTCTACCTCTCCGAAGATACCAAGTTGATTTATGGCACCGTGTATCGAAGGTTTAGACGGATGCGGCCGATGTAGCAGACTTTGTCAGATTCCCTCTCGCTTGAGGGGTTTTTGATTGTGGGGACGCTCTTTCCTGCAGGCGCAAGCCCCTGCAGTTAATTACGCTACCGCATCGCGGTAGCCACTTTCTTCTTCTCCAGAATTTCACTTCGTGTCGTGTGTATTTGTTTTGTTTGTGGTTGCCCGTGGATTGTATACGGAGACTGAATAATGCCGTCGCCCGTAGGACGTGGACTAGTCCAAATCCGTATTTACTTAGATTTGGGTTTGGTGTTTTTAACTTAAGGATGCATTAGTCGCGTTGCGGCTAAGATCAACTTAAACGTTCGTTAAGGATACAATAGTCCTGTTTGAGACTAAGATCAACTTAACGTGATAATCCATTTAATATCTGGCCATTGGGACTCGTCACCTCTCTAACGTCATTGAAGGATTACAACGGCAGATGTCAGAGGAGTTCAGAGATGTACCCTTGAACCAAAGTCGATTTGGAGTTTTATAGTCCATTTAAATGTTTAAGGATACGTTAGCCGTATTTGGGGCTAAGATCAACTTAAACGGGACCGTTTAGATCCGGCAAAAGAGCATTTGGGAGCTCTATTGTTCCAGTTTAGAGACGTAGTGGTCCATGTTCCAGTTTAGGGACGTGGTGGTCCACCATTAGTTTAGGGACGTTTCGGTCCAACATTAGTTTAGGGACGTTTCGGTCCATGAGTTTAAGGACCCCGCAGTCCGTATTGATGTGTGGTTGTTGGGACCCGTCACCTCTTTGACGTCGTTGAGGAATTACAACGATGGATGTCAAAGGAGTTCGGAGATGTACCCTCGAACCGGATATAAATTGATTTGAGAGAGAGAGCATTTGTGCTCAGTTCAATTTAATTTAAGGACTTACGGCCAGAATTGGGCTAAGTCCAGTTGAAAATGTTCAACATTTTATTTATTTTTAGTCCATTAGACCTGTGCTAGGGCTTTGCCCACACTTAAATAATGCATTGCATTACTTCTACTTTCTTGTTTGGGCTCTGCCCATAAGAGATGCAGAGCATCAATTTATTTTGGGCTCTGCAAGGCATCTGCATAGCATTTTATTATTTTTGTTTGGGCTTTGCCCATTTATAAATGATGCAGAGCATCAATTTAATTAGGCCTGTTTGGTCTTTTAATTGGGCTTGGCCCTGCATTGCATTTGTTAGGCGCTTTGCGCCACTCACTCAGCGCAAGCGCTTGTGGTGAAGACACGTGTCATACTCTGGTGAGCGCAAACGCAACAGTGCAGTGCGCTGCGCTGTTGCGCTGCTGACACGTGGCGCGCTCTGGTGAGCGCAAGCGCAACAGTGCAGTGCGCTGCGCTAGTGCACTGCGCTGTTGCGCTGCTGACACGTGGCGCGCTCCCAAGAGCGCAACAGCGCAGTTTGTAAGTGCAAAGCACTAAGAATCTTTTAGATTCAAGAACAGAAGTGCAAAGCACTATTTGATTTCTTGATCTAATTTAGATCAAAGAAAAATAAGTTTTTTCTTGTTTTTCTTATCTCAGAGAACCAAAGGTTCATGAAAAGTGCACAACACTATTTTTATTTTATTTTTATTAAAGATCATTGATCTTGTTTCTAGATCTATGATCTGTTCCTAAGAAAACTTTCTCTTTTTTCTAAAAGTTTTTACCTTTTTTTATTCTTGAGGAGTTTCTCAGAGTTCTTTTCTCTCCTTCTTTTTTTTTAGAAAGATATTGATCCCTTTTAATTGAGGCCTAGGGTCCTTTTTATAGTGCCCATAAATTAGTTAAATTTGTTAAAGAGATCTTTCTCTGAGTGATTTGGGGAATTTTCCCCACCGTTGGATCTTTGATCCAAGGGTTTCTGCTTTGCAGAAGAAAATCTTCTAGTTTTAACAAGAACAGAAAAGATTTCTTAAAATTTTAATTCTGTTTGGCGCAGATGCCCCAGCGCGTGACACGTGTCGCGCAGCACACAGCGCAGCGCAACTGCGCTAGCGCATCTGCGCTGACATGTGTCGCGCAGCGCACAGCACAGCACAACTGCGCTAGCGCATCTGCGCTGACACGTGTCGCGCAGCGCAGCGCCTGCGCAACTGAAGCGTTGCTTCCTTTAATAGAGCTTTGCTCTGATTGGGCGCGCCTTCTTGGGCGCTGCGCTGACGTATCAGCGCCTGACATGTGGCGCGTTGTGCCCGAGATTTGAAGCGTTGCTTCAGAATTTTTGAATTTTGAATTTCAACAGAGCTTTGCTCTGATTGGGCGAAACAAATGTCCCCCCACTGTTGCGCTCACGTGGCGCACACGTGAGTGCAGCGGTGGCAAACTCCTGATCGTTGGATCAAGGGGTGAGCTCAAGGGGCGCAAGCGCCTATAAATAGGACCCTTGGTCCTTGATAAATTTTTTACCATTTTCAAGAACTTGAATTTCAGAGCCTTGCTCTTGTTTAAGATTTTTAGAGCCTTGCTCTCATTTCTTTCCAGAGTTCAGATTTTTAGAACAACTTAGGTAAAATTTAAATTAAATTAAATTAAATTTGATTAACAGAGCCTTGCTCTTATAGATCTTTGATCTAAAGAAAACCCCTTTGGGGTTTTATTAACAGAGCCTTGCTCTCAAAAATCTGTTCCAAGGTTTCTTGACCCATGAATAGAACTTTGCATCTTTGTCAAAACATAGATCTCTTTGATTTAAAAATGATGAACTTTTAAGATTCTGAATATGAATAATGAAAATTAAAAATGGAGTTTTGTATTTTAATGGACTATATCATCTTTTAATAATAGTGATCTCAGAATCTTGGGGGACTTCTTTAAATTTCCCTTATTAGGATTTTGATAGTCACTTCTGTTCGTAGAGCATTACTCTCGAGGAGTTTAACTGTCTGTGCTCGTTTTTTTAACAAGAATCTGCTTAATCAGTTGGTCTGCTAATTCTGTTGATCTTCTTTCACAGGAACCATGAACGCCCACATGTATGCCCTTAACGAGATCATCTCGTATGGGGACATCCGCCGACTTGGGCGTTCTCAAAATCGGGAGTTCACAAACGAGGAGTGCGCTGAAATAATGAGTCGCTTCGACGCGTACAATGGTCCACTGCTTCCCCGACGTTCCTCTCTTCTTAAACTTATCGTGGGGGCTATCTGGGAAGCGCTTCCCCTATTCTGTTCCGGCGTGCCGCTTAGGGCGTTGGATGCCGCTGAGGACAAGGTGCACTCTGTGTACCTATTGAACTTTATCTCGAAGAGACGGCGAGACAGTCTTATCGACCTCTTGCACGAGGTCTTTCAACAGTCTGCCATACTCGCTACTTATCGGAGGGTGGAAGACATCGGGGGGGACCCTGACGCTTGTGCTCGCGAAAGGAAGCACACTAGGATGGTCCGCGAGGCTTGGAAAGTCATAGATAGGGTCGCTTTTGAATTCCTCAATCCATGTCCTGGATCTGAGGTTATTCCATTGTAACTTTCATTTATTGTTTGTATGACTGTAAGAACTTCGGGCAATATTAATGGAAATTTTTTTTATCCCAGCTTGTCTTTATTATATATCTTTTGTCCTGAGTCTTTTTGCCCATGCATGAATGAATGTGTCTTGAACGCTTGATCAAATGTAAATCGGACGCTCTTTCTGTTGCTTTTCCTCTTTCTCAGCATGTCGTCACAATTAGCAGGTAATAGAGTAAGCTTCTTGGTTTCTTTACGAGATAGCGAGGGCTTAGGCCGCAGGTTCAGATCTGCTGCCTAAGACTTTTCAACTCTATGAGCCGTGAGGGTCTCATAGAGACTTTTCTTCCTACGGATCGAGAGGATCTCGTAGGTGGGTTTTTCTCCTTAGGAATCGTGAGGATTCCTAAGTGTGGTTTTCTCTTGTAAGTTGTAAGGATCCTACAAGAGAATTTTTCCTTCTTACGAGTCGAGAGGACTTGTAAGCGGTTGTTTCCCTCCTTGTCGAAGTTCGATGTTGGAGAGTAAGACCCATGGATGGTATGCAAGAGACCGTTTTGGGCCAACTTGCAGGGTCCCAGTGCTTAGGAAACAGGCTTCTTTTATGCCCACTGCCTAAGGCTTTATCTCACGAGTCGAGCCGCCTCAACAATTTTTTCGCAAGTCGAGACGAATCGAGAGGTTCTCGCAAGAACATCTTAACGTCGCATTTAACCTCTGCTCTTTACGACAGAAGCCCGTTAAGGTTGGTGGTACTTAGGGTTTTGGCCATCGTACCGTCGCATAAACTGATATAGTCCTCGATAGGCAATCGTGCTGTTTGAGTAGCCCTGCGACTGCCGTGTCTCTGATCCCTTCGGGGGCTGGACAAGACGTCTTCAAGCAATCCTCCTTGGCAGTTTGACCGTCGGAAGAGCAAGCGTTAGGAATTTGCCATGTCGCTTTTTACTTGAGGTTAGGCTTATTTTGGTGAGCCCCGATGAGTCATAACCACTCCGCGCTGGTGTGGGGATGATCTCCGATAGTCTTTCGGGCTTTATATGAGTTGCCGTCAAGACCCTGAAGCTAGGAATTTGGCCTTTGCTTCGTTTGCTGGCATTGCGTCTGCTGTATCGAGACGAATGTTGCAATGGGAACTAGGGATTTTGCCGTGGCTCCGTTTGTTTGATGACGTTGCGTCTGCTGTGTCGAGACGAACGTTGGGGTGACATCTCGTCTGCTGTATCGAGATGGACGTCGAGGTTGTCTCTAGGTTGCTGGTGAACCGCCGAGGTTTGGAACTAGGGATTTTGCCGTGGCTCCATTCGTTTAATGACGTTGCGCCTGCTGTGTCGAGACGAACATTGGGGTGACATCTCGTCTAGTGTATCGAGACGGACGTCGAGGTTGTCTCTAGGTTGCTGGTGAACCGTCGAGGTTTGGAACTAGGGATTTTGCCGTGGCTCCATTCGTTTAATGACGTTGCGTATGCTGTGTCGAGACGAACATTGGGGTGACATCTCGTCTGCTGTATTGAGACGGATGTCGAGATGGTGACCATTCTGTGCTGGTGCGAGATGATCTCCGATTGTCTTTCCGGTTTTATATGAGTTACCGTCAAGACGTCGAAGCTAGGAATGTGGTCTTCGCTTCGTTTGCTTTGGTGTGTCCAAATCCTGTTGGAGGAAGAACGCCGGGGTTGACATTTCGTCTGCTGTATCGAGACGAACGTCAAGGTGGTGACCACTCTGTGCTGGTGCGAGATGATATCCTATTGTCTTTCCGGTTTTATGTGACTTACCATAAAGACGTTGAAGCTAGGAATGTGGCCTTCGCTTCGTTTGCTTTGTCACGTCCGAATCCCTGCTGGAGGAAGAACGCTGGGGTGACAACTCGTCTGCTGTATCGAAACGAACGTCGAGGAGGTGACCACTCCATGTGAGATGATCTCCGGTGGTCTTTCAGGCTTTATATGACTTGCCGTTAAGACCTTGAAGCTAGGAATTTGGCCTTCGCTTCATTTGCTCACACTGCGTCTGGTGTATTGAAACGAATGCTGAGGTGGAGCTGGGATTTTGCCGTCACTCCGCTTGGTTTCGACCATGGGGTCTTTTGTTAACTTTGCATGTACACCCTGCTGGACTGCGAAGGAACGCCGTTGTTGACATTGCGTCTGCTGTAACGAGACGAATGCTAAGGTGGAGTTGGGATTTTGCCGTTACTCCGCTTTGTTTCGACCATGAGGTCTTTTGTTGACGTTGCATCTGCCTCCAGCTGGACTGCGGAGGAACGCTGTTGTTGACATTGCGTCTACTGTATCAAGACGAATGCTGAGGTGATGCTGGGATTTTGCCATCGCTCCGCTTGATGGTGTAATATCTGTGTCCTGCTGGAATGAGGAGGCACACCGTTGTTGGTCTCCAGGCTGCAGATGTGGCCATTGAGATTTGGAACTAGAGACTTTGCCATGGTTCCGTTTCGTTGCGATTCTGAGGTCGGTTGTTGACGTCATGTCTACATCTAGTTAGAGTGAGGAGAAACGCCGTTGGTGATCTCTAAGTTGTCGATGTTGACGTCGAGACCCTGAAGCTCGGGATCTTCGTTTGCTTCATTTGTTGACATCGTGTCTGTAATATTGCGAAAAATGTCGAGATTGTCTCTAGGTTGTCTATGAACCGTCGATATTTGGCTTCGCTTTCTGATGGAGCCTGTTGGGAAGGTATGGTTCCCTCTTCATCTGTGCCCCTGGATTGTATACAGGGATCGATGTGATTTCACCTGTTAGGGCAAAAAGTTTCATTCTTTCATTTTTTTTATTCTTTCCGCGATGCTCTATCATTTCAGCTTTTTATATCGCGAAAATCGCGATTGCCCAATCATTTCGGCTATTTTTCGCGGTGCCCAATCATTTCGGCTATTTTTTCTTTTTACTCACTGCTTTTTATTGCGAGTTGCCTAATCATTTTGGCTATTTATTTTATTTTTACTCGCTGTTTTCTATTGCGAGTTGCCCAATCATTTCGGCTATATTTTTTTTATTTTTACTCGCTGTTTTTTATTGCGAGTTGCCCAATCATTTCGGCTATTTCGTGTGCCCAATCGTTTCGGCTGTTTATTTTGTTTTTACTCGCTGCTTTTTATTGCGAGTTGCCCAATCATTTCGGCTATTTTGCATGCATACATTTTTACTTGCTGCTTTTTATTGCAAGTTGCCCCATCATTTCGACTATTTCGTATGCATGTGTGGCTCGCTGATTTTTTATCGCGAGTGTGGAACTTGGAATCTGACACCAATCTCAGCATCAGTATCGCTACAACTGGAATATTGCCAGGAGCGAATCATCATTTTCTATGAAGGGACTTGGAATTTGATACCGTTTTAGGCATCAGCATCGCTACAACTGGGATATTGCCAGGAGCGAATCATCATTTGCCTTTGTCGATATCGAACAAAGGGTGGCTTAGTAAACAGGGTTAGGATTCTGTCGACTAAGGCTTTTGACTTCATGAGCCGTAAGGGTCTCACAAAGGTATTTCTCCCTACAAGTCGTGAGGATCTCGTAGGTGTGTTTTCTCCTTAGGGATCATAAGGATTCCTAAGTGTATGTTCCTATGTAAGTCGTAAGGATCCTACAAGAGGGTTTTCTCCTTGTAAATCGAGAGGACTTACAAGTGTTATTCACCGTGCGAACATATCCCTAACCTCGGATGGGACTTAGTTAGGGAAATGTTTATTCGCGCCCGTGGATTGTATACAAGGGTCAGTATTGAGCCACTTGTAGGGCATAACGAAAGTTGTGGGGGTTGCTTAAGCACAGGTTTAGGTCTCTGTAACTTAAGACTTTCAAATCTTATGAGCCGTGAGGGTCCCATAAGAGAGTTCTCCTTACGAGACGTGAGGATCTCGCAAGTGTATTTTCTCCTTAAGAATCGTGGGGATCCCTAAGTATGCTGCTCCCTTTCTGAGTCGTAAGGATTTCACGCGGGTGGTTTCTCCTTACAAGGTCGAGGAGACCTTATAAGTGTCTTTTAACGAGATTGTGCTATTTCGGGTTTTCACGAACACTCGCCGGTAGCCCTGCTGTTTTTACTCACGGAGCCCTTTCGGGTTTTCATCCGTGCCCATTTCGCTTATGGACATACTGTCTTTTTTTTTTCTTTTTTTCTTTTTTCTTTTTTTTATTCTTTATATATATATATATTTTTATATTTTTTTTATCTCGTCAGCCTAAGGATGCTGCGGTAGTAGTTTAATGACATTTCGGTCATTTGCAAGTTTTAGGACATTGCGGTCCATCATTAGTTTAAGGACATCTCGGTCCGCCGTCGCCGTATTTGAGGCGAATATCTAGTTTATTGACTTTTCGGTCTATGGGTCTTTCTCTATGACTGACCATGATGCCCTCGGCGTATCCATCTTTCTCGGAGCATGCGGTTGTGACGGGTTCACCTTCCAATTTTCGGACAGCGCGAACTTGCCTTGTTGGTATTGGTCTTCAACCCAGTTCTTGAAAACGTAGCAATCCTCGATCAGATGACCTACCGTTTGATGGTAAGGGCAATAATTAGGATTATTAACATCGCCTAGCCGCAACGGACATTTTGGACTCGGCAGATTGATGAGTCTGTCGCACACTGCCAGCTCGAACAGTCCCCTTGTTTTATCTTGCGGAAACGAATAAGGATGTTTCAACTTTTCCTGGAGGGGTTGCCGCTTGTTGCTTTGGCGAGCAACCGGTCTAGGGTCACTTAATTGTTGTTGAGCGCTGGCGACGAAGGCCGTTTTTCCTTTTCCTTTATCCTTTTTGTTCGCTCCGTTGTTTGCGGGGCCGGGATTTTTTCCAAGTAGCGTGCGATTGCATGGCTGAACGTTCTCGCAGCTCCTCAATTCCTTCATTTTTGAAATAAATTCCCTGAGGGAAGGGTTGGGGGTAGCTTCTTCGTCAGAGTCGCTTCCAAAGGTGATAATTTGCGATACCTTAGAGTCGGCCGTATGACAATCGTCGGCGGCTCTTTTGCGATCACCTATTGCATTTTTTCGACGTCTACAAGCTTCACATTTTGTCCTGTCGAAGTGTTGCTTTTGAGCGACATACCCTTGCCACCAACAGTTAAAAGATTCGCAGTCTTCGGTAGGATGTATGATCTTCTGATGATATAAGCAGAAGTTAGGGTGCATCTCTACCTCAGCGAGAGTATTTCTTCAAAGGGCGGTAGCTTCATTCCTACTGATAAAGCTTTGGCGAACCTTTTCCTCGTCTTGAATTTGTTTTTATCCGCAGTGGATGGCTTTTGATTTGACGGGAATGCCTTGGCTTTTTCCAGTATGGCCATTTCACGCTCTTGATTGGCTTTTGCTTTCAGACGAATTTCATTTAGGAAGACATCGATCAGCTCGTCTGATGGCTGTAGAATTTCCGGCTCAAGATTCGCCATTGGTTTCTCAGCGCAAGGAGCCTCTTTATCATCCGTCAGTGAATGAGAAATCATATGACAAGTCGCTACGTAGTCTTCGGATTCATCCGATGAGTTTTCTCCATTGTTTTCATCCTTGACTAAAGAACAAGCTGCCCCCGGCGTGTCCGTCTTCTTTGGAGAGTGCGGCTGTGGTGGGTTTACCTTCCAGCTTTCAGACAGCGCGAACTTGCCTTGCAGGTATTGATCCTCGATCCATCCCTTAAAGACGAAACAATCCTCAATCGGGTGACTTACCGTTTGGTGGTAAGGGCAATAATTGGGATTATTAAGATCGCCTGGCTGCGACAGACGCTTTGGACTCGGTAGATTGATGAGTCTGTTACGCACTGCCAGCTCAAACAGTCTTCTCGTTTTATTCTGAGGAAACGAGTAAGGACGTCCCAGTCTCTCCTCGAGGGATGGGCATGAACGCATATTGTTTTGATGGACAACCGGCTTTAAGTTGCTCGACCGTTGTTGAGTATTGGAAACAAAGGTTGCTTTCCCTTTGCCCTTTTCATTCCAAGGCTCTATCTTTGAAGGAGATGGTTCATGGCCCACCTGGTCCATCTGGGCCAGCTTGTCAATCAAGGCCTGGAAGGTGGTCGGCTTAAAAAACATCATAAATTGGGAGATGGTCGCTTGAGGGTCGAGAGGACCCACGAACATGCCCACGGCAGGAGCTTCTTCGATGCGCTGCTCGCACTTTGACCATAGATTACGCCACCGTATCGCATACTGGACCCAAGTTTCTGCAGGCTTCACCCTGGCATTGATCAATGCCGTGATTGGGGTGCGTTCTCTAGCGCTTGCAAAACGTTGGGTGAATAGCAACTCCATCTCTGCGAATGTCTTGACAGAGTCATTTGGGAGTTCTGAGTACCACTCAAACGCCGTCTCCGATAAGCTGCTGACGAATTGGCGGAGCAAGAGTTTATCATCGCCGCCAGTGTTGCCACATAAGGCTCTGAATTGAGCGACGTGCTGATGCGGATTTCCCGTCCCCTTGTATACATGGAACTTAGGGATCGTATATCCGGGCGGGTAACTGATTTGGTCATACCAGCTCGGGTATGGTCGCCCAGTTTTGACGACTTGGCTGGCCGCTTCACTCGCCTGATGAGCTCGTATTTGTTGAGCTATATAGTCATCTAGTGCAGCTTTGGAAATGGTTTCCTCCTTGGCTGTTGAATGAGCCGGAGGAGGATTAGATGTCTCATCTTTATCGTTTTCAATAATGACCGGAGGGTCTTCAGCTGGAGGGTCAGGCTGTAACATCATTCCCACCATGTCTTGGAAGAGAAGCGCCATCTGTTTTATGTTAGCCGCTTGCTCTGCAGCTTCTTTGTCCCTCTTTTCGAGGACTCTGGGTAAAAAGTCAGCGTCGGTTTCTTGTTCTTGACGCTCATCCGAAGACGTTTCAGAGCTTTCTTTTGGCTCAGTGAGTGCAGCCATTGTAGTCATCATTTCCTGAAGCTTTTGTTGTTGCTCCTGGGCTTTCGTCACGGATCGGGTGAGCGGTCGGTGGCCCGTAGAAGTGCAGCTTTCCTCCTTTCTAGAAACCATATAAACAGTGTGCACCACCATACCCCCAGATTTGGGGCGTTTGTGTTCAGCGCTTTTATGCTTCGCCATGTTCACAGGGCCTTTTTGCGGCCTCCTTTTCTTCTGAGTGATTGGAGTTAAGGGGGCCGTTGTAATGGGTACCCGGGTAACTATTGGTTTTTGGGGCTTGACGGAGTAATCCTTCTCTTGCCGAACCTTCATTTTTTTCCGTTGGCGGAGATAGTTTTCATCAATCACTGACTCCTGGACCTGTCGCCAGACTCTGTAAATTTTAGAGGACAGCCGTTGAGGGGGCTGTTCTAGCTTCTTCTCTGGAGTATTCTCCATAGGTGAAGGAGTTCGCTTCAGCACCGCAGTAGGAGAGTTTCTGCGTACCGTGTTTAGCAATTCAAAGCTGTTCCCGGTTGGAACAGCAGCATCGGTCCCCACCGTTGGAGCTGGCGGAGTTATCCTAGAGGGGGAGTTGCCCCCAGCCTTCTTTACTCGGCGCCAGTGGCGACGTCGAGCATGTCATGCTAATGGAGTTGTTTCAGCTATAGGGGTGACCTCCTCATGCCCCCTGTGTTGGTCAAAATATGCTAGTACCAGCCTTTTAAAGATCGACGTCCGTTGAACGGGGACGGCCAACCAGTCAGAAGCGGACTTCCGAGCATGGGAAGCAACCTTGGTGACTTCGCCATGAACGGGAGCTGGGATGGCTGTCCGCTTCGGGATAACGTCTTCTGGTATGGCAGGCTTCTTCATGAGCCCGATGGAGTTCTGGCCAAATCCATTAAAACCTGAAGCAGTGGAGTTGGGTGACCTGTTGAGAGGGGTCGCGGCAGTGGTAAGTCGATCGAAGACCGACTTCTTTGGAGCTTCTTGCAATGTCATTGGGGCGTTGAAGCTCATTGGTGGGAGCATGGTCCCAAAAAATAGTCCAGTGGTGGCTTGAGCCACCTGCTCCACCGGCATTTTGAAAAGGGAGGCCGCTTGGGGCCCATAAGTCACTCCTCCAGCAATGACGGAGCGAGAGTTATCGCTGCGGGCGGTGCAGTTCGAAGCCATCGATTTTCTGTTTTCTGCATAAAGCAAGACACCAAATCTTAGTACCTTGAATCCACAGGCAATCACAGCAAACCGTGATTTGTTCGCGAACACGACACACGAAGTGTGGAGTGGAAAGAGGAAGAGGTCCCACCGGGCATGCCAGAATCTGTTCCCCTCCGAATGGCGGCGCACTTGACCGCGATGTCCTGACGCTGAGATTCGGCGCAGATGCTATTTGGTTTTATCCGTCTACCTCTCCGAAGATGCCAAGTTGATTTATGGCACCGTGTATCGAAGGTTTAGACGGATGCGGCCGATGTAGCAGACTTTGTCAGATTCCCCCTCGCTTGAGGGGTTTTTGATTGTGGGGACGCTTTTCTCTGCAGGCGCAAGCCCCTGCAGTTAATTACGCTACCGCATCGCGGTAGCCACTTTCTCCTTCTCTAGAATTTCACTTCGTGTCGTGTGTGTTTGTTTTGTTTGTGGTTGCCCGTGGATTGTATACGGAGACTGAATAATGCCGTCGCCCGTAGGACGTGGACTAGTCCAAATCCGTATTTACTTAGATTTGGGTTTGGTGTTTTTAGCTTAAGGATGCATTAGTCGCGTTGCGGCTAAGATCAACTTAAACGTTCGTTAAGGATACAATAGTCCTGTTTGAGACTAAGATCAACTTAATGTGATAATCCATTTAATATCTGGCCATCGGGACTCGTCACCTCTCTAACGTCGTTGAAGGATTACAACGGCAGATGTCAGAGGAGTTCAGAGATGTACCCTTGAACCAAAGTCGATTTGGAGTTTTATAGTCCATTTAAATGTTTAAGGATACGTTAGCCGTATTTGGGGCTAAGATCAACTTAAATGGGACCGTTTAGATCCGGCAAAAGAGCATTTGGGACCTTTATTATTCCAGTTTAGAGACGTAGTGGTCCATGTTCCAGTTTAGGGACGTGGTGGTCCACCATTAGTTTAAGGACGTTTCGGTCCAACATTAGTTTAGGGACGTTTCGGTCCAACATTAGTTTAGGGACGTTTCGGTCCAATATTAGTTTAGGGACGTTTCGGTTCACGAGTTTAAGGACCCCGCAGTCCGTATTGATGTGTGGTCGTTGGGACCCGTCACCTCTTTGACGTCGTTGAGGAATTACAATGATGGATGTCAAAGGAGTTCGGAGATGTACCCTCGAACCGGATATAAATTGATTTGAGAGAGAGAGAGCATTTGTGCTCAGTTCAATTTAATTTAAGGACTTACGGCCAGAATTGGGCTAAGTCCAGTTGAAAATATTCAACATTTTATTTATTTTTAGTCCATTAGATCTGTGCTAGGGCTTTGCCCACACTTAAATAATGCATTGCATTATTTCTACTTTCTTGTTTGGGCTCTGCCCATAAGAGATGCAGAGCATCAATTTATTTTGGGCTCTGCAAGGCATCTGCATAGTATTTTATTATTTTTGTTTGGATTTTGCCCATTTATAAATGATGCAGAGCATCAATTTAATTAGACCTGTTTGGTCTTTTAATTGGGCTTGGCCCTGCATTGCATTTGTTAGGCGCTTTGCGCCACTCACTGAGCGCAAGCGCTTGTGGTGAAGACACGTGTCATGCTCTGGTGAGCGCAAGCACAACAGTGCAGTGCGCTGCGCTAGTGCGCTGCGCTGTTGCGCTGCTGACGCGTGGCGCGCTCTGGTGAGCGCAAGCGCAACAGTGCAGTGCGCTGCGCTAGTGCGCTGCGCTGTTTCGCTGCTGACACTTGGCGCGCTCCCAAGAGCGCAACATCACAGTTTGCAAGTGCAAAGCACTAAGAATCTTTTAGATTCAAGAACAGAAGTGCAAAGCACTATTTGATTTCTTGATCTAATTTAGATCAAAGAAAAATAAGTTTTTTCTTGTTTTTCTTATCTCAGAGAACCAAAGGTTCATGAAAAGTGGACAGCACTATTTTTATTTTATTTTTATTAAAGATCATTGATCTTGTTTCTAGATCTATGATCTGTTTCTAAGAGAACTTTCTCTTTTTTCTAAAGGTTTTTACCTTTTTTTATTCTTGAGGAGTTTCTCAGAGTTCTTTTCTCTCCTTCTTTTTTTTTTAAAAAGATGTTGATCCCTTTTAATTGAGGCCTAGGGTCCTTTTTATAGTGCCCATAAATTAGTTAAATTTGTTAAAGAGATCTTTCTCTGAGTGATTTGGGGAATTTTCCTCACCGTTGGATCTTTGATCCAAGGGCTTCTGCTTTGCAGAAGAAAATCTTCTAGTTTTAACAAGAACAGAAAAGATTTCTTAAAATTTTAATTCTGTTTGGCGCAGATGCCCCAGCGCGCGACACGTGTCGCGCAGCGCACAGCGCAGCGCAACTGGGCTAGCGCATCTGCGCTGACACGTGTCGCGCAGCGCAGCGCCTGCGCAACTGAAGCGTTGCTTCCTTTAATAGAGTTTTGCTCTGATTGGGCGCGCCTTCTTGGGCGCTGCGCTGACGTATCAGCGCCTGACATGTGGCGCGTTGCGCCCGAGATTTGAAGCGTTACTTCAGAATTTTTGAATTTTGAATTTCAACAGAGCTTTGCTCTGATTGGGCGAAACAACATACTACACTACTAACACAAGACTGTAACAGGTTGGCGGCACACCTTATCCCGACTGCTGAGATCAGGGTACGAAGATTTCAGCAAGGGTTGGACCCGGAAATCCAAGCTGCATTAGTTACAGGGGATTTCCCAGCCCATGATCTTGCGCTGAAGGCTGCCCGACGATATGCGGTAGTAGTGAAGAAGAAGGGCAGATCTCAGAATGTCGGTGTGAAACGCCCTGCCACTCAGATGGCAGGAGGAGCCTCTTCTAGGCCTACGTTTGTATCCAGGGTCCGGGAGTACCATTTACTGTCCAGATTTTTTGCTTCTACTGCAAGAGGAATGGACACCTGGTAAAGGACTGCAGGCGTGCAAATGGCCTGTATTTAGTTTATGGTGCATCCACTCACGACATTGACTCAATCCAAATCTATCCTCCAGACCAGCTATCACCTTTTTGCAGCGGCCAGCTATTCAGGCTCCTGCACCTCGCTTAGCCCTACCTGCTCCACCTCCTGCACAGTCTCCTCGTCAGTTCCATCAGGCACAGAGGAATAATGCCTCAAGGACAGAGAAACGGACAGAGGAATGTGCCTCCAGTAAGGAGGAATGTACCCCGACGTCAGGCTTTCACAATGACTGTGGAAGAAGCTGAAGCCACCGGCCAAGTCATCACTGATAACTCCCAATTTTCTCAAACCTTTTTCAATCTTTACATATCTATATATTTTCTTATACCTAAATATATCCCACACAACTTAGGTACAATCTTAGTAGCCTCCCTGCCTGCCTTAGCACTCTTTGATACTGGAGCATCACATTGCTTTATGTCGCAATGGTTCGTCCAAACTCATGCGATTACAGTTAAACCGCTCATATCCAACTGGAATGTCAGTTCAGGGAACGATGTTCTAAAGGCAACTATGGGATACAATCTGTGTCTAGTGGTTGTCTGGAGCAGAGAATTTTATGCGGACTTCAAGGTGCTGGACATACCGAACTTCGACGTAGTCTTAGGAATGGACTGGCTTGGAACTTTCTTCGCTATCATCGACTATCGTCAAAGGAGGATAGTGTTCGAAATATCAGATCATCCGGTCTTTTATTTCAAGAGTGGAGACCGTACCCTAGAACCTAGCACCTACAAGGCTAAACCAAAGAAGGCAGTAGTTGCAGCAATACAAGCGGAAGAAGACAAGCCAGAGGTAGTTCAAGAGTTTGAGAATGTATTCCCTGATGACATCTCAGGTTTACCTCCCGGTCGAGCTCTTGAATTCAGCATTGACATAGTACCTGGTGCACAACTGGTGCTCAAAGCTCCATACCGGTTAAGTCCAGAAGGATTGAAGGAGATTCATGCTCAGTTGGACGAACTTCTGAAGAAAGGATGGATTCGTCCCAGTACTTCAAGTTGGGAATCTCCAGTTTTTCTTGTGAAGAAGAAAGAAGGTTCATACAGAATGTGTATAGACTACCGAGCTCTGAATGAAGTGACAATAAAGAACAAGTATCCACTACCGTGCATCGACGATCTATTCGATCAGCTAAGTGGGTCTTGCATATTCTCAAAGTTAGATCTTCGTTCGGGTTATCATCAGGTGATGGTCAAAGAGTCTGATATTCCGAAGATAGCATTCAGGACTCGCTATGGTCATTATGAGTTTCTCATAATGCTATTTGGAGTGACCAATGCACCTGCGATATTTATGAATCTGATGAACCAAGTTTTTCGAGAGTACTTAGACAGGTCATTGTTATTTTTATCGACGACATCTTGGTGTATTCAAAGAATCGGAAAGAGCACGCTGAACACTTACGGATTGCCCTGGAGACTTTGCGACAGCAGCAACTCTATGCCAGGTACAACAAGTGCGAATTTTGGCTAGATCAAGTCGGATTTTTCGGACACATTGTTTCGGGCGAAGGAATCTCAGTAGATCCAGCTAAAGTGACAGCTATCAGCGAATGATCGACACCAAAGACGGTGAAGGATATTCGAAGTTTCTTGGGTTTAGCAGGATACTACCGAAGATTCATCGAAGGTTTCTCAAAGTTTGCAACACCCCTGACCAAGCTCATACGTAAATATGAAGCATTCGTGTGGTCAGAAGCATATGAATAAGCTTTTGTAGAACTCAAGTCAAGATTGACATCAGTTCCTATTCTCGTAATACCAGACCAATCTGGAGGATTTGTTGTATTGCGATGCATCCGGTAAGGGATTAGGATGCGTTCTACATCAGCATGTAAAAGTTATATCCTTTGCATCAAGACAGTTGAAGGTTCATGAGCGCAACTATCCAACACATGACTTGAAGTTGGCAGCCGTTATCTTTGCACTTAAGATTTGGTGCCATTATCTTCTGGAAGAGCGAGTGGATATATACACAGAACATAAGAGTCTGAAGTATGTGTTTACTCAGAAGGAGTTGAACATGCGGCAGAGAAGATGGCTAGAACTTATGGCGGACTTCGACATCAACCTACAATATCATCCAGGGAAGGTGGATATAGTTCCTGATGCACTTTGTCGCCAGCCACTATCAATGAATCTCACCGCACAGTGGAAGTTACAGCAGGAATTGCACGGGATGGAGATAGATGTGGTTATGCCAGGTAACGTTTTGTATTTGATGAACTTACAAGTTCAGTCTACTATTGTCAATCAGATCAAGGAAGCTCAAGTAAGTGATGCCAAGCTGCAAAAGATACGAGAACAAGTAGAAAGTGGACCGCAAACAGACTATCCATGAAGACGGATCTTTGAGATATGGAAGCAGGTTGTGTATACCATAAGGTTCTGTTCGAGAAGAGTTGATGAAAAAAGCTCATAGCTCTTCTTACTGAGTACACCCTTGTGGTACAAAGATATACAAAGATATACAAAGATCTACGACAACATTACTGGTGGCATGGAATGAAGCGCGAAGTAGCCAGAAGTGTAGCCAAGTGCTTGGTGTGTCAGCAAGTGAAGGCTGAACATCACAGAACTGCTGGTTTACTTCAACTGTTATCTATCCCAGAATGGAAATAGCAACACATTACCATGGACTTCGTGGCTGCCCTTCCTCACAGCACAAAGGGTAACGACGCAGTATGGGTTATTATGGATCGACTCACCAAATCGGCTCATTTCATCGCATTTCGAGTTGGCCAATCTACCGAGACACTAGCATAGAAGTACATTGAGGTAAGTGTTGGATATGTATGCCCTAGAGGCCATTATTGTATATGCATACATGTGGATGCTGGGGATATGTACGTACAGGATGATCTTGCTCAGCTATATAGTATATTAGTTCAGTTGTCTTTATCAGGATATGTGTATTTGCTTTTATTGATGCTTTATCCAGCTTCCACATATTGATAAAGAATTGATATAGTAGTATACTATTATGGTTTGACTTTATCTTAACATGGCATGTGTTATATATGTTATTACATATTGCGGTTACATGTTGATAAAGCCCGTAGGATCTTGCATGACTACCTGCGTTGTGATGGCGATCATACTTGTGGGAGCTAGATAGTCTATAAGCACATCCTTAAATGTCCCAAGTCGCAGGAGTATCGAGATCGGGCATCGATACTCCAGAGTAGACTTGCGTGTACGTTTCTAGACCCCGACGAGGGGCGGTGGTTGGTTCCACAACCATTGGTGTGATCACTTAAGATTGTATACGGGTGCTCACTGGGGGTGAGTACACTGGATGGACTCGCTGAGAACCTCTAGATGGTATTATACCTATCGTCAGATAGCGGTTCTCTTGTGACATGTGTACAGGTTAGTCTTTGGACCTGAGATCGTCATTTGTCTCGTGTGAGTTCCTACTATGCTTTGATCACTACCCTACCACGGCTCTACCGAGCCGTGCAGACAGGTTTTGGTTGGGTATAGTCCCGAACCACATGGAGGCAGTGAGTGATTGTCAGGGATTTGTCTCTCCAGGTATTGGGAGCTGATATCGCACTGTGTTCGATTGGTTAGGACCATAAGACCTTGGCCAAGGCAGTTGGGATTTACTGATTGGTTGATCAGTAGTTTCCTGGATTGGTCGTGAGCCGAATCAGCACGAATTATAGGGTTATTAGGGTCTGACGCTTACCACCCCTAGATCCGGTATGTGATACTCTTAGACGAAGAGACCATACTGTGCGGATATTGTCATGGATAGGCTCAGTAGGGATTCGGATGAGTTTGCTCTTCGGCTTTCCTTTTCGACAGGTACCCGGGTAGCCGTTACGTACAGCTAGTGCCGCTGACGTGCTTGTGGTTATTGATTTATCCAGTAACGCACTTCCGGCGTATTGTCGAGTCTTTAGAGTCCCACACAGAGGGTTTCTCTGCTTCGGGCGAAACGATGTAGAGGCCGTATGGTTTTGCGACAGGGTTCGATCACATACGTATACTTATGCACGTATGATGTTTGGGCGGATAATACTAGCGGGCTTTGGGTTAAGCCGGATCCTAGAATTATATTGTTGGATTATTTTTGTCTCTTTTATATTCGTATTTTTCGGAATACGGATACGGTGTATATATATATATATATACGGTGAGGGGTATTCTTGTAATTTGTTACAAGAGTACTTCTAGAAGAAGACACCTCATTATTTTTTTTAACCATTTAGTTAAATGGTTAATGAGGTGGAAGGTGAACTGTTATCATTCATTGAATGAAGTATGGCTACTTGGTGACTCACTTAGTGAGTCATGAATTACTATTGAGGCAAGGTGGCATCTAGATATTTTGTGGAAAATATCTAGATATTTTATGGTGAAGATAATTTTTTATTATTATTTTAGGATCCTTGCTTTATTAGTCACAAGACTTAGCCATTCTTCATTCTATTCTTATGTTGCTCTCTACAGCACTCTCATCTCCACCAAGCTTTCTTCTTCTACCTCAAACCCTAAATGTCTCATGTGTTGAAAAACCTAAGGTATCTTGAGACTAATTAATCCACCATCACCCTCTACATCCTCTAAGGTACTTAGATTAGTATACCAAGTAACCTAGTTACTTTAGTTTAAAGGTAGGAGCTCAAAGTAGACACTCTCGGGTGGATCATCTTTGACGTGAGGAAGCCGTCGATCAAGCTCGATCATGGAGGCCATTAGGAGCATGCTAAAGGAAAGGAGTAAAGATCCGAAGGACTTGAGCCTCTTGGTATAAACTATTTTCATAGTAGATAACTTCTGTAGTTGCTAGTTAGGTTTATGGTAGATCCGGTTTAGGGTTATTCTAGTGCCATTATATCGTTACAAATTTTTTTGTTCCGCAATAGGCCTCGGTTGATGGCCAGGGCATTAGCGTAACCTTTCATGGTATCAGAGACAGCCCATAACTCCTATACTAGCAGATTTAAACGATGTTAAAGTAACGAAACCGAAATATCGAAACCCAAACTTCAAGTTTCTGTCGAATTTTTAAAGTCTTTAAAATTTTTTTAAAACAATTGCAGAAGACTACTTATGTGACAATTAGAACACCAGAGAAAAATGAGGCAATGACTTTCAAATATGGCCGGCGAGAATTTTGTTTTGGCCGGTCTGGCCGGTTTTTTAATGGTGAAAAATTCTCGTTTTTGTTTGGTGCTTTGTATCACTTGGATTTAGGGTTTCAGAATATGTTTGTTTTTGCCCAAGTTGGATATTTTGTTATCTTTGGGTTTGGGGTAATACGTAGTATTTCGAAGTCGTTATTTTTTAACACTGTTTAATAGTTTTCAGTTCATACACTTTTATCTGCGACCGTGAATGTCATTTGAACGGTATAGCTCGTCTAACTGCGAACATGACATTCACGTTGATGTTCTGTGTTTGTGCTGTCGTTATGGTTGGATAGTCGTGGTGGATAGCTTGTGGTGCGATGTTAGTGGTACAGTTGAGATTCATTTGTTCATTTGTTATTGCGGGGCGAGCATCCGACATGTGAACTGCCGTCACTACCTGTTGTATATTATTTGTTTAGGGCATGACCGGGTTGAGGCCGATGTCACCATTGTACATATTTTTTTCTTTTCTGTACTAGGATTACCCCGCGGTGGAGTGCACGAATAGCCGAGTTCTAGAGAACAACAAGCCTGTATCTCATGGCGTTGAGACGGAGAGGGCTTCATTCTAGAATTGGCAGGCTATTCGCCGCACTCGTAGGGGGTATAAGATGACCCACGGAGGGGCGCTCAAGTTACCGGATCCCGTGGAGTGCTGCGTGGCCCATTCACTTTGTTGATTGGGGTTGCCTCACTTCTAGGATTGGCGGGTAACTTGCCGCGCTAGTAGGGGTCCAGGTTTCATTGCACATGCTATCCACACGACCGGGAGCGTCGGGTTTTATTTGCGGCTCAAATGAAGCTCGAGGCTCCAAGATTATCCACCATTCTGTGTTGCTTGCTGAGATTTTGTGATGTTGCTTATTATCATGCTTGGGACGAATGTTATATATATTTATATATATACTAGTAGATGTTGTATATGTTTTGCACCCGCGCTGGTCCAGCTCCCGCTCTGTCGTTAGTTAAGTAACCTAACGGGTGATGACGGGGACCATTGGCGAATGCGGATGGCATATATGGACATTGTATTTTTGTTTTTTGGTGTGATAGGTTAATTGATGGGACCACATTAATTTTGATTAATGCAAGAAAAGAAACCTAAAAATATATTGTTGGAACAAATTTTGAAAAACTATAGTTATATTCTTTCGCTTTGCATAGTGGTATTCGGTTGTGAATATCCAGCACCTCATTCTAGGAGGCAAGAGCCAAGATCCCTTTACATGGAGTGACCTCTTGAGCAAAAGTATATATTATAGATTACTCAGTTTTCTTCAATACTAGAAATTTTCAAAAGCGGAGCCTAAACCACTCCTTTTCAAAACTGCTCTGGTTCCTTCAACGATATCAAGTTCATTACGTTAAAGGGTTTTTCGCCAAAAACCCAGCCGTAGCCCTCCATCATTTCGGATGAGTAATACGTAGTATTCGTGCTGCGTTTGTTGGCCTTTGTCAAGGCGTAGTGTACGGTAGCTAGATATTGCTTGTCTGTTGCATTTAGATGCGATTATCTAGGACAGTCGTATAACCTTGTTGGCCTTTGTCAAGGGATTATACGGATGGGTCTAGGTTAATCCAGGATAATGACGAGTTGAACTTGACTAGTGGTTTATAATTTGTTGGCCTTTGTCAAGGTCATGAACCGCCAGGGGCAAAAACCATATCGGGAGTTTCAAATATACAGGAAACTTGCAGTTTTTTGGCATGCCTTATGGAGTATGTTGATTAGAGTGGATTCCATCTAGGTCATCACACAATGATAGTTGGATCTCGATCCCACTGATGAGTAGGATTACTCTTGGGATATTATTTCACTTAACAATCAATGCTATAAACCAAGTAGGAGTCTTGAATGGTGTTAGCAAGGCTACGCCTCCAGGGAAAAGAGGTTACATAATTAATGAATTTCGTGAAAGCGTTGGAAAACCTCTCTCGAAGTACCAACACTAGCCTAGCTGAATGGTTAAGCAAGTATTGTAACGTGCGATTAATCCTGACTAGTTCTTCTTTTAGGGTTTGAAGAAGAATTTGAGGAAACAGTGGGAGTCATCCTGATTGGATAAACTAATAACCAATCTAATCTTGCAAGAGCGCATGCTAAGTGTTTCTTTTCTCTCTCTAGGTAGCAACCATTTCATGCCCTAATCAAGATAATAAAATATATCGCTTGACCGATCCGAATTCTTATTCGGGGCTGGGGAACGTCGGTTCGGCTCTAAACTATGACAGCTGTCATAAGTATGAGCAAGGGAAAGAGGATTGCATGAATTCCTTGATGACCCCAACGAAGAAGAATCATACTGTTGCATCTCCTTCAGGTGTTCTTGTTATTGAGAACTGTTTTTCGGTCAGTCCTACCTCTTGGGTGATAGATACAGGATCAAGATCTTATATCTGTAATTTATTGCAGAGACTGAGAAAAGTAGGATAATTGGACCTGGTGATATGTCCCTCAGAGCAGGAAACGAAGCACATGTTAATGCTGCTGCTGTCGGTGAATACCATTTAGTGTTGCCAAAAAGCAATACTATGATTTTGAACAATTGCTACTATGTACCTTTCATGGTTTGCAACATCATATCAGCTTCTTTACTTAATAAAGATGGCTATAAGTTTGTTCTTGATAGAAATATCATGAACATTTACCTTAATCAGGTATTGGTTGCAGAAGGTATACTGTGTAATTATATCTATGTTCTAAATCAAAACACAGTTTTCAATATACAAGACGCACGCAAGAGGAAGAGTCCAGAAATGAATGAATCCTACTTGTGGCATTGTAGACTTGGTCATATTGGAGAGAAAAGACTAAGTAAGTTGCATAAAGATGTATTTTTGAATACGTTCGAATTTTTATCTTATGAAACTTGTCAGTCTTGTCTCAAGGGAAAGATTACCAAATCTCTGTTCACCGGACACGGAGAAAGAGCAGCAGAGCTCTTGGGACTCATACATAGTGATGTATGTGGTCCGATGTCTATACATGCAAGGGGCAGGTTCTCGTACTTCCTTACATTCACTGACGATATCTTTAGGTTTGGGTATGTGTATCTTATGAAACACAAATATGAAGTTTTGAGAAATTTAAAAAATTCAGAAAGGAAGTAGAGAACCAGACAGGCAAAAGTATCAAGATCCTCAGATCTGATAGAGGAGGGGAGTACTTAAGCATGGAATTTCTAGATTACCTAAAAGAGAATGGAATTCTCTCTCAGCTTACTCCTCCGTATACACCACAGCACAATGGTGTATCGGAGCGGAGGAACCGTACCCTATTGGACATAGTTCGCTCCATGATGAGTAGTGCTGAGTTGCCTCTTTCATTCTGGAGACATGCGCGAAAAACAATGGCATACCTTTTGAATCAGGTTCCTTCTAAATCTGTGCCTAAGACTCCGTATGAAATATGGAGTGGAAAGGAACCATGTCTTAAGTGTATTAAGATATGGGGTTGTCCGGCCTATATGAAAACACAGAAACCGGAAAATAGAGGCACAGTCAGTTCTATGTAAGTTTGTGGGGTATCCAAAGCATTCGCATGGATATCTGTTCTACCACACTGAGGAACAGAAAGTGTTTGTATCTCGCCACGCCACCTTTTTGGAAAGAGAATTTCTTGCAAAAGAAATTAGTGGGAGTACGGTAGAACTAGAAGAAACTTCATAACCACAAGCTACAATTAAAAATTTAGAAGAACCAGAGGATTCAATAGTCCCAGACGAACCTCAGCCACTCCGCAGATCTAGTAGGATTTCTCATCCGCCCGAGAGATACTACGGTTTTCTCATAGACGGGGATCGAGAGGATTGCATATTGGAAGAAGATAATCCTAGTAGTTTCAGGCAGGCCATTATCAGTAGGGACTCTGATAAGTGGCTGGATGCTATGCAATCTGAAATGGAGTCCATGTACACCAATAAAGTGTGGACCTTGGAATTTGCTCCACTTGGGGTAAAACCCGTTGGATGCAAATGGATCTATAAAAGGAAGATCGGTGTAGATGGGCAGGTGGAAACCTATAAGGCTAGACTCGTTGCAAAAGGTTTTCGTCAAATACCAGGAGTGGACTATGACGAAACCTTTTCTCCAGTGGCTATGCTCAAATCCATTCGGATCTTACTTGCCATTGCTGCCTTCCATGACTATGAAATCTGGCAGATGGACGTAAAAACGTCTTTTTTAAATGGAAGTTTGGAAGGGTGTTTTTATATGGATCAGCCAGAAGGTTTTGTAGTCAGTGGGAGCAGCGGGAAGGTGTGCAAGTTGCTCAAATCTATTTATGGATTGAAGCAGGTATCGCGGAGCTGGAACATCTGTTTTGATGAAACAGTCAAGGATTTTGACTTCATCTAGAATGAGAATGAGCCATGTATTTATAAGAAGATTGTAAGATGAACTGTCGTATTTGTAGTCTTGTACGTGGACGGCATTCTTTTGATAGGAATTGATATTCCTATGCTGCTATTGGTCAAGCTATTCTTGTCACAAAGGTTCTCCATGAAGGACCTGGGTGATGCCTCGTACATTCTGGGGATCAGGATCTACAAAGATAGATCCAAGAGATTACTGGGATTTTCGCAGTCCAGGTATATAGAAACCGTACTAAAGAGATTTAGTATGGAAGATTCCAAGCGCGGTAACATACCCGCATTGCACGGAATCACTCTCTCTAAGGAGATGTCTCCCAAGACCGATGAGGAGAGGGTTCGCATGAGCACTATACCCTACACTTCGGCGGTAGGATCTATAATGTATGCGATGCTATGTACAAGACCAGATGTAGCTTACGCGCCAAACGTGGTGAGTCGGTATCAGTCGAACCCAGGTGAGAACCACTAGAAAGCAGTGAAGAACATTCTCAATTACCTGAGAATGACTAAAGAGATGTTCTTGGTTTTTGGTAATGGAGACCTCAAGGTTGAGTCCTTTACCGATTTAAGCTTCCAGAGCGACAAGGATGACAACAAGTCTGTCTCAGAATTTGGGCTTACCCTCAACGGAGGGGCGGTGTGTTGGAGGAGTTCCAAACAGGATACTGTCGCAGACTCGACGATGGAGGCCGGATACATTGCTGCGAGCGATGTCGCAAAAGAAGCGGTCTGGATGAAGAAGTTCATTGCTGAACTTCAGGTAGTTCCGTCCATTGTTGATCCAATACCTTTGTATTGCGATAACAATGGGGCTATAGTTTTAGCGAAGGAACTACAGTCCCATCAAAAATCTAGACACATTTTAAGGCGGTATCACCTGATCAGGAAGATCATAGATCGCCAGGAGATCGAGGTCCGGAGAGTGGATACAAAAGAAAACACGGCGGATCCATTTACAAAGGCCCTCCCTCAAGCACAGTTCGAGCGACTTTTTAAGATGTTGGGTATGCGGTACGCCAGCATCTGGTCTTAGAGCAGACATTGGGTATTCGGTACGCCAATAACTAGCCTTTAGTGCAAGAGGGAGATTGTTGGATATGTATGCCCTAGAGGCCATTATTGTATATGTATACATGTGGATGCTGGGGATATGTATGTATAGGACGATCTTGCTCAGCTATATAGTATATTAGTTCAGTTGTCTTTATCAGGATATATGTATTTTCTTTTATTGATGCTTTATCTAGCTTCCACATATTGATAAAGACTTGATATAGTAGTATACTATTATGGTTTGACTTTATCTTAATATGGCATATATTATACACGTTATTATATATTGAGGTTATATATTGATAAAGCCCATAGGATCTTACTTGACTACCTGCGTTGTGATGGCGATCATACTTGTGGGAGCTGGGTAGTTTATAAGCACATCCTTAAATGTCCCAAGTCGCAGGGGTATCGAGATCAGGCATTGATACTCTAGAGTATACTTGCGTGTACGTTTCTAGACCCCAACGAGGGGCGGTGGTTAGTCCCACAACCATTGGTGTGATCACCTAAGATTGTATACGGGTGCTCACTGGGGGTGAATACACTGGACGGACTCGCTGAGAACCTCTAGATGGTATTATACCTTTTGTCATATAGCGGTTCTCTTATGACATGTGTACAGGTTAGTATTTGGATCTGAGATCGTCATTTATCTTGTGTGAGTTCTCACCGTGCTTTGATCACTACCCTACCACGGCTCTACCGAGTCGTGCAAACAGGTTTTGGTTGGGTATAGTCCCGAGCCACATGGAGGCGGTGAGTGATTGTCAGGGATTCGTCTCTCCAGGTATTGGGAGCCGATATCGCACTTTGTTCGATTGGTCAGGACCATGAGACCTTGGCCAAGGCAGTTGGGATTTACTGATAGGTTGATCAGTAGTTTCCCGGATTGGTCCAGAGCCGAATCAGCATGAGTTATCGGGTTATTAGGGTCTGACGCTTACCACCCCCTAGATCTGGTATGAGATACTCTTAGAATAAGAGACCAGACTATATGGATATTGTCATGGATAGGCTCTGTAGGGATTCGAATGAGTTTGCTCGTCGGCTTTTCTTTTCGACAAGCACCTGGGTAGCCGTTACACACAGCTAGTGCCGCTGACATACTTGTGGTTATGGATTTATCGATTAATGCACTGTCGGCATACTATCGAGTCTTTAGAGTCCCACACAGAGGGTTTCTCTGTTTCAGGCGAAACGATGTAGAGGCCGTATGGTTTTATAGCAGGGTTCGATCACATACGTGTACTTGTGCACCTATGATGTTCGGGCGGATAAGACTAGCGCGCTTTGGTTTAAGCCGGATCCTAGTATTATATTGTTGGATTATTTTCGTTCCTTTTGTATTCGTATTTTTCGGAATACGGATACAGGTATGTATATACGGTGAGGGGTATTCTTGTAATTTGTTACAAGAGCGCTTCTAGAAGAAGACACCTCATTATTTGTTTTAACCATTTAGTTAAATAGTTAATGAGGTGGAGGGTGAGGTGTTATCATTCATTGAATGAAGCATGGCTACATGGTGACTCACTTAGTGAGTCATGGATTACTATTGAGATAAGGTGGCATCTAGATATTTTGTGGAAAATATCAAGATATTTTGTGGTGAAGATAATTTATTATTATTATTTTGGGATGCTTGCTTTATTAGTCATAAGACTTGGCCATTCTTCATTCTATTCTTATGTTGCTCTTTACAACACTCTCATCTCCTCCAAGCTTTTTTCTTCTACTTCAAATCCTAAATGTCTCATGTGTTGAGAAACCTAGGGTATCTTAAGACTAATTAATCCACCATCACTCTCTACATCCTCTAGGCTACTTAGATTAGTATCCTAAGTAACCTAGTTACCTTAGTTTAAAGGTAGGAGCTCAAAGTAGACACTCTCGGGTGGATCATCTTTGACGCGAGGAAGCTTCGATCAAGCTCCATCATGGAGGCCACTAGGAGCATGCTAAAGGATAGGAGTGAAGACCCGAAGGACTTGAACCTCTTGGCATAAACTCTTTTCATAGTAGATAGTTTCTTTAGTTGCTAGTTAGGTTTATGGTAGATCCGGCTTAGGGTTATTTTAGCGCCAAGTTTACATCGTTAAAAAAAATTTTGTTTCACAATCGGCCTCCGTTGATGGCCAGGGCGTTAGCGTAACCTTTCAGTAAGCATGAATCAAATATAAGATTTAACCTCAAGATGTACTATTTCTGATACCCATGAACTCATGCAGGAGATCGTGAGATCACATGGAGTACCAGTTTGCATCGTTTTCGATCGTGATACCAGATACCGAGCGCAGTTTTGGCAGAGCCTGCAAGCTAGCATAGTAACGAGTCCGAACTTCAGCACAGCTTACCATCCACAAACAGATGGACAGTCTGAACGGACAATTCAGATTCTAGAAGACATGCTAAGAGCTTGTATTTAGACTTTGGAGGTTCATGGGAAGATCACCTACATCTTGTGGAGTTTTCATACAACAACTGCTACTAGATGAGTATTGGAATGCCACCATTTGCAGCTCTCTATGGAAGGAAGTGTCGATCACCACTAAGTTGGGACGACATCGGAGATCGTGAACTCCTAGGACCAAAGATGATCGTGGCAACTGTGGATGTAGTTCGTGTTAGTTATATGTATGCCCTAGAGGCCATTACTGTACATTGGATGTATATTGTAGTGGATGCTGGGACATATATAGGTAGGACTTTCTTGCTCGACATGATAGTACGCTATCTGGTTGCTCTTTATCTTAACATGTATACTTGCTGTCTCTCTATTACATGTTGATAAAGCCCTTAGGATATGTGCTCGACTTCCAGGACTATGATGCAGATCATACTAGTGGGGCCTGCGTAGTCCATGAGTACATCCTTCAATGTTCCTAGTCGTAGGAATATCGAGACGGGGCATCGATATTCCAGAGTAGACTAGCGCATATCTTCTCGACCCATGTGATGGGCGATGGATGATCCCATATCCATTGGTGTTTGACATCAGAGATGGTATGCGGGTGCTCAGTAGAGACTGGGTACACTGAACGGACTCGCCGAGAACTCCCAGATGGTATTATACCTCACGTCAGATGGCAGTTCTCTGGTGACACTGGTAGAGCTTAGTTTGTTGACCCGAGATCATCATAGAGTCTTGTGTGTCTCCCACTATGCTTTGATTTCCACTACCACGGCTCTACTGAGCCGTGCAAACAGGTGGTTTTTGGGTACAGTCCCGATTCACATGGAGGCAATGAGCGATAGGAGGGGATTCGTCTCTCCCGGTATTAGGGGTTGATGTTGCGCTATGCTCGACTGGCCATAACAGGAAATACCTGGCCAGGGTTGCAGTGATCTACTGGTAAGTGTTATCAGTAGTTTCATGCTATGTTATGGACCTTATATCGGCATGACTTATCAAGCTACTGGGGTCTGACGTTTACCACCCCTAGGCGAGATATGCGGCATATCAGACGAACAGACCGGACTGTACGGTAAGTGTTACTGGTTGGATTCACAGGAGTATGAGCGGGCTTGCTCGTCGATCTTCTGATCGCTCAATACCCGGGTGGCCGTTACGTTTAGCAGACCGCTTGCGGCTTGTGGGTGTTTGATATGATCATCACCTGCTGCCGGCTTATTGACGAGTCTTTAGAGTCCTACACAGAGGTTTCCTGGCTCAAGCAAAACGAAATAGGAGCGCATATGAGATATGTGCGGGACCGAGAATAATGCGTGTATATGATACCGTATTCTATTCTCGCGATGAATGTATCGATTGGTTGTATGCGATATAACCTAGTTATCGAATTGAGGATTGATTCGATAAGTCGATACACTGGATATTAGTCGGTCATATGCGATATGACCGGATCGTTAAATCAAGTGTTGATTTAATGATTTAATGTATAATTATATATTTGATATATTACTTTGCATTAACTAGTATTTGTTCACTTTAGATGGATTTTCTCACTTGATGTGCACATTGTATATATGATATAGTTTTGTGCACTAGTTTTTATCATATTTGATGATACATGCAAACTTGGGTGTGTGTATGCTTTTAACTATGATTAGGTTAATGGTTAGGGTTTGATTTATTTACTTATTCATTTATTTATTTATTCATTTTTGGCAAAATGAAATGGTGGCTAATTTTGTTTCTTTCCTTTAGCTACATGAAGCTTCTTTAGATTATCTACCATTTTGTCTTTTGCCTAAAGCTAACCATTCACCTAACCCTAGTTTATTCTCTACACTTAACCATGGTTGCTATATGATAAGGTCACTTAATTTATTATAATTAATCAATTGATTTTAATATACTTATCATATTCTTTATTCTACTTCTTCTTCTTCAAGATGAAGAAAACCTTTGCTACCTTCAATGGTGACTTGAGTAAAAGAGTGAGAAATTCAAATCCAAAGCGAACCCACTTCCTATTTCTTCATCCTCTACCACTTGCCATGTAGTATAGGGTGTTTTATTCACAAGTTTCATGACTTGGTGAAGTTGGAGCTTGATCTTGAGTTGTCTCGACGTAGATCATCTTCGACATTGAAGTCGACGACCTAGCCCGATCGTTTCTCCGATGAAACCACCGTCAGAGTCTAGGATTCCGATGGGTACAGCGGAGGGACGTCATCACGGAGCCAAGAAAGTGGAGGACCGGACCTACAAAGGTTGTAGTCACTTTCCTTTAGCAGTAAAGTCGTTTACTAGCTTGCATCGCCTTACCTCTAGTAACGATCTAGTTTAGGGTTTCTCGGCACATAGAGATTTTTTGAATTAGCCATGTTTGATCACTTGTAGAACCTCATGGGTGTGCCTAGGAATCCTACAGTGGTATCAGAGCCTAGTTAGAGCCTTAGGCGATGAGTAGACGATGTTAGAAATCCGAACAAACCCCGAAACCCTAACTCAAACCACTCTCTGGACATTTTCTGGTTTTTTGGATTTTTGTGAATTAAAAATAGCCAAAAAATTCAGCAGGGTTTTCTAGGAATTACTGTGAAATTCGTGGACCCAATTCGATTAAACCGCCGCGGAACCGCGGCCGTACTCTAGGTTGGGCGGCGGTTCCGTGGCAATACTGTGGGCTTGTTCACTTCTGTTTGCACAGTAATATCTAACAAAAGTTGCTGTATTTTATGGGAATTTTTATTTGATACTCAACAGTTGAGTTTTTATGGGTTGTATTGGGGACTCGGTGTTTCGATCGGGAAGTCTAATTTCGTCTATGTGTTTTTCCGGGTAATTTTAGAATATGTTAAAAAAGTTCGACCGGATATAAATACCCACTTTTTCCCCTGCCGGGAAATTTCCAATTGTTGGATTTTTCCGTAGTTTAATGACGTTCTGAGTAGTGCAAGTAAGGCGATGGTCCCTCTAGAAGACAACAAACCTTAACTCGATTATGTGACCGTCTTGAACTACCCTTTGAACCTTAGGGTTTGGGGTAGTACGGCGTGCCACATGTGAGGCGTTGGCTTGACCCTTCTACGGCTGGACCGTTGGTACTGAGGCATGAAGTGAATGTTTTTAAACTTATTTCATGTGTTGAGTTGTTTCGGGAAAACATGGGTGTTTGATTGTTCGATCGGAAAGTTTAACATTTTCTATTTATCTGGAATGTGATACAATAATTGGAATTCACAAGTAGTTATGAGATAACTGAATGAATGTTATAAACACAGCACTTTAGTCTCACTTGATCGGTTGCCACAGAATTTTGATGTGATCAAAAGTCCGTCGCAATCACGTAGTGTACGCGGATACTCGCCGGGTAAACTTAATAGACAGCTACACCCCATAGCCCCGACTAAGTGACTATAGGAGAACCCCGTCGCCGAAAGCATCCGTTTGGGTGCTCGCGGCAGCGGTGTTCCGTCTTGGTGCACTTCGTCGACGGTATCGGGGGTGCGGCCGTCTACTGAAGTTTGCGAAGAGCATTCGATCAGGATGTCGGGAATCTTGTTGAATTGCCCGACTTAGTATTGAAAAGTGTTTTCGATTTTGAGACTGAAATGCGGGGTTATAATTGTTAGGCATGCGATGTCTAAGGAATTCATTTTGTTAGGCATGCGATATCTAAAGAGTTTGCGGATTCCAACTGTTGTAGTTTTACACTTTCTTTTCTTTGACCGTAAGTGTAATATGTGATATCGCCGGTTTCGTTGCTATATGTCAACGACAATTGGGATGCGCATATTTACTTACGTTGATGACATGTGATGTTATGTGTTGCTGGATATGTTATATTGGATCGTCGTGTTTGAATAGCCGGGTTTTTTTTTATGTGAGATGAGTGTTTTTCATTTTCATTCGTGTAAAAACTTGTATGTAATATTCTTTTATTGGGGCACTTCCAGGTTGCGGAAGATGTCACCCTTTGTATATTATTTACTTTTCCGTACTAGGATAGACCCAAGGAGGAGGGCACAAGTAACCAGGTTCTGGAGTCCAGTGGGAGACTAACTCGAGGAGTCGAGTCCGGGTCTCCTAACTCTAGAATTGGTAGGGTTGCTTGCCGCTCTCATAGGGGTCTAGGGGTGTGGGTTCGGCTATTCATCGCGGCCGTGGAATCCGTGTTTTATACTGGCTCGTACTGAAAACACGGACGTCCTATTATATCCAATGTTTCATATGATTCTTCTGCTGCGATATCTGTGATGTGATCATGTGAGATGTTCAGATTGATACTATATATAGTATATATGATATATTATATAGACGTTGCTTATGTTTTACACCCGCGCTAGCCCTGCCTCGCTCTGGCGTTAGTTACCTAACCTAACGGTGCAGACGGGACATCGAGGCGAATGCGGATGGCATAAGCGTACGTTATATTTATCTGTGATGTTTAGGTGGACTTAAATGATGGGACATTCATTAATGAGATTAATGAAAGAAAATAAACCTAAAAGATGTTGTGGAATCGAATTTCAAAAATAAAAACAGGTAGCTACAGTTCTTGCTTTGCATCGCGGTGTTCCTTGAAGAACATCCTGCACCTTATTCGATAAGGAAAGGACCGAGATCCCTTTACCGGGAGTGTCTCCTTTAGCAATAACTGGCAGATGCTACACACTCGGTTTGTCTTTTGATTGCTTCTATAGTTTCTACTTTGCACGGTGATATATATGATATATCCCGCACCTCATTCGACGAGGAAAGGGCCGACGATCCCTTCACCGGGAGTGACTCCTTTAGGAAAACTAGAAAAGCCTCAAAGACACTCCATTTAAAAACCATTTGATTCCGCAACGAGATCAAGTTCAAAGCGTTAAAGGTTTTCTTAAAAACCATCCGCAACCCTCCGTCATTTTAGGAAGTAGAGTACTTAGTATTCGTGCTACGTTTGTCGACCATAGCCGAGGCGTAGTGTACGGTAGCTAAGTGATGTCTTCCTACACTGCATATGATGCGATTAGTTAGAACAGTCATGTGGCTTTGTTGACCTTAGCCAAGGGTCATGTGGGTGGGTCTAACTAATCATGAAATGACGGGTAGAACTTGACTAGTGTTTATGATTTGTTGACCTTAGCCAAGGTCATAGGTGCTAGGGGTAAAAACCATTATCGGGAGTTTCAAGTGTTGAAATTTGCAATGAGATTGCATACCTTCTATATGATAGTTGGATCCCGATACCCACTGCGAGTAATTGTTACTCCTGGGAGAGTTTTGCACTTTGCAATTAGCCGATCAAGTAGGTGTCTAGAAAGGTGTCAACGGGGTTACGCCTCTGGGAAAAGAGGTTTACTGTAATTAGGTCCGTGCGAAAGCACGGGAAACCTCCCTCAAAGTACCGACACTGGCCTGGCTGAAAGATTGGCGAACTTGTAGAGTGTGATTAATCCCTGCTAGTCTTTCCTTTTAAGGTTTGAAGGAAGATTTGATAAAAACAGTGGGAGCCATCCTGATTAGATAAAATAAATAACCAATCTAATCTTGTAAGAGTGCACGCAGCGTGTTTTCTTCTCTCTCTCTCCAGGTAGCGACCATATCATGCCTTAATCAAGATAATAATATGGATGTATTGACCGAACCCGCTTGTTATACTGAGCTGGGGAAGGTTGGTCCCGCTCCAACTTATAATTGTTATAAGACAGAGCAAGAAATAGGGGAATACCAGAATTCCTATGCCGCCCAAACGAAGAAAGTGCATAAGATGCATCTTCTTCGGGTGTGTTCATTAGACGGAACTGTTTCTCAGTATCCTCTGCGTCCTGGGTATCTGATACCGGATCAGGATCCCAGATATGTAATATGTTACATAGGGCTACAGAAAAGCAGAGAACTGAGAACGGGTGATAAGTTTCATGAGACAGAAAACGGGGCAAGTGTTGCAGCCAAGTCTGTTGGTCACTGTCATCCTGTATTACAAATACATTGATTCTGAACAAATGCTATTAGATACCGAACCTGATATACAAAATCATATCAGTCTCTTTATTAGTAAAGAAAGGATATAATTTTGTATTGTTGAATATGGTTTTGAACATTTCAAAGGTTGATCGGTTCAGTCACGTTATCTAAAAGCATTAACGTTCTAAATCAAACTACAGTTCCTAGTATATAGAACACACACAATAGGAAGAGTTCAGAAATGAACGATTCCTTCTTGAGGCATTGTAGACTAGGTCATATCAATGCGACCCGACTGACTGAAGTTACATTTTAGATGCATATTTAAATCAGTTTGAATTTACATCTTGTGAAACTTGCCAGTCATGTCACAAAGATAAGATGACCATAGCTCTATTTATTGGAAATGGAGAAAGAGTTAGTGAACTCTTGGGACTGATACATGATGATGTATGTAAGGTCTCCTGTCTACACATGCCAGGACCGGTTCTTTATACTTCATTACGTTCTCTGATGATCTCTCAAGATTCAGACATATGTTCCTGTTGAAACACAAGTCCGAACCTTTTGAGATATTCACAGAATATAAGCTAGAAGTAGGGAACCAATACGGGTATAAGTATTATGTCCTTTGATGTGATCAGGGAGGGGAATACTTGTGCATAGAATTCCTGGATTGTTCTAAAGGAGAATGAGATTCTCTCTCCGTATTACTCCTCTGAATATACCACAGCACAACGGTGTATCAGGACGGAGCAACTGCACCATATTAGATATGGTATGTTCTATGATGAGTACTACTGAGTTACCTATTTCCTTTTGGGGGTTGTGTACTTGAGAAGTTGCATACCTATTGAATTGGATTCGAATCAAATCAGTGCCTACCACTCCATATGAGATATGGTATGGGAAGAGCCTATCTCTTAAGTTAGTTAAGATTTGGGGTTGTCCGGCCTATGTCTAAAAGCAAAATCCGGACAAGATCGAGGCAAGGTCAGTTCTGTAGAACTGGAAAGGTTCCAGCTATACAAAACTGTAGCTGATGATTTGACAGAACCAAAGGATTCAATAGTTCCCGACGAATCTCAGCCTCTCCGCCGATCTGGTAGGGTTTCTCATCCGCCTGAGAGATACTTCGGTTTCTCAATGACAGTGGGAGTGAGGAATGCATCATGAGATGATGACCCAACTAGTTTCGAGTAGGCCATCGAGAGTAGGGACTCTGTAAGAATGGCTGGATGCTTAGCGATCTGAGATGGAATCCATGTACACCAACAAAGTATGGACTTTGGTTGCTATATATGAAGGGTTAAATCCCCATCAGGAGCAAGTATATCTTAAGAAGATTACTTGGTGTAGATGGAAAAGTTGAGACTTTCAAAGCTAGACTTGTTAAAGGTTTCATTGACCAGGCATGGATAATGATGAAACCTTTTTTCCAGGGACTATGCTTAAGTCCATCCAGATCCTACTTGCCATTGCTACATACCATGACAATGATATCTGGTGGTTGGGTGCCATGACTGCTTTTCTAAAATGATTTAGAAGAGAACGTCTATAAGTACACAGCCAGAGAGTTTCGTAAACAGTGGGAGCAGCGGAAACATGTGCAAGTTGATTTACAAGATAAAGCAGGCATCGTGGAGTTGGAACGTCTGTTTTGATGCGATAGTCAAAGAGTTTGACTTCATCAAAATGGTAGATGAACCTTGTATATACAAAAAGGTAGTAGAGAGTAAGGTGGTCATCCTCGTATTGTACGTGGACAACATACTCCTGATAGGAAAAGAGTTTCCTATGCTACGCTCGGTCAATCTCCTCCTATCACATGGATTCTCCATATAGGGTCAAAGTGATACCTCCTAAATCCTGGGTTTTGGATCTATGAGATAGATCTAAAGGGATGTTAGGGTTCTCACTAGATTTAGTGAGATGGTATCAGTTGATCTTAGGGAGAATCACTGGAAAGATTCCAGGGTGATAAGGACGACTGAATGTCAGTCACAGGCATTGTCTTTACCCTCAGTGAAGGGACGGTATGTTGGAAGAGTTCCAAGCTAGATACCGTGGCAAACTAGACGATAAAGGCTGATAACATCGCTATTAAAGATACTACCAAAGAGGAAGTTTGGGTGCATATTGGTTCATAAGATGAACTAGGTTCCTACCATTGTGTGACAATAGAAATGTGGCTTTGGCCCAGGAACCCTGGTCCCATCAGTGACCTAGACATATTCTGAGGCAGCATCACCTGATCATGGAGATAGTTGATCTCCAGGGTGATCGAGGTTGGGGAGTAGACTCAGAGGACAATACGGCGGATCCACTCACGAAGGCCTTTTCCCAAAGAGAGACTTTTATGGGATGGTTGAGTATTAGAGACTGCAGCCACTGCTACAGATGGCCCTAGTGCAAGTGGGAGATTGTTAGTTATATGTATGCCCTAAAGGCCATTACTGTATATTGGATGTATATTGTAGTGGATACTGGGACATATATAGGTAGGACTTTCTTGCTCGACATGATAGTACGCTATCTGGTTGCTCTTTATCTTAACATGTATACTTGCTGTCTCTCTATTACATGTTGATAAAGCCCTTAGGATATGTGCTCGACTTCCAGGACTATGATGCAGATCATACTAGTAGGGCATGGGTAGTCCATGAGTACATCCTTCAATGTTCCTAGTCGTGGGAATATCGAGACGGGACATCGATATTCCAGAGTAGACTAGCGCATATCTTCTCGACCCATGTGATGGGCGATGGATGATCCCATATCCATTGGTGTTTGACATCAGAGATGGTATGCGGGTGCTCAGTAGAGACTGGGTACACTGAACGGACTCGCCGAGAACTCCCAGATGGTATTATACCTCACGTCAGATGGCAGTTCTCTGGTGACACTGGTACAGCTTAGTCTGTTGACCCGAGATCGTCATAGAGTCTTGTGTGTCTCCCACTGTGCTTTGATTTCCACCCTACCACGGCTCTACTGAGCCGTGCAAACAGGTGGTGTTTGGGTACAGTCCCGATTCACATGGAGGCAATGAGCGATAGGAGGGGATTCGTCTCTCCCGGTATTGGGGGTTGATGTTGCGCTATGCTCGACTGGCCATAATAGGAAATCCCTGGCCAGGGTTGCAGTGGTCTACTGGTAAGTGTTATCAGTAGTTTCATGCTATGTTATGGACCTTATATCGGCATGACTTATCAAGCTACTGGGGTCTGACGTTTACCACCCCTAGGCGAGATATGCGGCATATCAGACGAACAGACCGGACTGTACGGTAAGTGTTACTGGTTGGATTCACAGGAGTGTGAGCGGGCTTGCTCGTCGATCTTCTGATCGTTCAATACCCGGGTGGCCGTTACGTTTAGCAGACCGCTTGCGACTTGTAGGTGTTTGATATGATCATCACCTACTGCCGGCGTATTGACGAGTTTTTAGAGTCCTACACAGGGTTTCCTGGCTCAAGCAAAACGAAATAGGAGCGCATATGAGATATGTGCGGGACCGAGAATAATGCATGTATGTGATACCGTATTCTATTCTCGCGATGAATGTATCGATTGGTTGTATGCGATATAACCTAGTTATCGAATCGAGGATTGATTCGATAAGTCGATACATCGGATATTAGTCGGTCATATGCGATATGACCGGATCGTTAAATCAAGTGTTGATTTAATGATTTAATGTATAATTATATATTTGATATATTACTTTGCATTAACTAGTATTTGTTCACTTTAGATGGATTTTCTCACTTGATGTGCACATTGTATATATGATATAGTTTTGTGCGCTAGTTTTTATCATGTTTGATGATACATGCAAACTTGGGTGTGTGTATGCTTTTAACTATGATTAGGTTAATGGTTAGGGTTTGATTTATTTACTTATTCATTTATTTATTTATTCATTTTTGGCAAAATGAAATGGTGGCTAATTTTGTTTCTTTCCTTTAGCTTCATGAAGCTTCTTTAGATTATCTACCATTTTGTCTTTTGCCTAAACCTAACCATTCACCTAACCCTAGTTTATTCTCTACACTTAACCATGGTTGCTATATGATAAGGTCACTTGATTTATTATAATTAATCAATTGATTTTAATATACTTATCATATTCTTTATTCTTCTTCTTCTTCTTCAAGATGAAGAAAACCTTTGCTACCTTCAATGGTGACTTGAGTAAAAGAGTGAGAAATTCAAATCCAAAGTGAACCCACTTCCTATTTCTTCATCCTCTACCAGTTTCCATGTAGTATAGGGTGTTTTCTTCACAAGTTTCATGACTTGGTGAAGTTGGAGCTTGATCTTGAGCTGTCTCGACGTAGATCATCTTCGGCATTGAAGTCGACGACCTAGCCCGATCGTTTCTCCGATGAAACCACCGCCAGAGTTTAGGATTCCGATGGGTACAGCGGAGGGACGTCATCACGGAGCCAAGGAAGTGGAGGACCGGATCTACAAAGGTTGTAGTCACTTTCCTTTAGCAGTAAAGTCGTTTACTAGCTTGCATCGCCTTACCTCTAGTAACGATCTAGTTTAGGGTTTCTCGGCACATAGAAAAATTTTGAATTGGCCATGTTTGATCACTTGTAGAACCTCATGGGTGTGCCTAGGAACCCTACAGTTCGCACGATCAGGGAAAGAATACGCATAGCCCAAGACAGACAGAAGCACCGGGCTGATGCAAAGCGCAGACATCAGGGGTTCCATCCCGGAGATCATGTTTTCTTAAAGATCTCTCTAAACCGAGGAGTAATTCACTTTGGCAAGAGGGGTAAGCTCAGTCCGAGATATATATGACCGTTCGATATTCTCGAATGAGTTGGAGAAGTTGCATATCGTTTAGCACTACCACCCTCATTGGAAGAAGTGCACAACGTGTTCCACATATCCCGGTTTTGAAGATATGTGAGCGACCCCAGCCACATCCTTGATCACTCCGAGCTCACTGTACTGACAGACTTCAGTTGTGAGCAACAACCCGTTGAAATTCTTGACCGAAAGGTAAAATCACTGAGGAACAAGGAAGTAAACTTGGTCCAAGTAAAGTGGAGAAAAGATTCGCCAGGAGAATCAACTTGGGAGCGAGAAGATGACATGCGTGCAAGATACCCTTACTTATTTGTAAATTAGTCCATATGTAATTGTAAATTTTGAGGATTAAATTTTTGTAAGGAGGGTAGAATGTAACGACTCTGATTTTACTGTACGAATTTTTTTATGTTAATGTATAGAATGGAGTTTGCAATCCTGACTACAATTTAAAAGTTATTTTTGTTTAAGAATAGCAAGAAATAGCTTGTAGCTCATTGGTAAAGCCTTGCACTGCTGTGACGTAGCCCATGTGTTCAAATCTCATCGGCCACATATTATTTTTCTGAATTATTTTTAAAGCTTTTTGGAAGTCCAAAAGTTTACACGTGCACTGCACATAAGAAATGAAAAGACAGAAAAACAAACATGTGCAAAATTATATTAACAGCGAGTAGAACATGTAGCAATCATCCGACGGCTCCCCTCAAACAAATGGCCGGCGAGATACGCCCTAGGGCTGGCGCCAACGGGTCCCCCGTACCCAATGGTCCCCTTACTATGCACTCTTCACTCTTGGCCTACCCCCATTACCCTTGCACTGTTTGTTTTTTCTGAAATTTAACAGAGAATTCAATTTCCCAATTAATCCAATTTTAAATGCATTTTAATTCATTCTTTCAATTCCAAAAATTTAATTCCAGACTATAAATACAACCCCATACCCTAGCCCCTCCTCATTCTGAAACCTCTAGCTAAAATTATCAAATTTTTCTAAGTACAAATGGAGTAGAAGTGGAGTTAGCCCAAGGTCAACTTCCGGCGAGGATCTACGCAAGTTCCGGCGACTCCATGATACCGCGAAGGCTACCACCTTTTCTTCTACCTCTCCTCACTCTTTCTAGCTAGTAATTCCCACCCTTCTTCTCTTTCTACATAAAAATTCTTCTTTTATAAAACATGTCGGAAGTGGAGTTAACACCGACATCTTCTTTTAAAACCTTATAATTCCACTTTTCTTACATTTTCTTCATGTATATTACTACACCATGCTTATTAATCATGAAAACTAATAATTGAAAACAATTTTCACCTTAAAACGTCATGTTATATAACTTTAACCTAGCTTCTACATGAAAATACCATGAACTTCATATATTTCATCTTTTAGTTCTTTTGATAACTATTACCTCTAGAAAACTTCATGGGGGAATGACCTACCTCTCATATACACATATATTGACATAGCACGATACTCTTGGAAACCTATTTTTGTGGCAAATACAACTTTTCATTAAAGTACCTTGAACTATAAAAACCCGGTTTTCTTCGAATTGTATTATCAAAATTCTTTGCGATTATTCCTCTACAAACCTCTTTAGGGGACCCGCTATTGGATGGTGCGGATTATCGCACATCCTTGGGCTAGTAGAGCGAGATGCAGACCTCCTCACGGAGCATTCGGTCTCGAAAGATTTTAATACGATTTTTAAGAAAAACGACATTTTCTATTTAATAATAAAATTAATTTTTATAAATATATAAATATTATTAAAACCACATATTTTCAAGATATAATAAAATTCCATGTTTTCTAAAAAGATAAAAGAATGACAAGTTTCACCAAAATACCATCAAGTATCAATACAAGACAAGTATTTCACTTAAATACCATGAACTATTCAAGCAAGTTAATATTCACTAAAATACCACAAATATTAAAAGTTAAATCCATGAAACCCTAAATACGATAAATAAATACTCGAGATTTATTTTGAAAGTATATAGAATATTTTTCAGAAAACCTCATCGAGTTATATAAAATTACATTAAGGACCTTAATAAATATAGGTTTAAGCGGGATCAATTCTCTTGAGCCTCAGGGAGTCGGAGAAAGTGAGTGCTTGCCAATTTAAGGTAGAAAAACTAAAAAAGAGTTATAAATGGTAATTGTTTTGGAAAAAGACACAAATCCCGCCGTCAATGTGCAGCAGTTACCGATAACTCATAAACCTATTTCAGGATCAAAATCAGTCCTAAGTGTCTGACTCAAGTCTGAGTCCAAATAAATCCGAGTCTAATCCAAATCAGAATTCAATTCAACATGAATTCAATACATCCAACATGAATACTTGAACCTGAATCTGATGGGGGACGTGTTTTTGGTGTGGAGCGCACGGAAAATGAGGGGTGAGGAGCGTCTTAAAGACGCGTGCATGGCACGTGGGCGCTTGGCGCCCGCGGTTCACGTGCCCTGCAAGCGACTGCTGGGCGCCCGCGGGTCACGTGTGCGGCACGCGACCGCTGGAAACACCAGCGGAAAAAGGGGCTTAGCCCCTGGGTTAGGAGTTGAACTTCCAATGGGGATTTGGAGTTGAACTCCTAACAGGGATTATGAATAGATTTGGAGTTAAACTCCTAAAAAAGGGGTTGATTTATGGAGTTAAACTCCAACAGATCTTTAATGGAGTTAAACTCCTAGAAATCTTTGGATCTTCTTTTGAGCCTCGGATTCTCCTGAAATGAGATTTTTGGAGATGGGTATCTTTCTTCTTCCTCTCTTTTGGCTGGATCTTGGGGGGAAAAGGGGAGGTGGGACTTAAAATCTCCTATTTTAGGGATTTGATGGCAAATCCGAGCTCCCCTTCAAGGGTTTTATGGTGAAAAGCTATTTATTTTTGAAAAAGGAAAGGTTAAATTCTTGATTTAATTCAAATGAAAAGAAGAAGGTTTAGAACCTTGAGGAAGGAGGAGGAGGTACAAACCCTAGTTTTTTTAAAGAGAGAAAAAATTGTCATTGATTTTTTCAGCATGTTGCATTTATAGGCTACACACTTTACATATAGCCCCTTGGGTTTTGCCAAATGGCACTTATGCCACCCCATGACTTATGTGCTTATCTCTTTTTGCACATAAGCCATGGGGTTTACAAAATTTTGGCTTTTTGCTTATTTTACATACATTTATTTCTATGCATATCTATAAAAAAAGACTTACATTAAACTAATTTATGGCTTCATTCCTTTTGTCATGGGGCCGGTCCCTTTGACCTGGGCATGGGCCCATTTGGCTTGGGGTTAACCCTGGGTTTTGACTTGGTCAACTTGGGTGTAATTTTGACCTTAACAAAGTGCCCCCCATCAATAAATGCACACCACATATGTAGGTTGTGTTCATAAAATTGATGGATCTTCTTTTGCGTGGAGGTCGACTCCGACGTGGAGGTCAATGCTGCCCTTTTTACGACGTGGACGGTCAGTGCTGCCCTTTTAGCGACTTGGAAAGTCGGTGTTGCCCTTTTTGCTATTTGGACGATCGGTTCTGCCATTTTAGCGACATGGTCGGTTCAGCCCTTCTTGCGACTTGGATGGTTGGTGTTGCCACTTTTACGACATGGATGGTCGGTTTTGCCCCTTTGCGATGTGGACGGTCGATGCTGCCCTTTTTGCGACTTGGACGGTCAATGCTGCCCTTTTGGTGACTTGGACGGTTGGTGCTGCCCTTTTAGCGACACAGACGGTCGGTTCTGCCATTTTAGCGACATGGACGGTCGGTTCTGCCCTTTTTGCGACCTGGACGTTCGGTGGTGCCATTTTTGCGACATGGATGGTCGATTCTGCCCTTTTTGCGACGTGGACGGTCGGTGCTACCCTTTTTGCGACTTGGACGGTCAATGCTGCCCTTTTGGTGACTTGGACGGTCGGTGCTGCCCTTTTAGCGACGTAGACGGTCGGTTCTGCCATTTTAGCGACGTGGACGGTCGGTTCTACCCTTTTTGCGACCTAGACTTTTGGTGGTGCCATTTTTGCTACATGGATGGTCGGTTCTGCCTTTTTTGCGACGTGGACGGCCGGTGCTACCCTTTTTGTGACTTGGACGGTCGGTACTACCCTTTTTGCGACTTGGACGGTCGGTGCTACCCTTTTAGCGACGTGGACAGTCGGTGCTGTCCATTTTGCGTCTTGGACGGCTGGTTCTGCCATTTTAGCGACGTGGATGGTCGGTGCTGCCCTTTTTGCGACTTGGAAGGTCGATGTCTTGCTCCGCTTCTTACAGTGTCGGGGTTTGATTTGACTTGCTCTGTTTTCTGCGGTGTCGGGATTTGATTTGACTTGCTCCGTTTTCTGCAATATCGGGGTTGAAGTTGACTTGCTCCGCTTTCTATGGTGTCAGGGTTGATTTGTTTGATTTGATTTATTTTAGGAGTTCCCTACCCGTCCAGCGGGACCTTTGAGCTTAGAAGCCCTATCGGGTGGGACATTTATTTAATCTGTTTGATTTCTGCCTTATTTGGCAGGACTTTTGAATTTGAGAGGAACTTGGAATTCTGATTTTGTTTGGCATCAGCATTGCTGCACTGGAATAATACCAGGAGCAACTCATCATTTGACCTGGGAGGACTTGGGATTTGGTTTTTGGGTCGGCATCAGCACTGCTAACGCTGAAGCAATGCCAGGAGCGACTCATCATTTGCCATTGGGAAAATTTGGGGTTTCGGTTTTGGGTCGGCATCAGCACCGCTAACACTGAAGCGAAATGTCAGGAGCGAATCATCATTTGTTGTTGCCCGTTGGGGGTCGATGGCTCAGGAGACAGGTTTAGATCCCTATCACCTAAGGCTTTTCAATTTTATGAGCCGTAAGGGTCCCATAAAAGCATTTTCTCCCTACGAGTTGAGAGGATCTCACAGGTGTATTTTCTCCCTAGGGATCGTAGGGATTCCTAAGTGTGTTGCTCCTTTGTGAGTTGTAAGGATCTCACGAAATGATTTTCCCCTCACAAGGTCGAGAGAACTTTGTGAGGGTATTTTATCTTTTTTCACGAATTTGCGCCCTTTCGAGTTTTCACAAACTTGCTGGCAGTCCTGTTGTTTTTACTCACGGAGCCGTTTTGGGTTTTCATCCGTGCCCGTTTTGCTTGTGGACATACCGTTTTTGTTTTTGTTTTTTCTTCTTCTTTTTTTTGCCGGTGGGACTTTAAATATAGTCTCGCCGGTAGGACTTTGGGAGAGATAGGGGTCGTTTATGCCCGTGGATTGTATACGGTTTTACAGGATGTATGATCCAGACTGTAGGGCCGGTGTGCTCAATTCGTCTGCGACTTGGAGCATTCACGCATAGTATTTCTTGAGATATCGGTCATTGATGGGTGGCATGGGCCTTTCTCCCTCGGCATTTATCAGCTGATAAGACTTTCCATCAAACACTTTCTCGATGACGTAAGGTCCTTCCCAGTTCGGCTCGAATTTTCCCTTGGCATGTCGATTGGGGATGATCAGTCTTTTGAGGACCAACATCAATTCGCCTTTCTTAAAAGCACGGAGACGGGTCATCTTATCATAGGCCCATGACATTTGGGCTCGGTACAACTCCAGATTTTGCTGTACTGCGAGCCTCTTTTTTTCGAGGGCGTCGAGCTCTTCGAGCCGAAGGAGGACGTTTTCCTCCTCTGTCAACTCATGTAGTACAGCTATTCTTAGGCTTGGAACTTCGACTTCGAGCGGGAGGATTGCTTCCACTCCGAAAAGTAGTGAGTATGGAGTGGATCGAGTTGGAGTGCGGTGCGTGATACGATATGCCCACAACGCCTCATGGAGCTTGAGATTCCAGTCTCTCTTGTTGGCTGATGCACTTTTCCTCAGGACCTTGTATAGAGTTTTATTGAAGGCTTCAGCTAGCCCATTGGCTCTTGGATTATAGATGGTGGAATATCTCCAGTCTATCTTATGCTGGGTAGCGAACCTTGAGACTTTGAAGCTCTTAAAAGAAGGCCCGTTGTCAGATATGATTCTTCTCGGTGTACCAAAGCGGTATAAAATATTATGCCGAAAGAACGCCAGAATATCTTCTGTCTTGACTTCTTTTAGCGGGACAACTTCAGCCCATCTGGAGAAGCAGTCAGTTGCAGCTAATATGAACCGGTGGCATTTGGATGACGGAGGATCAATTGAACCAACTATATCGGTGCCCCAAACTTCGAAAGGCTATGACGCCACCGTAGGATGCAGCGGATTAGGATGCTTATGAATGAAGTCACCATGAATTTGTCAGAGATGACACCTCTTCACATGCCTTTCGCAATCCCTTATCATGGTAGGCCAGTAATACCCAAGCCGTTTAATTTGAAACCGCATTTTGGGGCCAGATTGGTTGGCTCCGCAGATGCCTGAGTGAACTTCTTTCATGACTTTTTAGGCTTCGGCCGATGACAGACATCTGAGCCAGAGTTTGTCGTACAATCTACGGTATAGCATATTATTTACAAACACATATCAGAGAGCTCTCTTCTTCAGCCGAATTCTCGCAGATTTTCCTTCGGGTAGCTTGTCGTATCGGAGGTAGTCTATGAAAGGTTTTCTCCAATCGGGCTCATCTTGGATGATTAGAGCTTCTTCGGTAGGATTGTTCTCCTGTTTTACGCTTCCCTCCTCACGCAAAGAGACCAGAGGTAGGATTTGCCGGCTTCTGACTGTTATCATAATTTCATCCATGTCGGGATCAGCCAGTTCTTTGGCTAGACGAGCGAGTACGTCGGCTTTTTCGTTCAACGCCTTAGGGACTCTCATTAGTTCAATGTGAGTGAACCTTTTCATCAGTTCCACCACCCGGCTTCTATATCGAGCTAACTCGGGTTTATATATCTTGTAGTCGCCGCTCACTTGGTTGACGACAAGCTGGGAGTCACCGTAAACCCATAGCCGAAGGATTCCTATTTCTATGGCAAGCTCCTGACCAGCTATCAGAGCTTCGTACTCAGTCTCGTTGTTTGTGTGAGGCTCGGTGAGAGAAAAAGAACGTCGTAGGGTTCCTCTCGATGGCGTGAAAAACTCCAGTCCTACCCCCACTTTTATCTCTGGGACGTTTGATTTACTGGAGGTCCTTATTGATGAGTCTCTATCGAAGTAGAGCTCCCAACGTGGCTCATCATCCTCGAGGTGCAGCACTTGTTCGTCGGGTAACTCGCAATTGAGCGGCGACCCTTTTGGTATGGGATGTGCAGTAAGGAAGTCGGCGAGAGCTTGCCCTTTTACTGCTTTCTGAGGAGTATAGATTATGTCAAATTCTAGCAGCAAGACAGCCCATCTCGCCATTCTACCGGCTAGGCTTGCTTTGGTCATCAAGTGCTTGATCGGGTCGACCTTGGAGATTAGCATAACCCGATGAGCGAGCAAATAGTGCCTCAGCTTCTTCACAGCGAAGATCAGAGCCAGGCATTGCTTTTCGATCGGGAAATAGTTGTGTTCCGCCCCGACTAGAGTTCGACTGAGGTAGTAGAAGGCATTTTCTTTTCCCTCCTTGTTTTTCTGGGCAAGGAGCGCACCGAGTGACTAATCTAGCGCGGCAGTATAGAGAATCAACGGTTTATTTAGAATAGGGGTAGCAAGTACTGGAGGGTGCAGTAGGTACTGTTTGATGCTTTCAAACGCTTTTTGACATTCGGCATCCCAGACAAAAGGAGCTCCTTTCTTCATGAGCTTTGAGAAGGGCCTACATCTCCCCGATAAATTTGAGATAAACTTTCGTATATAAGCAAGTTTGCCTTGAAAAGATCTTAGCTGCGTCAGATTCTTCGGAAGAGGCATCTCCATGATGGCCTTTATCTTGGATGGGTCAACTTCGATCCCTCGATTTCGGACTATGAAGCCCAGGAATTTTCCCGATGACACGTCAAAAGCACACTTCAGAGGATTCATTTTCAGATTGTATTCTCTCAGTCTAGTGAGAACGGTCCTAAGATCTTGGATGTGATCGGCCTTGGCTTTAGTCTTGACGACTAAATCATCAACATAACATTCGACGACTTTATGGATTAGGTCATCAAAGATATTGGTCATTGCCCTTTGATATGTAGCACCTGCATTCTTCAGTCCGAACGACATCATTTTGTAACAGTATATGCCGATCGGGGTTCGAAATGCTGTATGCCTTTCGTCCTCAGGCGACATTTTTATCTGATTGTGCCCAGACGAAATGTCCATGAAGGTGAACAGATCGTAATTTGAGGTGTCATCGACCATCATTTTCATGACCGAAAGCGGGAAATCATCTTTAGGGCATGCCTTGTTAAGGTCCCTGAAATCGACGCAAACCCGGATCTGCCATTTTTCTTCTTTACTGGGACAATGCATGCGATTCAGTCTGTGTATTTCTTTTTCCTGATAAAGCCAGCATCGATAAGTTTCTTAGTTTCCTCGATGACCTTTTCTTCCAGCTCCCTTCTTATTCTTTGAGGAGCTTGTTTGACAAGCTTGGCATCAGGAGATATAGCTAGCTTATGCACGACCATTTCAGGGGAGAGGCTGGGCATTTCTTTGTACGTCCACGCGAAACAATCGGAGAACTCATGCAGCAGGGCGATTATCTGCTCTTTTATTTCCTCTGACAAGAGTGAGCTAATGTAGGTCGGCATTGGATTATTGGGCGTTCCTAAGTCAATCTCGATTAGCTTGTCAAAGGTTGCTCGTCCGCCGTCTTCGAGCTCTCGAGGAGCTTCTTCTGGCTCGGATAGCTCGTCGTCATCATTTGACCTTTTGCTGGGTTCACCAACATGGATCATATAGCATGCCTTGACATCAGGTTGAATGAAACTTATGCCCCGTCTATCTGGGATTCGTCCATCGATGAGTGGTCTAACCTGAGGTGGATGCCACAGCCCTTCGTAAAACTTCACTTCGGAGTCTGTTTGATATAGCCGACACCCGCACTTTTTAAAGTATTCCCGCATCTCGGGTGCATAATATTTGGGATTGAGGACGTCCCTTATGCCTCTCTCGTATGAAAGGCATGTCACAGACAAATCGTCCGTGTGCACGACAGGATTTGACCCATAAAACAGGATGCCCTTCTGTCCACTTTTCGTTCCGGGAACGTAGAAAGTTTTCAGCTGGTCCACGGTGGAGATTGACAATGCATCGAGCTCTTTGCACATCTGCTCTGGCACCCTTATGACGGCGAGGGACCCTTCTGCAATTTCAAAGGTCTCCCGTAGTTTCGCTTGTTGCGTAGGGGCCCAGTCCGCCAAGCTGTTACAAGGCGGGTCCTCTTCCTCTGACTCTTCAGTGTCCCTGTCTAAATGAGGGCGAATTTTGCTGCCGGATAAGCCTTCAATATCAGACTCATTCGTATCGCTACCAAAATGCGGGCGACTTTTACGGAAGAACGGACTTCCAGCATCGGATTCATCAGTGTCGCTGCCGAAACGCGGACGCTCATGGGGGTTTTTTGCTTTTGAAAGTAACGGCCGGCTCAGATTTTCTTTTGAGTTTCGGGGTCGTCGTGTCCCGTGTCCATTGTGACTTAGCATTTTGGGGGTTCACAAAGTACCGAGAATCTTCATATCGGACCTCATGCACACCGAACGGCTGGATGTCTCCGTCAATGTGTCTTTCGTCGCCATTTTTAGATACTTCATGCATTAATGGAGAGTTGATGGAACAATGCCATAATCGTGGAGCCACGACCGCCCCAAGAGAATTTTATAAGACGTGTCGGCGTCAATCACGTATATTTTAGCTTCAGTTTGTAGGTACCCGAACCAGATCGACAGAGCTATGGATCCTAGAACTTGCTGGCAATTTTGATTGAAGCCTTGGATGACAATCCTTTCCCTTGACAGGTGTTGGACGTCCATTGACAAACTCTTCGGAGTCCGCAAGTTCATGATGTTCACTGAGGATCCTGGATCAATCAATATGCGATTAATCCGATCTCCATCGCTATACCCGGTCACGTAAAGCGGTCGATTATGATCAGCCGTTCCTAGTAGCAAGTCTTCATCCTTAAATGTGACTGCGGCGGCATGCAGAGCGTACTGGGCTTCTTTCATATTAATTTCCGCAAAACGAGCCTGATACCGCTTGGGGTTTTGTAGAGCGTGGATGAGAATATCTCTAAGCTCCTAAGATAGGACCAAGGCATCGTAGATGCTTAGGAGAGACGGAAACTTCCGGAGATGAGCCAAGACATTATAGTCCACTGAGGAAGGACTTAAGTGTTCATTAGCCGGTTCTCTGCTATCTTCCTCATTAGCGACTTGTTTTTCCTTCCCTTTTGGGGTGTTGCCCTGATTTGGCGGTAGAGCCATGCCACTTCTAAGCTGGATTTGGTTAGCGTTTGTGGCAAGCTCGTCGTCCTTTTCAGGAAAACATAGCTCTTTCTCAGAGTCGCTACCAAGGTGGACGACGCAGCAGGTCACTATAGGGATCTTCATTGGAGTCTTCTTCTAGCTCCTCCAGAATCTCAGCGGCTTCTATAAGGAAGAACCCATTCAATTGAATTAGAGTCCTTTCCTTTTGTTCATAGTCTTCGAGGGAATCGATATATTTTTGAATGGTCGATCTCCCTGCAGACTCTTTTTTACGTCTAGCTGCACTTTTCTTTTTCTTGAGCTTTTTGGATTTTGAGCCTGGTTGAGCCGAATTGGCAGCTGGCATGGTGGGCTTCTTTTGCCCTTCCTATTCTGTTCTGGGCTCTTTCCGAAGTAGCTTTAGTATCTTCTTCATCTTATTAGATATGTGCGTACTCCACGGAGGTTGCGGTGGGTCGGTTTCATTTCTCAGGGCAGCGGGTTCAGCTGTCTGCTCCCAGAAGACTTCAGTTTCTATCTGTATAAAGTTGGTGGTTGCAACTTGATTGTTCACCAACACACTCTTAGACAGCTCGATCTCTCCAGTCTTGTACTACTTCTCGACCCAGTCTTTGAAGATATAACAATTCTCGATCGCATGGCTCACTACTCGGTCGTACGGGTAATACATAGGATTGTCGGTCATTTTTACGTTGTGGGGTCTCTTCGACTCAAGCAATTGTAGACCATTGTTCAAGGCTTTGAATATCTTGCGGACCTTGTCTCTTCTGAAAGAGTAAACCTTGTTCTTTCTTCCTCTAGGGAAGGCTCTTCTCCTCCCAACAATGGCTTTCAAGACCGGTTGGTTTTGGAATCGCTCGCCTTTCGCTTGTCTTCGTTGTCGGACGCGTTGAAGACATTGGTACTGCTGGAATTCCCGCTTCTACGGTTGTCGTCCCTCTTGCTCTTCCAAGTCTTGTCTCTCTGAGAGTCCGGGGTAGACTCTTGCTTCGAGCATTCTAGCATTTGGACTTTCTTGGTCAGCTCCTGAAATGTCTTGAGGCCTGCTGTACACAAGAATGGGACCATCTAATTGTTGAGGTTCCCAATGAGAAGGCTGACAGACTGGTCCTGCTCCAGCGGCAGTTTACATTTGACCGTGAGATTACGCCATCGGGCGATAAAGTCGGTGTTTCTTTCATTCTTCCCCGGTTTGGTCCTTACAAGGTCAGCAATGCAGATTTTATCACTGACACTGATGAACCTTTGCCGAAACAGAGACTCCATTTAGGTAATGATAATGACAGGCCCATCTAGTATACTCGCATACCAGTCGAAAGCGACACCGGTCAGGCTGTTGACAATGTGACGAAGAAGGAGCGCGTCATTGCCCCCCGTGTTTCCGCACGATATTTTAAAGTGAGCGACATGCTGATTTGCATTTCCCGTCCCATCAAATCTTCCGAACTTAGGAATGACGTAGCCGCTCGGGAACTCGATCAGATCGTACTGTGGGGGATATGGCCGCCCACTAATGTCGATTTCTTTCTGAGCTTCGGCTTCAGCAACCAATGTTCTAACCTTGCTAGTGACCAAATCCATTATTCGATCTTGTGTTAGCGGGATAGTGCTATTTGGGTCCAAGGCATCCCCGGCGGCTGGCTTTCGTGCGGCTCACCTAATCTTGGACCCAAGGAGACATGCATCGGTTGCTTCGGGTTGCCATCACCTGGCTCATGAGTAGAAACATGTACCTGATTGGAAGGCGCTCGTGCAATTTGAGCCGTGTGCTGCATCACAACATTCGTCAGGTCATCGATTTTGGAGTAAAGCTTGGCCATTTCTTTATCTTTGCTCCTGAGCTATTTTCGAAGCTCTTGAAGCAGCTCTTGCTCTGCGGTTCTGGGGAGGAAAGTCGGCTCTTCCTCGTTGTCCGAGCTTGACTGTACATAGACCGATGGGTCTTTCTGTCGATCATCCTCATCGAGAGGGTTTTCATCATCCAGCGGAGGCGGCTGTTCTTGGGAAGCGGCAACCACATTCAAGACAACTAGAGCTTGGGATGTGGTGGCCCCATCCTTACTTTAGCTGCAAAGGTTGTCGCTGGGCGCATGCCCGCCATATAGACCATGTGGACAACATATCCGGCCATCATTTCATTATTGGTAGCTGACTTTATGGACCACCGTCTCGGCCCTTCTGTTTCGGTAGCGGACAATCGATTGAAGATGGCTGGCCTGACCGGATTCATGAGTGGTGCTGCTGCCTTTTTTCTGGATCTGCCTCGCTGCTTTCGCGCGGCAAAGCGCGCCTGATAGACTCTTGAAGAGATGGTGTCATGCTTTCTCTTTTGGGGCTGGGACACGTCCCTTTGTAGCATTGTTTGGACCAATGTCTTCTTGATTCTGGCGGTCATGGCATTTTTCTGAACCCACTTCAGAGGTTTGAAGGAATTGCTGACTTTTACGGCCGACTCGGCCGTTGTTACGGAGTAACCCTGCTCTTGGAACCTCACAAGATTTACTTGGCCGAAGTCCTGGCCCTCTTGTTGGCTCAATACCTGAGTTGCTTCTGTCTCAGCCTTTCTGTTTTGAGCACTTGGCTGGCTACGGCTCTTTGGGAAGCCGCCGTAGACCGGGCGATGAAGGGCTTTGGAGATACGCCTAATTGTGCACTTGTTGGAGTCGTCTGAGCTTGCTGGAGATGCTTTGTGGCTCCATTGGTGTTGACGGCCTTGCCCCCAGCCGGAACAACGGAGAACCGTTCGAACATAGATTTGCATTTGGGGTGGGATACTTTGGCGACCACAACATTCGGCCTCCTGACCCTTGAAGTCAGTTTGGCCGCTTGGTTTATCCGGACCTCTGCCAGATGAGCGCTACCAGCAGGGTAGGATGATGACGGAACCAAATTGATGGGGTGGTTCCTCCCATTGCCGGCTGAGACTGGCAGGGAGAACCATGCGGGCATTGATCTTGACCACGTACAAGATCGGGGTCGCATCGGAAGCTGAATTCATCTTAGGAGACATCGTCGTTGAAAGTTGATTGCTGCACGGAAAAAATATTATTTCAGTACAAACATCGGTATATATGTTAAATGAGTTCGCATGAACGCTTGACCCGAGATATGGGAGGAGAGAAGGGTCCCACTGGGCGTGCCGGAATCTGTAGGGTGTTTCTCGTCACCCTATTAAGATGGGAATACGCGTCGCTTGTCAGGCGTATTCAGCTTCCTCCTGCCTAAGGTAGACCGTGGTTTATTAGTTATGGGGATCTGAATCTCCGGCAGCCGTGGACTAAGTAGCTGTTAATTACTCCTCACTTTTAGAGCGATGGAACCTCCGATTGACGGGTCAACTAGTCATGCGAACTCAGTGTGCAGTGTGTGTGTGTTATGTTTTGAAAGGGGGTTTTGGATATATCGAGGGCCTCGCAGAGTTTACGGGGGTCCCGCTACCCGGATAGCAGGCTGGGGGCAAGGGGGCTAGCAGCCCCCTTGTGGAGTGCGGGGCAGCGCCCCGTTAGAAAATTATTCCTAACGGGGGACGTGTTTCTTGTCTCGAGTGCACAGTAAATGAGTGGTGATGACCGTCTTAAAGACGAGTGCATGGCACGTGGGCACCTGGCGCCCGCGGGTCACGTGCCTGGAGCGTAGACGCTGGGCACCCGCGGGTCACGTGTGCAGCGCACGAGCGCTGGGCGCTCGCTGAGCTGCATGCGACCACTGGGCACTGAGCGCCCGTGGGTCGCATGAGGCGCATGTGGACGCTTAGCGCCTGCGGGTCACGAGCCCTGCACGCGACCGCTGGGCACCCGCGGCTCACGTGCGCGGCACGCGACCGCTGGAAACACCAGTGGGAAACGGGGCTTAGCCCCTAGGTTAGGAGTTTAACTCCCAATGGGGATTTGGAGTTGAACTCCTAACAAGGATTATGTATAGATTTGGAGTTAAACTCCTAAAAAGAGGGTTGATTTATGGAGTTATACTCCAACAGATCTTGAATGGAGTTAAACTCGTAGAAATCTTTGGATCTTCTTTTGAGCCTCGAATCCTCCTGGAATGGGATTTTTGGAGATCGGTATCCTTCTTCTTCCTCTCTATTGGCTGGATCTTGGGATGAAAGGGGAGGTGAGACTTAAAATCTCCCCTTTTAGGGATTTGATGGCAGATCCGAGCTCCCCTTCAAGGGTTTTATGGTGAAAAACTATTTATTTTTGAAAAAGGAAGGGTTAAATTCTTGATTTAATTCAAATGAAAAGAAGAAGGTTTAGAACCTTGAGGAAGGAGGATGAGGTACAAACCCTAGTTTTTTTAAAGAGAGAAAAAGTTGTCATTGATTTTTTCAGCATGTTGCATTTATAGGCTACACACTTTACATATAGCCCCTTGGGTTTTGCCAAATGACACTTATGCCACCCCATGACTTATGTGCTTATCTCTTTTTGCACATAAGCCATGGGGTTTACAAAATTTTGGCTTTTTTCTTATTTTACATACATTTATATATATATATATATATATATATATATATATATATATATATATATATATATAAAGAATTACATCAAACCAATTTATGGCTTCATTCCTTTTGTCATGGGGCCGGTCCCTTTGACCTGGGCTTGGGCTCACTTGGCTTGGGGTTGACCCTGGGTTTTGACTTGGCCAACTTGGGTGTAATTTTGACCCCAACAAAAGTGTTAGTAATATTTGGTGTTTTTGAGATATTATCCTAACCATTTTATATGATATTATATTTTAAGAATATTGATTAGGGATATTTGATATGATATACATATTTAAATTACTAAAATATTATATAAATATTATATGCATATATTTTCCTTCATAATGTTAATTATAATATATAAATATATGACAATAGATATCTTACACATAAACTCTCATATGTTTCATATTTATAATAAACATCTTTAAATATTTAAGAAAAGTAAGGAAAATGTTATATCAAATGTGCGATATTTTCGACTGAACAAATACCCCCAAACTTAACTTTGATCATCCCGAGCAAACTAGTTATTCAAGAGAGGAAGAAAAAGAAAAAAGAAAAACCTAAGTAGCACACTTTCGTAGGCAATACGATTGCACTGAGCACGTGCAACGAGCCGTTAAACCTTTAGGTGCCCCTAGTAGGAGGAGTGTTGTCTCTTGAGAGTTTTTAGCTGATTATTCCCACATAATCTTATAAAAAAAGAAAGAAGATGAAAGGTACGTTCAAAGATAAGAACTATAAAAGAAAGAACTTCAAAATAAGAGTTTCCAACTATACTAGCTTTTCAGTTGCCATGAGCTCTATCTTAATGGTCGTGAAAAAAATGTTAGAAATCACATCACCCCTCAATAAAATATCGTCTTTAGTCTTCCTCCTTACCTTTCTTCTAAACATCGATCATATACCCCTACGTGTGTGTAAAAGATATCCCTACACTTAGAGAATTCCTTAGTAATTTTTAGTTGGTGAATATAATCAGATGGAATTGCTAACATATCCTTCATGCGACCATTTAATATCTATTGAGGTACAAACCAACCGATTACAAAATGTGCTTGCGCATTTAGGCGTAATTCCTCGTCTTGCAACACCTAAGGCTTAGCAGTGGCTCCCAAACCAGTTGGTCTAAGGCACTAGATGATAAAGCACCCTCGCTATATTTTTTTATGCTGCCTTAACTAATTACAAAACCAGTGTTCATTTTTTTCTTCACCACTTATACTTTTTTTTCCTTTCATACTAAGGCTTTTAGACAAGAGCATTTCAAGATATCCTCTACTATCCCAAGTTTCAAGATGTGTGCAAGTGCGTATAGTAGGGTATCAACGTTCAAATGTTTGGACTCAAGAATAGGGACTATTTTTCAGACTTATTTTTATCCTCAGATTAGTAATTTCCTTCATCTTACTAACCCTTGGGACAACGGCTCATAACTACTTATTACTAGTTTCGTTTAAGAAAACGTCTAATTTTCTTGCTTTTCTCAAACTATTCCTATCTTTCATATGTAATTTTTCATTTTCATTAGCAATTTTTTTTGTGCTTATATAAATTAAAATGTAAAATAATGCGTGAATAAGCACAAATCTCTCCCAAATCTGTTTGCAGTAGTGTCTTCACTGATGTCATCTGTTAAGCTAAAAAAAAATTGTAGACTTGGGAGGAAAAGTTAGTAACGGGGAAATGAATAATGAAAGTGAAATTCACCCCCAAACTTATTTTTGGCTCACAATTTTCTAAAAATTTATTTTCTTTTAGGAGCCAAAATATTCCCCCCCAAACTTGAGTAAAATAGCATTAAGCACTTAAAATTATAAGGGGGGTTAAAGTTATTGGTCAATATAAAATTTTACAAAGACCAAAAGTCAACACTAACCATTCAAAAATTTTATCGATAAAACGCACTGGTTGGTAGAAGAACATGTCACTTATAGACGTGAAGAAGTAGGGAGGGGATAAGAGGTGGAATAGAACGGGTTTACGTCTCGGTTTATAGAGACGAAACAGTGATGGTGGATTACTCACATTCTCGTTATTGATAAGAAGAAGGGGTGGTGGTTCAACTTCTTTAGGTTGGGGTTGATTCATACAATGCCCGTATATTCTTAGAATGCGAGTTCTTCAGCGAAGATTTCTTCAAAACTTTCATCGATATCCCGAATAATAATCTCATCGGAAAGAACAAGATGATACCCAGACTCCATAAAAGGTTCATATTTAGCATTAGATATTGACCCGGACAGCTCGATAGAAGGGTCCGTATGTGTATAACAAATAGCAGGGTCAAACAACAACGTACTAGCGGAGTCAAGATCAGAATCATGAAGCTGTTCAAATTCGCTGCTGTTGGAATCCATTCTTTCGACAGAAAATACTTGAGCATAGGGTTCGGAGGGTTCACTTCCTAACTTGTAAATGTTAAACTCAATTGACATCTTCCCGAAGGATAGGATCATAGAGTCGTTTTGAAAATTGATTATTGCGTTGGAAGTCGCAAGAAAAGGTCGATCTAAAATCACCGGGATTTGGTTTCAGGGTTTGCTACAGGTTGCGTATCTATAACGATAAATTCCACAGGGAATATAAATTCCCCGACTTTGATTAACATGTCCTCTAGCTCACCTCAAGGTTGGATGATAGATCAATCTGCCATCTGGAGAGTGCAGTGTGCCGGTTTTAACTCTCCGATCCCTAATTGCTCATACACAGAATGCCAAAGCAAGTTAACAATAGCACCTAAATCGAGTAGAGCATGATTGATAGTTTAACCCCCAATAGAAATAGATATAGTAAGACTTCCGGGGTCCCTAATTGCTCATACACAGAAGACGGAACTTATTGAATAGTAACTAGGAGAGGAATATTTATGTTAACTTGCTTAAAAATTTCCACAATCTTCTCCATTTGTGAACTGGGTCTGTTGCCTCGTAACCTATTGTTCCCTTATGGGAATTGAATAAAATATAAATAAAGCAGAAAGGAAAACCCCCAAATAGGGCATCACGTGCTCATACGTGACCAGGCATCACGTGCAAACACGTGACCTTTTATGGGCAGATTCTATCTACGCCTGAATGCCTAATTGACAAAGTCAAGTGCCCACACGTGATGGGCTCTTGAACCCACTAAATTAATAGAATTAAATTCTAATTAAATGCTTAATCAGTGGGGTCACTGCCAACATGTGATGGGTTCCTGAGCCCTCTGAACCAATAGAATTAAATTCTAATTAATTGCTTAATTAGTGAGGTCACGTGCCAACACGTGATAGACTCCCAAACCCTCTGAACTAATAGAATTAAATTCTATTTAAAGGAATCAAAAACCCTAATTGGAAAAATATTTCCCTAGATCTTTCCAAACAAAAAAAAGATTGCACTCTGTAAAGTGGAGCACCGTTGGATTAAAAATCCAATGGTGATTAAAAATCACCAATTTATAGAAAGATTCTATATAAGGAAATATTTTCCTAAAATTTTCCAGGAACAACAAATAAAATATCTTTTGGATTAAATATCCAATGGTGAATAAAATTCACCGAATGATCTAAAAGATCATGTTGGTTATAAAATCAATCAAAAATCATTCAATGAAAGATTGGCTGAACAAACTGATTCTTTTCTTTCTCCTATAAATAGGAGCCAAGAAGAGAAGAGAGGAAAAAACAACAAAAGGGATACAACAACAGAGAGAGAAAACAGAAGAGAAAAAAAGAAGAGAATTTAATTCTCCAGAGAGAAAAAAAAGATCTTTTCAGAGAAAAAAACTCTAGGTAAGGGAAGAAAGGAGATCATTCTATAAGCTCCCACAAAACAAAAGAGAATTTAATTCTCAAACCAAAAGTTTAACTCTTCTAAAAAGAACTTTGTTCTTCCTCTGGTTGAAGATCTGCAGAAACAGATCTCCCCACAAGTTGAGAATTTAATTCTCATCGGGGAGATTCTGCCATGTAGATCCAAAACTTAGAGAGAGAATTAGGTTTAAAGAATTTAATTCTTTCAAACATATAGGAATTTAATTTCTCTAAATAAAATTAGGGTTTAACCTTATCAAAAGAATTTAATTCATAAACAATGGATTTAACTCTCCATGCACGTAAAAGAGATCAGTACCCAATATGATCACGTGGTAACACGTGCCCCCCCTTTTTTTGAACCTGGAAAAGAGATTTCCTAAAGTGTTTAACACTTATTTAAAAGGAAAAAGAGAAAACAATAAAGACAGTTTCTCTTGTAAGGTGTATCACGTGCTCCCACGTGACCCTTAAAAAGCTCCTCAAAACAAAAGGGAGTAAATCTAAGGCATTTCACTTTCTGGCATCTCACGTGCTCCCACGTGACCCTTGAAAAAGTTCCTCAAAACAAAAGGGAGTAAAACCAAGGCAGAACAGATTTTGGGCGTCTCACGTGTTCCCACATGACCCCTAGCAATTATCAAACAAATGAGGATTCTATCCAAAGGCAATGCTCGCCTAAAGGACGCCTTACGTGTCTCCATGTGACCCCTGACTAACACCATTTTAAAAGAGAAAATGGGGTAAAACTGAAGGATTAATATCCAATGCATGGATACCCATCACGTGCCCATACGTGATGGCCATAAAGATCATGTGTTTAACACTTATATATTCTGGGAGTAAAATAAAAGAAATAAGGCCCAATCTTCAAGCGCCTCACGTGACCCCACGTGAGCGCTTCAGTTTTAGTGTTTAACACTACTTTAAGCGCCTCACGTGGGAGCACGTGAGCGCTGAATATACTCTAGTGTTTAACACTATATTCGAGCCAATCTTAGCCCAAATTAGCTAAGTTTTCCAGAGGCAAGATCCCTTGAAACTGAAACCCAATTATACTCTTGTCTTCCAAAAATTGATCATCCCACATGACATTCAAAGTAATTCCCAGAGCCTTCCAACCAATATTGGTTGAAGGGTACATCTCCTCACTCCTCTGATATATGTCGTTGTAATACTTCAACGTCTTCAGAGAGGTGACGGGTCCCGACAACCAGACATTCCACGAACTGTGGGTCCTTAAACTCATGGACTATGATGTCCTTAAACTTTACAGGCTATGATGTCTCTAAACTACCATGGACTGTGGGGTCCTTAAACCCATAGACTATGATGTCTTTAAACTTTACAGACTATGACGTCTTTAAACTGGACCGCAAAGTCTCTAAACTAAAACAATAGAGCCCAAATGCTCTTTTGTTGGGTCTAAATGATCCGGTTAAGTAGATCTTAGTCTAAAATTAGACTAACGTATCCTTAACTAATGGTTAAGTTGAACTTAGTCTAAAATTAGACTAACGTATCCTTAACAAACGTTTAGGTTGATGTTAGTCTTAAATAAGATTAATGATCCTTAAACCCAAACCAAAACCCAAATCTAAGAAAATATAGATTTGGACTAATCCACTCCCTAAGAGAGACAACATAAATTAGTCTCCGTATACAATCCACGGGCAACCAAAAATAAAACAAAAATACACGAGATGAAGTGACCATCTGGAGAAGGAGAAAGTGGTTACCGCGATGCGGTAGCGTAATTAACTGTAGGGGCTTGCGCCTGCAGGGAAAAGCGTCCCCACAATCAAAACCCCCTCAAATGAGAGGGAATCTGACGAAGTCTGCTACAACGGCCGGATCCATCTAAACCTCCGATATACGGTGCCAAAAATCAACTTGGTATCTTCGGAGAGGTGGGCGGATAAAACCAAATAGCATCTGCCCCCAGATTCAGGCAAGACGTTTGTCTTCCTGGTTTCCGGCAGTGAACAGATTCTGGCATGCCCGGTGGGACCTTTTCCTCTTTCCACTCCACACTTCGTGTGTCGTGTTTCGCAAACGAATCGTGGTTTGCTATGGTTGCCCTTGGATTCGAGGTACTAAGATTTGGTGTCTTGCTCCGTGCAAAAAACAGAAGATCAATGGCTTCCAACCGCGCAAATTGCAACAACTGCAACAACTCTTACTCCGTCCTCGCTGGAGGAGTGACCTACAGGCCTCAGGCGGCCTCCGTTTTTACGATGCCGGTGGACCAGGTGACGCGAGCCACCACAGGGCTATTCTTTAGGACCATGCTCCCACTAATGAGCTTCAACGCCCCATTGCCGTCGCAAGAAGCTCCGAAGAAGTCGGTCTTTGATCGGCTTACAACTACCGCGGCCCCTCTCAACGGGTCGCCCAAGTCCAGTGTCTCAGTTTTCAAAAGACTGGGCCAAAGCTCAAATGGGCCCGTGAAGAAGCCCGCGATACCTGAAGCGGACATCCCAAAACGGATAGCCATCCTTGCTCCGGTGAAAGAAGTGGTCGAAGCGGCTTCTCCTGTTAAAAGATCAGTCTTTGCTAGACTGTCCGTTCCGACTCCCATTTCGGGTGAGATCACCAAAGCTACTTTCCCTGCCCAAGGGTCAGTCTTCGACAGGTTGGGCGCTTCTTCTCCGCGGACATCAGTCTTCAAGAGGCTGGCACCGGCAACAACCCTTCACCAGAGCAGGGGACAAGATGAAGCCATCCCCGTAGCTGATCCAATACCGTCTGCAAGGTATGCTCGACTTCGCCACTGGCGCTGAGTGAGGAAAGCTGGGGGCAATTCCCCTTCCGGACTGACCCACCAGCTCCGATGGTGGAAATTGATGCTGCTGTTCCAACCGGGAACAACTTTGAACCGCTTAGGAGGGTGCGCAAGAACTCTCCGACGGCCGTGCTGAAAAGATCTCCTCCACCTATGGAGAACGTTATAAAGGTGAAGCCGGAGCAGCCCCCTCAGCGGCTGTCCTCTAAAATTCACAAGGTCTGGCGACAGGTCCAAAACTCGGTGATCACTCAAGACTACTCCCGCCGATCGAAAAGGATGAAAGTTCAGCAAGAGAAGGACCACCCTGTTGTACCGCAGAAGGTGTCGTCTACTTGGGTGACCGCTGCAACGGCCCCCTCAACTTCGACCGCTCACAAAAGAAGAAAGCTGGAGAAAATCCCCGTGTCTATGACGAAAGGAACTGAACCTAAACGCCCCAAGTCTGGGGGCATGGTGGTGCACACTGTTTATATGGCATCCGGAAAAGAGGATAGCCATATCTCTACGGGCCATCGACCACTCACCAGATCCGTAACAAAGGCCTAGGAGCAACAGCAAAAACTCCTGGAAATGTTAACACATATGGCCGTACTCACTGGGCCAAAAGAAAGCCCGAAAACGTCGTCAGAGCAGCGTCATGAACAAGAAACTGATGCTGAGTTCCTCCGCAGAATTCTCGAGAAGAAGGACAAAGAGGCAGCGGAACAAGCTGCCAACATAAAACGAATGACGCTTTTATTCCAAGACATGCTCGGGATGATGTTACGGCCAGATGCTCCAGCTGAAGACCCTCCGATTATTCTCGAAGACGACCGAGGGGAGACGTCAAACCCCCTCCCTGCTTGTTCAGCAGCCAAGGAGGAGACCATCTCCAAAGCCGCCCTGGATGACTATTTTGCTCAGCAAATACGAGCTCGTCTGGCGAGCGAAGCGGTCGGGCAAATTGTTAAGACTGGACGACCCTATCCGGGTTGGTACGACCAAATAAAGTACCCGCCGGGATATACGATCCCTAAATTCCATGTATATAGGGGACGGGGAATTCACACCAGCACGTTGCTCAATTCAAAGCCTTGTGCGGTAATACTGGGGGTGACGACAAACTGCTGCTTCGCCAGTTTGTTGGCAGCTTGTCGGAGACAGCGTTTGAATAGTACTCCGAGCTCCCAAACGACTCCGTTAAGATATTTGCAGAAATGGAGTTGCTGTTCACACAAAGGTTCGCAAGCGCTAGCGAGCGCACCCCTATCACAGCATTAATTAACGCCAGGGTGAAGCCGGGCGAAACATGGGTGCAGTACGCGATACGGTGGCAGAATCTATGGTCGAAGTGTGAGCAACGCATAGAGGAAGCTCCTGCAGTGGGCATGTTCATGGGTACTCTTGATCTGCAGGCGACCATATCCCAGTTTATGATGTTCTTCAAGCCAACTACTTTCCAGGCCTTGATTGACAAACTGGCCCAAATGGATCAGATGGGTCATAGACCGTCTTCCTCGAAAATGGAGCCTCGAAATGAAAAGGGGAAGGGGAAAGCGACCTTCGTCTCCAATGCTCAACAGCAGCCTAGTGGTCCAAAACCAGCTGATCGCCAAAGTGATAGACAATGATCCTTTGGAGAAAAGATGAGACGCCCTTACCCGTTCCCTCGGGATAAGACGAAGAGGTTATTCGAGCTAGCGCTGCGCAACAGCCTCATCACTCTGCCGGAGCCAAGACGCCCAACGCAACCAGGCGACATTAAAAATCCTAATTACTGCCCTTACCACCGAATATTGGGTCATCCAATCGAAGATTATTACATCTTCAAAAGTTGGATCGAAGATCAGTACCAACAGGGCAAGTTCGCGTTATCCAAAAACTGGAAGGTGAACCCGCCACAACCTCACGCTCCTGAAAAGGTGGACACGCCGGGGGCATCATGCTCACTTATAGAGGAAGCCCCATGGGAGGTGGCCCTTTCAGCTAAGACGAAAAGAATGCTGAAGGATTTCCAAACATGCCCGGCAATCAGGTGGAAAAGTCCGCTGGAACTCGAGATCATTGAGGGAATGCTGAAACCGCTCCTGACTCCAAGAATGGGTAGTGATAATCAAAACGCTCAGGCCCGGCTGTCAAAGTCTTCGAAGAAGAAGACCAAAAAGCCCGTGAAGCCTGATGACAAGCGCACGGACCTGCAAAAATATATTCACGGGCTGGAAGAATATAACCAGAAGGCGCGAACCCCGGTCACACTCCAAGAGTTTCTCAACCACATCCTTGAAGATAGAGATGGCGATGAAGACGAGGGAGAAGACTCGTTAGACAAACCTGAAGATTATGTGGCAAGCTGCCACATGATCTCTCACACGTCAGTAGATGGTGAAGAAGCTCATGATACAGAGAAACTGGGGGCAGATCCTGAACCGGAACTCCTAGGACCGTCAGACGAGATGATTGACGTATTCCTGAATGAAGCCCGTCTGAAAAGCAAAGATGATCGAGAGTGTGAGCTGGCTATATTCGAAAAAGCCAAACGCCGGCGACTGAAAGAAAAGGTTGAGGTACTCCAACCAGATTGAAGCACGTCCGCCGCAGACAAAAGCAAACTTAAGATGAGGAAATGATTCGCTAGAGCCCTGTCAATGGGAATGAAGTTGCCCTCTTTCAGAGGAAATTATCCCGGCGGTATACATCTTGATGAAACAGACGTACATCCTAATTTCTGCTTATACCATCAGAGGATTGCACACTCTACCGAAGAGTGCATGGCCTTTAAAAACTGGTGGTAGGGATATATTGCCCACCGACAACACGTTCAGCGAATGAAGCGCAAGGCTCGTCGGGAACAGAGAAGCACGATAAAAGAACGCAAAAGAACTACTGGCAACTGTCACATAGTTGATTCCGGGGGATCGCAAGTTCTCACCTTCGGGAGCGATTCGGATGAAGAAATAGCCCTCGGTCCTTTCTTCAAGGAATCCAGAAGAAGCGAGGAAAGTCATTCAAGAAACTCATGACGGACTCTGCGGTTCTCACCAAGCCGGGCCGAAGATGAAGCTGAAGATCAAAAGGATGGGCTACTATTGGCCCACAATGATCCAAGACTATCTCGAATACGTGAAGGAGTGCCACTCGTGCTAGATTCATGGGGACTTTATCCACCAGCATCCAAATCCGCTACCTCTAACAATAGCTAGCTGGTCGTTCGAAATATAGGGAACTGACATAATCGGGCCCATTGAACCAGCATCGTCCAGAGGACATCGGTTTATATTGGTGACAACCGATTACTTCTCCAAGTGGGCAGAAGAGGTACCACTAAAAGAAGTGAAGACGGAGAATATCTTCCATTTCTTCAAGACACATGTCATCTATCGGTCCGGCACTCCGCGACGGATTATCTCCGATAACGGGCCGGCCTATAGAAGCCATAAAATCAGTCGCTTAGCATAGCAGCATAATATAGACTGGAGATACTCTTCGGTCTATAATTCTCGAGCTAATGGTCTAGCTGAGGCTTTCAACAAGACCTTGGCGAAGATCATAAAGAAGACGGTGTCTCGAAATAGGAAGGACTGGCACGAGAGATTGCATGAAGCTCTCTGGGCATATCGAACCATGTTCAAAATGACCACAAACACAACGCCGTATGCATTGGTATTCGGCGCTGAAGCAGTACTCCCCTTGGAGATAGAGCTAATCTCCTTACGAGTGGAAGTTCATTACGAGCTAACGGACGAAGAGAATGCTCATCTTCGGCTTGAGGAGCTCGACGCCCTTGACGAAACCTGGCTCATGGCGCAGCAAAATTTGGAGGCTTACAAAGCAAAGATGACGCGCTCATACGAAAGATTGACTAGGCCGAGAACATTCCGCCAAGGAGAACTCGTGCTAGTGGTCAAGAGTCTTATGATCTCCAATCGTGCCAAACGGGAAAAATTTGAGCTGAACTATGAAGTCCCGTACATCATAGACAAAGTCTACCAGGGTGGGGCTTACTTGCTCATGGATATACATGGCGAAAGACCCTTCAGGCTAATAAATGGCCGTTTCTTGAAGAAATACTACGCTTGACCGAGACGTCTATAAACTACTACGGACCGCAGCATCCCAAGGCTGACGCAAAAAAAAAATGATACGTCCATAAGCGAAATGGGCACGAATGAAAACCCAAAAGGGCTCCGTGAGTAAAAACAGCAGGGTACCGATGAGTTTGTGAAAACCCGAAAGGGCGCAATCTCGTTAAAAGACACTTGCAAGGTCCTCTTGACCCTGTAAGAAGAAAATACCTCGTGAGATCCTTACGACTCACAATGGAGCAACACACTTAGGGATCCCCACAATTCTTAAGGAGAAATTACACTTACGAGATCCTCACGACTCGTAAGGAGAATTACCCTTTGAGACCCTCACAGCTCATAGGATTCAAAAGCCTTAAGCTACAGGGATCTGAACCTGTTCTTAAGCCATCACGTTTCCCAGACTGCCCTACAAGCGGTCCAATGCCGACCCTTGTATACAATCCACGGGCACAAATAAACATTTCCCCAACAGAGTCCCACCAGCAACAAGAGATATCCTCACATGGTGAACGACCTTCATAAGTCCTTTCGATTTATAAGGAGAAAACACTCATGTAAAATCCTTATGACTTATAAAAGAACACACACTTAGGAGTCCTCACGACCCCTAAAGAAGAAAACGCACTTACGAGATCCTCACGACTCGTAAGGAGAAACACCTTTATGAGACCCTTATGGCTCATGAAGTCAAAAGCCTTAGTCGACAGGATCTTAACCCATTTTGCTAAGCCACCTTTGTTCGAACCGACAAAGGTAGATGATGATTCGCTCCTGGCTATATCCTAGTTGTAGCGATGCTGATACCTAAATCGGTATCAAATCCCAAGTCCTTTCACGGAAAATGATAATTTGCTCCTGGCAATATTCCAGTCGTAGCGATGTTGATACTGAGATTGGCATCAGATTCCAAACTCAATACGCACGGCAAAAGTCAGCGAGCCATAAATGCATATGAAATATCCGAAATGATAGGGCAACTTGCAACAAAATCAGCAAGTAAAATATATGCATACAAAATAGCCGAAATGATTGGGCAACTCGCAATAAAAAGCAATGAGTAAAGAAAAAGAAAAATAGCCGAAATGATTGGGCACCGCGAAAAATAGCCGAAATGATTGGGCAATCGTGACTTTCGCGATACAAAAAGCTAAAATGATAAAGTATCGCGGAAAGAAAAAAAATACATGTAAAATGAAACTTTTACCCTACATGTGAGATCACATCGATCCCTGTATAAAATCCAGGGGCATAAACAAAGAGAGAACCACATCATCCCACCAGGCTCCAACAGAAAGAGAGCCAAGTCTCGACAGCCACATCTACAGCCTGGAGACCCACAACAGCGTTTTTCCTCCAGCAGGATGCAGACGCGACATCAACAAAAGCGGAGCCACGGCATACCCGTAGCTCCAAATCTCAATGGTTCGCAGACAACCTAGAGACCACCTCGACATTTGTCTCGTTACAGCAGACGCAACGTCAGCAAAGCGGAGCCACGGCAAGTCCCTAGTTCCAAATCTCGACGGTTCACAGACAATCTAGAGACCACCTCGACAGTCGTCTTGTTACAGCAGATACGACATCAGCAAAACAGAGCCATGGCAAAGTCCCTAATTCCAAATCTCGACGGTTCACAGACAACCTAGAGACCACCTCGACAGTCGTCCATTATAGCAGACGCAATGTCAGCAAAGCAGAGCCATGGCAGAGTTCCTAGTTCCAAATCTCGACGGTTCACAGACAACCTAGAGACCATCTTGACATTCGTCTCGTTACAGCAGACGCAACGTCAGCAAAGCGGAGCCACGGCAAAGTCCCTAGTTCCAAATCTTGACAGTTCATAATCAACCTAGAGACCACCTCGACATTCGTCTCGTTACAGCAGACGCAACGTCAGTAAAGCGGAGCCACGACAAAGTCCCTAGTTCTAAATCTCGACGGTTCATAAACAACCTAGAGACCACCTTGACATTCGTCTCGTTACAGCAGACGCAACGTCAGCAAAGCGGAGCCATGACAGAGTCCCTAGTTCCAAATTTCGACGGTTCACTGACAACCTAGAGACCACCTCGACATTTGTCTCATTAGAGCAGACGCAACGTCAGCAAAGCGTAGCCACGACAAATTCCCTAGTTCCAAATCTCAATGGTTCACAAACAACCTAGAGACCACCTCGACATTCGTCTCGTTACAGTAGATGCAACGTCAGCAATGCGGAGCCATGGCAGAGCCCCTAGTTCCAAATCTTGACGGTTCACAGACAACCTAGAGACCACCTCGACATTCGCCTCGTTACAGTAGACGTAACGTCATCCAATGACCCCGTTGTAGAAATACGCCAGCAAATGACCCCGTCGCGGAAACACGTCAGCCAATGACCCCATCTCGGAAATACGTCATCAAATGACCCCGTCGCGGAAATACGTCATCCAATGACCCCGTCTCGGAAATACGTCAGCAAATGACCCCGTCGCGGAAATACGTCAGTCAATGACCCCGTCGCGGAACCACGTCATCCAATGACCCTGTTTCGGAAATACGTCAGCCAATGATCCCGTCGCGGAAACACGTCATCCAATGACCTCGTCGCGGAAATACGTCAGCAGATGACTCCGTCGCGGAAACACGTCAGCCAATGACCCCGTCTCGGAAATACGTCATCAAATGACCCCGTCGTGGAAATGCGTCATCCAATGACCCCGTCTTAGAAATAAGTTAACAAATGACCCCGTCACGGAAATACGTCAGCCAATGACCCCGTCGCGGAAACACGTCATCCAATGACCTCGTTTCGGAAATACGTCAGCCAATGACCCCGTCGCGGAACCACGTCAGCCAATGACCCCGTCACGGAAATATGTCATCCAATGACCCCTTCGTGGAAACACGTCATCAAATGACATCGTCGCGGAAACACGTTATCCAATGACCCCGTCTCGGAAATACGTCATCAAATGACCCTGTCGCGGAAATACGTCATCCAATGACCCCGTTTCGGAAATACGTCATTCAATGACCCCGTCGCGGAAGTACGTCATCAACCGACCCCATGGAACACGGCTAAAGTCAATCCTGACCCTGTAGAAAACGGACAAAGTCAACACTCAACCTCCCCATCAAAGCAATGCTTTGATTCGGGAGCAGGTCAACTCATCAATCACTTACGAGTCCTCTCGACTTGTAAGGAAGAAAATTCTCTTGGGAGATCCTTACGACTCTCAAGAGAAAAACACACTTAGGAATCCTCACGATTCCTAAGGAGAAAATACACCAACGAGATCCTCTCGATTCGTAGGGAGAAAAATCTTTATGAGACCCTCACGGCTCATAAAGTTAGAAAGCCTTAGGAGGCAGATCTGAACCTGACACCTAAGCCATCGCTGTCCTACAAAGATATCAAAATAGATTATCCACAAAATGCATTTGCTAAAAGGGATACACCACCATGAAACAAAATTTGTCTTTTATTCGTGAATCAAAATGAATGCAAAGTACAATCTATAAAAGCATCAAAAAATACTCTCATTCAGGAGTAAGTACAAAAGGAGAATAAAAGAAACATATACATTTGTTTAGGCTGGCGGACGGTTTAATAGATTCGTCAATTCATCCTTCTTCCGTTGGGTCTCGGCTTCATAATTTGTTATTGTTATGAGACGGGCCTCCGCTTGAGACTGTTGGGCCTGTTACGAGGCGAGCCGACTTTCGAGCTCCTTTTCGGTAACTTTGTGAGTTTCAACCATCTCGCGAGTAAAAATGATAGCTTTATCAATAGCTACCACCTCCCTGATAGCTTCTTGAAGCACCCGCCAAAGTTCATACGCATGAGTGGTCTTGGCCGTGGGTTCAGCTTGAAGTTCCCCCAGCGCATTAGAAGCCAGCTCCCTCTCCGAAAACTTTCGGTTGAGCCTCTTCTCGCATGACTGCATATTTGCGGCACACCGTTCAACCAGCCCCCGCAAGCTCGCCTTTGCATCCACGACCTCTAAAGGAAGGCGCATGCACTCAAAACTATGTAGGCAAGTCTCCACCCGACGACAAAACTCAACCCAGACATGCACCAATGTCTCATCATGGTAAGCAGCAAGAAAGGGAAGAGAAATGTTGGCTTCAGCAGCAAATTCTTCGGCCGTGATCGAGCTACCAGCATGAAGATCTTCGATGAGAGCCGACAAAGAGTGAAGGCTTTGCTTCGCCATCCGTTCAGATGTGCGTAGGGCATAAGGGCCAGCTGGCATAAGGATGCGGGATTCTAGCAGGATAAGAAAGGGCAAAGCTATCAAGATTCATAAATAATCAGCGAGATTTACAAACAAAGAGTAGATGAAACAACGTCGAAACTTTGCTTACCCACGGTCATGCAAGAAGGGTTTAAAAGATCCAGGCCCGTCAAGGATCTCAACTTCGTCGTCAGCTTACAGAACTACAGAAGACATTAGAATCATTATACAAGATAATAGTAATGCCATGAGAAGGGGCAAATAACACTAACCTTGTCCAGAAGAGATGACGATGCGTTGCGGGGATATTGCCTGCGGAGCGGCCATCTCGAGTAAACGCTGGAAAGATTTTTTGGGGGATAAGTCCGCGATGAACGCCGCCAATCCTTGTAATTCTGAAAAGACGGAAGGATTCAGATAACGAAGAGATCATTAAAACAAAAGATAGAAGAATACCTTCGATACTCCTCCCGCTTTGAACAGGAGGGATAGCAGCTTCGGCAGCCTCCTCCATACCCTCAGACACATCATTAGAGACATTTGCTGGTGTGACGATTATCAGTCGAGGGGCAGCGGCCACCACTTTAGGGACGGCAATCTCAGTTACCTGCTCCACCATCTCCAGGCCATCACCAGAAAGGTCCATTAAATCCACGGCCGAAAGGGACACCTCTTCAAGGTGAACGGGCACAAGGGGAACAGAATCCGCCAATGGAAGCTCTGCAACAGGAATAGCAACTGTAGCGACCTCCTCCACACCTACTGGTATCTCATCGGGGATATTTACAGAGTCCACGTTCAAGATGCTACTTGAGCCCAGATTCTCTGTCATGGCCGAAATTCCTGCGAAGTTTTACGAAGATAAGAAGACATAGAAAGCAAAACAAATTACTTGCCAAAAGGAAAATGCAGAAAACGTGCATACCGATACGCCAAGATGCCTCGAGTATAGATTTTTCAAACCGACGTTCTTTTTTAAGAAGGTACGCTCGCTGGGGTTCTAGGGTAGATTCATGGCCGCTGGTCCACAATGACAACTCATTTTCAGAAGCGGCTGAGATAAGCTTTTTGAGGGCTATCTCACCCCCTGCTCCAGAGGACCTATAAATAATCACCGTATAGATGGAGGATCTTCATAGAATATTACGGCAGGATGAACTCTTCGAAACGCGCATGTTTTCGGTCATATCCTGAGAACGCCTTATAGCCTCAGCCAATTATGCGGCTTACTCAGCAGATGAACCTGGAAAAAGAAGACTATCATCCGGCTCTTGCATAGATATTAGTTCATCTTGAACGATAGCTTGGATTCCATTAAAAAGTCAAGCAGATCGGTGACTGTCTTCTTCCTCCGCTTCGATCCGGAACTGGCGCTAGAAGATGATTGCTTCCTTCCCTTCGGCGCCTTGGTGCGACGTTGACCCACTTCGCCTCCAGTATCCTCTTTTGGCGGTGCTACCGATGATGACACTGCCATCGATGACGTCTCAACTGATGGAACTACTACCGACGCCTCATCAGAAGCCCTTGCCTGAGCTCTAGTGCGCATCGGCATACCAATTGTAGGTGGAGTCAGGCCCGCATCTACCGCCTCAGGAATAAGTAGGGCACCAGCATCCCTCAAAGGAGGGCGAACCATTGTCCGCGGTCGCGACGGGACTCCCATAGCCTGGATCGGGGTGGGAGCTCTATATCCAAAAAGTATCCTCCTCTCCTCAGCAATGATGGGACCAACTCGGTGGCGGTACCAATCTGTAAAAGCCCCTACACACCTTAGAATGTAGTCGGCCTCAGGGATCATGAAGTGAGAGCCAGTGTTCAGCCGCATGAAGTGATGAGTTCCGTCATGAATAACTTCCAAAAACAAGCTGGGCTCCACTATGAATGCCTCGAAGGGAACACCCTGGTTATAACCCAATTTCCGGGCAAAGCGGTGTGGATTATACCACATAAAAAGAACCGCATTGTTTTGACGGAACACCAAATAACCCGGTCTGATCGAATACAAGTGCATGGCTTCCCGAGGCTTCAAGGATGGTGCTCCCTCTTTCGATAAATCAAACAGCTGCTGAATAGGTCCCAAAGGAGCAGAGAGGACTCGATCATAGAATACCGTCCCGCCTTCGTTGGCATAAGGATTAAGCAACACACGAAGAGCCCCTAACTGAGTCGGATCAGGAGCAGAAGCGTCCACCAACCTCATGAGCCGTGGGAAGGTATAAGCATCATAAAAACTCGGTCTCTGGTGCACAACGAATGCCCCTAAAACGTGCATTTCAATCCACGACGTAAAATAATGAAGAGAGAAACTCACCACATCCACACCCGAGGTTGAGGTATTGGCCACAGTGCTCAGCCCATGGTACAAGTGCAATAACCCTGCAATGCCCACGGCTAGTCTTGTCCCTTCGGAAATGCGATGAGCAGGATAAATGACCGAGGCTCTCATAAAGCGACGATGCGTTGGAACGACAAACCAACTGAGCCAAAGGCTGATAAAACCGACGAAGAAAGTTTCTTCATCCATACCGGGAGCCGCAATCGACTCAAAAGGTACGGCCGTCAAGATTGGGATGTAAAACTGTGTCAAATCTTCTTCTCTGGCCGGTAGCTTATTTAGCCCAAACCCGAATGGGTCACTAATATTCGCGAACTTCGGAGCCTCCTTTGATAGGACGTCTCCACGAAGGAAGCAGGCGATAAAACTCCTAAAAGTGACGCCCTGTTCTTCTGACTCTGCGAACAGCTTCTCGAAAATACCCAGTGTCTTGATTAGACTTGGATACTTGTGACGGACGGCATTTTTAGTCGACAAGCCGTCAAGCGTAGCAGGAACAGTTGCGAATGCATACTCGTCAGGAGGCGGCAATTCTTCATAGGGCGCTCCCCTAATCGCCAAGCCGGAGATTTCGCGAAACTCTTCCAAAGAAATCGAAACTTCGCGATCCCCTAACAAGAAAGTGTTGGTGGGAAGATTCCATTGATTTAGGAAAGTTTTAACCCACCAGATATGGGGAGACTGATAATGAAAGAGAGACGCGTACATCGCCTGATAAAGCCCGACCTTCTGCAGTCGCGCACGATGAGTGGACAAGATATAACGAGCCCAGAGAAGATAGCCCGTTGGATGGCGAGGGATAAGCCCTATCTTATAGACTTGTCCCCAGGGCTGGGCTTCACCTTGGCAAATACGACGCCCTAAGATATCTATGGCTGGCAAGGGATGGTTTGGTATCTCAGTTGTCAATGGCTCAAGCCGGCCCGTAGGAGTCCAATCCAGCACCTCCACGGCAAAGGCAGTCTGCGGACGCTCCATCGGCAAGAATGGTGGAGAGGCTCCGTTGGCACCTCGCAAAGAAAGCCGCGGCGGCCCCGAATGATATGCCCGTACCAGGTTCCCCACAAAGCAGGTTGGTGCAATCCGGGTCATAAGCCCTAATCATTGCCATCGCTTCTTCGTCAGACGGTGATTGAGGAAAAGCAGCCTCCGAGCGGGTAAAAGGGAAGTATGGAAGAAAAGCCATTATTCCTGAAATAAAGGAGGGGAAAACTATTAATGAAACCCACACATGTATATATATATATATATATATATATATATATATATATAAAGACAGTGGAAGAAAACGACAAGCAGCTTATTTCATGGGACCATTGGATGCAAAACACATGGGCCCCACAAAATCAATATGGCGGCTCACTAATGATAAGGCAGGGTAATCATTATGAGAACAAAAGAAAGATTCTCAATTAATGAATAAGTGGATTTAAAACTTCTCTGTTCATTCCCCCAAGGAAAAGCCTATCATGAACTCTGTGCAAATCAAGCAAAATCTCTCCTAAAATTTTGTTGTCAAGAACAACTGGGGATAGAAATCCCAAGAGGTCTTCTTGTTAGAACTAAGTTCTCTGGGGGAATTAAATTCCTTTTGAACAGAGGAATTAAATTCCAAGAAAATTTTCAGAGCTAAGCTCTTTGGAATGGAATTAAATTCCAGAAGAAAACAAGTACCACCATCAATCCTCTGAGATCAGAAAAGCGCCTAACATTGGGGGTTTACTTCCTAAAGATCGTGCATTATTAGAGCTTGAAAAGATGAGTTCATATTAAAGGAAAAAAAACCCTTGGGGTGGATTTAAAATCCAAAGAGAATTTTATAAAAAAAATTCCTTGGCCGTTCAAGATCATTACCTGTAGAAAAGATTCTTTTTGGATAGAGTTAAACTCTGAAATTTTTTGAACAGAGAACTGAGCTCTGAGAAAGAGAATTAAATTCTCAAGGCAAGAAATTGAAAAAGGAAGAAGATGAAGGAATGGAGGCGTTGCTGATGAGATCGCTGCATTTATAGGACATGATAGGAAACGGTTCATCTATCCCTTTCCCTAGGCAAATCCAACGGCCACAAAGGTTACAACGTTGCACTCACGTGCAAATACGTGAGAACAACGCTGTGGGGGCATTTGTTCTCTCATAGGAATTGAATAAAATACAAATAAAGCGGCAAGGAAAACCCCCAAATAGGGCATCACGTGCTCACACGTGACCAGGCATCACGTGCAAACACGTGACCTTTTATGGGCAGATTCTATCCACGCCTGAATGCTTAATTGACAAAGTCACGTGCCCACACGTGATGGGCTCTTGAACCCACTGAATTAATAGAATTAAATTCTAATTAAATGCTTAATCAGTGGGGTCACGTGCCAACACGTGATGGGTTCCTGAGCCCTCTGAACTAATAGAATTAAATTCTAAATAATTGCTTAATCAGTGAGGTCACGTGCCAACACGTGATAGACTCATAAACCCTCTGAACTAATAGAATTAAATTCTAATTAAAGGGAATCAAAAACCCTAATTGGAAAAATATTTCCCTAGATCTTTCCAAACAAAAAAAAGATTGCACTCTGTAAAGTGGAGCACCGTTGGATTAAAAATCCAATGGAGATTAAAAATCATCAATTTATAGAAAGATTCTATACAAGAAAATATATTTCTAAAATTTTCCAGAAACAACAAATAAAATATCTTTTGGATTAAAAATCCAATGGTGAATAAAATTCACCGAATGATCTAAAAGATCATGTTGCTTATAAAATCAATCAAAAATCTTTCAATGAAAAATTGGCTGAACAAACTGATTCTTTTCTTTCTCCTATAAATAGGAGCCAAGAAGAGAAAAGAGGAAAAAACAACAAAAGGGATACAACAACAGAGAGAGAAAACAGAAGAGAAAAAAAAAGAGAATTTAATTCTTCAGAGAGAAAAGAAGATATTTTCAAAGAAAAAACTCTAGGTAAGGGAAGGAAGGAGATCATTCTATAAGCTCCCACAAAACAAAAGAGAATTTAATTCTCAAACCAAGAGTTTAACTCTTCTAAAAAGAACTTAGTTCTTTCTCTGATTGAAGATCTGCAAAAGCAGATCTTCATACAAGTTGAGAATTTAATTCTCATCTGGGAGATTCTGCCATGCAGATCCAAAATTTAGAGGGAGAATTGGGTTTAAAGAATTTAATTCTTTCAAACATATAGGAATTTAATTTCTCTAAATAAAATTAGGGTTTAACCCTATCAAAAGAATTTAATTCTTAAACAAGGGATTTAACTCTCCATGCACGTAAAATAGATCAGTACCCAACATGATCATGTGGTAATACGTGACCCCCCTTTTTTTAACCAGGAAAAGAGATTTCCCAAAGTGTTTAACACTTATTTAAAAAGGAAAAAGGAAAACAATAAAGACAGTTTCTCTTGTAGGGTGTATCACGTGCTCCCATGCGACCCTTAAAAATCTCCTCAAAACAAAAGGGAGTAAAGCCAAGGCATTTCACTTTCTGGCGTCTCACGTGCTCCCACGTGACCTTTGAACAAGCTCCTCAAAATAAAAGGGAGTAAAACCAAGGCAAAACAGATTTTCGGCGTCTCACGTGTTCCTACGTGACCCCTAGCAATTATCAAACAAATGAGGAGTCTATCCAAAGGCAATGCCCGCCTAAAGGATGTCTCACGTGTCTCCACGTGACCCTTGACAAACACCATTTTAAAAGAGAAAATGGGGTAAAACTGAAGGATTAATATCCAATACATGGATACCCATCACGTGCCCACACGTGATGGCCATAAAGATCAAGTGTTTAACACTTATATATTCTGGGAGTAAAATAAAAGAAACAAGGCCCAATCTTCAGGCGCCTCACGTGACCACTCGTAAGCGCTTCAGTTTTAGTGTTTAACACTACTTTAAGTGCCTCACGTGAGAGCACGTGAGCGCCGAATGTACTCTAGTATTTAACACTATATTCGAGCCAATCTTAGCCCAAATTAGCTAAGTCTTCCAGAGGTAAGATCCCTTGAAACTGAAACCCAATTATACTCTTGTCTTCCAAAAATTGATCATCCTACATGACATTCAAAGTAATTCCCAGAGCCTTCCAACCAATATTGGTTCAAGGGTACATCTCCTCACTTCTCTGATATATGTCGTTGTAATCCTTCAACGTCTTCAGAGAGGTGACGGGTCCCGATAACCAGACATTCCACGGACTGTAGAGTCCTTAAACTCATGGACTATGATGTCCTTAAACTTTACAGACTATGATGTCTCTAAACTACCATGGCATGTGGGGTCCTTAAACTCATAGACTATGATGTCTTTAAACTTTACAGACTATGACGTCTTTAAACTGGACCGCAAAGTCTCTACACTAAAACAATAGATCCCAAATGCTCTTTTGTTGGGTCTAAATGATCCTGTTAGGTAGATCTTAGTCTAAAATTAGACTAACGTATTCTTAACAAATGGTTAAGTTTATCTTAGTCTAAAAGTAGATTAACGTATCCTTAACAAATGTTTAAGTTGATGTTAGTCTCAAATGAGATTAACGATCCTTAAACCCAAACCAAAACCCAAATCTAAGAAAATACGGATTTGGACTAATCCACGCCCTACGGGCGACAACATAAATTTGTCTCCGTATACAATCCACGGGAAACCAAAAATAAAACAAAAATACATGATGTGAAGTGACCATCTGGAGAAGGAGAAAGTAGTTACCGCGATGCGGTAGCGTAATTAACTGCAGGGGCTTTCGCCTGCAGGAAAGAGCGTCCCCACAATAAAAAAACCCTTCAAATGAGGGGGAATCTGACGAAGTCTACTAAAACGGCCGTATCTGTCTAAACCTCCGATACACGGTGCCATAAATCAATTTGGCATCTTCGGAGAGGTGGACGGATAAAACCAAATAGCATCTGCCCCCAGATTCAGGCAAGACGTTTGTCTTCCCGGTTTCCGGCGGTGAACAGATTCTGGCACGCCCGGTAGGACCTTTTCCTTTTTCCACTCCACACTTCGTGTGTCGTGTTTCGCGAACGAATCGCGGTTTGCTATGGTTGCCCCTGGATTCGACGTACTAAGATTTGGTGTCTTACTCCGTGCAGAAAACAGAAGATCAATGGCTTCCAACTGCACAAATTGCAACAACTGCAATAACTCTCACTCCGTCTTCGTTGGAGGAGTGACCTACGGGCCTCAGGCGGCCTCCATTTTCACGATGCCGGTGGACTAGGTGACGCAAGCCACCACAGGGCTATTCTTTAGGACCATGCTCTCACCAATGAGCTTCAATGCTCCATTTCCATCGCAAGAAGCTCCGAAGAAGTTGGTCTTTGATCGACTTACAACTACCGCGGCCCCTCTCAATGGGTCGCCCAAGTCCAATGTCTCAGTTTTCAACAGACTGGGCCAAAGCTCAAATGGGCCCGTAAAGAAGCCCGCGATACCTGAAGCGGACATCCCAAAGTGGATAGCCATCCCTGCTCCAGTGAAAGAAGTTGTCAAAGTGGCTTCTCCTGTTAAAAGATCAGTCTTTGCTAGACTGTCCGTTCCGAATCCCGTTTCGGGTGAGATCACCATAGCTGCTTTCCCTACCCAAGGGTCAGTCTTCGACAGGTTGGGCGCTTCTTCTCCGCGGACGTCAGTCTTCAAGAGGCTGTCACCGGCAACAACCCTTCACCAGAGCAGGGGCATGATGAAGCCACCCCCGTAGCTGAGCCAATACTGTCTGCAAGGCATGCTCGACGTCGCTACTGACGCCGAGTGTGGAAAGCTGGGGGCAATTCCCCTTCCGGACTGACTCCACCAACTCCGATGGTGGAAATCGATGCTGCTATTCCAACTGGGAACTGCTTTGAACCGGTTAGGAGGGTGCGCAAGAACTCTCCGACGGTCGTGCTGAAAAGAAATCTTCCACCTATGGGGAACGTTATAAAGGTGAAGCCGGGGCAGGCCCCTCAGCGGCTGTCCTCTACAATTCACAAGGTCTGGCGACAGGTCCAAAACTTGGTGATCACTCAAGACTACTCCCGCCGATCGAAAAAGATGAAAGTTCGGCAAGAGAAGGACCACCCTGTTGTACCGCAGAAGGTGTCGTCTACTTGGGTGACCGCTGCAACGGCCCCCTCAACTTCGACCGCTCACAAAAGAAGAAGACTGGAGAAAATCCACGTGTCTACGACGAAAGGCACTGAACCTAAATGCCCCAAGTCTGGGGGCATGGTGGTGCACACTGTTTATATGGCATCCGGAAAAAAGGATAGCCATATTTCTATGGGCCATCGACCACTCACCAGATCCGTAACAAAGGCCTAGGAGCAACAACAAAAACTCCAGGAAATGTTAACACAGATGGTCGTACACACTGGGCCAAAAGAAAGCCCGGAAACGTCGTCAGAGCAGCGTCATGAATAAGAAACTGATGCTGAGTTCCTCCACAGAATCCTCGAGAAGAAGGATAAAGGGGCAGCGGAACAAGCTGCCAAAATAAAACGAATGGCGTTTTTATTCCAAGACATGCTCGGGATAATGTTACAGCCAGATGCTCCAGCTGAAGACCCTCCGATTATCCTCGAAGACGACCGAGGGGAGACGTCAAACCCCCTCCCTGCTTGTTCAGCACCCAAGGAGGAGACCATCTCCAAAGCCGTCCTGGATGACTATATTGCTCAGCAAATACGAGCTCATCAGGCGAGCAAAGTGGCCGGGTAGATTGTTAAGACTGGATGACCCTATCCGGGTTGGTACGACCAAATAAAGTACCCGCCGGGATATACGATCCCTAAATTCCATGTATATAAGGGGACGGGGAATCCACACCAGCACGTTGCTCAATTCAGAGCCTTGTGCGGTAATACTTGGGGTCACGACAAACTGCTGCTTCGCCAGTTTGTTGGCAGCTTGTTGGAGACAGCGTTTGAATGGTACTCCGAGCTCCCAAACGACTCCGTTAATACATTTGCAAAAATGGAGTTGCTGTTCACACAAAGGTTCGCAAGCACTAGCGAGCGCACCCCCATCACAACATTAATTAACGCCAGGGTGAAGCCGGGCGAAACATGGGTGCAGTACGCGATACGGTAGCGGAATCTATGGTCGAAGTGCGAGTGGGCATGTTCATGGGTACTCTTGATCCGCAGGCGACCATATCCCAGTGCTCACTGTGATGGAAACATTAAGCTGATGGATACCTACCCTAGATGAAGTTGGTCTAACGCTTTCCCACTGTAAAGTTTGTTCAGCGAGATCTTCCAGGAATTGCCAAGCTTCCCCATCGTCTTTAGACATGAAATGGCATTGACAAATGGTTTCAAGCATCTGCTTTGTCGCTGGAGTAACACCCTCATATATAATTCGACAAAGGTCCTATCTATTAATTCCATGATGAGGGCATTGGACTAGAAGATCTTTAAACCGTTCAAAGCATTTTCAAAATGGTTCGTTGGAAAGTTGGGTAAACTGGTTAATCTCGCTTCGAACACGGGCAGTTTTATGATTAGGATAAAATTTCTTAAAGAATGCTATATCGAATTCATCCTAATTGGCAATAGAGTGTGCGGCAGTGTTATAAAGCCATTTTTCTGCTAGATTGCACAAAGTAAAAGGGAGAAGATGTAAGCGCATAGCATCCACAGAAAGTTATGACGTACCTATCATTGCGCATACATTTTCGAATTTGGTGATAAAAACGTATGTGTCTTCTGACTCAAGCCCGTGAAATTTAGGCAATAAGTTGATGAAGTGGGGTTTAATTTTAAAATTATCTCCATTGGCCGGTGGAATAGATAGATAAATAGGAAGGGGACCACATATAGGGTAACATCTCTCTTGGAGAGAGATACGCGGTGGATTCTGCGCACCTACGGGTGGTGGCAGGGTGGTATTATAATCAGATGGAGAACCGTCCATCTCGGTTGATGTGGTGGGTGGAGGGGAAAAAGAGATGAAGAAGTACCGACTTCGGAGTTGATAGCAGAAACGCGGACAAGACGGGCACTAGAATCCCGTGTCCAACTGACCATGTACTAAGCGGGTTTAGCGCACGTGGCGGCATGTATGAATGATTTAAAAATGGTTTGTTTTGAAAAGTGTTGGACGTGAGACAAATCACACAAAAAAATGCACAAACAACGCTAGAACTAAGGTCACCTAGGTCAAGTCACTAGACCGCTCCTAGACTTCCAAAGGACAAGTCGCAGGATCAATCCTCTACCACCTCTTTATAACTCTTGTGGCCAGGTAAGTGCTAGATAACTGGAAGGTATCCGCTATACGAATTACTGAAAATAGTGGGCCTAATTAAGTAACCACTTGCCTAGACACACTTCCCTAGACACCACAAAAGAAATGCGGATAAGCGATAAATTACCCAAGACCTTCTTCTGTCCTAATTGAGCGCGACGGTCCTTAGAGTTTTGGTCTAGATATATGTTTTAATTAATATAGGGTTATACTGATGCTCATTTTGTGATTTGTGGGGCTTAGGAAAGGTGATGAAATCCCTACCTAATCTGAATTTTGGTCTTGCCCCCTTAAGGTTCGTTTTTTAAAATATGCCCACACAAACCAATTACAAAACACGCAAAAAGACTTTTAAGCGGCGATATTTTGCGAAGAATCCTGCAGAAAATAAAATTATTGGATCTCAGAGGAGAGATAAAGATATGAAGTATACAAGAATATTTTAGATCCCCAACTCAACAAGACCGCCGCGGTTCTGCGGCTAATTGCTTGCTTCCACCGTGGTTCCGCCGCGCTTTGACGTGTTCGTTTGCTGAATTTTCTTCTGTGGTCTCCTTTACCCCTCTGGGATTTGATGAATGTCTCTGAATCTTTATCTCCTCAATCTAGTGACTCCAGATTCCTTCGCAAAAAATCGCACAATAATCATTAAATACACAATTTGCTGTTTTGTTTTATTTTTATGATATGGATCGAATAAGAATTCAACATGAATAGCAAGAAAAAAAATTACTTATGTATCTCCGGCAACGACGCCATTTGATTGATATGTGAAAAGTGTGTGTAGTTAACCGCAATTAATAACGGTGTCGCGTGTAGCTAGCCGAGATGAGTACAGGTCGTCCGCAGGGATGTGTGGAACTTTTAATCATGTTTTAGACGAGTTGAATGAAATATAAGAAGAAAGGAGAATGTATTCTAGATTTATGTTAAATACGGATGTAGAATTTATAGTTTTAAGATCTAATTTAAATACGGATATAGATTTTATAGGGAAAAGGCTTGTAGGTTCGTTAGGATTTAGTAGTCATGGATGACTAATAAAGATGACTCATTTTATCTTTTGATAGATTTAAAACTAGATTGATAGTGATGAATGAGAATTAGGGTTCTTAGAAGAAACTAGGGTTTTCCCACTATTGACCCTTGTCCCTTCATTGTTCTCTATTTATGTCTAGCCCTTAACAAAACAATTGTTAATCTGATATAAAATCGCGGTCAAGACTATCAATAAATTGATAGCGCGTCGGATTAGGATGTTAACGATTCTTTTGCTAAAGTTTATAAACTTCGTAAGACGTAAAAGAAATTAAAACATTTTCTCATCCATTATTCTACCCTAATCCTACGAACTCTATCAAGCGGAGAATTACTCGCGATTGATGGAGATATAAGAAGAAAGGATAGAGAAGGAAATCATAATGCAGAAATTAAATTCGATGAGAATAAAACAGCTACCTTTATTAATCAGCTAAATCAATTACACTTTTGATCCTTTAGAAAATGAAATACAAAACACTAGCTTACTTCTCGATCTATCTTGAAGGAGGCAGATGAACAGCTGATTGATCAACCAGAATGCATGAGTCGACTTTGACTTCGTGATCTCTTCGGTTTGATGATTTTCCAAGTGAGGCTCTCGGTCCTTTATACGGTCCCAAAACCAGAAACCCTAGATTTCATAGGTTAAGATATGTTGTTAAGATCATGATCCTGAAATCTCACATCGTACGGCCACTAAAGCGCCGCGGATCCGCCGCCTTTACCCCTATTTGGCCACCCTTCCGCTGTGGTTTGGTGGAGATAGGGTTTGGGATTTTTTCTGGTATTTTGTGTTGATATTTGGATATTCCCTAAATGTCTAGATTCTGAAAATAATGCTCTGGGTCTCTGCCGTTGCTAGATCTCGTGATTTGCTTCAATATTTTGGATGATTCGATTCCGATATCTTGATTTAACCCGGATCTCCTTGATTCCGAACCCGAGCTAATATCTGCACAATATCTCAAATCAAAGTGTTAGTAATATTTGGTGTATTTGAGATATTATCCTAACCATTTTATATGATATTATATTTTAAGAATATTTATTAGGGATATTGATAAGATATGCATATTTAAATTACTAAAATATTGTAACAACCCTAATTTTCTTATACACTTTTCCATACAAATTTTTATATCGTTTTTTTTTCAAAATCCTTAAAGGGGTATTTATTGCCTAAGCATAAGACTTAAGTAATTAATTAGCAATTTAATTACAAGCAGGAGCTTGTAGCTCATTGGTAATACCTTACATTGCGGAACCAAGCCACCTGAGTTCAAATCCCATGCCCCACATTATTTTTAATATTTATTTTGTTTTAAATTTTATAGAAGCCCAACAGTCAACACGTGATAACTCCAGATTTTCCCACTATACCCACAAAACTAAATGCACCAGAGGCTTAATCAGGCGACTCCCCACCTCCCGACACATCGACTCGACCGGTCGACTCCCTACCTCCCGACTCCTCGACTCGGCCGGACCGCCGAGTCGTCAACTTGGGAAAGTGGCCTCCCCTACCCCCCTGCATACTTTAAATCTCCAGACCACTTCCAGAGAGCTCATTATATCCTATTTACTTCAATTTTTAATGATTTTTAATACATTTTACAATTTTTTTAAATTAAAACCCTACATCTACCCTAATCCTAGCCTAACCCAATAAATACACCACTACCCTCTACCCTCTCACCCCAAAACTCTGAGCCAACTCTCTAAAATTTCCAAGAAACCTTGTGTACTTTGAAAACGAGCATGAAGCGAAGCTACGGCGAATTTTCCGGCGAACTTCCGACGACCATTCTAGGAGCTCCCGGCGACGAAGCGACGCACCGGCGACTCCTCCCGTTCCACCTCTCTTTCTTTGTTGTCCTAAACCCGTAAGTCCCTAAATTCTACCTCTCTTTTCTTTTCTAAAATACGGATTTACAAAACCCGACGGAATCGAAACCAATCCGATTTCCAATTCGGTTGCTTTATAAAACTTCACTTCTCATTAATACAATTATGCTTAAACTCTCTCATGTTGACTATTAAACACTAATCAACCAAATTGATCAAGTTTCATATCACAAAATAATTGCTAGTTCCTTTTACCGTATTTTTTTCATTTAAATACCACATAGTTCCTTTTGCGACATTTAAACCATTAAACTTGTTATACCTTTAAGTAGATCATGAGGTAACGACCTACCTCCTCACACACTCATATGCAACATAGAATACGGAAAATCGACATCTTTACAAATAAATAACCTTTGAGCTAATAAAAAAATATCTAGACTCAGCCAATTAAGGACTGTCGCACTCATTAGGACAGAGGAAGGTTGAGGGCATTCAGTCGTTTATCTAAACCTGACTTTGTGGTAAAGAGGCGATTTGAGAGATATCTCACAACTTATCGCTTTAGACCAGTTAAGAGCAGTCTAGCTGACTTAGGAGACCCTAGAACATAGAATACGGAAAAAACAATATCTTTACAAATAAATACCATAATTAATAAAACCGTTTTTCCTTAATGATTAGTATTTATACAAATCTTTGCAAAGCGCCGCTACAACCCATTTGGGGAACCCGTTCGGGATGGTGCGGATTATCGCACATTCTCGGGCTTAGTAGTGCGAGATGCAGACCTTCGTAAGGAGCATTCGGTCTCGAAAGATTTAAAATACGACATCTTAAGAAAAACGAGATTTCTAGAATATAATATATATATTAAAATTATTTTCAAATAAATATATGTATATGTAACATTAAAATATTATTTTGAATTATTATAAATATTCCAACTCTTTTCAAAAATCACAAGAATCATTTTACACTAAAATACCATGAATTCCATACAAATCAATATTACAAATAAATACCTTTATGAAATTAGGATATTTGCACTAGAAATATCACAATATAAAATATACATTCATTACAACTCTAAAGACGAATAATAAATACTTGGGGTGTATTTTGAAAAGTATATAAAAGTATTTTTTTACATAAAACCCCCTCAAGTTCTATAAATTACCCTAAGGACCCTAGCAAATATAGGTTTAAGCGGGACCAATCTCTTGAGCCTCAGGGAGCCGGAGAAGTGGGTGCTTGCCTATCTAAGGTAGACAACTTAACAACGGTGTTATCAATACAGTAATCGTCTTTGAAAAAGACACAAATCCTGCCGTCCGTGTGCAGCGGTTACCGATAACATCAAAACAATCAGGACTAAAATATACTTTTCTAATTGTCAGACTCAGAGTGAGTCTCATTATAATCTGATTTGAATATGATTCAAGTACAATCTACAATCTACAATCTACAATATTCCAATTCAATATGAATTCATGAATCCATTATACAACTTGACTTAACCGAACCATGGATATACATTCCTTTTACATGATTCTACGGTTACATCCGTTTACTGATATCATGGTTTCGGTCAGTCATACAATTATACAATCAATAAAATTTACAATGCAATACAATACAAACAAGACATCTCGGGGGTTTAAGGGGTAGATTGGTACGGAAGGTGTTAGAAGTGGCACGAGACAGTAAGACTTAATACACCTAACATGAATCTGTTGGATATAGTGACCTCAAAGTCAATTATTGGACCGCAGGTACGTGATTCCAATGATTGAGGGAGGACCTATACCGATAGGACAGTCTTGCTCGAGATGATAGTATGCAATCTGGTTTGTCTTTATCATCGTGTACATGCTTTAGTTCACTATTGCATGTTGATAGAGCCCATAGGATTCCTGCTTGACTGCCAGCAGTATGATGGCGATCATATACGTGGGAGCTGGGGTCTATAAGCACATCCTTAAATAGTCCCTAGTCGAGGGAGTTTCGAGACAGGGCATCGATACTGTAGAGTAAACTAGTGTACACAGTCGAGACCCCGACGAGGGGCGGTGGCCGGTCTCACAAGCCATTGGTGTCAGTTGGTTCACCTAAGATGTATACAGGTGCTCATTGGGTTATGAGTACACCGGACATGACTCGCCGGGAACATGCTGGTTGGTATTATACATATCGTTAGATAGCAGTTCCCAGGTGACATGTGTACAGGTTAGTCTGTCGACTTGAGATCGTCATTTGTCTCGTGTGAGTTCACTGTGCTTTGATTACTACCCTACCATGGCTCAAAGGAGTCATGCAAGCAGGTTTTTGTTGGGTACAGTCCCGAGCCACATGGAGGCAGTGAACGGATCGTCAGGAATTCGTTACGGGATTATTTTAGGAGTTGCCAGTTTCCTTTTTCCGTCTAAAAACGTCTTGATCCACGTTCATTTATTGTGAAGCTTTAACCCTGACCTTGTCAATTCTTTGCCATTCTTTTGCACTGAAATCTGAGCATGAATGGTGGCAACATTTAATGGGTAAGGGCAAGGGAAAGCAAAGGGGGGCAGCATGGGCTCTGGGGGTCCATCTGCAATCCCGCCAGCTTTGAATAATGCAGGGGGTTTTATGTGGTGAGTAGGAGATTTTCACAGGGAAGGATTCTCTTGGCTTAGCACATTTCTTCTCTTGGTTTTAAAAATGAACTCCCAAGATCACAACTCATGATCTATCCTTGGCAAAAACCACAGTGAGCATTTTCTTTCCCTGGGGATGCTGGCCGAGCCCTTTTATGTGTTTCTTCATTTGCAAATGCCCTTGGCTTCACAAGCAATTTTCCATATGCTCACTTGCTTATCTCACTTGGAAACTCCAATTTACCTCTACCCAATCGCTTGGGTATCTTGAGATAAAAAATCCTACACTCTCTCTACTTCATTCTTAGACATGTCGCCTAGCAAACTTCATATCCGAGTTGCCTCGGTACAAAGGCGGGAGCCCGTATAAAGATTCAATGACGTGGTGCCACTTCGACGTGCGAGATCAAGGAGCGGACTTCGTCGGCGCAGCAACGGGAGTTTGGTGTGGAGATTAAAGACCGAAGGACACGGATCGATCGGTATAATCTTCTAACTCCTTTTACAATTTGCTAGTTTATGGTTAATGAAACGATCCGGGCATTTGGGTTGCGGTAGAGCCGGTTCTGTAAAAAGTTTTTGTTCCGCATCTGGCGTCGGTTAGTCGGCCGGAGCGCTGCCGTGGCCCAACAGAATCCAGTTGCTGTTGTACCGTGGCATAAACGGTTTCTTGTACTATACTTGCCTCTAGTCTCTGGCATATAGAGACTCCTCTCGTATACACTGGCATTCTTCTATACCAAACTACAAACAACAGCGTTAATACAACATTACAACAATATAATACAACTTTAAAAGATATCTTCTTATTCTGTCTATTCTACTTTCCTCTTTAATTTTGGGACTTACCAAGCGACCTGTTCGCTGACGACATTCTATTTCTTTCTTCTTTGAATGTCGTCAGGTGATTTGGACCCGTCAGAGATCGAGCCCACTGCTGAGGACTTGGACCAGTTCAGTGAAGACCCCGAGCTCTAGTCATTATACACTTTCCATTCAGTACTTTTATTTTTGTTATGTCATTGTTTAGGCATTGATTTTTATTCAGTTGTATTTACTTTTCATGCATTGTACAAAAAAATGTTAATAAATAAAGTTGTTGTTCAGTTTATATCTCATGTCTCTTGTGTTTACTTTTATATTGTTTAGATACGCTTAGCGTATTTACTTCACAGTAAATACGTAGCGGATCAGTCCCGTCCCCTTCGCCGTATACCGGGAAGCGGGGCGTGACATGTTTTGTTGGTGGCCCATGCAGGCCAGAGCTGTATGAAACTCTATCATGCAGTTCTGTTCTGCTTGAACAACCTAAGCAATATAACACAATAACCAGCAACTAAAATATTCTTTACAATCATATTCCTTGAATCTTACAATTTCATATTCTTTGAATCATATACTTTGAATCTATCCTAACCTAAAATTCCCTCACCTCTTTTACAATCTTACCAAAACCTTCGCATTCTTTCATTCCTTCACACATTTTTCACATTTTTAAAACCCTTGCACCACCTTGTTATTTTTCATACTGTCAGTACACCAGCACCAAACTTCCCTTGGATTTGTTACACTTTCCTTTTACAAATTTCGAGGACGAAATTTTTATAAGGATGGTAGAATGTAACAACCCTAATTTACTTATACACTTTTTCCATACAAATTTTTAAATTGTTTTTTTCAAAATCCTTAATGGGGTATTTATTGCCTGAGCACAAGACTTAAGTAATTAATTAGCAATTTAATTACAGGAAGGAGCTTGTAGCTCATTGGTAATACCTTGCATTGCGGAACCAAGCCACCTGAGTTCAAATCCCATGCCCCACATTATTTTTAATATTTATTTTGTTTTAAATTTTATAGAAGTCCAACAGTCAACACGTGATAACTCCGGATTTTCCTACTATACCCACAAAACTAAATGCACCAGAGGCTTAATCAGGCGACTCCTCACCTCCCGACACCTCGACTTGGCCGGGATCGACCGAGTCGGCCGACGGACCGGCCGACTCGGGCCGGAGCCGCCGGCAGGGCTCGGCCGGACCGCCGAGTCGTCAACTTGGGAAAGTTGGCTCTTGGCCTCCCCTACCCCCCAGCATACTTTAAATCTGCAGACCACTTCCAGAGAGCTCATTATACCCTATTTACACCAATTTTTAATGATTTTTAATATATTTTTCAATTTTTTAAAATTAAAACCCTACATCTACCCTAACCCTAGCCTAACCTTATAAATACACCACTACCCTCTACCCTCTCACCCCAAAACTTTGAGCCAACTCTCTAAAATTTCCAAGAAACCATGTGTAATTTGAAAACGAGCAAGAAGCGAAGCTACGACGAATTTTCCGGCGAACTTCCGACGACCATTCTAGGAGCTCCCGGCGACGAAGCGATGCACCGGCGACTCCTCCCGTTCCACCTCTCTTTCTTTGTTGTCCTAAACCCGTAAGTACCAAAATTCTACCTCTCTTTTCTTTTCTAAAATACGGATTTACAAAACCCGACGGAATCGGAACCAATCCGATTTCCGATTCGGTTTCTTTATAAAAGTTCACTTCTCATTAATACAATTATGCTTAAACTCTCTCATGTTGACTATTAAACACTAATCAACCAAATTGATCAAGTTTCATATCACAAAATAATTGCTAGTTCCTTTTACCGTATTTTTTTCATTTAAATACCACATAGTTCCTTTTACGACATTTAAACCATTAAACTTGTTATACCTTTAAGTAGATCATGAGGTAACGACCTACCTCCTCACACACTCATATGCAATATAGAATACAGGAAATCGACATCTTTACAAATAAATAACCTTTGAGCTAATAAAAAAAATAAAAAAAATATCTAGACTCAGCCAATTAAGAACTGTCGCGCTCATTAGGACAGAGGAAAGTTGTGGGCATTCAGTCGTTTATCTAAACCTGAATTTGTGGTGAAGAGGCGATTTGAGGGATATCTCACAACTTGTCGTTTTGGACCAATTAGGAGCAGTCTAGCTGACTTAGAAGACCCTAGAACATAGAATACGGAAAAAACAATATCTTTACAAATAAATACCATAATTAATAAAACCGTTTTCCCTTAATGATTAGTATTTATACAAATCTTTACAAAGCGCCGCTACAACCCATTTGGGGAACCCATTCGGGATGGTTCGGATTATCGCACATTCTCAGCCTTAGTAGTGCGAGATGCAGACCTCCGCAAGGAGCATTCGGTTTCGAAAGATTTAAAATACGACATCTTAAGAAAAACGAGATTTCTAGAATATAATATATATATTAAAATTATTTTCATATAAATATATGTATATGTAACATTAAAATATTATTTTGAATTATTATAAATATTCCAACTCTTTTCAAAAATCACAAGAATCATTTTACACTAAAATACCATGAATTCCATAAAAATCAATATTACAAATAAATACCTTTATGAAATTAGGATATTTGCACTAGAAATATCACAATATAAAATATACATTTATTACAACTCTAAAGAAGAATAATAAATACTTGGGGTGTATTTTGGAAAGTATATAAAAGTATTTTTACATAAAATCCCATCAAAATCTATAAATTACCCTAAGGACCCTAGCAAATATAGGTTTAAGCGGGACCAATCTCTTGAGCCTCAGGGAGCCGGAGAAGTGGGTGCTTGCCTATCTAAAGTAGACAACTTAACAACGGTGTTATCAATACGGTAATCGTCTTTGAAAAAGACACAAATCCTGCCGCCCATTTACAGCGGTTACCGATAACATCAAAACAATCAGGACTTCAATTTACTTTTCTAATTGTCAGACTCAGAGTGAGTCTCATTATAATCTGACTTGAATATAATTCAAGTACAATTTACAATCTACAATCTACAATATTCCAATTCAATATGAATCCATGAATCCATTATACAACTTGACTTAACCGAACCATGGATATACATTCCATTTACGTGATTCTACGATTACATCCATTTACTGATATCATGGTTTCGGTCAGTCATACAATTATACAATCAATACAATTTACAATACAATACAATACAAACAAGACATCTCGGGGTTTAAGGGGTAGATTGGTACGGAAGGTGTTAGAAGTGGCACGAGACAGTAAGACTTAATACACCTAACATGACTCTGTTGGATATAGTGCCCTCAAAGTCAATTATTGAACCGCAGGTACGTGATTGCAATGAGTGAGGAAGGACCTATACCGATAGGACAGTCTTGCTCGAGATGATAGTATGCAATCTGGTATGTCTTTATCATCGTGTACATACTTTAGTTCACTATTGCATGTTGATAGAGCCCATAGGATTCTTGCTTGACTGCCAGCAGTATGATGGCGATCATATACGTGGGAGCTGGGGTCTATAAGCACATCCTTAAATGGTCCCTAGTCGAGGGAGTTTCGAGACAGGGCATCGATACTCCAAAGTTGACTAGTGTATACAGTCGAGACCCCGACGAGGGGCGGTGGCCGGTCTCACATGCCATTGGTGTCAGTTGGTTCATCTAAGATGTATACAGGTGCTCATTGGGTTATGAGTACTAGTTGGAATTATACATATCGTTAGATAGCAGTTCCTATTCCCCCCCGAAAGACGCGACGGAGACGCAGTGAACGTCTGGCCTGAATTTCGGGGCTGATGCTAATTGGTGCTATCCGTCCACCTCTCCGAAGATGCCAAGTTGATTTATGGCACCATGTATCGAAAGTTTAAACGGATGCGGCCGATGTAGCAGACTTCGTCAGATTCCCCCTCGTTTGAGGGGTTTTTGATTATGGAGACGCTCTTCCCTGCAGGCGCAAGCCCCTGCAGTTAATTATGCTACCGTATTGCTGTAACAACTTTCTCCTTCTCCGGATGGTCACTTCGTGTCGTGTGTGTTTGTTTTGTTTGTGGTTGCCCGTGGATTGTATACGGAGACTAATGTATGTTGTCGCCCGTAGGGAGTGGATTAGTCCAAATCCATATTTTCTTAGATTTGGGTTTGGGGTTTGGGTTTAAGGATACGTTAGTCTCATTTTAGACTAAGATTAACTTAAACGTTTGTTAAGGATACGTTAGTCTAATTTTAGACTAAGATCAACTTAAACATTAGTTAAGGACACGTTAGTTTAATTTTAGACTAAGATCTACTTACCAGGATCATTTAGATCCAACAAAAGAGCATTTGGGCTCTATTGTTTAGTTTAGAGACATTTCGGTCGATTAGTTTAAGGACATTTCGGTCCATTGTTAGTTTAAGGACATCTCGGTCCAATGTTAGTTTAAAGACATCACGGTCAAGGTTAAGGACATCATAGTCCATGAGTTTAAGGACCCCACAGTCCGATATTAGTTTAAAGACATCACAGTCGAGGTTAAGGACATCATAGTTCATGAGTTTAAGGACCTCACAGTCCGATGTTAGTTTAAAGACATCACGGTTGAGGTTAAGGACATCATAGTCCTTGAGTTTAAGGACCCCATAGTCCAATGTTAGTTTAAAGACATCACTGTCGAGGTTAAGGACATCATAGTCCGTGAGTTTAAGGACCTCACAGTCCGATGTTAGTTTAAAGACATCACGGTCGAGGTTAAGGACATCATAGTCCATGAGTTTAAGGACCCTACAGTCCAATGTTTAGAGACGTCATAGTCTATGAAATGTGTGGCCGTCGAAACCCGTCACCTCTTTGAAGAAGTTGAGCAATTACAACGACAAATATCAAAGGAATGAAGAGATTTACCCTTGAACCAAGGTGAGTTGGTTGAAGGAGCAGATATGCTCAGTTCAAGATAAGTTGAGGACTTATGGCCAGAATTGGGCTAAGTCCAAATAAATTGTTTAACATTTTTTTTGTTCTGGCTATTAAGCCTTTATTTGGGCTCGGCCCTTTTAATAATGCTAAGCATTGGGTTCTGACATCTTTTGTCTTCATCAGAACAAATTGTGTTCTGACAATGCGCCACGTGGCGCGCCAGGCGCTTTGCGCCAGTTAAAGAGCGCATTGCGCTTCTATCAGGTAGCGCACACGAAGAGGACACATGTCGCGTTTAGCGCTAAGCGCTAGTTTATTAGCGCATTACGCTTTTAATTTATGAGCGCTTTGTGCTAGTCTGTTGGTGCGCCAGTGAGTGACACGTGGCGCGCTTGGCGCTGAGCGCCAGCCCATGAGCGCAGTGCGCTGTTTCAGAAGCGCGAAGCGCGAAGCGCAGATTGTGTCTTTGGCTGACACGTGGCAGGTTTTGGCGCTGAGCGCCTGTCCCATGAGCGCAATGTTAGTGTATATGCCCTAGGGGCCATTATTGTATCATACTGGCTTGTATATTACTTAATGGAAGCTTGGGATATCACAGTTATATTAACAGTCTTGCTAAACATGGTAGTATGCTACTTGGTTTATATCTATCTTAATATTTGTGTACGTATTGATAGAGCCTTTAGGATCTTGCTTGACAACCAGCGTTGTGATGGCAGTCACACTAGTGGAGGCTGGGTAGTCTACAAGTACATCCTTTTTCAGGTCCCTAGTCGTAGGATTATCGAGACAGGGCATCGATACTCCGGAGTAGACTAGTGTGTACGCTTCTTATCCCAGTTGGGGAGATGGTCTGTCCCACAGCCATCAGTACATCATACTGGAGATAGTATACAGGTGCTCATTGGGTTACGGGTACACCGGATAGGACTCGTAGGGAACTGTTGGTTGGTTTTATACCTGTCATCAGTTAACAGTTCCCAGATGACATGAGTACAGCATAGTCCGCAGACTTGACACTGCTGCTTCGCCTCGAGTGTGTTCCCACTGTTCTTAGATTGCTACCCTACCACGGCTCAAAGGAGTCGTGCAAACATGTAGCAGTTGGATGCAGTCCCGAAGCACTTGGAGGCAGTGGCAGTTAGATAGGATTCGTCTCTCCCTGTATTGGGAGTTGATATCGCGCTGTGTCTGGAGAGCCATTACGCAAAGTCCCTGGCCAGGGAAAGCGAGATTTACTGGTAGGTTTTCCAGTAGTTTCTCAAGGTGTAATGGGCTTCGCTCCGACACGACTTATACCACTTTTAGGGGACTGACGCTTGCCGCCCTAGGTCCGATATGCGATAGTCCTAGACGAACAGACCGGACTGTACGGAGATTGTCATATCAGGCTCAGTAGGAGTTCGGATGGGTTTCCTCATCGGCCTTCTTATCGACATCTACCTGGGGACCGTTACGTACAGCTAGTGCCGCTTGCGGTCTGTGGTTAAACCCACTGCCAGCGTAGTAGTCGAGTCTTTAGAGTCCCACACAGAGAGTTTCCTTGCTTCGGGCGAAACGATATAGAGGTCGTATGGTTTTACGACAGGGTTCGGACGCATACGTGTTTTTACGCACGTACGATGTTCGGACAGTTTTTACTAGCGGGCTTTGGTTTAAGACAGATTCTAGTATCGGATTATTGGATTTATACAGTCTAAAGTTTTTCCGTGTTTTCACGGATAGGAGGGGTGTTCTCGTAAATTGTCGAGAAGCTTCTAGAAGGATGATGACTTGGAGGCTAAGGTGGCATTTGCATTTATTGATTTAGTGACTCATTTGTGTGATTCATCCATGGAGTTAATGATGCATTTAATGACTAATGACTCATGAGATGAATCACACAAAGTGAATAAATGAAGCATGGTTGATAAATCATTTGATTATTCATTTAATAAATCATTATGCTTTATATATTCAAGATGAGATATTATTTCATTTCATTCTCACTCTCACCTTCTCTCTCCTCAAGCTCTCTCTCTTCAAACCCTAACCCTAACCTCTCATGTAGTGAGAGCAAGGGATAGCAAGACTTATTAATCCCTAATCACACTCTATATTCCCTAGGTTGCTTTGATTAGCACTTTGAGTAACCTAGTTTCCTCAAGTTAGAGGCAAAGCTTGGAGTAGTAGCTTTCGGGTGGATCTTCTATTACAAAGAGGAGGCCGATGAGGAGGTGGTTAACGAGAAGAAGAAGGACTAGGTTCATTAGGTATAATTTTCTTTCATAGTAGCTAATTCCTTCTATGATAATGTTAGTTAGAGTTTGGCAAAGATCCGTACGGTTAGTCGATGTTAGTTTAAAGAAAAAGATTGTTTTTCATATTTTCGCCTCCCCGCAACTCGTAGGGTGTACAACGTCGACTTACAGTGGTATTAGAGCCTCGCTAAACCATAACTAACTTGTTAGCAAAGTCGTTAGAAATTCGATCGCGAAACGAACCGGAAAAATCATCATTTTCACAAAGTGTCTGTCGATTTTAAAACGGGGTCTAAAATTTTTTCAGGGACCCTTAAAATTACAAGCAGGGAATTATAAGAATACTGGAGAAATTTGAGTTCCTGACTCGGCCAAACAGCCGCGGAACCGCGGCCGATCCATGCGATCCGCCGCGGAACCGCGGCTGAGTTGAAGCCGAGTCACCCCAAAATTCCCCAGTAACTCTTCTGTGTTAATTTTGGTATTTCTGGGATATTTTGTTTCTGCTCAAGTCTCAGGTGCACAAAGAAGTTTTTGGAGTAGAATCATTTGCGTTTGCTCGATCGAAATTCTACGATATTTGACTAATTAGATTATATCTGTGATTTGTATAATGTGTTCGTAAACCCCCCTAACTGCTAGTATGTCGGTTGGCAGGGGGTTGCACATTTCTGTAATGATTTTACTGTTTGTGTTTATGAACTTAATTGGATCGTTGTGATGATTAGCCGGGGTTTGAGATGGGTTTTTATATTCATTCATTCGATGTAAATTGTAATATGATGTAATATTCTTTTGCGGCGCACATCCAGGTTGCTGTTTTAGCCATCGTTGTATTATTTCATTTACTGATTTTTGCTCCTAGGATAGACCCAAGGTGGGGTGCACAAACTACCGGGTACTTTGAAGTGTTTAGTGGCCTACTCACGCTGTTGAGGGAGACTGCTTCACTTCGGGTACTTGGCGGGTAGTTTTCCGTACCCGTAGGGGTCTAGGGTAGGGTTTTGGCTATTCATCACGACTGTGTAATCCATCTTTCTTTGCAGGTTCAAAAGAATGCGGATTCGTAGAAAATTCAATGTGTTCATCTGTGATCTGGAATGCCTATTATTGCGTCTGACGAATGTACAATATCTATATATGATAGCTATTTAGACGTCACTTATGTTTTACACCCACGCTAGCCCAGCCCCGCTCTGTCGTTAGTTAAGTAACCTAACGGGTGATGACGAGACTCAGTGGCGAATGCGGATGGCATAAGAGGACGTTGTATTTTCGTTGTTTTCTGCAATGATAGGTTAATTGATGGGACACATTATAATAATGCAAAGAAAATAAACCAAAGTTGAATCATTGGAACAGTTTAAAAGAAACTACTCGGTTATTTTAAAACAGAGGATAATTTTTAAATTGCGGAGCATTAACCACTCCTTTTTAAAAGCTATCAGGTTCCTTCGATCATATCAAGTTCACTACGTTCACGGTTTTGCCAAAACCATTCGTAGCCCTTCGTCATTTCATTTGGGTATTCAGTAGTATTCAAGCTATGTATTTTGACCAACGCCAAGGCATAGTGTTTGGTAGCTGCTGGGTATTCATTTGTTGCATAGATAGATGAGTTAGTTTGGAACGGTCGTATTATCATTTGGCCAACGTCAGAGGTATATATGGATTGGTTCAAATTAACAAGATAATGATGGGTAGAACTTGACATGTGACTTATGACATTTTGACCAACGCCAAGGTCATAAGAGCATAGGGCAAAAATTTATATCGGGAATTTCTAAAGAAACTGAAATTTAAAAAGAGATGCATACCATTTAGAGTGTGATGAATGTTGGTAGGATTCCTTCAGCATTATCATACGATGATATTTGGATCCCGATCCTACTATGAGTATACGCTACTCATCAGGAGATTCGTCACTTAACGATCAATGCTATAAACCAAGTAGGTGTCGAGAAAGGTGTCAGCGGGGCAACGCCCCCAGAGAAAAGAAGTTATTTAATTAAGGAACTTCGCGAAAGCATTGGAAAACCTCCCTCGAAGTACCGACACCGACCTGGCTGAACGGTTAAGCAAGTATTGTACGGTGAGAATAGTCCTGGCTAGTTCTTCCTTTTTGGTCTGAGGAGGGATTCAAGAAACAGTGGGAGCCATCCAGTTTAGATAAACTAAAAACCACTCTAAATTTGCAAGAGCATCATGCTAAAGTGTTCTCTCTCTCTCTCTCCCCTAATTGCAGCGACCCAGAACATGACAGGACTTAAGTTACTACTAGAAAAAAATATATTGACAGGGCCAAACTATAAAGATTGGCTGCGGAATATCAAGATGGCTTTGACCTATGACAAATTGGGGTATGTCCTTACTGCTAAGGCACCTGTTGTCCATGGTCCTAAATCCAGTAATGCGGATAAGGAAATCCGCAAGACCTAGGAATTAGATTGCGCGAGGGCCAAGTGCATCGTGCTTGCCTCGATGAATAATGAACATCAGAGGAGGCACGCGGATATGGATCTTGATGCCATATTTCTCCATACAAAGGAACTTTATGGAGAGCAATCTCGTATAGCAAGATACGAGACCCCAAAGAATTTGTTTCAGGCAAGCTTGGCCGTTAGATCATCTGTAGGAGAACATGTCCTAAAGATGATTGGCTATATAGAAGAGCTCGCAGACTTTGGGACGACTTTGGAGAACGAGCTTTATACAGACTTGATTCTCCAGTCCCTTCCTTCCACCTACGCCCAGTTTATTTTGAATTTCAACATTCAAAGAAAAGAAGTTGAACTTCCAGAACTCCTTAACATGTTGAGGAGTGCAGAGGGCACCTTGCAGAAGACGAGGGAAACACCCGCTATGTTTGTTCGCGGTGCTTCTTCTTCCGGGTCCAAGGCTAGGGCCAAAGGAAGGAAGAATAAGGCCGCCACCAAACCTAGAGGAGGTGTTAGTAAGGTGGGAGTGAAGGGAAAGAAAAAGATTGCAGTGCCAGTAGTGGCAAAGGATAAGTGCTTCCACTGTCATAGGAAAGGGCACTGGAAGAAAGATTGCAAGGCTTGAAATGCCAAGAACCAGGAACCGAAGCAAGCTGTGGCTTCGACTTCAGGTGTGTTTGTAATTGAGAATTGTCTGTCAATCAACTCTACTTCCTGGGTATTGGATACCGGATCAGGATCTCATATATGCAATTCATTGCAGGCACTGAGAAACCGTAGAGTCCTGAAGGTTGGTGATATGACCCTGAAGGTTGCTAACGGAGCTAGCGTGGGAGCTGTGTCCGTAGGGGATTATCACCTTGGATTGACGAGTGGACATATTTTGGTTTTGCATAACTGTTTTTGTGTACCTAGTTTAACGTGTAATATCATATCAGTTTCCTTGTTATCAAAAGAAGGTTATGATTTCACGTTTGTAAGCGATGTTGTTAACATCCACCTAAATCATGGTTTGATTGGGTCCGGTACACTGGATAACGGTACATATGTCTTAAACCAATTACAGATTTTCAATGTCCAGAACACACTAAAAAGAAAGTCTCCAGATTTAAATAAAGCTTTCTTATGGTATTGTAGACTAGGTCACATCAATTAGACTAGGTTAACTAAGTTACATAGAGAAGGATATTTGGATGCATTCGAATATCAATCTTATGTCACTTGTCAATCATGTCTCAAAGGAAAGATGACAAAGACTCCTGTTCACATCATAATATTGCAATTCATACGCCCCATTTTTGTGCAATTTATAAGTAAACAGGTGCTTTTGACGATCGTTTGTTACATGATACAGGATACAGACTTTTGAAGCAAATACAGTGAAAAAGACAAAGTTGATACAGGAAATGGGCTTTTGACCAACCAGCACACGGATCCTACTCAAGCCGAGACGAACGTCAAGAGAAACGGTCAAAAAAAAAAAAGAGCCTTACAAGTTTCACTGAGAATCTGGAGAATACTAGAAAGCCTAACAGAGAAACGAACAGTGAAAACAGAGAGCCCAAGAGAAGAACAACCAAGCACAGAAAGCTGGTGGGCCAAGCCCACTAAATGGCCGTGGTTCCGCGGCCAAAGGCATGTCTCTGCCGCGGAACCGCGGCCATATGGTGCCCGTGTTGGCACCGACTTCTTGTGTCGGTGTGTCGTTTCATTGTTGGGATTTTCAGGGGTTAAATCAGTAAATTCATGTCTACGAGAGTCTGTAACCCTAGCTTCACTAGTTACTTATAAATTGTAATCTAGATCTTAAAAATTGTATGCCTCTTTATATTCAATAAAAGTGAGATTTGTTGAAGGAATCAAGAGCATCATCTTCTTCTTGTAAGTCTTTAATTTATTTAATTTCTGCCTTAGTATAATTGTTTGCTTGCCCTAGGAATCATTTAATTGCTAGTTAGCTAATTTCTAAATCTGCCGTAAGATAACTATTTAAAACATAAAACATAAAAATGTTTCTTACTTATAATTCCCTAATGTGCGAGTAAAAATTCTCGCTCGTTAGGGTTAGGAACAAGAGAGTGAGTGAGAGATGGATGTCTCTCACCTCCTTCAATGTCAACTTATTTTTAAAAGAAACCTTCATGCACACATATACGATCCGCCCCCTACGGCACCCTACCTATAAGGTAACGGTGTTCCGTAGTATAAAAGGCCGGACTTATATGATGTCCATGAAGCTCACATCAATCAATAAGAAAAGACGGACAAGGATCTAGAGGAAGAAACTTTGTTTCTTCCCGATCATCCTAATCCCTTTTCCTATTGATTGTTGTGACTTTCCTAAAAGCTTAAATCACGACATTGAAAGAGGTGAACACATTAATCTAAACACACCTACCTTCGACCTAACCCTAATGAGTTCTTTCTCATCACATAAATTCGTCTTAAACTCAATCGATAAAAACCAACAACGATTTGAATCAACTCGTTATAACACAAAATAAGAAATTAACCATCCCTGCGGATCGACCCGTATTCACCGGCTAGCTGCGAAGCGACGCCGTTTCTGATTACGGTAAACTACAAATCTTTGGACTAATCAACTCCATTCACTGGACATGGAGTAAGAGCGAGCAAGCTCTTAGGACTCCTACATAGCGATATATGTGGTCCAATGTCTACACATGCAAGAGGTGGTTTTTCCTATTTCATTACTTTTACGGATGATTACTCTAGGTACGGATTCATTTTCTTGATGAAACATAAATCCGAAACTTTTGAGAAATTCCAAGAGTATAAGAATGAAGTAGAAAACCAAACCGGCAAAAGTATCAAGACACTGAGATCTGATCGAGGTAGTGAATACTTAAGTGCCGAGTTCCTAGGTTACCTAAAAGAGAAAGGAATTCTCTCTCAGTTTGGAGTAGTAGCTTTCGGGTGGATCTTCTATTACAAAGAGGAGGCCGACGAGGAGGTGGTTAATGAGAAGAAGAAGGACTAGGTTCATTAGGTATAATCTTCTTTCATAGTAGCTAATTCCTCCTATGATAATGTTAGTTAGAGTTTAGCAAAGATCCGTACGGTTAGTCGATGTTAGTTTAAAGAAAAAGATTGTTTTTCATATTTCCGCCTCCCCGCAACTCGTGGGGTGTACATTCCGAGGGTGCGCTGCATCAATTTATGCGCTTGAGTACGGGCTCCCACTTCTTTATTAGCGAGCCGAGTTGCATTTCGAGGGCCCTTAATGTACACGGGGCCTGGTATCAACACGCGATTGGTGCTGTTATCAGGGAAGAGAGGCGACTGCTGCTCGATCGCAAGAGTGCGCCCCCTGCCAACGATCGCAACGTCCCTTTAAAACGACGGATCACTGTCTCCCCTCCGCTAAGAGGGGTTGTTGCAGTTGAGCCTCCACGTGTGCTAAGCCCCACGCGTGGATTGCCCCATACTCCTGTGGAGACGATGGATGTGCCATCGGTGCCCCACGCTCCTGTGGAGACGGTAAATGTAGCTTCACCCGAATCTGGTGTAGTCTCGGATATCAGGACTCGCCGTCCCAAAGTGCCCACGAAGCGCAAGCTGGTGCTAGCTGCGACCGGAGCTCGTTCACAGAAGAAGAAAAAGAAGTCGATCTTTTCTATCGACGTTGTACTTTGCCAGGAGCCTCACGCTCCTTACGGCGAGGGCCTGAGCGAGTATGGGACAAACGAGGGCTTATTCATGCCGCCAGACGATACTGATCTGGCGGCTGCCATTGCAGCTTCTAAACAATTGGCCAGCCATGAAGAGGGGTTGGCTATCCTCGCGCGATCTGGTACTCATTAGCTGTATTTTCTGCCATTACATTGTATTTCTATTATCGTGTTTTGACTGACGTTTTTTTCTTCTTCTTTAACAGGCATTTCTACCGAAGAAGCTCTCGCTGCTTCTCTCAAGACTTTTGAGGAAGAGGAACGATTTTGAGCATCCTTAGGTATCGGTACATTTCGGTTCACCATGTTCCTGCTCCCGTTTCTTATGAGTAATCTGCCCCTTTCTTTGTCTTATCGCAGGGACCACAACGCCGATCCTGCAAGCTGATGCGGAAATTCTTCCCGGGCCAGCTACCGAAATCCCGGCCTCTTCGGCACTGCCGAAAGATGCCTTACTTAAACGACCGATGACGGAAGCCTTGACAGCTCCAGAGGTAACCCTGGATGCGGACGATGACGTCCTATTGAAGGAGGCTTCTAGAAGGTCTGCTTTGACGGCCCGGGAGGAAAGGAAGCGCCGTAGGCGCGCAGCAAGGGAGCATAGTGCTGCTTTAGCTGCGGGAGCGGGTTCGAGCGCCGCCATCCCTGCTGCTACTCTTTCAGAGGAGTCTCCGGTTGCCTTGTCTACTGCTTACAGACGGACGGCACGAGCGGCTCGGGAAGCAAACGGTAAATCAACTCTACGTAACGTGCCGTGAGGTTCCGTTGTCAAAGTTTTAAATTATCAGTTCTCATATACCTTATCTTGCAGGGCCGAGCCTTACCGAAGAAGTGGCGGCGACCGCTGAGCCTGAGGTAGCGGTGGAGGAGGTAGCTGTGATTGCTGAACCCGGAGCGACGGGAGGCGAGGTGGCTGCAATTGCCGGGCTCGGGGTAGTGGCTAACGAGACAGTCACGATTGCTATGCCCGAGATAGCTACCATTACAGAGCCTAAGGTGGCTACGAATGAGAAGGCAACCATGGCCGAGCCCAAGGCGGCGGTGGATGAGACGGCTACAATTACTGAGCCTGAGGTGGTGGCGAGCGAAATGGGTACAAATGCTGGGCCCGAGGTGGCCGCTCTCTCTCAAGAGTCGGGCACCGCCCCGATCATCGCTCTTCCCGCCTACGGTTCTTTGCCGTCTCCCGGCGTCACAAGCGTGACGACGGCTCTCGTGGAGTCAGGGGATGAGGTGACGGTAGGTGAGACCACCCCGATGGAGGAGGGAGATGCCGCTGTTGTATCAAGTGACGCCCTCGTCAGGGTTCCGATCGGCGACTCATTAGGTAGATTTTAGGTCACCGCCCTTCTTTTTATTCTGCAATCTTTTTCAATCTTTCCTGACAGGGTTTACCTTGTTTCTAATGCAGGTGCGGTTGGTGCTGATGTCGCACTACCTGAGGCAGCGCCGTTAGTTACCGCCCTGACGATGACCTCCTCTCTACCTTCTTTCGCACCGTCCCAGATGCTGGAAGGTATGGATTTGTGACCCATCAGTCTAGGCTGTATAATTTATGTACTGACGTTGCATTATTGCGTCTTTGTAGGAGTCCTTTTTGACCACCTGTACCAGGTGCTGCACCCCCACTTCTCCTTCCCGTCGGAGATTGCTTCATCCAGTGGCGCTGGTGAATACAGTCTTCAGTTAATGTTCTTTCTTTTACCAACAGTGAAATCATTTCTGATTTATTCTTTGCTTTGATTGCAGTACTACAGATTGACGGAGGAGATGAGAGAACAGTTGCGCCACTGGTCCTCCCGGCTTTGCCACCTGCTGCAGCTAGTATAGTAAATCCCATTGTCCATGAACCTCTTATATTTCTTGATCCGTCGTCTGATTGTGATTTGTTTTGTAGCGGTCACTTTGACTCCGGCTTCTTTCGAGTCTCGCATTATGATGCGAGCAGGGCCCTTTTCCAGACGTCCATCCTCAAAAGGTGTTGTGACCAATCTGCGTATGCTGAGCGAATACGTCGAGGAGCTTGACGCGGAGGCTCCTACATCTGCCGCAGATTTCGATGCCGAGGTTAATCCAATGCTGGCGACGTTTGTGAATTTCCATAATGAAGGCGTCGTCGAGTCTTAGGTTAATCACTGCAGGAAGATTGAGGCCTGTCTGCATGAGCTTGAGCTTATGCGTCCTGCCCCTGAGACTCAGGCTTTGAACTCCCAGCGGGCCGCATGGGTTGAGCAGAGTGTTCCATTCCTTCGCCATTTCGAACGAGAGGCAACCCTTAAGCGTAAGGAACGTGAGGCGACTGCTGCTGAATCTGCCTAACTGCGCGCTGAGGTTGCAACTAATGCTGACCAGCTGAACATCATTTTTGAAAACCTTCAACGGTGTATCTCTGACGGGCTGGTGTTAAGGAAGAAGCTTGATCTTAATGAGCAGGTCGTGCAAAGTCAGGAGGCTGCCCAGCAGGAAGTTGATCAGAAACTCTCATCCTGTTTGTAGCAACGGGCCCTAGTTGAAGCAGAGCTGGCCGCGGCGGCTGATCGCGAAGAAGAGTTGAGAAGAGTGCGCGAGCAGCTAGCTGGTCTATTGAAGGCGCCTCCCTCCCAATAGCTGCTTTTGTATAGATTGAACACTTGTAATCTTTGACTACATGTATCCATTTTTTATTCTTTTATACGATTTGCCTTGTACTCAATTGAATTCATGAATAAAAGATACATATTTTTTGTTATACTGTAGCTTTCTTCTCCTTGCTGTGTTGTTGCCAGGTGATTTTAGCAAGTGCGGTCTGTAGATAGTATATAGCTGTCAATCTTGGGCTCTTTGTAGAGTGGTGATGGCTTAGAAAATAGGGTTAGGGTCTGTCACCTAAGACTTTTCAATTTTATGAGTCGTGAGGGTCTCATAAAGAATTTTCTCCCTACCGGTCAAGAGGATCCCGTAGGTATAATTTCTCCTTAAGAATCGTGAGGATTCATAAGTGTGTTTTCTCTTGAAAGTCGTAAGGATTTCACAAGAGAATTTACTCCCTTATGAGTCGTGAGGACCCGCAAGTGATGGGTGAAGTTGTCCTTATCTGCATTTCACGGAGTCAGGAGTTGCTCTGGATGCTTCCCACAGGTTCACTGCCGTGTTCTGCGAGGACCAGACTCCGCTCTGGACGTTTCCCACGGGGTCAGGGTTGACATTATCCGCGTTCCACGTGACCAGGAATTTTGCTCTGGATGCTTCCCACGGGTCCACTGTCGTGTTCGGCGAGGACCAGGCTCCGCTCTGGATGCCTCACACTGGGTCATTGCCGTGCTCTGCGAGGACTAGGATCCGCTCTGGACGTTTCCCACGGGGTCAGGATTGACATAAGCCGCGTTCCACTTAGCCAGGAATTTTGCTCTGGATGCTTCCCACGGGTTCACTGCCGTGTTCGGCGAGGACCAGGCTCCACTCTGGATGCTTTACACAGGGTCAGTGTTGACATTATCAGCGTTCCACGTGACCAGGAATTTTGCTCTGGATGTTTCCCACGGGTTCACTGCCGTGTTCGGCGAGGACCAGGCTCCTCTCTGGATGCTTCATACGGGTTCACTGTCGTGCTCTGCGAGGACCAGGATCCGCTCTGGACGTTTCCCATGGGATCAGGATTAACATAAGCCGCGTTCCACGTATCCAGGAATTTTGCTCTAGATGCTTCCCACGGGTTCACTGCCGTGTTCGGCGAGGACCAGGCTCCACTCTGGATGCTTAACTTGGGTTCACTGTCGTGCTCCACGTAACCAGGAAGGGTTGACTTCATCCGCATTTCACAAAGTCAGTGATTTTGCTCTGGATGCTTCCTATGGGTTCACTGCCGTGTTTGGCGAGGACCAGGCTCCGCTCTGGATGCTTCACACGGGTTCACTGCCGTGCTCTGCGAGGACCAGGATCTGCTCTGGACGTTTCGCACGGGGTCAGGATTGACATAAGCCGCGTTCCACATAGCCAGGAATTTTGCTCTGGATGCTTCCCATGGGTTCACTGCTGTGTTCGATGAGGACCAGGCTCCGCTCTGGATACTTCACACGGGTTCACTGCCGTACTCTGCGAGGACCACGATCCGCTCTGGACATTTCGCACGGGGTCAGGATTGACATAAGCCGCGTTCCACGTAGCCAGGAATTTTGCTCTGGATGCTTCCCACGGGTTCACTGCTGTGTTCGGTGAGAACCAGGCTCCACTCTGGATACTTCACACGGGTTCACTTCCGTGCTCTGAGAAGACCAGGATCCGCTCTGGACGTTTCCCACGGGGTCAGGATTGACATAAGCCGCATTCCACGTAGCCAGGAATTTTGCTCTGGATGCTTCCCACGGGTTCACTGCCGTGGTCGGCGAGGACCAGGCTTCGCTCTGGATGCTTCACATGGGTTCACTACCGTGCTCTGCGAGGACCAGGATCCGCTCTGGACGTTTCCCACGGGTCAGGATTGACATAAGCCGCGTTCCACGTAGCCAAGAATTTTGCTCTGGATGCTTCCCACGGGTTCACTGCCATGTTCGGCGAGGACCAGACTCCGCTTTGGATGCTTCACACTGGGTCACTGCCGTACTCTGTGAGGACCAGGATCCGCTCTGGACGTTTCACACGGGGTCAGGATTGACATAAGCCGCATTCCACATAGCCAGGAATTTTGCTCTGGATGCTTCCCACGGGTTCACTGCCGTGTTCGGCGAGGACCAGACTCCGCTCTGGATGCTTCACACGGAGTCACTGTCGTGCTCTGCGAGGACCAGGATCCGTTCTAGACGTTTCCCACGGGGTCAGGATTGACATAAGCCGCGTTCCACGTAGCCAGGAAGAGTTGACTTCATCCGTATTTCACGGAGTCAGGGTTTGACTCTCGGTCATCTATGTACCGCCGAGTCATGGAACTGGGGGTTGCCGCTGTTCCGCTTTATTTTATGTTGTGTCTGTTGTAATGAGACGAATGTTGAGATGATCTCCAGGCTATCTGTGAGCCGTTGAGATTTGGCGTCTCCTTCTGATGAAAAACTGGGGAGTAAAGGTGTGATTCCCTTTTTGTTTGTGCCCCTGGATTGTATACAGGGATCGATGTGATATCACCTGTATGGCATAAATTTCATTCTTTTTTTTATTTCTTTCCGCGATGCTCTATCATTTCAGCTTTTATATCGCGAAGGTCGCGATTGCCTAATCATTTCGGCTATTTTTCGCGGTGCCCAATCATTTTGGCTATTTTTTATTCTTATTCGCTGTTTTTTATTGCGAGTTGCCCAATCATTTCGGCTATTTTGCATGCATACATTTTTACTTGCTGATTTTGTTGCAAGTTGCCCCATCATTTCGGCTATTTCGTATGCACGTGTGGCTTGCTGGCTTTTTGCTGCATGCTTGGAATTAGACACCGATTCCGACATCAGCACCGCTACAACTGGGATATTGCCAGGAACGAATCATCATTTGCCTCTGTCAATGTCGAACAAAGGTGGCTTAGCAAACATGGTTAAGATCCTGTCGACTAAGGCTTTTGACTTTATGAGCCGTAAGGGTCTCATAAAGGTATTTCTCCCTACAAGTCGTGAGGATCTCGTAGGTGTGTTTTCTCCTTAGGAATCGTGAGGATTCCTAAGTGCATGGTCTCTTATAAGTTGTAAGGATCTTACAAGAGTGCTTTCTCCTTATAAGTCGAGAGGACTTACAAGGGCTGTTCACCGTGTAGACATATCCCTAGTCACGGATGGGACTTTGTTAGGGAAATGTTTATTCGCGCCCGTGGATTGTATACAAGAGTCAGCGTTGAGCCGCTTGTAGGGCAATATTGGAGGTTGTGGGGGCTGCTTAAGAACAGGTTCAGATCCCTGTAGTTTAAGACTTTTGAATCTTATGAGCCGTGAGGGTCCCATAAGAGAATTCTCCTTACGAGTCGTAAGCATCTCGCAAGTGTAATTTCTCCTTAGGAATCGTGAGGATCCCTAAGTGTGTTGCTCCCTTATAAGTCTTAAGGATCTCACGCAGGTGGTTTCTCCTTACAAAGTCGAGAGGACCTTGAAAGTGTCTTTTAACGAGATTGCGCCCTTTCGGGTTTTCACAAAACTCGCCGGTAGCCCTGCTGTTTTTACTCACGGAGCCCTTTCGGGTTTTTATCCGTGCCCTTTTTACTTGTGGACATACCGTTTTCTTTTTTCTCTTTTTTTTATTCTTTTTTTTTATTCTAACGAGGTTGCGCCCTTTCGGGTTTTCACCTCGCCGGTACCCCTGCTGTTTTTACTCACGGAGCCCTTTCGGGTTTTCATCCATGCCCATTTTGCTTATGGACATACCGTTTCTTTTTTCTCTCTACTTTTTTATTCTCTTTTTTTTTGTTGTATCAGCTTTGGGATGCTGTAATCCACTGTAGTTTATCGACATCTCGGTCAACGGCTAGTTTAAGGACATAGTGGTCCGTTGTTAGTTTAAGGACGTTTCGGTCCGTCGTTAGTTTAAGGAAATTTCGGTCCGTTGTTATTTTAAGGACGTTTCGGTCCGATGTTAGTTTAAGGACATTTCAGTCTGTTAAGGAATCCGGTTACCACTTATGGAGTTTGGGCTTAGGAAGATAGCGAGCGGACATAGTCGTCGTCATCTATCATTGACCTAGGCCATGACTCATCAAGCGCGGTACTTCTTCAGGAAGTGACCGTTTATTGGCCTGAAAGGTCTTTCACCATGCATGTCTATGAGTAGATAGGCCCCACCCTGGTAGACCTTGTCTATAATATACGGGCCTTCATAATTCGGCTCGAATTTCCCTCGTTTAGCACGATTGGGGATCATAGGTCTTTTGACCACTAGCACGAGTTCGCCTTGGCGGAATGTCCTCGGCCTGGTCAATCTTTCGTATGAGCGCATCATCTTTGCCTTATAAACCTCCAGATTTTGTTGCGCTATGAGCCGGGTTTCATCAAGGGCATCGAGTTTCTCGAGCCGAAGGTGAACGTTCTCTTCATCCGTTAGCTCGTAATGAACTACCACTCGTAGAGAGGGTAGCTCTATCTCGAGGGAGAGTACCACCTCTGTACCGAATACCAATGCGTATGGAGTTGCGTTCGTGGCTGTTTTGAACGTCGTTCGGTATGCCCAGAGAGCTTCATGCAGTCCCTCGTGCCAGTCCTTTTTGTTTCGAGACACCGTCTTCTTTACAATCTTCTTCAATGTTTTGTTAAAAGCCTCAGCCAGACCGATAGCTCGAGGATTATAGACTGATGAGTATCTCCAGTCTATGTTGTGTTGTTTATGCCAAGCGGCTGATTTTGTGGCTTCTGTAGGCTGGCCCATTATCGGAGATGATTCGTCTCGGAGTGCCAAACCGATAAATGACGTATGTCTTGAAGAAATGGAGAATATTCTCCGTCTTCACTTCCCTCATCGGTACTGCTTCTGCCCATTTGGAGAAGTAATCAGTTGTCGCCAAAATGAATCGATGTCCTCTGGACGATGCTTGTTCGATGGGGCCGATTATATCAGTTCCCCACATTTCGAACGGCCAGCTAGCCACCGTTGGATGTAGTGGATTTGGATGCTGGTGGATGAAATCCCCATGGATCTGGCACGAGTGGCATTGTTTCTCATACTCGAGGCAGTCCTGGATCATCGTGGGCCAATAATAACCCATCCGTTTGATCTTCAGCTTCATCTTCGGCCCGGCTTAGTGAGAACCGTAGAGTCCGTCGTGAGTTTCTTGGACGACTCTTTTTGCTTCTTCAGGTCCCAGGCATCTTAACCACAGAGAATCAAATGACCTCTTATACAGAATATCGTTAACGAAGGCGAAAGATAGGGCTTGCTTCATGAGCTGATGTTTTGAGGACGCATCTTTAGGCATTTGACGGGATTTGAAGTAGTCTATAAAGACTTCTCTCCAATCCTCAACCGTTTCTTGGTCTTTTATTTGTAGGGCCGCTTGCTCGGTCGCTCCTTTTTCTTCGGATGACTCTGGAGATATTTCTGCCGGTGTAAGAACCCGACGGCTTTTCACAATGATCCTCATGTCATCGAGGTTCTCATCGGCTAGTTCTTTAGCGAGCTTGGCTAATGCATCCGTCTTGCAATTTTCCGCACGCGGTATGCTTTCTAAGGTGTAGGAAGGAATTTGAGTCAGCAGTTGCTGTACTCTCTCGCCGTACTTCACCAGTTCTGGTTTGCACGTTTGATAGTCACCGTTTACTTGACTAACGACCAGTTGGGAGTCTCCATATATGAGGAGGTTTTCAATTCCCATGTTGATGGCGATCTCGAGACCTGCTATCAAAGTTTCATACTCGGCTTCATTGTTTGTCCTCGGTTCTGTTAAGGAGAAAGCAAAACGCATTATCCCTCCTTTTGGAGTTACGAAGATAAGGCCTACCCTTGATTTGATTATGGGAGTGTTTTGTTTGCGCTTCTTCATAGAGGATGCTCCATCGAAGTAAAGTTCCCACCGGGTATCACTTCCGTCGATCGTGTCAAACGCATGTTCATCTGGCAGTTCGCAATTCAAGGGAGAATCGGCAGGTATCGGATGCTCAGCGAGGAAGTCGGCGATGGCCTGGCCTTTCACTGCCTTAAGAGGCTGATAAGTTATTGAGAACTCCATCAAGATCAAGGCCCAGTTAGCGAGCCGCCCCGTCAATATGGCCTTTGACATCAAATATTTGAGAGGATCCACCTTCGATATAAGACGGACTTCATGCGCCAATGCATAGTGCCTGAGTTTCATTATCGTGAAGATCAATGCCAGGCAGTGTTTTTCGATGGGAGAATAATTGCTTTCTGCTCCCAGCAGAACTCGACTCAAATAGTAGAGAGCTCTCTCTTTCCCTTAGTCATTTTCTTGTGCCCATAATGCACCTAGTGAACCTTCGAAGGTCGTTGTATACAGGATAAGACGCTTTCCTTTGACTGGAGCAGCCAGCACTGGCGGGTTCTGTAAGTATTGCTTGATTTCATCCAGTGCGTGTTGACATTTGCGATCCCAGATGAAAGGGGTTCCCTTCTTCATCAAGTGGCTGTAAGGACGGCATTTTCCTGAGAGATTGGCTATAAATCGCCGGATATACGCGAGCTTCCCTTGGAGATACCGCAATTGCTTGAGGGTCCTTGGCGAAGGCATTTCCATGATCGCCTTAATTTTTAACGGATCTATCTCGATGTCTCGGTGTCGGATGATGAATCCTAGGAATTTGCCCGAGGAAACACTGAACGCGCATTTGAGAGGGTTCATCTTCAAGTTGTATTGCCGGAGGCGTTGAAACACGATCTTCAGATGCTCTAAATGCTCCTCGTATGATTTGCTCTTAACCACGAGGTCGTCGATATAGCATTCGACGACTTCATGTATAAGGTCATCGAAGATCTTCGTCATGGCCCTCTGATAGGTGGCACCGGCGTTCTTTAGACCGAAAGGCATCACCTTGTAGCAAAATATGCCCAAAGGGGTCCGGAAAGCGGTATGCTTCTGGTCCTCGGGATGCATCTTTATCTAATTGTATCCTGATGATCCATCCATGAAGGAGAAGACTTCAAGAGTGGATGTGTTATCTATCATCAGCTCAGTGACCGGTACTGGAAAGTCGTCTTTTGGACAAGCTTTGTTGAGATCCCGGAAGTCCACACATATGCGCACCGTCCCATTTTTCTTCATCACCGGGACGATGTTGGCGATCCAATCAGGATATTGAACCTCTTGGATAAAACCGGAGTCGATTAGTTTCTTGACCTCGGCATTGATGCTCATCTCAAGCTCGAGCCGTATTCTTCTCGGTGCTTATTTGATCGGCTTGACGTACGGAGATATCGCCAATTTGTGCACAGCAATCTCTGGATCTAATCCTGGCATTTCGGAATAGTTCCATGAGAAGCAATCATTATGCTGCATGAGCATGTCTTTTAGCGCAGCTACCCTTTCTTCAGACAGCAACTCACTGACGAATGTCGGTCGCGGGTCACTTGCCGTTCCCAAATCAATTTTCTTGAGGTTATCTCCAGTGGTATGTATTCCATCTTCCAGCTCTTTTGGCGCCGGTGGAAACTCTGAGATCACTTCGTCATCATCGTTTTCGAAGCACCAGGGGAGGTCATCCCTATCCTCAGGCCCTTCTTTTGATAGTGTTATCATATAACAGGTACGAGCTCGCTTCCAAGACCGATGTTGATATGGTTCTATTCTCGCTGTATGCATGGTTTTTGGTTCATGCTTCTGTGGCGGATTTATCCTCCAATTGCTAGATAGAGCGAACTTGCCGAGCTGATATTGGTCTTCGACCCAATTCTTGAAGGTGAAGCAGTCTTCGAGAGGATGCCATATTGCTCGGTGATAAAAGCAATAATCTGGGTGAGAGACCTCGTTGTCTTGCTCGGGATGTTTAGGCTCTGAAAGTGTAATCATCTGATGTCTTATGACGAGATCAAGTATCTTCCGTGTTTTGTTCTGAGGAAAAGAGTATGCTCAACCCATCTTCTTAATAAGAGACGAATCCAGATTGCTTGGTTCCCGGTCGCGTGGCTTCTTGGTCCCGCTTTGTCGCCTTTAAACGCTTTTCCCGCTCTTTGATTTGTTTTTGCCTCTGCGTCGGGCCTTTTGTATGATGGGCTGATAAGGAAGAGCATTGCTGTTCTCCGCGGTTTGTTGGAGGAGGCGTTGTGTCCTGGCTTTTTCGTAAATGGCCATCTCGTGGTTATGGTCATCCGGGATCTGTTGACCCACTTCCCTTACTAGCCTGTCCATTCGTTCTTCAAATGACGGACTCGGCGCTTTGATGACCGGACCTTATTTTGGTTCAGGATCAGCATCTTTTAACAGGGCGTCCTCTTCTTCATCGAAGTTATATATGACGTAGCTACCATGGACTCGTTCTCGCTTTTTGGATTGAACATATCTAAGCCCGATCGTTTCCATTCTCCCGCTGGGCAACTTGCGCTGAGTTCCAGGGACATCCCAAATCCTGTTGTAGAACCGAGCTTGTCGAGTGGTCTGCTTAAAGGGTACCCCTTGACGCTTCAATAGCCTTTTCAGGCTTTCTGTGTAATATCTAGACAGACGGATAGGCTGGAGCTTGTCGAGCGTAGAATCGGCGCCGTGCCAGATTTCTTTCTCCATTTTAGTTTTCGTGGATTGATAAAAGAGGATCGTCTTTTTTTCTCTTCGCCTGGGAGGGACGTAGAATGTCTGCAGTGCTTGCACACTGCAAGTTTCAAGTGCATCGAGATCTTTCTAATGCTCTTATGGAACCATGGTAATTTGCAGACTCTGATTATCGCCAGCGAAGCCTTGTATTGATGACCGAGCGGAAAATATAGCGTTAACCTCGTCTTCTGAGTCGCTGCTGAAGATCAACATGGGGGTGGACGGTCCCGGATTGTTGCGTTGAGGCAGCCTTGAATAAACTATCTCTTCCTTCTCCTCGGTGTCACTCCCTGTAACATTTCAGAAAAAAATATTAATTTTAGGAATTTTTATAATTTAATATTATTTTAATGAATATTTTAATATTTCGGTATAATTAAATACAAATAAATGGGAAAAATTATGGAAAAATTATGGAAAATTCTAAAATAGGGTATTTTATAGAATTATGCCATTTTAAAGATTTTATGATTAATTATATGCTAATTTAGTGCTAATCGTGATTAAAAATCGCTAATCGGTTTTTTAGCAATTTTGTGCAAAACATGCACATATCTTTTTTTTACTACACTTGTGCATTTTCTATCATGTTTCTTTTGGGGTTACTATTTGAGCGAGATGGATTTTGAAAAAAAAAGAAAAGAAAAGAAAAGGAAAAGGATTATTATATTGAGTATGGGTAAGTGAGAGATTGAGAGGGTAAGGTGTGTTGACTTGGACTTAGCCATTCCCCTTCAACCTTCACTCATTTATCTCCCTCTCCCTCTTGTTGCTGCTGCTGCTCCTGCTCCTCACCTCCCTCCCCTCTTCAACTCCTCAAATCACCATGAAAACAACTCCAAAACCTCACTCCCATTTCACAAAAAGTGTGCACAAGCTCAAGACAAGCCCATTGGACCAAGAAAGCAATGATTTTGGCCACTAGGGGCAACTCAAGAAAATTCTTGAGTTACCAAATGAGGTATTTTCTGGACTATTAGCTTAGTTTTAGCATTACTTATACCCCTATGCTAGTTTAGAACCGATATTGTTTGATTTGGTGGACTTAAAGAAAACCTAGTTAGGGTTATGAGGAATTGTGAGTTGTGATGTGAAATCGAGCTCAGCTATACAAATACCTTAGTGCTAGATTTGAGACCCAAACCAGAGAGTTAAAACCCGGAATACGGATTTAGAAATCGATATCGGAAGATTTGTGAAATCTGTGAAGGTTATATTGAATCTGCTATCACCCCGAGGCTCTGAAAATTATTTTGGTTGGACTGTGATATGTGGGCACCCACGAAGCCACCACCAGAACCCTAGCCCCTACCTCCATAACCCGGCCGCAAATTTATCCATTCTGGCCGCAAATTGCGGCCAGACCTGTAGGGAATTGCCTCGTTTTGGTTTTGGTGCCCCCTTATCAGTAGATTAGACCCCTGGCATGTGCAAAATTGTCCAATTTGACGTAGGGTGAAATCTGGGACCCTTTTCTCTAGTTGCTGTTTTGGATTCAGATTTCCGTATTCCGTATTTTGAATTCTGGATTGTGTATCCATGTTTTACCTCGAATACTTGGCGTTTATACGACGATATCGAGGATTGTTCGATGGTTTTAAAGGCATACCCATAGGTGTTAACCTATGGGCCTTTTAGCGTATTGTGTTGGTTTTCGCGTGTCGTTTTGTTTCGATTTGGTTTTAATGCGATGCAATACGTATGATATGTAGGTACCCTACGGTGATCCGAGGCGATGAAGATGATGGTGGCAATATCGACACCGACACGCAAGATACAAGGTGAGTAGATTATATCTACGGGGGAAGTCGGGTGGATGGCGTATAGCACCCCCGCATTTCGATGTCTAGTATACTATATATACTATATGTATATGATAGCTTATTGCGTGACATGGAGATCATAGATGTGTTAGGTGTACTATGGATATTTAGGGTTAGAAGTGATCTAGTGTATTTTCCTAGTTGCGAACCCTAGCATAGGTTTACACCCACATGCACACACATGCTTATTGCTATACTTATATCGTGGTGATGAGGATAATGTATGATACTGGAGATGAGTTGATGTGTTTGGGCATGGTGCCGTGAGATCGGCGATATGAGGTGATTCGTATTTGGGATACGATATGAGATTTTTAGCGGGCCTTGGGACGTGTGTTCCACACACGCATTCATATTTATATAGATGGTGTCGATTGTACTAGACTTAGATCAGTACCTAGATTATGTGATATGATGATAAGGATACCAAATAATTCATGAGATGAATGTGATATTGACCCGTACCCAGCTATTGGGATGCCGTACGACGATTTACCGTGCGAGCTTTATATTGATGATAGATTCGCACTCATGACTCGAGGATATTATATGATGTATATTTTATCGTATGTGATACTATTGAGGCGGGATCACCGATTATTATATTTATATATATATATATATATATATATATATATATATATATATATATATATATATCGACTCAGATGTAGGTGGTTTCTATACCCCTCATGTTTAGCTTGTTAGTTAGGTCTGTAGATTACTTGGTAGAAATTAGACCAGACCCGAGTCATACCTATTTCAAAACTAACGAATCGGGGATAATTTAAAGATAGGCAAAAGGGATTCTACGGATATTTTCAAACGACGCATCTTTTCTTAAAAACACCGTAGCCCTTATTTTACTAAAAACCCCGATTCGTCTTATTTCAAATGGCAAAGCTGCATGATATTTTTATTGAGGTAGATTCTTCACTGTTACGTTGATTATTCAATTCCGCATATTCATGCTATTTGCATTGCATTGTTTGTATTTATTGCTATATTACAACCATGCTTTCAGGACACCAGCACTATTATCGATGATGCGTATGTTCCACATACATTGCTTGCCGACTCACACACTTCATCATCGATAATTGCCATGCCACTACACTGTAGTACTGTTGCATTCAGGATATGACCTTTGCATGGCATACTTGTGTGCCTATATACTGTATATTCCTATTGTACACCCATACGTGCATGCATACGTATTTGCACATACATTGATGATTCTGGCTTGATTAGAGATTTGGGAACCGCAAGATACCTTTTGAAGCTGATTTATTTTAAAGAAGCGGTCTTCCCTAAATACGTGCATATTACTATTTCGTGTTGCATGACATACTGATATGCTTATATTTCTTTTACATGTCGCATACATCGTGCTTTCTGATTATACACATTGAGATATATTGTTTCCATGATATTTCTGGATTTGGGAACCGTGGGTATTTCAAAAGAGAATATGCAATTGTTTTAAAAACCCGGTTACCCTTGATATGATGTTTCAGTGCGTCCACCATGTGTTTTCTCGGTGCTGAGAGCGACATGTGAAACCCGATTCGAGGAGGCGGATGGGGCCGATTGCGGGTACATGGTGGACCCGGTATGGTTCCCCGGGGTAAGAAATTTTTTTCGTGAAGATGAGCCTGGCAGGATGGCGAGTACCTACCGGTGATTGGTTGGACATGGCGGTTATCCGGAGGATACTGACCAGAGTCGATAGATGGATATGGACGTACTGCTGGGGCCGAGGGCCGATTCCGCAGACGGAGCCCGTGGGCTGATTCGGACTGACGGAGCCCGATATATGAGGATTTATGTGCCGATGCTGGGCACAGCTTTCATGATGTTTTCGAGTGTCGATGCTGGACACTCCGGTTCTATGATTTTGACGTGTCGTGAGGGACACAGATGGTTTATATCCTCATATTTCCATGTACATGCTTTATGATACTTACATGCATGATGGTTATTGTCATTGGGTGACAAGTGGACGGGATCCATATACATACAGATTTGATTACATTGATCATACCTCATATTTATAATATGTTATTACCTGAGGCACTGGCACGAGCACTTGGCGCTACACTCATGTATAGAGGTTACATTGCCACTTTAGCATGCTTCAGACTTGTTCATTGAGGTTTATATTATTACTGATCGTATTGACCTAGGATGAGTCATTCATACGATTTCTGCTTGTAGATATTTTCTATTCACGAGTTGGAAACTCACCCCCGTTGTGCCACGGTTCTTGCAGGTTTTGCCGTACAGGTTTCATTGCGGCTTTTCTGGCATATTGCTTCCCTTACGCGTGACTTGCTTTGGTAGGTGGGTTCTTTTGCATCAGAACCACCATTATACATGTATTATTCAGTTGTATCTAGTAATTCCATCAACCAAAACTTGTATATTGTTTCAGACTTAGAAAATCAGTTATGTATTATTTCGACCTTAGAGTCGCGCGTGTTGTATTACGGTTTTCAGGCTGTTTGAGTTTCTTTTTCTGAGTTTTGATCCTTACCCTTTGGCGTTGTATATTATATTGCTTGCGTGGTTGTGACCGTCGATTGACGAAGAGCTAGCTCTCGCTTGGGGATGCCATTTATCATTGCATATATGTATTATTCTTGTTGTACCCCGTTCGAGGCCAGTATTAACAAAGGGAACTCTGCCGAAATTTTCAGAAAAGACTATACCTTTTAAAAATACACATTTGGCTTACTTATTTAAAAACCCAGTTTTTTTTAAAACATGTTTTCTTCACTTCTTAAACTATTTTTCCTTCATTTATTATTTAAAATGGTTTTAGATTTCTGGGCTTTGGCTTCCTTGGATTAGATGGGGTCCTATAGACCTCATATGATTCAAGGGCCAGTCACGAGCTATTTCGGGTCGTGACACTCCCGAAGACTGGAATAGTGGTGATAGCTTTGTCCTTCGGTCTGTGGCATCTTTCCGTGTCCTCGAAATCTGGTAAGAAGTATTTTGCATCTTCGTATTTTCGAACTTCGTTCACGGAGAATGGGTTCAGCTCCCCCGTCACAGTGTGCTCGAGACCATCCTTGAAGTATTTCATACACTGATGTTGCGTAGAAGGTATGATGTTGTACTCGTGTAACCAAGGCCGGCCGAGCAAAGCATTGTCACATGTCTTGGCATCGATGACGTGAAATTTAATATCCGTGACAAGTAGCCCGAAGCGCAACGTCAGTATCACGGACCCGAGAGTCCGTGATGACTGGGAGTCAAAACCGGAGATGGTGATTTTATCACGAGCGAGGTGCTGAACGCTCATGCAGATTTCCTTTAACACTCGCCCATTGAGGAGATTGACGGAGGACCCATTGTCGACCAGGATCTTGCCTATCTTGACATCATGACAGTATCCGGAGACATATAGGGGACGGTTGTGTTCGCACGTCCCAAGGAGGATATCTTCATTGCCGAAGGTGATATCGGCTGTGTGCACTTCTTCTAGCCCGTCCTTCATCCTTTCTTCGGCGAGGAAAGCTTGGAATTGCTCTGGCTCTTATAGCGCCTTGATCAATGAATATCTTGCTTCTTTTGATAGTAAAAGGGCGTCGAGAATGCTGAGCTACGAGGGTAACTTCCCCAAGTGTGCCAGAACGTTGTAGTCCACCTTACTTTTCTTTGGCAGGTCCTTGGCGGTCAGCTCTTTCATGACTTGGTCATCTAGGGCGATATCCTCAGAGACCTTTTCTTTTCTGTTATCTTTTCTATTCGTGGGTCCGAGATTCATTTCGGGCAGCGTACGATTGCGCAGCTGAATATTTTCGCAGGTCTTCGGTTCTTCCTCTTTTCCCGAGGTGGATTCTTTGAAGAGAGGGCTAAGAGTCATTTCTTCGTCAGAGTCGCTCCCGAAGGTGAGAACCTGCGATCCCCCAGCGTTGACCGTACAACAGCTGCCGGTGATTCTTTTATGCTCCTCGGTCGTACTTCTCTGCTCCCGACGAGTTCTGCGTTTCATCCGCTTAAACTGTTGTCGGTGAGCAACATATCTCTGCCACTATCTTTTAAAAGCGTTGCACTCTTCGGTAGGGTGTGCCATCTTTCGATGATATAGGCAGTAGCTAGGATGCATCTCTGCTTCACCGAGAGTGTTTCTTTCGGAGGGTGGTAGCTTCATTCCCATTGATATGGCTTTAGCAAACCTCTTCCTCGTCTTGAACTCGTTTTTATTCATGATGGATGTCCTTTGATTCGGCGGAAGTGTCTCGACTCTTTCGTCCAGTCGCCGACGTTTGGCCTTTTCAAATATGGCCATCTCACGCTCCCGATCAGCTTTACTTTTCAGAAGAACTTCGTTTAGAAATGCATCGATCATTTCGTCTGACGGCCCTGGAAGCTCCGGTTCAGGATTTGCCCCCAGTTTCTTAGTGCGAGGAGCGTCTTCATTGTCTATCGACGAGTGAGAGATCACATGGCAGCTTGCTATGTAATCCTCAGATCTATCCGACGAGTCTTCTCCATCATCTCCGTCTTCAAGGACATGGCCGAGGAACTCTTGGAGCGTGATTGGAGTCCGCGCCTTCTGGTTATACTCTTCCAGCGCGTCGATCTGTTTCTGCAGGTCCATGCGCTTATCGCTAGGCTTCATGGGCTTTTTGGATTTCTTCTTCTTTTTCGAAGATTCCGACGGCTGGGTGTGAACACTTTGGCTATCACCACCAATTCTTGGAGTCGGGCGCGGTTTTAGCATCCCCTCGATGATCTCAAGTTCCAACGGATTCTTCTACCTGATCGCCGGGCATGTATGGAGATCATTCAGCATCCTTTTGGTTTTAGCCGAAAGAGACACCTCCCATGGAGCTTCTTCAACAAAAGAGCACGTTGCCCCCGGTTTGTCCATCTTCTTAGGAGTGTGTGGTTGTGGTGGGCTTACTTTCCACTTCTCAGACAACGCAAACTTGCCTTGTTGGTACTGATCCTCGATCCATCCCTTAAAGACGAAACAATCTTCGATTGGATGGCTTACCGTTTGGTGGTAAGGGCAATAATTGGGATTATTCGCTCCGCTGGGTTGCAATGGCTGCTTTGGATTCGGCAGATTAATAAGACGGTTGCGCATCGCCAGCTCGAAGAGTCTCTTCGTTTTGTCACATGGGAACGAGTAAGGACGCTTCATTTTCTCATTATAATAGCGTCGTCTCTCTTCCAGTTGATCCGTTAATTTTGGGGCACTGGGCTGCTGTTGGGTATTCGCAACGAAGGTCACCTTCCCTTTACCTTTTTCGTTCTGCGGCTCTAGCTTCGGAGGAGACGGTCTATGACCCATCTAGTCCATCTGGGCATCTTGTCGATTAAAGCCTGGAATGTGGTCGGTTTGAAGAACATCATGAACTGCGAAATAGTTGCATGAGGGTCTAAGGTACCTACGAACATGCCCACCGCCGGTGCTTCTTCGATGCGCTGTTCGCACTTCGACCACAGATTCCGCCATCGGATTGCGTACTGAACCCACGTCTCGCTCGGCTTCATCCTGGCATTGATCAATGCCGTTATTGGGGTGCGTTCACTGGCACTTGCGAATTGTTGGGTGAACAACAACTCAATCTCTGAGAAAGTTTTGATGGAGTCGTTTAGAAGTTCGGAGTACCACTCAAACGCCGTCTCCGATAAGCTACCGACGAATTGGCGGAGCAAAAGTTTATCATCGCCACCGATGTTGCCACAAAGAGCCCTGAACTGAGCGACATGTTGATGGGGATTGCATGTCCCCTTGTACGCATGGAATTTGGGGATCATGTAGCCCGGCGGGTACTTTATTTGATCATACCAGCCTGGATACGGTCGCCCAGTTTTGAAGACTTGGCCAGCGCTTCATTTTCCTGGTGAGCTCGTATTTGCTGAGCAATATAGTCATCCAGGGCGGCCTTGGAAATAGTTTCTTCCTTGGCTGTTGAAAGAGCTGGCAGAGGGTTTGATGCTTCCCCTCTATCATCTTCAATTATTACTGGAGGATCTTCGGCTGGAGGGTCCGGCTGGATCATCATGCCCACCATATCTTGAAATAAAAGGGCCATTTGTTTTATGTTGGCCTCTTGTTCCGAAGCCTCTTTGTCCTTCTTCTCAAGTATTCTCCGAAGGAATTCGGTATCAGTTTCCTGCTCACGGCACTGCTCCGACGATGTCTCCGGGCTTGCTTTCGGTCCTGTGAGTGCGGCCATAGTTGTTAACATCTCTTGGAGCTTTTGTTGTTGCTGCTCCTGAGCCTTAGTCACGGATCGCGTAAGCGGTCGATGACCTGTGGAGATACGGCTATCCTCTTTTCCGGAGGCCATATAGACGGTATGCACCACCATGCCACCAGACTTGGGGCATTTAAGCTCAGTGCCTTTGACATTTGTCATAGACATGGGGATTTTCTCCGGCCTTCTCCACTTATGAGCAGTTGATGTTGAGAGGGCCGTTGCAATGGGCACCCAAGTAGCCGTCGCTTTCTGTGGCTTAACAGGACGATTTTCTTCCTGTCGGACCTTCAGCTTCTTCTGCCGGCGAGGATAGTCTTGATCGACCACCGACTCTCGGACTTCGCCAGATTTTCTAAACTTTGGAGGATAGCCGTTGCGGGGACTGGTCCGGCTTTATGTAACACCCGAGTTCATTTATACCAATTCTAGTTCTCGTATTCCATTATTCGTGATATTTCTTGATTTAACATATTTTGGGTGCGAATGGTATTTTACACTTTACATTGCATTTGACCCGACCCGCTTGCTTGAAACTTGTTTGATTCATATTTATGAATCACCCTGACTTGTTATGTAGACTTGTGCATTTTCAACTTTATCGCATACTGGTATTTTATCTGGCATAGCATCTTTTACCCTATAACATTTTTAAGTCACGTAAAATATTTTTAAAATACATTTCATAGCCTGCATGATACCCCTAACCCCGTGGTAGCATCCGCGCATCTTGTTCTCGTCCCGTTCAGTGAAACGGGCGTGTTTGGATGGCTACGCGCACGTACGTGCGTCCGTTCTTGGGGGTATGCTTTTTCATTATCTGAGCATTCATTTTGAAATTTGGAAGTCGCAAATATTTTTCATATTTTAAATCTGAATTTTTAGACCTAACCCGGGCGCGTTTTGGAATATTTTGTATCCCGCCAAAATTCAAATTATTTAATATTTAATTTCGTTTAAACAATTTAAATTTATTTACCTAATCAAATCTTTTTAAATTTAACATCTAGCAGTTTAACAAATCAGAATCTTTTTCTTTCTCTTTCTCCATTCTCTTTCCTCCGACCCCACACTCTGAGCCAATCATCTTTTTCTCTTTCTTTCTCTCTTTCTCTCTCCCCGCTAACCTCCAAGATTCTTTCTCCTCACTATTCACCCCCCCTCTCTCCTCTCGATCTCGCCATCTCTCTATCTCTCTCCTCTCGCATTCTCCCTCTCTCTCCCTTTCTCTCTCTGCCTCCCTATCTCTCTCTCTTTCTCTCTCAGTATCTCTCTCCCCCTCTAAAATTTTTATAATCCCTTTCATTATTTTAAACATGTCTCTCTCTCTCCACTCCTTTCATCTTCTTTTTTTTCTTTTCCGCCTCCAGCACGAACCCTAACCCTAACCTATGCCACCCTGCGTCGTGCTCGTCGTCGTCTCCTCACCGCCGGCATCCTCATCTCCTCGTCTTCACCCTCCTCCTCTCTCCTCCTTTCCCCTCCCCTCGACGTGCCGGTGACCCCTGCACCCAACTCAAGCCCTTGCAACCCTCCTCGCCAGAGCTCGCCTCGCCGCCGATCACCCTCATCCTTGTTTCCTCAACCTCTCCTCTACCACCTCCTCGTAAACGCCGTCACCTCTCCCGAGCCTGCACAGAACACATCACCTACACCTCGCCTCCCGCCGCCTCCACCCTCGTCGTCGACCTTTCCTCCTCACCTCAACCTTGACTGAACCCAAACCTCTCGACACTACCCCCTTCTCCACCGAGGACACCACCTCGAAACCATCCTCGCTCGTCAGCTACAACCAACCGCTTTTCTCACCTATTGCCATCACCACCGTCTGCATCTCCCCTCACCGGCGTTTCGAATTCTAACCTGTGACCTAGCACTCGATCTCGGCCACACCCTCGTCAGGATCCCTTCCTTACTCCCTTGCCCGAGCCCTTCTTTCCCTGAGCCGCAGCAACGCATGAACTGTGCATCTCTCCCAGAACCCCCACTGCCTTGGTCTTAGATCTCGCCGAAAGACCCTATCGTCAGAGTTATCTCTCGCCTTGCCTCATCTCTGACCCAGAGCAGCAACCCTCTCTTCTCGCTCTCTTCTCCTCCTTCTTTTCTTCTTTCTTCTTCTTAATCTCGGTTCTTTCCGGTGGTCACTCGCCGGAGCCGTGCTACTGCCGACGAGCCAAGCAACCCAGTAGACGTTCCCTACCTACGTGGTTACATTCTTGCATTGCCTGGTTCTGTTCTGTATTTGTACGAGCAAGGGGTTCGACGAAATGCCCCAATGGAGATTTTTCCATCGTTTTATCGCATTCTTGCTGCGTGCCGTGCATCTATGGATCACCGAGGCAAGTTTACCTTGCTACATGCTACATTACATTTTATGCATCTATTTTTAATAAGTATAATTATTGAATTTCAAACCGTGCATCCATAGTACTTGTTTCACAGTTTTACAAGGACCGTATGCATCCGTTCTTATCATTTCATATCTAGCATATGCAACTTATCTTGTCACTTATCATAGTATAGTATACCGCATCAATTTGCATATAACCGTTCCCATTGCTTAATTGAATATTGTGCATTAACTAGTTATCATTTAAAAGTTATATGATATCCATCCGCATCCATATCGAATAGAATACATATAGCCGCATTCACAGATCTCCTTAATAACCCAATATTGTTATTTTAATGTTTAATAAAGTGTAATCTAATTAGTTTTGGAACTATCAAATGTAATCCTAATCGACAGTGTGCATCCATGTCTTTGACTTTCTATCTATATGCATACCATTTATGCTAGTTCATTTCATTAGTACTACATACTTGTTTTGTGTACCCATGCTTAGTATAGTTTGATTTTGGGCACCCACGTGACATATGTGCACCCCTGACATGACTAGATACACCTACTACTCGACACGACATGGTACCGTACACTTCTTAACATGACATGATACCTATATACTACCTGACTTGACCTGATGTACCATGGCTTTACCCGTTACCTGATCTTGTTACTAATGCCAACAGCTTGACATGTTGTCCCTACGGACACTTCCTGTTGTCTATCCAGACAAACCTTTACCTGCTGATCCTGTGTTGGCATTAGCTCCGGATTTATTAATCCCTGACTTGAACATATATAACTTGGGGGTATGGGGAAATCAATGATGAAACCTGACTTGTAACTCGACAGTTCACTTACTTATACTGATCAGTTTTAGAGGCTAGGCCAGTCTTGGGATGATACTGCTGACATCATTCATCTATACATATTTCCTATTTTAGAGGCTAGGCCAGCCTTGAGGTGATGCTGCTGACATCACTCATCGTTACATACTACCTTTTAGTGCCTAGCGGCATGTCTCGACTTCAGCCCGAGAATCTTCACCGTGATCCCAGGCACGCACGGGATACTATTGAGTTACATCAATGATTCATCAAATTGATTTCAAAGACTTGAGAGTAGTTAACCTAATAGACCAGTTTAGATTACTCACTACACATTACCCCACTGTCCTTACTTATATCACTGTTATACCTGTTTTACCATTTATACTCATACCTGCATATATTGCTACCCTTGTTTATAGTATTGCTTGATATTATGACGCACTGACGTCTGGGTTTTGCATGGCCCAGATCCTCTACCTTTGTCGCAGGCTGATCATGAGTACTGCTGCTATTAGACCGAGCGGTGAGGATCATGTTGATATCCAGTTTTACTTTCCAGGTGTTTTATTCAATGGATCTTTTGCTTCCGCATAGTATATTGGCTCATGGACATGTACTAGATAGTTTAGTTTACTTTCCTGTTCTTGATATCTCTACAGCCGTAATGTGACTGTGGAGGGATTTTTTCCTAACCACAGGTAGCATGGTTGGCTATGTCATGTGCCTATCTTAGCGTACTCTGGGAAGCGGGGCGTGACACTTTATTTCTGTGACAGTCTCCACCGGTGGCGGAGATCTTTTCAGTATGGCGGTAAGAGAGTTCCTGCGCACCTTGTTCAGCAGCTCAAAGCTGTTCCCAGTTGGAACAGCAGCATTGATTTCCACCATTGGGGCTGGTGGAGTTAGCCCAGAGGGGGAGTTGCCCCCAGACTTCCTTACTCGGCGCCAGTGACGACGTCGAGCGTGTCGAGCTAATGGTGTTGGTTCAGTGATGGGGATGGCTTCGTTATGCTCCCTGTTCTGGTGGGGCGTCGCCGGTGCCAGCCTCTTGAAGATTGGCGTCCGTTGAGCAGCAGTAGCCAACCGGTCAAAAACAGACTTCTGAGCAGGGACAGGAACCGAGCGGGAGCTGGAACAGTCAGTCTTGTAAAGACCGACCCTTTTGTAGGAGAAGCCGCCTTGACGACTTCGGGAGCAGGGTTGGTTACTCTTTTCGGGATAACCATCTCTTGAATTGCGGGCTTCATCTTGGGCCCACAGGAACTTTAGCCCAATCTGGTGAAGACCGAGACGCTGGAGCTGGACGACCCGTTGAGTGGGGCCGCAGTAATTGTAAGCCGGTCAAAGACCGACTTCTTGGGAGCTTCTGGTGTTGGTACAGGGGTGCTGAAGCTCATCGGTGGGAGCATAGTCCTAAAGAACAATCCGGTGGTGGCCTGAGTCACCTGGTCCTCCGGCATCGTGAACAAGGAGGCTGCTTGGGGCCCGTAGGCTATGCCTCCAGATGAGGCCGAGCGCGAGTTACAATTGCGGTTAACACTTCTCGCAAGTGGATGCCATTGATGTTTCGCTTTCTGCGCCAAGCAAGAAACCAAATCTTAGTACCTCGAACCCAAGGAAAACCATATCAAACCGCGATTCGTTCGCGAACACGACACACGAAGTGTGGAGTGGAAAGAGGAAAAGGTCCCACCGGGCGTGCCAGAATCTATTCCCCTCCGAAAGACGCGACGGAGATGCGGTGAACGTCTGGCCTGAATTTCGGGGCAGATACTAATTGGTGCTATCCGTCCACCTCTCCGAAGATGCCAAGTTGATTTATGGCACCATGTATCGAAGGTTTAAACGGATGCGGGCGATGTAACAGACTTCGTCAGATTCCCTCTCGTTTGAGGGGCTTTTGATTGTGGGGACGCTCTTCCCTGCAAGCACAAGCCCCTGCAGTTAATTACGCTACCGCATTGCGGTAACAACTTTCTCCTTCTCCAGATGGTCACTTCGTGTCGTGTGTGTTTGTTTTGTTTGTGGTTGCCTGTGGATTGTATACGGAGACTAAAGTATGTTGTCGCCTGTAAGGCGTGGAGTAGTCCAAATCCGTATTTTCTTAGATTTGGGTTTGGGGTTTGGGTTTAAGGATACGTTAGTCTCATTTGAGACTAAGATCAACTTAAACGTTTGTTAAGGATACGTTAGTCTAATTTTAGACTAAGATCAACTTAAACGTTAGTTAAGGACACGTTTGTCTAATTTTAGACTAAGATCTACTTAACAGGATCATTTAGATCCAATAAAAGAGCATTTGGGCTCTATTGTTTAGTTTAGGGACATTTCGGTCAATTAGTTTAAGGACATTACGGTCCATTGTTAGTTTAAGGACATCTCGGTCCAATGTTAGTTTAAAGACATCACGGTCGAGGTTAAGGACATCATAGTCCGTGAGTTTAAGGACCCCACAGTCTGATATTAGTTTAAAGACATCACGGTCGAGGTTAAGGAAATCATAGTCCATGAGTTTAAGGACCTCACAGTCCGATGTTAGTTTAAAGATATCACGGTCGAGATTAAGGACATCATAGTCCATGAGTTTAAGAACCCCACAGTCCAATGTTAGTTTAAAGACATCACGGTCGAGGTTAAGGACATCATAGTCCGTGAGTTTAAGGACCTCATAGTCCGATATTAGTTTAAAGACATCACGGTCGAGGTTAAGGACATCATAGTCCATGAGTTTAAGGACCCCACAGTCTAATGTTTAGAGACGTCATAGTCTATGAAATGTATGGCCGTCGGGACCCGTCACCTCTTTGAAGACGTTGAGGAATTACAACGACAAATATCAAAGGAGTGAAGAGATGTACCCTTGAACCAAGGTGAGTTGGTTGAAAGAGCAGATGTGCTCAGTTCAAGATAAATTGAGGACTTATGGCCAGAATTGGGCTAAGTCCAAATTAAATGTTTAACATTTTTTTGTTCTGGCTATTAAGCCTTTATTTGGGCTCGGCCCTGTTAATAATGCAAAGCTTTGGGTTCTGACATCTTTTGTCTTCATCAGAACAAATTGTGTTCTGACAATGCGCCACGTGGCGCGCCAGGCGCTTTGCGCCAGTTAAAGAGCGCATTGCGCTTCTATCAGGTAGCGCACACGAAGAGGACACGTGTCGTGTTTAGCGTTAAGCGCTAGTTCATTAGCGCATTGCGCTTTTAATTTATGAGCGCTTTGCGCTAGTCTGTTGGCGCGCTAGTGAGTGATACGTGGCGCACTTGGCGCTAAGCGCCAGCCCATGAGCGCAGTGCGCTGTTTCAGAAGCGTAAAACGCAGATTGTGTCTTTGGCTGACACGTGGCAGGTTTTGGAACTGAGCGTCTGTCCCATGAGCGCAAGAGCGCAATTCATGAGTGCAAGGCACTTTCAAGATCAAAGAATAAATTTATTTTCTTCTTAAAGGAGGCTTTGCCTCAAGATTCAAGAACAAAAGTTTTTGTTTTATAAAAGGGCTCTGCCTTTATAGATCAAAGATCTGTGAATGAAGTAAAATACTTCTTTTAGTTTTTTTATAATTAGATCTTTTGATCTTTTTTCTTTCTATTAAATACCTTGGTCTTTTGTAGATCTATGATCTTTTTAGAAGATGGTTCTTCATTTTACGAGATGATTTCATCTCTGTGGTTCAAGAACTAGTTCTTTACCTTGAGGATGAAGAAATGATCTTCTTTTCCTAAAGGCTTGCCTTTCTTTCTCTTTGAGTTTTCTCAAAGTTTGCAAAGGGTTTTCTCTCTCTTTCTGTATATTTTAGACTTGAAGTCTAGGGGTTTTTATATAGGGCCAATTGATTTGTTGAATCAGTTTTAAGAGATGTTTCTCTGATTGATTTGGGAATATTTCCCATCGTTGGATCTTTGATCCTAAGGCTTCTATTTTACAGAAGATAATCTTCTTGTTTCAATTAGATTGAAAAATCTTTCCATAACAGAATTTTAGTTCTGATTAATTAATAATTTATTATTAGTAGATCTTTTGATCTAACAGTGGGGAATTTTTAATTCCAGCGCTGGCGCACCTTACGCTAGCACTCCTACGTTCGACACGTGGCGCGCAGCGCAACTGCGCTAGCGTACCCGTGTTTGATACGTGGCGCGCAGCGCAGAGCGCAACGCAACTGCGCTAGAGCACCCGTGTTTGACACGTGGCGCGCAGCGCGCCTGGCGCTGGATTTGAAGCGTTGCTTCAATTTTGAATTTTGAAATTCAAAACAGAGCTTTGCTCTGATTGGTGGAAACAGTTCCCAGGTGACATGTGTACAGGTTAGTCTGTCGAACTGAGATCTTCATTTGTCTCGTGTGAGTTCCCACTGTGCTTTGATTACTACCCTACCACGGCGCAAAAGAGTTGTGCAAACAGGTTTTAGTTGGGTACAGTCCCGAGCCACATGGAGGCAGTGAGCGGATCGTCAGGAATTCGTTCTCTCCTGGTATTGGGGTGAGATCGCGCTGTGTTTAGGAGAGCCATTACACGAAATCCCTGGCCAGGGTAATCGAGATTTACTGGTAGGTATTCCAGTAGTTTCTCAGGGTGTTCTGGGCTACTCTCCGACACGACTTATACCGCTATTGGGGGTCTGACGTTTACCAGCCCCCTAGACCCTATATGCGATACTCATAGACGAACAGACCGGACTGTATGGATATGGTCACTGTCAGGCTCAGTAGGGTTTCTGGATGAGTTCGCTCGTCAGCTTCCCTTGCGATCAATACATGGGCAACCGTTACGTACAGTTAGTACCTCTGACGTGCTAGTGGTTATACCCAGTTCCAGTGTATTGATGAGTCATTAAATTCCCCCACAGATAGTTTCTCAAGTTCGGGCGAAACTTTGTAGAGACCGTATGGTTTTATGGCAGGGTTCGATCATATTCGTGCACTTGTGCACGGATCATGATCGGACGGATAAAACTAGTTGGCTTTGGTTTAAGCCGGAACGTAGTATTAAATTGTGTGGGTATATTTTTGTCTCATTGCATTTCGTATTCGGTCAGAATACAATTGCGGGTATATATTTACAGTTTAGGTGTAATCTCATAATTCGTTACGGGATTATTTTAGGAGTTGCCAGTTTCCTTTTTCCGTCTAAAAACGTCTTGATCCATGTTCATTTATTGTGAAGCTTTGACCCTGACCTTGTCAATTCTTTGCCATTCTTTTGCACTGAAATCTGAGCATGAATGGTGGCAACATTTAATGGGCAAGGGCAAGGGAAAGCAAAGGGGGCAGCATGGGCTCTGGGGGTCCATCTGCAATCCCGCCAGCTTTGAATAATGCAGGGGGTTTTGTGTAGTGAGTAGGAGATTTTCACAGGGAAGGATTCTCTTGGCTTAGCACATTTCTTCTCTTGGTTTTAAAAATGAACTCCCAAGCTCACAACTCATGATCTATCCTTGGCAAAAACCACAGTGAGCATTTTCTTTCTCTGGGGATGCTGGCCGAGCCCTTTTGTGTGTTTCTTCATTAGCAAATGCCCTTGGCTTCATAAGCAATTTTCCATATGCTCACTTGCTTATCTCACTTGGCAACTCCAATTTACCTCTACCCAATCGCTTGGGTATCTTGAGACAAAAGATCCTACACTCTCTCTATTTCATTCTTGGACATGTCGACTAGCAAACTTCATATCCGAGTTGCCTCGGTACAGAGGCGGGAGCCCGTATAAAGATTCAATGACGTGGTGCCACTTCGACGTGCGAGATCGAGGAGCGGACTTCGTCGGCGCAGCAGCGGGAGTTTGGTGCGGAGATTAAAGACCGAAGGATACGGATCGATCGGTATAATCTTCTAACTCCTTTTACAGTTTGCTGGTTTACGGTTAATGGAACGATCCAGGCATTTGGGTTGCGGTAGCGCCGGTTCTGTAAAAAGTTTTTGTTCCGCATCTGGCGTCCGTTAGAAGGCCGGAGCGCCGCCGTGGCCCAACAGTATCCAGTTGCTATTGTACCGTGGCATAAACTGTTTCTTGTACCATACTTGCCTCTAGTCTCTGGCATATAGAGACTCCTCTCGTATACACTGGCATTCTTCTGTACCAAGATACAAACAACAGCGTTAATACAACATTACAACAATATAATACAACTTTAAAAGATACCTTCTTCTTCTGTCTATTCTACTTACCTCTTATCTTTTGGACTTACCGAGCGACCTGTTCGCTGACGACATTCTATTTCTTTCTTCTTTGAATGTCGTCAGGTGATTTGGACCCGTCAGAGATCGAGCCCACTGCTGAAGACTTGGACCAATTCAGTGAAGGCCCCGAGCGCTAGTCATTGTACACTTTCCATTCAGTACTTTCATTTCTGTTATGTCATTGTTTAGGCATTGCTTTTTATTCAGTTGTATTTACATTTCATGCATTGTACAAAAGAATGTTAATAAATAAAGTTGTTGTTCAGTTTATATCTCTTGTCTCTTGTGCTTACTTTTATATTGCTTAGATACGCTTAGCGTATTTACTTCACAGTAAATACGTAGCGGACCAGTCCCGTCCCCTTCGCCGTATACCGGGAAGCGGGGCGTGACAGGTTTTATTGGTGGCCCATGCAGGCCAGAGTTGTATGAAACTCTATCATGCAGCTCTGTTCTGCTTAAACAACCTAAGCAATATAACACAAGAACTAGCAACTAAAACATTCTTTACAATCATGTTCCTTGAATCTTACAATTTCATATTCTTTGAATCATATACTTTGAATCTGTCCTAACCTAAAATTCCCTCACCTCTTTTACAATCTTACCAAAACCTTCGCATTCTTTCATTCCTTGACACATTTTTCACATTTTTAAAACCCTTGCACCACCTTGTTATTTTTCATACTGTCAGTACACCAGCACCAAATTTCCTTGGATTTGTTACACTTTCCTTTTACAAATTTCGAGGATGAAATTTTTATAAGGAGGGTGGAATGTAACAACCCTAATTTTCTTATACACTTTTTCCATACAAATTTTTAAATTGTTTTTTTTTCAAAATCCTTAAAGAGGTATTTATTGCCTGAGCACAAGATTTAAGTAATTAATTAGCAATTTAATTACATGAAGAAGCTTGTAGCTCATTGGTAATACCTTGCATTGCGGAACCAAGCCACCTGAGTTCAAATCCCATGCCCCACATTATTTTTAATATTTATTTTGTTTTAAATTTTATAGAAGCCCAACAGTCAACACGTGATAACTCCAGATTTTCGCACTATACCCACAAAACTAAATGCACCAGAGGCTTAATCAGGCAACTCCCCACCTCCAGACACCTCGACTCGGCCGGCGGACCGGCCGACTCGGGCCGGCGCCGCCGGCCGGACTCGGACGGACCGCCGAGTCGTCAACTTGGGAAAGTTGGCTCTTGGCCTCCCCTACCCCCTGCATATTTTAAATCTGCAGACCACTTTCAGAGAGCTCATTATACCCTATTTACTCCATTTTTTAATGATTTTTAATACATTTTTCAATTATTTTAAATTAAAACCCTACATCTACCCTAACCCTAGCCTAACCCTATAAATATAGCCTTACCCTCTACCCACTCACCCCAAACTCTGAGCCAACTCTCTAAAATTTCCAAGAAACCTTGTGTACTTTGAAAACGAGCAAGAAGCGAAGCTACGGCGAATTTTCCGGCGAACTTCCGACGACCATTCTAGGAGCTCCCGGCGACGAAGCGACGCACCGGCGACTCCTCCCGTTCCACCTCTCTTTCTTTGTTGTCCTAAACCTGTAAGTCCCCAAATTCTACCTCTCTTTTCTTTTCTAAAATACGGATTTGCAAAACCCGACGGAATCGGAACCAATCCGATTTCCGATTCGGTTTCTTTATAAAACTTCACTTCTCATTAATAAAATTATGCTTAAACTCTCTCATGTTGACTATTAAACACTAATCAACCAAATTGATCAAGTTTCATATCACAAAATAATTGCTGGTTCCTTTTACCGTATTTTTTTCATTTAAATACCACATAGTTCCTTTTGCGACATTTAAACCATTAAACTTGTTATACCTTTAAGTAGATCATGAGGTAACGACCTAGCTCCTCACACACTCATATGCAATATAGAATACGGGAAATCGACATCTTTACAAATAATTAACCTTTGAGCTAATATAAAAAAATATATATCTAGACTCAGCCAATTAAGGACTGTCGCGCACATTAGGACAGAGGAAGGTTGTGGGCATTCAGTCGTTTATCTAAACCTGACTTTGTGGTGAAGAGGCGATTTGAGGGATATCTCACAACTTATCGCTTTGGACCAGTTAGGAGCAGTCTAGTTGACTTAGGAGACCCTAGAACATAGAATACGGAAAAAACAATATCTTTACAAATAAATACCATAATTAATAAAACCGTTTTTCCTTAATGATTAGTATTTATACAAATTTTTGCAAAGCGCCGCTACAACCCATTTGGGGAACCTGTTCGGGATGGTGCGGATTATCGCACATCCTCGGGTTTAGTAGTACGAGATGCAGACCTCCGCAAGGAGCATTCGGTCTCAAAAGATTTAAAATACGACATCATAAGAAAAACGAGATTTCTGAAATATAATATATATATTAAAATTATTTTCATATAAATATATGTATATGTAACATTAAAATATTTTTTTGAATTATTATAAATATTCCAACTCTTTTCAAAAATCACAAGAATCATTTTACACTAAAATACCATGAATTCCATACAAATCAATATTACAAATAACTACCTTTATGAAATTAGGATATTTGCACTAGAAATATCACAATATAAAATCTACATTCGTTACAACTCTAAAGACGAATAATAAATACTTGGGGTGTATTTTGAAAAGTATATAAAAGTAATTTTACATAAAACCCCCTCATGTTCTATAAATTACCCTAAGGACCCTAGCAAATATAGGTTTAAGCAGGACCAATCACTTGAGCCTCAGGGAGCCGGAGAAGTGGGTGCTTGCCTATCTAAGGTAGACAACTTAACAACGGTGTTATCAATACGGTAATCGTCTTTGAAAAAGACACAAATCCTGCCGCCCATGTACAGCGGTTACCGATAACATCAAAACAATCAGGACTTCAATTTACTTTTCTAATTGTCAGACTCAGAGTGAGTCTCATTATAATCTGACTTGAATATGATTCAAGTATAATTTACAATCTACAATCTACAATGTACAATATTCCAATTCAATATGAATCCATGAATCCATTATACAACTTGACTTAACCAAACCATGGATATACATTCCATTTACATGATTCTACGGTTACATCCGTTTACTGATAGCATGGTTTCGGTCAGTCATATAATTATACAATCAATACAATTTACAATACAATACAATATAAACAAGACATCTCGGGGTTTAAGGGGTAGATTGGTACGGAAGGTGTTAGAAGTGGCATGAGACAGTAAGACTTAATACACCTAACTTGAATCTGTTGGATATAGTGCCCTCAAAGTCAATTATTGGATCGCAGGTACGTGATTGCAATGAGTGAGGGAGGACCTATACCGATAGGACAGTCTTGGTCGAGATGATAGTATGCTATCTGGTTTGTCTTTATCATCGTGTACATACTTTAGTTCACTATTGCATGTTGATAGAGCTCATAGGATTCTTGCTTGACTGCCAGCAGTATGATGGCGATCATATACGTGGGAGCTGGGGTCTATAAGCACATCCTTAAATGGTCCCTAGTTGAGGGAGTTTCGAGACAGGGCATCGATACTCCAGAGTAGACTAGTGTATACAGTTGAGACCCCGATGAGGGGCGGTGGCCGGTTTCACAAGCCTTTGGTGTCAGTTGGTTCACCTAAGATATATACAGGTGCTCATTGGGTTATAAGTATACCGGACAGGACTCGCCGGGAACATACTAGTTGGTATTATACATATCGTCAGATAGCAGTTCCCAGGTGACATGTGTACAGGTTAGTCTGTCGACCTGAGATCGTCATTTGTCTCGTGTGAGTTCCCACCGTGCTTTGATTACTACCCTACCATGGCTCAAAGGTGTCGTGCAAACAGGTTTTAGTTGGGTACAGTCCTGAGCCACATGGAGGCAGTGAGCGGATCGTCAGGAATTCGTCTCTCCCGGTATAGGGGTGAGATCGTGCTGTGTTTAAGAGAGCCATTACACGAAATCCCTGGCCAGGATAATCGAGATTTACTAGTAGGTATTCCAGTAGTTTCTCAGGGTGTTCTGGGCTACTCTCCGACATGACTTATACCGCTATTGGGGGTCTGACGTTTACCAGGCCCCTAGGCCCTATATGCGATACTCATAGACGAACAGACAGGACTGTACGGATATTGTCACTGTCAGGTTCAGTAGGGTTTCTGGATGAGTTTGCTCGTCAGCTTCTCTTCCGATCAATACATGGGCAACCGTTACGTACAGCTAGTACCTCTGACGTGCTAGTGGTTATACCCAGTGCTAGTGTATTGATGAGTCATTAGAGTCCCCCACAGACAGTTTCTCAAGTTCGGGCGAAACGTTGTAGAGGCTGTATGGTTTTATGGCAGGGTTCGATCATATTCGTGCACTTGTGCACGGATCATGATCGGACGGATAATACTAGTGGGCTTTGGTTTAAGCCGGATCATTGTATTATATTGTGTAGGTATATTTTTGTCTCATTGCATTTCGTATTCGGTCGGTATACAAATGCGGGTACGTATTTACAGTTAAGGCGTAATCTCGTAATTCGTTACGGGATTATTTTAGGAGTTGCCAGTTTCCTTTTTCCGTCTAAAAACGTCTTGATCCTTGTTCATTTACTGTGAAGCTTTGACCTTGAACTTATCAATTCTTTGCCATTCTTTTGCACTGAAATTTGAGCATGAATGGTGGCAACATTTAATGGGCATGGGCAAGGGCAAGGGCAAGTGAAGGGGGCAACATGGGCTCTGGGGGTCCATCTGCAATTTCGCCAGCTTTGAATAATGCAGGGGGTTTTGTGCGGTGAGTGGGAGATTTTCACAGAGAAGGATTCTCTTGGCTAAGCACATTTTTTCTCTTGGTTTTAAAAATGAACTCCCAAGCTCACAACTCATGATCTATCCTTGGCAAAAACCACAGTGAGCATTTTCTTTCCCTGGGGATGCTGGCCGAGCCCTTTTGTGTGTTTCTTCACTTGCAAATGCCCTTGGCTTCACAATCAATTTTCCATATTCTCACTTGCTTATCTCACCTGGCAACCCCAATTTACCTCTACCCAATCGCTTAGGTATCTTGAGACAAAAGATCCTACACTCTCTCTACTTCATTCTTGGACAGGTCGACTAGCAAACTTCATGTCCGAGTTGTCTCGGTACAGAGATGAGAGCCCGTATAAAGATTCAATAACGTGGTGCCACTTCGACGTGCGAGATCGAGGAGCGGACTTCGTCGGCGCAGCAGCGGGAGTTTGGTGCGGAGATTAAAGACCGAAGGACACGGATCGATCGGTATAATCTTCTAACTCCTTTTACAGTTTGCTAGTTTACGGTTAATGGAACGATCCGGGCATTTGGGTTGCGGTAGCGCCGGTTCTGTAAAAAGTTTTTGTTCTACACCTGGCGTCGATTAGACGGCCGGGGCGCCGCCGTGGCCCAACAGAATCCAGTTGCTGTTGTACCGTAGCATAAACTGTTTCTTGTACCATACTTGCCTCTAATCTCTGGCATATAGAGACTCCTCTCGTATACACTGGCATTCTTCTGTACCAAGATACAAACAACGGCATTAATACAACATTACAACAATATAATACAACTTTAAAAGATACCTTCTTATTCTGTCTATTCTACTTTTCTCTTATCTTTGGGACTTACTGAGTGACCTGTTCGCTGACGACATTCTATTTCTTTCTTCTTTGAATGTCGTCAGGTGATTTGGACTCGTCAGAGATCGAGCACACTGCTGAAGACTTGGACCAGTTCAGTGAAGACCCCGAGCTCAAGTCACTGTACACTTTCCATTCAGTACTTTCATTTCTGTTATGTCATTGTTTAGGCATTGCTTTTTATTCAGTTGTATTTACTTTTCATACATTGTACAAAAGAATGTTAATAAATAAAGTTGTTGTTCAGTTTATATCTCTTGTCTTTTGTGCTTACTTTTATATTGCTTAGATACGCTTAGCGTATTTACTTCACAGTAAATACGTAGCAGACCAGTCCCGTCCCCTTCGTCGTATACCGGGAAGTGGGGCGTGACAGGTTTTGTTGGTGGCCCATGCAGGCCAGAGCTGTATGAAATTCTATCATGCAGTTCTGTTCTGCTTGAACAACCTAAGCAATATAACACAAGAACTAGCAACTAAAATATTCTTTAAAATCATATTCCTTGAATTTTACAATTTCATATTATTTGAATCATATATTTTGAATCTGTCATAACCTAAAATTCCTTCACCTCTTTTACAATCTTACCAAAACCTTCATATTCTTTCATTCCTTCACACATTTTTCATATTTTTAAAACCCTTGCACCACCTTGTTATTTTTCATACTGTCAGTACACCAACACCAAACTTCCCTTGGATTTGTTACACTTTCCTTTTACAAATTTCGAGAACGAAATTTTTATAAGGAGGGTAGAATGTAACAACCATAATTTTCTTATACATATTTTCCATACAAAATTTAAAATTTTTTTTTTCAAAATCCTTAAAGGAGTATTTATTGCCTGAGCACAAGACTTAAGTAATTAATTAGCAATTTAATTACAGGAAGGAGCTTGTAGCTCATTGGTAATACCTTGTATTGCGGAACCAAGCCACCTGAGTTCAAATCCCATGCCCCACATTATTTTTAATATTTATTTTGTTTTAAATTTTATAGAAGCCCAACAGTCAACACGTGATAACTCCAGATTTTCCCACTATACCCACAAAACTAAATGCACCAGAGGCTTAATCAGGCGACTCCCCACCTCCCGACACCTAGACTCGGCCGGCGGACCGGCCGACTCGGGCCGGCGCCGCCGGCCGGACCGCCGAGTCGTCAACTTGGGAAAGTTGGCTCTTGGCCTCCCCTACCCCCCTGCATACTTTAATTCTGCAGACCACTTCCAGAGAGCTCATTATACTCTATTTACTCCAATTTTTAATGATTTTTAATACATTTTTCAATTTTTTTAGATTAAAACCCTACATCTACCCTAACCCTAGCCTAACCCTATAAATACACCACTACCCTCTACCCTCTCACCCCAAAACTTTGAACCAACTCTCTAAAATTTCCAAGAAACCTTGTGTACTTTGAAAACGAGCAAGAAGCGAAGCTACGACGAATTTTCCGGCGAACTTCCGACGACCATTCTAGGAGCTCCCAGCGACGAAGCGACGCACCGGCGACTCCTCCCGTTCCACCTCTCTTTCTTTTTTGTCCTAAACCCGTAAATCCCCAAATTCTACATCTCTTTTCTTTTCTAAAATATGGATTTACAAAACCCGACGGAATCGAAACCAATCCGATTTCCGATTCGGTTTCTTTATAAAACTTCACTTCTCATTAATACAATTATACTTGAACTCTCTCATGTTGACTATTAAACACTAATCAACCAAATTGATCAAGTTTCATATCACAAAATAATTGCTAGTTCCTTTTACCGTATTATTTTTATTTAAATATCACACAGTTCCTTCTGCGACATTTAAACCATTAAACTTGTTATACCTTTAAGTAGATCATGAGGTAACGACCTACCTCCTCACACACTCATATGCAACATAGAATACGGGAAATCGACATCTTTACAAATAAATAACCTTTGAGTTAATAAAAAAAATATATAGACTCAGCCAATTAAGGACTGTCGCGCTCATTAGGACAGTAGAAGGTTGTGGGCATTCAGTCGTTTATCTAAACCTGACTTTGTGGTGAAAAGGCGATTTGAAGGATATCTCACAACTTGTCGCTTTGGACCAGTTAGGAGCAGTCTAGTTGACTTAGGAGACCCTAGAACATAGAATACGGAAAAAACAATATCTTTACAAATAAATACCATAATTAATAAAACCGTTTTTCCTTAATGGTTAGTATTTATACAAATCTTTGCAAAGCGCCGCTACAACCCATTTGGGGAACCCGTTCGGAATGGTGCGGATTATCGTACATCCTCGGGCTTAGTAGTGCGAGATGCAGACCTCCGCAAGGAGCATTCGGTCTCGAAAGATTTAAAATATGACATCTTAAGAAAAACAAGATTTCTAGAATATAATATATATATTAAAATTATTTTCATATAAATATATGTATATGTAACATTAAAATATTATTTTGAATTATTATAAATATTCCAACTCTTTTCAAAAATCACAAGAATCATTTTACACTAAAATACCATGAATTCCATGCAAATCAATATTACAAATAAATACCTTTATGAAATTAGGATATTTGCACTAGAAATATCACAATATAAAATCTACATTCATTACAACTCTAAAAACGAATAATAAATACTTGGGGTGTATTTTGAAAAGTATATAAAATTATTTTTACATAAAACCCCCTCAAGTTCTATAAATTACCCTAAGGACCCTAGCAAATATAGGTTTAAGCGGGACCAATCTCTTGAGCCTCAAGGAGCCGGAGAAGTGGGTGCTTGCCTATCTAAGATAGACAACTTAACAACGGTGTTATCAATACGGTAATCGTCTTTGAAAAAGACATAAATCCTGCCGCCCATGTGCAGCGATTACCGATAACATCAAAACAATTAGGACTTCAATTTATTTTTCTAATTGTCAGACTCAGAATGAGTCTCATTATAATCTGACTTGAATATAATTCAAGTACAATCTACAATCTACAATCTTCAATATTCCAATTCAACATGAATCCATAAATCCATTATACAACTTGACTTAACCGAACCATGGATATACATTCCATTTACATGATTCTACGATTATATCCATTTACTGATATCATAGTTTTGGTCAGTCATATAATTATACAATCAATACAATTTACAATACAATACAAACAAGACATCTCGGGGTTTAAGGGGTAGATTGGTACGAAAGGTGTTAGAAGTGGCACGAGACAGTAAGACTTAATACACCTAACATGAATCCAGTTGCTGTTGTACCGTGGAATAAACGGTTCCTTGTACTATACTTGCCTCTAGTCTCTGGCATATAGAGACTCCTCTCGTATACACTGGTATTCTTCTGTACCAAACTACAAACAACAGCGTTAATACAATATTACAACAATATAATACAACTTTAAAAGATACCTTCTTATTCTGTCTATTCTAATTTTCTCTTATTTTTGGGACTTACCGAGCGACCTGTTCGTTGACGATATTCTATTTCTTTCTTCTTTGAATGTCGTCAGGTGATTTAGACCCGTCAGAGATCGAGCCCACTGCTGAAGACTTGGACCAGTTCAGTGAAGACCCCGAGCTCTAGTCATTGTACACTTTCCATTCAGTACTTTCATTTCTGTTATGCCATTGTTTAGGCATTGCTTTTTATTCAGTTGTATTTACTTTTCATATATTGTACAAAAGAATATTAATAAATAAAGTTGCTGTTCAGTTTATATCTCTTGTCTCTTGTGCTTACTTTTATATTGCTTAGATACGCTCAGCGTAATTACTTCACAGTAAATACGTAGCGAACCAGTCTCGTCCCCTTCGCCGTATACCGGGAAGCGGGGCGTGACAAATATTATATAAATATTATATGCATATATTTTCCTTCATAATGTTATTTATAATATATAAATATATGGCAATAGATATTTTACAGATAAACCCTCATATGTTTCATATTTATAATAAACACCTTTAAATATTTAAGAAAAGTAAGGAAAATGTTATATCAAATGTGCGATATTTTCGACTGAACACCAAACCATGGCTACATCTTGACTTGGTTACATGCCTACTTGATACATCCTGAAACTGTTTACTTGAACAACTTATATCCATGGTCTCGACAAGTCTGATATCTACAATTTATACAATATACATTACGGGGTTTAACCAGGTAGACTAGTACGGAATGTATTAGAAATGGAATGAGATGGTCACTAAAAAACACCTACCTGAACATCCGTACCGTTGTCCTCTGGGTTTTGACGGGGCCTTGTACTACCGATTACCATAGTCCACGAAGCAAGTTGGACTCCTCTCGTATACACTGATACATTCTGTACCAAGCAACAAACAACTACGTTAGCATAAAAAACATATACTAGTACCTATTTCCAGTTATGTTCCCTTTATATGAATTATTCCTATCTCTTTTTTAGGACTTACCGAGTGCTAGTTCGCTGACGACATTCCTGTTTTTTTCTTTCTTTGGATTGTTCGTCAGGAGGACCCGACTCTCAAGAGACCAAGCCCAGCTAGGAGAACTTGGATCAGTTCACAGAGGAGCTAGACTTTTAGTCTTTACTTGTACTTACCTTTTCTTTTGTATGCCACTGTTTAGGCATTGCTTTTACCATTGTACATTCCCTTTTTAATTCAGTTGTAATGTAAAGAATGGATATTAATAAAAGTTGTTTATATTACATCTCTTGTCATTCTTGTGCATTTATTTATATTGCTTATTTACACTTAACGTGTTTACTTTTGAGTAAATACGCCGCGGCCCGTCACGTCTATTTCTCCGTACACTGGGAAGCAGAGCATGACACATTTCATCTTCCTTTTAACTCCCAACATAATTAGGATGGTTATAAATTATATTTAAGTAAAGTTATTATGAAAAGTTTCAATTTTCTTTTAATACAAATATCTCCCCATCACTTCTTCATCTCACCTTAGCCATTTCATTTTGATCAATTCTAAAAATAATAATAATAAAAAATCTCTTTTCCCTCAAGCTTGGAGAAGCACCGGTTCCATCAAGGTTCAAAGTCTCGGTTGAGAATTTTATCAAAACGGTGAGCCGATTGTTATACCGACTCACACAACCTGTAAGTCCCCTTCGTTTCTTCTCCTCCTCTTGTTGAATTATCCTCATCTTGTAATGTCTCCACTGATTTCCATACTTACTCATTTCGTCTGTAAACTCCTTATTTAGAGAACACACAAAAAATAAATAGATAATTTAATAGTTAATTGTTTTGTAAACTTATTTACCTTCATGAATAGGATACATTTTTAACTGGTAGTGATTATCTTGTTTCATGTTTTAGTAGTTATGAAAATATGTGAATCGTATCATCCTATATTACATACCATCACATAACGCGATCGTTTATTCAAAACAAAAGAAAAGTGTTTAATAATTTTTGTGTAGAATCTTTATTAATCTTTTATATCGATTTTAGTATATATATCATGACCAATTCATATGCTTGTCCGTATGCCTTTCATAATTTATTGCTCGCTATTTTTATTTTATTTTATTTATATTTAGTTTTAAAAGAAAACGAGATTTCAAATAAATACCATGACCTTGTCAATCTCAAATGCCACCTTGAACAAATACCCTTACCTTCAAAATAATTTTTAGAAAATCAATCTTGATTTCTGGACATTCTAGGAAAATTAGATTATATACTAGATAGAATTTTAGGTCTACAGTAAAAATTTCATATCAAACTGAATAACGGTTTAGGTGTTACGTAGTTTATTATTCACTGTTTTTAAAACCAGAAAACAGCCAATAAGGGTATTTTTCGAGAGACCATAACCCTATAATCGTTGATCCAAATTAAGTGTTTTCAAATGTTTTGAAAATATACATCGAAAGATATAGATTTTCTTAGTTTTAAGTTTTTACTGAAAACCAATGTAAAATATAGAAAACTGCGTTACAATATTAAGTGATGGATCTGAACAAACTCTGTCCTGATTCACACACTGTTTTTAAATAGGACATAACTCGAACTCCCGATATCCGTTCGTGACAAAATTTAGATGTGTAGATGAAAATTTGATAGAGATATAATTTTCTAAATATTAGATTACTTAGAAACACATGAAACAACTCGATATAGGCTTTGCAATATAACATATAGTTGCTGTCCAAAAATCTGAATTTCTGTTTTAATCGCTGATATTAAAACGATCATAACTAGAGCTTCAGAAATCCAAATCACGTGAATCTTGGTGTTTTGAATAAGTACATCGAAAGACCTAAAATTTTCTATTAATTTTCGTAATCTGAAACCTAATGAAAATTAACTCAAACTACATTTTAAAAATATATGACGATGCTAAACAGATTTTGATCTGTTTTGCTCGACAATACGAAAATGGATATATCTCCAAAACCGGTAGTCGTATTTAGGCGATACTGAAACTCACGTGTACACAACACTTAGATCTATATTTCTGTTTATATTCCGAAATTAATTGACTTGATTGATTAGTTGTACACAACACTTATTTATAATATTGTTTTTGGACGTTACTTGTATATTTATCTCATATCATATTTTGTGATTGCTTATTTATTTTTATCTATATGACTTATGATCAAACCATTATATGCTAGAATTTACTTGATCTTTACACGACTCAATCATGGATACTTGAACCCAATATGTATAGTTGAACCAATTTGACTCGAACCATGAATACAATTGGCATGACTTGCACTTGACATGACTACATGAACTTAATCTTTAAAACTTGATATCATACATCACCTTTTGTATTCATGTATTCGATCCAGACTCGTAACATTAATCATAAACTAATATACATAGGGTGTTGGGGTAGTTTAAGTATGAATCCGATGAAATCTCATGAGTCCCATTATTATAAATAACATTGCTGTGGTACTAGGCTGAAACGGTACAAAAAACGTTGCTGTGGTACCGGGCTGAAACGGTACATCACGAATTTATGAATGAGGGCCCGTGTTTCCAAGCCCCTGGATGATAGCTTATTGGGTTTGGAATACTTCAATAACAATTGAATTCTCGCTATTTTGGGCCCGTGATTTCTTTCCCTTGGACGATAGTCTTGGGTTCAAGAATACTCTTGAGATTTGGTTGACATCCACACTTGAACCCACGTTAATTAAATTTACCATTTTAGAGACCTTTTAGGACACTTATGTTCATTTCATATTCACTATACCTACACTATACGGCCATGTTATACTTGTTTGCCATGCTCATGTAATACTGTCATGCTTACCTAGTTGTCATATACATTACCATACTTGTTCACATATTACGATTTCTATTTATACTATATTACATGTCATCTTGCACTCAATCTATTTATTACACATCTTTTTGGGACTTACCGAGCGCAAGTTCACTGACTGGCATTCCACCTATCTTTTGTTTCTTATAATGTTCGTCAGGTGACTTAGAATCAAAAGAGGTGGAAGTGATCGCAGAGAATTACAACTAGTTCACACCTGAAGCAGATCATTAGTTTTCTTTCCCGCTTTTCTTTTTTAGTGAGTTACATGTTAAACACTTTTGTTTTATGTTCAGACTTCTTGTATCAGTTAAATTCTGTAAAGTTAAGAATGTAAATATATAAAGTAGTTGAATTTTATCTTCACTTGTCTATTCTTGTGTCATTTTTATGTTGCTTATATACGCTTAACGCATTCATACAGTAAACACGTTGCGGGGTTGCCACGCCACCGTTTCCGTTTACTGGGAAACGGGATGTGACATGGACCGAAATGTTCTTAAACCAACATTCTTCCCCAAAATGGGAATGTTGGGCCAAGATGTCCCAAAACTAGACATTCGTCCCAAACACGGCGATAATAGACCGAAATGCCCTTAAACTAACATTTGTCCCAAACAGGGAATGTTGGACTGTGATGTCCTTAAACTATAATAATTGAGCCCATATGCTCATTTGTTTCTAAGTTGATCTTAGTCTCAAATATGACTAACGATTCTTAAATCAAACCCAAATATCCCATGAACTGATGGACCTCATTTATATAAGATCTGCGTACTAAGTTCATTTTCATTGGCAAACCAAGCTACCAACATGGACCCCGTCAAGCAAATCCTTGACCCAAACCAAAATCTCAAATATACGGATTTGGACTAATCCGCGCCTTACGGGCAACCACATAAACTAGTCTCCGTATATAATCCACGGGCAAGCATAACAAACAAAATAGACACACGGCACGAAGTAAACTACTGGAAAAGGAGAAAGTTGTTATCGCAACGCGATAAAGTAAATAACTGCAAGGGCTTGCGCCTGCAGGGAAGAACATCCCCACAATCAAAAAAACCCTTCACAATTGAGGATGAATCTGCTACAACTGTCGCATCTGTCCAAACCTCCGATATACGGTGCCATAAATAAACTTGGTATTTTCGAAGAGGTGGATGGATATGTCCAAATAGTATCTGCCCTCAAATTTAGGCAAGATGATCAATCCCAGTTCGTCTCTGTTTTCGGTGGTAAACAACGGTCTTCTTTATTGAGAATTAAATTTTCTGTTGTTTTGTCGAAACTTTTGGAGAGCCTTCTGTATATTTACAGAAGCTTATTGGGCGGTCTCCTCCTTCTGAGATTTAATCTCTTTACTCTTTTATATAGGAGAATAGAAAAATCCATTTTGTTGAGAAAATCTCTCATTGAGAGATCATGATTGATTTCATAATCAATCAAAATGATCTTAAAGATCAACCGGTGAATTTTATTCTCCGTTGGATTTTTAATCCAAAGACCCTCTGTTTAATAGAGAAGATTTCTTGCTTGCTTTAATAAAATTAGGAAAATATTTTTCTAAGATAGAATTTTATTCTATCAGATGCATATATTGTTTGTTTAACAAGATTAGAAAGATATTTTCCTAACATAGAATTTTATTCTATCATATGAATATTTAGTTTAACAAGATTAGGAAGATATTTTCCTAACGTAGAATTTTATTCTATCATATGAATATTTTATTAGTTTAACAAGATTAGAAAGATATTTTCTATCATAGAATTTTATTCTATTTAACAGAGAAAATCTTTCTTAGTTTAGAAAAATCAGGGAAATATTTCTCACATAGAATTTAATTCTATCAGATGGTTTAATTGGTAATATTTTATCACCATTGGATTTTAAATCCAAGATTCTCTTTTAGAGAAAGATCTTTCCATATTAGAAAGATCAGGGAAAATATTTCCCAAATAGAATTTAATTCTATCATTTGATGATTTTTAACCATTGGATTTTTGATCCAACGGCTCTCTGTTTAACAGAGAATCTTTCTCTTTTTAGAAACAATATGGAAAGTATTTTCCCAAAATAGAATTTAATTTTATATAGAATTTAATTCTATCTGAAGCAAGTGTTTCAAATGGTATGTTCTCACGTGTTTAACATGTGACTCAGGTGTGGGTTTTAATCTGTTTATATTTAGCGCTCATATGCTTTGCATATGAGCACTCACGTATTTAACACGTGAGGACTGTTTGGCATTTGGTTATTTACTTCCAGCGCTCATTTGCTCTGCATATAAGTGCTCATGTGTTTAACACGTGAGACCTGTTTGGTCTTTACTTATTTATTTTCAACGCTTATATGCTTTGTATATAAGTCCTCACGTGTTTAACATGTGAGTCCAAACTATGGGTTTAATTCTCCTCAAAGTCAGAATGCTCACGTGCTTTATACATGAAAGGGATTCGTTTCTTCTTTCTTTCCCCCCTTTTATAAGGGAACTACAAGCTCTGGGCCAAAATTTTTGGCGAGAACAAATGCCCCAACTACTTTGCCCATGTAGGTATCTACGTGGGTTAAGTAGTTCAGAATTATGCATCTTCATTGAATTGATGGCTTAGGAACAGGTTTAGATCCCTGTAACCTAAGACTTTTTCATCTTCATGAACCGTAAGGGTCTCGAGAAGGTTTTTTCTCCCTATAAGTCGAAAGGATCTCACAAGTGCATATTCTCCTTGGGAAATGTGGGGGTTCCTAAGTGTCTTTTACCTTCGTGAGTCATAAGAATCTCACGTAGGTATTTTCTCCTTACGAGTCGAGAGGACCCATAAGTGGCATCTTCACTTCATCGTTATGCAACTTTTTGGCGAATGTGGCCGATGGATAGTATACAAGAGTCGCTCTTGACCTCCTTATCGGGTAGCGGTGGCTTAGGAAACATATTTAGATCTGTCGCTTAAGGCTTTTCAAGTTGATGAGCCGTGAGGGTCTCATAAACGTATTTCTCCCTACGAGTCGTGAGAATCTTATAGTTCTATTTTCTCCTTAGAAGTCGTGAGGACTCCTAAGTGTATTTTTTCTTGAGAGTCGTAAGGATCTCATAAGAGTATTTTCCCTTTATGAGCCGAGAGGACCCGTAAGTGGTTTCTTCTCCTCATTGGATGCAATTTTGGAGAATGTGTCCCGTGGATAGTATACAAGATTCAATATCGAACTACTTGTAAGGCAATAGTGCTTAGGAAATAGGTTGATATCCTCGTCGCCTAAGATTTTTAACCTTTATGAGCCTTGAGGGTCTCATAAAGATGTTTCTCCCTACGAGTCGAGAAGATCTCGCAGGTGTATCCTAACCTGAAATATATATAACCCCTTATTTGATAGGGGTCCGTTAGGTTTGTAGTATTAGTTTTAAGTCCATCGTACCGTCGCATTGGCTGGTGTATTCTCGATACGCAGTCTTTTAGATTGCTGCTCGAGTAGCCCTACGTCTGTCATGTCTCTGATCCCTTCTGAGGCCGGACAAGACGTCTTCAAGCAATCTTCTTAGGTCGGAATATCCATATTACCGTCGGAAAAAAAAGCGTTAGGTATTTACCATGGCGCTTTTTACTTAAGGTTAGGCTTAATTTGAAGCTCCAATGAGTCATAACCACAATCTTCTGGGGTGGGATGATCTCGAATGGTCTTTAGGCTTTGTATGTATTGTCGTTAATACCTGAAGCTAGGAATATGCCATCACTTCTTTTTTTGCTTTGATGATGTCATACCGATTCTTTGCTGAAGTTGGGCAGACATCCAAATGACATCTATGTTGTATGTATCACCATCGAGATTTGGAGTTAGGATTTTGCCATCACTCCTCTTTTATTTGATCCTTGGGTCTTTTGTTGACGTCTTGTCTGCACCCTGTCGGAATGAGAAGAACGTGGATATAATCTCTAGGCTGTAGATGTTGCCAGTAAGATCTGGAACTAGGATTTTGCCATTGCTCCACTTTTCTTTGACCCTTGGGTCCTTGTTGATGTCGCATCTGCACCGAGAAGGACCGTCGAGCTGGAGTTAGGATTTTGCCATTACTCTGTTTTTGCTTTGGCTCCTTAGAGCTTTGTTAACACCATGTTTGTACTTCACTGGAGTAAGAGGGACGTTGAATTGGTCTTTAGGCCCTACATATTGCTATTGAGACTTAGAGTTAGGAATATGCCTTTACTCCATCTTTGATTTGACCTTTTGGTCCATGTTGACGCCGCGTCTGCCCCTTGCTGAAATGAGAAGCACGTCGAGTTGATTTCTAGCCTATAGATGTTGCTACTGAGATCTAGAGCTAGGATTTTTCCATCCTTCCACTTTTATTTGATCCTTGGGTCTCTGTTGACGTCGCATCTGTACCGAAAAGGAACGTCGAGCTGGAGTTAGGATTTTTCCATTACTATGCATTTACTTTGGCTCCTCAGAGCTTTGTTGACACCACGTCTGTACTCTGCTGGAGTAAGAGTGGCATCGGATTGGTCTTTAGACCGCATATATTGCCTTTGAGATTTGGAGTTAGGAATATTCCTTTACTCCATCTTTAATTTGACCTTTTGCTCCATGTTGACGTCGCGTCTGCACCTTACTGAAATGAGAAGCACGTTGAGTTGATCTCTAGGCTGTAGATGTTGCCATTGAGATCTAGAGGTAGAATTTTTCCACCCCTCCACTTTTATTTGACCCTTGGGTCCTTATTGACATCGCATCTGTATCAAGAAGGAACGTCGAGCTGGGGCTAGGATTTTGCCATTACCCCGCTTTTATTTGACCCTTTGGTCTTTGATGACGTTGCGTCTTCATCTAGCTGGAATGAGAAGAACGTCGAAGTGATCTCCATGCTGTAGGTGTTGTTATCGAGATCAGGAGCTAGGATTTTTCCATTGCCCCAATTTTGTTCGACCCTTGGGTCTTTGTTGACGTTACGTCCGCACTGAGAAGGAACGTCGAGCTGGAGCTAGGATTTTGCAATTATTCCGTTTTGATTTGGCTTCTTGGAGCCTTGTCGACACCATATCTGTACTCCGCTGGAGTAAGAGAGATTTCAAATTAGTCTCTAGGCTATAGATGTGGCATCAAGACTCGGTTTTTCTTTTGACAAAACATGGTGGGAAAATATTGTTCCCCTTTCTTTCATTTGTGCCCATGGATTGTATACAGGGGTCGGTATGAACCTACTTACAGGGCAGAAATTTTTTATTTTATTTTTTATTTTTTATTTATTTCCGCGATACTCTTCCTTTTCAGCTTTTTATATCGCGAAAGTCACGATTAGGCAATCATTTTGGTTATTTTTCGCGATGCCCAATCATTTCGGCTATGTCATTTTTTAATTTTTACTCGTTTTTTATTGCGAGTTGCCCAAACCTTTCGGTTGTTTCATTTGCATATTTTTACCCGCTGCTTTTTATTATAAGTTGCCCCATCATTTCGGCTATGTCATTTTTTTAATTTTTACTCGCTATTTTTTATTATGAGTTGTCCAAACCTTTCGGCTGTTTCATATGCATAATTTTACTCACTGATTTTTATTGCGAGTTACCTCATCATTTCGGCTATTTCATATGCATTTTTTTGCACGCTAATTTTGTTGCGAGTCGATGACTTGGGTCCTGATACCAATTTTGGTATCAGTATCGTTACAACTTGAATGTTGGCAGGAGCGAATCATCATTTGCCGTAAGAAGACTTGAAGTTTGACACCTGTTTAGGCATCAACATCGCTACAACTGGGATATTATCAGGAGAGAATCATCATTTTCCTTTGTCGATGTGAACAAAGGTGGCTTAACAAACAGGGTTAAGATCCTGTCGACTAAGGCTTTTGACTTTATGAGCCATAAGGGTCTCATAAAGGTATTTCTCCCTACGAGTCGAGAGGATCTCGTAGGTGTATTTTCTCTCTAAGAATCGTGGGGGTTCCTAAGTGTGTTTTCTCTTGTAAGTCGTAAGGATCTTACAAGAGTATTTTCTCCTCACAAGGTTGAGAGGACCTTACAATTTCATAAAATTTTTGTTATTTTACGAGATTGCGCCTTTTCGGGTTTTCACAAACTTGCCGGTAGTCATGCTGTTTTTTCTCACGGTGCCCTTTCAGGTTTTCATCCGTGCCCATTTCGCTTGTGGACATACCATCTTTTTTTAACGAGATTGTGCCCTTTTGGGTTTTCACAAACTCACCGGCAATCTCGCTGCTTTTACTTACGGCACCCTCTTGGGTTTTCATCCGTGCCTATTTCGCTTGTGGATGTACCTTTATATTTTTGCGAATGGTGAAACTCTGGAAAGTAGCTTCATTGTAAGTGACCCATCTGTTTGCCGGTGGGACTTAGGGGTAGCTTCATTGCTGGAGTAGCTATGTAGCCGATGGGACTTGAGTTGCAATCTTTGTCATTGGGACTTCAATTACAATGTCAATCTCAAGAAGCATATCACCTTATTCGGGGCGACGCACTAGTTTAGGGATATTTCGGTCCATTATCGCCATGTTTGGGGTGAAATACTAGTTTAGGGACGTTTCGGTCCACTATCACTGTGTTTAGGGTAACTCGATAGTTTAAGAACATTTCGGTCTACTATCGTCGTGTTTAAGATGATGCGATAGTTTAAGAACATTTCGGTCCATTATCATCGTATTTGGGACAATGTATTAGTTTAAGAACATTTCGGTCCATTATCGTCATATTTGGGACGTTGTATTAGTTTAAGGACGTTTCGGTCCATTCTTTATCATCTGTTCGATGAGTTACATAACTCATCCTTTCCAAGGCTTGCTTGCTTAGGCGCTATTGCCTGCCCTTTGTTTGCTTGGACACTACACACCTTATGTTATTTTCACCCTCTTGGACTGCTTCTTTTACCATCGCAGCAATTGGGTTGTTTTGCGGGAAATGCTGGGCATTTTACATGGCACCTGGCCCCTGCTCATCAATGTCTCTTTTTGACTCTAACAGAGCATCTTTTTCATATACTAAGGAACGAGATATCACGCCATTTCTTCTGCTGAGTCTTCTTCTTCCTTAGAAGAATGAACTTGACTTAGGGGCTTTTCCCCTCATCATCTATTTTAGGAGTGGGACATGGCTTCTATGTCCCTTCCATGATTTCTGGTTCAAGAAGGCTATTCCACTTGATTGCAGGACCCGCTTGTAGGTCCCAGAATATCCTTTCCGTTTTTTGAAGAAAGGACCATCTCACGTAGAGATTCCTCCGCCAGCGAGCAAGATGCCTCCTGCACGTACTTCAGGGAGCAAGTATCCGCGTACCTAATCTTTCGAAGGGTAGAACCCGTGCTGTCGCTATTTTGACGACGGGTTGCTTTAGAGCCGCTCATTTTTTGTTGAGCGTTAGCGACAAACGCCGGCTTGCCTATGCATTTCATGTATCTTCATCGGAAGAGGACGCGTCTTAATACATCTGATCCAATCTATCCATTTTATCTATGAGCTCTTGGAAGGTTGTCGGCTTGAATATGGCCATGTATGGGAACACCTTTGAATTTGGGTCAAGGGTGGCTATGATCATTCCCACAGCTGCAGCTTCGTTGATGTGATGTTCACATTTTGACCAAAGATTTCGCCATCGGGTAAAATATTGAACTTGGTCTTATTCGGTCCAACCCTTTCGTTGACCAATGCCGCCACGGCAATGTGTTTATTCGCACTGGCGAATATTCGACAGAAGAACATCTCCATCTTGTCAAAGGTCTTCACGGAATCATTTAGGAGTTATGCATATCATTCGAAGGCAATGCCCACCAGACTGCTGATGAACTGTCGGAGGAGTAGTATATCATTTCCTCCAGTATTGCTACACATGGACTTAAACCGCGTGATGTGTTGGCGAAGGTTCCCGATTTCTTTGTATATGTGGAACGTCGGAAGTATATATTCTGGTGGGTATTGTATTTGATCGTAGTACACCGGATACGGTCGACCAGTCTTGATTGAACTATTTGCGGCTTCACTGGCATAATGAGCATTGATTTGCTGAGTGATATATGCGTCCAGCTTTGTTTTTGGGCTCATTTCTTCCTCAGCCGTTGATGAGGCTCGCAGAGGATTTGAAATGTCACCCTTGTATTTAAAAGCGACTACCGGTAGTTCATCTGCCAGTGGTTCCGAATGAACCGTCATTCCAGCCATATTCTGGATCAGAAGGGCCATCTGGTTCATTTTTGCGGACATCATTGCCACTTCTTCATCTCTCTCCTTGAGAGCGCGCTTTAGGAAATCAATATCTGACTCCTGCACTACTCTTTCTTCGGGTGCGTCCGGATTTTCCTTAGGCAATGGATTAGCGAGTGCTGCCGCCTGAGCAAGGATCTTCTGCAGCTTTTCATATTGCTGCTGATCCTTCATCAAAGGCCGAGTATGCGGTCTGTGACTAGTAGAAACACGACTTTCGTCTTTGGAGCTCACCGTGTGGATTGTGTGAACTACCATACCCCCAGGCTTGGGGCGTTTGGAGTTTTGGCCTTTGGAGTTTGCCTCGGGCACTTGAGCTTTTATCTGGCCTCTCTATTTTGTGAGAAGCTGGTGTGGGAGGAACCATCGTATCAGGAACCGTCTTAGGTCGAGTCCTCTTGTATTTGGAAGGGGAGTTGTCAGAGTTTAGCTGACGCTTAGGGGAAGGGCCGCAGATAACGACTGAGTCATTCACATGCTTCCACACTTTCTATATAGATGAGGAAAGTACTTTTAGGGAGCGAACTGGTTTTTTCTCTTCTTGGATCTCTGTGGCTTGCGAAGATTTTTTCAATACCGTGATGGGGAAATTTTTCCTGACCCTTCGCAGCAGTTCAAAGCTGTTCCTAGTTGGAACAGCAGCATTCGCCGTCAGAGTTGGAATCAGCCCGGACGGAGAACTGCCCCCGGCTTGTCTTATTTGACGTCCGTTTTGACGTCGATGATGTCTTGCGACTGGAGATTTATTAGTTTCAAGAGTTTGCTGAGCTTGCCTCTTGTTTTCTTTGAGAACATAAGTATTATGCCCCCTACGTCGACCTTGGTCTTTGGAAGGTGCCAGTTGTTTGAGAACTGATTCCATCGGCAAAGCTGCAGCTTGGGGAGCCAGTCTGTGGAAGACAGACTTCTTCTGGGCCTCCTCCTTTGGCGTTGAGGCACTGAGGGAAGGATGTGGGAGCATAGACCCAAAGAGAAGCCCCTTCATTTCTTGAAGAGTCGGATTACAGAGATTTGATGCTGTAAGTGGCCCATACTTGACTCCACCAAATATGACAGATCTTGAGTTGCGGTGAGTGGAACCAAACGCCATTATACATAGAGACGAAACGCCAGCTTCAGTATCTCATCACCCAAGGGCCACTACAAACATATATACCGCGATTATTTGATCGCGGAAAAACACAACACACGAAGTGTGGAGTAGAAAGAGGAAGTGGTTCCACCGAGTGTGCCAGAATTTGTTTAGCGTCGAAGACCGGATAGAGACGTTGGGACATCTGGCCTGAATTTGGGGGCAGATGCTATTTGGACATATCCATCCACGTCTCCGAAGATACCAAGTTGATTAATGACACCGTATATCGGAGGTTTGGACAGATGCGACCGTTGCAGCAAACTTTATCAGATTCCCCCTTATTTATGAGGGTTTTTGATTGTGGGGACGCTTTTCCATGCAGGCGTAAGCCCATGTAGTTAATTACGTTATCGCATTGCGATAACAGCTTTCTCCTGCTCTGGTTGGTCACTTCATGTCGTGTTATATTTGGTTTATTTTAGTTGCCCGTGGATTGTATACGGAGACTAATTTATGTTGTCGCCCGTAGGGCGTGGATTGGTCCAAATCCGTATATTAGATTTAGGGTTTTGGGTTAATCATTTGCTTGATGGGGTCCATATTGGTAGCTTGGTTTGCCAACGGGAATGGACTTAGGACACATTTATCACATTTGTGAGGTCCACCCATTCGCGGGATATTTGGGTTTGATCTAAGGATCGTTAGTCATATTTGAGACTAAGATCAACTTATGAACAAATGAGCATATAGGTTCAATTATATTAGTTTAAGGACATTACGGTCTATTATCACCGTGTTTGAGGCGAATATTAATTTAAGGACATTTCGGTCCATTATCACCGTGTTTAGGGCGAGGCTAAAGTTTAGGGACATCTCGGTCCAACGTTCATCTTGCGCGCACGTGTATTTGTCACGTGGCGAGGTGGACGACGGTGACATGGGATGCACCCAATTTGGGGTGCGATCAAATTTGAAGGCATTTACGTTTCCTTCAAAGATATACATATACATATATGTATATCTATATAGCCGAGGCTCAATATGAGACTTGCATCTATATAGGATGCGTATCAATATGAGGTGTATACATCAATATGGAAATGCACAAATGTGGGATATATCATTCCCTGTCTTGTTTAAGTTTCATATCTTTCATCAAGTTAGGACTAGGAGTTGCTGTTGGTTGTCGAGACCCACCACCTTTCTGAAGATGTTGAGGAATTACAACAACATATATCAGAGGTATGAAGAGATGTACCCTTGAAACAAATCCTATGTTTAAGGGAAAAGGTTATGGTGGACCTAAGAATCGTTAGTCATATTTGAGACTAAGATTACCTCAGAAAATATGGGATGGATATCATTTTGGATATCATCAATGAGAGATCATTAGTCATGTTTGAGACTAAGATTAGTTTGGAAATCACGAGCATGTGGGGTCGGTTGACTTAAAATGAAAGCACAAGCATCACACAGACTTAGCCAATTTGGGCTAAGATTGGATTTCTGTACTACCCAGCAGTGGTAAGCACTAAGATATACAGCGCTCACGTATGTTTCACATAGGGCGCTGGAATAGTGCTAAGCACTAGTCTTTTCTCTAGCGCTCACATGGGTTTCACATGAGGCGCTGATCTTTTGGCTTATTTTGAGCGCTCACATGTATTTCATGCGAGGCATTGAGTTTTAGCGCTCATGTGTGTTTCACGAGAGCTAAGCACTAAACTTTTCTGTTTTCTGGCGCTCATGTGTGTTTCACTTGAGGCGCTCCAATAGTGCTAAGTACTAACTTTTTTCGTCGCTCACGTGTGTTTCACGTGAGGTACTATGTAACTTGGCCTTGGGTGCTCACACGCTTTTCACATGAGGCGCTGAGTTTTTTTTTTTTTGGAGATTTAATCTCTGTTGATATTTTTTAGAGAACTTAAATCTCTGTTAATAGTATTTTGACCATTAACGATCATCAAGATCACTATTTTGAGGATCCGAAATCAGATTCTTTAAGAACCAAGTTCTTTTTTATGAGGGAACTAAGTTCCTGGAGTATTATGGACTCCATCTTTTTCATGTTCTTTTCTTCCATATTCTTTTCGACATTGTTCTTCATGGAATCTTTGATTCTTAAGACCTTCCTGATGAGAATTAAATTTTCAACTTGTGGAAGACTTTTCTTATGGTTCTTAGATCCAGAGAAAGAACTAAGTTCTTTAGAAGGGTTAAACCCTTAGATGTGATATGATAGGTAAAGAAGATATTTTGATCTCTACTTTTTTCTTTACCTAGGGTTTTGAGGAAGGAGACGATCTTCTTTATTGAGAATTAAATTCTCTGTTGTTTTGTCGAACCTTTTGGAGAGCCTTCTGTATATTTACAGAAGTTTATGGGGTGGTCTCCTCCTTTTGAGATTTAATCTCTTTGCTCCTTTATATAGGAGAAGAGAAAAATCCATTTTGTTGAGAAAATCTCTCATTGAGACATCATGATTGATTTCATAATCAATCAAAATGATCTTAAAGATCAATCGGTGACTTTAATTCACCGTTGGATTTTTAATCCAAAGGCTCTCTATTTAACAGAGAAGATTTCTTATTTTGTTTAATAAGATTAGGAAAATATTTTTGGAAGTTAGAATTTTATTCATCTTCATAGAATGGACGGGAACAAGCTCTTCCTAATATAGGTATGTACGTCCGGGCCAAATTTTTTGACGGGAACAAATTCCCTCCACTAGTTTGCCCACGTAGGTATGTATATGGGTTAAGTAGTGTAGAGTTATACATCTTCATAGAATTGATGGCTTAGGAACATGTTTAGATCCCTGTAACCTAAGACTTTTTCATCTTCATGAGCCATAAGGGTCTTGAGAAGGTTTTTCCTCCCTATGAGTTGAGAGGATCTCACAGGTGTATATTCTCCTTGAGAATCATAGGGATTCCTAAGTGTCTTTCACTTTCGTGAGTCATAAGGATATCACGTAAGTATTTTCTCCTTACGGGTCAAGAGGACCCATAAGTGGCATCTTCACTTCATCGATATGCAACTTTTTGGCGAATGTGGCCCATGGATAGTATACAAGAGTCGATCATGACCTTCTTGTAAGGCAGCGATGGCTTATGAAACGGGTTTAGATCTGTCGCCTAAGGCTTTTCAACTTTATGAGCTGTGAGGGTCTCATAAAGGTATTTCTCCCTACGAGTCATGAAGAACTCATAGGTCTATTTTCTCCTTAGAAGTCCTGAGAACTCCTAAGTGTGTTTTCTCTTGAGAGTCGTAAGGATCTCATAAGAGTATTTTCCCTTTACGTGTTGAGAGGCCCCGTAAGTGGTTTATTCTCCTCATTGGATGCAATTTTGGAGAATGTGGCCCGTGAATAGTATACAAGAGTCGATATCGAACTATTTGTAGGACAACAGTACTTAGGAAATAGGTTGATATCCTCATCGTCTAAGGATTTTCACTTTTATGAGCCTCGAGGGTCTCATAAAGATGTTTCTCCCTATGAGCCGAGAAGATCTTGCAGGTTATCCTAACGTGAAATATAAATAATCTCCTGTTTTGATAGGGGTCCATTAGGTTTGTGGTACTAGGTTTAAGTCTATCGTATCGTCGCGTTGGCTGGTGCATTCTCGATATGCAATCCTTTAGGTTGCTGCTCGAGTAGCCCCGCGTCTGTCGTGTCTCTGATCCCTTCTTTGTGCCCATGGATTGTATACAGGGGCGAGTATGGACCTACTTGCAGGCATAGTCACATAATTCGTGAATAATTCGGTGAATTCATGAATTTTTGATCGGCCAATTAATTCTCCGATTTAATCGCCACTGGCAAACGCTTCGAATAATTCGCGAATAATTCAAATAAACAGCGAATAATTCACAAAAACGGCGAATAATTCGCAATATCAAAACCCAGCGCCTCATATATTAATTTCTTGCTCGAAATCCTTCCCGAACATTTCTCGAATACTTGCCGAATTTTTCCCGAATTCTTGCTGATTTTTTCTGAATAGTTCTCCGAATCCAAATTTTCGACCTCGCCGAATAATCCCCGAACGGCGAATTTGTGACTATGCTTGCAGGGCAGAATTTTTTATTTTATTATTTATTTTTAATTTATTTCCGCGATACTCTATCTTTTTATCTTTTTATATCGCAAAAGTCACGATTGCCCAATCATTTCGGCTATTTTTTGCGGTGTCCAATCATTTCGGCTGTGTCATTTTTTAATTTTTACTCGATGTTTTTTATTGCGAGTTGCCCAAACCTTTCAGCTATTTCATATGCATATTTTTACTCGCTGATTTTTATTGCAAGTTGCCCCATCATTTCGACTATGCCATTTTTTTAATTTTTACTCGCTATTTTTTATTGCGAGTTGCCCAAACCTTTCGGAAGTTTCATATGCATATTTTTACTCGCTGATTTTTATTGCGAGTTGCCCCATCATTTTGGCTATTTCATGTGTGTGTTTTTGCTCGCTGATTTTTTTGCGAGTTGGGGACTTGGGTCCTGATACCAATTTTGGCATCAGTATCACTACAACTGGAATGTTGCCAGGAGCGAATCATCATTTGCCGTTAGAGGACTTGAAGTTTGACACCTGTTTAGACATCAATATTGCTACAACTGGGATATTGCTCGGAGCGAATCATCATTTGCCATTGTCAATTTGGACAAAAGTGTCTTAGCAGACAGGGTTAAAATCCTTTCGACTAAGGGTTTTGACTCTATGAGCCATAAGGGTCTCATAAAGGTATTTCTCCCTATGAGTCAAGAGGATCTCGTAGGTGTATTTTCTTCTTAGGAATCGTGGGGATTTCTAAGTGTGTTTTCTCTTATAAGTCGTAAAGATCTTACAAGAGTATTTCTCCTCACGAGGTCGAGAGGACCTTTCAAGTGCACATAATTTTTGTTATTTTATGAGATTGCGCCCTTTCGGGTTTTCACAAACTCGCCGGTAGCCCTGCTGAGAAAGGCATGGCATAGGATACTGATTAAATTCAGTGAAAGATACAGTCTAAGAAGTTTGTTGGATTTGGAGTTCATTTATAAACTTGGTTCCATCAGATATCCAGACAAATTTTAAGACATATATCGCTCATTTCGGGAGATAGTCATTCTCCGTGATATTGAGATATAGTGAGATAAAGATAGAAACATTGGAGCGGATCCACTCACTGAGGCTATTTCTCGAACGCGATAGTTTCACAAACATGCTTTGCGAGACTGATTAGTAGAGAAGTTGGGTGCTCAATATCATACAGGCTGTGAGTATGCGACACCGCAATAATTAGCCTTAAGTGAAAGTGAGATATTGTTGGCTATAGTGCCTTCAAAGCAATTATTGTAATCGCAGGCAAGTAATTATGATGATTGAGGGAGGATTATATGGGTAGAACAGTCTTACTCGAGATAATAGTATGATATCTGCTTTGTCTCTATAATCATGTACATGCATTATGTGGTATTACAGATGAAAATAGATCCTAGCATCTCTACTAGGGTTTTAAGAACATCAAGTATGCAATTTTAAAATTTCTAGATGGCTAAGTCTACTATCAAGATCATACTAAAGGATTAGGGTTACAAAAAATAGCTAACTAGAGTTATAACTAAATGAAGAGAAGCTACAACCTTTGTAGCCAAGTCCTTCACTTCAATAGCTTCTTGTAGTAATCCATTGAACTTCTTCTAGGGCTCCAATTGAAGAAAGGAACGAGCTTTCAGTTGTCTATAGTGCCCTCAAGTCAATTATTGAGATCGCGGGCACACGATTGTGATGATTGAGGGAGGACCTATACGGGTAGAACAGTCTTACTCGAGATGATAGTATGCTATCTGGTTTGCCTTTATCATCATGTACATGCATTATGTGGTATTAGAGATCACTGTTACATGTTGATAGAGCCCATAGGATTCTTGTTTGACTACCAGTATTATGATAGCGATCATATACATAGGAGCTGGGTGGTCTATAAGCACATCCTTAAATGTCCCTAGTCGAGAGAGTATCGAGACTGGGCATCGATACTCCGAAGTAGACTAGTGTATACTTATCGATACCCCGACGAGGGGCGGTGGCCGATCTCATAAACCATTGGTGTCAGTTAGTCACCTAAGATAGTATACATGTGCTCATTGGGTTATGAGTACACTGGACGGACTCGCAGGGAACATGCTAGTTAGTATTATACCTATTGTCTGATAACAGTTCCCAGGTGACATGTGTACAGGTTAGTCAGTCGACCTGAGGTCTTCATTTGTCTCATGTGAGTTCCCACCGTGCTTTGATTACTACCCTACTACGGCTCAAAGGAGTCATGCAAACAGGTTTTAGTTGAGTACAGTCCCGAGCCACATGGAGGCAGTGAGCTGATCGTCGGGATTCATCTCTCCCAGTATTGGGGGTTGATGTCGCGCGGTGCACGGGTAGCCATCATCAGAAATACTTGGCCAAGGTAGTCAAGAATTACTGATTTTGATCAGTAGTTTCTCAGTTGGTGATAGACTTCATACCGATACGAAATATTGCGTTATTAGGGGCCTGACTTTATCCACCCCGTAGACTCAATATGGGATACTCTTAGACGAACAGACCGGACTGTACGAATATTGTCACTGACAGGCTCAGTAGGGGTTTGGATGAGTTTGCTCGTCGGCCTTCCTTTCACTCAATACCTGGGTAGCCGTTACGTATAGCTAATGCCGCTGACGTGCTTGTGGTTAAACCCACTGCCAGCGTATTGACGAGTCTTTAGAGTCCCACACAGATGGTTTCCCTGGTTCTGGAGAAATGATGTAGTAGCCGTATTGGATACGTGCAGGGTTCTGATCGAATGAGTATACTAGTTACCCGGACTTTCGATTGGACAGTTGATAATACTAGCCGGCTCGGATTTGAGCCGGATTGTTAAATCAGGTATTACTTTAATAATTTACATATATGTATTTCGATATGTATATTCTAGTATTATGTTCTTTGTGTTATTCTATCTCTTCGGGTTTTTGTATTTCGGTACGAATACAGGTATGTATATACAGTAGAATGCAACCCGTATTTTTTACAGATAACATTCTAGAAGGTGGACACCTCATTTTGGGTTTGACCATTTATTTTAAATGGATAATGAGGTGGAAAAGAAATGATGGGGAGTATGGTGAGAACAATGCTTGCATAGTGTGCACAAATGAATTATTAATTCATTTGTGCAAACTATTCAAGCATGGTGTGTATTTTAAAATGGAAAATTTGGTTTTACAAAACCTAGCCTTGAGATTTTCTCTCTCATTGAGGCTTCATTATTTTTGAGATGGTTCATTTTTCACTTGAGCTCTCTCTCACCAGTAGCTTCACTCTCCTCTCTAGGTTTTTCATGAGTTCCTCCACTTTCAAGCTTAACTTACACTCTACAATCTCATGAGTTGAGAATCAAGAGAGGAGGTGAGATGGATAAACACTTAGAACACTCACTACATCCTAGGCACTCTAGATCAGCAACCTAGAGCCCCTAGCTGCTTTACTTGTTTTTGATGTGGAGCTAAAGCCATGAGCTACATCTCTCGGGTGGATCATCTTCGACGATGGAAGACCGGCGACCAAGTTCAATCGAGCATGCCTCAAGGAGCTAAGGATGATGATGGAAGACCGACGGACTTGGTTTGTTCGGTATAACCACTTCTATCTCAGTAGTTTAGCATTTTGTAGATTTCTAGTAAAGGTTTATGGTTCGATCTTGACGGATTCGTTAGCGCCAAAAATTTTAAACGCCAGTTTTTGTTCCGCACCGGCCACCGTAGATGGCCAGGACGCTATCGTAATCCAACATGGTAGCAGAGCCACCCCATAAATCATTACTAGATAGTTTGCACAAGGCTAAAATATCGATCGACCAATTTTTCTGAATCGTATTTCCATTTGGTCATGCTTGATGTCGTTTTTTAAACTTGTTTAAAAAAATTTTCAGTGGGTCTTAAAATTATGTGCAGGCAAAACTAGAGCTAAGAAAAAAAATTTGGGCACCTAACTCCAAAATTTGGCCGCGAAACCGAAGCAAAATGGCACATTTTGCCACTGAACCGCCGCGCTTTTTGAGCTACAGTGCCTCAAATTTTTTCTGGTGCTATAGTTCATGGAAATATAATTTTTTTGATGTATGGTTTTGACCCAGATTTGTTTGAGTGCTGGTTGCATTTGGGGGCCAATTTGGAAATGTTTAGTCGATCGAAATTTTAAGTTTGTGTTTATCAGTGCATTTGAATATATCTGCAACCGTGAATATCATTGAGCCATACAACCCGACTAGTTGCTATATGTTCGACTACACGGGTTTACGAACATGATATTCACGTTGATGTTCTGTGTTGTGTTGCTATTGTGGTTGGATTGTCGTGCTAGATAGCCAGTGGTGCAATGATAGTAGTACAGTTAAGATTCATTTGAATATTCGTTATTACGGGGCAAGCGTCCGACATGTGGACTGCCGTCTCTGCCGGATTGTATATTATTTTACTGGGGCACGACCGGGTTGAGGTCGATGTCTCCATTGTATACATATATTTTTTCTTTTCTGTACTAGGATTATCCCGTGGTGGAGTGCTCGAGTAGCCGAATTCTAGAGGGCAACGGGCCCGCATCTCATAGCGTTAAGACGGAAGAGGACTTAATATAGAATTGGCAGGCTATTCGCCGCACTCGTAGGGGATATAGGATGACCCATGATGGAGTGCTCAAGTTACCGGATTCCATGAAATGCTGGGTGGCCCATTCACTTTGTTGATTGGGGTTGCCTCACTTCTGAGATTGGCGGGTAACTTGCCGCGCTCGTAAGGGTCCAGGTTTTCATTGCACGGGCTATCCACACGACCGAGAATGTCGGGTCTTATTTGCAGATCAAATGAAACCCGGGGCTCCAAGATTATCCACCATTTTGTGGTCCTTGTTAATGTTCTGTAATGTTGCTTATATCATGCCTGGGACGAATGTTATATATATATATATATATATATACTAGTAGATGCTATATATGTTTTGCATCCGTGCTAGTCCAGTCCCCGCTCTGCCGTTAGTTAAGTAACCTAACGGTGCATGATAAGGCCCCGTGGCGAATGCGGATGTCATATACGTACATTTTATTTTCATTCCTTTTTCTGGTGTGATATGGATTAATTGATGGGACTGCATTAATTCTGATTAATGCAAGGAAAACAAACCTATATGATTTTGTTGGAACTAAATTTTCAAAAATTGTTATTACATGGCGTTTCCTTTTGCTTTGCACAGTTGTATTCGGTTCAGAATACCCAGCACCTCATTCGACGAGGCAAGAGCCAAGATCCCCTCATCGGGAGTGACCTCTTGGGCAATAGTTTGCGTCATTGGAATAATTTCACTATAGTCAATTCTTTAGCTTTGCATCATGGTATTCAGTTAGGAATATCCTGCACTTCATTCGATGAGGAAAGAGCTGAGATCCCTTCACAGGGAGTGGCCTCTTTAGCAAAAGTTTGCGCCACTATATATTTGTAAAACCACTCGGTTCTTTCAACGATATCAAATTCATTACGTTAAAGGTTTTTCGCCAAAAACCAGTTGTAGCCCTCCATCATTTCAGATTAGTATTGCTTAGTATTCGTGCTACATTTGTCCTTGCTATTCATCGAGATGTAGTGTGCGGTAGCTCTGTAATACTTTTCTGTTGCATAGATATTGCGATTAGTTAGGATGGTCGTGCGACTTTGTTGATTATTCGTTAAGGGTCATACGGGTGGGTCTAATGCAATCTTGGATAATGACGGGTTGAACTTGACTAGAACCTTTTGATTTGTTGATTATTCGTCAAGGTCACTTGGGGCATAGGGGTAAAAACCACATCGGGAGTTTCAAATATACAGGAAACTTACCAGGCATGTGCATACCTTCTGGAGTGTAGTGACTTGAGTGGCTTCCCTCAAGTTATCATGCGATGATAGTTGGATCCCGATTCCCACTGATGAGTAGGTGTTACTCCTCGGGTGATTTTAGATGATCCCGACTAATTCTCCTTTTAGGGTTTGAAGGAGAATTTGAGGAAACAGTGAGAGCCATCCTGATTAGATAAAGTGATCAACCAATCTGATCTAGGTTAGAGTGCACGCTGAGTGTTTCTTTTCTCTCACTCTCTCTCTCTGGCATCGACCATGATCCAACCTCAAACTAAAACTCATGAACCAAGTTAACCGAATCTTCTTAAAACACTTTGGATTTTGGATTGTCATTTAGTCGCATATATCATTGCCACTCCTACATCCCCTTTGCATTTCTCCAGAACACCCCGTATCACTACGAAGATCCATATTTCTTGGATATTCCATCCTATAGTTACATACGAATTCAAAGGAACTCGTTCTAGTTCGAGAATGGATTCTGGTTCTGGAGAAATTGAATAGGATTATATAGTTGTCTTTTCCCTTTACCTTCTCTCAGGTTGCGAGGGCTCCTGGTATAAGGAGAGTACACCTATTGCGCTTATTGGATAGTCTTCTTCCAAACCATAGGCAAGTTCTAAAAGGTAGGGAAGGAAGAAAACCAATTATCCTGAGTGTAGTGTACAGAAGGTAATAAGTAAAGGCATATAAAAGGATTAGAGTGAGGGCAAAGGAAGTTGCGACTGCTATCATTCACGACAAAACTGCATATACCCCTGCCGCTCCTACATCCCCTTTGCATTTCTCCAGAACATCCTGTATCACTACGAAGATCCACATTTATTGGATATTCCATCTGTTGGGGTAAAAAATTACACCCCGGTTGACCAAGTCAAAGTCAAATCAACCCCAAGCCAATTGGGCCCAAGCCCAGGCCAAGTGAGCCCAGGCCCAAGTCAAGCCCAAATATGAAGCGGCCGGTCACCCCCATGCCAAGAAGAAAATTATGTAATAAATAAGTTTGATGTAATTTTCATGCATGAATGTAAAATAAATGGGCATAAACCCAAATTTTTGCAAAGCCCATGGCTCATGTGCAAAAGAAATGAGCACATGAGGCATGGGAAGGGCAAAATGCCATTTTATAAGACCTAAGGGGCTATGTGTAAATTTGTAAGCCTATATAAGGCAACATGATGATGAAATGGAAATAATAATTTATTCACCCCAAAAATTAGTCTTTCTGTGCCTTCTTCTGTTTGCTCAAGGTTCTAAACCTTCTTCCTTTTTTTGAATTAAATCAAGAGTTCCACTCTTTCTTTTCCAAAAAGAAATAGTTTTTCACCACAAAACCCTTGAAGGGGAACGTGGATTTTCATCAAATCTCTAAAAGGAGAGATTTTTAAAATCTCACCCTCTTTTCTCCAAGATCCAGCCAATAGAGAGGAGGAAGAAGGAGACCCACATCCAAAAACCCCACTTTGGGGAAGATCCAGGGCCCAAGGGAGAAGAAAGGGATCTTCTTTCATCAGCTCCAAAAATATCTTAAGAGTTTAACTCCTCAAATATATATATATATATATATATATATATATATATATATATATATATATATATATATAAATAAATCTTTCTTTTTAGGAGTATAACTACCAGTGCATGGGCCAAGCCCCTTTGTCATCTTTGTCAAGAGTTCAACTCTAAAAGTTAATCGGGAGTACAACTCCCAGTGTAGGGGCTAAGCTCATTTTCCTGCTAACGCTCAGCGCCCGCGTGCCAAGCACGTGGGGCGCTGGTGCCCAGCGCCCGCATGGTAGGCATGTGGGGCGTTGGCGCTCATGTGTCCTTTAGATGCTATTTCCCCTTTTTATATACATACACATTTTCCCCGTTAGAAAAAAAATTTCTAACGGGGAGCTACCCCACACCCCGCAAAGAGGATGCTAGCCCCCTTGACCCCCAGCCAGCTATCCGGATAGCGAGACCCCCGTAAACTCTGTGAGGCCCCCGATATATCCAAAACCCCTCAAGACACAACACACGTACAGCACATTGAGTTCGCGTGACCAGTTTGACCCGTCAATCGAAGGTTCCCTCGCTCCAAAGGCGTGGGGTAATTAACGGCAGCTTAGTCCGCGGCTGCCAAAGATTCGGAAACCCACAATCAATAAACCCCAGCCTACCCAAGACAGGGGGAATCTGTAGTACGCCTGACAAGCGACGCGTATTCCCATCTCAATAGGGTGACGAAAAACACCCTAAAGATTCTGGCTCGTCCGGTGGAACCAATCTCTCCTCCCATATATCGGGTTAGATATCCATGCGAACTCAACCAACATATATATTGATTGCCTGTACTGAAATCATGCTTCTATTTGTAGGTTAACGACTTTCGACTGCAATCTTCAGACGCAACAAATGTCTCCAAGGACAATCTCAGCTCTCGATACAACTCCCATCTCCTACACGATGAAGATGGACGTCAGGACGGTCCTCCCGGCCAGTCTCGGGCGATAGTGGGAGGAGCCCCTGCTGCCATTTGGCTCTATTCTATTCGTTCCAGCTAGCGCAATCTCAGCTTCTCAAGCTCCGGTGACAGAAAAACCGGCCTCGAAAGGCAAGAGGCCAAATGTGGTGGTCTCGAAGGTGCCCCAACCCAAACGTAAGTCGTCATTTGAAAGACTTTCCTTGTCCCCAGCTGGAGGTAAGGCCATCAACACCAATAAAGCAACAAGGTATCTCAGGCAAGCGCCAGCGGCGCCCCTGACAACTGCTCAATCATCTTCTCTAAGCTCTCCGTTAATCGACTCACGATGGCTTCCTGGATGACGGATGTCCGTCAAGCCGTCATGATTGAGAAGTTAAGACAGAAAAGGCTCAGATATAGAGCCAACAAAAGGGCTAGGGCTCATACTAGGATAAACTTCATTTAGTTCCAAGAACAGGGTTACCCCGCCAAATATAAAGAGATGGCTGGATATGTGGTCCACACTGTCTACATGGTGGGCACGCACAGCAAGAGCAAGGATGGGGCCACCACATCTCAAATCCAATCTGGTATGAATATGGCTGCCACTTCCCAAGACCAGCATCCTCTGGGAGGTAATGAAAACCCTTCCAGTGAGGCTAATAAGCAGAGAGATCCCTCTGTTCATGAAGAGTCGGGCTCGAAAAGCGAAGAGGAGCCAATCTTCCGTCCCAAGAATGCAGAGCAGCAACTTCTCCAAGAGCTCCGAAAACAGCTCAGAAGTAAAGACAAGGAGATGGCTAAACTTTACTCCAAAATTGGCAACTTAACGAATGTCATGATGCAGCTCACGGTCCAAGTTGCCTCTCAGCCGTCCAATCAAGTGCATGGTTCTGCTCATGAACCGGAAAACGATGTCCCGAGACAGCCGAGGCCTATTCCCTAAAATCCAAAGGTGGGAGGACCGCATGAAAGTTAGTCGCATCCTATCTCGGGAAATTTCTTAGTTACCGGTAATAGTAGCCTGCTAACTCAAGATCAAATCATGGATTCGGTTGCCAACAAAGTCAAAACATTGGTAGCCGAAGCGCAAAAAGATATCGGCAGTGGTGGGAGACCATATCCTGCTCAGTATGATCTGGTATAATTTCCTAGCTGCTTTGTCATCCCTAAATTCGGAAGATTTGATTGGAAGGGAAATGCGAATCAGCACATCGCCCATTTTAAAGCCTTGATTGATCTCAAAAACTATTTCTATTACCGCAATCAAGAACGGCATCGCTTGGTAGCTAGCCGGTGAGTGCGGGTCGGTCCACAGGGATGTTGTGAATCTCCTTAAAGTTCTTACGAGCTAATTCCAAATGATATTTGGTCTTATAATTAAACCTAAAAATTGAAGTTGTGTTATACTAGGATTAGAAACTTGCTAGGATTAGGTTTAGGGAAAATTTGGTAAACAAAGATCTACACCTCTTTCCAATGCCTTTAATTAAATATATCATATTAGTGTTATGGTAAATATTAATAAAGGGGATTAGGATGATTGGGAAGATGATTCTTCCTCTAGATCCTTGTCCTTCCTTTCTTAATCTTTACCCCTAACCTCCATGGAAAACCTTAAAATCCGGGCCTTTAGACTACAGATCACTGATACCTCGAGGATAGAGTGCCGTAGGGAGCGGAATAAGAAGGTATGCATGGAGTTCTAATGTTCATAAAAGATTGGCAAAGAAAAGAGATGAGAGATCTTCATCTCTCAAATCCTTCCCTATTCCTAACCCTAACAAGCGAGGCAACTACTCACTCATTAGGGAATTAAAATACATTTATTTAGGACAGAGAATAAAAGATTAATTAGGGCAAGGAATTAAATTTATCTAGAGCAAGAATAGAAAATTAAGCTAAGGCAGAAAATAAAGAACTTACAACTTGATGCTATCCAAAAGAATGCTGAAATTTATTAATGAAGGGAGGCATAAGAAATTACAATGAGTAGAGTTCCTATTTATAGAGAATAGAAAACCCTAGGTTACAATTGATTTGCATGTCTACATTTACCAAATTATCCTTAGGAAGACCTAGTCAAAGTAGACTTCAAGCTTTGGTAAAATTTTATGTCTCTGTCTCTTTAAAGAAAGTAATGGGCCTTGGATCTTTGGGCTTCCTTATTATTTGGTTCTTTATTAAAATAGCTTATATGTTTCTTCCAGATCTCCAGTGAATAATTGCGGTGGACTTTTAACCGTTCGCTTTGTAATCTTGGACCTTGCATTGCCTTGTACTTTGTGAATTTTATCTTTGATGTCGGCTTAATCAAGAGTCTTCTGTTTGCTGGTCAAAGTCCACTTTTTCATCGTCTTTACATCGTTTTCACTGTTTTCTGTCTAAGAACCTGTAACCTGTAACATGTAGCAGACATGCATCAAAAGCACCTGTTTATTTATAAAAAGAATAAGAATGGGGAATATAATAATGCAATATTATGGTATGAACAAATACCCCCAAACTTATCTTTTGCTCGTCCTCGAGCAAACTTATTTTTATTCTCTAAAAAACCTAACCGCACTTTCGCAGGGAAACGCAATTGCACTGAGCTCGTGCAACAAGCCGTTAAACCTCTAGGTGTCCCTAGTAGGAGGAGTGTTGTCTCCTAAGGGTTTTCAGCGGATACTACCCACAAAATCCTATCAATTTGGCTTTTTGACTTTTATTCTCCAATTAGGTTTTCTAACTAAGAATTCTATTATCTTTTACTTGTAAATTATCCACCCATATTCTTCACACTTCCTCATTATTTAACTTAAGATTATATATGTTATGTAGACCTACTTAGCTTTCGGCATCTCTTAAGTTTTCCTTCTAAAGTTCCATCTCCACGTAGGAATTTCTATCAACTCTACTAAAGATACAAGTTCTATTCTTCATCCCTTTCTCTCATCTAAACTCCAATTACATACCCCTACGTGTGTGTATAGATCACCCCTACACTTGGAAATTCAAATCAAGCAATCATACTCTCATCCACTGTCCAAAGCACTTATTAATTAGTGAATTTTTAAATGAAATTTGCTTACACGTCCTTCATGCGACCGTTAATACTTCTTGAGGTACCAACAACCGATTACAAGATGCGTTAGCACTTTAAAGCGTACTTCCTAGTTTTTCAACACCCAAGGCTTTAGCAATGACTCCCAAACCAGTTGGTCTAAGGCACTAGGTGATGAAGCACCCTCGCTAAATATTTTTCTATTTTTGCAGCCTTAAGTAATCACAAAAACTAGTGTCCAATTTTTTTTATTCTTTATTCACACTTATATATTTTTTTTTCATTTTCATTGTACTAAGGATTTTAGACAAGAGCATTTCAAGATCTCTTCTACTATTCCAAGTTTCAAGGTGCGTGATTGTGCAAATTGTAGGGTATACATTTTCAGAATCTAGACTTAAGCTAGGAACTATTTTTAAAACTTATACTCTAATAAGAACATCAATACTCTTCCCTTGTTTCGACTTAGCCCAAGAAGTCAACCCAAAATTTGCCTATTTCTAAATAAACTACAGGGCATATACTTTCTACCGTTAAACTTTAAGGAAGGTTATCTTTAGGGTTTTTAATTCACTAAGTCTAAGATCTAGTTGTTCCTAACCAGTTAACCTATTTATCAAACTCGAGTCAATTAGCCAATATTGAATACAATAATTTTTATAATTTTTGAAATTTTTCAAATTTTTATGGGTTTTCAAATAAATATGCAAATGCAAAAATATATACAAATGAATGCGAAGGAAGAAGACGTACCGAGCATACCCCCAAACTTGAACTTGACAGTGTCCTCACTGTTATACTAAACCAAGAGGGTATATATGTCGGCACTCCCCTGTTTATTTTTTTATTTTTTTATTTTTTTATTGTTTTGAAATTTTTTTTTTTTATAGAAACAAAAATATATATACATATATACAACAAGGTCCCCCCCAAACTTAAGCTTGGCCTTACACAAGCCAAAGGTTAGCACCAACCATTCAAAAATCTTATCGTGGTAATGGTCTAGTTGGTGAAAGAATGGAGTAGAAAGAAAAGAGATGAGAAACACACGAGACCGAATGGGAAGAAGAGAATATGGTCTCGGTGGGGGAGAAGAATGGCGGAAAGAAGAAAGAAGTGGGGTACGATCTTGAGGGTGTAAAGCGAGTGAATAAATTAACGCAATTTATGATGACCGATGTGTTAAAAGTGATTGCGCTAACCTATCAACCCGTCGAGAAATGGGGTCAAATCCCTCAAGATTCGTGAGAAAACATGGGTACGCCGAACTTGGTATTTGAGATGAAAGCGTAACGGTCACTTGCACGGTCGGAACAATAGGAAGGACGAAAGGGAATGAATTAGGGATAGTCTCATTCTCACCGTAGTAAACTGTATCGAACTGGAAAGATTCCATCAATGGTTCGAAACGACTGTAAGCAACCGAGTCTGATGGATTAACTAACTCATCTGAAAATGCAAAGGACTCAAACTCGGGCGGTGAGATTTCAACATCGTCCGAAAAAGTGAAACACTCGTACGTGTCATCGGCTGTGAGAACTGTGTCAGATTCAAAGGAAAAGTTTTCAAGCTCACAGTCGTCAAGCGTGAAATGAGGCGTGGTCGGAACGATGGAAAAGAGGGAAGGTGATTTAGGTAAAGGTTCAAGAGGATGAATTGGAAAATCCGACACATCAAAGAAAAATGGTTCAACCTCAATATGATCCTCACTATTCTCCTCAATATTCAACTCATAATTCTCCTCAATATTCAACTCATCCATGCCATTATCATCAAAATCTAGACGCATATGAGATTCGGGAGAAATATTTAATAACTCAGGATGATGATTTGAACATAAAATTTCACTTAAATACACAGGTTCATCATCCGAAATATTCCCGGCGTCTATATCCTCAATCAAGTGAAAATTAATTTCTTTAGACACCTCATCAAAAGCATGGATATTTATCAATTCAGATTCTAGATTGGAGGTGTAAAGACCGAAAGGGCTAAGTGTGGTTTCACTCGAATGGGGTTCTTCACAATCTGGCAAATCAAACCCTACAAAATCACACAACTCGTTTTTATTTTGAACTTGTGAATCATTGAGGACATTTGATGGAAAACTGGAGTTGTGGGCTTCAATTGGGTAAGGGTAGGTTTGATTTGGAAATTCTCTCACACTCTCATTCTGTCCAACCGCCTCCTCATACATTGAAAAATTTGGAGCTAGTTGAAAACTAGCTACCGGTTCACTAGGTTGCATAAGGGCGGCCACGGACGCTTCCACATTCCTAACCATTTTGTTTGTTGCTGCGATATACGCCTCCAACGCCTCTTCCAAACTAGACTTGTGTGGTAAGGGGGTTTCGGAAAAAGATTCGAAATTGTTTGGAGATGTGAAACTCCCTAATGGCTGTGTAGAATCAATGTCTAGTGACGGTGGGAAAGTCGGGTAGGACTGATAGGAAATGGGTGAGTGGACAGGGGTAGGGTCAACATATGGATAAAAAGGTGAATAGTCTTGTGGATCCCTAGAACTAGAGAAGTGGAGATGGGTGAAAGATCGGCTACGAGATTGAGCAATATGCTGAGCAATGGACATCGGCTTAGAAGTGACAGAAGGACTTGAAAAAGTGGTATCAACATATGGAAGTGGTAAAGGTTGACTTGGTTGACACAAAGTGGGTTGAAAAGTCAAACTGTTTCTCCTAGACGCTTCTATTTGATCTTTCAAAGATATTTTAGGTAAGGAAGGATCATCTTTAAATTGACCGAACAAATTGACGTACGACGCAAAGTTAGGTTCGGGATACCAAAGTTCGGCAAGTGATTTATTATGTGGGGTACCCATGATAGAAGAAAGAAAAGATGAAGAAGGTAGGTGGTGCAAGGATTTCTCAGTGACAAAAGTTGCAAGTCTTTTTATAAAAAATTCCTTTTATTATTTTTTTATTTGTTTTGCAAAAATTTTCGATAATGGGCGAAGACACAAATGCAGATAACCAGAAATGCACAATCAGTCCTAGATCTAGGATCACCTAGGTCAGCTAGACAGCTCCTAACTGTTCCAAAGGGCTAGAAATAGGACCTCAAACCGCCTCTTCACCGCCAATTGCGGCCAGGTAAGTGCCAGGTAAGTGGGAAGGAACCACACTGTGGGCCTAATTAAAAACCACTAGCCTTTGACACACTTGCCTAGAAACCGTAAAGTCAGGTTAGGATAAACGGTCGATGCCTATAACTAGTCCTCTGTCCTATTGAGCTCGAAATCCTTAGGGCTGAGTCTAGTATTTTTTAATTAAGATATGGTCAATGCAAATGCCTTATGTGATTTCTGGGGTCCTGGGAAGGGTGATGAAATCCCCATCCAATCTGTATTGGTCAAAAGCCCCTTAAAATCAGATTAAAGATATGCAAAGCAGTAAATCACTTGCAATCAAATCTTTTTATTTTATGAATTTCAAAGTTTGCAAATTTTCTAATTAAAATTTTCCTTTTTCCGCTTACTTTTTATTTGGAAATTTTTCAAAAAGATTTTCGATAAAAGATATGCAAAACAAAAAATATTACTTGCAATCAATTATTATTTTAAGCATATCACAAAGAATCTTTATTTGGAAAAAAAATTGTTTCAAAAAGATATTCGAGAAAAGATATGCAACAAAAAAGATTACTTGCAATCAATTATTATTTTAAACGAGGCACAAAAATCCTGCACAAGATTGCTATTTGGAAAGAGAAAGATTTTTAAAGCGCAAAGAATCCTGCAGGAGATTTTTCAGAAGATATATCGGAAATTTACAGAGGAGGAGATCAGAAGACTTACAGATTTTATTTTATTTTTTTTACCGCGCTTCTGCCCCCTGTTTTTTTTTTTTGTTTTTTTTTTGAACCGACCAGGCCGCGGCGGTTCCGCGGCCAGAAGTGGTGTCCCGCGGCGGTTCCGCGGCAGGAAAGAGCCGCCGGTTTTTGTTTTTTTTTTTGCTGCTGCACCAGATCGCGCGGTTGACTTGTTGACTCGGTCCTCTAAATTTTTTTCTGTTCCTCCGTTGTTGCAATCTTCTGTTGATAGGATCGTTTATTTGCTGTTTCGCTTTCTGTAGATTTCCAGATCCGAATTTGTGCGTAGATCCTGCAAAATTCACACAAAGATGCCCTTTCCAAAAATAACAGATGATATATTTTTATATTTTTTTGTGATTTTTCAGATTTTTATGATTTTTTAAATTTTATGATTAACCCGAAATCGCGAAAAGAAAATTCTATGCCATCCCCGGCAATGGCGCCATTTGATTGATCTCAAAAACTATTTCTATTACCGCAATCAAGAACGGCATCGCTTGGTAGCTAGCCGGTGAGTGCGGGTCGGTCCACAGGGATGTTGTGAATCTCCTTAAAGTTCTTACGAGCTAATTCCAAATGATATTTGGTCTTATAATTAAACCTAAAAATTGAAGTTGTGTTATACTAGGATTAGAAACTTGCTAGGATTAGGTTTAGGGAAAATTTGGTAAACAAAGATCTACACCTCTTTCCAATGCCTTTAATTAAATATATCATATTAGTGTTATGGTAAATATTAATAAAGGGGATTAGGATGATTGGGAAGATGATTCTTCCTCTAGATCCTTGTCCTTCCTTTCTTAATCTTTACCCTAACCTCCATGGAAAACCTTAAAATCCGGGTCTTTAGACTACAGATCACTGATACCTCGAGGGTAGAGTGCCGTAGGGAGCGGAATAAGAAGGTATGCATGGAGTTCTAATGTTCATAAAAGATTGGCAAAGAAAAGAGATGAGAGATCTTCATCTCTCAAATCCTTCCCTATTCCTAACCCTAACAAGCGAGGCAACTACTCACTCATTAGGGAATTAAAATACATTTATCTAGGGCAGAGAATAAAAGATTAATTAGGGCAAGGAATTAAATTTATCTAGAGCAAGAATAGAAAATTAAGCTAAGGCAGAAAATAAAGAACTTACAACTTGATGCTCTCCAAAAGAATGCTGAAATTTATTAATGAAGGGAGGCATAAGAAATTACAATGAGTAGAGTTCCTATTTATAGAGAATAGGAAACCCTAGGTTACAATTGATTTGCATGTCTACATTTACCAAAATATCCTTAGGAAGACCTAGTCAAAGTAGACTTCAAGCTTTGGTAAAATTTTATGTCTCTGTCTCTTTAAAGAAAGTAATAGGCCTTGGATCTTTGGGCTTCCTTATTATTTGGTTCTTTATTAAAATAGCTTCTATGTTTCTTCCAGATCTCCAGTGAATAATTGCGGTGGACTTTTAACCGTTCGCTTTGTAATCTTGGACCTTGCATTGCCTTGTACTTTGTGAATTTTATCTTTGATGTCGGCTTAATCAAGAGTCTTCTGTTTGCTGGTCAAAGTCCACTTTTTCATCGTCTTTTCATCGTTTTCACTGTTTTCTGTCTAAGAACCTGTAACCTGTAATATGTAGCAGACAAGAATCAAAAGCACCTGTTTATTTATAAAAAGAATAAGAATAGGGAATATAATAATGCAATATTATGGTATGAACAAGCCTCATGCAGGAATACTGGGGGCAATGATGCGCTTTTCCTCTGCCAATTCGTTAATAGCTTAACCGATGCCGCTTTCGACTAGTACGCGAGCATAATGAATGGTTCCATTAATACTTTCGTCCAAATGGAATCTCTGTTCCGACAAAGGTTCATGAGTGTCAGCGATAAGATCACCTTTGCTGACCTCGTAAGGACCAAGCCAAAGAACAACGAAAGCAGCACGGATTTTATAACCCGCTAGCGCAATCTTTCCGTCAAATGCGAACTACCGATAGAGCAGGACCAATCTGTCAGTCTCCTCGTCGGAAATCTCAATAATTTGATGACCCCATTTCTATGCACCGCGGGTCTCAAAACATTCCAAGAGCTGACCAGAAAAGTCCAGATGTTGGAGCGCTCAAAACAGGAGTCATCCTCTGATTCCCAAAATAACAATAGGTCCTGGAAAAACTGAAAGGACGATAATCGCAAAGGCGGAAATTCCAACGATATTGAATCTTTTAACACTTCGGCTAACCGAAATAAGCGAGGGATGAGCGGGCCTAATGCCAACCAGCTTCGGAAGCCAGTGTTCGGAGAGAGAGGAGAATCTCCACTGAAAGAGAAGCTGGATAAGGTCTATTCCTTTAAAAGGGATAAAGTCTATAAAATATTCAAAGACGCCTAAGAAACGGTCTACAATTGCCAGAATCAAAAAGATTGCAAGAAGCGAATATGACCGACAATCCCATATACTGCCCATATTATAGAATGGTGAGTCATACCATTGAAGACTGCTATATTTTTAAAGATTGGGTGGAGAACCAATACAAATTTGGGAGAACCTCACAGTCGTCAGATGTACCGACAAGCCACAGAGATACGGTCAACAACACAGCTCCCCCAAGATCAAAGTTCGAAGAGCTGGGATAAGAAAACAACTGACCACCGCGTCGTTAAAATGGAAACAGACGACCACCACGTTGTTAAACTGGGAACAATTGTTCAGTTGATAAAACTGCACATTTAATATGACATTTTTCCTACTATTATTATATAATAAAAGGTGTTTATTATAATATATGATACATATGAGAGTTTATCTGTAAAAATACTATTTTCGTGTGTTTATATATTATAAATAACATTTTGTAGGAAAAAGTAAGCATATAATATCCATGTACCATTTGGCCCATTTAAATATACTTACCTTATTAAATACCTTTGACCAATTCTTAATGGTTAAGTTAATATCTCAATATAACAAACTCTACTAAATATTATTTGTTGAGATATTGTGCAGAATTTGCAGGGCTAAAATCAAGAAAATCAAAGTTGGCAAATCAAATCAACCAAAGATATTCAAGAAACTAATTCTGGTAGAAGTGTAGAAAAGATTTTCAAAGTTTAGATACTCAAAAGATTACCAAGTGTTACAGATATGAAGCTACAAAAATTAGAGGCCATGATCTCACCAAAAGGGGGTGGATCCGCGGCCAAACCTATCCAATGGCCGCGGATCCGCCGCACTTCTAGGGAATTGGAAAGCAAGATTTTTTGGCATAAATCTATGAAGAATTTTACCAAGTTTTCAACAAAAAGATTCTGGTTTTGCACTATAAAAAGGCACCGAGAGCCTCTTGGAAAAGTTATCAAGCCGAAGAGATCACGAAGTCCAAGACGGCTCACGCATCCAGGCTGATCATCAACTGTTCGACTACCTCCTTAGGAAAGATCGAGAAGCAACTAGTTGTAATCATTTTCTATGGATTAAAAGTGTAGATTGTTCAAGTCGATTAATAAAGATAGTTATTTTATTTAATTGTCTTTGCATTTACATTGTGTTTTCCCTCTCTTTCTTTTCATCTTCTTCTCCCAACATGCGCGAGTAATTCTCCGCTTGTTAGGGTTCGTAGGATTAGGGTAGGCTAATGGACGATGAAAATAATTAAACCCTTTTTAAGTCCTATAAAGTTTATGAACTTTATCAAAAGAATCATTAACATCCTAATCGGGCGCGCTAGCAATTCTTTGCTAGTTCCGACCACTATTAGAGATTAGATTAATGATTGTTTTGGTAAAGGCTAGATATGAACAGAGTTCCGTGTCGAGATAAGGGTTAAGAGTGGGATTCCTTTTCCCTCCAGAAACCGTAATCTACACGCATCACCGTCGTTCTAGTTCTAAATCTATTAATGGATAAAAAGGGTAACTTTTAATTAATCGTCCATAACTACTAAATCCTAACGAACCCTACAAGCCTTCTTATTATATTATCTACATCTCTAAAATAATCTAGATCTATATTTTACATTCTTGTTTAACGTAGATCTAGAAACCATTCTATAAAAATTCTTTATCCCTCCTCTCTTTCTCAACACATCTAAAGTAAAAGTAAAAGGTTCAACGTTTCCCTGAGGACGACCCGTACTCACCTCGGTCTAGCTACGCGCGACACCGTTCTGATTGCGGTTAAACTACAAACACTTTTTTCGAACCAACCAAATGGCGCCGTTGCCGAGGATACGTGCGTAATTTTTTTATTCTTATTATTTATGTTGAATTCTTAGACGATTCATATCATTATTAAAACAAAACTGCAAATTGCATATTTAACGATTTGTGTATGAATTTTGCGAGGGAATCTGGAGTCACGGACTTGAGGAAACAGGAGATCTAGGGTTTCAGTCTTCTCTGGTAAGATTCTAACCTCCTTCTCTCTCCTCTGAAATCCAATAAAATATATTTTCTGCAGGATTCTTTGCAAAATTGCGCCGCTCAAAAATCTTTTTGCAAAAGTTTTGTGATTGGTTTTGTTTTGCATATTTAATACGGACTTTAAGGGGCAAAGACCAAATCAAGATTAGGTGGGGATTTCATCACCCTTCCTAAGCCCTACAAATCACAAACTGAGCATATAGATTAACCCTTCATTAATTTAAAAAATATCTCGACCAGACTCTAAGGACTGTCGCGCTCAATAAGGACAGAGGAAGGTCGTGGGTAATCTATCGTTTATTCGCATTACTTTTGTAGTGCCTAGGCAAGTGTGACAAAGGCTAGTGGTTTTTAATTAGGCCCACGACGTGGTTCCTTCCCACTTACCTGGCGCTTACCTGGCTACAAGGGTAGTACGGAGGCGGTAGAGGATTGATCCTGCGGCTTGTCCTTTGGAAGTCTAGGAGCGGTCTAGAGACTGGACCTAGGTGACCTTAGTTCTAGGGTTGCTTGTGCATCGTAGGGTGATTTGTCTTGAGTCCCACTTTTTCAAAGCAAGCCAATTTTAAATCACACACACGCTGCCACTTGCACTAAACCCGCTTAGTGCATGCTCGACTGGACACGGGATCCTAGTGCCCGTCTTGTCCGCGTTCCTGCTATCGACGCCGAAGTCGGTACTTCTTTATCTTCTTTTCCTCTACCACACACCACGACCGAGATGGACGGCACTCCATCAGATTATAACACCACGCTGCCACCGCCCGTAGGTGCGCAGAATCCACCGTGCATCTCTCTCCAAGAGAGATGCTATCCTATCCGTGGCCCTCTTCCCACTTGTCTATCTCTTCCACCACCTAACGGGGATAATTTCGAAATTAAACCCCACTACATCAATCTGCTACCCAAATTTCACGGGCTTGAATCGGAAGACGCATACGTTTTCATTACCAAATTCGAAAACGTATGCGCAATGATGGGTACTTCGCAATTGACTTTAGATGCTATGCGCTTACGTCTTCTCCCATTCACACTGTGCAACTTGGCAGAAAAATGGCTTTACAATACTGCCGCACACTCTATCACTAATTGGGATGAATTCGTCATAGCATTTCTTAAGAAATTTTACCCAAATCATAAGACTGCCCACATTAGGAGCGAGATCAACCAGTTCACCCAGCTTCCCAATGAACCATTTTGGAAGTGTTTTGAACGTTTCAAAGATCTGCTTGTCCAATGCCCCCATCACGGAATACAAAGATGGGATTTATGTCGGATTATATATGAGGGCATTAATCCAGCGACAAAGCAGATGCTTGAAACAATGTGTCAATGCAATTTCATGTCTAAAGATGACGGTGAAGTATGGAAATATCTGGAAGATCTCACAGAAAGCACTTTGCAGTGGGAAAGCATAAGACCACCTTCAACTAAGGGAGGTATTCACCAGCTCGATGTTTCTATCGCAGTAAAAGCCGAAATGGCAACAATACAAAAGAAACTCGACGCTATTGAAAACAAGTTCTCATCATTCTCCCTAAATCAGGTCACGCTTCCTAAGACCGTCTGTAGTTGTTGTTCTGATCCTTCACACTTAACGGAAGAATGTCCTTTGAATGCTTCGTTTCAAGCTAATGCTGCTTTTCAGCAGCGACCTAGAAACGACCCTTATTCTTCCACGTACAATCAAGGATGGAGGAATCATCCTAACTTTGCTTGGAATCAAAACCAACAAAGCAATTATCAAATACCTCCTCCACAGCAACCACAACCACAGAATCAGCCCCCCTTTCAGTCACAGAATTTCCAAAATCCGGCCAACATTTCTACACCACAAGTGGCCGGTACTGACAACTCACTTGCACAAACTTTGGATATGTTCATGAAACAATCCATGCAAATTTCGGCTGAGATGAGGTCTTCTATTGATACCCTAACGAAAAACTCTTCCTCCCATGGTGAGAGTATTAAATCAATAGAAAACCAAATCGCACAGTTAAACGCCGCAATGAGTGCGAGAGAGAAAGGGAAACTCCCATCTCAACCCATAGCTAATCCTGGCCACTCACAAAGTTATAATGTGAGTGCTGTTACCACGTTGAGATCGGGAAAAGTGCTGAATAACCGAGTGGGTGAGCAGTGTGATGATAGTGACACCAATGATACCCCTTCTTCTTCTTCTTCCCCTAATTCGTCTAATCTCCCACCTTCACCCGAGCCTATTCTCCGTTTTCCCCAAGGCTCGAACCCTTCGTCCATTTCACCAAATCTATCTAAGTCGATTCCCACTCCAGTTTTGGGATCGAATTCGTCCCCACAATTCTCTCCAATGTTGGACCAAACCCTTATTGATAAAGCACCTTACCCAAACAGGTTAAGGGGCAACAGACCAAGTCCAAAAATGGAGAAGATTGTGGAAATTTTTAAGCAAGTTAATATAAACATTCCTCTCCTAGATGCTATTCAACAAGTTCCGTCATATGCGAAAATCTTAAAGGACTTGTGCACTAGGAAGAGAAAAGTTCAAGTACCTAAAAAAGTTTTCCTTACGGGTAATGTGAGCACTGCTTTTACACAACAACTACCCAAGAAACGAAAGGATCCCGGAAGTCCTACAATTTCTATTTCCATTAGGGGTAAAAATATTAATCGTGCTCTACTCGATCTAGGTGCTAGTGTTAACTTGCTTCCGTATTCGGTTTATGAGCAATTAGGGATCGGAGAGTTAAAACCAGCGCATTGCACTCTTCAAATGGCCGATCGATCTATCACCTAACCAAGGGGTGAGCTAGAGGATGTCTTAATCAAAGTCGGGGAATTCATATTCTCCGTGGACTTTATTGTTTTAGATACACAACCTGTAGCAAACCCACGCAATCAAATCCCGGTGATACTCGGTCGACCCTTTTTGGCTACTTCCAACGCAGTAATCAATTGTAGAAACGGCTCTATGACCCTATCCTTTGGAAAGAAGTCAATTGAGCTTAACATTTACAAGTTGGGAAGTGAACCCTCCGAACCCTATGCTCATGTGTATTCTGTCGAATTAATGGATGTTGACAGCAGCGAATTTGATCAACCTCATGATACAGACTCTTTTCACCCAACCATTTACTCTTCCACCGAGTTGTCCGGGTCAACATCTAATGAGGAACTTTTTATAGAGTCTGACGATCACCCCATTTTTTCTGATGACATTATTCTTCGGGGTATCGATGAAAGCTTTGAGGAAATTTTCGCTGATGAACTCGCATTTTTACAAGACACGGGTGTTGAGATGAATCAACTCCAAGATAAAGAAATTGAACCTCCACCCCTTCTTTTGGACAATCATGATAATGCGAGTAATCCATCATCACTATCACTGTGTCGTCTCTCCAAATTGAGAAGCAATCCTTTTCCATTACACCTCTTGTCACCTCCCCACTTCTTCACGTCAATAGGTGACATGTTCTTCCACCAACCTTGGTGCTTTATCGATAAATTTTTTGAATGGTTGGTGTTGACCTTCGGTCTTTGCAAAACTTGGCATTGACCAATAACCTTGACCCCCTCATGTGATTTTAAAAGATTAAAATTGTTTAACTCAAGTTTGAGGGAGGGGTGGTATATTTTGGCTCTTGAAAGAAAATGATTTTTACAAAATTGTGAGCCTAAAATAAGTTTGGGGGAGGATTTTCACTTTCATATATTCTTGCCCCCATTAATAATTTCCTCCGAAGTCTACAGGTTTTTTGAGCTTAACGGATGACATCAGTGAGGACACTGCTGTAAACAGGTTTTGGGGAGGTTTGTGCTTATTTACACATCAATTTGCATCATATTTTGCATAAGCACAACATTTTCAAAAATTTTTAAAAAAAAATTCTTTTATAACAAAAGAGTAGAAAGTGAAAAATTACATCCAAAAGATAGGAATAGTTTAAGAAAACCAAGAAAATTAGAAGTTTTCTTAAACGAACTAGTAATAAGTAGTTATGAGCCGTTGTCCCAAGGGTTAGTAAGATGAAGGAAGTCACTAATCCGAGGATAAAAATAAGTCTGAAAAATAGTTTCTATTCTGAAAGCCAAACATTTGAATGTTGATACCCTACTATAAGCACTTACACACGTCTTGAAACTCGGGATAGTAGAGAATACCTTGAAATGCTCTTGTCTAAAAGCCAAAGTATGAAAAAAATGAAGAAAATGTAAAAATGGTGAAAAGAAAAATGAACACTGGTTTTATTATCGCCAAGGCAGCAATAAAAAAATATAGCGAGGGTGCCTCTTCACCTAGTGCCCTAAGGCCAACTGGTCTGGGAGTCACTGCTAAGCCTTAGGTGGTGCAAGACGAGAAAAATATTATCACCTAATCAGCGAGCACATGAGTAATCGGTCGATTAGTACCTCAAGAAGTATTAATGGTCGCATGAAAAGGTGTGAGCAAACCTAAATATTCATAAAGTTAAAAATTACTAAGGCAAATGGACAAGAGTATGAAAGCTTGAATTGAATTCTCCGAGTGTAGGGATGTTCTATTCACCCACGTAGGGGTATATGATCAATGTTTGGACAAAAGGTAGGAATGAAGAATAAAGACGATGTTTTATTGAGGGATAATGTGATTTCTAACATCTTTTCATGACTATTAAGATAGGGCTCATGACAACTGAAAAGCTAGTGTAGTTGGAAATTCTCATTTTCAAAGTTTTTCTTTCATAGTTCTTATCTTTATATGTAAATGTCACCATCTCTCTTTTGTTATTGGATTTTGTGGGTGTAATCCGCTGAAAACCCTCAGGAGACAACACTACTCCTACTAGGGACACCTAGAGGTTTAACGGCTTGTTGCACGTGCTCAGTGCAATCGTGTTTGCCTACGAAAGTGTGCTTAGTTTTCTCCTTTCTTTTTTTCTCCTTCTCTTGAATAAACTAGTTTGCTCGGGACGATCAAAGATAAGTTTGGGGGTATTTGTTCAGTTGATAAAACTGCACATTTAATATGACATTTTTCCTACTATTATTATATAATAAAAGGTGTTTATTATAATAAATGATACATATGAGAGTTTATCTGTAAAAATACTATTTTCATGTGTTTATATATTATAAATAACATTTTGTAGGAAAAAGTAAGCATATAATATCCATGTAACATTTGGCCCATTTAAATATACTTACCATATTAAATACCTTTGACCAATTCTTAATGGTTAAGTTAATATCTCAATATAACAAACTCTACTAAATATTATTTGTTGAGATATTGTGCAGAATTTGCAGGGCTAAAATCAAGAAAATCAAAATTGGCAAATCAAATCTACCAAAGATATTCAAGAAACTAATTCTGGTAGAAGTGTAGAAAAGATTTTCAAAGTTTAGATACTCAAAAGATTACCAAGTGTTACAGATATGAAGCTACAAAAATTAGAGGCCATGATCTCACCAAAAGGGGGTGGATCCGCGGCCAAACCTATCCAATGGCCGCGGATCCGCCGCACTTCTAGGGAATTGGAAAGCAAGATTTTTTGGCATAAATCTATGAAGAATTTTACCAAGTTTTCAACAAAAAGATTCTGGCTTTGCACTATAAAAAGGCACCGAGAGCCTCTTGGAAAAGTTATCAAGCCGAAGAGATCACGAAGTCCAAGACGGCTCACGCATCCAGGCTGATCATCAACTGTTCGACTACCTCCTTAGGAAAGATCGAGAAGCAACTAGTTGTAATCATTTTCTATGGATTAAAAGTGTAGATTGTTCAAGTCGATTAATAAAGGTAGTTATTTTATTTAATTGTCTTTGCATTTACATTATGTTTTCCCTCTCTTTCTTTTCATCTTCTTCTCCCAACATGCGTGAGTAATTCTCCGCTTGTTAGGGTTCGTAGGATTAGGGTAGGCCAATGGACGATGAAAATAATTAAACCCTTTTTAAGTCCTATAAAGTTTATGAACTTTATCAAAAGAATCATTAACATCCTAATCGGGCGCGCTAGCAATTCTTTGCTAGTTCCGACCACGATTAGAGATTAGATTAATGATTGTTTTGGTAAAGGCTAGATATGAACAGAGTTCCGTGTCGAGATAAGGGTTAAGAGTGGGATTCCTTTTCCCTCCAGAAACCCTAATCTACACGCACCACCGTCGTTCTAGTTCTAAATCTATTAATAGATAAAAAGGGTAACTTTTAATTAATCGTCCATAACTACTAAATCCTAACGAACCCTACAAGCCTTCTTATTATATTATCTACATCTCTAAAATAATCTAGATCTATATTTTACATTCTTGTTTAACGTAGATCTAGAAACCATTCTATAAAAATTCTTTATCCCTCCTCTCTTTCTCAACACATCTAAAGTAAAAGTAAAATGTTCAACGTTTCCCTGAGGACGACCCGTACTCACCTCGGTCTAGCTACGCGCGACACCGTTCTGATTGCGGTTAAACTACAAACACTTTTTTCGAACCAATCAACAATCGATCTCTAAGTCGTTAAACTGGGGCTGTAAAAAATGTGTGTAAATAAAATTTAAAAAAGGCAAAATGATGGGGTAACTCGCAATAAAAATCATCGAGTAAAATAAAAATGAAAATAAACAGCCGAAATGATAGGGCAACCACGAATGAATAGCTGAAATGATAGGGCAATCGCGACCTTTGCGATAAGAAAAGTTGAAATGATAGAGCAATTGCGGTAAAAAAAATTTTAAAAAAACTCTAAATGGCGAATGATGAGTCACTCCTGGTACCATATTCCAGTGCAGCGATATAGACGCCAACCAAAATCCAAATCCCAAATGGCGAATGATGAGTTGCTCCTGGTACCATATTCCAGTGCAGCGATGCAGACGCCAACCAAAATCCAAGTTCCTAAATGGCGAATGATGAGTCGCTCCTGGTACCATATTCCAGTGCAGCGATGCAGACGCCAACCAAAATTTCAAATCTCTGAATGTCCCAATAGCGAATGATGACCCACTCCTGGTACTATATTCCAGTGCAGCTATACAGACGCGCCAAAAAAATCCTAAAATTCTTCCAGCCCTATGGTTGGTCCCCGAACTGACTACCGTATACAATCCATGGGCTCAAATAATTCTCATCATACCCATACCCCACAGCAATCACCAGTCCAGCGTCCGGTCTCCGCCCTTGGAATTATGCTCCATTTAGGAAGACCCACTCATTTGTCCTCATGATACATGAGGTGAACAAACTTACGAGATCCTCTCGACTCGTAAGAAAACACTTTCGTAAGATCCTTACGACTCACGAAGGAAAAACACACTTGGGAGTCCCCATGACTCATAAGGAGAAAGTACACCTACGAGATCCTTTCGACTCGTAGGGAGAAAATACTTTTATGGGACCCTTACGGTTCATAAAATTGAAAAGTCTTAGGTGATAGGGAACTAAACCTGAATAATGAATTAAGGAAGAAAAGTGTCTTCTAAACCATCGCTCCCTAACAGGGAAAGGCAAATGATGAATTGCTCCTGGAACCTGTGCTTTAGTGTTAGCAACGCTGATGCCGACCCTCACTCCGAAATTCCAAATCGATCCAAAAGACCCCTAAGTATTTAAACTGGGAACAGATGACCCCTAAGTCGTTAAACTAGGAACAGATGACTCCTAAGTCGTTAAACTGGGATTGAGGGAAATCCCCTCATGGCAAATGATGATTCGCTCCTGGTACCATATTCCAGTGTAAGCGGTGCAGATGCCGAACCAAAACCAAAATCCCCAAATTCTCTCATGGCAAATGATGATTCGCTCCCGGTACATATTCCAGTGTAGCGATGCTGATGTCAACCTAAATCATATCAAATCAGCGAGTCAACTTCAACCCTGACATCGCAAGGAGCGGAGCAAATCAAATCAAACACCGACCATCCAAGTCACAAAAAGGGCAGCAACGACCTCCCCGTCGGAATTATGCTCCGACTCGAAATCAAGTCAACAAATGACCTCTACGTCAAAAACAAACAGACACTCCATGCCGGGAAAACGTCAACCAGCGACACTCCATGCCGGGAAAACGCCACATACAAACACTCCGCCTCGAGGAAAAGTCAACCAGGGACGCTCTGTGCCAGGGAAACGTCACATACAGACACTCCGTCTCGAGGAAACATCCAATACAGACACTCCGCCTCAGGGAAAAGTCGACCGGCGACACTCTGTGCCGGGGAAACGTCCCATATAGACACTCCATCTCGGGGAACGTCCAACACAGACCCCCCATCTCGGGGATACGTCAACGAAACACTCCGCCTCGGGGATAAGTCGACCATCGACAATTCGTGCTGGGGAAACGTCGACCAGCGACACTCCGTGCCGGGGACACGTCGACCAGCGATACTCCGTGCCGGGGAAACGTCAAACAGACACTCGGCCTTGGGAACAAGTTGACCAACGACACCCCGTGCCGGGGAAACGTCACATATAGACACTCCGTCTCGAGAAAGCGTCCAACATAGACACTCCATGCTGGGGACATGTCAACCAGTGAGACTCCGTCTCAGAGACACATCAAGTATCGACCGTCTATGTCGTAAAAAGGACAATGCCAGCCTCCCCAAAAGCGGGAACCAAATCAAGTCACCTCCACGTGAAAGAAGATTCATCAATTTCATACACATGATCCATATACGCGGTGTGCATTTATTGATGGGGGAACTTTGTTGGGGTCAAAAATTACACCCCGGTTGACCAAGTCAAAGTCAAATCAACCCCAAGCCAATTGGGCCCAAGCCAAGGCCAAGTAGGCCCATGCCTAAGTCAAGCCCGAACATGAAGCGGCGCCTCCCCCATGCCAAGAAGAAAATTATGTAATAAATAAGTTTGATGTAATTTTCATACATGAATGTAAAATAAATGGGCATAAACCTAAATTTGTGTAAAGCCCACGGCTCATGTGCAAAAGAAATGAGCACATGAGGCATGGGATGGGCAAAATGTCATTTTATAAAGCCCAAGGGGCTATATGTAAATTTATAAGCCTATATAAGGCAACATGATGATGAAATGGAAGCAATAATTCATTCTCCCCAAAAATTAGGTTTTCTATGCCTTCTTCTGTTTGCTCAAGGTTCTAAACCTTCTTCCTTTTTTTGAATTAAATCAAGAGTTCCACTCTTTCTTTTCCAAAAAGAAATAGTTTTTCAGCACAAACCCCTTGAAGGGGAACGTGGATCTTCCATCAAATCTCTAAAAGGGGACATTTTAAAATCTTACCCTATTTTCTCCAAGATCCAGCCAATAGAGAGGAGGAAGAAGGAGACCCACCTCTAAAAACCCCACTTTGGGGAAGATCCAAGGCCCAAGGGAGAAGAAGAGTCCCCTTTCATCAGCTCCAAAAATATCTTAGGAGTTTAACTCCTCAAAAAAAATATATATATATATAATAATAAATCTTTCTTTTGGGGAGTACAACTACTCGTGTAGGGGCCAAGCCCTTTTGTCCTTTTTGTTAGGAGTTCAACTCCAAAAGTCAATCGGGGGTACAGCTCCCAGTGTATGGGCTAAGCCCTTTTTCCTGTTGACGCCCAGCGCCCGCATGCCAAGCATGTGGGGCGCCGATGCCCAGCACCCGCATGCTAGGCATGTGGGGTGCTGGCACTCACGTGTTCTTTGAATGCTATTTTCCTTTTTTTATTTAACTATTTCGGTCTATTATCGCCATGTTTGGGGCAAAATGCTAGTTTATGGACATTTCGGTCCACTATCGTTGTGTTTGGGGCAACTCGATAGTTTAAGGACATTTCGGTCTACTATCGTCGTGTTTATCGTTTTGTTTGGGGAAACTCAATAGTTTAAGGACATTTCGGTCTACTATCGTCGTATTTAGGATGATGCGATAGTTTAAGAATATTTCGGTCCATTATCATCGTATTTGGGAGAATGCATTAGTTTAAGGACGTTTCGGTCCATTATCGCCGTATTTGCGGCGATATATTAGTTTAAGGACGTTTCGGTCCATTATCGCCGTATTTGCGGCGATATATTAGTTTAAGGACATTTTGGTCCATTCTTTATCATCCGTTCGGGGAGTTACATAACCCATCTCTTCCAAGGCTTGCTTGCTGAGGCGCTATTGCCTGCCCTTTGTTTGCTTGGACACTTCACACCTTAAAATATTTTCACCCTCTTGGACTGCTTCTTTTACTATCGCAGTAATTGGGTTGTTTTGCGGGAAATGCCGGGCATTTTACATGGCACCTGCCCCCTGCTCATCAATGTCGCTTTATGACGCTGACAGAGCATCTTCTTCATATACGAAGGAACGAGATATCACGCCACTTCTTCTACTGAGTCTTCTTCTTCCTTCCTTGGAAGAATGAACTTGACTTAGCGGCTTTTCCCTCATCATTTATTTTAGGAGTGGGACATGGCTTTTATGTCCCTTCCATGATTTCTGGTTCAAGGCTATTCCACTTGATTGCAGGGCCCGCTTGTAGGTCCCTAAATATCCTTTCCGTTTTTTGAAGAAAGGACCATCTCACGTAGAGATTCCCCCGCCAGCAAGCAAGATGCCCCTTGCGCGTACTTCGGGGAGCAAGTATTCGTGTATCTAATCTTTCGAAAGGTAGAACCCGTGTTGTCGCTATTTTGGTGACGGGTTGCTTTAGAGCCGATCATTTTTTGTTGAGCGTTGGCGACAAACGCCGTCTTGCCTTTGCTTTTCAAGTATCTTCATCGGAAGAGGATGCGTCTTGATCCATCTGATCCAATCGAGCCATTTTATCTATGAGCTCTTGGAAGGTCGTCGGCTTGAATAGGGCCATGTATGGGAACACCTTTGAATTTGGGTCAAGGGTGGCTATGAACATTCCCACGGCTGCAGCTTCGTCGATGTGCTGTTCACATTTTGACCTGAGATTTCGTCATCGGGTAAAATATTGAACTCGGGTCTGATTCGGTCCAACCCTTTCGTTGACCAATGCCGCCACGGTAGTGTGTTTATTCGCACTGGTGAATCTCCGATAAAAGAACATCTCCATCTCGTCGAAGGTCTTCACGGAATCATTTGGGTGTTCCGCATACCATTCGAAGGCAATGCCCGCCAGACTGTTGATGAACTGTCGGAGGAGCAGTATATCATTTCCTCAAGGGTTGCCATACATGGAATTAAACCGCTGATGTGTTGGCGAGGGTTCTCGGTTTCTTTGTATATGTGGAACGTCGGAAGTATATATTCTGGTGGGTACTGTATTTGATCGTAGCACGCCAGATACGGTCGACCAGTCTTGATTGACCTATTTTCGGCTTCACTAGCATAATGAGCATTGATTTGCTGAGTGATATATGCGTCCAGCTTTGTTTTTGGGCTCATTTCTTCCTCGGCCTTTGATGAGGCTCGCAGAAGATTTGAAATCTCACCCTTGTATTTAAAAGCGACAACCAGTAGTTCATTTGCCAGTGGTTCCGAATGAACCATCATTCTGGCTATATTCTGGATCAGAAGGGTCATCTGGTTCATTTTTGCAGACATCATTGCCGCTTCTTCATCTCTCTTCTTGAGAGCGTGCTTTAGGAAATCAATATCCGACTCTTGCCTTGCTCTTTCTTCGGGTGCGTCGGGATTTTCCTTAGGCAATAGATTAGCGGGTGCCGCCGCCTGAGCAAGCATCCCCTGCAGCTTTTCATATTGTACCACTGTCATAAGAAATTTGTCCAGCCACCTCCCACTAATGATTCTTCTAACGATACTTCTGCAGGTACTCCAATACAGTCTATTGTTACCGATTCTCTACCACCGCTGCCTTCCGAAGAAGATCTCTCTTTTCCTATTGCCTTACGCAAGGGTAAGCGTTCCTGTACTACTGCGCATCCAATTTCTAATTTTGTTTCTTATCACAAACTGATCCTATCTGCTCGTCAGTTTGTTCATCACTCTTCCTTCTTCTGTTCAGGAAGCACTTCAACACTCAGGTTGCTCATTACCAACTGAGATTTTACTGATCAACTATCAATAAATCTCCCCTACCATGGCCACGGATTTCAGGTGATAGCCAACCGAACACAGCGCGACATCGACTCCTAATATCAGGATAGACGAATCCCTGACAGTCGATCACTGCCTCCATGTGGCTCGGGACTGTACCTAACTAAAACCTATTTGCATGACTCCTTTGAGCTGTGGTAGGGTAGTAATCAAAATATAGTAGGAACTTACACGAGACAAATGATGACTTCAGGTCAAAGTACTAATCTGTACTTATGCCCGCTGAGAACTTCTATCTGATGATAGGTATAATACCATCTAGAAGTTCTCAGCGAGTCCGTCCAGTGTACTCACCTTCAGTGAGCACCTGTATACTATTTTAGGTGACATAACACCAATGGCTCGTGAAACTGGCCACCGCCCCTCGTCGAGGTCTCGAAGCGTATACACTAGTCTACTCCAAAATATCGATGCTCAGTCTCGATACTCCCATGACTAGGGACATTTAAGGATGTGCTTATAGACCACCCTGCTCTCACGTATATGATTGCCATCATAATGCTGGTAGTCAAGCAAGAATCATATAAGCTCTATCAATATGTAATAGTGATCTGCAATACCATATAATGCATGTACATGATGATAAAGACAAACCAGATTGTATATTATCATTTCGAGTAAGATTGTTCTACCTATATAGGTCTTCCCTCAATCATCATAAGATTGTTCTACCTATATAGGTCTTCCCTCAATCATCATAATCGCTTGCCTGCAATTACAATAATTGCCTTGAGGACACTATATCCAACAATCTCCCACTTGCACTTAAGGCTAATTATTGTGTTATCACGTACCCACAGCTCATATGCTATCGAATACCCAACTTCTCTACTAATCAGTTTCTCAAATCTCGTTTGAGGAACATCCATATTCGAGAAATAGCCTCAGTGAGTGGATCCGCTATAATGTCTCAACTTCTTCTCTCTATATCTCAACATTGTGGAGATGAACAATCTCCTAAACTGAGCGATACCCGCCATAAGAATTTGTCTGGATACCTGATAGGACCAAGTTCATCAATGAACAACTCCTATCCAACAAACTTCTTGGGCTGTATCCTCTGTTGAGTTATAACTAGCATCCTGAAACATACATACCTCAGTATCCCTATCGGAACACTATCCAATATACCGATCCTTAGAAGAGGCTAAACTCAAAACTTGACAGCATCTCTATCAACCAAGTCTCCTTGGAAGCCATAACCGATAACCGCCTCCCAGAGGAGGCTGTCGTTATCTTATACCAAGAACATCCTCTTATGTTCTTTGTTGCTTCCCTTTGTTTCTCGAGAATTGGATTAGTATCTGCTTATTGCATTTAGTGCAAAAGCAATATCTGGTGTTGTACAAGACTTTGCATGATTGACTCAATTTCCTAAACAAATAATGTTTCATTCATGCCTGCCCCTCTCTTCATCAGTCTAAAAGGCATCCCTTTTAGAGAGGGTGACCCCATCACATGCGGGTACACCACCACGCCAGGAGTCGTCCATTCTAAAATACTTTTAGAATACTGTCCAAGTACCTGATTTGGGAAACTTCCTAAATCTAGATCTAAAACCATAGATCTAGTCACCAGAATTCCTGATATACTATCAATATCTAACGTGGAGAAAACACTGTGTGACAAACGAAATCTGACCGATTGTAATATAGGATCCGGAGTATGTCATCCAAATCATGGACAGTACTCCCTACATCCTTCTTATTAGGTTTATCTTTTGTTTTGATGAAGTCAATCACCTTGACTTTCACATCAATAATAGATGATCCGTCTCCGCTATTCTTGCTTTAGTTTACGAATAGACATAAGCATCTTGCACACCTTCCGCTGCTCCCACTGACTACGATAACCCTCTGGCAGAGTCATATGCACGTGCACTTCTAAAATCCCATTTGGAAAGACGTTATAATCACCCACCTGCCAGATATCATAGCCATAAACTGCATCAGCGCCAAAACATATCCATATGGACTTCAGCATAGACACTGAAGTAAAAGTCACATCACAATCCACAACGGGTACTTGATGAAAACTCTTTACAACAAGTCTAGCCTTATTAGGTAAGCACATTTCCACCTGCACAGATCTCGAAAGATATACTTGCTCCTAATGGGTTTTACCCCTTCAGGAGCACCCAGCAAAGTCCAAAATCCATGATTTGCTGAAGTGCGTGGAGTCCATTTTGGGTATGAAATACCTGGTCACTTGGAAGTTACCACTTCCTATGACCCGTTGATAACAAGTAGGGGAATAACAGTGTCAAGTCATATCTATATGGACTTCAGCATAGTACCTTTCCACCTGCACAGATCTCGAAAGATCTACCTACTCCTAATGGGTTTTACCCCTTAAGGAGCACCCAGCAAAATCCAATATCCATAATTTGCTGAAGTGCGTGGAGTCCATCTTGGATATGAAGCATCTGATCACCTGGAAGTTTCTACTTCCTATGACCTACTGATAACTAGTAGGACCATCATCTCCATGATGCTGGCCTTCCTATCACCGTCTATAAGAAAACCAAAGCATCTCTCGAGTGTCTGAGTTCACCTACTAAAATCTACGGAGTGGCTAACGGTTTATCAAGTCCAATTGAATCCTTAAGTTCTACTAAATTTTCGGTAACTGTTTGTGGTCCTGAAATCACTTCCAATTCTACCATACACCCGCTAGTTTCTTTTGCAAAAAGATCCTTTTATAAAAATGTGGCGAGTCAAGAACAATATAACTATTGATCTTATAAATGGTAGAAACAAAATCACAGCGAATGCTCAGGATAATCCACAAACTGCCATTACCGAAGCGTGCCTCGAGTTTGTCCGGATTCTATTTTTAAACAGAAACCAGATAACTCCATATCTTAACAACCTGAAGATATGTAACCATTCTGTAAGTCGATGCCACGCACCCCACGTGTTCATGGGGAGGCGGAGTTTGCAAAAACCGATTTTTAAGTGCTTCGTAACATCGACTAAACTCCAGGATCAATACTAAATCCTAACTAACAAACTTAATCGGAGGTTTAACTACTGTGTGAGAAAGTTATACCTCAAGTCGCCACTGTCCTTCTCCTCCTCGCTGTCTTTCTCCACGTCGTGAGCTCCTCAAAGTGAGAACGGATCGCGCCTCCTCGTCGGCTTCTCCAAATCGAAGAAGATCCACCCGAGAGTTCCAACCTTGAGCTTAACCTCCAAGTTGAAGTAACTAGGTCACTTGATATGCTAAACTAAGTAGCCTAGAGTGTGTAGAGAGTGATTAGGGATCTAGTTGTCTCACAAACCCTAGGATTCTCAACTCATGAGACTATTAGGGTTTGAGAATGAGATGAAGAAAACTTGAGGAGAATGAAGGAGAGCAAGTATCTGTAGAATGACAATGAATAAAGAGCATGTGAAAATGGCATATGTTTTTGACTTTAAACCAAAAGAAAATATCTCATAAAAATATCTCAAGTAATATCTCAAAATATCTAAGTCTTCAAATCTCACAAAATTCCAAGGAAGTCAACATAAAGCCATGTTCACATTTCACTAAAATACCACAAAGTTTCCCACCTCATTTCCTCCACCTCACAAAAGATTTCATCAATAAAGAAAAACCTTAATTGAGGTGTCTCACTCCAAGAAACAATCTTGATCAAATTACAAGAATGCCCCTCTCATCCGTATATACATACCCGCATCCGTATTCCGAGAAACACGAATACAATGAGACAAAACTAATCCAATAATAAAATACTAGGATCCGGCTTAAACTAAACCCCACTAGTATTGTCCGTCTGAACACCATATGTGCACAAGTAAACATATATGATCGAACCCTGTCGTAAAACCATACGACCTCTGCATCGTTTTGCCCGAAGCTGAGAAACCCTCTGTATGGGACTCTAAAGACTCGACAGTACGCTGGCAGTGGGTTTAACCACAAGCGCGTCGGCGGTACTAGCTGTACGTAACGGCTACCTAGGTATCTGTCGATAAGAAGGCCGACGAGCAAAATCATCCGTACCCCTACTGAGCCTATTTGTGGCAATCTCCGTACAGTCCGGTCTGTTTGTCTAAGAGTATCGCATATCGGGCCTAGGGGGCGGTAAGCATCCAACCCTCAACAGCGCAATAAGTCATGTCGGAGTGCAGCCAAAAACACCCTGAGAAATTACTGAAATCCCTACCAGCAAATCTCGCTTGCCCTGGCCAGGGACTTTGTGTAATAGCTTTCCGAATCACAGCGCGACATCAACCCCCAATATCGAGAGAAACGAATCCTATCTAACCGCCACTACCTCCTAGCGCTTCGGGACTGCACCCAACTACTACCTGTTTACACGACCCAATTGATCCGTGATAGGGTAGTAATCTAAGAACAGTGGGAACACACTTGAGGCGAAGTAACAGTGTCAAGTCAACGGACTATGCTGTACTCATGTCACCTTGGAACTGCTACCTGACGATAGGTATAGTACCAACCAGCAGTTCCCTATAAGTCCGTCCAGTGTAACTCATAACCCAATGAGCACCTGCATACTATCTCCAGTACGATGTACTGATGGTTGTAGGACATACCATCTTCCCTGTTGGGATGAGAAGCGTATACACTAGTCTACTCTGGAGTATCGATGCTCTGTCTCGATAATCCTATGACTACGGACCTTTATAAGGATGTGCTTGTACACTACCCAGCCCCTACTAGTGTGACTGCCATCACAACGCTGATAGTCAAGCAAAGATCCTAAGGGCCCTACCGATATGTATTAGCGATACGTCAAGAGAATCATATACACATATTAAGATAGATACAAACCAAGTAGCATGCTACCATATCGAGCAAGACTGTCATAAATCTGTGTATATATCCCAAGCTTCCAAAATGTAATATACAAACTAGTACTATACAATAATGGCCTCTAGGACATATTACACTAACACATTCTATGTCCATATAGAATCAAGGCACTAATTTATATAGAACCAGATTCAAAAGCCATGCAGCTGTTTCCAGTGCAAATCATCTAATGGAAAAAGGCAAATACAACATTACTTATGATGGAGCGCGTCCACGGATGAGTAACCTGTGAGAGAATCAAGTTCTCGATATTACTATAATGGAATACCTAGCATAAGTATCTACATCTTCGATCACCTCAAAGCATCCTGATACTTCCAACGTATGGTTCTCTACTTTATTCTTATACCTATAAACTTCTCAAAATCTTTGACCTTGCATTACTACAACTACGTATCTAAAACCAAAGAACTCATAGGTAATCCTGAATGAAGTAAGAGTACCAATCCCTTGTCCCGAAATACATTGGACAACATACACTTTCATGTATAAGTCCCAAGAGTATATCAACTCAAATTTTGTGTTTTGTAAGTTGAAAAATGTATCTTGGTTAAGAATTTCTTACACCGTTATTCACTGCACCTTACCTTATCCTCAACTGATAAAGGTAGATGTTTACAACACATTTTCCAAAATGTATATCTCACTTTATAAAAATAAAGGTACAGATATTTTATTTTAAAATATGGTGCATAACAACGGTTATTCGAAACGAAATATTTGCTGTCAGGCAAAAACCAGATGATTTAATCCAATATCACCAATTACAACGAATTCCGATATTGAGGATCAAATTGCACATTTTCCAATATTCTGCTACTACTCATCATCTGTAACACCGTACAGATATGAGATTCAAAACTGGTAAATACATACCCTGGAGTCAGAATTAATTGGGAAAACAGTTCTCTATTACACATACACAGAAAAACTGAAATATGAAAATATTTCATAGGGAATGGTCAGGTATTCCTAGTAATGCCCTTTCCATTATCTAGATTCATGACAGTACTCGCAATTTTCTTTGCTCTCACTTTAATCCCTTTATATGTCTCTACTTCTTACCTTATGTACACCTTCCTTAGGTTAATTGGTTTTCTTCCTTTCCCTACCTTTCGGCACCAGCCTAAGGTTTGGAAGAAGACTATCCAATAAGCATAACAGGTGTACTCTCCTAATCAAGGAGCTCTCGCAACATGAAAGAAGGTAAAGTGAAGAGACAACCGAATAATCCTATTCAATTTCTTCAGAACCTATGGCCATTCTTGACAGAAGTAACTTCTTCGAGTTCGTATATAACTATACGATGGTCGTTCCAAGCAACATGGATCATCGTAGTGATACGACGTGTTCTGAAGAAATGCAAAGGGTAAAATAGGAGTGGCAGGGATATAAACGACTTTGTCGCGAATCAAGACAAACCAAAGCCAAAGGGTGTAAGAAGGTTCGGTCAAATTGGTTCATGAGTTTTTAAGGTAAGTCATGGGTCACTGTACCAGAGAGAGAGAAAAGAAACACTCAGCGTACACTCTACCAAGTTCAGATTGGTTATCACTGTATCTGATCAAGATAGCTCCCACTATTTTCTCGAATTCTCCTTCAAACCCTAAAAGGAGAACTAGTCGGGATCATTTAAGTGAAAAATCTCTCAAGGAGTAATACGTACTCATCAGTGGGAATCGAGACCCAACTATCATCATGTGATAACCTGACAGAATCCACTCAAGTCACCACACTCCAGAAGGTATGCACATGCCTAGCAAGTTTCCCGTATGTTTGAAACTCCCGATATGGTTTTTGCCCCTAGGATCCAAGTGACCTTGACAAAGTCAACAAGTCAAAGGGTACTAGTCAAGTTCAACCCGTCATTATCCTGATTTCATTAGAATCACCCGCACAGATCCTTCACAAGGTCAACAAGGTCGAACGACTGTCCTAACCAATCTACACATCCATGCAACAGAAAAGTTTTACAAAGCTACCGCACACTACGCTTTGACAAGGTCAATAAACGCAGCACGAATACTAAGCAATACTAATCTGAAATGATGGAGGGCTACGGCTGGTTTTTGGCGAAAAAACTTTAACGTAATGCACTTGATATCGTTGAAGGAACTCGAGTGGCTTTGAAATGGAGTGATTTAAGCTCCGCATTTTAAAACTAGTAACATAAACTTTTGCTTAAGAGTGAACTCCCAATGAAGGGATCAAGGCTCTTCCCTCATAGAATGAGGTGTGGGATATTCCTAACCGAATACCTCTATGCAAAGCAAAAGAATACGACTATGGGTTTTGAAGAAAACTGAGTAGTTTTAAAATTGGCTCTGACAATATCATTTAGGTTTATTTTTCCTTGCATTATTTCGATAATGCGTTCCCATCATTTTATGTTTCCAAGCCACAAAAGAAACAACCAAAATAACATGCTTTTTATATGCCATCCGCATTCACCACGGGGCCCCGTCATGCACCGTTAGGTTACTTAACTAACGGCAGAGCGGGGGCTGGACTAGCGCGGATGCAAAACATATAGAAGCATCTACTAAATATATATAATATATATATCAATATCGTAGGCAGATAATAGTCATCACAGCAAATAAAATCATCACAAGCATGCGAACAATAATATGGAATAGCGGATAATCTAAGAGCCCCGCGTTTCATTTGAGCCATAAATGAGACCCGACATTCCCCGGTCATATGGATAGCCGGTGCAATGAAGATCCTAGACCCCTACGAGTGCGGCAAGTTACCCGCCAATCCCCGAAGTGAGGCGACCCCAATTAACAAAATGAATGGGCCACCCAGTATTTCACGAAATCCGGTAACTTGTGCACCCCTCCGTGGGTCAACCTATACCCCCTATGAGTGGGGCGAATATCCCACCAATTCTATAGTAAGGCCCCCTCGGTCTCAATATCATAAGATGCGGGCCCTTTGCCCTCTAAAACCCCGCTATTCGAGCACTCCTCCGCGGGATAATCCTAGTACAGCAAAGAAATTATATAAACAGCGGCAACATCGATCTCAACCCAGTCATGCCCCAATAAAAGAATATACAAACTGGCAGTGACAGCAATCCATATGTCGGACGCTCGCCCCACAATAATGAATATACAAATGAATATTAACTGTACATCTAAGATTACACACAAAGCTATCTATCACTACAATCCAAACAAACCATAAACAGATATATATATATAACTGCAGAAGCAAGCAACACCAGAATGTGTGCAACCCCGTCTAAATGAACATATAGTAATTAGAATACGTTCAGCAGCACATATACAACATCACAGATACCGATGATGCAAAAGTTTCGAGTTTTTAAAACTCCCGAGTTGTCCCAAAGCTAAGATGACACAAAGTGAAATCTGGGACAAATCAAACAACATCAAAAATACTAATTTATAAAACCCAGCACACACCATGAAAACGAGCTTCTGATATGAACAGTAAAAAGGTGAGGCCGGCCATATGAAAAATCTTGTCGGGGCAAACTTGATGGAATTGTCTCGTTTTCATTGTGTATCTCTATCTAGTCTAGAGTAAGCTTCTGCACTTATTTAAAAAAAATTTAGAGACCATAAAATTTTCGACAGAAACTGGGTTTTCGAAATCAGTGTTTTCGATTTTGAAACTTAAGCATCGTCAAATACTAGTTTATGGTGTTTTGGTGGCTCTAATACCATGTTGGGTCAGTCAGTGCTGCGGAAACTGGCCGTAGCACCCATAGGTCCCTCAGCAGCTACTTTTTATGTAATCCCTTCGCCACGGACTACAACCCGCCGGACCATATAACCGCACGGGGCACCCTAGGGGTAAAAGCCTGCGCTTCGCTACTACTGTCACTACAGTAAGAACCCCTCATGGGTCGGCATCCCTGCCTAGTAGCTTTGATACCATGTTGTGATCTGGCGCCCACACCGCGGAGGCCGCGGGCGATGCGGAAGCAAAAACAAAAACTTTTTGCGGGCACCAGACGCCTACACCCGAGGATTCAATCCAAATACCCTAAACTAGCTAATCTAAAACATGCAAGGGTTGAATAAATACAACCTTTGTCGTGTGTCCACCCAATTATGGAAGACCCCTCCAAGCTCATAGCCGCCGGAAACACGCTTAAGCATCGACCACCCTTACCGAAGACAATCCACCTGAAGGAACGCGGAAGAGGTTCTAACTGACGGTCCAAAGTTGCTAGGTTTGGATGGCCGGTGATGTAGGAATACTTCACTATATTTTTCTCTCTAGGATCTTGCTCAAAAAATGGAACCAAGAAGAAGAAGGAGATGGAGAAAATGAAGCAACTATGGAGGAGATGGGGAAAATATCATTAGGTCATGAAGTAGAAAAGAATGGCTACTAAAAATCAACCACGATCTAATAGTCCTCACAAATGAATAAATCATTTCATATGCAAAGCCATGCCTTTCTACAAGTCCACAACCATGCTTCATGTCCTCCACATGCCACCTCATTTCCCATTTAATTTTCCAAAAAGGAAAATCAAATATGAGGTGTCCTTCTTCTAGAAATATTCTCGTACAAATACGGAATACTTCACTTGGTACATGTATCGCTACATATACGCGTATCCGTATAAAAATACGGATAGCACCAAAAAGAGAAAATGGATAGTGAACAATAATACTAAAATATATGTATCAAAATACATATATAAATTATTAAATCAAAACCTGATTTAATAATCCGGCTTAATCCTAAGATGGCTAGTATTATCAACCGTTAGATTAAAGTCCGTATATCGCGTACGCGTATTTAATCGGACCTCCTGCTCATACCACTGTACGGCTCCTACATCTGTCGCCTGAACCGGGAAAACTCTCTGTGTGGAACTCTGAAGACTCAACAATACGCTAGCAGTAGATTTAACCACAAGCACATCTATGGCACTGGCTGTACGTAACGTCTACCCAGATACTTGTCGAAAGGGGGGTCGATAATCAAGTGCGTCCTTACCCTACTGAGCCTGAATGTGACGATCTCCGTACAGTCCAGTCTTTTCGTCAAAGTGTATCGCATATTGGATCTATGGGGTGGATAACGTCAGACCCCTACTAATTCGATAAGTCATGTCTCAATCTAGCTCATCACCAACTGAGATACTACTGATCAACTATCACTAAATCTCTCCTACCGTGGCCATAGATTTCTGGTGATATCCAACCGAACACAGCACGACATCGACTCCTAATACCAGGAGAGACGAATCCTTGACAGTCGACCACTTCCTCCATGTGGCTCGGGACTGTACCCAACTAAAACCTGTTTGCACGACTCCTTTGAGCCATGGTAGGGTAGTAATCAAAGTACAGTAGGAACTTACACGAGACAAATGATGACTTCAGGTCAAAGGAATAACATGTACTCATACCACCTAGGAACTTCCATCTGACAATAGGTATAATATCATCTAGAAATTCTCGACGATTCCGTCCAGTGTACTCACCTCCAGTAAGCACCTGTATACTATCTTAGGTGGCATAACACCAATGGCTTGTGAGAACGGCCACCGCCCCTTGTCGGGGTCTCAAAGCGTATACACTAGTCTACTCCGGAATATTGATTCCCAGTCTCGATACTCCCACGACTAGGGACATTTAAGAATGTGCTTATAGACCACCCAGCTCTCACGTATATGATAGCCATCATAATGTTGGTAGTCAAGCAAGAATCATATGGGCTCTATCAACATATAATAGTGATCTGTAATACCACATAATGCATGTACATGATGATAAAGACAAACCAGATAGCATACTATCATTTCGAGTAAGATTGTTTTACGTGTATAGGTCCTCTCTCAATCATCATAATCGCGTGCCTGCAATTACAATAATTGCCTTGAAATCAATATATCCAACACCTCCATGTGACTCGGGACTGTACCCAAAAACTACCTGTTTGCACGACTCAGTAGAGCCGTGGTAGGGTGGAAATAAAAGCATAGTGGGAACCATACAAGACACTATGACAATCTCGGGTCTACAGACTAACATGTACAAGTGTCACCAGAGAACTACTATTTGATGATAGGTATGATACCATCTAGGAGTTCTCGGCGAGTCCATTCAGTGTACTCAGTCTCTAATGAGCACCTTTATACAATCTTTGATGTCAAACACCAATGGATATGGGATCATCCATCACCCCAATACAGGGTCAAGAAACGTATACACTAGTCTACTCTGGGACATCGATGCCCTGTCTCAATATACCCTTGACTAGGAACATTTAAAGAGATGCTTATAGACTACCTAGGCCCCCCTAGTATGTCTGCATCATAATCCTGGCAGTCAAGCAAAGATCCTACGGGATTTATCAACATGTATTAGCGACAATAATAAGTAGAACCATACACATGAATGATAAAGCCAAACCAAATAGCATACTATCATATTGAGAAAGATTTATCCTGTAGATATATATACATGTCCAACAATTACAATAATTTCCTTTAGGGCATACATATCATGTAGTAAAAGGGCCCGTCATAACCCACGGGACATCGGCACGTGAATTCATGTAGGTGTCTTTTAAAGTGACCTCTCGTGCCACGATATACGTTCCGTACCAATCTACCCCTTTATCCCCGCGTATTGTATTGTATAGATTAAGATTACAGGTCTTGGCCGAATCCATGGATATAAAATGTGCAGGTTCATGTTCAAGATGTAATCATGTATTTAGGTATTCATATCAAGTTCATGTCAAGTTATAACCATGGTTCGGTCAAATTGAGTCAAGTATTCAAGTTTGAGTTTGATATTTGAATTTGAGTGTTCAAGTTCATGATTAAGTATTTAAGTTTGTGTTTGATTTGGATTCTGGTTTGAGTTTGAATTTAAGTTGGAGTCAGAATCTTATGAAAAAATTTAGTTCTTGAATTTCTTAAGTTCGGGAGTAATCGAGAAACTGTTGCACATGAACGGCAGGATTTATGTTTTTTTCCAAAACAATTGACATTGATAACTCTGTTAAACTTGTCTAACCTGAATAGGCAAGCACTCACTTTCTTCGGCTCTCTGAGGCTCAAGAGAAATGATACCGCTTAAACCTATATTAATCTGGAGTCCTTAAATATTTATTTGTTCTTTACTTTGTATTTATATTATTTGCATTTCACGAGGGGGTTTTGTGAAAAATACTTTAATATTATTTAAAAATAAACCTCGAGGGTGATTTATATTATTTAGAGTTTTTATGAACATGTATTTTAATTTAAATGGTGTTTTAGTGATAAAACCTAGTTTTTAAATGTTTGTGATATTTTTATGAAAACTCGCTTTTTTGGAAAATTGATGGTATTTTATTAAAATTTCAATCTTCATTTTAAAAATATATTTTCACAAGTTGTTTTTATTGAAAATACGGATTGGTAGTTTTATATAAAATTTTCAAAGATTGTTTTGTTTAGAAAAGTCGTGTTTCTTAAAAATCGTATTTTTATTTCCATCGAGACCGAATATTCAGTGAGGAGCTCTGTATCTCGCTTTGCTATCCCAAGGATATGCGATAATCCGCACCATCCATTAGCGGGTTCCCTAATGAGAGTTGTAAAGATGCAATTGCCATGGATTTAAAAATATCAATAAAAACGTATTTTTATAAAAGTGATGGTATTTATTTGAAAACGTATTCTCTTAAATTAACCATGCATCTAAATCTCGTGGTATGAATCAAAAGTATGCGTGTAGGGTAGGTCATTACCCCGTGAATATTCTACAGGAACATATGCTAGTTATCGATAATACGGTTATATTAAAGCTCATGGTATTTTTCTGAAAAAGTTCATTTATATGATCATTGGACATGAAATTTTCGTTACATGAAAAGGAAATTGATGTGCATATTACATTGAAGTGATATTAGAGAATTCGTATGAACTTTTAAACATGGCAAAGTGACAAAAATTAGTTTAAATGTTTTGAATATATGTTAACTCCGCTTTTGTCGGTATATTTTAAAAATTATTTTGAAGTGAAAAGAGACAGAGAGAGATGAAAGGAATTACCGGTTGAGTAGTGCTAGGAAGAGGGTAAAAAAGGGAGAGGGGGCTCCGTGGCGTCGCGGAAGCTCCGGAAACAACTCCAATCTTCAACGAAAGAAGCTTGCTCATTAACTCCTCTTTGACTAGTCTTAACTCCACTTGTACTTAGAAAGTTTTGAGGACTTTTGATAGAATTTCAGAATAGGGGAGAGCTAAGGAAATGGTGTGGTATTCATAGTGAAGAATTTAGGGTTTGAGAATTAAAAATTGGATTAAAAAAATTAAAATTGGTGTTAAATGATGAATTGAATGGTCACTGTTTAATTGCAGGGAAATTAAACAGTGCAGGGGAGTAGAGCGGAGCTGAAGAGATGAGTGTGCAAAGAACGGAGTCGTTTGGAGGTGATCCAACCGTCGGCGGGGGTGGAAAGGGAAAATGGGTGGTCGGATTTGGAGCAATCGCATCGAGATTCATGCCACGTGCATTAATCTGTGTTTACTCCTCATTGCGTCTGTTTGATTTTTCTGAAACCTTTCGATTCTCTGTGAATTGCACGTGAAACTTTTGGGCTTCCGAAAAATTTAAAAAGAAAAATCTTTAAAATAATTAGAACTGAGGGGATTCGAACACACAGGCTATGTCACAGCAGTGTAGAGGCTTTACCAATGTGTTACAAGTTGTTTCTTATTTTTATTAAACAAATTTAACTTATAACTCCACAACAGGCTGAAATACCCTTTCTATAATAAACAATTAATTTTGTACAGGGATTTCAGAATCGTTACAGTACTCACCTGTCTAGAGAACTTCGTATTGAATCTCTCCAACACCTTCTCAATATATCTTCTTTGGAATAGCCAAAACTTTCCATCCTTCCTATCTCGCAAAATCTCCATCCTAATTATCTTCTTTGCTTCACCTAAATATTTCATGTCAAATTCTGCACTCAATTAAGCTTTTTTTGGATATAGTACCATCAAGTCAATTATTGTAATCGCAGGCACGCGATTGTGATGATTGAGGGAGGACCTATACGGCTAGAACAATCTTACTCAAAATGATAGTTTGCTATCTGGTTTGTTGTTATCATCATGTACAAGCATTGTGTGGTATTATAGATCACTATTACATGTTGATAAAGCCCGTAGGATTATTGCTTGACTACCAGCGTTACGATGGAGATCATACATGTAGGGGCTGGGTAGTCCATAAGAACATCCTTAAATGTCCCCAGTCGTGGGAGCATCGATACTGGGCATCGATATTCCAAAGTAGACTGGTGTAGACGTTTCTAGACCCCGACGAGAGGAGATGGTTGGTCCCACAGCCATTGATCTTTCGCACCTAAGATCGTATACTGGTGCTCACTGGGGGTGAGTATACTGGATGGACTCACCGGGAACATCCTAGATGGTATTATACCTATTGTCAAAGAGCAGTTCTCAGGTGACATGAGTACAGGTTAGTCTTTCAACCTGAGATCATCATTTGTCTCATGTGAGTTTCTCAGTGCTTTGATTACTACCCTACCACGGCTCAAATGGGTCATGCAAACAGGTTTTAGTTGGGTACAGTCCCGAACCACATGGGGGCAGTGAGCGGATCGTCGGGGATTCATCTCTCCCGGTATTGGGGGTTGATGTCGCGCTGTGCACGGGTGGTCATCACCAGAAATTCTTGGCCAAGGTGGATGAATTACTGATTTGGATCAGTAGTTTCTCAATGGGTGATGGGCTTCACACCGACACGAAATATCGCGTTATTAAGGGTCTGATTTTATCCACCCCCTAGACCCGATATGTAATATTCTTATACGAAGAGACCAGACTGTACAGAGATTGTCACAGATAGGCTCAGTAGGGATCCGGATGAGTTTGATCGTCGGTCTTCCTTTTCGACAGGTACCTGGGTAGCCGTTACGTACAGCTAGTACCACTGACGTGCTTGTGGTTATGGATTTATCCAGTAACTCACTGCCGGCGTACTATCGAGTCTTTAGAGTCCTACACAGAGGGTTTCCCTGGTTCAGGCGAAATGATGTAGTAGCCGTATTTTGATACGTGCAGGGTTCCTATCGAATGATTGTACTAGTTACCCGGACTTTCGATCAGACGGTTGATAATATTAGCCGGCTTAGGATTAAGCCGGATTATTAAATCAGGTATTGATTTAATAATTTACGTATATATATATTTCGATATGTATATTCTAGTATTATGTTCTTTGTATTATTCTATCTCTTTGGGTATTCGTATTTTGATACAAATACGGATATGTATATACAGTTGAGTGTATTCCGTATTTATACGGAAAACATGCTAAGGTGGACACCTCATTTTGGTTTATCCATTTATTAATTTAAATGGAAATGAGGTGTAAAGGTAGTGAAGAGAGAATGGTAAGAACCATGCTTGAATAGCATTGACAAACGAATTGAAAATTCATTTGTGCAAACTATTCAAGTAAGGTTGCTTTATTTTATTTGGAAAATGGTTTTTACAAAACCATGCTTCATATCATACTTTCATTTTTGGATGTTGGATGAACACTTGGTTGTTTTTTGATGAAGACTCTCACCATTTTGCTTCATCTTCCCTCACTAGACTTTCTTGAGCTTCTCCTTCTTCTTGATCTTCCACCCTATCATCTCATGTGTTGAGAATTAAGGGTGGAAGAGAGATAGACATATACTTAGAACAGCTCACTACATCCTTAGACACTCTAAATTAATAACCTAGATTCTCTAGTTGCTCCACTAGATTTTTAGTATGGAGATAGAGCCATGAACCATATCCCTCGGATGAATCATCTTCGACGGAGGAAGACCGGCGGTCAAGCTCGATCAAGGAGATCTCAAGGAGCTAAGGGAAAGGGTGGAAGACTGAAGGACATGGATCTTTTGGTAAAACAACTCTATCACAGTAGATAACATCTTTGTTTCTTGCTAGTTTCATGTTTGATTTCAATTCTAGGTAGTTGTTTCTAGCGCCATGTTTTTAAACCCTAAAATTTTTCGTTCTGCAATGGCCGCGGTCGACGGCCAGGATGCTAGGAACCCCAACAGCTTTGAACGCCTTTATTTCTGCTATACTCTTCACAGAAATTAACATGTCATCGACATGTAGGAGTAAATATATTGACGACCCATCCTTAAGCCATTTCGAGTATACGCAGCTGTCATACTCACATCGAGAGTAATTGGTCTTCCTCATAAAAAAATCGAAACGCTTGTACTACTGCATGGGAGGCTGCTTCAACCCATATAGAGACTGCTTGAGTTCATATACATGATCCTCCTTTCTAGGCTATATAAATCCTTCAGGTTGCTTTATGAAGATTGTATCTTCTAACTCACCATGCAGAAATGTCGTTTTCACGTCCATTTACTCCAACTCTATATCTTGAGTAGCTACCTTCATCAACAAAACTTGAATAGAAGTATGCTTGACTACATGCATGAAAATCTCGTTATAGTCAACTCTATCCTTTTGAGCAAAACCCTTCGCAATTAACTGTGCCTTGTATTGCACATTCTCCTTTTTTCTGAATACCCACTTGCAGCCAATAGCCCTTTTACCTTTCGGTAGCTCTGTCAATCTGCGCGTACCGTTCTTTCGAAGTCTGTCATCGCAACAATCTATCGATCCCTATCCTCTTACCCAATGGCCTCCTGATAAGAGCTGGGATCTCCGCTTTCAATGACTAAAGTATATACAAGCATATCTTTGAAATCGTACCTGACTGGTGCCTTATGTGAACGTGTTGATCTCCTTAATACCATTGTCTTTGGGTCGTGTTAGGTTGGTCATCACCGTATGTCTCCATGTTCTGTCCGTCCACCTCTGCCTCAATAGGCTAAAATTTTGCTTTGGTGTCCGTATTTTTATGAGCGCCAGAAAACTTCACCTCCACTGGATCATGGTTTCTTAATGCTCCACCAGCCTCTTTATTTCTCCAGCCACGTTTTTCAATATGCAATCATCATTGAAGATTACAGCTCGGCTAGTACACGTCCTTTTGTTTTCAAGATCCCATAACTTGTAACCTTTGGCTCCAAATTTGATTCCTAAGAAAACGCACCTTTTTTACTTTGAATCCAGCTTGGTCCTATCCTTCTGATTCACGAGCGAGTAAGCAGGGCACCCAAACACTCATAGAGAATCATAAATGACCGACTCTCCTCTCCATACTTCTTCTGGGCTCTGAAGATTTATGACCGTTGATAGAGACCTGTTGACCAAATAGCACGCATGGCTCACTGCCTCTGCCCAGAAATCCTCCGAAAGACCGAATTGTAACCGCATATTTCTGGCTCTCTCTAGTAGTGTCATGTTCATACGCTACTGTTGGGGTCAAAATTTACATCCCGGTTGACCAAGTCAAAATCAAAGTCAATCCCCAAGCCAAACGGGCCTAAGCCCGGGCCAAGTGGGCCCACTCCCAAGTCAAGCCCAAACATGAAGCGGCTGGCCTCTCCTATGCCCAAGTCAAGCCTAAACATGAAGCAGCTGGCCTCCTCCATGCTAAGAAGAAAATTATATAAGTTTGATGTAATTTTCATGCATGAATGAAAAATAAATGGGCAAAAAGCCAAATTTTTGTAAAGCCCATGGCTCATGTGCAAAAAGAAATAAGCACATGAGGCATGAGATGGGCAAAATGCCATTTTGTAAAGCCTTAGCGGCTAAGTATAAACTTATAAGCCTATATAAGGCAACATGATGATGATGCCAATCTTAGCATCAACATCGCTACGACTGGAATATTGCCAGGAGCGAATCATCATTTGCCATGAAAGGACTTGGAATTTGATACCGATTTAGGCATCAACATCGCTACAACTGGGATATTTCCAGGAGCGAATCATCATTTTCCTCTGTCGATATCGAACAAAGGTGGCTTAGCGAATAGGGTTAGGATCCTGTCGACTAAGGCTTTTAACTTCATGAGCCGTAAGAGTCTCACAAAGGTATTTCTCCCTACAAGTAGTGAGGAACTTGTAGGTGTGTTTTCTCCTTAGGGATCGTGAGGATTCCTAAGTGTATGTTCCCCCGTAAGTCGTAAGGATCTTACAAAAGGGTTTTCTCCTTATAAGTCGAGAGGACTTATAAGGGTTGTTCACCATATCGACATATCCCTTGCCACGGGTGGGACTTGGTCAGGGAAATGTTTATTCGCGTCCGTGGATTGTATACAAGGGTCAGTATCGAGCCGCTTGTAGGGCAGTAATGGATGTTGTGGGGGTTGCTTAAGAACAGGTTAAGGTTTTTGTAACTTAAGACTTTCAAATCTTATGAGCCATGAGGGTCCCATAAGAGAATTCTCCTTACGAGTCGTGGGGATCTCGCAAGTGTGTTGCTCCCTTGTGAGTCGTAAGGATCTCACGTGGGTGATTTCTCCTTACAAGGCCGAGAGGACCCTATAAGTGTCTTTTAACGAGGTTGCGCCCTTTCGGGTTTTCACAAACACTCGCCGGTAGTCCTGCTGTTTTTACTCACGGAGCCCTTTCGGGATTTTATCCATGCCCTTTTTTGCTTATGGACATACCGTTTTTATTTTTTTTTTTTTTTTTTTTTTTTGTTTTGTATCGACTTTGGGATGTCGCGATCCACCGTAGTTTATCGACATCTCGGTCAGCAGCTAGTTTTAGGACATAGTGGTTTGTCATTAGTTTAAGAACGTTTCGGTCATCAGCCCAGTTTTAGGACATAGTGGTCCATCGTTAGTTTAACGACGTTTCGGTCTTTCGCCAGTTTTAGGACATAGTGGTCCAATGTTGCCGTATTTGAGGCGAATCTCTAGTTTACTGACTTTTCGGTCGATGGGGCTTTCCCTATGAATGATCATGATGCCCCCGGCATATCCATCATTCTCGGAGCATGTGGTTGTGGCGGGCTAACCTTCCAGTTTTCGGACAACGCGAATTTGCCCTGTTGGTATTGGTCTTCAACCCAGTTTTTGAAAACATAGCAGTTTTCGATCGGATGGCCCAATACTTGGTGGTAAGGGCAGTAATTAGGATTGTTGACATCATTCAGCTGTAGCTGGTGTTTCGGCTCCGGTAGAGTGATAATCCTGTTGCGCACTGCTAGTTCGAATAGCCTCCTTGTTTCATCCCGGGGAAATGAGTAAGGACATTTTAACTTCTCATAAAGGGGTTGCCGCTTGTTGCTTTGGCGAACAACCGGTCTAGGACCACTCGATTGTTATTGAGCGTCAGCGACGAAGGCCATTCTTCCCTTCCCTTTATCCTTTCTGTTCGATCCCTTGTTTGCGGGTCCGAGATTCTTTCCGGGTAGCGTGCGATTGCACGGCTGAATGTTCTCGTAACTCCTCAATTCTTTCATTTTAGAGATGGATTCCTTGACGAGAGGACCGTGGGCTACTTTTTCGTCGGAGTCGCTCCCGAAGGTGAGAACTCGCGATCCCCTGGGATCAACCCTATGACAATTGCCGGCAATTCTTTTATGCTCATCTGTCGCATTTTTCCACCGTCTACGAGCTTCACGCTTTGTCCTGTTGAAGTGTTGCCTGTGAGCGACATACCCTTGCCACCAACACTTAAAGGAGTTGCAGTCTTCAGTAGGATGTGCGATCTTCTGATGATATAAGCAGAACTTAGGATGCATCTCTACTCCACCGAGAGTGTTTTCTTCAAAGGGTGGTAGCTTCATTCCCATTGATATGGCTTTAGCAAACCTTTTCCTCGTCTTGAATTTGTTTTTATCTGCAGCGCATGTCTCTTGATTTGACGGAAGTGCCTCGACTCTTTCGTCTAGTCGCCGGTGTTTGGCTCCTTCCAATATGGCCATTTCACGCTCCTGATTGGCTTTACTTTTCAGACGAATCTCATTCAGGAAGGCATCGATCATCTCGTCTAACGGCCACAAAAGTTCTGTTTCAGGACCCCCCCTCAGTTTCTCGGTGCAAGGAGCTTCTTTATCATCTATCGACGAGTGAGAGATCATATGACAACTTGCCACGTAATTCTCAGATCCATCTGATGAGACTTCTCCATCATCTCCGTCTTCAAGGACGTGGCTGAGAAACTCTTGGAGCGTGATTGGGGTTCGCTCTTTCTGGTTGTACTCTTCCAGTGCGTCGATTTGTTTCTGCAGGTCTGTGCGCTTGTCGCCAGGCTTCACGGGCTTTTTGGATCTCTTCTTCTTTTTCGAAGATTTCGACGGCTGGGTGTGAACACTTTGGCTATCCCCACCAATCCTTGGAGTTGGAGGCGCTTTCAGCATCCCTTCGATGATCTCAGGTTCCGACGGGTTCTTCCACCTGATCGCCGGGCATGTCTGGAGATTATTCAGCATCTTTTTGGTTTTGGCGGAAAGCACGACCTCCCATGGAGCTTCTTCAACAAAAGAACAAGTTTCCCCCGGCGTGCCTGTCTTCTTTGGAGTGTGCGGCTGTGGTGGGTTTACTTTCCATTTTTCAGACAGCGCAAACTTGCCTTGTAGGTACTGATCCTCGATCCATCCCTTAAAGACGAAGCAATCCTCGATCAGGTGACTTACCGTTTGGTGGTAAGGGCAATAATTGGGATTATTCATCTCGCTGAGTTGCTGTGGTCTCCTTGGATTCGAGAGATTGATAAGCCTATTGCGCATCGCCAGCTCGAATAGCCTCTTCGTTTTATCCCGCGGGAATGAGTAAGGGCGCTTCATTTTCTCATTATATTACCGCTGTCTCTCTTCCAGTTGATCCGCTAGCTTTGGGGCACTGGGCTGTTGTTGGGTGTTCGCAACGAAGGTCGCCTTCCCTTTACCCTTGTCGTTTCGGGGTTCCGGCTTCGGAGGAGACGGTCTGTGACCCATTTGATTCATCTGGGCTAGCTTATCAATTAAAGCCTGGAATGTGGTCAGCTTGAAGAACATCATGAATTGCGAGATGGTTGCTTGCGGATCAAGAGTGCCCACGAACTTGCCTACTGCAGGTGCTTCTTCGACGCGCTGTTCGCATTTCGACCACAGATTCCGCCATCGTGTCGCGTACTGAACCCGCGTCTCGCCTGGCCTTACCCTGGCATTAATCAGTGCTATTATCGGGGTGCGTTCACTAGCGCTTGCGAATCTTTGTGTAAACAGTAGCTCTATCTCCGCAAATGTTTTGACAGAATCATTAGGTAGCTCCGAATACCATTCAAAGGCTGTTTCTGCTAAACTGCCGACGAATTGGCGGAGCAGCAGTTTGTCGTCACCTCCAGTGTTGCCACAAAGAGCCATGAATTGAGCGACATGCTGATAGGGATTCCCTGTCCCTTTATATACGTGGAACTTAAGGATCGTGTATCCCGGCGGGTAACTGATTTGGTCATACCAGCTCGGATAGGGTCGTCCAGTTTTAACAATTTGCCCAGCCGCTTCACTCGCCTGATGGACTCGTATTTGCTGAGCTATATAGTCATCCAGTGCGGCCTTGGAAATGGTTTCTTCCTTGGCTGCTGTAAGAGCCGGAGGAGGATTAGATGTCTCCCCTCTATCGTCTCCAATAATGATCGGAGGGTCTTCAGCTGGAGGGTCTGGCTGTAACATTATTCCTACCATGTCTTGGAAGAGAAGCGCCATTTGTTTTATGTTGGCAGCTTGTTCTGCTGCTTCTCTATCCTTCTTTTCGAGGACTCTGCGTAAGAAGTCAGCGTCAGTTTCCTGTTCGTGCCGCTGTTCTGATGATGCCTCCTGAAGCTTCTGCTGCTGTTCTTGAGCTTTCGTCACGGATCGGGTGAGCGGTCGGTGACCCGTCACAGCGCGGCTGTCCTCCTTTCCGGAAGCCATATAAACAGTGTGCACCATTATGCCCCCATATTTGGGGTGTTTGGATTCGGTGCTTTTACGGTTCGCCACATTCACAAAGGCTTTTTGCGGCCTCCTTTTCTTTTGAGTGATTGACGTTGAGGGGGCCGTTGCAGTGGGCACCCAGCCAGCTGTTGCTTTTTCCGGCTTGACAGAGTAGTCCTTCTCCTGCCGAACCTTCATCTTTTTTTGTCGGCGGAGGTAGTCTTGATCAACAACTGAGTCTTGGACTTGATGCCAGACTTTGTAAATCTTAGAGGACAGCCGCTGAGGGGGCTGCTCCAGCTTCTTCTCTATATCATTCCCCACAGGTGAAGGAGTTCTCTTCAGCACTGCAGTCGGAGAGTTCTTACGGACCTTCCTGAGTGGTTCAAAACTGTTCCCAGTTGGAACAGCAGCATCAATTTCCGCCGTTGGAGTCGGCGGAGTCAGTCCAGAAGGAGAGTTGCCCCCAGCCTTCCTTACTCGGCGCCAATGGCATATCCCTAATAGGAGGAGTGCTGTCTCCTGAGGGTTTTCAGCGGATTATACCCACAAAATCGTATAAAAAATAGAGATGGTGAGAGTCATATAAAGATAAGAACTATAAAAGAAAGAACTTGAAAATAAGAGTTTTCAACTATACCAGCTTTTCAGTTGCTATGAGCCCTATCTTAATGGTCATGAAAAAATGTTAGAAATCACATTATCCCTCAATAAAACATCGCCTTTAGTTTTCATTCCTACCTTTCTTCCAAACATTGATCATATACCCCTACGTGTGTGAACTGGACATCCCTACACTCAGAGAATTCAATTCAAGTAATCATACTCTTGTCCATCTACCTTAGTACTTTTAGATGGAGTTTGCTCACACATTCTTCATACGACCGTTAATACTTCTTGAGGTACTAACCGACCGATTACTCATGTGCTTGTTAATATGGTGTTTTTCCTCATCTTGCACCACCTAAGGCTTAGCAGTGACTCCCAGACCAGTTGGTCTAAGGCACTAGGTGAAGAGGCACCCTCGCTATATTTTTTTTTATTGCTGCCTTGGCGATAACAAAACCAGTGTTCATTTTTCTCACCATTTTATCTTTTATTCATTTTTTTTTACTTTGGCTTTTAGACAAGAGCATTTCAAGGTATCCTCTACTATCCCGATTTTCAAGATGTGTGTAAGTGCGTATAGTAGGGTATCAACGTTCAAATGTTTGGCTTCAGGAAAAGGAACTATTTTTCAGGCTTATTTTTATCCTCAGATTAGTAATTTCCTTCATCTTACTAACCCTTGGGACAACAGCTCTTAACTACTTATTACTAGTTTCATTTAAGAAAACTTCTAACTTTCTTGTTTTTCTTAAACTATTCCTATCTTTTAAATATAATTTTTCACTTTCTACTCTTTTATTATCACAATTTTTTTGTGTGCAAAGTAGGGCGTAAATAAGCACAGGAGCGCTGAAAAACGACTTCTTGGGAGATTCTTGCAATGGTATAGGAGCGCTGAAGCTCGTTGGCGGGAGCATGGCCCCAAAGAATAGCCCAGTGGTGGCTTGAGTTACCTGCTCCACTGGCATAGTGAAAAGGGAGGCCGCTTGGGACCCGTAGGTTACTCCTCCAGATAGGACAGAGCGAGAGTTGCTGTTGCAGTTAGTGCAGTTTGAAACCATTGATTTCTTGAAGAGCTTGAATATTCTGCCCCCTGTGTCGACCTTGGTCTTTGGCATGTACCAGTTGTTTGAGGACCGACTCCGTCGGCAAGGCTGTTGCTTGGGGAGCCTGCCTGTGGACGACAGATATCCTCTGGGCTTCCTCCATCGGCGTTGAGGCACCGAAGGTGGGAGGTGGGAGCATCGACCCAAAAAGAAGCCCGTTGATTTCTTGAAGAGCCGGATTGCAAAGATTTGATCCTGCAAGTGGCCCATACTTGACTCCGCCGGATATGACAGAGCCTGAGTTGCTAGGGTGGGAGCAAATGTCATTCTTCATAGAGACGAAATGCCGTCAATATCCACTCCCCTAAGGGCAACCAAAAACATACACACCCCCGATTATTTGATCGCGGGAAAAACACGACACACGAAGTGTGGAATTGAAAGAGGAAAAGGTCCCACCGGGCGTGCCAGAATCTGTTCCCCTCCGAATGGCGGCCAAGACATGGACGTCTTGCCTGAGATTCGGGGCAGATGCTATTTGGTTTTATCCGTCCACCTCTCTGAAGATACCAAGTTGATTTATGGCACCGTGTATCGGAGGTTTAGACGGATGCGGCCGATGTAGCAGACTTCGTCATATTCCCCCTCGCTTGAGGGGTTTTTGATTGTAGGGACGCTCTTCCCTGCAGGCGCAAGCCCCTGCAGTTAATTACGCTACCGCATCGCGGTAACAACTTTCTCCTTCCCCAGAATTTCACTTCGTGTCGTGGGTGTTTGTTTTGTTTGTGGTTGCCCGTGGATTGTATACAGAGACTAATTTATGTCGTCGCCCGTAGGACGTGAATTAGTCCAAATCCGTATTTTCTTAGATTTGGGTTTGGTGTTTTAGTTTAAGGATACGTTAGCCATATTTGAGGCTAAGATCAACTTAAACGTTTGTTAAGGATACGTTAGTCCAGTTTGAGACTAAGATCAACTTAACGGGATCGTTTAGATCCGACAAAAGAGCGTTTGGGCTCTATTGTTCCAGTTTAGGGACATAGTGGTCCATTGCCAGTTTAGGGACATGGTGGTCCATCTCGAGTTTAGGGACATGGTGGTCCATCATTCCCGTTTTGGGGACAAATGTTAGTTTAAGGACGCATTAGTCCATGAGTTTAAAGACGCGTCAGTCCATGAGTTTAAGGACCCCACAGTCCATATTGATGTGTGGTTATCAGGACCCGTCACCTCTCTGACGACGTTGAAGAATTACAACGACAAATATCAGAGGAGTTCAGAGATATACCGTTGAACCGGGTGTAAATTGTTTTGAGAGAGCAGTCGTGCTTGGTTCAATTTAATTTGAGGACTTACGGCCAGAATTGGGCTAAGTCTAGTTGAAAATGTTCAACGTTTTATCTGCATTTGGCCTGTTAGGCCTTTATTAGGGCTCTGCCCCTGTTTAATAATGCATGGCATTTTTGTTTGCTCTATTAGACATTTATTTGGGCTCTGCCCTTTTTTAAATGATACACACATCTGTTTTGGTCTGACAGATCTTTGTTTGGGCTCTATCCCTTTTATAATGCATTGCATTTTTATTAGGCATGTTAGGCCTTTTAATTGGGTTCTGTCCCTTTTTTTAATAATGTACTGCATCAATTAGTCTGACAGAGCGCCACGTGGCTAGTCGGGCGCTTTGCGCCAATTAAAGAGCGCAAGGCGCCAGCGCATGTGGAGGTGACACGTGTCGCGCTTTGGTGAGCGCAAGTCTGTTAGCGCAGTGCGCTACGCTAGCGCGCTACTGACACGTGGCGCGCTCTGATGACTTGCGCCAATTTATGAGAGCAGTGCTCTGTTTTAGAAGCGCATAGCGCAGTTTGTTCTGGGGCTGACACGTGGCGCTCCCTGGTGGCTTGCGCCAATCCAAGAAGCGCAACAGTGCAAATTTCAAAAGTGCAAGGCACTGTTTAATATTTTGATCAAATTTAGATCAAAGAAAACAAGTTTTTTTTTGTTTTCAGAGAACCAGTGGTTCATCAAAAGGCAATGCCTTTACACAGAAGTAAATTACTTCTTCTTTTTTTATTATTATTATTTTCTAATCCAAGATCTTGATCTTGTTCTTAGATCATTGATCTCTTTTAGAAAAAATTCTTCTTTTATTTAAAGGTTTTTACCTTTTCTTTCTCTGAGCTCTTCTCAAAAAAATTTTAGAGGAGTTCTGTGTGTCTCTATCTTGATTTCAATCTGTTTTTTGTATATTTTAGACTTGGAGTCTAGGGGCCTTTATATAGTGTCAATTGATTTGTTAAATCAGTTAAAGAGATTTTTCTCTGAGTGATTTAGGGATTTTTCCCTACCGTTGGATCTTTGATCCAAGGGTTTCTGTTTTACAGAAGGCAATCTTCTTGTTTTAATAAGATTTAAAAAGATCTCTCCAGAATTTTTCTGTTTTAAATCCTGGCACAGTTGGCGCAAGCGCACTTGCGTTTGACACGTGTCGTGCAGCGCAGAGCGCAGCGCAACTGTGCTAGCGCACTTACGCTGACACGTGTCGCGCAGCGCAGAGCGCAGCGCATCTGCGCTGATACGTGTCGCGCAGCGCAGAGCACAGATCATCTGAAGTATTGCTTCCTTCATTTTTATTTGAATTTTTAACACAGAGCTTTGCTCTGATTGGGAGAAACAGAAGCGTTGCTGCATTTCCCGCCTTGGAATTCGAACAGAGCTTTGCTCTGAAAGGGAGATTTTCTCCTTTATTATTTATTTATTTATTTATTTATTTATTCTTTTATTGTTATTATTTTATACGGAGCGGGTTTTGAGCCAAAATTTTGGCGGGAACATGGTACTCACGTGTGAAACACGTGAGGCGCTCAGATGTGAGCGTTTTTTAGTCATTTTTGACTAATCATGGAGTGTTGAGTACTCTGCATGATACTCACGTGGGAAGCAGTGCTGGGCTTTATTTGTTCGTTTCCCACATTTTACAGAAGTGCTAAGCACTTGAATAATGCTCACGTGCATTTCACGTGACTGCTTCCTTTTGGGATGGTTGCCTAATTGACAAAGAAGTTTTTCTTTGCTCTTTAGGCGCCCATGTGAGGAACACATGAGGCAGGTTTGGCTGTTCTTTTTGTTTGTTTTTTTAAGCGCTTCTCGTGGGAAACACGTGAGGCTTCAAAATAGTGCTAAGCACTAATCGAGTTACCAAGTTGTTCTTGTGTTTTCTTAGAGATATTGATCTCTATTAATGACATTTTTAATCATTGATGATCATCAAGATTTCAGTTTTGAAGATCTTGGACCATCATTATCGTTTGTACTGAAGAACTGAGTTCTTTTTCACTTTTCTAAGAACCAAGTTCTTTATGTAGGGTTAAACCCTAATTTTTTGGAGGAATTAAATTCCCACATGTTCCTGTTATTTCTTTTTAATTTATTTCTTTTCCCCTAAGTTTTGAATCTGCAGAAACAAAATCTCGCCGATGAGAATTAAATTCTCAATTTGTGGGAAGATTTGCTCTTACAAATCTCAACCAGAAAAAGAATTGAGTTCTTATATGAAGGGTTAAACCCTTAAAGAGGCAAAGAGGAGATAATATGATCTCTGTATTTGTTTACCTAGGGTTTCAACGAGGCAAATTTTCTTTGAGAATTAAATTCTCTTTCTTTTTCAAGAGCTCATATATATATATATATATATATATATATATATATATATATATATATATATATATATATATATATATATTGCAGAAGCTTGTGGGGAGTTCTGTGTATATTTAGATTTAATTTCCTTGCTCCTATTTATAGGAGAAGGGAAAAAATCAGTATGTTAAGAAAATCTCTCATTGAGAGATCATGAAGATTAATTGGTGAATTTTATTCACCGTTGGATTTTTAATCCAAAGGCTCTCTGTTTAATAGAGAAGATTTCTTATTTGTTTAACAAGGTTAAGAAATATTTTCCTATGAATATCTTGTTAATTTAACAAAATTAGGAAAATATTTTCCTAAGATAGAATTTTATTCTATCAGATGATCGAGAGGTGATTTTATAATTACCGTTGTATCTTTGATCCAAGGGTCTTCTGTTTAACAGAAAAGATCTTTCTAGTTTGAGAAAGATCAAGAAAATATTTCCCACATAGAATTTAATTCTATCAGGTGGTTTGATTGGTGATATTTTATCACAATTGGATTTTAAATCCAAAATTCTCTGTTAGAGAAGAATCTTTCCGTATTAGAAATATCAGGGAAAATATTTCCCAAATAGAATTTAATTCTATTACATAGAATTTAATTCTATCTTTCCAAAGAGTGCAGCAGGAGAACTCACGTGTTTAACACGTGACCCCTAGAATGGGTTTTAGCATGCTTTATTTTCAACGCTCATGTACATATAAACTCTCACGTGTTTAACACGTGAGGCCTGTTTGGCTTGCCAATTATTTGATTGCAGCGCCTATATACTGTGCATATAGGCGCTCACGTGTTTAACACGTATGGATTTTTTAGCCCATTTGTTTTTAACTGCAACGCCTATATGCTTTTGCATATAGGTGCTCACGTGTTTAACACGTGAGATTTAAATAGTGGGGAATTTTCCTCCTTTCTTTTTCTTATGAGGGAATAAATGCCCCCTAGCGTTGCTCTCACGTTGTTTGCACGTGAGTGCAACGCTGTCCACCCTTACAACCATTGGATTTCTTAGAGGAACGGGAAGTTGAACCGCTCCACATCACGTCTTATAAAGGGATGTGTGGCTCTTTAGATGATCACCGTTTCTTCATCTTCTTCCTTAACATTTTCTTGAGAATTTAATTCTCCTCTCAGAGCTTAGCTCTCTGTCCATAGAACTTTCAGAGTTAAACTATGCAAAACTCCTTTTTGGGTAAGGATCATGAATGGCATTCACCACTTAGGGAAAACCCCTTTTTTTCTTTGGAATTCAAATCCATCAACAGAGCTTTGCTCTTGCCTTGAACTGATCTCTTAGAGATCAAATACACCCCCTTTTTTTAAGAAGACTCTGGGGTCTTGAGAATCGTTAGTTCTCCTCTTAGGGTTTACCCTATCACAGATCTTTGAGGATCCTGGAATTCAATTCTATTTTCTTCGTTTCCTCACCATGGGGGTTTCTGGGATTTAATCCTATTAATAAAGGAATTTAATTCCATATTACAGAGCTTAGCTCTGAAAGACTCGGAGACTTTTGGGAATTTTATTCCCTGGTGTTCTTGAGCATTTTTCTTTTTTAGGGTTTTAATACCTTTTTCACAGATTTGAATCTGTTGTGCATTTTAACAGAAATCGTTTTTCGAGAATGTTAAGAGTTGTTTAAACTCCACTATTTATTTAATGAGAATCCTTTTGGATTCTCACAATGATTATCTCGTCTCATCATTGGTGAGCCGCTATTTGGATTTTGTGGGGCCTACTAGCTTTGTAGCTAGTGGTCCCATGAAACAAACTCACACTTTTCATTAATGGGTTTTCTCTTTTCCTTTTTTTTAGGTACAATGGCCTCACTTCCTTACTTCCCTTACACACGCTCGGAAGTCACTTTTTCGCAGTTGCCATCAAACGAGGAAGTTATGGCAATGATTAGGGAATATGATAGGGACAATAAGAGCCTTCTCCTATGGGGAGTTTGGTACAATGATTAGGGAACATGATAGGGACAATAACTGCCGAAGTCAGCGACAGTTCCTGTTGTCTATCCAGACAAACCTGTACCTGCCTGATCCTGTGTTGGCATTAGCTCTAAATTACTTAATACCTGACTTGAATACATATGACTTGGGGGTATGGGGAAATCAATGATGAAACCTGACTTGTAACTCAACAGTTCTATACCTGTTCTGATCAGACTTACGGGCTAGGCCAGCCCCGGAGTGATGCTACGGACATCACTTGTCATTACCTACCATCCTTTACTGCCTTGCGGCACGTCTCGGGTTCAGCCCGAGAGTCATAGACCGTGATCCCGGGCACGCACGGGATACTATTGAGTTACATCGATGATTCATCAAATTGATTTCAAAGACTTGAGAGTGGTTAACCCAATAGACCAGTTTAGATTACTCACTGCACACTACCTTTCACTGCCCTGATTTATATTGTTGTTACACCTTCTTTACCATTTATAATTATACTTGCATGTCTTGCTACCCTGTTTATATATTATTGCTTGATGTTATGACGTGCTGACGTCTGGGTTTTGCATGGCCCAGATTCCGTACCTTTGCTGCAGTCCGAGCAGGAGTACTTCAGTCAGCAGGCTTAGCAGTGAGGACTCGTTAGCAGTTAGTTCTTTTATTTGCAGTATTTTCATTCCTGATGTGAGCCCGCATTATGGGACATACATTCCAGTTATTCTTGTATTGGATCTTTTGCTTCCGCATTATTTTATTCTTGACTCATTTTATTTTGGCTTATGGACATGTGTTAGATAGTTTGTTATTGTTCTTGATATCTTTACAGCCGTAATGTGACTGTGGAAAGATAATTCGTATCCACAGGTAGCATGGTTGGCTATATCACGTGCCTACCTTAGCGTACTGTGGGAAGCGGGGCGTGACATGGTTCTTTTGGTATCAGAACCATAGGTTATAGGTTAATCGGGTTTGATTCTTTTGTAGTTGGGTATTGGACCCAATACACGAATCAGAATACTCGTGATTAGGAAACATGTTCTGCCGCCTTACCGTTTTACCATTCTTGAATTTTAACCTCCTCCTGATTATACTTTTACGATATGCAAACCTCCTTTGCATATCGACTCGAAACCTGGTTCCTTGTTTATCTCTAGAACTTAGGCGACTTGGGTAGATTTATGTAATTGTAACTATGATACCGCGGCATAGTTACAATGCGGTACTCTATTTAAGTAACTTGGAGTTCTAGCCTTGATCTACACTTTGAATCTGTTATCATGCTAATCCTTTTGGTGCTTTGATTTCAGGAACATGGCAGACAAGAATCTGAAGACGTACCAAAGGCGTGTTGACGAAGCCGCCATGCTTTGAGTAATACGTGGGATGTTGGAGAATCAAAAGCGACAAACCGAGATGATCCAGCAGCAGGCTGAATCTTTTCAGGAAGGTTTGCGGACCGTTCAGCAGTCCACGAACAATGTTGTAGCCAGACCAGGGGATCGTATGGGTACCGTGGTGGATTTCAGGAGACTGGGTCCGTCTGTCTTTACTGTCCTGGAAGAGCCGTTGCCAGCGGAGCAGTGGCTAGTTGACACGGAAAATTTACTCATCGCGGCACAGATCCCAGAAGATAAGAGAGTGGATGTGGAACGCATCTAGCTGGTGGATTACGTCCGTGAATGGTGGCTTGTGGAAGAAACTCGCTTGCCCAATCCGATCAAGTGGGCGGATTTTTCGAAGAGTTTCTTGGAGATTTTTTTCCCGCGGACTACACGGGAGGAAATGGAAGAAAAGTTCGTCAGTTTGAAGCAGAACGGCGCACCTGTAGATGTACATGCAGCTGAGTGGACGCGGCTCAGTAGATTCGCTGGACCTCTGGTTGCCAACGATGCTGATAAGGTAAGGAGGTTCATGCACAGTTTGGATGCGGACATCCAGAGGCAGATTGTCTTCCTGGGTTTGACCACTTTTTCCCAAGTGCTTACAGCGGCTCGAGAGCAGCAGAGCCTATCTATGAAGACTGGGAGTACACAGCAGCCAGCAGTTACAGCAAGAAAGCCGGCATTTGCACCGAACCGAGCACATGGACGCAGAGGCATTCCAGTGGATCGTCGTGGTGTAACCCCGATGAAGAAGCATGCTGTTGTTGATCAAAGGAGGACCGTGATCTATGACTACTGCCATTTACCTGGACACGTGCAAAGGGAATGTCGAAAGAAACAGGGGCTCTGTTTGGTTTGTGGTTCGGCGGATCATACTATCAGTACTTGTCCGTCGAAGCTCCGTACGAAGGATGATGTTCTGAAGCCTCCGCAGAAACCGTTCCAGGGACAGAAGCAGCTGTCTCAGGGACCCAATCAAGCTCGAGCATTTACCCTGACGGCTGAGGAAGCCAAGGCTTCAGGGGAAGTTGTTTCAGGTATTCTACTTGTTCATGGTTTTCCCGCATTAGCGTTATTTGATTCTGGTGCATCCCATTGTTTTATGTCGTCCAAGTTTATAACTACAAACTCGATTACTTACACGACCCTGTCTAGTTTCTGGGACATACACACTGGGAATGGGAAAATCATATCTAGTAGAGAGTGTAAGGATTGTGCAGTTGTTGTTTGCGGACGGGAACTTTTTGCGGATTTCTTGGTGATTGATACAGGCAGCTATGAAGTCGTCTTGGGAATGGATTTTCTCGGTACTTTCCATGCTCACATTGATTGTAGGGCAAAGAAAGTAATTTTCCAGATTCCCGGACATTCCGAGTTTATCTTCACTGGAGGAAGCAGTTCTGTCGGGCCAGTCGAGTTTAGGGCTAGGCCAACAGCTAATGTTCTTTCGTCGATGGAGATTGCTCATGATGAAAAGCCAGCAGTTGTTCGAGATTTCATGGACGTGTTTGAAGATATATCAGGTTTATCGCCGAAGCGAGACGTGGAGTTCGCGATTGATCTTGTTCCTGGTGCAGCGCCAGTCTCTAAAGCGTACTATCCAATGGCACCAGTGGAGTTGGAAGAAGTTAAGAAGCAAGTTACTGAATTACTTGAGAAGGGTTGGATTCGAAGCAATAACTCGCCTTGGGAAGCTCCAGTTCTTCTAGTCAAGAAGAAAGTGGCACAAGGAGAATGTGCATCGATTATCGAGAATTGAACCGGGTGACTATTAAGAACAAGTACCCGATCCCTCGCATTGGCGAACTATTTGAGCAGCTTAGTGGCGCGAGGGTATTCTCGAAGCTGGATTTGCGATCCGGATATCATCAGGTCCGAGTTAAAACAGAAGATATTTGCAAGACGGCATTCCGAACTCGGTATGGACATTACGAGTATTTACTGATGCCCTTCGGAGTAACGAATGAACCGGCGATATTCATGGACTTGATGAACCGAATCTTTTCACCATTCTTGGACCAGTTTATTATGGTGTTCACTGATGATATTCTGGTCTACTCGAAGAGTATTGAAGAGCATGCAGAACATTTGAAGATCGCACTGCAGACGCTGAGGCAAGAAAAATTATATGCAAAGATGAGCAAGTGCGAGTTTTGGCTGGAAGAAGTAAAGTTTTTGGGGCATGTCGTGTCTGGCGATGGAATCGCCGTCAATCCCGAAAAGATTGCGGCAGTTCGAGATTGGCCGATTCCGAAGAATGTTGCGGAGATAAGAAGTTTTCTTGGACTCGCCAGGTATTACAGACGATTCGTGGAGAACTTTGCTCGTCTGGCGGAGCCGTTGACCAAGCTTACGCGCAAGGAGGTACCATTTGTGTGGACGGATAAGTGTGCGTCAGCTTTTGAGACGTTGAAGTAGAGATTGATAACCACTCCTATTCTGACCGTGCCAGACAGTTCCGGAGGATTGGTAATTCACAGCGACGCATCTGGGAAAGGATTGGAATGTGTTTTGATGCAGCATGGGAAGGTTATAGCGTATGCATCGAGACAGTTGAAGACCCATGAGAAGAATTACCCAATTCATGACTTGGAGCTTGCGGCTGTGATTTTCGCTTTGAAGATTTGGAGACACTACCTTTTGGGCGAAAGGGTCGAGGTTTTCACCGATCATAAAAACTTGAAGTATGTGTTTACACAGAAGGAGCTTAATATGAGGCAACGTAGATGGTTGGAGCTGATGGCTGACTACGATCTTGATCTTAAGTACCATCCGGGGAAAGTTAATGTTGTGCCGGATGCGCTCAGTCGGTTACCAGCAATTCAGATGTTGACTACACGGAAGGAACTCATTGAAGAATTTCGAAGATTTGATTTGGAGGTTGTGCTACCGCATTCTTCGGGACAGTTGATGCAGCTACAGGTACATTCATCGTTGATCAAGAATATTAAAGCAGCGCAGTCGCAGGACCCTAGATTGCAAAAGTTTTGAGAACAGGTTGAAGCTGGACTTCGAACTGACTTACTGATCCATGAAGATGGTTCGTTGAGATATGGTAGGCGTTTGTGTGTGCCAAAGGGAGATACTCGCGAAGAGCTTATGAAGGAGGCACACAATTCAGCATATTCCGTACATCCAGGAGGCACGAAGATGTACCGAGATATACGACAGCATTTCTGGTGGAAAGGCATGAAATGGGAGATTGCCCGCTTTGTGGCAAAATGCTTGGTGTGTCAGCAAGTTAAGGCTGAACATCAAAGGGTTGCTGGTTTATTGCAACCACTTCCGATTCCTCAGTGGAAGTGGGAACATATAACCATGGATTTCGTGACTGCTCTACCGCGGAGTCCAAAAGGCAACAATGCAGTTTGGATGATTGTTGATCGTTTGACCAAGGCAGCTCATTTCATTCCTTTTCGGGTTGGTCAATCAACAGAAACTTTGGCAGAACGGTACATGCAGGAGATTGTAAGATTGCATGGAGTACCGGTGAGCATCGTGTCCAACCGTGACACTCTGTTCTTATCACACTTTTGGAGGATCTTACAGGAAAGTTTGGGGACTCGATTGAAGTTTAGCACAGCTTATCATCCTCAAATAGATGACCAGTCGGAGAGAACGATCCAAACTCTTGAAGATATATTGAGAGCTTGCATGTTGGACTTCAAGGGTTCATAGGAGGATCATCTACATTTAGTGGAGTTTTCTTATAACAACAGTTTCCAGGCGACTATTCAGATGGCTCCATTCGAAACTTTGTATGGTCGCAAGTGTCGTTCACCTGTTTGTGGGACGATGTCGGTGAACAAAGATTTTTAGGACCAGATTTGGTTGTGCAGACAGTTGAGAAAGTTAACGCTATCCGGAATCATATGAAAGCAGCACAAGACCGACAGAAGAGTTGGGCAGATACGTCGAGAAGACCTCTAGAGTTCGCCGTGGGTGATTTGGTATTCTTGAAGATATCACCGACTAGAGGGGTGATTCGTTTGGGAAGTCGAGGAAAGCTCAGTCCTCGATTCGTCGGACCTTTTGAGATTTTGGAGCGGGTTGGTGAGGTAGCGTATCGATTGGCGTTGCCGCAATCCTTGGCGAATGTTCATGACGTGTTTCACGTATCTCAACTCCGTAAGTATGTTCGAGATGAAACACATGTGTTGGATCATTCGGAGCTAACTGTATGAGAAGACTTGACTTTTGAGGAGCGACCGATTGCGATTGTGGATCGAAAGGAAAAGGCTCTTAAGAACAAGGTTATCCCTCTTGTACTTGTTTCTTAGGGTAATCGCTCATATGGAGAGTCAACTTGGGAACGAGAAGATGAAATACGGCAGAAGTTTCCCCATCTTTTCTTATAGTTTGTTGGTCGTTTATCCTTTTTGTGTTCTTGGAATTTCGAGGACGAAATTCTTTTTGTAGTTGGGTATAATGTAACAACCGAGTTCAGTTATACCAATTTCTGTTGCCGTATATGTTGTTTGTGGTGTTTATTTCTTTTACGTGTGGATGCGAATGGTAGTTTATTTTACGTTCGACCCGCTTGCTTGAGCTTGTTGTTTCATAGTTATAGAATACCTTAGCATCACGTATTTTTGCATATAACAATTTAAGTCACGTAAAATAATTTAAAAATACATGACATGGCCTGCATGATACCCCTAACCCTGTGGTAGTGTCCTTGCATCGTATTCTCGTCCCGTTCAGTGAAACGGATGTGTTTGGATGGCTACGCGCACGTACATGCGTCCATTCTTGGGGGTACGCATTTCTGTTACATAATCTTTCATTTTAAATTTTGGAACTTACAAATAATTTTCGTATTTCAAATCCAAAATTTTGGACCCGACCCGGGCGCATTTCTGAATTATTTTGTACCCCGCCAAATTTTAATTATTTTAAATTCTTTAATTCGTTTAAGATTTCCTTAACAGCCTAAAATTTCTTATACAACCAACTGAAATATTTTAAGCTATTAAAAATCTTTTTGAGGGTTTTGCCAACCAATCCCAGCTTATCTTTTGTGCTGGGCCCCACCACCGAGCAGTCCCTCTCTCTTCTATCTCTCTTCTCTCTCTTTTTTATTTTTCCCTCAGCCAATCAAAATCCTCCTCCCTTATTTGCTGGGCCCCACGAGCTCCCTCTCAGTCTCTTTCCCTTTCTCCTTCTCTCTCTTCCCCACGAGCTCTCTCCCCCCCCCTTTCTCTCTCCTCTCGCGCCTCTCTCTCTCTCTTCTCGTGATTACCGTGCTCTTCTCGAGTCGGGTCACCGCCTTCTGCTCTCATCACCTCCCTTCTTTCTATCTCCCTCTTCTTCTGTTTTAAAACACCGAGCCCTCCTCCTTCAACCCATAATCCCTCATCGCCTCCATCAACCCTAACCCTATTTTCCTACGCTCCTCAACCCTCGTCGACACCCTTCTCATCTCCTCGTCACCCTCATCTTCATCATCTCCTTCTTCTTCTTTCTCCCTCGAGCAAACCCATTGCACCAAAGAAACCCGAGAACCCTTCTCCACCACCACCACCTTCTCACGTTGCCGACCATCTCCCATCGCCATCGCCATCTCCTCCCTCTCCTCTGCTCTCCCTCCAGCGCCAAAACCTTGCACATAAAACCCCCACAACTTCAAAACCGATCCCAAACCCTAACCAAACCCTAGCTCTTCAAAACCCTTTCACCGGCACCCCTCACCGCCGTTGGTCTCGCCGCCACCGCTAGCTCACCCCTCTGCAACCCAGTAAGCAATCCTACACTCATTCCTCCTCCATTCTCTTTTCTTGCCTTCTTTTTCTTTCCTTTCTTTAATTCCTTGCTTTCTCTTTATGTTCTCTGTTCTGTCTAGATTGCCGGAGTTGGCCGCGATGTCGACGATCCCGACGACCCAGCGAGGAATCTGACCCGTGTGATCCCATCGTGCGTTGTTTGGACTCATTCCGTGTACCGTTCGCGCGTCGCGACTTTTCTCGCCGACGTGTGACGTTCCGTACACCGTATCGCGATCCGTCGAGGCAAGTGAAACTTGCTACATGCTATCTATAATATTATTTATACCTATTAAACTGCATGGTAAAACTGTAGATTACATATAGCGTCACATGTTCCATTTTCCGTTTCGATGTTCCATATATCATGTTAGATTCGGATCTTGAATTATAACTTATTGCATGTTAGAGTACAATATCGTGTACCCACATCCGTGTTTAAATTACTTAATAATTATCTGCATAACCCATAGCACTTTTAATAGTTTCTACCCCGAATACCCGGTTGCATCCATTGAACATATTTTAGATATCATTGCATCCCTAGATCACTTAACCCATAATAACGAGATTTAACAATTCCATATTGATTTAAGTGTATTGTAGTTAATGTTGGAATCACAACCCTAACTCTAATCTATAGGTGTGCATCCCCATGCTTTAATCTGTACTCTTGCATATATCATCACCATGATTCATTTTTATTGTTTCATTAGTACCCATGCTTGTTTATATATATGCGCATGCTTATGTTAGTTGATTATGAGCACCCACATGACATCTTGTGCATCCTGACATGATCTGTTACACTTCCTACATGACACGACATGGTACCGTGTACCTCTCAACATGACATGATATCTATATACTACCTGGCTTGACCTGATGTACCATGGCGTTACCTGTTACTTGATCTTGTGTCTAATGCCAACAAACCTGACCTGTTGTCCTTACGGACAGTTCCTGTTATCTATCCAGACAAACCTGTACCTGCCTGATCCTGTGTTGGTATTAGCTCTAGATTACTTAATACCTGACTTGAATACATATGACTTGGGGGTATGGGGAAATCAATAATGAAACATGACTTGTAACTCGACAGTTCTATACCTATTCTGATCAGTCTTACGGGCTAGACCAGCCCCGGAGTGATGCTACGGACATCACTCGTCATTACCTACCATCCTTTACTGCCTTGCGGCACGTCTCGGGTTCAGCCCGAAAGTCATAGACCGTGATCCCGGGCACGCACGGGATACTATTGAGTTACATCGATGATTCATCAAATTGATTTCAAAGACTTGAGAGTAGTTAACCCAATAGACCAGTTTAGATTACTCACTGCACACTACCTTTCACTGCCCTGATTTATATTGATGTTACACCTGCTTTACCATTTATGATTATACTTGCATGTCTTGCTACCATGTTTATATATTATTGCTTGATGTTATGACGCGCTGAAGTCTGGGTTTTGTATGGCCCAGATTCCGTACCTTTGCTGTAGTCCGAGCAGGAGTACTTCAGTCAGCAGGCTGAGCAGTGAGGACTCGTTAGCAGTTAGTTCTTTTATTTGCAGTAGTTTCATTCCTGATGTGAGCCCGCATTATGGGACATACATTCCAGTTATTCTTGTATTGGATCTTTTTCTTCCGCATTATTTTATTCTTGACTCATTTTATTTTGGCTTATGGACATGTGTTAGATAGTTTGTTATTGTTCTTGATATCTTTACAGCCGTAATGTGACTGTGGAAGGATAATTTCTATCCACAGGTTGTATGGTTGGCTATGTCACGTGCCTACCTTAGCGTATTCTGGAAAGCAGGGCGTGACAAAAACAATAATCCTAAGATCGTATATATAACCCATACAAATCTGAATTACAATAAGATCTTAAGAATTACAAAACTGCCACCAGAAACTGAATTTTCAAGATAAATATCGAATCTGAAATTTTCCCTTATCTCGACGACAGATGTCTGAACCTATATGGGTCAGACGTCTTCCTACAATCTGTATGTCGAACAGAGCGTGTCCAGACATCTGACCCATAAGATTCAAACGTCTATCCTTCACCAAGCGTCTGGCTAGAGCGCGGCCAGACGTCTGAAGCTCAATGTTCAGACGTTTGGGCCTCCTCTGGAAATCTTGGACTTGATTTGCCAGATGTCTGAGCTCATTGCTCCAGACGTCTGGCCGTTCTCCGGATCTGCAGTCTTGAAATACAAAACATCCTTCATAAGAATAATCACATGATAATTTAGGACAATTTTGCCCTGCAGCATAAGATAAAGAATTTAAACAATTTTTTTATTTGTTCTTCTTAAATCAAATGATATCCATAACATTTTGAGAAATTGATGGTGTGAGATCTGTCATAACAAAATTAGATCAAGATCGATGAGAAATTGATGATGAAGGCTAGGGAGGGTTTTAAGTTAAGATTTTGAAATGGATAGATTTGGAGCTAGGTTAAAGAAGGATGATGGTGTGGGCGCTAGTGACGATGGCCGAAATTTCACGGTCGAGAAAGAAAATGAGATCAGTGGATCCGTTGATAGAGAAGGTGGATGTGTGTTGTCGTTGGTGGGATCACCATCAAAATTGAAATGAAGAAGAGAGAGTGTTCCGGAATAGAAAAAAGTGATCGGTTGAGGAGTGAGAAGGAGAGGGATTGGTGGAACACGAGTGAGGGCGGCGGCAGTTGAGACAGGGCGCGGCGGCAGTCGAGACGGGAAGCGGTGGCGAAGGAGGAAGAGTGAGGAGAGAGGAGGAGGCCATAGCCATGAGGCTTGAGAAAAGATTTCTGAAAGAGAAATTATTTTTTTTACTCGTCAAAGTGTAAAGGGTATAAAGGTGATTTTGTCATTGTCGTTAACTCCGTTAGTCATCAAAGTGTGGCTGTTAAAAATAGGTATTTATATGCAACTCACAACAATTTAGGTGCTTATCTATCAAATGGGTGAAATCTTGGATATTTACTTGCAATTTAGCCTAGTTTTATTAGATAGGTTTGGTTATCATTTAGTAAATTGTGATTCCGATAGTTTAATTATATTGTTAGGATTTTTTTTTATGGATCGTTAGATAAGTAGATGTATAAATTGAGATGTGATAATAAAATTGAAAGTAGTGCATTGTTTTTTATCATAGTATAGAGCCAATGGCCTATCTTCATTTACTATCACTACTTTAATTTTCCAAAACTAATAAAGTTCTACATATCTCTAGCCAAAAATCAATTCATCGCGTTTGACTCCATCAAAATCAAGTTTGTGCAACCATTTCTTTCTACGATGTTTCTCGTCAGCATATTCTCCTTTTTCCAGCATTTTCAACGAAAGTGACTTGAGACACGAGTCATCTAGCTTATGCAAACAAAGCTCCTGGTTTTATGGTCCATCTTATTGCACGAAAGAGATCATAGGGATATGTTCGTTTTGCTCGATGCAAGAGATGTGTTGTTCTACACAATCGTCTTTCGGGTTGCATATTCTGGTTCAAACATGTTATCCAAATTCAAGGTTACAACATGAGTTTTAGCGAGGCCAATTGGATATGAAATATCTTGTTGTAACTATCTTCCATATTCTAGTTGAGGAGGATTCGGCGAGCAATGAGTCATTCGTTCGAGAGCGGGACATGGCAAGGGACCGAGACGGCTCCGCCGAGCACGAAAGAAGCACGCGTCTCGAAAGCCGAAAACGGCAGGAAACGCCAACCGGCCTGCAGCCCCCCCCCCCCCAACCCCGCGGGGCCCAAAGTGGGCCCCCGGCGGGGCCAAGCCACGTTTCCAAGGGCGGTGCACGGCGCCTTGCCTCACACCGCGCCATGAAGGGGGACCAGTCCGAGCAACCCGCGGCGTCGTCTGGTGCCATACAAGATAGGTTTGATTATGATTTAGTATATTGAGATTATGATAGTTTAGATATATTGTTGGGATTTTTTTTATCCTCCTTAAATAAGGAGTTGTATAAATTGAGATGGATGCTTCGGTACTAAAATTGATTGAGTTCATTATTTTATTATCAAATTGATATAGCATTGTCAAATGTTCCATTGTCCGGAAACAGTTAAGTTTGCAACCATCCAATTCATTTAGATTATGTAGATTAAAATAAACGACGTCGATTATCTGAAAAGATGGCGGAAAGTTAATTTTTAAGGCAACACCATAGATTCTCTTCATCTTATTTACACTTTGCTCTATTTATATACAAAAGATTTTCCATATTTAAATATAGAATTTGTATGCCCCCACCCCCTCCCCAATGGTTAAATCTTGGCTCTATCCCTAGTCGAACTTTGTCAAATTCCGTAATACACCCTGAGGACCAGGTCATTTCTTTTGCGAGTCTGTGACCATGCAGTTTGTTTAGCTCACTTATCTTGTAGCTTGGAGCAAGAAACAAATAAAATCATTCTTTTTTTCTTCGTATACAATTCTATCTTTGTCTTCAAGTTGAATATATAATGTTAATTGCCCAGAACACCACTGTAGCCCTATATAGAACTTTTGCCCCCTCAAACAATTTATCGCGCGAAAACCCTGCTGTTTGTTGATCTAAACCCTTTAAGTTCCATATATATATATAGAGAGAGAGAGAGAGATGTGACATCTGAAGTGTCTATAATCAAGCAAATCACAAGCAATACTCGCTCTTAAAAGATGTTGATTCCAAACCCGAAACCAAACCTGTTAAAAGAACCAAAAAAAGATCAGAATATCTAAAAACGCAACCAACTTCTTTCAATAATATCCTGTCATTTAGGCAAGTGAACAATAAATGAAACCTTGACAAAATTTGGGTATCAAAATCAAAATGACATTCAATAAAAGCTCAACCGTACAAAACTTGGGTATCAAAATCAAAATGACCTGCAATAAAAGCTCAGCAGTACAAAACTTGGGTATCAAAATCAAAATGACCTGCAATAAAAGCTCAACAGTTTACCCTGGTAAAATTTTCAAGAATTGAGCAAAATTGACTGATTAATGGGGTGTATAAACATTTCTCCTATTTTTTCCTATACAATTTCCGCACTGAAATGAATATATCAGCTAAACAGCTGAAGAAGAAAAAACTTGCCATCTTCTAGTGGGAAGTAAAATGATTATATTGCCAATGTCCCTCCAACGAAGTCATTCTCATCATCAGAAACCGATGGCTTAGGCTTCGACATAATCCTCGAATATCCATAACCGAGGGAGCTTCCGCTAGTCTGACATAGCTGCAGATACATCTACTCATCAGTTGAAAAAAGGACATGAATCGTGAATTCAATAGTGTTTGTCTTTAAGGTGCTTCAAATATGCTTCTAATTAAGTAATAGATTCATGCACCGCCTTGTTTTATTGTGTACTCAGAAAAACATGCATTTCAAAAATATTAACAGCATAGAGCCTACACTATTTCAGATGACCTAGAAAAGATTGCCAGAGTAAACAGTCTTGTCTTCAGTAAGCGTCTTTCTGCCGCAAATTTGGCGTTTCAAATTTGTACAACGAGTTTCTAAATAATATTCTCATAATATTATGGTATAATTGCACCAATAAGTTCTTCTTTTGTTCAGTTTTATAGACCCCTGAAATTTGACAATACCTCACATTTAATAATGGAGGATTCTAATTATTATGTTCCATGTTCCATCCTCTCTCTCTTCATAGAGACCACTAATAAAGAAGAATATTAATTGGAGCAATCTCTATGTCTCTGATGATTGCTTACCTCTGTAAGCTCTGAGAGGTGACGGGATCTGAATTCGTTGATTGTTGCTGCAATCTCTGATGTCGGCAATTTAACCTACAAAGAATCGACAAGGTTCAAAAAAAGTAATTTAAAATACTAATCTGAAAGCCCAGAAAATGAAGCTGACTCTCTGTGGGAGTAGCAAATTGAACATCAAATTCTCTTCTGTTCTATGAGGAAAATGTGACGAGTGACATCGCAATACAACTTTCTCAATAGTAATTGATATTAAGAAAATGGAACTTTTGCATTTCAGACGCATGAAACTAGAATTGCAAATCATGTCTGTCTGTAATGATGATGCCTTGATCTTATGCACTTGTGCGGCACACAATAAGAAAAAGTAAAAGAAAAAATAACAAGTTCACATAATTTTAAGCACCGGTACTACGATACTAGCTAGTTTCATTTACCTGTGCAAGAACAGCAGCTGCTAACTGAAGACTTGGTTCCAAAGTTTCTGGGACAACCTGGATAGTTTTGAAGACAATTTGATTAGGTTATATATGATGAAGCACAACAACAATTGGTTCATGTACATGACCCAGGGTATAGAATGGACGCTAATATCAAATGATGTTCCTACCATTGCACCAAAGCTCCGAGGTTATGGAGAGTGTTGAGAGTTCTAATTTTATGCTCTTTAACACTTCCACAGGTTGAGCATGTTTTTCATGGGCTTCAACTTGGGCTTTTGAACCACAATATTTTATTTTATATTTTATCAGTTTTATATGCAGACTATATAGGAATTTTGCCTAAGATACCATCTTAATGTTCCTGTCACTATGACACTAATACTCCAAAATTCTGGTGATAATTGAGGGACCTATTTTTATATTCAAACAATATGATTAATATCACTTACCGCTGTTGCACCTGCCTTCTCGAGATTGATTCCATGATCAACATCATGGGCTCGAACAAATGTCTTCACATTGGGGAAGTACTTGCTTAGTGCCCAAACAGTTCTATAATTAGCACCAGGAGTATCTAAAGTAATTGCAGCAGCACAAGCTCTCTCCGCCCCAACTTTATGGAGGACCTAATAAGCAATATTTGAAAATAAAATCACAATCACCAAGGATATAATTTACATATGAAATAGTTCACTTACCTCTCGGCTCCCTGCATCCCCAAAATATACAGGAAGGTCAAAGGCACGACCAACTGCCACCCGATCACTGTTACGAATTAAGCCCAAAAAAGAAATCCAATTGTCAGGATTAACAATGATGAAATGAATTTATTGGTGTAGCTTCATGCCAGAAACTTTCTACTTCTATGGTTCTTCTCATGACCCATAACGATTAAGCGACATAATAGTTCATGTTTACCCTCTTATACATCAACATAGAGAAGCAAACCTTCTGACATCAAGAGCGACAAATGGTATCAACCGTTCAGAAAGAAGTTGTGCAATGATCTGCACAGTTACAGTTATGTCAGGAAAGGTCATACAAAAAATTTCATGATGAATTAATCTTACGGACTGTAAACTAATGAGGGCAAAAATAGGATAGTAAAGCCACCTGTCCGACACGTCCAAATCCACAAATAATGATATGATCTTGTAAATCATCTGTCTATGCAAAAGAGACGTTCAAAAGAAAATTAGAACAATTTAAGCTAAAAAAAGGTAAGTTGTGACTAATGAATATGGTGAGTAAAAAAGATAATATCATATGAACAGTATTGCATGTAGCAGAAATATCCTAGATAACTACAAATTGAAATTTACTCGATCTTTAAATGGTGGTTCAACTACAAAATTACTTTAGTAATAGCAAATAGATAGATCTTTATTTGATGATTTTGTTGTCCTAAGAAATGTTACTGACGAATTTTTCAATACTAGTTGGTACCTTGCAATATTGATGCTCTTCGGTTAAGGATGAACACTGATGCACTAAGTTCTCTTTCATTATTTATTAATTTTTAAGGTTCTTAATTTTTAAGGTTCTTATCATATTGGTTTACATTGTTCTGAATCCTAATCTTTGATTTTGCTGCATGCCTCTGGCCAAGCTGGTCATCATCTAACAATATTTGTATATGTAGAACATAGGAGATACTTGTGGGACCTTTTTTTTATTCATTCTACATTTTATACTGTTGTAGAAGTACCAAACATGGATCAATGACTAAGACACTAGCATCCTATGCATTAACAATCCATAATTTAATTTATTCATAAATGTAGCTATTTACTTTTCCCACTTTCTTTATAGAAAATATTTAAAAATGACGATTGTTTCTGTAACTATTGTTAATATAACCGGTTTGCATCCTTCGTATCCTACAAACTGGAGTAGAGTCTAGAAGGACAAAAAAATATCTAGAATTTGCATTCATAGAATACTGAAATTTTTTGTAGTAATGTGTACTTCAATTGGTATGTTACCTCACTTTCTGCTGGCAACAAACTTCGAACATCATGCTGCTCAAATTTAGAGGCAATAAACTGACCTCCAGCAGCTAGCCATGGTGTAAGAGCCATAGAAATACCAACTACCAAAAACAATAAAGATGAAAGCTGAGGAGCCATTATACCCTGAAACAATATGATAAACAAAAGAAAACATTCAGCTCTCTCTAAGCAACACAGGATTCCCATAAACTGCATGGCTTTCCATTTCTTTACTCAATGCAACACTATTCAGAAGCATGTAATAGTAACTCAAATGATAGTTTGCAGACCACAGAGGTATGCATACGGACCTGTAGTGCATCTGGGTGTTTAAATTAAATATTAGAAAAGAAAACTCTTCTGATAAGCAATAAGCAAAAATATCTACCTCGCTTTTTGGAGTATTTGTTTTAGAGAATTAGATATAACAAGACCTTTTACAGACTTTTTGGTCGTTAGTACAGAGAGGCATACCTGGTTCACAGCTTCCCCAAAAGCAACAAAAGCAAATTCTCCACCAGGTGCAAGAAGAAGACCAACTCGAATAGCAGCTATACTAGAAATGCCAAAAATTCTACCAATTAAAGCAACCAATATAGCCTTTCCACCAATCAAGAGACTTAATGATGCCATAATTACAGGGAAGTTAGAAAGAAGAAGCTTTGGGTCAATAGACATCCCAACCTGAAATAGACAAAGAAAGGTTATTGCCAAATTTTGAGTACCGTCACACTTTATGCTATGCTTATTTTGTAATAATAAATGAATGTTATCTGAATTTGATGGATTATCAATCAATTAGATTCTTTGAGATAGGCTACACTGGATTCAGGGGCTCTTAAAAAATTTATCTTCCATTTAAAAAAGCTTTAGAAGACCAAGTGACCATAAGGTGTCACGACATGATCAACTTAGTTATTTCAAGCAAGTAAAAGTTTATTCGTTATAATTAGGTTTGTCGTATTCGATTCTATATTCCTATATATGAACACTGAATCAAAATCAATATCCAGGGAAATCCTAACTCTACATATCACAAAAGTCAAGTATGAGATGGATGATGGCTTTAAGGTTTGACATAGAAAACTCACTGTCATGAAAAAGAGACCGAGCAGAAGACCACGGTATGGAGCAATATCGGACTCAACCTGTAAGGAAAATTCTGTTTCTGCTAAAAGAAGACCAGCCAAAAAAGCTCCCAATGCCATTGATAGTCCAGCCTGTAAGGTGAAAGGTTTGCAAATTACTTCTTATTGAAAGAATGGTACTGATTATTTTATAGGTGCACATACCCGAGCTGTAAGGAGACTTGTTCCAAGAATGACAAGGAGGGTATTTGCAGAAAATATTTCCGCATTCTGGTTTTCTGCAATTTGCTTATAGATTGGCCGAAGTAACTGCAGATTTTATCAAGGAGACAGTTAGAATGCACGGCCCATACTCTAGAAATACAATGGAGAACGAACCATGAGTTTCAACATATATGAAAATCACGAGAATATTCTGCTTCACTTCCTAAGTGAAGGCTATACTGGTCGCTTTAATTGGTAGAATTCTCTACACAACAACAACAACTGAGCCTTTAACGGTCTTCAACAGTGAAATTTTAGTTGATGTGAAATCAGGAGAATTTTCTGCTTCTTAGCAGCATCCTAATACTGTTTTAAATATGACAAACTACTAATAGCTCTTAGTATCTCAACATCGGACTATAATGGTAAATTAAGTAAAACATACATCTGATAATAAAAGAATAATTCTGAGCATCAATCATAATTAAAACATATAACAATAGAAATGCATTCAAACTTCTTAAAGAATCTCAATCAAATTTCACAGGAACCGTCCTAAAATCTAGCGGAGATTGAAGGGGGGCAGGGAGGGAAGGAAGTTCATCTACATTTCCAAGCATAAAAATTGTAGCAATCATGGTACTTTCCCAAATTAAAAATAAATCATAGTACAAGAAATGAGCAGGCAGCATTACTTTTGATGTGTCTCTATATCTTTGATTGCAAATACTTGATTTTGAAAAGGAATCCTTACCAATCTTCCTCCAGCAATTATGGCAGTGATAGCTACTAAAGCTTTTACAGCAGCCATTCCCAAAGCTTCTGCTATTGCTTGAAAACCAACCTGAGGAGAGGAAGAAAATGGTGTAAATAGAAATCAATAAGGAGGTGGAAATGCAGAACATCGCTTTGACAAGGAAATTGCTTGATGATCAGAATTATGAGTGCCTGCATGCATGGGGAGGAACTTACTAAGTACATCAATTTAGAATCTTATCATTGGTATCAACGACAAAACCAGAGATTTATCAAATTGTTAATTATAGAACTGAAATGCTAGGCACTCATTTTAAATAAATACTGTTTAATTAAGAAATTCTGCATGATTATGTGTTTTATTGATGTAAAGGACCCTTACTAATTAAGCCCAAATCAACCAAGAACTCTTCAAAGTAAAATATCCTACATAATTTTGGAGAAGGGGAAGTATTAGGAACATGACCGAGGAGTGACCAAGAAGTGTTGTCATGACGATATCATTGGAGAGTAATCTATGTTGCCCAGGTTGAGAGAAAAATGTTGAGCGCCTTCAACATTTTATTCATGCATGGAATGCCAAGTGGTCTAAGGAGACCAGTTCAACCTATTAGAATCCTCAAACAGAATAATCTAGTATAACTGATACCAACATAATCTTGGTAGGTAATTTCCCTATCATTTGTACAAGTATTTTCCCGAAGGACATGGAAGTGAGAACTCACCATTAATTGTTGTAGAACAGTTGTAGAACTTCTATATTATGAATAAGTAACTGAAACATAGGCAGAATTTAAATCAAATTTAGTAGCAAACTCTCTCAACAAATGGTAGAGCCTTTAAAACAATCCCATTTGTTTATGAATGTAACTATGTTTGTGTATTCTGATGGTTTATATGGGATGGTTATTATCAAACTTTGAGGTCTTTCCTTGAAAAGCTGATAAACAAATGTAACTTTAGTAATAAGGTGCACTCTATAAAGAGAATGCTACAAAATAAGATTGTCCAGGATAAAGGATGTCTATGAAACATCAATTGATTGAAGATTGAAACGTGTCTAGAAAGCAACTAACTAATGGAAATGTCATTAAGGTATTGAGACATTGGATTGTGCCACCAGAGTGTGGTATGGCCAGCCTTTTGTTATGTTTATTGAGGTATTCAAGGTTATTAAGAAACAAATTTCTTTTCTACCAATGTTTAGATTAACTTTAATGGAATACCTCTTTAGTATTTGGTAATAAATTTTATGTTTCTCTTTTCTCACCAAAATAAAAATTTATGTGTGTCTGGTGACTATCAAAAGACCCACTATTTACAAGTCAGAGATGTCAAAGGAACATTAAACACTTAAATTAAATTTATACAAGAAGCTTTGTCAATTATTGCAAGAAAGGGAATTAAAAAAGTGGAGACGGTAAATGCTACAAGTGAAGTCGTTGGAAATAAAGACTGGTTAGAAGGTTACCCCTCCTTTGGAAGAGTTTGGCGAAATCAGTGGAATTAGTATCAGCAGAACCACCACTGCCAAATCCTACAGGAAAATACAGTAAGAAAAAATGTCATCAAAACCAAACAATAACATATACAAGTAGTAGACACTAGCGACCAACTTATGTGCATGAAAATCACTGATGCAATTTCTATAACTTATTCTCAGCAGAACACATGCAAAATAATCAGAATATTTTGATTACAAATTGCGATATCAAATATGGAACCATGTAGAAAAATCTGAAGCAGAGGTTTTGTGTAGGTTGGGAGCATGTGGAAGACAGTAATCATCCAATACTCACATACCCAAAGCATTGCTAATTTCAATATATTATCCCTTACCAAGAATTCTCCAATAGCTTGAACATTAACTGCTTGGAAAGGAATATGCAAAGTAGAAATTTTCTTATTCGAACAAACTGATTAGTACCTGAAAGAGTAAAACTGAGAAAGTAGCACGACCGTGGCGAGATGTACTCTCCCCTCGTTCTTGGAGTACCTGAAGCACGAACCGTCAATGAACAAACCAGCACTAACTTGAGTGGTAAAAGTTCGGAACAACAGATGAACTATACATAAATTAATAATCATTTAGCATGATAGAGAACTACAACATGAAAAATGAACACTAAAAATGACATGATTATTGTCAAACTCCTGTGCAGTAGTATTTAGACCTTCTTCAATTGTGTCTGCTATGAATTGCCACCTAAAGTGAAAAGGACCCATTAAAGTACTGACCAATATCTGGCTATCAACTTGGTGCCAATCTTGTGAGTTGGTGCCAATTTTTTGGTAAATAACAAACAACATGAATCATGCTTGTCAGATTGCCCAGTAGGCCAGGTCACAGTCCCAAAAAAAAGTAGTTGTATATCAGTACATGTAAATATGCAACCAAGAAGCAAGTCTCCAAAATTCTCCTAAACTAAGAAAGAGTCCAAAAAGTCGGAAATGATAACATGATCTAAAACATACCATAAACCAAAGAGGTAACTTAAAGACGCTGCCAATTATGATATAATTATCAAAGCTTGATGTCTGTAATAATTAAATAGCCGGACAAGACAGTTTTATTTGATCATCAAACTTCAATGGGTTTTGCTCTGACTACTGATGGAATAGGGTTATAAATAAGAAGACGGATGATGACAAGATGATCTAGAACATAGTACAAACCAAACAGCCAATCTCCACCTGCTCCCCCAGAGCACATGCGCTTGCCTCAGCCCTCCTCACCTCCACCTGCCCCCCCCCCCCGCCCCAAACAGAAACAAAAAAACATTGCACCTCTTTCCTTCCCCTTCAACCTTACCACACGAATATGGCGTAGCTCAAATAATGTGTGCATGTCCAGCATATCCATGTGCACGCTAGAATAGATTCTCACAATTTCTGTTAGAAATTCTAGGATACAATTTCAGTGTCTCCGAGTTTCTTTACAAATCATGAGTTCTTATCATAGAAGTCATTGTTTACAGGGTAAATTGCTTAATAATACCACAATATTTCACTTTCTGCAGAATAATACCACAATATTTTTTTCCAGCACTTAAATACCACAATGTTTTGCACCGTTAGCAATATGATACCTTCCGCTAACTGGCTGGTAGAAAAGTTGCTCACGTGACTTGCACGTGGGTATTTTTCGACAACTTTGCCCTTGGCTGTTTTAAAGTTAAAAATGAAAAAGTAAGAAGAAAAAAACCTTACCCTAGCCTAACCCTTAACCTATCTTCTTCCTCTAGCCGTTTGAGATCCTCGGAGCGCTAGATTCCGGCATGTCGCCGGCGTAGATGGAGATAGGGGCGGAGGTGGTTATGCAGCAAAGGAGGTGGTGGCGATACGATGGGGGTGGAGGTGGAGGGGGTGGTCATGGGAGCGACGGGGAGGAGGTGGTGACAATGGGGAGGAGATGGTGGCCATGGTGGCCATGGAGGCAAGGTGGAGGTTGATGGTGGCCATTGGAGATGGAGAGGTGGTGGCGATGGGGAAGAGGCGGTGGTTGATGGCGATGGGGAAGAGGCGAAGGAGGTGGCGGCCATGAAAGCAAGAAGTTGTGGCCATGGGGTGGAGCGGTGGTGGCGATGGGCGTGGAGGTGGAGGAGGTAGTGGCCATGGGAGTGATGGGGAGGAGGCGGTGGCTAGGGGGCAGAGGTGGAGGCGGTGGCGATGGGGACCGAGGTGGAGGTTGATGGTGGCCATGGGGCGGAGCGGTGATGGTTATGGGGCGAGGTGGAGGTTGAGATGGGCATGGGGAAGGCGGAGGTGGTGATGCGGCGGCGGAGGTGGTCGCGCTAGGGCGGTGGTGGAGGTGGGTTTGGGTTAGGGTTAGCTAATTAGGGTTATGGCTAGGTAATTAGGGTCAAGATTAATTTTTTTTCTTTAAATCTAAATATAGCTAGGGTTGTTTGGTCATTTTGTCTCTGGTGTTAAAACTAACATGTAGCATTCTGCAATTTACAACATTATGGTATTTAAGTGCTGGAAAAAAACATAATGATATTATTCTGCAAAAAGTTTGAAATATTGTGGTGTTATTAAGCAATTTACCGTTGCTTATAGCCTAATTACTTCATGGCTCTGCTTTTGTACTTTGACATAGGTTAGTATCATGCCATAAAGGTCCTTTCTAGTATACATAATTGTGGTCCGTTCTAATATACATAATTGGAGACTTGGAGTAAGGATTTGTCTGTTCTATTGCAGTCAGCCTTATGAAGTTATAAAACCATCACTGTCAATGACTCCTATGTAGGGTTGCATCCGGATCCGGATATTTTCCCATGTGGGTATGAATTTTCGGATCTGGTCGTAAACGGATACGGATATATATTTAAATATTTTTTGGATACGGATATGGTTTTTTGTAAAATTATCTGAATATATGAATTCAGTTTTGGATATGGATACAGATATCCGCTGACAAATACAAGAAAAATATCATTGCAAATTTATTTTTTGGTAAATAATGCTTATTTAAACCTTCTATTTTACTCATTTTAAATATCATGCATGTAAGAGAATATTTTTGACATATTATTTGAACGTTTTTTTTTCAAAACATGCAAAAATAGTTTAGTAATATTTATAGGATATTTCTTAACATATTTATTTATTCATATAATGTTCAGTATGCATATTTGCCTCAATCAAATATTTTACGTCATATTAAATAAGTGTTTAATGAAATGTATTACATGCATATTAATGCTCCGCATCCATATTTGTTTTATCTTAAATCATTTTTATACCCATGTCTGATTCATATTCATATCTATCTCTTTAATATTCATTTCCTATCTGTATCTGAATTTGTCAAATACAGATATGAATTTTTATTGCCGAACTATAACTATATGCGTATTCGTCACTTGAAAACAAATACAGATATGGCTCATATCTGATCCAGATGCAACCCAACTCATATGCCTATTAAGGGTTGATGCCTAATAGTAAACATATCATAATATGACACATCCCCATAGGTAGCCATGGGTCTCTCTAACGATATCCATTAAGAGCATATTGGGCACAACATAAAGATTGTGCAGCATGTGTTGGAGGCATTGTTTCCTAAAATATGTTATGAAAATAACAGGCCTTGGAAAAATTCAGGAAAAGAAAAGTAGAAACTAAGAAGCAGATTATGAACCGGTAACATAATTAATGTTTTGAAAAGCGGTTGCCCATGCGCTCAAGCGGCCACTTCAGAGGTTTCAAAACACCTCTTCGCTTGGGGCCACTTAAGCGGTCTTCTACAGTAGCCCATTTATATTTGGTATACTCGTTTTATTCTTCTAAATGGGTATAATTTAAAGGATAAAAGTGGTTTTAACATTACTTATGCTAAATACTAATACTTGACTTAGTATTCTATAAGAACTATAACAACAGTATACGTGGATCTATCTTGATGTGAGGATACCAAGCCACGCTTAAATACTAAACCTGATGATTATGTTAGCTATGGTTCTCACATTCAAATTATGGTGTGCTGCTTCGACTGCTTCAGCCCTTCCTTGTCTTGCATCTTTGATGGCTAGTGGCGGCTCGGCAGTACCGGGGCATAAGCCTCAACGTCAAACAAGAGTTTTCAACAACTCTGGCTTGTCCCATCATCTTATGGCAGCTATTTTTCTCCGATATTTTTCTCTTTCTTCCCTGTTCTTTTCCTTCTTCCTTCTCATATCAGTTCAGGATTTCACAAACATCCTTTATTGTTGACCTGAGTCTATTGTATGAGTTGTGATTTTGAAATTTTCATTTGTTAGTTGCGGTTACTGCCTTAATTATTTCGTAAGTAAATTGACCTTGTATGCTTGAGATTTATGAAAGATAATGTTAGTGAAAAGGACTCTTTCATTCAACCACAAAACTATATCTTTATCATTTTTGGAATTTCACATTAAGAATGTGCCCAATTTAACTTAAAATTCAACATATTCTAAACTTTCTTCAGCTTTCAGCTCTTGATTCTTGTTTCTATTCCCTATTATTGTTTTATTTTGCATACCGGTGTTTAATAACTAATGATATTTGCTAAAAAAGAGTACTAAGTCATAATGATTGTAAACCAAATATAGAAATTAATAGATAAATTATAAGGCTAATTTATGAGTGGCCGCTTAAGCATACAGCCTACTTGACCGCTCAGCTTTTTAAAACCACTTTTAATACATTGGTACCATTCAATTTTATGAGAGGACAAGTGCATGAAAATTAAATTACCTGCAGAACAACAGCTGTAGAAGACAGGGCCAGACCATTGCCAATGACTATCGATGCAGGGCCCGGAAGACCAGCAACGAGATGAGCAACATAGCCAGTAACTACTGCAGTCACCAGAACCTGCAATTTATCAAACAAATATTCAATGCAGTCCTTTCACGTATCACAAACTACATGAATGATATGGCACTTGGCTGTTACCTGCGCAGAACCTAACCCAAAAACATACTTCTTCATTGAGCTTAGCCTTTCCACAGAAAGCTGCAAAGCGTGAATCGCATAGTTTAAGCTTATTATACAGATAGACTGTCAGAAAAGTGAGATCCAAAACCTAAACTTTTATTTAAGAAGAGGAAATATAGATACTTTCAAGTTACTACCTCGAGCCCAATATTAAACAGCAAAAACACGACTCCAAACTCAGCTATAGCCTTTGTGCCATGAACGTGACGTATGATAGACAACCCATAAGGACCAATAAGGATGCCAGCAGCAAGATACCCAAGTACAGGACTTCCTAGATCATATCACAAGTTACAAGTGACATCATTAACAGAACAATAGCATCCTTCTTTTCTTAATATGAGCATCATATATAGAACTTTCCAACTCCTGATATTCAGACAGGCATAAGGAAGTAAACCTCTATAGAAAATTGTTTAGATTCACTTGAAGATTTGAAAATTCCACAAATCTATTTTCTCAAGATAAAAAACAATTATGACAAGTGAAAAGCTAGAACAGAGTTACTTGCTTCACCCTTTCTAGGTCTACAATCTCATCTATGAAATTTCCGGAGTCTGGGGATTCATAATCCTTACTCCACAGCATAATTGGTGTTCTCCACCTAGCGCTATAATAGGTCAACTGGGCTTCCAAGCCTAAAAGAGCTGATCTGAAAACCAGCCAATTCCAGATTCAGGTACCTCGGACTGGCACCTTGACACATAGCTTGAAATGCATAAAGAAAGAGAAATTTAAGACGGTAAGCTTTCAGGAACTTGAAGCTATAATCTGTTACACAGAAAACATCCATAACCGCATTCCTGTGGTAGGCCCAGCTAGATTCTGAAAAAGATACATGGGTTAGAAGAAGACAATATGCATATGGCCCAAGTCCATCCCAGTGCTTGCGCAAACATGCATGGCATATTTTTGTTGGTAGTTGGATCTGACCTATGCTTAGCCTTTTCATGTCCCCAAGAAGTTAAGAATGGGGGTTGTGAGTGCAGGAACTGTCTCCTAAAGCTAATTGCCAATGCATGAACTTCAAAGAGGGTAGTCGCAGCAACTGGATTATTGGAATGGCGGTAGGTGGGCAAGTAAGTAGATTTTTATGCTTTTCCAAATCATTTATCCAAACAACTAAGGAGAGTGCAGGGTGAAAAACATAATGTCAGTGAAAAGCTAATTAAAAAATGAACAAAAATATGAGTAGATCAAATGAAAAGAGAGAGATCAGGAACTTTTTTTCATTTTTTTTGGGGCGGGGGGTGGGGGGGGGGAGGATTTTACGAAATCTTGATTTTATAAGCTAATGTTTTCTAAGAAAATACTGATTGTTAATTATGATGACAAAAACAGCTTCTTAAAAATAGCTTTAGTTTAAATTGTCCGTCCTTTAGCATTTCACTTTCATTCTGGCAATACAAAGAGGGATGCAATTTCCCCTAATACAACTATCATCCTTCCACTTCTTAGTCTACAAGCAATTTGGAGAGTGTTCCTTAGTTGCAGGAGCTTTACCAGCATAAACAGTCACGTATATTTTTACTACCTACAGGTTATGCTTTTAGATTTGAATCTTGTCAATAGTTGTCCTGGCAAGGAAGTAGGCGTCAACTTAGAGTGGTTAATGACAGGATGACAATCAGTCATGAAATACATTGACAAATCAAGTAATTAACAGTAGAGGTATGAAAGTGCTGCGATCTTATATTTGTTCAGGTGGAAATTTGGATATATTGGTCAGGCATGCAGATCTGGGTATTGCAACTTAAAATAGGAATACAAAATTGAAAATCCAGCTACTAAAAGCATATTTCTACAGTCATATAAGCTCTTCTACATCTGCACGTATTTACTTATGTTCATTATGAAGATATCTATAATGCACAGGACATTAGCTTTGGCAATAATCACTTTCCCATTTCATCTATTCTCATAATCCGTGGCTAGCTATGTCAACCCTTTACATGCCATTGTATTAGTAGCATGCTCTAATTTCAATGAAACTCATTCCAAATGATACACAAGGCTTTTGAAACACAATATTGCAGGAAAAAGAAAAAGGAACCATGAGGGTTATACACTGACATAGATATACAACGAAAAGAAAGTCAGCAGCACATAAATACTGAATGCAAAGATGTAGTTTCCCTCACAATAAGCCAGCGATGGAAGTTAATTAAAGCTTACCTCCAGGTATCTTCGTGAATATAGGTACAAATATTACACTAGCTAGTAGTAACCATAACATGTCTAAGAGGGATGCCTCCTCTTCATTTATCTGAGAAAATTGGAAAAACAATAATCAGAAAACACCATACCAGCATAGGCGCGCCTCTTATTCTACTTAACATTCCCAATTAAGATATAATAAAAAAATTTGGTGAATATTGACAAAAATAATAATGCAAAAACCTCTTGATGGGGTAACTGCGCAATGAGTTTCTTCAATCTTCTAGGAAACCTCCGTAACTCTCGAACCACAGGCCTTGCAGTTGAAGTAACTTCTTCAATGCTGGGAATTATATCAGATTGCTGAAGCAACTGAGTATTCTTTTCTCCTCGGTTGTTCAGAAAAACAGCCCTGTGAGACCAATCAAAGAGAAAGTAACATGTGCTTATGAGAAACTAAAACCTCACATGATGGCACTGCAATAGATCAATTGAATTATCAACTTGCTAAAAGTTGCAGGCTTGCAGCACATCAAAGAGAACAATGGGAGGGCAAGAGAAAATCACAGGTGGACTTAACTTCGCAGTTGTTGACTCCTGACTGCACCAAGCTGTAATAGTTGGAATTCAATTCCTTATTTGCAAGCAGCAAGTGACTCAAATAAAGTGTTGAATTTTTCCCCACATGTGATCCGTTGATTTGTATTTATATGTGATGATATGAAAATCCACTCAGTATGAATTGAATTAGGTATGAAATAAAATTTGCAAATTAAATTCCCACCATCTAACAAGAAGTTTTGAATAAAAAGCTCCCTGACAAAGGAGATAGATTCTGGACAAGCTTTTTTATATTGAGAGATAGTAAAATGTAAGTTTACATTTTATCAGTTTTCGGAATTTGTTTATGGAGAAAAAAAGGGAATTAATGGATGAAAATTAAAGTATAAATAAGCAATGAAGAGCGAATGAATTGAGAATTAAAAAAAGTTAGTATAAGAAAGTTTATATGTCAGTATATTCTGCAGGTATTGTCATTAATGGCAGCTAGAGATTATTTTTATTACTTGCGATTAATCTTAAATCAAGAAGAAAGCATAGATTCTACGATGGAGCACAGATATGATACGATGCCGACATGAAGATATTGGAAAATTCTTAAATGTATGTTACAGGGACATGAGTTACACATGACGCATTCATAATATGTAATACACAATACATACAGACACATATACATAAAACAACACCCAAAAACACACAGTGCTTTGAACTAGAACTTCCTTAAATGTAGAAAGAAATAAACAAAATAAAATCTTAATATTTAATAATTAATAAACAAACACGTGTGTGTGTGAGAGAGAGGGGGGGAGGGGGGGAGGGGGGCGGATACAAGCCCTTGACATGTTTGGGAGGTGCTTCAATTGCATTTAGATAGTGTTCTTGAGATGTTTATTTATAAAAGGCATGGCTCTATGTTTCTGACACACGATATTTTGTTCTTTTAAAGACAACTTAGCTCCAAATGTCCAAGGCGGGTGAAGATCATCCACATAAAATAAGATGATAAATCTAGACCAATGTGATGTATGATGCACATGAAGTTGAAAGGGTGGATTATAGAAGTGCAGTAACCAGCCTTGATTTATAAATCCGAAAGTTGGGCAACTGACAAGAAGTGTGCCTTAAGATGAGTGGCATCTAAATGGGAAGGTTGAGATAGGTTAATGCAATGATCTGGATTATCATAACTTCTGAGCTGGTCACGGTAACCCACTGCTGAAGGGGAAAGTACGATACTTCAATCACCGACTTAATGAAAATTCAGCTGTCTCTTTGTTTTTAAAAAAAGAACTTAATGATAGAATAAAAATGAGCATGCCTTGAGGCAGATTCTATGGGAGAATCACTTTGAGATGGTTTGGACAAGTGCAATAGAGAGACAGATGAGTATGCTGATTTAAAAAAACAAGTGCACTAATTAGGAGTAACACAATCATGGTTGAAGGGATGGTTCCTTGTAGAGGTAGCAGAAAGTGAGAAAACAAACTTAGACTGAGGCATGGAATGGATCGGTTTTAAAAAATGTAACACCCTAGCACGATCATATTTTATCTAATGATATTAAATTAGGGTTTGTTTTTGCTGTTTGGATGGGTACCCGTAATTATCATAATGATACCCGACCTACTTTCATAGAAAACTATTTTATTTATTATTAGTGTTTAATATTTTATTATGATAGAATATAATTGGTTTTCTAGTTTTTAGATAGATGATTATTAGCAATTTAATATTTGTTGGCTAATCTAACAATATCTTATTTTATTTGCATAATTTAGTTTGTGTAACATTAGATAGGTAACCACATATATTTTTTTGTATGATAATTTCAGTTAAAAGGGATATGTTTAGATATTAGCAAATCCTGTTAAAATCTCTTTAAATCTTTTAACAAACAATTCTAAGGAGTTGATGAAATATTATTATAGTTATATAAACAAATCTTTCGCTATTTCCTTTAAATGGGAATCGAGCCCCAAATCTCTCTCCCAACATCTCTTTTTCTCTCTTCAACAATATTATCTCCCCTCAACAACTTAACAAACACATCACTAAATTCCAACACCTATATGTTTATTCATATATTTACCTCTCTCTCTCCTCCATCACAATATCTTCTCCTTCTTTCTCAACACATCCCGCAACCTTCTACTCATCGCAACACCCTCGACCCTATCACCTCATTGCCATCAATGATTCCTTCCTCATACGCGCCGCGGTGAACCCTCACCTCCTTCGAGCTTGTGGCCACCCTCACCGTCGCCTCCAAAACCCATTGCATCGCCCTCATCATCTTCACTGCCATCTCCCTCGCATCCTCAACCTCGCCTTCGCCTCCAAAACCCATTGCATCGACCTCATCATCTTCACTGTCATCTCCCTCGCATCCTCAACCTCGCCTTCGCCTTCGCCTTCGAACCCATGAACTCTCGCCTCCGCCTCCAAAGCAACTCATCGCCTCCAAAGCAACTCATCGCCCTAGCCCTCGCTGCAACCCATGCATCAAACCGAGCACCCACCTCGTTCTCCTCCTTCCGTGACCGCATCGCCCTCATCTTCACCACCGCCTCCACTACCGGTTGCCGTCATCTTCATCTTCTTCTTCTTCTTCTTCTCCATGCTCATGCTCTCGCCTCCCTCACCGATCACCATCGCCATCTTCAGCATCGTCGCCACCACTTTCATCGTCTTCGGCGACACCGCAGAGCAGGAACCGTCATCGTCTTCACCGTCGCAGAACCTTCCTCCAGCCGTCGATCTCGTCGGCGTCGTCATCATCGTCATCAACAGCAACCGCAACAGCAGCTCAACGACAACTTCAACCTCCGACTTCGACAGCCAATTCGCCGCCGTTCCGGGCCATAAACCAAGGCTCTAAGGATTGGCCTGAGTTCGCGTGTGCGAGACGATCGTTTCTATGTCTTCGGATCTCCGTTCCAACAATGTTCGATTTTGCGCTCATAGTGTTAGACAAAATGCCCCAATGGAAATTTTCGGTCGTTTCTCACGTTCTTGCAGCGTGCCACGCAACAGTGGATCCCAAGACAAGTATTTTTAAATACTTGTTACATACTAGTTACGGCCGGATCATATCTGGCGTAACAATATTATTATTATTATTAATGTCGTATAATTAAATTGATCCCAAACCTGTTTAATGAAATATCAAGCTCTAATCTAGTTTCCGTCGTATTGTTTTCCGTGATCGATCGAGGCAAGTTTGACTTGCTACATGCTATAATTACTATATACCTACATATATTTTCGTAATACTATTCTATCATTTTATGCAATTATCTTATTTATCATTTCATGTCGTTAACTATTTAATAACTAAGACTTAAATTTAATAAGTAAAATATAATAAAGATATTTAATTTATATTATTTAATGATAATCGTGACAAGATACTATTTTAAATACGGTTATACTAAATCCATGAAAACATAATAATTGATACAATTATATCAGTTAATGCTTATCTTGATATTATTATGACTATCATTGGATTCTATACATCATGACTTATTGTTTTATGTGAATGAGATATACCCTCTTACATGACCGATACATCACTCTTAACATGCATGTACACTTATTCATGACTTGTACCATACCATCATGTTACTGTTATCATGCTAGTACCTATTTGCCGTAATATTTATCAATACCAACAATCCTGACTTGATTGACTTAACATGTGGTCCTGATGGACGTATTCCCGTTGTCCCGATAGACGTATCTTGTATATATTTGTTTCTATGTTGATATTAGGTAGATATTATTTTTATACCTGACATGAATATAAAACTTAGGGAAATGGGAAAATCAAGAATGTAACTGAATTGTAACTCAAGAGGGTATTACTTACATCCGTGATTCCGGAGGATAACGGAATAATCATTCTTGATTCATACATTTTCCGTAGTCTCGGATGGTAACGAGATATATCTTGCGTCCGTGGTCCCGGGAGCCAATGGGATATATACTGTTGAGTTACATGTATGATTATATTAATTGGTTTCAAATACCTGTAGGATAGATAACTTTGCGATATGGACCCATAAGATACACGTGATATGATTGCCTCATGATATCTTGCTTGTTACATCACATGTTACTGATATTGCTTGTTTATACTCATGACATCTTGCACATGACATACTATATCGTATACTGCTTATACTATTATTATGATATCTATGACACACTGACGTCTGGATTTTGCATGGCCCAAATCTTTGACCTCAGCATATGAGGATCATGAGTGCTTTGACAGTATTGCCGACCAGTGAAAATCATCCCACTGATCTAATTCTTATTGATGGTCTAGGTATTCTTTATTTCATTTGTTCTTTATTGCTTCCGCTACTGTTTTCTGTTATCGTTTCTTGTGGATGTTGGACATGTTTAGAGATAGATGTTTACATTTTTGTTCTTGATTACTGATTGACAGTCTTAATGTGACTATTGAAGGATGTTTTCTTACCGTAAGTGGTATGGTTGGTTTTGTTACATTTCCGTATTTATGTATTTTGGGAAGCGGGACGTGACAAAAAACGAAATGAATATTGCTAATTTAAACATAAGAAGTGCATGTTCTCGTATCTAAGAGGAAAAATAATCCACATAGCGAACCCCAGAAGTTTGGGGAAAAAGCTATAATGTTGCAAATATTATCAAAGTTATGATAGGTGCACAATGCTTGGTGTAATTAGTTTTTCGTGTCAGCTAACAATTATAACATTGTCGAGTTACAAATTAATATAAACACCAAAACTTAGGTAAGTTAGGGTGCACATAATGAAATGTGGATAGAAACTACCAATGCCTACAACAGTTACCATCAATGGTTCTGAACCTATATCCAATACGAAGAAAACTCAGGTGACGGCAACATCATGTGTTCAAACAAAATGGGCTTAAACTGCATAAAAATACCTCCAACTTTTCAACTTTTTGCGATAAATACCTTAAACTATGTAAATTAGAGATAAATCTCTAAACTATTCTTTTGGCATTTAACTACCCTATGGTGTTAGCAGGCGTTCCATAACCATAATGCCCTGAAGCTAATTGCAATAGGTTTTACCTACCTTCACACCTAAATACCTGATTACCATAAGATAATTTTAAAAAAACCAAAATTTCATACTTTCCCCAAACCCTATAGTGTCCTAATCCTAAATTGAAGATGGGCATCATCAAGCTAGCATCTCTTAACCCTAAATCGAAAATGAGTATCACCAAGCTAGCATCTTCTAGCTATAAATCAAAGATGAGAACCCAAAAAGTCCTCTTTCCCCCTCTCTATCTTAGAGAAAGAGATGAGCCCATTTGCTTTCACTTCTCCATCACCCCCAAACCCATCAGTGATTTGTCAAATCCATATTAATCAGCAAAGGATGCTTGAGTAATAGATATTTAAAAACATTAGCTGGGGATAAAATGGGAAGAACATGTAAAAATTTGATGACATAGCATTTTAGTTAACGTTTGCAAATGACCGATAACGTCAGGGTATATTCCTAAAGTCGGGGATTATAGTTCAAGGGAGTTCTCACTAATTAAATTAGTTTGAGGTATTTAGCACAAAAATCATGATAGTTTGAGGTATTTTTATGCATTTTAGCCAACAAAAAAAACAGGCATTTTTATTGATACATAATGCACAGAGCTAAATTTATGATACAATGATATTGTAGCCCAAAAAAAGGTCTAAGACGAACCCAATAAGAGTCACAACCAAGTGTGATAATGATGGTTTTGAGTCTTTTGACCGCATAGACCACACAACTGCTTAAAAGGGGCCTGAAGTCTCCTGATTTAAATTAACGCTGACAGATAATAGCTTCACAAGTATAGCAATATCTTATAACCATATCAACAAAAAGTATAAAGAGTATATATGAACCAATGGAAAAAAGAAAGCAGTACTCTAACTCACCCCATTCCAATAAGCAAAGCTCCGAGAATCAGTTTGGGGGCTTGCATCCTAGCAGAAGTAACAAGCCCTTGGAACACTGCGGGCGGAGTAAACTCTTCACCGTCTAAAGAGAAGAACGACGCAGAGAAAAAGCGAGATGATTTCTTCAGTGATTGTTTGGGGGCATCCTGCTTCTTTTGCTGATATACATTCTTCGACTTGTCCACTTCAACCTCATCTTCTTTGTCGGAACCCAACTTTCCATTCTCCTGATCATGCATGTCAAACGGCTTGGCATCTTCATCAGTTTTCCCAACAGCATCAGCACTCAACAAATTATCACTTGCTAGAACCTCTCCATTCTTCCCAATACTAGCATCATCCACATTGCCAAAGCTCTCCTCTTCTGCAGAAGTAGACCCCACATCATTTTTCTCTTCTTGCAAAGATGGTACTTGTTGGTCCGCAGCGTCAGTAGACAAAACATCCTTCTCTGCTTTTTGAACTGCCAACTCGGCATCATTAACACGCTGTGTAGCCTCTAGCTCATAAGCCACCGCTTGTTCTGCCAAAAGCATTATATTTGCCACATCCTCTTCTGCCTTCAAAGCATCTAACTGAACTTTTTCAGCGACCTTATTCAACCTATCAACTTCCTTCTGTGCTTCTACTTTCTTAGCCTGTATCCTTCTTAACTCCGACTCGGCATTTTCCAAGCTAGCCTTACATTCCCTAATTTCCTCTTGTGCAAACAAAATGTCAACTTCCCCGTCACTATTCATAGAAGATTCAGCCAGCTCAATAGCCTCTTTTGCTAACTGTAACCTGGCTTCCGCCATGGAAAGGGCCATGGTAGCCGTTTGCACCGCTTCTTTTGCGGGGGCTTCTTCTTCGATAATATCCTGTATGGTAGAAACAGCTGCGGTTACATCTCTCCAAGCATTTTCCGCCTCATCTTTCAAAGCAATCGCCGACTCTGATATCCTCTGAGCCTTTTCCTCAAACATCGTGCTATTAAGCCGAGCAACTTCCAATTCTTTAAGAGCCTTCTGAAGCAACTCCCTCAAATCCTCCAATTTATAGGCAACCTTCTCCTCCTCCACCGAGCCATTCGATTCAACATCAGAACTCATCGCACTCTCACTAATTTCCACATCCTGATTGCTACCGTCAACAAAAGCTAACGAATCATTCGGTTGACATCTAGTCCGAAACTTGCAAAAACCGCCAATTAATGGACTCCGCTGCTTCGGCGGCAGAAACAAGCTACTATACTCACCATTCCTCCTCCTCCTAAAAGAACAAGACCTGTAGGAAAGCCTAGAATCTCCAACCAAGCTCAAACTCTTCCCTCTAAACCTAATTCCGTGACACGAAACCCCCGATCGATGAAAACTAAAAGCCAGATCCATCAACTCGCTTTTCTAATGAAAAAACACCAAATTTCCAACCATTTATCCAACAAGAACCAAATCAAAAAGCCAATAACTCCGTTTTTCTACCTAAAACAAAAGCAAAACATATAATAAACCAAGCAACTACTCGATTATTCACTACAGAACTCGAACGCAGCCGATTTGAAACGAAATGGATGCAAACTTGAAATCGAAGCAGAAAATTAATCGATTGAACTCAACAGAGAGTGAGAGATTACCGATGAGATGAGATTGATCGTTGTTCGAATCGAAGAAATCGAAGGAGCGATGCTGAGCGGAGAAATCGAAGAAATAGCACGAGCTTTTTTTATTTGTTTGTTTTTTAATCGTTTTTTGTCTGGAAAAAATTATTGAGAAATAAAACAGCGCAATGGGAAGAAAAGATCTTACAGGCCGCGAGTGAGCTCCTGTTTGTGGCATTAAGCGAGTTAACCCCTTGAAGTAGATTTATTTAGAGAAACTTTCGGGAAAATTCAATTAAGGGAAAAAGAGCATATTCTTTTATGCCCAGAAGTAAAAGATGCAGCAAATATTCCTCTGGCCACATAAAAATCTACTACAAGGATATGATGAATTATTTGCGTGTGTTTTGTAACTATATTTCTCCTTTAATTAAAAAAATTACGAAGAACATTATAGCATAATGACAGAGGAGTTTGATTATACTCAACAAGTTGTCATGTACATTTTTATTTTATGAAACTATTTAGGCCAAATGGCTTTAAAATATCTAAAGTTTGCTCACCTTATCAAATAAATGCCTAAAGTTCGATATCAAGACATAAAAATACCCATAGTTTCATTTCGGCGTTTTGATGACTAATACCGTTAGGATGCCCTTGGTAGGGGACAGTCCTAGATTCCCATGAAATATTCATGGGAATATTGTATTACCGTGATAATCAAATGACCATCCACCACACAATTCCCTCCAAAACAGATGTATATCCTAAATTACCATGAAATATGCTTACATAACAAACGTGTATCATGACCATCCGCCACCCACCGTCGGCCTTCGCTGGTCTGAAGTTTGCCGCCGGCCTTCTTCACCCCTCGACATCGGTCGGACATTCGCCATCGGCCTTTCTCGCCGACCACCGCCCGCCGGCGGCCTCCCTCGCCGCCCGCCGGCCTTTCACCACCGGCCTCCCTCGGCCTCTTCGTCCGTTCGTCGGACGTTCACAGCTAGCTAATCGAAAATTCGCCGTCGGCCGTCTTCCAGCCAGAAGTTTGCCACCCGCCACCGGTCGTCTGCCGCAGTCCGTCATCCTCGCCGCTATTGTTCGCTGCTGGCCGTACCTCTCATCGTCCTTCGCCGATCATCGGTTGCATACATATATTACCGTGGATGATTAAAATGTACCAAGCACTGTAATGCAAGATATCTTGGAATTGAATGCCCAGTTATCACGTTCCCTAATATGAAGATCTCCAATAATCCTCCATTCCATGCACCAAGCACAACTTTAGAATATTTTGTTTGAGATTCTCATATTAAATTTATCAGAAGTTTTTGCTCCCAAATAGTTTAAAGTTGCGGTTAATGGGGTCGAGAGAGTAAAAACACCTTTATGCTTCGGATGTTAATGGTGTTGGTCACCATAATGCCAAAATGAAACCATGGGTATTTACGTGTCCAGTTTTAAAGTTTAAGTATTTATTTGAGGTAAAAAAAAAATCTTCATTTCGCCAATTATCCATCACATATATGTAATGTTAATATTAAATCTTTTCAATTAATTATCGTTATGGGGTTTTATATCCATGCAATATTCATTTTATAAAGAATTTGCTAAAAATAAATATATAATAAGATATGGGTTTTATCTCCACATTAATTCCTTTTCTATTATTTATGAAGTATCAGGCTTGTCATCTCTGTCATATACTAGCTGATTGATACCATTATTTTTCTTAAATAAAGAAAGGGGTTCAAATTAGGGTAATAAGCCCTATTCTCTCCATCAATGGAGCCAATGAACGCATTTTCAGTGCAATGAAGGAAGGCTTCTTTCGATACTACCGACAAAATTTAGAGACGGCTTTTACTACTGACTAGTCCTTGGTTTATCGAGATTTGGACTTGATCCTTCACATATATATTCAGCCGCCGTTGGTCTTCATAATCTACTAAGATAGCGCTTAGCAAATGTAATTTGGAATTTGTTATCCCACTACAAAACCGATGCAGACAAATCATGGGTTACACGTCTACAAAACGAGATCACTGGTTTGATTTCAGATTGCATCCAAAGAGAAGGACAAAACAAGAATGGTGAGTTTTCTAAAAGTAGAAAATTCAAGGTCCTTTAGTGGCAATATAGTAGCAAAAAATCACCAAAATGAAACAGCAAACAATATATGTATAAATGTGCCGCATTCAAAACACAACTTTCTATCAAAATAAACACATAACTGAGCTCCCCATCATTTTGACAATACATTTTATTATTGAATTGTATAGTTCCTCGTGAGAAAAAGACAGCATAATGTCACAAAAGTATCACGAGGCAGATGGATCCAGTTTCTTCAGCGCCTTCCAGATGCGACAGATTCAGCATTAAACAAGTAGCGGACTCGAGAAAGAACAGAGTCGTGTGTGGGGTCATATGGATGATCCTTTGATGGAATCTCCAGGATCGCAGGTACGGGTTTGTTGTAGCTATCCACCAGAAACCGTATCATATTTGCAACCTGAAGGAGAGGGATCAAATAGTTATATAAAGTTTGAAGAAATTACAATGCTTGCAGCGATAATTTTGGCGGACCTTTTTATTCCAAGCATAGGATCATCGATATCGCAAACTCTGGAACTTTTGTGCTGTTTAGAGTTGATTTTGTGTGATTTTACTACTTTTGGTCAATAAGCAGGGGGCTGTTGGCGCTAACAAATTGCTTGAGTGGGTAAAAGTTCTCTATATAGGGTAAACTACAGGGGCGTTTTATGCAATTAACACTATACAATCATATTCAACTTGAAGACAAAGATAGATATGTAGATGAGCCCCAAAAAAAAATGAGAATGATTTTTGTTAGTTTCTTACTCCAAGCCACAACAAGATAATAGAGCTAAATAGTCACAAATAGAAGTGACCTTGGTCCTTAGGCTTCATGACAGATTCAACAAGTTCTACCAACAGAATTCATGATAGATTGAAGTTTTGTTTCTAGGACCTATATCCCCTACATTTTTACTTTTTGGAAAAAAAAAGATTCTTTGTGTTTGCATAATCTAAAAAATATTGTTGGGAAAATTATTACCTATTTTGTAACCTTGGGCTTTGTTTTTTTAACTTTCATAGCAAAACTAGAACCGAATCGGTGTGAGTTTTAACTATACCAAGTCCAAAAGCATGCCGGTATTATTATTGTTGTTGTTGTGTATAAGACCTTTAAGGTCCTCTAAAGCTTCCACTGAGGTTAAAAACTTGGACGTCTCTCAGCTCCGAGTGTTTCTCTACCAGTCCACAAAGATACCTGTATCGGAGGGAAACTTCTCCTAGAAGTTGGGTTTGGCAAACAGTACGTATATAGAGTGTTTAAATTTTTTTGTAATATTGCAGAAGCCATCTAGGTTGGTATCCAAGGATTTCAATGTAATGTTTTATTACATATGAAATATTGCACTACTTAGACATCCAAGTAGTATTCGGATTGATTGTTTTCCTAAATAAAATGCATTTCAAACGAGGTATCTAGAAAGGAATCAAATATCGGTCATATTGGCCAATACCGGCCGATATATCGTTTGGGACCCCAAGCGATATGATAAAACTGATATAATATCGTCCGATATGACAATATCCATTATATGACGCATCTCTCTGATATGTTTCTACTATCCGATATTAAAACCTTGATCTAAATTAGTTTTCTATTCAGTCTATGTCTATCAAAGACGGTAGTTTGGTATGCTTAGATAAGTAAAAATCACCTTTTACGGTAAATCCATAATCCCACATGATTAAAAGGGCTTGTTGTTGTTGTTGTAAAGATTTTTGAAGTGTGCACATTATTAAACTATTGCAGGCAGAACTTCTCTACAGCGAATGCATTTTTAATTCTTTATATCTTAGGCTAATAAAATTGATATTGACCAAAGGGAAAGAAACAAGATGATAAAAACACAAGTAAAATATCCTTTAGTTTGCATTTTTCCCATTTCAAAGTTTGTAAACAATCTAGCGACTTTCAGATACAATAACTCATGAAGAAACCACATCATGGTTCATCTCATAATAATTTGTCTCTTCCGTTAGACAGTTGCATTGATTCTTCTGTGTGATCTTCAATGCATACGGATGTAATATTTCCTCTATCTGATGAATGCAGTAATTTTATTAGGCGAACAGGATGTATTACCTATAATTTTCATTGCATGAAGTAATGGTGGTTCTACTAGTTTTAACTTCGAAATATAATCTCTCGACTTTTCGAGTATAAACAGGTGTCAGAAAATCAGAGAGACGTTACAAGAAGAATTAACAAAATACTTACATATTGACTAATCAGCACAATCGCAATATCGTCCTTGGATGTGAACTCTTTAAATGCATCCTCAATTGCTTTCACAGTTGTTTCTGGAATAGACAAAATTGGTCATTACTGATAATCGCAAAACATTTATTTCATTAAAAGTAAGAAAAGAACTTTTTTCCTATCAACTATCTACACATTCTTGCAAACGCTAAATAAACACATTTGAAAAAAGGATTAAATTGATAGAGCTTGGTTTGGTAGTATAGAATGCCCAAAAACAAACTTTATTGTCAATATTTAAAAAAAAATTAAAATGAATAAACACACAGAATGATGATTTGAAGCAAAACTAACAGCATATTGTGACAGGTTTATTGATAATAAATGCAAGTGCCATCATCAGAAAAGAAAATATTCAAGATGCCAACTTTATAAGAACACACCAAATAATAAACCATCAAAATGCACAATTTGATCCACTAACAAGCCATCAGTTTTTGTCCAATTCATTAGCCATAAAATAGCTTCTGGCGGTAGGACGAGAGATATGAGTAAGCATGTATGTGTATCAATTAAATGGCACTTATGCACCAACACTTTTTTATGTCTTAAACGTGTATATGGAGACAAGAATTATCCCAATGAGAAAACAATTATGCACGAAGAAAAAGCCCAAAAGTTGAAAGGAGCTCTTAAAATCAATCCAAATGAAACATATTATATGCTCTGTTGTAAGCTTATTTGAAAGAACATTAATTTGCCTGTGCATATACTTTTGCATCTCAAATCAAATGAAATTGAAGAAGGTACAAAGTAAATGATCCTGGTCATGTCAGTTTTGCTATTTACAACAAAACTTATTGAGCACCTCAAGATCTATAACCTGATCCAAACATTAATAAATGAACTTTGCGGTCATTAGAGGTAAGAAATTCAGTAACAATGATGATTAAATATTATGTTCATTAAGTTTCAATGCAAAATAAGATGGAACCACAAAATGAGTAGAAATGGATAACTTAATGACGGGGTAATTTGACTAATGGTTGACAAAGAGGAAATATGGAACAAAGGATTCCCCCCACCCTTCAAAAAAGAGGAAAGAAAAAACATAAATAATCAAACAAAATAAATAATAATTAAAGAGCTGCCGACACACACACACACACACACAGAGGGTGAGAGCAAATAAAAGAAAGAAGAACCAATAACCAACCAATAACATATTTTTTCCAAACCGTTTCTTTTCATTTATAATCCGCTCATTAAGTTTATGAGAGGAATACAGAAGAAATGTGTGAATGCATTGGAGAGAAATTAAGGAAAAAACGTTCTATAGCTTGGAGAAAAAGGTCCCAGAAAAGCCGAGTACACATGACATAACTAACAACAAGAAGAAGAAGAAGAAAAATGTAACTTGACAGAGTTGTGTTTGATTATCTTTTTTGACTCAAGAGTTGCAGACAATATCATCTAAGGTTGATTCTAGATATGGGATTTGTAGGACATGAATGCACCCAGGTGCTCATTGTTCCTTTATTGGGCCCAGTAAAGTAACAATCAATCAAATACAGCAGTGCAGCGCATAATACTCAAGTTTCCTTACCACTAGACAACAACTAAACTTGATCCTCCATCAAGGAATTTGCCCAAGCTTGCCAGTCTCAACACATGGTAGTTTTTGGGTCCAAATAATACGGTCAAAAATTGGACTTAGCAGGCCACATATATTTATCTCTTCAACCATCAAATGCCTTAGCATTTTCATGTTTTCGAAACCACAAATCAAAGGTCTGGAATAATCTTCCGAAGTGAAAATGCCGTACTTTTGCATAGCTAAGGGATACTTTTTGCTTGCATTCCTGTTTTTAAAGCAGTCATGTTCCAGTCTATGTTGTAACTTTTCCTCACACTAGTTATGGGTAAATTCAGCCAAGCAATTTTACTAGTGTTACTTTCTTCATTGCATTACAATGAGATACACACAATCTATAAACACCTAGAACTTCTTTGTATTTGACTTTAAATATGCCAACTATATTTTTATTTTTGACTAAAAAAGGTATTGGAACTCTATTAAATTGGAAGCATCCAGACCCTTTTTAATGGGCAAAACGGAGAAAGAAAAATATCGATGTCCTTCAAAAGCACAATATAACACATGCAGTTTGGGATATCAGCAAATAGTCAGTTACTTTATAGATGTAAAATGAGTAATTTGAGGTCATACTGTTATATATAGTAGGCAAAAACAAACTGTACTGGCACTAATTTGGTACCAAGTTTCAAATTTCTCATATATTATATTAAAAAAAGCAACAATTGCACAGGGTATGTTTGCCGCTTCACGTTATCATATGCATAAATAAGTGCACGAATTTCATATAGGTATATTTCTTGGAGGTCTGGTTTTTGTTTGTATACTTTTGGAAAACAAATAAAATATATAAGAATAATACCTAAAGAGTCAGACTCAGAACACTTGCATGATAATAGTCGTTATGAATAATAGATCAACAAGGTAAAAACAGCAGTTAAAGCTAATAAATAATAAAGCACGTGAATTTACTCGAGTCCACAATAAGGTAATTTGTCTTCCGCCTCAGATCAACATTGCCAACTCCAGCCAACAAAAATCCAGTCACGGTGTCCTAAAATAGACCATAGGCAATCTGTCAGATTTTATGTTTGCATTAAGATGCATGAGCAAACTGCTTAAAATAAAAGCAAAAGAAGTTGCATCTTTGTTAAAGGGGCAGTGCATAACGTGTAAGTAAGTTTGATTGTTGCTGATTGGTGAAGAAAGATTGATCATGTTCCGGAATAACTACTTTAGCTCAACATTTATTTTCGTTACTTATTACACTATTACTGAACTAATTACCGTCACATGAAATATTAAGTTATTAACCATTTACTCTTTTCCAATTTCATGCATGTAATCAACATTAACCAATTATGCCTATTCCTAATCCAAAATATAATGTAACGACATAGGGATCCATATAGGAACGTAGTATCCATTTGCATAGCCCTTCTCATAATAAGAATGTACATAACCCTATTTCGGTCTTATCCAGTTGGAATGAACTTATAATCTGATCCTCGGGTCAATTCCATGATTACATGTTCATAATCCAGCCCATTTTGAGCAGCACATATCAACCAATTCTTTTATTTTAGCTGAACTGAAAGATAGGCCTAGAAGCTAAGAGAGGGTATCTCGAACAATTGCAAGAATTGGGTACAATTCCAACTAGTTTAAGTGGCATATAAATTATCATTCATTATTGCATGAAAGGCTAATTTAAGTAGGCCGTCTTCACTTGAAGTCACGTCGGCATTCCTTAATTAATCCACACCTCAGCTCAAACTAGGTACACTCTTTTCACTCTCGCACTTTGTTTGGACCTCTTAGACCCTGTTAGGATATGGAGTTATGAAAATTGGAGCTTATTTTTAATGAAGGTAGAGGGTATGCATACTCTAGTTTGCAAGACCCCAACTCCATTTTAAAAACTAAACTTTCATGGGTATTTAGCTGTAGGGTTTTCTAAGCTCCTAAATGTTGTATCAGGGTTATCAGATAACTTCGGTCGGATTTAAACTCCGGTTATCTGGTTATCTTAACTCTGGAGTTAGCCAAACGGAGTTTTCCGAAAATATGGCATAGTTAGAATTTTGGAGTTATGTTTAGATAACATTATGAAACTCCGGTTATCTAAACTTAACTCCGACAGGGACTTGGGTACTCTTCAACAATTTGCATTTTTTATGTTATACGAAAAATCGACTGGGCAGCTAGAATTGATAATATAAAACGCATGCTCTTCCAAAAAAATTAGATGCATACAACGAAACAGCGGAAAAAATTAAAGTAGATTTTTACCTCATCAGCAATCATAGCTATCAGGGCTGAGCTTTTCGTAGGGATCTGAGCTCTTCCAGCCATTATCGCTTAACAATACCTTTCTAATTAAAAAGAGGACATCATCAAATTACTAATCAGCTGCCAGAAATTTTCCCTAAACTATCGAATTGAAGTTGCTGTCAAATTAAATTTTCCAGCATTTAAAAAAGAGTATCGAACAGAATGCTTCGAAATCAAACAAATAACAACAAATTACGGAAAATAAAATAAAAAAAGTTTGAGAATTGGAACGGGCCTTTGGGAGGAGAAAGATTTTAGGGTCTTTAGTTTTGGGGGGTTTTCTTTTCGTTTTCAGGGCAACGAGATGCAGAGGTGAGCGAGAGTAAAGATTCGTGAGATTTAACGGGTCGGGTTCGAGATAGTGGATAGGGTCTCAGTGTCAAAAGTGTGAGCATGTGGAATATTTTAAGCAATAAATATGATGGAAAAATGACGAGTGCGGCTTTTTTTCTAAACAAAAAAAAACCGAACGAATATTGCCACTTGTATTTCGAATTTTGTTATTTTGGGAAAAGGTGATAGCTATTGTTGGAATTTCAATGAGCATGATATATATTTTTTTTTAATTTCAGGTGGGTCTGCTGCAACCCAAGAAAATCAATTTATTTTACATAATTTATCAAAACAAGACCAGACAGTAAAAATATAAAAGATAACAAGTCGACTGATTTGTAAAGAACAAAATTTTTGAAAAGGAAAGGTCTTCCTATCAAAATTGATTGACAACTTAATTTTTTCTACTTCTTAGGAATGCAAATACACACCTTTATCGAAGACACAAGTGATGTGTCATTTTGTCAAAATTCTTCTTTAAAAACTTTAAGAACAACATGAAAATTGAGATTAACAACTACTTTCATTTTGCCTCCCTTTCATGAACCACATAGTTTCTCTTTTTAATTACTCCTCCTGGAACCTAGTTTCCTCCTAATTTCAAATTGTTTTCACCTTTGTTTTCGCCTTGAAAAGGGCTGGAGACGGATTCAAAGTTCAGATAAAATAAATACCAACTATGATAAATTGAACATACACCAGAGAGGCAGACATCCCAATTATAAGGAGCTTAAAAACATGGTTATGGAAGCAACGATGGCTAATAAAATGCTTAAAACTGAGCACGCATAAAGATCAAAGAGGCAATACGGAATATCAGTCTTCGAATAAACAATTAAAGTTGCATATTTACTAAAACAACTAGAGTTACAAATACTACAACCCATAAATTGCATGAGTTAAAATCCCCCAACAATCTCGGCGAAAAATTGATTGTCAACGGATCTTCACAACTACAACAGGCAAAACTGCAACTTGGCCCTCAAATAGTTACAAAGGCTATTGAGCAGCCCAAACCATGGTATTATATGAAATCGTCGGTATAAACGTGCTGCAGAGCTTACCAAGTACTTAGGCGATCCAAGTAACATCATCATACAAAATTCAGGGATCAGCTTTTTTGTACAAATTTTTCAAGAACACAAAAACACTCTCGTTGGTGAATCATGCAAAATTAAACATAAATAATGATGCAACTGACACAGTTTTTCACGCCCTTTAAATTATTTACTCTTTCGGCTTCAGGCATCCCCTTTCCGACTATTGAGAGCAATTAATTTTCCAGGAATAACCGTCCATTTATAACATCACTGCAAAACTAACTTTGTTATCTTTGAATCGGCAGGTGCACCATCAACTTGATCAAAAGCTCTTTAGCATCAGCAACAAATATCTGGAAACAGAATTCCTACCTTTTTAGCATCAGGAATGCAAGCTCTCTTGCATCCCTCAATGATCTCATGAAATTGATGGGGTCAGCGTCACTGAGTGCATCTCTTATATGGGAGAGCACTTTGTGGAATGATTTAATCAATTCTCCATTTTGTTCATTTTCAATAAATGATGAGATAGGATGGCTACAAAAATTTCTCGGCACTTTTGGTTGTGCCAGTGTATCCAATATCATTTCCGGCACTCCATTGCCCGCTCGAGTACTCACGTCCGCTTCTAATTTCGAAGCCATAACAGCTGCTCTTGCTATGCAAGAAGAAGGCAGCTGTAAAACAAAATGCAAATAGTTAATAGACAATAGAAGAAGTGAAGAAGAAAATATGCAAATAGCTAACTGCTAATCTTTGATTGATGATGCAGATGCAGCTTGATTTCACAAGTGCACACTCATTCTTATGATAAGGTTTTTGTCATGTTGTTTAATTTCAACTTTAAATAGTTCCCTGCTCACATTCACCATGGAAATATAAAAAGTGAGACCCATATTGTATTTCTGCAAATCTTTCAAATCTTATCAAGGTGGATAAAAGAAGGCTCATGCCAGTACAATTTCACAGGATATCCTGTCCTAGAAATATACGGAAAAAATGGAATGCAACAAATCTAGAAATTATATTGTTCGGTATTAACTAACTGCATCAGAATTATTCGTACTCAAAAACACAGTTCAAATAGAATTTACACAACAGCAATACCCCAACAGTGTTGCACGTTATTATTCACACCACTTATATAAGACTAGTTTATTTAGTTCAATTTTACATTATTATGATGTTCATTACTCAGATCATAACTGCAGAACTGCTTATAACAGGATATAATAATTTACAAACTCCTGATTAAATTGTAAAATAAATTGTGATCTTTTAGACTTTTAACAATATTAGATAGTGGTTTGAACTACCTTCCTCAAGGGCCGACATGATTTGCCTTACTTTAAGCAGATATCCATATCATGATACATGTAATATATCTTTTTGTTTTCTGAAAATAAACAGTGAATATATTACACCTGACATCTAATATGTACAGGAATAAATGATGATAAATGTAATATATTGGTGCATGTAATATGTGTCCAAATATCTTCCTATGTATACGTCTGTACATGTATTTATTCCATACATAACATCATTAATTAAAATAAACTGATAGCAATTAAAGGAAGAATGCAGAAAGAAATATAAAAACAATTTATAAAACAACCTGGCAACACAACTTTTTCCTGTATCTGTTTCTATTCAGGGGTGGTATATTTTTCATGCACTTGCATCACATGATCATGATTCAAATAGGTCTAACATTTGCCAGATGGACGAGGATTGAAATTTATATAGATGAAGATGGACAAGGATTGAAATTTATATAGATGAGGAAGTATATTGTTGTTTATAAACATACCATCGATGCTTGCATATATGGAACCAAGGGGGAAATGAATATTGCAAACTGACCTGCGCAAGACGTGCAACGTTAAGACCAAAGCTCTTGTCTGATGCACCTTTAACAACCTTATAAAGGAACGTAACCTCAGGTTGGCCAAGGATTCTAACTGAGACATCTGATTCGAATTCTGTAATTTCCAAAGGTTCCTCCGATGTCAGATAGGAAACATGATAAGCCCCAACGGATCCTTGAAACTCTTTCTGGATATCCAAAATCTTCAGGTAGTGAGTGACAAAAAGAACCATGCATTTCTTTTGTTGAAGAAGGTAATGTAGTGTTGCATAAGCAATTGCAAGACCATCATGTGTGCTTGTTCCTCGACCAAGCTCATCAATGATCACTAGAGAATGTGATGAGCTGTTTTGTAGTACATGAGACGCCTCACTTAATTCTTCAAAGAAGGTGCTTTTCCCTTGCTGGATGCTATCTGATGCTCCCATTCGAGTGTGAATCCCATCTAGTACATGCAACTTTGCTGAAGATGCTGGCACATAGGAACCAACCTAGTGGCATCAAATGTACGTCTTAATAAACATTTTGTTATGAAAATGATACTATGTGAAGAACAAAATAAACAAATGCTAGATCGTTACAAACCAATATCCTGCTAACATTTTATTTATCACATAGGAAGCTGCTATAAGGCTTGATATGCATATTTACGATATGCTTCTATTTTTTGAAGCATGATCTTCAATGTAGAATCGAGACAAATCATGGAAGTTGTGAAATAATGATAGGACGATCTCGTTCTAGTAAATGATTTAATCGATTATAAAAAACAGAGTACTCAACTACCAAACGAAACTAGGAAGAATTAAAAGATATCTAGAAGATATTCAAAAGCAAAAAAAATCCATTTTATGTTCTTTTCACAATTTTATGAAATCCTTCCTTGCATTAATATATTACTATGTATCAGTAAGATTCCAAGGATCAATGCACAACTTTCTTTGAATCAACAGAACAAAAAGTTATGCAAATCATGCTACCATTAATGGCTAAAGCAGAAGCATACAAACCTGCAACATTGAACAAATATAAATCTCACCACAAGGACCTCAATATATATAGTTCCCCCATGCTGTGACAAATGTTCATATGGTTCATAACAAAGTAACAAGTTATCACAAGCTTAAAATATTTTCTTGGTGGACTCGTATCTTTAAAGGCACATATTTCTGTACACAAATGATCGAACACCAAAACTTACCTGAGCCTGTCAGCAAATGATCACAACACAAAAGCATACCTGAGCCATGATAGCTATAAGGGCCACTTGGCGAATATAGCAACTTTTTCCACCCATGTTTGGACCTGTAACTATCTGACAATATTCACCGTCTGCATGCAAATCGGTGTCATTTGGAACAAAATTATCTCCTAATACAGAACCCAGAACCTGCAGGGTCAATATCATGTGGACAGTAAATAACCATATATCTTAATTTAGAAACAGAAAGTTATAAAGCAGATATTCAACTTCTGGAAACAGAAATAGATTATAGCCAGGCCTTACTCGATAAAAACTGCACCAAAATTCAGTTTACTATTGTCATCATGACCCACTTAGCCTTTTCATATCAAAACGGCTCAACTTGGAATAAACTCAGAAAGGAATGACCTATTTTTAAAATGTACTATCATTTTGGTAACCACCCTCTATAAGCAGTTCCAAGTTACAGGATAAGGAATCTATGAGCAAAACAGAGCCAAGCTATTATTAAACTTTCATTGGATGCTGGAAGGTAGATCGGCCTTCCATTTTTCGGTAGACAGTTTAAATGCATGTGACCAGGAGCATCACTACAAAGTCCTCTGCATCTGAATAGGGTCCAGACAATAATGTAACATGATATAATTTGCAATTGTACATCGCATTGTCTTGGAGGATTCTGAGGCACAAAGTAAGACAGAGCTTCAGTGAGGAAATATCACGAGGAAACCCCATGCGCTAGTTACAAGAGAAATAATTGGATGGGTACAACTTCTTTGCAACATGATATAACACTGAACTACAGCCATATTGAAGAAGAAATTATGGAATTATATTGGCATCCAATGGAATTGAGTGATATGCTAATGAGACACGACATTGATAAACAAATTATGAATCAGAATATGCTCCCTTTATATAGGTGTTTTGACCTATACAGGAATACAGAACACGGCATTTCTCACTCTGCCATTGCTATTTCGTATGAGCATCGTGAAACTTTCTGTGTGGCAGGTTTGGAGTTCAAAACGTGAAGTTGGCCTATAATTAAAAGTTTCATCCAACATGATGTTTGGCATTAATTCTGTTCAGGATTTGCAAAAATTTTAATGTATAGAAAGTGGTGAACATAGCAGAATTAACAAAGATTACATGACTAGCTCCAATTTGAAATAGATTCGATTGGGAGCAAAATATGGCCATTTAATAGTACTATATTCCTTCAAAGTAGCTTTTCAGACGCTATCAAGGAAACACCAAAGGGGTTAAACAATACTATCAGCCACCTCCTGGTCATGATGAAAATAATAATAATTCATGTATCTATATAATCTTAGCTAGTTTTGAATGTGTAGTGACTTACTGGATGGCGACCTGATTGAATAAAAACTTGACACGGCTCATCATCGTTTACAAAATCTGGTCGCACATAACTCTGTAGATGGAAATTAATATACTCTGAGATACTGCCTCAACCAACTTGAGAAACAATATAACTTAAGATTTAACATCAAGTAACCACAATCGTCCTATACCTGGTTTCTTGATAGAACTGCCAGTGAGTGCAAACAGTCCAAAGCAGCAACAGCTTGAACAGCTGCTTGAAATTGAGCATAGTATTTACCAAACTCAGACAAGAAATTGCTCCAGGTAGTTTTGCAGGCAATGGCAAGCTCTTCATTGGCAAGTGTCAAACTGTCCAAAGCAGTCGAGACCTCTGGAGGGTGATACCTATTAGTCTTCTTGGTACTATTGACTTTAATCCAATTTGAAGGAACTTTTGCATCTGTGGGCAACTAAAATTACAATAACTGATATAGTTATATCCTCAAAGGTAGAAGCCGAATATGCTACAGTACATATAAGGAAAAGAATTCATATAGCCAACCCAAAAAAATTGAGATAAAGGCTTGTTGTTATTGCTGCTGCTGAGACCATTCAGCTTCCCATTGACTGTATGTGGACTCCAGAAAATATCACAGATAGAAGCAATTTTTCTTTCTTCTCTTTTTCTTCTCTTTTTGTGTGTGTGCGCGCGCGCGTGTGGATTGGGGGTGGGGGTGTTGAGGGAATAAAATTAAAAAAAATTACAATTTAGTTAATAGCATAACAGGAAATCAGTATTATAAGAAATTTTTTAAATCATAGAAAAAGGAATCAACCGTATAAATTTTGATAGCATATAGTGTGTATCAGAGAATGAAATTCTTGACCAAACACTTCGTGTCTCATTTTGCATACACCAGATAAAACCGTGTGTGTGTGTGTGTGTGTGTGTGTATAAGTCGCATATCATGTCAGCCAATAAAATGTTATCAATGAATTTCCGATAAATGTCAGTGAAGCACGGCAAACAAATTGGAAGCAGACACTAAGTATGCAAACTAAAAAGTAAGACTTCCGCAACTTGGGATAAAAGAAGGATGCTATTTCACCAAGAGAAAATATCCTCAGCATATGAGAATGATAGAATTGCAGGTGGAAGCCACTAAAATTTCCATCTTAAGATTAAATATAAATCTAAATAGCAGAATTACCTCTATAAGGTGTGTTGTTCCAGAGACACTCATGAATTCTAATTTGCGCATTCCCAGCTGCTTTCGGTAATTAACAATTAACAAGTCCAGTTTCTCTTTTGCCATCTGAACAGCTATATGGCTTTTAGCAACCTGTGAATGAAAAAGCTTTTCATATACAACAGAAGGTAATCTTAAAGCATCCACCTGTTACATGAAACTAAAGTTTCATACCTCTGGGAACCGATGGCTGGAAGTAATAAATAAGTTGCGTATATCCCCTTGGTTTGCTGCATCTCTATCAAGAGAAGAAAGGAGCTTTGCAGCATGAGCAATTATGGTAGATGAAGAAGCTGTCAGAATCAGCCTTCTGAGTAAAGCAGACTTCACAATTGTCCCTCCTGGTGCTTCACTGTCACCATCATTCTCGACATGAAGCTTCTGCAACTGCTTCCCACATAGAAGGATAGCATTAATCACCCCAATGAACTGTAGCAGGTCAGAAGAATATCAGCATATGAGAGCAGAATGACCAGAACTATAAACTCAAATGAGTAGCTGCGCATCAACACAATGCTGAGTAGACTCCAAATCAAGACATGTGGAGAAAACAGGAGACTGATTAGATTAAAAAACAAATATGTACGTCAAGTGTTGGGGTCAAAAATTACACCCCATTGCCAAAATCAAAAATCCAAATTAAAAGTCAAAAAGTCAAAAAATGGGTCAAAGTCAACACCCGAGTGGACCCGGGTCCAACCCCAAGCAACTGGGTCCACGCCCAAACCGTCTCAAGCCCAAACGAAGCCGGCCGACCATTGAAGAAGAAAGAAAAAAAGAGAAATATGTAATAAATAGATTTTATATGCAAATAAATGTTAAATTGTAAATTAAATAGGCAAAAGGCCAAAATATGTAAACTCATGGCTCATGCGCAAAAAGTAATGAGCACATGGGCATGGGATGGGCAAATGATCCATTTTTGTAAAGCCCAAGAGCTTATGTGTAAAAAGTGTAGCCTATATAAGGCAAACATTATGAAGACAAAAAATATTCCCCAAATAAAAAATTAGGTTTTATGCTTCCATCTTCTCTCTTTTCAAGTTCTTCATTTTTCCTCTCTTTTTTTAATCAAATCAAGAGCTTAAACTCTCATTTTTCAAAACAAATTATATTTAAGCCATAAATCCATTGAAATGAGAGTGAATCTCACTCAAATCCCAAAAGGAGAGATTTTTTTTACCCATCTTCTTCAAGATCCAATTTGAGAGAGGAAGGAGAACACACTACCAAACACTCAATTGTAAGAAGTTCCAAGGCTTGGGAAAGAGAAGTCCATTTTTCATCATCCAAGATTCCAGATTCAAGTTTTGAGAAATCAAGAGAGCCTCTCAAGACCAAAATAAGCGAAGAACACGACCTTGAGCTCAAACTCCAAAATCCGGGCTTCGCCCTCCCCCCAAAAAATAATAGGACCTTTTGGCCCATACGGACCCTTTTGGCTCCCTCCAAACACATCGTGTGATACTGTAGTTGCGCATGCTACTGTTGCTGCACGTTTGTGTTTCACTTCCACACTTTTTTTTAAAGAAAAATAAAGATAAAGAAAAAAATAGAAAAATGTTTACTAAATTTTATTTTTAAAGCCATTCTTGTAAATATTTACAGAACAAACAAAAAAATAAAATAAAGGCACATTTTTGTATTGTTTTCAAAACACAACACACACATCAAATAGAGTTCGCATGATCTGTTTGATCCGTTAATCGGAGATTCTCTCGCTCCACAACCGAGAAGTAATTAACGGCAGTTTTGTCCGCGGTTACTGGAGATTTAGATCCCCACAAACGATAAACCCCAGCCTACCCTAGACCGGGGAATTTGTACACGCCTGACAAGCGGCGTGCGTAATCCTATTTCAATAGGATGACGAAAAACACTCTACAAATTCTGACAGACCGATAGGACTGGTCTCTCCTCCCATATTTCGGATTAAACGATCATGAGAACTTATTCAGATCGCTAGTTATACTGAAATCATGCTCTTTTATGCAGCAATCAACTTTCAAGCAATCGGTTTTCAACAACCACATCGCTCAACAATATCTCCAAAGATGAACTCGGCACTCAATACAATTCATTTCTTGTAGGACGCTCGAACAGTTCTCCCAGCAAGTCTCGAGTGGCAGTAGGAGGAACCGCTGCTACAATTCGGCTCCATTTCATTCATCTCGACCAACATCATTTCTGAGCTCCAGTGATGGATAGGCCGGTCTCCAAAGGAAGAAGGTCTAATGTCATAATCGCAAGGGCGCCCGAGCCCAAACGTAAGTCTGTCTTCCAACGGTTCTCCATTGCTCCAGCTAGGGCAAGGCCGTCAATACCAAGGTTACGACAAAGTGTCTCGGGCAAGCTCAGGCGGTGCCCTCGACAGGTGTAAGATTGGGTGTCTTCTCTTGACTCCTCGTCAATCGGCTTACGGCGGTTTTCCGGAAAGCAGACGACGCCCGTCAAGCCCTCAAAATCGAGAAGCTTAAGCAGAAACGGCTCAGATACAGAACCAATAAAAGAGCTAGGGCTCCTGTGCAACTGGACTTCGTGAGGTTCCAGAAAGATAGTTACCCCGTGACCCAAGCCGGGCCAGCTGTGAAACTCGCTCTTCTGAGCCGTCAAAATTGGTTCAGAAGAATAACATAACATGACCGCAAAAATCAAGAAAACTGTGATCCAAACAGTGCCCTCTAAGGACCCAGCCAAGCTAGCGTCTTCAGTCGCTTGTCCTTTCCTGAAGGGGACGACGGTCCGAAAGATTAGTCGCCAAATATAAAGAGATTGCTGGATATGTGGTTTACACTGTCTACATGGCATGCACGTGCAGCAAGAGCAAGGATAGGGCCACCACATCCCAAGCCCAATCTGGTTTGAATGTGACCGCCACTTCTCAAGACCAGCCTCCTCCAGAAGACAATGAAAACCCCTTCGATAAGGCTGATAAGCATAAAAATCCCACCATTTATGAGGAGTCGAGCACGGAAAGCGATGAGGAGCCAGTTTTCATTCCTAAGACCGCAGAACAACGGCTACTCCAACAACTTCGGGATCGGCTCGAAAGCAAAAGATAAGGAGATGGTCAAGTTCTATTCCAAGATTGATGACTTTACAAATGTCGTGCTGCAACTCACAGCCAAAATCGGTCAAAAGCAGTCTAATCAAGTGCAGGACTCCACCCATGAACCGGAAAGCGATGGCCCGAAGCAGCCGACGCCCATCCTCTTAAGTCCAAAGATAGGCGAGCCGCATAAAAATCAACCAAATTCCGCTTCAGAAAATGTCTTGGCTCTCAATGACATTGGCCAGCTAACCCAAGATAAAATCATGGACTAGGTTACCGACAAAGTCAAAACATTGATGGCCGAAGCCGAAACGCAGAAAGACGTCGGCAGTAGGGGTGTTCACCGGGTCAGGTTAGACCCGTTACCCGCCCGAACCCGTCCGCTTTTGACAGGTAAAATGGCTGTGCAAAACCTGCTCGAAATTGGCGGGTTCAAAACCTGAACCCGCTCACATTTGAATAGAACGGGTTTTAAATTTTTTATAGCCTGTCTGGACCCACACCCGCCAGCAACCTTTGTCGGCCCGCAACTGACCTGAATCCGCTCGCTTCATTAATATTTGAGCCATTGATAGGTTCAATTTTCAGCTAAGATTAAACCCTAAACCTAAATAAGTTATTTAAACTCTATTCTCAGTTCTCATATTTAAAATTTAATTGAGTCGTAGCCTTCTTTAATCTCCTCTCTTCACATCTCTTTCCATCTTCTTAAATTACCAAATCTTGTTAGTTCTCGGTCATAGGATTTAGTGGAGAAAACTACGATTTCAATTTTTAAAATCAAAAGGTTATAGAAAACTATGATTTCACGATAAAAGGGTGAGAAAATTGGGGTTTTATGGTTCATTACTTTATTTCATATAAATTATACATTAAATTTAGTATGTTGAACCCGTTATTATCCGAAACCGCATTTAACTCGCCCGAATTAATTAGGCCCGAGCCCGAAACCCGTTCGGTTGGGGTTCGGATTTATTTACTCATTGCAACGGACGGGTTTAAAGTGGCTAGAAAACCTGCCCGACATAGCAGGTTCCGGTTCATTTATGATCAAAACCCCATCCAACCCGACTCGTGCACAACCTGGTCAGCAGTAGTAGGAGGTCATACTATGCACGATATGATCTCGTAGAGTTTCTCAGTGGCTACATTATCCCCAAATTCAGAATGTTCGATGGACGGGAATTGCAAACCGATACATTTCCCAATATAAAGTATCGTGCGGGAATACTTGTAACAACCGAGCCCAATGCTACTAGTTTCTGTTACCGTATGAATGGTGTATGGTATTATTTCATTGATCCTACTTGACTATTGTTAGTTATAAATTTTACCCGACAATTCATTTCTGCATATAACAATTTAAGGCATCTAAAATAAAATTAAAAATATTTGACACGGCATGCTTGACACCCCTAACCCTGTGATAGCGTCCTTGCCTCGTGTTCTCGTCCCGTTCAGTGAAACGGGCGAGTTTGGACGGCTACGTGCACGTACGTATGTCCGTTTTGGGGTATGCTTTTTGATCGTAAAATACTTCATTTTAAATTTTGGATCCCGCCTATAATTTTTTTATTTCAATTTCAAATTTTTGGACCCGACCCGGACGCAATTTGGAAATATTTTACATTTGCGCCAAATCCTAATTTCTAGTATTTTTCTAAAATCGTCGGATATAAATCCAACTCCTGAAATATTCCCATATCTTTTACAATCGTTTACAAATTTTTACAACCCCACGCCACCATTCTTCCCCTTAAAATCTTTCACAAATTTTCTTTAGCAGCCAATCAAAACACTCTTAAACTCCGGGCCCCACACATTTCATTCATTCACAAAAATCTTCTTCAACAAACTCTTTTCTCTCTCCTTCTGCCCACCAATCAGCTCTTCCCTTACGCTGGTGGCCCACGAGATCTCTCTCTCTCCCCTTCTCTTTCCTTCTCTCTCGCTGTTCTCTCTCTCTCATCTCGCGGTAGGAATAGGTGCCGTCACCGCCCATTCCCTTATCGTCACCACCCATCTTCTCTTCTTCCTCTATATATTTTTTCCAACGTCTGAACGTGGAGGAGAAACCCTAACTCTTGAAGCCTTGCGACTTCCTTCACTTTCCTTGATCTCATCACCTCGTCAAGCCTTTTCCACATCCCCATCGCTTCCATCTCCTCATCTTCCTCCTCTTTCCTCCCTCCCGAGCGCTCAGGAAACCCGGCACCCCGACCTCGCAGCCACCTCTTTCTGTCGCCGACCACCCATCGCCGTCGCCCCTTCATTCATTTCCTCTTCTCACTCCCTTCTCTCCTCATATCCCTCATTCTCTTTGAACTAGCCTACGCGCCCTCTGCCTAACACCCAACCGACTTCAACCGACCCCAAACTCTTTCAAACAACCCTCTTCGCCGGAGCTCCAATCCATTGCCGTCGGCGATCACCACCCCTCCACAGATCCTCGTGAGCACCCTCTCTTCTATCCTCCTTCCCTTCTCTCTTCTTGATTATTGTCTTATCTTTTCATGCACTTTCAAATATTGTTTATTCTATGTTTTTGTGTTTCGCCAGACCGGGCTTGACGCCGCCGTTTCCCGACGATCCAGCGAGGGACCCTGACCCGTGTGGCTCCACTGTTCGTCGTTTGGGTTCATTCCGTGAACCGTGCGCACGTCGCGAGTTTTCCCCGCCGACGTTTAACGTTCCGTTTTCCCGATCCGCGACCCGTCGAAGCAAGTACCCCTTGCTACATGCTAAATAATATTTACATATACATTGATAACACCCTAAACCTACAGTTTAACTTTAGTAATATAATTTCCCATTTTCGTGTTCAATATCGTGTTATATCATTTTATCTTCCAAGCTTGAAACCTACCGTTTGAAATTACTGTATTAAACCTAATAACCATATTTACATGTTTTAATCACACTTTCACTATTGTCGTAGCCTATGGCACTTTCTCTATAGTTTTACTTCATTCGGACACTCGTGTACATTTAACCTGTATTAGCTATGATTTCATCCATTGAACCTATATATATATATATATATATATATATATATATATATATATATATATATCATTGCATCCATAAAATTCTAAAACTTGTTAACATGATTTAACGGCCATAACTGTCATATTGTATTCTTATAATGTTGAAATCACCTCTGAAACACAACTGATAACTGTGCTGCTAATTAATTGAAGATTCTTTATTGTTTAATTCGTTGCTTAGATTTATGTTGTTGACAACCATGCTTAAGCACCCATGATATCGTTTACATCGTGACCTGACTTGCTACATACATATTGATTGACCCGACATGGTACCGTATACTGCCTAACTTGACCTGATGTACCATGACCTGACCCGTTACCTGATCTTGTGTCTAATGCCAACAAACCTGACATGTAGTCCTCATGGACCGTTTCTGTTGTCTATCCAGACAAACCTGCTTACATGATCCTGTGTTGGCATTAGTTCTTGATTACTGAATACTTGACTTGACATACACATATAACCTGGGAGTATGGGAAAATCAAAGATGAAACCTGACTTGTAACTCAACAGTTCACTACCTGTTCTGATCAGTTTAGAGGCTAGGCCAGCCTTGGGATGATGCTGCTGACATCATTCATCTGTACATATTCCTGTTTAGTGCCTAGCGGCATGTCTCGGTTTCAGCCCGAGAATCTGGACCGTGGTCCCGGGTATGCACGGGATACTATTGAGTTACATCGATGATTCACCAATTTGATTTCAAAGACTTTAGAACAGAAAACCTGATAGAACAGTTTAGTTTACCCACCGTACACTACCCTGCACTGCCCTGATTTATATTATTGTTACCCTTGCTTTATTCATGTTTATATTCGCATTGCATGTTACCCTGTTTATATTTTATTACTTGATGACATGACGCGCTGACGTCTGGGTTTTGCATGGCCCAGATTCTGTACCACTGTTGCAGTCCGAGCTGGAGTACTTCAGCCAACAGGCTGAGCTGTGAGTGTCATCAGTAGTTAGCTTTTCTTTCCTGCATTTTATTCCTGATGTGAGCCCGCATTATGGGACATACATTCCAGTTATTTTGTATTGGATCTTTCGCTTCCGCATTTTATTATTCTTGACTCATGTTATCTTGGATTATGGACATGTTTTAGATAGTTTTATTTTGTTCTTGATATCTCTACAGCCGTAATGTGACTGTGGATGGATACTTCCTACCCACAGGTAGCATGGTTGGCTATGTCACGTGCCCATTTTAGCGTACTCTGGGAAGCGGGGCGTGACAATACTGGAGGCAATGATGCTCTTTTCCCCCGCCAATTCGTCAATAGCTTGACCGACGTTGCCTTCGACTGGTACGCAAGCATACCGGACAGCTCGGTCACAACGTTCGCTCAAAAAGAATCTTTGTTTAAGCAAAAATTCATGAGTATCGGCGATAAAATCACCATTGCTGGCCTTATGAGAACTAAGCCAAAGAACAATGAAAGCACCACGGATTTCATAGTCCGATGGTGCAATCTTTCTATAAAGAGTGAACCGCCATTAGAGCAAGACTTGCCTGCCGGTTTTCTCATAGAAAATCTCGACAATTGGATAAACCCTTTCTTATGCACAGCGGGTCTCAAAACATTCCAAGAGCTGACCAAGAAGGTCCACAACAACAACTGAGCCTTTTATCCCAAGCATAAGGGGTAGGCTACATAAACCAACATGAGAATCACGCCGAGTCCAACACATGAATCCTCTGTCTCCACTCACTTCTATCGAACAATATACTTTCATTGAGTCCTTTGGCAACCATATCGTTTCGTATCACCTCCATCCATGTTTTCTTCGGTCTCCCTTTTGCCCTTTTGCCATTACCCATATCGAGAGTATCTATTCGTCGAACCGGTGCTTCCATAGGTCTGCGTCGCACATGACCAAACCATCTAAGCCGGTTTTCCCGCATCTTCTCCTCCACGGGTGCTACACCAACTTTTGCACGAATATTCTCATTTCGCACCTTGTCTTTTCTAGTGTTACCGCACATCCAACGAAGCATGCGCATCTCCGCTACGTGCATCTTCTGTGTATGATGCTTCTTAGGAGCCCAGCATTCTGTACCATATAATAAGACAGGCCGAATAGCGCTCCGATAAAACTTCCCTTTCAATTTTAACGGAAAGTTACGATCACACAAAATCCCTGTTGCACTCCTCCATTTCAACCAACCAGCTTGGATCCTTTGATTAACATCACTATCGATCTCCCCATTCATTTGGATGATGGAACCTAGATATCTAAACTGGTCGCTCGGTGATATCTCTTGCCCTTCCAATGTTATACCAATATGGTTTTGATTTCTCTGGCTACTAAATTTGCAGTGCATATATGCTGTCTTGGACCTGCTCAATCTGAATCCCCGAGATTCCAATGTCTGTCTCCATAATTCCAATTTGGCATTAACCCCTGCTTTCATCTCATTTACTAGAACAATATCATCAGCGAATAGCATACACCAAGGGACTTCATCTTGGATAGTTCTAGTAAGCTCATCCATCACGATGGTAAACAGGAAAGGACTTAATGCAGATCCTTGATGTAAACCAATGGTAATCGGAAAATCACTTGTTAAGCCACCGCAAGTTCTGACATTTGCCACTACTCCGTCGTACATATCCTTGATTATGTCAATATACTTGACGGGGACCCCCTTTTTCATCATTGTCCCCCATAATACCTCTCTAGGTACCTTATCGTACGCTTTTTCTAAATCAATAAATATCATATGCAAATCTCTTCTCCTCTCTCGAAAGCGCTCGACAAGTTGACGAAGCAAATGAATCGCCTCTGTCGTCGATCGTCCAGACATGAACCCAAATTGGTTCTCTGTTATCTTAATATCCTTCCTTAGCCTGTGTTCAATCACCCTCTCCCAAAGTTTCATGGTGTGACACATTAGTTTTATTCCACGGTAGTTTGAGCAACTTTGAATGTCACCCTTATTCTTGTAGATAGGTACAAGGATACTTTTCCTCCATTCATTTGGCATCTTTTTTGTCTGCCAAATCTTATTAAACAGATCTGTCAGCCATTTAACGCCTATTTCGCCTAAGCATCTCCAAATCTCGATAGGAATCCCGTCAGGACCAACCGCTTTTCTTAAACCCATTCTGTTCAAAGCTTCTTTAACCTCAGTAAGTCTTATTTTACGCATGAAATCACGATTTATATCTTGAGATTGAATGACAAGTGCATCCAAATTCTTAGTAAAGCTCTCATTGAACAATTTGTCAAAATAATCTCTCCATCTTTCCTTGATATCCTCATCTCGAACTAAAACCTTCTGATTTTCATTTTTGACACACTTCACCGCACATAAGTATCTAGTCTTCCTTTCCCGCATTCGAGCAATCCGGTATATATCATTTGCAGCTTCTTTAGTGTCTAATTTCTCGTACACCTCCTTGTAGACCTTAGATTTAGCTTCCCCAACAGCTTTCTTAACTTCCTTTTTAGCCATTTTGTACTTCTCAAATCTCTCCACATCTCTACTTTTCTTCAAATCTTTATAAGAATCCCTTTTAATTTTAATAGCAGCCTTTACATCTTCATTCCACCATGATATGTCCTTAGATGGTGGAGCACCACCTCTCGACTCACCAAGTAGATCTCTAGCTACTTTCTTGATACAACTAGCCATTTTGTTCCATGTTTTGTCTGGATCATCTTCCGACTGCCAATCCGCTTCTTGTACTACACGATCTATGAAAGCCTTTTGATTACCTTCTTTCAATCGCCACCATTTAATTTTAGGCTCTACCTTACGTCTAATCTTCCTAGGTTCTCTTCTAAATCGAAAATCTAGAACTAAAAGTCTATGTTGAGTAGTTACACTCTCACCTGGCACTACCTTACAGTCGATACAACAACCTCTATCTATTCTTCTCGTCAGAAAAAAGTCTATTTGACTAGCATTTGATCCGCTCCTAAAAGTGATAAGGTGGGATTCTCTTTTCCTAAACCAGGTGTTTGCTAAGATCAAGTCATAAGATAAAGCGAAATCTAGAATCGAGAATCGGAGAGAAAGGAGAAATAAGATCTACAATTTAACAAGCCAGAGTATCGGAGAGACAATGACCATAAAGGCGAAAATTCCAACAGCACCGATTCTCTCAACAAACAGAGAACGGGCGGAGCGAAGACTAACAAACCTCGAGAACCAACTTTGGAAGAAAGGAGAAATAAGATCTACTCTTTCAAAAGAAACAAGGTTCACAAAATATTCAAGAATGTTCTAAATAATAGCCTACAGCTACCAGAACCAAAGAGGCCGAATGAAGCGAATACGCCTGACTATCCTAATTACTGCCCATACCACCGAGTGTTAGGACACACTATCGAAGACTATTGCATTTTCGAGGATTGGATCGAGAAACAATACAAGACGAAAGAAATCTCATTATCCCTTGGCATCTTGATATACGATCAAGTTGCAACTGCCAATTTTACACAAACAAAGACCGAGGTATTTCGGGAACCGACTACTCTTAATTGTTCAATCTTCCCTGAAAGGAGCAAACCACGGCGACAATTCAAAGCCCAGCAAGTAACGTTGACAATGAAGAAGCAACGAACGGATGCACAATCCATACGGCCTACATGGTCAGACCTGAAGGAGCAAATTCTCCTACGCTTCACAACTATGGTGATGATATGATTGATGTTGTCCAATACCAGTTCGGGTCATATAATGATGAAGACCCCGCTCAGGCCGCTAAGCAAAAGGACCTCTGATTCTTGGAGAATCAAGCTCAGGCGACGAGATAGCCCAGTCATCATCCCTAAAACTACAGAATGGGCATTATTACAATGGCTTCAAGAACAATTTCAGGACCGAGATAAGAAGATAACTAAGATATGTTCCCAAGTCGACGACCTGGTAAATGTTGTGGCAAACCTCGCAACCAAAGTCATTCGAATGCAATCACAAGAAGATCAAGATTCGGTCCATGAACCAGGGACTGACACCACAAAGCAGCCAGCAGATATTCCCTCCGATCCGAGAGCAGAGCACTTTCATGAAAGTCAATGGCGGCCAGCCCACAGGAAAGTTCTGACGCATGACTGCGACAAGTTGACACGGGACAGAATCAAGAGCAAGTCATTAGCGGCTCCCGAAACTCTCCAGGACCTACTTAAAAGAGTTCAGATGTTGAAACATGCGGGTCCCGGATCTCTTCCAAACTTCCAATATAACAAGTCCAGATGTCCGGAGAACAACCGCAAAGATGGACATCCCAATGATACCGAAACCTCTAATGCATATGCCGACCAAAGTAGACGAAGAACATGCAGGCATGATGTTGACCGGTCTCGAAAACCAGTGTTGGGAAGGGGATGAGAATCACCCCTGAAAAAGAAATTGAATAAAGTCTATTCTTTCAGAAAGGACAGAGACCGTAAAATATTCAAGGACGCTCTGAGAAATGATCTACAATTGTCTGAATCAAAAAGACCTCATGAAGCAAACATTTCTGATGATCCCATGTACTGCTCGAATCACAGAGTTGTGGGTCATACCATCGAAGATAGCTTTGTTTTTAAGAATTGGGTTGAAAACCGCCACATCCCGTTTACCAAAATACGGAATACGGAGAGCAACGAAGGCCGGTCATGCTACCTACGGTAAGGAAAGATCCTTCCATAGTCACATAAAGGCTGTCTAGCTAAACCTGTATCAATGGTATCCAATATATAATATACCAAGATACCAAAGGTGAAGCCTAAAACTCATGCTACACATAAAACGATGAATATCCAGACTGGCCCATAGAAAAATGGATTCAAATAAAATATACATGAAAGATAAAAGATCCGAATGAATGAAATACAATATCCAAAGTGAGATACATCCGTCCTAACGTCCCGCAAGGACGCACATTTTATTAGCAACTGAAATAAAAGGAAAGGAAAAAGATCTAAACTAAACTAATGCTCTGCAACTAGCCCCTGAAATAGTCATGATCCTGTGTTGCTGATAGATCTGCCTCTAAACTTAAGGTGGCAAATCCCATGGATGTAAGAATACCCAAGTACTTAACGTAAAGGTGTGTGAATGTGTGTGCTAGCATGAATATGTGAGTGCAGTAAAATCCGCATGCATATGTATATAGATATGGTAATAGTACGAACATGTGTCATAACGAATGTTAAATGTCACTATAATAGAAAATGTCTGGAGGCTAGGAAAACATGGGCATGAATAAAGAAATTATCAAATGGCCTTTTAAGCCCGGTATCAGCTATAGTAGCATATGGCCGATCAAAGCCCGATATCAGTTATGTGGACAAATGACCGTTTAAAGCCCGGTAACGGCAATGGAAACGTATGACCGTTCAATGCCCAATAACAGCAATATGGACAAATGACCGTTTAAGGTCCGGTAACGGCAATAATAACATGTGACAGGAAGGATTTTGTCATGGCACGTAATTCAGCGTTCCAATCAATGATTTCGTTTTAAAGTAAAGAAACAGTAATCGTGAACATGCATGTCATGTCAAGCAAGTCAATGGTCTCAAGTAGCATGTTAAGTACCATCGTTATAATATGATAGTGTCCATAGTATAAACAAGAGTCTACATAAATTTGCAAGCAACCGGATTTACCATTAATTCGAATATAATTTGGAACACGGTTTAAAGGGTTAATTTGATTAATGGGTGCTCTAGGATTCTAGGGTTCTTATCGGTTTAATATTTATTGCATAATGTATATAGCTGCAGCAGTAACAGTTCAGTAATATGTGTTATATAGATTAAGTTTGTAGAAGTGGTGGATTTGTGTGGGTGTATCATAAACTTTATGCACATTAGAGTATGTAGTAATATTAAGTATTTTTAAGTCGAGCACTATGTATAAGTAATATATGCAAATAACGTTGAAGTGTGATATAGTCAAATCCGGTTACAAAGTATGGAGTCAAATAGATGGTGATATAAATTATAGTTGATATTAATTAATTGTGAAATTGTAATGTGTTTATTATAAAGTACAAAACGAAGGTTATAAGAGATTAAGTATTCAACATGTGTATAGGCATTAGTAGGGGAAGTATATTATTTATAAATAAAAATGAAACAGTATTGTAAAAGCATGAACGGTATGTGTAGAGGAATAAGTAGTGATTTATATCGTATACATAATTTATTTATATCACAGGAATTGTTGTATATGTTTAGCGCAATATCAATATAGAAACGCAATGTTAAAGATTACATTCTTTTCTCTTAATTCTAAACCAATGTATTTGATTAAGATGATAACTGATGTTGCATCGATTAAAATAAAAAGCAAGAGTACTTGCTTGTAGACGAATGCGGACACGAGAACACGAACGACATACTGAACCGTGAACACAACTCGGTGCACAAAATCAACTAGGTTAAAGTCTGGCTAGGGTATGGATCTCAGCAAGGGGTTCTTGGTTTGAAGGTGAGGCGCCGGCTGCGATGAGTGCTCCGGCGAAGGCGAGTGCTCCGGCGAAGGTGGGTTTCGGCAAGGTGAATATGATTTATTCATAGGTGTTGGGGTTTGGACTAGTTGGATGCAAGGAAGAGGCGGCGATGGTGGTTGAAGGGTTGCAGGTGATCGGGGATGCCGGCAATGGGTGCTGTTGTGCTAGGGTGAATCTAGACGAAGGTGAAGCTGCAGTTGAAGGTGGGGAGTTGGCTTGAGGTCGGTGCTAGAGTTAAGGAAAGTAAAAGGTGATGGGTTCGAATGAATCTCGATATGAGAAGTTGGCTCGTTGGCGGTTGAAAGGGTGCACAGGTGGCAAGAGTCAACGACGTTGGGGTTTGAAGGAGGGTGCTCGGGGTTTGGAAGGGATGATGTCGGTTTTAGGAGGAAGAAGATGAAGGTGGAGGTGATGGGTCGCCGGTAAGAGTGTTGATGGGGTTCGAGGTCGCGGTTGGTGTAGGCAAGGGTCTTGAAGGGGATGAAGAAGCCGGTGATGGTGGGCGTTGCCGGCGGTTGAGGGGAGATGGCGATGGAAATAGGCAGGCGAGGCTGGAGGCGTCGGAGGTTGATGGAGGGCACAGATCGCAGTGCTTGCTCACTGGTGATGGAGGTGGGCGGATACGGTGATTGGTTGATGATCGGAGTTGAAAGGCTCGGCCCGAGGAAGTGGCCAGAGTTAGGGGCGACGATGGGAAAAAAAGAGATGGGCTCGGTTATTTTTATTTCTGTATTTTTAGGAAGATCAAGTATATTAGATGAGAGAGGGTTATTTTTATAGTATAGATTTGTAAAAGAATTAAAGAGAAAGAAAGAAGGTAGATTGAGGAAAAAGAATCAAGGGGGGAGAAAAATAATCTGGGTTGTTTATTTTAAGAACATATATATATTTATATATGAAAGATAGAAAGAGAAGGAAGGCCGGGTTATAATCAGGGGAAAGATAGAGAGAGAAGGAAGGCCCTGTTATAATGAATGGAGAGATAGAGAGAAGGCCAATTATAATCAGGGAAGAGATAGAACCAGAGAGTATCGAGGAGAGAGAAAGAGATTATGAACTGATGATGACGATGAGAGATAAGATATTATCATATGAATATATCGAGAGGAAAAAGATTGGGAGAGAGATTCTTGGAAAGGAAAGAAAGAGAGAGATTAGAGAGAGAATATTGTTTATTTCAAGGTTTAGATAAATATAGGAGTTATATATATATAGGACTCACAAAACTAGTTTTAGTAAAGTAAAATTTTAAACTGGTATGATTAATTATATCGTATCAAGGCTCTAAGGTGTTACAAAAACAATAAGAGGGAGTGGTCTCATTGGCCAAAATCACGTTAGCAAACGACCAAGTTGCGATCGTCAGCTCTATACGAATGAAGACCAAAACCCTCAGGGAGCAGAAGGCACAATCGTCCGCTTCAGAAAATAACAGTCCACCGCAGTTTCTACGACACATCTCCCTAAAAAAGACAAAGAGAACGTTGAAACACCTTGAGATCAAATTTCAAGAAGCTTGAATAAGTGCACAACTTCGACCCCGAAGTCGTTAAACTGAGAGTACAAAAAATATATATAAATAAAAAAATAAATAGCCGAAATGATGGGGCAACTCGCAATAAAAATCAGCAAGTAAATAAATAAATAAAACAAGCTGAAATGATGGGGCAACTGTGAATAAATAGCCGAAATGATAGGACAATTGTGATCTTCGTGATAAGAAAAGTTGAAATGATAGAGCAATTGCGGTAAAAAAATTGATTGACCCCTAAGTTGTTAAACTGGAAATATATAAAAATAAATATCTCAACCCCTTCAACGGCGAATGATGAGTCGCTCCTGCTATTATTCCAGTGTGGCGATGCAGACGCCAACCCAAAACCAAAATCTAAATTCTTCAAGCTCTACGGCTGGTCCCCAAATTGACTACCGTATATAATCCACGGACACAAACAATCAATATCCCAACCAAGTTCTGCTGTACAGCCCTACGGCCGGTCTCCAAATTGATTGTTGAATACAATCCGTGGGCTACTTGCAATAAAATTGCGTCCAAAAAATATCTTCCATTGGCAAACCATGCTATCAACGAGGAGAAGACCTACTCATGTGTCCTCATGATACATGACACATGAGGAGAACGACGCTTACGAGATCTTCTCGACTCATAAGAAAAACACCTTCGTGTGATCCTTATGACTCACAAGGTAAAAGCACACTTAGGGTCATCACGACTCCTAAGGAGAAAATACACCTACGAGATCATTTTGACTCGTAGGGAGGAAATACTTTTATAAGACCCTTACGGCTCATAAAATTGAAAAGCCTTAGATAACTGGGACCTAAACCCGTCTCCTAAGCTATTGCTCCTTAACGTGCAATTGTAAATAATGAGTCGCTTTTAGCACTACGCTTCAGTGTTGGCGGTGATGATGCCAACCCAAAACCTAAATTCCAAGTTCCTCCAAAAGCGAATGATGAGTTGCTCCCGGTACCATATTTCAGTGTAGCAATACAGACGCCATCCAAATCCACATCCAAATTCAACTCCTCCAAAGACGAATGATGAGTTGCTCCTGATACCATATTCCAGCGTAGCAATGCAGACGCCATCCAAATTCAAATCCTTCAACGGCAATGATGAGTCGCTCCTGGCACTATTCCGGTGTAGCGATACCGACGCCAATCAAAATCTCCAAAGCCTACACGGCAAAAGATGAGTCGCTCCTGGTATCTCATTCCAGTGTAGCGATGCTGACGCCAAATCCAACCCCCAAACTCAAATTCAAATCCAATTTCAACTCAAAAATCCTAATTCCCAGCCCTACTCAGCAATTTTGTCGAGTTCAAAAGTCCCGTCAAACAAGACAGGAATAAAACAAATCAAATTAAAGTCCTACACGGCAGTGTTTCCAAGCCCAGAAACCCCGTCGGACAGATTGGAACCTCCTAAAACAAATCAAATCAACCAATTCTAACAATAGCCTCTATGTCAAAAACAGCAACACTCCGTCTCGGGGACACGTCAGACAGCGACACTCCGTCTGGGGGGCACGTCAGACAGGGCACTCCATCTCGGAGATACGTCAACCAGCAACACTCCGCCTCGGAGGCACGTCAAACAAGACTCCGTCACGGGAACACGTCACGCCAAACATCAACATTCTGTCTCGGGGATGCGTCAATCAGCGACCTCCACATCGCAAAAATGGAGCATATCAATTTCTTTACTAAACTAGATCCATCAATTTTATGCACACGACCCAAATGTGTAGTGTGCATTCATTGATAGGAGGCACTTTGTTGGGATCAAAATTTACACCTCATTGCCAAAATCAAAAATCCAAATTAAAAATCAAAGGTCAAACAAGGTAAAAGTCAACACCCGAGTAAACCCGAGTACGACTAACCCGGTTGCGACCCGAAGCAACTGGGCCCACACCTAAACCGTCTCAAGTTCAAACAAAGCCGGCCGTTGAAGAAGAAAGAAAAAAAATGTAATAAGTAGCTTTTATATGCAAATAAATGTTAGGTTGTAAAATAAATAAGCAAAAATCCAAAATATGTAAAAACCCATAGCTCATGTGCAAAAAGTAATGAGCATATAGGCATGGGATGGACAAATGAGCCATTTTTGTAAAAGCCAAAAGGGCTATAGGTAAAAAATGTAGCCTATATAAGGCAAACATTATGAAGACACAAAAATTAATCCTCAAATAAAAAATTTGGGTTTGTGCCTCCATCTTCCCTCTCTTCAAGTTTTTTAGTTTTCCTATCTTTTTTATCAAATCAAGAGCTTAAGCTCTCATTTTCCAAAACAAATTACATTTTAGCCATAAACCCATTAAAAAGAGAGTGAATCTCTCACTCAAATCCCAAAAAGGGAGATTTTTTTACCCATCTTCCTCAAGATCCAATTTGAGCGAGAAAGGAGGTTCATTACCAAAAGATCCATTGTGAGAAGTTTCAAGGCTTGGAAAAAGGAAAAGAAGTCCCTTTTCATCATCCATGATCCCAAATCCAAGTTTTAAGAAACCTAAAGAGCCTCTCAAGACCAAAAGAAGAGCCCCTTTGAGCTCAAGCTCCACTTCGCCCCCCCCCCCCCCAAAAAAAAGGATCTTTTAGCCCATACAGAACCTTTTGGCTCCCTCCTCGCGCATCGTGCGCTACTGTAGTGCACACTATAGTTGTGCATGCTGCTGCAGCTGCGCTACTGCAGCTGTAGCGCAAATGCTCCTGTAGTTGCGCATGCGTAGCGCAAATGCTCCTGTAGCTGCGCATGCGTAGCGCAAATGCTCCTGTAGCTGCGCATGCTGTTGTAGTCACACGCTTGCACTTCCCTTCCACACTTTTTTTAAAGAAAAAGAAAAAAATGAAAAATGTAAACCAAAATTTTATTTTTAAAGACTTTGTAAATTATTACAGAATAAACAAAAAAAATGAAATGAACACGTTTTTTTATATTGTTTTCAAAACACAACACACATCACATACTGCAAATTGAGTTCGCATGATCCGTTTGATCCGTTAATTAGAAGTTCACTCGCTCCACAAGCGAGGTGTAATTAACGACGGTTTTGACCGCGGCTGCAGAAGATTTGGATCCTCACAATCAATAAACCCCAGCCTACCCTAGGTCGGCGAAATCTGTACACGCTTGACAAGCGTGCGCATTCCTATCTCAATAGGATGACGAAAAAACACTCAACAGAAAGATCCACCATAACTATATAAAAACATCTGCCAGATGCACATAATGTCACTCAAATGTTATAAAGAGTTTCAGCTAATCTAGTCCACTAAAACTTTCCAACTTCTGTTAGTCCTGCCTGCACCTAAGATGTAAGTTGCTGAAAAGAAGCTCAAAGGTGATGCATTCATTTGGAAGAATATCTTTGTACATTGATATAGATGCCATTACTAACTGTGACAGTCATAACTAACGATATGACGCAATTTTATCTAAATAACGTGTGAAGTAGTATTTTTACACGTAATTTGTGAGAAGAAACCAAGAATAAAATGATTAGTTAGACTGTTAAGGAATAGCAAGAGGTGCAATATATTAGCTTGGAAGAATCATTGTAAGGTTCATAATAGAATAAGTTGCAATAGAATAAGATCTAGCTTAAGTTAGATTGGAGCTGTTCCTACCAATTGTAAAGACAACTTCGCCTACCTTTTGATACAACAGACACTGTGGTCTACTTCTTCAAATTTCTTCAACTTTTCAGGGATAAGCTAGTAAACATCTAGTGTGGCATCTCCTGGCTCCAATTACAATTTGAATGGAGGCAAAAGCTGTTAATATTTTTAATTGAGATAAAATATAATTGTTTGTGTACAATATAGCCACTTGTTAAAAATGAAGCATCCAAGTAAACATTACCTCTACTTGGGTTAATTAGTTCCTCACAACTCCATTAAATCTCTTCCCTTTGTGTTACTGGGTTGCATGCTTTGAACTTGTAACCTCCTGGTCAGAATTCTCGTGCGCTACCAACTCTAGCACCTCCTAGGTGTGGGTTATTGCTATTATTGGCAACAAAACAAATCATTCTCCGCCCAAAGCAATTTAATATTAATGAAGACCTAAATTCTATTGTATAAGTATTTTGAGAAATGGATTTGCCCTCCCTCCCTCCAGCAAACCTAACCTCTGATAACCTCTGATCATAATGCTATAGAACCAGAAGTGTACCTAAGAGGCTAAGACTAACCATGAAAGAATCGAGTATGTTATCATATTGCTATTTTCACATCCACCTACTCTCGGTATCTTATATAAATTACAGGCAAGTCATTTTTCATGTGCATCCTTTACTCGTGTCATTTTAGGCTTCCATTACTTAAATCGGAATTCTTACTATTAAAATCACCATAAAATATATGCAGCAACTAGGAACCATGGCTGCAATATTTGGGATGTAAAAGAAACCTCGGAAAGTCATTGAACCACTCACAAACTTGATGCAATAATATATATGCAGCAAACATTGCTACCCAAATATCATAACCGTATGCAAGTACAGTCATGGAAGAAGTTTTTTGGGGATCTATAGACATCATCTCATGGTCCTCAGCCAAATTGCAACCACGGATCCATAAGCAGTTATTTACGAATTTTCTTCATCAAGATACTGCTTTAGATACATAGAGAATATATTTGACTAAATAAGAGAATGCCATGTATGGCTGTAGTTGAGTGTGAAATTAGCTGAGGTTAAAATAAAGTGAAAATATACAAAAATGGTAGTAGTGATATCAATAATATTTTACTTCTCCTTCGCTTATGAGTACAAGATTACTAGAAACCACATTCTGAAATCAAATCAACACTAGGAATAGTAAACCTATTATTGTTTAAGCTGGATCTGGTTTGTTGTAAGAATATATTAATATATCACAGAAATGTTGGTTTATAGTTTTATACAACACTTGAATTTAAGGAAAAGGAAGTGGAGGCTTTTCTAGGTGTATGGGTGTATAAAAGACTACAAAGTAGATGGCTTGGATCTTTGTTCCATTGAACTCCATGTCTAGTTAATACTCATCGAATTCACAAGATATTGGATGAATGAAGTGCATTATATAATAGGTTTACTTCACTCTTGTTCATTTAATGACATGTAATTTTCATAGTGTAGGGAAACAGGCAATTAGTACATTACCTCAGCTGCTGTGGCAGTTCGATGGTAAATTCTTGTTATTCCACGCTGAATATCAGGAGGCTTCCCCAATGTTGTCAGAACTGATGAAAGAACATTACTAATCTCTGATTGTCTAAATGTATTGCAGAGGTTGTCCTCTGTTAGCACAGATGAGTTTTGTGAACTGCTGCATGATCCCATAGATTCTGCAATCTCAGAAACTGCATCAAGACGGGCATTTATTGAGTTTCTATCACACAAGGGATGAGTAATCTGCAAGAAAAAAAAATATCACAAGTTTTAAAACATGCAGGAACATGTAGTATGTCGATATAGTAATTACAATAGCTATATGGCATATGAAGGCCATACATATGCCCAACTTAGTTAAATTCTTTTATTTTATTTACATGCATCTGTATTTGTGTGGATAGTTACTCTCAGAAGAAAACATTATACACTCTCATATTAACGTAACTCGGAGTAAATACTTTTGATTTTACATAAAACATGGAATGAATGCGTACATGAATTGCATCTGTCACAAACAAAAGACCATATCTTACCCAGAACTTAAGAAGCCTGGAACCAAACGCAGTACAAGTATGATTCATAGCCTGCAGCAATGATCCTTCTGCAGTACCATTGAAGTTGTTCTTCAAAACCTGAAAAACTACTGCAAAATTCAATTATACAGAAACACCAAGCAAGAAATTTTTGCTCATTTTACATGTTATGCATTTAAAAGCATATGTTGACATATTATATCATCATGTTTGTTTCAAAATATGCAAAATAGGCAAGTAATATATATAGTATATTTGTTAACATGTTTATTTATTCACATTTATTTATTTGCATGCATATTTGTCTTTATCTAATAAGACTTATAAGTACTCATTTCGAATAAGCTTCTGAATTCATTTTTTGATATAATTACATGCACATTACCTTTCCGCATCAATATTCGTTTTATATTGAATCTTTTTTATACCAATATTCAATTCATATACGTATTCTTCTCTTTAATAGCCGCTTTGTATTTCGACATTGTCAACTACGGATGTGACTTTTTATTGCCGAAAAATATATGTACCCATATTTGTGTCCTTCACTAGAAAACATATACGGATATGGTACTGCTCATCTCCGATCCAGATGCAACCCTAAGACCTAAGTATAAGCATTATGGCAGAAATGCCATGACTTATGAGGATAACAAACCAAATTTAGAAAGGCAAGTTTTTCTTTATTTTTTCTTTCCCTTCTGTACTTAAGAACCAAACATCCATGAGAAGAAATAAGAATGGATGAATAAGACTTAACAGTTGGCCCGTGTCTGATAAACAAAGCTACATTTCCTTCATGCCAAAAACTAAATTAATATACCATAAAAGTTAGGAATAATAGACTTAAGTTACACCATAGTACTCAACAAAACAATAAAGCTAACCTCTAGCTGAACAAGTGTGTTTGCTGATAATGTCATTTCAACTTTGCTAAAGAAAGGCCGGAAGGAAGCACCCAAACATATTATCCTTTCCATGCCAAACTCCTTAAGGTAACGGATGGTTAATGCTAATGCTTGGCAAGCTAACTCTGGCATGGCCATGATTCCCTGCACGAAGTAATATAAAAATTGAAAATGAACTCTTCCTGATAATAAGCAGTCAGTTAAGTGAAAAGAGACTGTATCAGTGGTTCAGTTTACAAGTCCAAAGTCAATAATCTGATAGAAGAAAGCACAGGTCTCCTGCTTGTATATTTAGATTTCAAAATATAAATTCAATTTAATGAGTACCTCAACTCCAATATGATGATTCTCGTCTCTTCTAATGGCAATTTGTTGCATATTATGTTCCACCTTCAGGTTGTCTTCGTCTATTTTCTCATACAAAGACATCACTTCAACAAGTGCACCCCCATCATTAAAACAATCACGCGAGGTCCGCTGAACTCGGACATTGGACGAAGGTCCAGCATATGCCAATATAAGCTGAACAAAATCAGCAGAAACTTTCGATTAGTTCAAATTTAAAAAACAATCAAGCTGCAAGATGAGGAAGCACAATAAACAGGACAAACTATCCTAGAATGGACAAAAATTACATAGACAAGGTGCAAGAGGTAAGCATCACAACATTATAAGTTCAACTTCTCAGAAAAAGATGAACTGATTGTTAATAGTGCATTTCAACTTTAAATTCTATATAAATAATTAATTTAGCCCATGCATGTCTAACCAATTCTAGCATTCCAAAATTGTTGTGATCAATGACAATGACATTAATGAAATTTCAGAGCACAAGTAAAAGAGAGGTAATTAAGAAATTGAAACCTTAGAGAGTTAACAGATAGGTAGCAAGAGTTTAAAATGTTGCATATGCTGCCTATCTGTCAGTTTTGAATCGACGAAATGGCTTATTCCATTGACAAGCAGAGAAAAGATTAAATTTATGACCAAGTCTACAAAGAAAACTCTTCCCATTTAGCACTGTTTGATGCTTGATACAGAAATACTATGTTTTTTCTTATTCACATGACAGACTAAGAACAATTAATATTTAGTTATTGCTTCATACTTAAACAGCAACCAATAAAACGAATATCCCAAGGCATTTTGATATTGAACCATATGGACACTACGCAATAGAGGTAACCATTAACCATGATTGCCACCGCTTGCAGTTAAATGATATTACTTGTGTTGTAGTACAATCTGTCCACTGGTAAGTTCTGTCAGCCGTGTTTTGAATTCAATTTACGGATTGTGTTACAGAAAGGGATGCAAAAATACAAACACAAAAATGGAAAGAATTAAACGAATCCGATATCCCATGATGGAATAATAAATGGACGCTCAAATGTGTTTTGAATTTAAAATGGCGAAATAAATATTCACTTTGCAGTTCAAGAATCTCAACCCAAACTAACTCCTGTAATAGAACCCAAATTGACAGGATAAATTATAATCCCAAAATATCCTCTACCGTGAATGGACATAGGCCATGCAGTTGAAGAACAGATGAGGAACCGGGAAAACTCATGCTTCAATGTGGACTATCTGAGAAGAATATACCAATGTCCAACACGATTTTATGCTGATACTTAGTTCGAGTTCAAATAGTTTCAAGCATTGCATTTTGAGACATCTTTTGTTAAAACTTCCACAATTTACTTCAATACCTTCTCGGTCACAATGGACAGAGGCTCCCCCAATAAAATCTCCACCGGTCCCAAGCTCAAGACCACGGCCTCAAGCCCCGACCGCATCAAGTCATCATTAAACTCCCCAAAAACAACCTCCCCAGTCGAAACCTCGACTGCAACCACCCCAACCCTCACATCAAAACCCCGGTCCGAAACCCCCTTCTCCACAACACAAACCAAATAATTACCACCATCTCCTTCTCCACCCTCCCCATCCCCTCCCATACCCTCCGCCGCCTCGATCGTAGCTTTAGTATACAACGCCGACAACCCCCTGCTAAAAGGCCCCACCTTGTTCACCCCATGCGCCTTAATCGCCGCGGTCTCGGTCTGCTTCACAACCCCAACCTTAAACCCAGCCGAAACGAGACGCCTAACATGAAAACTTAACCGAAACGTCGGAACGCTAGCAGTCAAAAAGTTGTGATCGACATGAGCAAAGATACCAAGGGTTTTGGCGGCGATCTCGGCGTCCTGGCCGAAAAACCTGTACCTGTAGCCGACCTCGACCATGAGGATGACGTCGGGGCGCTTGGATTTGAGATCGAGGACCTGGAGCTCGAGCGGGGTGTACTTAGGGTTAGGGTTAGGGTTTGGGGGGATGGGGTTCGAGATCGGGGGCTCGAGGAGCTTGGCGACGAACTTTTGGTGGAGGGATGGGGATGGGGATGGGGATGGGGTTACGGTTTTGGGTCTCTTGGAGGGGGGAGGGGTTAGGGTTAGGGTTTTGGCGAGGGAGCGTTTGGCGGAGGAGAAGGAGGCGGTGGCGGTGACTTTGGGGGAGGATTTAGGGTTAGGGTTAGGGTTAGGGTTAGGGTTTTGAGGGGGGATTGGGGCGAAGAAGCGAGAGATAACCTGCTGCTTGGGTTTCCCCATTGGGAGAGGGGCTCTGAGCGCGGGAACAGAGGAAGAAGAGGGAAATGGGGGAAGAATTTATATGCGGTTGCGTTAGGACTCGGCGCAAGTGGGATGAGGTGACGTGTCGATGTGATGGTGACAGTTCGGATGACTGGACTTTTAAGAGGTCTTGGGCCGTTTGATTCTATGTTCGGACTTCAGGCCTTCCGCGATCTTTCTATCACCATTGCCGCCCTTCACTTCTCTAGCATGTCAGAACTTTTGGGTTGAGTATGAAGTCTATGATTTATTCCGTGGCTTCAACTTTTGACAAAACTCTTTTTTCATCGCTCCACCTCGGCAATTCTCAAGAGCAGAGTCTAAAGGCGTGGCTCTTCCCGTTCTGCTTCGCCCTCTTCCATGTAAGGGTTTTACCTGCTGAATTATGCATGTTCTATCATTAACGTTCTCAGATCTTATCGTTAGGATCTATGCTTTGAGTTTCTTATGATCGATAAAAAGACGTGTTTTTCTATGACTTATGATTATCTATGATGTTTGAACTAAAGATCCTAGGGTTTGAACCAGATGAAATGATAGTTGCTTTGTAATATTTTTTTGATTAAATCTAAGAATGGCAATCTAGAGAAATGATCTTGTAATGAAAATTCGGGTTTTTTTTAGTTAAATCTCCTATCTTTCCGATGATATTCATAAGTGGAAACTCCCCAGATCATGAAACATGGCAGATGACGTGTCCCGGAGCTTACGGAAACAGGGCAAGCGCTATACACTGGAGGCATCCCCCAGGCTATCGTCCCGAGGTATGACCCCGACCTTCGATAGATCCCTGAACACTCCTATGCACACCTTACGAATAATCATGGGCTCGTCTCTGAGCCCTCATATACGCTGAGCTTCCTCGGCCCTCCCGGCTCACCCCCGAGCTATCATAAAATCGAGCTTTCTCGGCCTCCCGTCCACCTTGAGCCTCCCGCCGAGCTAATCATCCCCGGTTCTGCCGAGCAACCTAGAACGCAGATCATGAACGCCTCTGCCACGGCTCCGCGGATCTCGCCAGGCGCGAGATATCCACCATCCCACGATCCTGCATTCCACGCTGTCGTATCCCCCCATTAACGAGTGTATCTCGTCATTAACGGGGGGATCCCGTCATTCATGCAGACGACGCCAACTGATGGAGGTTAGGATCTCCTTCAGATGTTGTCCTCCGTCGATCTGCCGTCTCTTTCGATTGGCTGGGTGAGCAGTGGGGGAGTTGCCAGGTGCACTTTGAGTTGCTCGAAAGCGTTTTGACACTCTTCCGACCATTCGAACCTTGGGATCTTTCTTAGGGCTTTGAAGAATGGGCAACACTTTTCTCCGGATCTCGACATGAAGCGACTAAGAGCGGCCTCTCTCCCCGTGAGTCGCATGATCTCCACGTTGCACGTTGGCGTGGCCATGTTGAGAATGGCGCTGATTTTCTCCGGGTTAGCTTCGATTCCTCGGTGGGTAACCATGAACCCAAGGAATTTCCCGCTAGTGACTCTGAACGCGTACTTGGCTGGATTCGGCTTCATTTTGTACTTGCGAAGGATGTCGAATATCTCGCCAAGATCCTTGGTGTGCTCGTCCGATGAGGTCGAAGGAGTACAGAAGCCGGTCTACTACGTGAGCCATGTCTTTAAAGACGCGGAAACGAGATACCCGGCCATAGAAAAGATTGTCTTGGCGCTTATCGTCGTCTCAAAAAAGCTACGGCACTACTTCCAGGCACACACCATCCTCGTCCTCACCGAGCGGCCCATAGGGGTTATTCTCGCCTCCCCTGAGTCGTCTGGTCGTCTGGAGAAATGGAGGTGGGAGTTATCCCAATTCGACATCAAATACCGCCCCAGGCAAGCCATCAAAGCGCAAGTCCTGGCAGAATTCATTGTCGAGGGTACTATCCCCAACAAGGAAGCAGCGTCGGCGCCCGTCCTCGGGTCCCAACCCTCGGTTGAGGAGGTGCCCGACTCCGTCCCCAATTGGTCCTCTACATCGATGGATTCTCTACCGAGGAGGGGAGCGGTGCCGGCTTTATCATTCGAAGCCCGAACGAGACAGAAATAGAGTACTCTTTGAAGCTCGGGTTCAGAGTGTCAAACAACGCCGCGGAATACGAGGCCTTGCTCGTCGGGTTGCGAATCGCTTCCGGGGTGGGGCTGAAAACGATTCGAATTCGCAGCGACTCCGCCCTAGTCGTCGGCTAAGTGACCGGGCGCTTCGAAGCCCGATAGCCGCTCATAGTGAAGTACTTAGCCGAGGTAAAGAGACTACGAAAAATTTTGACGAATTTCAAGTGGAGCAGATTCCTCGGCACCTAAACACCCAGGCTGACGCCCTGAGAAAGCTAGCATCTTCCTATACGACCAACAATAAAAGAAATATCCTCTTCGAAGTCTTGCCACGGCCCAGCGTAGAAGACAGAGAGGCAACGCTTCAAGTACACACTACTTCGGAGGAAGGCCGGGATCGGAGGAAGCCCCTCGTAGAGTTCCTGAAGGAGGGTACACTTCCATAGGATCGAAGGGAAGCGCGTCGCTTTCGAGCTAGAGCCCGCCATTTCGTCTGGAGCAATGGAAACCTTTACAAGAAGTCATACGCATAACCTCTGCTCTGGTGCGTCGACCTCCACGAAGCCGACTACGTCCTGCATGAGATACACGAAGGGGTCGGTGGAGCGCATCAAGGGGCCCGTACCTTAGTCCAGAAGACGTTGCTCTAAGGATATTATTGGCCGACGATTCACCAAGACGCTCAAAAGCTCGTCAGGAGATGCAAAAGCTGTCAACCCCATGGCAGTATACCCTGTTTTCTAGCTACCGAGCTGACGGCCCTCACCTCCCCCTGGCCGTTTGCCCAATGGGAGATGGACATGGTGGGCCAACTCCCTACTAGTACAGGCGAGCACAAATACATCCTCGTCGCGGTAGACTATTTCATGAAGTGGATTAAGGTCGTCCCCATTAGAAAACCGGACGCCACCACGACCATCAGGTTCCAGCAGAACAACGTAATCTCCCAATTCGGGATCCCGAGGTGCATCATTATCAACCAAGGGATGCATTTCGAAAACGACAAAGTCAAAGAGTTCTGCAACAAATACCACATACTAATGAAATTTGCCGCGGTTGTGCATCCTCAATGCAACGGGCAGGCCGAGGTTGCTAACCGAGACGTCATCCGAGGCCTTCGAACTCGTTAAGAAGGAAGGCGGGGCAGCAGGGTCGAGGAACTACCACGGGTGTTATGGGCCTTACGCACATTGAAGAAGACGCCCACGGGAAAGACCCCCTTCAGCCTCTGCTACGGTACCGAGGCAATGGTCCCAGCAGAGATCAGACAGCCCAGTTACAGAGTCGAACACTTCGATGACGAAGCAAATACATCGGTGCTCCGGACTAATTTGGACATCATGCTAGAGAAGCGGGAATGGGCACAGATCAAAGCCGCCGCTTATCAACAGCAAACTGCTCGCTATTACAACGCACGAGTTAAGCATCGCGCCTTCAAAACGGGGTATTTAGTCCTGAGGCGGAACGAATTTGTAGACCAAGGAAAGCTGCAAAAAATTCTTTCCGAAGTGGGATGGCCCATTCCTCGTCTCTAAAGTATTGCCCGGTGGAGCCTATCGCTTACACGACGCGGGAGGACCCAAGTTTCTTCGGCCTTACAATGCTGAGAAACTCAAACTATACAAATGAATGTATTTTCTTCTTTTCGAACCAATGTAATTTTTATTAAGTCTCCCAAGTTATAAGAGACTTCTTCCATAAATTTTGTTCTCTTTCATGTTTCCGAGATCCCTAGATTCGTTTTTGAGAAAATATGCAAAAATACTAAAGGGATAAAAAGGAGACAAAAGCATATCGGAAAAGAAGAACTTTATTCATTGAGTAGTATTATGGGCTCCTCAGTCTTACATAAAAAAAATATTAAAAAATATTACTTTAAAGGAGGCCGGGGTTTAAGGAAGCACCGTTGGTGGTACTCCGTGGAGATTTCCGCTAGCCGAGCCTTAACTTCTGCGGCTCGCTCCTATCATGGTGCCCGTGGACCCGAGACGCCACAGATGGGCCAGAGACCGCACCCGCCGGGTATGAGTCGACGATCAGCCTCTTCTGGAAACACTCCAGAAGAAGAGCCACCGAGCGATCCCGCCCGCTCTTCGAGATCAGGCCGAAGTCATGGAGTGTGTGCAAATTGTCAATCGCCTCGTCCTGCAGCTGCTCGGAAAAGGCATTGTTCAAGCCTAGGGACATCCTCCAAATCGCGTACATGAGCAATTGGAGGAGAAGGGATCATCGAGGGAGTAGGCGGACGAAGTGTCTCTCCATGCGCTCTATCACCCCTTGGTACGTCTCTTCGGTGCACTCTGGATCATAAAGGTACACATCGTCGAAGGAAATGATCTCCTTGATGCTGTAAATAAACCCGACCATTTTTCAGAAGCGCAGGGGTGGGTTTATTTGACCGAAATGCCTTCGGTATTTATAAGCCCCAAGCGAATCCCTAAAGGCCCAAGTGAATCACAGGATATTTACAAATTTCCCAATACGGAGCTGCAGCGTGGCGACCATGCCGTCCCTCACAGGCCCCAAGCGGTCAATGGGAGCTGGAACGACGCGCACTACGAAGCGATGCGCCTCGCCTGTCCGCTTCTACCACGTGTTGCCCGCGACGGTCTCTCTTCCAGGGTTTACGGGTTAAGGGAGACTAACCGACGCCCCACAAAGCCACCGAGCAGCTTCCCTGCTCGGTCAATCCTTAGCGGGCACATCCTGCCCACCTGCGCTAAGGATCGAAGCCCTCCTCACGAGGCCACCGAGCAGCTTCCCAGCTCGGTCAATCCTTAGCGGGCACATCCTGCGCACCTGCGCTAAGGATCGAAGCCCTCCTCACGAGGCCACCGAGCAGCTTCCATGCTCGGTCAATCTTTAGCGGGCACATCCTACCCACCTGCGCTAAGGATCGAAGCCCTACTCGTGAGACCACCGAGTAGCTTCCCTGCTCGGTCAATCCTTAGCGGGCACATCCTGCCCACCTACGCTAAGGATTGAAGCCCTCTTCACAAGGCCACTGAGCAGCTTCCCTGCTCGGTCAATCCTTAGCGGGCACATCCTGCCCACCTACACTAAGGATCGAAGCCCTCATCAAGAGGCCACCGAGCAGCTTCCCTACTCGGTCAATCCATAGCGGGTAGATTCCTACCCACTGATGCTAAGGATCGAAGCCCTCCTCACGAGGCCACCGAGCAGCTTCCCTACTCGGTCAATCCTTAGCGGGCACATTCTGCCCACCTACGCTAAGGATCGAAGCCCTCATCAAGAGGACACCGAGCAGCTTCCCAGCTCGGTCGATCCTTAGCGGGTACACTCCTACCCACTGACACCAAGGATCAACGCCCCACTAAGGGGAAACCGTGCAGATCCCAGCTCGGTTAACCCCCGAATGGTGAATTCTTACTATCCCAAGACGGAAGTCTGGGGACCGCGTCAAGGAAGAACCCGCCGACGCTGACCAACTTTGACTTGGCTGTTGTTCACCTAACGCTAAGAACCGACTCTAAGGAATGGCTTACACTCCTTCCTACTTGGAGGAGTCTCCCGATGTATCCTAAGTGAACGATCGCAAATTCGACTTCGGAGGCGGGAGGACACCGGCCTTCCTGTACTTGACAACTAATTGGCTTACATTCGACGCGTGATCGTCATCTAAAAGGTCGGTCATTGACCTACGGCTTAACATTTGCATCGAGGAAGAGACCGACAAACTCAAGTACTCACACAAGAAAAACATTGCCACGCAGAGGAAGATAAACCCAGTTTTATTTATGTTCTAAAAGCCTTTACAGGGTATTCGGGGCGACTCGGCCTTACAAAAATTGCCCGGAGGCTTACAAAATTTTTCGAATCTAAAAGGAAAAAAAAGAGGAGCTCAGGTAGCAGGCTTCGCCGGGACCTCGCCTTGTTCGGCACTGCCCTTAGGGGTCAGGATTTCTGCTTCCGTAGCCGCCCCGCCTCCGGCGCCAGCCGCCTACGGCGCTTCCACCGAGAAAGGGACCCGAGCACGGAGCTCGCTGTCGGTAAACTCCGGCATCAACTCCTTGACAGCATAAAGGGCTGCATGCCAAACGATAGCGGAAGCTTCACCAAGGTCAGTGTAGAACTGGTCTGACGTCTTGCACGCGTCCACCGACTTGCGGGCCCGAAGCTCGGCGATCTTCGCCGCCTCGAGCGCAGCCTTGGTCTCACTCTTGCTGGCATCCCTCGCCTTTTTCATTAAGGCGTGGCGCTTACCCAGCTCCTCCAACTTTCCCTCCACGGCTCGGTGGGACTCGCCCATGAGCTGGTAGGACTCCTGGCACTTGGAGAGCGTGAGCTCCCCGGCGACCAACCGGGTCTCAAGGGCGGCCGTCTTCTCCTTCTCATGTCGCAGCTGAAGACGCAGATCATCTGCATTCGAAGACGATTCCCCCACCTTCCTCATGGCCGGGGCGATCTCCTCGACTTCCATGTTGACGATGAGGGCACAATGTTGGAGGACCTAAGGAAAGAAACAGATGGATTTGGAGGTGTCCGGGCTAAGAGAGGGCAATTAAGATAACACTTAAACGAATACCGACCTGAATAGGCTCCTGAGCGATGGCGGCTACTTGGGCCTTCAGGGTCCCCCGCGGAATCTTTCCCCTGGCCGACTGCTCCATGTCCGCGAGCAAGCTGTCGGCGATGGAAAGCCCCGAGGGGACCACGAAGCAGACGTCCCCCTCCTGCACCGGAATCCCCTCAGGGATATCAGTCGACGGCGTGCGGGAGACTGTCTTTTTTCTCTTGAGGGGGCCTCGGTCACCTCCTCCTCCTCCTTCGCCCAGGGTTCTGGGTCTCGTGCGTGCTTCTGGCTGCCTCCGCGATGGTCACCGGGGGCCCAGGGCGCTGCGGAGGACTTCGCCAGTGGGGACGGTTTCAGGGCCGAGCTTAGGCCTGCTCGGCACAAGACCACACCCCCGGCCTTCTTCTGGGCCGTGGCGGATATGGCAACTAGAATCTTGGACCGGTCCATGTGTCCTGCAAAGGGAGAAAGCACAAAGAAGTTAGTGATGCAAAAAGGGCAAAAAGTAAATTACTCAAGTCTAAATAGGTCGTTCAATCTCCTAACTTACCCACAAAGTGCGCGGGGCTGAACCCAGCCCAGATAAGGACCTGCTCGGAAAGCAAGACGTCGACCCGCTGGATCGGCTCCCACATGAACACCGCCCTCGCCTCGGGAGAGGACGACTGCTTCACCCGCGGGCAGTCGGCCATTTGCCACTGTACAGGCGCCGGCCAGTCCTCACTCTCGGGTGGCTCGACGAATACAAACTTCTCTTTCCAGTCATGGATGGAAGAAGGAACAACCACTACACCCGACCGGCCACCCCACCCTTGCGTTTTTTAAAGGAAAATACACCCAGCTCGGCTCGTTCTTGCTGGTGCCGGGATGATTTTTATAGCAGAGAAAGGAAGTAAGAAGGGTTAAGCTGAAGGGGATGTCCTCAAGCTTCAACCGGACCAGAAACCCGAGGAGGATTCTCCACAAGTTCGGCGCAAGCTGACCCGGCAAGATTTGGAAACAACGAAGTATCCCGCATACCTCGGTTGGAAAGGGCAGACGCATTCCCGCTCGGAACGCCTCCAAATACAGGGCAATCTCCTTCCCCTGCACCTGGTCCGCCCGTTCGCCCCCTTTTGCTAAACGAAGTGAATGGTTAGAGGGGATATGGAAACGAGACCGAATCTCGGCAAGCTCGTCCAGATCCCTCAAGACGGAGGGCGCATCGCGGGCATTCCCGATGCGCACCTTAAGAACCCTCGTCGCAGCCGGGCGGCTAGTGGCACGGGTAGCCCTGACTCTACGGGGCGAGCCCGACGATGATGAAGCAACAAGGGAACCCTCTTGGCCGCCAGCAGCCGAAGAGGTGGAAGACTCTTTAGACTCTACCCTAACTATTTCAACAGACTCCTCAGGAGAAGACATCTAACTTGATTCAAAGGAAGGGGTTCTCCGAGGAAAGAGCGTGAAGGATCCGATCTAAAGGATGGAGCGCCGAGCAATCTCTCGCAGCAAAGGAAAATAGTGGCGAAAGTACAAACCCTAGGGGGATCCCACTCCTATTTATACTGCTTGAGGGAAGCATCTGACGGCTCAGATCATTTCCCGCCAAAATGGAGCTTCGCGTCTGCCAGCCATCGAAGCCCACACGTGTCGAACGATCATTGGAGACGCCCCTTCGGCCGCAGGCGACAACAACAGCCTGTCACGTCCGCCAATCCGTGTCATACGCGTGGCCTGCGCCTCAACCGACGTACAAGCGAACCGGCGCCCCTCTTTAAATGCACGATCCTTTCCCCTGATCCGCTGACGTCATCCAAGACACGCGCAGAGATCCAAGCGCCTGGGATACGACACGCGGGCTCAAAGATCTGAACGACGCAACCGCCCTACGCCGAGCCGCCCCGAAAATCCACGCTGACAAATTCTTGACAACAGGCTGAGTCCGGAAAACCGATCCAGACCACTCTCGACCCGACCAATAAATAGGTCGGGACAATATTTGGGGCTAATGTAATACTCATAAGTGAAAACTCCCCAGATCATGACACGTGTCAGATGACCTGACCCGGGGCTCACGGAAACAAAGCAAGCACTATACATTGGAGGCATCCCCCGGGCTATCGTCCTGAGGTATGACCCGACCTTCGATGGATCCCTGAACACTCCTATGCACACCTTACGAATAACCATGGGCTCGTCTCTGAGTCCTCATACATGCCGATCTTCCTTAGACCTCCCGGCTCGGCCCCGAGCTATCACAGAACCGAGCTTCCTCGGCCTCCCGCTCACCTTGAGCCTCCCGCCGAACTAGGCATCCCCGGTTCTACCGAGCAACCTAGAACGCGGATCGCGAGCGCCTCCGCCATGGCTCCGCAGATCTCGCCAGGTGCGAGATATCCGCCACTCCACAATCCCGCGTTCCACGCCGTCATACCTCCCATTAACGAGCGTATCTCATCATTAATAGGGGGATCTTGTCATTCATGCAGGCGTAACGCCAGGAGCATAACCGACGGCGAAGATCTCGCGCCAGCTCGCTCCATGCGACCACTATAAAAAACCCTCTCCCAGACGACCCAGGTAAGGCAATTTTATTCCAATAAGCCGCTACTCTGCCCAAATTTCTCGGCTAACTTGATCGTCAGAGGGTCAACGGTGGTACAACCATCCCGAGACTTCTTTTGCAGATAGCTCGGTTTCGCCTCAAAACAAGCCCATTGAGATCCACACTCTCAAGGAGGCAATCCTTAACACTAATCTCAGCCGTTCACCAACGCTTGCGACAGATCGACGGAGGACAACATCTGAAAGAGATCCTAACCTCCATCACTTTCCATTAAGACAGCGAGTGAATTTTGCACGAATACTGGTTGAAAGATTTATAATTTTGGGTCTGCATCAATTTACATATGCTTGAAAGAAAACTAGGGATTTGAAGAAATTAGGGTTTTTACAAAGACAGGGTTTGGAAAATTTCCTTATCGCAGAAACAACATTTTAGAAAGCTAGAAAACTAGCATTCTATTTTACTGAAATTTAACTTGATCGGTTTCATTCATGCGTATCAAATTAGCTAGCAAAATTAAGCATAGTGAATGTATACATTATTGCTCCTCCAATTATTGCCACGGGTCAGGGAAAGCAATATGAACCTCATGCTGCTTTTCTGCAACTGTACTTCCAAATTTAATTTGGTAGGTCAACAAGCAAGCACAGTATTCTGCCCCCGATATGTTTGGTTGCTGTGATGATCTAGAGGGTAAATCTGATGGTGAGAAGGATGAAGATGAGTACATGGATAAGATATTATTGATCTTGCTTTTATGATGGCATTAACTCAAGGTTTAATATATCGGAATCGGGCGTTACTTTTGGAATCTGAATGTGCCATCTCAAGGATATGTTGGATCGGAATATCGAATTTTAATCATAAATTTGACCAAAAGAATTTAATAAATTGTTAAAAAATTTAAATAGATATTAAAAATAGCTATAAACAATGTGGCGGGTTTTTATTGACTGATAAGGTCTAAAGCGGTTGTTTTACAAGCGGATTATAAAAAAACTATAATCTATCAAACAGATCGTTAATCCCTTAGACCATTATATATTAAACTAAATACTAAAACTCCGTTGATGGTAAGCTACAGAATTCGAATTCGAAATGTCATTTTTGGGATTGGAATCGGCCCAAATCATGTGATATGAAACTGTACACTTTAGATGACGTAGATACATAACAAGCAATCATGCACAGCGGAAATATATATATCTACCCTAAAAATTTACGATATACCTGATTCGATTGGTTGGATCGTTCATCGCCCATGTCACGTATCAGATCAGATATTTATCGCCTCCAAGTAACTGCCGGAAGGAAACCACACTTTGGTAGAAAGCGAGAATCCCCCACTTGATCACCTCGCAAGCCAGCACAAAGTAGAAGAGGATAAAAAAGTAGATGGCGGCTCTTTAGTTTTTCTCTCTAGAAAAACCCTCTATGTATTATTTCTCATATGTCTCAAATGTCTCATATATGTATCAAACCCTAGCCCTCTTATATATGAATGTATAGGGCACCAACTCAAATGGGCGGGTATTGGGTCGATCGGGCCCAAGGACTAACATACTCCTACTCGCACATTTGAGTGAGTGTTGTCCATAGCTCCATAACCATTGATTCCTTGAATCAATTGTATCTTTGAGAATCTCTTTCTTTTCATCATTCTTATCCATACATATATGTTGGTGTGGCGTAGACCGTTGAGAGCCTACAAGCGGGTAGCCTTGTAGCCAGATCTATTAGGACCGACACAAGGATCTCTCTAAAAGAAAAAAAAACATAAACCAAAAATATGTTAGGCTCGCGAAATCTCATACCTCAGATCCGACCAGACATGTCTACTCAAGTACTTTCGATCCCTCTCAGAAGCATACTTGAATAGTTAGGTCTGCTCTTCACCCACTTTCCTGATACTACCTCGTATGTGCGGCATATTGTCATCGCAGCAGCAAACATCAGCCAAAATAGCAGACGCTCATAACATGCCTACCCAGACAGCCCAGTGTCGCTAAGGGTATAGACTGTCCGTCCTTCCGTGAAGGAGGTCGTCATAAAGGCTCACACAGTGAGGGAGATTAGATCCATCCTTCAACCTCCTTATGTGCACGATCTAAGCGCACGTCATATGGCAGCGTGCTACGGTATAAAATTCTCTTCATAAGAGCGCACGCCATTAAAATTATACCGTACAAACATGTTAGGAATATGTATGCCTTAGAGGCCATTATTGTATGATATAGTGGATGCTTAGACATATATATAGAGGACTTTCTTGCTCGACATGATAGTATGCTATCTGGTTGCTCTTTATCTTAATATGTACACTTGTATTATTATACCGTCTCTCTGATACATGTTGATAAAGCCCTTAGGATGTTTGCTTGACTATCAGGACTATGATGCGGATCATACTATTGGGACTTGTGTAGTCCACAAGCACATCCTTTAACAGTTCCCAGTCGAGGAAGTATCGAGACAGGGCATTAATATTCCAGACTAGACTAGTGTGTATGTTTCTTGACCCTGTAGGGGGCGATGGTTGATCCCATAACGATTGGTGTTTGACATCAAAGATTATACACAGGTGCTCATTAGAGAATGGGTACACCGAACAGGACTCGCCAAGAACTCCTAGATGGTACCATACCTATCGTCAGATAGCAGTTCTCTGTTGACACTGGTACATATTAGTTTGTAGACCCGAGATCGTCATAGTGTCTTGTGTGGTTCCCACTGTGCTTTGATTTCCTTCCTACCACGGCTCAAAGGAGTCGTGCAAACAGGTGAATTTTGGGTACAGTCCCGGTCATATGGAGGCAGTGAGCGACAGGGGGGTTTCATCTCTCCAAGAATAGGGAGTTGGTGTTGCACTATTCTCGATTGACTATAATAGTGAGTCTCTGGCCAAGGCTGATGAGATTTACTGGTAAGTGTTATCAGTAGTTTCTCGAACTGTTATGAGCCACACATCAGCATAACTTATCAAGTTACTGGTGTCTGACGATTCCACCCCTAGACTCGATATGCGACATACCAGACGAAGAGACCGGACTGTACGGTAAGTGTTACATATAGGCTTCATGGGGGTTTGGACAAGCTTGCTTGTGGATCTTCTAATCGCTCAATACATGTGTAGCCGTTACGTCCAGCTAGTACCATTGACGGCTTGTGGGTAACTGATGGGATCATTATCTATTACTGGCATATTGACGAGTCTTTAGAGTCCCACACAGAGATTTCCTAGTTCAAGCGAAACGAACTAGGGCACATATGCTGATATGTGCAGGAGCCTGATTAAATACGAGTACGTGATACCATATTCTAATCTGGCGATATTTGATATTGGTTAGGTTATTTGTGATATAACCGGATTATTGAATCAAGTGTTGATTTGATAATGTGATATACAGATAAATGATATTAGTCGGTTATATATGATATAACCGGATTATTAAATCAGGTGTTGATTTAATAATTTGATATATATTTATATTTGATATAATTATATATTAACTAATATTAAGCTCACTTAAAGTTTATATTCTCATAATATGTGTGTGTGTGTACCGACTCTATTTTAATGTACAGAAATTTTTTAAAGTTAATGTACAAATGGAGTATTTGTAAAACTTAAGCACGAGTTATAAATTTGATTTGTTTTTAAACAGAAAGAAAGTACTTGTAGCTCATTGGTAAAGCCTTGCACTGCTGTGACATAACCCCTGTGTTCGAATTCCCCCAGCCACATATTATTTTTGCTGTTTTTTCTTTTAAATCTTTTGGAAGTCCAAAAGTTTACACGTGCAATACATGTAAAATGAAAAGTCATTGAAAAATCAAACATGCCCAAAATACTATTAACTATGACTAGAACACGTGGCATTCATCCAAGCCCCAACCCAACCCAAGTGGCCGGCGAGATTGCATTCTGGGCCGACGCAACCAGGCCCCCTGTCGCTAATGCCCCCAATTTTTTGCACTAGCACCCCTTGGACCCCCCACTAACCCTAGTCTATTTGTTTTCCCTGTACATTAACAGAGAATTAAAATGATGCATTAATCCAAATTGTTAATGCATTTTAATTCCATTCTTCAATTCTCAAAACCCAAATTTCTCCTATAAATACCACCCTACACCCTAGTCCCCCTCATTCTGAAACCTAGTATCAAAATTTTCTAAATCCAAAAAGTTGTACAAGTGGAGTTAGCCCAAGGTCAGGTTTCGGCAACGTTTCGGAATAAATCCGGCGACACCGCAACGCTTTCAAAATCATCCTCCATCTTTTCTCTTTATCCTAATCTTGTAAGTCCCCTCTACTCTCTTCTTTTCATCTCTCAAAACTTCTTCTTTTCAATGATGTCGGTAAATGGAGTTAAATCGATATCCATCTCTAAAACTTCTTAAATTAACAATTTTTTAAGAACTATTTATTTAAATCATTGTACTTAGTTTATTAAACATTAAACTATAATTAGAAACAAATTTCAATTCAAACTCCACATAAAAATACTTTTATTGCACTTTTACGGTTAAATACCACAAACTTCTACGACATTACTTCTTCATATTACTCATATTACCTTTAGAAAACCAACGAGATAATGACCTGCATTATCACAACACTCATCATGACATAGCACGATTTTCTCTTTACAATATTTTTGGGACTAATACAATTTTACGATGAAATACTCTAAACTATTAAAATCTGTATTCTTTAAGACCGTTTTAATTAAATTCCATGCAATTATGTCCTTAAAACCCATTTTGGGGAATCCGATTTTGTTGGTGCAGGTTATCGCACATCCATCGGACTAGTAGGGCGAGATGCAGACCTCCTCACGGAGCATACGATCTCGATGAAATTTATATTACAAATTTTTAAGAAAATAATTCTATTTTATATATATATATATATATATATATATATAATCAAAATATCTTTTTTAAATATGTTTAATAATTCCATGTTTTCTAAATCAAAAGAAAAAAATCACAAAGAATCAATACAAGTCTACTTACAAGAAAATACCCTATACTATTAAAATTAGGTTTATATCCACTAGATTATCTCATCACTTTTAAAATTACATCTATGAAAATCTTAAATATGATAATTAAATACTTGAGATTTATTTTGAAAATATATCAAAATTATTTTTCATAAAACCCCCTCAAATTATATTAATTTACAATAAGGACCCTAGTAAATATAGGTTTAAGCGGGACCAATTCTCTTGAGCCTCAGGGATCCGGAGAATGTGGGTGCTTGCCTATTTAATGTAGACAACTAAAATGAGATTATCAATGGTAATTGGCTTGGAAAAAGTCACAAATCCTGTCGTCCATATGCAACAGTTACCGATAACTCCAAAACTAATTCAGGACTTCAATTCTGTTTAAGTGTCTGACTCAGTCGGAATCTCAGTCTAATCTGAAATCAATCCATCCATGTATACAATTCATTATAACTCTAATACAACATGAATCCTTTTATACCAGAATACAATTTATATCAATATGACTTGATTTGACCGATCCATGGATATACATTTGACTTGTTTACATGACTATCCATTTATATCCTTATCCGTTTACATGAACAATTGATATCATGGTTTCAGCAAGTCTTATATTTACAAATCACTACAAAACAATACACTAATACATTACGGGGTTTAAAGGGGTAGACTGGTACGGAATGTGTTTAAAGTGGCATGAGACGGTCACTTTAATACACCTGAATATCCGTTGCCGTTGTCCCGTGGGTTTTGACGGGGTCTTGTACTCCTTATACCATAATCCATGGGATAAGCTGGACTCCTCTCGTATACATTGGCATATTCTGTACCAAGTTACAAACAACTGCGTTAACATAACAATCAATATTATACCAGTTATATTCTCATTACTTGTTCAGTCTATTTCCCTCTCTCTTTGGGACTTACCGAGCGATTGTTCATTGACGACATTCCTTTTCTATTCTTTCTTTAGAATGTTGTCAGGAGGACCCGACTCTCTGGAGATCGAGCCCAGCTCAGAAGACTTGGAGCAGTTCGTCGACGACCCAGAGCTCTAGACATTTGTATATACTTTTATTTTCAGTTTCATACCATTGTTTAGGCATTGCTTTCCAGTCTTGTATTTGCTTTCCAGCATTGTATTGTAAAGAATGTTTAATAAATAAAAAGTTGATGTTCATTTATATCTCATGTCTTTTTTATGTATATTTACATTATATTGCTTATATACGCTTAGCGTGTTTACTTCTGAGTAAATACGCCGTGTAACCCATCACGTTTCCTTACAGTACTCTGGGAAGCGGGGCGTGATAGGTTTTGTTGGCGGCCTATGCAGGTCGGTTCTGTATGGAACCCTACCATGCAGGTCAGTTCTGCATGGAACCCTACCATGCAGGTCAGTTCTGCATGGAAACCTAAGCAATATAACACAAGAATTATAAGACTCAGCAACTAAACATTCTTTATATTTTCCTTGAATCTATCCTAACCCTATTTTTCTTTCAAGGTTATGGATTCCCCAAACAATACTAGCACCAACGTGATCGGAAACACCACACCACCACCTCTTCCAGTTACACCTACCGTTGTAGCTCCGATCAACGAGCAGACGATATTGCTCGAGGCAATTAAGAGCCTCCTGGAAGAACAGCAGTAACAGACCGCCATACTAATGAACCGCCCAGAAAAGGAAGCACTTGGAGTGAGGTAATCCCGGGCACTGCATCCGGAACAATTTTCTGGAAAAGAGAGCCCTTTGGAAGCGGAAGAATGGGCTCAATCAATCGAAGACGATCTGGCAGCAGCCCAAGTGCCAGACATTGCTTGGGTAAGGGCTGCAAAGCTGTAACTTACTGATAATGCCCGAGTATGGTGGAAGGCGGAAGAAAGCCGTCTTGCCCAGCCGATCAAATGGAAGACTTTTCGCAACATGTTTGACGCGAAGTGTTTTCCAGAGACTGCCCGATTCGACATGGAGCAGCAATTCATCCACCTACAACAAGGCTCTATGTGGAGCAAATCAGTGGATGAGTATGATGCAGAGTTCACCATGTTGAGCAGGTAAGATATGTCTTAATATTCGATTATCTAATATCACATACTACACAACTAACACAAGACTGGAATAGGTTCGCGGCACACCTTATTCCGACTGCTGAGATTAGGGCCAGACGATTTCAGGAAGGGTTGGACCAGGAGATCCAAGCTGCTCTAGCTACAGGGGATTTCCCAACCCATGACCTAGCTCTGAAAGCTGCCCGTCGATACGAGGTAGTAGTGAAGAAGAAAGGCAGACCTCAATCTGCCGGTGTGAAGCACTCTGCTACTCAGATAGCAGGAGGAGCCTCTTCAAGGCCACCGTTTGTACCCAGGAGACCGGGAGTACCAAATAACCGGCCCAGTCCAGATTTCTACTTTTATTGCAAAAGGATTGGACACCTGGCGAAGGATTGTAGGCGTGCTAATCGCCTTTGCTTAGTCTGTGGCTCATCCACACATGATATTGGGTCTTGTCCTCGAAGACTCAATCAATATCAGGCACCCAGACCAGCAATCACCTATCCGCAGCGGCCAACTATCCAGACACCTGCACCACGTCTTGCTCTCCCAGCTCCACCTCCTCGTGGACCGACTGCACCTCCTCCTCGTCTGTTCCATCAAGCACAAAGGAACCTACCTCATTGACAGAAGAATGCTCCTCCAGTAAGGAGGAATGTACCGAGGTGACATGCTTTCACAATGACTGTGGAAGAAGCTGAAGACACTGGCCAAGTTATCACTGGTAACTTCCCATCTTTCAAATCTATTCAATACTTGTTTACATCCATATATCTTTTCCTAAACCTAAAACATATCCCACATAACTTAGGTATGATCTTAGTAGCCTCACTTTTAGCACTAGCATTATTCGATACTGGAGCATCTCATTGTTTTATGTCATAATGGTTTGTCCGAACTCATGCGATTCCAGTCAAACCGCTCGTATCCAACTGGAATGTCAGTTCAGGGAACGGCGTTCTAAAGGCAACAATGGGATACGACCTGTGTCTAGTGGTTGTCTGCAGCAGAGAATTCTATGCTGACTTCAAGGTGCTGGACATACCGAACTTCGATGTAGTTTTGGGTATGGATTGGCTAAGAACTTTCTACGTTACCACCGACTGTCGTCAATAGAGGGTAGTGTTCGAAATTCCAGAGCATCCGGTCTTTTAATTCAAAAGTGGAGACCGTACCCTGGAGCCTAGCACATACAAAGCAAAACCGAAGAAGGCAGTGATTGCAACTCTACAGGCAGGAGAAGACAAGACAGAGATAGTTCGAGAGTTCGACGATATATTTCCTAAAGACATATCAGGTTTATCTCCTGATTGGGCTCTTGATTTCGGAATTGATTTAGAACCTGGTGCACTACCGGTGATCAAAGCACCATATCGGTTAAGTCCTGAAGGTTTGAAGGAGGTCCGTACTCAACTGGACGAACTTTTGCAGAAAGGATGGATTCGTCCCAGTAGTTCAAGTTGGGGATCTCTATTTTTGCTTATGAAGAAGAAGGAAGGTTCATACAGAATGTGCATTGATTATAGAGCTTTGAACGAAGTCACGATAAGGAACAAGTATCCATTACCGCGAATCGATGATCTGTTCGATCAGCTAAGTGGGTCTTGCGTTTTCTCAAAGTTAGATCTTCGTTTGGGTTATCATCAGGTGAATGTCAAAGATTCTTATATTCCGAAGACGACATTCAGGACTCGCTATGGACATTATGAGTTTCTCGTGATGCCATTTGGAGTGACCAATGCACCAGCCATATTCATGAACCTAATGAATCAAGTTTTCGAGAGTACATAGACAGGTTCGTTGTCATATTCATCGACGACATCCTGATATATTCAAAGAATCGGAAAGAGCATGTTGAACATCTACGAATTGTCCTGGAGACCATGCGACGGCATCAACTCTATGCTAAGTACAGCAAGTGCGCGTTTTGGCTAGAACAAGTCGGATTTCTTGGACATATCGTTTCAGGCGATGGAATCTCTGTAGATCCAGCTAAAGTAGCAGCGGTAAGCAAATGGCCGACACCAAAGACAGTGAGGGATATTCGAAATTTCTTGAGATTGGCGGGATACTACCGAAGATTTATTGAACGATTTTCGAAGATTGCAACACCCCTGACCAAGCTCACATGCAAAGATAAAGAATTCGTGTGGTCAGAAGTATGCGAACAAACTTTCGTGGAACTCAAGTCAAGATTGACAGCAGCACATATTCTCGTAATACCGGACCAATCTGGAGGTTTCGTAGTGCATTGTTATGCATCCGATAAGGGATTATGACATGTTCTACATCGGCACGGTAAAGTTGTAGCTTATGCATCAAGGCAGCTGTCACGCCCTGCTTCCCAGAGTACGCTAAGATGGGCACGTGACATAGCCAACCATGCTACATGTGGATAGGAAAAATCCTTCCACAGTCACATTACGGCTGTAGAGATATCAAGAACAGGAAAGTAAACTAACCATCTAGTACATGTCTATAAGCCAGAGTAAAAGAGTCAAGAAATAATATAATATGCGGAAGCAAAGATCCAATAAATAAACACCTGGAAAGTAAAACTGGATACCAACAGGATCCTCACATCTCGGTCTAACAGCGGCAATGCTCCTGATTAGTCTGCAATAAAGGTAGAGGATCTGGGCCATGCAAAACCCAGACATCAGTGCGTCATAACATCAAGCAATAATATATAAACAGGGTAGCAAGACATGCAAGTATGATCATAAAGGTAAAGCAGGTGTAACAACAATATAAATCAGGGCAGTGAAAGGTAGTGTGCAGTGAGTAATCTAAACTGGTCTATTGGGTTAACTACTCTCAAATCTCTGAAATCAATTTGATGAATCTTCGATGTAACTCAATAGTTTCCCGGGCGTGCCCGGGATCACAGTCTATGACTCTCGGGCTGAACCCGAGACGTGCCGCAAGGCAGTAAAGGATGGTAGGTAATGACGAGTGATGTCCGTAGCATCACTCCGGGGCTGGTCTAGCCCGTAAGACTGATCAGAACAGGTATAGAACTGTCGAGTTACAAGTCAGGTTTCATTATTGATTTCTTCATACCCCCAAGTTATATGTGTTCAAATCAGGTATTAAGTAATCTAGAGCTAATGCCAACACAGGATCAGGCAGGTACAGGTTTGTCTGGATAGACAACAGGAACTGTCCGTAAGGACAACAGGTCAGGTTTGTTGGCATTAGACACAAGATCAAGTAACAAGTAACGCCATGGTACATCAGGTCAAGCCAGGTAGTATATAGATATCATGTCATGTCGAGAGGTGCACGGTACCATATCGTGTCAAGTAGGAAGTGTAACAAGTCATGTCGGGATGCACAAGATGTCATGTGGGTGCTCATAATCAAACTAACATAAGCATTGGTATATATAAACAAGCATGGGTACTAATGAAACAATAAAAATGAAACATTGTAATGTGATATGCAAAAAGGTACAGATTCAAACATATGGTTGCACGGTTATCAGTTTGGGTTTAAGAGATAGTTTCAACAATACTTAAATACAGTATAACAAATATGGATGTTAAAATCATGTTAATATATACTAAATAATCTAGGGATGCAATTGAATATAAATTAGGCAAGATGTATGCAAACGGTCGTCCGATAGGGTATAAACTATAAAAGGGGTACTGTGGGTTATACAAATAATTGTTATTTGATTTACATATGGATGTTGGTACTATATATAGTAAAACTAAATGCAACACGGTATGTTCCTAGCTATAAATCTAAAATGATATAATGGACATCGAAATGTTAACATGGAACAAGCGGCATTACATTCAATCTACCAATACAATATGCAGTTGAATAAGTATATAATAATACAATAGCATGTAGCAAGTTTTACTTGCCTTGATCGGATCACGAAGCGGCATACGGAACGTTACGCGTCGGCGGGAAAAGTCGCGACGCACGCACGGTACACGGAATGAGTCCAAACAACGCACTAGGGAATCACACGGGTCAGAGATGCTTGCTGGGTCGTCGTGATTGTCGCCGGTACGGTCGGATTCCAGCAACAAAAGCAACAGTGAACAAATCAAGAGAAATGCATAAAGAATGTGAAGAATAGAAGAAGAAGAAGAAGTTCTCACTGTGGCTAGGGGTTCTGGGACTTCAGGAGAGTCGGCAAGGGGCGACGACAACGAGGGTTGCCGGCAGGGGGTTTGTAAGGCCAGAGAAAGAGATGTAGGGTTCCTAGGCATTCTTATGAAGGTCTATAAGGCATCAACCATGCCCGAATAAAAATTTAGACGTGCCGAACAACCCAAAGCCGGGATCTTTGCTAGATTATTAGGGTTTAACATGTAAGTAAATATCTTTACAACTAAGTGTGAGGAATTACAACATTTGTAGTCCGCTCCTTCGCTTCATAAGCTCCGAGTAGAAGTCCCTTTGCCGCGATCCACGATCTTCTGGACTCAATAGAGGCTCCACAACTTGAACGATCCATGCTAGCTTGTAGTATTCCTTTTCTCCGATGATCTACCTCGAAGTTTCTCTAACTCAAGCTCTCTCACTCTAATGAGGTGAACACCCTAATCTAATTGGCTAGATTAGATGAGGATGATGGAGTAGTATTTATGCTTTTTTTTATATCAAATTCTCACACATAAACATCACATAAAGAAAACTTAGTAAGCTTTCTCAAAACTCAAGGTTGAAGAAGAAGATGAATTATGAATTAAATCCTTTTGTGATGAATAATGAAATGATATATGAATAATAATGCAACCATGGTCAAGGATGACAAGGATAACTCATGTAGAGAATTAACTAGGGCTAGGGTTTGGATTGAGTTAAATAATGAGTCATAAGAAAATATCAATCATAATATCTATCTCATGACAAAAGAAATCCTTTTAGAAGGTGCAAGAAAGAACTAACCCAAATCAAACCCTAACCTTGTTTAATCTCTACTAAACAAGTTGCATTAGTAATCATATCATGTTACAATAATATATATCACATATATATATTATATATTTGTAACAAAAGAAAATAATACAATTAACATATATCGCATATATATCAATGGATTATCCAGTGAGAAAATGAAATAATAAAGCGAGCCAATATTAGATAATGTAATGCCATATATCATATATATTATTATACATTAAATTATCGAATCAACACTTGATCCGACAATCCGGCTATATCGAATATAACCGACCAATATATCATGTACCGATTCATCGAATCAACACTTGATCCGATGACCCGGCTCATATCTAAATATCGTGAGAATATAATACGGTATCTCATATCGCATTATTCTCGGTCCTGCACATATCACATATGTGCCCCTACTCCGTTTTTCCTGAGTCAAAAAACCTCTGTGTAGGACTCTAAAGAATCGTCAATACGTCGGTAGCAGGTGATGATCATATCAAACACCCACAAGCTGCAAGCGGTCAGCTAAACGTAACGGCCACTCAGGTATTGAACGATCAGAAGATCAACAAGCTAGCCTGTACATTCTCCTGTGAATCCAATCAGTAACACTCCCGTACAGTCCGGTCTCTTCGTCTGATATGTCGCATATCAAGTCTAGGGATGGTATACGTCAGACCCCAGTAACCGATAAGTCGTGTCGATGTGAGGCTCATAACAGGTCGAGAAACTACTGGTAACACTTACCAGTAAATTTCTATATCAGCCCTGGCCAGGGACTTCCGGTTATGGCCAATCGAACACAGCACAACATCAACTCTCTATACCGGGAGAGACGAATCCCCTCCTATCGCTCATTGCCTCCATGTGATTCGGGACTGCACCCAAAAGCCACCATTTTGCACGCCCTCTTGGACGTGGTAAGGTGGAAATCAAAGCACAGTGGGAATCACACAAGAATCTATGACGATCTCGGGTCTACAGACTACCCTGTACCATTGTCACCGGAGAACTTCCATCTGACGTGTGGTATATCACCATCTGGGAGTTCTCGGCGAGTCCGTCCAGTGTACCCAGTCTCCACTGAGCACCCGTACACCATCTCTGATGTCAAAACACCGATGGATATGGGATCATCCATCGCCCATCATATGGGTCAAGATGCGTATACGCTAGTCTACTCTGGTGTATCGATGCCCTGTCTCGATATACCCTCGACTAGGAACAGTTATAGGATGTACTCATCGACTACCGTGGCCCCCCACCAGTATGATCTCATCATAGTCCCAGTAGTCGAGTACAGATCCTAAGGGCTTTATCAACATGTGAGAGTAAGACAGTAAACATATACAAGTCAACATGTTAAGATAAAGTGAAACCAAATAGCATACTATCATGACGAGCAAGAAAGTCCTCTCTATATATATCCAAGCATCCATTATAATATACATCATATGTACAACAATGGCCTCTAAGGCATATACATAACTAACAAGAGAGAGGGGAGAAGATAGGGAGGTGGTGACCAAGGGGAGGCCGATGCTTTGGTCGGCGGCGACGGGAAGTGGAGGCGGCGGCGATGGGTGTGCAGGTGTTGGGGTCGGTTGGTGCAGGGGGCTTGCTCGGGGTTTGGAGAGAGGTGCGTGCGAGGTTGAGGAGAAGAGGGAATAGAGATGAGGTTGAGGTGATGGGGCGACAGCGACGAGGGAGGCAGGGTCATGGGTTAGGGTTGTTGGTGCAAGCGGAGTTGGGTTAGATGTCGAGGTCGAGGGGTTTATAGAGGAGGAAAGAAGGGAAGAGGGAAGAGAGAGATGAGCGGAGGAAGAGATGAGGAGAGGAGAGAAAGGTGGAGGAGATGGTGGTCGCGGGGGTGAGGCGACGACGGCGACGAAGCTAGGGTTCTCGTGGAGGCAATATGAGTTTTAAAAGAAAAGAACGAAGAAGCAGGGGATGAAGGAGGGAGGTGATTATAACGGCGCGAGAGGTGACGCGGCTCATGCTCACCGCGAGAGGAGAGAGAGAGAGATCGCGAGAGGAGAGAGATAGAGAGAGAGGAGAAAGAAAGTTGGAGTGTAGCGGGGAGAGAGAAAGAAAGAAGAGAGAGGAGAGAGATAGAGAGAGAGGAGAAAGAAAGTTGGAGTGTAGCGGGGAGAGAGAAAGAAAGAAGAGAGAGATCTGCGTGGGTGAGAGAAAGAGAAAAAGAGAGAGAAAGAGAAAGGAAGAGAGAGGTGGGGTCGGCTCAAAGAAAAGAGAAAAAATGATTGGCTTGTGAGGAAAGGAAGAAAGAAAAAGAGAGAGAGAGCTGAGGAAAAAAATAGAGAAAGATTTTAAAAATTGAAAAAGATTTTAGCTGTTAAATTAAATTTAAACTGTCGATTTTAAAAATAAATATTATATTAAATAAAATTGGATTTTCAGGTAAATACAAATTTAGTCCAAAAATACGCCCGGGTCGGATCTAAAATTTCAGTTTTAAAATATGAAAAATATATGCGATGTCCAAATTTTAAAATGAATGCTCAGGTAACGAAAATGCATACCCCCAAGAACGGATGCACGTACGTACGCGTAGCCATCCAAACACGTCTGTTTCACTGAACGGGACGAGAACAAGATGCACGGATGCTACCACGGGGTTAGGAGTATCTTGCAGGCCATGAAATGTAATTTTAAAAATATTTTCTGTGATTTAAAAGTTATATGATAAAACATGCGATGTCAGATGAAATGCCAATATGCAGTTTATACTAGATGCACGTGTCAATGCAACAAGCCAGGGTAACCTATAAATATAAATCAATCAAGTTCAAGCAAGCGGGTCGGGTCGAATGCAATGTAAAATGTAAACTACCATTCGCACCCAAACACGATAAATCAAGAATTACTACGAATAGGAAATACGATAACTGGAATTGGTATAAATGAACTCGGGTGTTACAGCAGCCGAAGGTTCATGAGCGCAACTATCCGACGTATGATCTGGAGTTGGCAGCCGTTATCTTTGCTCTCAAGATTTGGCGTTATTATCTTTGTGGAAAACGGGTATATATCTACATAGACCACAAAAGTCTGAAGTATGTGTTTACTCATAAAGAGTTGAATATGCGGCAGAGAAGATGGTTAGAACTCATGGCGGACTTCGACATCAATCTAAAATATCATCCAGGGAAAGTGAATGTAGTACCTGATGCACTTAGTCGTCAACCACTATCAATGAATCTCACCACACAGTAGAAACTACAGCAAGGTTTGCATCAGATGGAGATGGAAGTGATCATGCCAGGTAACGCTTCAAGTTTGATGAACTTACAAGTTATGTCTACAATTGTCAATCATATCAAAGCAGCTCAAGCAAGTGATGCCAAGTTGCAAAAGATCAGAGAACAAGTAGAAAGTGGACTTCGAATAGACTTCTTCACGAAGACGGATCTTTGAGATATGGCAGTAGATTGTATGTTCCATAAGGTCCTGTTCGGGAAGAGTTGATAAAAAAATCTCACAGCTCTCCATACTCAGTACCTCTGGTGGTATACAAAGATCTACGTCAACATTACTGGTGGCATGGAATGAAGCGTGAAGTAGCCAGAAGCGTCGCTAAATATTTGGTGTGTCAGCAAGTGAAAGCCGAACATCACAGGACTGCTGGTTTACTTCAACCGTTACCTATCCCAGAATGGAAGTGGAAACACATTACCATGGATTTTGTGACTGTACTTCCTTGCAGCACGAAAGGTAACGATACTGTATGTGTTATTGTGGATCGACTCACTGTTAGTTATATGTTTGCCCTAGAGGCCATTATTGTATATGAGATGTATATTGTAGTGGATGCTTGGACATATATAGGGAGGACTTTCTTGCTCGGCACGATAGTATGCTATCTGGTTACTCTTTATCTTAACATGCACACTGATTGTCTCTCTATTACATGTCGGTAAAGCCCTTATGATGTGTACTTGACTATCTGGATTATGATGCGGATCATACTAGTGGGACAATGGTAGTCTGCGAGTACATCCTTTAGAGTCCTTAGTCGTGGGTGTATTGAGACGGGGTATCGATATACCAGAGTATACTAGCGTGTAGCTTCTCGATCTATGTAGATGGGCGAGGGATGATCCTATATCCATTGGTGTTTGATATCAGAGATGATATACGGGTGCTCAGTGGAGACCGGGTACACTGGACGGACTCGCCGAGAACACCCAGATGGTAATATACCTCACGTCAGATTGCAGTTCTCTAGTGACACCGGTACAGGTTATCATCGTCATAGAGTCTTGTGTGATTCCCACTGTGCTTTGATTTCCACCTTACCATGTTCAAGAGAACATGCAAAACAGTGGATTTTGGGTACAGTCCCGAGTCACATGGAGGCAATGAGCGATAGGAGGGGATTTGTCTCTCTCGGTATTGGGAGTTGATGTTGCGCGGTGCTCGATTGGCTATAACATGAAGTCTCTGGCCAGGGCTGTAACATCCTAGTTCATTTATACCAGTTCTAGTTTAAGCATTTCTTTATTTATGGTATTTTCTAGATTCACAGTGTTTTGGGTGCGAATAGTGTGTTTGACATCTGTATTTGCATCCGATCCAATCCGCTTGCTTGAAACCTGTCTTGATTCATATTTATGATCTACCCTGACTTGTTACGTAGGCTCGTGCACTTTCATTTTTATTTATACATTGCATACTCGCATTTTATCTGGCATCTGTATTTTTAAATATAACATTTAAAGTCATATAAAATAGTTTAAAAATATATTGCATAGCCTGCATGATACCCCTGATCCTGTGGTAGCATCCGCGCAACTTGTTCTCATCCCGTTCAGTGAAACGGACTTGTTTGGATGGCTACGCACACGTACGTGCATCTGTTCTTGGGGGTATGCATTTTCGTTACCCGGATATCCAACTTTAATTTTGGTCGACATGTATATTTTTCGTATTTAAAAACTGAATTTTAGACCCGACCCGGGCATGTTTTGGACTATGTTTGTATTTACCAGAATATCAAATTTTATTTATATAATATTAATTTTATAAACTGATACAAATAAAAATTTAGTTAACTAATAAAAGATTTTTTAAATTTAAATCTAAACTAATTTCCTAACAAACTAACAACCCCTTTCTCTCTCTCTCTCGTGACTCTCTCTTTCACTTTCCTCTGCATATATATATTTATATATATTTTATTTATTTATTTTTTCTTTCCTTATTTAATACACAGTCTCTTCTTCTTACTTTTTCTTCTTTCTTTTTCTTGATCTTGTTTCTTGATTCCGGTGATCACCGCCGGAGCCATACTCGTCGCTGACGATCCGAGTGATCCAGTGAACGTACCTTGCCTGTGTGATCACCCTCTTGCCTTGGTTGGATCCGTTCCGCGTGCCGCGTGTGCGTTGCGACGTTTTACCGACGTCAGACGTGCCGTGTGTATCCGTCGCGTGATTCGATCGAGACAAGTTTACCTTGCTACATGCTATGTTACTATATTTATATCCATTTGAATAAATATAATACATGTATTTAAAATTATGCATCCCATGTTATAGTTTTACAGTTTTACGACGTCCGTTTGTATCCGTACAATTTATTTCGTATCTAGTGCATGCAAATTTATCTTGTTACATACTAGACTACAATATATTGCACTCATTTGAATAATAACATCACATAATGTTTAGTTATGCATCCCACATTACCATTTTACAGTTTTACTGTTTTCGGATATCCGTATGCATCTATATCGTTATTTACATATATAGTCGCATGCTAATTCATCTTGCTACATGCTAGGTATATCATTGTGCATTCATATGAGTAAAATGTTACGCGTTTATCATATTATACATCCATACTAAAGTTTTACTGTTTTCTGATACCCGTTTGCATCCATATCATTTAAAATATATATAACTGTATCTATAGATCATATTAATTCATATTATTATTGTAATAACACCCATGCTTAATAATGTGCCTCCCACTTAGTCTTGAAACTGTAAATGTAACCCCAATCGATGTTTGTGCATCCATACCATTAATTATATATCTATTTGCATTCCATGTCACGTTATTTCATGTTACTGTTATATTAACACCCCATGCTAGAAAATGTGCATCCTACATAGTAATATAGCTATAGTCGCAATCCTTAATAGTTATTCTTGCATCCATATTTATTTGTGTATCCATACCATTAATTCTGCATAACTGGTTGCACCACATATTACATTAACTCATATTATTAATATATTAGTACCCCATGCTTGATATTGTGCATCCTACTTAGTCATGATGTAACCCCTGATAGATATTTGTGCATCCATACTTTTATCGTACATCCGTACTTTTACCCTGATTCCATACTTGCTACATCTTACTGTTGGGCACCCATTTGTTACACTGTGTACTACTTGACATGACCTGATACACCACTACTTGACATGACTTGATACATGTATACTACCTGACATGACCTGATACACCACTACTTGACATGACTTGATACATGTACACTACCTGACATGACCTGATATATCACTACTTGACATGTTACCTGATCCTGTTTCTAATGCCGACAATCCCGACATGTTGTCCCGATGGACATATCCTGTTGTCTGTATAGACAAACCAGTTCCTGCTTGATCCTGTGTTAGCAGTAGTTTCAGATTTATCAATACCTGACTTGAACATATAACTTGGGGGTATGGGAAAATCAAGAATGTAACCGATCGTAACTCAAAGGGCTATCATATTGTTTGCCGTTTTTTCGGGCGTTACGAAATACCTATTGTTTGCCGTTTTTCCGGGCGTTACGGAATACCTATTGTTTGCCGTTTTTCCGGGCGTTACGGAATAATCACCGATGGGTTACGATGAAGATTACATTAATTGATTTCGAAGACTTTAGAATAGATAACCCAGTAGCACAGTTTAGATTACTCACCGCACGTCACATGTGCTTATACCTTCACTGTTTCTTATTCGTGTTACTGCTATACTTTTATTACTGTTCATACTCATGCCTGCATGACTTGTTACCCCCTGATTATATTATTATTGATATTATGACGCACTGACGTCTGGGTTTTGCATGGCCCAGATCCTCTACTTTTGTCGCAGGCTGATCAGGAGTATTTCCGCCGTCAGGCCGAGCAGTGAGAATCCTGTTAGTATCCAGTTAGTTTAGTTATTTCCGTACCTTCCAGATTGTTATTGTTATTTGGATTTATTGCTTCCGCATATTATTTCTTGACTCGTTTATTCTGGCTCATAGACATGTACTAGATAGTTTATTTTATTTCTACTGTTCTTGATATCTCTAGATGGCCGTAATGTGACTATGGAGGGATGTTTCCTAGCCACAGGTAGCATGGTTGGCTCTGTCACGTGCCGATCTTAGCGCACTCTAGGAAGCGGGGCGTGACAGGGTTTGTTTGGTATCAGAGAACATAGGATTTAGGTTAATCGGGTTTGATTCTTTTGTAGTTGGGTATTGGACCCAATACACGAATCAGAATACTCGTGATTAGGAACATGTCCTGCCACATTGTTATCGTGATTCTTGAATCATATCTTTCTCTTGACCCTTGTCTTGACGATATGCAAACAACTTTGCATCTCGGCTTGAAACCTTTTGGTTTCTTATTGTTTCTCCATGTTCCTTTGATTCTAATACTAGGATTTGGGCGACTTGAGTGGAGTTATGTGATTGTAACTATGTACCGCGGCATGGTTACAATGCGGTACTCTATTTAAGTAACTTGGAGTCCTAGTCTTAATTCCTTTCCTTGATTTATGGTAGCGATATTACCTTGCTTCTCTCGGTTTCATTGCTTACCAGTTCATGTTTTATTGTCAGCTTGAATCCTGTTTACTGTGCTTATCTTCTTCAGTGTTTGGCTTCAGGAGAAGTTGTTTCTGGTATCCTACTTGTTCATGATTTTCTCGCATTAGCATTATTCGATTCTGGTGCATCCCATTGTTTTATGTCGTCCAAGTTTATTACTACACACTCGATTTCTTGCACGACCCTATCTAGTTGTTGGGACAAACACACTGGGAATGGGAAGATCATATCTAGTGGCGAATGTAAGGATTGTTCTGTTGTTATTTGTGGATGGGAGTTATTTGCAGATTTCTTGGGGATCGATACCTGCAACTATGATGTTGTTTTGGGAATGGATTTTCTCGGCACTTTCCACGCTCACATAGATTGTAGAGCAAAGAAAGTGATTTTCCAGATTCCCGAACATCCGGAGTTTGTTTTCACTGGAGGAAGCAGTTCTGTCGGGCCAGTCGAGTTTAGGGCTAGGCCGACAAGCAATGTTCTTTCGTCAATGGAAGTTGATAAGGAGGAAGCGCCAGCTGTAGTTCGAGAATTTATGGACGTTTTCGAGGACATCTCGGGTTTACCACTAAAATGAGATGTGGAGTTCGCAATCGATCTTGTTCCTGGTGCAGCGCCAATCTCAAAGGCGTACTATCCAATAGCACCAGTGGAGTTGGAAGAAGTCAAGAAGCAGCTTACCGAATTACTTGAGAAGGGTTGGATTCACAGCAGCAATTCACCTTGGGGAGCTCCAGTTCTTCTAGTAAAGAAGAAAGATGGCACAAGAAGGATGTGCATCGATTATCGAGAATTGAACCGGGTGACTATTAAGAACAAGTACCCGATCCCTCGCATTGGCGAATTATTCGAGCAACTCAGTGGCGCGAGGGTATTCTCGAAGCTGGATTTGCGATCCGGATATCATCAAGACTGCGTTCCGAACTCGGTATGGACATTACGAGTATTTAGTGATGCCATTCGGAGTCACGAATGCACCGGCGATATTTATGGACTTGATGAACCGAATCTTTTCACCGTTCTTGGACCAGTTTATTGTGGTGTTTATTGATGATATTTTGGTGTATTAGAGGAGCATTGAAGAGTATGCGGAACACTTGAAGATCGCACTGCAGACATTGAGGTAAAAAAGATTATATGCGAAGATGAGAAAGTGCGAGTTTTGACTTGAAGAAGTGAAGTTTTTGGGGCATGTCATATCCGGAGATGGAATCGCCGTTGACCCCGTGAAGACTACAGCAGTTCAAGATTGGCCGATTCTGAAGAACGTAGCAAAGATCAGAAGTTTTCTTGGACTTTCCGGATATTACAGAAGTTTCGTGGAGAATTTTGCCCGTTTGGCTGAGCTTTTGACCAAGCTTATGCGAAAGGAAGTACCGTTCGTATGGACGGAAAAGTGTGTGTCAGTTTTTGAGGCGTTGAAGCAAAGGTTGATAACCGCTCCTATTTTGACCGTACCAGACAGTTCCGGAGGATTGGTGATTCACAGCGACGCATCTGGGAAAGGTTTGGGATGTGTTTAGATGCAGCATGGGAAGGTTATAGCTTACGCATCAAGACAATTGAAGTTCCATGAGAAGAATTTCCCAACTCATGATTTGGAGCTAGCAGCTGTAATTTTCGCTTTGAAGATTTGGAGACACTACTTATTGGGCGAAAGGGTCGAAGTATTCACCGATCACAAAAGCCTAAAGTATATGTTCACACAGAAAGAGCTTAACATGAGGCAGCGTAGATGGTTGGAGCTGATGGCTGACTACGATCTTGATCTTAAGTACTATCCGGGGAAAGTTAATGTAGTGCCGGATGCGCTTAGTCGGTTACCAGCAATTCGGATGTTGACTGCACAGAAGAAACTTATCGAAGATTTTCGGAGATTCGAATTGTGTAAGTCGACGTTAGACACCCGATATGATGCGGGGAGGCGGAATAGGTAAAATAATCATTTTGTTTAAGTTAACATCGACTAACTTTACGGATTTTTGCTAAACCCTAACTAACAACTATATAGAAGTGATTAGCTATTATGATAGATGATTATACCTAAAGATTCAAGTCCTTCTTGTTCTTGTAGTTCACCTCCTCGTCGGCCTCCTCGATGTGATAGAAGATCCACCCGAGAGATCCTTCTCCAAGCTTTAACCTCTCACTTGAGGTAACTAGGTGGCTATGAGTGCTAATCAAAGTAACCTAGAGGATATAGAAGAGGATTAGGGATCTATTAGTCTTGCTAACCCTAGGATCTGAACACATGAGAGGATTAGGGTTAGGTCATTGAAGAGAGAGAGCTTGAGGAGAGAGAATGTGAAAGTGAGAATGATAATGAATTATGTCTCAATTCTATATATGATGAAGCATAAAGAATATCAAATAAATCATTATGTGATATTTACAACCATGCTTCATTTAATACATATAATGAATCATCTCATGAGTCATTAAGAAATAAATGCTTCATTAACTCATTTGGATGAATCACCTCATGGGTCACTAATCCATTTAATGCAAATAACACCTAAGCTCTCTACCTCATCTTTCTTCTAGAAGCTTCCCGACTAATTACGAGAATGCCCCTTTATCCGTGAAAACACGGAAATACCGAGACTGTATAAATCCAATAATCCAATAATAGAATCTAGCTTAAACTAAAGCCTGCTAGTAAAATCTGTCCGAACATCGTACGTGCATAAATACACGTATGTGTCCGAACCCTGTCGTAAAACCATACGACTTCTATATCGTTTCGCCTGAAGCAGGGAAACTCTCTGTGTGGGACTCTAAAGACTCGACACTACGCTGGCAGTGGGTTTAACCATAGACCGCAAGCGGTACTACCTGTACGTAACGGTCCCCAGGTAGATGTCGATAAGAAGGCCGATGAGAAAACCTATCCGAACTCCTACTGAGCCTGATGTGACAATCTCCGTACTGTCCGGTCTGTTCGTTTAGGACTATCGCATATCGGGCCTAGGGGGCAGCAAGCGTCAGTCCCCTAAAAGCGGTATAAGTCGTGTCGGAGTGAAGCCCACTACACCTTGAGAAGCTGCTGGAAATCCTACCAGTAAATCTCGTTTGCCCTGGCCAGGGACTTTGCGTAATGGCTTTCCAAACACAGCGCGATATCAACTCCCAATACCGGGAGAGACGAATCCCACCTAATCGCCACTGCCTCCAAGTGCTTCGGGACTGCACCCAACTGCTACATGTTTGCATGACTCCTTTGAGCCGTGGTAGGGTAGCAATCTAAGAACAGTAGGAACACACTCGAGATGAAGCAGCAGTGTCAAGTCTGTGGACCATGCTGTGCTCATGTCACCTGGGAACTGTTAACTGACGACGGCTATAATACCAACCAACAGTTCCCTGCGAGTCCTGTCCGGTGTACCTGTAACCCAACGAGCACATGTATACTATCTCCAGTACAACGTACTAATGGCTGTGGGACAGACCATTTCCCCTGTTGGGATGAGAAGCGTACATACTAGTCTACTCTGGAGTATCGATGCCCTGTTTCGATAATCATACGACTAGGGACCTGAAAAGGATGTGCTTGTAGACTACCCAGCCCCCACTAGTGTGACTGCCATCATAACGCTGGTAGTCAAGCAAGATCCTATGGGATCTATCAATATGTATTCGCGATATGTTAAAAGAAACATATACACATATTAAGATAGATATAAACCAAGTAGTATACTACTATGTTGAGCAAGATTGTTAATATAACTGTGAATATCCCAAGCTTCCATTAAGTAATATATAAGCTAGTATGATACAATAATGGCCCCTAGGGCATATACACTAACAATCTCCTACTTGCACTAGGGCCATATACTGGCATATCAAAGACCTATCATCTCGAATAGCCTCTCAATCTGTGTCTGAGGTAAGGCCTTTGTGAATGGATCTGTAGTGTTCTCCTCTGTAGCAACTCTCTGGACCTCGATCTTCTGGCGATCTATGATCTCCCTGATCAGGTGATACCGCCTCAAGATGTGTCTGGACTTCTGATGGGACCTGGGTTCCTTTGCTAAAGCTATAGCCCCGTTGTTGTCACAGTACAGAGGTATTGGATCAACAATGGATGGAACCACCTGAAGTTCTGTGAGGAACTTCTTCATCCAGACTGCTTCTTTTGCGGCATCGCAAGCAACGATATACTCTGCTTCCATCGTCGAGTCAGCAACGGTGTCCTGCTTGGAACTCTTCCAGCACACCGCCCCTCCATTGAGGGTAAAGACATAACCTGGCATGGACTTGGAGTCATCCTTGTCACTCTGGAAGCTGGAGTCAACAAAAGCCTCAATCTTGAGGTCTTTTCCGCCGTAAACCAAGAACATCTCCTTAGTCCTTCTCAGGTACTTGAGAATGTTCTTTACTGCTATCCAGTGCTTCTCCCCTGGGTCTGACAGATACCGGCTTACCACGCTAAGTGCGTAAGCTACATCTGGTCTGGTGTACAACATCGCATACATTATAGAGCCTATCGCAGAAGCGTAGGGTATAACTGATATGCGATCCCTTTCCAAATCAGTCTTGGGAGACATCTCTTTGGAGAGGGTGATTCCGTGACAAGCCGGTAAATTACCGCGCTTAGAATCATCCATACTGAATCTTTTCAGTATAGTGTTGATATACCTAGACTGCGAAAGTCCCAACATCCTTTTAGATCTATCACGATAGATCTGGATCCCCAGTTTGTAAGAGGTATCACCCAGGTCTTTCATGGAGAACCTGTGTAACAAGAATCCTTTGACAGATTGTAGCATAGGAATGTCATTTCCTATCAAGAGAATGTCATCCATGTACAAGACGAGGAATACGACAGTTCGTGCTACAATTTTACTATATATACATGGTTCATCTGGATTTTTGATAAAGTCATATTCTTTGACCGTTTCATCAAAACAGATGTTCCAACTCTGCGATGCCTGCTTTAGTCCATAAATGGACTTAAGCAATTTGCACACTTTCCCGCTGCTCCTACTCTGATTGAAACCTTCTGGCTGATCCATATAGACGCACTCTTCTAAATTATCATTTAGAAAAGCCGTTTTTACGTTCATCTGCCAGATCTCATAATCATGGAAGGCGGCAATGGCAAGAAGGATCCGAATGGATTTGAGCATATCCACTGGAGAAAAAGTTTCGTCATAGTCCAAACCAGGTCTTTGACGAAAACCCTTTGCAACAAGTCTAGCCTTATAGGTTTCCACCTGTCTATCTACACCAATCTTTTTCTTGAAGATCCACTTGTATCCTATGGGTTTTACCCCATCTGGAACAAAGTCCAAAGTCCATACTTTGTTGGTGTACATGGACTCCATCTCGGTCCGCATTGCATCCAGCCATCTTACCGAGTCGCCGCTCTGGATGGCCTGCTGGAAGCTAGTAGGTTCATCACTATCAATGACGCAATCCTCTCTATCCCGTCTATGAGAAAACCGTAGTATCTCTCAGGCGGATGAGACGGCCTACTACTCCCGCGGAGGGGTGCGGGAATGTCCTGTTCTTCTTGAACTTCTAGTTCTACCAAACATTCAGTAGTAGTTTGTGGTTCTGGAATTTCTTCCAGTTCTATTGCGCTCCCACTTGTTTCCTTTTCTTCTAAAATCTGCTGTTCTAGAAAATGGGCATTACGAGAAACGAAAACCTTTTGTTCCTCTGTGTAATAGAAGAAATACCCCTTAGAGTTCTTTGGATATCCCATAAACTTACACTGCACTGATCGTGCCTCGAGTTTGTCCGCATGCTGCTTTTTAACAAAAGCTGGACATCCCCATATCTTCAGATACTGAAGATAGGGGTTCTTCCCACTCCACATCTGATATGATGTGGTAGGCACAGTCTTGGTAGGAACCCTGTTCAAAAGATATGCAGCTGATTCTAGCGCATAATCCCAGAAAGATCGCGGTAACTCAGCATTACTTATCATGGAACGTACCATATCCAATAGGGTTCGGTTCCGTCTTTCTGATACACCGTTATGCTGTGGAGTGTATGGAGGAGTAAGCTGAGAGAGAATTCCTTTCTCTTTTAGGTAACCCAGGAACTCGGCACTTAAGTATTCACCACCTCGATCAGATCTCAGTGTCTTGATACTTTTGCCGGTTTGGTTTTCTACTTCATTCTTATATTCTTGGAATTTCTCAAAGGCCTCGGATTTATGTTTCATTAAGAAAATGAATTCATACCTAGAGTAATCATCCGTAAAAGTAATGAAATATGAAAAACCGCCTATTGCATGTGTAGACATTGGACCACATACATCGCTGTGTATGAGTCCTAAGAGCTCGCTCGCTCTTACTCCATATCCAGTGAATGGAGTCTTTGCCATCTTTCCTTTGAGACATGATTGACAAGTGGCATAAATTTGATATTCGAACTGATCCAAATATTCTTCTCTATGTAACTTAGTTAACCTTGTCTCATTTATGTGACCTAGTCTACAATACCATAAGAAAGCCTGATTTATATCTGGAGACATTCTTTTTAGTGTGTTCTGGACATTGAAAATCTGTAATTGGTTTAACACGTATATACCGTTATCTAGTGTACCGGACCCAATCAAACCATGATTAAGGTGGATGTTAACAACATCGCTTACAAACGTGAAATCATAACCTTCTTTTGATAACAACGAAACTGATAAAACGGCGTTCAGGACTCGCAATGGTCATTACGAATATCTGGTGATGCCATTTGGAGTGACCAATGCACCTGCTATTTTTATGAATATGATGAACCAAGTTTTCCGAGAGTACTTAGACATGTTCGTCGTTATTTTTATCGATGACATCCTGGTGTATTTAAAGAATCGGAAATAGCACGCTAAGCATTTGCAGATTTTCTTGGAGACATTACAAGAGCATCAACTCTATACCAAGTACAGCAAGTGCGAATTTTAGCTAGACCAAGTCGGATTTCTCGGACACATTGTTTCAGGAGAAGGAATCTCAGTAGATCCAGCTAAAGTGTCAGCTGTCAGTGAATGGCCGACACCGAAGACGGTGAAGGATATTCGAACTTTCTTGGGTTTAGCATGGTACAACTGAAGATTCATTGAAGGGTTCTCGAAGATTGCAACACCCCTGACCAAGCTCACACGTAAAGATGAAGCGTTTGTGTGGTCAGAAGCATGTGAATAAGCTTTTGTAGAACTCAAGTCAAGAATGACATCAGCTCCTATTCTCGTAATACCGGATCAATTTGGAGGTTTCGTTGTGCATTGCAATGTGTTCGGTAAGAGATTAGGATGTGTTCTACACCAGCATGGAAAAGTTGTAGCGTTTGCATCAAGGCAGCTGAAAATTCATGAGTGCGACTATCCAGCACATGATCTGGAGTTGGCAGCCATTATCTTTGCACTTAAGATTTGGCACCACTATCTTCTTAGAGAACGAGTGGATATATACACGGACGACAAAAGTCTGAAGTATGTATTTACTCAGAAGGAATTGAACATGCGGCAGAAAAGATGGCTAGAACTTATGGCGGACTTCGACATCAACCTACAGTATCATCCAGGGAAGGTGAATGTAGTTCCTGATGCACTTAGTCATCAGCCATTATAAATGAATCTCACCGCCCAGTGGAAGCTGCGGCAAGAATTGCACGGGATGGAGATCGAGGTAGTTATGCTAGGTAATGCTTTAGAGTTGATGAACTTACAAGTTCAGTCTACTATTGTCAATCAGATCAAAGCAACTCAAGCAGGTGATGCCCAGCTGCAAAAGATCTGAAAACAGGTAGAAAGTGGACATCGATCAGACTTCATCATCCACGAAGACGGATCCTTGAAATATGGAAGTAGATTGTGTGTGCCACAAGGTCCTGTTCGAGAAGTGTTGATGAAAGAAGCTCACAGCTCTCCGTAGTCAGTACACCCCGGTGGTACCAAAATGTACAAGGATCTACGGCAACACTACTGGTGGCATGGAATGAAGCACGAAGTGGCCAGAAGCATAGCCAAGTGTTTAGTGTGTCAGCAAGTAAAAGCTGAACATCACAGAACTGCTGGTCTACTTCAACGTTACCTATCCCAGAATGGAAATGGCAGCACATTACCATGGATTTCGTGACTGCATTTCCTCGCAGCACGAAAAGTAACAACGCAGTATGGGTTATTGTGGATCGACACACCAAGTCGGCACATTTCATCCCTGTTTCCTGATTTAAAATCAGGAAAGCTTCTGGGAAAAGCTTCAGAAGAGGGTCACGTGCTTACACGTGACTAGCGGTCACGTGTTGGTACGTGACACCTAAAAACATCATCAAGGCAAGTTCAGTATACTGACTACGTTGAAGAAAAGGGGGCTTCAGAAAGAGTCACGTGCTCCCACGTGACCCGGGTCATATGGCGACACGTGACATTTAAACGCAAGAGTCAAAAGGCACACCAGTTCCCTGATCAAGTCAAGGAAAAGGCTTCAGAAGAGGTCACGTGCTACCACGTGACCAGGGTCACGTGTTGCCACGTGACGTCCAAGACAGCAGACTCGTTCTCCAGTTGAACCAAGGAAAGAGAGAGTTCAAACAAGGGTCACGTGCTCACACGTGACCAGGGGTCACGTGGCAGCACGTGACGTTTAAGCAGCAATAAGAAGACAGAGCGCAAAAGAAAGGAAAAGGCTCATTCCAAAGGGGGTCACGTGCCCACACGTGACCATGAGTCACGTGGTCACACGTGACCGTCTTTCAAAGCCCACTGTGTTAACAGAATTAAATTCTGAGAGAAATTTGAATCTTTCCAAAGGAAAGCAAACTATCTGGAACCAATCGAATTAAAGATTCAGAGGTGATCTATCTATGGGAAAATCTCGGGTTTGGAAAGATTTCCCCTTTAAATCTAACCGAAATAATAAAGGGGAACCCCTGGATTTGAAATCCAATGGTGAATAAAATTCACCTAATAATCCAAAGGTCCAAAATGAATGATGGATGCAAATCAAATCTTTCACGAAGATTCGTCAAAAACTAATTGGCTCGGCCGCTTCTCCTATAAATAGGGGCCAAGAGACATACATACATATACATGCGCAGAGAAGAAAAAAGAAAAAAGGAGGAGAGCTTTGATACTTTGAAAAGACTCGGATCTTCTGCAAAAACCCTAGGTAAGAAAAGGGAAGGCCTTTTGAAAGAAAGAGAATTTAATTCTCAACAGAGTTTAACTCTGATAATGTAAAAACAGAAGAACATATTTCTTCTCTCTTTGATAGAGGATCTGCAAAGTGCACATCTCCCCTTAAGGTTGAGAATTTAATTCTCAATGGGTTGAGATCCTGCCATGTAGATCCAAAAACATAGAGAAGGAATGCAAGCACGAGAATTTAATTCTCACAGAACTATAGGAATTTAATTCCTTTAAAACAAAAGTAGGGCTTGACCCTATATCATGGGAATTTAATTCCTTCAGAACAAAAAAAGAAACAGGGTTTAACCCTAATTAAAAAACCCAGTTCTGTTGAAACATCGGGAATTTAATTCCCTTAATCATAATTTAACAGAGGATGGAAGTTTAAACTCCTTAAAAACTTTTATTAGGGTTTAACCCTATTCAGCCCTTCACATATATGAGGAATTTAATTCCTACAGAAAATTCAGAGTTAAACTCTATTCCAGAATACAAAGTCTTCGAAAGGAAGTAGGAATTTAATTCCTCTAAAATTTACAGTTCGAGGAATTTAATTCCTGAAAGAAGATTAACAAAGCTTCTAAACAAAATACATAGAGGCAGGGTCACGTGTCATCACGTGACCCCCCAAGAGATCTATAAGAAAGCCCCTTTGAGGCAGCACCCCACGTGATCCACGTGACCCTTGGCAGAAGCTCTAATACATAGGCATTTGAATGCCCATCACGTGATAGCACGTGATGCTCTGAAAGATGCGATAATCTCAGCAGAATAAATGAAGGGAGGGCGCTCTCACGTGCTGCCACGTGACCCCTCTTGTCTTAGTGTTTAACACTAAATTGAAAACTCTCGAACCCAGTGTTAAAATACCGTTGGGCTTTAGTGTTCAACACTAATTAAAAAGCTTTATTTGCAGTGTTCAACACTGATTACCTTAGTGTTTAAACACTAATCTGAGATCTTCATTTGCAGTGTTCAACACTGATCTGTTTTAGTGTTTAACACTAATTTGAAAAGCCTTGTTGCTGGTGTTTAACACCAATTATCTCTTAGTGTTAAACACTAACTTGTCAACCTCATTCCCAATGTTCAACACTGACTGTTCTGAAGTGTTTAACACTAGGCTTTGGCCCAATTGGCCTAAATGGATGGAGGCAAAGCCTCTCCTGCTTGGACTTAGCCCAAGATGGCCATAAGTCCTCAATTTGTGATTAACTGGTCCAATGGACTCATAACATAATTAATTCGTCTTGACCCCAAATTGGGCCAAGGACTATTTAATCCATTCCGGTTCTAGGGTACATCTCTTCACTCCTTTGATACTTGGCATTGTAATCCCTCAATGTCTTCAAAGAGGTGACGGGTCCCGACAACCACACATTGATACGGACTGCGGGGTCCTTAAACCCGTGTTTAATGCAAATTCCTGGTTACGTGGAACGCGGATAATGTCACTCTTTGACCCCATGGAAAACGTCCAGAGCGGAGCCTGGTCCTCGCAGAGCACGGCAGTGAACCCGTGTGAAGCATCCAGAGCACATACCAGACTGTGGGGTCCTTAAACCCATGGACTACGACGTCCTTAACCTTGACCGAGATGTCTTAAAACTAACAATGGACTGTGGGGTCCTTAAACCCATGGACTACGACGTTCTTAACCTTGACCGAGATGTCTTAAAACTAACAACGGACCGCAATGTCCTTAAACTACCCATGGACCGCAATGTCCTTAAAACTACCCATGGACCGTAATGTCCTTAAACTAGAACAATAGAGCCCCAAATGCTCTTTTGTCGGATCTAAACGGTCCCGTTTAAGTTGATCTTAGCCTCAAAGATGGCTAACGTATCCTTAAACCTTCAAACAGAGTGGACTATAAATCCCCCCAATTAATCCTGGCTCGAGGGTACATCTCTGAACTCCTCTGACATCTGTCGTTGTAATCCTTCAACGTCGTCAGAGAGGTGACGGGTCCCGACGGCCATACATTCATGGACCACTATGTCCCTAAACTGGAACATTAGAGTCCAAACGCTCTTTTGTCGGATCTAAACGATCCCGTTAAGTTGATCTTAGTCACAAAGTTAGACTAACGTATCCTTAACAAACATTTGAGTTGATCTTAGCCTCAAGTTTGGCTGACGTATCCTCAAACCCCCTCCAAACCCAAATCTAAGATAATACGGATTTGGACTAGTCCACGCCCTACGGGCGACAACATAACTCAGTCTCCGTAAACAATCCACGGGCAACAAAATACAAAGCAAACACCCACGACACGAAGTGACCATCTGGAGAAGGAGAAAGTTGTTACCGCAAAGCGGTAGCGTAATTAACTGCAGGGGCTTGCGCCTGCAGGGAAGAGCGTCCCCACAATCAAAAACCCCTCAAACGAGGGGGAATCTGACGAAGTCTGCTACATCGGACGCATCCGTCTAAACCTTCGATACACGGTGCCATAAATCAACTTGGCATCTTCGGAGAGGTGGACGGATAGCACCAATTAGCATCTGCCCCGAATCTCAGGCAAGACGCAGTGTCGCGCCGTCTTTCGGAGGGGAACAGATTCTGGCACGCCCGGTGGGACCTTTTCCTCTTTCCACTCCACACTTCGTGTGTCGTGACTCGCGAACCAATCGCGGTTCGCTAATGGTTGCCCTTGGGTTTCAAGATACTAAGAATTGGCGTCTCGCTTATTGCAGAAGGCAAAGGATCGATGGCTTCTACTTCCGTGAAATTCTCCAACTGCTCAGACTGCAATTGCAACCAACGCTCTGCCTCGCCAGGAGGTATAGCCTACGGACCCCAAGCTGCTTCGCTATTCACAATGCCCGTGGAACTGGTCACTCGCGCCACCACAGGATTGTTCTTTGGGACCATGGTCCCGCCGACAAACTTCACCGCTCCAGTGCTGACAACGGAAGCTCTCAAGAAGTCGGTCTTTGATCGTCTTACCCCTGCCGCGGTTCCCCTCAACGAGTCGCCCAACGTCAACGCCTCGGTCTTCTCTAGATTGGGCCAGAAATCCTGCGAACCCATCATAGGACCTACAATCTCAGAGAAGGCTGCTTCTAAGAAGGTGCCCGCTCCTGCCCCCGAAGTCGTCAAGGCAGCTTCTCCGGCCAAAAGGTCGGTCTTTACAAGATTAACGGCTTCAGCTCCCGCTCCTACTGCCCAAAGGACATCGGTCTTTGACAGGCTAATACCAACTGCGACCCCCTACCCAGACAGGGGGCAAGACGAAACCATTCTTACCGCTGACCCTACACCGTCCGCTCGACACGCTCGACGTCGCCATTGGCGCCGAGTAAGGAAGGCTGGGGGCAACTCCCCCTCCGGGATGACTCCATCGGCCCCGATGGCAGAGGTTAATGCTGCTGTTCCAACTGGGAACAGCTTTGAAATGCTAAATAAGGTGCGAAGGAATTCTCCTACGGCAGTGCTGAAGAGGTCTCCTCCCTCATTAAAAAAGGTTGTCGAAATAAAACCCGAACAACCCCGATCTCCTCAACGGCTGTCTTCCAAAATCTATAAGGTTTGGCGGCAGGCACGGGACTCAATCATCGGTCCGAACTTCTCCCGCCAACACAAGAAGCTGAAAATCCAACCGGAAGCTGGTCACCAGGCTAAACCCCAAAAGGCTGTCTGGACGCCCACCTCAACGCCCCCCTCAACCTCCATGGCTCATAAAAGGAGGAGGCCAGAGAGGACCCCACAGCATGCAGCGACGGCTAAAAGCACTGAGCCCAGACGCCCTAAGTCTGGGGGCATGGTGGTGCACACTATTTACATGGCCTCTGGAAAAGAGGAAAGCCGCACGTCTACGGGCCACCGACCGCTAACCCGATCCGTGACGAAGGCTCAAGAGCAGCAACAAAAGCTTCAAGAAATGATGAATGCTATGGCCGCGCTCACCGGGCCAAAAGAAAACCCAGAAACATCCTCAGACGCACGTCGGGAGGAAGAAACCGATGCTGAATTCCTTCGCCGGACACTGGAGAAAAGGGATAAAGAGGCTGCTGAACAAGCGGCCAATATACAACGGATGGGCCTCCTCTTCCAAGATGTGATAGGAATGATGATCCAGCAGGACTTACCCGCCGAGGATCCCCCAATCGTTCTTGAAGACGACCGAGGAGAAACGTCAAATCCACCACCAACCCTCTCAACGGCCAAGGAGGAGGCAATCTCTAAGGCTGACTTGGCTGACTACATAGCCCAGCAAATCCGGGTTCATCACGCTACTGAGGCAGCTGGTCAAGTCGTGAAAACGGGGCGGCCGTATCCGAGCTGGTACGACCAAATCAAATACCCGCAAGGCTATACGATACCGAAATTCCACGTGTATAAGGGGACCGGCAATCCCCATCAACATGTCGCCCAGTTCCGGGCCCTCTACGGTAACACCGGCGGTGATGATAAATTATTGCTCCGCCAGTTCGTAGGCAGCCTATCAGAAACTGCGTTCGAATGGTATTCAGAATTCCCGAATGATTCTATCAAAACGTTCGCTGAAATGGAGTTGTTGTTCACTCAGCGATTCGCAAGTGCCAGCGAACGCACTCCAATAACTGCACTGATTAACGCCAGGGTAAAACCAGGAGAAACCTGGGTCCAGTATGCTATACGCTGGCGGAATTTGTGGTCGAGATGTGAACAACGCATCGAGGAGGCACCTGCAGTGGGCATGTTCGTGGGAACTCTAGACCCTCACGCAACTATTTCCCAGTTTATGATGTTCTTTAAGCCAACCACATTCCAGGCTTTGATCGACAAGTTGGCTCAGATGGACCAGATGGGTCACAGACCACCTACCCCGAAGTCGGAACCTCGGAATGACAAGGGTAAAGGAAGGGCAACCTTTGTTGCGAATGCCCAGCAGCAACCTAACGCCCCGAAACCGGCAGATCAACTCGAGGAAAGGCGTCGGTATTATAATGAGAAGATGAAGCGTCCCTACTCGTTCCCACGGGACAAGACGAAACGGCTATTCGAGCTGGCAATACGCAACAGACTTATAAGCCTACCAAATCCAAGGCGACCGCCGCAACCCGCCGAGGTGAATAACCCTAACTATTGCCCTTACCATCAAACGGTAAGCCATCCGATTGAAGATTGCTTCGTCTTCAAAGGATGGATTGAAGATCAGTACCTCCAGGGGAAGTTTGTACTGTCCGAAAAGTGGAAGGTGAACCCACCACAGCCGCACGCTCCTAGGAAAGCGGATACACCGGGAGCAACATGTTCTTTCATCGAAGAAGCTCCATGGGAGGTCGTGCTATCAACTAAAACCAGAAGAATGCTGAGAGACCTTCATGCGTGCCCTGCGATCGAATGGAAGGACCCTCTTGAACCTTAAATTATCGAAGGGATGCTAAGGCGCCGCCCGACTACAAAGACTCACGATAAGAGCCCAGATACTCACGCCCAATCGTCAAAATCTTCGAAGAAAAAGAAGAAGAAATCCAAGAAGTCCGTGAAGCCTGGAAAAGAGCACACGAACTTGCAGAAGCAAATTGACGCACTGGAAGAGTACAATCAAAAGGCGCGAACTCCTGTCACACTGCAAGAGTTCCTCAACCACATCTTTCAAGAGGAAGATGATGGAGAAAGCTCGTCGGATGAATCCGAAGGATATGTGGCGAGTTGTAACGTAATCTCCCACTCGTTTACCGATGAGGGGAAAACTCCTGGCACTAAAAAGCTGGAGGCAGAGCCTGTACCAGAGCGTGCATGGCCAACGGACGAAATGATCGACGCTTTTCTAGACGAGATTCGTCTAAAATGTAAAGCGGACCAGGAGCGTGAGATGACCACGTCGGAAAGAGCCAAATGCGGGCGACTGAACGGAAGAGTTGAACTACCTCCGCCAGAGCGAAAGGTATCCGAAGTAGACAAGAAGATATTCAAGACAAGAAAAAGGTTTGCCAAAGCCATGTCAATGGGGATGAAGCTACCGCCCTCGGAAGGAAACACACACGATGGGGTGGAGAGGCACCCTGACTATTGCGCATATCACCGGAAAGTCTCACACCCCATGGAGGAGTGCGACGCCTTTAAGATATGGTGGCAAGGATATGTCGCTCGTCGGCAACATGTTAAACGCATGAAACGCAAGATCCGTCGGGAACGAAGAAGTACTGTCGATGGGCACAACAGAACGACTGGCAACTGTTGCATGGTTAACGCCAGGGGGTCACAAGTTCTCACCTTTGGGAGCGACTCTGATGAAGAAATGGCTCTGGGCCCTCTCTTTAAAGAATCTGTTTTGGGGAAAGAGGAGGAATCGGAGGCCTGCGAGAACATTCAGCTGCGCAATCGCACACTCCCAGAAAAGAATCTCGGGCCCGGGAATAGAAAGGATAAGGGAAAGGAAAAGGTCACTGAAGATATCACTTTAGATGACCAAGTCATGAGAGAGCTGGCTGCCAAAGACCCTCCTAGGAAGAGTAAAGTGGACTATAACATCCTCGCGCACCTAAGGAAGCTACCTTCTCAGCTTAGCATTCTCGATGCCCTCCTATTATCGAAAGAAGCGCGAGACTCACTAATTAAGGCGTTACAAGAACCCGAGCAATTCCAAGCCTTCCTCGCCACTGAAAAGATGAAGGATGAACTGGAGGAAGTGCATACGGCCGACGTCACTTTCGGTGATGAAGACCTCCTTCTCGGGACGTGCGACCACAACCGTCCCCTATATGTCTCCGGATACTGCCATGATATCAAGATAGGCAAGATCCTGGTAGACAATGGATCCTCCGTCAATCTCCTTAATGTTCGGGTGTTGAAGGAAATCTGCATGAGCGTGCAACACCTCGCTCGTGACAAGATTACTATCTCCGGTTTCGATTCGCAATCGTCACGGACTCTCGGATCTGTGATACTAACCTTACGCTTTGGACTTCTCGTCACAGACATCAAATTCCATGTCATTGACGCCAAGACCTGCTACAACGCCTTGCTCGGCCGTCCTTGGCTACACGAGTACAATATCATCCCTTCTACACAACATCAGTGTATGAAGTACTTCAAGGATGGTTTCGAGTATACCGTAACAGGTGAGTTAAACCCATTTTCCGTGAATGAAGTCCGCAAATACGAAGATGCGAAATACTTTTTGCCGGATTTCGAGGATACGGAAAGGAGTCGCAACCCGGAGAACAAAACCGTCACCACCATCCCTGTTTTCGGGAGCGATACCGAAGAAGAGGAAGAGATAGTTTATGCAGGGCCATCTCAACGCAACAACCTGGGGACACCCGCCCCCGTATTAGTCTTCGGAAGTGATTCAGAAGATGAAGTTAATGCTGTGTTCTCCAATCGGCTGTCAACTCAAGCACCCCTTGGTGATGACCATAGTTTGCAAATCACCATGGTACCGCGAGAACACCACAAGGATCTCGACACGCTTCAAGCTCACAGTGTGCAGGACCTGCAAACATTTTACATCCCTCCCAGGCGAAGGGATGAGAAAGTGATCCTATTTTACCGATCCTCAGAGTCGAAAATAGAGAAAGAGATCTGGCATGGCGCAGATACTACACTCGACAGGCTCCAACCCATCCGTCTGCCCAGATACTATACGTATGGATTAAAGAAGCTATTGAAGCGCCAAGGAGTACCCTTAAAACAGGCTGTTCGGCAGGCTCGGTTCTACAACAAGATTTGGGATGTCCCTGGGACTCAACGCAAATTGCCCAACGGGAAGATGGAAACACTCGGGCTTGGATACGCAAGAGCTGGAAAACGGGAACGGACTCACAGTAGATACACTATATATACCTTTGATGAAGAAGAGGACGCCCCGTCAGGAGATGCCAACCCTTCATTAAAACTAGACCCCGCGATTGAAGCACCGAGTCCGTCGTTTGAAGAACGAACGAACAAGCCTATCAGGAAAATGGGTCAGAAAGCTCAGGAAGACCACAACCGCGAGATGTCCATCTACAAGAAGGCCAGGACGCAACGTCTATCTCAACATACCGAAAAAGACAAAGACGCATATCCTCGTCAATCCGTTGTACGAAAGGCCCGACGCAGAGATGGAAATAGATCAAGAAGCGGCTCGGGTTTGTCCCCCATGAAGAAGATGAGTCGAGCGTACTCCTTCCCCCGAGACAAGACGGAGAGGTTACTCAACCTCGCTATAAAACATCAAATGATCACGCTTCCAGAGTCTAGACATCCTGAGCAAGCTAGCAAGGTCTCTCATCCGAGTTATTGCTCTTATCACCAAGCCATAGGACATCCTACCGAAGACTGCTTCACCTTCAAGAACTGGGTCGAGGACCAGTACCGACGGGGTAGATTCGCTTTATCCGACGGCTGGAAGGTAACGCCGCCGTGAAAGCATGAGTCCAAGGCCGCAAGAGCAGAACCGGGTCCACCTCAGTCCAGGGAGCGGGTTCGCACTTGTTATACGATTACGATATTAGGAGAAGAGCCCGAGAACGTAGATGACCTTTACCGGTGCTTTGAGAACAGCGATGATGAGGTGATCTCGGAATTTCCGCCCGCTCCGAAAGAACTGGAAGATGGTATACATACTACTGCAGATAACCTCAAGAAGATTGAGTTGGGATCGGCAGACGACCCGCGACCGACATTTGTCAGCGAGCTGTTATCCGAAGAAAAGGTGGCTGCGTTAAAGAACGTGCTTCTACGGCATAAAGATTGCTTCGTGTGGAACTACTCCGAGATGCCAGGATTGGATCCAGAGATTGCTGTGCATAGATTAACAATATCCCCAGATATCAAGCCAGTCAAGCAGGCGCCAAGGAGGATGCGACTCGAGCTTGAAATGAGCATCAACGCCGAAGTCAAGAAGTTGATTGATTCTGGATTTATCCAAGAAGTCCAATATCCCGACTGGATTGCCAATATCGTCCCGGTAATGAAGAAGAATGGGACGGTACGCATATGCGTGGATTTCAGGGATCTCAATAAAGTCTGTCCAAAGGATGATTTCCCAGTACCGGTAACCGAGCTAATGATAGATAACACGTCAACTCACGAGGTTTTCTCCTTCATGGATGGATCGTCAGGATACAATCAGATAAAGATGCATCCCGAAGACCAGAAGCATACCGCTTTCCGCACCCCTTTGGGTATATTTTGCTACAAGGTTATGCCCTTTGGTCTAAAGAACGCTGGCGCCACCTATCAAAGGGCCATGACAAAGATCTTCGACGACCTCATACATGACATCGTCGAGTGCTATATCGATGACCTCGTAGTAAAGAGCATGTCATACGGAGAACATTTAAAGCATCTGGAGACTGTATTTCAACGCCTTCGGCAATATAATTTGAAAATGAATCCCCTCAAATGCGCGTTTGGAGTCTCCTCGGGCAAATTCCTAGGATTCATCGTTCGACACCGAGGTATTGAAATAGATCCGTCAAAGATTAAGGCGATCATGGAAATGCCTCCGCCAAGAACCCTCAAGCAGTTGCGGTCTCTCCAAGGGAAGCTCGCATACATCCGGCGGTTTATCGCTAATCTTTCGGGCAAATGCCGTCCTTACGGCCACCTGATGAAAAAGGGAACTCCATTCGTTTGGGATCACAAATGTCAAGGTGCACTAGACGAAATCAAGCAGTACTTGCACAACCCTCCAGTGTTGGCTGCTCCAGTGAGGGGAAAGCCCCTCATTCTTTATACAACCGCCCTTGAAGGTTCTTTAGGCGCATTATGGGCACAAGAGAACGATAAGGGGAAAGAAAGAGCACTTTACTACTTAAGTCGAGTGCTGCTGGGGGCAGAAAGCAACTATTCCCCCATTGAAAAGCACTGCCTGGCGTTGATCTTCGCAATAACAAAGCTTAGACATTACGCATTAGCACATGAAGTCCGTCTTATTTCGAAGGTGGACCCTCTCAAATATTTGATGTCGAAAGCCATACTGACGGGACGACTTGCTAAGTGGGCCCTGCTCTTGATGGAGTTCTCGATAACGTATCAACCTCTCAAGGCAGTGAAAGGCCAGGCCATTGCCGACTTCCTCGCCGAGCACCCGATACCGGCCAATTCTCCTCTGAGCTGTGAGTTGCCGGACGAGCATGCATTTGATGCGATTAGCGGCGGAAGCACCCGATGGGAACTCTATTTCGATGGAGCATCCTCCATAAAGAAACAAAAACAAGGTATCCCAATGGTCAAATCAGGGATATGCCTCATCTTTGCAACTCCACAAGGAGGGATAATGCGCTTCGCCTTCTCCTTAACAGAACCGAGGACGAACAATGAAGCCGAATACGAAGCTCTGATAGCAGGCCTCGAGATCGCCATCGACATGGGAATTGAAGACCTTCTTATATACGGGGATTCTCAGCTGGTCGTTAGTCAAATAAATGGTGACTACCAAACGTGCAAGCCGGAGTTGGTAAAGTACGGCGAAAGGGTGCAACAACTATTGACCCAAATTCCCTCCTATACTTTGGAGAACATACCGCGCGCGGAAAACAGCAAAGCAGACGCGTTGGCTAAACTTGCTAAAGAACTGGCTGACGAAAACCTCGATGACGTCAGAATCGTGGTACGAAGCCGTCGAGTGCTCGCCCCGGCAGAAATATCTCCGGAATCATGCGGAAAAAAGGGAACGACTGAGCAGATGACCCTACAAACAAAAGACCATGAGAAGACCGAAGACTGGAGGGAAGTCTTCATAGACTACTTTAAATCCCACCGAATGCCCGAAGAAGCGTCCTCAAGACATCAGCTCATGAAACGAGCTTTATCTTTCGCTTTTGTCAACGACATTCTATACAAGAGATCGTTTGATTCCCTATGGCTGAGATGCTTGGGACCTGACGAAGCAGAAAGAGTCATTCAGGAAGTTCATGACGGACTTTGCGGTTCTCACCAGGCAGGCCCAAAGATGAAGTTAAAAATTAAACGGATGGGTTATTACTGGCCCACGATGATCCAGGACTGCCTCGAGTATGCGAAGCAATGCCACTCATGCCAGATCCATGGAAACTTCATCCACCAACATCCGAACCCACTGCACCCGACGCTGGCTAGTTGGCCATTCGAAATGTGGGGGACTGACATAGTCGGCCCCATTGAGCCAGCATCATCCAGGGGACACCGCTTTATCCTGGCGACAACTGATTACTTCTCCAAATGGGCAGAAGTAGTACCCCTGAAGGAAGTGAAGACGGAGAATATTCTCCACTTCTTCAAGACGCACGTCATCTATCGGTTTGGGACCCCACGGCGGATTATCTCCGATAATGGGCCGGCCTACCGAAGCCATAAGATTAGCCGCTTCGCACAGCAGCACAATATAGACTGGAGATATTCTTCAGTTTACAATCCACGAGCTAACGGCCTGGCTGAGGCTTTCAATAAGACCTTGACGAAGATCATAAAAAAGACCGTTTCCAGGAATAAGAGAGACTGGCACGAAAAGCTGCAAGAAGCCCTTTGGGCTTATCGAACTGCATTCAAGACGGCCACAAACACAACGCCGTACGCGTTGGTATTTGGGACAGAAGCAGTGCTCCCCCTCGAGATAGAGTTACCCTCTCTACGAGTAGCAGTCCGCCACGAGCTGACAAACGAAGAAAATGCTCACCTTCGGCTTGAGGAGCTTGATGCCCTCGATGAAACCCGGCTCATAGCGCAACAACATCTAGAAGCCTACAAAGCAAAGATGACGCGCTCGTACGAAAGATTGACCAGGCCGAGGACATTCCGCCAAGGCGAACTCGTACTAGTGGTCAAAAGACCTATGATCCCCAATCGTGCCAAGCGAGGAAAATTTGAGCCAAACTATGAAGGCCCGTACATCATAGACAAGGTCTACCAGGGTGGAGCCTACCTACTCATGGACATGCACGGTGAAAGGCCTCTCAGGCCAATAAACGGCCGCTTCTTAAAGAAATACTACGCTTAATAAGCCGCAGTCTGGGTCAATGATAGATGACGACGACTATGTCCGCTCACTATCTTCCTGAGCTCAGACTTTACAAGTAGCAGCCGGCCTTCCTATAACCACGGATCGAAACGTCCTTAAACTAACAGCGGACCGAAACGTCCTTAAACTAACGGCGGACCGAAACGTCCTTAAACTATCGACGGACCGAAACGTCCTTAAACTATCGACGGACCGAAACGTCCTTAAACTAACGGCGGACCGAAACGTCCTTAAACTATCGACGGACCGAAACGTCCTTAAACTAACAGCGACCGAAACGTCCTTAAACTATCGACGGACCGAAACGTCCCTAAACTACTACCGCAACGTCCTTAGGTTGACGAGATGGATAAATAAAAAATAAAAAAAAAACGGTATGTCCATAAGCAAAGTGGGCACGGATGAAAACCCGAAAGGGCTCCGTGAGTAAAAACAGCAGGGCTGCCGGCAAGTGTTCGTGAAAACCCGAAAGGGCGCGACCTTGTAAAAAAAAATGAATGAAAAAGAAAAAAAAAGGGGTATGTCCATAAGCAAAATGGGCACGGATGAAAAACCGAAAAGGGCTCCGTGAGTAAAAACAGCGGGACTACCGGCGAGTGTTTGTGAAAACCCGAAAGGGCGCAACCTCGTTAAAAGACACTTGTAGGGTCCTCTCGACCTTGTAAGGAGAAACCACCTGCGTGAGATCCTTACGACTCACAAAGGAGCAGCACACTTAGGGATCCTCACGATTCCTAAGGAGAAAATACACTTACGAGATCCTCACGACTCGTAAGGAGAATTCTCTTATGGGACCCTCACGGCTCATGAGATTTGAAAGTCTTAAGTTACAGAAACCTGAACCTGTTCTTAAGCAAATCCTCCACAACCTCCAATACATGCCCTACAAGAGGCTCAATACTGACCCTTGTATAACAATCCACGGGCGCGAATAAACATTTCCCCAGCAAAGTCACACCCGTGACTGGGGATATGTCCATATGATGAGCAACCCTTGTAGGTCCTCTCGACTTATAAGGAGAAAACCCTCTTGTAGGATCCTTACGACTTACAGAGGAACATACACTTAGGAATCCTCACGATCCCTAAGGAGAAAATACACCTGCAAGATCCTCACGACTTGTAGGGAGAAATACCTTTGTGAGACCCTTACGGCTCATGAAGTCAAAAGCCTTAGCCGACAGGATCCTAACCCGGTTTGCTAAGCCACCTTTGTTCAACATCGACAGAGGCAAATGATGATTCGCTCCTGGCAACATACCAGTTGCAGCGATGCTGACGCCTAAATCGGTGTCCAAAATCCAAGCTTGCGGCGAAAAAGCTAGCAAGCCACACATGCCTACAAAATAGCCGAAATGATGGGGCAACTTGCAATAAAAAGCAGCAAGTAAGAATGAAGGCATAAAAAAAAATAGCCGAAATGATTGGGCAACTCGCAATAAAAAGCAGCGAGTAAAAATGAAATAAATAGCCGAAATGATTGGGCACCGCGAAAACATAGCCGAAATGATAGAGCAATCACGACCTTCGCGATATAAAAGCTGAAATGATAAAGCATCGCGGAAAGAATAAAAAAAAATGAAAGAATGAAACTTTTTGCCCTACAGGTGACGCTACACCAATCCCTGTATACAATCCAGGGGCGCAAACAAAGAAGGAGTCGCACTCTTCCTCCCCAGGTTTCATTAGAAGAAGAAGCCGAACCTTGACGGGTCACGAGCGACCTAAAGATCATCCCAATACTCGTCTCGTAACAACGGACACAACTTCAAGCTAAGCGGAACAGCGGCAACTCCCAGTTCTATGGCTCGGTGGTGTACATCTCGCCAACAGTCAAACCTTCACCCCGTGAAATGCGGATATCTAGTGCAAAATTCCTGGTCACGTGGAACGCGGATAATGTCACTCTTTGACCCCGTGGAAAACGTCCAGAGCGGATCCTGGTCCTCGCAGAGCATGACAGTGAACCCGTGCAAAGCATCCAGAGCGGAGCCTAGTCCTCGCCTAACGCGGCAGTGAACCCGTGTGAAGCAGCTAGTGCAAAATTCCTGGTTACGTGGAACGCGGATAATGTCACTCTTTGACCCCGTGGAAAACGTACAGAGCGGATCCTGGTCCTCGCAGAGCATGGCAGTGAACCCATGCAAAGCATCCAGAGCGGAGCCTAGTCCTCGCCTAACGCGGCAGTGAACCCGTGTGAAGCATCTAGTGCAAAATTCCTGGTTACGTGGAACGCTGATAATGTCACTCTTTGACCCCGTGGAAAACGTCCAGAGCGGATCCTGGTCCTCGCAGAGCATGGCAGTGAACCCGTGCAAAGCATCCAGAGCGGAGCCTAGTCCTCGCCTAACGCGGCAGTGAACCCGTGTGAAGCATCTAGTGCAAAATTCCTGGTCACGTGGAACGTGGATAATGTCACTCTTTGACCCCGTGGAAAACGTCCAGAGCGGATCCTGGTCCTCGCAGAGCATGGCAGTGAACCCGTGCGAAGCATCCAGAGCGGAGCCTAGTCCTCGCCTAACGCGGCAGTGAACCCGTGTGAAGCATCTAGTGCAAAATTCCTGGTCACGTGGAACGCGGATAATGTCACTCTTTGACCCCGTGGAAAACGTCCAGAGCGGATCCTGGTCCTCGCAGAGCATGGCAGTGAACCCGTGCGAAGCATCCAGAGCGGAGCCTAGTCCTCGCCTAACGCGGCAGTGAACCCGTGTGAAGCATCTAGTGCAAAATTCCTGGTTACGTGGAACGCGGATAATGTCACTCTTTGACCCCGTGGAAAACGTCCAGAGCGGATCCTGGTCCTCGCAGAGCATGGCAGTGAACCCGTGCGAAGTATCCAGAGCGGAGCCTAGTCCTCGCCTAACGCGGTAGTGAACCCGTGTGAAGCATCTAGTGCAAAATTCCTGGTTACGTGGAACGCGGATAATGTCACTCTTTGACCCCGTGGAAAACGTCCAGAGCGGAGCCTGGTCCTCGCCAAGCACGGCAGTAAACCCGTGTGAAGCATCCAGAGCAAATACCGGACTGTGGAGTCCTTAAAATCCACGGACTATGATGTCCTTAACCTTGACCGTGATGTCTTAAAACTAACGATCAACCACCCCGATTCCCTACAGACTTTGCCTTGGTTTAGGGGTACATCTCTTCACCCCTTTGATGCCCGGCGTTGTAATTCCTCAACGTCTTCAAAGAGGTGACGGGTCCCTGCAACCAAACAGCGGACTGTGGAGTCCCCAAATCCACGGACTATGAGGTCCTTAACCTTGACCGTGATGTCTTAAAACTAACAGCGGACCGTGGAGTCCTTAAATCCACGGACTATGAGGTCCTTAACCTTGACCGTGACGTCTTTAAACTACGATACCTTGAGAGATCCCTGACTCCGTGAAACACGGATAAGGATGATCACATCCGGCACTTGCAGGCCCTCACGACCTGTAAAGAAGGAAAACTCTCTTGTGAGATCCTTACGACTCTCAAGGGAAAACCCGCTTAAGGACCATCATGATCCTTAAGAAGAACTCACACCTATGGGATCCTCCCGACCTATAGGGAGAACAACTCTTTACGAGACCCTCGCGGCTCGGAAAATGCAAGAGCCTTAGGAAGCAGATCTTGACCTTGAATCCTGAGCCATTGCTGTCCTGCAAGAAGATCGAGATGGAATATCCGCAGAATACATTCAATGAAAAGGGGACACATCATTGAGAAGAAAAATGTATCTGTTATTCATAAACCAAAATGGGTACAAAGTACAATTCATGAAAGAAACAAAAAGAAAATACTCTCATCCATGAGTATGTACAAAAAGGAAAGAAAAGATACAAATGTTTCAAGCCGGCGGGCGATTCAGCAGCTTGGTCAGCTCATCCTGCTTTTGCTGAACCACGGCTTCATGACGCAAGATCTCCAGAAGACGAGCCTCCGCTTGAGCTTGCTGAGCCTGATACGAAGCGAGCCGAGCTTCGAGCTCTTTCTCGGTGGCTTTATGAGCCTCGACCCTCTCACGAGTGAACGTGGCAGCTTTGTCGAGAGCCACCACCTCTTTGATGGACTCCTGAAGCACTCGCCAGAGTTCATACGCTTTGTTGGCCCTGGCTGTGAGATTGGCTTGAAGCTCGCTCAGCGCCTTGGAGGCTAACTTCCTTTCCGAGAACTTGCGACTGAGCCTCTTCTCACATGACGTCATGTTGGCCGCGCACCGTGCTATCAGCCCTCGTAACTCCGCCTTTGCAGCCACGGCTTCCGAGGAAAGGCGAGAACACTCGAGAGTGTGCAGGCAAGCCTCCACTCGCCGGCAGAACTCCACCCAGACTCGCACCACCTCTTCGCTGTGGTAGGTGGCAAGAAAAGGAAGAGAATCGTTAGCCTCGGCAGCAAATGCTTCAGCCGTGGTCGTGCTGCCAGCACGAAGCTCTTCGATCAGAGACGATAAGGAGACGAGGCTTAATTGGGCCAAGCGTTCTGAAGCCCGCAAGGCATAAGGACCGGGTGGCATCACGATGCGCGACTCCAACGCCGTGGAGATTGACAGAGCTGTTCAAATTTAGAAGACGTCAACAAAATTCTTAAGCAAAGAACGAGTGAGAGTGCAATGAAATGCCACTCACCGACAGTCGTGCAAGTAGGAGCTGAAGGCTCCCCTGGCCCTTCGAGAATCTCGACCTCGTCATCGGCTTCCAGAACTGCAGAAAACGTCAATGTCAGTACGCAAAAATAACGACGATGCTATGAGAAGGAATGGACGACACCAACCTTGCCCAGACGAAAGGACAATGCGCTGAGGGGAGATCGCCTGCGGAGCTGCCATCTCCAATAAACGCTGAAATGACTGTCGAGGCGACAGATCCGCGATCGTGGCCGCCAAACCGCGCAATTCTGAGGAAGATAAAAGAGTTCAGACTATGAAGGGGTTGCTAAATTAAAACGCAGAGGGATACCTTCAACACTCCTCCCATTCTGAGCCGGGGGGATAGCAGCTTCAACGGCTTCCGCCGTAACCTCAGGCTCCAACAAAGGGAGAGTAGTCCCGACTACCTCGCTCCCAGCCTTTGGGCCGCTCTCATTAAGAGTCATTGGAGCGGCGGCCTCCGAGGGAGCCTCCCCCAGAGGGGCAGGCAGTCCCTGGTCAAGAACCGCCGCTGGAAGTTCCACCATGAGAGGAGCAGCCTCGTCAGCCCCCTCCACATCCAGCAGGGCTTCATTGAGAATTTCGGCGGGCTTTAGCTTTAATGGACCCGTAGGGAGATCCCCCAGAGTCGAAGATTCTGCACGATTCAAACAAGAATAATGATACAGATGCACATGCATAAATAATCGGAAAGACTACAAAGGAAGCACAACGTACCTATACGCAAAGAAGCCCTCAATATGGCTTCTTCAAGCCGCTGCTCCTTCTCAAGGAGGTGGGCTCGCCGGGGTTCAAGGGTAGACTCATGACCGTCGGTCCACAAAGAGAGTGCATCAGCTGCGTCTTCTGAAGCGGCCTGCTTCAGAGCCCTCTCCCCCCATTCCTCCAAAGGGCCGATAAATCGCCGCCGAATCCACGAAGGGTCTTCGTAGAAAATTACAGCGGGATAAGATTTCTTTGGAACCTTGGCATTATGAGACGCATCTTTTGAGCGCCGTATGGCCTCGGCCAACTGCGCAGCCTCCTCATCCACTGAACTCGGGAAGAGAAGTCCAGCGTCTGACCCTTGCACGGCCAATGGTTCGTCTTCAAGGATAGGCTCAGACTCCACCACAAAATCAAGCGGGGTAGTAGCCGCTTTCTTCCGCCGTTTAGACCCGGAGCCGGTCGCTGAGGATGACCGCTTCCTCCCTCGCGAAGCCTTAGGGCGGCGCTGGCCCACATCGCCCTCGGTGCCCTCATTCCTGTTACTCTCGCTCGGTGCCACAACCGAGGAGGACATCGCCATTGTCGACGCCACAGGAGGCGGCGCCGTCACCGGTAGGGGTGCTACTACTGGGGCCCGTTTACCCCGTGATCGGGAACCCAAGGGCATACCAGCCGTTGGAGTAAGGTCTACCCCTGACTCCCCCGGGATGAGCGCAGTGCCGATTTCCCTCAAAGGGAAGCAGACCGGAGCCCTAGGCCGTAGCTTAGCCCCAGGAACCAAAGGAGGGGCATCGTAGCCAAGAAGCACCCTCCTTTACTCGAGAATGATTGGGCTGACCCGATGAAGATACCAACCCGTAAACGCGCCCACGCATCGGGGCATGTACTCAGCTTCAGGGACCATGAAATAAGAGCCGGTATTCAGCCTCATGAAATGATGAGCGGCATCGCGAACAGCATCAAGCGAAGGGATCGGGGCGACTATAAAAGCCTCAAAAGGAACACCCTGGTCGTATCCAAGCTGCCGGGCAAATCGATGCGGATTGTACCGCATAAAAAGAACCGCACTGTCTTGGCGAAACACCAAGTAGCCCGGTCTAATTGCATACAAATGCGTGGCCTCCCGGGGCTTCAGAGAAGGAGCGTTGTCTTTCGACTGGTCCCAGAGTTGTTGAATGGGACCCGAAGGAGTAGACAAAACCCGATCATTAAAAAAACCAACCCGCCAGCGGTGGCATGAGGAGAAATCAGCACCCGAATGGCCCCAAATTGAGTCGGGTCGGCAGCAGAAGCGCCCACCAGCCGCATAAGTCGTGGGAAGGGATAGGCGTCGTAGAAGGTGGGCCTCTGATGCATAGCAAAAGACCCCAGCACATGCATTTCGATCCACGACGTGAAATAATGAAGCGAAAAGTTCACTACGTCCACGCCAGGAGTAGAGGTATTAGCCGCGGTGCCCAATCCATTATAGAGGTGCGCCAAGGATGGGATGCCGATGGCCAACCGCATCCCCTCAGCGATACGATGAGCCGGGTAGATGACCGAGGCTCTCATGAAGCGGCGATGCATGGGGATAACGAACCAACTAAGCCAAACGCTAACAAACCCCACAAAGAACGTCTCCTCGTCCATGCCCGGGACAGCGATGGATTCAAAAGATATCGGCGATATAATAGGGATGTAATATTGAGGTAAATCTGACTCGTTGGTCGGCAACCTCTTCGGACCGAACCCAAAGGGGTCCCCAATGTTGGCAAACTTCGGGGCTGTCTTCGATAAGGCGTCCTTACGAAGGAAACAAGCAATGAAGCTCTTGAAAGTGACACCCTGCTCCTCGGACTCGGTGAATAATCGGTCGAAGATGCCTAGGGCCTTAATTAAACTGGGGCGCTTATGGCGAACAGCATTCTCAGCGGATAGGCCGTCAACCGGTGCAGACTCGGGCTCGAAGACATACTCGTCAGGAGGCAATAACTCTTCATACAGTGCGCCCCAGATTGGCAATCCCGAGATTTCATAAAATTCTGCAAGAGAGATCGAGACCTCACGATCTCCTAGAATGAAAGTGTTGGTGGGAAGATTCCATTGGTTCAAAAACGCCTTAATCCACCAGGCATGCGGAGACTTATAGTGGAATAGCGACGCGTATATGGCCTGATAAAGCCCGACTTTCTGCAACCGCGCACGATGGGCAGAAAGGATGTAGCGAGCCCAGAGAAGATAGCCCGTAGGATGCCGGGGAGTGAGCCCTATCTTATAAATTTATCCCCACGGGTGGGCCTCACCCTGGCAGATACGCCGCCCCAAGATGTCTATGGCCGGAATCGGATGGTTCGGAATACCGGTCGTCGAAGGCTCAAGCCTCCCCGTTGGAGTCCAGTTGGGCATTTCCACAGCAAAAGCTGTCCTTGGAGGATCCATCGGTAAAAAGGGGAAAGTGGGCTCCGTTGGCACCGCGCAGAGAAAACTCCGACGACCCTGAATAATCTGACTATACCAAGACCCCCACTGAAGAAGGTTGGTGCAGTTCGGGTCATGGGCCCGAATCATCGCCATCGCTTCCTCATCAGACGGTGACTGAGGAAAAGCCGCCTCCGAGCGAGAAAAGGGAAAGCGTGGAGCGGAAGCCATCGCACCTGAAATCCAATAAAAGAAGACCGTTAAAAGGAAAGTCAGCGATATATATTCATGCATGAACATGAAGACTAGTGGGAGAAAGCAACAGCAAAGTTTCCTGGGACCATTGGCTACAAAACACACGGGCCCCACAGAATCCGGATGACGGCTCATTAATAATGAGGCCAAACAGTTACAATAAAACAAAAGGGAATATCCTCATTTAATAAAAAATGATGGCCATGCACATTCCCCTAACGGGATCTGTCTCGGGCTCTACAGCGGATCCAATAAAATCGAAGGAATTAAATTCACACAAAAAGACATCATGACAAAACCCCCATTGCATTAATTGCAGAAGAACAACCTCGGGCCAAGAGACCCCAGGAAGCCTCTGTGTGAAGAAATCGAGTTCTTCGTTGGAATTAAATTCCTTATTAAGAAAAGGGAATTAAATTCCCAAAAACTTTTTTGGATGGAATTAAATTCCATGGATTTGAAACGCCATCTCCCCAAAGATCATCTAAACCCTAAGAGATCTACAGTTAAAAGATTAAACAGTTTCATGTTCTTATGGAAAATATGAAGAAAAAGGGCAAAAACCCTTGTTTTGGATTTAAAATCCAGAGAAATGTGAAGGTCCATCGTTGTCCAAGAACATTACCTGAGAAAAAGGATTCTTTTCGAAACAGAGTTAAACTCTGAAGATGGTTTCAAGACAGAGAACTAAGCTCTGAAAGCGAGAATTAAATTCTCAAGGAAAAAGTTCTCAGAAGAAGAAGATGAGCAAAGTGAAGGCTCCTATGAAGAGACAGAGGTATTTATAGAAGGCAATGGAAACGTTTCATCTTCCGAGATCCCTAGAGGAATCCAACGGTCACAAGAGGTGACAGCGTTGCACTCACGTGCAGACACGTGAGAACAACGCTGTGGGGGCATTTGTTTCCTGATTTAAAATCAGGAAAGCTTCTGGGAAAAGCTTCAGAAGAGGGTCACGTGCTTACACGTGACTAGCGGTCACGTGTTGGCACGTGACACCTAAAAACATCATCAAGGCAAGTTCAGTATACTGACTACGTTGAAGAAAAGGGGGCTTCAGAAAGAGTCACGTGCTCCCACATGACCCGGGTCACGTGGCGACACGTGACATTTAAACGCAAGAGTCAAAAGGCACACCAGTTCCCTGATCAAGTCAAGGAAAAGGCTTCAGAAGAGGTCACGTGCTTCCACGTGACCAGGGTCACGTGTTGCCACGTGACGTTCAAGACAGCAGACTCGTTCTCCAGTTGAACCAAGGAAAGAGAGAGTTCAAACAAGGGTCACGTGCTCACACGTGACCAGGGGTCACGTGGCAGCACGTGACGTTTAAGCAGCAATAAGAAGACAGAGCGCAAAAGAAAGGAAAAGGCTCATTCCAAAGGGGGTCACGTGCCCACACGTGACCACGAGTCACGTGGTCATACGTGACCGGCTTTCAAAGCCCACTGTGTTAACAGAATTAAATTCTGAGAGAAATTCGAATCTTTCCAAAGGAAAGCAAACTATCTGGAACCCATCGAATTAAAGATTCAGAGGTGATCTATCTATGGGAAAATCTCGGGTTTGGAAAGATTTCCCCTTTAAATCTAACCGAAATAATAAAGGGGAACCCCTGGATTTGAAATCCAATGGTGAATAAAATTCACCTAATAATCCGAAGGTCCAAAATGAATGATGGATGCAAATCAAATCTTTCACGAAGATTCGTCAAAAACTAATTGGCTCGGCCGCTTCTCCTATAAATAGGGGCCAAGAGACATACATACATATACATGCGCAGAGAAGAAAAAAGAAAAAAGGAGGAGAGCTTTGATACTTTGAAAAGACTCAGATCTTCTGCAAAAACCCTAGGTAAGAAAAGGGAAGGCCTTTTGAAAGAAAGAGAATTTAATTCTCAACAGAGTTTAACTATGATAATGTAAAAACAGAAGAACATATTTCTTCTCTCTTTGATAGAGGATCTGCAAAGTGCACATCTCCCCTTAAGGTTGAGAATTTAATTCTCAATGGGTTGAGATCCTGCCATGTAGATCCAAAAACATAGAGAAGGAATGCAAGCACGAGAATTTAATTCTCACAGAACTATAGAAATTTAATTCCTTTAAAACAAAAGTAGGGCTTGACCCTATATCATGGGAATTTAATTCCTTCAGAACAAAAAAAGAAACAGGGTTTAACCCTAATTAAAAAACCCAGTTCTGTTGAAACATCGGGAATTTAATTCCCTTAATCATAATTTAACAGAGGATGGAAGTTTAAACTCCTTAAAAACTTTTATTAGGGTTTAACCCTATTCAGCCCTTCACATATATGAGGAATTTAATTCCTACAGAAAATTCAGAGTTAAACTCTATTCCAGAATACAAAGTCTTCGAAAGGAAGTAGGAATTTAATTCCTCTGAAATTTACAGTTCGAGGAATTTAATTCCTGAAAGAAGATTAACAAAGCTTCTAAACAAAATACATAGAGGTAGGGTCACGTGTCATCACGTGACCCCCCAAGAGATCTATAAGAAAGCCCCTTTGAGGCAGCACCCCACGTGATCCACGTGACCCTTGGCAGAAGCTCTAATACATAGGCATTTGAATGCCCATCACGTGATAGCACGTGATGCTCTGAAAGATGCGATAATCTCAGCAGAATAAATGAAGGGAGGGCGCTCTCACGTGCTGCCACGTGACCCCTCTTGTCTTAGTGTTTAACACTAAATTGAAAACTCTCGAACCCAGTGTTAAAATACCGTTGGGCTTTAGTGTTCAACACTAATTAAAAAGCTTTATTTGCAGTGTTCAACATTGATTACCTTAGTGTTTAAACACTAATCTGAGATCTTCATTTGCAGTGTTCAACACTGATCTGTTTTAGTGTTTAACACTAATTTGAAAAGCCTTGTTGCTGGTGTTTAACACCAATTATCTCTTAGTGTTAAACACTAACTTGTCAACCTCATTCCCAATGTTCAACACTGACTGTTCTGAAGTGTTTAACACTAGGCTTTGGCCCAATTGGCCTAAATAGATGGAGGCAAAGCCTCTCCTGCTTGGACTTAGCCCAAGATGGCCATAAGTCCTCAATTTGGGATTAACTGGTCCAATGGACTCATAACATAATTAATTCGTCTTGACCCCAAATTGGGCCAAGGACTATTTAATCCATTCCGGTTCTAGGGTACATTTCTTCACTCCTTTGATACTTGGCATTGTAATCCCTCAATGTTTTCAAAAAGGTGACGGGTCCCGACAACCACACATTGATACGGACTGCGGGGTCCTTAAACCTGTGTTTAATGCAAATTCCTGGTTACGTGGAACGCGGATAATGTCACTCTTTGACCCCGTGGAAAACGTCCAGAGCGGAGCCTGGTCCTCGCAGAGCACGGCAGTGAACCCGTGTGAAGCATCCAGAGTACATACCGGACTGTGGGGTCCTTAAACCCATGGACTACGACGTCCTTAACCTTGACCGAGATATCTTAAAACTAACAATGGACTGTGGGGTCCTTAAACCCATGGACTACGACGTCCTTAACCTTGACCGAGATGTCTTAAAACTAACAACGGACCGCAATGTCCTTAAACTACCCATGGACCGCAATGTCCTTAAAACTACCCATGGACCGTAATGTCCTTAAACTAGAACAATAGAGCCCCAAATGCTCTTTTGTCGGATCTAAACGGTCCCGTTTAAGTTGATCTTAGCCTCAAAGATGGCTAACGTATCCTTAAACCTTCAAACAGAGTGGACTATAAATCCCCCCAATTAATCCTGGCTCGAGGGTACATCTCTGAACTCCTCTGACATCTGTCGTTGTAATCCTTCAACGTCGTCAGAGAGGTGACGGGTCCCGACGGCCATACATTCATGGACCACTATGTCCCTAAACTGGAACATTAGAGTCCAAACGCTCTTTTGTCGGATCTAAACGATCCCGTTAAGTTGATCTTAGTCACAAAGTTAGACTAACGTATCCTTAACAAACATTTAAGTTGATCTTAGCCTCAAGTATGGCTGACGTATCCTCAAACCCCCCCCAAACCCAAATCTAAGATAATACGGATTTGGACTAGTCCACGCCCTACGGGCGACGACATAACTCAGTCTCCGTAAACAATCCACGGGCAACAAAATACAAAGCAAACACCCACGACACGAAGTGACCATCTGGAGAAGGAGAAAGTTGTTACCGCAACGCGGTAGCGTAATTAACTGCAGGGGCTTGCGCCTGCAGGGAAGAGCGTCCCCACAATCAAAAACCCCTCAAACGAGGGGGAATCTGACGAAGTCTGCTACATCGGACGCATCCGTCTAAACCTTCGATACACGGTGCCATAAATCAACTTGGCATCTTCGGAGAGGTGGACGGATAGCACCAATTAGCATCTGCCCCAAATCTCAGGCAAGACGCAGTGTCGCGCCGTCTTTCGGAGGGGAACAATCCCATTTCGAGTTAGCCAATCTACCGAGACGTTAGCAAAGAAGTACAAGGAGGTAACCATGAATCTAAAGTAAGATTTAACCTCAAAATGTACTATTTTTGATACCCATGAACTCATGCTGGAGATCGTGAGATTACATAGAGTACCAGTTTGCATTGTCTCCAATCGTAACACCAGATTCCGATCACAGTTTTGGCAGAGTTTGCAATCTAGCCTGGGAATGAGTCTGAACATCAGCACAGCTTACCATTCACAAACAGATGAACAGTCTGAGCGAACAATTCAAATTCTGGAGCACATGCTAAAAGCTTGTATGTTAGACTTCAGAGGTTCGTGGGAAGATCACTTACACCTTGTGGAGTTTTCATACAACAACAGCTATCAGGTGAGAATTGGAATGGCACCATTTGCGGCTCTCTATGGAAGGAAGTGTCGTTCACCACTAAGTTGGGACGATATCGGAGATCGTGAACTTCTAGGACCAGAGATGATCGTGACAACTGTGGACGTAGTTTGCACAATCGGGGAAAGAATGCACATAGCCCAAGACCGACAGAAGCGTTGGGCTGATGCAAAACACCGACTTCTGGAGTTCCAACCTGGAGATCACGTTTTCTTAAAGATATCTCCAAACTAAGGTGTAATCCGTTTTGGCAAGAGGGGTAAGCTCAGTCCCAGATACATAGGACCGTTCAACACACTCGAACGAGTCAGAGAATTGGCATACCGTTTGACACTACCACCTTCACTGGAAGGAGTACACAATTTGTTCTATATATCCCAGATTCGAAGATATGTGAGCGACCCCAGCCACATCCTTGATCACTATGAGCTCACTGTACAGACGAACCTATCTTGTGAGCAACAACCCGTTGAAATCTTGGACCGAAAAGTAAAGACACGTCGGAACAGGGAAGAAAACTTGGTCCGAATGTTATGGAGAAAAGATTCGCCACGAGAATCAACGTAGGAACGAGAAGACGACATGCATGCAAGATATCCTCATTTATTTATAAACTAGTTCTTATGTAATTGTAAATTTCGATGACGTAATTGTAAATTTCGATGACGAAATTTTTATAAGGAGGGTAGAATGCAACGACTCTGAATTTACTGTATGAAAATTTTTAAGTTAATGTACAGAATGGAGTTTGCAAGTCTGAGTACACTTTATAAGTTGTTTTTGTTTAAGAACAACAAGAAACAACCTGTAGCTCATTAGCAAAGCCTTGCACTGCTGTGACGTAGCCCCTGTGTTTGAATCCCCTCAGGCACATATTATTTTTTCTGATATTTTCTTTTAAAATTTTTGGAAGACCAAAAGTTTACACGTGCACTGCACAAAAGATGAAAAGTTTGAAGAAATCAAACATGTGCAAATTAGAGTTAATAGCAGCATGGACACGTGGTACAAATCCTACGGCCCATCTCCATAACTTGGCCGGCGAGATCCCCATATTAGCCGGCGTCGACGAGTGAACCGTAGGTAATGGTCCCCGTGTTTTGCACACAAGTCTTTTCCCTTACCCCCATTACCCCTGCACTGTTTGATTTCTCTGAATTTAAACAGAGACTTCAATATTCACCTTTAAATCCAATTTTAATGCATTTTAATTTATTCTTTCAATTCCAAAACCCTAATTTCACACTATAAATACAACCCCATACGCTAGCCCTCCTTATTCTGAAATTTCTAACCAAAATTATCAAATTCTTCTAAGTATAAGTAGAGTAGAAGTGGAGTTAGCCCAATACCAAATTTCGGCGAGGAATCGAGCAAGTTCCGGCGATCCCGCGACGCCGCAACGATCAAGCTATCTTCTTCTACCTCTTTTCCACCCTTCCAACTTGTAAGTCCCACCTCATTCTTCTCTTTCTACATAAAAAATTATTTTTTTCAAAACATGTCGGTAAGTGGAGTTAACACCGACTTTTGATTCTAAATCCTTGAAATCACACTTTTTCTTAATTATTGCTCACCCATATTCTTAACATAAGTTTATAACCATAAAACTAATAATTAGAAACAACTTTCAACTTAAATCATCATGTTAAATAACTTTAGATTAAGTTTTATATTTAAATACCATGAACTTTGTATTTACAATATTTAATTGTTTTGCTTACTATTACCTTTAGAAAACTTCACGGAGTAATGACCTACCCTTCACATACACACATGATTATATAGCACGATACTCTTTGAAACATATTTTTGTGGCGATTACAACATTTCATTAAAACACCATGAACTATACAAAACGGTTTTCTTGTAAATTGTATTATTAAACTCTTTACAATTATACCTCTACAACCCATTTTGGAGAACCCACTATTGGATGGTGTGAATTATCGCACATCCTTAGGCTAGTAGAGCGAGATGCAGACCTCCTCACGGAGCATTCGGTCTCGAAACATTTTAATACGGCTTTTTAAGAAGAACGAGATTTTCTAATAAATAATAAAATTAATTTTTAATATTATATAAATATTATCAAATCACATATTTTCAAGATATAATAAATTTCCATATTTTCTCGAAAATAAAAGAATAACAAGTTTCACCAAAGTACCCTTAAGTAATCCAAAAGACAAGTTTTACACTAAAATATCTTGAATTATTCAAGTTAAGCTAATTATTACTAAAATACCTCAATTCTTGGAATACATTCCCCTGGAAACCCTAAATAATATAAATAAATACTCGAGGTTTATTTTGAAAGTATATAAAATATTTTTCATAGAACCACCTCGAGCTATATAAAACACTGTTAAGGATTTTAGTAAATATAGGTTTAAGCGGGATCAATTCTCTTGAGGCTCAAGGAGCCGGAGAAAGTGAGTGCTTTCCTATTTAAAGTAGAAAAACTTAACGGAGTTATCAATGGTAATTGTCTTGGAAAAAGATACAAATCCTGACGTCCATATGCAGCAGTTACCGATAACACCCGAATATAATTCAGAATCCAAATCTGTTTTAATGTGTCTGACTCAATCTGAGTCTAAGTCTAATCTGAATCCAATCCAAATATAAATCCAATTCAAACATGAATCCAATATACCAAACATGAATACTTGAACCTGAACCTGAATACCTGAATAAGATCAACATGCAAACATGATTTAACTTGACCGAACCATGGCTATAACTTGACGTGATTACATGACTACTTGTTTACTTCCTGAACCTGGTTACATGAATAACTTGTATCCATGGTCTCGACAATTCGGATAACTATAATTCAATACAATACATTACAGGGTTTTAAAGGGGTAGATTGGTACAGAATGTGTTAAAAGTGGCACGATGATGGACACTAAAAGGCACCTACATGAACTCTCGTGCTGTTGTCCCGTGGATTTTGACGGGGTCTTAAACTTACATGTTACCATAGTCCACGGGATAGTTGGACTCCTCTCCTATACACTGATATATTCTGTACCAAGTTACAAACAACTACGTTAGTATAATAAACCTGTACAAATTACAGTTATATTTCTCTCTACTTGTCGTATTCCTTCCTTCCTTTTAGGACTTACCGAGTGCTAGTTCGCTGACGATATTCCTGTCTTTTCTTTCTTTGGAATGTTCATCAAGAGGACTGGATCTTCAGGAGACCGAGCCCAGTCAGGAGTATCTGGAGCAAATTGAAGCACGGCCAGACATCTAGCTTAGTTGTACTTACTTTTCATTTCATATGCCACTGTTTAGGCATTGCTTTTATCATTGTACATTTCCTTTTCAAATCAGTTGTAACGTAAAGAATGAATGTTAATAAAAATTACTGTTATTATATTAAATCTCTTGTTATTCTTGTGCATTTATTTATATTGCTTATTTATGCTTAACGTGTTTATTTCTGAGTAAATACGTCGTGGTATCGCCACGTCTCCTTCCTCGTACACCGAGAAGCGGGACGTGACAGATATAGAGGCCGACTGGTGGAACTCATGAAATAGTTCACTCACATTGAACCGATGAGAGTTCTTAAGGCGTTAAACGGGAAAGCCGATGTACTTGCTCGCCTAGCCAAAGAGCTGGCTGATCCTGACTTGGATGAGATTCTGATCGCAGTCAAAAGCCGGCAAATTCTGCCTCTAGTCTCTTTACGAGAGGAAGAAAGCGTAGAATAAGAGAACAATCCTGCCGAAAAAACACTGATCATTCAAGACGAGCTTGATTGGAGAGAACCTTTCATAGAATATCTTCGATACGACAAGCCGCCTGAGGGAAAATTCATGAGGATTCAGTTGAAGAAGAGAGCTCTCCGATATGTGTTGGTGAATGACACGCTATACCGCAGGTCGAATGACCAGCTTTGGCTTAGGTGTCTGTCCCTGGCCGAAGCTCGAGAAATTATGAAAGAAATTCACTCGGGCATCTGCGGAGCTCACCAATTCGGCCCCAAAATGCGGTTTCAAATCAAACGGCTCGGATATTACTGGTCTACCATGATAAAAGATTGCAAAGAGAATGCAAAGAAATGTCATCTATGCCAAATTCACGGTGACATCATTCATAAGTATCCCAATCCGTCGCACCCTACCGTGGCGTCCTGGCCCTTCAAAATTTGGGGCACCGACATAGTTGGACCGATTGACCCTCCGTCATCCAAAGAACATCGGTTCATATTATCCGTTATGGACTACTTCTCCTGATGGGCTGAAGCTGTCCCGCCAAAAGAAGTTAAGCCAAAAGACGTTTTGAAATTCTTCCGGCATAATGTTCTATACCACTTCGGTATGCCGAGAAGAATCATATCTGACAACGGGAATTCTTTCAAGAGCTTCAAAGTCTCAAGTTTCGCTACTCAGCATAAGATAGACTAAGATATTCTTCCATCTATAATCCAAGAGCAAATAGATTAGCTGAAGCCTTCAACAATACTCTGTGCAAGCTCCTAAGAAAAAATGCCTCAGCCAATAAATAAGACTGGGATCTGAAGTTCCATGAGGCGTTATGGGCATATCGTACCACACACCACACTTCGATATAGTCCACTCCATACTCACTGCTTTTCGGAGTGGAGGCAATCCTCCCTCTCGAAGTGGAAGCTCTAAGCCTATGGATAGCTGTCCAGCACAATCTGACGAAAGAGGAAAATGCTCTCCTTCAGCTCAAAGAGCTCGATGCGCTCGAGGAAAAGAGGCTTGCAGTACAACAAAATCTGGAGCTGTACCGAGCCCAAATGTCACAGGCCTATGAAAAGATGGCTCGTCTCCGTGCTTTAAACAAAGGCAAATTGGTGTTGCTCCTCAAAAGACTGATCATCCCCAATCGACATGCTAAGGGAAAATTCGAGCCAAATTGGGTAGGGCCAAACGTCATCGAGAAAGTGTTCGATGGAGAATTCTACCAACTAATAAATGCCGAGGGAGAAAGGCCCATGCCACCCATCAATGGCCGGTACCTCAAGAAATACTACGGGTGAATGCCTCAGGTCGTAGACGAATCGAGCACACCGGCCCTACGATCTGGATCACACATCCTATAAAACCGTATACAATCCACAGTGAAGTCCTACCGGTGAGACTACATCTGAAGTCCTATCGGCGATGAAGCTCCACCAATGTGCAAAAAAAGGGTATGTCCACAAGAAAAATGGGCACAGATGAAAACCCGAAAAGGCTCCGTAAGTAAAAACAGTAGGACTGCCGGCGAGTTTGTGAAAACCCGAAAGGGGGCAAACTCGTGAAAAGAGAGAAATTACACTGGCAAAATCCTCTCGACTTTGTGAGGAGAAAATCCCCGCATGAGATCCTTACAACTCACAAAAGAGCAACACACTTATGAATCCTCACGATTCTTAAGGAGTACACCTGCAAGATCCTCTCGACGCGTAGAGAGGAAAGGCTTTTAGGAGACCCTTACGGCTCATAAAATTGAAAAGCCTTAGGTGATAGGGAGATAAACCTGTCTCCTAAGCCATCACTCTCCCAACGGGCAACGGCAAATGATGAGTCACTCCTGGCATTATGTTTCAGTGTTAGCACCTCTGATGGCGACCCAAAACTCAAACCCCAAGTCTTTCAAAAGGCAAATGATGAGTCGCTCCTGCCACTATACTTCAGTGTTAGCGGTGCTCATGCCGACCCAAAAACCAAATCCTAAATTCTCCCGGGGCAAATGATGAGTTGCGCCTGGAAATATTCCAGTGAAGCGATGCTGATGCCAAACAAAATCTAAATTCCGAATTCCTTTCAAATTCAAAAGTCCCGCCAAATAAAGCAGAAATTAAACATATCAAATTAACGTCCAACCCGGCAGCACTTCTAAGCTCAAAAGTCCCGCTGGACGGGTAGAAAACTCCCAAAATAAATCAAATCGCCAGTCAACCAATGACCTCCCTGGTGGAATCATGCTCTACCTCGGAAACAAATCAAATCTTGACACTGCAGAAAGTGGAGCAAGTCAAATAAAATCCCGACACCGTACAAAGCAGAGTAAATCAAATCAAGCAACGACCGTCCACGTCGCTAAAATGGCAGCATCGACCGTCCACGTCGCAAAAATGGCAGCACCGACCGTTCAATTCTCAAAAATGGCTGCACCGATCGTCCACGTCGCAAAAATAGCAGCACCGACCGTCCACGTCATAAAAATGGCAGCGTCGACCCTCCGTAGGAGACCAAACCAAATCAATCCCCATATAGAAAAAGGTCCATCAATTATGTGCACACAACCCATACACGTGGTGTGTATTTATTGACGGGAGGCACTTTATTGGGATCAAAAATTACATCCCGGTTGACCAAGTCAAAATCAAAGTCAACCCCAAACTAAGTAAGCCTAAGTCCGAACCCAAGTCCAAACAAGTGAGCTCATGCCCACATCGAGCCCAAGTATGAAGAGGCCGGCCCCCATGCCAAACGAATAATTGTTAAAGCATAAATATGCTTAATATAATTTTTATGAATAAATATAATAAAATGGGCAACAACCCAAATTATGTAAAAACCTATAACTTATGTGTAAAAGAAAGCACATGGCATGGGAAAGGCACATGGGCCATTTTTAAAAAGCCCAAGGGGCCATATGTAAAATGTAAAGCCCATATAAGGCATCATGATAAATGATAACAAAAAAAGATTCTTCTCATATCAATTTAGGGTTTTGTGCCTCCTTCTTCTTTAAGGTTCAAAATCTCCTTCTTCTTTTTTTTTTTGAATTAAATCAAGAGTTTAACTCTTATTTTCACAAAAGAAAATAGTTTTCCACCATAAAACCTTTGAAAGGGAGCCCAAATATCCTATCAAATCCCTAGAAAGAGAGATTTTAAATCTCACTTTCCTTCTTCAAGATCCAAAAAAAAGGAGGAAAAAAACCCATCTCTAAAAAAACCTCAACTTGGGGAAGAAGACTCATCTCTAAAAAAACCTCAACTTGGGGTGGATCTAAGACTCAAAGGGAAGAAAGGGGTCATTTCTCATCATCCAAGATATAGGTCTTGAAGTTTCAAGAGATCTTTCTTTTTTTGGTTTTCTTGTCAAATAAAATTCTTTTAGGGGTTTAACTCCAAAGTAAGATATTTTAGGAGTTTTAACTCCAAAATATGATCTTTTGGGAGTTTAACTCCAAATAAAATTGTTTTAGGAGTTTAGCTCCAAAATAAATTTTTTTTGGAGTTTAACTCCAAATAAAATTGTTTTGGAAATTTAACTCCATCAAAATCCTCTTGGAGTTCAACTCCATTTAAATTTTTTTTAGGAGTTTAACTCCAAAGCAAGATCTTTTAGAAGTTTAACTCCAAAACAAGATCTTTTTGGAGTTTAACTGTTAAACATAATAAGGTCTTTTTCGAAAGTTTAACTCCAAAACAAAATTTTTGGGAGTTTAACTCTATATCCGATGGCTTAGCCCCATTTCTGGTTCGTGCTCATGCTCCGCGGGCATGTGCCATGCACGTATCCCGCGGGCACCCTCTGCTTCCCCCACTGAGAGGGTTCCCTTCCACTCATGTGAAGGGGAGGCTCCCACTTAGTAGGAGCCCCTGCTCCCTCTCGTGAGTGGGGAGCTCCCGCCCTTACATGAGTGGGAGGGGGCTTCCCCCTTTTTTAACAAAAAAATAAAAATAAAAATAAATAAATATAAATAATAAATAAAATAAAACTTTTTTTAAATGTTTCTCTGAATAAAAAAATCTCTTATCATAAATAGAATAAATAAAAAATAAAAAATGAAATAAACACGTCCTTCTGTATTACTTTCAAACACTGACGCCTCACATTGAGTTCGCAAGACTAGTTTGACCCGTCAATCGAAGTTTTCTTTACTCCAAAAGCGAGAGGTAATTAACGACATTTTAGTCCGCGGCTACCGGAGATTCGGATCTTCACAATCAATAAACCCCGGCCTATCCTGGGTAGGTGGAATATGTACACGCCTGACAAGCGCACGTATTCCTATTTCAATAGGGTGACGAAAAACACTCTACAGGAATATGCTATCGTTGACCTGATATCATGTTAAAGAGAAATCATATTTCCCTTGCATACGAAATCACGCACAAACTCCCAAGAAATCACCTCAGTCTAGCAGCACCTTTGGTGCTACTGATGTAGCCGCTTATTCCACCCTCATAGTGAAAAAGCTACACCTCCTGTTTCTTGCTGCTCCGAGTGATGGCCCTGTCATTATGCAAGAAAGCACGTGCGGATGTGGATGTTTGCATACCCAGATTGCCGGCCCAGTCGGCACTTGTATGTCCGCATAACAGCAAGCCTGATTCCTCATAGCACTATGTATTGTGTCCGTCCAACATAAATACATAAAAAACCTCGTCACTTCATCCTAACAAGTAGACCATACTACTAAGTCTAATCGGTAAGGATTATATATCTGGTCAAATACACACCATGCATACATTTGACTACTGATTATACAAAATGGAACCCACAAAATCTGTCTCTCTATGTCAAAAGTCATATAGTAAACTTTAAGGTTAAAAACATATCCACTGGTGACGGGAGTAATAAACTGGAGAGTGACTGTGCGGACGGAACAGTCTTAAGACATATCTCATGTGAGTCTCTGAAGAAAAATGTAAGATGCATTTTTAATGACTCTTCATAGATCCAATTCCCAAGCACAAACTCAACATCTCATGTGCCCTCTATAGCGAGAACAGCCACTCCAAATAGCATTCATTGTCTCCATGTGTCCTCCATGTTGATTAAATTCGCATGAACGTTTAACCCAAAATATGGGAGGAAAGACATGTCCCACCGGGCGTGCCAGAATCTATAGAGTGTTTTTTATCACCCCATTGAGATAGGAATACGCGTCGCTTGTCAAGCGTATACAGATTTCCCCTGCCTAGGGTAGGCTGGGGTTTATTGATTTTGGGGATCCGATTCTCCGGCAGCCATGGACTAATCTGCCGTTAATTACCCCTCTCCTTTGAAGCAAAGGAACCTGTGGTTGACGGGTTACCTAGTCATGCGAACTCAATGTGCAGTGCGTATATGTTGTGTTTTGAAGGGGTCTTGGACATATCGGGGATGCCACAGAGTTTACAAAGGACGTGTTTTGAGTGTGGAGCGTGAGGGAAAAAGAGGGGTGAGGAGAGTCATAAGGACGCGTGAGTGGCGCGTGGGCGCTGGGCGCCCGCGGGTCACGTGCCGGGCGTGTGGGCGCTGGGCACCGGCGGGTCACGCACCCTGCGCAGGCGCTAGGCGCCAGCGGTTCACGTGCCTTGCGCGCACGGGCGTTGGGTGCCAGCGGGTAATGTGCCCTGCATGCGAACGCTGGGTTCTAGTGGTTCACGTGCATGGCGCTGGGCACCAGCGGGTCACGTGACCTACCTCCGGGCGCTGGGCGCCCGCGGAAAAAAGGGCTTAGCCCCTGAACTAGAAGTTGAACTCCCGAGTGACTTTTGGAGTTAAACTCCTAAAAAAAGGGATGTTTTTATGGAGTTAAACTCCTAAAAGATCTGGATTTTTGGAGTTCAACTCGTTCGAAAATTTGGATCTTAGAGTTGAGCTTCTCAGAGATTGGCTTGGAGTTAAACTCCTAAAGAATAGATTCTTGTTCGGAATTAAACTCTAAAGAGATTTTCGGAGATGATAAAAGGAACCCCTTACTTCTCTCTTGAGCCCTGAATCTTTTCTTGAGCCTTGAATCTTTCCAAAGTGAAATTTTTGGATATAGGTCTCCTTCTTCCTCCTCTTTGTTGGCTAGATCTTGGAGAAAAGAGGGTGAGATTTAAAAATCTCCCTTTTAGGGAATTGATGGGAGATCTGAGTACCCCTTCACGGGGATTGTCACGCCCCACTTCCCAGTGTACGGAATAGATGACGTGGCGGACCCCAACGTATTTACTAAGAAATAAATACGTTAAGCGTAAATAAACAATATATATAAAATGCACAAGAATGACAAGTGATATAAAATTTAAACAGCAACTTTTATTTACATCCACTTTACAAACAACTGTTTGAAAATGAAAAGATAATTATAAGGTGTTTTTCATCACCACATTGAGATGGGAATACGCGTCTCTTGTCAGGCGTACTACGGATTCCCCCTGCCTAGGGTAGACGGGGATTTATTGATTGTAGGATCCGAATCTCTGACAGCCGCGGACTAACCTCAGATTGATGGGTCGAACTGGTCATGCGAACTCGATGTGCAGTGTGCGTGTATTGTGTTTGGGTTTTGGATATATCGGGGGCCCTGCGCAGTTTTACGGGGTCCCGCTACACGGATAGCGGGCTGGGGGTCAAGGGGGCTAGCAGTCCCCTTGCGGGGTGCGGGGCAGCGCCCCGTTAGAAAAAATTTCCTAACGGGGGACGTGTTTCTGGTGTGGAGTGCATGGAAAATAATGGGAGAAGAGCGTCTTAAAAACGTGTGCAATGCACGTGGGCACTGGGTGTCCATGGGTCACGTACCCGGCATGTTGGCGCTGGGCGCCCGCGGGTCACATGCCCGGTGGATGAACGCAGGGCGCCCGCGGGTCACGTGCGCTGCACGCGCATGGGCGCTTAGCGCCTGCGGGTCACGTGCCCTGCACACGACCGCTGGGCGCCCGCGGGTCACATGAGCTGCACGCGACCGCTGGGCGCCGAGCGTCCGCGGGTCGCGTGAGGCGCACGTGGACGCCCGTGGGTTACGTGAGCGGCACGCGACCGCTGGAAACACCGGCGGAAAAGAGTCTTAGCCCCTGGGTTAGGAGTTAAACTCCCAAGGGGGTTTTGGAGTTGAACTCCTAACATGGATTATGTATAGAATTGGAGTTAAATTCCTAAAAAGGGGGTTTGATTTATGGAGTTAAACTCCAATAGATCTTGAATGGAGTTAAACTCCTAGAGATCTTTGGATCTTCTTTTGAGCCTTAGATCCTCCCGGAATGGTATTTTTGGAGATGGTTCTTCTTCTTCCTTCTTTTCGTTGGCTGGATCTTGAAGGAAAGAGGGGGTGAGATTCAAAATCTCCCTTTTAGAGATCTGATGGGAGATCCAAGCTCCCCTTTGTGAGTTTTATGGTGAAAAACTATTTCTTTTTGAAAAAGTAAGAGTTAAACTCTTGATTTAATTCAAAAAGGGGAAGAAGGTTTAGAACCTTGAGAAAGGAGAAGGAGACACATAAACCCTAGAATTTGAGGGGAATCAATTCTTATCTTTTTATTTCATTATCATGTTGCCTTTTATAGGCTTACAAATTTACATATAGCCCATTGGGTTTTACAAAATGACATTTTGCCCATCCCATGACTCATGTGCTCATTTCTTTTGCACATGAGCCATGGACTCTACAAAAATTTGGCTTTATGCCCATTTTTGTTACATTCATGTATGAAAATTACATCAAAATTATTTATTACATAATTTTCATTTTGGCATGGGGGAGGCTGGCCACGGGTCTCGACTTGGGCATGGTCCCACTTGGCCTGGGCTTGGACCCACCTGGTTTGGGGTTGACTTTGACTTTGACTTGGTCAACCGGGATGTAATTTTTTACCCCAACAACAATGATGTAAACAATGCATAAACAATGGCATACAAACTGAAAGTAAATACGAGAGCTAGAAGTCCGGCTGGACAGTGAGTTGGTCCAAGTCCTCTTGGTTAGGCTCAATCTCCTGAGAGTCCGGTCCTCCTAATGAAATTTCCAAAGAAAGAAATAGACAGAAATGTCGTCAGCAAACTAGCGCTCGGTAAGTCCCAAAAGAAAGAATGGAATATAACAAGTAATGTAAAATGAAACAGGTAAGCTGTACATGTATATACTTGTTATTCTAACGTAGTTGTTTGTAGCTTGGTACCGAAGGTATTTTTGTATACGAGAGGAGTCCGTCTTACCCCGTGGACTATGGTAACATGTAGTACAAGGCCCCATCAAAACCCACGGGACAACGGCACGAGAGTTCATGTAGGTGTCTTTTAAGTGACCATCTTGTGCCACGTTAATACGTTCCGTACCAATCTACCCCGTTATCCCCACGTAATGTATTGTATATGTTATGTTTACAAGTCTTGCCGAGACCATGGATACAAATTGTTCAAGTAGTCAGGTTCAGGATGTAATCATGTATTCAAGAAAGTCATGTTAAGTTATAACCATGGTTCGGTCAAGTCAAGTCAAATATTCATGTTTGGTATTGATGTTTGAATTCAAATATTCAGATTCATGCTTAAGTATTCAGGTTTGATTTTAGATTCAGGTTTAGATGGACTCAGACTTTAGTTTGGATTCAGGTTTGAGATAGACTCAGACTTGAGTCGGACACTTATAACTGCTTTAGATCGTGAATTAGGTTCAGGAGTCATCGTTAACTGATGCACATGAACGGCAGGATTTGTGTCTTTTTCCAAGACAATTACCATTGATAACTCCGTTAAGTTTTATATCTTAAATAGGCAAGCACTCACTTTCTCCGGCTTAAACCTCTATTTACTAAAGTCCTTAAATATTGTTTTATGTAACTCGAGCAGGTTTTATAAAAAAATATTTTTAATCAAATTTCAAAATAAACCTTGAGAATTTATTTATATTATTTAGGGTTTTCATAGATATGAATTTTAAGGATTTGATGTATTTTAGTGATAATTGCTTAACTTGGAAATTTCATGGTATTTTATTGTAAAAATTGTCTTTTGTTGGTATCTTGATGGTATTTTAGTGAAACTTGTAATTCTTTCATTTTAAAAAATGTAAGTTTATTCTATTTTGAAAATATATGGATTTTGTAATTTTATATAATTATTAAAAACTAATTTTATTTAATTAGAAAAATGCGTTTTTCTTAAAAACCATATTTAAAACCTTTCGAGATCGAATGCTCCGTGAGTAAGTCTGCATCTCGCTCTACCAGCCTAAGGAAGTGCGATAATCTGCACCATCCAATAGTGTGTCCCCTAAAGAGCGTTGTAGAGCCATATTCGCAAAGGAATTTAAAATACAATTTAAAAGAAATCCGGTTTTTATAGTAAAAGGTATTTTCTTGTAATAATATCTTCGCAACGAAAAATACATTCAAAGAGTATCGTGCTATAAAACCAAGTGTGTATGTGAGAGGTAGGTCGTTACCTCGTGAAGTTTTCCTAAAGGTATGTTTGTAACAAAAACTAATAGATGTGATATTTAAAGTTCATGGTATTTAAATGAAAAACTTAAATTAAAACTAGTTTGCATGGAATTCTAGGTTAAAATTTATTCTAAACATTTATAATTAAGATTACAAGTGATGTGTACAAGTTAGATTGAACAAAGGAATAAAGAGATGGAGTTTTCTAGGGTTTTGAAAAAGATATCAGTATGAACTCCACTTACCGATATATGATTTGAAATGGAATTTCAAAGAATAAGAAAAGAGATTGATAGGGACTTACAGCTTGGTTATATTAAGAAGAGGTAGAAGAAGAGATTGTTGTCGTCATGGCATCGCGGGAGCTCCGGAATAGCGTCGATTTTTCGCCGGAAGTTGACCGCTTGCTAACTCCTTTTTACTCCACTTGTACTTAGAGAATTTTTGAGAGTTTTGGCAAGAAATTTTAGAATGATACTGAACCAAAGTGTGGGGTTGTATTTATAGTGTAGAATTAGGGTTTTGGAATTAAAATGGTGAATTAAAATGCATTAAAAAGATAATAAATGGTGAAATGAAGGGTGTCTGTTTGATTGCAGGGAAATCAAATAGTGCATGGGAGTTAGGGGTAGGGGAAGAATCAAGTGTGCAGAGCCTGGGCCTCATTTGCCTCAGTTGAACTGTCGATACCGGCCCAATTCCTATATCCGCCGGCCGATCTAGGGTTTCGTGCCTCTGGATTTGTGCCGCATGTACAACTCAGTGTTTAAGCCCTTTTGCACATGTTTAATTTTTCTGACTTTTCATTTTTATGTGTATTGCACGTGTAAACTTTTGGACTTCAAAAAAGTTAAAATGAAAAATCAGAAGAAAAAAATAATGTGTCTGGTGAGGATTGAACACAGGGGCTACGTCATAGCAATGCAAGGGCTTTATCAGTGAGCTACAAGTTGCTTCTTACTGTTATTTAGCAAAATTGACTTATAACTCAATCTCAAGCTGTATAACTCATTTCTATACATTAAACTGGAAAATTCCGTACAGTAAATTCAGTGTCGTTACATGTTTTATGGTGAAAAACTATTTCTTTTTGGAAAAGGAAGAGTTAAACTCTCGATTTAATTCAAAAAAAAATAAGTGGGTTTAAAACCTTGAGGAAATAAAAGGAAGCACAGAAACCCTAATTTTTGAAGAAAATTAATTATTGTTCTTCAATTCATCATCATGCTTCCTTATATAGGCTTGCAATTTTACATATAGCCCTTTGGGCTTTACAAAGTGGCATTTTGCCCATCCCATACCTCATGTGCTCATTTCTTTTGCACATGAGTCATGGCCTTTACAAAAATTTGACTTTATGCCCATTTTTCTTACATTTATTCCAAAATTATTCATTATGAATCCCCTGACGATCCGCTCACTGCCTCCATGTGGCTCGGGACTGTACCCAACTAAAACTTGTTTGCATGACTCCTTTGAGCCGTGGTAGGGTAGTAATCAAAGCACAGTGGGACCTCACACGAGACAAATGATAATCTCAAGTCGACAGACTAACCTGTACACATGTCACCTGGGAACTGCTATCTGATGATAGGTATAATATCAACTAGCATGTTCCCGGCGAGTCCGTCCGGTGTACTCATAACCCAACGAGCACCTGTATACATCTTTGGTGAACCGACTGACACCAATGGCTTGTGAGACCGGCCACCACCCCTCATCGGGGTCTCGATCAGTATACACTAGTCTACTCTTGGAGTATCGATGTCCAGTCTCGAAACTCCCATGACTAGGGACACTTTAAGGATGTGCTTATAGACCACCCAACTCCCACGTATATGATCGCCATCATACTGTTGATAGTCAAGCATGAATCTTATGAGCTCTATCAACATGTAATAGTGATCTGTAATATCACATGAAGCATGTACATGATAATAAAGACAAACCAGATAGCATACTATCATCTCGAGTAAGACTGTTCTACTGGTATATGTCATCCCTCAATCATTGCAATCATGTGCCTGCGATCCAATAATTGACTTGACGGCACTATAGCCAACAATCTCTCACTTGCACTTAAGGTTATTTATTGCGGTGTCGCTGTAAGTCTACGGTAGCGCCCCGGCCGTCTTTCAGACGCCAAATGCGGAACAAAAACTTTTAATAACTGGCGCTTTCGCATACTATAACCCGGATCTGCCATTAACGCTAAACTAATAAACTACAAAGAGGGTAGAAAGGTTATACCGAACGATCCGAGTCCTTTGTTCTTTAACCATCATCCCACGCTCCGTTGCGGCTGCTCCGATCTCCAGGCTCCTCGTCGAGGTGGCACAAAATCTACGGATCTTTAAACGGGCTCCCGCCTCTGAATCGAAGCAACTCAATCATCAAGTTTGCTAAAAGAGATGACCAAAATTGATGTAGAGTATGAGTAGAACACTTTGTCTCTCTTCATCCAAAGCCATGGATGAACGGTTAATGAAGTTGCCTTTTGAATCGGGTGATGGAAAAACGAGCTATATGAAATTACATGAAGCAAAACTATCATAATCTTTTATCCAAAATCAATCTTTTCTCTCTCTCAAGAAGGGCCAGCCACATATAGAGGAGGTGGGGGTGAGTGTAGGAGCAAGGTGGTAACCATAAGAAATAATGTATCATCAAGAAATATCCTAAGGTTAACCAGAAACATTAATGCAAAAGTGACTCACTAATACACCTTGCATAAACAATTAATGCAACAATGAGTCATGAAAACCTAGTCACCAAAACTAGACCTTCCTCATGACTCACCCTCATGACTCACTCACAAGAAAAAGATAAATTCGCATTAAACCAAATGTTTAAGACGGGTGATAAAAAACCGGCAACTTCTAAAAGCGATCCCGAAACGAATTTCAGGATAACCCCGTAACTGTATAAATATACCCGCATTTGTATTACGACTGAATACAAATACAACTGAGATAAAGATATTATATCTACAAAATATAATACTCGGATCCGGCTTAAACCAAAGCCCACCAGTATTATCTGCCCGAAATATGACACGTGCGTAAACGCACGTGCATTTTCCGAACCCTGCCATAAAACCATACGGGCTCTACAACGTTTCGCCCGAACTTGGGAAACTATCTGTGGGGGACTCTAATGAATCGTCCGTACCCTGGCACTGGGTTTAACCACAAGCACGTCAGCAGCACTAGCAGTGCGTAACAGCTGCCCATGTACTGACCTCAAGGGTAGTCGATGAGCGAACTCATCCTGAAACCCTACTGAGCCTAACAGTGACAATGTATATACAGTCCGGTCCGTTCGTCTATGAGTATCTCATATCCGGCCTAGGGGCTGGTAACGTCAGACCCCCAATAGCGGTATAAGTCGTGTCGGAGACAAGCCCTGAACACCCTGAGAAACTACCGGAGTATCTACCAGTAATTCTCACCTGCCTTGGCCAAGGACTTGGTGTAATGGATTTTATAGACACAACGCGATCTCACCCCGAATACCGGGAGAGACAAATCCCCTGCCGATCCGCTCACTTGCCTCCATGTGGCTCGGGACTGTACCAAAAAAATACCTGTTTGCACGACTCCTTTGAGCCGTGGTAGGGTAGAAATCAAAGCACAGTGGGAACCCACATGAGACAAATGACGACCTCAGGTCGATGAACTAACCAGTACACATGTCACCAGGGAACTGCTATCTGACGATAGGTATAATACCAACTAGCAGGTTCCCGGCGAGTCCTGTCCGGTGTACTCATAACCCAATGAACACCAGTATACATCTTAGGTGATCCAACTGACACTAGTGGCTTGTGAGACAGGCCACCGCCCCTCGTCGGGGTCTCGACTGTATACACTAGTCTACTCCGGAGTATCGATGCCCTGTCTCGAAACTCCCACGACTAGGGACCACAATTAAGGATGTGTTTATAGACCACCCAACTCTCACGTATATGATCGCCATCATACTGTTGGTAGTCAAGCAAGATCCTAAGGGTTCTATCAACGTGTAACGGTGATCGGTCACCTGAACCGGTACACGACTGATAAAGGCAAACCGGATAGCATACTATCATCTCGAGTAAGACTGTCCTACTGGTATAGGTCCTCCTCAATCATTGCAATCACGTACCTGCGATCCAATAATTGACTTTGAGGGCACTATATCCAACAGCCGCATACTCACAGCCCGTGTGATACCGAACACCCAATTTCTCTACTAATCAGTTTCACAGAGCTCGTTTGTAAAACTATTGCATTCGAGAAATAGCCTCAGTGAGTGGATCCGCTCCAATGTTTTTTTCTATGTCTCTCTTTATCTCAAGTTCGCGGAGAAAGCCATCTCCTGAAATGAGCAATACATGTCTTAGACTATATCTGTATATCTGATGGGACCCAATTCACAAATGAACTCCAAATCCGGTAAACTTCTTAGATTGTATCGTCAACTTAATTTAATCAGTATCATGCGTCATGCCTCCCTCAGTATCCGCTTGGACCACCTGTCCAAACTACTGCCCCTCGTCAGAGGGAAAACTATAACTCTGACAGTCACTCTGTCATCCAGGTCATCTTGGAAGCCTGGAATGATAACCGTCTCCCGAAATAGGCTGCCGTTACCAAATCCCTAGAACATCCACTTATGTTCATAAACTGCTTTCGAACGTTTCTCTAGGATTGGATTAATATATAAACTTATTGCAGCTGGTGCAACAACATCTAGTGTGATACTTGACATCTCATGATTGACTCAATTACTGAAACAAGTGATCTGCCAATCATGCACATCCTTCTCCCCTTTAGTCTATAAGACACCTTTAGAGAGGGTGACTCCATCACCTGCAGGCACACTATCATGCCAGGAGTCGTCCATTCTAAAACACCTTTAGAATACTGTCTAAGTACCCATATTGGGAAACTACCCAAATCTAGATCTAAAACCATAGATCCAGTAACCAGAATGCCTTATATAATATCCATATCCTATGTAGAGAAACCACTGTGTGACAACCACAGTATAACCGATCGTATTATAGGAATTTCACTTACTACAAAGTGCATGTCATACAAATACCAGGACATCACACCCTACTACCTTCTTAACAGATCCATCTCCTATTCTGATGAAGTCAAATCCCATGACCGTCACATCAAAAAAAGATGATCTATCTCCGCCATATCCGCTTTAGTCTATAAATAGACACAAGCTGCTTGTCCACTATGCTTCCGCTGCTCCCACTACAACAACTCTCTGGCAGAGTCATATACACGTGCACTTCTAAAGATGGTTTAGAACGACACTATACTCATCCTTCTACCGGGTCTCATTGTCTAGAACAGTAGTAATGGCAAGTCTGGGTAAACAAGAATCTCCCTGTCACCGTCTTTGAGGATACCAAAGTACCTCTCGAGCGCCTGAGTTTACCCACCATATCTGCGGAGTAGCTAATGGAATGTCAAACCAGATTGAATCTTTAGATTTTATTAAATTTTCAGTAATCATTTGTGGTTCTGGAATCACTTTCAGTTCTACCATACTCCTGCTACTTTTTTCTGAAAAAGTCCATTTTACTAAAACTGTGGCGAGTCAAGAACAATATCACTATTAATCTTCCAGATGGTAGAAAGTTAACCCTCGTCATAGCCAGGGATAACCCACAAACTGCCATTACAAAAACGTGTCTTGAATTATGCAGGGTCTAGTTTTGAGCAAAAGCCGGACAACTCCATATACCTTAACGTCGTTAAGATATGAACCATTTTATATACAATATAGAAACAGAGACGCTAATTTAATTGGAACCAGATTCAAATCATGCAGCTGTCTCCAGTGCATGTCAACTAAATGGAGAGAGTCCGATCAGTATTTCTCAACTTAGGAATGCATCCAGATATGAGTAACCTGAAAGAGAAGCAAGTTCTAAAAACCATTACTATCAACTGAATACTAAACACAAGTATCTACATCTTCGATTACCTTGAAGAGTCCTGATACTTGCAACGCACGGTTCTCTACTTTATTCTTATACCTATAACTTCTCAAAACTTGGACCTTTTATTTCTACGAAACACTTGTCTAAAACTGGAGAAGTCACAAGTAAATAGAATATAGTACGAGGACCAACCCCTGGGTCCTAATGAACATTGGACAACATACAATATTTTGTATAAGTTCCCTGAGTTCAATAACTCAAACACTATACGTCGTAGGTTGAAAACTTTACTATGGTTAAGAAGAATTACACCGTTGTTTAATGCTCCTTACCCAATCATCAACTGATATAGATAAATGTCATGGACATAATTTCAAAAAGTTATATCTCACTTTATAAAATAAACGTACAGATATATCAGTTTGAAATTGGTGCATGACAACGGATATTCAGAACCAAATATTTGCCATAAGGCAAAACCCCAGGTGATTTCCTCAAATATCACCAATCACAACGAATTCCGATATAAAGAGGATATAATCACCTAATTCCCAATAACTCACTCACACTCATCATCTGTAAAACCATACAGATGTGAAAATTAAACCTGGTAAATACATACCATGGAGTAAGGATCTAATTGGGAAATCAGTTTTCAATTAACAACGCATATTAAAACTGAAACATAAAAATGTTTTGAAGGGGTAGCCGGATATTCCTAATAATGCCTCTTCTGTCATCCATATTCCTGACTGTAACCGTATATTTCTTTGTCATCTCTACAAATCCTTTTATTTGTCTTTACTCATTACCTTCTGTACACCATTCTTAGGCTAAATGCTTTTCTTCCTTTCCTACCATTCGGCACCAGCCTATGGTTTAGAAGAAGACTATCCAATAAGCATAATAGGTGTACACTCATAATCCTAGGAGTACTCGCAACCTGAGAAAAGGTAAAGATAAAAGACAACAGAATAAATCTTATTCTATTTCTCCTGAACCAGAATCCATTCTCGAACTGGAACAAGTTCCTTCGAGTTCGTATGTAACTATACGATAGATTATCCAATAAATGTGGATCTTCGTAGTGATACGGGGTGTTCTGGAGAAATTCAAAGGTGAAGTAGGGATGGCGATGATATACGCGGTTTGGTCGTGAATGATAGTAGTCGCAATTTACTTTGCCTCTTTCTAATCCCTTTATTTGTTTTTACTTATTACCTTCTATACACCTCACTTAAGCTAATTGGTTTTCTTCCTTCCCCATCTATCGGCACCTGCCTATGGTTTGGAAGAAGACTATCCAATAAGCGTAATAGGTGTACCCTCTCCTAATCATAGGAGCCCTCACAACTTGAGAGAAGGTAAAAGGAAAAGACAACTGAATAGTCCTATTTAATTTCTCCTGAACCAGAAACCATTCTCGAATCTGAAACAAGTTTCTTCGAGTTCGTATGTAACTATACGATGGTCATATCCAATAAATGTGGATCTTCATAGTGACACGGAATGTTCCAGAGAAAAGCAAAGGGTAAAAGTAGGAGTGGCAATGATATATGCAACTCTGACAATCCAAAAGTCAATGTGTTTTAAGAAGGTTCGGTTGACTTAGTTTATGAGTTCTATTCTGGGGTCGGGATATGGTCGCCACCAAAGAAAGAGAGAAAAGAAACACTCAGCATGCACTCTAATCTAGATCAGAATGGTTAATCACTTTATCTAATCAGGATGTCTCCCACTGTATCCTCAAATTCTCCTCCAAACCCGAAAGAAGAATTAGTCGGGATCATCTAAAATCACCCGAGGAGTAAACCAACTCATCAGTGGGAATCGGGATCCAACTATCATCGCATGATAACTTGATGGAATCCACTCAAGTTATTACACTCCAGAAGGTATGTGCATGCCTGGCAAGTTTCCTGTATGTTTGAAACTCCCGATATGATTTTTACCCTATGCTCTTATGATCTTGACGAAGGCCAACATATCATAAGTCACATGTCAAGTTCTACCCGTCATTGTCCAGGTTAATTTGAACCCACCCGTACATACCCTTGACGAAGGCCAAAATAGTAGTACGACTGTTCCAAACCAACGCATCTATCTATGCAACAGAAAAGTAAAAAGCAGCTACCATACAATATGTCTTGACGAAGGCCAACAAACATTGCATGAATACTAAGTGCTACTTGTCTGAAATGATGGAGGGATACGAATAGTTTTTGGCGAAAAACCTTTAACATAATGAACTTGATATTGTTGAAGGAACTGGATAGATTTTTACAAATTTATAGTGGCGAAAACCTTTGCTAAAGAGGTCATTCCGGTAAAGGGATCTCGGCTCTTTCCACGTGGAATGAGGTGCAGGATATTCCCACCGTATACCACGATGCAAAGCAAAAAAGTAATCGACTATAGTGATGTTATTACCCTGACGCAAACTTCTGCCCAAGAGGTTACTCCCGGTGAGGGGATCTCGTTTCTTTCTTTGTCAAATGAGGTGTTGGATATTTATAACCAAATGTCGCTGTGCAAAACAAAAGAAAACGCCCTTGTAATAACAGTTTTTGAAAATTGTTCCAACAACATCGAATAGGTCTGTTTTCTTTGCATTGATCAAAATCAACGCAGTCCCATCAATTAATCACACCACAAAAGAACGAAAATATGATGTACGTATATGTCATCCGTATTCGCCACTGGGCCTCGTCATCACCCGTTAGGTTACTTAACTAACGACAGAGCGGGGGCTGCACTAGCGCGAGTGCAAAACATATACAACATCTACTAATATATATATAATAATCGCTCCAGGCGTGATAAATGCAACATCACAGATAAGTAATAAGTATCACAGAACAATACAGATAATCTGGGAGCCCCGGCTTTCCTTTGAGCCGCAAGTGAAACCCGACGTTCTTATGGTCGTGTGGATAGTGCAATGAAAACCTAGACCCCTACGAGTGCGGCAAGTTACCCACAAAAACCAGAAGCGAGGCATCGCCCTTCATCAAAGTGAATGGGCCACCCAGTACTTCACGGAATCCGGTAACTTGAGCATCCCTCCTTGGGTCAATCTGTACCCCCTACAAGTGCAGCAAATAGCCCTCCAATTCTAGAGTGAGGCCCCCTCCTTCTCAACACCATGAGATGCGAACCCGTTGTCCTCAAGAACACGGCTATCTGTGCACTCCATCGTGGGGTAATCCTAATACGGAAAAGAAAATATGTACAATGGTGACATCGACCTCAACCCGGTCGTGCCCCAAACAAATAATATACAAGCAGGCAGTGACGGCAGTCCACATGTCGGATGCTCGCCCCACGATATCAAATGTACAAATAAACTAAACTGTACTATCATTGCAACCAAACTATCCACCACGATAATTCTGCAACAAATACAGCACAACACTAAACATCAACGTGAATGTCACGTTCACAAACCCGTCTAAAAGAACTATAGCAATTAGACAAGTTGTACCGCTCTAATGACATTCACGGTCGCAGATAATAATGCATGTACTGTAAAACTTTAAACAATGTTAGAAATATCGAGTTCGAAATAACCTTGAATAGCCCCAAACAACTAGATAAAACCATATCCAAACTGGGCCAAACAAGCAATACCAATAAATCAATATTCCAGAGACTTACACACACCCAAAATACGAAACCTAAATTCATGCAAAGGGCCGGCCAGGCCGAATTTTATGCACATGTGGCCGGTCCTAATAGGGTAGAAGTGGCTCGTATTTGGGGTGTGGTCTAGTGGTCACCATAGTAGTCTTCTGCAATTGCTAAAATATTCTTAGAAGACTCGGAAAAAGATGACAGAAACTAGAATATATTGGGTATTGTTTCGGATTTGTTTCGGTTTTGATACTTTAACATCGTCTAAACAACTAGCATACGGTTAATAGGTTGGCTCTGATACCATGTTAGGTTACGGTAGCGTCCCGGCCATCAATCCGTGGCCAAACATAAAACAAAAACTTTTAGAAATCGACGCTAACGGAACCCTAATCGACGGATCGTACCATTAACCCTATACTAGCTATCTGAAAAGAGTTTGGAAAGGTTATATTGATCGATCCGTGTCCTTCAGTCTTCAACCTCTGTCCCAAGCTTCTCGCGGCTTCCCCGATCAAGTTTGATCTCCGGCCTCCCTCCGTCGAAGAAGATCCACATCAAGGGTTCGTAATACGGGCTCCCGCCTCAAAACCCAAGCAACTCGAGCATCCAGTTTGCTAGCCTAGATACCTAAGATGAAGTAGAGATTGTGTGTGAATACTTTATCTCAAAATACCCAAGGATTCTCAACTCATGAGATGGAATGGGTGGAGGTTGAAGAAGAAGCCATGTGTAGAAAAATGTGAGCTCAAGTTTTGGCTAAAGAAAAAGAAACCAAAGAAAAGTGTCTGCTCTTTTCCCTTGTGAGTGTTGTGAGAAATTATTGTGCAACTAAAGAAAAATCCCACACTCATAATGTATTTGCCTTTGCCATAATAATATCTCACCAAAACCCACACAAAATATCTAGCATGGCACAAGGAATCACACCATGTCTCAACACCATGAGCACATGCCACAATCAATGCACCATGCCAAGACTTACACTCACACTTTCCATCACAACAATATTAAACGTTTAAACTAAATGTTTAAAGGAAAAAGGAAATGGCATCTTCAAAAGTAATCTTGTAACGGATTACAAGAATACCCCTCATCCGTATATACATACCCGCATCCGTATTCCGACAGAATACGAATACAACGAGACGAAAGTAATCCAACAATATAATACTAGGATCCGACTTAAACCAAAACCCACTTGTCACGCCCTGCTTCCCAGAGTGCGCTAAGATAGGAACATGACAGAGCCAACCATACTACCTGTGGATAGGAAACATCCCTCCATAGTCACATTACGGCTGTCTAGAGATATCAAGAACAGTAGAAATAAAATAAACTATCTAGTACATGTCCATGCCAGAATAAACGAGTCAAGAAATAATATGCGGAAGCAATAGATCCAATAAACAATAATAATCTGGAATGTATGTCCCAAATACGGGCTCACATCAGGAATGAAAATGCTGGAAAAAAAAACTAAACTAAAATACTAACAGGTCCTCACTGCTCGGCCTGTTCATTGAAATACTCCTGATCGGTCAGGTGCAAAGGTAGAGGATCTGGGCCATGCAAAACCCAAATGTCAGTGCGTCATAATATCAATAATAATATAATCAGGGGGTAACAAGTCATGCAGGCATGAGTATGAACAGTAATAAAAGTATAACAGTAACACGAATAAGAAACAGTGAAGGGTATAAGCACATATGACGTGCGGTAAGTAATCTGAACTAAACTACTAGGTAACTACTCTCAATTCTGTGAAATCAATTAAATGAATCGTCGATGTAACTCAATAGTATCCTGTTCGTGCCCGGGACCATGGTCCAAATTCTCGGGCTGTATCTGAGACATGCCGCTAGGCACTAAACAAGAAACATGTATAGATGAATGATGCCAGCAGTATCATCCCCGGGCCGGCCTAGCCATAAAACTGATCAGTATAAGCATCGAACTGTCGAGTTACAAGTCAGGTTTCATCATTGATTTCCCCATGCCCCCAAGTTATGTGTTCAAGTCAGGTATTGATAAATCTGGAGCTAATACCAATACAGGATCAAGCAGGTACAGGTTATGTCCATCGGGACAACATGTCAGGATTGTCGGCATTAGAAATAGGATCAGGTCTCAAGTCAAATAATGATATGTCAGATCATGTCAGGTAGTGTACATGTATCAAATCATGTCAAGTAGTGGGTATCAGGTCATGTCAAGTGGTGCACAGTGTATCACATGGGTGCTCAACGGTAAAATGTAGCAAGTATTGAATCACGGCAAAAGTACAGATGTACAGTACAAGCATGGATGCACAATATTTACTAGGGGTTGCACCATGACTAAGTAGGATGCACAATATCAAGCATGGGATACTAATGTAACAATAATATGACTTAATACGACATGGCATGCAACTAGATATAAAGAATTAATGGTATGGGTACACAATAAAACATGGATGCATGAATAACTATTAAAGATTGCGACTATAGCTCCATTACTATGTAGGATGCACATTTTCTAGCATGGGGTGTTAATGTAGCAGTAATATGAAATAACATGACATGGAATGCAAATAGATATATAATTAATGGTACGGATGCACAAACATCGATTAGGGTTGCATTTACAGCTTCAAACTAAATGGGATTCACATTATTAAGCATGGGGTGTTACTACAATAATAATATGAATTAATGTGATCTATAGATGCAGTTATATATATCTTAAATGATATGGATGCAAACGGGTATCCGAAAACAGTAAACTTTAGTATGGATGTACAATGTGATAAACGAGTAACATTTTACTCACATGGATGCATAATAATATACCTAGCATGAAACAAGATGAACTAGCATGCGACTAGATATGTAAATAATGATATGGATGCACACGGATGTCCGAAAACAGTAAAATAGTAAAATGGTAATATAAGATGCATAACTAAACAATATGAAATGTTATTATTCACATGGGTGCAATATATTATATTATAGCATGTAGCAAGATTAACTTGCCTGAACGGATCTCAAGACGGATGTAAACGCAGCGTCCGAAGTCGGTAAAAGTCTCGATGCACGCTCGCACGTACGGAACAGGACCAGGCAATGCAAGAGAGTGACCACGCTGGCTAGGAACGTCCACTGGGTTGCTCGGATCGTCGGCAGCGGCACGGCTCCGGCGATCACCGGAAAATACGGATCAAGAAATGAAATATAAAGAAGAAGAAACAAGAAGAAGAGCAAGAAGAAAGAAAAGGGAACTGAGGTCTCTGGTATGGCTCTGGGTTTGGGTTCATGGATCAGAGAAGGCAGCGAGGGGCAAAGACGAGGTAGTGGGTCACCGGCGATGGGGTTTGCCGGCGAGGCAGTGTGTGTGCAGTAAGGGTTTCCTGGGTTCTTAGGATTCACTGCATGGGTCGTGGGCTTGCAGGGGAGGAGATGAGAGAGGTGTTGGTGAGGTGAGGCTGACGGAGTGAGGATGAGGTGACGACGACGTGGTCATCGGCGGTGAGGCGGGGTGTGCAGGCGAGGTCGGGGCTGCTAGGGTTGAGGGTTACAGGGTTCTTGTTAGGGTTGCGGGCGAGGAGGAGAGAGGGGAGAGGGGAGAAGATAGATGAGGTCGAGGAGGCGACGACGAGGTCATCGGTGGCGAGGTGCAGGAGCGGGGAGATGAGTGCGAGCGAGGGATCCTTGGGTTTGGGGCTCGGGATCTTGGGCTATCGGGATGTATAGGAAGTGTTGGAGGTAGTGGTCGTGGGTTGCCGAGGGTGAGGGGTGGAGACGAGGGTGGTGACGACGAGGCGGTTTCCAGTGGTGGGTGTAGCCGCGGTAAGGGAGGCGATGAGGTTGCAGTGGGTTCGTCGGGAATGGAGTTGATGGTGGTAGTGGTAGTGACAGGAGGTCGGGGAAGAGACAGGTGAAGGGAAGTGACGACGAGGTCGGCGGCGAGAGGGTGTCGACGATGGAGGAGATGGTTGTAGGTCGGGTTGGGTTCGGCGTCGGGAAAAGATCGGGTTGGGTGCGGCATCAGGAAAAGAGAGCAGTCGTAGGGATGGAGAGGTGGTTGGGGAGATGAGTGGTGCTGGTGACGAGGGGAGAAGATGGTCGGGAAGTTGGGCGAGGGTGGTGGCGGCGAAAGCAAAGGCGCGGCGAAGGCAAAGGCGAGGTGAGGCATGGGTTTTGGGTTTCACGGAGGCGGGAACGAGAACGATGAGAGGGAGAGAGAGAAGGACGTGAGTTAATATGGGTTTTGTTTCTTTTTTTTTTAATAAAAGAATTATATATATAGGGAAGAGACAGAGAGAGAGGCGAGAGTTGTTAGGAAAAATCTTTAAAAAATATTATTTTGTTAAAGAGAAAATTTTATAAATCGTATTATATAAATATAAACAGTTAAAATAATATTAGGATATAATATTGGTTAGGTTTGAGATTTTTGGCTAATACAAAAATAGTCCAAAACACGTCCGGGTTGGGTCTAAAATTATGGTTTGAAAATATGGTTAATATACGTGTCAACCAAAATCAAAATAGGATATCCGGGTAACGAAAATGCATACCCCTAAGAACCGATACACGTAGCGTGTACGTAGCTATGCAAACGAGTCCGTTTCACTGAAAGGGACGAGAACACGATGTACGGACGCTACGACGGCGTCAGGGGTATCATGCAAGCCATGCTAGATATTTTTAAAATATTTTATGTGACTTTAAATGTTATATTTAAAAATGCATATGCCAGATAAATGCCAATATGCAGTATGCAAATGAAAGTGCACGAGTCCACGTAACAAGTCAGGATAAATCATAAACATGAATCAAGACAGGTTTCAAGCATGTGGGTCGGGTCAGATGCAATACAATGTCAAAAACATTATTCGCACCCAAAACACAGTAAATCAGGAAAATACCATAAATAAAGAAATACTTGAACTAGAACTGGTATAAATGAACTAAGGTGTTACATTATACCCAACTACAAAAAGAATTTCGTCCTCGAAATTCCCAAATCAAGAAAAGATAAACAAACATGAAACTATAAGAATATGTGTGGAAACTTCTGTCGAATCTCGTCTTCTCGTTCCCAAGTCGATTCTCCATGCAAGCGATTTTCCCAAAAAACGAGTACGAGAGGGATAACCTTGTTCTTAAGAACCTTTTCTCTTCGATCGACAATCGACATCGGTCGTTCCTCAAAGGTCAAATCTCCCTTATAGTCAGCTCCGAATGATCTAGCACGTGTGTCTCATCTCGAACATACTTATGGAGTTGCGATACATGAAACACGTCATGAACATTCGCCAAAAATTGTGGTAACGCCAATCGATAAGCCACTTCTCCAACACGCTCTAAAATCTCGAAAGGCCCCACGAATCGAGAACTAAGCTTGCCTTGACTCCCATAACGAATCACTCCTCTAGTCGGTGATATCTTCAAGAATACCAGATCACCAACAACGAACTCTAGAGGTCTTCTCGATGTGTCGGTCCAACTCTTCTGCCGATCTTGTGACGCCTTCATGTGATTCCGGATAATATTAACTTTCTCTACGGTTTGCACGATCAAATCCGGTCTCAACAATCTTCGTTCTCCAATATCGTCCCAACAAACAGGTGAACGACACTTGCGACCATACAATACTTCGAATGGAGCCATCTGAATAGTCGCCTGAAAATTGTTATTGTAAGAAAACTCCACCAAGTGTAGATGATCCTCCCATGAACCCTTGAAGTCTAACATGCAAGCTCTCAACATGTCTTCAAGAGTTTGGATCGTTCTCTCCGACTGGCCATCTGTCTGAGGATGATAAGCTATGCTAAACTTCAATCGCGTCCCCAAACTTTCCTGTAAACTCCTCCAGAAGTGCGATAAGAATCGGGTGTCACGGTCGGAAACGATGCTCACAGGTATTCCATGCAATCTCACAATCGCCTGCATGTACTATTCTGCTAACGATTCCGTTGACTGACCAACTCGAAACGGTAGCTGCCTTGGTCAATCGATCAACAATCACCCAAACTGCATTGTTACCCTTCAGACTCCGCGGTAAAGCTGTCACGAAATTCATGGTTATATGTTCCCACTTCCATTAAGGAATCGGAAGTAGTTGCAATAAACCAGCTACCCTTTGATGTTCAGCCTTAATTTGCTGACACACCAAGCACTTCGCTACAAAACGAGTAATCTCCCTTTTCATGCCTTCTCACCAGAAATGCTATCGTAGATCACGGTACATCTTCGTGCCTCCTGGATGTACGGAATACACGGAACTGTGTGCCTCCTTCATAACTTCTTCACGAATATCTCCTTTTGGCACACACAAACAGCTACCATAGCGCAACGAACCATCTTCATGAATTAACAAGTCCGTATGAAGTCCAGCTTCAACCTGTTCTCGAAATCTTTGTAATCTTGGCTCCTGCGACTGCGCTGCTTTAATATTATCGATCAATGATGACTGTACTTGCACCTGCATCAACTGTCCCAAAGAATGCGGTAGCACGACCTCCAATTCGAATCTCCGAAAATTATCGATAAGTTCCTTCTGTGTAGTCAACGTCCGAATTGCTGGCCACCGACTAAGCGCATCCGGCACAACATTAACTTTCTCTGGATGGTACTTAAGATCAAGATCGTAGTCAGCCATCAGCTCCAACCATCTACGCTGCCTCATGTTAAGCTCTTTCTGCGTGAACACATAGTTTAGGCTTTTGTGATCGGTGAATACTTCAACCCTTTCGCCCAATAAGTAGTGTCTCCAAATCTTCAAAGCGAAAATCACAGCTGCAAGCTCCAAATCGTGGGTTGGGTAATTCTTCTCATAGGTCTTCAACTGTCTCGATGCGTAAGCTATAACCTTCCCAGCTGCATCAAAACACATCCCAAACCTTTTCCAGATGCGTCACTGTGAATCACCAATACTCCGGAACCACCTGGTACGGTCAAAATATAAGCGGTTATCAACCTTTGCTTCAACGCCTCAAAACCTGACGCACACTTATCCGTCCATACAAACGGTACTTCCTTGCGCGTAAGCTTGGTCAAAGGCTCAGCCAAACGAGCAAAATTCTCCACGAATCTTCTGTAATATTCGGCAAGTCCAAGAAGACTTCTGATCTCTGCTACGTTTTTCGGAATCGGCTAATCTCGAACTGCTGCAATCTTCTCAGGGTCAACGGCGATTCCATCTCCAGATACCACATGCCCCAAAAACTTCACTTCTTCAAGACAAAACTCGCACTTGCTCATCTTTGCATACAACCTTTCTTGCCTCAATGTCTGCAGTGCGATCTTCAAGTGTTCCGCATGCTCTTCAATGCTCCTCGAGTAGACCAGAATATCATCAATGAACACCACTATAAACTGGTCCAAGAACGGTGAAAAAATTCGGTTCATTAAGTCCATAAATATCGCCGGTGCATTCGTGACCCCGAATGGCATCACTAAATACTCGTAATGTCCATACCGAGTTCGGAACTCAGTCTTGCAAATATCCTCTGATTTAACTCAGACCTGATGATATCCGGACCACAAATCCAACTTCAAGAATACCCTCGTGCCACTGAGTTGTTCGAATAATTCACCAATGCGAGGGATCGGGTATTTGTTCTTAATAGTCACCCGGTTTAATTCTCGATAATCGATGCGCATCCTTCTTGTGCCATCTTTCTTCTTGACTAGAAGAACTGGAGCTCCCCAAGGTGAATTACTGCTGCGAATCCAACCCTTCTCAAGTAATTCGGTAACCTGCTTCTTGACTTCTTCCAACTCCACTGGTGCCATTGGATAGTACGCCTTTGAGATTGGCGCTGCACCAGGAATAAGATCGATCACGAACTCCACATCTCGTTTTGGCGGTAAACCCGAGATGTCCTCGAACTACAGATGGCGCTTTCTCCTTATCAACTTCCATTGATGAAAGAACACTGCTTGTCGGCCTAGCCCTAAACTCGACTGGCCAACAGAACTGCTTCCTCCTGCGAAAACAAACTCCGGATGTTCGGGAATCTGGAAATTCACTTTCTTTGCTCTACAATCTATGTGAGCGTGGAAAATGCCGAGAAATCCATTCCCAAAACAACATCATAGCTTCCAATATCGATCACCAAGAAATCTGCAAATAACTCCCGTCCACAAACAGCAACTGAACAATCCTTACATTCTCTACTAGCTATGATCTTTCCATTCCCAGTTTGTATGTCCTAATAACTAGACAGGGTCGTGCAAGAAATTGAGTGTGCAGTAATAAACTTAGATGACATAAAATAATGGGATGCACCAGAATCGAATAATGCTAATGCGGAAAAATTATGAACAAATAGGATACCTGAAACAACTTCCTCTGAAGCCTTGGCCTCTTCAGCCGTCAGGGTAAAGGCTCGAGCTTGATTGGGTCCCTGAGTCAACTGCTTTTGCCCATGAAACTGCTTTTGCGGTGGCCTCTGAACATCATCCTTCAAACGAAGCTTCGACGGGCAAACACTGATAGTATGATCAGCTGATCCGCAAACCAAACAAAGTCCAAGCTTCCTCCGACAATCCTTCTGCTGATGTCCGGGTAAATGGCAAAAGTCACACATCATTCTTCCTCTCTACTCGGGTACGACGGGCTTCTTCATCGATACTACGTCACGTCGGTTCACCGAAATACCTTTGCGTATAGGCGCTCGGTTCGGCGCACACGCTGGCTTCCGCACTGCAACTGCCTGCTGCTGCGTACCCCCAGTCTTCACCGATAAGCTCTGCTGCTCTCGGGCCGCCTTAAGCACTTGCGAAAAAGTGGTCAATCCCAGAGATATAATGTGCCTCTGGATTTCCACGTCCAAAGTGCGCATGAACCTCCTTGCCCTATCAGCATCGTTGGCAACCAAAGGTACAGCGAATCTACTGAGCCGTGTCCACTCAGCCGCATGTACATCCACGGGTACGCCGTTCTGCTTCAAACTGATAAACTTTTCTTCCATTTCCTCCCGTGCAGTCTGCGGGAAGAACTTCTCCAAGAAACTCTTCGAAAAATCCGTCCAACTGATCGGCTTGGGCAAACGGGTCTCTTCCACAAGCCACCATTCACGGGCATAGTCTACCAATTGGATGCGCACGATATCCACTCTCTTGTTCTCTGGAATCTGTGCCGCAACGAGAAAATTCTCCGTATCAACCAGCCACTGCTCCGTGGCAACGGCTCCTCCAAACCAGTGAGGATGGACGGACCAAGTCTCCTGAAATCCGCCACGGTACCTACACGCTCAACTGGTTTGGCCACAACATTGTTTACGGACTGCTGGACGGTCCGCAAACCTTCCTGAAAAGCTTCGGCTTGCCGCTGGTTCAGCTCGGTCTGCCGCTTCTAGTTCTCCAGCATCCCATGAATTACTCCAAGCAATGCGGCGTCATCAACACGCCACTGGTACGACCACAGACTTCTGTCCGCCATGATTCTGAAGCCAAAACACCGAAGAGGATTAGCAAGATAAACAAGATTCAACAAACAGGATACAAGAAGCAAGATAGTTATGAATTCAAGGATGGCAAAATAGCAATAAGGCAGGAAATGCTCCTAGTTACGAGTATTCTGATTCGTGTATTGGGTCCAATACCCAACTACAAAAGAATTAAACCCGATTAACCTAAATCCCATGTCTCTGATACCAAACAAACCCTGTCACGCCCGCTTCCTAGAGTGCGCTAAGATAGGCACGTGACAGAGCCAACCATGCTACCTGTGGATAGGAAACATCCCTCAACAGTCACATTACGGCTGTCTAGAGATATCAAGAATAGTAGAAATAAAATAAACTATCTAGTACATGTCCATATGCCAGAATAAACGAGTCAAGAAAGAATATGCGGAAGCAATAGATCCAATAAACAATAATAATCTGGAATGTATGTCCCAAATACGGGCTCACATCAGGAATGAAAATGCTGAAAGAAAACTAAACTAAAATACTAACAGATCCTCACTGCTCGGCCTTTTCCTTGAAATACTCATGATCGGTCAGCTGCAAAGGTAGAGGATCTGGGCCATTAAAAATCCAGACGTCAGTGCGTCATAATATCAATAGTAATATAATCAGGGGGTAACAAGTCATGCAGGAATGAGTATGAACAGTAATAAAAGTATAACAGTAACACGAAAAAGAAACAGTGAGGGGGTATAAACATATGTGACGTGCGGTGAGTAATCTGAACTAAACTACTGGGTAACTACTCTCAATCCTGTGAAATCAATTTAATGAATCGTCGATGTAACTCAATAGTATCCCGTGCGTGCCCGGGATCACGGTCCAGATTCTTGGGCTGAATCCGAGAAATGCCGCTAGGCACTAAACAAGAAACATGTACAGATGAATGATGTCAGTAGCAGCATCCCCGGGCTGGCCTAGCCCGTAAAACTGATCAGTACAAGTATCGAACTGTCGAGTTACAAGTCAGGTTTCATCATTGATTTCCCCATGCCCCCAAGTTATGTGTTCAAGTCAGGTATTGATAAATCTGGAGCTAATGCCAACACAGGATCAAGCAGCTACAGGTTTGTCTATACAGACAATAGGATATGTCCATCGGGACAACATGTCAGGATTGTCGGCATTAGAAACAGGATGAGGTCTCAAGTCAAATAATGATATGTCAGATCATGTCAGGTAGTGTACATGTATCAAATCATGTCAAGTAGTGGGTATCAGGTCATGTCAAGTGGTGCACAGTGTATCACATGGGTGCTCAACAGTAAAATGTAGCAAGTATTGAATCACGGCAAAAGTACAGATGTACAGTACAAGCATGGATGCACAATATTTACTAGGGGTTGCACCATGACTAAGTAGGATGCACAATATCAAGAATGGGGTACTAATGTAACAATAACATGACTTAATACGACATGGCATGCAACTAGATATAAAGAATTAATGGTATGGGTACACAATAAAACATGGATGCATGAATAACTATTAAGGATTGCGACTATAGCTCCATTACTATGTAGGATGCACATTTTCTAGCATGGGGTGTTAATGTAGCAGTAATATGAAATAACATGACATGGAATGCAAATAGATATATAATTAATGGTACGGATGCACAAACATCGATTAGGGTTACATTTACAGCTTCAAACTAAGTGGGATTCACATTATTAAGCATGGGGTGTTACTACAATAATAATATGAATTAATGTGATCTATAGATGCAGTTATATATATCTTAAATGATATGGATGCAAATGGGTATCCGAAAACAGTAAACTTTAGTATGGATGTACAATGTGATAAACGGGTATGTTTCCCCCAATCAGAGCAAAGCTCTGTTTTGAATTTCAAAATTCAAAAATTGAAGCAACGCTTCAGATCCCTTGCGCTGCGTGCCACGTGTCAAAAGCTGATACGCCAGCGCCCGGAGCGCTGCTCCCTAGGCAGCGCACCCCCAATCAGAGCAAAGCTCTGTTTCAAAATTCAAATTTTAAAATTGAAGCAACGCTTCAGATCCCTTGCGCTCTGCGCTGCACGCCACGTGTCAAACACAGGCGCGCTAACGCAGTTACGCTGCGCTCTGCGCTGCGCGCCACGTGTCAAACGTAGGTGCGCCAGCGCCAAGTGCGCCAGCGTTGGAATTAAAAGAATTCCCCACCGTTAGATCAAAAGATCTAATAATAATAAATTATTAATTAATCAGAATTAAAATTCTGTTGAAGAAAAATCTTTCCAATCTTGTTGAAAACAAGAAGATTATCTTCTGTAAAATAGAAGCACAAGGATCAAAGATCCAACGGTGGAGAAATATCCCCAAATCAATCAGAGAAAGATCTCTTCAACTAATTTAACAAATCAATTGGCCCTATATAAAGGCCCCAAGACTTCAAGTCTCATATAGAAAAATCCTATGCAAACTTTAAGAAAAACTCAAAGAGAAAGAAAGGTAAGCCTTTGAAGAAAGAAGATCATTTCTTCATCTTTAAAGGTAAAGAACTATGTTCTTGAATAAACAGAGATGAAATCATCTCAATAAAAAGAAGAAGAACCCTCTTCTAAAAAGATCAAAGACCTAAGAACAAGATCAAGGTCTTCAATAAAAAAAGAAAAAGATCAAAAAGATCTAATTATAAAAAGACTAAAAGAGGTACTTTTACTTCACAGATCTTCTGATCTACATAGGCAGAGCCTTTTCATAAAAAAAAACAAGAACTTTGGTTCTTGGATCTTGAGGCAAGGCCTCCTTTGAAGAACAAAAACTTGTTCTTTGATCTTAAATTTGATCTAATGCGCTTTGCGCTACCGGAAAGTGCTTTGCACCTTTGAACTGTGCGCTGCGCACCACGTGTCAACCACAGACACAGCTTGCGCTTTGAACTCCTGAAAACAGAGCACTGCGCTCTTGGGTTGGCGCTCAGCGTCAAGCGCGCCACGTGTCATTCAATGGTGCACCCATAAACTGGCGCAGCGCACTCATAAAGCGCAGTGCGCTAACAAACCAGCGCTTAGCGCTGAGCGACACGTGTCACCCTTATGTGCGCTAGCTCAATGCTCTCTTTAATTGGCGCAAAGCGCCTGATGCGCCACGTGGCGCGCTGTCAGAACTTACCCTGTTCTGATAAATGCTATGCATTTAATTCCAGACGAAATGTCAGAGCCCAATTAAAAGGGCAAAGCCCAAATAAAGGCCTAATAGGCAGAATAAAAATAAAATGTTAATGTTAAACATTTTTAACTGGACTTAGCCAAATTTTGGACATAAGTCCTCAATTTAAATTGAACCGAGCCCATCTGCTCTTCCAATCAATTTACACCCGGTCCGAGGGTACATCTCTTTACTCCTCTGACATCTGTCGTTGTAATCCTTCAACGTCGTCAGAGAGGTGACGGGTCCCGACGACCACACATTACTACGGACTGTGGGGTCCTTAAACTCATGGACTATGATGTCCTTAACCTCGACCGTGATGTCTTAAAACTAACGTCGGACTGTGGGGTCCTTAAACTCATGGACTATGATATCCTTAACCTTGACCGTGATGTCTTAAAACTAACATTGGACTGTGAGGTCTTTAAACCGATGGACTATGATGTTCTTAACCTTGACTGTGATGTCTTAAAACTAACATTGGACTGTGAGGTCCTTAAACTCATGGACTATGATGTCCTTAATCTCGACCGTGATATCTTAAAACTAACACCGGACTGTGAGGTCCTTAAACTCACGGACTATGATGTCCTTAACCTGGACAGCAATGTCTTAAAACTAACAATGGACCGTAATGTCCTTAAACTAATTATCGACCGCAATGTCATTAAACTAAACAATAGGGCCCAATTGCTCTCTTGTCGGATCTAAACGATCATGTTAAGTTGATCTTAGTCTAAAATTAGACTAACGTGTCCTTAACAAACGTTTAAGTTGATCTTAGCCTCAAATAAGGCTAACGTATCCTTAAACACAATCCCCCCAAACCCAAATCTAAGAAAGATACGGATTTGGACTAATCCACGTCCTACGGGCGACAACACAAATTAGTCTCCGTATACAATCCACGGGCAACCAAAAACAAAACAAAAACCCACGACACAAAGTGACCATATGGAGAAGGAGAAAGTTGTTACCGCGATGCGGTAGCGTAATTAACTGCAGGGGCTTGCGCCTGTAGGGAAGAGCGTCCCCACAATCAAAAACCCCTCAAGTTGCAGAACAGGGTGCGCAGGAAATCTCCTACCGCCGTACTGAAAAGATCTCCTCCATCCGTGGAGAATGTTGCAGAAGCAAAGCCAGAATAGTCCCTCAGCGGTTGTCCTCCAAAATCTACAAAGTCCGGTGACAAGTCCGAGAGTCAGTAGTCGATCAAGATTACCCTCGCCGACAAAAAAGGGCGAAGGTTCAACAAGAAGAAAGCCATCCTGCCAAGCCGCGAAAAGCTATCTGGGCGCCCACTGCGACGGCCCCCTCAACTTCGACCGCTCATAAGAGGAGAAGGCCGGAGAAGATCCCTAAGCCTGCGACAAATGTGAAAAGCAGTAAGCCCAAACGCCCTAAGTCTGGGGGCATAATGGTGCATACCGTCTACATGGCATCCGGGAAAGAGGATAGCCGCGCTTCTACGAGCCACCGACCATTCACCCGATCCATCACAAGGGCTCAGAAACAGCAACAGCAGAAGCTCCAGGAGATGCTGACTGCAATGGCCGCACTCACCGGGCCAAAAGAAAGCCCAGAGGCATCATCGGAACAACGTCACGAACACGAGACTGATGCTGAATTCCTTCGGAGAATGCTCGAAAAGAAGGACAAAGAAGCTGCGGAGCAAGCGGCTAACATAAAGTGAATGGCACTTCTCTTCCAAGACATGGTCGGGATGATGATACAGCCGGATCCTCCAGCCGAAGACCCTCCGATCATTATTGAAGATGACAGAGGAGAAACATCGAATCCCCTGCCAGCTCTTTCAGCAGCCAAGGAGGAAACCATTTTTAAGGCCGCCCTGGATGATTATATTGCTCAAAAAATACGAGTTCACATGGCAAATGAAGTGGCTGGCCAGGTCGTGAAGACTAGGCGACCATATCCAGGCTGGTATGATCAGATAAAATACCCGCCAGGCTATACAATCCCGAAATTCCACGTGTACAAGGGGACGGGCGATCCCCACCAGCACGTCGCCTAGTTCAGAGCTCTGTGCGGCAACACCGGAGGCGATGATAAGCTTTTGCTCCGTCAATTCGTCGGCAGCTTATCGGAGACGGCGTTTGAGTGGTACTCCGAACTTCTAAACGACTCCGTCAAAACTTTCGTAGAAATGGAGTTATTATTCACCTAGCGATTCGCGAGCGCAAGTGAACGCACCCCGATAACAGCGTTAATAAATGCTAGGGTGAAGCCAGGCAAAACTTGGGTTCAATGTGCAATCCGAAGGCGAAATCTATGGTCGAAGTGCGAACAGCGCATCGAAGAAGCACCAGCGGTGGGCATGTTCGTGGGCACCCTAGACCCCCATGCAACTATTTCACAGTTCATGATGTTCTTCAAATCGACCACGTTCCAGGCTTTAATTGATAAGTTGGCCCAGATGGATCAGATGGGTCATAGACCATCTCCCCCAAAGCCAGAACCGCGGAACGAAAAGGGTAAAGGGAAGGCGATCTTCGTTGCAAACACCCAACAGCAGCCCAATGCTCCAAAGCTAACGGATCAACTGGAGGAGAGACGGCGCTATTACAATGAGAAAATGAAACGTCCTTACTCATTCCCACGGGATAAAATAAAGAGGTTGTTCGAGCTGGCGGTGCACAACAGGCTCATCAACTTGCCAAATCCAAGGCGACCACCGCAACCCAGCGAAGTGAATAATCCCAATTATTGCCCTTACCACCAAACGGTAAGCCATCCGATCAAGAATTGCTTCGTCTTTAAGGGATGGATCGAGGATCAGTACCTACAAGGCAAGTTTGTGTTGTCTGAGAAGTGGAAAGTGAGCCCACTACAACCGCACACTCCTAAGAAGATGGACACACCAGGGGCAACGTGCTCTTTTGTTGAAGAAGCGCCATTGGAGGTCGTTCTTTCGGCCAAAACCAACAGGATACTTAACGATCTCCAGACATGCCCAGCAATCAGGTGGAAGAATCCGCTGGAACCCCAGATCCTCGAGGAGATGCTGAAGCCGCGCCCAACTCCAAAGATTGGTGGTGATAGCCAGAGTGTTCATACCCAACCGTCGAAATCTTCGAAAAAGAAGAAGAAGTCCAAGAAGCCCGTGAAGCCTGGTGACAAGCGCACGGACCTACAGAAATAGATTGACGCGCTGGAGGATTATAACCAGAAGGCGCGAACCCTAATCACGGTTCAAGCGTTCTTCGGCCACGTCCTTGAGGACGAAGATGATGGAGAAGACTCGTCGGACGGATCTGAGGACTACGTAGCAAGCTGCCATGTGATCTCTCATTCATCGTTAGACAATGAAGAAACTCCCTGCACGGAGAGACCGAGGGCAGGTCCTGAGCCGAAACTTCTATGGTCGTTAGATGAAATGATCGACGCCTTCCTGAATGAAATTCATTTGAAAAGTAAAGCCAATCGGGAGCGTGAGATGGCCATATTTGAAGGAGCCAAACGCCGGCGACTAGACAAAAGAGTCGAGACACTTCCGCCGAATCAAGGAACATCCGTCGCGGATAAAAACAAGTTCAAGACGAGGAAAAGGTTCGCTAAAGCCATATCAATGGGAATAAAGCCACCATTTTCTGAAGGAAACACTGTCGGTGAAGTAGAGATGCATCCTAGCTACTGCTCGTATCATCGAAAGATTTCGCACCCCACCGAAGAGTGCGACGCTTTTAAAAGATGGTGGCAGGGATATGTTGCTCACCGGCAACATTTTAAGCGGATGAAACGCAAAACTCATCGGGAGCAAAGAAGTGCGACCGAGGAGCATAAAAGGACTACCGGTAACTGTCGCACGATCAACACCGGGGGATCGCAAGTTCTCACCTTTGGGAGCGATTCTGACGAGGAAATGGCTCTGGGCCCTCTCTTTAAAGAATCCACCTTGGGGAAAGAGGAAGAACCGAAGGCCTGTGAAAATATCCAACTGCGCAACCGTACGCTTCCAGAAAAGAATCTCGGACCCACGAGTAGAAAAGATAAGGGAAAGGAAAAGGTCTCTGAGGATATCACCCTGGATGACCAGGTCATGAAAGAGCTGACTGCCAAGGACCCGCCAAAGAAGAATAAGGTGGACTACAACGTTCTGGCACACTTGAGGAAGTTACCCTCGCAGCTCAGCATTCTCGACGCCCTTTTAATATCAAAAGAAGCAAGAGATTCATTGGTCAAGGCGCTACAAGAGCCAGAGCAATTCCAAGCCTTCCTTGCCGAAGAAAAGATGAAGGACGAGCTGGAGGAAGTACACATAGCCGATATCACCTTCGGCGACGAAGACCTCCTCCTTGGGACGTGCGAGCACAACCGTCCCCTCTATGTCTCAGGGTATTGCCACGATATAAAGATAGGCAAAATCCTGATCGACAATGGGTCTTCCGTCAATCCTCTTAACGTGCGAGTGTTGAAGGAATTCTGCATGTGCATCCAGCATCTCGCTCGTGATAAAATCACCATTTCTGGTTTTGATTCCCAGTCATCACGGACTCTCGGGTCTGTGATATTGACTTTACGATTCGGGCTATTTGTCACGGATATTAAATTTCATGTCATTGACGCCAAGACATGCTATAATGCTTTGCTTGGCCGGTCTTGGTTACACGAGTACAACATCATCCCTTCTACACAACATCAGTGTATGAATACTTTAAGGATGGTCTCGAGTATACCGTAACAGGAGAGCTGAACCCATTCTCCGTAAACGAAGTCCGCAAGTATGAAGATGCAAAATATTTCTTGGCAGATTTCGAAGATACGGAGAGATGTCACAAACCGGAGAACAAAGCTATCACCACCACTCCGGTCTTTGGGAGTGATACTGAAGAAGAGGAAGAGATAGTTTGTTCAGGTCCACCCCAGTACAACAAGATGGGACCGTCCGCTCCTATGTTGATTTTTGGCAGCGAATCAGAAGATGAGGTCCATGCTATATTCTCCGCTCGGCCACCAATACAAGCATTCGCTGATGATAATCAGAGTTTGCAAATTACCATGATTCCGCGGGAGCACTACAAAGATCTCGACGCACTTGAAGCTTATAGCGTGCAAGAGCTACAAACATTTTACGTCCCTCCCAGGCAAAAAAGTGAACAGGCAATCCTATTCTACCGATCCACGAAAACAAGAGTGGAGAAAGAAGTTTGGCATGGCGCGAATTCTATACTTGACAGGTTACAGCCCATCCGTCTGCCTAGATATTACACAGAAGGCTTGAAAAGGCTATTGAAGCGCCAAAGGATACCCTTCAAACAGACCGCTCGAAAAGCTAAGTTCTATGACAGGATCTGGAACGTTCCCGGAACTTAGCGCAAGTTGCCCAACGGGAGAATGAAAGCGATCGGGCTTGGATACGTTCGGTCTAAAAAACGGGAGCTACTCCGCGACTGCTATGCCGTACATGACTTTGACGAAGAAGGAGATGCTCAATGGGAGAATGCTAACCCTGAACCAGAAAGAGCCTCCGACGTGAAAATGCCCAGTCCGTCGTTCGAGGAACAAATAGACAAGCTTATAAGGGAAGCTGGTCAAAAAGTTCGAGACGACCATAATCGCGAAATGGCCATCTACGAGAAAGACAGGACTCGGCGCCTTCTTCAACAGGCTGCGAAAGATGAAAATGCCCCTCCCTGTCAACCTGTTGTACAAAAGGCTCGACGCAGAGGCCGAAACAAGTCAAAGAGCGGAAAAGGCGTTCGACAGCGACAAAGCGGGACCAAGAAGTCACGTGATCGGGAAGCAAGTGGTCTGGATTTGTCTCTTATGAAGAAGATGAGTCGAGCATACTCTTTTCCTCAATACAAGATAAAGAAGATACTTGATCTCGCTATAAGACATCAACTGATTATACTACCGGAGTCCAAGCACCCAGAGCAAGCAGGCAAAATCTCTCATCCGGACTATTGCTCCTATCATAGGGCAATAGGACATCCTCTCGAAGAATGCTTCACCTTCAAGAACTGGGTCGAAGATCAATAATAGCTTGGCAAAATCGCTCTATCCAGCAGTTGGAGGGTAACACCGCCGTAGAAACATGAACCCAAATCCACGAGGGTAGACCCAGATTCACATCGGTCTTGGAAGCTAGCTCGTACATGTCACATGATAATATCATCAAAAGAAGAACCTGAGAATATGGATGACCTCCCCTGGTGCTTTGAAAACGATGATAACGAGGTGATCTCGGAGTTTCCGCCAGCGCCGAAAGAGCTGGAAGATGGAATACATACCACTGCAGATGAGCTCAAGAAAATTGATTTGGGGACGGCAACTGACCCTCGGCCGACGTTCGTCAGCGAGTTGCTGTCTGAAGAAAGGGTGGCTACGCTAAAGGACTTGCTCATGCAGCATAAAGATTGCTTCGCATGGAACTATTCCGAAATGCCAGGATTAGATCCAGAGATTGCTGTGCACAAGTTGGCAATATCTTCGGACGTTAAGCCGATCAAACAAGCGCCGAGAAGAATGCGGCTCGAGCTAGAGATGAGCATCAACGCCGAGGTCAAGAAGCTGATCGACTCTGGCTTCATCCAAGAGTTTAGTACCCTGATTGGATCGTCAACATCGTCCCGGTGATGAAGAAAAATAGGACAGTGCTCATCTGCGTAGACTTTCGGGATCTCAATAAAGCTTGCCCGAAGGACGACTTCCCAGTACCGGTCACCGAGCTGATGATAGACAATACGTCCACTCACGAAGTTTTCTCCTTCATGGACGGATCGTCAGGATACAATCAGATTAAGATGCATCCCGAAGACCAGAAGCATACCGCTTTCCGGACCCCCTTGGGCATATTTTGCTACAAGGTAATGCCTTTCGGCCTAAAGAGCGCTGGTGCCACCTATCAGAAGGCCATGACGAAGATCTTCGATGACCTCATACATGAAATTGTCGAATGCTATATCGACAACCTTGTGGTTAAAAGCAAATCATACGAGAAATATCTCGAACATCTGAAGATCGTATTTCAGCGCCTTCGGCAATACAACTTGAAGATGAACCCTCTCAAATGCGCGTTCGGGGTGTCCTCAGGTAAATTCCTAGGATTCATCGTCCGACACCGAGGTATCGAGATAGATCCGTCAAAGATCTAGGTGATCGTGGAAATGCCCTCGCCAAGGACTCTCAAGCAATTGCGGTCTCTCCAAGGGAAGCTCGCATATATCCGGCGATTTATAGCCAATCTCTCTGGCAGGTGCCGCCCTTACAGTCACCAGATGAAGAAGGGAACCCCGTTCGTATGGGATCATAAATCCCAAGGCGCACTGGACGAAATCAAGCAGTATCTGCAGAACCCGCCGGTGCTAGCCGCTCCGGTCAAAGGAAAGCCTCTCATTCTGTACACAACCGCCCTTGAAGGTTCCTTAGGCGCATTATGGGCACAAGAGAATGACCAAGGGAAATAAAGAGCTCTCTATTACTTGAGTCGAGTTCTCCTGCGGGCAGAAAGCAATTATTCTCCCATCGAAAAACACTGCCGAGCGTTGATCTTCGCGATAACGAAACTCAGGCCCTATGCATTGGCGCATGAAGTCCGTCTCATATCGAAGGTGGACCCTCTCAAATATTTGATGTCAAAGGCCATATTGACAGGGCGACTCGCTAAATAGGCCCTGCTCTTGATGGAGTTCTCAATAACTTACCAGCCTCTTAAGGCAGTGAAAGGCTAGGCCATCGCCGATTTCCTCGCTGAACATCCGATATCGGCCGATTCCCCTTTGAATTGCGAACTGCCAGACGAGCATGTGTTTGACACGATCGATGGTAGTGGCACCCGATGGGAACTTTACTTTGATGGAGCATCTTCCATGAAGAAGCGCAAAAAAAGTACGCCCATAATCAAATCAGGGGTAGGCCTCATCTTCGTAACCCCATAAGGAGGGATAATGCGCTTTGCTTTCTCCTTAACAGAGCCAAGGACAAACAATGAAGCCGAGTATGAAGCTTTGATAGCAGGTCTTGAGATCGCCATCGATATGGGAATTGAAAACCTTCTCATATACGGAGACTCCCAACTGGTCTTTAGTCAAGTAAATCGTGACTGGTCTTTAGTCAAGTAAATCGTGACTACCAAACGTGCAAACCAGAGTTGGTGAAGTACGGCGTGAGAGTGCAGCAACTGCTGACCCAAATTCCTTCCTACACCCTCGAAAGCATACCGCGCACGGAAAATAGCAAAGCGGATGCACTAGCCAAGCTCGGTAAAGAATTGGCCGATGAGAACCTCGATGACGTAAGAATCATGGTACAAAGCCGTCGGGTCCTCGCACCGGCAGAAATATCTCCGGAGTCGTCCGAGGAAAAGGGAGCGACCGAGCAAATGGCTCTACAAGTGAAAGACCAGGAAAAGGCTAAGGATTGGAGAGAAGTCTTTATAGACTACTTCAAATCCCGTCGAACGCCTGAAGATGCGTCCTCAAAACATCAGCTCATGAAGCGAGCCTTATCTTTTACCTTCGTCAATGACACTCTGTACAAGAGGTCATTTGATTCTTTGTGGTTGAGATGCCTGGGACCTGAAGAGGCGAAAAGAGTCGTCCAAGAAGTTCACGACGGACTCTGCGGTTCTCACCAAGCAGGCCCGAAGATGAAGTTGAAGATCAAACGGATGGGTTATTATTGGCCCACGATGATCCAGGACTGCCTTGAGTATGCGAAGCAATGCCACTCGTGCCAGATCCATGGGGACTTTATCCATTAGCACCCAAATCCACTACATCCGACAGTGGCTAGCTGGCCGTTCGAGATGTGGGGGATTGACATAATCAGCCCCATCGAACCGGCATCGTCCCGAGGACATCGATTCATTTTGGCAACGACTGACTAATTCTCCAAATGGGCAGAAGCGGTACCATTGAGGGAAGTGAAGACGGAGAATATCCTCCATTTCTTCAAGACACACGTTATTTATCGGTTTGGAAATCCTCGACGGATCATCTCCAATAACGGACCAGCCTACAGAAGCCACAAGATCAGCCGCTTCGCACAACAACACAACATAGACTGGAGATACTCCTCAGTTTATAATCCCCGAGCTAACGGTCTAGCGGAGGCTTTCAACTAGACCTTGACGAAGATTGTGAAGAAGACGGTGTCCCGAAATAAGAAGGACTGCCACGAAAGACTGCATGAAGCTCTCCAGGCATATCGAACTACGTTCAAGACGGCCACGAACACAACGCCGTATGCGTTGGTATTAGGTACAGAATCAGTACTTCCTCTTGAGATAGAGCTACCCTCTCTACGAGTGGCAGTTCATTACGAGCTAACGGACGAAGAGAACGCACACCTTCGGCTTGAGGAGCTCGATGCCCTTGATGAAACCCGGCTCATAGCGCAACAAAATCTGGAAGCTTATAAAGCAAAGATGACCCACTCATATGAAAGATTGACCAGGCCGAGGACATTCCGCCAAGGCGAACTCGTGCTAGTGGTCAAAAGACCTATGATCCCCAATCGCGCTAAACGAGGGAAATTTGAGCCGAATTATGAAGGCCCGTACATCATAGACAAGGTCTACCAGGGTGCATGGTGAAAGACCTTTCAGGCCAATAAACGGTCGCTTCCTGAAGAAGTACTACGCTTGACGAGTCACGGCCTAGGTCAATGATAGATGACAACGACTATGTCCGCTCGCTATCTTCCTAAGCCCAAACTCTATAAGTAGTAACTGACTTTCTTTACAACTGACCGAAACGTCCTTAAACTAACGACGGACCGAAACGTCCCTAAACTAACGACGGACCGAAACGTCCCTAAACTAACGATGGACCATTATATCTTAAAACTAGTCGTTGACCGAGAGGTCGATAAGCTACGATGGATTGCAGCGTCCCAAAGCTGATACAAAAAAAAGAATAAAAAAAGAATAAAAAAAAGAGAGAAAAGAAAAAGAAAACGTAATGTCCATAAGCAAAACGGGCACGGATGAAAACCCGAAAGGGCTCCGTGAGTAAAAACAGCAGGGCTACCGGCGGATGTTTATGAAAACCCGAAAGGGCGCAACCTCGTTAAAAGACACTTGCAAGGTCCTCTCGACCTTGTTAGAAGAAATCACCCGCGTGAGATCCTTACGACTCACAAGGGAGCAACACACTTAGGGATCCTCACGATTCTTAAGGAGAAATTACACTTGCGAGATCCTCACGACTCGTAAGGAGAATCCTCTTATGAAACCCTCACGGCTCACAAGATTTGAAAGTCTTAAGCTACAGAGACCTAAACCTGTTCTTAAGCAACCCCCACAACCTCCGATACTGCCCTAAAAGCGGCTCAACGTTGACCCTTGTATACAATCCACGGGCGCGAATAAACATTTTCCTAACAAAGTCCCATCCGTGACTAAGGATATGTCCATATGGTGAACAACCCTTGTAAATCCTCTCGACTTATAAGGAGAAACCCCCTTGTAAGATCCTTATGACTTACAGGAGAACATGCACTTAGAAATCCTCACGACTCCTAAGGAGAAAACACACTTACGAGATCCTCACGACTTGTAGTGAGAAATACCTTTGTGAGACCCTTACGGCTCATAAAGTCAAAAGCCTTAGTCGACAGGATCCAAACCCTGTTCGCTAAGCCACCTTTGTTCGATATCGACAGAGGCAAATGATGATCCGCTCCTGGCAATATCCCAGTTGTAGCGGTGCTGATGCCGAAATCGGTATCTAATCCCAAGCTTGCAGCAAAAAGACAGCAAGCCACACATGCATACGATATAGCCGAAATGATAGGGCAACTTGCAACAAAATCAGCAAGTAAAAATGTATGCATGCAAAATAGCCGAAATGATTGGGCACCGCGAAAAATAGCCGAAATGATGGGGCAATCGCGACCTTCGCGATATAAAAGCAGAAATGATAGAGCATCGCGGAAAGAAATAAAATAAAAATAAAAATGAAATCCATGCCCTACAAGTGATATCACAGCAGTCTCTGTATACAATCCAGGGGCGCAAACGAAGAGGGAGTCACACTCCTCCTCCCCAGGTTTCATCGGAAGAAGAAGCCAAATCTCGATGGGTCACAGGTAGCCTGGAGATCATCTCAACATTCGTCTCAGCAGACACAACATCAAGCAAAGCGGAACAGCGGCAACCTCCCAGTTCCATGACTCGGCGATGTACAGATGACCGAGAGTCAAATCCTAACTCCATGAAATGCGGATATAATCAAAAAAATTCCTAGCTACGTGGAACGCGGATAACGTCACTTCTGACCCCATGAAAAACGTCCAGAGCGGAGCCTAGTCCTCGCCGAACACGGCAGTGAACCTATGGGAAGTATCTAGAGCAAAATTCCTGGTTACATGGAACGCGGATAACGTCACTTCTAACCCCGTGGAAAACGTCCAGAGCGGATCCTGATCCTCGCAGAGCACGGAAGTGAACCCGTGTGAAGCATCCAGAGCGGAGCCTAGTCCTCGCCGAACACGGCAGTGAACCCGTGGGAAGCATCTAGAGCAAAATTCCTAGTTACGTGGAACGTGGATAACGTCACTTCTGACCCCGTGGAAAACGTCCAGAGCGGAGCCTAGTCCTCGCCGAACACGGCAGTGAACCCGTGGGAAGCATCTAGAGCAAAATTCCTGGTCATGTAGAATGCAGATAACGTCACTTCTGACCCCGTGGAAAACGTCCAGAGCGGATCCTGGTCTTCACAGAGCACGGCAATGAACCCATGTGAAGCATCCAGAGCAGAGCCTAGTCCTCGCCGAACACGGCAGTGAACCCGTGGGAAGCATCTAGAGCAAAATTCCTGGTTACGTGGAACGCGGATAACGTCACTTCTGACCCCGTGGAAAACGTCCAGAGCGGATCCTGGTCCTCGCAGAGCACGGCAGTGAACCCGTGTGAAGCATCTAGAGCGGAGCCTAGTCCTCGCCGAACGGCAGTGAACCCGTGGGAAGCATCTAGAGCAAAATTCCTGGCTACTTGAAACGCGGATTATGTCACTTCTGACCCCGTGGAAAACGTCCAGAGTGGATCCTGGTCCTCGCAGAGCACGGCAGTGAACCCGTGTGAAGCATCCAGAGCAGAGCCTAGTCCTCGCCGAACACGGCAGTGAACCCGTGCAAAGCATCTAGAGCAAAATTCCTGGTTACGTGGAACGCGGATAACGTCACTTCTGACCCCGTAGAAAACGTCCAGAGCGGATCCTGGTCCTCGCAGAGTACGGCAGTGAACCCGTGTGAAGAATCCAGAGCGGAGCCTGGTCCTCGCCGAACACGGCAGTGAACCCGTGGGAAGCATCCAGAGAAAAATTCCTGGTCTCGTGGAACGCGGATAACGTCACTCCTGACCCCGTGGAAAACGTCCAGAGCGGATCTTGGTCCTCGGAGAGCACTGCAGCGAACCCGTGTGAAGTATACAGAGCGGAGCCTGGTCCTCGCCGAACACGACAGTGAACCCGTGGGAAGCATCCAGAGCAAACAACGGACTGTGGGGTCCTTAAACTCACGGACTATGATGTCCTTAACCTCGACCGCGATGTCTTAAAACTAACAATCAACCGCAATAATTTTAAACTAATTTTACCTCGGTTCAAGGGTACATCTCTTCATTCCTTTGATATTTGTCGTTGTAATTCCTCAACGTCTTCAAAGAGGTGACGGGTCCCAACAACTACCCATTTCACAAACTGTGGAGTCCTTAAATCCACGGACTATGACGTCCTTAACCTCGACCGTGATGTCTTAAAACTAACATCGGATTGCGGAGTCCTTAAATCCATGGACTATGATGTCCTTGACCTCGACCGTGATGTCTTAAAACTAACATCGGACTGTGAGGTCCTTAAACTCATGGACTATGATGTCTTTAATCTCGACCGTGATGTCTTAAAACTAACAACGGACTGTGGGGTCCTTAAACTCATGGACTATGATGTCCTTAACCTCAACCGTGATGTCTTAAAACTAACACCGGACTGTGAGGTCCTTAAACTCACGGACTATGATGTCCTTAACTTCGACCGTGATGTCTTAAAACTAACATTAGACTGTGAGGTCCTTAAACTCATGGACTATGATGTCCTTAACCTCGACCGTGATGTCTTAAAACTAACATTGGACTGTGAGGTCCTTAAACTCACGGACTATGATGTACTTAACCTCGACCGCGATGTCTTTAAACTACGGTATCCTGGAAAACGTCCAGAGCGGAGCTTGGTCCTGCCAAACACGGCAGTGAACCCGTGGGAAGCATCCAGAGCAACCCCTGACTCCGTGAAATACGGATAAGGACAATTCCACCCATCACTTGCGGGTCCTCACGACTCGTAAGGAAAAAAATTCTCTTGTGAGATCCTTACGACTCTCAAGAGAAAACGCCCTTGGGAATCCTCACAATTCTTAAGGAAAAATTACACCTACGGGATCCTCTCAACCCGCAGGGAGGAAATTCTGTATGAGACCCTCACGGCTCATAAAGTTGGAAAAGTCTTAGGTGACAGATCTTAACCATGTTTTCTAAACCATCACCACTCTACAAAGAATCCAAGATTGACAGTTATATACTATCTAAAATCACATGGCAACAACCAGCAAAGAGGAGAAGGCAACAAGGTGAACATCTGAGCTGCGTTTAATTAAGTGTTCGAGGCACACCCCATCCATGCATTTGCAAAATATTCAGAACATGAAATAAAACACGCTAAAAGGAGAAATTTGCCATTCATACTGCAAAAAGGTTCTGACAATTATGAAAGCAATAAACAAAGACATTACTAAAGTAATTACATTGACAAAACCTCAAGACCAGGACATGGGTTGAGGAACTCAAAAGTGACCTTGTCCAGAATTTTCCAAGCCTGGCGAACCATCCTAGTGTGCTTTCTTTCGCGATCACGAGCGTCGGGATCCCTACGGATGTCCTCCACCCTCCGATAGGCAGCAAGTATGGCAGACGGTTGAAAAGCCTGGTGCAGGAGATCGACAAGATTGTCTCGCCGTCTCTTCGAGATTAGGTTCATCAGATACACCGAGTGCACCTTATCCTCAGCGGCATCCAATGCTCTAAGCGGCACGCCGGTACAGAATAGAAGGAGCGCTTCCCAGATCGCTCCCACAATAAGCTTCAGAAGAGGGGAACGCCGAGGAAGCAGTTGACCATTATATGCGTCAAAGCGACTCATAATTTCGGCGCACTCGGCATTTGTGAATTCTCGATTCTGAGAACGGCCGAGTCGGCGGATGTCTCCATAAGAGATAATCTCTTCGAGATCATACATGTGAACGTCCATTACTCCTGTGAGAGAAAATCAGCAAAGATCAGCAGAGAGACGGAATAAGCAATTTCTTATTCAAAATAGGCTCATGGAGTTAAACTCCTCAAGAGAAATGCTCTGCAGACAGGAGTGACACCTATCAAAATCAGTTATGAAGGGAAGTTAAAGAAGGCCCCCGAGAACATTGAGAGCTTTGCTTTAAGAAGATGATATAATTCATTAAAAATAAAATTCCATCTTAAATCTTCAAGAATCCATGAAAAACCCTCAAGAGTTCTTCTATATGATTTGAAAGGAGCAAAGCTCCATTAATGAATTAAGAGATCACAAGAAAAATCCTTTTAGAGAGAGCAGAGCTCTATTAATAGAACCCTAATAGGGTTCTCTTTAGTTCCCTGTATATCTCTTTAGACCTATGGAGCAAAGCTCTGCTTAATAAAATCCTAAATGGGGTTTTTTTAGATCAAAGATTTATAAAGAGCAAAGCTCTGTTAATGGGTAAAACCCCAGTTTATTAAAAGTTTTAAACTTTACCTAAGTTTTGGAAGAGTTTTACTCTTGAAAAGTTCTTAAAACTGAAGAGCAGCGCTCTGAATAAGAGAAAATTCTCAAGAAAAAGGATGAAAATCATCAAAGGGACCAAAGGTCCTATTTATAAGCATTGAGAGTCGTTTCAACTCCCTAAAAGTTGATCCAACGACCGAGATGCTACCACCGCCGCATTCACGTTTGGGGCCACGTAAGCGCAACGGTGGGGGGGAATTTGTTTCCCCCAATCAGAGCAAAGCTCTGTTCAAATTCCAAGACTGGAAATGAAGCGACGCTTCTGCGTCCCCGAATCAGAGCAAAGCTCTGTTCAAATTCTAAGACTGGAAATAAAGCGACGCTTCTGCTCCCCCCAATCAGAGCAAAACTCTGTTTAGAAATTTAAGAGTCAAAATTGAAGCAACGCTTCAAATCCTGCGCTCTGCGCTCCGCGCCACGTGCCTAACACAGGCGCGCTGGCGCAGTTGCCCTGCGCGTTGCGCTGCTCGCCACGTGTCTGACACGGGTGCGCTAGCACAGTTGCGCTGCTCTCTGCGCTGCGCGCCACGTGTCGAGCGCGAGTGCGCTAGCGCAAGGCGCGCCACGTGTCAAAACACGAACGCGCGAGTGCGAGCGCGATTGCGCTGCGCACCCCAAGTTAGAGAAAAGCTCTGTTTCCAAGATTGAAAAGCGAAGCAACGCTTCATGATTATGCAGCGCATAAACATCTCACAAAGGAATAGCAAAGAATTAAAAAACATGAGAACACTTAACAGATAATAAAATACTGAATTAAAACATCTTTTTATTATTATTATTATTATTATTATTATATTTAAAAAAGATCACCAAATAAGGGATCAGTAGCACAAGGGTGAACAAAGCAATAAACAAAATTTTCTAACTCCCCCGCCGCCTTCTCCAGCACAACAAAACGGTGATTATCACGAGGAGTGGCTCCCCACCGATTGGCGCCGTGCTCATCCGCAAAAGCAGACATGATAGCCCGTCGGGCCCTTATTTAGCTCAACAAGTGAACCGAGCAATCTTTCAGAGCCTGAGTAATCAGGCACGCCTCATAGAAACACTTGAGCTTGTCTTCAGCCGTATCGAGCATCGCCAAAGTCATCTCCGCTGGGTGAGGGGGGATATCATCAAGCACCGACGCAAGGATCATCCGAAGTCAAATAGAGTGTGGGGGAAGAGGAGACCCCACACGAGTCAAAAGATCGTGCAATGCAGCGCCGCACTGCTCATCCGTGAAGGAAGGATCCACCAAGCGCGCAGCAAAGCGAGGAACAAGGTCCTGAATGGGCACTTCCCATGGCTGTCTACGAGCATGGGGGCGGTTACAAGCCATAGTTGAGAAAAGTTCTTTGGAGATGAGAAAAAGAAGAAGCTTTGCTTCGAGCTATAAAGACGAAGCACAGAAAAATTTGTGCACGATGGAACTATTTCCAAGATTCGGGAAATGAAAGATTTTTGGGAATATAAGTTTGATTTAAAAAGGAAGGCGAAAAGACACCTCTGCTGAAGCAACGCTTCAGATCCAGCGCTCTGCGCTGCGCGCCACGTGTCAAGCACGGGCGCGCTGCGCAGTTGCGCTGCGCTCCACGTATCCAACGTAGGTGCGCCAGCGCTGGAATTAAAAATTCCCACCGTTGGATCAAAAGATCTAATAATGATGATAAATCATTAATTAACCAGAATTAAATTCTGTTAAGGAAAGATTTCTTAAAATCTTTCCAAACAACAAGATTGTGCTTTAAGCACCGCTGGATCAATGATCCAATGGTAAATAATGAATTACCAAAACAAAACAAATTCTGCATAGAAAGATTTCTCAATCTTATTGAAAAACAAGAAGATTATCTTCTGTCAAACAGAAGCCTTAGCATCAAAGATCCAATGGTGGGAAATATACCCAAATCAATCAGAGAAAGATCTCGTCAACTGATTTAACAAATCATTTGGCCCTATATAAAGGTCCTTACACTTCAAGTCTTGAATATAGAGGACAGCAAGAGAAAAACCCTCTACCAAAAAAAAAAGAGAGCGAGCTCTTAGAAAAAAGAAGAGTTTTCTTCATACTCAAGGTAAAAAAAAAAAAGAACTATATTCTTAAAAAAAACAGAGATGAAAACATCTCATAAAAGAAGAACCCTCTTCTAAAAAGATCACAGATCTGAAAAAAGACCAAGATCTTTGATAATAAGATCAAAAGATCTAATTATAAAAAATATATAAGAAGTATTTTACTTCGCCCACAGATCTTTGATCTATAAAGGCAGAGCCTTTTATCAAAACAAAATCTTTTGTTCTTGTATCTTGAGGCAAAGCCTCCTTAGAAGAACATAAAATTTTTTCTTTGATCTTAAAATTGATCAAATGCGCTTTGCGCCATTTGAAAGTGCTTTGCACTCATGAACTGCGCCCTTGCGCTTCTTGGACTAGCGCTCAGCGCCATAACATGCCACGTATCGACCATGGACATGATCTGCGCTTTGCGCACCCATAAACTAGCTCAGCGCGCTCATAAATCTGAAGCGCAGTGCGCTAACAAACTAGCGCTTAGCGCTAAGCGACACGTGTCACCCTCATGTACGCTAGCGCAATGCGCTCTTTAATTGGCGCAAAGCGCTTAATGCGCCACGTGGCGCGCTGCCAGAACATACTTTGTTCTGATAAATGCTATGCATTCAATACCAGAAAAAATGTCAGAGCCTAATGCTTGGCATTATTAAAAGGGCAGAGCCCAAACAAAGGGCCCAACAGACAGAACAAAAATAAAATGTTAAACATTTTTAACTGGACTTAGCCCAATTCTGGCCATAAGTCCTCAATCTAAATTGAACTGAGCTCATCTGCTCTTCCAATCAACTTACACCCGGTCCGAGGGTACATCTCTTTGCTCCTCTGACATCTGTCATTGTAATCCTTCAACGTCGTTAGAGAGGAGACGGGTCCCGATGACCACAATTACTATGGACTGTGGGGTCCTTAAACTCATGGACTATGATGTCCTTAAGCTCGACCGTGATGTCTTAAAACTAACGTCGGACTGTGGAGTCCTTAAATCCATGGACTATGATGTCCTTAAGCTCAACCGTGATGTCTTAAAACTAATATCGGACTGTAGAGTCCTTAAATCCATGGACTATGATGTCCTTAACCTCGACCGTGATGTCTTAAAACTAACATTGGACTGTGAGGTCCTTAAACTCATGGACTATGATGTCCTTAACCTCGACCATGATGTCTTAAAACTAACATCGGACTGTGAGGTCCTTAAACTCATGGACTATGATGTCCTTAACCTCGACCGTGATGTCTTAAAACTAACATCGGACTGTGGAGTCCTTACATCCATGGACTATGATGTCCTTAACCTCGACCGTGATGTCTTAAAACTAACATTGGACTGTGAGGTCCTTAAACTCATGGACTATGATGTCCTTAACCTCGATCGTGATGTCTTAAAACTAACATCGGACTGTGAGGTCCTTAAACTCATGGACTATGATGTCCTTAATCTCGACCGTGATGTCTTAAAACTAACAACAGACTGTGGGGTCCTTAAACTCATGGACTATGATGTCCTTAACCTCGACCGTGATATCTTAAAACTAACACCGGACTGTGAGGTCCTTAGACTCACGGACTATGATGTCTTTAACCTCGACCGCAATATCTTAAAACTAACAATGGACCGTAATGTCCTTAAACTAATTATCGACCGCAATGTCATTAAACTAAACAATAGGGCCTAATTGCTCTCTTGTCGGATCTAAACGATCCTGTTAAGTTGATCTTAGTCTAAAATTAGACTAACGTGTCCTTAACAAACGTTTAAGTTGATCTTAGCCTCAAATAAGGTTAACGTATCCTTAAACACAACCCCCCCAAACCCAAATCTAAGAAAGATACGGATTTGGACTAATCCACGTCCTACGGGCGACAACACAAATTAGTCTCCGTATACAATCCACGGGCAACCAAACACAAAACAAACACCCACGACACGAAGTGACCATATGGAGAAGGAGAAAGTTGTTACCGCGATGCGGTAGCTTAATTAACTGCAGGGGCTTGCGCCTGTAGGGAAGAGCGTCCCCACAATCAAAAACTCCTCAAGCGAGGGGGAATCTGACGAAGTCTGCTATATCGGCCGCATCCGTTTAAACCTTCGATACACGGTGCCATAAATCAACTTGGCATCTTCGGAGAGGTGGACGGATAGCACCAATTAGCATCTGCCCCGAATTTCAGGCGAGACGGACCTGCGCGGTCGCGTCCCCGTGATTCGGAGGGGAACATTGATCTTAGTCTAAAATCAGACTAACGTATCCTTAACAAACGTTTAAGTTGATCTTAGTCTCAAACGAGGCTAACGTATCATTAAACCTAACCCCCAAACCCAAATCTAAGAAAGATACGGATTTGGAATAGTCCACGCCCTACTGGCGACAACATAACTTAGTCTCCGTATACAATCTACGGGAAACTAAACACAAAACAAACACCCACGACATGAAGTGACCATCTGGAGAAGGAGAAAGTTGCTACCGCGATGCGGTAGCGTAATTAACTGCAGGGGCTTGCGCCTGCAGGGAAGAGCGTCCCCACAATCAAAAACCCCTCAAACGAGGGGGAATCTGACGAAGTCTGTTATATCGGCCGCATCCGTTTAAACCTTCGATACATGGTGCCATAAATCAACTTGGCATCTTCGGAGAGGTGGACCGATAGCACCAATTAGCATCTGCCCCGAATTATAGGCAAGACGAACTTACGCGGTCACGTCTCCATTGTTCAGAGGGGAGCAGGGTAACATTTTACTCATATGGATGCATAATAATATACCTAGCATGAAACAAGATGAACTAGCATGCGACTAGATATGTAAATAATGATGCGGATGCACACGGATGTCCGAAAACAGTAAAATAGTAAAATGGTAATAAAGGATGCATAACTAAACAATATGAAATGTTATTATTCACATGGGTGCAATATATTATATTATAGCATGTAGCAAGATTAACTTGCCTGAACGGATCTCAAGACGGATGTAAACGCAGCGTCCGAAGTCGGTAAAAGTCTCGATGCATGCTCGTGCGTACGGAACAGGACCAGGCAATGCAAGAGAATGACCACGCTGGCTAGGAACGTCCACTGGGTTGCTCGGATCGTCGGCAGCGGCACGGCTCCGGCGATCACCGGAAAATACGGATCAAGAAATGAAATATAAAGAAGAAGAAATAAGAAGAAAAGGAAGAAAGAAAAGGGAACCGGGGTCTCTGGTATGGCTCTGGGTTTAGGTTCATGGATCAGAGAAGGCAGCGAGGGGCAAAGAAGAGGTAGTGGGTCACCGGCGATAGGGTTTGCCGGCGAGGCAGTGGGTGTGCAGTGAGGGTTTCCTGGGTTCTTGGGATTCAGTGCATGGGTCGTGGGCTTGCAGGGGGGAGATGAGAGATGTGTTGGTGAGGTGAGGCTGACGGAGTGAGGATGAGGTGACGACGATGTGGTCGTCGGCGGTGAGGTGGGGTGTGCAGGTAAGGCCGGGGCTGCTAGGGTTGAGGGTTGTAGGGTTCTTGTTAGGGTTGAGGGCGAGGAGAAGAGAGAAGAGAGGGGAGAAGACAGATGAGGTCGAGGAGGCGACGATGAGGTCGTCGGTGGCGAGATGAAGGAGCGGGGAGATGGGTGCGAGCGAGGACAGTCAGGGTTCTTGGGTTTGGGGCTCGGGATGTGTGGGGAGTGTGGAGGTGGTGGTCGTGGGTTGCCGAGGGTGAGGGGGGGAGACGAGGGTGGTGACGACGAGGCGGTTTCCAGCGGTGGGTGCAGCCGCGGTGATGGAGGCGATGGGGTTGCGGTGGGTTCGTCGGGAATGGAGTTGATGGTGGTGGTGGTGGTGACAGGAGGTCGGGGAAGAGAGAGGTGAAGGGAAGTGACGACGAGGTCGGTGGCGAGAGGGTGCCGGCGATGGAGGAGATGGTTGCAGGTCGGGTTGGGTTCGGCGTCGGGAAAAGAGAGCAGTCGTGGGGAAGGAGAGGTGGTCTGGGAGATGAGCGGTGCTAGTGACGAGGGGAGAAGATGGTCGGTGTCACGCCCCGCTTCCCGGTATACGGCGAAGGGGACGGGACGAGGCCGCTACGTATATACTCAAAAGTACATACGCCGTGCGTATCTAAGCAATATAAAATAAAAACACAAGAGACGAGATATAAACTGAACAGCAACTTTATTTATTAATATTGTTTTGTACAATGCTTGAGAAGTAAATACAACTGAAATAAAAGCGATGCCTAAACAATGGCATAACAGGAAATGAAAAGTACTGAATGGAAAGTGTACAATGTCTAGAGCTCGGGGTCTTCGCTGAACTGGTCCAAGTCTTCAGCAGTAGGCTCGATCCTTGACGGGTCCAAATCACCTGACGACATTGAAAGAAGAAAGAAATAGAATATCGTCAGCGAATAGGTCGCTCGGTAAGTCCCAAAGATAAAAGGAACGTAGAATAGACAGAATAAGAAAGTATCTTTTAAAGTTGTATTATATTGTTGTAATGTTGTGTTAACGCTGTTGTTTGTAGATTGGTACAGAAGAATGCCAGTGTATACGAGAGGAGTCTCTATATGCCAGAGACTAGAGGCAAGTATAGTACAAGGAACCGTTTATACCACGGTACAAACAACAACTGAATTCATGTTAGGTGTATTAAGTCTTACTGTCTCGTGCCACTTTTAACACATTCCGTACCAATCTACCCCTTAAACCCCGCAGTGTTTTGATTGTATGTTGTATTGTATTGTATTGTATGAATTGTATAGTTGGATGACTGACCAAAACCATGATATCAGTAAACAGATGTAACTGTATAATCATGTAAATGGGATAACTGGAGAACCATGTAAATGGAATGTATATCCATGGTTCGGTTCAGTCAAATTGTATAGATTGATAATTGGATTCATGGATTCATGTTGAATTATAATATTGAGGAATTTGTAGATTGTAGATTGTACTTGAATCGTATTCAAGTCAGATTATAATGAGACTCAAACTGAGTCAGACAATTAGAGAAGTAAATTAAAGTCCTGATTTTTTTGATGTTATCGGTAACCGCTGCATATGGGCGGCAGGATTTGTGTCTTTTTCAAATACGATTACCGTATTGATAACACCGTTGTTAAGTTGTCTACCTTAAATAGGCAAGCACCCACTTCTCCGGCTCCCTGAGGCTCAAGAGATTGGTCCCGCTTAAACCTATGTTTACTAGGATCCATAGGGTAATTTATAGAACTTGAGGGGGTTTTATGTAAAAATAATTTTATATACTTTTCAAAATACACCCCAAGTATTTATTAATCGTCCTTAGAGTTGTTATGAATGTCGATTTTATTTTATGATATTTCTAATGAAAATATCTTAATTTCATAAATAAAGGTATTTATTTGTAATATTGGTTTTGTATGGAATTCATGATATTTTAGTATAAAATTGATTCTTGTGATATTTTAAAAAATTGTGGAATATTTATAATACTTCAAAATAGATATTTTTATATTACATATACATATATTTATATGAAAATAATTTTTTATATATTTATAATATTCTAGAAATCTCGTTTTCTTAAGATATCGTATTTTAAATCTTTCGAGACCGAATGTTCCTAGCGGAGCTCTGAATCTCACACTACTAAGCCCGAGGATGTGCGATAATCCGCACCATCCTGAACGTGTTTCCCAAATTGGGTTGTAGCGGCGCTTTGCAAAGATTGTATAAATACTAAATCCTTTTAAAAACGGTTTTATTAAGTAAATGGTATCTATATGAAAAGGTGTCGTTTTCCCGTATTCTAAGTTCCCGAGGGTATCGTGCTATGTTGCATATGAGTGTGTGAGGAGGTAGGTCGTTACCTCGTGATCTACTTAAAGGTATAACAAGTTTAATGGTTTAAATGTCGCAAAGGAACTATGTGGTATTTAAATGAAAAAAACACGGTAAAAGGAACTAGCAATTATTTTGTGATATAAAACTTGATAAATTTGGTTGATTAGTGTTTAATAGTCAACATGAGAGAGTTTAAGTATAATTGTATTAACGAGATGTGAAGTTTTATAAAGAAATCGAATCGGAAATCGGATTTGTTCCGATTCCGTCGGGTTTGTAAATCCGTATTTTAGAAAAGAAATTTGGGGACTTACGGGTTTTAGACAACTAGAAGAGGGAGATGGTTCGGAAGGAATCGGCGGTGCGACGTTTCGTCGCCGGGAGTTCCTACGGACGTTGCCGGAAAATCCGCCGAAGAATTCGCCGGAGCTTCGCCTTTCGCTCACTTCGATTGCACACAAAAGTTTCTTGAAAATTCTAGAGAGTTGGCTCGGAGTTTGGGGTGAGAGGGTGGAAGGTAGGGGTGGTATTTATAGGGTTAGGCTAGAGTTAGGGTAGATGAAGGGTTTTAATTTAAAAATGTAAAAATGTAGGGAAAATGTATTAAAAATGGAGTAAATGAGTGTTAATGGGCTCTGTGGAATTGATCTCAAAAATTAAAGTATGCAGGGAAGTTGGGCAGACCAAGAGCCAATTTTTCTCTGTTGATTACTCGGCCGACCGGCCTAGTCTGGCCGGCGGCGCCGGCCTTAGTCGGCCGGTCCGCCGGCCGACTCGGCTGAGTCCGACCGAGTCGAGGGCTCGGAAGGTGGGGGTCGCTGGATTAGGCCTCTGGTGCATTTAGTTTAGTGGGTGTAGTGGGAAATTCTGGAGTTATCACGTGTTGACTGTTGGGCTTCCATAAAATTTAAAACAAAATAAATATTAAAAATAATGTGGGGCATGGGATTTGAACTCTGGTGGTTTGGTTCAGCAATGCAAGGTATTACCAATGAGTTACAAGCTCCTTCTTGTAATTAAGGAGTTAATTAATTACTAAAAGTGGTAACAGCAAAGTAAATACTCTAAGTATACATTAAATTTAAAGCAAATTTTTGTACACTAAAAATGGAGTTGTTACAGTCGGGAAGTTGGGCGAGGGTGGCGGCGGCGTAGGCAAAGGCGAGGTGAGGCATGGGTTTTGGGTTTCACGGAGGCGGGAACGAGAACGATGACAGGGAGAGAGAGAAGGACGTGAGTTAATATGGGTTTCGTTTCTTTTTTTTTTAAATAAAAGAATTATATATGTAGGGAAGAGACAGAGAGAGAGGTGAGAGTTGTTAGGAAAAATCTTTAAAAAATATTATTTTGTTAAAAAGAATTTTATAAACGTATTATATAAATATAAACAGTTAAAATAATATTAGGATATAATATTGGTTAGATTTGAGATTTTTGGCTAATATAAAAGTAGTCCAAAACACACCCGGGTCGGGTCTAAAATTATGGTTTGAAAATACGGTTAATATACGTGTCAACCAAAATCAAAATAGGATATCCGGGTAACGAAAATGCATACCCCCAAGAACGGATACACGTAGCGTGCACGTAGCTATCCAAACGGGTCCGTTTCACTGAACGGGACGAGAACACGATGTACAGATGCTACGACGGGGTCAGGTGTATCATGCAAGCCATGCTAGATATTTTTAAAATATTTTATGTGATTTTAAATGTTATATTTAAAAATGCAGATACCAGATAAGTGCCAATATGCAGTATGCAAATGAAAGTGCACGAGTCCACGTAACAAGTCAGGATAAATCATAAACATGAATCTAGACAGGTTCCAAGCATGTGGGTCGGGTCGGATGCAATACAATGTCAAAAACACTATTCGCACCCAAAACACAGTAAATCAGGAAAATACCGTAAATAAAGAAATACTTGAACTAGAACTGGTATAAATGAACTAGGGTGTTACACCACTAGTATTATCCGTCTGATCATGATCCGCGCACAAGTGCACCTATATGATCGAACTCTGCCATAAAACCATACGGCCTCTAGAACGTTTCGCCCGAACCAGGGAAACCCTCTGTGTGGGACTCTAAAGACTCGTTAATACGCTGGCAGTGGGTTTAACCACAAGCACGTCAGTGGCACTAGCTGTACGTAATGACTGCCCAGGTATTGAGCGAAAGGGAGGCCGATGAGCAAACTCATCCTGAAACCCTACTGAGCCTGACAGTGACAATATCCGTACAATCCGGTTCGTTTGTCTATGAGTATCGCATATCGAGTCTAGGGGGTGGATAAAGTAAGACCCCTAATAACTTGACATTTAGTGTTGGCATGAAACCTATCACCAACTGAGAAACTACCGATCCTAAATCGGTAATTCTCGTCTACCCCGGCCGAAGATTTCTGGTGATGGCCACCCGTGTACACCGTGACATCAACCCCCAATACTGGGAGAGACGAATTCCCTGACGATCCGCTCACTGCCTCTATATGGCTCGGGACTGTACCTAACTAAAAGTTGTTTGCATGACTCTTTTGAACCGTGGTAGGGTAGTAATCAAAGCACAGTGGGAACTCACACGAGACAAATGATGATCTCAGGTCGATAGATTAACCTGTACACATGTCACCAGAGAACTGCTATCTGACGATAGGTATAATACCAACTAGCATGTTTCCGGCGAGTCCGTCCGGTGTACTCATAACCCAACAAGCACCTGTATACATCTTAGGTGGACCAACTGACACCTGTTCCCCTCTGAAAGACGCGGCTGAGACGCGATGGACGTCTTGCCTGAAATTCGGGGCAAATGCTAATTTATGCTATCCGTCCACCTCTCCGAAGATGCCAAGTTGATTTATGGCACCATGTATCGAAGGTTTAAACGGATGCGGCCGATGTAGCAGACTTCGTCACATTCCCCCTCACTTGAGGGGTTTTTGATTGTGGGGACGCTCTTCCCTGCAGGCGTAAGCCCCTGCAGTTAATTACGCTACCGCATCGCGGTAACAACTTTCTCCTTCTCCAGATGGTCACTTCGTGTCGTGAGTGTTTGTTTTGTGTTTGGTTGCCCGTGGATTGTATATGGAGACCAAGTTATGTTGTCGCCCGTAGGACGTGGATTAGTCCAAATCCGTATCTTTCTTAGATTTGGGTTTGGGGGGTGTTTAAGGATACATTAGTCTCGTTTGAGACTAAGATCAACTTAAACATTAGTTAAGGACGCGCTAGTCTAATTTTAGACTAAGATCAACTTAACGGGACCGTTTAGATCCGACAAGAGAGCAATTGGGCTCTATCGTTTAGTTTAATGATATTGCGGTCGATTACCAGTTTAAGGACCTGGTGGTCCAATATTAGTTTTAAGACATCGCGGTCGAGGTTAAGGACATCATAGTCCATGAGTTTAAGGACCCCACAGTCCGTTATTAGTTTTAAGATATCACGGTCCAGGTTAAGGACATCATAGTCCAGGAGTTTAAGGACCCCACAGTCCATTGTTAGTTTTAAGACATCACGGTCCAGGTTAAGGACATCATAGTCCATGAGTTTAAGGACCCCACAGTCCATGAAATGTATGGTTGTTGGGACCCGTCACCTCTTTGAAGACGTTGAGGGATTACAACGACAAATATCAAAGGGACGAAGAGATGTACTATTGAACCAAGGTGGATTAAATGATCTGTAGCCCAGTTTGGAACCAAGACCACTTAATTATATTATGAGCACATTGTCTCAGTTAGGTTTGGATTGAGGACTTATGGCCAATTTGGGCTAAGTCCAATTAAGTTTGACATCTTGGCCCTTTGTTAGACCATTAACACTTGTCTGGGTTCAAGCCCACATTATTTAGCAATGCTAAACATTTTCATCTTTGATTTCCTCACTTTTGAGATTCATTTGGAAGAGGGACTTTTGCCTCTGGAAAATTAGCCAATTTGGCTGAAAGTTGTGTTAAACACTAAAGAACAACAGTGTTAAAACTTTTGGAGACAGAACTCGCAAATTAGTGTTAAACACTAGAAAATAACAGTGTTAAACACTGGGAATAAGATTTTCAATTTAGTGTTAAACACTCAAAGATAATCAGTGTTAAACACTGGGAATAAAGCTCTCGAATGAGTGTTAAACACTAAAGGAGAAGGGGTCACGTGAAGGCGCCCAGAGGTGGGGCCAGATTCTTTTTCCTCGTTCTGCAATTAAGTGTTAAACACTTTTTGTTTTCATAGCCATCACGCGTTGGCACGTGATAAGCATTCATGCACTGATTTGTTAAGGCATTTATTAGGGGTCACGTGAGAGCGCCCAAGTTATATTTTGCCTTTGCTTTTGTTCCGATATAATGAGGGTCACGTGGGAGCACGTGAGGCATTGCCTCAAGGCCAAATCCTTCTCATTTGTAAGGATCTTTTCAGGGGTCACGTGGGGCACGTGACCTTAGTCTTTTTCATGCACAGAGATCTCTTTAGTCTCTTTATTTTATTCTGAGAATTAAATTCTCCGTAGGGTTAAACCCTAATAATAACCTTGGAGGAATTAAATTCCTATTGTGAAAAAATTAATTTCTTATGTAGGGTTAAACCCTAATTTCTTTTAGAGGAATTAAATTCCCATATAAGGAAAAGAATTAAATTCTTATGTAGGGTTAAACCCTAATTCTGTCCATCTTGAAGGAATTAAATTCCGTTAATTTTGGGAGAATTAAATTCTCAGATAGGGTTTAAACCCCAAGTTCATCTTGAAGGAATTAAATTCCTGTGAGTTTGGGAGAATTAAATTCTCATATAGGGTTAAACCCTAGTTTTGTTTTGGGAGAATTAAATTCTCTAAACTCAATTCCCCCTCTAAGTTTTGGATCTGCATGGCAGGATCTCAACCCGATGAGAATTAAATTCTCAACTTATGGGGAGATGTGCTCTGTGCAGATCTTCAACCAGAGGAAGAACTAAGTTCTTTTCAAAAGAGTTAAACTCTTAGATTTTTGAGAATTAAATTCTCTTATTCTGAAGTTTTGATCCCCTTTCTTTTTCTCACCTAGGGTTTTCTTTCTGAATTTTCAAGATGCCAAAATTCTCTCCAAAGTTTTCTCTCCAATCAAAAAAATCTTTTTTTCTCTTCTCTTGGCTCCTATTTATAGAAGGAGGAAAAGAATCAATTTGTTTAGCAAATCTTTCATTGAAAAAATTGATTTGTTTTCATCATTAATCCGAGCCTTTAGATTATTAGGTGAATTTTATTCACCGATGGATGTTTAATCCAAAGATATTCTATTTGTTATTTCTGGTGAGATTTAGGGAAAATCTTTCCTTGACTAAGATTTTTCCATAAATTGGTGATATTTAATCACCCCTGAATTTTTAATCCAACGGTTCTCCTTATTCCTTTCCCATTTGGAAAGATTTTAGAGAAATTCAGAATTTTAATTCTGTTAAACTGTGAGGCTTTTAAAGCCAGTCATGTGCTGGCACGTGACCCTTGGTCACGTGTGAGCACGTGACCCTCAATTGAGTCATTTTTCAGTAGCTTGTTTATGTTGTTATTTTAACCATCACGTATCAACACGTGACCATTGGTCACGTGTGAGCACGTGACACCTCGTTGAGGTATTTTTTCTGACTTTTAGAATTAAATTAAATTCTTTTAAGCTGTAAGGCTTTCAAAGCCTGTCACGTGCTGGCACATGACCCTTGGTCACGTGTGAGCACGTGACCCTTAATTGAGTTATTTTTCAGTAGCTCGTTTATGTTGTTGTTTTAACCATCACGTGTCAACACGTGACCATTAATCACGTGTAAGCACGTGACACCTCGTTGAGGTATTTTTTCTGACTTTTAGAATTAAATTCTTTTAAGCTGTAAGGCTTTCAAAGCCTGTCACGTGCTAGCACGTGACCCTTGGTCACGTATGAGCACGTGACCCTCAATTGAGTCATTTTTCAGCAGTTTGTTTTCGCTTCTGTTTGATGAAGTTTTAACCATCACGTGTCATCACGTGACCATTGGTCACGTGTGAACACGTAATACCTCATTGAGATAATTCCTGATTTTTTAATCAGGAAACAAATGCCCCCACAGCGTTGCTCTCACGTGTCTGCACGTGAGTGCAACGCTATCACTTTTGTGACCGTTGTGACTGTTAACACCCCCAATGAAACATTGCTCGATGCGGAGGGGGTTGACGACGCTATCCCTCTCGCGATAGAGCCTCCTGTGGCGGTTCTTGATCCCGAAGCACTCGCTCCTTTGGAAGAGGCACCCTTGATGGTCGCCGTCCCAACAGATCTTCCTGAGGGCGACCCGGAGGCTGGGATGGAGATAGTGGAGACTACCCTCCCTTCGTTGGAACCAGCAATGGCTGTCGCCGCTCCTTCCTCAGAGGCCGTTGCACCGGCTCGTGTCCTTGGTACTGTGCCTGAGGTCGCGGCAGAGACCGTTGAAGCTGCTATCCCTCCAGGTCAGAATGGGAGGAGCGTCGAAGGTAACCTTCCACATTTTAAACTAGTGATCTTTCCGTTATATGAACTCTTTTATCTTTTCAGAACGGCGCGGACTGGCGGCCTCTATTGCCGATCTGTCTCCCCGGCAATCCTTTCAGCGCCTGTTGGAGATGGCTGCTCCACAAGCGATATCCCCTCAACGCATCGTCCTCTCGTCTGGGCAAGGTTAATGTTGTTCACCATTTCATAGCATTATTGTTATTTCGCAAAATGACATTGATGTCCTTTACAGTTCTGGAGGCCGATGATGAGGTTGAGGTCCTCGAAAGGCCAGGGGAACCTTCAGCTGCTTCTTGTATGAATGTGGGTAAGTGAAGTCTCAATATGGTCCCACTTGTTCCTTTACTTAAAAGTTTCACTGACTGTTTACACATCTGAACAGCCCTTCCAGTTCTTACCGCACTGGAGTCGCGCATCAATATGCCATCCGGCCCTTATGCTTTGCGAGCCTCAGAACGTTTGGCTAAGCTAAGCCTTGTCTCCCTGTCATCTTTGATCGAGGAGCTTCGCGCTGGCAGCGCAATCACAGCTGAAGCATTTGTTGCCGAAGCTAACTGTTCTCTCCCTTTTCTTGCCACCTACCATAGCGAAGCGGTGGTGCGAGTCTGGGTTGAGTTCTGTCGGCAGGTGGAGGCTTGCTTGCACGTACTTGAGTGTTCCCGTCTTTCTTCGGAGGCTGTGGCTGCAAAGGCGGGCTTGCAGGGTCTGATAGAGCGGTGCGCGGCGAACATGGTGTCGTGCGAGAAGAGTCTCGACCGCAAATTCTCGGAGAGGGAGCTGGCCTCTAAGGCGCTGAACGAGCTCCAAGCCAACCTTACAGCCAAAACCAACAAAGCATATGAACTCTGGCGAGTACTTCAAGAGTCTATCAAAGAGGTGGTGGCCCTCGATAAAGCTGCCGTGTTCACTCGTGAAAGGGTTGAGGCTCAAAAGGGTACCGAGAAAGAGCTTGAAGGCCGGCTTGCCTCGTATCAGGCCCAGCAGGCTCAGGCGGAGGCCCGTCTTCTGGCGATACTGAATCACGAAAGTGTGGCCCAGCGGAAGAGGGATGAGCTGACCAAGCTGCTAAATCGCCCGCCGGCCTGAAGACTTGTATATCCCTTTTTTTTGTACATACTCTTGAATGAAAGTATATATTTTTTGTTCTTACACAAATTGTACTTTGTATCCATTTTGGTTCATGAATAAAAGACATATTTTTCTTCTCAATGGCGTGTCCCTTTTTATTGAATGTATTTTGCGGATAGTCTATCTTGATCTCTTTGCAGGACAACGATGGCTTAGGATTCAGGGTTAAGATCTGCCTCCTAAGACTTTTCAACTTTATGAGCCGTGAGGGTCTCATAAAGAGTTTTTCTCCCTACAGGTCGAGGGGATCCCATAGGTGTATCTTTTCCTTAAGAATCGTGAGGATTCCCAAGCGTGTTTTTCCTTGAAAGTCGTAAGGATCTCACAAGAGAATTTGCTTCCTTACGGGTCGTGAGGACCCGCAAGTGCTGGGTGAAGTTGCCCTTATCCATATTTCACGGGGTCAGGGGTTACTCTGGATGTTTTCCAGGTACCGTAGTTTAAAGACATCGCGGTCGAGGTTAAGGACATCATAGTCCGTGGATTTAAGGACTCCACAGTCCGTTTGTTAGTTTTAAGACATCACGGTCGAGGTTAAGGACATCATAGTCCGTGGATTTAAGGACTCCACAGTCCAATGTTAGTTTTAAGACATCACGGTCGAGATTAAGGACATCATAGTCCGTGGATTTAAGGACTCCACAATCCAATGTTAGTTTTAAGACATCACGGTCGAGATTAAGGACATCATAGTCCGTGGATTTAAGGACTCCACAGTCCGTGAAATGTGTGGTCGTTGGGACCCGTCACCTCTTCGAAGACGTTTAGGAATTACAATGACAAACATCAAAGGAGTGGCGAGATGTACACTTGAACCAAGGTAGAATTAGTTTAAAATCATTATGGTTGATTGTTAGTTTTAAGACATCACGGCCGAGGTTAAGGACATCATAGTCCGTGAGTTTAAAGACCTCACAGTCCGATGTTTGCTCTGGATGCTTCACACGGGTTCACTGTCGTGCTCTGCGAGGACCAGGATCCACTCCGAACGTTTTCCACGGGGTCAGAAGTGACGTTATCCGCGTTCCACGTGACCAGGAATTTTGCTCTAGATACTTCCCACGGGTTCACTGCCGTGTTCGGCGAGGACTGGGCTCCGCTCTGGATGCTTCACACGGGTTCACTGTCGTGCTCTGCGAGGACCGGGATCCGCTCTGGACGTTTTCCACGGGGTCAGAAGTGACATTATCCGCGTTCCACGTAACCAGGAATTTTGCTCTACATGCTTCCCACGGGTTCACTGCCGTGTTCGGCGAGGACTAGGCTCCGCTCTGGATGCTTCACACGGGTTCACTGCCGTGCTCTGCGAGGACCAGGATCCGCTCTGGACGTCTTCCACGGGGTCAGAAGTGACGTTATCCGCGTTCCACGTAGCCAGGAATTTTGCTCTAGATGCTTCCCACGGGTTCACTGCCGTGTTCGGCGAGGACTAGACTCCGCTCTGTATGCTTCACACGGGTTCACTGCCGTGCTCTGCGAGGACCAGGATCCGCTCTGGACGTTTTCCACGGGGTCAGAAGTGACGTTATTCGCGTTCCACATAGCCAGGAATTTTGCTCTAGATGCTTCCCACGGGTTCACTGCCGTGTTCGACGAGGACTAGGCTCCGCTCTGGATGCTTCACATGGGTTCACTGCCGTGCTCTGCGAGGACCGGGATCCGCTCTGGACGTCTTCCACGGGGTCATAAGTGACGTTATCCGCGTTCCACGTAACCAGGAATTTTCATAATAATGATTATGAAAACATACTGCTCAAACTGAAATCAATCCCAATCACATCATAAAAATATCATATGCGTCCGGTGCGCACTGAAATCGAAACCAAATACAGATGTCACGAATTCACACAAAAACAAAACTGAGTGCAACAGGTGTGCACCAGAAACATCTGTCAAGTTCAACGGGTGTGCACGACTCTAATATCAGATGCATCTAATCTGCACAAAACCACGATTTAGTGCATCTGGTGTGCACAAAATCGCATCAAGTGCGCCAAGTGTGTGCAAGAATCTCAATCAGGTGCACATGGTGCACGAAATCATACACCGAATATCAAAATCGAAATCACAGTACAAAAATGCATGAAAACTAGGTCGAAACATATGTCAAAATCATGTGTAACCCCTATGCACGAAATCAAATCAAAATCACAAAATGTATTAAAACCAAATCAAGTGCACTGGGTATGTACTAAACAACATCAATACAACCGATATATGAAACATGCATAGAATATAATGAAAGTACACAAGAAATACCGATCATAGAACAAAATCCTTAAATACCAAAATCCAACCAACGGAAATATGAAATTCAAATCACCAAGTCGCAATCATAAACACTATCGTCAATGTGCGCCTCTTTCCTCTGATGTCGACTGCTTCGAACTCGTCTTTTCATAGGTGTGCTGACTGCGCTACCAACAGCAACACTCATATCTAGAGTCTCCCACGTAGTCGATCCCTTCACCTGATATCCGGACTACATTAAACTTTTTGATCGATCCATCAAAATCCCATAATTCCCCGAGAGCTCAACACTCAAGTACAGCCTAAAGATATCCGGTACATACCCCAGCATCGATGGTCCAGCCGTAGAAGGGCAAACCCAAGCCTCACTAATAGCACCGCGGAACTGCCGTAAACCCTAAGGTTCAAGGGCGTTCTAGTAGTCATTATGTCGAGTTAGGGTTTCATTCTTCTAGAGGGTCCATCGAAATACCTGCATGTTCTTCCGAGTACTTTAAACTTGGGAAAATGGGTTTTCTGATCATCGTTCGAATCCTTTAACTTCGTCTGGACGGCATGTGAATACCCTTCATCCGCACGCTAAACAATGCTTCAATCCTCAAGAATAACCAATACCCTAATGGTTATCGCATTCGAGCCGCAGTTCCCTCTGCCCGTGCGACCATGGTAACCGAAACCATCCTCCGACATCGACGAAGATAGATCAAAGGAACGAATGAAATACGGTGCAAACAAATGTACATCCTAAGGCTCCTTAAGCAGAGTAGCGTATCGTAAGTATGCCGCGGACCATACCCACAGTACGTTACTTTACCTAAGTCGCCTACTCCATCAACCAAGGGTCACCTAGACTTAAACAAGGTTAAACCTAGCGCTCTGATACCAACTTTGTCACGACCCGAAAGTACGGAACGTGACCGGCACTTAGATTACGAAACGTCTAGAGGCGCAACGTAACCTAAGTAAGCCGAAGCCCAGAAATCTAAACCATAGAAGAAGAAGAAGAAGAAGAAGAAAAAGAAAACAAGTTTAAAAGCATCAGCAAATTTTCCCAAAAATTTCGGCAGAGTCTCCTCTGTAAAAACTGGCCCCCAAACGGGTACAACAAGCATAATATACATAAACAATAAAAAGCATCCCCAAACGGGAGCTAGCTCAACGCCAACAGGAGGAAACAACCACAACAATACACAATAGTATAGAACACAAAAGGGCGATGCTCAAAACTCAAAAGAAAACAAAACCACCATATTAGAATAATACAAGCGCGACTCTAAGGTCGAAATAATTAACTGGTCCAATAAACTTATCAAGTAATACAAGTATGGTTGATGGAGCTTTCTAAATACAAATGAAATAATAAAAATACAACGGCGGTCCAGATACAAATGAACCAACCTACCGTGCAAATCACCTGGAAAGAAATCATGTGTCAGCACTGCCAGGGAAACCTGTACATCGAACCTGTAATAAAATTTGGCACAACGGTGGTGAGTTGCCAACTCGTGAGTAGAAGACATCTACGAAAAGAAATCGAATGCACGACGCTATCCTAGGTCATAATAATACACTACTAGATCCCAATCATCTAGTAATAGCAGGGTAATACTACGTGTAAATACAGATATTCCGTGCTCGTGTCAGTGCCTCCTATAGTACTAGGTCATGTGAATGGATATGCATGCACCATGAATGTAAAATAACCAATCCTGAAATCCAGATATATCTGTATAAGAAATCTTTAGCTGTTATCATAGTAATATGTGTATAGTAATATGAAATATCAACAATGAAATCCATGGAAATCCGTGTCCAGCATCGACACAAAACATGTAAATCTCAAGTCTCAATACCTCGAAATCTCAATATCTCGGGCTCCGTCGGTCCGGATCGGCCCATATCATCAAAACCCACGACAACGGTCGGTATCCTCCGGATATCCGCCGCGCCAGACATCACCGGTAGGAAGTCCTTCCCCTGCCAGGCTCATCGTCTACAACTCGATCTTCTTGCCCCGGGGTACCATACCGGGCCCACCATGTACCCGAGACGGTTCATCCACTCCTCGAATCGGGTCTCGAAATCCAACAGAAAACAAGAAATCTCATGGTGGACGACACATACATCACGAGAAAACCGCATCTTATGTTTTAAAAAGAGAGGAGGAGAGAGAGAGAGAAGTTTTTATATATTCTTGCGGTTTTCCCCAAAAATCCAGAAATCTCATAGAAACACAAATCTCAAAATCATGAGTAAGTATATGATAAGTGTCGGCATATGCCCATAATACTGCATGATTACATGAAAATATGAATGCATGAATGTCTAAGTAATAAATACCATGTCTATACTAACATCAGAGAGTAATCACAATCTTATATCGGTCTAGTTGTTAACTGATTCTATCAATAAAAGATAATATGATCTAAAGTGTATGTGGCATAGCAATTACCGATGATGATGTGTGTGAGCCGGCAAATAAGTGTGCGTGGAATATGCGGATCATCGGTAATGGTGCTGGTGTCCTAACAGGAAAAGTTTTATGCTGATTATAGAAACATATATATGAACATGCACATTATGATTACGGTATGAAAGTAAAGACAGATGTGTGTTACCCACCCATTTGACATACAAATATAACTACCACTATAAGACTCGAACCTAAGCTAGTGTCCATCTAACCCCCTAAGGAAAACTAAACCTAAGAACTAGTCGATAAGAAGTAGGAGTACACCTAAAGTCTGAGTCCATATCTCTAATAGTCGGCGATCCAGTCTCAATAGCGTCACGTACATAGTACGTCTTCCTCAAATCAAGAGTGCGGATCAATCATCAAATCTATGCCTCGTACGGTAAAATCCATCGTACGGCATCCCAATATCGGGGTACGGGTCAAATATCACCTACGTGTCTCATTATTCGTATAATATCATCATCAATACATGTCATGATCAAGGTGCTATGATGTAACCGCATACATCAATTATATAACATTGCCATCATAAATATATCTCATTAATTTATCCTCAGAAATATCATGTCATATGTATCATATTGTGATTAAGTCATACTGATATCATATCATCATCAAGTCACACCTATATAATATCGGCATCAGGTCACACCTATATGACGTCGTAATCAAGTCATACATATATCATATCGTGATCAGTCACAAGTTACAGTTCGGGTTCTATTCTAGAGTCCCATGTACCTCAATATCATCACTACCCATTATAATTTACGTATACCTGTTCATTATCATTTTCTAATGATCCGCTAACATTTTAATACGACTGCATAGCCAAGAATCACGGCATCAAGCCCAGTTATTCTGTTTCATTCCCGTGTATCATATCACATCAATGTATCCCATATACGTGTTGTATATATATATCTATACCTAGTCCTATATATATACGCATAGACGTATACACCATGTCGAGTTTCAGTGTGTGCGTGTGTGTGTTTCTACCTGAAACCTACGAACCTCTTCCAAGGTATTCATCCTCTGATATGGTCTTCCTAAATCAGTCTAGTCCAGCCCAGGGTCATTACTAAGGTCGTACTCATTAAGAATCTAGGGTCACATCTGGCTTCCTAATGTCAATAAGTACTATTCCTATTCTACGTTGCAGGGGTGCTAAACGCCATCCACCCGACTTCCCCCCGTAGATATGCATCTACTCACCTGGTCCATGTCTGCCGAAGACGGTGTCGCCATCCTCCTCTTCATCGCCCGCAGTCCACGTGAGGGGTACCTCCACAACCTAAAGTCCAAACATGAAAATGAGCCTCCAAAATGCATGCTTTCCCACTCAAAAATCCATGTAAAGAAGAGCAAAGAATAAAGAGTAGGAATTTATTAGGATTTTGTGCAATTTTTATTGAATTTTGGAGGATTTTTGATGATTTTTGGAGTAAAAATAAAATTGGAAGATGGGGGGGCTGCCATGGGGGTGAGGCCGGCCAAGTTTGGGAGGTGAGGGAGAGAAAGAAATGAGTGAGGAGTTGTGTAGAAGTTTCCCCCAAAATATCACTTCATTATGTCTTTTCATGCTTTTATTTAATTTTCTTTTATTTCTTTTCTAAAACAACTCAAGAAAGCTCTAGAAAATTGGAAAAATTTGCAAATAAATTTTGCATGATACACACTAAATTCTAATATGCCATGGTTCATTTTTACAATTTAAAACCATTCAAATTTGTAATTTACACTAATTTAGTGTAAAAATAAAGCTTATGTTAATATTTAAAACAATTAATTTAGGAAAAATATTTAATTAAACTAAAAATTTATAAGTGACTAAATAAACACCATTTACTAGTAATAACATAATTAAAATAGATATTTTTAAATTTATAGTGAAAAATAATTACGGTTTTGTTTTACGAAAAATACATTTTACTTTACCGAAAATCCTAAAATTCACTTAAAATTTTTTTATTTATTTAATTATTTTTAAAATGTTACACTTGGCCTGGTCAATCTTTCATAGGAGAGCGTCATCTTTGCTTTATAAGCTTCTAGATTTTGTTGCGCTATGAGCCGGGTTTCATCAAGGGCATCAAGCTCCTCGAGCCGAAGGTGAGCATTCTCTTCGTCTGTCAGCTCGTAATGAACTGCCACTCGTAGAGAGGGTAACTCTATCTCGAGGGGGAGTACCGCTTCTGCACCGAATACCAATGCGTACGGCGTTGTGTTCGTGGTCGTCTTGAACGTAGTTCGATACGCTCAGAGAACTTCTTGCGGTTTCTCATGCCAGTCCTTCTTATTTCGGGACACCGTCTTCTTCATGATCTTCGTCAAAGTTTGGTTGAAAGCCTCCGCTAGACCGTTAGCTCGGGGATTATAAACTGAGGAGTATCTCCAGTCTATGTTGTGTTGTTGTGCGAAGCGGCTGATCTTGTGGCTTCTGTAGGCTGGCCCGTTATCGGAGATGATCCGTCGCGGAGTTCCAAACCGATAAATAACGTGCGTCTTGAAGAAATGGATGATATTCTCCGTCATCACTTCCCTCAGCGGTATTGCTTCTGCCCATTTGAAGAAGTAATCGGTTGTCGCCAAAATGAATCGATGTCCTCTGGACGATGCTGGTTCGATGGGGCCGATTATGTCAGTCCCCCACATCTCGAACGGCCAGCTAGCCACTGTCGGATGTAGTGGATTTGGGTGCTGATGGATAAAGTCCCCATGGATCTGGCACAAGTGGCATTGCTTCGCATACTCAAGGCAGTCCTGGATCATCGTGGGCTAATAATAACCCATCTGTTTGATCTTCAACTTCATCTTCGGCCCGGCTTGATGAGAACCGCAGAGTCCGTCATGAGTTTCTTGGACGACTCTCTTCGCCTCTTCAGGTCCTACGCATCTTAACCATAAAGAATCAAATGACCTCTTGTACAGAGTATCATTGATGAAAGCGAAAGATAGGGCTCGCTTCATGAGCTGATGTTTTGAGGACGCATCTTCAGGCGTTCGACGGGATTTGAAGTAGTCTATAAAGACTTCCCTCGAATCCTCAGCCTTTTCCTGATCTTTTATTTGCGTAGTCATTTGCTCAATCGCTCCTTTTTCTTCGGACAACCCCGGAGATATTTCTGCCGGTGCAAGAACCTGACGGCTTTGCACAATGATCCTCACGTCATCGAGGTTCTCGTCGGTCAGTTCTTTAGCGAGCTTGGCTAATGCATCCGCTTTGCTATTTTTCGCACGCGGTATGCTTTCCAGCATGTAGGAGGGAATTTGAGTCAGCAGTTGTTGTACCCTCTCGCCGTATTTCACCAACTCTGGTTTGCACGTCTGATAGTCGCCATTTACTTGACTAACGATCAGCTGGGAATCTCCGTATATGAGGAGGTTTTCAATTCCCATGTCAATGGCGATCTCGAGGCCTGCTATCAAAGCTTCATACTCGGCTTCATTGTTCGTCCTTCGCTCTGTCAAGGAGAAGGCAAAGCGCATTATCCCTCCTTGTGGGGTCACGAAGATAAGGCCTACCCCCGATTTGATTATAGGGGTGTTCTGTTTGCGCTTCTTCATGGAAGACGCTCCATCAAAATAAAGTTCCTACCGGATGCCACCACCGTCGATCGCATCAAACGCATGTTCGTCTGGCAGTTCGCAGTTCAAAGGGGAATCGGCCGGTATCGGATGTTCAGCGAGGAAGTCGGCGATGGCCTGGCCTTTCACTGCCTTAAGAGGCTGGTAAGTTATTGAGAACTCCATCAAGAGCAAGGCCCATTTAGCAAGTCGCCCTGTCAATATGGCCTTTGACATTAAATATTTGAGAGGATCCACCTTCGATATAAGACAGACTTCATATGCCAACGCATAGTGCCTGAGCTTCGTTATCGCGAAGATCAACGCCAGGAAGTGTTTTTCGATGGGAGAATAATTGCTTTCTGCCCCAAGTAGAACTCGACTCAAATAGTAAAGGGCTCTCTCTTTCCCTTGGTTGTTCTCCTGTGCCCATAATGCGCCTAAAGAACCTTCAAGAGCTGTTGTATAAAGAATGAAGGGCTTTCCCTTGACCGGAGCGGCCAGCACTGGCGGGTTCAGCAGATACTGCTTGATTTCGTCCAGCGCGCCTTGGCATTTGTGATCCCAGACGAACGGAGTCCCCTTCTTCATCAGGTGACTGTACGGGCGGCACTTGCCAGAGAGATTGGCTATAAATCGCCGAACGTATGCGAGCTTCCCTTGGAGAGACCGCAATTGCTTAAGGGTTCTTGGTGGGGACATTTCCATGATCGCCTTGATCTTTGACGGATCTATCTCGATACATCGGTGTCAGACGAAGAATCCTAGGAATTTACCTGAGGACACCCTGAACGCGCATTTGAGAGGGTTCATCTTCAAGTTGTATTGCCGAAGGCGTTGAAATACGATCTTCAGATGCTCGAGATGTTCCTCGTATGATTTGCTTTTTACCACGAGGTCGTCGATATAGCATTCGACGATTTCATGTATGAGGTCATCGAAGATCTTCGTCATGGCCCTCTGATAGGTGGCACCGGCGTTCTTTAGACCGAAGGGCATCACCTTGTAGCAGAATATACCCAAAGGGGTCCGGAAAACGGTGTGCTTCTGATCTTCGGGATGCATCTCTATCTGATTATATCCTGATGAGCCGTCCATGAAGGAGAAGACTTCATGAGTGGACGTGTTATCTATCATCAGCTCAGTGACCGGTACTGGGAAATCGTCCTTCGGGCAGGCTTTATTAAGATCCCGGAAGTCCATGCATATGCGCACTGTCCCATTCTTCTTCATTACTGGGACGATGTTGGCGATCCAATCAGAATACTGAACTTCTTGGATGAAACCAGAGTCGATTAGTTTCTTGACCTCGGCGTTGATACTCAACTCAAGCTCGAGCCGCATTCTTCTCGGTGCTTGTTTGATTGGCTTGACGTCTGGGGATATTGCCAATTTGTGGACAGCAATCTCTGGATCTAATCCTGGCATTTCAGAATAGTTCCACGCGAAGCAATCCTTATGCTGCATAAGCACGTCTTTTAGTGTAGCTACCCTTTCCTCAGACAGCAACTTACTGACGAATGTTGGTCGCGGGTCACTTGCCGTCCCCAAATAAATTTTCTTGAGGTTATCCGCAGTGGTATGTATTCCATCTTCCAGCTCTTTTGGCGCCGGTGGAAATTCTGAGATCACCTCGTCATCATTGTTTTCGAAGCACCACGGGAGATCACCCCTCTCCTCAGGCTCTCCTTTTGATAGTGTTATCATATGACAAGTACGAGCTCGCTTCCAAGACCGATGTGGATCTGGGTCTACTCTCGCGGATTTGGGTTCATGCTTCTGCGACGGTGTTACCCTCCAACTGCTGGATAGAGCGAATTTGCCGAGCTGATATTGATCTTCAATCCAGTTCTTGAAGGTGAAGCAGTCTTCAATGGGATGTCCTATTGCCCTATGATAGGAGCAATAGTCCGGGTGAGAGACTTCGCCTGCTTGCTCGGGGTGTTTGGACTCCGGAAGTGTAATCATCTGATGTTTTATGGCGAGCTCAAGTATCTTTCGTGTTTTATTCTGAGGAAAAGAGTATGCCTGACTCATCTTCTTCATAAGGGACGAATACGGGTTGCTTGATTCTCGATCGCGTGGCTTCTTGGTTCCGCTTTGTTGCTGTCGAACGCCTTTTCCGCTCTTTGACTTGTTTCTGCCTCTGCGTCGGGCCTTTTGCACAACAGGTTGACAGGAAAGAGCATTTTCATTTTTTGCAGCCTGTTGAAAAAGGCGTTGCGTCCTGGCTTTCTCATAGATGGCCATTTCGCGATTATGGTCGTCTCGAACCTTTTGACCCGCTTTCCTGATAAGCTTGTCCATTCGTTCTTCAAATGACGGGCTCGGCATTTTGATTGCAGGATCTTGTTTTGGTTCGGGGTCAGCGTTTTCTGACAGGGTGTCCTCTTCTTCATCGAAATTATACATAACGTAGCTACCATGGACTCGTTCCCGTTTCCCGGATTTCACATATCCAAGCCCGAGCGTTTCCATTCTCCCGTTGGGCAGCTTGCGCTGAGTTCCTGGGATATCCCAAATCCTGTTGTAGAACCGAGCTTGTCGAATGGTCTGTTTGAAAGGTACCCCTTGGCGCTTCAAGAGCCTTTTTAGTCCGTTTGTGTAATATCTGGGCAAGCGGATGGGCTGGAGCCTGTCGAGTGTAGAATTCGCGTCGTGCCAGATTTCTTTCTCCACTTTAGTTTCCCCAGAGCGGTAGAATAGGATCGCATTTTCGCCTTCTCACCTGGGAGGGACATAGAACGTCTGCAGCTCTTCCATACTGTAGGTGTCAAGCATGTCTGGTTGTTTATGATGTTTGGGTGGAACCATGGCAACTTGCAAACTCTGCCCTTCATCAGCGAATGTTTGTACCGAAGGCCGAGCGGAGAATATAGCGTGGACCTCATCTTCTGAGTCATTACCAAAGATCAATATGGGAGCGGACGGTCCCGGCTTGTTGTACTGGGGTGGACCTGAATAAACTATCTCTTCCTCTTCCTCAGTATCACTCCCGAAGACAGGAATGGTGGTGATAGCTTTGTTCTCCGGTTTGTGACATCTCTCCGTGTCCTCGAAATCTGGCAAGAAGTATTTTGCATCTTCATACTTGTGGACTTCGTTCACGGAGAATGGGTTCAACTCTCCTGTCATGGTATACTCAAGGCCATCCTTGGAATATTTCATACACTGGTGCTGTGTAGAAGGGATGATGTTGTACTCGTGTAACCAGGGCCGGCCCAGCAGAGCGTTATAGCATGTCTTGGCATCAATGATATGAAATTTAATATCCGTGACGAGTAGCCCGAAGCGAAGCGTCAGTATCACAGACCCAAGAGTCCATGACGATTGGGAGTCGAAACCATATATGGTGATTTTATCACGAGCGAGATGCTGGACGCTCATGCAGATTTCTTCCAACACTCGCACGTTGAGAAGATTGACGGAAGACCCATTGTCGACCAGGATTTTACCTATTTTTATATCATGGCAGTATCCTGAGACATAGAGGGGACGGTTATGCTCGCATGTCCCGAGGAGGAGATCTTCGTCGCCGAAGGTGATATCGGCCTTGTGTACTTCCTCCAGCCCGTCCTTCATCTTTTCTTCGGTGAGAAAAGCTTGGAACTGTCCTGGCTCTTGTAGAGCCCTGATCAATGACTCTCTCGCCTCTTTGGATAACAGAAGGGCGTCGAGAATGCTGAGCTGTGAGGGTAGCTTCCTCAAGTGTGCCAGAACATTGTAGTCCACCTTGCTCTTCTTTGGCGGGTCCTTGGCAGTCAGTTCTTTCACGACTTGGTCGTCTAGGGCGATATCCTCGGAGACCTTTTCTTTTCCCTTATATTTTCTACTCGTGGATCCGAGATTCCTTTCTGGGAGCGTGCGATTGCGCAGCTGAATATTTTCACAGGCCTTCGGTTCTTCCTCCTTCCCCAAGGTGGATTCTTTAAAGAGAGGGCCAAGAGCCATCTCTTCGTCAGAGTCGCTCCCAAAGGTGAGAACCTACGATCCCCCGGTGTTGATTGTGCAGCAGTTGCCAGTAATTCTTTTATGCTCCTCTGTCGCACTTCTTTGCTCCTGACGAGTTTTGCGTTTCATCCGCTTAAAATGTTGCCGGTGAGCAACATACCCTCGCCACCATCTTTTAAAAGCATTGCATTCTTCGATGGGGTGTGCCATCTTTTGGTGATATAGGCAGTAACTAGGATGCATCTTTGCTTCACCGGGAGTGTTTCCTTCGGAGGGTGGTAGCTTCATTCCCATTGATATGGCTTTAGCAAACCTTTTCCTCGTCTTGAACTTGTTTTTATCCGCGACGGATGTCCTTTGATTCGGCGGGAGTGTCTCGACTCTTTCGTCTAGTCGTCGGCGTTTGGCTCTTTCAAATATGGCCATCTCACGCTCCCGATTGGATTTACTTTTCAGATGAATCTCATTCAGAAAAGCGTCGATCATTTCGTCTGACGGCCATAGAAGTTTTGGCTCGGGACCTGTCCCCAGTCCATCTGTGGAGGGAGCTTCTTCATCGTCTGTAAATGAGTGAGAGATCACATGACAACTTGCTACGTAATCCTCAGATCCATCCGACGAGTCTTCTCCATCATCTTCGTCCTCAAGGACGTGGCCGAGGAACTCTTGATGCGTGATTGGGGTTCGCGCCTTCTGGTTATACTCTTCCAGCGCGTCAATCTGTTTCTGTAGGTCCGTGCACCTGTCGCCAGGCTTCACGGGCTTCTTGGATTTCTTCTTCTTTTTCAAAGATTTTGGCTGCTGGGTGTGAGCACTTTGGCTATCACCACCAATCTTTGGAGTTGGGCGCGGCTTCAGCATTCCTTCGATGATCTGGGGTTCCAGCGGGTTCCTCCACCTGATCGCTGGGCATGTCTGGAGATTATTCAGCATCCTTTTGGTTTTGGCCAAAAGAACGACCTCCCATGGGGCTTCTTCAACAAAAGAGCACGTTGCCCCCGGTGTGTCCGTCTTCTTTGGAGTGTGCGGTTGTGGTGGGTTTACTTTCCACTTCTCAGACAGCGCAAACTTGCATTGTAGGTACTGATCCTCGATCCATCCCTTAAAGACGAAGCAATCCTCCATCGGGTGGCTTACCGTTTGGTGGTAAGGGCAATAATTGGGATTATTCACTTCGCTGGGTTATGGTGGTCGCCTTGGGTTTGGCAAGTTGATAAGCCTGTTGCGCACTGCCAGCTCGAACAATCTCTTCGTTTTGTCCCGTGGGAATGAGTAAGGACGCTTCATTTTCTCATTGTAATAGCGTCGTCTCTCTTCCAATTGATCCGCTAGCTTTGGGGCACTGGGCTGTTGTTGGGTGTTCGCAACGAAGGTCGCCTTCCCTTTACTCTTGTCGTTCCGAGGTTCCGGCTTCGGGGGAGACGGTCTGTGACCCATTTGATCCATCTAGGCTAGCTTATCGATCAAAGCCTGGAACATGGTCGGTTTAAAGAACATCATGAATTGTGAAATAGTTGCATGAGGGTCTAGGGTGCCCACGAACATGCCCACCGCTGGTGCTTCTTCGATGCGCTGTTCGCACTTCGACCACAGGTTCTGCCATCGGATTGCATATTGAACCCAAGTTTCGCCTGGCTTCACCCTTGTATTAATCAACGCCGTTATTGTGGTGCGTTCGCTGGCGCTCGCGAATCGCTGGGTGAATAGCAACTCCATCTCTGCGAAAGTTTTGACGGAGTCGTTTGGAAGCTCGGAGTACCACTCAAACGCCGTCTCCGATAAGCTGCCGACGAATTGGCGAAGCAAGAACTTATCATCGCCGTCGGTGTTGCCACAAAGAGCCCTGAACTGGGCGACATGTTGATGGGGATTGCCTATCTCCTTGTATACATGGAATTTCGGGATTGTGTAGCCCGGCGGGTACTTTATCTGATCAACCAGCCTGGATATGGTCGCCCAGTCTTCACGACCTGGCCAGCCGCTTCATTTGCCTGGTGAACTCGTATTTGTTGAGCAATATAGTCATCCAGGGCAGCTTTAGAGATTGTTTCTTCTTTGGCTGTTGAAAGAGCCGGGGGTGGATTTGACGTTTCTCCTCTGTCGTCTTCGAGGATAATCGGAACCTCTTCGGCTGGAGGATCCGGCTGTATCATCATCCCGACCATGTCTTGGAACAGAAAAGCCATTTGCCTTATATTGGCCGCTTGTTCTACAGCCTCCTTGTCCTTCTTTTCGAGCATTCTGCGAAGGAATTCAGCATCAGTCTCGTGTTCGTGACGTTGTTCCGGTGACGCCTCCGGGCTTTCTTTTGGCCCGGTGAGTGCAGCCATTGCAATCAGCATCTCCTGGAGCTTCTGCTGTTGCTGTTCCTGAGCCCTTGTGATGGATCGGGTGAGTGGTCAGTGGCATGTAGAAGCGCGGCTATCCTCCTTCCCGGATGTCATGTAAATAGTATGCACCACCATGTCCCCAGACTTAGGGCGTTTGGGCTCAGTGCCTTTGACATCTGTCGCAGGCACGGTGATCTTCTCCGGCCTTCTCTTCTCGGGAGCGGTCGAAGTCGAGGGGGCCATCGCGGTGGGTACCCAGATAGCTTTCCGCGGCTTGGCAGGATGGCTTTCTTCTTGTTGAACCTTCGCCCTTTTCTGTCGGCAAGGGTAATCTTGATCAACCACTGAGTTTCGGACCTGCCGCCAGACCTTGTAGATCTTGGAGGACAGCCGCTGAGGGGACTGCTCTGGCTTTGTTTCCGTAACATTCTCCGCTGGAGGAGGAGATCTCTTCAGTACGGCGGTGGGCGAATTCCTGCGCACCTTATTCAGCAACTCGAAGCTGTTCCCGGTTGGAACAGCAGCATTAATTTCTGCCGTCGGGGCTGGTGGAGGTAGCCCAGAGGGGGAGTTGCCCCTGGCCTTCCTTACCCGGCGCCAGTGGTGACGTCGAGCATGTCGAGCTGATGGGGTTGGCTCGGTGACGGGGATGGCCTTGTCTTGCCCCCTGTTCAGGTGAGGGGTCGTTGCTGGTGTCAGCCTGTTAAAGACTGATGTCCTTTGAGTAGCAGGAGCGGGAGTAGGAGTTAGGACAGTCCGTCTTGTAAAGACCGACCCCTTGGCAGCAGAAACCGCCTTGACGACTTCGGGAGAAGGGTTGGTTACTCTCTTCAGAATAACCTTCTCTGGGATTGCAAGCTTCATTGTGGGCCCACAGGAATTTTGGCCCAATCTGGAGAAGACCGAGGCGCTGGTGCTGGATGACCCGTTGAGAGGGGCCGCAGCAGCTGTAAGTCGATCGAAGACCGACTTCTTGGGAGCTTCTGGTACGGGCATGGGAGAGGTGAAGCTCGTTGGCGGAAGCATGGTTCCGAAAAATAGCCCTGTGGTGGCTTGAGTGAACTGTTCCACGGGCATCGTGAACAGGGAAGCAGCTTGGGGCCCGTAGGCTATGCCCCCAGTTGAGGCAGAACGTGGGTTGCAGTTGCATGTGGAACACTTTGAGCAGGTGAAAGTCATTGATCCTTTGCTTTCTGCACCGAACAAAACGCCAAATCTTAGTACCTCGAAACCCAAGGGCAACCATTAGCAAACCGCGATTGGTTCGCGAATATGACACACGAAGTGTGGAGTAGAAAGAGGAAGAGGTTCCACCGGGCGTGCCAGAATCTGTTCCCCTCCGAAAGACACGGCTGAGACGCGATGGACGTCTTGCCTGAAATTCGGGGCAGATGCTAATTGGTGCTATCCGTCCACCACTCCGAAGATGCCAAGTTGATTTATGGCACCATGTATCGAAGGTTTAAACGGATGCGGCCGATGTAGTCGACTTCGTCAGATTCCCCCTCGCTTGAGAGGTTTTTGATTGTGGGGACGCTCTTCCCTGCAGGCGCAAGCCCCTGCAGTTAATTACGCTACCGCATAACAACTTTCTCCTTCTCCAGATGGTCACTTCGTGTCGTGGGTGTTTGTTTTGTGTTTGGTTGCCCGTGGATTGTATACGGAGACCAAGTTATGTTATCGCCCGTAAGACGTGGACTAGTCCAAATCCGTATCTTTCTTAGATTTGGGTTTGGGGGGTGTGTGTTTAAGGATACGTTAGCCTCGTTTGAGACTAAGATCAACTTAAACGTTAGTTAAGGACGCGTTAGTCTAATTTTAGACTAAGATCAACTTAACGGGACCGTTTAGATCCGACAAGAGAGCAATTGGGCTCTATCGTTTAGTTTAATAACATTGCGGTCGATTACCGGTTTAAGGACCTGGTGGTCCAATATTAGTTTTAAGACATCGCGGTCGAGGTTAAGGACATCATAGTCCGTGGAATTAAGGACTCCACAGTCCAATGTTAGTTTTAAGACATCGCGGTCGAGATAAAGGACATCATAGTCCATGAGTTTAAGGACCCCACAGTCCGTTGTTAGTTTTAAGACATCACGGTCAAGGTTAAGGACATCGTAGTCCATGAGTTTAAGGACCCCACAGTCCATGAAATGTATGATTGTTGGGACCCGTCACCTCTTTAAAGACGTTGAGGCAATGACAAATATCAAAGGGATGAAGAGGTGTACCCTTGAACCAAGGTGTATTAAATGATCTGTAGCCCAGTTTGGAACCAAGACCACTTAATTATATTATGAGCACATTAGCTCAGTTAGGTTTGGATTGAGGACTTATGGCCAATTTGGGCTAAGTCCAATTAAGTTTGACATATTGGCCCTTTGTTAGACCATTAACACTTGTCCAGGTTCAAGCCCACATTATTTAGCAATGCTAAACATTTTCATCTTTGATTTCCTCACTTTTGAGATTCATTTGGAGGAGGGACTTTTGCCTCTGGAAAATTAGTCAATTTGGCTGAAAATAGTGTTAAACACTAAAGAACAACAGTGTTAAACTTTTGGAGACAGAACTCTCAAATTAGTGTTAAACACTAAAAGACCAGCAGTGTTAAACACTGGAAATATGAAATCCCAAATTAGTGTTAAACACTAGAAAATAACAGTGTTAAACACTGGGAATAAGATTTTCAAATTAGTGTTAAACACTCAAAGATAATCAGTGTTAAACACTGGGAATAAAGCTCTCGAATGAGTGTTAAACACTAAAGGAGAAGGGGTCACGTGTGGACACGTGAGGGCGCCCAGAGGTAGGACCAGATTCTTTTTCCTCGTTCTGCAATTAAGTGTTAAACACTTTTTGTTTTCATGGCCATCACGTGTTGGCACGTGATAAGCATTCATGCACTGATTTGTTAAGGCATTTATTAGGGGTCACGTGGGAGCACGTGAGAGCGCCCAAGTTATATTTTGCCTTTGCTTTTGTTCCGATATAATGAGGGTCACGTGGGAGCACGTGAGGCATTGCCTCAGGGCTAAATCCTTCTCATTTGTGGGGATCTTTTCAGGGGTCACGTGGGGCACGTGATCTTAGTCTTTTTCATGCACAGAGATCTTTTTAGTCTTTTTATTTTATTCTGAGAATTAAATTCTCCGTAGGGTTAAACCCTAATTATAACTTTGGAGGAATTAAATTCCTATTGTGAAAGAATTAATTTCTTATGTAGGGTTAAACCCTAATTTCTTTTAGAGGAATTAAATTCCCATATATGTAAAAGAATTAAATTCTTAGGTAGGGTTAAACCCTAATTCTGTCCATCTTGAAGGAATTAAATTCCTTTAATTTTGGGAGAATTAAATTCTCAGATAGGGTTTAAACCTCAAGTTCATCATGAAGGAATTAAATTCCTGTGAGTTTGGAAGAATTAAATTCTCATATAGAGTTAAACCCTAGTTTTGTTTTGGGAGAATTAAATTCTCTAAACTCAATTCCCCCTCAAAGTTTTGGATCTGCATGGCAGGATCTCAACCCGATGAGAATTAAATTCTCAACTTATGGGGAGATGTGCTCTGTGCAGATCTTCAACCAGAGGAAGAACTAAGTTCTTTTCAAAAGAATTAAACTCTTAGATCTTTGAGAATTAAATTCTCTTTTTCTGAAGTTTTGATCCCCTTTCTTTTTCTCACCTAGGGTTTTCTTTCTGAATTTTCAAGATGCCAAAATTCACTCCAAAGTTTTCTCTCCAATCAAAAAAATCTTTTTTTTTTCTCTTCTCTTGGCTCCTATTTATAGGAGGAGGAAAAGAATCAATTTGTTTAGCAAATCTCTCATTGAAAGATTTGATTTGTTTTCATCATTAATCCGAGCCTTTAGATTATTAAGTGAATTTTATTCACCGTTGGATGTTTAATCCAAAAATATTCTATTTGTTATTTCTGGTGAGATTTAGGGGAAATCTTTCCTTGACTAAGATTTTTTCATAAATTGGTGATATTTAATCACCCCTGAATTTTTAATCCAACGGTTCTCCTTATTCCTTTCCCATTTGGAAAGATTTTAGAGAAATTCAGAATTTTAATTCTGTTAAACTGTGAGGCTTTTAAAGCCAGTCACGTGCTGACACGTGACCCTTGATCACGTGTGAGCACATGACCCTCAATTGAGTCATTTTTCAGTAGCTTGTTTATGTTGTTGTTTTAACCATCACGTGTCAACATGTGACCATTGGTCACGTGTGAGCACGTGACACCTCGTTGAGGTATTTTTTCTGAATTTTAGAATTAAATTAAATTCTTTTAAGCTGTAAGGCTTTCAAAGCCTGTCACGTGCCGGCACGTGACCCTTGGTCACGTGTGAGCACGTGACCCTCAATTGAGTCATTTTTCAGTAGCTTGTTTATGTTGTTGTTTTAACCATCATGTGTCAACACGTGACCATTGGTCACGTGTGAGCACGTGACACCTCGTTGAGGTATTTTTTCTGACTTTTAGAATTAAATTCTTTTAAGCTGTAAGGCTTTCAAAGCCTGTCACGTGCTGGCACGTGACCCTTGATCACGTGTGAGCACGTGACCCTCAATTGAGTTATTTTTCAGCAGTTTGTTTTCGCTTCTGTTTGATGAAGTTTTAACCATCACGTGTCATCACGTGACCATTGGTCACGTGTGAACACGTGATACCTCATTGAGGTAATTCCTGATTTTTTAATCAGGAAACAACACCAATGGCTTGTGAGACCAGCCATCGCCCCTCGTTGGGATCTCGATCAGTATACACTAGTCTACTCTTAGAGTATCGATGCACAGTCTCGAAACTCCCACGTATATGATCGCCATCATACTGCGGGTAGTCAAGCATGAATCCTATGGGCTCTATCAACATGTAATAGTGATCTGTAATGTCACCTAAAGCATTTACATGATGATAAAGACAAACCAAATAGCATACTATCATCTCGAGTAAGACTATTCTACCGATATAAGTCCTCTCTCAATTATTGCAATCACATGCCTGCGATCCAATAATTGACTTGAGGGCATTATAGCCAACACACTCTTCAGTCCCGGATCAATGAAAATATAACTCTTAAGTGTATCAACATTACATTATTCGACTCCTTATATGAAAATCAGGCCAAACCTAGAAATAACGTGACGTTAACACGTCGCATAGATTACCCCATAATCATCGCACAACTTATCTCTTGGTGCGTAGATACCTTGTAACTACCGCTCAATATAAACTGCGAGTGCTCGACAATTAAACATATGACCACTAATCACATCGCTCTTCATCACGTCCAATGCATCGAGCGATCCTAAATGCGTCAATTCTCTGAAAATCGCTGCATCTCGATGGTGTTGCATCATGTGACCCCGCTATATTGCGGCCATCTCGATGGTACTGCGTCATGTAGCCCTGCTATATCGCTGTCACTTTGTCAGTAACATCTAAGTCTTTCAGCTTATTCATGTAATATTAAACTAATATTTCAATTTTATTATGTTATCACCATCTATCATCTCATCTCTGATAAGACTGACAATATCTTGACTTTATTATGGATGCGTTAAGACTATGGAATATAATGGAGCACCGTTCTTTTCCAAAGAACGCTTCGTCTTCAACTCATCTTAACAAAAATAATAAATTTTACATTCTGAAGAAAGAGAAGAAGGCCCACGTCCCCAACCACATTCTTTAAAATTATAAAATTTAAAAATCTGTTAAAATAATTGAATAACGGAATACAGATTTTCTAGAAATAGAGTAGAATTTTCTAGAAATGAAGTAGATTGGGAAGTTGAATCTAGACAGCCGTATCCTCTCGAAATCTCCCACTTGAAATTTGTCAGATTAATACAGTATGCATTTTTGCATATATAATATGCCATGCACAACACAAAATGCAACAATCAATCTAACAAATTTCATTTTCATTTACACTACCCTATCTAATCTTGTCAGTTTTATTAAGTTTTTCGTTTTATTCGTGAAATTAATATGCACCGCAGATGCTCCCACTAGAACAACCACCAATCAAATCTACAAAATTTTATGTGAATAAAAATTTGAAACATTTGGAGAGCAAACAAAATTTTCGGAAAAAATGTAACTCTCTGAGTTAATAGCAAAACCCTTAACTAACCCAAAATATGAGTGGAAAACTCTCAAAATATAAGAAAACTCATAAAATAATTTTCTTAATTTTCTATAATTTTTCTGAAATTTTCTGGATTTTTTGGGATTATTCTGGAATTTCTGGAAATTTTTTTTTAAATTAAAAACAATACTCGGCTCTGCTAGGGAGCCGAACCCTGGGCTCGAGCCACCGAGCCCCACTCAGCTTGGCTCCGAGCCCGGCTTGGGCCAGCGGCTCAGCCCGAGCTTGGGCTGGGGCTAGCCTTCCGAACTTTTTTGAAAAATGGTTTTATTTTTAAATCCGGAAACATAAATTAATAAATTTTTCAGAAATTAATTTTTGTTAAAAATAATATTTAGCCCACTAGCACAGTAAAAAAAAACTTTGATTCCCAACCAAAATCCCAATAAAAATATTTTTTGGTTCCTAACCAAAACTCTAACCATAATTAAAAAAATATATTTGGTTTCCAAACAAAATTATTTGTTTCCTCACCTAAACCCGAAAAAATATTTGGTTACAAACCAAAATCCAAAAAATATTTTTGATCCGACCAAAAAATCAAAAAAATATTTGGTCCAACCAAAAATCCCAAAAAAATATCCCGTAAGTTTTTTTATCCGAAAAATATAGGGTTAGGGTTTTAGGAAAAAATTGCGACCTAGCCGTCATTAACGCTCATCGAAAGGGAGAAAAAAAATTAAAATTTTCTTTTTACACAAAAGATCCAATCTTTACAAAATTTACCTCACTTTGTTTCATAGGTAATTTCATATCGACGAACTTAAAAAAACTACATCAAAGCACATCAAAGCGTCAAAAATAAAATAAATCTAATTTATGGTTACACATAATGATGCAAAATAGAAAGATGCAAAATAGAAAGATTTTAAAAGATCCACCAAACGATAACTCTAATATCATAAATCTGTCATTAAAAAAATTTTAAAAAAATTTGATCTAGTTCTAGATTAAAAAAAACACAACTTTTGAGTTGCAAATATTTTTAAAAACATAGATTGATAATTCTACGAACGTGGGATGCATGGCTCTGATAACAATGTACAATTTAAGTGACGTAGATACATAACAAGCAATCATGCATAGAGAAAATACATGCATCTGCTCTAAAGGTTTACGATATACCTGATCAGATTGGTTTGATCGATTTTCGTCCACGTCACGTAGAAAATCTGATCTTTATCATCTCCAAGCAACGGTCGGAAGGAAATCACATTTTGATAGAAAGTATCCCCTATTTGATCACTCCGCAAGTCAACACGAAGTAGAAGAGTATGAAAAAGGAGACGACGGCTCTCCAGTTTTTCGCTCTAGAAAAACTCTCTATATATTATCTCATATATTCCATATATCTCATGTATCCTATCAAACCCTAGCCCTTCTATATATGAATATATAGGGCATCCATTCAAGTGGACATGTATTGGGCCGGATCGGGCAAAGGACTAACACAAAATTAAAAAAACAATCTTAGAAAAAAAAGAAAAAGAAAAAGGCGTCTCAATATTGAACATTATATATTCATAAATGTACATAAATATTTTTCATCTCAAGTGTGTGTGTATTAATTTGTAATATATGTTAGTATTTGGATTGGATTGGATTGGGATGAAGTGGACATCACAGACGTGGTTGCATGGCTGCCCAATAATCTTTGCCTGTTCATTTATTGTAGCCACATGCAGTACACACACATACGTGGGGGAGTGTTAGCCCCACAATACAACTGAAACTATTATTGTTGATTCTCTGGTTCAATTACACAAGCAAACATTCTTAATTTATCCATTGTGCTTCATAGAATTGCAACAGCCTAACAACTATATAATTAAGCCCAAAAAACCAATCAAACAAACAGAAATCAGTAACCATGAATAACATTTGTTAGAAACATGAACAAGCAATTCACATCTGCTCTGCAAAACTGATGCTTGAAAAGGTTTCCAGCAGCCAGGATTTTGTTGCAGCTGGTCTGTAAAAACACCGTGTTAGGTTTCGATTAAGAATAAAAATCTTGAGAAAAAGAATTTTAAATGATGCTCTGCTTTCTGAGAAATTATTCGGTATGCCGAGTGTAATATATCCACGGCATGAGAGAGCTGGATAATTTAGAGCATCTTTCGAACAGCTTGGTAGGGTCGGTGCTCATATTTTTCTCTCTTTTTCATGATTGAACACATATGACCGGGTACCTTAGAATTTTTCCTACTTCCTCCTCCCAACAAAGAGTTTCACCACACCGTTAGATCCCCCAGCAACAAGGGCACACTCATCCTCACTCACCTCTCTCCAACACACTGCACTCACAAACAACTCCTCCTCATGATTCTCAAACTCCTTCACCCAAATTGGCTCCCCCCATCTCAAGTCATACACAAACACCTCATTGCTCTCAGACCCACACCCTATCAACCCCCCACTCTCATTCACATCCATCCCCACAAAGCTCCTCACATTCCTGTGCCCTCTATAAATCCTAACCACGTCGTCTCCACCACCGCTGTTGTTTCTCAAGTCCCACATTCTGTGGCATCCGTCGACGCTCGATGTGACCATCATCGAACCTCCCTTTACGAATTTCACGTACGTGACCGTCTTCGAATGGCCCGAGAAGACATTGACCGGGCCGGAGGATAAGCGACGCATGTCGTAGATGGAAGCGCGCCTGTCTGCGCACCCTAGGCCGATGCAGAACCCGTCCGTTTTCTCGAACTCCGAGCTGCAGACGGGCGCATTGTGAGACATTACCCCCACCGAGTCCCCGCAGCGCGTGTCCCACACATGCGCTGTACCTGTTAAGAGTTATGTCAGTTTTTAGCATTATCACTGAACTTTATAGCACAAGCCTCACGGTAAACTGGCTCTTGACATGAGTGTGTATCAAAACATCTCGTGTTAGGCATCATCAATTTAAATAGTTAAGATATATCTCCAACAAGCATATTTATACAACCCTAGTCAAGGCCAAGAATGCCGACATGAGGGAATGTTAATAGTTATGTTAGTCTTATACTTTTAGTTATCCAGCAATACAATAGCTTAAGCTTTTGATTTACTGGTTGTTGATATGGTGTCTAAACATCAGGTTGCTACAAGTTTATGCTTCAAACCGTGTTCTTCTCAATTAAAAACTTTTATTTTTTTGAATCTCACAATTTATTTTGCCTATAGATGGTCTATGTGCGTCCTAGGCCAAAGTCCCGTGTGAAGGGGAGTGTTAAGAGTTATGTTAGCATTATGCATGTGTCTCACAGCCCAATAATTAATTTAAGCATTTAACGTTAAACCGGTTCTTGCAATACCGTCGTCTGATGCAGACGTGGCAAGGTCTCCGTATCTCGAATAGTCGACGCTCCACACCCTCCGGCCGCCGTGCTCGTCGCGTTCCGAGACCGCGGTCTTCTTCTCGAGGTCGTACTCCGTCACCACTCCGTCGTAGTCGCCGGAGCCTATCATTTTGGAGTTGGAGTTGGGTTTGAAGCTTAAACTGCTGAGTTTCGCCGGGGCGCAAATGTAAAACTCCAAGGAAGGGGAGGGGGACAAAGTGTAGATACGGATTTTCCGTGAGATGCCACCGGTGGCGAGGACGCGGTTGGACGGATCCAGCTCGATGGCCCCGATGACGTCGGAGACTTGGAGGGTTTGTGGAGAGATTGTCATCGAGAGATCAAAGTCCCAATCGCAGCGAGCCGCTTCTTCTTCTTCTTCTTCTTCTTCTTCCTCTTCCTTCTCCTCTTCTAGTTCTTGTTGTGTTGAAGATGTGGAGATGTTGTTGTTCATTGCCCATTCATGGACAAAAGAGGGAGGTGTTTTTGGTTTTTTTTTTTTGGTTTTTTGCAAAGAATATGTGGAGCTATTATAATTATTTAAGGAGTTGGGGGCCAATCAGAAGGGGAGATATTGTGATGATTAGAGGGTGGAGACGTGGAATGTGTGCCTTTGTTTCATTGTTCTTGTGTCGAGTTTGTGTGTGGTCTTTTTGTGGGGAATTAATAGAGGATGGCAACTTGGCAACGGTGGTGGCTGTTATGGGTCGTAATTCCTAATTAAATATTTATTTTGGGTCTACCGCATTATTTCCTTTTTCCAATTTTGAAGCTATTGAGAAAAAAAATTATATATATACACACAGAGAGAGATAATAATGGAGAAAAGATGTCATAAGAGAGAATTTACTCCTATGACGTCGAAAAAATACACTCTCCCTCATTTTTTCCGACGATCGGCACCCACCATCTTCATCGTTATCATCTAAGACGTGGGTACACCAAATTTCATGTGATTCTACAACCTTTTCACCGTTGATTTAGTGGGTTCAAAATTAACGGTTTACCGAAAATAGAACTTTTTACATTGCTAAATCAACGGTGAAAAGGCTGTACAATCATATGAAATTTGGTGTACCCACGTCTTAGATGATAACGATGAAGATGGTGGGTGCCGATCGTCTGAAAAAATGGAATAGGGTGTATTTTTTCGACACCATAGGAGAAAATTCCCTTCTATGGTCTCTTTCCTCAATTTTATATATATATATATATATATATATATATATATATATATATTCCTTTTTTCCAGTTTTGAAGTTATTGAGAAAAATTTATATATATATATATATAGATAGATAGATAGATAGATAGAGATAGAGTATGAATCCAATGAGACGGGTTCGCGTTTTTAAAAACACAAACCTGAATGAGCGCCGTTGGATCTTGTGTTTTTAATCAACGGTTAAAATTGATTCGACTTGTTAAATCGTTAATAAATAGAAGGTAAATATTCCACTGCCAAATATTGTGTAAATGATACTAAGGTATTCGATATTTCTCTTGATTTTTTTCTAAAATTTGGCAGTGGAATATTTACCTTCAATTTATTAACGATTTAATAAGTCGAATCAATTTTAACCGCTGATTAAAAACATATGATCCAACGGCCCCCGTTCAGGTTCGTGTTTTTAAAAATGTGAAACCGCTTCATAAGATCCGTGATATATATATATAGGGGATGATCTATTGCAAACCGGTCTGCATTTTTTAAAAACCGGAACTCTCGATTCACGACATATTTGAATGATCTGAGCCGTTCAAGTTGATCACCCTAACCTCAAATATATGTGTATGAAAAATCAAAGATTTTGAAGGTCTCTAACCCATGCATCGAACGTCTTTCAATATAGTAACATAAACTCTATCTAATGCATTAATTAGAGGTCTTCAAATCTTTTGATTTTTCATACATATAGACTTAAAGGCACGGTGATCAACCTGAACGGTCCAGATCGTTCAAATATATCGTGAATCGAGAGTTCCCGATTTTTAAAAAGACCCCCTCTCTCTATATATATAGAGAGAGAGATATTTTGAAGGCCACGTAACGAAAAACCCTCCTATACCTATTTTATTCATTACTATATATATATATATATATATATATATATATATATATATATATAATGGAGGAAAGGTGGCTGTTGACCGCCGAAAACAGAGACGAACCGGGATAGATCATCTTGCCTGAATTTGGGGGCAGATAATATTTGGATTTATCCGTCCACCTCTCCGAAAATACCAAGTTGATTTATGGTACCGTATATCGGAGGTTTGGACGGATGCAGCCGTTGTCGCAGACTTTATCAGATCCGTTTGCGGGGGGTTTGACTGTGAAGACGTTCTCCCCTGCAGTCGCAAGTCCATGCAGTTAATTACGTTATCGCATTGCGATAACCACTTTCCCCTGCTCCGGAAGTTCAGTTCATGTCGTATGTGTTTTTGTTTGTTTAGCTTGCTCGTGGATTGTATACGGAGACTAATTTATGTCATCGTCCGTAGGGCGTGAATTACTTCAAATCCGTATATTTTTATATTTGGGTTTGGGTTGATTTAAGGATCGTTAATTTAGTTTGAGATTAAGATCGACTTAAATGTATGTAAGCATTCGGGGCTCAATTTGTTTTTTGTTAAGGATACATTAGTCCAATTTGAGACTAAGATCCACTTAACGGAGTTTCAGGATCAATTTTTTTCATGACCCAACGGAAGAGCATTTGGGCTCTATTATTTTAGTTTAAGAACGATTCGGTCCATTATCGTCGTTTTGGATGCGAGTATCAGTTTAAAAATATTTCGGTCCATTATCGCCGGTTCGAAGGCGAATATTAGTTTAAGGACATTTCGATCCGTTGTCAGTTTAACGATGTAGTGGTCCAGTGTGTTCATCTTGCACGCACGTGTATTGTTACGCGGCGGAATGAACATGGGTGATATGGAATGCACCCAGTATGGGATGCGGTCTGATTTGAGGTGTGCACGTCGGTTTGGACGGTTTGGGAAGGCACTGAAGAATTGTTGGTTGTCGGGACCCGCCACCTCTCCGAACACGTTGAAGAATTACAACGACGTGTATCAAAGGTGCGGAGAGATGTACCCTTAAATCAAATCCCGTATTTGAGAAAAACGGGTTATGACGACCCTAGAAATTGTTGGTCGTATTTAAGGCTAAAATTATCTTAGAAGATATAAGATGACTATCATTTGGGATATCATCAATTGAAAGATCAATAGTCATATGTGAGGTTGATATTAGTTTGGGCATTCATGAGCATATGGACTCGGTTGATTTGAATCAAAAAGGTTCTTTCATCAGAGGGCCTAGCCAATTTTTGAGCTTGATCTGCTCAATGGTCTTTTTTATTGAAAAGTGCTAAGCACTTGTGGGCTCTATTTAATCAGTCCCCTTTTTATGCAAGCAGCTCTGAGCACTTATATAAGTTATGACGCCCACATATGATCATGTGAAGGTTTCAGTCATGGGGAATTACCAAATAAGCGTAAAACACATAGAGATATATTGCATATTATTACAGCAATGTTTCGTTATTGTATATATTTGATATTGGATAGATTATATGGTTCCGGTCATAAACCGGTATAAATACTGACGCTTATAGCATTGATAGAAATATCTGTTGCCCGCAACTCGTTTTGGTAATTATACCGAGGAAGGGAAAAGTTATCAGTTCTCTAAGCTGTTAATGGTTATTATTAATAAAATTTTGGAAAGAATGGTTATTTATTTTTTAATGCGATGGAAATTGCTAACATTGCTTTGCTAATTGAACTATAAGTAGTTTTAATGAGTGGACACGCATGCACCTTGGGAAAAGAAGGAAGTGTTTGTGAGAGTAATGATTAATAAAGATTAATAAAGAATGGTGATCACGTGAGGGCCTGTTTGGTTGCAGGATTATGGATTTGGATTTGGATTTGGATTTTGCATCGTGGAATCCTAGGATTTCATAATTTTGTCCTGATGATGATGTGGACAACTTAATCTTTCTTAGTTTGTTGCAGAAATTTTATCCTTTTTCTCAGAAATTTTTGGGGAAAAAGGTTTGATTTATGAAATCATTTATAATAGCATATTTAAAAGCTAAGAAACGATGATTTGTTTCTGGCAGCGATATACGATGGAAATGTTGGTTGTTTATTCTTCAACTAGCCACTTTGAAATAAATGTAAAGATTATTGGTATTTTTGCACGTGCGATGCTCGCGTGTATATTTTAAATTACATATAAAAGGACCATGTAATTTTTTTTATTCTGGACATTAAATGAAGATTTTTAAACATGTTTATAGTTTTTCTAAATTTAAAGTAAATGAATATTACGGTTAGTGGTAGTATTAGAATCAAGAAATTTATGGATTATATAAAATAACAAAGATGTAAGGGTGTGTAATAGTTTTACTATCGGTATGGCATGATCTATGTGGGCTACGTAAATCACTATTGGGTACAAGATGAGTCATATGTAATTTTAAATTTTTTTAAATAAAATTATAACCATATGTAACACCCTTAATTTTCAATTTTTTTTCACTAAGTTAATGATTTTATAATTTCACATTCATACTGAAACTTTTCTAAATATATTAGCTTTCATTCATCCTTTGTATTTTCTCTACGGTTAACAAAATTTGAATCGGTATCGATTTACATATTTGCCTTTTTTTCACCAAGAGTATAATTTAACCTGGAAGTAGTGGTGAGCAGCCATGTTTTCTACAGAAAATGTAAATATATAATAGTGTTTTTCATGCACAACTTTGTCATGTAATATTTAATACGTAAGATGGTTTTTTTTATTCATTTTCCTTTTCCAACAGAAAATGAGATGAACAAAGATTTTTCTATCGGGGAAAAAATGAAAGTGTGATGGGTATTGATTCCTTTTGTTTTATTATACGTCTAACTTCTAATAAATATTATTATAAATTATGTACCCAACAAACTAAATTATTACTGGTAAATTAATACTTATATAAGACGTCTCGTGCCTCTCTTAGTAAGCCTGTAAAGATGGAAAGATGACTGAATCATAACACAGCCATAAGAAAAGCGTACGAAAGATTGAAAAGCAAGGTTTTGAGAAAAAACGAAGACAAATCTTTCAATGCATCATTCACTATGTATTTAAATGTTTATATAGAATAGACACCGACTTGCTACATAAATCAAGCAATTGTGAAAACCATTACAGCATACCCCAGGTTCAAGATGATCAAAATGCCATAACCATAACATTTCAGATACAGGGTTTGAAATTTACCGCACAACACATGAGAAGTTTTTGTCTTTTTTACCAGATAACCTTTGCAACCTCTGAAGACATCACACATATCAAAATCACATAAGGAAATGAAACATAGGGATTTCTAAAATATCGATGGAAAAACCCAATCCTACGACTTCTACGTGTCCATCTTAATAAAATGCCATAAAACATAAAATTAGATAAGATTCATATGATTGAAACGCAGTCCGGTCATTGATCCAATCGATAGAAAATGACACATCATCTAGAACTGCTGATTTTCCATCCATCGAGAGGAAAAGTAAAGTTCATCTAAGCCACACGGTTTTGTTTCCAAGGGAAACATTCGCTATAGGTTGAGTAGTTTGATTTGCGAATTTCGAACAAAACACTTGGAATTTAAAAGAGCATTATAAACGTTCCATGCTAATATTATATGCACCTCTTACCATGAATGTATTTTAAAAATACACTCACATGAGAATCTGGAGAGAGGGAATTGAAATATGAGAAGCAAAAACAAGCAGGGAGCTGGTGGAGGAGGAACAAAGGAGAGGGGGGTGGCCACCTTAATTTTGTGCCTCATGAACAAGAACCTATCTTGGTGTGGTTCCTTTGTGAAAACGTGGGCAAACTTGTGCCTGCCAAAAATTCTTTCATCCTCATTGCCACTGATTTCCATCAGCCATTTGTTTCCCCCTCTTCTAATTAGCTGAGAACATAGGTAGTGTATGAATCTTGAATGTGAGGGCTGTTTTGCTTTCTTTCGCCTACCCACCTACCCACCTACGCACCTGTCCTCTAATTGTAGGGGCCCACGGGACTCCAAGTTTTGAATCAGTCAGCTAAAGATGCCATAAGCATTGATGAAGATGCATGCCCTTCTAAATGCCCAACTTTTTAGGTGCCAGCTGAGGATTGTTGGCTCATTTTTGGTTCCATGTACACCTTGGGGAAAATACCAGAAGTTTGGTGGTGACATGAAGACACTAGCATCACTTGTGCAAAACAAGAGAGGGATGCTGATTCACATAATTTATGAAAAGAAGCTGGCTCTTTCCGGGCATGTGGCATGTGGGTGTGGCTCTCTCAATTTCTTTTTTAATTTAATATTTAGCAGTGGGTGTGGCTCTCTCAATTTTTTTAAAATTTAATACTTAACAAGACCAGAAGGAAAAAACTTTATTCTAAGATGGTTGCCTCATTGATTGTTCCGATTTGAGAATTTTTTTTTGAATCAATAACCATAAAACTAAAAAATCTAGCCAGAAAGAAAAAAATATTTAAGAATATGATTATGGCCAACCAAAACTTTAACAATCATAGGAATTTAAATCTATGTTCATAAACAATTTTTTTCAAGAAATAAAAAATAACAAATTCTTTTTGTAAGCAGGATAAGTTTCCCAAAAACAAATCACACCACACGTTTCAGGGCAATCGAAATTTTGATTAAAACGAAGGCTAAATGCCCCCGCATTTCATTAAACGACGATTTAACGAAAACACATCAAAATTCTTCAAGAAACAAGTAAAAAAGAAAAGAAAACAGAGGACCCTTAAAAAACTAAATACAAGTCTTATCCTCCAAAAAGAAAACAGCAACCGCCAATCAAAATTTCGATGTTTTTGAAAAGCAAAGTTTTTATGCTTTTGGAAAAATATTTATATAATCACGACTTATTTCTCAAATCTACTATAATACAATAAGAGAATAAATGGAGAAAAGAGGCAATAGGAGGGAATTTCCTTCTATGGCGTCGAAAAAATACACCCTCCATCGTATTTTCCGACGACCGGACAAGATGTGGGTACACCAAATTTCATGTGATTCCACGACCTTTTCACCGTTGATTTAGCAATGTAAAAAGCTATATTGTTGGTAAACCGTTAATTTTGAACCCACCAATTCAACGATGAAAAGGTTGTAGAATCAAATGAAATTTGGTATATCCATATCTTAGATGATAACGATGAAGATGATGGATGCCGATCGTCGGGAAAAATGATAGAGGTTGTATTTGTGCGATGCCATAGGAGTAAATTCGCGCCTATGGCATCTTTCCTCCATAATCCAGCAAAAAACTAAAATACCACAGATATACTTTGATTATATAACAAGTTTCCGTATATTATACATTCCATCAATTTAATTACGTACATCGTCCGTGCCACTAAGCTGTTTAGTTTTAAATCTCAACATCCATTAGAAATACATTAGAAATATTTCAAGCTCATTAGAAATACATTAGAAATATTTCAAGCTCATTAGAAATATCTCTAGATCCATCGCTCGATCCATTAGAAATACATTGAACGTGGGCTTAAAGCCCAAATATTTCAAGCGCAGCTCTCGACTTAAAATCCCTGGATGTTGGCGGCACATCACATAGGTCGCGCCCCAAACTAAAACCCTAATCCCTAGACTCAGAAATCCCCAGGCCTCTCCCTCTTCTTCCTTCCTTTTAAATGGAGCCAAAACCCTACCCCCATCTCAAAAACCCTAGCCATGGCTTCCCTCGCTTCTAGCAGAGATCAACGAGAAGAAGCAGCGGCGGCGGCGGCTCCGTGCTTTATCGATCGCTCTTTGTACAGCTTGGATCCTGTCAAAGAGCGGCTGGTCGATTTCGATCACACCACTGCCGCCGCCACCATCAACAACCCAATGGCTGATAATGGCGAATTAGGGCATCAAGATCCGATCTCGGAGCCACCCATCGACGAGAAGATGGGGCAAGTCGGCTTGTTGGATCCTAAATCGGATCCAATCGATGACGATCGCGGCAAGAAAGCAGAAGGTGATGAAGCGATCGCTGTTTCTAATGCTGGTGTTGTGAAGAAAGAAGAAGATGAGAATGGAAGCAGCGAGGAGGAGTCGGAGGAGGAGGACAGCGAGACTTCTTTGTCGAGCGAGAGTGAACATTGTTATACAAGTTGTGGTGAAGAAGAGGAATCTTCGAGTAGCAGTGAAGAGGAAGAGGAGGAGGAGGAGGATGAAGTCGAAGAGGGAGAGATTAATGGTGATAATATGGAGGAAGATACAGCTTTCATTAGCGACGGAGAAGAGGAGACCGTGAAAGGACCCATCAAATCAAAACATGAGATCGAGGTAATAATAAAATAAGACATTACAAGTGCTTCTAGATTTATTTAATTGATAAATATTTTTATTATATAATATTCATGAGGTTTGTTTGAATGCATGCTATGATAGGGAGGCACATACCAAATTTCTTAATGTTGAAAAAAAGTTACACACACATTGTTATTGAATGATTTATGCATGTTTATGGTTTGTTTTGATGAAAAGAGGGGATTTGATTTTGGGGGCTCCGGTGAAGAGGATGCTTTTGTAGATCCACAGAGGAGATGATCTTCTTGTAATTCATAGGCCTCTTCCTCTGCCCACGCTTCCAAAATTGCCTTAGATTTTCTCAATGAAAACGATCTCCACGATCTTCGCGCTTGACGCAGTTGCGGACGAGAAATCCAAACGAATGCGGTGTTTTGTTTCTCTCTAACAACCGTGCCGGTTTAAAGTATTGGGCAATAAGGCCACATTCACTTACATCTCCCATTTGGCCGAAATGACCAAATACTTTTGGAGCACACTACCATTATTCATGAGTTGTGTCTCAAGATATAATTATACATACTCCCATTATACGTCAGACATGCGCAATTTTCACTTTTTGCAAAAACCAAGTACAACCATTATCCATGATTGTCTACTTTCATTATTCAAAAAACTCTTTTGATTTAGACATTCCTAAGTTCAAACCAGCATGTTTGATGAACATTTATGCTGGAATGTTCTTGTCAAGGGATCAACAATCATGTCACTAGTAGGAATATAATTCATCTTGATTTCTTCCTTCTTCACAATATCACGAATATAATGATACTGCATTTCAATGTGTCTTTCTTTTGAACTATTTGCACCACTGTGAATCAAGCTTATGGCTGTTTGATTATCACAATAAATCTCAATTGGCCCATCCATCAAATTGAGATCCAAGTCCTCAGAACCGTCTAATCCAAACCGCATGAGTACCTGCCATACAACAGGCTATGTACTCGGCTTCTTGTATGTATCTTGCTACACAACCCTGTTTCTTGCTACCCCAAGAAACAGTTGCACCTCCAAAAATGAATAAATGTCCCAAAGTGGACTTCTTATAATCTTTGTTTCCTCCAAAGTCACTATTGGAGCAACCAAGAATCTTAAGCAAGTTTGCTTGATAAGCAATACCCTTCAGATACTTAAAAATCCTCTTAACTGCTTTCCAATGTGCTGGACCAGGATTACTTTGGTATCTACTAACTATACTCACCGGGTACGCCAAGTCTGGTCTAATACACAGCATCGAATACACCAATCTTGTAACGACTGTGTTTTTCCTATTTTGAATAAAAGCGGGTTGGTATAATTTTCCGTGCGTAAAATATTTTCTACAATTTTATAATGCCTTAACATAACTTATTTATTTTTATTATTAATTAAAATAAATTTTTCGTATTTAAAATAAATTTCTGAAGTTAAAATTGATTTTAAATAAATATAGCAACTAACTGATATTTTAGAATATGAGAAAAAAAATTAGTTTTATCCAAAAATTATTTTTTCAAAACGAAGATCACAAAAAAAAATATTTTCTGGAATTTTCCTGTATTTTAAACTATTTTTAATAAAATTTTGAAAACAATATTCTATTTTGAAAAACTGTTTAAGATTTAAAATAATATATATGCATATGCTTATGTATATGTATGGGGAGGAACATGCCCCGATGGATCTTAGATCCAACCTCCATGAAGCGACGGCGGCGATGTGCAAGGGCTACGCTCCTGCTGTCGTGCGGGGCCGAATCCAACGGCTAGGAATAACTGGCTGCGGCGACTTTTTTTGGGCGTGGATTTTCTGTTGGTTTGGGCACGGATTTCGATAATTTTCTGGTACAATTTTAACAGGGTGTTGGGATTATATTGCTGCAAACTAAAGCATGTATAATCAACCCCCTTTAACCTTTTCTTCCTTATTTCCACTCCGAAAATTCCACGAAAAATACTCGCTTCCTCTCGACGGCGCCGACGCTGTGGAGATCCCTGTTCCTTCAAGAAAAATCCGAGCTTGGAGATATTCAAGTTTCCGTATTTCAATGTGTCTTTCTTTTGAACTATTTGCACCACTGTGAATCAAGCTTATGGCTGCTTGATTATAACAGTAAATCTCAATTGGTCCATCCATCAAATTGAGATCCAAGTCCTCAGAACCGTCTAATCCAGACCGTATGAGTACCTGTTATACAATAGGTTAAGTACTCGGCTTTTTTTGTGTATCTTGCTACACATCCATGTTTCTTGCTACCCTAAGAAACAACTGCACCTCCAAAGATGAATAAATGTCCCGAAGTGGACTTCTCATCTTTGTCTCCTCCAAAGTCGGTATCGGAGCAACCAAGAACCTCAAGTGAGTTTGCTTGATAAACACTACCCTTCAGATACTTAAAAAGCTTCTTAACATCTTTCCAATGTGCTGGACTAGAATTACTTTGGTATCTACTAATTAGACTCACCGGGTACGTAAGTCTGGTCTAATACACAACATTGCATACATCAAGCTTGCAACGATCGTGTTTTTCCTATCTTGAATAAAAGCGCGCTGGTATAATTTTCCGTGCGTGAAATATTTTCAACAATTTCATAAGGCCTTAACATAAATTATATATTTTTATTATTAATTAAAATAAAATTTTCGTATTTAAAATAAAATTTTAAAGTTAAAATAGATTTTAAATAAATATAGCAACTAACAAATATTTTAGAATATGAGAAAACAAATTAGTTTTATCCAAAAATTATTTTTTTTAAAACGAAGATCACAAAAAATATATTTTTTTGGAATTTTCTCGTATTTTAAACAATTTTTAACAAAATTTCGAAAACAATATTCAGTTTAGAAAAATTGTTTAAAGAATATATATATACGGGGAGGAACCTGAGCCGTTGGATCTTGATCCAAATTTCGTGCAGCTGCGGAGACCATCTGCAGGGGCCAACGTGCCTGCTGTCGCATGTGGCCACGTGGTCTCGTGACGGTGTCACCTGAGCCGTTGGATTTGAATCCAACGTCCAGGAATAGCTGGCTGCGACGAATTTTTTTGGGGGTGGATTTTTTGTTGGTTTGGGCACGGATTATGCTTTTCTGGTGCGATTTTAACTGGATGTTGGGATTATATTGTTGCAAACTAAAGCATGTATAATCAACCCTTCCTTTAACCTTTTCTTCCTCATTTTAACTCCGAAAATTCCATGAAAAATATCAGCTTCCTCTCGACGACGCCGACGCTGTCGAGATCCCCGTTCCTTCAAGCAAAATCTGAGCTTGGAGAGATATTCAAGTTTCTGTGCGAGACGATGCTTCTATCATCTAATCAACATCCCAAATCAAAGGTAGGATCCGCCTCTCACCGCTTCATCTGTCACCTTTCTATTAAAGTTCTTAGATCCGAGTAATAAACTTGCAATATGTCTTAATACGATATTAACAATATTCATTCATGCTTATATTGCAGTATCATCATAATTGTAGAATCGTAGTCTTGATGTTGATAAACCACAGGGTAACGAGCTACCCCACATACGTGCGCACACCCCTATCCATGATCATAAAAAAATCATGTTGCTTATTGGATGCTAAGATATCATATCATACTTACCCCATAATACCCAGAGTCACAAAAGATACCGCTTCCACAAAAATACCCTCGCCTTATTTAAAAGGTTTTCTTGAAATAAAATGCCCTTATAATATAAATGAAGTATTAAATAAAATACTTTAGGTTCCTAAAAATAATATTTTTATTTAATATTATAAACTAATTATTTTATTTTCAATAAAATCCCTCGATCCTTTGGAAAGTTGTATTTTAAAAATTTATTTATACCCTAAAATTTCCAAACAACCTATTTTTGCGTAAATACCCTAAGGTTACCAAATATAGTATTTTCCAAATAAATACCATATTTTCTAAAGTTATTTAATTAGTTACTAGTTAGTCTAAGAAGGATCAAACTGTATCAAACTAAATGAAATATCTGATAAGACAATCGTCTTTGAATAGGTTGCAAATGCTGCCGTCCATATGCAGTGGTTGCCAACTCAGATGATCTTTTCTAAAATAAATATTTATATTAAAATACCATGTCTTTTCATATAACAATAATTACATTAAAATACCATAATCCTTTATAAAAATATATTTTCATAAAAATACCATAAATCCTTTATGATAAGATATTTTCAGGTAACACCATAAATCTTTATAAAAGGATATTTTCAAATAAATACCATAACTTTTATAAAAGAGTGATTTTCATTAAAATACCATAATCTTTTTATAAACTAAGATTTTAATAAAATACCATGATCTACCTTACAATTATAATTACAACAAATGAACCTGAGTGGTTATGGAAGTTCATATCCTTTGAGATATGCTCCATCGAATCCAACTTATGTTACATCACATGACATATCGTACGATTAGAGTTAGATGCGAACCTATGTATGAAATACTTTTTGTAGATCCCTACAGTAAGGGTGATCGATCCTATATACGAACGACTATTACAAATGAAGATACCTATATTAAGGGTGACAAGTCCAATTTACGGACGACTTCTATATCAGAAGTTCCCGATATCACGGGTGACCATTAGTGAGAAGATCCCGATATTCCGGATGACCAGTTCAATGTACGGGAGACTATTATATATGAAGATCCCGATATTTCGGGTGACTAATCCAATATATGGATGACATACAAATGTTGAAATTCCATGTCCAGATGATATATGCACCAATTCTAATCCGTAAAATCTTTATACTGAACAACGGGGATGGATAGTTTGATTAAGGATATATGCGAAACTCGGATTCCCTTATTATTTGATCATGATCCGGGGATGCGAAAAAGTACCATTCACTTCCCTTCATTGTTCCGTGGCTCACAACCGAATAATCGCGAGTATCCGTACCCTTGACTAACGAACTAAAACGAACATATTACCTAGTAGATACCTTATACAGTTTACCACTACACATATGACATCATGCATTACACGTGTCTTTTTTACCATTACCTTATGAGGCAATCCTACCATCCTACCCGAGTATAACTCGCTGACGGACTTCCTTTCCCCTTTTCTCTATCCATGGAATGTTCGTTAGATGAGGGCAAGATTGATGAAGAGTCGAAGATGGAGTGGAACCCATTAATGATGATTTCACAGAGTTGATGTTCGAATATTAGGATGGCCTTTTCTTTTGTTACCCATCTGTTTAGGGCCTGCTTTCCTGTTTTCTTCGATGTAATCAGACAATTTAATTTGATCTTTTCAGTATCTTGGGATGTAATAAAATTTAGTTAATGGAAATAAATGTTTCTGCTTTTATTATTTGTTTTGGTACATTGCTTGCATGATATACACACGCTTAACGTAACTGTATTGAGTTAGCCTCAATACAGTTAAGTTGCGGACCATGCCACGTCACCTCTTCACTTTCCTTTGGGAAGCGGGGCATGACAGGTTTTAGTGGTGGCCCATGCAGGTCTTCAATGTGCTAAAATGAAAACATTAACCGACTTTATTATGTTTGTAAATCTCATCCGTTTTTATCGTTTCCATATATTCCCCATGATTCCTTATTATTTTCCGTTGCATTGATCTTTTCTTTCCTGGTCATGGCCAACCTAGGAGCCGTACCCCTTTCTGACGAGGACAACCTGTCAGACATTACTTTTGAAGTTACATTTGGGTATTTGGACGGTGAGGTCATAGGCCCCTAGGCGGTTATTTCCTACAACGACTTGAAGAATGAAGAAGTCGATGTTGTAGCTCCGGAGCCTATGGTGGCCAATCCTATAGAGGAGGATCCCGAAGAAGAGGATCCCATAAAGAAAGAGCCGGAAGAAGAGGCCCCTGCCGAAGAGGAAGCTTCCACTGAAGTATAAGATCCCGAAGAAGAGACCCCAATAGAAAAGGAGCTGAGAGTACGGTCCTCACATATGGTTCATTGGATAAGTACTCTATATTCGAGGGGAAGCCTATTGATGCGTGTGCCGCACTACGTCTCTATCGCCGTGATATGCCGGGCTGACCATTTTATTATACCTTTGCGAGGAAGGTCAACACCCGCCACGCCAGAGCTGCGCGGTTTCATCCGTATGCATGATGGGCGGTGAACGAGGCTATTAGGATTATAGTTTTTAGTTTGGCCAAATAAAGCTATGTATAGCAGTGGGATCACGTTTATCTTTAGTTTGAATTTTTGTTTGAAGTTATGAATAATAAAATCTTAGTTCAAGAAAAAGCTCACTTGTATCTCATGTCTGTTTTTACCCATGAATTGTTTTTTCTCTAGAATTAATCATCATTCTTTCGTTCAAGTTGCTATGTTGTCTCATTCTTAAACGTTGTAGTGACCCCACACCACCTTCTTATTCAGTTAGCAATGGCCGACCGCAACTTTAACCGAAACAGACAAGGAAACATGATCAACGAGGCCGCTGCTCAACAAGCAGCAATGATACAAGGTCTGCTAGAACAACAACAAACCGCTGCCCTTCATCAAGAACCGCGAGAGAGTAGGCATCAACATGCTTAGATTTTAGGGAAAACATTGGCCCCAACTCCCTAAGGGTCAGCGGGGATGAAGCAATTTTGATCACTGCACCCTAAAACTTTTTCTGGGAAAGAGACTCCATTAGAAGCACAAGAATGATTTCGAGGAATTGTCAATGATCTCAGCGCTGCTTAGGTACCTAAAGATGCGTGGGTCAACATAGCTAAGTTACAATTTATGGACAATGCTCGAATCTGGTGAGATGTCGAGAAAAGTAAACTTAAGGAGCCTATCATATGGAAACCTTCAAGGAGCGCTTTGACACCCAGTACTTCCCAGCGGTGGCACACTTGGAGATGGAGCGCAAGTTTGTTCAGCTCCAGTAAGGATTATTCAAAAACTTATGTTTCTTTACCAAGTTATTAGAAGATGGACTCAAAAACTTCTGTTTCTTTACCAAATTATTAGAAGATGGACCTCGAAAGCCGAACAATCATTGCTGGAGTTGAACAAACTTGCGCTCCATCTCCAAGTGCGCCACTGCCGGGAAATTCTGGGTGTCAAAGCACTCCTTGAAGGTTTCCTAGCAGATAGGCTCCTTAAATATACTTTTCTCGGCATTCTACCAGATTCGGGCATTGTCCGTGAGTTGTAGCTTAGCTATGTTGATCCATACATCTTTAGGGACCTGAGCAGCGCCGAGATCATTGACAGTTCACCGAATCTATTCTTCAGCTTCCAATAGAGTCCTTTTTCCAGAAAAAGTTTTGGGGTGCCGTGATCGGAATTGCTTCACCCCGCCGATCCTTGGAAAGTTGGGGCCAATGCTTTCCCCAAAATCTCAGCCTGTTGCTGCCTACTCTCACAGTTCTTGGTGAAGGGCAACGGTCTGTTGCCGCAGTTGTTCTAATAGACCCTGCATCATTGTTGAGTAGCGACCTCGTTGATCGTGTTTCCTCGTACGTTTCGGTTAAGCTTGTGGCCAACCATCGTTAACTGAATAAGGTCGGGTTAGGTCACTACAAAGTTTAAGAATGAGACAAGATAGCAACTTGCATGAAAGAATGATAATTAATGTAAGAGGAGAAGACAATTTATGCGTAAAAAGGAATAGACAAGAGATACAAGACAGATTTTGCTTGAACTAAGATTTTATTATTCATAACTTCAAACAGAAATACAAATTAATGATAAACGTGACCCTACTGCTATACATAGCTTTGTTTGGCCTAAATAAAAAAAACTAATCCTAATAGCCTCGATCACTGCCCATCATGCATACGGATGAAACCGCGCAGCTCTGGCGCGTTGGGTGTTGACCTTCCTCGCAAAACTATAATAAAATGGCGAGCCCGGTATATCATGACGATAAAGACGTGGAGGAGTGCGACGCACGCATCGATAAGCTTCCCTTCGAATATAATGTACTTCTCCAATGAACCGTATATGAGATTCGTACTTTTTCGGCTCCTCTTCTGTTGGGGTCTCTTCTTCGGGCTCTTATATTTTAGTGGGAGCTTCCTTTTCAGCAGGGGCTTCTTCTTCCGGCTCCTCCTCTATGGGATCCTCTTTTTCGGAATCCTTCTCTATAGGATTGTCTACTATTGGCTTCGAAGCTGCAGCATCGACTTCATTTTTCGAGTCGGTGGAAATAATCGCCCGGGGGCCTACGACCTCATCATCCGAATAGCCAAGTGTAGTTTCAAAAGTAATGTCTGACAGGTTGTCCTCGTTAGGAAGGTGTACGACCCCTAGGTTGGCCATGACCTGGAGAGGTCATGGTCAGAATACAGAATGCAAAAGAAAATAATAAGTAATCGTGGGGAATATATTGAAAGAATAAAAGTGGATAAAGATTCACAAACATAATAAAGCCAATTAATGTTTTCATTTTAGCACATTGAAGACCTACATAGGCCACCACTAAAACATATCACGTCCCGCTTCCTAAATGAAAGTGAAGAGATGACGTGGCATGGTCTGCAACCTTAACTGTATTGAGGGTGGTCTGACTCAATATATATATATATATATATATATATATATATATCATGCAGACAATGTACCAAAACAAATAATAAAAGCAGAAGTATTTATTTCTATTAACTAAATTTTATTACATCCCAAGGTACTGAAAAGTTCAAATTAAATTATCTGATTACATCGAAGAAAACAGGAAAGCAAGCACTAAACAGATGGACAACAAAATAAAAAGCTATCCTAACAGTTGGGCATCAACTCCGCGAAATCATCATTAGTGGGTTGTACTCTATTATCTTCGAACTCTTCATCAACCTCGTTCATATCTAACGGACATTCCGGGTATAAAGAAAAAAAGGGAAGGAAGTCTATCGGCGAGTTACACTCGGGTAATATTTGTTAGGAATATGTATGCCATGAGGCCCCATTATTGTATATTATAGTGGATGCTTGAACATATATATAGAGGACTTTCTTGCTCAACATGATAGTATGCTATTTGGTTGCTTTTTATCTTAACATGTGCATTTGTTTTAGTTTATTATCTTATTGATACATGTTGATAAAGCTCTTATGATGTTGGCTTGACTATCAGGACTATGATGTAGATCATACTAGTGAGGCTTGAGTAGTCCATAAGCACATCCTTAACAGTTCATGGTCGAGAGAGTATCGAGACATGGCATCGATATTCCAGAGTAGACGAGTGTACGTTTCTTGATCCTGTATGGGGCGATGGTTGATTCCACAGCCATTGGTGTTACATCAAAAATTGTACACATGTGCTCATTGGAGAATGAGTACACCGAACAGGACTCGCCGAGAACTTCTAGATGGTACTATACCTATCGTCAGATAGCAGTTCTCTGGCGATACTTGTACATGTTAGTCTCTAGATCCGAGATCGTCATAGTTTCTTGTGTGGTTCCCACTGTGCTTTGATTTCCTCCCTACCACGGCTCAAATGAGTCCTGCAAATAGGTGTTTTTTGGGTACAATTCCGAGTAACATGGAGACAGTGAGCGATATGAGGGGTTTCGTCTCTTCCAGTATTGGAAGTTGATGTTGCGCTATGCTCGATTGGCTATAACAACAAGTCCCTGGTCAGGGCTGATGAGATTTACTGATAAGTATTATCAGTAGTTTCTCGAAAGGTTATATGCCACACATTGGCATGCCTTATCGAGTTATTGGGTCTGACGATTCTATCCCCAGACTCGATATACGACATATAAGATGAAGAGACTGTACGGTAAGTGTTGCATATAAGCTCTACGAGAGTTTGGACAAGTTTGCTTGTTGATCTTTTATTCGTTCAATATCTGGGTAGTCGTTACGTCCAGCTAGTACCGCTGACGACTTGTAGCTCTTTGATGTGATCGTTACCTACTGTTAGCGTATTGACGCGTCTTTAGAGTTCCACATATATGTTTCTTAGCTTAAGCGAAACGAAGTAGGGCACGTAGGGAGATATGTGCGGGAGCTTGATTAAATATGAGTATATGATACCGTATTCTAATCTAGCGTTTTTGATATTAGCCGGGTTATATACGATATAACTGGATTATTGAATCAAGTGTTGATTTAATGATTTGATTTATGTATATATATATTTGATATATGCCGGGTTATATATGATATAACCAGATTATTGAATCAAGTGTTGATTTAATAATTTGATTTATATATGATATATATATGTATATATATATATATATTACCTAATATTAAATATTAGCCGGTTATATATGATATAACCGGATTATTGAATCAAGTGTTGATTTAATAATTTGATATATATATATATATATTTGATATTAGCCGGGTTATATATGATGTAACCGGATTATTGAATCAAGTATTGATTTAATAATTTGATATGTATTTATATATTTGATATATATATATATATATGATATATATTCTTTTGTATCATTGTAGATGATACATACAACATGGATGTGTGGGAATCACATTAGAAGTAAAAATGAGAAGATAATGGTTTATATATATGAATAAAAGAAAAGAAGAATGAGTCATTTCTTTAGGTGCTTGGAGAAGCATTGAGAAGCCATGACTCATCTTCCATTCTTGTTTTATGTATATAGATTTAATCATTTTCTTCATCTCATCTTTGCTCGAGGTTCACTCATACTTCCAAATTCATCTTCTTCATTCCTTTCTAGATTTTTCTAGGTTGAAAAAAAGAAAAAGAAACAATGATTTTTTGTGAACAAAATTCCCACTTCATCAGCCTACACCACTCTAGCAAATTAGTATATGTTATCTTCACTAATACCTTAATTAGTGAAGTGTGAGTTTGTGTGTGAGTTGTCTCAAGGTGGATCATTTTCGATGACGAAGATTTCAAGCAAGCTCGTTTTATCTTTCAAGTGGAGTCAAAGAAGAGTTCTATGGCTACTACTCGGAGCATTTGAAGTGAAGGACTAGATTACAAAGGCTGTAGTTTCTCTTTACTTAGTTTAGAACTTGTTTTGCTTAACTTTGAACCCCAATTCTCTAATTCGATTCTTGTTCAGTATATTTAGCCCTTTAGATTTTTAAAATTGCACACTTGATACTCAAAGAACCCTAATAGAAGTGCTAAGATATACTTTCAGTATTGGCTAAAGTAATGGTAAAGAAGACAAGTGTGTGCAATGCATGATGTCATATGCGTGTAGTGGTAAACTGTATAGGGTATCTACTGGCAATATGTTTGTTTTAGTTTGTTAGTCAAGGGTACGGATACTCGCGAATATTCTGTTGTGAGCCACAAAACAACGAGGGAAGTGAATGATACTTTTTCACATCCCGGATCATGATCAAATAATAAGGGAATCCGAGTTTGGCATGTAACCTTGTCTAATCAAACTACCCATCCCCATTGTTCAGTGTAGAGGTTTTATCGATAAGCGTTGGTGCGTATATCATCTGGGCATGGAATTTCAACATTTGTGTCATCCATATATTGGATTGGTCACCCGAAATATCGGGATCTTCATATATAATAGTAGCCCGTATATCGAACTAGTCACCTGGAATTTCGGGATCTTCTCAATAATGGTCGCCCATGATATCGGGTTCTTTTGATATAGTCGTCGTCGCATATTAGACTGGTCATCCTTAATATATGGATCTTCATTTATAATAGTCGCATGTATATTCGGGTAATCACTCTTAGTGTAGGGATCTTCATTAAATATTCCATACTTAGGTTTGTGCATCTAACCCTAACCGTATCATATGTCATGTGATGTATCATAAGTTGGATTCGATAAAAGATATGGACTTCCACAACCACTCAGGTTCATTTGTTGCAATTATAATTGTAAGGTAGATCATGCTATTTTATTAAAACCTTAATTTATAAAAAGATTATGGTATTTTAATGAAAATCTCTTTTATAAAGGTTACAGTATTTATTTGAAAATTTCTTTTTATAAAGATTTATAGTATTTCCCAAAAATATCTTATCATAAAGGATTTATGGTATTTTTATGAAAATATTTTTTTATAAAAGATTATGGTATTTTAATGTAATCATTGTTATATGAAAAGCCATGGTATTTTAATGTAAATATTGATTTTAGAAAAGATCCTCCGAGTTGGCAGCATTTGGGCAGCAAAATTTGTATCCTTTTCAAGGGCGATTGCCTTATCGGATATTTCATTTAATTTGATACAATTTGATCCTTCCTAGACTCACTAGTAACTAATTAAATAACTTTAGAAAATGTGGTATTTATTTGAAAATACTATATTTGGGAACATGGGTATTTTATGAAAAAATAGGAGGTTTGGAAATTTTAGGGTATATATATTCAAAAATACGACTTTCCAAAAGGTCGATGGATTTTATTAAAAATAAAATAATTAGTTTATAATATTAAACAAAAATATTATTTTTAGGAACCTAAGGTATTTTATATATTACTTAATTTATATTATAAGGGCATTTTATTTTAAGGAAACCTTTTAAATAAGACGAGGTTATTTTTGTAGAAGCAATATCTTTTGTGACCCAAGGTATTATAGGATAAATATGATATGATATGATATCTTACCATCCAATAAGCATCAACGTGATTTTTTATGATTATGTATTGGTGTGTGCATGTGGGGTGGATCATTACCTGTGGTTTATCATCAAGACTATGATGATACCGCAATATAAGCATGCATGAATATTTTTAACATCGTATTAATGCATGTTGCAAGTTTATTACTCAGAACTAAGAACCTTAATAGAAAGAAGGTGACAAATGAAGGGGTGAGAGGCGGATCCGAGCTTGATTTAGGATGTTGATTAGATGATCGAAGCGTCGTCTCGTATGGAAACTTGAATATCTCCGAGCTTAGATTTTTCTTGAAGGAATGGGGATCTCCACTGCGTCGGCGTCGGCGAGAGGAAGGAGCAGGTATTTTTCTTGAAATTTTCGGAGTTAAAATGAGGGAGAAAAGGTTAATCGAAGGGTTGATTATATAGGCTTTAGTTTGCAACAAATATAATTCCAACATTCGATTAAAATCGCACCAAAAAATCATCGAAATCCGCGTCCAAACCAACAGAAAATCCACGCTAAAAAAAGCACGCCTCCGCCAACTATTCCTGGTCGTTGGATTCAAATCTAACGGCTCAAGTGCCACCGTCACGCGACCAAGTGGTGGTGGGCCTCCGCACTCGCCTGCGACATCAGGCGCGTGGCCACTTTCGCTGGGCCGTTGGATCTTTTAGATCCAACGACGCTCAAGTTCTTTCTCTATATATTTGTTCTTTTAAATCTTAAATAGTTTTTCAAAATAGAATCTTGTTTTTGAAACTTTGTTAAAATACGAGGAAATTCTAGAAAATATTTTTTTGTGATCTTCAGTTTAAAATATAATTTTTGGATAAAAATAATTTGTTTTCTCATATTCTAAATTATTAGTTACTATATTTATTTAAAATCTATTTTTAATTTAGAAATTTATTTTAAATACGAAAAATTTATTTTAATTAATAATAAAAATATATAAGTTATGTTAAGGCATTATAAAATTATAGAAAAATATTATATGCACGGAAAATTATACCATCTCGCTTTTATTCAAAATTGGAAAAACACGGTTGTTACATTCTCGCATCCTCATAATTCAGAGGGTTAACTTGCTCATCCACATCAATATCTACCGAGAAACAAGATGGTTCACATGAATATAGATAGCAGTCATCCATCTATGCAGGTGTTGTTTTAGGTCTTTTGTTGCCACTAACGTTTGCAGGTTGGACAGTTTCAGATGGTTGATTTTCCATAGGTATATTCTCATTTAAAAATTTATCTTCTATAATTGGATGATTAGTTTCATCCACTATATCCAGGTCATCTCCGGGAACATCATTTAAGTCTAGCAGCTTCTCTATTTTCCATGATCCATTTTTCTTCATGGAAGAATCTATATCTCTTGGATTTTTCAGAATAACTTATGAATCTACACTTCAAGGTTTTGAGATCCAGCTTATCTCTAACCCGATATAGAATGAGAACATGTGCTACACAACCCTATTTTCTTAAATGACTCAAATTGGGTTTGTGTCCATTCCAAATCTTATATGGTGTTTGACTTGACTGATTTTGTAGGAATTTTATACAAAACATAATTTGCAGTCAATATTGCTTCTCCCCAGAAATCCTTGGAGAGATCAGAATGAGACAGCATACATTTTACTACAAGCATCAATGTTTTATTTTTTCTTTTAGCTACATTGTTTTGTTGTGGCGTATAAGATATGGTGGTTTGTTTCTTAATACCATACTGAATGCAGTAGTCATCAAATTCTTTTGAGTTGAATTCCTCAACCCTATCGGTTCTTAACACCTTAATGGACCTTCCAAGTGTCCTTTCCACTTCCGTCTTATATGTTTTAAAACATTTAAATGCTTTTGATATTCAGTTTAAGAGATACAAAACTAAACTTGGAAGTCATCTATGAAGGTTATAAAATATTTCTTGTTACCAGGCGTCTTTATACTTAATGGTCCACGAATGTCAGAGTGAACTAATTCTAAAAGTTCACTTGCCCTTTAACTTTCCGGAAAAGACTTTCTAGTCATTTTTCCAATCAAGCAATGTTCACAGGGTAATGCCCATACTCCTCTTAGATTTGGTAACAAGCCCATCTTAATTATCTGATCTTATTGTTTCTAGGATGTCCTAATCTTATATGCCAAAAATCAAAATCAGATAAAAAACAGAAAGAATAATTCAAATCAGAATTCTTATTGCAGAAATCAGGCTTTACAACAAGAGAGAATAAATCATGTTCGGGTACAAACTTGTCCATAGCAAAAAATTTCTTGTCTTTCCCAATCGAAACCCTGTTGTTGTAAAACGTAATATCAAGACCCTTTTTTAGCAAGACGGGAATAGAGATCAAATTACGTCTTATGCCAGGTGCATAAAATACGTCCTTGAGAACCATAATGATGTTCCCAAGGTCCAATCTGTATGAACCAATACCTTTTACGTCCAGATATGTATTTTCCCACATAGATCTTCTGTTCTTTCTTTAGCTCCTGGAAGTCAATGATCCTTTCCTTCGACTTTGCAATATGCCGGGTCGTTCATGAGTCGATCCACCATCCAACAGCATCGGTGGTTGCAGTATTGCACTCAATTATACCGATGAAATCTTGCTTGTCGGATCCTCCTTGTTCTGGGCGTTTGGAATAACCCTTGTTCTTGGCCTGTGGACAGTTGGTTTTGAAGTGGCCAAACTTCGTACAGATATAGCAGGCTCCAAAAGGCCCTTTTTTGCTGCGAGCGTGCTGCTGGTTGGGTCCTTTAAAGGATGGTTTGGAGGGTCCAATGTGATGACTCCAATGTGTTCCTTGCGCCTTTCGATACTACACAACATTTATTTCTTTCTGTTGCACAAGATTCACATCTGAACCTGTCCTCCTGGCTAGTAAGTTTTTCCACTGCTATCTGGGTGGGCAAGTCACTAACGTGCTTAATGGTTCTATTCAATTTAAGGGTTGGAGTTTCATTCAATTTAAGGGTTGTGGCAGCCATATCTAGTGAAGATGGCAAACTATTTGAAATAGTTGCCACTTGCAGTTTTTCAGGAATTTCAGATTCTGTAGAAGTTAGGTTCTTAGTCATGACAATCATTTTGTTCACATGTTTAGTGACATTATCACCTTCTTACATGCGGTATGAATTAAATTTATGCATTATAAGTTGTGTTCACCTCAGAAGCGGTGTCATATTTTTTCTTAATTGCATGTCACATTTTTTGCAGTATTATAGTTTTCAAAGACCTTATTAAGACTATCATCTATGAACATAAGCATAAGGTTTTTATCCTTTTTGTCATCGAGTTGTCATTGATCAGACTCTTTTTTCTAAATATTAGTGAGATTATCATTGAGAATTGGAGCGGTGACTTTAAGAACACTTTCTAGATTGTCATGAGTAAACCCATATTTAATTTTTCTATGCCACGTGTCGTAATTGGTACCATTAAAACGTTCTATCTTTGCCAGTTCAAAAGCAATGAGTTTACTAGCTATGTCGATTAAGTACTGAATGACAGTTCAAAAAGGAATGAATATGGGTTGGTGGAAAAACCAAAAACTCATCGTTGCAAAGTATTAAAAAAATATTAAAATATACTCAAACTATTAAACAATTTAAACACAAAATTATAAAAGATCGATCCTAAGATTGATAGATGCAAAATAAAAAAATACCAAGAATTGATGGAAGGCCAAAAAAATACAAACTAAAGAATTAATAGATACACTCGATGCTAAGTTTAAAATTAGGAGTGGGAATTAACATGGGATAACAAATCTAAAGAATTGATTATAATATGAAGCATGAATAGATTATTATATTAATTTGAATCAGCAAAATACTAGCATAACAATCGCAATAGCAGTTGTAAACAAACTTGACAAATAAGCCGCTATCAAAATAATACGACAACAAATATAAAAAAAATTCACCTGATTATATGTTAGTTACATTATATGTTAATTACAGAAAAGTGCAAAACTAGCCTCAATAATTTGAGAAATTAGGGTTATCTCGCTTGTCGACCTTTATAAAAATACCAAGCAGATATACTTCAATTGTTTTATTGAGTGGGTTCACTCTGGATGAGACTGGTTCCACTTTGGGTGAAGACGCCTGTGTCCGCTCTCCAAACTTGCAATCTCAGAAAGAGTACATCCACTTGACGAAACTACCTGAGCAATTAAACAGAATTCAAAAACTCATGAAGGAGTCAAACATGGCCTCCACCACTAAGGAGCTATGTGCAAGGGGTTTCCGCCGCTCTAGGGGTCTTCGCCGTGCACGCTCGAAATAAAGTACCCGCTGCTCATTGAAAGGGTCTCCGCTGTGGAAGGTGCCTACGAAATAAGAGCTGCGAACTATACGCTCCACATTCTCCAAACGTGGCTCTTGCTCATGGCCACGTTCACAAGCCCCATGAAACTATAAAACCTGTCTTAATGCACAGAGGAAGGGTTAAGCGCTCAAAACCACGCTCGTTCATAAAAAATCATTCTTTACTCAATTACACAGAACCATGGAAGGATACTCAAGAAGTTCAAACTCCAGGAAAGAAAGAAAAGAAGAGCAAAACGCAAGTATGGAGCATCAGATTCTTTCTTCTCTGCAGTTTTCTATGCTTCCATGATGAATACTTCGTTTGCTATGGTAAAAACAAGTAACCCATGAGATACTCAATAGAGTTATCCCCGAAACATATATTCAGTGACACCGTTTTTGAACTGTCCAGTGAACTGAAAATCCTATGATCAGCCCCGTGACGGCTCTAAAACTAAAAGATGGGATATTTGCAAGAAGTTATCTCTTTACGGATGCTTTTCGGAGCTATCCTCATGTATTCGGATACCTATTCAAGTTATCCCCCACAAGATCGTCCTAATAATGGACTCTGTGAACGTATACATGGACGAAAAATGAATAAATACTTATTCGCACATATAGAACATGAAACTTCGGCGGAGACCCCTAGAGGCCCTCGCACACTACACGCGGCGGCATCCCCAGCTGGTCCCACATCAATCAAACCCTCGGTGGAGACCCCAAAGAGGCCTCCACATCCTATAAACGCTCCACCCTACATGATGACACCTTTTGTGGGTCTTATGTTAACCTAGTCTTCAACAGAGACCCTCTAGGATGCTCCGCGCCCTTCCAAGCATGTGTAGCAGCATCCACATTCACTAAACATTGGCGGCGGCCCTTCGTAGGCTCCCGCACCCTCCATAACCCATGGCGGCACCTCCACACACCTCTGTTATCCACTCAAACCCGTGTTGGACACTCCAAAAGGTCTCCGCACATGCTATCGGACTCACTGACACATGTAAACCCTATACAAACTGCCCTATGGCAGGTCAAAATAAAAAACCCTTCCATATACCATCCATAGGCTACCATTGTGGCATAGAAGCCGTCTATCGTGGCCTAGAAGTCGATAAGGCACTGTTATCGTGACATCGTTACACCTGCCATCCGCTCAATCCACCAAAATCAATGTTGAATACCTTCAAAAGATCCCACTTTCTGGTATGGAAGCCGACTGTTCTGTAAGTCCCACAAGATGTGCACCCTATGTTATACCTTATCCTCACCAAGTCCTACTGGACGTGCTGCCCCGTCATCACCGTCTTTCAAACATCCGTCTCGACATAGAAGTCAAAAAATACACTATACCTTCACATACTATATACATAACACTGCTATGTTCAAAGCGACTCCAAATCACTGCCATGCCCAAAACGATTCTAAACTACTGCTAAGTCCGGAACAACCTTAAACTATCGCTACGTCCAAAACGACTCCAAACTACTGCCTTGTCCGGAACGATCCTAAACTACTGCCATGTCCGGGATGATTTTAAACTACTGCATATGTGAAACCTGCATGGTATAGAAGCCGATAAACCGTGACATTGAAGTCAAACAGTTGAACAATCAGTATCTACCGGAGCCAATTAAAATGACTCTCGTCGATACTTCCTTTAAGTCCTACCCGACGTGGCCAATCCTCAACACAACTCTATAAACCATCCAAATTCGCCCTACGATCAGATAATATTATCTACCGTATACAATCCATGGGCAATCATTCATGACACAGAAGTCAATCATTCCACTAGACCTACATCTAGCAACATGTTCCATGTTTAAATCCCCTGCTGTGACACGGAAGCCAACCGTCTTGCCGAGCATATCGAAGCTGAATATGTATAAGGCTGAATATGTATATAATCCAGAGACGTAAACAGCAGTAAGGATGCACGTCTACTCAACGGTGAAAACGTACACGGCATGAGATACAATTTTGTAGTGTACTTAAACAATGCGACTGAATATATATAAAGTGAGCTGTATCTCTACTGCAATTGTTAATATGAAATATATGCTGTGATTGTTACTCTTGCTTCATATTGTGTTATTGTCATTTAATACTTAGAAATAAACCACCCGTAGAAAGTTCTCTCCGTTTAATACGGATGGGTAATTAACTATAGGGGCTTGCGCCTGTAGAAAATCTGCTCCCCACAATAAAAAAATCCTTTCCGAAGTTTGAATCTTAGAAGTCACGCTAGATCAGTCGCATCCGTCTGGCCCCACCTACACACCATAAACACACCCCGCGCCGCGGTAACGCGTCACCGAGGACCCGAGCGGACCTGCATCGATCTGACTCCGTAAGGTCACCCCGAGAGTCCCGGGAGGTGAACATCACTATTCCAATAGATGAAAGAAATATGAAAAAAATATGTGCTGTGAGAATGAAAGGTGACAACTCCCTGCTGGACTCGGTTTGAAGAAAGAGAAAAGAAATATTAACTGTCGAAGGAAGCGAATTGGGGATACCAAGCCAAAAAAAATCGTACCAGAGGGAGAAGCTAAGGCACGTTGATCTCGTCGGGATAGGGTCGATCTCGTCGGAGATGGGCCCGAGTTCGTCAGATCGAGCTCGAGGTCGACGCGATCGAGAAAGAGAGGATGCCGGAGGAGCTTCTGAGGTGGTGCGGTGTCGGAGAAAGCGAAGGAGGACCGTCGTTGCTCTGATACCAGTGATGAGGAGGGGATTTGATTTTGGGGGCTCCGGGGAAGAAGATGTAGATTCGTAGAGGAGATGATCTCCTTGCAATATATAGACCCCTTCCTCTGCTCTACGCCTCCAAAATTGCCTCAGATTTTCTCAATGAAAACGATCTCCACTCTATCCACGATCTTCGCGCTTGACGCGGTCGCGAACGAGAAATCCAAACGAATGCGGTGTTTCGTTTCTCTCTAACAACCAGGTCGGATTTAAAGTATTGGGCCATAAGGCCATATCCACTTACATGTTTGTCGACCAAAAATATAGGCAATAGCTTTGGTAAAAGTTTAATGGGGATTATATTTTTACTCCACATGTCAAACACGAGAATAATATTGTGATGGTCAGATTTTGCATTAACATTGTAGGATTTACTTAGCTAACTGCTTATATTACTACAAACACATGGTTGAGCTACTGTTTGACATATGAATGTTTAGGGTAAACCACTGGATTGAGAAGGGGGGGGGGAATAACTGGGGTGCGGGCCCTGTGGGGAAGTGCGGAGGCAGCTTAGCTTGCTTTAGTATGATCATGTCATATCCTATGCCCTTTGCTAAGCATTGGAGACTATTGTGAGTTTTGTGCTCCTGTCTCCCTGAAAGTTTTGGACCAGTGATAATAAACAAGCACACTAGGTGACCCTGTTAAATAACTAGTTGACTTATACACAAATAATTCGTTGTCATAAAGTTTATTTAGGAAGGATCTTGGATTACCTAGAGTGCTTGACTCTGGAAAAGGAAAGGTCATGTAGACTTAATGGACAAACCTGACTTGTATAGGATATGCAATATTGTTAAACTTTATATAGGAAAAGATACAATCATATGACGATTACCAGGCTAGGCAAAACTTCTAATGCTTGCATATGATTATGTATATCTTGATTGTTTATTTACTTCATCCTGACTGCACCATCTGTGACTGCATGCAAATAAAGTAGATCTAGTGCTTGCTTGCTTTGACATGATTAATTTCATTTGCAAACTTAGGAGCTACTTCTTTTCCTTTTCTACTGTTCCAGCAGGGGATCTAAAATCTAGTCGTTGAATACCTTTTTTGTTTACTTGTAGTTGGAACTTATCGATTAATGGTTGTACAATTTCTATTGTAGGATCTTCCCCCAGTCCCTCCAGTTGAAGTTTCTTTGGAACCGCACCACCAGACATTGCCTGTAGGCGTTGTTTCGTCTGTAAGTACTCTGGATCTTCTGATACCTCTTCATGCTTTCTTTTTTGGTTCCACTATGTTTTATGCTGGCTCCATTATGTTTTATGCATCAGGGTAATCCATATTCGTATCCACTGGATTTGAACCATGCATATACAGTTTAGTATTTACTATGTTTTCATAAGAATTATGCATGCCAAATTTTCTGTTCCACCACACCCTGATAACCTCTGATTTTGTGTATCCCTATAAATGTCTATTTCCATGCTAAATGCCATACCTACAATTGCCGCCTTGATATATCGAAAAATTATAATGTTGAGAGGCAGCAAAAGTTGTTTCCATGATATCCTTTTCTGTTCCACTATACCCTGATAAGCACATTCATTTTGCGTCACAGGCTTGCGTATCTTATCCCATTAGTGTCTCTGTATGGTTGCTTGTAAATGGAGTTATATTTGTTTCAAGGGAAACAGTAAAATAAAAAAATACACAAAATACCCCAAAAAAACGCGTTTTGTTAGCAACAGATTGAAGTTGGAATTGGAAATAAAGTCACACAATGCAACAAATTTCTGGCAACATCTGCTCCAATCATTTTGATTGCAAGAAATGTTGCAAGTTGCAACTTCAGGAAGTATGAACATGACAATTGTTATGGGTGCCACATAAGCTTGTCATGGGGCCACATAAGCAAATTGGCCACAATTGTTGCATTTTCAATTTTTTTGTTCTACTAAACACAATTTGATTTGGATTTGGAAATCCAACAAAAAATAAAAATAAAAATAAATCATCCAAACAATGGGTTTGGGGCTTTTATCTGCCTGTTTGTTGCAGGCAACAATTGTTGCCTGTTGCATCCCTATTGTTTGTAGCCAAACAGCCCCTTAGTCCAGTTGTTTTTCTTCCTTTCCCTACAGGTATTAGGCAACAAAGTCATTGTCGAGGGATCAGAGAAGCACAGCCCCCTCAATGAGGGTTCTATACTCTTTATCACCGAAACCAGGAATCCTTTAGGGTTCATCGACGAAATTTTCGGACCTGTAAAAAACCCCTATTACATCGTCAGGCACAACTCTGACAAGGAAATTCCACCAGAAATCAACACTGGTGTTGCCATCTCTTTTGTAGCAGAGTTTGCCAACCACATTCTCAATGAAACATCTCTCTACAAAAAAGGGTATGATGCATCAGGCGCCGACGACGAGGAGCTCAGCGATGCATTGGAATTCTCTGATGATGAGAAGGAAGCTGAGTACAAGCGGTCTTTGCGCCAGAAAAAGAGAGATACGAACAACGAGAATCAGAACTCTGGGTTTGGCAAGAAGAATGATAACTCAAAGGGTGCTGGATTTCACAAGGACAAGCAATCATTTCCAGCAGCCGCAGATTCTGGATCCAATCCGACCGGTCGTGCTTCAAATCCATGCACGGCCGGTACTGCTGCCCCCCAAACAATGGCGCAAGCTTTTCCACCTCAGCAACAACAGTTTAATCCTGTTCCAACACAAGGAGGATATTTTCCACATCAGCAACTGCAGCAGCTTGCGGCAATGCAGGGAGGCGGGCTTCCAATGAATTGGTTACCAGCTCAGCAACAGTTTGGAGATCAGAATCCCAACCCCCAACAACAGAATCAGTTTTTTAACAACTTTGATATTGGAATAATGCCTTTTCAGCAGCAGCAGCTTGTTCCTAATCTTGGCAACTTTCCATGGTTCGGCGGAGCATCGAATCAATCCATTGCTGCCGCTGCTCTAGTTGGGCTCTTGGGTCAAGTGCCACCATTTGGCTTTGGCAATGTGAACCAGCCTCAGGGGTTGTTGGCCATGAGCAATGAGCAGGTGGCTTCAGCTGCTGTTAATCCTTCAATGCAGCAGCGGTTTAATAATGAGACGAGGCCTCCCTCAATGCAGCAGTTCCAACAGGGGAGGTCATCTTCATATTCAAGGGGAACAAGGCCTTATGGGAGAGGAGGAGGAAGAGGACGACATTCCTTTGGCCTTGGAGGTGGCAGTCAGCATAATGGGTAGTGAAAAAGGTATGTCACAAAATTGAGGGGAGTTGGAGGAATTTTATTTATCTACAACGACAACAAGTCTTTATTCCAAAATCTTGGGGTGTGCTAGGTAAATTCGTTTCTTTCATTTTGCTCTGGTAAGGGCCATCTCCTTGGATAAATTAACGATTAAATTTTTTTTGTTTAGCTTTTATGTGAATTCATACATTTTGAAGAGCTAGTTTAATTGGATTTTGAATGGATCCTCATAACCTTATTCTTGATATTTGTTGAGAATATAATTAGTTATTATATATTAGTTATGAGTATATTTAGTTAGTAGATATTCGTATGAATATATTTTGTCATTAGAAAGAGGTGATCTATAATGGACTCTTATTTAATTAAGGTAATAAAATTTTCTCTTGATTATTTTCATGGAATCGGAGCTTTGAAAATAATTGAGAAAAAACCCCTAATTTCCCTAACTCTAGTTTCCTCTCACCAGCCGCTGCCGCCATCCCTTCACCTTTGACAGCCCCCCTCCACCATTGATCTCCCCTCTCCAGCCCTCGCGCACCCCTTCCAGCCATCACAAGCCCTCATCGACCCTTCCCAGCCCCCCTCCAACCCTTTCTAGCAACCTCGATCCCTTCCCAGCAACCTCGATCCCCCTCTTCAACAACCTCCCTTCACCGTTGCCCCCTCCAGCCCCCTCCTCCCTTCGACTCACCCTCTGGATCCTTCTAGCACCTTCGAAACCCTCTGCCCCCTTAAAACCCTCTGCCACCTCAACAGCCACCTAAACCCTCTTCAGGCCCTTCGAGCCCCCTCCAATCCCCCTCCAGGCCTCTCGACTTCCCTCCAAGATCATTCATCTCCCTCCAGCCACCTTCGAAGACCCTCTGCACCCTCCACAGCCCCTTCGAAGCACTCTGCAACAGCACCCATCACCAACAGCACCCTGCCACTTCGCCCATCAGATCCCTGCAACAACAGCCCTACAGAACCCACATGACTGCCTCCTCTACTCTTGAAAACCTCGTCATCTCCATGATCTTCTTCCTCTGTGTACTTGTGAGTTAGACAACCTTTATTCTCTTGAGATCTTCCTTTACGCCGTTCATCATGGATTCTAGTGATGATAAAGTTAGCTCGACCTCTCTCTCGTTCGTTGATTTCAAAACAGATCTTCACTTGACTACGATCTCTCTCTCTCTTCGGCGCAAAGAACTATCTCTAATGGCCCAGTGCTGTTGAACGAGTCTTGAACAACAAAGGCCTTCACCGCCACTTGACGGATGTGCCGCTTGACTCTAAAGATCCCCAACATGATACTTGGTTCCAGAACGATAAGGTGGTTGTTTGGTTATCTAACCCTATGGATTCTCGCTGTTAGACGTCTATTATGTCTATGAAAACTGCTAAGAAAGTTTGGACACATCTTCGTTCTTTGTACTCGTCTGAAAATAACTTTTAGAAGCTTTATGATATATTCCATACTTTTATTGCGGCTACTCTAGGAGAAAATATTCAGGATTTTGGTGCCCTCTTCAGTGGGCTTCTGAATCAGTGGAACGTCTATCAGCCTACCTCCACTGACTCTGCCGTCACTCGCAAATAACGCGAGTCTCTTGTTAGCGCGTTATTCCTGGCCCGACCACCACCAAGCTTGGAGGGCATTCGCTCTCTCATTCTTTCTCAGAGTGGTTTTCCATCATTGACGAGCATCTTGTCGAGTATTTATTGTATGCCTACAGTCTCTTCCCTATCTACCGAGCCTATCTCGACTGCACTTATTACTCAAGGCTGTCGGCGAGAGACCTACACTCAGTTTGGATGTCACGCCCCGCTTCCCAAAATCCGGAATAAAGAGAGCGATAAAGGCCAGCCGTGCTACCTACGGTAAGGAAAGATCCTTCCATAGTCACATAAGGCTGTCTATATTAACCTGTCAAAATAAAATCCAATACCAAAAGGGATAATACTGATAATCATGCTGCAATGAAACTGCAAGGAATACTAAAAATTGGTCCACTAGATAATTGATGCAAAAAGATCCGATACAATAGGTTCGAAAAGAAAACATCTGAAAGATACAAAAGTCCTAATGTCCCAGAAGGGCGCACATGCTAAATACTAACAGAAAAGAAATGAACCTACGAATTACTGATCTTTGGCAAAGTCCTGGGAGCCGCTGCGATCCTGCTCGGCCTGAAAATCTGTCTCTAAACCTGAGATGGCAAATCTCAGGGATGTCAGAACACCCCAGTAAGTACTCAACGTATAAGGTGTGTGTAGTATGATATCATGAATATATGAATGTAGTGAAGCCCGTGTGTGCAAGCAAAACAGATATATAAATAAATGCATGGATACTATGAAACAAATATGTAAGAGGTCAAGTCATAACCTAACCGATCAATAAAAGGTAAACTATCCTATCGTAGGCTTGAGTGTGTACGTCAACCTCTGCAGGAGTATTCCTAACCCAAGAGTGGTGCCCCAGGGGCTAGAAAACACGGGCCCAACTGTGGAATGAACAAGAGACCGATATAGCCCGGTACGAGCTGTAAACATGAGATCGATATAGCCCGGTGCGAGCTGTAAACATGAGACTGATATAGCCTGGTACGAGTTGCCGGCATGGGACTCCTGATCCTGTTGTACGAACGCACACTCAAAACTACCCCAACACCCGCGTATTTATAGCTACTATGGTAAAGACTAAATCACTAATTAAGAATGCTGAAAAGACAGGAACTTGTGGTATGGTAATTGTATGGAAAAGAAACTTGTAAACAATATAGATTGTGTCATGCCATGTAATTCAGCATTCAAATTAGAGAACTCGTTTTAATATGAGTGGTCTGGAGCAATGAGTAGTCATGGCATGTCAAGTACAATAGTTATAAAATGATAGTGTCCATAAACAAGAATAGCGTGTTAAGGTTTCTCAAGCATGCCGACAATGATAGCCTCAAGTAAAATGTTAAATATAGACGATAGGATATGATAAGGTAAAAAATACAAACAAGACTCAACATAAATATGCAAGCATCTATATTTAACATCCGGGTTTATTTATTGAAAAGAATAATAAACTGAAATATGGTTTTAAAGGGTTAATATAGTTAAATAGGAATGACAAATTACAGATGTATAAAGCGGATAGTGGTAATAGTATAATTACGAGATAATAGTAAGTAAGATAAAATAAATGACAGATTGACTAGTCATCATGTAAGTGTTAATAATAGGTTTTATAATCATGTGATAATAGAAAATATTAATACAAATTATAGTATCAAAATAATTTATATGACTAGGGCACATAGAGTGCAGCAATATTATAAGGAGTGATAGTGTAGAAAGTTTAATTTATATATATATATAATATTAAGCCCAAAGCGTTTATTGATTAACAGTAATAATGGTATATTTTTATGTTTTAGATTAGGATATAAGTGTTGACATTTTGCATGCTAGTGTATACCAATATTGTTGCAACAGAAACATATAATTACTTATATAGCTTTTTATATATTAAACCATATTTACATGTTAAAAGTTATTTTATCACGCTTGCACTTTTACAGTTCACTTGATGAAAGGATTAATAGGTATTCTAGATCCTAAGTTTTTCATCATATGTACAAGTATTATAAGATATAGTAATAAAGCGGTAAAATATTACAATTTTATTTAAATATTGTAAGTTAATAATTTATTTAGAGAATTTCCGATGTTGCATCGACTAAAAAAGATAAAAGAGTAAGAGTACTTGCCTCGGAGACAGATAAACACGACGACATGAAGAACAACTCCAAGGTTTGATTGCTCGGCTAATTTTGAAAAAGAAGAAAATATTGTGATGGGAAAAAGAGAAGGTTGATTTATATGAGAAGGGGAAGGATGATAATAATTAGGTTGTTATTTATAGGGAAGAGAGATTTTGTTAAAGATTGGACAGATTATTATAATTGGAGAGAAATATTCTGATGAGATGAGATTTGGATTTGATTTTATAAAAGAGAGATATGATTGGTTGTTATATACTTCTATAAGATATTAAAAAAGTTGTATACATACATATTAGTTTGTATATAGTTAGAATAATAGAAAAGTATATGTATATTTACATAATAGTAAATAGTGAAAATATATGTAGATATGTATATGGTTATGGGTTAATGAAAATAAATATAATTAGTTATATATATAGGATTTAATGATATCAAACAACTAAAATATATTTTCAGTTAAACTATGATAACAAAATATCTTCAGTTATATATATGTATGTATGTATATAGGTTTGTAGAAAAATAATTAAAGAGAGTAGATTTGAGAAAGAATCTGCTGAGAGAGATTAGATTAGATTGGAGAGAGATGGATTTTGTTAGGGAATATATATAGAAAAAGAGAGCGGGGGTTTGGTGAAATATAGTTAGTGATATAGAAAAATATAGATAGATAGAATAGAATATGGGGAGAAAGAAATCTGTTGGAAAAAATATTTGTTTGGAGAGAGAATAATATTTGTTTTAAAAGAATAAAGTTATCAGGTGAGACATATATGGTGATTGGAGAGAGAAAATTGAGTTAGATTAGGAAAATATTTATATGGTTAAGAGATTTAACAAGAGCTCTTATGACTTTTCAAAATTAAATATTTTAACCAAATAAATATCGTAAGACAAAATATCTTATAAATAGAATTTAAAAAGGGGTAAAATCTTATGTATATGTATTGTTTAAAGAAATACCAAATAAAATATCTTTTGTTTAAACTATGATACTAAAATATAAATATGGTTATAAAATAGTGTTAGACAATTAAATATTTAAATACTAATAATATGCATATTGAACAAACTTGAAAAACCATATTTATATGTATATATCTTGATTAAAAGTATTAAACTCTAAGTTATAATAATAAAAATAAAACAAAGCCCAATATATCCAAAAGAAAAAGAAAAAGAAACGTATGATCGAACTAGAATGTTACATCCTACCCACCTTACAAAAATTTCGTCCTCGAAATTTGAAGAACGAAAATACAAGATCGTGAACTAATTACAAGGATCAATGAAAATAGATAGGTATGAAAAATTAAGGATCAAGGAAGCAAATGAGGTTATTAAAAGCCACGGTTTGGGCTCGAAAAATCGGCATGTGAAAGGAAATCAAATCAGTGGAAACAAATCAGGTAGAACTCTAAGTTACTCAAACAGAATATAACGTATTGTAACCATGCCGCGGTACATGGGTACAATAATGTAATTCTATCTCAGTCGTCCGAATCCTATAATTAGAGTCAAGCGAATATGCAGCATGACATAGTAGGGAAAATCTAGACGTGTGATTCTGACTTAAAAGGTCGGAAGAACCAGGGCTAACCTCGAGGTCAGCCTGGCTCTGGTACCAACAAAACCTTGTCACGCCCCGCTTCCTAAAATCCGGAATACGGAGAGCGATAAAGGCCAGCCATGCTACCTACGGTAAGGAAAGATCCTTCTATAGTCACATAAGGCTATCTATATTAACTTGTCAAAATAAAATCCAATACCAAAAGGGATAATACTGATAATCATGCTGCAATGAAACCACAAGGAATACTAAAAATTGGAACTGCAAAAAGATCCGATACAATAGGTTCGAAAAGAAAACATCTGAAAGATACAAAAGTCCTAATGTCCCAGAAGGGCACACATGCTAAATACCAACAGAAAAGAAATGAACCTATGGATTACTGATCTTTGGCAAAGTCCTGGTAGCCGCTGCGATCCTGCTCGGCCTGAAAATCTGTCTCTAAATCTGAGATGGCAAATCTCAGGGATGTCAAAACACCCCAGCAAGTACTCAACGTATAAGGTGTGTGTAGTATGATATTATGAATATATGAATGTAGTGAAGTCCGTGTGCGCAAGCAAAACAGATATATAAATAAATGCATGTAAGAGGTCAAGTTATAACCTAACTGGTCACTAAAAGGTAGCTATCCTATCGTAAGCTTGAGTGTGTGCGTCAACCTCTGCAGGAGTATTCCTAAACCAAGAGTGGTGCCCCAGGGGCTAGAAAACACAGGCCCAACTGTGGAATGAACAAGAGACCGATATAGCTCGGTACGAGCTGTAAACATGAGACCGGTATAGCCCGGTACGTGCTGTAAACATGAGACCGATATAGCCCGGTACGAGCTGCCGACATGGGACTCCTGATCCTGTTGTACGAAAGCACACTCAAACTACCCCAACACCCGCGTATTTATAGCTTCTATGGTAAAGACTAAATCACTAATTAAGAATGCTGAAAAGACATGAACTTGTAGTACGGTAATTGTATGGAAAAGAAACTTGTAAACAGTATAGATTGTGTCATGCCATGTAATTCAGCATTCAAATTAGAGAACTCATTTTAATATGAGTAGTCTGGAACAATGAGTAGTCATGGCATGTCAAGTACAATAGTTATAAAATGATAGTGTCCATAAACAAGAATAGCATGTTAAGGTTTTTCAAGCATGCCGACAATGATAGTCTCAAGTAAAATGTTAAATATAGACGATAGGATATGATAAGGTAAAAAATGTAAACAAGACTCAACATAAATATGCAAGCATCTATATTTAACGTCCGGGTTTATTTATTGAAAAGAATAATAAACTGAAATATGGTTTTAAAGGGTTAATATAGTTAAATAGGAATGACAAATTACAGATGTATAAAGCGGATAGTGGTAATAGTATAATTACGAGATAATAGTAAGTAAGATAAAATAAGTGACAGATTGACTAGTCATCATGTAAGTGCTAATAATAAGTTTTATAATCATGTGATAATAGAAAATATTAATACAAATTATAGTATCAAAATAATTTATATGACTAGGACACATAGAGTGCAGCAATATTATAAGGAGTGATAGTATTGAAAGATTAATTTATATATATAAAATATTAAGCCCAAAACGTTTATTAATTAACAGTAATAATGGTATATTTTTATGTTTTAGATTAAGATATAAGTGTTGACATTTTGCATGCTAGTGTATACCAATATTGTTGCAACAGAAACATATAATTACTTATAAAGCTTTTTATATATTAAACCACATTTACATGTTAAAAGTTATTTTATTACGTTTGCACTTTTACAGTTGTTCACTTGATGAAAAGATTAATAGGTATTCTAGATCCAAGGGTTTTCATCATATGTACAAGTATTATAAGATATAGTAATAAATCGGCAAAATATTACAATTTTATTTAAATATTGTAAGTTAATAATTTATTTAGTGAATTGCCGATATTGCATCGACTAAAAAAGATAAAAGAGTAAAAGTACTTGCCTCGGAGACAGATAAATTCGACACGAAGAACTCTAAGGTTTGATTGCTCGGCTAATTTTGAAGAAGAAGAAAATATTGTGATGGGAAAAAGAGAAGTTTGATTTATATGAGAAGGGGAGTGATGATAATAATTAGGTTGTTATTTATAGGGAAGAGAGATTTTGTTAAAGATCGGAGAGATTATTATAATTGGAGAGAAAAATATTCTGATGAGATGAGATTTTGATTTGATTTTATAAAAGAGAGAGATGATGGGTTGTTATATACTTCTATAAGATATTAGAAAAGTTGTATACTTACATATTAGTTTGTATATAGTTAGAATAATAGAAAAGTATATGTATATTTACATATTAGTAAATAGTGAAAATATATGTAGATATGTATATTATGGGTTAATGAAAATAAATATAATTAGTTATATATATAGGATTTTATGATATCAAACAACTAAAATATATTTTCAGTTAAACTATGATAACAAAATATCTTCAGTTATATATATGTATGTATGTATATAGGTTTGTAGAAAAATAATTAAAGAGAGTAGATTTGAGAAAGAGAATCTGCTGAGAGATATTAGATTTAGATTGGAGAGATGGATTTTGTTAGGGAATATATATAGAAAAAGAGAGCGGGGGTTTGGTTAAATATAGTTAGTGATATAGAAAAATATATATAGATAGAATAGAATATGGGGAGAAAGAAATCTGTTGGAAAATATATTTGTTTGTTGAGAGAGAATAATATTTGTTTTAAAAGAATAAAGTTATCAGGTGAGACATATATGGTGATTGGAGAGAGAATTGAATTGTTAGATTAGGAAAATATTTATATGGTTAAGAGATTTAACAAGGGCTCTCATGACTTTTCAAAATTAAATATTTTAACCAAATAAATATCGTAAGACAAAATATCTTATAAATAGAATTTAAAAAGGGGTAAAATCTTATGTATATGTATTGTTTAAAGAAATACCAAATAAAATATCTTTTGTTTAAACTATGATACTAAAATATAAATATGGTTATAAAATAGTGTTAGACAATTAAATATTTAAATACTAATAATATGCATATTGAACAAACTTGAAAAACCATATTTATATGTATATATCTTGATTAAAAGTATTAAACTCCAAGTTATAATAATAAAAATAAAACAAAGCCCAATATATCCAAAAGAAAAAGAAAAGGAAACGTATGATCGAACTAGGATGTTACATCCTACCCACTTTACAAAAATTTCGTCCTCGAAATTTGAAGAACGAAAATACAAGATCGTGAACTAATTACAAGGATCAATGAAAATAGATGGGTATGAAAAATTAAGTATCAAGGAAGCAAATGAGGGAATTAAAAGTCATTGTTTGGGCTTCAAAAATCGGCATGTGAAAGGAAATCAAATCAGTGGAAACAAATCAGGTAGAACTCTAAGTTACTCAAACAGAATAACGTATTGTAACCATGCCGCGGTACATGGGTACAATAATGTATTGTATCTCAGTCGTCTGAATCCTATAATCAGAGTCAAGCGATTATGCAGCATGACATACTAGGGAAAATCTAGACATGTGATTCTAACTTAAAAGGTCGGAAGAACCAGGGCTAACCTCGAGGTCAGCCTGGCTCTGATACCAATAAAACATCGTCACGCCCTGCTTCCCAAAATCCGGAATACGAAAAGCGATAAGGGCCAGCCATGCTACCCACGGTAAGGAAAGATCCTTCCATAGTCACATAAGGCTGTCTATATTAACCTGTCAAAATAAAATCCAATACCAAAAGGGATAATACTGATAATCATGCTGCAATGAAACCACAAGGAATACTATAAATTGTTCCACTAGATAATTGATGCAAAAAGATCCGATATAATATGTTCGATAAGAAAACATCTAAAAGATACAAAAGTCCTAATGTCCTAGAAAGACGCATATGCTAAATACTAACAGAAAAAAATGAACCTATGGATTACTGATCTTTGGCAAAGTCCTGGTAGCCGCTGCGATCCTGTTCGGCCTGAAAATCTGTCTCTAAACCTGAGATGGAAAATCTCAGGGATGTCAGAACATCCCAGTAAGTACTCAATGTATAAAGTGTGTGTAGTATGATTCATGAATATATGAATGTAGTGAAGCCCGTGTGCGCAAGCAAAACAGATATATAAATAAATGCATGGATACTATGAAACAAACATGTAAGAGGTCAAGTCATAACCTAACTGGTCATTAAAAGGTAAACTATCCCTATCATAAGCTTGAGTGTGTGCGTCAACCTCTGCAGGAGTATTCCTAAACCAAGAGTGGTGCCCCAGGGGCTAGGAAACACGGGCCCAACTGTGGAATGAACAAGAGACCGATATAGCCCGGTACGAGCTGTAAACATGAGACCGGTATAGCCCGGTATGAGCTGTAAACATGAGACCGATATAGCTCGGTATGAGCTGCCGGCATGGGACTCCTGATCCTGATGTACGAACGCACACCCAAACTACCCCAACACCCGTGTATTTATAGCTACTATGGTAAAGACAATCACTAATTAAGAATGCTGAAAAGACATGAACTTGTGGTATGGTAATTGTATGGAAAAGAAACTTGTAAACATTATAGATTGTGTCATGCCATGTAATTCAGCATTCAAATTAGAGAACTCGTTTTAATATGAGTAGTCTGGAACAATGAGTAGTCATGGCATGTCAAGTACAATAGTTATAAAATGATAGTGTCCATAAACAAGAATAGCATGTTAAGGTTTCTCAAGCATGCCGACAATGAAAGTCTCAAGTAAAATGTTAAATATAGACGATAGGATATGATAAGGTAAAAAATGTAAACAAGGCTCAACATAAATATGCAAGCATCTATATTTAACATCCGGATTTATTTATTGAAAAGATTAATAAACTGAAATAGGGTTTTAAAGGGTTAATATAGTTAAATAGTAATGACAAATTACAGATGCATAAAGCGGATAGTGGTAATAGTATAATTACGAGATAATAGTAAGTAAGATAAAATAAATGACAGATTGACTAGTCATCATGTAAGTGTTAATAATAGGTTTTATAATCATGTGATAATAGAAAATATTAATACAAATTATAGTATCAAAATAATTTATATGATTAGGGCACCTAGAATGCAGCAATATTATAAGGAGTGATGGTGTAGAAAGTTTAATTTATATATATAAAATATTAATGCCAAAGCGTTTATTGATTAACAGTAATAATGGTATATTTTTATGTTTTAGATTAGGATATAAGTGTTGATATTTTGCATACTAGTGTATACCAATATTGTTGCAACGGAAACATATAATTACTTATAAAGCTTTTTATATATTAAACCACATTTACATGTTAAAATTTATTTTATCACGCTTGCACTTTTACAGTTGTTCACTTGATGAAATGATTAATATGTATTCTAGATCCTAGGGGTTTTCATCATATGTACAAGTATTATAAGATATAGTAATAAAGCGGCAAAATATTATAATTTTATTTAAATATTGTAAGTTAATAATTTATTTAGAGAATTGTCGATGTTCATCGACTAAAAAAGATAAAAGAGTAAGAGTACTTGTCTCGGAGACAGATAAGCACGACGTCACGAAGAATAACTCCAAGGTTTGATTGCTCGGTTAATTTTGAAGAAGAAAATATTGTGATGGGAAAAAGAGAATGTTGATTTATATGAGAAGGGGAGAGATGATAATAATTAGGTTGTTATTTATAGGGAAGAGAGATTTTGTTAAAGATTGGAGAGATTATTATAATTGGAGAGAGAAATATTCTGATGAGATGAGATTTGGATTTGATTTTATAAAAGAGAGATATAATGGGTTATATACTTCTATAAGATATTAGAAAAGTTATATACATACATATTAGTTTGTATATAGTTAGAATAATAGAAAAGTATATGTATATATACATATTAGTAAATAGTGAAAATATATGTAGATATGTATATAGTTATGGGTTAATGAAAATAAATATAATTAGTTATATATATAGGATTTTATGATATCGAACAACTAAAATATATTTTCAGTTAAACTATGATAACAAAATATCTTCAATTATATATATGTATGTATGTATATAGGTTTGTAGAAAAATAATTAAAGAGTAGATTTGAGAAAGAGAATCTGCTGAGAGAGATTAGATTAGATTGGAGAGAGGGATTTTGTTAGGGAATATATATAGAAAAAGAGAGCGGGGATTTGGTGAAATATAGTTAGTGATATAGAAAAATATAGATAGATAGAATAGAATATGGAGAGAAAGAAATCTGTTGGAAAAGATATTTGTTTGGAGATTGAGAATAATATTTATTTTAAAAGAATAAAGTTATCAGGTGAGACATATATGGTGATTGGAGAGAGAAAATTGAGTTAGATTAGGAAAATATTTATATGATTAAGAGATTTAACAAGGGCTCTCATGACTTTTCAAAATTAAATATTTTAACCAGATAAATATCGTAAGACAAAATATTTTTTAAATAGAATTTAAAAAGGGTAAAATCTTATGTATATGTATTGTTTAAAGAAATACCAAATAAAATATCTTTTGTTTAAACTATGATACTAAAATATAAATATGGTTATAAAATAGTGTTAGACAAATAAATATTTAAATACTAATAATATGCATATTTAACAAACTTGAAAAACCATAATTATATGTATATATCTTGATTAAAAGTATTAAACTCCAAGTTATAATAATAAAAATAAAACAAAACCCAATATATCCAAAAGAAAAAGAAAAAGAAACGTATGATCGAACTAGGATGTTACACTGGACGTTGGTCATTTGATTCTGTTGTGGTTGTGGGGCATCACTTGGCCGCCCCTTTCTGGCTGCTTGTGGTCGATCCGACCTTTATTGTGCTCATTGTGGCGGTATTAATTATCGGGAAGACTGGTGTTGGGAGAAACATGGATATCCTGATATACCTACCGCTCGCCAGACATCTACACCAGCAGCTACTGATCAACCTTCCTCTTTTACCGGATAGGTACCATTATCCAGTAATGAGTGGGGCCGGTTGCGTCGTCTCCTCTTTTCTGTAGCTTTTGTCAACCTTTCCACTCCGTCGGGTATATTTTTATTTTCTCATTCTGACTCGTGGGTAGCCGATTCCGGCGCCTCAAATCACATGTCTCGTGATGGACCATCTCATCTTGCTTCTAAACCTCACAAGTTTATTTCCACGACTGATGGTAATACACCTGTTTCTGGTTTTGCGGATTTATCACTTATCTCATCTTTACACCTAAAACATACTTTAATCATGTCATCTTTAAAATAAAACTTGCTTTCTATTTGTCAGCTAACAAATATTTTCGACTGCTCCGTAACTTTTTATCCATCTTAGTTTATGATACGAGATCTTCTGACGAAGTAACAGATTGGTGGGGGTATGAGCAGAATGGACTGTATTATGTCTCAGTACGTCTACAACTGTTTCTACTATCCAATGGCACCGTAGACTTGGTCATCCTTCTTTTTCTTCTTTACGTACTATGTTACCTACATATTTATCAGAATTTAGTTGTGGGCTTTGTTTTCTTGGGAAGAATCATCGCTCCTTTTCTTCTCTAGTTAATAAGAGACATGATTTACCTTTTGTTTTAGTTCACTCTGATACTTGAGGTCTCTTTAAATTTTCTAGTGTGTTTGGTTATAAATATTTTGTTATGAAGGTCTTTTGCTTCTAAAATGCCCGGTTCAAGGAAGGGGGAGGGAGGTCGCGATTTTCCGCGCACTATTAGGTGCAGGCGCGCACGCGTTTAAGGCTCACCGGGCTCCATGTACCTAGGAAGTCCGGTTATTGGACTTCCCCGGAGGTCTCAAGCATCTTTGAGTTGAGTCGCTCAAGGGTTCATACCAGCAAGGAGATGTGTTTCAGCCAAAGCTGCTGTCTTTGTTGGGTAGCCGGATCCTTTCACCGAGATTTTTTTGAAATTCAAAAGATTACCTATGGTGTACCGGTTGTTATGCCAATAGCAGCGCCAGGCAGCTAAGTTGGAATGGAAGAACTGCATTTATTGATGATCATTCACGTATGACTTGGCTATATCTTCTGCATAATAAGTCTGAACTTTTGTCTACTTTTAAAATCTTTGTTGTTAAGATTACTAATCAATTTGGTGTTTCAGTTAAGATTCTTCATTCAGATAATGCTAAGGAGTATATCAGCACAGAATTTACTGCATTTTGCAAGACACACGAAATATTGCACCAAACTTCGTGTTCTTATACTCAGCAGAATGATATTGCTGAACGAAAAAACCAGCATTTACTTGAGGTAACTATTTCTCTTCTTTTACATATGCAGGTCCTATTATACAATACAATGTTTCTGATTCTCCACCGCCGCTGTCATCAGAAGATCTCTCTCTTCCTATTGCCTTATGTTAGGGTAAGCATTCTTGTACTACTGCACATCCAATTTCTAATTTTGTTTCCTATCATAGACCGAGACCATTTGCCAGACAGTTTGTTTCTTGTTTGCTATCACCTTTTCCCTTCTCTGTTCAAGAAGCTCTTCAGCATCCAGGTTGACATGCAGCTATGTTAGAGAAGATTGTCGTACTGCGCTCTAATCAAACTTGGAAATTGATACCTTCGCCTTCAGATAAGAAGGTTGTTGGTTGTAGATGGGTCTTTGCTGTCAAGCATAATCCAGATGAGACGATTGACCGTCTCAAAGCTCGATTAGTTTCCAAAGGTTTTATTCAGCACTATGGTTTGGATTATGTTGAAATTTTTTCACCAGTTGCCAAATTGACCTCGGTTCGTGTTTTTATATCCTTAGCTGTTTCTAATGCTTGGTCTCATCATCAGCTTGATGTGAAAACTTAATTGTTTATAAGGATCGATCTCTTCATCAGCTTGATGTGAAAAATACCTTTCTTAATTGCCATCTTTAAGAGACTATTTATATGCAACCACCTTCTTGCTTTGAGCGACCGAGAGAGTTTATGGTTTGTCTTTTACATAAATCGTTATATTGATTGAAGTAGTCATCGCGTGCCTGGTTTGAAAAGTTTAGTACAGTTCTACGATAGATTGGTTTCAAATGCAGTCGCGTCGACACATCTTTCTTTACACATAATCATCCTCAGGGAGGGTATTTATGTTGGTGTATGTTGATAATATTATTATTACTGGAGATGATTCTGCTGGTATCTCCAAGGTGAAAGAACATTTGGTTTCACACTTCAATACCGAGGACCTTGGGCCGTTTAGATATTTTCTTGGAATTGAAGTATCACGGAATTCTGGTAGATTACAGCTCTCTCATCGCAACACTTGATCTTCTATCCGAGACGGGACTTTTGGGATGTAAACCAGCAAACACCCCTATAGATTTCTCAGTCAGGCTATCTCGATTGAGCTCTTTCTCGGATCTTCCACTATCTGACCTAGGACGATATCGACGTCTAGTTGGGAAGCCTATTTACCTCATTGTTACTCGTCCTGATATTGCCTTTGCAATTAGTACAGTGGGTCAGTATATGCAGAATCTTTTGACCTCTTACTTTAAGGCGGTTGAGCATATTCTCAGAATTATCAAAAGTTCTTCGGAATAGGGTCTTCTTTACAAACCATCATCTATGTTGTCGTCCACAGCCTTTGCGGATGCTGACTTTGCTGGATCTATTGATGATTGTCGTTCCACAAGCAGCTATTGTGTTTTTTTGGGAGGAAACTTGGTTACATGGAAGAGCAAGAAGCAAAATGTAATGTCTTGTTCTTATGCAGAGGCTGAGTATAGATCTATGGTGCATACAGTTCTGAGTTGGTATGCCTTACCTCTTTTCTGACAGATATTGGGGTTTCTTCTTTTCTTCCGACTACATTCTTCTGTGATAACACGACATCAATCCATATTGCTGAGAATCCAGTTTTTCATGAGCAGACCAAGCATATTGAAATATATTGACACTTCATTCGTGACAAGGTGACAGATAAAGTGGTTGTACTCTGACATATTTCTTCTTTGACTCAATTAGCAGATATCCTTACCAAAGCTCTTTTTCGACCGATTTTCGCTCGTCTTTTGTCCAAGCGTGTCATGATTGACATTTAAACTCTAGCTTGCGGGGAGTGTTAATAATTTAATTAGTTATATATTAGTTATGAGTATATTTAGTTAGTAGATAGTAGTTATGAATATATTTTGTTATTAGATTGAGAGGTGATTTATAACTCTCCATATATAGATTTGTATAGACTCTTGTTTAATTAAGCTAATAAAATTTTCACTTGATTATTTTCAATATTCACTTCTAATAAGCAAATAGCACTGATATTTGTGGGCTAATATATTGCGCAATGCCCATGAAAAAAGATGCCTTCTGTTTAGCGAAGGCTTGATTTGCCAAAGAATTATATTAGCGTGTTTTGGTGCCAGTTAGCATGACATTTGTCATAGGTTGATATCGTAAAAGATATATAAGAGAGAGTAAATTAAATTGGATTTACCCAGATTATCTAATTGACGAAACTCATATAATATAATTATATCCAATGTTAGCCAAATTTATGCACCTTATTAATTTCTACAATTAGCACTTCAGCAGATATCGCAAAATCCCAAGGAACATAACTTACCAAGGCGTGATTACGGTGAATTAAGGAAACAGACCTTGGAGAAGCTAGACCAATTGAGTAAACTATTTGTATGCTTCACTGTCTGTAATTTTCTTTATCGGATGCTTTAGTTTGGTTTCCTCGAGCTAGGATAGACTCTAAGTAGTTATTTGGTGAAAGCAAACCGTTTTAAGACATTGTTGAGACCATGATATCAGTATTTCGAGAGTGACGCATGAATAATTCGAGAACTTTTCATTGTTAGGTCATGAATTATCAAGTACTTATCATTTCAGGAATAATATAAGATTTAATTAGTTGATTATCCTGGTATGCCTAACGGAACCCAAAAAAGAAGAAAAAAATTGTTTCATATTATTTGCCTGTAAGATGCTAGATTAAATCGTTGAGCGTATCCAGGAATGATCTTCTTGTTACACAATAAGAAAGGATATGCGAGGCTGCTTACATATTGGGGAAAGCAAATACATAATTTGAAAGTAAACAAAACTCCACATTCGATCTCATTTCTTTCCAGTTTTTGCTTAAGTCATTTTTGGGAAGCAATTGAAAAGATTTTCACCAGCTAAATGTACTAGTGCAATATTACATCAATTGAAAATCTGCAACAATGACGCAACATGAAAACATACCGAGAGAAATATGCAAATGGAAATCAGAACGAAAATACTTCTTGATAAATTGAAAACCTTTATGATTTATTCTTTCATCGTAACTTGTTCTTTATAGTATTTTCTTTCTGCTCGTTTTTACGCTGTTTTAACACCCATCCATCACGTGAAGAGAGCTGACCAATAATTTTCTGGGCTCCTTGATCTTGCAGGCGATCGATGAATATTTGATACATGGCGTGTTGTTCTTCGATCAGGATAGAATTGATCGGACAAACTTAAAATATCAACTACCGGCCAGAAGTTTATGTCGTCCACCTTATAATATGATCTAATGCCTGTTAAATTATAAGTCCAAAGATGTTGCGGACGTTTTTTTAGATATTGCAATGGTTATATTTCCTTGTAATTAAATTGGTTATATTTATCTCTTATATTGTTGCTCTCTTTTTTTATCCACGTATTATCAGCCTTCTCATAAAACTGATGAATCGTTGAGTCTTATTCGAAGCCTTATTCAATTTCTGAATTCCTTGTATTTTCGGAGTTATTGCTTGAAGGCCCTACCATTTTCAAGGGTTTTACCGTTTGTTACTGTTTGCGATCAGATGTTTCCAAGGCAATTTAGAAAGTGCTTTTCTCTTGTTTGTTCAATTGGTTGCCGTTATTATTACTAGTAATTTACGATGAATGTATATATCAAATTTCATTGACTATTTTTTTCGGTTAAAAACCATAAAAAAAAATATAGCCTAGGAAGTCGGGTGGTTATGAATATAGGTTGAATTTTTTAATAATTTTTTATTGATTTTTCTTGGATTTTTTAATACCTATTTATTGATTTTTCCGGAAAAATGGAATTGTCATTTCAACAGTCAATTTCAAAATTGGAGATATTTAGCATGTAGAGAATTTTACCATTTTGTTTTCATGTATCCAGTTTTATACCAACAAAGGAGAATAACGCTAAAGCCGCATCACCTGTAATCACCCAAATTTTAAATTTGTTGCTAATGGACTAGTTTGGAGAAGTCAAGTTGTGAATGATTCATGGAAATGTACTTGCATTAGCCTCGGTTATTTTATTTTCCCTTGTGATATCTGCTTTGATTACGTGCAGCATGTGTGCCAAAACGTTATAATTTTAAACTTGCAAGTTGCAATCCTGTTATTTGGAACAAGTTGGATGTAGTTTCTATTAAAGAATGATTAAACGAAATGATTATTTGGTATTGCTGAATGCAGTTCAAACGGAGGAATGAAAAATGGTAATTTCTAGAACTTTTTTTTAGACAGTTTATGCTGTGCATAAAAAAAACCCTTCTTGCTTGGTCAAAAGCTGAAGACCATCATCGTTTTTTAAGAGAAAAAAACTCTCTTGGTCGGTCAAAAAGCTCGCTCGTCTTCATAAAAAAGTATCGAAATCATAAAATAAAAAATTCATGTTGCATAAGGTGGAGGTCAAGAATTTAATAATTTACAAATAATAGAACATTTTCTGTAACCAAATCAACAATAAAGAATTATTAGAGTCATATGGAAATCGATTTACACATGCTTTCTCGACGATGGAAAAGAAAGACTCGGGAAATTTGACTTGTTGACCAACAGAAGACAAATTTTCTCCTATACATGTGATACCCATGGGTTTGTCATTGTACAGATATTCGAAAGTACGGGCCTGGCAAGCCCAACAATTTTAAGTGAACCCCAACTAAATTTACGAGTGTCAAATATTCTATATTTCCAATACCTAGCTGATGCTATTTTTTCTATGCAAATTTGTGATCACCGGCTTTCTTCTTTTATAATTTAACAACCAAAGTAACAAGATATCCAATTTGAGAGAAATAATTTTCCGACCCACTTAAATACCTATTCAAAATCTACTAAAGAAACAAACACCATGAACCCATCTATGATACAATTATTTAGAGATTGTGGGTTCTACTATAATGTTTTTTGGGTGCGTTTTTTGTTGGAGCTCAAGTGAGTTGGGAAAATATTTTTCATTTTCCTATGAATTTTTGAACGGAACCTATGGCATGCCACGTGCAGGGCGACGATTTGATGCACCCAAGCCCAATTTCGCGGAAAGTGGGACCCACTCATTACATCCGCACCCAATCCAATCCGCTGAAAGAAAACTTATATCTATACATCGCTCCGCATAACATGTCACATGCGAACCGCAGGCATTCGTCATAAATTCAAAAGAGCCCCTCTCATTTCTTAAATTTCGCAAATCCACTTCCCTTTTTCTATAGGTGGATCTTTTATTTGTTTGTTTGTTTGTTAGTTTATTTGCTTTTAGTTTTAGTTTTGATTTTCACCGAACCATTTCGCGGCCGTCATTAAACCCTAAAATCGAGAGGCTTCCGAAATCATCTCCTCATTCAAAACGTCAATCTTCAGAGCTCCAAGATTTCAGATACAATTTTGCGATTTCTGATTTATTCTCTAGTTTCTCTTGGACAAAGTCGTGATTTTTAAGTGAATTTTGACAGTATTCTTACTGTAAATTTTTGAGCTATTTTGGACGATGATAAGAATTTGAATGTGATGGATCTCTGGATCTCCTTCAGATACTATCTTCTGTTGATCTGCTGTGAGCGATGGTGGACGGCTGAGATTGAGTTGGAGGTTGCCTCCTGGAGCGTGTGGATCTCAATGGGTTTTGTGTAGTTGAGATCGAGCTACCTGCAAAGAAGTTCCAGGATGGTTGTGCTACCGAGGACCCTCGGACGATCAAGTTAGACGGGGTATTTTGGCAGAGTAACGGCCTATTGGAGTAAAATTGGCTTACCCGAGTCGTCTAAGTGAGGGGTTTATATAGCGGCAGCCGTGGGCAGGCGGGCGCGAAATTCACGCTAGCCGTTACGCCCTTGGCGTCACGCCCTCGTGATAAGCGGGGTTCTTCATTAATGATGAGACAAGCTCATTAATGGAGGATTGTGGAACGCGGGAACATGGGCAGCGGATGTCTCGCGCCTGGCGAGATTCGCGGAGCCATGACGGAGGCGCCTGTGATCGGTGTTGTGGGTCGGTCGATGAGACCGAGGAAGCTGAGCTCTGCGGGAGGCTCGGGAATGAGCACGAAGCCGAGGCGTCTTAGTTCTGTGATAGCTCGAAGGCGAGCCCGGAGATGGTCTAGAAGGCCACTGAAGGTTAGGATCAACCCCGGGTCAGACACCCGGGGTGTGATCACAACGCCACGTTCTTGATCTTTTCTTGTAAGCTCCGTGACACGTCATCTGCCACGTGTCATTATCTGGGGAGTCACCGATATCGAGCATCATCATTAGCCCCCCACTCTCGTCTCGACCCGTTCTTGGGTCGGGTCGAGAGTAGTCTGACCGATCACCCGGGGTGAGCTCTCACTCGAAGATATCGTCGGCAAGCATTCTCAGGCAAAGAGTAGTATTTTCTTGATGCCGTCAGCGGATCAGGGGAGAGATCTCGCATTAAAGAGAAAGCGCCGGATCGTGTGTACGTTCGTCGAACCGACAGCCCACGTGTCTGGCGCCGGTTGGCCGAATAGACGGGCCGTATGCGTTCCCATGCCCGATGGGACGCGCCCAATGTGAGTGCGACAGGTGGAACGCTGTCAGCCGTTGGTTGCGAAACGTTGTTTTGGCAGGAGGTGATCGGAGCCGTAGGATATGCACGCCGGCAGCTATAAATAGAGGTGGGATCCCCATCAGTGCCCATACCTCTTCATAACTTCCTCGTCCCTAGTCGTGTTAGCCCGACGCTCTCCTCCTCAGGTCGGATTCCTCGCGTTTTCTCTCCCGAGGACACGTCTCTTCAATCAGGTTAGATGTCTTCTCCCGAGGCGTCTGTAGATATAGTCCGGGTAGAGTCTAGAGAGTCTTATGAAGCTTCCTCTTCTACTTCTTCCTCTTCCTCTTCTGAGCCGGAGTCCCCCCGGGGGTTAGGGTTAGTTATGCTCCCCGGGGTTGTGCGACGGGGGCGGTCCCCAGAGCGCAAGTCACGGGTGTCCATGGCGCGTCATCCATGCTGAGGCACGCGGATGAGCTCGCCACCATCCGGACTCGTTTCCACATTCCTCTCGGCTATTCGCTTCGTGTGGCCGAGGAAGGGGAGAGGGCAGATCAGGTACGAGGCAAGGAGATTGCCTTGTACTTGGAAGCCTTTTAGGCCGGGATGCGCCTTCCCTTTTCCCCCGAGGTGATTGAGGCGTTGAATTGTTTTGGGTTAGCCCCGGGCCAGTTAGTGCCGAACTCTTGGAGGATCCTCATTGAGTTCCTGATCCGGTTGAAATTGCGTCTGATCCCTTTCAGCCGGAGCCTTCTCGTTTCTTTTCTTTGCTACAAAAACCACCCCGGCGCTCGCAGGGACTAGCCGAGCTGGGTATACATCTCTTTTATAAAACAACGGGGGGATGCTCCCGAGTTGGTGGTTGTCGTAGTACCTTCTTCCATTCACGAATGGAAGAAGAAGTTTTTGTTTGTCGGGCCGCCCGAGGGTGAGGATTGGCCTGTGCCCATCCAGTGGCACGGGGACAGCTGCCCGCGTGTGAGTCGGTCGAATCATCCCGATGCGGTGACGGTGTTGGAGTGGGAGCCCATCCCTAGGGCTGATGTGCTGCTGTCTGAGCGGGCCCTCAGTTGGGCCGGGCTCAGCCCCGCCCAGTTCGCGGGGAAGTTAAGAGTTTTCAGGCGACCTGTTTAGACTTGTGTATTCTTTAGCTTTTTTTCGGCATTGCTGACTCCTCTGTATTTTGTCTTATGAAGAACCCATGGACCTAGGCAAGTTTCGGGCAGCCCTGGTTGACACGAAGAAGGGGAAGAAGGCCGGAGGCGCCGGCCCTTCTCGCCTGTCATCGGCTCCGGTTCCACCGGCGGCCGCTCCATCCAGGCGCCCAAGCGCGCCCCGGGACCCAGAGTCCAGTCGTGTGACGAGCCGAAAGCGTGATCGGGAGCAAGAGACCCGGGCTCCCGAGGTGGGAGGCGAGACTGGTTCTCCCGCGTCGCTCCTCAAGAGGTTTCATAGGACGGCGCCCCACTCTCCGGCTTCCCCAATCCTCATGGACGATGGGGAGCTTCGCTTCGAGGTGCCCTCGGGACTTTCAATTGCCGACAGCCTGCTCTCCGAGATGGAAAGGTCCGCCGAGGGCAGAATCCCTTGGGGGACCCTCCGGGCCCAAATGGCGGCCATAGCTCAAGAGGCCGTGCATGTTAGTGTTCGCAACCCCACTTGGTTCTTCATTCAACATTTTTGTTCGCGTGATTGGGTACCTCCCTTTCCTTTTTAACCCTCTTTCTTTCCTTCAGGTTCTTCAGCTCGTCGGCCTCGTCGTCTACATGGAGGACAAGAAAATCGCCCCGGCGATGCGGGTCGCGGGCAAGCTCTCCTCGCGGGAGGAGAGCTCAAGGCTGGAGCTAGAGGCGGCGATGGAGAGGGTCTCTGCCCTTGAAGACCGGGTGGCGGCCGGGAATCGGGAGACCGTCAAGTGCTGAGAGGCCGTCCGAGTCGCCGAGGCCCAGTTGGAAGATTCCAAGGTGCTCGTCGCCACCCTGAAGAAGACGGCGAACACCCTCCGAAGGGAGACCGAGGTGGCGAAGGTTCGGGCATTGAAGGCGGTGGAGAACTACAAGAAGTCAGATCAGTTCTACGCCCACCTCGCTGGAGCCGCTGCCGTCGTTTGGCACGACGCCCTCGACACCGTCAAGGCCCAGATGCCGGAGTTCCCTGACGGCAAGCTCCGGGATGAGTACCCTCTTGAGGATGATGCGCAGGGGAATGCCCCTGGAAACGCTGCAGGGGAAGAGGCCCCCGGTGGGAGCGTTAGGGAGAAGTCGGTCCCCCCGGCTCCCGGCACCGAGGCTCCTGCGACGGATGCTGACCTTCAAGACGCTGCCCCGGTTGTCGCAGTGGACGCGCAGCTCATCGGGGTTCTCCCCGGCCCTGAGGCCTGAACTTCCCCGCCTCCTTATTTTCTTTGCGCTAAAATTTTGTAAGCCTCCCGGGCGTCTTTGTAAGGCTGTGGAGCCCATAATACCTCTGTAAAGACTTACGGTTTTTTGTGAATAAAAAATCTTTTTGCAGTAGTCTTTGCGTGTGCATTTTCCCTTTGTTTGTGGTAAACATTTATATTTGCGTAGTACTGCCTTCAGGTTAAGTCGGTTTTCCATTTAGCGATCGCACATCGAGTTGAATTCTATCACTTGCCAAGTGTGCAAAGACCGATAAAAGGTCGGTATCTCCATGACCTCGAAGTCGAGGTGGAGATCACTCAGATGTGGATGGACCGAGCAGGGTAGCTGCTCGGTGGCTTCTTGATGAGGGCTTTTGATCCCTGGCGTCGATGGGTAAGAAATTACTAGCCAAGGATAGACCGAGCAGGGTTGCTGCTCAGTGGTCTCTTGGTGAAGACTTTGATCCTTAGCGTCGGTGGGTAAGAGATTACCAGCCAAGGATGGACCGAGCAGGGTTGTTATTCGGTGGCCTCTTGGTGAGGGCTTTGATCCTTGGCGTCGTGGGGTAAGAAATTACCAGCCAAGGATGAACCGAGCAGGGTTGCTGCCCGGTTGCCTCTTGGTGAGGGCTTTGATCCTCAGCGCGGGAGGGCATGGAGAGGCCTGCTAAGGATAGACCGAGAAGGGTTACTGCCCAGTTGCCTCTTGGTGATGGCTTTGATCCTTAGCGCGGGAGGGCATGGAGAGGCCTGTTGAGGATGGACCGAGCAGGGTGTAGGGTGTTTTTCGTCATCCCATTGAGATAGGAATACGCGCGCGCTTGTCAGGCGCATTACAGATTCCCCCTGCCTAGGGTAGGCCGGGGGTTTAATGATTGTGGGGATCCGAATCTCCGGCAGCCGCGGACTAAGCTGCCGTTAATTACCCCTCGCCTTTGGAGCGAGGGAACCTCCGATTGACGGGTTAAACTGGTCATGCGAACTCAATGTGCAGTGTACGTGTGTTTTGTTTTGGAGGGAGGTTTGGATACATCGGGAGCCACGCAGAGTTTTTACGGGGGGCCCGCTAGCCGGATAGCGGGCTGGGGGTCAAAGGGGCTAGCAGCCCCTTTGCGGGATGTGGGGCAGCGCCCCGTTAGAATTTTTTTTCTAACAGGGACAGTGTCGTGGAGTATGTGTGTGTGTACATATGTATACATATGTATATATATATGTATATATATAAAGAAGGGGGAAAGGCATCCAAAGGATGCGTGGGGCCAGCGCCAGCGCTTTGAGCGCAAGAGCGCTAGCGCACCACGTGTCAGTACGTGGGCGCTCGGGCGCTAGCGCTCTGAGCGCAAGAGCACTAGCGCGCCACGTGTCAACACGTGGGCGCTCGAGCGCCACGTGTCAGCATGTAGACGCTCGGACGCTAGAGCGTTAGCGCACCACGTGTCAGCACATGGACGCTCGAGCAGCAAAAGGGACTTGGTCCCTGCAATGGGAGTTGTACTCCCAGAAAGGAGCACTTATTATTCTATATATATAACTGATGAAGGGCTTCTCCCCTTGAGCCCTAGTTCTTCCCCAAAGTGGGGTTTCTGGAGATGGGTCTCCTTCTTCTTCATTCGTTGGCCGGATCTTGAAGATCAAGAGATGTGAGATCTAAAAATCTCTCCTTTCTGAGATCTGATGGCAGATCTGAGTTCCCTTTTGTGGGTTTTGTGGTGAAAAACTATTTAGTTTTGGAAAAGAAAGAAGTAAAACTCTTAATTTAATTCAAAAGAAATGAGAAGGTTTAGAACCTTGGAGAAGGAGCAGGAGGCACAAAGAACCCTATTTTTTGGGGGGAATGAAAATTGTTATAGATATTTTCATCATGTTGCCTTTTATAGGCTTACATATTTGCATATAGCCCCTTGGGCATTACAAAATGGCATTTTGCCCATCCCATGGCTCATGTGCCATTTCTTTTTGCACATAAACCACGGGCTTACAAAAATTTGGCTTTATGCCCATAAAAAAAATACATTAAAATTATTTTTTACATGATTTGCATGGGGAGGCCGACCGCTTCATGTTCCGGCTCGACTCGGGCATGGGCCCACTTGATCTGGGCTTGGGCCCACCCGGCTTGGGGTTGACCTTGACTTTGACTTAGTCAACCGGGGTGCAATTTTCGATCCCAACAAAGTACCCCCATCAATAAATGCACACCACATATGTGGGTCGTGTGCATGAAATTGATGGATCTTCTTTCATGTGGAGGCGACTTGCTTTGGTTCCCACTTTTTGGGATGAACTGCTCTTTTTACGACATGGACGGTCGACGCTTGACGCGTCTCCGAGACGGAGTGTCCGTGGTAGACGTTTCCTTGGCCCGGAGTGATCTGGTTCCTGCTTTGTAGGAAGCCTGCACTGCCCGTTTTGCGACATGGACGGTCGACGCTCTGACCTGGAGTGATTTGGTTCCCAATTTGTGGGAAGCCTGCACTGCCCTTTTTGCGACATGGACGGTCGACGCTCTGGTCCAGAGCGATTTGGTTCCCGATTTGTGGGAAACCTGCACTGCCCGTTTTGCGACATGGACGGTCGACGCTTGATGCGTCTCCGAGACGGAGTGTCCGTGGTAGACGTTTCCCTGGCCCGGAGTGATTTGGTTCCTGCTTTGTAGGAAGCCTGCACTGCCCTTTTTGCGACATGGACCGTCGACGCTTGATGCGTCTCCGAGACGGAGTGTCCATGATAGACGTTTCCCTGGCCCGAAGTGATCTGGTTCCTGCTTTGTAGGAAGCCTGCACTGTCCTTTTTGCGACATGGACGGTCGACGCTTTGATCCGGAGTGATTTGGTTCCCGACTTGTGGGAAGCCTGCACTGCCCGTTTTGGGACATGGACGGTCGAAGCTCTGATCCGGAGCGATTTGGTTCCCGACTTGTGGGAAGCCTGCACTGCCCTTTTTGCGACATGGACCGTCGACGCTCTGATCCGGAGCGATTTGGTTCCCGATTTGTAGGAATCCCGTACTGCTTTTTTTGCGACATGGACGGTCGACGCTTGATGCGTCTCCGAGACGGAGTGTCCGTGGTAGACGTTTCCCTGGCCCGGAGTGATCTGGTTCCTGCTTTGTAGGAAGCCTGCACTGCCCTTTTTGCGACATGGACGGTCGACGCTCTGATCCGGAGCAATTTGGTTCCCGACTTGTGGGAAGCCTGCACTACCCGTTTTGCGACATGGACGGTCGACGCTCTGATCCGGAGCGATTTGGTTCCCGATTTGTAGGAATCCCGTACTGCCCTTTTTGCGACATGGACGGTCGACGCTTGATGCGTCTCCGAGACGGAGTGTCCGTGGTAGACGTTTCCCTGGCCCGGAGTGATCTGGTTCCTGCTTTGTAGGAAGCCTGCACTGCCCTTTTTACGACATGGACGGTCGACGCTCTGATCCAGAGCGATTTGGTTCCTGCTTTGTAGGAAGCTTGCACTGCCCTTTTTCTGACATGGACGGTCGACACTTGATTTGATTTTCTCTGCTTCTTGCAGTGTCAGGGGTGAACTTGACTTGCACCGCTTCTTGCGGTGTCGAGATTGGATTCTGACTTGCTCCGCTTTCTGCGGTGTCGGAGTTGAAGTTGACTTGTTGATTGTGATTTTGGTTGACATCAGCATCGCTACACTGGAATATAGCACCAGGAGCGGATCATCATTTGTCATGGGAGGATTTAGGGATTTTGGTTCTCTGTCGGCATTTGCATTGCTGCACTGGAATAATGCCAGGAGCAACTCATCATTTGCCCCGGAAAGATTTGGGAATTGGTTTTAGTTTGGCACCTGCATTGCTGCACTGGAATAATGCCAGGAGCAACTCATCATTTGCCCCGGAAGGATTTAGGAATTGGTGGCTTAGGAGACAGGTTTAGATCCCTATCACCTAAGGCTTTTCAATTTTATGGGCCGTAAGGGTCCCACAAAAGCATTTTCTCCCTATGAGTCGAAAGGATCTCGTAGGTGTATTTTCTCCTTAGAAGTTGTGGGGACTCCTAAGTGTGTTGCTCCTTTGTGAGTCGTAAGGATCTCACGCGGGAATTTTCTCCTCACAAAGTCGAGGGGACATTGCGAGTGCATTTCATCTCTTTTTCACGAGTTTGCGCCCTTTCGGGTTTTCACAAACTCGCCGGTAGTCCTGCTGTTTTTACTCACGGAGCCCTTTCGGGTTTTCATCCGTGCCCATTTTGCTTGTGGACATACCTTTTTTTCCTTTTTTTTCATCGCCGGTGGGACTTTGAATGTGGTCTCGCCGGTAGGACTTGGGAGAGATTGGGATTGTTTTACGCCCGTGGATTGTATACGGTTTTGTAGGATGTATGATCCAGACTGTAAGGCCGGAAAAATTTCGAGATTTTGTTGGCGTCTGCATCGCTGCACTGGAATATGGTACCAGGAGCGACTCATCATTCGCCATTGGGGTATGGGATTTGGAATTTGGTTGGCGTCTGCATCGCTGCACTGGAATATGGTACTAGGAGCGACTCATCATTCGCCCTTGGGGTATGGGAGTTGAAATTTGTTGGCGTCTGCATTGCTGCACTGGAATATGGTACCAGGAGCGACTCATCATTCGCCATTTGGGGTATGGGATTTGGGATTTGGTTGGCGTCTGCATCGCTGCACTGGAATATGGTACCAGGAGCGACTCATCATTCTCCATTGGGAATTTGAGTTTTGGACGGCGTCTGCATCGCTGCACTGGAATATGGTACCAGGAGCGACTCATCATTCGACGTTTCCTATTGGGAAGCGATGGCTTAGGAGACAGGTTTAGATCCCTATCACCTAAGGCTTTTCAATTTTATGGGCCGTAAGGGTCCCATAAAAGCATTTTCTCCCTGCGAGTCGTAAGGATCTCGTAGGTGTACTTTCTCCTTAGGAGTCGTGGGGACTCCTAAGTGTGTTTTTCCTTCGTGAGTCGTAAGGATCCAATGAAGGTTTGTTCTCCTCATGCATCGTGAGGACACATGAGTGGGTCTTCCCAATGGAGCATAATTCTGAGGGGACCAGCCGTGTAACTGGTGATTATAGTGGGGCATAGGTATGATGAGAATTATTTGAGCCCGTGGATAGTATACGGTAGTCAATTTAGGGACTGGCCGTAGGGTTGTAAGAATTTTGGGAAACTAGATTTTGGTTGGCGTCTGCATCACTGCACTGGAATATGGTACCAGGAGCGACTCATCATTCGCCGTTGTTTTTTTTCTGTTTTTTTGTTTTACCGCGATTGCTTTATCATTTCGGCTTTATTTTCATCTTTATTTACTCGCTGATTTTTATTGCGAGTTGCCCTATCATTTCGGCTTTATTTTCATCTTTATTTACTCGCTGATTTTTATTACGAGTTGCCCTATCATTTCGGCTTTATTTTCATCTTTATTTTACTCGCTGATTTTTATTGCGAGTTTCCCTATCATTTCGGCTTTTCTTTATTTTTATTTTATTTACACATTTTTGTTTATTTACATATATATATATATATATATATACACACACACACACACACACACATTTTTTTTGCATTCCCAGTTTAACGACTTAGAGGTCGATTGCTCCCAGTTTAAAGACTTAGCGGTCTATCGTTCCCAGTTTAACGACTTAGAGGTCATCTGTTTCCAGTTTAACGACTTAAAGGTCATCTGTTTCCAGTTTAACGACTTAGAGCTCATCTGTTTCCAGTTTAACGACTTAGAGCTCATCTATTTCCAGTTTAACGACTTAGAGGTCATCCGACGGGGAGCTTAGAGAAGATACCCGATTGAGCAGTTGTCAAGGGCACCGCTGGAGCTTGCATGAGATGCCTTATTAGTTTGTCGGTGTTGATGGCCTTGCCCCCAGCTGGGGCCAAGGAAAGCCGTTCAAATACCGACTTGCGTTCGAAGATGGCAATTGGAAATTGTTAACCCCTGCAAATAGAAACATGATTTCAGCATAGACAATCAATATGTACATTGATTGAGCTCGCATGAACGTTTAACCCGAAATATGGGAGGAGAGATTGGTCCCACCGGGCGTGCCAGAATCTGTAGGGTATTTTTCGTCACCCCATTGAGATGGGAATATGCGCGCGCTTGTCAGGAGCATTACAGATTCTCCCTGCCTAGGATAGGCCGAGGGTTTAATGATTGCGGGGATCCGAATCTCCGGCAGCCGCGGACTAAGCTGTCGTTAATTACCCCTCGCCTTTGGAGCGAGGGAACCTCCGATTGACGGGTTAAAATGGTCATGTGAACTCAATGTGCAGTGTACGTGTGTTTTGTTTTGGAAGGGGGTTTGGATACATCGGGAACCACGCAGAGTTTTTACGGGGGTCCCGCTAGCCGGATGGCGGGCCGGGGGTCAAGGGGCCTAGCAGTCCCCTTGCGGGGTGCGGGGCAGCGTCCCGTTAAAATTTTTTTTCTAACAGGGACAGTGTCGTGGAGTATGTGTGTGTACATATGTATACATGTGTGTGTGTGTGTATGTGTATAAGGGGGGAAAAGGCATCCAAAGGATGCGTGGGCCAGCGCCAGCGCTTTGAGCGTAAGAGCGCTAGCGCTTTGAGTGCTAGCGCACCACGTGTCAGCACGTGGGCGCTAGCGCTCTGAGCGCAAGAGCGCTAGCGTGCCACGTGTCAGCACGTGTGGGCTCGGACGCTAGCGCGCTGAGCGCTAGCACGCCATGTATCAGCACGTGGGCGCTCGGGCGCTAGTGCTTTGGGTGCTAGCGCTTTGAGCGCAAGAACGCTAGCGCACTGAGCACTAGCGCGCCACGTGTCAGTACGTGAACGCTCGGGCGCTAGCGCTCTGAGCGCAAGAGCGCTAGCGCGCCACATGTCAACACGTGGGCGCTCGAGCGCAAGCGCGCCACGTGTCAGCATGTGGGTGCTCGGGCGCTAGAGCGCTAGCGCACCACGCGTCAGCACGTGGGCGCTCGAGCAGCAAAAGGGACTTGGTCCCTGCAATGGAAGTTATACTCCCAGAAAGGAGCACTTATTATTCTGTCTGTGTGTGTGTGTGTGTGTGTGTGTGTGTGTATAAGGAGTTAAACTCCTAAGATGTTTTGAAGCTGATGAAAGGCTTCTCCCCTTGAGTCCTAGTTCTTTCCCAAAGTGGGGTTTCTGAAGATGGGTCTCCTTCTTCTTCCTTCGTTGACCGGATCTTGAAGATTAAGAGATGTGAGATCTAAAAATCTCTCATTTCTGATATCTGATGGCAGATCTGAATTCCCTTTTGTGGGTTTTGTGGTGAAAAACTATTTAGTTTTGGAAAAGAAAGAATAAAACTCTTAATTTAATTCAAAAGAAATGAGAAGCTTTAGAACCTTGGAGAAAGAGCAGGAGGCACAAAGAACTCTATTTTTTGGTGAATGAAAATTGTTTTAGATATTTTCATCATGTTGCCTTTTATAGGCTTACATATTTGCATATAGCCCCTTGGGCATTACAAAATGGTATTTTGCCCATCCCATGGCTCATGTGCCATTTCTTTTTGCACATAAGCCACGGGCTTACAAAAATTTGGCTTTATGCCCATAAAAAAATACATCAAAATTATTTTTTACATGATTTGCATGGGGAGGCCGGCCGCTTCATGTTCCGGCTCGACTCGGGCATGGGCCCACTTGATTTGGGCTTGGGCCCACCTGGCTTGGGGTTGACCTTGACATTGACTTGTCTACCAGGATGCAATTTTCGACCCCAACACAGGGTAGCTGCCCGGTTTCCTTTTGGTGAGGGCTTTGATTCTTAACGCGGGAGGGCATGGAGAGGCCTGCTAAGGATGAACCGAGCAGGGTTGCTGCCCGGTTGCCTCTTGGTGAGGGCTTTGATCTTTGGCGTCGTGGGGTAAGAAATTACCAGCCAAGGATGGACCGAGCAGTGTAATTAGTATTTCTTTATTTATGGCTATTTCTTGATTATTGTGTTTTGGGTGCGAATAGTGTAATTGGTATCCGTATTTGCATCCGACCCGACCCGCTTGCTGGAAATCCGTCTTGATTCCTGTTTATGATTTATTCCGGCTAGTTATGAGAATCTGTGCACTTTCATGTTCTATATCCTGCATACCTGCATTATATCTAGCATCTGCATTTTTTTAATAAAACAAGTAAAATCAAATAAAATATTTTTAAAATATCTAGTATGGCCTGCATCATACCCCTGACCCTGTGGTAGCATCCGCCTATCGTGTTCTCGTCCCGTTTAGTGAAACGGACCCGTTTGGATAGCTACGTGCATCCGTTCTTGGGGTATGCAGTTTCGTTATTCGGATATCTTATTTTGGTTTTGGTCACTACGTATATTATCCATATTTTCAAACCGTAATTTTAGACCCGACCTGGGCATATTTTGGAGTAAGTTTGTATTTGCCAAAATCTCAAAATTAACTAATATTATATTTTTATATTTCTAACTGTTAATATAATTATATATACGAGTTTAAATTTTTTTTATAACTAAAATATATTTTTAAATAAAATCCTAACCTATTAGAATCCCCTGCTCTCTTTCTCTCTCTTCTATATATTCTCTTTAACCCCCACCACGAGAATCCCGTCACCCCTTTCTCACTACATTCACCGCCTTCTTCTTCTAAATTTTTTTCCCGCCTCTTCCATGCAAGAGTCCGCGCCTTCGTCGTCGTCGCCGTCTCTACGACCTCGCCTCCACCCTCGACCTTGTCGCCTCCTCTCATTCTCCTCACCTTACATCCTTCTCTCCTCCCCGCTGCAACTCATCTCCCTGCGGCGAATCCACGCACCCATCCTCGCTACACCCATCGCCGCTGTCGCCGACGTTGCTCCAACCTCGTAGACACCTCTTCTTCTTCTCCTCTCCCCTCTCTCCAACCCAGCACACATTCTCCTCTGCAACCCAACCCACTGCAAGCCTCGCCTGCACACATCGCCTCGCCGGAGCTCCGATCTCATCGACCACCGCACACCCTCATCATCCCCTCTTCCTCTTCCTTATCACTTCTAACACCACCACCCTCACCCTACAGCCTCCAAGAACCTCTCACAGAACCCTGGCTTCAAGAACCCCACTACCCATCGCCGGAAAACCCTCGCCTGTATTCTCTTCGTCGATGACCCATCATCGACGTCACTCCCTCTTCTTCCTATCTGAACCCAGAGAACAGCCACAACCCCTTCTTATTCTTCTCCTTCTTCTTTCTTCTCTTTCTCTTGGATTCTTGGTTTTCCGATCATCGTCGGAGCTGTGCCGCTGCCGACGATCCGAGCAACCCAATGGACATCCCCAGCCAGCGTGGTCACCTTCTTGCTTTGCCTGGTCCTGTCCCATGTGCGCGTGTGTATATTGCGACGTTTACCCGACGTCGGATACAGCGTACGCACCCCGTCGTGAGATACGACCAGGCAAGTTTACATTGCTACATGCTATGATAAATATTTTGCATCCATATGAATAAAAATATCACATGTTGTCTGCATTGTACATCCATATTATTGTTTTACTGTTTTCGGATATCCGTACGCATCCATATCATTAATTACATATCTGGTTGCATGCAAATTAGCTTGATACAGGCTATATTATTATACCCGCATCTATATTAATAAGAATATTGCATGTTTATGGTATTGTGCATCCATGTTACAGTTTTACCGTTTTCTGATATCCGTTCGCATCAGTATCATTTATTATATATCTAGTTGCATGCCAGATCACATTATTTCATGTTATGTTATATTAACACCCCATGCTTGATAATGTGCATCATGCGTAGTCATGGAGTTGTAAATGTAATCCCTGATAGATATTTGTGCATCCGTACTTTTATCGTGCTCCCGTACTTGCTACAGTTTTATTTTGAGCATCCGTTTGATACATGTGCACTACCTGTCATGACCTGATATACCACTACTTGACATATTACCTGATCCTGTTTCTAATGCCGACAATCCTGATGGACGTATCTTGTTATCTGCATAGACAAACCTGTACCTGCTTGATCCTGTGTTGGTATTAGCTCCAAATTTATCAATACCTGACCTGAACACATTACTTGGGGGTAAGGGGAATCAAGAATGTAACCGAACGTAACTCAAATGGCTATTATATTGTTTGTCGTATTTCCGGGCGTTACGGAAAAATCCTGTTACCGTGGTCCCGTGGGGAATGAACGAGGCATATACTGAATAATCATGTTACCGTGGTCCCGTGGGGAATGAACGAGGCATAGTCTGATGGGTTACGATGAGGGTTATATTAATTGATTTCAAACAAACTTTAGAATAGATAACCCAGTAGCACAGTTTAGATTGATCACCGCACGTCACATACACTGATACACTTCACTGTTCTATATCCGTGTTTACTTATTCAATCCATGTTACTGTTTATAATTCATGCCTGCATATCTTGTTACCTCCTGATTATATTCTATTATTTTGATATTATGACGCACTGACGTCTGGGTTTTGCATGGCCCAGATCCTCTGTCTTTGTCGCAGGCTGACCAGGAGTAGTTTAGCCGACAGGCCGAGCAGTGAGGGTCCTGTTAGTATTTAGTTTAGTTTAGTTTTATTTCTGTACTTTCATTTCTTGATGTGAGCTCGTATTTGGGACGTACTTTCCAGATGTTATTGTTTATTGGATTTATTGCTTCCACATATTATTTCGTGACTCATTTATTCTGGCATATGGACATGTACTAGATAGTTTATTTTTACTTTACTATTCTTGATATCTCATAGACAGCCGTAATGTGATTGTGGAGGGATGTTTCCTAGCCACAGGTAGCATGGTTGGCTCTGTCACATGCCGATTATTGCGCACTCTGGGAAGCGGAGCATGACAGGGTTTGTTTGGTATCAGAACCATATGATTTAGGTTAATCGGGTTTGATTCTTTTTGTAGTTGGGTATTGGACCTAATACACGAATCAGAATACTCGTAAATAAGAGCATGTCCTGCCTCATGTCCTGCCTTATTGCTATCTTGCTATCCTTGAATCCATAACTATCTTGCTTCTTGTATCCTGTTTATTGAATCTTGTTTATCATGCTAATCCTCTTCGGTGTTTTGGCTTCAGAATCATGGCGGACACAGATCTGCGATCGTACCAGAGGCGTGTTGATGACGCCGCATTGCTTGGAGTATGTTTGCCACCGAAAATAGAGACGAAACACTAAACTAACTAGAGTGCGCTAAGATCGGCACGTGACAGAGCCAACCATGCTACCTGTGGCTAGGAAACATCCATCCATAGTCACATTACGGCTGTCTAGAGATATCAAAAACATGAAAATAAAAGAAACTATCTAGTACATGTCCATGAGCCAAAATAAACGAGTCAAAAAAAATAATATGCGGAAGCAATAAATTATAGTAGCAGTGACAATCTGGAAAGTACGTCCCATAATACGGGCTCATATCAGGAATGAAAAATGCGAAAAAACTAAACTAACTAGCAACTAACAAGATCTTCACTGCTCGGCTTGTTGGTCAAAATACTCCTGAACTGCCTGCGACAGAGATAGAGGATCCGGGCCATGCAAAATCCAGACGTCAGTGCGTCATAATATCAACAATAATACAAGCAATCAGGATGAAATGGAATATGCAGGCATGAATTATCAATAGTAACAAGTCATCATGAATATATAGCAGTGAAGTGTATCAGTATAAGTGGCGTGCAGTGATCGATCTAAACTGTGCTACGGGGTTATCTATTCTAAAGTTGTTTGAAATCAATAATCCTCCATGTAACTCAAAGGATATGTCCCGTTACCCCCCGGGACCACGGATCAGGAATATGTGAACCAAGAGTGGTTCTGTCCTGTTACCCCCTGGGACCACGGATCAAGATGTAAGAGTCACGAATGGCTCTGTCTCGTTACCCACCGGGACCACGGATCAAGTAATAACCTTTTAAGTTACACTTTAGTTTACACTTTTAATTTCCCCATACCCCCAAAGTTATGTGTTCAAGTCAGGTATTAATAAATCTGGAGCTAATACCAACACAGGATCAAGCAGGTACATGTTTGTCTAAATAGACAACAGGATATGTCCTTAGGAACAACAGGTCAAGATTGTCGGCATTAGTAACAAGATCAGGTATCAAGTCAAGCAGTGGTATATCAGGTCATGACAGGTAGTGCACATGTGTCAAGCGGATGCTCATAATAAAACTGTAGCAAGTACGGATACAAGTGTAAAAGCATGGATGCACAAATATTTACTAGGGGTTACACCATGACTAAGTAGGATGCACAATATCAAGCATGAGGTACTAATGTAACAATAATATGAGTTAATATGACATGGCATGCAACTGGATATAAAGAATTAATGGTATGGGTGCACAATAAAACATGGATGCATGAATAACTATTAGGGATTGCAAATATAGCTCCATTACTAAGTAGGATGCACATTATTAAGCATGGGGTGTGTTTCGCCCAATCAGAGCGAAGCTCTGTTGAAATTCAAAATTCAAAATTTTGAAGTAACGCTTCACATCTCGGGCGCAACGCGCCACATGTCAGGCGCTGATACGTCAGCGCAGCGCCCAAGAAGGCGCGTCCAATCATAGCAAAGCTCTATTAAAGGAAGCAACGCTTCAGTTGCGTAGGCGCTGCGCTGCGCGACACGTGTCAGCGCAGATGCGCTAGCGCGGTTGCGCTGCGTTGTGCGCTCGCGACACGTGTCAGCGCAGATGCGCTAGCGCGGTTGCGCTGCGCTTTGCGCGACACGTGTCAGCGCGGTTGCGCTGCGCTGTGCGCTGCGCAACACGTGTCACGCGCTGGGGCATCTGCGCCAAACAGAATTAAATTTCTAAGAAATCTTTTCTGTTCTTGTTAAAACAAGAAGATTTTCTTCTGCAAAGCAGAAACCCTTGGATCAAAGATCCAACGGTGGGGAAAATTCCCCAAATCACTCAGAGAAGGATCTCTTTAACAAATTTAACTAATTTATGGGCACTATAAAAAGGACCCTAGGCCTCAATTTAAAGGCATGAACATTTTCTAAAAAAAAAAGAGAGAGAAAGAGAACTCTGAAGAACTCCTCAAAAAAAAAAAGGTAAAGACCTTCAAGAGAGGAAAGAAATCTCTTTTAATAAATCATTGATCTAAAAAACCAGATCAATGTTCTTCACATAATAAACAGTGCTTTGCACTTCTCATAATCTTTGGTTCTTTAAAAGACAAGAAAACAACAAAATAAAAATGGTGCTTTGCATCTTTATGAACCTCTGGTTCTTGAAACAAAAAGAAGAATTTATTTTTCTTTGATCTAATTTAGATCAAGAAATCAAATAGTGCTTTGCACTTCTGTTCTTGAATCTAAAAGATTCTTAGTGCTCTGCACTTCCAAACTGCGCTGTTGCGCTCTTAAGAGAGCGTCACGTGTCAGCTATAGAACCACTTGCGCTACGCGCTCTTGAAATAGAGCTTTGCTCTCTGGAATTGGCGCAACTCACCAGAGCGCGCCACGTGTCAGCAGCGCAACAGCGCAGCGCACTAGCGCAGCGCACTGTGCTGTTGCGCTTGCGCTCACCAGAGCATGACACGTGTCCTCACCACAAGCGCTTGCGCTCAGTAATTGACGCAAAGCGCCTGACAAATGCAATGCATTTCTTTTACTGAAGGGCCAGGCCCAATTAAAAGACCAAACAGGCCTAATTAAATTGATGCTCTGCATCATTTATAAATGGGTAAAGCCCAAACGAAATAATAAAAATGCTATGCATTTATAAAGGGGGCAAAGCCCAGACAAAACAGATGCCTTTCTTCATTCATAAATGAGCAGAGCCCAGAATAAATTGATGTTCTGCATTTTTATGGGCAAAGCCCAAACAAAAAAAAATGGAAGAAATGCAATGCATTATTTAATAAAATGTTGAACATTTTCAACTGGACTTAGCCCAATTCTGGCCGTAAGTCCTTAAATTAAATTGACTGAGCACAGCTGTTCTCTTAAATTAATTTATATCCGGTTCGAGGGTACATCTCCGAACTCCTCTGACACCCATCGTTGTAATCCTTCAACGACGTCAGAGAGGTGACGGGTCCCGACGACCACACATCAATATGGACTGCGGGGTCCTTAAACTCGTGGACCGAAACGTCCCTAAACTAATGTTGGACCGAAACGTCCTTAAACTAATGGTGGACCACCACGTCCCTAAACTGGAACATGGACCACTACGTCTCTAAACTGGAACAATAGAGCTCCCAAATGCTCTTTTGCCTGATCTAAACGGTCCCGTTTAAGTTGATCTTAGCCCCAAATACGGCTAACGTATCTTTAAACATTTAAATGGACTATAAAACTCCAAATCGACTTTGGTTCAAGGGTACATCTCTGAACTCCTCTGACACCTGCCGTTGTAATCCTTCAACGACGTTAGAGAGGTGACGAGTCCCGATGGCCAGATATTAAATGGATTATTACGTTAAGTTGATCTTCGTCTCAAACAGGACTATTGTATGCTTAACGAACGTTTAAGTTGATCTTAGCCGCAACACGACTAATGCATTCTTAAGCTAAAAACACCAAACCAAAATCTAAGTAAATACGGATTTGGACTAGTCCACGTTCTACGGGCGACGGCATTACTCAGTCTCCGTATACAATCCACGGGCAACCACAAACAAAACAAACACACACGACACGAAGTGAAATTCTGGAGAAGGAGAAAGTTGTTACCGCGATGCGGTAGCGTAATTAACTGCTGGGGCTTGCGCCTGCAGGGAAGAGCGTCCCCACAATCAAAAACCCCTCAAGCGAGGGAAAATCTGATGAAGTCTGCTACATCGGCCGCATCCGTCTAAACCTCCGATACACGGTGCCATAAATCAACTTGGCATCTTCGGAGAGGTGGACGGATAAAACCAAATAGCATCTGCCCCGAATCTCAGCGTCAGGACATCGCGGTCCTGTGCACCATCTTTCGGAGGTAAACAGGGTGTTACTACAATAATAATATGAATTAATGTGATCTATAAATGCAGTTATATATATTTTAAATGATATGGATGAAAATGGGTATCCGAAAACTGTAAAATTATAATATGGATGCACAATGTGATAAACGGGTAACACTTTACTCATATGGATGCACAATACTATACCTAGCATGTAGCAAGATGAATTAGCATGCATCTAGATATGTAAATAACGATATGGATGCATACGGATGTCGTAAAACAGTAAACCTAAACATGGGATGCATGATTTAAAATACAAGTATTATATTTGTTCAAATAGATGTAAATACAGTAACATAGTATGTAGCAAGATAAACTTGCCTCGATGGATCACGTTACGGATACGCACGGCACGTCCGGCGTCGGTAAAACGTCACAACGCATGCACAACACACGGGACAGGTCTAAACAAAGTAAGAGGGTGATCACGCAGGTGAGGCACGTCTACTGGGTCGTCTGGAACGGCAACGGCGACGCGACTTCGGCGACGCTGAAATCAAGATTTCAAGAAAGATAAAGAAAAAGAAAAGAAAGAAGAAGAGGAAGAAGAAGGGAGAAGGAAGAGGCTTACTGGGGTTTGCACAGGGGTCAGGAGAGGGGTGATGGTGTCGAGGAGATGAACGGCGGTGAGGTGCGCCGGTGAGGGGAGTTTGAGGAGCTAGGGTTAGGTTAGGGTTTGGGCTCTGGTGTTGTTGTTGGCTGGGGTTTGGGTGAAGGGGTTTGGTGTAGGAGGGAGAAGGGAAGAAGAGAAAGAGAAGGTGACGAAGGTGGAGGCGAGAGGAGGAGGTGATCGGCGGCGATGGAGGTGTGCAGGGTGGTGATGGGTTCTCGGGTGGTGCAGGTGCTCGGGAAGAAGAAGAAGGAGATGAGGAGGAGGAGATGAGGGTGAGGTCGAGGATGTAAAGGAGATGAAGTTTTGGGTTAGGGTTTGAGGAGGCTGCAGTGGGTTGATGGGTTTCCTTGTCGTGGGGCTCGGGGTCTTTAAAAGAAAAGAAGAAGAAGATTAGAAGGAGGGAGGTGACTGTAGCGCGCGGGCGGTGACGAGAATCGAGATTGCTACAGGATTCGCGAGAGGAGAGAGGAAGTGCGCAAGGAGAGAGAAAGAAGAGAGAGAGAGCTGCGGGGAGAGAGAGAAAGAGAAAGAGAAAGAGAAATCTGATGGTGGGGTCAGAAGGAGAGAGAGAGTTGTTAAACGTTAGGATTTTAATGTAAAAGATTTTAGTTGGTTAAGTAAATTTAAACTGTCGATTTAAAATTAAAGATATTATATTTAATAAGATTAGTTTTTCTGGTAAATACAAATTTAGTCCAAAACACACCCGAGTCGGGTCTAAAATTTAGTTTTAAAATATGAAAAATATATGCGACGACCAAAACCAAAAATGAATGTCCGGATAATGAAAATGCATAACCCCAAGAACGGATGCACGTACGTGCGCGTAGCCATCCAAACAAGTCCGTTTCACTGAACGGGACGAGAACAAGATTCGCGGATGCTACCACAGGCCATGCAATGTATTTTTAAAATATTTTATGTGACTTAAAATGTTATATTGTAAAAATACAAATGCCAGATAAAATGCCAGTATGTAGGATGTATAAATTAAAATGAAAGTGCACGAGTCTACGTAACAAGTCAGGATAAACCATAAACTTGAATCAAGACAAGTTTCAAGCAAGCGGGTCGGGTCGGATGCAAATACAAATGTCAAATACACTATTTGCACCCAAAATACAATAAATCAAGAAAATACCATAAATAAAGAAATACTAGAATTCGTATAAATGAACTAGGTTGTTATATTTAGGTTAATCGGGTTTGATTCTTTTTGTAGTTGGGTATTGGACCCAATACACGAATCAGAATACTCGTAATTAGGAGTATGTCCTGCCTTATTGCAATCTTGCCATCCTTGAATCCATAACTATCTTGTTTCTTGTATCCTGTTTATTGAAACTTATTTATCATGCTAATCCTCTTCGGTGTTTTGGCTTCAGAATCACGGCGGACAGAAATCTGCGATCGTACCAGAGGCGTGTTGATGACGCCGCATTGCTTGGAGTATGTTTGCCGCCGAAAACAGAGACGAAACGTTAGGACGTCTGGCCTGAATTTGGGGGCAGATGTTATTTGGTTTTATCCGTCCACCTCTCCGAAGATGACAAGTTGATTTATGGCACCGTGTATCGGGGGTTTAGACGGATGCGGCCGTTGTAGCATACTTCGTCAGCTTCCCCCTCATTGTGAAGGGTTTTTGATTATGGGGACGCTCTTTCCTGCAGGCGCAAGCCCATGCAGTTAATTACGTTACCGCATCGCAGTAACCACTTCTCCTGCTCCAGAAGGTCACTTCGTGTCGTGTGTGTTTGTTTTATTTTTGGTTGCCCGTGGATTGTATACGGAGACTAATTTATGTTGTCGCCCGTAGGGCGGGGATTAGTCCAAATCCGTATTTTCTTAGATTTGGGTTTAGGTTGGTTTAAGGATCGTTAATCTCATTTGAGACTAAGATCAACTTAAACGTTTTTTAAGGATACGTTAGTCTAATTTTAGACTAAGATCTACTTAACAGGATCATTTAGATCCAACAAAAGAGCATTTGGGCTCTATTGTTTTAGTTTAGAGACATTGCGGTCCATTGAGTTTAAGGACATCATAGTCCGTGACAGTTTAAAGATATCATAGTCTGTAAAGTTTAAAGACATCATAGTCTATAAGTTTAAGGACCTCACAGTCCATAAAGTTTAAGGATATCATAGTCCAGTTTAAAGACGTCATAGTCTGTAAAGTTTAAGGACATCATAGTCCATGAGTTTAAGGACCCCACAGTCCGTAAAGTTTAAGGACATCATAATCCAGTTTAAAGACGTCATAGTCTGTGTGGTTTTGGTTCAACCGTTTAGGGATGCACCAAAAGTTATTGGTTATTAGGACCCTCCATCTCTCTGAAGACGTTGAAGAATTACAACGACATGTATCAGAGGTATGAAGAGATGTACCCTTGAACCAATATCCCGATTTGGGGAATGGGATGAACATCAGTTTAGATGTCATCTGTTAGGAGAACACTAGTCATCTTTGGGACTAGGATTAATTTGGGGAGACCTGAACATGGGGCTCGGTTGATTGGTAACAAAAAGGGTCTTGGCTTCGGAAGACTTGGCTAATTTAAGCTAAGCTTGATTTCCCTTAGTCACCCCATAGTGCTAAGCACTGAATCAGTGTTAAACACTGGAGTTTGGAGGAGCTCACGTGTGAACTCATGAGGGGCCCCGAAGTGGGCATTGTTTCTTGAGTTTATTCCCTCATATATATATAAAAGTGCTGAGCACTTGGCTCACGTGTGAGCACGTGAGGCGCCCGAGGTGAGAACTGTTATCTGGATTTTATTTCTCTTTCATTTATAACTGCTAAGCACTTGGTTCATCAAACAGTCACGTGCAGACACGTGAGGTGCCTTGAAAATGCGAGCGCTGTATTTGGAATTTTCTTCCTCTTTTATACACAACCGTTTGGGGGTCACGTGGGAACATGTGAGGTGCCCCCAAAATGGGAGCTATCTTGGGTTTATTCCCTTTTTCCTTTTCTGAGTGCTAAGCACTATTGGGCCACGTGAGATCACGTAAGGCACTCTGAAGAATGAAAATTGCCTTTGTTTTATTCTCCTTTTCTTTTTCTGAGTGCTAAGCACTATCAAGGGATCACATGAGGTCACGTAAGGCGCCCCCAAATTGAGATTTGTTTTAGATTTACTCCCCTTTTTGAAAACCTTGCTCGGTGGTGCGCCAAGAGTTATTGGTTATTGGGACCCTCCACCTCTCTGAAGACGTTGAAGAATTACAACGACATGTATCGGAGGTGTGGGGAGATGTACCCTTGAACCAAATTCCAGATCGAGGGGAGAGATCATGGTGGGATGAATATCATTTTCGATGCCATCTGTTAGGAGCTCATTAGCTATCTCTGGGACAAAGATCGGTTTGGGGGACCCTGAGCATGAGGGGCTCGATTGATTGCAATCGGGAGATTTGATCTAAGTTTGGCTAATATTGGCCTCTCATAGTGTTAAACACTAATATATGATCGGCGCTCATGTGCTCCCACGTGAGACCTTAAAGTAGTGTTAAACACTAGTGTATGATCAACGCTCACGTCTCCCACGTGAGGCGCTTGAAATAGTGTTAAACACTAAGAATTTGAGGCGCTCACGTGGGATCACGTGAGGCGCTCCAAAAATAGTGTTTATTCCCTTTTCTCTTTTATAAGTGCTGAGCACTTCTCAGGGGTCACGTGGGGTCACGTGACTAGATCTCATGCTTTCCCTCTTTGTTCCTCAAAGGTGCTCACGTGGGATCACGTGAGATTTTATGTAGCGTTTGAATGCTAATGAATCATCAAGCTGTTCTTCTATGGTTCCGAGGGATCAAGTTCTCCTTTTGTTCTTTGTAGGGATTAAATTCTTTTTAAAGGGTTAAACCCTAGTTCCAGAGGAATAAAATTCCTATATGTTTTGTAAAAGTTAAACTTTTTTGGATTCAGTTCTTCCCCCTAGGTTTTGAATCTGCATGACAGAATCTCCCCGATGAGAATTAAATTCTCAACTTGTGAGGAGATCCGCTAAATTCTCAACTTGTGAGGAGATCCGCTTCTGCAGATCTTAACCAGAGGAAGAACTAAGTTCTTTTAGAAGAGTTAAACTTTTGGTTTGAGAATTAAATTCTCTTTTTGTGGGAGCTTTTGGGAGGGGTTCCCCTTCTTTAGGGAATTAAATCCTCTCTCTATTTTTCTTCCCCTCTCTCTGTGTGTCTTTTTTTCCTCCTTCTTGGCTTCTATTTATAGGAGAAGGAAAAGAATTAGTTTGTTCAGCAAATATCTCATTGAGAGATTTTGATTGATTTTATAACCAACATAATCTTTTAGATCACTCGGTGAATTTTATTCACCGTTGGATTTTTAATCCAAAGGCTCTCTGTTTAACAGAGAAGATTTCTTGTTTGTTTAACAAGATTATGAATATCTTGTTAGTTTTAACAAGATTAGAATTTTATTCTATCATATCTTTTTAGTTTAACAAGATCAGAAATTTATTTTCTTAATATGGATATCTTGTTAACATAGAATTTTATTCTTGTTATAAGATTAGGAAAGTATTTTCCTATGATAGATTTTTATTCTATCAAATGATCACCGCTGGATCTTTGATCCAAGGGTCCTCTGTTTAACAGAGAAGATCTTTCTAGTTTAAGAAAGATTAAGAAAATATTTCCCAAAATAGAATTTAATTCTAGAATCTGATAGGAGCATTTTAAATTGGGGTGCTCACATGCTTTGCATGTGAGAGGCAAGAGAACTTATGTGTTTAACACATGACCCCTGCTGTGGGTTTTAGCCTGTTTATGTTCAGCGCTTATATGCTTTGCATATGAGCGCTCACGTGTTTTACACGTGAGGCCTGTTTGGCCATTGGTGATTTATGTTCAGCGCTCATATGCTTTGCATATGTGCGCCCACCTATTTTACACGTGATGCATGTTTGGCCCTTGGTTATTTATGTTCAGCGCTCATATGCTTTGCATATGTGCGCCCACGTATTTTACACGTGATGCCTGTATTTTGAGAATTCTCTCCCTTTTTTGTAAGGGAACAAGTAGCTCTTGGCCGAAAATTTTGGCAGGAACAGAGTAATTCGTGGGATGCTGGAGAACCAGAAGCGGCAAACCGAGCTGAACCAGCGGCAAGTCGAAACTTTTCAGAAAGGTTTGCGGACAGTCCAGCAGTCCGTAAACACTGTTGCGGCCAAACCAGTACAGCGTGTGGGTACCGTGGCGGATTTCAGGAGACTTGGTCCGTCCACTTTCACTGGTTTGGAGGAGCCGTTGCCAGCGGAGTAGTGGCTAGTCGATACGGAGAATCTGCTCATTGCAGCACGGATTATGGAGGACAAGAGAGTGGATGTTGTACGCATCCAATTGGTCGACTATGCCCGTGAGTGGTGGCTCGTGTAAGAGACCCGTTTGCCTAAGCCGATCAGTTGGGCAACTTTCTCGCAGAGTTTCTTGAAGAAGTTCTTTCCGCAGATTGCACGGGAAGAAATGGAGGAAAGGTTTATCGGTTTGAAGCAGAATGGCAGATCCGTGGATGCGCATGCGGCTAAGTGGACATGGCTCAGTCGATTCGCTGGACCTTTGGTTGCCAACGATGCTGATAGGACGCGAAGGTTCATGCGCACTTTGGACATGGAAATCCAGAGGCACATTATGTCTCTGGGATTGACCACTTTCTCGCAAGTTTTTAAAGCAGCCAGAGAGCAGCAGAGCTTATCAGTGAAGACAAAGGGTACACAGCAGCAGGCGGTAGTAGTGCAGAAGCCGGCGTTTACGCCGAACCGAGCTCCTGTACGCATAGGTATTCCTGTAAACCGACGTGGCGTGGTGCCTATGAAGAAGCCCGTCGAAACCGAGCAGAAGGGAAGGATGTTTTGTGAATTCTGCCATCTACCTGGACACCTGCAGAAGGATTGTCGAAGGAAGCTTGGACTTTGTTTGGTTTGTGGATCAGCTGACCATACTGTCAGTGTTAGCCCGTCGAACCTATGTTTGAAAGAAGATGCTCAGAAGCCACCGCAGAGGCAGATTCAGGGGCAGAAGCAGATAACTCAGGGACCTAATCAAGCTCGAGCCTTTACTCTGACGGCCGAAGAGGCCAAGGCTTCAAATGAAGTTGTTTTAGGTATCCTACTTGTTCATGATTTTCCCGCATTAGCACTATTCAATTCTGGTGCATCCCATTGTTTTATGTCGTCCAAGTTTATTGCTGCACATTCGATTTATTGCACGACCCTGCCTAGTTGTTGGGACATACACACTGGGTTCGGGAAGATCATATCTAGTAGTGAGTGTAAGGGTTCTGTTGTTATTTGCGGATGAGAGTTATTTGCAGATTTCTTGGTGATCGATACCGACAGTTATGATATTGTATTGGGAATGGATTTTCTCGGTACTTTCCACGCTCACATTGATTGTAGGGAAAAGAAAGTGATTTTCCAGATTCCCGGACATCCGTAGTTTGTTTTTGCTGGAGGTAGCAGTTTTGTCGGGGCAGTCGAGTTTAGGGCTAGGCTGACAAACAGTGTTCTTTCATTGATTGAAGTTGATAAGAAGAAAGAGGCAGCTGTAGTTCGAGAGTTCATGGACGTGTTCGAGGACATCTCGGGTTTACCGCCAAAATGAGATGTGGAGTTCGCGATCGATCTTATTCCTGGTACAGCGCCAATCTCAAAGGCGTACTATCCGATGGCACCAGTGGAGTTGGTAGAAGTCAAGAAGCAGATTACCGAATTTCCAGAGAAGGGTTAGATTCGCAGCAGCAATTCACCTTGGGGAGCTCCAGTTCTTCTAGTCAAGAAGAAAGATGACATAAGGAGGATGTGCATTGTTTATCGAGAATTGAACCAGGTGACTATTAAGAACAAGTACCCGATCCCTCGCATTAGCGAATTATTCGAGCAACTCAGTGGCACGAGGGTATGCTCGAAGTTGGATTTGCGGTCCGTATATCATCAAGTTCGAGTTAAATCAGAAGATATTTGCAAGACTGCGTTCCGAACTCGATATGGACATTACGAGTATTTAGTGATGCCATTTGGAGTCACGAATGCACCGGCGATATTTATGAACTTGATGAATCGAATCTTTTCACCGTTCTTAGACCAGTTTATAGTGGTGTTCATCGATGATATTCTGGTCTACTCGAGAAGCCTAGAAAAGCATGCAGAACACTTGAAGATCGCACTGCAGACGTTGAGGCAATAAAGATTATTGCAAAGATGAGCAAGTGCGAGTTTTAGCTTGAAGAAGTGGTGTTTTTGGGGCACGTCGTATCCAGAGATGGAATCACCGTTGATCCCGAGAAGATTGCAGTAGTTCAAGATTGGCTGATTCCGAAGAATGTAGCGGAGATCAGAAGTTTTCTTGGACTTGCTGGATATTACAGAAGGTTCGTGGAGAATTTTGCTCGCTTAGCTGAGCCTTTGACCAAGCTTACGCGTAAGGAAGTACCGTTCGTATGGACGGATAGTTGTGCGTCAGCTTTTGAGGCGTTGAAGCAAAGATTGATAACCGCTCCTATTTTAACCGTACCAGACGATTCTGGAGGATTGGTGATTCACAGCGATGCATCTGGGAAAGGTTTGGGATGTGTTTTGATGCAGCATAAGAAAGTTATAGCTTACGCATCGCGGCAGTTGAAGACCCATGATAAGAATTACCCAACTCATGATTTGAAGCTTGCAGCAGTTATTTTTGCTTTGAAGATTTAGAGACACTACTTACTGGGCGAAAAGGTCGAAGTATTCACCGATCACAAAAGCCTAAAATATGTGTTCGCGCAGAAAGAGATTAACATGAGGCAACGTAGTTGGTTGGAGCTGATGGCTGACTATGATCTTGATCTCAAGTACCATCCGGAGAAGGTTAATGTAGTGCCAGATGCGCTTAGTCGGTTGCCAGCAATTCGGATGTTGACTGCGCGGAGAGAGCCTATCGAAGATTTTTGGAGATTCGAGTTGGAGATCGTGCTACCGCATTCTTCGGGACAGTTGATGCAGCTGCAAGTACAGTCGTCATTGATTGATAATATTAATGCAGCGCAGTCACACGATCCAAGGTTGTAGAAGTTTCGAGAACAGGTAGAAGCGGGACTTCGAACAGACTTGTTGATTCATTAAGATGGTTCATTGCGATATGGTGGCCGTTTGTGTGTGCCGAAAGGAGACATTCGCGAAGAAGTTATGAAGGAGGCGCACAGTTTTGCATATTCCGTACATGCAGGAGTCACGAAGATGTACCGTGATCTACGATAGCATTTCTGCTGGGAAGGCATGAAAAGGGAGATTGCCTGCTTTGTAGCAAAGTGCTTGGTGTGTCAGCAAGTTAAGGTTGAACATCAAAGAGTAGCTGGTTTATTGCAACCACTTCTGATTCCTCAGTGGAAATGGGAACATATAACCATGGATTTCGTGACAGTTTTACAGCGGAGTCCAAAGGGCAATAATGCAGTTTGGGTGATTGTTGATCGATTGACCAAGGCAGCTCATTTCATACCGTTTCGAGTTGGTCAGTCGACGGAAGCGTTAGCAGAACAGTACATGCAGGAGATTATGAGATTGCATGGAGTACCTGTGAGCATCATTTCCGATCATGATACCCGATTCTTATCGTACTTCTGGAGGAGTTTACAGGAAAGTTTGGGGACGCGATTGAAATTTAGCACCGCTTATCATCCCCAAACAAATGGCCAGTCGGAGAGAACGATCCAAACTCTTGAAGATGTGTTGAGAGCTTGTAAGTTGGATTTCAAGGGTTCATGGGAGGATCATCTACACTTGGTGGAGTTTTCGTACAATAACAGCTTTCAGGCGACTATTCAGATGGCTCCATTTGAAGCGTTATATGGTCGCAAGTGTCGCTCACCCATTTGTTGGGATGGTGTTGGAGAACGAAGATTGTTGGGACCGGATCTTGTCCTGCAAACAGTAGAGAAAGTTAATACTATCCGGAATCACATGAAGGCAGCCCAGGATCGGCAGAAGAGTTGGGCCGATATATCAAGAAGACGTCTAAAGTTCACTGTTGGTGATATGGTATTCTTGAAGATATCACCGACTAGAGGAGTGATTCGTTTTGGGAGCCGGGGCAAGCTTAGTCCTCGATTCGTGGGGCCTTTCGATATTATGGAGCGTGTTGGAGAAGTGGCTTATCGATTGGCCTTACCACCATCCTTAGCGAATGTTCATGGCGTGTTTCATGTATCTCAACTCCGTAAGTATGTTTGAGATGAGACATACGTGCTAGATCATTCGGAGCTGACTATAAGGGAGGATTTGATCTATGAAGAACGACCGATGTCGATTGTTGATCGAAGAGAAAAGGTCCTTAAGAACAAGATTATCCCTCTAGTACTTGTTTCATGGGGGAATCGCTCGCACGGAGAATCTACTTGGGAACGAGAAGACGAGATTCGACAGAAATTTCCACACCTCTTTTCTTAGATTCATGTTTGTTTTTCTTTTCTTGTTCCAGGAATTTCGAGGACGAAATTCTTTTTGTAGTTGGGTATAATGTAACACCCTAGTTCATTTATACCAATTCTATTTTGGGTATTCTTTTATTTATGCCTATTTCTTGACTTATTGTGTTTTGGGTGCGAATAGTGTAATTGGTATCCGTATTTGCATCCGACCCGACCTGCTTGCTGGAAACCCATCTTGATTCCTGTTTATGATTTATTCCGGCTAGTTATGAGAATCCATGCAATTTCATGTTCTATATCCTGCATACCTGCATTATATTTAGCATCTGCATTTTTTAATAAAACAAGTAAAGTCAAATAAAATATTTTAAAAATATCTAGCATGGCCTTCTTCATACCCCTGACCCTGCGGTAGCATCCGCATATCGTGTTCTCATCCCGTTTAGTGAAACGGACCCGTTTGGATAGCTGCGTGCACGCTACGTGCATCCGTTCTTGGGGGTATGCAGTTTCGTTACCCGGATATCCTATTTTGGTTTTGGTCACTACGTATATTATCCGTATTTTCAAACCGTAATTTTAGACCCGACCTGGGTATATTTTGGAATAAGTTTGTATTTGCCAAAATCTCAAAATTAACTAATATTATATTTTTATATTTCTAATTGTTGATATAATTATATATACGTTTAAATTTTTTTTATAACTAAAATATATTTTTAAATAAAATCCTAACCTATCAGCATCCCCTGCTCTCTTTCTCTCTTCTATATATTCTCTTTAACCCCTACCACGAGAATCCCATCACCCCCTTCTCACTACATTCACCTCCTTCTTCTTCTAAATTTTTTTCCCGCCTCTTCCACGCAAGAGTCCGCGCCTTCATCATAGACGCCGTCTCCCCGACCTCGCCTCCACCCTCGATCTCGTCGCCTCCTCTCATTCTCCTCACCTTACCTCCTTCTCTCCTCCCCGCTGCAACTCATCTCCTCGCGGTGAACCCACGCACCCATCCTCGCTGCACCCGTCGCCGCCGTCACCTCGACGTCGCCGACGTTGCTCCGACCTCATAGACACCTCTTCTTCCTCTCCTCTCCCCTCTCTCCAACTCAGCACACCTCCTCTGCAACCCAACCCACTGCAAGCCTCGCCTGCACGCACCGCCTCGCCGGAGCTCCGACCCCATCGACCACCGCACACCCTCATCATCCCATCTTCCTCTTCCTTATCACCTCTAACACCACCACCCTCACCCTACATCCTCCAAGAACTTCTCACAGAACCCCGACTTCAAGAACCCCACTACCCTTTGCCGGAAAACCCTCGCCTGTATTCTCTTCGTCGACGACCCATCATCGACATCACTCCCTCTTCTTCCTCTCTGAACCAAGAGAACAGCCACAGCCCTTTCTTATTCTTCTCCTTCTTCTGTCTTCTCTTTCTCTTGGATTCTTGGTTTTCCGATCATCGCCGGAGCCGTGCCGCTGCCGATGATCCGAGCAACCCAGTGGACATCCCCAGCCAGCGTGGTCACCTTCTTGCTTTGCCTGGTCCTGTCCCGTGTGCGCGTGTGTACATTGCGACGTTTACCCGACGTCGGATACAGTGTATGCACCCCGTCGTGAAATCCGATCAAGCAAGTTTACATTGCTACATGCTATGATACATATTTTGCATCCATATGAATAAAAATATCACATGTTGACTGCATTATACATCCATATTATTGTTTTACTGTTTTCGGATATCCGTACGCATCCATGTCATTAATTACATATCTGGTTGCATGCAAGTTAGCTTGATACAGGCTATATTATTATACTCGCATCTATATTAATAAGAATATTGCATGTTTATGGTATTGTGCATCCATGTTACAGTTTTACCATTTTCTGATATCCGTTCGCATCCGTATCATTTATTATATATCTAGTTGCATGCCAGATCACATTATTTCATATTACGGTTATATTAACACCCCATGCTTGATAATGTGCATCATGCATGGTCATGGAGTTGTAGATGTAATTCCTGATATATATTTGTGCATCCGTGTTTTACTGTGCATCCGTACTTTTATCGTACACCCGTACTTGCTACAGTTTTATTATGAGCATCCGTTTGATACCTATGCACTACCTGTCATGACCTGATATACAACTACTTGATATATTACCTGATCCTGTTTCTAATGCCGACAATCCTGACATGTTGTCCTGGCGGACATACCCTGTTGTCTGCATAGACAAACCTGTACCTGCTTGATCCTGTGTTGGCATTAGCTCCAGATTTATCAATACCCGACCTGAACACATAACTTGGGGGTAAGGGAAAATCAAGAATATAACCGAACATAACTCAAAGGGCTATTATATTGTTTGCCGTATTTCCGGGCGTTACGGAAAAATCCTGTTACCGTGGTCCCGTGGGGAATGAACGGGGCATATACTGAATAATCATGTTATCGTGGTCCCGTGGAGAATGAACGGGGTATAGTCTGATGGGTTACGATGAGGATTATATTAATTGATTTCAAACAAACTTTAGAATAGATAACCTAGTAGCACAGTTTAGATTGATCACCGCACGTCACATACACTGATACACTTCACTGTTCTATATCCGTGTTTACTTATTACATTCATATTACTGTTTATAATTCATGCATGTATATCTTGTTACCTCCTGATTATATTCTATTATTTTGATATTATGACGCACTGACGTCTGGGTTTTGCATGGCCCAGATCCTTTGTCTTTGTCGCAGGCTGACCAGGAGTATTTTAGCCGACAGGCTGAGCACTGAGGATCCTGTTAGTATTTAGTTTAGTTTAGTTTTATTTCCGTACTTTCATTTCCTGATGTGAGCTCGTATTTGGGATGTACTTTCTAGATGTTATTTTATTGGATTTATTGCTTCCGCATATTATTTCGTGACTCATTTATTTAGGCATATGGACATGTACTAGATAGTTTATTTTTACTTTACTGTTCTTGATATCTCATAGACAGCCGTAATGTGACTGTGCAGGGATGTTTCCTAACCACAGGTAGCATGGTTGGCTCTGTCGCGTGCCGATCTTTGCGCACTCTGGGAAGCGGGGCGTGATAAGATTACCAGCCAAGGATAGACCAAGCAGGGTTCCTGCCCGGTGGCCTCTTGGTGAGGGCTTTGATCCTTGGCGTCGTGGGGTAAGAACTTACCAGCCAAGGATGGACCGAGCAGGGTTGCTGCCCGGTTGCCTCTTGGTGAGGGCTTTGATCCTTAGCGCAGGAGGGCATGGAGAGGCCTGCTACGAATGGACCGAGCAGGGTTGCTGCCCGGTTGCCTCTTGGTGAGGGCTTTGATCCATAGCGCGGGAGGGCATGGAGAGGCCTGCTAAGGATGGACCGAGCAGGGTAGCTGCCCGGTTGCCTCTTGGTGAGGGTTTTGATTCTTAGCGCGGGAGGGCATGGAGAGGCCTGCTAAGGATGGACCGAGCAGGGTTGCTGTCCGGTTGCCTCTTGGTGAGGGCTTTGATCCTTGGCTTCGTGGGGTAAGAAATTACAAGCCAAGGATGGACCGAGTAGGGTAGCTGCTCGGTGGCCTCTTGGTGAGGGCTTTGATCCTTAGCACGGGAGGGCATGCAGAAGCCTGCTAAGGATGGACCGAGCAGGGTAGCTGCTCGGTTGATTCGCGAGGTTCTGTCCGACCTTCCATGGTGTGAACATCGGGAAGAGGGACCGTCGCGGGCGACACGTGTTATGAATGCATGGGGGAGGCGAAGCGTAAGAGCAGCGTCGTTCTGATTTCATCGAGAAAGACGGGATGTCCGCCGCGTGGTGGTGCAGTAGTAGGAGAAATGAGCGACTGTTGGACTCTTGAGGGCGCTGTGGGGCTATAAAAAGGAGGGCGTGTTGATCACTCCTTTCTTCATCCCCAAAACGTAAGAATGGACACTTTTCCCTTCACTATCCCCGAGATCGTCTCTTTCGAGGACTTGTACTTGTACGACCAGCTGTGCTCCTTGGAGATGCGGCAGGCGGTGATCCGGCGGGTTGAGGATCACATTGACCGCCTTCTCCCCCGGCGATCGCCCCTTCTCCAGCTGCTTATATACTCCATCTGGAGGGCATCGCCGGTACTGCACAACCCCTTGTCCGAGCAGCTGAAGGACGAAGCGGTTGGAAGCTGAGGTCTCTATGTCGTTTCGGCCTGATCTCGATGAGTCGGCAGGATCGCTCGGTGGAACTCATCCTTGAGTGTTACCAATTGAGGCATCTCGCCGATGGGTGCCCGCCCGCGGAGCTTTATATCCCGTCCGTAGCCACAAGGGTTCGCGGACAGCATCAGAGGCAGAGGTCCGAGACGGCAAGGGCTCGGCTGGTGGAGATTTCCTCAGAGTACCATGAGGAATACTTCTTGCAACCCCTTCCCCCGCTGCTGTAATTTTTTTTATGTAATGTAAGGCTGAGGAGCCTATAATACCTTTTTGAATCAATAAAATCCTTCTTTTCTGCAATGCTATATCGTGTCCTTCTTGTTGCTTAAAAAAAGAACTTAGAAGAATTTATATCGCTTCGTTGAAGAACCCAAGTAGTGGTTTGCTAAGGATGGACCGAGCAGAGTAGCTGCTCGGTGGATCCGGATGCTCAGTTTAACCTTCCTTAGTTTGTGAACATTGGGGGAGCGACCATCGCAGGCCGCACGTGCTAGGGGCGCTTGGGGGAGGCGTAACGTTTCGGGAAGTCGCGTCAATTCTGCTACGTGGCGGCGCGGCATTGGAGCGATCTTGGCGGATCCCAGGATTCGCGCCCATGCGCGCGTGAATCCGGGTCCTTTAGGATTATGTTTTAAGTTATAAATAAATAAGGAGACGGCGACTCCTTCGGCATCGCTTTCTTTTGAGATGACCAACAGCATGTATTCGATCGAAGAGATCATCACCCTCGGCGACGTCTCCATGTACGACTAATCATTGAATGAGATGGGGTACCGGGGGGTGGTTCAGCGCCTCGAGGATCATGTCGGCCGGCTTCTTCCTCGGCGGTCGTCCTGTTTCAGTTGCTGATGTACGCAATTTGGAGGAGGTCCCTGGGGTTGGACAACCCCTTTTCCGAGGAGCTGCTGGACGAGGCGCTCGACAAGGTGCGCTCGATCTTCCTGCTCGGCCTCATCTCGAAGGCCAGGCACGATTGGTCCTTGGTCCTCATTTTGGAGTGCTTCAAGATGAGGTACATCGTTAGCCAAGGCGCAGAGGGCGTAGAGTCGGGTGCTTCCGTGGTGTCCCGGGTTCGCGTGCATCATCGGCGGGAGCGGGCTACAGAGGCTAGGGCCCGACTAGCGGAAATCTACTCTGAGTATTACTAGGAGTATTTCCTCGATCCCGTTCCACTTCTGTTGTAAATTTTCCTTTCTCTTTTCTGTAAGGTAGAGGAGCCCTTAATACCTTTGAATGAATAAAATTCTTCCATTTTGCAATACTCTGTTGTTCCTATTTTATTATTTGAATAGAAAGAACTTTAAAAAGGTTTACAATTCCTTTGTGATAGAAGAAATATACATGCATAGCTATTCTATTCAGAGGTACAGCTTGAGCTTCTCAGCGTTGTAAGGTCGTGGAAATCTGCGACCATCCGCATCTTGTAAGCAGTAGGCTCCGCCGGGTAGGATCTCGGAGACGAGGAAAGGACCGTCCCATTTTAGGGAAAACTTATGCAGCTTGCCTTGATCTACGAACTCGTTCCACCTTAAGACTAAATTTCCGGTCTTGAAGAAGCGACGCTTGACTCGCGCATTGTAGTAGCGGGTGGTTTGCTGTTGATAGACGTCAGCTCTGATATGGGCCTGATCTCGTTTCTCTAAAAAGATGTCCAGGTTAGTTCGGAGGGCTGAGGTGTTCGCATCGTCGTTGAAATGCTCGACCCGGTGACTGGAGAGCCCGATCTCTGCTGGGACCATTGCCTCGGTACCCTAGCAGAGGCTGAAAGGGGTCTCCCCGGTGGGGGTTTTCTTCGACGTGCGCAGGGCCCATAAGACCCGGGGTAATTTCTCTACCCAACTGCCTTGGCGTCCTTCTAGGCGTGTCCGAAGACCTCGGAGGACGTCCCGGTTAGCGACCTCGGCCTGCCTGTTGCATTGGGGATGCACGACCGTGGAAAACTTCATGAGGATACGATATTCGCTGCAGAATTTCTTAACTCTTTCGTTCTCAAAATTTGTCCCATGGTCGGTGATGATACACCTCGGGACGCCGAACCGGAGTATCACGTTATTCGTCAGGAACTTAATAGTCGTGGTGGCGTCCGGTTTCCTGATGGGAATGGCCTCGATCCACTTCATGAAGTTGTCCACTGCGACGAGGACGTACTTGTGCTCGCCCGTACCGGTAGGGAACTGGCCTATCATGTCCATTCCCCACTGGGAAAACAACCACAGGGAGGTTACGGCGGTTAGCTCGGTAGCGGAAAGGTGAGGTATGCGTCCATGGAGTTGGCAGCTCTTGCATCTCCTAACCAGCTTCTGGGCGTCCTGATGAATCGTCGGCCAGTAGTATCCCTGGAGCAATGCCTTCTGGATTAAGGCGCGGGCCCCTTGGTGCGCGCCGCCGCCCCCTTCGTGGATCTTATGGAGGACGTAGTCAGTTTTGTGGGGGTCGACGCACCGGAGCAAGGGCTGAGTGAAGGACTTCTTGTAGAGGTTCCTATTGCTCCAGACGAAATGGCGAGCTTTGGCTCGGAGACGGCGGGCTTCTCCTCGATCTTCTGGGAGCGTACCTTCTCTCAGGAATTCCACGAGGGGCTTTCTCCAGTCCCGGTCTTCTTCCCGGAATGTATACACTTGAAGTATTGTTGCCCCGTCTTCCACGCTGGGCCATGGCAGGACCTCGAAGAGGATGTTCCTCTTGTTGTTGGCCGCATGGGATGAGGCCAGCTTACTTAAGGCGTCGGCTTGGGCGTTGAGCTGTCTGGGGATCTGCTCCACCTGGACTTCGTTGAAGTCCTTTCGCGGTCTTCTTACCTCGGCCAGATACTTCACCATCAGAGGCTCCCATGCCTCGAATTGGCCGGTCACTTGGCCAACGACTAGGACGGAGTCGCTACGGATCCGAATCATTTTCAGCCCCAGTCTAGAGGCTATGCGCAGTCCGGCCAGCAAGGCCTCGTATTTCGCCGCGTTATTTGAGGCCTTGAACCTGAGCTTCAGAGAATACTCCATTTCTTCTTCGTTCGGGCCCCGAATGATGAGGCCGACACCACAGCTCCTTGGTCGAGGACCCGTCGACGTAAAGGATCCAATCAGGGATGGAGTCGGGCTTCCCATCGACCAAGGGTTGAGCAGCGGGGGCCGGCGTTGACTCTGGATCCTTGCTGGGGATGGTGCACTCGACGATAAAATCGACCAGGGCTTGTGCTTTGATGGCCTGTCTCGGGCAGTATTTTATGTCGAACTGGGACAACTCCCACTTCCATTTCTCCAAGTGGCCAGAGGACTCGGGGGAGGCGAGGATAACCCGCAAAGGGTGCTCGGTAAGAACGAGAATGGTGTGCGCCTGGAAATAGTGCTGTAGTTTCCTTGAGGCCATGATGAGTGCCAAGCCGATCTTCTCTATGGATAGGTACCTCATTTCTGCGTCCTTGAAGACGTGGCTCACATAGTATACCGGCTTCTGGACTCCATCGACCTCTCGGACGAGCACTGAGCATGTAGCTTGGTCGGATACTGCCAGATATAGCGAAAGCTCATCCCCTTCAACTGATCGGGTGAGCAGCAGTGGAGTCGCAAGGTGCCTCTTTAATTGGTCAAAGGCGGTCTGGCACTCCTCCGACCACTCGAACCTTGGAATCTTCCTCAGATCCTTGAAGAACGGGAGGCACTTCTTCCCAGACCTCGACATGAAACGGCTCAGAGTGGCTACCCGCCCTGTCAGTCGCATGATTTCGACGTTAGTCTTGGGTGTGGCCATGTTGAGGATGGCGTTGATTTTCTCAGGGTTAGCTTCGATCCCATTGTGGGTGACTATGAAACCGAAGAACTTTCCACCAGTGACCCCGAATGCGCACTGGCGGGGTTCAATTTCATCTTGTATTTGCGAAGGACGTCGAAGGCCTCACCCAGATCCTTGGCATGCTCATCCGATGAGATCGATTTGACGAGCATGTCGTCGACGTAAACTTCCATGTTCCTTCCAATCTGCGGTTTGAACATGCGATTGACCAAGCGTTGGTACGTAGCTCCGGCGTTTTTGAGGCCGAAAGGCATTACCTTGTAGCAGTATACCCCCGGTCCGTTGTGAATGCGGTGAGATCTTTGTCTGCCGGATTCATACGGATCTGGTTGTAGCCGGAGAAGGCATCCATGAAGCTAAGTAGTTAGTGGCCTACCGAGCTGTCGGCGAGATGGTCTATCCGAGGGAGGGGATAGTTGTTTTTCGGGCAGGCTTTGTTGAGGTCGGTGAAGTCGAAGCACATGCGCCACTTCCTACTTGACTTTTTGACCATGACCACGTTCGCCAACCATTCTGAGTAAGGCACATTCCGAATGAAGTTGGCGGTGAGGAGCCTGTCTACCTCGTCCTCGATCGCCTTTTGCTTGATCGGGGCGAAACTTCATTTTTTCTGCCTGACGGGTCAGGCCATAGGGTCTACCCCGAGCTTGTGAGATATGATTTTGGGGTCGATCCCAGGTATGTCGGTAGGTGCCTAGGCGAACACGTCAGAGTTGTTTCTGAGGAAGTGAACTAGGTCGTCTCGCTGAGTCCCCATTAAAAGTGACCCGATCTGAACGGTTCGTTCGTCGTCCCCTTCTACGAGGGGGACCTCTGTCAGTAGCTCCACCGGGGTCTCTCGGACCTCTTTTTGCTCGTCTCGAGTGTCCAGAGAACCCTTGATGTCACTCTCGCCCTCAACATCATTGTTTGGCCGCTTGGACGTAGAGGTTGCAGTGAAACAAACCTTTGATGTTCGTTGGTCTCCGTAGGCCCGACCTATCCCGTCTTGGTCGAGCGGGAATTTCATCGCCAGGTGGTAAGTCGTTATCTGGGCCCGGAGGGAGTTCAGTGTAGGGCAGATGAGAAGGACGTTATAGGCCGATGGGATTCTTGCGACGATAAATTCCACAGGCACGGTGCACGTACGGCTCGCCTCCCCGATATTAAATTGTAGAGTGATTACCCCTTCTGCCAGGATGGAGTGGTTAGTGAACCCTGCCAGGACGTGAGTGGTCGGCGTTAGGTCTGACGGTGTGAGTCCCGTGTGCAGGAAGCAGTCATAGAAGAGAATGTCTGCCGAGCTCCCAGAGTCGATCAGTATCCTCTGCACCTCATAGCGGTGGACCCAAGCTGTGATCACCAGCGGGTCGTTGTGAGGCAAGGATATACCGTGGAGGTCCTCGTCGGTAAAAACGATCAGCTCGGCTTCCCTTGCCTTCTTCCTCGGGTGGTTATCAGTCCCCTCGATCGGTGAGGGACGCTGAGTTTCGTCGGTTTCCGCCGTACCCCTCGTTGACATGACCATGATTTGGTCGATTGTCAATTCGCCGGGAGGGGGACGTTACTCTTGCTCACGGTCGGCTTGCCGCTTGTCTCGCAAGTACGTTGCCAGGTGCCCCAAGCGGATTAGCTCCTCGATGTAGTCCCGGAGCTGCCTGCAGTTCTCGGTGGAGTAACCCTGCAACCTGTGGAAGCCGCAGTAGGGGCCCTGGGTGCGTTTTGCCGCCCTGTTCGAGACTGGAGGGAATTTGAAGAACCTTTCTCTCTTAACCTCCTCCAGCAGTATCGTCTGGGAGACGTTGAGCGGGGTGTACTCCTGAAACTTCGGGAAGTAGGGTTTTAGCCGCTCAATCTTCTTTTTCTCCTCCCGGGCCCTCTTCTTCTGATCAGTTTGTTCTGTCCGGGGCAGGTTGGCGTTCACCTTGAATTCAAGCTGGATCTCACGTTCGGTCCAAGCCTTTACCTCGGCTATGGTCTTAGGTTGCGCTAATACAAAGGAGCGTAGCCACTCCTTGTGCCTAAGATCCGACCTGAGTGCCGTAATGACCGTTTCGTCCCGGTGTTATGGGATTTCGAGGAGGGAGTTGTAGAAGCGGGTGACGTATCCTTTGAAGGATTCTTTGTCCCCGCTCTTTATTGTGAAGAGATGGTCAACGGTCCGCTTCTGCTGTCTGTTCTCGACGAAGTGGCCGAGGAATTAGGTGGCCAGCTCATCGAAGGCAGAGATTGAGCGTGGCGCAAGCCCTCGGAACCAGTCTCGTCCGCAGCGAATGAGAGTGGCGGTAAAAGCGCGGCATTGAGTGGCGTCGGAGCAGTCTTGGAAACTCATCCCGGCTGTGAACGCGTCCAAATGGTCCTTCAGGTCGGACTTCCCATCGAAGAGACTGACTTTCGGGGCTTGTAGCTCTTCGGTGAAGGGCTTCGTGAGCGAGTCGGCGGCATATTTAGCCCTGTCGCTTGAATGAAGACTTTCCCGATGCATGCCTTTGATCCTCTTTTCGAGGGCATCGAGTGGGCCGTGGTATCCCAATGATTCAGCACATTCTGATTTTTGGTCTCTGCTACCGGAGATCTCGGCCTGGCCACGGCCTCGGTTCCGCTCGATGAGGTTCCTCAGGTCCCCTGGCGAGGTCGTCTTCGAGCTGCCGTAGTGAGTCCCGTGTGCGCGACCCCGTCGAGGGAGGGGGTGCCGGTCATTCCGGGGCACAGGCGAGCTGACCGACACCTTCTCGGGAGGGACAGGGGAGCGATGGGGCTCGGGGTGAGGCGCTCGTTTATAAGACCTCGGAGTTAAGTTGTGAGGTGCCCACCGGGTCATTGAATATGTTGGCCCGGGAGACGTGCGGCTGCTGGAGATAGCGAGGCGTTGATCGGTCGTGCCAACGCGAGCAGAGTCTCCTCTCCCTTTGTGGGGGTCCCGGTCCCGAGGTGGGGGAGCGACGATATGGGGAGCTTGCCCGGCCGTTTGGACATGGACAAGTGCATCCACGATGGACGCGAGTCGATCTATCCATGCGAATAGAGCGTGAATGGCGTTTGGGGGAGGAGAGGATTCTCCCTCATCTCCGCTGCGGGGAGGACGACAGCTGGTGCTTGGATCGTCGTGGCGACCGCTCGCCATGAAGTCGTGATCGGAAGATGAAATTTTGGTTGAGTGGAACTAGATTCCCACAGATGGCGCCAACTGATGGATCTCTGGATCTCCTTCAGATGCTATCTTCCGTTGATCTGCTGTGGGCGCTGATGGACGGCTGAGATTGAGTTGGAGGGTAGCCTCCTGGAGCGTGTGGATCTCAATGCGTTTTGTGTGATTGAGACCGAGCTACCTGAAAAGAAGTCCCGGGGTGGTTGTGCCACCGAGGACCCTCCGACGATCAGGTTAGACAGCGTATTTTGGCAGAGTAACGGCCTATTGGAGTAAAATTGGCTTACCTGAGTCGTCTGAGGGAGGGGTTTATATAGCAGCAGCCGTGGGCAGGCGGACGCGAGATTCACGCCGGCCGTTACACCCCTGGCTTGTTAATGGGGGATCGTGATGGCGTGGAACGCGGGATCATGGGCAGCAGATATCTCGCGCCTGACGAGATTCGTGGAGCCGTGGCGGAGACGCCTGTGATCGGTGCTGTGGGTCGGTCGATGAGACCGAGGAAACTGAGCTCGGCGAGAGGCTCGAAAACGAGCGGGAGGCCGAGGCGTCTTAGTTCTGTGATAGCTCGGAGGCGAGCTGGGGGATGGTCTGGAAGGCTACTGAAGGTTGGGATCAACCCCGGGTCGGAGACCCGGGGTGTGATCACAACGCCACGTTCTTGATCTTTTCTTGTAAGCTCTGAGATACGTCATCTGCCACGTGTCATTATCTGGGGAGTCACCGATATCGAGCATCATCAGAATGCTTAGGAAATTAATCCATCACACTCAGTAGTGAACTGATGTAAGTTGTATTTGAAATTTGAGTGATTTTGATGAAATAAGTAGTTCTCGCTGTTCTGAATTTGATGAACTTTTCAGGGGTTTGATGATCACTCCCAATTGTGTCTCCTAATGGTTCCTAACAATATGAAACAGTGATTGCAGAAATTTTATTTTTTGCTTGTAAAATTAGACATTATAGATGGTGGGTCAGAATGTCTTTCAGGCCGGCCGGGCGGGGCGGACTTCAGGCTGGGCATGGCCCCGGTTTGCCGGGCTTCGGGCCGGGCTTAGGCCCGGTTCGAAGCCCCCAAACCCAGCCCGGCCTGTGTCCCGGCTTGAGCCGGGTCGGGTCAGGCTCGGGCCGTCGGGCCTAGACCGGCCAAAACGGGCCGGCCCGTTTAAAAAAATTGATATTTTAAAATAAATTTTAAAATATTTTTAAAGTATATTTTTATTTTTATTTTTATGAAAAAAATTGGAATTTTTTTTAAACCGAACTTCATGTAGGTCCTTGGACAGACTTAGATATTTTATTAATTAAAAAATATTTTGAGAGGGACATAAGTTGGTAAACCTTACCCTTCATACAAATGCCAAAAAAATTAAAAATACAATTCAATAAAAAAAAAACTAACAGGTTAGCTTCTATCGGTCTTTACTCTTCATCGGTGTTGGGGTCTTCAATACTCTTAACATGATATCTAACTTTTGCATCGAACCAATCTTTTTAGCACACTGCGATCTCCAATACGTCATCCGACATCCTCGCTCTCTTGTTGCTTAGAACCATGTTATCTACACTAAAACCAGACTCCGAAACTATTGTGAACACCGGAGTTGTTAATAAATCACAAGCCATGATAGAAAACACATGATACATGTGTCAATGTGTTTTCCATCAATCCAAAATATTAAGATTATCTATTTGATCCGCGGTGAGAAAATTACTAAAATCAGTTTGCAAATACACTGTAATCTCATTATAAGTAGAAACGGCTGTTCTTTGTTTTTTTTCGTTGCAAAAACTGAAATATTTCTTTTTGGAAGTTTGTTGTGAAGACAAAGATAAAGAAGAAGTTTTGTTTTGACCGTACTGTGCATCATATATGGCATACAATTCATACAAATAAGAATCTAAAATATTTTTATAATCTCCTATATTAGTACCTAAGTTTTCATAGTATCCATCTAATAAAAAAAATAAATCATCTTTTTTAAGTTTAGGATTAAAAACAGAAGCTAAACAAAATAATGCAGGAACTTTTCGCCAATATTTATTCAATTTCGTAAGCATGCTATGTAATATTTCAGCAAATGTACTTTCATGATCAATTACATGCTCATTAATAATCTTACTAATATAAAATAACTGTTCTACTGCTAAACATGTAGTAGGATAATAAACACCAGATAAACATTTAGTTGCATTGTGAAATATTTCTAAAAATTTCAAAACATATTCACAAACAAACCAATTATAATACTCTAAATTATTATTGGGCATTTGTTCCTCATAAAATAAAGTAATGGGTCCCGATATTTTAAAACATATTTCAACATCTCATAAGTGGAATTCCAAAGATCTAAATTTTAAATTTAATTGGGTACAAGTTTACTTAAAAATTTATTTTCTGGATCCAGAAGTTTCAATAAACATCATTGCATCTTTAAGTTTCTCTAAATGAGAATCAATTATAGTAAGACCATCATGCATAATTAAATTTAAACCATGACATGCACATCTTTGATAAAATAATTCTCTATTCAAAACAGTATTTAAATTATTTTTTAAAAATTGCTATAGCAAAATTATTATTAGTAGCATCATCAAAATTAACAGAAAATAATTTATTTTGAATATTATATTCATATACAGTGGTCAAAATACAATTACTTATATTATTTCCACTATGTGAATGCTCCATTTTTTAAAAACAAATAATTCTTTTATGTAAAATCAAATCATTATCAATAAAATGTGCAGTAGCATAAATATAACTCATACCCCATTTTATAGTCCAAAGATCAGAGGTTAATGCACTTTTATTCTTAAAATTTGCAAAAATATCAATTACATTGGCTTTACCATCATGAAATTTTTTAAAACATCACTTCTTCGTGTTGTTCTGGGTACTTTTTGAAATGCTGGATTATATATATTTTTTTACCAATCTATCAAATTTTTCGTTTTCTGCGAAACCAAATGGTTGTTCAGCATGTATGACATATCTTACAAGTTCTTTTCTATTAGTATTTTGCGAATAAGAAAAACTAATTAAAGAGTTAGACGACATACTTAGAGTCGTCTGCCGAGAATCTGCATTTTCGTATTTGATTAAATGTCTTTTTAGGTGGGTAGTTCCTCCTGAAATAGCACAAGTAAAATCCTCTTGGCAATGAGTACAAACTGCCCGCTCGTCTTTACCTGATACAAAATGTTTCCAAACATCAGAAGTTTTAGCTCTTTTATCTTTAGGGGCAGAAGCTCTTATTTCAGAAACGGTAGGAGCATGAACTTTTTCAGGAACATTACTTTGTGACGTAGCAGAGATCTCATAATTAGAAAATTTATAGTTAGGAGAATAAGAATCAAAATTAGTTTGCAACATATTAGTTAATTTTTGTCTCTCTTGTGAATCCATATTGATTTGAAATGAACGTTACCGTGAAGATGAAGCATCCATGTTACCTTGTGAAGATGAACCTGATATTTTTAATTAAAAATATTAGTAACAGAGAAAGGGAGATGATAAAAAATATACGAGAAAAATATATAATCAATACAAAAAAAACCTGACTCCAAATAACAGAATCAAATTAGTGAAACTGAAAGTGAAGATTGAGACTGTGGAAATAAAAATTGTATGATTTTTATTTTAATAGTAAACTTCTCGAAAATTAAAGAGAGTAATTGAAAAATTAAAAATTTTGTTGTGAATTATGAGAAGCATGAGAAGTGTAGATATGTATTTATAGTGTTCTGGATTCGGAGTATAAAAATGTATAATTTTGAGTGAGGGGGTTTGAGATAATTTTACAATCCCACTTTAATTCAAATTTCCCCCCTTTATTAAAAAACCCACTCCTATTAAAAAAACACATCCCAAGAATTTGACCAGCCCTCACTTTAAAAAAAAACTTCCCAAGGCCAAATTCAAATTGAATTTGGCCGGGCCGTCGGGCCGCCAACGGCCGGCCTGGCCCGGGGCCTGGCCTTGTCCTTGGTCGGGCCGGCCCAAGCCCGCAATATGGTGCTCGGGCCGGGCCGGGCCACAGGCGGCCTGGCCCGTTAGACATCTTGAATTATGAGTTGTCAAAAGCAACAATTTACAAGCTTTTTGCTTACTACAATCTTTACTATTTTAGGCCCTGTTTGGATACGGAGCTAGGATAACTATAGTTTACTTTCAAGTGGAGATAGAAGGGCCACGAACTGTTGTTTGCAAATCCCAAACTCCATTTAAAAATAAATTGTTTATGATATAAGGGATATGTTGGGGAGTTTAGAAAACTTAGACCAGGTTGGAGTTTATAGATAACTGAGGTTATCTCAACTTTAAAGTCTAGATAATTGTAGTTATCTCAGCTCCTAAATAAATCCTATATAGGGCAAAGTTAGCATTTTGGAGTTAAGTTTTGCTAGCTTTATGAAACTCAGGTTTAGAAGACTTAACTCCATTCCTGAACACGACCTTTTTCCTCTTCTTTTCCAAATCCACATTCCTCTTGAATACATGCGCACTTATAGAGGAAATGAGAGGATGCAAGTAACATGTAGATTGAATTAAAGATTTTGGGATAGAAAGAAGGAAAATAAATTTGGAGGAAAAAATATTTATGGAAGAAAGAAGGGAAATAAATCCGGGGAAGAAAAGATGGAAGAGACCAAAGAGAATTTTGGTAAACATACACCAAAAAAGTTAACGGTGATAAATTTGTTGGGTAAAAGTGCATGTTTTCAACTTAAGGTCATTTTGGTTGTCCGGAAGTAACGAAAGAGCCGGAAATAATCTTGAAGTAGATTCCAAAAAAATGTCATGGAAGTAAACATAAATCTTACTTCTTGTTTGTATAATTTTTTGAAGAAGTAAAAAACGAAACAACTTCCTGTGTCTCTTTCATAAGCAAAACAAATAAAAAATTACGTAGTAATAAATTATTTCTTTTTTATAACCTATAAAGAGAAGTATTAAATAATTAATTCTTTTTATGTTCTTGTGCTTCATGGTTACTTCCCATCCAAAATGAGAGGAATTGTTTTTTAAAAGTAATCATGCCATATATAGGATGCATATCATCATCTTGAAGAAACTTCTAAGTTCTATCTCCGTGCAAACAAACAACCAAAGTACTTAAAGTAGGCTTACTTCTGGTACTTCCATATTACTTTCGTGCAAACAAACATGCCCTTAAGAAGGGTTTCTTGCTTTCGGACAAAAAAGAGGGGTTTCCTGCATTTTAGCCTATAATTGTAGAAATAATGGACTAGGGATCGTTACTTTCTCAGGATCAATAATTTTCAAGATTTAGGATAATATTTTTTAAAAAATTTTTTGAGGGAAAATGGGAAATCTGTCTCTTATTTATCTTCTTACGTTGTAACTTGTTAGTTTTGATAACACAGGAATTAGCTGCATGAGGGCTTGATGGGCTGTTCATAAGTAGCATCTCCAAGCTTACAGTTATTGTGGGAGTACAGGGTCTGAGGAGATGAATAATTCACCAACCCTTACAACTATTGTAAGTGGAGGAGAGAGGTGCAGTTTTGTATCAGGATCACATATTCACATCAGGAAGGATGTTGTCGGTGCTGAGCTGCATATTAGCCCATTTAAAGGGATTAATAAACATTGGTTCAAGCAATTACAGCATTCTAGAGGCAGAAGTGGTTATAGACTTGGTGTTGCTGGGCCCAGAAGCATGATTATCCTTGGCCTGACAACATGGATCCAAATATTGATAGCGGGCACTTGAGTTATTTATCTCATTTCAAGCCTCTCAAAGAGAAACCAAAGCCCGTGACCCTTCCATTCGAGAAGCCCTTGCTTGATCTAAAGCAAAAGATTATTGATGTGAGTTATCATGACTTTAGCCAAATGTTTGATCTATTGATTTATAATGCTACATGTAGTAGGTTATATGGAATAACTGCTGATTGTAATAATGTATTACGTTCTTTTTAAAGCTTTGTCCAATGTATTTGGTGCCATAAGCTATATTTATTAAATTTTACCTAACATCTTGATAGTAAATCATACGTATGAATCAAGAAATGCTTGAGTAGTGTTAAAAGCTTGAGAGGTGACACCTTCCCCTAGTTTTTTAATTACCATGGAGGAAATTTATGTGTGATATGATAAAATTCTCCATTTATCTCTGTCAAGAGCCACCTCCTTTGTTTAAGTAAGATACGGTTTAAATTTTTAACCCAAGTTCATTTGGCTTACTCCTCTACATTGTTGTTCCATCAACTATTATGTGATCACTCGTCATAATTGCCGTACTTTCATCTTGCTGTGCATGTCTTTACCATATTAACTGATTCCCTGCCATATATAATCACTAAAGCTACCTTTAATTCTTATTGTTGCACTTATTTTTTATCCCATCGTTTGCCGTATTATCACATATTAATCTCTCCGTTCTCATCTCAGCTATGCTCATTTGTTGTTAATCATTAAAACCGTATGAATTTTCTAACAACGCTATTAGACATTTTAGACATTCCACTACTACAATATAGGGTTGCCCCTACGGACTCAGAAATCCGTAGGGGCAAATATTTATTGTCCCTACGGATTTATCCGTAGGGGCAAATCGTTGTCCCTACGGTGCTATACGTTCTAATTTTTTCTTTGGCCCTACGGAGCCGCAAGCCGGGGACCTACGGTTATGTCCGTAGAGGCATCTACATAGGTTATTAATATAAAAAAAAGCACAGAAAAATTATATTCATCGTTCCTAAATATCTCTCTCTCACTCCCGCGCCTCTCGTCGCCCGTTCCCGAGCCTCGTCGCCACCGTGCTCGCGAGCCTGCGCCAGCTTCGTCGGTCTTCCCCACACCTTCGTCGACTTCCCGCGCCTCGTCGCCACCTTCGCCGATCGTCGGCGACCCCCAATTTCTACCGTCTCCTCCACCGCGCGCACGGTTGTAAGTAAATCTCAAATAATTTTTAATTTTGACGTAGTCTGGGGTTCAGGCCAGGTTCGGGTAGGGATGAGGGCATCAGCGTCGGCGTCGGCATCGATCGGCGGGTTCGGTTAGGGTTAGGGTTAAGTTGTGGGGTTCGGTTCGGGCTGGGGTTGGGGCTGGGGCTGGGGTTGGGGTGGGGCTGGGCTGGGGCTGGGGCTGGGGCTCGGTTGGGCTGGGGCTGGAGCTGGGGCGGGGCTGAGGCTGGGTGTAGGGTTCGATTAGGGTTAGGGATATTGGCCAAAAACTCTCTTCAAGAGATTAACCCGTATCAATATTGGAGTAGTGAGCTTTAACAATGGTGAACTGAGTCCGCCAATGGAGAGCGACCGTTTTGCAGAGGGAGGCTTAGCATATATAAGCAATATACGATTTACAAACAATAGCGGTAATCTATATAAACAACGAGATATTGATTTTCAAATTGGCCAAGTTAGACCCGACTGTTACTCCATTGAGAATAGCCATCCTATAGATACCGTATATTTTGGTGGCCCTGGAGGGAGTAAAACATAATGTAAATGATGCACTTTTGCAAACGTGTTATCTTATTGAATAAAAAAGTTGCAATTGGGATGCTATTATTAGTACATGAGAATAATATTTGTTGGATTCTATCATTACACATGCATCACGAGCTCTCGACAAATTTATTTACTCCGCCTCATAGAAGTACAAGTCTTATACCAGTAAAGAACCATGAAAATTTGCGATTGGTTATGATAGGTTGTGGAACCTCACAGTGCCATAACTTTCTTGAAGGATCTCAAAAGTTTTATCATAAACCATTTTAATGCAAAAGCTAAATTTGATTGCTTTATCACAAGCTCTCTTCATCCTTGATAATTGATTCTTTTGAAGCATCATAACTATGTTTTGCGTTAATGTATTTGCAATGTTATAAATATGTGATTAGCTTTATGGCTTGACTTTAATAGATCTATATTCCTCTGTTTTTCCCTTGCTTTAGAGTTGAACATGATCTTTTAATAGCAAATATACTGCCCTTTAGAATTTAGATATGGACTGATAAGAAGAGATGATTGTTATCATGTTAACGGCCACTTATAAAATTTCTCAAATCTTGATCTCAATGGTTCAAAATCATGTTACACATACAACACGAATGCACAACAAATGCATAATTAGAGAGTGATTCGAGATGTTCAGGTTAAAACCAATATATGATACTCGATGATAATATGAAACCTTCATATTCTCATCGATACTCATATATGAAACTAAAAGCGCCACTTAGTCCCCGTCTATCGGTTAACATATGTGCGATATTAGTCGTGACATAGAACTATACGAAAGTTGTTAAATATCGGACGGTATAGCTCGATACTAACAACCATCGTATAGTCTACGCGACGAGAAAATTCAATCGTATTGTAACCCATAGATTTGTCCCGTGTAGACAACTTAAGAATGTATAAAGCAAACGCCTTCATTCACTTGTGTTTTCATCCATTTCGAGATATTTCGTCGGTACCTTTCCGCTGGTTCTCCGTGTACAGAGATAGATTGAATGTTCATTTCAACGTTTTTTCACAGCTTTGAAATGATTATCTATTCTATTACAGTGTACTCGGAGAACAGCGGGGAGGTGCTGCCGAAATTTACTCGAAACGGTTGAAAGCACAAGTGATGGGTGTTCGCTCTTTACATTCTTAATGGGATAGAAGCCTACCCCCGACAGCCGGAACACACACATACAACAAGAATACACAACAAACGCATAATTAGAGAGCGATTCGAGCTGTTCAGGTTAAAACCAATATATGATACTCGATGATAATATGAAACCTTCATATTCCCATCGATACTCATATATGAAACTAAAAACGCCACTTAGTCCCCGTCTATCGGTTAACATACGTGCGATGTTCGTCGTGATATAGAACTATACGAAAGTTGTTAAATATCGGACGATATAGCTCGATACTAACAACCGTCGTATAGTCTACACGACGAGAAAATTCAATCGTATGGTAACCCATAGATTTGTCCCGTGTGGACAAGTTAAGAATGTATAAAGCAAACGCCTTCATTCACTTGTGTTTTCATCCGTTTCGAGATATTTCGTCGGTACCTTTCCGCTGGTTCTCCGTGTACAAAGATAGATTAGATGTTCATTTCAACGTTGTTCCACAGCTTTGAAATGATTATCTATTCTATTACAGTGTACTCGGAGAACAGCGGGGAGGTGCTGCCGAAATTTACTCGAAACGGTTGAAAGCACAAGTGATGGGTGTTCGCTCTATACATTCTTAATGGGATAGAAGCCTACCCCCGACAGCCGGAACATACACATACAACAAGAATACACAACAAACGCATAATTAGAGAGCGATTCGAGATGTTCAGGTTAAAACCAATATATGATACTCGATGATAATATGAAACCTTCATATTCCCATCGATACTCATATATGAAACTAAAAGCGCCACTTAGTCCCCGTCTATCGGTTAACATACGTGCGATGTTCGTCGTGACATAGAACTATACGAAGGTTGTTAAATATCGGACGGTATAGCTCGATACTAACAACTGTCGTATAATCTACGCGACGAGAAAATTCAATCGTTGGGTAACCCATAGATTTGTCCCGTGTGGACAAGTTAAGAATGTATAAAGCAAACGCCTTCATTCACTTATGTCTTCATCCGTTTCGAGATATTTCGTCGGTACCTTTCCGCTAGTTCTCCGTGTATAAAGATAGATTAGATGTTCATTTCAACGTTGTTCCACAGCTTTGAAATGATTATCTATTCTATTACAGTGTACTCGGAGAACAGCAGGGAGGTGCTGCCGAAATTTACTCGAAACGGTTGAAAGCACAAGTGATGGGTGTTCGCTCTATACATTCTTAATGGGATAGAAGCCTACCCCCGACAGCCGGAACACACACATACAACAAGAATACACAACAAACGCATAATTAGAGAGCGATTCGAGATGTTCAGGTTAAAACCAATATATGATACTCGATGATAATATGAAACCTTCATATTCCCATCGATACTCATATATGAAACTAAAAGCGCCATTTAGTCCCCGTCTATCGGTTAACATACGTACGATAATTTATTCTTTTCAATGACAAACGCACACACAAAGCATATACACGGATTTTCTCCTTTGTCAGTAACTATCCCGTTCTTATATTTCTCAATATAGTCACCATAACCTATAATTTATATGTTATACAGTCTAATATAGCCCATGAGTACGTCAGAGTTAAGGACTGGATGTATGTGGATTGGCAACAACGTATGCAACCTAAGTTTGTCGCAGGAGTTGCTGTTTTTATTGAATTTGCACGCGCACATAATAAGATCATAATAGAGAAGATTCTCTGTCCGTGCGATAGATGTGGCAATAAGTACTGGCAGAAGGTAGAATTGGCAGAGATTCATATTGTAAAATATAGGTTTACTAGACTTTATACAACTTGGAAATATCACGGGGAAGGAGAAGAATGCAGTACTGCGGCAGAAGAAGAAGGAGAACACGATAATGTGGCAGGAGAAGAAGAAGAATTCGGTAATGCGGCAGAAGGAGAAGACGGTAATTTATTTCCATCAGAAGAAATGGAGGATATGGTAGAGACTGCCCTAGGTGAATCTATTCGTACCGAAGATAACATTCCTTCCGGTCAAGGACCGCGTACGGATAAATATGAAAATTTCATGAACTAGGAAACCAATTTATGAGAATGCGAAGTATTCTACCCTCTCATGGTTCGTCCAACTTTTCCAGATTAAGTGCCTAAATGGATGGAGCAACAAGTCATTCACAATACTTCTTTCGTTCTTGAAAGATTCTATGCCTTTGGAAAATAACGTGCCCGACAGCTGGTACGGAGCCCAGAAGATGATGTCTGATTTGGGTCTAAAGTGCGAGAAGATTCAAGCATGTCCTAAAAATTGCGTGTTGTACCGGAAAGAGAATTCAGATTTGAAAGAGTGTCCAACATGCGGAGAGGCCAAGTATAAGCCGAAAGATTCTGATAAGAAGCCCGATATACCTGTGAAGATAGTACGATACTTTCCCATAACACAGAGACTACAGAGGCTATTCAGGTGTAAGAAAACAGCCGAGACAATGATTTGGCATCACCGTGCTCCTCCAAGTGAAGATGGAAAAATGAGCCATCCAAGAGATTCACCGGCATGGAAGGATTTCGATAGGAGGCACGGAATATTCAGTAGCGATCCTCACAATGTCCGGCTCGGACTGGCTACTGATGGCTTCTGCCCATTCAACTATATGGCTGGAAGTCACAGAACATGGCCCGTTGTAATGATAATTTATAATATGTCGCCTTGGTTGGCTATGGACCAATCATACTTTATGATGCCTCTTCTTATCGACGGACCAAACTCACCGGGGAATAATATTGACGTCTATCTCCGACCTCTGATCGAGGAGTTGAAATCTTTGTTCATTGATGGTGTAGAGACATATGATGCAAACACAAATACAACCTTCATACTGCGTGCGGCTCTAATGTGGACAATTAATGACTTTCCTGCGTATGGAATGCTATCAGGTTGGTCCGAAATTCTTGAATTTTAGCAGGAAGGTTTGTTATTACGGCCATCGACATTTCCTGCCTCTAGACCACTCCTATAGGTTAGACACGGTTCACTTTGATGGTCATCAAGAGCTTCTTGTACCTCCATCCCCATTGTCCGGAGAGGACGTGACTGCTAAATGGGATGGTTACAATAATGTGACCTTCGGGATGGATCCGACGAAACAGATCAAACCACCATTTTGGAACAAGTTAAGCATTTTCTTCGAGCTTCCGTACTGGTCTACAAATTCAGTGCGTCATTGTCTGGACGTCATGCATATAGAGAAGGGAGTATCAGAGCACATTCTTAACTTGCTTCTTTGTAAAGACGGGAAATCGAAAGATAACCTGAATGCTCGGATGGATCTACAAGAGTGGGGAATAAGAAGTGAATTGCACCCTAGACCGGTAGCGGATAAACCAGGCAAGTTTGTACTTCCCAATGCCGCTTATCATATGTCACAACCGGAGAAGAAAAGATTTCTGCAGGTGTTGCATGATTTGAAAGTTCCCACAGGTTTTTCAGGATCATTCAGCAAGAAAATAAAAATTGTGAAGGGCAAGATCGATGGGCTGAAAAGTCATGATCACCATGTTATCGTGGAGCACCTTCTTCCATTAGCCCTCAGGACTTCTTTCCCCGAATCGGTTGGTCTAGTAATCAACGACTTATGTTGTTTTTTCATGGAGTTGTGTGCTAAAACACTGGAGGTTGTGACGCTGGATAAACTAGAAAATTCTATCGCGTTGATACTTTGCAAGTTTGAGCGTATTTTCCCACCGTCATTCTTCGATATCATAATACACTTGACGGTTCATCTTGCAACTGAGACGAAGCTAGCCGGACCGGTACAATATCGATGGATGTATCCCGTCGAGAGCTACGTGTAATTTTTCGTTTCGCGCAATTTATAAATTTATTGTTGTCCTGTATGCCCGTATTTATTTATTCAACATATTTTCATTAGGTACCTCTACACTCTTAAGAAGTATATACGCAATAAAAATCGACCAGAGGGTTCTATCATGCAAGGTTATCTTCTTGATGAAGCAACCACATTTTGTTCCCGCTGTCTGGACGAGAACATTGAGACAAGGCTTAACCGGCCACGAAGAATTCAAGACGGGCCATATGGTAAAGCCGAGTATAAGAGGGTAGACACTATGTTTATCAACAAGATATACCGGTTTATCTTGCTTAATTGCGCATGTCTTGAACAAATTAGAGAGTAAGTTTTTTTGGATTAATTGTTATATCTGTGTTTGTATGTGTATGAATGATATAATATTAATGTCACCATTATTTGTCGAAAACAGAATTCATTTTAACGAGGTACGTGAGGGGCATCCTGATTGGAACGAAGAATGATTGGAAAAATATCATCAGAATAATTTTTATGATTGGGTCACAGATCATGTAAGTTATTCGAATAACATTTTATTGCTAGCAGTTTTAATCTAAACTTGTATCGTTATGTATTTGTCGTAAAATTTGTTTTGTTAGATCCACGATCCGAACTTGTCTGCATCATTTGAGAGTGATTCAAGATGTTTAGCTCAATTTCCTAATACGGAGGTTGCATATTATAAAGGATTTGGTGTCCTTGGATACAAATTCGGAGTTAAGGACATAGAAACATCTAGAACCACTCAGAATAGTAGGATTGCGACGGTAGGATCGGACGGTGTGATTTATTATGGGTACTTAAATTGTATACTCGGTGTAACACATGAGCCCAATGCTACTATTTTCAGTTACTGTTTGAGCATAATATGATACTCATTTCATTTAGCCTGCTTGATTGTTATTTACTGTAAAATTTCACCCGGCAAATTCATTTCTACATATAACAAATTTTGGCATCTAAAATAAAATTAAAAATATTCATCTTGGCCTACTTGTCACCCCTAGCTTTGTGGTAGCGTCCGTGCATCGTGTTCTCGTCCCGTTCAGTGAAACGGACGAGTTTGGACGGCTACGCGCACGTACGTGTGTCCGTTTTGGGGGTATGCTTTTTAATCATAAGACACTTAATTTTAAATTTTGGATCCCGCTTAAAATCCTATTATTTCAATTTCAAATTTTTGGACCCGACCCGGGCGCGATTTGGAAATGTTTTACTTTGCGCCAAAATCCCAAAATTTTAATATTTCGTATATTCAATTTTCCTTAACAAACCTATATATATTCTAACTGTATAATATTCTAAAATATTTTAAATCTTTTAAATAATTTCCCCCACCAATCACAACCTTCATAATCCTAACCGTGGGTCCCTCTCTCCTCTCTTTCTCTCTCTCTCTCTCCATCTCTTTCTCTATCCTAACCGTCTCTCTCTCTCTCTCTAACTTTATTAGTCTCTCTCTCTTTTGTATTAATTTCCCTCCTCCTTCATTTTTTAAAAGAAACCCTGAGAACTCATCACGAGCCCTCGCGCAAACCCTAGCCTCGTCCCCTCGCCGCCGCAGTCCCGACGCCGGCGCCAGCATCACCTCCATCCTCGCCTCCTCAGCCTAGTTTCACCTCTTCGTCCTTTCCCCGCGTTCCCAGACACCTGCACACCAGCCGCGGCTGCCTGCAGTCTTCCCTGCACGCATCTGCGTCGCCTGAGTCGCCGCCGGTGACCACCGTCCTCTTGTCCCCGACCTCGCACCCTCCTCGGTGAGTTCCACCCCCCCTCCTCTCTTCCTTCTTCTTCCCTTCTCTTCTAACCCGATTCTTGATCGGCAGATTCCCCCGCGGTCACTGTAGGCTACCGCCGGAGCCCGTCGACCTCGTCGTCGTTCTCGCGTCTCCTCTCTGTAATCACAGAGCAGAACCTTGTAAGCCTCCTTTTCTTCTTCTTTAGTTTCCCTTCATTTCTTGTTGCATAGTCTTCTTGACATTCACTGTTCACGTTTTCGCCGGAATCCGACGATGCCGACGACGTGATCCGATGTTCCAGCGAGGTACCCCGACTCGTGTGGTTCCACTGTTCGTTGTTTGGGTTCAATCCGTGAACCGTGCGCCCGTCGCGAGTTTCCCTGCCGACGTTATCGTTCCGTTTTTCCCGGTTCGCGACCCGTCGAGGCAAGTACCCCTTGCTACATGCTATACAATATTTACATATATATTATGACACCCTAAACCTGTAAATTGTAACTTGGTACGATCGTTTCCCATTTTCGGGTACAATATTGCATTATATCATTTTACCGTTAAACTTGGAACCTACAGTTGCAAATTGAACCTAATAACTATATTTACCTATTTAATCACATTTTTAGTGTTAACGTAGCTTATGGCATTTATCCCTGTAGTTCTGTTCCATTCGGACCCTAGTATGCATTTAACCTGAAATAGCTGTACTGAACCGTTACATAAATCATTGCATCTCTAAGGGTTCTTAAACCTGTTAACATGACTAAACGGCTATACTTGTCTTACTGCACTCTTGTAATCATCTCTGTGACAAATTTGATAACTGTATTGCAAATTGAATGAAACTGCCCATTACTTAATTCATTGCTTATCTCATGTTGTTGATACCCATGCTAGATTATATAACTGATTGTGAGCACACCCACGATATTGTTTACATCTTGACCTGACTTGCTATATATATATATTGATATACCTGACATGGTACCGTACACTGTTGACTTGACCTGATGTACCATAACCTGACCCGTTACCTGATCTTGTGTCTAATGCCAACAAACCTGACATGTAGTCCTCATGGACCATTTCTGTTGTCTATCCAGACAAACCTGCTTTTACCTGATCCTGTGTTGGCATTAGTTCTTGACTACTGAATACCTGACTTGACATACAAAACTTGGGGGTATGGGGAAATCAAAGGTGAAACTTGACTTGTAACTCAACAGTTCGATACCTGTTCTGATCAGTCTTACGGGCTAGGCCAGCCCCGGAGTGATGATGCTGACATCACTCGCCCATCCTGCTACCTGATACTGCCTAGCGGCACGTCTCGGTTTCAGCCCGAGAGTCCTTGACCGTGGTCCCGGGCATGCACGGGATACTATTGAGTTATATCGACGATTCATCAATTGATTTCAAAGACTTTAGAATAGAAAACCTGATAGAACCGTTTAGTTTACCCACTGCACACTACCCTGTACTGATCTGATTCATATTATTGTTATTCTTGCTGTATTCATGTTTATTTTGCATTGCCTGTTACACTGTTCATATTATATTACTTGATGACATGACGCGCTGACGTCTGGGTTTTGCATGGCCCAGATTCCGTACCGCTGTTGCAGTCCGAGCAGGAGTACTTCAGCCAGCAGGCTGAGCTGTGAGGTGTCAGTAGTAGTTAGTTTTATTTCCTGCATTTATTTCCTGATGTGAGCCCGCATTATGGGACATACATTGCAGTTATTTGTATTGGATCATTTGCTTCCGCATTTATTTATTATTGACTCCTGTTATTCTGGATTATGGACATGTTTTAGATAATTTTATCTTGTTCTTGATATCTCTACAGCCGTAATGTGACTGTGGATGGATACTTCCTACCTACAGGTAGCATAGTTGGCTATGTCACGTGCCCAATCTAGCGTACTCTGGGAAGCGGGGCGTGACACTCGGCATTCACTATCCCGGACGATCAGAACCCTTTTATATATTCCAGTGTACTTGGTACGATATGCGAACCGATACGGACAAGTGGAGAAGCAATCTTGGGACTTGGAAAGATGAATATGGATTGACCGATGTGAACATACTTCGATTTTACGGTCAGGAAGATCCGTTTATCTTTCCGAACCAAGCGTTCCAAGTATACAACTCACAGTGTTTGAAGCATCCGGGATGGAGTGTTGTACGCCGATGGAAACCCAGAGATGTCTACGATGTCCCAGAATTCGAGGACAGCGATGAGGACGAAGAAGAGAGAAGTCTTAAAGTGCTCCGACCGTCTGTTTCGAAGGACGGGTTGTCTTCGACCGATCATGAAGTTACGTGGGTTAGAAATGACATCGACGATGAAATCCAAGTAGATATGTATAATGCGCCCACGAAACGAAAAAGGTTATCAATAATGTTATATTATTACTTCACATTTTACGCTCTATACATATATAGTCAATACTTTTAATGATTGTCTAATGCGTTCACGAACCGTTTATCTAGATTTGATGACGATGTCGGGAGCAGCGAGGGGCGGCAGGAGCTCCAGCCGCGACCGCGGCAGAGGCAAAGGCAGAGCGGTTCTGCCGCCCGGAGAGCTTCGTAGGGAGCTTCAGAGGACCGGTCTTACACCCAGATCGGAGACCCCTTCGGATGCCTCCTTCCATGTGGATTTTGCCACACCTCCAGGTATACAGATATTCATTTTGAATGTAATATTACAGATATTCATGCCTATTTATGTCAAAATTACTTATATTGTCAATATTTGATTGTCTAGTTGTTGGTGATGCGTCCACATCTGGGACAGAGGCCACTCCCGCTCCTCCAGGTATGTTTATATATCATATAGTGCATGTACATTGATTTAGAATGCTATATCATAAATATACACACATTCATTTTGCTCTTACTTAGCAATTTTTATTATTGTCTAGCTGTAGGTGGTGACACCACCGCACCTGCGAGTATGTTTATATATCTTATAGTTCATGCATATTGATTTAGAACGTTATATTATTGATCTACACATTCTTTTTGCAATTACTTATATAATTTATTTTTAATTGTCTAATTATAGGTGGTGCGTCCAAATCTTCCGCAGGGGCCACTCCTGCCGCTTCTATACTATCCGCATCGTCTGCAGGTTAGTATGAATAAATATAAAATATTTATTCATTTTATATATGCTCTATAGAATAAATATGAACTTCATGGAAATTTAGCGTCAATGTTTATTTTCTAGTTGGAGGGGATGCGTCCGCATCCGGGACCCCGGCTGTTCCTCACCGGAGGAACTATCGTCCCGTTCGTGCTGCTGCCCGGGCCCAGGCTCGTGCGTTAGCCACCGGAGGTATATATCACACTTCAATTTTCATTTAAGCTTGATTTCTTAATACAACTTTGTCTTAATATTGATTTTCTTGATCTTTCGTGCAGACGTAGGGCCTCCCCATCCCTAGAGGGGGACTCGAGGCCCGAATCAGTCCCATAGGCTAAGGCCTGACAGAGCTAGGGGGAGGCAGCATTCCCCCTCCTTTTTACCCTTGACTATCGCTATACCGGTCCTCATGCCGAGAGGTTCGGCCGGTATATGGGGGACAAGAACCGGCTCGTGAAGAACTATCCACTTCATGTTGAGTGGGGCGAGCAGCACCGGCGCTCATTCGCTCTCTTCTTTGATCAGGCTCGGGTACGTATTAATATATATTTTCATTTGATTTATCCAATATATTTATTATTAACACTTGCAATCTAATAACAATGTTTTTTTGTATTTTCAGTCGGATTATGATTTTCAGCCTGTACCCGACCCTGATCACCCTGGGAGGATACTTGACCTTCATGCTCTGTACAATGGCCTGATAAAGAACATGCAGACCAAGGTCCGATACAACAGGAATGAGCTGAAGGCCGACTGCTACTCCCTGTGGATGGCGACCCCCGAGGCAGAGAGAGCGGCCCTCCTATCTACTCCGGCGTTTGTGAGAGTCGACGTAGAGACATGGCCTCTATTGTGCGAATATTTCGACTCCCAACGCAAACAGGTATGTATTTTAAATGTAATTCATTATTTAGGATATAATTTATTTTTTTGTGTTCCTTAATTAGAAAACTAAATGTTAATGCGTTGTGCAGAAACAGGCCGCTCAGAATACAGAGAACAGGAAGTCAGCGAAGAGGGGTCGCCCCACTTACACAGGTGGCTCGAGGAATATTACTAGAGCCATGGAGTTATCGGTAAATTACAATAGACCGACCTTTGTGATATTCTGCAATATTAAGAGTTATTTTTTAATATTTCTAATATTAAGAGTTATTTTCTAATATTGCAGACAGCTCAGACCGTGGCGCAAGGTGGTACACCGAGCGTGCTGTCCGCATATCTTGCCGTCCACGGCACCTCAACAGATCCCTCCACGGGCGAGCTTCGATATCTCGACGTCGCTATCCAGGAGTATTGCGTAAGTGTTAATATTTATTCTACCCATATTTGAAATTTTAGTTTTAAAAGGTTCAAGTTTAAATTTTATACTTATACTTTACTGCTTAATGTGGGTGTAGGAGCGGGTGGTTGAGCAGGTCGAGGGCTCGGGGATCGATTTTACCGGATAGAGCGATCCGAGGCTGCTGATCCCAGTTCTGGACGCCGCACACGGAGGGCACCACGGAGGTTGGGAGAGAGGCCGGGGACTGGGCCCTAACAGGGCCCATATGAGGATGGACTCCACCCCAGCGGTTACTTCCTCCGTCTCGAGTGAGCGACGTGTCCAGCAGGAACTGGAGAGCTTGAGGGCCACCGTTCAGGAGTTGAAGGAGATGCTGGTATGTATACTACTTTATAGTAAAATATCATGTCATATTATAGATATCAACATATCCATAATTAGTACGTAGCTTGAGCTTATTTGGTTTTAGACTTAGGTTTGATTAATCATACATACATATGTAATTAAAATAAATAACGATTTTCCAAACTAGATATCCAAATGAAATAACTTGATAATGATACGAATTCGAATAATACACAGTTCTTACACGCTTCTTACACACGTTAGGTCCAGACGCGACAGGGTGTATCGACCGAGCCTCCACATGCATCTCCTTCGGCTGCGGTTCCGCAGACAGCTCCTATAGCTCCACCGCCCGCTCAGACTCCCGCAACCGCGGCTCCGTAAGCTACTACCTCGACGGCGGCTGCGCAGACCACATCGCCAGCTCCACAGGACGCTCAGACTCCCGCTCGTGCCGAATTGCATGGTTTATTGACCGAGGAGCAGGCGCGCCTTATTCTATCGTTTATCAGAGGTGGAGCTGGACCGAGTTAGGGTAGCTTTTTGATTCTTATTTTTTGAAACATGTATTTATTTATATCCTACATATTGTACTACATTTTGAAACGATATTGATATTGATATTAGTTTATCTTTATATCATATTCAGTATTTGGGTTTCTTTTATATATTATATGCGTGAGATGTGATTATGAATAATGCGATATATGTTGTGTGATGATTAATTTTATATTTTATTGATATATATATATATATTATTGTGCACAGGGCGAGAAAAAATCAGGCAGCCCTTTTTTTAAAAAAAAAACAGATAATGTATACCTACGAATTAATCCGTAGGTACACATGTTGCCCCTACGGTTTAAACCGTAGGGGCAAAATATCAGCATTAACTGATATTTCCCTCCCCCCCCGATCTCAGTATCAGGGGGTTGGGCTTGCCCCTATGGATATATCCGTAGGGGTAAACAAAGACCCCTACGGATATGTACCTACGCATGTATCCGTAGGGGATAGTACTGGGACCTACGGATAGCTCCGTAGGGACAGTTAATATATTTAAAAAAACCGTAAATAAAATAACTTTTTTTCCCCTACGGCCTACTCCGTAGGTGAAAATGGACCTATACAGAACTCCGTAGGGGCAAGTTCAGGGCTTTAACTTGCACCTACGGCGTTTGCACCTACAGGTTATATTTTCATCTCTACGGATAACTCCGTAGGGGCAGTGGTTTGCCCCTACGGGTAAATCCGTAGGAGCAACCCTTATTTGTAGTAGTGTTCCTTGCATACATTTTTTTTGTGCCTATGGCTATTTTTGGGTAGATGAGTAAGAGACTTGAACCGCACTGATTATACTTTATAATGTTAATTTACAATCTTTATGACGATATTACATGGTTACAATTATAAAAGCACGTCGAAGAGTACTTCTCAGATATCGTTTCATGAAGGACACTAAATGAAATATGAGGTTTTTATTTCTTCAATCGCTTTAATAATGTAAATTATGTTGAGCTGCTTTGAAATATTTCTTTTTTAAAAACTTTTTACAAACTTTATGGTTTCTTTATATTGTTTATTACTTGGCTTATCTGGACAAATTCAATGCCTAAGAATTACTAACTGTGTAGAGTTATTCACTTATTTGCCCCTCAGAAGTTTTCTATCTTGAAGGAACACCGATCCTTTTCGTTTAAACTTTTTTCTTAACAGGTGCGTTATATGGCTGATGAAACTGGTTTGGACTTCACCGATCAGATTAATTTATTGGAAAGCAAGTAGCAGGAGGTTTGTATCTTAAAAAACTTATTTATTTCATCATCTTTATCATGGTGTTGAGAAATTTACCGTGTCCCTAATTCTATATAAATCATATAGACATTTTGTTTGTCTTCATGGTTTCCATTAATAAAACCGGCAAATCTTATATTGTATGCACTGTTTGTACTGATTTGGTGATTAACAAACTTCAAACTTCCAACTTATATCTTAAATCTATTTTTACTTAAAGAGAACATAGTAAGGAAAATGCATGTTCGATGGATTCAGTATGCAATTGAAATTTGAGTGTACCGAGAGCGTTTGACATATAAATAGTTACCCCATCTTCACCAACCAACCCCACTCCCCCCACCACCACCCTGCCCCCAAACCCAAAAAAAAATTAAGAAAAATAAGAAAATAAGGGGTTGTTATCAATGAGCCAACAGTTAAAGAGTGGTTGTGTTTACTGTCCGACTCTCACAAGTTTCATTTAGGTGGTATTGCACACAAACATATTATAAACATTTGCGCTTTTGAGGAATGTATTGTGTCTATTGTTCAACTCTCGCAAGTTTCGTTTGAAATTTAAACATCACCTGCATTAACAGGCTTTGAAAGAACTGTACGTACATTTAACCCCAATTCAACGCCTATCTATTGCCCGGCATCCCAATAGGCCAACATTCCTTGATCATGTATTGAACATCACTGAAAAGGTATATTTCTCATCACTTATTTCCTGGACTCATTCCTCCTCGTGTTAACTTGCTCAGCGACTTATAATGACATCGCTACATTTTTACTTACATAAATTTACAGCGGGTTGAGCTTCATGGGGATCGTGCTGGATATGATGATCCAGATATTGTTACTGGTATTGGAAGCATAGATGACAAACCATATATGTTTATCGGTCACCAGAAGGGAAGGAACACGAAAGAAAATATTCAGCCTAACTTTGGGATGCCAACACCACATGGGTAATATATGAATATCACCAAGTACCATTCGGAATATTTAGTTTATTGCTAACAAAATATGTCTACCACTACCAAAAGTATATGTAATTTTCCTTTTTGCGAATTTCATGTGACCCTGCTACACACTGTTGAATTCTTACTTATTGCCAACATGTTGTATATCGACGTGACGATGACTAAGATATGTCTGGTCCTTGGTACTAAGAAAACCCATTCTCCAAGTTCTTATCTTATATTTATTACATCAAAATTCTTCTACGTAAATATGTACTTTCTGTACTTTCTGTCCAGCTATCGAAAAGCCTTGCGCATGATGAGATATGCTGATCACCATGGATTTCCAATCATCACATTTATCGACACACCCGGTGCTTTCGCCGATCTCAAATCTGAAGAGCTTGGTCAAGTAAGAATCATTCCGGTTTTTCTGAATTGTAGTTGTGCTTCATCTCAGCTATTTCTATTCAAAAAGGGGGGAGGTTTTTAAATCCAAGTTTATTGATGACTTGGGATCTCTCTCTCTCTCTGCAGAAGAAAAAGAGAGAAAGATTTTGATGTCAACTGTAGCTACTCCCTCATTTCCTCTCCCATCACCATGTTCTCTCTTTAACCATCATCTTCCCTCTTTTTCTCGTGCCTCGCACTTGCTTCAAATCTAGTTAGTGTGAATGTGTTTGAGTTGTTTGACCCCTGGCCACATGCAGGGAGAAGCAATAGCCTACAATCTGAGGGCTATGTTTGGCTTGAAGGTCCCAATTGTCACTGTTGTTATTGGTGAAGGTGGATCTGGTGGATCTCTTGCAATTGGTTGTGCAAATAAACTGTTCATGTTGGAGAATTCTGTCTTTTATGTTGCCAGGTGAAGTGACTGTTTTAAACTTAAGATAATTATGCTTGTATTGTATTTTTTTTGATAATAAAGCAAATACTATTTTTTAATTGTTGCAGTCAACTTTCTCGAGAGCTGAAGAAGATTTGGACCAAACACACAATAAAAGAAATAAACATGGGTAGGAAATTAAAGAACCTAGAAGATCATAGAGTATAGATTGTTATGGATTAATCCGTTTACAAATGCTCCTCCTGTATAAATAGCTGTATATCATGTCGTGTAGCATTAGATGAGAAGCAAAATAAATCTTTTTAAAGCCTAAACTGATTGATGCATCCAATCCTGATGGATCTCTGGATCTCCTTCAGATATTATCTTCCGTTGATCTGCTGTGAGCGCTGATGGACGGCTGAGATTGAGCTGGAGGGTTGCCTCCTGGAGCGTGTGGGTCTCAATGGTTTTTGTGTGGTTGAGGCCGAGCTACCTGCAAAGAAGTCTCGGGATGGTTGTGCTACCGGGAACCATCCGACGATCAAATTAGACGGGGTATTTTGGCAGAGTAACGGCCTATTGGAGTAAAATTGGCTTATCTTAATCGTCTGAGAGAGGGGTTTATATAGCGGCAGCAGTGGGCAGGCGGGCGCGAGATTCATTCCGGCCGTTACGCCCCTGGAGTCACGCCCGCGTGATAGGCGGGATCCCGTATTAATAACGAGACAGGCTCGTTAATGGAGGATCGTGATGGCGTGGAACGCGGGATCATGGGCGGCGGATATCTCGCGTATGGCGAGATTCGCGGAGCCGTGGCGGAGACGCCTGTGATCAGCGCTGTGGGTCGGTTGGTGAGACCGAGGAAGATAAGCTCGGTGGGAGGTTCGAGAATGAGTGGGAGGCCGAAGCATCTTGGTTCTGTAATAGCTCGGAGGAGAGCCGGGAGGGCCGAGGAGACCCATCGTGCAGGAGGCTCGGAAGCGAGCCAACGGTTGTTTGTAAGGCGGGCATAGGAGTGGTCTGGACTGCCACTGAAGGTCGGAAACATCCTCGGGTCGAAGGCCCGGAGCATGCTTCTAATGTACCGTTGTCGCTCCCTTCTCGTAAGCCATGAGACACGTCAGTCGCCACGTGTTGTGATCTCAGAAATACCACTTCTGAGCATCATCATTAGTCCCCCACTCTCGTTCTGACCTATTTATGGGTCGGATCGAGAGTGGACTATACCGAGAATCTTCTGCTTGGTTTGGCACCGAGAATCGTGATGTCGATTGCCCAGGAACGAATGGAGGCATCGTTTTGTCTGTTAGGGCTGGCTATCGACCGAACTCGAGCTCTCCTATTTTTTGCTTACTTGAGCCATGTTGGGAGCTTGCCTTCCTCGGGTGCATGCGCCGGGCAGAGGCTTGCTAGCTGGTTCAATGTGAGGCTCAGGGATCCACCATTGAGACCGAGCATGGAGATGTCCGGCGGCTTCGTGACAAGGGCCTTGATCCATCTCTTTGTAGGGCAGGAAGTTGCCTGGAGTGGACGGACCGAGTAGGAGAATGCTCGGTCGCCTCTTGAAGAGGGCTTTCGATCCTTGGCGTCGAGGGGCAGGTAGCTGCCCGTCAGTATGGACCGAGCAGGGTTGCTGCCCGGTGGGCTCGTGATGAGGGCTTCGATCCTCAGAGTCGTGGGGCAGGAAGCTGCCCTCCAGGATGAACGGAGTAGGGTAGATGCTCGGTGGCCTCTTGATGAGGGCTTTGATCCTCAGTGTCGTTGGGTAAGAGATCACCTGCCAGGGATGGACCAAGCACGGAAGCTGCTCGGTGGTCTCTTGATGAGAGCTTTGATTCTTGGCGTCGTGGGGTAAGAGATTACCAGCTAAGGATGAACCGAGCAAGGTAGCTGCTCGGTGGCCTCTTGATGAGGGCTTTGATCCTTAGCGTGGGAGAGCATTGAGAGGCCTGCTAAGGATGGACCGAACAGGGTAGTTGCTCGGTGGCCTCTTGATGAGGGGTTTGATCCTTGACGTCGTGGGGTAAGAGATTACCAGCCAAGGATGGACCGAGCAGGGTAGCTGCTCGGCGGCCTCTTGATGAGGGCTTTGATCCTTAGCGCGGAAGGGTATTGAAAGACCTGCTAAGGATGGACCGAGCAGGGTTACTGCTCGGTGGCCTCTTGATGAAGGCTTTGATCCTTGGCGTCGGTGGGTAGCGAACTACCAACCATGGATGGACCGAGCAGGGTTGCTACCCGGTGGCCTCTTGGTGAGGGCTTTGATCTTTAGTATGGAAGGGCATGGAATGGCCTGCTAAGGATGGACCGAGCAGGGTAGTTGCTCGGTGGCCTCTTGATGAGGGCTTTGGTCCTTGGCGTCGGTTGGTAAAGAACTACCAGCCATGGATGGACCGAACGGGGTTGCTGCCTGGTGGCCTCTTAGTGAGGACTTTGATCCTTGGCATCGGTGGGTAGCGAACTACCAGCCATGGATAGACCGAGCAGGGTTGCTGCCCGGTGGCCTCTTGGTGAGGGCTTTGATCCTTGGCGTCGGTGGGTAGCGAACTACCAGCCATGGATGGACCGAGCAGGGTTGCTGCCCGGTGGCCTCTTGGTGAGGGCTGCGTGAGCAAGTCGGCGGTATATTTAGCCCCGTCGTTTGAAGGATGACTTTTCCGATGCATGCCTTCGATCTTCTTTTTGAGGGCGTCGAGTCGGCCGTGGTATCCCGATGATTCGGCGCATTCTGATTTTTAGCCTCTGCTGCCGGAGACCTCTGCCTGGCCGTAACCCCAGTTCCTTTCGATGAAGTTCCTCAGGTTCCCTGGAGAGGTCGTCTTCGAGCTGCCATGGCGAGTCCCGTGCATGCGACCCCGTTGAGCGAGGGGGTGCCAATTATGCCTGGACGCAGGCGAGCTGATCGACACCTTCTCGGGAAGGACGGGGGCACGATGGGGCTCGGGGCAAGACGCTCTAGCATAAGATCTCGGAGTTAGGCTATGAGGCGCCCACCTGGTCATTGAATATGTCGGTCCGGGGGACCTGCGGCTGCCGGAGACAGCGAGGCGTTGATTGGTCGTGCCAACGCGGGCAGAGTCTTCTCTCTTTCGGTGGGGTCCCGGTCCTGAGGTGGGGGAGCGGCGACCTGGGGAGCTTGCCCGGTCGCTTGGACACAGACGGGTGCATCCACGACGTACGTGAGTCGATCTATCCGAGCGGATAGGACATGAATAGCGTTCGGGAAAGGAGAGGATTCTTCCCCGCTTCCACTGCGGGGAGGACGACAGCTGGTGCTTGGATCGTTGCGGTGACCGCTCGCCATGAAGTCGAGATCGGAAGATGAACTTTTGGTTGAGTGGAATCAGGTTCCCACAGACGACGCCAACTGATGGATCTCTGGATCTCCTTTAGATGTTATCTTCCGTTGATCTGCTGCGAACGCTGATGGACGCCTGAGATTGAGTTAGAGGGTTACCTCCTGGAGCGTGTGGATCTCAATGGATTTTGTGTGGTTGAGGCCGATCTATCTGCATAGAAGTCCCGGGGTGGTTGTGCCACCGGGGACCCTCCGACGATCAAGTTAGACGGGGTATTTTGGCAGAGCAACGGTCTATTGGAGTAAAATTGGCTTACCTGAATCGTCTGAGAGAGTGGTTTATATAGCGGCGGCAGTGGGCAGACGAGCGCGAGATTCACGCCGGCCGTTACGCCCCTGGCGTCACGCCCGTGTGATAGGTGGGATCCCGCATTAATGACGAGACAGGCTCGTTAATGAGGGATCGTGATGGCGTGGAATGCGGGATCATGGGCGGCGGATATCTCACGCATGGCGAGATTCGCAGAGCCGTGGCGGAGGTGCCTGTGATCAGCGCTGTGGGTCGGTCGGTGAGACCGAGGAAGATGAAGTCGGCGGGAGGCTCGGGAACGAGCGGGAGGCCGAGGCATCTTGGTTCTGTGATAGCTTGGAGGCGAGCCGGGAGGGCCGAGATGGCCCATCGTGCAGGAGGCTCGGAGGCGAGCCAACGGTTGTTTGTAAGGTGGGTATAGGAGTGGTCTGGACGGCCACAGAAGGTCGGAAACATTCTCGGGTCGAAGGACCGGGGCTTGCTTCTAATGTACCGTTGTCGCTCCCTTCCGGTGAGCCATGGGACACGTCAGTCACCACGTGTCGTGATCCCAGGAAATACCACTTCTGAGCATCATCAAATCCCTACACTTCAAAATATCAATCAACAGATTCCCAATGAAATTAGTTAAAAACATGCATATCCTTGATAAATCCCTTCAATCGGTGTTCTGGAAAGATCAACTTCATATCTTCTTTTTTAAATTTGACCATATATCTGAACTTTTCCGAGATATATCTATATCTTGTAAGTTAACAGACAACACCATGAACTTGCATATTAATTTGTTATTACCTTTACCCATTACAAATTTCTTATCCTAAGAAGTACATGTTCTGTACAAAGAAATGAAGAATTATCGGTGTCCCTTACGAGAATCCTTCAGCAACCGAGCATCCTCTAGACTACTCTACGTCATTGTTGTAAATGATCACCATCAGAATGCAACAATTTATACCTATGTTTTTAAAAAAGGTTGTTCGGTCTTTAAGATCAAGTAATTCTGGTTTTGTAATGGCATCTTCTATTCCGTTACTAAATGAATCGACCTTATAATGCAATATGCAATGCGGTTGTGTATTAGATATTATGGAAAAAGATCGACAGTATTCTTAAAGATTTTTAACTTAATGTTCCACATCCCCCCCCCCCCCCCCCCCAATTCTCTAGTTACAGTAGCAGAGATAACCTTTCTATCTGTTGCTTCTTGTTCAGGCTGCTGAGAAGCTGAAGATCACATCCACTGAGCTATGCAAACTCAAAATTGCAGAGGGAATCATTCCAGTTTGTCTTTGAACTTTATAACGTTCTTGTGTATGTATCCATCTCATTTTATTTTCCTGCTAGATTACTTAAGCAAATAGCTAACTGATTGAGATAATAATTGCAGAGGAATGAGGGGCACTTAGTTGCCTTATTATTTGCAGCGCTCGTCCAATTCTAACATAACTCTAAAACATTGTTTAAGCTATAGATATGTGCGTATATTAACACGTAATGTCATATATTATACGTTATCTCTAAAATCTTATTATTTTGAAGTTCAAAATTTTGAAATACTAATCTTATTTTCTTTTCACGTATTCAGATAGAAAGGGAGAAAGAAATTATAAGGATATCATTAGATTTTGGTGGATTTCTATGCACCAATAGAAAATCTAGAATTTGTTCTGTGAGAAGAAGAAAATATTATATTTTACGGTTCTTGGGAGACCACTAGAAACCGATAGTCAAGATTTTATTTAAAAGACTGAACTAAAATTAAAAAAATGAAAGTTGTAATACACACACATAAACACCGAGTCCAAATTTGAATGTTGGAAGTTGTTGATGGTAAAGTGTTTCTGCTTCATACCTGATGGAGGTCCTTTTCGGGTCTCCGTCAGATGTTGTCTTCCGTTGATCTCCCGGTGGGTTTCGGCGGTGATCTTCTGTTGCGTGTGGGTCTCAATGGATTTTGAGAAGATTGGTGATTTGAGGAGTTTAGCGCTGAGTAAGTCCCGGGGTGGTTTGGTACCACCGAGGACCCTCCAACAATCAAGTTAGTACTAGATCCGAGTAAAGTAACGGCTAAGTGGAATTAAGAATGGCTTACTTGACCCCTCTGTGATGGGGGTTTATATAGCGGCGGCGGCACGCAGCAGCAGGCGCGAGAATCTCGCCGGCAGTTACGCTCCCGACGTCACGCACGCGTAAAGAGCGGATCGCCCATTAATGGGGATCGTGATGACGTAGAACGTGGGACGTTGCTGGTGGAGAATCTGCGCGTGGTGAGATTTGCGGGGCGGCGGTTACGCCTGTGAGTTGTAGAGTCGGTCGGTCGGAGGGACCGAGGAAGACGGCCTCGGCTGGGGAGGTCGGAACCGAGCAAGAGGGCCGAGGAGTCTTGGTCCTGTGGCAGCTCGGAGCGAGCTGAGGGGCCGAGGAGGCAAATTTGCAGGGAGCCCCGAGGAGGGCCAGCTTGTGCTTGCAGATCGGATACCAGGGTGGCCTGGTCGGCCTCTGTGGGCCCTTTCTTCTGGGTCTTGGGACATGTCATCCGCCACGTGTCCTGATCTCGCACCGCCAATATTGAGCATCATCATTAGCCCCCCATTCTTGTCCTGACCAGCTAGCGGGTCGGGTCAGGAGTGGACTGCCAGGCCTCCCGAGGTAAGCTTCTTCCTAAGGCTTCGTCGGGACGAGTCCTCGGGCTGTCAGTTGTCTTTTCTGCTAGCGAATCAGGGTGAGATTTCTGCATTTAAGGAGGGTGCGTCGGTTCATGCATTCTGCCACTGACGCGATAGTCTACGTGCCGAGTGTCGGTTGGCCGACGCGACGTATGCAGGCCTGCAGCGTCTGACGGATGCGCCTCAGCGTGGGAACGACACGCGGGGCAATCGGAGCCGTTGGACCCGAGGAGACGTTTTGGTGGGAGATGAAGGGCGCCGTTGGATGGGCTATTTTGTAGCAATAAGTAGGGGTGGGGCCCGCTCCAGGGCCCCTACTCCTTCATATTTCCTCTCTCCTAAGTCGTGGCTGCTCGGCATTCTTCTTCTTTTGAATACATGGCTCGTTCCCACTCTTTGGGTTGCTCGCGCTAGAGGGAGGCTAGTGGCGCGGCCGAGCCCCTGGCTGGCTCATCCCCCGTACCGAATGTTCTGCCGACGATAGGGTCGTCTGCTTCGTTGACGGTTCCTGGTGGTTGTTCCGGCGGCGGTCAGAGACGTCCACGGTTATCCGAGCCCCCGACGGGGGACAGAAGGGAGGGCGAGGACGGGGCCCCTATTAAGAGAAAGAGGACAATTTCTCGCGCGTCGTCGTCGAGGGCCTCTGAGGGGATTTCCGTGCAGGAGAGCGGCGCCGTCTTCACGGTTCTGTCTGGGCTTTCCGTTGCTGCTGGCCTGCTTGCCGGGATGGAGGAGTCGTGTAACAATCGAGTCGAACTCTACTAATTTCAGTTATCATATGTTGATGTGTGGTATTTATCTCATTTATCTTAATTAACTGTTGCTAGTTATAAATTTTACCCCGACAAATCAATTTTGCATATAACAATCTAAGACATCTAAAATAAAATTAAAATATTTGACATGGCATGCTTGACACCCCTAACCCTGTGGTAGCGTCCTTGCATCGTGTTCTCGTCCCGTTCAGTGAAACGGACGAGTTTGGACGGCTACGCTCACGTACGTGTGTCCATTTTGGGGTATGCTTTTTGTTTGTAAAATACTTCATTTTAATTTTTGGATCTCGCCTATAATTTTCTTATTTCAATTTCAAATTTTTGGACACGACCCGGGCGCAATTTGGAAATTTTTGGACACGACCCAGACGAGAATCGAGATTGCTACAGGATTCGTGAGAGGAGAGAGGAAGTGCGCGAGGAGAGAGAAAGAAGAGAGAGAGAGCTGCGGGGAGAGAGAGAAAGAGAAAGAGAAAGAGAAAGAGAAATCTGATGGTGGGCTCAGAAGGGGAGAGAGAGAGAGTTGTTAAACGTTAGGATTTTAATGTAAAAGATTTTAGTTGGTTAAGTAAATTTAAACTGTCGATTTAAAATTAAAGATATTATATTTAATAAGATTAGTTTTTCTGGTAAATACAAATTTAGTCCAAAACACGCCCGGGTCGGGTCTAAAATTTAGTTTCAAAATATGAAAAATATATGTGACGACCAAAACCAAAAATGAATGTCCGGATAATGAAAATGCATACCCCCAAGAACGGATGCACGTACGTGCGCATAACCATCCAAACAAGTCCGTTTCACTGAACGGGACGAGAACAAGATTCGCGGATTCTACCACAGGGTTGTGGTATCATGCAGGCCATGCAATGTATTTTTAAAATATTTTATGTGACTTAAAATGTTATATTGTAAAAATACAAATGCCAGATAAAATGCCAGTATGTAGGATGTATAAATTAAAATGAAAGTGCACGAGTATACGTAACAAGTCAGGATAAACCATAAACTTGAATCAAGACAAGTTTCAAGCAAGCGGGTCGGGTCGGATGCAAATACAAATGTCAAATACACTATTTGCACCCAAAATACAATAAATCAAGAAAATACCATAAATAAAGAAATACTAGAATTCGTATAAATGAACTAGGTTGTTATATTTAGGTTAATCGGGTTTGATTCTTTTTGTAGTTGGGTATTGGACCCAATACACGAATCAGAATACTCGTAACTAGGAGTATGTCCTGCCTTATTGCAATCTTGACATCCTTGAATCCATAACTATCTTGCTTCTTGTATCCTGTTTATTGAAACTTATTTATCATGCTAATCCTCTTCGGTGTTTTGGCTTCAGAATCACGGCGGACAGAAATCTGCGATCGTACCAGAGGCGTGTTGATGACGCCGCATTGCTTGGAGTATGTTTGCCGCCGAAAACAGAGACGAAACTTTAGGACGTCTGGCCTGAATTTGGGGGCAGATGCTATTTGGTTTTATCCATCCACCTCTCCGAAGATGACAAGTTGATTTATGGCACCGTGTATCGGAGGTTTAGACGGATGCGGCCGTTGTAGCAGACTTCGTCAGCTTCCCCCTCATTGTGAAGGGTTTTTGATTATGGGGACGCTTTTTCCTGCAGGCGCAAGCCCATGCAGTTAATTACGTTACCGCATCGCAGTAACCACTTTCTCCTGCTCCAGAAGGTCACTTAGTGTCGTGTGTGTTTATTTTATTTTTGGTTGCCCGTGGATTGTATACGGAGACTAATTTATGTTGTCGCCCGTAGGGCGGGGATTAGTCCAAATCCGTATTTTCTTAGATTTGGGTTTAGGTTGGTTTAAGGATCGTTAATCTCATTTGAGACTAAGATCAACTTAAACGTTTTTTAAGGATACGTTAGTCTAATTTTAGACTAAGATCTACTTAACAGGATCATTTAGATCCAACAAAACAGCATTTGGGCTCTATTGTTTTAGTTTAGAGACATTGCGGTCCATTGGGTTTAAGGACATCATAGTCCGTGACAGTTTAAAGATATCATAGTCTGTAAAGTTTAAAGACATCATAGTCTATAAGTTTAAGGACCTCACAGTCCATAAAGTTTAAGGATATCATAGTCCAGTTTAAAGACGTCATAGTCTGTAAAGTTTAAGGATATCATAGTTCATGAATTTAAGGACCCCACAGTCCGTAAAGTTTAAGAACATCATAATCCAGTTTAAAGACGTCATAGTCTGTGTAGTTTTGGTTCAACCGTTTAGGGATGCACCAAAAGTTATTGGTTATTAGGACCCTCCATCTCTCTGAAGACGTTGAAGAATTACAACGACATGTATCAGAGGTATGAAGAGATGTACCCTTGAACCAATATCCCGATTTGGGGAATGGGATGAACATCAGTTTAGATGTCATCTGTTAGGAGAACACTAGTCATCTTTGGGACTAGGATTAATTTGGGGAGACCTGAACATGGGGCTCCGTTGATTGGTGACAAAAAGGGTCTTGGCTTCGGAAGACTTGGCTAATTTAAGCTAAGGTTGATTTCCCTTAGTCACCCCATAGTGCTAAGCACTGAATCAGTGTTAAACACTGGAGTTTGGAGGAGCTCACGTGTGACCTCGTGAGGGGCCCCGAAGTGGGCATTGTTTCTTGAGTTTATTCCCTCATATATATATAAAAGTGCTGAGCACTTGGCTCACGTGTGAGCACGTGAGGCGCCCGAGGTGAGAACTGTTCTCTGGATTTTATTCCTCTTTCATTTATAACTGCTAAGCACTTGGTTCATCAAACAGTCACGTGCAGACACGTGAGGTGCCTTGAAAATGCGAGCGCTGTATTTGGAATTTTCTTCCTCTTTTATACACAACCGTTTGGGGGTCACGTGGGAACATGTGAGGTGCCCCCAAAATGGGAGCTATCTTGGGTTTATTCCCTTTTTCCTTTTCTGAGTGCTAAGCACTATTGGGCCACGTGAGATCACGTGAGGCACTCTGAAGAATGAAAATTCCCTTTGTTTTATTCTCCTTTTCTTTTTCTGAGTGCTAAGCACTATCAAGGGATCACGTGAGGTCACGTAAGGCGCCCCCAAATTAAGATGTGTTTTAGATTTACTCCCCTTTTTGAAAACCTTGCTCGGTGGTGCGCCAAGAGTTATTGGTTATTGGGACCCTCCACCTCTCTGAAGACGTTGAAGAATTACAACGACATGTATCGGAGGTGTGGGGAGATGTACCCTTGAACCAAATTCCAGATCGAGGGGAGAGATCATGGTGGGATGAACATCATTTTCGATGCCATCTGTTAGGAGCTCATTAGCTATCTCTGGGACTAAGATCGGTTTGGGGGACCCTGAGCATGAGGGGCTCGATTGATTGCAATCGGGAGATTTGATCTAAGTTTGGCTAATATTGGCCTCTCATAGTGTTAAACACTAATATATGATCGGCGCTCATGTGCTCCCACGTGAGACCTTAAAGTAGTGTTAAACACTAGTGTATGATCAACACTCACGTCTCCCACGTGAGGCGCTTGAAATAGTGTTAAACACTAAGAATTTGAGGCGCTCACGTGGGATCACGTGAGGCACTCCAAAAATAGGGTTTATTCCCTTTTCTCTTTTATAAGTGCTGAGCACTTCTCAGGGGTCACGTGGGGTCACGTGACTAGATCTCATGCTTTCCCTCTTTGTTCCTCAAAGGTGCTCACGTGGGATCACGTGAGATTTTATGTAGCGTTTGAATGCTAATGAATCATCAAGCTGTTCTTCTATGGTTCCGAGGGATCAAGTTCTCCTTTTGTTCTTTGTAGGGATTAAATTCTTTTTAAAGGGTTAAACCCTAGTTCCAGAGGAATTAAATTCCTATATGTTTTGTAAAAGTTAAACTCTTTTGGATTCAGTTCTTTCCCCTAGGTTTTGAATTGCATGACAGAATCTCCCCGATGAGAATTAAATTCTCAACTTGTGAGGAGGTCCGCTTCTGCAGATCTTAATCAGAGGAAGAACTAAGTTCTTTTAGAAGAGTTAAACTTTTGGTTTGAGAATTGAATTCTCTTTTTGTGGGAGCTTTTGGGAGGGGTTCCCCTTCTTTAGGGAATTAAATCCTCTCTCTATTTTTCTTCCCCTCTCTCTCTGTGTCTTTTTTTCCTCCTTCTTGGCTCCTATTTATAGGAGAAGGAAAAGAATTAGTTTGTTTAGCAAATATCTCATTGAGAGATTTTGATTGATTTTATAACCAACATGATCTTTTAGATCACTCGGTGAATTTTATTCACCGTTGGATTTTTAATCCAAAGGCTCTCTGTTTAACAGAGAAGATTTCTTGTTTGTTTAATAAGATTATGAATATCTTGTTAGTTTTAACAAGATTAGAATTTTATTCTATCATATCTTTTTAGTTTAACAAGATCAGAAATTTATTTTCTTAATATGGATATCTTGTTAACATAGAATTTTATTCTTGTTATAAGATTAGGAAAATATTTTCCTATGATAGATTTTTATTCTATCAAATGATCACCGCTGGATCTTTGATCCAAAGGTCCTCTGTTTAACAGAGAAGATCTTTCTAGTTTAAGAAAGATTAAGAAAATATTTCCCAAAATAGAATTTAATTCTAGAATCTGATAGGAGCATTTTAAATTGGGGTGCTCACATGAGAGGCAAGAGAACTTATGTGTTTAACACGTGACCCCTGCTGTGGGTTTTAGCCTGTTTATGTTCAGCGCTTATATGCTTTACATATGAGCGCTCACGTGTTTTACACGTGAGGCCTGTTTGGCCATTGGTGATTTATGTTCAGCGCTCATATGCTTTGCATATGTGCGCCCACCTATTTTACACGTGATGCCTGTTTGGCCCTTGGTTATTTATGTTCAGCGCTCATATGCTTTGCATATGTGCGCCCACGTATTTTACACGTGATGCCTGTTTTTTGAGAATTCTCTCCCTTTTTTGTAAGGGAACAAGTAGCTCTTGGCCGAAAATTTTGGCTGGAACAGAGTAATTCGTGGGATGCTGGAGAACCAGAAGCGACAAACCGAGCTGAACCAGCGGCAAGTCGAAACTTTTCAGAAAGGTTTGCGGACAGTCCAGCAGTCCGTAAACACTGTTGCGGCCAAACCAGTACAGCGTGTGGGTACCGTGGTGGATTTCAGGAGACTTGGTCCGTCCACTTTCACTGGTTTGGAGGAGCCGTTGCCAGCGGAGTAGTGGCTAGTCGATACGGAGAATCTGCTCATTGCAGCACGGATTATGGAGGACAAGAGAGTGGATGTTGTACGCATCCAATTGGTAGACTATGCCCGTGAGTGGTGGCTCGTGTAAGAGACCCGTTTGCCTAAGCCGATCAGTTGGGCAACTTTCTCGCAGAGTTTCTTGAAGAAGTTCTTTCCGCAGACTGCACGGGAAGAAATGGAGGAAAGGTTTATCGGTTTGAAGCAGAATGCCGGATCCGTGGATGCGCATGCGGCTGAGTGGACATGGCTCAGTCGATTCGCTGGACCTTTGGTTGCCAACGATGCTGATAGGGCGCGAAGGTTCATGCGCACTTTGGACGTGGAAATCCAGAGGCACATTATATCTCTGGGATTGACTGCTTTCTCGCAAGTTTTTAAAGCAGCCAGAGAGCAGCAGAGCTTATCAGTGAAGATAAGGGGTACACAGCAGCAGGCGGTAGTAGTGCAGAAGCCGGCGGTTACGCCGAACCGAGCTCTTGTACGCATAGGTATTCCTGTAAACCGACGTGGCGTGGTGCCTATGAAGAAGCCAGTCGAAACCGAGCAGAAGGGAAGGATGTTTTGTGAATACTGCCATCTACCTGGACACCTGCAGAAGGATTGTCGAAGGAAGCTTGGACTTTGTTTGGTTTGTGGATCAGCTGACCATACTGTCAGTGTTAGCCCGTCGAACCTACGTTTGAAAGAAGATGCTCAGAAGCCACCGCAGAGGCAGATTCAGGGGCAGAAGTAGATAACTCAGGGACCTAATCAAGCTCGAGCCTTTACTCTGACGGCCGAAGAGGCCAAGGCTTCAAATGAAATTGTTATAGGTATACTACTTGTTCATGATTTTCCCGCATTAGCACTATTCAATTCTGGTGCATCCCATTGTTTTATGTCGTCCAAGTTTATTGCTGCACATTCGATTTATTGCACGACCCTGCCTAGTTGTTGGGACATACACACTGGGTTCGGGAAGATCATATCTAGTAGTGAGTGTAAGGGTTCTGTTGTTATTTGCGGATGAGAGTTATTTGCAGATTTCTTGGTGATCGATACCGGCAGTTATGATATTGTATTGGGAATGGGTTTTCTCGGTACTTTCCACGCTCACATTGATTGTAGGGAAAAGAAAGTGATTTTTCAGATTCCCGGACATCCGGAGTTTGTTTTTGCTGGAGGTAGCAGTTCTGTCGGGGCAGTCGAGTTTAGGGCTAGGCTGACAAACAGTGTTCTTTCGTTGATTGAAGTTGATAAGGAGAAAGAGGCAGCTGTAGTTCGAGAGTTTATGGACGTGTTCGAGGACATCTCGGGTTTACCGCCAAAATGAGATGTGGAGTTCGCGATCGATCTTATTCCTGGTACAGCGCAAATCTCAAAGGCCTACTATCCGATGGCACCAGTGGAGTTGGTAGAAGTCAAGAAGCAAATTACCGAATTTCCAGAGAAGGGTTGGATTCGCAGCAGCAATTCACCTTGGGGAGCTCCAGTTCTTCTAGTCAAGAAGAAAGATGGCATAAGGAGGATGTGCATTGTTTATCGAGAATTGAACCAGGTGACTATTAAGAACAAGTACCCGATCCCTCGCATTAGCGAATTATTCGAGCAACTCAGTGGCATGAGGGTATTCTCGAAGTTGGATTTGCGGTCCGTATATCATCAAGTTCGAGTTAAATTAGAAGATATTTGCAAGACTGCGTTCCGAACTCGATATGGACATTACGAGTATTTAGTGATGCCATTTGGAGTCACGAATGCACCGGCGATATTTATGAACTTGATGAACCGAATCTTTTCACCGTTCTTAGACCAGTTTATAGTGGTGTTCATCGATGATATTCTGGTCTACTCGAGGAGCCTAGAAGAGCATGCAGAACACTTGAAGATCGCACTGCAGACGTTGAGGCAAGAAAGATTATATGCAAAGATGAGCAAGTGCGAGTTTTAGCTTGAAGAAGTGATGTTTTTGGGGCACGTCGTATCCAGAGATGGAATCACCATTGATCCCGAGAAGATTGCAGCAGTTCAAGATTGGCTGATTCCGAAGAATGTAGCGGAGATAAGAAGTTTTCTTGGACTTGCTGGATATTACAGAAGGTTCGTGGAGAATTTTGCTCGCTTAGCTGAGCCTTTGACCAAGCTTAAGCGTAAGGAAGTACCGTTCGTATGGACGGATAGTTGTGCGTCAGCTTTTGAGGCGTTGAAGCAAAAATTGATAACCGCTCCTATTTTAACCGTACCAGACGATTCCGGAGGATTGGTGATTCACAGCGATGCATCTGGGAAAGGTTTGGGATGTGTTTTGATGCAGCATAAGAAAGTTATAGCTTACGCATCGCGGCAGTTGAAGACCCATGATAAGAATTACCCAACTCATGATTTGAAGCTTGCAGCAGTTATTTTTGCTTTGAAGATTTAGAGACACTACTTACTGGGCGAAAAGGTCGAAGTATTCACCGATCGCAAAAGCCTAAAATATGTGTTCACGCAGAAAGAGATTAACATGAGGCAACGTAGTTGGTTGGAGCTGATGGCTGACTATGATCTTGATCTCAAGTACCATCCGGGGAAGGTTAATATAGTGCCAGATGCGCTTAGTCGGTTGCCAGCAATTCGGAAGTTGACTGCGCGGAGAGAGCTTATCGAAGATTTTTGGAGATTCGAGTTGGAGATCGTGCTACCGCATTCTTCGGGACAGTTGATGCAGCTGCAAGTACAGTCGTCATTGATTGATAATATTAATGCAGCGCAGTCACACGATCTAAGGTTGTAGAAGTTTCGAGAACAGGTAGAAGCGGGACTTCGAACAGACTTGTTGATTCATTAAGATGGTTCGTTGCGATATGGTGGCCGTTTGTGTGTGCCGAAAGGAGACATTCGCGAAGAAGTTATGAAGGAGGCGCACAGTTTTGCATATTCCGTACATGCAGGAGTCACGAAGATGTACCGTGATCTACGATGGTATTTCTGGTGGGAAGGCATGAAAAGGGAGATTGCCCGCTTTGTAGCAAAGTGCTTGGTGTGTCAGCAAGTTAAGGTTGAACATCAAAGAGTAGCTGGTTTATTGCAACCACTTCTGATTCCTCAGTGGAAATGGGAACATATAACCATGGATTTCATGACAGTTTTACCGCGGAGTCTAAAGGGCAATAATGCAGTTTGGGTGATTGTTGATCGATTGACCAAGGCAGCTCATTTCATACCGTTTCGAGTTGGTCAGTCGACGGAAGCGTTAGCAGAACAGTACATGCAGGAGATTGTGAGATTGCATGGAGTACCTGTGAGCATCATTTCCGATCATGATACCCGATTCTTATCGCATTTCTGGAAGAGTTTACAGGAAAGTTTGGGGACGCGATTGAAATTTAGCACCGCTTATCATCCCCAAACAAATGGTCAGTCGGAGAGAACGATCCAAACTCTTGAAGATGTGTTGAGAGCTTGTATGTTGGATTTCAAGGGTTCATGGGAGGATCATCTACACTTGGTGGAGTTTTCGTACAATAACAGCTTTCAGGCGACTATTCAGATGGCTCCATTTGAAGCGTTATATGGTCGCAAGTGTCGCTCACCCATTTGTTGGGATGATGTTGGAGAACGAAGATTGTTGGGACCGGATCTTGTCCTGCAAACAGTAGAGAAAGTTAATACTATCCGGAATCACATGAAGGCAGTCCAGGATCGGCAGAAGAGTTGGGCCGATATATCAAGAAGACCTCTAGAGTTCACTGTTAGTGATATGGTATTCTTGAAGATATCACCGACTAGAGGAGTGATTCGTTTTGGGAGCCGGGGCAAGCTTAGTCCTCGATTCGTGGGGCCTTTCGATATTATGGAGCGTGTTGGAGAAGTGGCTTATCGATTGGCCTTACCACCATCCTTGGCGAATGTTCATGACGTGTTTCATGTATCTCAACTCCGTAAGTATGTTTGAGATGAGACACGCGTGCTAGATCATTCGGAGCTGACTGTAAGGAAGGATTTGATCTATGAAGAACGACCGATGTCGATTGTTGATCGAAGTGAAAAGTTCCTTAAGAACAAGATTATCCCTCTAGTACTTGTTTCATGGGGGAATCGCTCGCACGGAGAATCGACTTGGGAACGAGAAGACGAGATTCGACAGAAATTTCCACACCTCTTTTCTTAGATTCATGTTTGTTTTTCTTTTCTTGTTCCAGGAATTTCGAGGACGAAATTCTTTTTGTAGTTGGGTATAATGTAACACCCTAGTTCATTTATACCAATTCTATTTTGGGTATTCTTTTATTTATGGCTATTTCTTGACTTATTGTGTTTTGGGTGCGAATAGTGTAATTGGTATCCGTATTTTCATCCGACCCGACCTGCTTGCTGGAAACCCATCTTGATTCCTGTTTATGATTTATTCCGGCTAGTTATGAGAATCCGTGCAATTTCATGTTCTATATCCTGCATACCTGCATTATATTTAGCATCTGCATTTTTTAATAAAACAAGTAAAGTCAAATAAAATATTTTAAAAATATCTAGCATGGCCTTCTTCATACCCCTGACCCTGCGGTAGCATCCGCATATCGTGTTCTCATCCCGTTTAGTGAAACGGACCCGTTTGGATAGCTGCGTGCACGCTACGTGCATCCGTTCTTGAGGGTATGCAGTTTCGTTACCCGGATATCCTATTTTGGTTTTGGTCACTACGTATATTATCTGTATTTTCAAACCGTAATTTTAGATCCGACCTGGGTATATTTTGGAGTAAGTTTGTATTTGCCAAAATCTCAAAATTAACTAATATTATATTTTTATATTTCTAATTGTTAATATAATTATATATACGTTTAAATTTTTTTTATAACTAAAATATATTTTTAAATAAAATCCTAACCTATTAGCATCCCCTGCTCTCTTTCTCTCTTCTATATATTCTCTTTAACCCCTACCACGAGTATCCCATCTCCCCCTTCTCACTACATTCACCTCCTTCTTCTTCTAAATTTTTTTCCCATCTCTTCCACGCAAGAATCCGCGCCTTCGTCGTCGTCGCCGTCTCCACGACCTCGCCTCCACCCTCGATCTCGTCGCCTCCTCTCATTCTCCTCACCTTACCTCCTTCTCTCCTCCCCGCTGCAACTCATCTCCTCACGGCGAACCCACGCACCCATCCTCGCTGCACCCGTCGCCGCCGTCACCTCGACGTCGCCGACGTTGCTCCGACCTCGTAGACGCCTCTTCTTCCTCTCCTCTCCCCTCTTTCCAACTCAGCACACCTCCTCTGCAACCCAACCCACTGCAAGCCTCGCCTGCACGCACTGCCTCGCCGGAGCTCCGACCCCATCGACCACCGCACACCCTCATCATCCCATCTTCCTCTTCCTTATCACCTCTAACACCACCACCCTCACCCTACATCCTCCAAGAACCTCTCACAGAACCCCGACTTCAAGAACCCCACTACCCTTTGCCGGAAAACCCTCGCCTGTATTCTCTTCGTCGACGACCCATCATCGACATCACTCCCTCTTCTTCCTCTCTGAACCAAGAGAACAGCCACAGCCCCTTCTTATTCTTCTCCTTCTTCTTTCTTCTCTTTCTCTTGGATTATTGGTTTTCCGATCATCGCCGGAGCCGTGCCGCTGCCGACGATCCGAGCAACCCAGTGGACATCCCCAGCCAGCGTGGTCACCTTCTTGCTTTGCCTGGTCCTGTCCCGTGTGCGCGTGTGTACATTGCGACGTTTACCCGACGTCGAATACAGTGTATGCACCTCGTCGTGAAATCCGATCAAGCAAGTTTACATTGCTACATGCTATGATACATATTTTGCATCCATATGAATAAAAATATCACATGTTGACTGCATTGTACATCCATATTATTGTTTTACTGTTTTCGGATATCCGTACGCATCCATGTCATTAATTACATATCTGGTTGCATGCAAGTTAGCTTGATACAGGCTATATTATTATACTCGCATCTATATTAATAAGAATATTGCATGTTTATGGTATTGTGCATCCATGTTACAGTTTTACCGTTTTCCGATATCCGTTCGCATCCGTATCATTTATTATATATCTAGTTGCATGCCAGATCACATTATTTCATATTACGGTTATATTAACACCCCATGCTTGATAATGTGCATCATGCGTAGTCATGGAGTTGTAGATGTAATTCCTGATATATATTTGTGCATCCGTGTTTTACTGTGCATCCGTACTTTTATCGTGCACCCGTACTTCCTACTGTTTTATTATGAGCATCCGTTTGATACCTATGCACTACCTGTCATGACCTGATGTACAACTACTTGACATATTACCTGATCTTGTTTCTAATGCCGACAATCCTGACATGTTGTCCTGGCGGACGTACCCTGTTGTCTACATAGACAAACCTGTACCTGCTTGATCCTGTGTTAGCATTAGCTCCAGATTTATCAATACCCGACCTGAACACATAACTTGGGGGTAAGGGAAAATCAAGAATATAACCGAACGTAACTCAAAGGGCTATTATATTGTTTGCCGTATTTCCGGGCGTTACGGAAAAATCCTGTTACCGTGGTCCCGTGGGGAATGAACAGGGCATATACTGAATAATCATGTTACCGTGGTCCCGTGGAGAATGAACGGGGTATAGTCTGATGGGTTACGATGAGGATTACATTAATTGATTTCAAACAAACTTTAGAATAGATAACCTAGTAGCACAGTTTAGATTGATCACCGCACGTCACATACACTGATACACTTCACTGTTCTATATCCGTGTTTACTTATTACATTCATATTACTGTTTATAATTCATGCATGTATATCTTGTTACCTCCTGATTATATTCTATTATTTTGATATTATGATGCACTGACGTCTGGGTTTTGCATGGCCCAGATCCTCTGTCTTTGTCGCAGGCTGACCAGGAGTATTTTAGCCGACAGGCCGAGCACTGAGGATCCTGTTAGTATTTAGTTTAGTTTAGTTTTATTTCCGTACTTTCATTTCCTGATGTGAGCTCGTATTTGGGATGTACTTTCTAGATGTTATTTTATTGGATTTATTGCTTCCGCATATTATTTCGTGACTCATTTATTTAGGCATATGGACATATACTAGATAGTTTATTTTTACTTTACTGTTCTTGATATCTCATAGACAGCCGTAATGTGACTGTGCAGGGATGTTTCCTAACCACAGGTAGCATGGTTGGCTCTGTCACGTGCCGATCTTTGCGCACTCTGGGAAGCGGGGCGTGATAAGATTACCAGCCAAGGATGGACCAAGCAGGGTTCCTGCCCGGTGGCCTCTTGGTGAGGGCTTTGATCCTTGGCGTCGTGGGGTAAGAAATTACCAGCCAAGGATGGACCGAGCAGGGTTGCTGCCCGGTTGCCTCTTGGTGAGGGCTTTGATCCTTTGCGCAGGAGGGCATGGAGAGGCCTGCTACGAATGGACCGAGCAGGGTTGCTGCCCGGTTGCCTCTTGGTGAGGGCTTTGATCCTTAGCGCGGGAGGGCATGGAGAGGCCTGCTAAGGATGGACCGAGCAGGGTAGCTGCCCGGTTGCCTCTTGGTGAGGGTTTTGATTCTTAGCGCGGGAGGGCATGGAGAGGCCTGCTAAGGATGGACCGAGCAGGGTTGCTGTCCGGTTGCCTCTTGGTGAGGGCTTTGATCCTTGGCTTCGTGGGGTAAGAAATTACAAGCCAAGGATGGACCGAGCAGGGTAGCTGCTCGGTGGCCTCTTGGTGAGGGCTTTGATCCTTAGCGCGGGAGGGCATGCAGAAGCCTGCTAAGGATGGACCGAGCAGGGTAGCTGCTCGGTTGATTCGCGAGGTTCTGTCCGACCTTCCATGGTGTGAACATCGGGAAGAGGGACCGTCGCGGGCGACACGTGTTATGAATGCATAGGGGAGGCGAAGCGTAAGAGCAGCGTCGTTCTGATTTCACCGAGAAAGACGGGATGTCCGCCGCGTGGTGGTGCAGTAGTGGGAGAAATGAGCAACTGTTGGACTCTTGAGGGCGCTGTGGGGCTATAAAAAGGAAGGCGTGTTGATCACTCCTTTCTTCATCCCCAAAACGTAAGAATGGACACTTTTCCCTTCACTATCCCCGAGATCGTCTCTTTCGAGGACGTGTACTTGTACGACCAGCTGTGCTCCTTGGAGATGCGGCAGGCGGTGATCCGGCGGGTTGAGGATCACATTGACCGCCTTCTCCCCCGGCGATCGCCCCTTCTCCAGCTGCTTATGTACTCCATCTGGAGGGCATCGCCGGGGCTACACAACCCCTTGTCCGAGCAGCTGAAGGACGAAGCGGTTGGGAAGCTGAGGTCTCTATGTCGTCTCGGCCTGATCTCGATGAGTCGGTAGGATCGCGCGGTGGAACTCATCCTTGAGTGTTACCAATTGAGGCATCTCGCCGATGGGTGCCCGCCCGCGGAGCTTTATAGCCCGTCCGTAGCCACAAGGGTTCGCGGACAGCATCAGAGGCAGAGGTCTGAGACGGCAAGGGCTCGGCTGGTGGAGATTTCCTCAGAGTACCATGAGGAATACTTCTTGCAGCCCTTTCCCCCGCTGCTGTAATTTTTTTTATGTAATGTAAGGCTGAGGAGCCTATAATACCTTTTTGAATCAATAAAATCCTTCTTTTCTGCAATGCTATACCGTGTCCTTCTTGTTGCTTAAAAAAAAGAACTCAGAAGAATTTATATCGCTTCGTTGAAGAACCCAAGTAGTGGTTTGCTAAGGATGGACCGAGCAGAGTAGCTGCTCGGTGGATCCGGATGCTCAGTCTAACCTTCCTTAGTTTGTGAACATTGGGGGAGCGACCATCGCAGGCCGCACGTGCCAAGGGCGCTTGGGGGAGGCATAACGTTTCGGGAAGTCGCGTCAATTCTGCTACATGGCGGCGCGGCATTAGAGCGATCTTGGCGGATCCCAGGATTCGCGCCCATGCGCGCGTGAATCCGGGTCCTTTAGGATTATGTTTTAAGTTATAAATAAATAAGGAGACGGCGACTCCTTCGGCATCGCTTTCTTTTGAGATGACCAACAGCATGTATTCGATCGAAGAGATCATCACCCTCGGCGACGTCTCCATGTACGACTAATCATTGAATGAGATGGGGTACCGGGGAGTGGTTCAGCGCCTCGAGGATCATATCGGCCGGCTTCTCCCTCGGCGGTCGTCCTGTTTCAGTTGCTGATGTACGCAATTTGGAGGAGGTCCCTGGGGTTGGACAACCCCTTTTCCGAGGAGCTGCTGGGCGAGGCGCTCGACAAGGTGCGCTCGATCTTCCTGCTCGGCCTCATCTCGAAGGCCAGGCACGATTGGTCCTTGGTCCTCATTTTGGAGTGCTTCAAGATGAGGTACATCGTTAGCCAAGGCGCAGAGGGCATAGAGTCGGGTGCTTCCGTGGTGTCCCGGGTTTGCGTGCATCATCGGCGGGAGCGGGCTGCAGAGGCTAGGGCCCGACTAGCGGAAATCTACTCTGAGTATTACTAGGAGTATTTCCTCGATCCCGTTCCACTTCTGTTGTAAATTTTCCTTTCTCTTTTCTGTAAGGCAGAGGAGCCCTTAATACCTTTGAATGAATAAAATTCTTCCATTTTGCAATGCTCTGTTGTTCCTATTTTATTATTTGAATAGAAAGAACTTTAAAAAGGTTTACAATTCCTTTGTGATAGAAGAAATATACATGCATAGCTATTCTATTCAGAGGTACAGCTTGAGCTTCTCAGCGTTGTAAGGTCGTGGAAATCTGCGACCATCCGCGTCTTGTAAGCGGTAGGCTCCGCCGGGTAGGATCTCGGAGACGACGAAAGGACCGTCCCATTTTAGGGAAAACTTATGCAGCTTGCCTTGATCTACGAACTCGTTCCACCTTAAGACTAAATTTCCGGTCTTGAAGAAGCGACGCTTGACTCGCGCATTGTAGTAGCGGGCGGTTTGCTGTTGATAGACGGCAGCTCTGATATGGGCCTGATCTCGTTTCTCTAAAAAGATGTCCAGGTTAGTTCGGAGGGCTGAGGTGTTCGCATCGTCGTTGAAATGCTCGACCCGGTGACTGGAGAGCCCGATCTCTGCTGGGACCATTGCCTCGGTACCCTAGCAGAGGCTGAAAGGGGTCTCCCCGGTGGGGGTTTTCTTCGACGTGCGCAGGGCCTATAAGACCCGGGGTAATTTCTCGACCCAACTGCCTTGGCGTCCTTCTAGGCGTGTCCGAAGACCTCGGAGGACGTTCCGGTTAGCGACCTCGGCCTGCCCGTTGCATTGGGGATGCACGACCGTGGAAAACTTCATGAGGATACGATATTCGCTGCAGAATTTCTTAACTCTTTCGTTCTCAAAATTTGTCCCATGGTCGGTGATGATACACCTCGGGACGCCGAACCGGAGTATCACGTTATTCGTCAGGAACTTAATAGTTGTGGTGGCGTCCGGTTTCCTGATGGGAATGGCCTCGATCCACTTCATGAAGTTGTCCACTGCGACGAGGACGTACTTGTGCTCGCCCGTACCGGTAGGGAACTGGCCTATCATGTCCATTCCCCACTGGGAAAACAACTACAGGGAGGTTACGGCGGTTAGCTCGGTAGCGGAAAGGTGAGGTATGCGTCCATGGAGTTGGCAGCTCTTGCATCTCCTAACCAGCTTCTGGGCGTCCTGATGAATCGTCGGCCAGTAGTATCCCTGGAGCAATGCCTTCTGGATTAAGGTACATGCCCCTTGGTGCGCTGCCGCCCCCTTCATGGATCTTATGGAGGACGTAGTCCGCTTCGTGGGGGTTGACGCACCGGACCAGGGGCTGAGTGAAGGACTTCTTGTAGAGGTTCCTATTGCTCCAGACGAAATGGCGAGCTTTGGCTCGGAGACGACGGGCTTCTCCTCAATCTTCTGGGAGCGTACCTTCTCTCAGGAATTCCACGAGGGGCTTTCTCCAGTCCCGGTCTTCTTCCCGGACTGTATACACTTGAAGTATTGTTGCCCCGTCTTCCACGCTGGGCCGTGGCAGGACCTCGAAGAGGATGTTCCTCTTGTTGTTGGCCGCATGGGATGAGGCCAGCTTACTTAAGACGTCGGCTTGGGCGTTGAGCTGTCTGGGGATCTGCTCCACCTGGACTTCGTCGAAGTCCTTTCGCGGTCTTCTTACCTCGGCCAGATACTTCACCATCAGAGGCTCCCATGCCTCGAATCGGCCGGTCACTTGGCCAACGACTAGGACGGAGTCGCTATGGATCCGAATCGTTTTCAGCCCCAGTCTGGAGGCTATGCGCAGTCCGGCCAGCAAGGCCTCGTATTTCGCCGCGTTATTTGAGGCCTTGAACCTGAGCTTCAGAGAATACTCCATTTCTTCTTCGTTCGGGCCCCGAATGATGAGGCCGACACCACAGCCTTCCTTGGTCGAGGACCCGTCGACGTAAAGGATCCAATCAGGAATGGAGTCGGGCTTCCCATCGACCAAGGGTTGAGCAGCGGGGGCCGGCGTTGACTCTGGATCCTTGCTGGGGATGGTGCACTTGACGATAAAATCGACCAGGGCTTGTGCTTTGAAGGCCTGTCTCGGGCGGTATTTTATGTCGAACTGGGACAACTCCTACTTCCATTTCTCCAAGTGGCCAGAGGACTCGGGGGAGGCGAGGATAACCCCCAAAGGGTGCTCGGTAAGAACGAGAATGGTGTGCTCCTGGAAATAGTGCTTTAGTTTCCTTGAGGCCATGATGAGTGCCAAACCGATCTTCTCTATGGATAGGTACCTCATTTCTGCGTCCTTGAAGACGTGGCTCACATAGTATACCGGCTTCTGGACTCCATCGACCTCTCGGACGAGCACTGAGCCTGTAGCTTGGTCGGATACTGCCAGATATAGCGAAAGCTCGTCCCCTTCAACTGATCGGGTGAGCAGCAGTGGAGTCGCAAGGTGCCTCTTTAATTGGTCAAAGGCGGTCTGGCACTCCTCCGACCACTCGAACCTTGGAATCTTCCTCAGATCCTTGAAGAACGGGAGGCACTTCTTCCCAGACCTCGACATGAAACGGCTCAGAGTGGCTACCCGCCCTGTCAGTCACATGATTTCGACATTAGTCTTGGGTGTGGCCATGTTGAGGATGGCGTTGATTTTCTCAGGGTTAGCTTCGATCCCATGGTGGGTGACTATGAAACCGAAGAACTTTCCACCAGTGACCCCGAATGCGCACTGGCGGGGTTCAATTTCATCTTGTATTTGCGAAGGACGTCGAAGGCCTCACCCAGATCCTTGGCATGCTCGTCCGATGAGATCGATTTGATGAGCATGTCGTCGACATAAACTTCCATGTTCCTTCCAATCTGCGGTTTGAACATGCGATTGACCAAGCGTTGGTACGTAGCTCCGGCGTTTTTGAGACCGAAAGGCATTACCTTGTAGCAGTATACCCTCGGTCCGTTGTGAATGCGGTGAGATCTTTGTCTGTCGGATTCATACGGATCTGGTTGTAGCCGGAGAAGGCATCCATGAAGCTAAGTAGTTAGTGGCCTACCGAGCTGTCGACGAGATGGTCTATCCGAGGGAGGGGATAGTTGTTTTTTGGGCAGACTTTGTTGAGGTCGGTGAAGTCGAAGCACATGCGCCACTTCCTACTTGACTTTTTGACCATGACCACGTTCGCCAACCATTCTGAGTAAGGCACATTCTGAATGAAGTTGGCGGCGAGGAGCCTGTCTACCTCGTCCTCGATCGCCTTTTGCTTGATCGGGGCGAAACTTCATTTTTTCTGCCTGACGGGTCAGGCCATAGGGTCTACCCCGAGCTTGTAAGATATGATTTTGGGGTCGATCCCAGGCATGTCGGTAGGTGCCTAGGCGAACACGTCAGAGTTGTTTCTGAGGAAGTGAACTAGGTCGTCTCGCTGAGTCCCCATTAAAAGCGACCCGATCTGAACGGTTCGTTCGTCGTCCCCTTCTACGAGGGGGACCTCTGTCAGTAGCTCCACCGGGGTCTCTCGGACCTCTTTTTGCTCGTCTCGAGTGTCCAGAGAACCCTTGATGTCACCCTCGCCCTCAACATCATTGTTTGGCCGCTTGGACTTAGAGGTTGCAGTGAAACAAACCTTTGATATTCGTTGGTCTCCGTAGGCCCGACCTATCCCGTCTTGGTCGAGCGGGAATTTTATCGCCAGGTGGTAAGTCGTTATCTGGGCCCGGAGGGAGTTCAGTGTAGGGCAGATGAGAAGGACGTTATAGGCCGATGGGATTCTTGCGACGATAAATTCCACAGGCACGGTGCACGTATGGCTCGCCTCCCCGATATTAAATTGTAGAGTGATTACCCCTTCTGCCAGGATGGAGTGGTTAGTGAACCCTGCTAGGACGTGAGTGGTCGGCGTTAGGTCTGACGGTGTGAGTCCCATATGCAGGAAGCAGTCATAGAAGAGAATGTCTGTCGAGCTCCCAGAGTCGATCAGTATCCTCTGCACCTCATAGCGGTGGACCCGAGCTGTGATCACCAGCGGGTCGTTGTGAGGCAAGGATATACCGTGGATGTCCTTGTCTGTAAAAACGATCGGCTCGGCTTCCCTTGCCTTCTTCCTCGGGTGGTTATCAGTCCCCTCGATCGGTGAGGGACGCTGAGTTTCGTCGGTTTCCGCCGTACCTCTCGTTGACATGACCATGATTTGGCCGATTGTCAATTCCCCGGGAGGGGGACGTTACTCTTGCTCACGGTCGGCTTGCCGCTTGTCTCGCAAGTACGTTGCCAGGTGCCCCGAGCGGATTAGCTCCTCGATGTAGTCCCGGAGCTGCCTGCAGTTCTCGGTGGAGTAACCCTGCGACCTGTGGAAGCCGCAGTAGGGGCCCTGGGTGCGTTTTGCCGCCCTGTTCGAGACTGGAGGGAGTTTGAAGAACCTTTCTCTCTTAACCTCCTCCAGCAGTATCGTCTGGGAGACGTTGAGCGGGGTGTACTTCTGAAACTTCAGGAAGTAGGGTTTTAGCTGCTCAATCTTCTTTTTCTCCTCCCGGGCCCCCTTCTTCTGATCAGTTTGTTCTGTCCGGGGCAGGTTGGCGTTCACCTCGAATTCAAGCTGGATCTCACGTTCGGTCCAGGCCTTTACCTCGGCCATGGTCTTAGGTTGCGCTAATACAAAGGAGCGTAGGCACTCCTTGTGCCTAAGATCCGACCTGAGTGCCGTAATGACCGTTTCATCCCGGTGTTATGGGATTTCGAGGAGGGAGTTGTAGAAGCGGGTGACGTATCCTTTGAAGGATTCTTTGTCCCCGCTCTTTATTGTGAAGAGATGGTCAACGGTCCGCTTCTGTTGTCTGTTCCCGATGAAGTGGCCGAGGAATTAGGTGGCCAGCTCATCGAAGGCAGAGATTGAGCGTGGCACAAGCCCTCGGAACCGGTCTCGTCCGCAGCGAATGAGAGTGGCGGTAAAAGCGCGGCATTGAGTGGCGTCGGAGAAGTCTTGGAAACTCATCCCGGCTGTGAACGCGTCCAAATGGTCCTTCGGGTCGGACTTCCCATCGAAGAGACTGACTTTCGGGGGCTTGTAGCTCTTCGGTGAAGGGCTTCGTGAGCGAGTCGGCGTCATATTTAGCCCCGTCGCTTGAATGAAGACTTTCCTGATGCATGCCTTTGATCCTCTTTTCGAGGGCATCGAGTGGGCCGTGGTATCCCAATGATTCAGCACATTCTGATTTTCGGTCTCTGCTACCGGAGATCTCGGCCTGGCCACGGCCCCGGTTCCGCTCGATGAGGTTCCTCAGGTCCCCTGGCGAGGTCGTCTTCGAGCTGCCGTGGTGAGTCCCGTGTGCGCGACCCCGTCGAGGGAGGGGGTGCCGGTCATTCCTGGGCGCAGGCGAGCTGACCGACACCTTCTCGGGAGGGACAGGGGAGCGATGGGGCTCGGGGTGAGGCGCTCGTTTATAAGACCTCGGAGTTAGGTTGTGAGGCGCCCACCGGGTCATTGAATATGTTGGCCCGGGGGACGTGCGGCTGCCAGAGATAGCGAGGTGTTGATCGGTCGTGCCAACGCGAGCAGAGTCTCCTCTCCCTTTGTGGGGGTCCCGGTCCTGAGGTGGGGGAGCGACGATATGGGGAGCTTGCCCGGCCGTTTGGACATGGACAAGTGCATCCACGATGGACGCGAGTCGATCTATCCATGCGAATAGAGCGTGAATGGCGTTTGGGGGAGGAGAGGATTCTCCCTCATCTCCGCTGCGGGGAGGACGATGGCTGGTGCTTGGATCGTCGCGGCGACCGCTCGCCATGAAGTCGTGATCGGAAGATGAAATTTTGGTTGAGTGGAACTAGATTCCCACAGATGGCGCCAACTGATGGATCTCTGGATCTCCTTCAGATGCTATCTTCCGTTGATCTGCTGCGGGCGCTGATGGACGGCTGAGATTGAGTTGGAGGGTAGCCTCCTGGAGCGTGTGGATCTCAATACGTTTTGTGTGATTGAGACCGAGCTACCTGCAAAGAAGTCCCGGGGTGGTTGTGCCACCGAGGACCCTCCGACGATCAAGTTAGACAGGGTATTTTGGCAGAGTAACGGCCTATTGGAGTAAAATTGGCTTACCTGAGTCGTCTGAGGGAGGGGTTTATATAGCAGCAGCCGTGGGCAGGCGGGCGCGAGATTCACGCCGGCCGTTACACCCATGGCTTGTTAATGGGGGATCGTGAAGACGTGGAACGCGGGATCATGGGCAGCAGATATCTCGCGCCTGGCGAGATTTGTGGAGCCGTGGCGGAGACGCCTGTGATTGGTGCTGTGGGTCGGTCGATGAGACCGAGGAAACTGAGCTCGGCGGGAGGCTCGGAAACGAGCGGGAGGCCGAGGCGTCTTAGTTCTGTGATAGCTCGGAGGCGAGCTGGAGGATGGTTTGGAAGGCCACTGAATGTTGGGATCAACCCCGGGTCGGAGACCCGGGGTGTGATCACAACGCCACGTTCTTGATCTTTTCTTGTAAGCTCTGAGATACGTCATCTGCCACGTGTCATTATCTGGGGAGTCACCGATATCGAGCATCATCAGAATGCTTCGGAAATTAATCCATCACACTCAGTAGTGAACTGATGTAAGTTGTATTTGAAATTTGAGTGATTTTGATGAAATAAGTAGTTCTCGCTGTTCTGAATTTGATGAACTTTTCAGGGGTTTGATGATCACTCCCAATTGTGTCTCCTAATGGTTCCTAACAATATGAAACAGTGATTGCAGAAATTTTATTTTTTGCTTGTAAAATTAGACATTATAGATTGTGGGTCAGAATGTCTTTCAGGCCGGCCGGGCGGGGCGGACTTCAGGCTGGGCATGGCCCCGGTTTGCCGGGCTTCGGGCCGGGCTTAGGCCCGGTTCGAAGCCCCCAAACCCAGCCCGGCCTGTGTCCCGGCTTGAGCCGGGTCGGGTCAGGCTCGGGCCGTCGGGCCTAGACCGGCCAAAACGGGCCGGCCCGTTTAAAAAAATTGATATTTTAAAATAAATTTAAAAATATTTTTAAAGTATATTTTTATTTTTATTTTTATGAGAAAAATTGGAATTTTTTTTAACCCGAGCTTTATGTAGGTCCTTGGACAGACTTAGATATTTTATTAATTAAAAAATATTTTGAGAGGGACATAAGTTGGTAAACCTTACCCTTCATACAAATGCCAAAAAAATTAAAAATACAATTCAATAAAAAAAAACTAACAGGTTAGCTTCTATCGGTCTTTACTCTTCATCGGTGTTGGGGTCTTCAATACTCTTAACATGATATCTAGTTTTTGCATCGAACCAATCTTTTTAGCACACTGCGATCTCCAATACGTCATCCGACATTCTCGCTCTCTTGTTGCTTAGAACCATGTTATCTACACTAAAACCAGACTCCGAAACTATTGTGAACACCGGAGTTGTTAATAAATCACAAGCCATGATAGAAAACACATGATACATGTGGCAATGTGTTTTCCATCAATCCAAAATATTAAGATTATATATCTGATCCGCGGTGAGAAAATTACTAAAATCAGTTTGCAAATACACTGTAATCTCATTATAAGTAGAAACGGTTGTTCTTTGTCTTTTTCCATTGCAAAAACTGAAATATTTCTTTTTGGAAGTTTGCTGTGAAGACAAAGATAAAGAAGAAGTTCTGTTTTGACCGTACTGTGCATCATATATGGCATACAATTCATACAAATAAGAATCTAAAATATTTTTATAATCTTCTATATTAGTACTTAAGTTTTCATAGTATCCATCTAATAAAAAAAATAAATCATCTTTTTTAAGTTTAGGATTAAAAACAGAAGCTAAACAAAATAATGCAGGAACTTTTTGCCAATATTTATTCAATTTCGTAAGCATGCTATGTAATATTTCAGCAAATGTACTTTCATGATCAATTACATGCTCATTAATAATCTTACTAATATAAAATAACTGTTCTACTGCTAAACATGTAGCAGGATAATAAACACCAGATAAACATTTAGTTGCATTGTGAAATATTTCTAAAAATTTCAAAACATATTCACAAACAAACCAATTATAATACTCTAAATTATTATTGGGCATTTGTTCCTCATAAAATAAAGTATTGGGTCCCGATATTTTAAAACATATTTCAACATCTCATAAGTGGAATTCCAAAGATCTAAATTTTAAATTTAATTGGGTACAAGTTTGCTTAAAAATTTATTTTCTGGATCCAGAAGTTCCAATAAACATCATTGCATCTTTAAGTTTCTCTAAATGAGAATCAATTATAGTAAGACCATCATGCACAATTAAATTTAAACCATGACATGCACATCTTTGATAAAATAATTCTCTATTCAAAGCAGTATTTAAATTATTTTTTAAAAATTGCTATAGCAAAATTATTATTAGTAGCATCATCAAAATTAACAGAAAATAATTTATTTTGAATATTATATTCATGTACAGTGGTCAAAATACAATTACTTATATTATTTCCACTATGTGAATGCTCCATTTTTTAAAAACAAATAATTCTTTTATGTAAAATCCAATCATTATCAATAAAATGTGCAGTAGCATAAATATAACTCATACCCCATTTTATAGTCCAAAGATCAGAGGTTAATGCACTTTTATTCTTAAAATTTGCAAAAATATCAATTAAATTGGCTTTACCATCATGAAATTTTTTAAAACATCACTTCTTCGTGTTGTTCTGGGTACTTTTTGAAATGTTGGATTATATACATTTTTTTACCAATCTATCAAATTTTTCGTTTTCTGCGAAACCAAATGGTTGTTCAGCATGTATGACATATCTTACAAGTTCTTTTCTATTAGTATTTTGCGAATAAGAAAAACTAATTAAATAGTTAGACGACATGCTTAGAGTCGTCTGCCGAGAATCTGCATTTTCGTATTTGATTAAATGTCTTTTTAGGTGGGTAGTTCCTCCTGAAATAGCACAAGTAAAATCCTCTTGGCAATAAGTACAAACTGCCCGCTCGTCTTTACCTGATACAAAATGTTTCCAAACATCAGAAGTTTTAGCTCTTTTATCTTTAGGGGCAGAAGCTCTTACTTCAGAAACGGTAGGAGCATGAACTTTTTCAGGAACATTACTTTGTGACGTAGCAGAGATCTCATAATTAGAAAATTTATAGTTAGGAGAATAAGAATCAAAATTAGTTTGCAACATATTAGTTAATTTTTGTCTCTCTTGTGAATCCATATTGATTTGAAATGAACGTTACCGTGAAGTTGAAGCATCCATGTTACCTTGTGAAGATGAACCTGATATTTTTAATTAAAAATATTAGTAACAGAGAAAGGGAGATGATAAAAAATATACGAGAAAAATATATAATCAATACAAAAAAAAACCTGACTCCAAATAACAGAATCAAATTAGTGAAACTGAAAGTGAAGATTGAGACTGTGGAAATAAAGATTGTGTGATTTTTATTTTAACAGTAAACTTCTCGAAAATTAAAGAGAGTAATTGAAAAATTGAAAATTTTGTTGTGAATTATGAGAAGCATGAGAAGTGTAGATATGTATTTATAGTGTTCTGGATTCGGAGTATAAAAATGTATAATTTTGAGTGAGGGGGTTTGAGATAATTTTACAATCCTACTTTAATTCAAATTTCCCCCCTTTATTAAAAAACCCACTCCTATTAAAAAAACACATCACAAGAATTTGACCAGCCTTCACTTTAAAAAAAAACTTCCCAAGGCCAAATTCAAATTGAATTTGGCCGGGCCGTCGGGCCGCCAACGGCCGGCCTGGCCCGGGGCCTGGCCTTGTCCTTGGTCGGGCCGGCCCAAGCCCGCCATATGGCGCTCGGGCCGGGCCGGGCCACAGGCAGCCTGGCCCGTTAGACATCTTGAATTATGAGTTGTCAAAAGCAACAATTTACAAGCTTTTTGCTTACTACAATCTTTACTATTTTAGGCCCTGTTTGGATACGGAGCTAGGATAACTATAGTTTACTTTCAGGTGGAGATAGAAGGGCCACGAACTATTGTTTGCAAATCCCAAACTCCATTTACAAATAAACTGTTTATAATATAAGGGATATGTTGGGGAGTTTAGAAAACTTAGACCAGGTTGGAGTTTATAGATAACTGAGGTTATCTCAACTTTAAAGTCTAGATAATTGTAGTTATCTCAGCTCCTAAATAAATCCTATATAGGGCAAAGTTAGCATTTTGGAGTTAAGTTTTGCTAGCTTTATGAAACTCAGGTTTAGAAGACTTAACTCCATTCCTGAACGCGACCTTTTTCCTCTTCTTTTCCAAATCCACGTTCCTCTTGAATACATGCTCACTTATAGAGGAAATGAGAGGATGCAGGTAACATGTAGATTGAATTAAAGATTTTGGGATAGAAAGAAGGAAAATAAATTTGGAGGAAAAAATATTTATGGAAGAAAGAAGGGAAATAAATCCGGGGAAGAAAAGATGGAAGAGACCAAAGAGAATTTTGGTAAACATACACCAAAAAAGTTAACGGTGATAAATTTGTTGGGTAAAAGTGCATGTTTTCAACTTAAGGTCATTTTGGTTGTCCGGAAGTAACGAAAGGGCCGGAAATAATCTTGAAGTAGATTCCAAAAAAATGTCATGGAAGTAAACATAAATCTTACTTCTTGTTTGTATAATTTTTTGAAGAAGTAAAAAATGAAACAACTTCCTGTGTCTCTTTCATAAGCAAAACAAATAAAAAATTACGTAGTAATAAATTATTTCTTTTTTATAACCTATAAAGAGAAGTATTAAATAATTAATTCTTTTTATGTTCTTGTGCTTCATGGTTACTTCCCATCCAAAATGAGAGGAATTTTTTTTTAAAAGTAATCATGCCATATATAGGATGCATATCATCACCTTGAAGAAACTTCCAAGTTCTATCTCCGTGCAAACAAACAACTAAAGTACTTGAAGTAGACTTATTTGTGGTACTTCCATATTACTTTCGTGCAAACAAACATGCCCTTAAGGAGGGTTTCTTGCTTTCGGACAAAAAAGAGGGGTTTTGTGCATTTTAGCCTATAATTGTAGCTAGAAATAATGGACTAGGGATCGTTACTTTCTCAGGATCAATAATTTTCAAGATTTAGGATATTATAATATTTTTTAAAAAAAAAATTGAGGGAAAATGGGAAATCTGTCTCTTATTTATCTTCTTACGTTGTAACTTGTTAATTTTGATAACACAGGAATTAGCTGCATGAGGGCTTGATGGGCTGTTCATAAGTAGCATCTCCAAGCTTACAGTTATTGTGGGAGTACAGGGTCTGAGGAGATGAATTCACCAACATTTACAACTATTGTAAGTGGAGGAGAGAGGTGCAGTTTTGTATCAGGATCACATATTCACATCAGGAAGGATGTTGTCGGTGCTGAGCTGCATATTAGCCCATTTAAAGGGATTATTAAACATTGGTTCAAGCAATTACAGCATTCTAGAGGCAGAAGTGGTTATAGACTTGGTGTTTCTGCGAGAATTAAAAAGGCTCAGAAGCATGATTATCCTTGGCCTGACAACATGGATCCAAATATTGATAGCGGGCACTTGAGTTATTTATCTCATTTCAAGCCTCTCAAATTAAAGAGAAACCAAAGCCGGTGACCCTTCCATTCGAGAAGCCGTTGCTTGATCTAAAGCAAAAGATTATTGATGTGAGTTATCATGACTTTAGCCAAATGTTTGATCGATTGATTTATAATGCTATATATAGTAGGTTATATGGAATAACCGCTGATTGTAATAATGTAATTACGTTCTTTTTAAAGCTTTGTCCAATGTATTTGGTGCCATAAGCTATATTTATTAAATTTTACCTAACATCTTGATAGTAAATCATACGTATGAATCAAGAAACGCTTGAGTAGTGTTAAAAGCTTGAGAGGTGACACCTTCCCCTAGTTTTTTAATTACCATGGAAGAAATTTATGTGTGATATGATAAAATTCTCCATTTATCTCTGTCAAGAGCCATCTCCTTTGTTTAAGTAAGATATGCTTTAAATTTTTAACCCAAGTTCATTTGGCTTACTCCTCTGCATTGTTGTTCCATCAACTATTATGTGATCACTCGTCATAATTGGCATACTTTCATCTTGCTGTGCATGTCTTAACCATATTAACTGATTCCCTGCCATATATAATCACTAAAGCTACCTTTAATTCTTATTGTTGCACTTATTTTTTATCCCATCGTTTGCCGTATTATCACATATTAATCTCTCCGTTCTCATCTCAGCTATGCTCATTTGTTGTCAGGTAATCATTAAAACCGCATGAATTTTCTAACAACGCTATTAGACATTTTAGACATTCCTTGCATACATTTTTTTTGTGCCTATGGCTATTATTGGGTAGATGAGTAAGAGACTTGAACCGCACTGATTATACTTTATAATGTTAATTTACAATCTTTATGACGATATTACATGGTTACAATTACAAAAGCACGTCGAAGAGTACTTCTCAGATATCGTTTCATGAAGGACACTAAATGAAATATGAGGTTTTTATTTCTTCAATCGCTTTAATAATGTAAATTATGTTGAGCTGCTTTGAAATATTTCTTTTTTAAAAAAATCTTTTTACAAACTTTATGGTTTCTTTATATTGTTTATTACTTGGCTTATCTGGACAAATTCAATGCCTAAGAATTACTAACTGTGTAGAGTTATTCACTTATTTGCCCCTCAGAAGTTTTCTATCTTGAAGGAACACCGATCCTTTTCGTTTAAACTTTTTTCTTAACAGGTGCGATATATGGCTGATGAAACTGGTTTGGACTTCACCGATCAGATTAATTTATTGGAAAGCAAGTAGCAGGAGGTTTGTATCTTAAAAAACTTATTTATTTCATCATCTTTATCATGGTGTTGAGAAATTTACTGTGTCCCTAATTCTATATAAATCATACAGACATTTTGTTTATGTCTTCATGGTTTCCATTAATAAAACCGGCAAATCTTATATTGTATGCACTGTTTGTACTGATTTGGTGATTTTGTTACTTCTTACATACAGGTCTCTTCTAAAACATAATTAGATTTACACCCCCCCAAAACAAACTTCAAACTTCCAACTTATATCTTAAATCTATTTTTACTTAAAGAGAACATAGTATATACTTATATAGTATGTAGATAGCTCTATATTTAAGGTGTTGATACCTGCGACGGTGAACTAGATACCTTGTTAGTATTTCATGGTATAAATTATTGATTAAGGAAAATGCATGTTCGATGGATTCAGTATGCAATTGAAATTTGAGTGTACCGAGAGCGTTTGACATATAAATAGTTACCCCATCTTCACCAACCAACCCCACTCTCCCCCCCCCCCTGCCCCCCTGCCCCCAAACCCAAAAAAAAATTAAGAAAAATAAGAAAATAAGGGGTTGTTATCAATGAACCTACAGTTAAAGAGTGGTTGTGTTTACTGTCCGACTCTCACAAGTTTCATTTAGGTGGTATTGCACACAAACATATTATAAACATTTGCGCTTTTGAGGAATGTATTGTGTCTATTGTTTAACTCTCGCAAGTTTCGTTTGAAATTTAAACCTCACCTGCATTAACAGGCTTTGAAAGAATTGTACGTACATTTAACCCCAATTCAACGCCTAGCTATTGCCCGGCATCCCAATAGGCCAACATTCCTTGATCATGTATTGAACATCACTGAAAAGGTATATTTCTCATCACTTATTTCCTGGACTCATTCCTCCTCGTGTTAACTTGCTCAGCGACTTATAATGACATCGCTACATTTATACTTACATAAATTTACAGCGGGTTGAGCTTCATGGGGATCGTGCTGGATATGATGATCCAGCTATTGTTACTTGATGGAGGTCCTTTTCGGGTCTCCGTCAAAAGTTGTCTGCCGTCGATCTCCCGGTGGATCTTGGAGGTGATCTCCTGTTGCGTGTGGGTCTCAATGGGTTTTGAGGAGATTAGTGATTCGAGGAGTTTAGCTCCGAGTACCTGCAAGGAAGTCCCGGAGTGGTTTGGTACCACCGAGGACCCTCCGACGATCAAGTTAGCACGAGATCCGAGCAGAGTAATGGCTTAGTGGAGTAAAAAATGGCTTACTTGACCCCTCTGTGATGGGGGTTTATATAGCAGCGGCAGCGTGCAGCAGCAGGCGTGAGAATCTCGCTGGCAGTTACGCTCCCAACGTCACGCCCGCGTAAAGAGCGGATCGCCCGTTAATGGGGATCGTGATGGCGTGGAACGTGGGATGTTGCCGGCGGAGAATCTGCGCATGGCGAGATTTGCGGAGCGGCGGTTACGCCTGTGAGTGGTTGAGTTGGTCGGTCGGAGGGACCGAGGAAGATGGCCTCGGCAGGGGAGCTCGGGAACGAGCGGGAGGGCCGAGAAGTCTCGGTCTTGTGGCAGTTCGGGACGAGCTGAGAGGCCAAGGAGGCCAATTTGCAGGGGGTCCCGAGGAGAGCCAGCTTGTGCTTGCAGGTCCGGTACATGGATGTCCTGGTCGGCCCCTGTGGGCTCTTTCTTCTGAGTTCTGGGACACGTCATCTGCCACGCGTCCTGATCGTCAATATAGAGCATCATCATTAGCCCCCCACTCTTGTCCCGACCAGCTAGCGGGTCGGGTCAGGAGTGGACTTCCGGGCCGTCCGGGATGAGCTCCCCCCAAGGTTTCATCGGGACGCGTCCCCGGGTTGTCAGCTGTCTTTTCTGCCAGCGAATCAGGACGAGATCTCTGCATTTAAGGAAGTTGCGCCGGTTCGTGCATCCTGTCACTGAAGCGACGATCCATGTATCAAGCGTCGGTTGGCCGACGTGACGTGTGCGGACCTGCGGCGTCTGATGGGGTGCGGTCCAGTGTGGGAACGAAAAGTGGAGCAATCGGAACCGTCGGACGTGAGTGTTGGGGTAAAAATTTGCACCCCGGTTGACCGAGTCAAATTCAAGGTCAACCTACAAGATAGGTGGGCCCAAGCCTAGATCAAACGGGCCCATGTCCAAGTTGAGCCCGCGGCCAGCCTCCCTATGCCAACAAAAAAATCATGTAATAAATAATTTTTATGTAATTTTTTATACATGAATGTATGCAAAATGGGCATAAAGCCAATATTTTGTAAGCCCATGGCTTATGTGCAAAAATGAAATGGCACATGAGCCATGGGATAGGCAAAATGCCATTTTGTGAAGCCCAAGGGGCTATATGTAAATATGTAAGCCTATAAAAGGCAACATGATGATGAATAAATCAATATACTTTTCACTTCCCCAAAAACTAGGGTTCTTTGTGCTTCCTGCTCCTTCTCCAAGGTTCTAAACCTTCTCATTTCTGTTGAATTAAATCAAGAGTTTTACTCTTTCTTTTTCCAAAACTAAGTAGTTTTCCACCACAAAACCCACAAAGGGAAACTCAGATCTCCCATCAGATCTCAAAAAGGAATGATTTTTAAAATCTCCTACTTCTTGATCTTCAAGATCCGGCCAAACAACAGGAGGAAGAAGAAGAACCCCCTTCATCAGCTTCAAAACATCCTAGGAGTTTAACTCCATACATACATATATATATATATATATATATATATATATATATATATATATATATATATATAATAAATATTTCCTTTTTGAAGCATAGCTCCTGGTTCTGGGACTAAAAGCCCCTTTTTCTCGCCGGCGCCCAAGCGCTCAAGCGCCGAGCGTCCACGTGCCGACACGCGGCGCGCTATCGCTCGAGCGCAGAGCGCCCACGTGCCGACACGCGGCGTGCTGGCGCTCGAGCGCCCAGCGCCCACGTGCCGAAACGTGGCACGCTTGCGCTCCAGCGCCCAGCGCTCAAGCGCAGAGCGCCCACGTGCCGATACGTGGCGCGCTTGGGCTCAAGCGCCCAGCGCTCGAACGCAAAGCGCCCACGTGCCGACACGTGGCTCGTTTGCGCTCAAGCGCCCAGCGCTCGAGCGCAAAGCGCCCACGTGCCGACACGTGGCGCGCTTACGCTCCAGCGCCCAGCGCTCGAGCGCAAAGCGCCCACGTGCCGACACGTGGCGCGCTTGCGCTCGAGCGCCCAGCGCTCGAGCGCAAAGCGTCCACGTGCCGACACGTGGCATGCTAGCGCCTGAGCGCACAGCCCCTAAGTGCACAACGCTCAAGGTGCTGGCCCCACCCATCCTTTGGATGCTTTTTCCCTCTCTCTTTTTTTATATACATATATATATACACATACACACACATACATATGCATACATATGTACACACACACATACACCACGACACTGTCCCTGTTAGAAAAAAAATTCTAACGGGGCGCTGCCCCGCACCCCGTAAGGGGGTTGCTAGCCCCCTTTACCCCCAGCCCGCTATCCAGGTAGCGGAACCCCCATAAAAACTCTGCGGGGCCCCCGATATATCCAAAACCCCTTCAAAACACAACACTGCACATTGAGTTCGCATGACCAGTTTAACCCGTTAATCGGAGGTTCCCTCGCCCCAAAGGCGAGGGGTAATTAACGGCAGCTTAGTCCGCGGCTGCCAGAGATTCGGATCCTCATAATCAATAAACCCTGGCCTACCCTAGGCAGGGGGAATCTGTAGTACGCCTGACAAGTGCGCGCGTATTCCCATCTCAATGGGGTGACGAAAAACACCCTACAGCGAGGAGGCGTTTTGGCGGGAGATGAAGGGCGCCCTTGGATGAGGGCGATTGCGGAAACAAATAGGTGTGGGGCCCACCCCAGGGTCCCTACTCCTTCATATTTCCTCGCTATAAGCCCTGGTTGCTCGACGCTCGTCTTCTTTCTTCTGCTTTCGTTTCCCGAGGATCCCTCTTCTCCAGGTTAGATGTCTTCTCTCGTGGAATCTGTAGATGTCGTAGGAGTAGGTTCTATGGATCCTTTAGTTGAGCCTAAGTCTTTCTGGGGAATAGGGGTCGGATCCTCTTCCCGGGATCGTGCGGCGGGGGCAGCCCCCAGGGAGGAGGCGGTAGATGCTGCCCCCGGCGCGTCGTGTTGGGTGAGGCATGAGGATGAGCTCGCCAATGCTCGGGCTCGCTTCCACATCCCCTCACGTTATACGCTTCGTCTGGCCAAGGAGGGAGAGAGGGCAGACCAACTACGGGGTAGGGAGATCGCCCTGTACTTATAAGATTTTTGGGGTGGAATGCGCCTGCCCTTCTCTCCTGAGGTCGTCGAAGCGCTGAACTACTTTGGGTTAGCCCTTGGCCAGTTAGTGCCAAACTTATGGAGGATTCTTCTCGGGTTCCTGATCCGCCTGAAGTTACAGGCGGTTACCTTCAGCCTCTCCCTCCTTGATTCTTCCCTCATTTTCAAAAATCATCCTGAGGGTCGAGCGGGCGACCCGAGATGGGTCTACCTCTCTTTTAGAAAGCGACAGGGGGTGCCGTCGGGACAGGGGTTGTGGCCCTGCCTTCTTCCATTCACGACTGGAAGAAGAAGTTCTTCTTCGTTTTCCCTCCCGAGGGTGAGGACTGGTCCGTGCCTACCAAGTGGTCGAGGGAAAAATGCTTGCCGGGGAACCAGTCCAATGACCCCGCCGCGGTGAGAGTAGCGTCGTGGGAGCCCGTTCTCCGATTCGACGTGCTGCTGTCTGAGAGGGTCCTGAGTTGGGCCGAGCTCAGCCCCGTTGAGTTCGTCGGAAAATTAGGCTTACTATTTGGCTTTTATATTGCATGTGTCTCTGACTTCTTTGCATCTGGTTTTGTGCAGGACCCATGGACATGAACGAGCTCCGAGACTCCATGCGCCAGCCGAGGAGGGTCATGAAGGCCGGAGGCGCCAGCTCTTCCCACTCGAAGCCCGCCCCGGCCCCTTCTCCTCCGGTGGTTGCGTCCCGTGAGCGTTCGGGGACGGATCCCGCCCCGGGGCCTAGTAGAGCGTCGGGCCGGAAGCGGGCTCGGATTCTGGAGGACCCGGTCTCGGAGGAGGAGATCGGCTCTCCATCGGAGTCGCTCAAGAGGGGTTCCTGAAGGTCTTCCCGGGGCCCGCCCTCGCCGATCATGGTGGAGAAGGGGGGCCTTAGTTCGCGGTGCCCTCGGAGCTATCCGTCACGGATAGCTTGCTGCATGAAATAGAGAAATCGGCAGGAGGTAGGGTCCCCGGGGGGACCTTCAGGGCCCAGATGGCGTCCATCGCCTAGCAGTCCGTGCAGGTAAGTGTTTGGTTTTTTAGGAGATTCGGTGCCTCCTTCGTCTTTCTGATCTCTTTCCAATTTTTCAGGTTCTCCAGCACGTTGCCCTTACCTTGCGCATGGAGGCCGAGGTGATAGCCCTGGCGATGAAAGCTGCGGGCCAGCTTGCCTCGCTGGAAGAGAGCTCCAAGCGGGAGCAGGAGGCGGTGATGGTGAGGGTTGCCGCCCTGAAGGGCGAGGTGGAGGCCGGGAAACGGGAGGTTTCCCGGTACCGTGAGGCCGCCGTGGCTGCCGAGGTCAAGCTTGAGGATGCTCAAGTGCTCGCCGGCAACCTGAAGAGGACGGTGAAGACCCTCCGGAAGGAGCTGGGGGTGGCGGCTGAGGCGGCGAAGGCGGTGGAGGGCTATAAGAAGTCGAAGGACTTCTATGATGACCTAGCCGTGGCCACAAACCACATCTGGCATGAGGCCCTCGACGCCGTTAAGGCCCGGATGCCGGAGTTCGCCGATGAAGAGCTCCGGGCCGAATACCCCCTCACAGACGCCGATGAGTAGGGGGAAGAGATTCCTGACGAGGAGGTGGCCGAGAACCCTGCTCGTCTCGTGGTCGACGTCGAGGATCCCAAGGTAGCGCCTGGCCCCGAGGCCTAAAACCCCCGTCTTCCTCCTCCTTTTATTTTCTCGCTTCTGGGATTTTTGTAAGCTTATGGGCAGTCTGTAAGGCTGGGGAGCCCAAAATACCCTTTGTAAAGACTTTGCCTTTGGTAATAAAACTTTTTTTTTTGGTTTCATCGGTTTGCACTTTATCTTCTGTGTGTGAAGAATGCTCGTAAAATATCTCTGCTTGCACTGTTGGGCTTCCCTGTCAGGTTGGCTATCTGTCTAGCGATTGTTCATCGAGTTGATTTCGATCACTTGCAAAGCTTGCCAAGCGCTGCTGAGAAGGAGGCATCTCCATGGCCCCGAAGTCAAGGGGGATCGCTCAGACTTGGATAGACCTGATGCCCCTTGTTGGGGCCTCAGATCCTCTGCATGTGATGGGCAGAGGGATGTCCGTCGTATTTGTGCCGAGCATGAATGGGCTCAGAGGATGAATGAGCACGAATGGGAAGATGCTCGGTTGCCCCTTGGCGAGGGCCTTTGACTTCTGGCGTTGCGAGCAACGACCACTAGCTGGGGATGGTCGAGCGAGGGTCGGGCTCGACTGTCTCTGGAAGGACTTTTGATCCTTAGCGTTGGAGGGGCTGTAAGAAGCCCACTAAGGATGACCGGGCAGTGAAGCTGCGCGGTTGCCTCTTGGCAAGGGCTTTGATCTCTGGTGTCGTGGGTAAGCAACTACCAGCCTGGGATGACCGAGCGGGGTAACCGCTCGGATGCCTCTTGCGAGGGCTTTGATCCCTGGCATCATGGGTAGGGAGCTACCAGCCGGAGATAGCCGAGCAGGGTAGCTACTGAGCTGCCTCTAAGGAAGAATTGGATCCTTAGCGTCGGAGGGGCCGTAGGAGGCCTGCTAAGGATAACCGGGCAGTGAAGCTGCGCGGTTGCCTCTCGATGAGGGCTTTGATCCCGGTGTTGCGAGTAGGGAAGCTACCGGCCAGGGATAGCTGAGCAGGGAAGCCGCTCGGCTGCCTCTATGGAGGAATTTGATTCTTAGCGTTGGAGGGGCTGTAAGAAGCCCACTAAGGATGACCGGACAGTGAAGTTGCACGGTTGCCTCTTGGCGAGGGCTTTGATCTCTGGCGTCGTGGGTAGGAAACTACCATCCTGGGATGACCGAGCGGGGTAGCCGTTCGGATGCCTCTTGCGAGGGCTTTGATCCCTGGCGTCATGGGTAGGGAGCTACCAGCCGGAAATGACCGACCAGGGTAGCCACTCGGTTGCCTCTTGCGAGGGCTTTGATCCTTCAGGATGGGGACCGAGCAGGGTTACTGCCCAGTTCCTCTTGGCGAGGACTTTGATCCCTGTCTGTTGTGGTAGGAAGCTACCAGCCGGGGATAGCCGAGCAAGGGTCGGGCTCGACTGTCTTTGGGAGGACTTTGGTCCTTAGCACGGGAGGGGCTGTAAGAAGCCTACCAAGGACCTTTGGTCGGGCAGGGTTACTGCCCGGTACCTCTTGGCGAGGGCTTTTGTCATAAAGGATAGCCGAGCGAGGGATCCTTGGGCTCGACTGCCTCTGGGAGGGCTTTTGATCCCTGTCGGTCGTGGTAGGAAGCTACCAGCCGGGGATAGCCGAGCAGGGTAGCTGCTGAGCTGCCTCTAAGGAGGACTTGGATCCTTAGCGTTGGAGGGGCCGTATGAGGCCTGCTAAGGATATCCGGGTAGTGAAGCTGCGCGGTTGCTTCTTGGCGAGGGCTTCGACCCCTGGCGTTTCCAGTAGGGAAGCTATCGATCAGGGATAACCGAGCAGAGTAGCCGCTCGGCCGCCTCTGTGGAGGACTTTGATCCTTAGCGTTGGAGGGGTCGTAAGAGGCCTGCTAAAGATAACCGGGCAGTGAAGCTGCGCGGTCGCCTCTTGGTGAGAGATTTGATCCCTAGCGTTGCGAGTAGGGAAGCTACCGGCCAGGGATAGCCGAACAAGGTAGCTGCTCGGCCGCCTCTGTGGAGGACTTTGATCCTTAGCGTTGGAGGGGCCGTAGAAGGTCTGCTAAGGATAATCGGGCAGTGAATCTGCGCGGTCGCCTCTTGGTGAGGGCTTTGATCCCTGGCGTTGCGAGTAGGGAAGCTACCGGCCAGGGACAGTCGAGCATGGTAGATGCTTGGATGATTCTTCATGAGGTCTCTCTTGACCATCCCGTGGTAGGTATGGGGAACAGGGACGGTCGCGGCGAACGTGCGCGTAGCATGCGCATTGAGTGTGCGGGGAGGCAAAGCGCCAGAGTCGCGTCGTTTCGGTCCTGCCAGGAAAGGCTCAATGATCGCCACGTGGTAGCGACTTTGTGGGCGAAAACGGGCGACTGTTGGGTTCCGTTGGGACGCAGTGGGCCATATAAGGCTGAAGGAGCACTGGTCCTTCCTTGCTTCCTTCGTAAACAGATCGTTAAGAATGCAAGACTTCCCCTTTACCATCCCCGATATCATCCACTTCGAAGACGTATACCTCTATGACCAGAACTGCACCGAGGACACGGTGCAGTTGGTTTATGGGAGCATCGAAGACCACTTCGGCCGGCTGCTCCCCCGGCGCTCCTCCCTGCTGCAGCTGCTGATGTACTCCATCTGGAGGGCGTCGCCAGGGCTTTACAACCCCTTGTCCGAGAAGCTCTACGACGAGGCTGTGGGCAAGCTGCGGTCCTTTAGGCGCTTCGGCCTGATCTCCACGAATCGGCTGGCTCGCTCAGTGGCATTCGTCCGTGAGTGCTACGAACTGAGGCTCGGGGTCAACGCGCGCGGGGGGAATCGAGAGCTGAGGTTGGATCTCGTGAGGCCTCGGCTGGCGGAGATCTTTATCGAGTACCATGAGCAGTGCTCTCTGCACCCCCTTCCCCCGCTGCTATAATTTTCTTTTTCTTTTTGTATGTATGGCTCAGGAGCCCATAATAACTTTTTGAATAAATGAGACATTTCGTTCTTTTTCGCAATGTTCCATTGATCTTTATTAAATTAAAAAAAGACCATAGGAAGAGTTTACATTGCCCTAAAAGAAAAGTACATACTAATAGATAACCTTATTAGCGTGGTCCAAGCTCCCCGGAGGCTTGTTGGTCTCCGTGCTCAGCACCGGGTACGGGGCTCCCTGAGCGCCGGACTGGTCATCAGCCGAAACGAGCATGATCTGGCCGATGGTCAGCTAGGCGGGAGGGGGAGGCTGCTCCTGCTCCCGGTCGGCCTGCCGTTTGTCCCTCAGGTAGGCGGCGAGGTGCCCTGATCGGATGAGCTCCTCGATGTAGTCCCGGAGTTGCTCACAATCCTCCGTGGCGTGGCCCAGCGTCCGGTGGAAGGCATAGTAAGGGCCCCGAGTTCGCTTCGAGGCCTGACGTGGAATTGGAGGGAACCTGAAGAACCCCTCGCCCTGGGCCTCCTCTAGTAACACTGCGAGAGAGACGTTGAGCGGGGTATACTCCTAGAACTTCGGGTGATAGGGCTGCTGACGCTTCGGCCTCTCTTCCCGAGCCCTCTTCTTCTGGTCGGAACGGTCTGCTCGAAGGAGATTTGCGTTCACCTCGGATTCCAGCTGAACCTCACGCTCGGTCCATGCCTTGACCTCGGCCATGGTCTTAGGCTGTGCCAACGCAAAGGAGCGCAACCACTCCTTGTGCCTAAGACCAGATCTGAGCGCCGTGATGACGGTCTCGTCCCGGTGCTCGGGGACCTCGAGGAGGGCGTTGTAGAAGCGGGTGATGTAAGCTTTGAACGTCTCCTTGTCCCCGCTCTTAATTGTGAAGAGGTAGTCGACCGTGCGCTTCTGCCGATGGTTCCAGACGAAGTGGCCGAGCAACTGAGTAGCCAGCTCATCAAAGGTCGAGATTGAGCGAGGCTCGAGTCCTCGGAACCAGTCCCGACCGAAGCGGATGAGGGTGGCTGGGAAGGCCCTGCACTGGGCGGCGGCGGAATGGTCTTGGAAGCTCATCCCCGCGGTAAAAGCATCCAAATGGTCTTTCGGGTCGGTTTTCCCGACGACCTTCGGGGACTTGTTGCATGAGGAGACGTGGACAGCGAGCAGTCCCTCGGTAAACGGTTTGGTGAACGAGTCGGCGACGTACTTAGCCCCGTCGCCCGAGAGGTGACCTTCTTGGCGCATACCCTCTATTTTCTTTTCGAGGGCGTCGAGTCGGCCGTGGTACCCCGAGGACTCAGCGCCTTGTGATCTCTGGCCTCTGCTGTGGGAGATCCGCGTCTGGGCGTGGCCCCGGTTCCTCTCAATGAGGTTCCTCAAATCCCCGGGTGAGGTAGCCCTCGAGCCGTCGTGGCGAGCCACTTCTGTGCGACCTCGTCGAGGGAAGGGGTGTCGATCATTCCTGCGGACAGGCAAGGTGACCGACATTTTCTCAGGGGGGTAAGGGTCGCGGGGAGGCTCGAGGCGAGGTGCTCTGGCGGCGGATCTTGGTGTGGAGCTGTGGGGCGCCAAGCGGGCCTCAGGGAGTATCGGCCCATGAGATCTGTGGCCAAAGGTCGTAGCCTGCCGGTGGTCAGCCGTGCCGGCGAGGGCAGAGCCTTCTGGGGGCGGAGGAGCGGTGATCTGATCCCCTGGCCCGGCTGTTTGGACACGTACGAGCGCCTCCACGAGGGATTGTAGTCGATCTATTCGGCTGGCGAGGGCGTTGATGACAGTCGCCGGAGGAGGTTCATCCGCGTCTCCGGTGAGGGGAAGGCGGCGGCTGGTATCTGGATCTTCAGGATGATCGCTTACCATGTGGATGGAGATCGGAAGGCCAACTTTGTTTTTTTGTGGAGTTTAGTTCCCACAAACGGCGCAAACTGATGGAGGTCCTTTTCGGGTCTCCGTCAAATGTTATCTTCCGTCGATCTCCCGGTGGATCTTGGAGGTGATCTCCTGTTGCGTGTGGGTCTCAATGGGTTTTGAGGACATTGGCGATTTGAGGAGTTTAGCGCCGAATACCTGCAAGGAAGTCCCAGGGTGGTTTGATACCACCGAGGACCCTCCGACGATCAAGTTAGCACGAGATCCGAGCAGAGTAACGGCTAAGTGGAGTAAAAAATGGCTTACTTGACCCTTCTGTGATGAAGGTTTATATAGCGGCGGCAGCGAGCAGCAGCAGGCGCGAGAATCTCGCTGGCAGTTACGCTCCCGACGTCATGTCCGCGTAAAGAGCGGATCGTCCGTTAATGGGGATCGTGATGGCGTGGAACGTGGAATGTTGCCGGCGGAGAATCTGCGCTTGGCGAGATTTGCGGAGCGGCGGTTACGCCTATAAGTGGTGGAGTTGGTCGGTCGGAGGGACCGAGGAAGATGGCCTCGGCAGGGGAGCTTGGAATGAGCGGGAGGGCCGAGGAGGCTCGGTCTTGTGGCAGCTCGGGGCGAGCTGAGAGGCCGAGGAGGCCAATTTGCAGGGGGTCCCGAGGAGAGCCAGCTTGTACTTGCAGGTCGGGTACAGGGGTGGCCTGGTCGGCCCCTGTAAGCCCTTTCATCTGAGTTCTGGGACACGTCATCTGCCACGCGTCCTGATCTTGGAGATCGCCAATATAGAGCATCATCTGGTATTGGAAGCATAGATGACAAACCATATATGTTTATCGGTCACCAGAAGGGAAGGAACACGAAAGAGAATATTCAGCCTAGCTTTGGGATGCCAACACCACATGGGTAATATATGAATATCACCAAGTACCATTTGGAATATTTAGTTTATTGCTAACAAAATATGTTTACCACTACCAAAAGTATTTGTAATTTTCCTTTTTGTGAATTTCATGTGACCCTACTACACACGGTTGAATTCTTACTTCTTGCCAACATGTTGTATATCGACGTGACCATGACTAAGATATGTCTGGTCCTTGATACTAAGAAAACCCAATATCCAAGTTCTTATTTTATATTTATTACATCAAAATTCTTCTACGTAAATATGTACTTTCTGTGCAGCTATCGAAAAGCCTTGCGCATGATGAGATATGCTGATCACCATGGATTTCCAATCATCACATTTATCGACACACCCGGTGCTTTCGCCGATCTCAAATCCGAAGAACTTGGTCAAGTAAGTATCATTTTGGTTTTTCTCAATTGTAGCTGTGCTTCATCTCAGCTATTTCTATTCAAAAAGCGGGGAGGTCTTTAAATCCAAGTTCATTGATGACTTGGGATCTCATGATGCTCAATATTGGCGATCTCCAAGATCAGGACACGTGGCAGATGACGTATCCCAGAACTCAGAAGGAAGGACCCACAGGGGCCGAGCAGGCCACTTCTGTATCCGACCTGCAAGCACAAGCTGGCTCACCTCAGAGCCTCCTGAAAATTGGCCTCCTCGGCCTCTCAGCTCGGCCCGAACTGCCACAGGACCAAGACTCCTCGGCCCTCTCGCTCGTCCTCGAGCTCTCCAGCCGAGGCCATCTTCCTCGGTCCTCTGACCGACCAACTCCACCGCTCACAGGCGTAATCGCCGCTCCGCAAATCTTGCCACGCGCAGATTCTCCGCCAACAGCGTCCCACGTTCCACGCTATCACGATCCCCATTAATAGGCGATTTGCTCTTCACGCGGACGTGACGTCGGGAGCGTAACTGCCGGCGAGATTCTCGCGCTTGCTACTGCGTGCTGCCGCCACTATATAAACCCCTATCATAGAGGGGTCAGGTAAGTCATTTTTTATTCCACTTAGCCGTTACTCTGCTCGGATCTCGTGCTAACTTGATCGTCGGAGGGTCCTCGGTGGTACCAAACCACCCCAGGACTTCTTTGCAGGTACTCGGCGCTAAACTCCCCAAATCATCAATCTCCTCCAAACCTATTGAGACCCACACGCAACAGGAAATCACCTCTAAGATCCATCGGAAGATCGACGGAAACAACATCTGAGGGAGACCCGAAAAGGACTTCCATCAGTTGGCGCCGTCTGTGGGAACTTAAACTCCATAAAAACAAAGTTGGTCTTCCGATCTCCATCCACATGGCAAGCGACCACCCTGAAGATCCAGGTACCAGCCGCCGCCTCCTCCTCACCGGAGGCGCGGATGAACCTCCTCCGGCGACCATCATTAACGCCCTCGCCAGCCGAATAGATCGGCTACAGTCCCTCGTGGAGGCGCTCGTCCGCGTCCAAACGGCCGGTCCTGGGCCCCAGATCGCCGCTCCTCCGCCTCCAGAAGGCTCTGCCCTCGCCGGCACGGCTGACCACCGGCAGGCTACGACCACAGATCTCATGGGCCGATACTCCCTGAGGCCCGCTGGGCGCCCCACGGCTCCACGCCAAGATCTGCCGCCAGAGCGCCTCGTCTCGAGCCTCCTCGCGACCCATGTCCCCCCCCCCGAGGAGATGTCGGTCACCTCGCCTGTCCACAGGCATGATCGACACCCCTCCCTCGACGGGGTCGCACAGAAGGGGCTCGCCACGACGGCTCAAGAGCCACCTCGTCCGGGGATCTGAGGAACCTCATCGAGAGGAACCGGGGCCGCGCCCAGACGCAGGTCTCCTCCAGGAGAGGCCCGGGATCACAAGGCGCCGAATCCTCGGTGTACCACGGCCGACTCGATGCCCTGGAAAAGAAGATCGAGGGCATGCGCCGAGAAGGTCACCTCTCGGGTGACGGGGCTAAGTACGCCGCCGACTCGCTCACCAAGGCGGTTACCGAGGGACTACTCGCTGTCCACGTCTCCTCGCGCAACAAGCCCCCGAAGGCCTCTCTGTTCGACGGGAAAACCGACTCGAAAAACCATTTGGATGCTTTCACCGCGGGGATGAGCTTCCAGGACCATTCCGATGCCGCCCAGTGCAGGGCCTTCCCAGCCACCCTCATTCGCTCTGGTCGGGACTGGTTCCGAGGACTCGAGCCTCGCTCAATCTCGACCTTTGACGAGCTGGCTACTCAATTCCTCGGCCACTTCGTTGGGAACCGTCGGCAGAAGCGCACGGTCGACTACCTCTTCACAATTAAGAGCGGGGACAAGGAGACGTTCAAGGCTTACATCACCCGCTTCTACAACACCCTTCTCGAGATCCCCAAGCACCGGGACGATACTGTCATCACGGCTCTCAGATCTGGTCTTAGGCATAAGGAGTAGTTACGCTCCTTTGCCTTGGCACAGCCGAGGTCAAGGCGTGGACCGAGCGCGAGGTTCAACCGGAGTCCGAGGTGAACGCGAACCTCCCCCGAGTAGAACGGTCCGACCAGAAGAAGAGAGCTCGGGAAGAGAGGCCGGAGCGTCAACAGCCCTATCACCCGAAGTTCCAGGAGTATACCCCGCTCAATGTCTCCCTCGCAGTGTTACTAGAGGAGGCCCAGGGTGAGGGGTTATGTTTCCCTCCGAACGGAGGCGATGACGTGAACGTCTTACCTGAGATTCGGGACAGATGCTATTTGGTTTTATCCGTCCACCTCTCCGAAGATGCCAAGTTGATTTATGGCACCGTGTATCGGAGGTTTAGACGGATGCGGCCGATGTAGCAGACTTCGTCAGATTCCCCCTCGCTTGAGGGGTTTTTGATTGTGGAGACGCTCTTCCCTGCAGGCGCAAGCCCCTGCAGTTAATTACGCTACCGCATCGCGGTAACAACTTTCTCCTTCTCCAGAATTTCACTTCGTGTCGTGGGTGTTTGTTTTGTTTGTGGTTGTCCGTGGATTGTATACGGAGACTAATTTATGTCGTCCACCGTAGGACGTGGATTAGTCCAAATCCATATTTACTTAGATTTGGGTTTGGTGTTTTAGTTTAAGGATACGTTAGTGTAACGTTTTGAAAATCGTTTCGGTGAAATTTCGAAAAAACGGTAAAATAAGGAGGTTTTCTGTGAAAAGTCAAAATGCAAATATTTTTATTATAAAATTAAATATACATATTCTAGCTATGTAATTGCTAGTATTTGGTGTTTATTGAGCCACTGGTGAAATTTCAAATTTTCTGAAAAAAATATTATTTTAATATTATTTTAAGCCGGCACTAATACATTTAATTAGGGAAAATTACAAATTGGAATGAGTTGAAACAAATTTTGTGCATTATAAAACATTAAATAAAATTTTATCATTTGGTTTTTGAAATGAAATCGTTTGCCAAAACGGTTTAGAAAATATCGAAGAAAAAGGCTTTTTTTGGTGAAATTAGTGTTAATGGGAATTGGGGTATAGCATTTAACTTTTTCCCTCACCCACACTCACCCACACCCTCTCTCCCCACTCTAAATCAGCAGCCCCTAGTGCCCCCTCATTTTCTCACTTGAATGGCTAAAAGAAAAGAAATGAAAAGAAATGAGAAGAAAGGGTATATATATATAAGTATTGGTTGGGTTGACTTGGACTTCCTTTGACTTGGACTTTTCTACCCACTCTCACTCCCACACCCACACCCCCTCACCCTTTCAATTTTCGGCCAGAATTGCAACAGCCCTCCCCTCTCCAAATCCTCACATTCTTCACCTCTAAAATCCATAAAATTTCTTCAAAATCCACATAAAAACATCACTAATCTCAAATCCAACCTTGATCCATTATTTCTTTGCCCATGCTAGCTTGAATCCTTGGAGTAAGATGGCATTTTGGGGGCTATGTTTTGGCAAGTGTGGATCTCATTTCAAACTAGTTTAAGGTATAACCTTTTTTCCAAATGATACTTGTTTTAGTCTACGTTTTTAATTAAGTGTTTAATTAAGTTTTGATTGCAAGCTTGGAAATCAAGAAAGGTTTTGATTTAATGTTAGTATTTTGATCTATAGATTATGGTTGTAATGGGTAGCTTACCATCTTAGGATTTGAAGAATGTAAACTAGTAGTTAGATTGCAAATTGTTACATGAAAAATTGTTAAAATTGCATGATTGTGCAAACTAGGTTTTTAGGAATTTTGAATATATTGAGTGAAAAATCTAGTGAATATTTTTGTGACCTAATTAAGTTATTTGGTGAATATTGTGGCCACTAAAATTGTTAAAACAAGATTAGTAGTTAGTTGTTAATGGTTAGTTTAAAAAAAATTGTGTTAATTATGCTAATTTGCTAACTAGGCTTTTGAAATTGGTTAAATAATTGGGATTAAAAATGTGGAAATTGTTTGTATAACTTATTTAAGATATTTAATAAGTATTATGGCCGCTACATTTGTTTAAACATCATGTTTTGTACAAAAACGGAGAATTGTGCTTGCTAGATTTTCGGAAAAATGACTTTTTAAGTGAAATTGGGGTTTTTATGAGTTTTAACCTATTTTATATTAAAATTAGTGTTCGTGAATATGCAAATGAGTGTATTTAGGTTTTTCTCGATGGTCTGACGTTTGTACATCGACATTGAGAGTTGGTTTGGCTGTTCTTGCATGCGTAGGCGATAGGTTTTGACCTATGCGTGATACGCGTGCCGATTTGATTTTCGTATGCCTTTTCGATTTCGAATTTGGTTTTAATGCGATACGGTGCGTTATGATATGTAGGTACCCCATGTGTACTTCGAGACGACAAGCAAGCGCGTGGCGACGTCGGCACCGGCGAGCGAGGACCAGGTGAGTAGATTTATATCTACGGAGAGAAGTCGGGTGGATGGCGTATTGCACCCCCGCAGTCCGTGGTGGTGTATACGGATGCGTATACACACCAACAATTATTATATGTTATTTTGGATTAATAACGATGTTTAGGATGGATATTGGTGTGTTGGATTATTTTAGTGTTGCGAACCCTAGGGTAGTGTTGCACTAGACATACACACATACATACTTGCATACATTCCTATTTATATGTGCTCATGGGATTCTTTATAGTTATGTGTTCACATGGGTATGGGACTATGTGTTCACATACGGATTTGAGGATGATACTTGGGATTGAGATGAGTCGATGAGATTTGAGTCGAGGTCGTGAGATCGGTGATATGGCAGGGTTCGTATTTGATATATGACCTGATGTTTTAGCGGGTCCTTTGACGTAGTTTTCACACACGTACATGCATACTTAGGTGGTATCAGTATTGTACTAGACAGAGATCAGTACCTGGATTAGGATCTTTGATAAAGAAGATACCAGATGAATAATGTGATGAACATGATATTGACCCGTACCCAGATTTGGGGATGCCGTACGACGGATTTACGTACGAGCTATATATTGATGATTGATCCACACTCTTGACTTGGGATGCCTGATTATAGATATGGTATCGGATATGATATTATTGAGGCGGGATCACCGACTATATATATACAGGTATGTATACGTATCGACTCAGATGTTAGGCGGTTTCCTTACCTGTAGTTCAGCTTGTTAGTTCAACCGTATAGTTTAGTATAGTTGTTAGATTAGATTAGACTCCTACCTATTTCAAAACTAACGAATCGTGGGTATTTTAAAAGACAGGTCAAGGGATTCTACGGATATTTCAAAAGGCGTATCTTTTCTTAAAAACACCGTAGCCCTTATTTTCAAAACACCGCGATTCGTGTTATTTCAAAAGGCACTATTGTAGGACTTATATTAGGGTAATGCAGTTTAGTTATCGTTGTGTCTAGTATTCAGCTCCCTCATATTATTGCTATTGCTCCGCATCGCATACGTATTGAAATTCATATTTCATTATTGATATCATGCTGTTAGGACACCATCACCATTACCGATGATGCGTATGTACCACGTACACTTACTTGCCGGCTCACACACATCTTCATCGGTAATTGCCATGTCACGCACACCTTAGAAAATATTATTGCCTAATGTAGCTTGTTAACTAGTAGTTTTAACATGATGATTAGTTGCTTGCCTTATATGCTAGTTTAGACATTGTAGTTGTTACTTGTCACTTCATGCATACTGTTATTCATTATATGCCGCATTCATGGATGCTCATGCTTATATTCATGGTTTTACATGCTATTGATGATTCGAATTTCCATGATACTTTCTGGATTTGGAGGAAAACCGCAAAACATATATAAACTGTTTTCTCTCTTTTTAAATAAAAATGCGGTTTTCCCATGATGTATGAGTCGTCCACCATGAATTTACTGATGGATTTCGAGACCCGATTCGAGGAGGCGGATGAACTGTTTCGGGTACATGGTGGGCCCGGTAAGGTACCCCGGGGCAAGAAGCTCGTGGTGATGACGATGAGCCTGGCAAGGGGAGACTACCTACCGGTGATTTTACCCGACGCGTCGGATATCCGGAGGATACCGTCGTGGTCTTGAGATGGATGGTAGGGGCCGGTCTGGACTGACGGCGCCCTAAATATTGTGATTGAGACATTGAGATTTCGAGATATTGAGGTACAGAGACTGTGATACAGAGATATCGAGATATTAGAATTACGTTTTGTACCGATGCTAGGCACTGTTTTATGCTGATTTCATTATGATACCTCATTTTAAAAATACAAAGGAAATCTCACTAAATTATGAAAACAGTTTCTTCATTTACATGTATTCTGTTTTCATGCATTCATACCTCATTCATATGATATATTGCTACCTGAGGCACTGACACGGGCACATGGGATCACACTCGGGTTAGATATTAACCTAGCCATTGTTATAGGCTGCATGTTATTCATATATTTGAGGATATATTATGATCGTTGACCTAGGTTGCGTTATTTATACGATTTCTGTGCGTAGATATTTTTCTATTCACGAGTTGGCAACTCACCCCCGTTGTGCCCCAGTTTCTTGCAGGTTTGCCGTACAGATTTCATTACGGCTTGCGGGCATAGTTTCCTTCGGGTGATTTGCTAGTAGGTGGGTTTACTTGTATCGTACCCCCCATTATATAACTTGTATATTATTACTCTGTTGTATCTAGAAGTTCCATCAACCAAACATGTATTTATTCTTTGAGATAGAGGCCAGTGATGTTATTCTTTCGACCTTAGAGTCGCGCGTTTTATTTCTTGTAGTTTTGAGTTTTCTTTTGAGCTTTTGATCCTCGCCGTTGGCGTTGTATATTATATTGCTTGTGTGGTTGTGACCGTCGATTGACGAAGAGCTAGCTCCCGCTTGGGGATGCCTTTTATTGATTTCGTATACTATTCATGTTGTATCCCGTTTAGGAGCCAGTATTTACAAAAGAGACTCTGCCGAAATTTTCGGGAAATATTGATGTTTTTTTTAAAAACCGCATAATTCGGCTTATGCTATTAAAACTATTTGTTTAAATTGGTTTTTCTTCACTCTACTACTTTTCTTGGTTTGCATTTCTGGGTTTTCGGCTTACTTAGATTACGTACGCCTCGAGACGTTCGTAGTTTAAGTGCCGGTCACATTCCGTACTTTCGGGACGTGACAGTTAGCCATATTTGAGGCTAAGATCGACTTAAACGTTTATTAAGGATACGTTAGTCCGATTTGAGACTAAGATCGACTTAACTGGATCGTTTAGATCCGACAAAAGAGCATTTGGGCTCTATTGTTCCAATTTAGAGACATAGTGGTCCATTGCATGTATGGCCGTCGGGACCCGTCACCTCTCTGACGTCGTTGAAGGATTACAACGATAGGTGTCAGAGGAGTTCAGAGATGTACCCTTGAACTTTGGATTTATAGTCCGATTTGGGACTAAAGTCTGTTTGAAAGTTTAAGAATACGTTAGCCATTTTTGAGGCTAAGATCAACTTAAACAGGATCGTTTAGATCCAACAAAAGAGCATTTGGGGCTTTATTGTTCCAGTTTAGGAACGTAGTGGTCCATGTTCCAGTTTAGGGACGTAGTGGTCCATTGCCAATTTAGGGACATGGTGGTCCAACATTCCCATTTTGGGGATGGATATTAGTTTAAGGACACGTTAGCCATGTTTGAGGCTAAGATCAACTTAAACGTTCGTTAAGGATTCGTTAGTCTGATTTGAGACTAAGATCAACTTAACGGGATCGTTTAGATCCGACAAAAGAGCATTTGGGGGCTCGATTGTTTCAGTTTAGGGAAATGGTGGTCCATTGCCAGTTTAGGGACATGGTGGTCCATTGAATGTATGGCCGTTGGGACCCATCGCTTCTCTGACGGCGTTGAGGAATTACAACGACAGATGTCAGAGGAGTTCAGAAATGTACCCTAGCACCAGGTGTAAATTGATTAAGAGAGCAGCCGTGCTCAGTCAATTTAATTTGAGGACTTACGGCCAGAATTGGGCTAAGTCCAATTGAAAATGTGCAACATTTTATTTGCATTTGGCCTATTAGGCCTTAATTAGGGCTCTGCCCCTGCACTGTATTTTGTTCTGGCCTGTTAGGCCTTTTAAGTTAGGCTCTGTCCTCTTTTTTATAATGCAGAGCATTTGTTTTGGTCCATTGGGCCTCTTAATTGGGCTCTGCCCCTTAATAATGCATTGCATTAATTAGTCTGACAGAGCGCCACATGGCTTGTCAGACGCTTTGCGCCAATTGAGGAGAACTCATGTGGGGGTGACACGTGTCACGCTCTGATGAGCGCAAGCGCAGTGTGCTGCGACAGTGCGCTGCGCTGTTGCGCTGCTGACACGTGGCGCGCTCTGGTGAGTTGCGCCAATGAGAGCAGTGCTATGTTTTTAGAAGCGCATAGCGCAGATCATTATGGGGCTGACACGTGGCGCTCTCTGGTAGCTTGCGCCAACCCGAGAGCACAACAGTGCAGATTTTGCAAGTGCAGGGCACTGTTTTATTATTTTGATCAATTTTAGATCAAAGAAAACAAATTTTCTTGTTTTCAAAAAACCAGTGGTTCATCAAAAGGCAATGCCTTTATTATTATTATATTTTTATTGAAGATCTTTGATCTTGTTCTTAGATCAATGACCTTTTTAGAAGAAATTCTTCTTTATTCAGAGGTTTTTACCTTTTCTTTTTCTGAGCTCTTCTCAAAATTTTCTTTAGAAGAGTTATCTGTTTTTCTCTCTGTGTTGATGTGTTTTTTGTCTCTCTGTGTTGTGTTTTTGATCTTGGGGTCTGGGGGCCTTTTTATAGTGCCAATTAATTTGTTTAATTTGTTAAAAAGATCATTCTCTGAGTGATTTGGCGAATTTTCCCCACCGTTGGATTTTTGATCCAAGGGCTTCTGTTTTACAGAAGACAATCTTCTTATTTTTAACAAGATTGAGAAAGATCTTTCCAGAATTTTTCTGTTTGGCGCAAGCGCACCTACGCTTGACACATGTCGCGCAGCGCAACTGCGCTGCCACGTGTCGCGCAGCGCAGAGCGCAGCGCAACTGCGCTGCCACGTGTCGCGCAGCGCAGAGCGCAAGTCAGCTGAAGCGTTGCTTCCTTTATAGAGCCTTGCTCTGATTGAGTGCGCTGCCTAGGGCGCTGTGCTTCCTGCGTTGGCGTGCCTGATTTTGACACGTGGCGTTCTGCGCGCAGCGCAGGGGATCTGAAGCGTTGCTTCATTTATTTTTAATTTTAATTTTCACTTTAGTTTTCAAAACAGAGCTTTGCTCTGATTGGCGAAACAGAAACGTTGCTTCGTTTCCCGCCTTGGAATTTGAGCAGAGCTTTGCTCTGAAAGGGAGATTTTCTCCTTTATTATTATTATTATTTATTTATTTATTTATTTTTTATTTTTATTGTTATTATTTTATAAGGAGCGTGTTTTGAGCCAAAATTTTGGCAGGAACAAATGCCCCCTACTATTTTGCCCACGTAAGTATGTACGTGGGTGAAGTAGTGCAGAGTTATGAGTAGCCATGAAATTGAGGGCTTAGGAGACAAGTTTAGGGTTATTGTAGCCTAAGACTTTTCAACTTTATGAGCCGTGAGGGTCTCACAAAGACTTTTCTCCCTACGGATCGGGGGGATCTCATAGGTGTATTTTCTCCTTAGGAACCGTGAGGATTCCTAAGTGCGTTTTCTCTTATAAGTCGAAAGGATCCTATAAGAGAATTTTCCCTCTTATGAGTCGAGAGAACCCGTAAGCGGTTGTTTCCCTCCTTGTCGAGATTCGACTTCGGAGAGTGAGACCCATGGATAGTATGCGAGAGACCGTTTTGGGCCGACTTGCAGGATCCCCTTCTTAGGAAACAGGTTTTTTAATCCCCGCTGCCTAAGGCTTTTCCTCACGAGTCGAGATGAATCGAGCGGTTCTCGCAAAGACGTCAATTTCTTCACGAGTCGAGACGAATCGAGCATTTCTCGCAAGAATATCCTAACGTTACAGTTAACCTCTGCTCTTTACGACAGAAGTCTATTAGGGTCTGTGGAACATAGGGTTTTGGCCGTCGTACCGTCGCATCAGCTGATATATTCCTCGATAGGCAATTGTGCTGTTCGAGTAGCCCTGCGACTGCCGTGTCTCTGATCCCTTCGGGGGCTGGACAAGATGTCTTCAAGCAATCCTCCTTGGCAGTTTGACCGTCGGAAGAGCAAGCGTTAGGAATTTTGCCATGCCGCTTTTTACTTGAGGTTAGACTCATTTTGGAGAGCCCCAATGAGTCATAACCACTCCGCGCTGGTGTGGGATGATCTCTGATAGTCTTTCAGGTTTTATATGAGTTGCCGTCAAGACCCTGAAGCTAGGAATTTGGCCTTTGCTTCGTTTGCTGGCATTACGTCCTCTATATCGAGAAGAATGTCGCGGTTGTCTCTAGGTTGTTGGTGAACCGTCGAGGCTTGGAACTGGGAATTTTTCCGTGGCTCCATTTGTTTGATTGTCGTGTCTGAACCCTGCTGGAGGAAGAACGCTGGGGTGATATCTCGTCTACTGTATCGAGACGAACGTCGAGGTGGTGACCACTCCGCACTGATGTGAGATGATCTCCGATGGTCTTTCAGGTTTTATAGGAGTTGGCGTCAAGACCCTGAAGCTAGGAATTTGGCCTTTGCTTCATTTGCTGGCATCGCGTCTGCTGTATCGAGACGAATGTCGCTGTTGTCTCTAGGTTGTTGGTGAACCGTAGAGGTTTGGGATTAGGGACTTTGCCATGGCTCCGTTTGTTTGATGATGTTGCGTCTGTTGTGTCGAGACGAACATCGAGGTGGTGACCATTCCACACTAGTGCGAGATGATCTCCGGTTGTCTTTCAGGCTTTATATGACTTGCCGTTAAGACCTTGAAGCTAGGAATTTGGCCTTTGCTTCGTTTGCTGGCATTGCGTCCTCTATATCGAGACGAATGTCGCGGTTGTCTCTAGGTTGTTGGTGAACTGTCGAGATTTGGAACTAGGGACTTTGCCGTGGCTCCGTTTGTTTGATTGTCGCGTCTGAACCCTGCTGGAGGAAGAATGCTGGGGTGACATCTCGTCTATTGTATCGAGACGAACGTTAAGGCGGTGACCATTTCGCACTGGTGTGAGATGATCTCCGGTTGTCTTTCAGGCTTTATATGACTTGCCGTTAAGACCTTGAAGCTAGGAATTTGGCCTTTGCTTCGTTTGCTGACATTGCGTCCTCTATATCGAGACGAATGTCGCGGTTGTCTCTAGGTTGTTGGTGAACCGTCGAGATTTGGAACTAGGGACTTTGCCGTGGCTCCGTTTGTTGACATCGTGTCTGCAATATTGCAACAAATGTCGAGGTTGTCTCTAGGTTGACTATGAACCGTCGAGATTTGGCTTCGCTTTCTGGTGGAGCCTGTTGGGAAGGTATGGTTCCCTCTTTGTTCGTGCCCCTGGATTGTATACAGGGATCGATATGATCTCACCTGTAGGGCAGCAGTTTCATTCATTTCTTCTTCTTTTTTTATTTTCTTTCCGCGATGCTCTATCATTTCAGCTTTATATCGCGAAAGTCGCGATTGCCTCATCATTTCGGCTATTTTTCGCGGTGCCCAATCATTTCGGCTGTTTTTTCTTTATTTTTACTCGCTGCTTTTTATTGCGAGCTGCCCAATCATTTCGGTTATTTATTTTAGTTTTATTCGTTGTTTTTTATTGCGAGTTGCCCCATCATTTCGGCCATTTTGCATGCATACATTTTTACTTGCTGATTTTTATTGCAGGTTGCCCCATCATTTCGGCTATTTGGTATGCATGTGTGGCTCGTTGTTTTTTTTTATCGCGAGTGTGGATCTTGGAATCTGGTGCCAATCTCAGCATCAGCATCGCTACAACTGGAATATTGCCAGGAGCGAATCATCATTTGCCATGAAAGGGGTTGGAATTTGATACCGGTTTAGGCATCAGCATCACTACAACTGGGATATTGCCAGGAGCGAATCATCACTTACCTCTGTCGATGTCGAACAAAGGTGGCTTAGCGAACAGGGTTAGGATCCCGTCGACGAAGGCTTTTGACTTCATGAGCCGTAGGGGTCTCACAAAGGTATTTCTCCCTATAAGTTATGAGGATCTTGTAGGTGTATTTTCTCTTTAGGAATCGTGAGGATTCCTAAGTGTATGTTCCCCTGTAAGTCGTAAGGATTTTACAAAAGGATTTTCTTCTTATAAATCGAGAGGACTTACAAGGGTTGTTCACCGTATGGACATATCCCTAGTCACGGGTGGGACTTGGTTAGGGAAATGTTTATTCGCGCCCGTGGATTGTATACAAGGGTCAGTATCCAGCCGCTTGTAGGGCCATATCGAAGGTTGTGGGAGTTGCTTAAGAATAGGTTCAGGTCTCTGTAACTTAAGACTTTCAAATATTATGAGCCGTGAGGGTCCCATAAGAGAGTTCTCCTTACGAGTCGTGAGGATCTCGCAAGTGTAATTTCTCCTTAGGAATCGTGAGGACCCCTAAGTGTGTTGCTTCCCTGTGAGTTGTAAGGATCTCACGCGGGTGGTTTCTCCTTACAAGGTCGAGAGGACCCTGTAAGTGTCCTTTAACGAGGTTGCGCCCTTTCGGGTTTTCACAAACACTCGCCGGTAGTCCTGCTGTTTTTACTCACGGAGCCCTTTCGGGTTTTCATCCGTGCTCATTTTGCTTATGGACATACCGTTTTTTTTTGTGAACGAGGTTGCGCCCTTTCGGGTTTTCACGAACACTCACCGGTAGCCCTGCTGTTTTTACTCACGGAGCCCTTTCGGGTTTTCATCCGTGCCCATTTCGCTTATGGACATACCTTTTTTTATTCTTTTTATTCTTTTTTCTAAAGAGGTTGCGCCCTTTCGGGTTTTCACGAACACTCGCCGGTAGCCCTGCTGTTTTTACTCACGGAGCCCTTTCGGGTTTTCATCCGTGCCCATTTTGCTTATGGACGTACCGTCTTTTTTTTTGTCAGCCTGAGGATGCTGCTGTAGTAGTTTAAAGACGTTTCGGTCGTCAGCTAGTTTTAGGACGTAGTGGTCCGTCATTAGTTTAAGGACGTTTCGGTCCGCTGTTAGTTTAGGGACGTTTCGGTCCACCGTCGCCGTATTTGAGGCGAATCTCTAGTTTACTGACTTTTCGGTCTATGGGGCTTTCCTTATGAATGACCAGGATACCCCCGGCGTATCCATCTTTCTCGGAGCATGTGGTTGTGGTGGGCTCACCTTCCAGTTTTCGGACAACGCGAATTCGCCCTGTTGGTATTGATCTTCAACTCGGTTTTTGAAGACGTAGCAGTTCTCGATCGGATGGCCCAATACTTGGTGGTAAGGGCAATAATTAGAACTATTGACATCATCCAGTTGTAGTTGGTGTTTCGGCTCCGGTAGAGTGATAAGCCTGTTATGCACTGCCACTTCGAACAGCCTCCTTGTTTCATCCTGAGAAAATGAGTAAAGACGTTTCAACCTCTCTTCGAGGGATAGGCGTGATCGCACGTTGTTTTAGCGAGCAACCGGCTTTGATTTGCTCGGCTGTTGTTGAGTATTGGCAACAACGACCGCTTTTCCTTTCTTCTCATTTCGAGAGTCCAGTTTTGGAGGAGACGGTCCATGGCCCATCTGTTCCATTTTGGCTAATTTGTCGATCAAGGCCTGGAAAGTGGTCAGCCTGAAGAACATCATGAATTGCGAGATGGTCGCTTGCGGATTAAGGGTTCCCACAAACATCCCTATTGACGGCACTTCTTCAATGCGTTGCTCGCATTTCGACCATAAGTTCCGCCATCGTGTTGCATATTGGACCCACGTTTAGCCTGGCCTTATCCTGGCATTGATCAGTGCTGTTATCGGGGTGCGTCCACTAGCACTCGCGAATCTTTGTGTAAACAGTAGCTCCATCTCTGCAAATGTTTTGACAGAGTCGTTAGGTAGCTCCGAATACCATTCAAAGGCTGTTTCTGCTAAGCTGCCGACGAATTGTCGAAGCAACAATTTGTCATCGCCTCCAGTATTGCCACATAAGGCCTTGAATTGAGTGACATACTGATGTGGATTCTCTGTCCCCTTGTACACATGGAATTTAGGGATCGTATATCCCGGCGGGTAACTGATTTGGTCATACCAGCCCGGGTAGGGTCGTCCGGTTCTAGCAATTTGCCCAGCCGCCTCATTCGTCTGATGAGCTCGTATTTGCTGAGCTATATAGTCATTCAGTGCGGCCTTGGAAATGGTTTCCTCCTTGGCTGCTGACAGAGCTGGTGGAGGATTCGATGTCTCTCATTTGTCATCTTTAAGGACAATCGGAGGATCTTCAGCAGGAGGATCCTGCTGTAACATCATTCCTGCCATATCTTGGAAGAGGAGCGCCATTTGTTTTATGTTAGCCGCTTGCTCTGCGGTTTCTTTGTCCTTCTTTTCGAGAACTCTGCGTAAGAAGTCAGCGTCAGTTTCTTGTTCGTGGCGCTGTTTTGATGATGCCTCCGAGCTTTCTTTTGGCCCGGTAAGTGCGGCCATAGCAGTCATCATTTCTTGAAGCTTTTGTTGCTGCTCTTGGGCTTTTGTCACGGATCGGGTGAGCGGTCGGTGACCCGTCGAAGCATGACTTTCCTCCTTTCCGGAAGCCATATAAACAGTGTGCACCACTATGCCCCCAGACTCGGGGCGTTTGTGCTCAGCGCTTTTACGGTTCGCCATGTTCACAAGGGCTTTTTGTGGCCTCCTTTTTTCTTTGAGCAGTTGATGTTGAGGGAGCCGTTGCAGTGGGCACCCAGATGGATGACATCTCCTGTGTTACCACGAGATGGCTCTTTTCTTGTTGAGCTTTAAGCTTCTTTGGCCGACGAGAGTAGTCCTGATCAATCACCGACTCCTGGACCTGTCGCCAGACTTTGTAAATTTTAGAGGACAGCCGTTGAGGGGGCTGTTCTAGCTTCTTCTCTGGAGTATTCTTCACAGGTGAAGGAGTTCGTTTCAACATCGCAGTAGGAGAGTTTCTGCGCACCGTGTTCAGCAATTCAAAACTGTTCCCGGTTGGAACAGCAGCCTCGATCCCCACTATCGGAGCTGGTGGCGTAAATCCAGAGGGGGAGTTGCCCCCAGCCTTCCTTACTCGGCGCCAGTGGTGACGTCGAGCGTGTCTTGCGGATGGAGTTGTTTCAGCTATAAGGGTGACTTCGTCGTGCACCTTGCTTTGAGAAGAGACTGTTATTGGTGTTAGCCCATCGAAGACTGACACCCGTTGAGAAGCAATGTCTAATCTGTCAAAGACAGACCTCTGAGCAGGGGAAGTAGCTTTGAAGACCTCGCCTGGAGTAGCAACCGGAATGGCCAGCCTTGTAAAAACTGACTTCTTGGCAGGAGAAGCCTTTCCAATGATTTTGTCCGCTTGAGCCGGGGTGGCTATCCGCTTTGGGATGGCAGCTTTGGGTATCGCGGGCTTGCAGACGTTCTGGCCCTGTCTGTTGAGAACTGAGGTATTAGAGTTTGGCGACCCGTTGAGAGGGACCGCGGCAGTGGTAAGTCGATCAAAGCCCGACTTCCTTGGGGCTTCTAGCAACGTCATTGGGGCATTGAGGCTCATCGGCGGGAGCATGGTCCCGAAGAATAGTCCAGTGGTGGCTTGAGTTGCCTGTTCCACTGGCATCTTGAAAAGAGAGGCCACTTGGGGCCCGTGAGTCACTCCTCCAGCAGAGACGGAGCGAGAGTTGCAGTTGCAGATAGTGCATCTTGAAGCTATTGACCTTCAGTTTTCTGCACGGCGCAAGACACCAAATCTTAGTACCTCGAATCCACAGGCAACCACAGCAAACCGCAATTTGTTCACGAACACGACACACGAAGTGTGGAGTGGAAAGAGGAAAAGGTCCCACCGGGCGTGCCAGAATCTGTTCCCCTCCGAACGGCGGCGACGACGTGAACGTCTTGCCTAAGATTCGGGACAGATGCTATTTGGTTTTATCCGTCCATCTCTCCGAAGATGCCAAGTTGATTTATGGCACCGTGTATCGGAGGTTTAGACGGATGCGGCCGATATAGCAAACTTTGTCAGATTCCCCCTCGCTTGAGGGGTTTTTGATTGTGGGGACGCTCTTCCCTGCAGGCGCAAGCCCTTGCAATTAATTACGCTACCGCATCGCGGTAACAACTTTCTCCTTCTCCAGAATTTCACTTCGTATCGTGGGTGTTTGTTCTGTTTGTGGTTGCCCGTGGATTGTATACGGAGACTAATTTATGTCGTCGCCCGTAGGATGTGGATTAGTCCAAATCCGTATTTACTTAGATTTGGGTTTGGTGTTTTAGTTTAAGAATACGTTAGCCATATTTGAGGCTAAGATCGACTTAAACGTTTGTTAAGGATACGTTAGTCCGATTTGTGACTAAGATCGACTTAACTGGATCTTTTAGATCCGACAAAAGAGCATTTGGGTTCTATTGTTCCAGTTTAGGGACATAGTGGTCCATTGCATGTATGGCCGTCGGGACCTGTCACCTCTCTGACGTCGTTGAAGGATTGCAACGATAGGTGTCAGAGGAGTTTAGAGATGTACCCTTGAACCAAAGTTGATTAGGGGATTTATAGTCCGATTTGGGACTAAAGTCTGTTTTAAAGTTTAAGGATACGTTAGCCATTTTTTAGGCTAAGATCAACTTAAACAGGATCGTTTAGATCCAACAAAAGAGCATTTGGGGCTCTATTGTTCCAGTTTAGGGACGTAGTGGTTCATGTTCCAGTTTAGGAACATGGGGGTCCATTGCCAGTTTAGGGACATGGTGGTCCAACATTCCCATTTTGGGGACGGATGTTAGTTTAAGGACACATTAGCCATGTTTGAGGCTAAGATCAACTTAAACGTTCGTTAAGGATTCGTTAGTCTGATTTGAGACTAAGATCAACTTAACGGGATCTTTTAGATCCGACAAAAGAGCATTTGGGGGCTCGATTGTTCCAGTTTAGGGACATGGTGGTCCATTGCCAGTTTAGGGACATGGTGGTCCATTGAATATATGGCCGTTGGGACCCATCGCTTCTCTGACGATGTTGAGGGATTACAACGACAGATGTCAGAGGAGTTCAGAGATGTACCCTTGAACTAGGTGTAAATTGATTAAGAGAGCAGCCGTGCTCAGTCAATTTAATTTGAGGACTTACGGTCAGAATTGGGCTAAGTCCAATTGAAAATGTGCAACATTTTATTTGCATTTGGCCTATTAGGCCTTAATTAGGGCTCTGCCCTTGCACTGTATTTTGTTCTGGCCTGTTAGGCCTTTTAATTTGGGCTCTGTCCCCTTTTTTATAATGCAGAGCATTTGTTTTGGTCCATTGGGCCTCTTAATTGGGCTCTGCCCCTTAAGAATGCGTTGCATTAATTAGTCTGACAGAGCGTCACGTGGCTTGTCAGGCACTTTGCGCCAATTGAGGAGAACTCATGTGGGGGTGACACGTGTCACGCTCTGATGAGCGCAAACGCAGTGTGCTGCGACAGTGCGCTGCGCTGTTGCACTGCTGACACGTGGCGCGCTCTGGTGAGTTGCGCCAATGAGAGCAGTGCTCTGTTTTTAGAAGCACATAGTTCAGATCATTATGGGGCTGACACGTGGCGCTCTCTGGTGGCTTGCGCCAACCCGAGAGCGCAACAGTGCAGATTTTGCAAGTGCAGGGCACTGTTTTATTATTTTGATCAATTTTAGATCAAAGAAAACAAATTTTCTTATTTTCAAAGAACCAGTGGTTCATCAAAAGGCAATGCCTTTATTATTATTATATTTTTATTGAAGATCTTTGATCTTATTCTTTGATCAATAATCTTTTTAGAAGAAATTCTTCTTTATTCAGAGGTTTTTACCTTTTCTTTTTCTGAGCTCTTCTCAAAATTTTCTTTAGAGGAGTTCTCTGTTTTTCTCTCTGTGTTGATGTGTTTTTTATCTCTCTGTGTTGTGTTTTTGATCTTGGGGTCTAGGGGCCTTTTTATAGTGCCAATTAATTTGTTAAATTTGTTAAAAAGATCATTCTCTGAGTGATTTGGGGAATTTTCCCCACCGTTGGATGTTTGATCCAAGGGCTTCTGTTTTACAGAAGACAATCTTCTTGTTTTTAACAAGATTAAGAAAGATCTTTCCAGAATTTTTCTGTTTGGCACAAGCGCACCTACGCTTGACACGTGTCACGCAGCGCAGAGCGCAGCGCAACTGCGCTGCCACGTGTCGCGCACAGCGCAGCGCAACTGCACTGACACGTGTCGCGCAGCGCAGAGAGCAAGTCAGCTAAAGCGTTGCTTCCTTTATAGAGCCTTGCTCTGATTGAGTGCGCTGCCTTGGGTGCTGCGCTCCCTGCGCTGGCGTGCCTGATTTTGGCACGTGGCGTTCTGCGCGCAGCGCAAGAGATCTGAAGTGTTGCTTCATTTATTTTTAATTTTAATTTTCACTTTAGTTTTCAAAACAGAGCTTTACTCTGATTTGGCGAAACAGAAGCGTTGCTTCGTTTCCCGCTTTGGAATTTGAGCAGAGCTTTGCTCTGAAAGGGAGATTTTCTCCTTTATTATTATCATTATTTATTTATTTATTTATTTTTTATTTTTATTGTTATTATTTTATAAGGAGCGGGTTTTGAGCCAAAATTTTGGCGGGGACAGGTTCTTCAAGTTCCCTCCAATCCCACGTCAGGCCTTGAAGCGAACCCGGGGCCCTTACCGCGCCTTCCACCAGACGCTGGGCCATGCCACGGAGGATTGTAAGCAACTCCGGGACTACATCGAGGAGCTCATCCGATCGGGGCACCTCGCCGCCTACTTGAGGGACAAATGGCAAGCCGACCGCGAGCAGGAGCAGCGTCCCCGTCCCGCCGAGCTGACCATCGGCCAGATCATGCTCGTTTCGGCAGATGGCCAGTCCGGCACTCAGGGAGCCCCGTACCCGGTGCCGAGCACAGAAACCAACAAGCCCCCAGGGAGCTCGGGCCGCGCTAATAAGGTCATCTATTAGCATGTACTTTTCTTTTAGGGTAATATAAACTCTTCCTAGTGTCTGTTGTTAATTTAATAAAGATCAATGGAACATTGCGAAAAAGAAGGAAAGATCTTATTTATCCAAAAAAGGTATTATGGGCTCCTCAGCCATACATACAAAAAGAAAAGAAAATTACAGCAGCAGGGGAAGGGGGTGCAGAGAGCATTGCTCATGCTACTCGGTAAAGATTTCCGCCAGCCGAGGCCTCGCGAGATCCAACCTCTGCCCTCGGTTCCCCCTACGCGCGTCGACCCCGAGCCTCAGTTCGTAGCACTCACGGACGAGTGCCACCGAGCGAGCCAGCCGACTCATGGAGATCAGGCCGAAGCGCCTTAGAGACCGCAGCTTACCCATGGCCTCGTCATAGAGCTGCTCGGACATGAGGTTGTAGAGCCCCGGCGACGCCCTCCAGATGGAGTACATCAGCAACTGCAGCAGGGAGGAGCATCGGGGGAGCAGCCAACCGAAGTGGTCTTCGATACTCCCATAGACCAACTGCATCGTGTCCTCGGTGCAGTTCTGGTCATAGAGGTATACGTCTTTGAGGTGGATGATTTCGGGGATGGTAAAGGGGAAGTCTTGCATTCTCAACGATCTGTGTACAAAGAAAGGAAGGACCAGTGCTCCCTCAGCTTTATATAGCCCACTGCGCCCCAACGGAACTCAACAGTCATCCGCTTTCGCCCAAAAAGTCGCTGCCACGCGGCGATCATCGAGCCTTCTCTGGCGGAATCGAAACGATGCGACCCTGGCGCTTCACCTCCCCCCACATTCAATGCGCATGCTACGTGCACGTTCGCCGCGAACGTTCCTGTTCCCCACACCTGCAACTGGATGGTCGGGCGAAACCCCATGAAGAATCAGCCGAGCAGCTACCTCGCTCGGTTATCCCTGGCCGGTAGCTTCCCCACTTGCAACGCTAGGGATCAAAGCCCTCGCCAAGAGGCAATCACACAGCTTCACTGCCCGGTTATCCTTAGCAGGTCTCCTAAGTCCTCTCCAATGCTAAGAATCAAAGTTCTCCGTAGAGACAGTCGAGCGGCTTCCCTGCTCGGCTATCCCTGGCCGATAGCTTCCTTACTCGCAACGCCAGGGATCAAAGCCCTCGCCAAGAGGCAACCGCGCAGCTTCACTGCCCGGTTATCTTTAGCAGGCCTCCTAAGGCCCCTCCAACGCTAAGGATCAAAGTCCTCCTTAGAGGCAGCTCAGCAGCTACCCTGCTCGGCTATCCCTGGCCGGTAGCTTCCCTACTCGCAACGCCAGGGATCAAAGCCCTTGCAAAGAGGCAACCGCGCAGTTTCACTGCCCGGTTATCCTTAGCATGCTTCCTAAGGGCCCTCCAACGCTAAGGATCAAAGTCCTCCGTAAAGGCAGCCGAGCGGGTTTCCTGCTCGGCTATCCATGGCCGGTAGCTTCCCTACTCGCAACGTCAGGGATCAAATCCCTCGCTAAGAGGCAACCGCACAGCTTCACTGCCTGGTTATCCTTAGCAGGCCTCCTAAAGCCCCTCCAACGCTAAGGATCAAAGTCCTCCTTAGAGGCAGCTCAGCAGCTACCCTGCTCGGCTATCCCTGGCCGGTAGCTTCCCTACTCGCAACGCCAGGGATCAAATCCCTCGCTAAGAGGCAACCGCGCAGCTTCACTGCCTGGTTATCCTTAGCAGGCCTCCTAAGGCCCCTCCAACGCTAAAGATCAAAGTCCTCCTTAGAGGCAGCTCAGCAGCTACCCTGCTCGGCTATCCCTGGCCGGTAGCTTCCATACTCACAACGCCAAGGATCAAAGCCCTCGCCAAGAGGCAACCGCGCAGCTTCACTACCCGGTTATCCTTAGCATGCCTCCTAAGACCCCTCCAACACTAAGGATCAAAGTTCTCTTTAGAGGCAGCTCAGCAGCTACCCTGCTCGGCTATCCCCAGCTGGTAGCTTCTTACCACGACCGACAGGGATCAAAAGCCCTCCCAGAGGCAGTCGAGCTCGAGGATCTCTCGCTCAGCTATTCTTAAGGATAAAAGCCCTCGGCAAGAGGCACTGGGCAGTAACCCTGCCCGGCCAAGGGTCCTTGGTAGGCTTCTTACAGCCCTTCCCACGCTAAGGACCAAAGTCCTCCCAGAGGCAGTCGAGTCCTTGCTCGGCTATCCCCGGCCGGTAGCTTCCTACCACAACCGACAGGGATCAAAGTCCTCGCCCAGAGCCACTGGGCAGTAACCCTGCTCGGTTCCCATTTTGAAGGATCAAAGCCCTTGCAAGAGGCAACCGAGCGGCCACCCTGCTCGGTCATCTCTGGCTGGTAGCTCCCTACCCATGACGCCAGGGATCGAAGCCCTCGTAAGAGGCATCCGAGCGGCTACCCCGCTCGGTCATCCCAGGCTGGTAGTTACCTACCCACGACGCCAGAGATCAAAGCCCTCACCAAGAGGCAACCGTGCAGCTTCACTGCCCGGTCATCCTTAGTGGGCTTCTTACAACCCCTCCAACGCTAAGGATCAAAGTCCTCCTTAGAGGCGGCTCAGCAGCTACCCTGCCCGGCTGTCTCCGGCTGGTAGCTCCCTGCCATGACACCAGGGATCGAAGACCTCGCAAGAGGCATTCGAGCGGCTACCCCGCTCAGTCATCCCAGGCTGGAAGTTGCCTACCCACGACGCCAGAGATCAAAGCCCTCGCCAAGAGGAAACCGCGCAGCTTCACTGCCCGGTCATCCTTAGTGGGCTTCTTACAGCCTCTCCAACGCTAAGGATCCGAAGACCTCCCAGAGGCAGTCGAGCCCGACCCTCGCTCGACTATCCCCAGCTAGTGGTCGTTGCTCGCAACGCCAGAAGTCAAAGGCCCTCGCCAAGGGGCAACTGAGCAGCTTGCCATTCATGCTCGGCGCATATACGGCGGGCAACCCTCTGCCCATCACATGCAGAGGATCCAAGGCCCTAACAAGGAGCATCAGGTCTATCCAAGTCTGAGCGATCTCCCCTCGACTCCGGGGCCATGGAGACGCCTCCTTCTCAGTAGCGCTTGGCACGCTTGGCAAGTGATCGAAATCAACTCGACGAACAATCGCTAGACAGATAGCCGACCTGACATGGAAGCTCAACAGTGCAAGCAGAGATATTTTACGAGCATTCTTCACAAACAGAAGATAAAGTGCAAACCGATGAAACCAAAGAAAAAGTTTTATTACCAAAGGCAAACTCTTTACAAAGGGTATTTTGGGCTCCCCAGCTTTACAAACTACCCAGAGGCTTACAAAAATTCCAAAAGTAACAAAATAAAAGAAGGAAGAAGACAGGGGCTTTAGGCCTCGGGGCCGGGCGTGACCTCGGGGTTGTTTACTCCAATTAGAGCAAAACTCTGTTCAAACTCCAAGGTGGACAAAGAAGCAATACTTCTGTTTTTCTCTAATCAGAGCAAATCTCTGTCTTGAAAATTAAAGTGCAAAAAAAAAAAAAAAATTGCGCAAGCTGCGCTGCGCTGCGTTGCGCGACACGTGTCAGTGCAGCGCACCTGTGCGCTGCGCGACACGTGTCAGCGCAGCGTAAGTATGCGCCGTGGCGAAAAAAAACTTGCGCAGCTGCGCTGCGCGACACGTGTCAGCGCAGCGCACCTGTGCGCTGCGCGACACATGTCAGCGCATCGCAACTGTGCGCAGCGCCAAAAAAAAAAAAAAACTTGCGCAGCGGCGCTGCGCGACACGTGTCAGCGCATCGCAACTGTGCGCTGCGCGGCACGTGTCAGCGCATCGCAACTGTTCGCAGCGCCAACAAAAAAAAAACTTGCGCAGCTGCGCTGCGCGACACGTGTCAGCGCAGCGCAACTGTGCGCAGCGCCAAAAAAAAATTCAGCTGCGCGACACGTGTCACACTCTGGAGTATTTGCGCCAAGCAGAATTAAAATTCTGAGAAATCTTTTCTGTTCTTGTTAAAACAAGAAGATTTTCTTCTGTAAAACAGAGGCCTTCGGATCAAAGATCCAACGGTGGGGAAAATTCCCCAAATCACTCAGAGAATGGTCTCTTTAACAAACGTTAACTAATTTATGGGCATTATAAAAAGGACCCTAGACCTCAATTCAAAGGCATCAACATTTTCTTGAAAAATCAAGAGTTTCAAACAGAGAGAACTCTGAGAAAAATTTCAAGAAAAAGGTAAAAACCTTCATAAGAGAGAAGAAATTTCTTCTAATAGATCATTGATCTAAAAATAAGATCAATGATCTTCATATAATAAATAGTGCTTTGCACTTCTTATGAACCACTGGTTCTTTAAAACAGGAAAAAATAAAAATAAATAAAAAATAGTGCTTTACACTTGTTTTATGAACCTTTGGTTCTCTGAGATAAGAAAAACAAGAAAAAACTTGTTTTTTCTTAGATCTAAATCAAATAGTGCTTTGCATTTCTTTTATGAACCATCGGTTCTTGAATCTAAAAGATTCTCAAATTAATAGTGCTTTGCACTTATAAATCTGCACTGTTGCGCTCTTGGGCCTAATTAAGCTGATGCTCTGTATCATTTATAAATGGGCAGAGCCCAAACAAAATAATAAAAATGCTATGCATTTTAAAAGGGGCAGAGCCCAAACAAAATAGATGCTTTGCATCATTTGTAAATGGGCAGAGCCCAAAACAAATTGATGCTCTGCATCCTTTCTGGGCAGAGCCCAAATAAGAATAAAAAAAAATGCAAGGCCAAATGCAAACAAAATGTGGACATTTTTAATTGGACTTAGCCCAATTTTGGCCGTAAGTCCTTAAATTAAACTGACTGAGCACGGCTGCTCCCTAAATCAATTTACAACCGGTTCGAGGGTACATCTCCGAACTTCTTTGACACATATCGTTGTAATTCTTCAACGACGTCAAAGAGGTGACGGGTCCCAACGACCACACATCAATATGAACTGCGGGGTCCTTAAACTCGTGGACCGAGATGTCCTTAAACTAATATCGGACCGAAACGTCCTTAAACTAATATCGGACCGAAACGTCCTTAAACTAACGGTGGACCACTATGTCCTTAAACTGGTATTGGACCACCATGTCCCTAAACTGGCACAATAGAGCCCAAATGCTCTTTTGTCGGATCTAAACGATCCCGTTAAGTCGATCTTAGTCCCAAATTGGACTAACGTATCCTTAACAAACGATTAAGTTGATCTTAGCCTCAAATATGGCTAACGTGTCCTTAAACCAAACCTTCAAACAAACTTTAGTCCCAAATTGGACTATAGATCTCTCAACCAACTTTGGTTCAAGGGTACATCTCTGAACTCCTCTGATATTTGTCGTTGTAATCCTTCAACGTCGTCAGAGAGGTGACGGGTCCTGACAACCACACATTAATACGGACTGTGGGGTCCTTAAACTCATGAACTTATGCGTCCTTAAACCAATATCCGCCCCCAAAATGGGAATGTTGGACCACTATGTCCCTAAACTGGAACAATAGAGCCCAAACGCTCTTTTGTCGAATCTAAACGATCCCGTTAAGTTGATCTTAGTCTCAAACTGGACTAACGTATCCTTAACGAACGTTTAAGTTGATCTTAGCCGCAACGCGACTAACATATCCTTAAACTAAAAAACACCAAACCCAAATCTAAGTAAATACGGATTTGGACTAATCCACGTCCTACGGGCGACGGCATTACTCAGTCCCCGTATACAATCCACGGGCAACCACAAACAAAACAAACACACACGACACGAAGTGAAATTCTGGAGAAGGAGAAAGTGGCTACCGCGATGCGGTAGCGTAATTAACTGCAGGGGCTTGCGCCTGCAGGGAATAGCGTCCCCACAATCAAAAACCCCTCAAGCGAGGGGGAATCTGACAAAGTCTGCTACATCGACCGCATCCGTCTAAACCTTCGATACACGATGCTATAAATCAACTTGGCATCTTCGGAGAGGTAGACGGATAAAACCAAATAGCATCTGCCCCGAATCTCAGGCACAGAAGCCCTAACGTCTCGGCCGCCATTCAGAGGGGAACAGGGGTCCTCGACATCCACCACGGGACGAGCAGGGTCCTCGGCGACTTCCTCGTCAGGAATCTCTTTCCCCTGCTCCTCGGCGTCCGTGAGGAGGTATTCGGCCCGGAGCTCTTCGTCGGCGAACTCCGGCATCCGAGCCTTAACGGCGTCAAGGGCCTCGTGCCAGATGAGGGTTGTGGCCACGACTAGGTCATCATAGAAGTCTTTCGACTTCTTGTAGCCCTGCACCGCCTTCGCCGCCGAGAGGTCGGCTAACTTCGCCGCTCTTAGGTCGGCCGACTTCGCCGACTAGACAGCCGCCCCCAGCTCCTTCCGGAGGGTCTTCACCGTCTTCTTCAGGTTGCTGGTGAGCACCTGAGCGTCCTCAAGCTTGGCCTCAGCAGCCACGGCGGCCTCATGGTACCGGGCAACCTCCCGTTTCCCGGCCTCCACCTCGCCCTCCAGGACGGCAACCCTCGCCATCACCGCCTCTAGCTCCCTCTTGGAGCTCTCTTCCAGCGAGGCGAGCTGGCCCGTAGCCTTCATGCCGTGGATATCACTTCGGCCTCCATGCGTAAGGCGAGGGCAACGTGCCCGAGAACCAGAAAGATAGGAAAGAAATCAGAAAGACGAAGGGGGCACCGAATCTCACAAAAAGCCAAACACTTACCTGCACGGACTCCTGGGCGATGGACGCCATCTGGGCCCTGAAGGTCCCCTCGGGGACCCTACCCTCCGCCGATTTTTCTATCTCATGAAGCAGGCTATCCGCAACGGACAGCCCCGAAGGTACCGCGAACTGGAGGCCTCCTTCCTCCACCATGATCGGCGAGGGCGGGTGTTCCCCTCCGAAAGACGGCGCACAGGACCGCGATGTCCTGACGCTGAGATTTGGGGCAGATGCTATTTGGTTTTATCCGTCCATCTCTCCGAAGATGCCAAGTTGATTTATGGCACCGTGTATCGGAGGTTTAGACGGATGCGGCCGATGTAGCAGACTTCGTCAGATTCCCCCTCGCTTGAGGGGTTTTTGATTGTGGGGACGCTCTTCTCTGCAGGCGCAAGCCCCTGCAGTTAATTACGCTACCGCATCGCGGTAGCCACTTTCTCCTTCTCCAGAATTTCACTTCGTGTCGTGTGTGTTTGTTTTGTTTGTGGTTGCCCGTGGATTGTATACGGAGACTGAGTAATGCCGTCGCCCGTAGGACGTGGATTAGTCCAAATCCGTATTTACTTAGATTTGGGTTTGGTGTTTTTAGTTTAAGGATGCATTAGTCGCGTTGCGGCTAAGATCAACTTAAACGTTCGTTAAGGATACGATAGTTCTGTTTGATACTAAGATCAACTTAACGTGATAATCCATTTAATATCTAGCCATCGGGACTCGTCACCTCTCTAACGTCGTTGAAGGATTACAACGGCAGATGTCAGAGGAGTTCAGAGATGTACCCTTGAACCAAGGTTGATTTGGAGTTTTATAGTCCGTTTGAATGTTTAAGGATACGTTAGCCGTGTTTGGGGGCTAAAATCAACTTAAACGGGATCGTTTAGATCCGGCAAAAGAGCATTTGGAGGCTCTATTGTTCCAGTTTAGGGACGTAGTGGTCCATAGGTAGTTTAGGGCCGTTGCGGTCCATGCTCCAGTTTAGGGACGTGGTGGTCCATGTTCCAGTTTAAGGACGTGGTGGTCCATGTTCCAGTTTAATGACATGGTGGTCCGCATTTCAGTTTAGGGACGTGATGGTCCATATTCCAGTTTAGGGATGTGGTGGTCCGATATTAGTTTAAGGACGTTTCGGTCAAAATTAGTTTAAGGACGTTTCGGTCCAACATTAGTTTAAGGACGTTCCGGTCCACGAGTTTAAGGACCCCGCAGTCCGTGGGGATGTGTGTGGTCGTCAGGACCCGTCACCTCTCTGACGTCGTTGAAGGATTACAACGATATGTGTCAGAGGAGTTCGGAGATGTACCCTCAAACCGGATATAAATTGATTTAAAAGAGAAATCTTGCTCAGTCAATTTAATTTGAGGACTTACGGCCAAAATTGGGCTAAGTCCAGTTAAAAATTTTCAACATTTTATTTGCTTTTGCGTTGCATTTCTTTTTTTATTTTTATTCAGGCTCTGCCCAGAAAGGATGCAGAGCATCAATTTGTATTGGGCTCTGCCCATAAATGATGCAGAGCATCTACTTTGTTTGGGCTCTGCCCCTTTTAAAATGCATAGCATTTTTATTATTTTGTTTGAGCTTTACCCACTTATAAATGATGCTGAACATCAATTTAATTACGCCTGTTTGGTCTTTTAATTGAGCCTGGCCCTTCAGAAATGCATTGCATTTATCAGGCACTTTGCACTAATCACTGAGCGCAAACGCTTGTGGTGAGGACACGTGTCATGTTCTAGTGAGCGCAAGCGCAACAGCGCAGTGCGCTGCGCTAATGCGCTGCGCTGTTGCGCTGCTGACACATGGCGTGCTCTGGTGCGTTGCGCCAATTCCAGAGAGCAAAGCTCTATTTCAAGAGCGCGTAGCGCAGGTTGTTCTGCAGCTGACACGTGGCGCTCTCTCAAGAGCGCAACAGCGCAGTTTGGAAGTGTAAAGCACCAAGAATCTTTTAGATTCAAGAACAGAAGTGTAGAGCACTATTTTATTTCTTGATCTAATTTAGATCAAAGAAAAATGAGATTTTTCTTTTTGTTTCAAGAACCAGAGGTTCATAAAAGTGCAAAGCACTATTTTTTTTATTTTGTTGTTGTTTTTTTTTTAAAGAACCAATGGTTCATAAGAAGTGCAAAGCACTGTTTTTTATGTAAAGAACATTGATCTGTCTTTTTTTAGATCAACGATTTATAAAAAAAAAGATTTCTTTTTTCTCGTGAAGGTTTTTACCTTTTTTTCTTTGAGGAATTCTTCAGAGTTCTCTTTCTCTCTCTTTTTTTTTAGAAAATGTTGATGCCTTTGAATTGAGACCTAGGGTCCTTTTTATAGTGCCCATAAATTAGTTAAATTTGTTAAAGAGATCTTTCTCTGAGTGATTTGGGGAATTTTCCCCACCGTTGGATCTTTGATCCAAGGGCTTCTGCTTTGCAGAAGAAAATCTTTTTGTTTTAACAAGAACAGAAAAGATTTCTTAAAATTTTAATTCTGTTTGGCGCAGATGCCCCAGCGCGTGACACGTGTCGCGCAGCGCAACTGCGCTAGCGCATCTGTGCTGACACGTGTCGCGCAGCGCAAAGCGCTGCGCAACTGCGCTAGCGCATCTGCGCTGACACGTGTCGCGCAGCGCAGCACAACTGCGCTAGCGCATCTGCGCTGACACGTGTCGCGCAGCGCAGTGCCTGCGCAACTGAAGCGTTGCTTCCTTAAAATAGAGTTTTGCTCTGATTGGGCGCGCCTTCTTGGGCGCTGCGCTGACGTATCAGCGCCGGACACGTGGCGCGTTGCGCCCGGGATTTGAAGCGTTGCTTCCAAATTTGAATTTTGAATTTCCAGCAGAGCTTTGCTCTGATTGGGGGAAACAAATGCCCCCCACCGTTGCGCTTACGTGGCCTCCTAACGTGAGCGCAGCGGTGGCAGACTCCGAACCGTCGCGTTATCCCTTGGAAGCTGAAAGGGCACTTGATGCTTATAAATAGGACCTTTGGTCCCTTAGATGATTCTCATCTCTAAAATTTTACTTTCAGAACTCAAAGCCCTGCTCTTTATTTTCAAGAACTTTAAGAGTTAAACTTTTAAAACTTTTAGGTGAAAATTTTAATTTGGATTAAATTAAATTTAAATTAATTTTCATTGATAGAGCCTCGCTCTCAATAGATCCCTGATCTAAAGGAAACCTATTTAGGGTTTCACTTAGCAGAGCTTTGCTCTACAGGTCTTAAAGGGATCTGAAGAGAATCTAAAGGAGACCCTACTAGGGTTCCATAGAGCTCTGCTCTCTGAAATTTTTTTCTTGGATTTCCTTAATTTATTAATGGAGCTTTACTCCTCCCAAATCATATAGAAGAACTCTTAAGAATTCTTCATGGATCTTGGAACTTAAAGATGGCATTTTATTCCTCAGTGCATTATATCATTTTGCTTAATCAGTCTTTCTGATAATTCTGTTGATCCTCTTTCATAGGAACAATGAACGCCCACATGTATACTCTTAACGAGATCATCTCTCATGAGGACATCCGCCGACTTGGCCGCTCTCAAAATCGGGAGTTCACAAACGAGGAGTGTGCTGAAATAATGAGTCGCTTCGACGCATACAATGGTCCACTGCTTTCCCGACGTTCCTCTCTTCTTAAACTTATCGTGGGAGCTATCTGGGAAGCGTTTCCCCTATTCTGTTCCGGCGTGCCGCTTAGGGCGTTGGATGCCGCTGAGGACAAGGTGCACTCTGTGTACCTATTGAACTTTATCTCGAAGAGACGGCGAGACAATCTTATCGACCTCTTGCACGAGGTCTTTCAACAGTCTGCCATACTCGCTGCTTATCGGAGGGTGGTAGACATCGGGGGGACCCTGACGCTTGTGCTCGCGAAAGGAAGCACACTAGGATGGTCCGCAAGGCTTGGAAAGTCATAGATAGGGTCGCTTTTGAATTCCTCAATCTATGCCCTGGATCTGAGGTTATTCCATTATAACTTTCGTTTATTGTTTGTATAACTGTAAGAACTTCGGGCAATATTAATGGAATTTTTTTTATCCGAGCTTGTCTTTATTATATATCTTTTGTCCTGAGTCTTTTTGCCCATGCATGAATGAATGTGTCTTGAACGCTTGATTAAATGTAAATCGGATGCTCTTTCTGTTGCTTTTCCTCATTCTCGGCATGTCGTCACAATTAGCAGGTAATAGAGTAAGCTTCTTGATTTCTTCACGAGATAGCGAGGGCTTAGGCCGCAGGTTCAGATCTGCTGCCTAAGACTTTTCAACTCTATGAGCCGTGAGGGTCTCATAGAGACTTTTCTCCCTACGGATCGAGAGGATCTCGTAGGTGGGTTTTTCTCCTTAGGAATCGTGAGGATTCCTAAGTGTGGTTTTCTCTTATAAGTCGTAAGGATCCTACAAGAGAATTTTTCCCTCTTACGAGTCGAGAGGACTTGTAAGCGGTTGTTTGCCTCCTTGTCGAAGTTCGATGTTGGAGAGTGAGACCCGTGGATGGTATGCAAGAGACCGTTTTGGGCCAACTTGCAGGGTCTCAGTGCTTAGGAAACAGGCTTCTTTTATGCCCACTGCCTAAGACTTTATCTCACGAGTCGAGCCGCCTCAACAATTTTTTTTTTTTGCAAGTCGAGACGAATCGAGCGTTTCTCGCAAGAACATCTTAACGTCGCATTTAACCTCTGCTCTTTACGACAGAAGCCCGTTAAGGTTGGTGGTACTTAGGGTTTTTGCCATCGTACCGTCGCAAAAGCTGATATAGTCCTCGATAGGCAATCGTGCTGTTCGAGTAGCTCTGCGACTGCCGTGTCTCTGATCCCTTCAGGGGCTGGACAAGACGTCTTCAAGCAATCCTCCTTGGCAGTTTGACCGTCGGAAGAGCAAGCGTTAGGAATTTGCCATGTCGCTTTTTACTTGAGGTTAGGCTTATTTTGGTGAGCCCCGATGAGTCATAACCACTCCGCGCTGGTGTGGGGATGATCTCCGATAGTCTTTCGGGCTTTATGTGAGTTGCCATCAAGACCCTGAAGCTAGGAATTTGGCCTTTGCTTCGTTTGCTGGCATTGCGTCTGCTGTATCGAGACGAATGTTGCGGTGGGAACTAAGGATTTTGCCGTGGCTCCGTTTGTTTGATGACGTTGCGTCTGCTGTGTCGAGACGAACGTTGGGGTGACATCTCGTCTGCTGTATCGAGACGGACGTCGAGGTTGTCTCTAGGTTGCTGGTGAACCGCAGAGGTTTGGAACTAGGGATTTTGCCGTGGCTCCATTCGTTTAATGACGTTGCGTCTGCTGTGTCGAGACGAACATTGGGGTGACATCTCGTCTACTGTATCGAGACGGACGTCGAGGTTGTCTCTAGGTTGCTGGTGAACCGTCGAGATTTGGAACTAGGGATTTTGCCGTGGCTCCATTCGTTTAATGACGTTGCGTATGCTGTGTCGAGACGAACATTGGGGTGACATCTCGTCTGTTGTATTGAGACGGACGTCGAGGTGGTGACCATTCTATGCTGGTGCGAGATGATGTCCGATTGTCTTTCCGGTTTTATATGAGTTACCGTCAAGACGTCGAAGCTAGGAATGTGGCCTTCGCTTCGTTTGCTTTGGTGTGTCCAAATCCTGTTAGAGGAAGAACGCTGGGGTTGACATTTCGTCTGCTGTATCGAGACGAACGTCAAGGTGGTGACCACTCTGTGCTGGTGCGAGATGACCTCCGATTGTCTTTCCGGTTTTATGTGAGTTACCGTAAAGACGTTGAAGTTAGGAATGTGGCCTTCGCTTCGTTTGCTTTGTCACGTCCGAATCCCTGCTGGAACAAGAACGCTGGGGTGACAACCCGTCTGCTGTATCGAAACGAACGTCGAGGAGGTGACCACTCCATGTGAGATGATCTCCGGTGGTCTTTCAGGCTTTATATGACTTGCCGTTAAGACCTTGAAGCTAGGAATTTGGCCTTCGCTTCATTTGCTCACACTGCGTCTGGTGTATTGAAACGAATGCTGAGGTGGAGCTGGGATTTTGCCGTCACTCCGCTTGGTTTCGACCATAGGGTCTTTTGTTAACTTTGCGTGTACACCCTGCTGGACTGCAAAGGAACGCCGTTGTTGACATTGCGTATGCTGTAACGGGACGAATGCTAAGGTGGAGTTGGGATTTTGCTGTTACTCCGCTTTGTTTCGACCGTGAGGTCTTTTGTTGACGTTGCATCTGCATCTAGTTGGAGTGAGGAGAAACGCCGTTGGTGATCTCTAAGTTGTCGATGTTGACGTCGAGACCCTGAAGCTCAGGATCTTCGTTTGCTTCATTTGTTGACATCGTGTCTGTAATATTGCGACGAATGTCGAGATTGTCTCTAGGTTGTCTATGAACCGTCGAGATTTGGCTTCGCTTTCTGATGGAGCCTGTTGGGAAGGTATGGTTCCTCCTTCTTTGTTTGTGCCCCTGGATCGTATACAGGGATTGCTGTACTATCGCCTGTAGGGCCAAAGTTTCATTCATTCATTTTTTTTATTTCCGCGATGCTCTATCATTTCAGCTTTTATATCGCGAAGGTCACGATTGCCCAATCATTTCGGCTATTTTTCGCAGTGCCCAATCATTTCGGCTATTTATTTTATTTTTACTCGCTGCTTTTTATTGCGAGTTGCCCAATCATTTCGGCTATTTTGCATGCATACATTTTTACTTGCTGCTTTTTATTGCAGGTTGCCCCATCATTTCGGCTATTTCGTATGCATGTATGGCTCGCTGATTTTTTATCGCGAGTGTGGAACTTGGAATCTGACACCAATCTCAGCATCAGCATCGCTACAACTGGAATATTGCCAGGAGCGAATCATCATTTTCTATAAAGGGACTTGGAATTTGATACCGTTTTAGGCATCAGCATCGCTACAACTGGGATATTGCCAGGAGCGAATCATCATTTACCTTTGTCGATATCGAACAAAGGGTGGCTTAGTAAACAGGGTTAGGATTCTGTCGACTAAGGCTTTTGACTTCATGAGCCGTAAGGGTCTCACAAAGGTATTTCTCCCTACAAGTCGTGAGGATCTCGTAGGTGTGTTTTCTCCTTAGGGATCATGAGGATTCCTAAGTGTATGTTCCTATGTAAGTCGTAAGGATCTTACAAAAGGGTTTTCTCCTCATAAGTCGAGAGGACTTGCAAAGGTCGTTCACCGTATGGACATATCCCCAGTCACGGATGGGACTTGGTTAGGGAATGTTTATTCGCGTCCGTGGATTGTATACAAGGGTCAGTATCGAGCCGCTTGTAGGTCCATAACGAAAGTTGTGGGGGTTGCTTAAGCACAGGTTTAGGTCTCTGTAACTTAAGACTTTCAAATCTTATGAGCCGTGAGGGTCCCATAAGAGAGTTCTCCTTACGAGTCGTGAGGATCTCTCAAGTGTATTTTCTCCTTAGGAATCGTGGGGATCCCTAAGTGTGCTGCTCCCTTTGTGAGTCGTAAGGATCTCACGCGGGTGGTTTCTCCTTCCAAGGTCGAGAGGACCTTATAAGTGTCTTTTAACGAGGTTGTGCCCTTTCGGGTTTTCACGAACACTCGCCGGTAGCCCTGCTGTTTTTTACTCACGGAGCCCTTTCGGGTTTTCATCCGTACCCGTTTCGCTTATGGACATACCGTCTCTTTTTTTTTGTGTTTACGAGGTCGCGCCCTTTCGGATTTTCACGAACACTCGCCGGTAGTCCTGCTGTTTTTACTCACGGAGCCCTTTCGGGTTTTCATCCGTGCCCGTTTTGCTTATGAACATACCGTCTCTTTTTTTTTTTACGAGGTCGCGCCCTTTCGGGTTTTCACGAATACTCGCCGGTAGTCCTGCTGTTTTTACTCACGGAGCCCTTTCGGGTTTTCATCCGTGCCCGTTTTGCTTATGGACATACCATTTTTTACTTTTTTTTATTTTTATTTTTTATTCTTTATATATATATTTTTTATATATTTTTTTCATCTCGTCAGCCTAAGGATGCTGCGGTAGTAGTTTAAAGACATTTCGGTCATTTGCAAGTTTTAGGACATTGCGGTCCATCATTAGTTTAAGGACATCTCGGTCCGCCGTCGCCGTATTTGAGGTGAATATCTAGTTTATTGACTTTTCGGTCTATGGGTCTTTCTCTATGACTGACCATGATGCCCCTGGCGTATCCATCTTTCTCGGAGCATGCGGTTGTGGCGGGTTCACCTTCCAATTTTCGGACAGCGCGAACTTGTCTTGTTGGTATTGGTCTTCAACCCAGTTCTTGAAGACGTAGAAATCCTCGATCAGATGACCTACCGTTTGATGGTAAGGGCAATAATTAGGATTATCAACATCGCCTAGCCGCAACGGACGTTTTGGACTCGGCAGATTGATGAGTCTGTCGCACACTGCCAGCTCGAACAGTCCCCTTGTTTTATCTTGCGGAAACGAGTAAGGACGTTTCAACTTTTCCTGGAGGGGTTGCCGCTTGTTTCTTTGGCGAGCAACCGGTCTAGGGTCACTTAATTGTTGTTGAGCGCTGGCGACGAAGGCCGTTTTTCCTTTTCCTTTATTCTTTTTGTTCGGTCCCTTGTTTACGGGGCCGAGATTTTTTTCGAATAGCGTGCGATTACATGGCTGAACGTTCTCGCAGCTTCTCAATTCCTTTATTTTCGAAATAGATTCCCCGAGGGAAAAGTTGGGGATAGCTTCTTCGTCAGAGTCGCTTCCAAAGGTGATAATTTGTGATCCCTTGAAGTCGGCTATATGACAGTTTGCGGCGGCTCCTTTGCGCTCATATATCGCATTTTTCCGATGTCCATAAACTTCACACTTTGTCCTGTCGAAGTGTTGCTTTTGAGCGACATACCCTTGCCACCAACAGTTAAAGGACTCGCAGTCTTACATAGGATGTATGATCTTCTGATGATATAAACAGAAGTTAGGGTGCATCTCTACCTCAGAGAAAGAATTTTCTTCAGAGGGTGGTAGCTTCATTCCTACTGATAGAGCTTTGGCGATCCGTTTCCTCGTCTTGAATTTGTTTTTACCCGCAGTGTATGGCTTTTGATTTGACGGGAATACCTTGGTTCTTTCTAGAATGGCCATTTCACGCGCTTGATTGGCTTTTGCTTTCAGACGAATTTCACTTAGGAAGACATCGATCAACTCGTCTGATGGCTGTAGAATCTCCGGCTCAGGATTCGCCATTGGTTTCTCAGCGCAAGGAGCCTCTTTATCATCCGTTAGTGAATGAGAAATCATATGACAAGTCGCTACGTAGTCTTCGGATTCATCCGATGAGTTTTCTCCATTGTTTTCATCCTTGACTAAAGAACAAGCTGCCCCCGGCGTGTCCGTCTTCTTTGGAGAGTGCGGCTGTGGTGGGTTTACCTTCCAGCTTTCAGACAGCGCGAACTTGCCTTGCAGGTATTGATCCTCGATCCATCCCTTAAAGACAAAACAATCCTCAATCGGGTGACTTACCGTTTGGAGGTAAGGGAATAATTGGGATTATTAAGATCGCCTGGCTGCGACAGACGCTTTGGACTCGGCAGATTGATGAGTCTGTTACGCACTGCCAGCTCAAACAGTCTTCTCGTTTTATTTTAAGGAAACGAGTAAGGACGTCATAGCCTCACTTCGAGGGATGGGCGTGGACGCTGTTTCCCCCAATCAGAGCAAGGCTCTACTGAATTTTGAAAATTCAAAATTTGAAGCAACGCTTCGGTTTCCGTGCGCAGTGCGCAATTTGCCACGTGGCAGAAACCAATTCGGCAGCGTAACGCCCGAGACGGTGCGTCCCATCAGAGCAAGGCTCTTCAGAAAACGTAATTAAAGACTTAACTGCGCAAATGCATGGCAGCGCGACACGTGTCTGCGCAAGCGTATGGATGCACGACACGTGTCTGCGCAGTTGCGCAATCGCAACTGCGCAAGCGCACGGATGCGCGACACGTGTCTGCGCAAGCGCACGGATGCGTGACACGTGTCTGCGCAGTTGCGCAATCTCAGCTGCGCAAACGCACCGATGTGCAACACGTGTCTGCGCAAGCGCACAGATGCGTGACACGTGTCTGCGCAGTTGCGCAGTCGCAGCTGCGCAAGCGCACAGATGCGTGACACGTGTTTGCGCAGGCGCTCGGATGCGCGACACGTGTCTGCGCAGTTGCGCAATTGCAACTGCGCAAGCGCTCGGATGCGCGACACGTGTCTGCGCAGTTGCGCAACCGCAACTGCGCAAGCGCACGGATGCGTAACACGTGTCACACGCTGGTAAGTTGCGCAACAACTGAATGAAGATTTAGATAAATCTTTTCTGTTCTCCTGTAAAACAGGAACCCTCGGATCAGAGATCCAATGGTGGGAAAATTCCCAAAATTATTCAGGAAAGATTTTGTTAACAAATCCAACAAATTTGTGGGCACTATAAATAAGACCCCAGGCCTCATTCAAAGATGATCAGAGAATCAATCATCATCGAGAGAGGGAAAAAGCTTCTGAAAAAAAAAGAGAGCTCTTGAAGATTAATCAAGAACAAAAAAAGAGAAGGTAAAATTTCTGAAGAACAGAAAATAAGAAAATAAATAGTGCCTTGCACTTGATAGGAACCCCTGGTTCTAAAAAAAAAAATATATAAATAAAAGAATAATAAATAGTGCCTTGCACTTGATATGAACCCTTGGTTCTAAAAAAGAAATAATAATAAATAGTGCCTTGCACTTAATATGAACCTTCGGTTCTGTATGATCAGGAAAAAAACAAGAACTTGTTTTCCTTTGATCCAAATTCAAATCGAAAGTGCCATGCACTTGTGTTCTTCAATCTGAAGATTTCTAGGGTTTCTGCAACCCCTTGTTTTGGGCCCGGCCCAAATTAAATTGAAATAATAAAAGGGCAAGGCCCTGTTTGGAAAAATTCCTGAGTTTCTGCAAACTCGTTATTCAAATGGGCCTGGCCCAAACTAAATTACAGAACAATAAAAGGGCAAAGCCCTGTTTGTAAAAACCTCTTGAGTTTCTGAAACTCATTATTTAAAAGGGCCTAGCCCAATTGCAGAAAAAATGAAAAAGGGCAAGGCCCTGTTTGGAGAATTCCTGAGTTCTTGTAACTCATTAATTAGAAGGGCCTGGCCCAAATCAGACTTGCAAAATAATGAAAGGGGTAAAGCCCTGTCTAGATTGATTCTTCTAATCAGGCAAAGCCTAAAATAAAAATTGGACTTAACCCAATCCTGGCTGTAAATCCTTAAATTAAATGCCTCTCATAAACCAAGTCATGACCGGTTCGAGGGTACATCTCCGAACTCCTTTGACATCTGTCGTTGTAATTCCTCAACGACGTCAGAGAGGTGACGAGTCCCAACGACCACTCATCTAATATCGGACCGAAACGTCCCTAAACTAATATCGGACCGAAACGTCCCTAAACTAATATCGGACCGAGACGTCCTTAAACTAATGACGGACCACTACGTCCCTAAACTGGCGACGGACCGAAACGTCCCTAAACTAAAATCGGACCGAAACGTCCCTAAACTAATAATGGACCACCACGTCCCTAAATTGGAATATGGACCGCTACGTCCTTAAACTGACATAATAGGGCCCAAACGCTCTTTTGTCGGATCTAAACGGTCCCGTCTAAGTTGATCTTAACCCCAAATACGGTTAACGTGTCCTTAGACATCTAAATAAACAATAAAATCCCAAACCAACTTTGGTTCAAGGGTACATCTCGGAACTCCTCGGACGTATGTCGTTGTAATCCCTCAATGACGTCAGAGAGGTGACGAGTCCCGACGGCCGGATAATTAAATCAATCACTACGTCAGGTCGATCTTAGTCCAAAACAGGATTAGCGTATCCTTGATGAACGTTTAAGTTGATCTTAGTCGCAACGCGACCAATGCATCCTTAAACTAAAAAAAAAAACACCAAACTCAAATCTAAGCAAACACGGATTTGGACTAATCCACGTCCTACGGGCGACGACATCACTAAGTCTCCGTATACAATCCACGGGCAACCACAAACAAAATAAACATACACGACACGAAGTGAAATTCTGGAGAAGGAGAAAGTTGTTATCGCAACGCGATAGCGTAATTAACTGCAGGGGCTTGCGCCTGCAGGGAAGAGCGTCCCCACAATCAAAAACCCCTCACCCTGAGGGGGAATCTGACAAAGTCTGCTACATCGGCCGCATCCGTCTAAACCTCCGATACTCGGTGTCATAAATCAACTTGGCATCTTCGGAGAGATAGACGGATAAAACCAAATAGCATCTGCCCCGAACCTCAGGCACGTGACGTCCTAACGTCGCAGGCCGCCGTTCGGAGGGGAACAGATTCTGGCACGCCCGGTGGGACCTTTTCCTCTTTCCACTCCACACTTCGTGTGTCGTCTTCGCGAACCAATCGCGGTTTGTTAAATGGTTGTCCTCGAATTTCAAGTTGCTAAGATTTGGTCTTTTGTCTGGCGCAGAACTCAAGATTCAATGGCCACCAACTGCTCGAAATGCCATTGCAGCGGACGTTCCACCTCACCGCGAGGTGTAGCATATGGGCCCCAGGCGGCTTCCTTCCTGACTCTGCCGGTAGACCAGGTGACTCAGGCCACCACCGGTTTATTTTTCGGGACCATGGTCCCACCTGCAAGCTTCTCCATGCCGATATCCGCACCAGAAGCGAACAAGAAGTCGGTATTCGACCGGCTCGCTGCTACTACGACCCCTGTCAACGGGTCGCCCGCTACTAAGCTGACAGCCTCTGTTTTCACCAGGCTAGGTCAGGATCATAAAGTGGCTGTCCCAAAGAGGGCAACGGCCACAGCTTCGGAAGTCGTTGAAGCGGCTTCTCCTATCAGAAAGTCAGTCTTCACAAGATTGACGGTTCCTACTCCTCCTTCAGCTGATCAAAAAGCATCAGTCTTTGATAGGCTGACACCGGCAGTTACCCCACACCCAAACAAGGGGCAACAAAAAACTATCCCGATATCTGAGCCAGTCCCAATGGCTCGTCGTACGCGACGTCGCCATTGGCAGCGAATAAGGAAAGCAGGAGGCAACTCCCCTTCAGGGCTAACCCCGCCTGCTCCAGTGGCGGAGGTCAACGCTGCTGTTCCAACTGGGAACAGCTTTGAATTGTTGAGGAAGGTGAGAAAGAACTCCCCGGTTGCTACATTGAAAAGGTCCCCTCCACCCATGGAAAAAGCTCCGGAGACGAAACAGGAAAAGCCCCCTCAACGGCTGTCATCAAAAGTTTATAAAGTATGGCGCAGGGTTCAAAACTCTGTGATCGATCTGGACCACTTGCGTCACCAGAAAAAGGCGAAGGTGGAAAGTAACAAAAACTGCCCCATTAAACAGCAGGGGGCAACAAATGCTAGAATGCCCACTTCAACGGCTCCTTCAACCTCAAAGGTCTACAAAAGAAGGAGGCCAGAGAAAGCTCCCGCAACAGCAGCAAGAGTTAACAACGGTGAACCTAAACGCCCCAAGTCAGGGGGCATAACAGTTCATACAATCTATATGGCTTCAGGAAAAGAAGAAAGTCGTACTTCTACGGGTCACCGACCGCTTACCCGGTCAGTGACCAGGTCTCAGGAGCAGCAACAAAAGCTCCAGGAGATGATGACTACAATGGCTGCACTCACGGGGCCAAAAGAGAATCCTGAGACGTCCTTAGATGAACGCCAAGAGGAGGAGACCGACGCTGAGTTCCTCCGCCGAATACTGGAAAAGAGAGACAAAGAGGCTGCGGAACAGGCGGCCAACATAAAGAAAATGGCCCTCCTGTTCCAGGATGTGGTGGGTATGATGATTCAACCAGATCCACCTGCTGGAGATCCCCCGATCATTCTTGAAGACGATAGGGGAGAGACATCGAATCCTCCACCGGCTCTATCCACAGCTAAAGAGGATACCATATCAAAAGCTGATTTGGATGAATATATTGCTCAACAAATACGGGTGCATCAGGCGGTTGAAGCAGCCGGTCAGATCGTGAAAACGGGGCGGCCATATCCGGGCTGGTACGACCAAATCAAGTACCCGCCAGGTTACACAATTCCTAAGTTTCATGTCTACAAGGGGACAGGCAATCCCCATCAACATGTTGCCCAGTTCAGGGCGCTTTGTGGTAACACTGGAGGCGACGACAAACTCTTGCTGCGCCAATTCGTTGGAAGCTTATCAGACACGGCTTTCGAGTGGTATTCCGAGCTTCCCAACGACTCTATTAAAACCTTTGCGGAGATGGAGCTGCTCTTCACCCAACGTTTTGCAAGTGCCAGTGAGCGTACTCCGATGACGGCGCTGATTAACGCCAGGGTAAAGCCCGGCGAGACGTGGGTTCAATACGCTATACGGTGGCGTAATCTATGGTCTAAGTGTGAACAACGCATAGAAGAAGCGCCAGCGGTGGGAATGTTTGTTGGAACGCTTGATCCACAGGCGACCATCTCGCAGTTCATGATGTTCTTCAAGCCGACTTCCTTCCAGGCTTTGATCGACAAATTAGCGCAGATGGACCAGATGGGCCATAAACCCCCTCTCCCGAAGCCGGACCCCCGAAACGATAAAGGAAAGGGAAAAGCGATCGTCGTTGCTAATGCCCAACAGCAACCGAACGATTCGAAGCCGGCAGCTCGTCCAAACAATACACGCCCATACGTACCCCTTGAGGACAGGATGGGACGTGCTTACTCTTTCCCCCGCGATAAAACAAGGAGGCTATTCGAGCTGGCGTTGCGCAACAGGCTCATAAATCTGCCAGATCCAAAACGTCCGTCACAACCGAATGACGTCAACGATCCTAATTACTGCCCTTATCACAGAGTGTTGGGACATCCAATCGAAGACTGTTACGTTTTCAAAAATTGGCTTGAGAATCAATACCGTCAGGGCAAATTTGCGCTGTCTGACAAATGGAAGGTGAACCCTCCGCAGCCCCACACCTATAAGGGGACGAATACGCCGGGGGCAACATGCTCCGTTATTGAAGAGGCTCCCTGGGAGGTTGTATTATCGGCCAAAACGAAAAGAATGCTAAATGATCTTCAAACCTGCTCAGCGGTCAAGTGGAAGAACCCCTTGGAACCGCAGGTTATTGAGGGAATGTTGAAGCCACGACCGACTCCGAAGACCGATGGTGGTAGTTCAAGCGTTCATAGCCAGCCGTCAAAATCTTCGAAAAAGAAGAAGAAGAAATCTAAGAAGCCCGTGAAGCCTGGCGACAAGCGCACGGACTTACAAAAGCAAATCGATGCGCTGGATGAATATAACCAAAAGGCGCGAACTCCCATCACGCTCCAAGATTTCCTTGATCACGTCTTCCAAAAAGAAGATGAAGGAGAAAGTTCATCGGATGAATCTGACGAATATGTAGCAAGCTGTCATATGATCTCCCATTCGACCACGAACGATGAAGGAACTTCTGGCACTGAAACGCTGGGGGCAAATACCGAATCAGGAGCCCCAGGGTTACCAGTTGAAATGATTAGCGCGTTTCTTAATGAAGCTCGGTTGAAAAGCAAGGCTGATCAAGAACGCGAGACGGCTATATTCGAAAGGGCCAAGCGTCAGCGACTTGAGGAAGGAGCCGAAATGATTCCGTTGGAGCAAAATGCCTCCACCACTGACAAAAGCCAATTCAAGATAAAAAAGAAATTTGCTAAGGCCGTATCGATGGGCATGAAGCTACCACCCTCTGAAGAAAAAATTACTGGCGCGGTAGAAATGCATCCCTCTTATTGCTTATACCATCAAAAGGTCTCACATTCCACCCAAGATTGCAAAGCTTTCAATGGATGGTGGCAAGGATACGTCGCTAATCGACAACGATTTAAACGGGAAAAACGTAAAATTCGCCGAGAGCAAAGAAATACGACTAAAGAACTTGAAAGAACTGCCGGCAATTGTCACATGGTTAACACTACCGGGTCACAAGTGCCTACGTTTGGGAGCGACTCCGATGAAGAGCTAGAGCTTGGCCCCCTCTTCGAAGAATCCACTTCAGGAAAAGAAAAAGAACTGAAGGCCTGCGAGAATATACAGCTGCGCAATCGAACATTACCTGAAAAGAACCTCGGACCCTTGAATAAGAAAAACAAAGGGAAAGAGAAGGTCTCTGAAGACATCGCTTTGGATGACCAAGTTGCGGAAGAGTTAACCGCCAAGAATCCCCCAAAAAGGAATAAAGTAGATTACAATGTCTTGGCGCATCTGAGAAAGCTACCCTCACAACTCAGCATTCTCGATGCCCTATTGCTATCGAAAGAAGCGAGGGATTCTTTGATTAAGGCCCTACAAGATCCGGACCAGTTCCAGGCTTTCCTAGCCGAACAAAAGATGAAGGATGAATTGGAAGAGGTGCACACAGCCGACGTTGCTTTTGGTGATGAAGACCTTCTCCTCGGAACGTGTGAGCACAATCGCCCACTTTATGTTTCAGGATACTGCCATGACATAAAGATAGGAAAAATCTTGGTCGATAACGGATCGTCTGTCAATTTACTCAATGTGCGAGTGTTAAAGGAGATTTGCATGAGTGTCCAACACCTCGCCCGGGACAAAATCACCATCTCCGGTTTCGACTCTCAATCCTCAAAGACTCTTGGATCTGTGATATTGACGCTACGCTTCGGGGTGCTCGTCACAGACATCAAGTTCCATGTTATAGACGCCAAGACGTGCTACAATGCTCTGCTCGGCCGACCATGGCTACACGAATACAACATCATCCCTTCTACACAGCATCAGTGCATGAAGTATTCTAGGGACGGCCTCGAGTACACAGTGGCAGGAGAGTTGAATCCGTTTTCCGTGAACGAAGTTCGCAAGTATGAAGATGCCAAATACTTCTTACCGAATTTCGAAGACACGGAAAGGTGTCACAAACCGGAGAACAAAACTAACGCAACCATCCCTATCTTCGGCAGTGACACCGAAGAGGAGGAAGAGATAATTTATTCAGGTCCGTCCCGGTCTACCAGGCCAGGACCATCTGTTCCTTCATTGATCTTCGGTAGTGACTCAGAGGATGAAGTTCATGCTGTATTCCCTGCTCGGCCTTCGATACGGGCTTCTGCCGATGAAGAACGAAGTCTACAGATAACCATGGTGCCGCTTGAACATTACAAAGAACTGGATGCACTTGACACCAGCAGCGTAGAAGAATTGCAGACATTCTATATCCCTCCCGGACGAAAAGGCGAGAAAGCAATCCTATTCTACCGTTCTGAAGAAAACAAGGTGGAAAAAGAAATTTGGCACGGCGCGGATCCCACGCTCGACAGGCTCCAACCTATCCGTCTTCCCAGATATTACACCCAAGGTTTAAAGAAACTGCTAAAACGCCAAGGGATGTCCTTCACACAGACCGCTAGAAAAGCCAAATTCTATGACAAGGTCTGGAACGTTCCCGGGACTCAGTGCAAACTGCCTAACGGGAGAACAGAGACGAAAGGACTCGGGTATATTCGCTCAAAGAAACGTGAGCTAATAAACAGCTGTTATGTCATGTATGACTCTGATGAAGAAGCAGACGCTCACTGGGAAGACGCTAATCCTGAATCAGTAAAAGTTCCCGATGCGAGACCTCCTAACCCATCGTCTGAAGGCCAAATGAGCAAACCTACAAGGGATGCCAGTCGAGAAGCCCGAGATGATCATGATCGTGAAATGGCAATCTATGAGAAGGCCAAGACACGGCGCCTCCTTCAGCGGGCGATGAAAGACGAAAACGCCGCCCCTTGTCAACCTGCTATGAAGAAGGTTCGACTCGAAGGCAGAAATAAGTTGAAAGGCAAGAGAAGCGCTCGACAACCACAAAGCAAAGCTAAGAAGCCACGCATCCGAGAGTCGAGCGTTGTTGACCAAGCCATCATGAAGAAAATGGGTCGAGCATACTCATTTCCTCAGAACAAAACAAGGAAAATACTTGAGCTTGCTCTGAAACATCGAATGCTTACTCTGCCAGAGTCTAAACACCCTGAGCAAGCAGGCGAAGTCTCCAACCCAAAGTATTGCTTTTACCATCGAGTAATAGGGCATCCGCTCGAAGATTGCTTCACCTTCAAGAATTGGGTCGAAGATCAATATCAGCTTGGCAAGTTCGCGTTGTCTGATAACTGGAGGGTAGCACCACCACAGAAGCACGAGCCCGAAACCACGAAAGAAAAACCAGGTCCACATCGGAGTGGGCAGAAAAGTCACACATGTCATGTGATAACAATACTAAAAGAAGAGTCCGACGATATGAACAACCTCCCTTGGTGCTTTGAAAGCGGCAGCGATGAGGTGATCTCAGAACTTCCCCCGGCCCCGAAAGAACTGGAGGACGGAATCCATACCACCGCAGATAACCTCAGGAAAATCGAGTTGGGGACAGTAGATGATCCGCGACCGACATTCGTCAGCGAGCTGCTGTCTGAAGAGAGGGTGGCTGCATTAAAAGACGTCCTCGTGCAGCATAAAGATTGCTTCGCATGGAACTATTCCGAGATGCCGGGACTAGATCCAGAAGTTGCTGTACATAGACTAGCAATATCCCCAGACGTCAAGCCGATCAAACAGGCGCCGAGAAGAATGCGACTCGAGCTTGAGATGAGCATAAACACCGAAGTCAAAAAGTTAATCGACTCTGGCTTCATTCAGGAAGTTCAGTACCCTGAATGGATTGCCAACATCGTCCCAGTAATGAAGAAAAATGGGACAGTGCGCATATGCGTAGACTTTCGGGATCTTAATAAAGCCTGCCCAAAAGATGATTTCCCAGTGCCAGTCACCGAACTGATGATAGACAACACATCCACCCATGAGGTTTTCTCCTTCATGGACGGCTCATCGGGGTATAATCAAATAAAAATGCATCCAGAAGACCAGAAGCATACAGCCTTCAGGACTCCTCTTGGTATATTTTGTTACAAAGTGATGCCCTTCGGTTTGAAGAACGCCGGTGCTACTTATCAAAGGGCCATGACAAAGATCTTCGACGACCTCATACATGAAATCGTTGAATGCTATATCGACGATCTCATGGTTAAAAGCAAATCATACGAGGAACATCTCGAGCATTTGAAGATCGTATTTCAACGCCTTCGGCAATACAACTTGAAAATGAATCCTCTTAAATGTGCGTTCGGGGTTTCCTCGGGTAAATTCCTAGGATTCGTCGTTCGACACCGAGGTATTGAAATAGATCCGTCAAAGATCAAAGCGATCATGGAAATGCCTCCGCCGAGGACTCTCAAACAGTTGCGGTCTCTCCAAGGGAAACTCGCATACATACGGCGATTTATAGCCAACCTTTCAGGAAAGTGCCGCCCTTATAGTCACCTGATGAAGAAGGGAACCCCATTCGTTTGGGATCAAAAATGCCAAGGCGCACTGGATGAGATCAAGCAATACCTGCAGAACCCGCCGGTGTTGGCTGCTCCGGTTAAGGGGAAGCCTCTTATTCTTTATACGACCGCCCTCGAAGGTTCCTTAGGCGCACTATGGGCACAAGAGAATGATCAAGGGAAAGAAAGGGCGCTCTACTACTTAAGTCGAGTGCTGCTGGGGGCAGAAAGCAACTATTCTCCCATTGAAAAACACTGCCTGGCATTGATCTTCGCAATAACAAAGCTTAGGCACTACGCGTTGGCCCACGAGGTCCGTCTGATTTCAAAAGTGGACCCTCTCAAATATTTAATGTCAAAAGCCATATTGACAGGACGACTCGCTAAATGGGCCCTGCTCTTGATGGAATTTTCGATAACATATCAACCTCTCAAGGCGGTAAAAGGCCAGGCCATCGCCGACTTCCTCGCTGAGCATCCCACACCTGCCGACTCTCCTTTAAATTGCGATTTGCCAGACAGACACGCGTTTGACACAATCGACAGTGGTGATAGCCGTTGGGAGCTTTATTTCGATGGAGCATCTTCTATGAAAAAGCACAAACAAAGTACGCCAATGATCAAATCGGGAGTAGGACTCATCTTCGTGACTCCACAAGGAGGGATAATGCGCTTCGCCTTCTCCTTGACGGAGCCGAGAACGAATAATGAGGCTGAATATGAGGCTTTGATAGCAGGCCTCGAGATCGCCATCAATATGGGGATTGAGAGCCTCCTCATATACGGGGACTCCCAACTGGTCGTCAGTCAAGTAAACGGCGATTACCAAACATGTAAACTGGAATTGGTAAAATACGGTGAAAAAGTGCAGCAACTGCTAACCCAAATTCCCTGTTACACTTTGGAGAGCATACCGCGAGCGGAAAACAGCAAAGCGGACGCACTAGCCAAACTTGCTAAAGAACTGGCTGACGAGAACCTCGACGACGTTAGAATCGTGGTACAAAGCCGTCGAGTGCTTGCCCCAGCAGAAGTATCTCCAGAATCGTCTGGAGAAAAAGGAGCGAACGAGGAGACGACCCTACAAATAAAAGACCATGGGAAGACCGAAGACTGGAGAGAAGTTTTCATAGATTACTTCAAGTTCCAACGAGTACCTGAAGAAGCGTCCACAAGACATCAGCTCACGAAACGAGCTCTGTCTTTCGCCTTCGTCAATGATACTTTGTACAAGAGGTCATTCGATTCTTTGTGGTTGAGATGCTTAGGACCTGATGAAGCGAGAAGGGTCATCCAAGAAGTTCACGACGGACTCTGCGGTTCCCACCAAGCAGGCCCTAAGATGAAGTTGAAGATAAAGCGGATGGGCTACTACTGGCCCACGATGATGCAGGATTGCCTCGAATATGCGAGGCAATGTCATTCATGTCAAATTCATGGGGACTTTATCCATCAGCATCCCAATCCATTGCATCCAACAGTGGCTAGTTGGCCATTCGAAATGTGGGGAACTGACATAGTCGGCCCCATCGAACCAGCATCGTCAAAGGGACATCGTTTCATCTTGGCGACGACTGATTACTTCTCCAAATGGGCAGAAGCGGTACCGTTGAGGGAAGTAAAAACGGAGAACATCCTCCATTTCTTCAAAACGCATGTCATATACCGGTTTGGAACCCCAAGAAGGATCATCTCTGACAATGGGCCAGCCTACCGAAGTCATAAGATTAGCCGCTTCGCACAGCAGCACAATATAGACTGGAGATATTCCTCAGTTTATAACCCGCGAGCTAACGGTCTAGCTGAGGCCTTCAACAAGACCTTGACGAAGATCATAAAGAAAACAGTATCCCGAAATAAGAAAGACTGGCACGAGAGGCTGCAAGAAGCTCTTTGGGCGTATCGAACTACGTTCAAGACAGCCACAAAAACAACGCCATACGCGTTGATATTTGGGACGGAAGCAGTACTCCCCCTCGAGATAGAATTACCCTCTCTACGAGTGGCAGTCCATTACGAGTTGACGGACGAAGAAAATGCTCACCTTCGGTTTGAAGAGCTTGACGCCCTTGATGAAATCCGGCTTCTAGCACAGCAAAATTTGGAAGCTTATAAAGCAAAGATGACGCGCTCATATGAAAGATTGAGCCGCCCGAGGACATTCCACCAAGGCGAACTCGTGCTAGTCGTCAAAAGGCCCATGGTCCCCAATAGCGCCAAGCGGGGAAAGTTTGAGCCAAACTATGAAGGACCGTACATCATTGATAAGGTCTACCAGGGCGGGGCCTATCTACTCATGGACATGCACGGTGAAAGGCCTTTCAGGCCAATAAACGGTCGCTTCCTAAAGAAATACTACGCTTAACGAGCCTTAGCTTAGGTCAATGATAGATGACGACGACTATGTCCGCTCGCTATCTTCCTAAGCTCAGGCTTTATAAGCAGTAGCCAGCCCTCTCAACGGTGGACCGAAATGTCCTTAAACTAATATCAGACCGAAACGTCTTTAAACTACTACTGCCGCATCTTTAAACAAAAAAAAAGAAGGTATGTCCATAAGCAAGAAGGGCACGGATGAAAACTCGAAAGGGCTCCGTGAGTAAAAACAGCAGGGCTACCGGCGAGTGTTCGTGAAAACCCGAAAGGGCGCGACCTTGTAAAAAAAAAAAAAAAAAAAGTCCAAAAGCAAGATGGGCACGGATGAAAACCCGAAAGGGCTCCGTGAGTAAAAACAGCAGGACTACCGGCGAATGTTTGTGAAAACCTGAAAGGGCGCAACTTCGTTAAAGAACCCTTACAGAGTCCTCTCGATCCTGTAAGGAGAAACCACCCGCGTGAGATCCTTACGACTCACAAGGGAACAACACACTTAGGAATCCCCACGATTCCTAAGGAGAAAATACGCTTGCGAGATCCTCACGACTCGTAAGGAGAACTCTCTTATGGGACCCTCACGGCTCATAGGATTTGAAAGTCTTAAGTTACAGAGACCTAAACCTGTGCTTAAGCAAACCCCCACAAACTTCCAATGTTGCCCTACAAGTGGTTCAATATTGACCCTTGTATACAATCCACGGGCGCGAATAAACATTTCCTTAACCAAGGTCCATCCGTGACCGGAGATATGTTCGCATAACCCTTGTAAGTCCTCTCGATTTACAAGAAGAAAACCCCCTGTAGGATCCTTACGACTTACAGAGGAACAAAACACTTAGGAACCCTTACGATTCCTAAGGAAAAAATACGCCTACAAGATCCTCACGACTTGTAGGGAAAAATACCTTTATGAGGCCCTTACGGCTCATGAAGTTAAAAGTCTTAGCCGACAGGACCCTAACCCTGGTCGCTGAGCCTCCTTTGGTCGACAACGACGAAGGTGAATGATGGTTCGCTCCTGGCAATATCCCAGTTGCAGTGGTGCTGATGCCAAAATTAGTGTCTAATTTCAGGCTTACGGTAAAAAGCCAGTAGGCCGCTCATGCATACGAAATAGCCGAAATGATAGGGCAACTTGCAATAAAAAGCAGCAAGTAAGATATATGCATGCAAAACAGCCGAAATGATTGGGCAGCTCGTAATGAAAAGCAACGGGTAAAGATAAAGTAAAAAGCCGAAATGATTGGGCACCGCGAAAAATAGCCGAAATGATTGGGCAATCGTGACCTTCGCGATATAAAAGCTGAAATGATAGAGCATCGCGGAAATAAAATAAAACAAAAAATAAGAAATGATGAAACTTCGGCCCTACAGTTAAGATCACATCGATCCCTGTATACAATCCAAGGGCGCAAACAAAGAAGAAACCATACTTCCCCAACGGATTTCGTCGAACGACGAAGCCAAACCTCAACGGTTCATTTCAACCGAAGAAGCCAGCAAATTTCTCGACTCACGGATACAAACACTCCTTGACGAGAGCTTCCTGATCCGCGTCGACCCGCAGAGCCACCAGTGCCTTCGTAGGAACCCTCGACTCGTTTCAAACCCCAAGGAAACAAATAATCCTTGGCGCTTGGGAAACAAATAATCCCTCGCAAAACTTCTCGACTCACGGATACAAACACTCCTTGACGAGAGCTTCCTGATCCGCGTCGACCCGCAGAGCCACCAGTGCCTCCGTAGGAACCATCGACTCGTTTCAAACCCCAAGGACACAAATAATCCTTGGCGCTTGGGAAACAAATAATCCCTCGCAAAACTTCTCAACTCACGGATACAAACACTCCTTGACGAGAGCTTCCTGATCCGTGTCGACCCGCAGAGCCACCAGTGCCTTCGTAGGAACCCTCGACTCGTTTCAAACCCCAAGGAAACAAATAATCCTTGGCGCTTGGGAAACAAATAATCCCTCGCAAAACTTCTCGACTCACGGATACAAACACTCCTTGACGAGAGCTTCCTGATCCGCGTCGACCCGCAGAGCCACCAGTGCCTCCGTAGGAACCATCGACTCGTTTCAAACCCCAAGGACACAAATAATCCTTGGCGCTTGGGAAACAAATAATCCCTCGCAAAACTTCTCGACTCACGGATACAAACACTCCTTGACGAGAGCTTCCTGATCCGCGTCGACCCGCAGAGCCACCAGTGCCTCCGTAGGAACCATCGACTCGTTTCAAACCCCAAGGACACAAATAATCCTTGGCGCTTGGGAAACAAATAATCCCTCGCAAAACTTCTCGACTCACGGATACAAACACTCCTTGACGAGAGCTTCCTGATCCGCGTCGACCCGCAGAGCCACCAGTGCCTCCGTAGGAACCATCGACTCGTTTCAAACCCCAAGGACACAAATAATCCTTGGTGCTTGGGAAACAAATAATCCCTCGCAAAACTTCTCAACTCACGGATACAAACACTCCGTGACGAGAGCTTCTCTGACTCATATCTCGGGCAGTAAGGATTCAAAAACTTGCTTCCTGAACAATGGGATCCTGCAAGTCAATCCTAAATGGTCTCTTGCATACTATCCACGGATCTCACTCTCTGAAGTCGATTCTCGACAAAGAGGGAAACAACCGCTTACGAGCCTTTTCGACTCGTAAGAGGGGCAATGGGATCCTGCAAGTCAATCCTAAATGGTCTCTTGCACACTATCCACGGGTCTCACTCTCTGAAGTCGATTCTCGACAAAGAGGGAAACAACCGCTTACGAGCCTTTTCGACTCGTAAGAGGGGCAATGGGATCCTGCAAATCAATCCTAAATGGTCTCTTGCATACTATCCACGGATCTCACTCTCTGAAATCGATTCTCGACAAAGAGGGAAACAACCGCTTGCGAGCCTTCTCGACTCGCAAGAAGGAGAAATTCTCTTATAGGATCCTTTTGACTTATGAGAGAAAACCACACTTGGGAATCCTCATGACTCCTAAGGAGAAAATTCACCTGCGAGATCCTCTCGATCCATAGGGAGAAAAGTCTCTATGAGACCCTCACGGCTTATAGAGTTGAAAAGTCTTAGGCAGCAGATCTGAACCTGCGGCCTAGGCCATCGTTATTTCTTAAGAAGGTCGGGATACTTATCCCAATCGTCCGTCAATTACGATTATTAAGGTGGCGTACTGATAATAAAAGAAAGGAGAGATGGAGAAATGACACAAGACATTACAAAATGTATATCTTTTATTCATAAAATTTGATTGAGTACAGGATACATTGTGCTAAAGAATAAAAATATATACATAAACTTTACAAAGACAAATGATACAAGGAGAATTATGGAGAAGGAAGCGTCTTGCACAGATGTAGCAACTGCTCACATATCTCCTTCCACGCCTTCTCCTGCTCGGCTACCGCCGTCAGCTCTGCCTCCACTTGGGCTCGTCGCCGCAAGACCAGTGCAAGCTGCTCCCTCACGCCCTGATAAGCAGCCTCCCGACTTGGGATATGGCGCTCAGCCACGTCAAGCTTCCTCTTTAAATTTAGCCCGTGGGAGATGCGCTCCAAGAGACCCTCAAAGATAGTCTTCACTTGGGCAGCATTTGCCTCAACCTCAGCGCGCAGATGGGCCGTTTCGTTTGAGGTCTTTTGGCATTCCCTTAGTCTCCGAGCTGCTTCTTGCTCCAAGTGGCGGGAGTGCGAAGTGCTTTGCTCGAGCCAAGTTGTGCGTTGGGCGCTCAGAGCTAAAACTTCAGGAGCAGGGCGCGTCAACTCCAGCCGATACAAGCAGGCCTCGATCTCCCTGCAGTGGTTAACCCAAGATTCAACGACGCCCTCGTCATGAAAAGTTACGAGCGCCGCTAACATTGGGTTAACATCCGCAGCGAAATCGACAGCAGAAGGGAGAGCGTCCATGCTGAGCTCTTCAATATACCCGCTCAGCATGCCTAGACTCATCACCGCACCCTTTGAAGACGGACGTCTCAGAAAGGGGCCTGCCGGTAAAAGGACGCGAGCCTCGAAGGGGACCGGAACCGGAACGATAGCTGCAAAACAAAACAGGGTTAAGCGATGGTTCAAAAGATGTTAAAGGATTACCAAAAAGGAGATCTACTATACCAGCAGCAACGGACGGCAGAGCCGGAAGGGTCGGTAGCGCGACAGGGCTTACATCCCCTCCTTCGATTTGTGGCACTACAATAAAGAAAAGGAAAAGTCAGAAATCATCCCATTGCTAGAAAAAAGGAGTAAATAAAGATATTACCGGCGCCACTAGAAGGAGAAGCGAGTGCGGACGGGAAAGAAAAGTGCGGGAGCAACACTTGATACAAGTGATCAAAAAGCACTCCTGCAAAGGCACAATGGTGTAACGTTAGTACAAAAGCTGCATTTTTGAAAGATTAATGCATGAGTCGTAAATCCATACCTTCCAACATCCGTGACGGCACAAGGGAAGACGGAGAGGTGACTACTGCCAAAGCAGTAGTTGACGGTGCCCCCTCGAGCAGTGGAGCATCGGTACTGGCCGCACCTGCAAGAACAAATTTGTTAGAAGAGATCACAAGATATATACAAAAAAAAAGGGGGGAATGCTGGTGATAAAAAAAATTTTACCTGACGAGCTGCCAGCAGAAACTGAGGCGGTCCCCTCCTCCACTGACGGAAGACCACCGCCTGTAGCTTCATCACCCGATTCAAGGGGAATCGTTGTTATGCTCTCAAGCTCTGCAGGCGGTGGGGAACCATAGACAGGGAGGGCCAAGATAGGAACATTGCCAGATTCCTAAGAAGGAGCGCCTAGCTCGTCCTCAGGAATCATGGCCGCCTCACCTGCTGCTCCCTCAGGATCAGCGATTACAGCTGCCCCGTCCACCGGCACCACGAGGTCCCCAGCCTCAAGTACCTCGCCCTCTACCGCCTTCGGCTCGGTCGAGACAATCATATCATCTGCCACCGCTTCGGGTACGGCATCAATGACTTTCTCCGCGGTAGGTTCCTCAATCTCGGCTCCAGTCCCCACGGCCTCGACAAAGTTGTCCACTGTCGGTTCGGGTTCGGCAAGTACCGCTTCTTCCGCTCCCTTGGGTTCAACGGTCGTCTCCGCCTCCCCCTCAGTTGGACTTGACCCTGCAAGATGAGATATGTATAAGCCAATAGTTTTACAAGTCATGCAACAAGGCTCTGAAAGGAGTACTACCTGAAGCGGATTTATCATTGGCGTTCCGAACCGCGCGCGCAACTTGCCGACGAGCGGTAGACAGGGCCACAGGGGGCTCTTCAGAAGGAGTACTAGCGCAAGGAACAGTGCTGGGGCCCGCTCCTGCGGCCAGAGCAGCTCTGCGCGCCTTAGCTTCGCGTCTGGACCGCTTCCGTTCCTCTTGAGCCGATGAGACAGATGCCATCAGAGCTTCCTTGAGCGAAGCCTCCTCATCCGTGTAGAGGGATGCCTCCAGATTTTTCAGAGCATCCCTCGTTGTTGCATCAAGCCGAGGCTCTTGCGGCAGCTTCGACGGAGCTGGGACTTCGATGACAGGCTTGGGAAGGGTCCTTGCGCCGATTAATACCACCCCTGTAAAGAAACAAGAGAAGGTCAGGTCGACTATCGTAAAAAGACAACAAACTTTCCTTATAAAAGAGAAAGGGATAAAACATACCGACGCTTGCCAGGGCTCGCTTCTTCTCCTCCTCTTGGAAGGTCTTCAAGGATGCAGCGATAGCATCTTCAGTAGAGATACCTGTTAAAAAAGGGAGCAAAAGTTAGTTAAATGTAACAATATAGAGTGCAATGAGATAACAAATAAGGCGTCTGATGATTACCGGACTCGGCGAGTTTACTCAGCATCGCTTCGAGCCTCGCTGATCGCTCTGATTCTGCAATGGCGGCGGCTAGGTTGGTGTCCGCAGGATCCACCACGAAACCCTCGTTGCTGCCGTACTCACATATAGTCTCGGCAGGATGAGCCGCGGGCTCTAAGTTAAGAATCGCGTCGAGGGATAAGGTGGACTTCTTCTTTTTTTGTTCACCAGCCTTGGATCCACCCGGAGCAGTTTTGCGCTTGCCAGTTTTGGCAGTCACTTTCGGGCGGCGAGTCCCGATGTCCGCTCCTGCACCCGACTCCGGCGATGCCGCTTTAACCGTCTCTGTCGGAGCACGGGGCGCCGTTGGGGCATCCACCGTAGTAGGCAGTGGCAGTCCACGCGGAGGGGCCAACACGCGTGGTCGATCTGCTCCGGCCTCTTTCGTTGGAGGGATAACCTGGACCCTAGGCTGTAATGGAACCTTGCGATTGCCGCCGGGAGGCGCAGCCCTACGATCGACCAATAGACGTTTCTCCATCAAGATGATTGGGCCCATCGCGTGCGCGTACCAGGCCACATACGAATTGAGTATCTTAGGGGTACAGCTGGGCTCACTGATAAAAAAGTAGGAGCCCGTATTGAGCCGGATGAAGTGATGCATCGCATTCCGTACCCCCTCTGGACCGACTGCAGGTGTTCCCAAGAAGGCTTCCAACGGGACTCCTTGGTTATAACTCGATTGCCGGGCAAATCGATGCGGGTTATACCTCATGAAGAGGGCCGTTTCATTCTGCCTAAATACTAAATAACCCGGCCGAATGGAATAAAGGTGGAGGATTTCCCGAGCCTTCAACACGGAGACACCACCCTTAAAGTCATCACGCAGCGGCACCACCGACTTAGTGGTCTCGGAACCCATGGTGACGACCTTGTCCACAAAAGAGGTCTTCGCCCCGACTAGATGCGAACGCAGAAGCAGTCCCCTAGACTCCCGCGGAGATGCAAACACGATGGAAGCCCCGATCAATCGTATGATTCTTAGAAATATGAATCTCTCAAAGAATGGAGGAGTTTTGTGGGCACCAAACACTCCTCGAACATGCAGCTCCATCCAAGAAGTGAAGTAATGCATCGGGAAGTTAGCAGGCTGCACCCCAGGTTCATTAGCGTCCGCCGCTACGCTAAGTCCATTGTAGAGGTGAGCCAACCCGGCGATCCCCACTGATAACTGTAGACCGGCCACTATTTGATGCGCCGGGTAAAAGACAGAAGACCTCATGAGGCGTGGGTGCATGGGAAGCGCGAAGCTGCACAGCCACAGACCTAAGAACCCGATGAAGAAGGTCTCCTCATCCATGCCAGGAACGGCGATCTCTGAGAAAGGAACGCTAGCAGTGCCGGGAAGGTAAAAACCTCGCTGATCAATTTCCGATGAAGGTCGGCGGTCCAGGCCGAAACCAAAAGGATCAGCAAGTTGGGCGAACTTCTCACCTTGCTCTGATAAAAATTCCGGGCGAATAAAACGAGCAATGAAGTCCGCAAAACTAACTCCTCGGTCGCCCAATTCCAAATGAAGCTCCTCGTAAATCTCCAACACCTTCACCAGGCCCGGATGCTGATGCTGGATGGCATTTTCCGGAGTCAAGTCGAGTACCACTTGCTTGGTGGCAAAGACGTACTCATCAGGAGGAAGCAGCTCTTCGTAGTGCTCCCCCCTCGCCGGTAAACCAGAAAGCTCAACGAATTCCTCTAGAGAAATTGAAACTTCCCTATCCGCTGCCAGGAAAGTATGCGTGGGGATATTCCATTGTTCGATGAAGGCCTTTGTCCACCACGTTGGAGGAGTAGGATACTCGAAAAGCGAGACGTAGATGGCGGAATATAAACCTATCTTCGTCAGGTGAGCTCTTTTCGCCGCTAAAATGTACCGGGCCCACGGCAGGTATCCAGCAAGCGGTCGCGGATTCAATCCAATATTGTAAGCCTGTCCCCAAGGGCGTGCTTCACCTTGACAGATTCGCCTTCCCAAGATATCTATGGCCGGCGGCGGCTGTACCGGAATAGCGCCAATTGCAGGCTGGAGAAGGTCGTCTGAATTCCAATTTTTTACCTCCACGGCATACTCCACCGGGGGTTTGTCCGCATAGGGGATCGTAACTATGGGTTCGGAAGGCGAGGCGGAACTAAAACTGCGGCGGCCTTAGATAATCTGGCTGTACCACCTTCCCCATAGGTGAAGTCTCTTGCACTCAGGATCGTGATCTTTAATCAAGGCGAACACTACCCGGTCCACCGGTGCATGTGGGAACCCTCCTTCTGAGCGAACGAAGGGAAAAGACAAGTCGTCAGACATCTTTCCTGCATAAAATATATATATATCATTAATGGCCTGGCGCTTAAACATTAAAAAAAAAATATAATGATAAAAAAATAATAATAAATAAAAATCTTGCTCCACACTGTGATGCAGCGGGTAGGGGACCAAAGGGGGACCCACAAAATCAAGATGACGGCGCATCATTTGATAAGACAGTCCCATCATTGGATGAGACTGTCAGTTAATAAAAAGGACCCCCAAGAGAATATCCTCACTGGGGGATCTCTAGAGACAAGGAGAAAATCTCCTCTTTTCAGAGCAAATCTCTGTCACAGAGTGACACTTGTCAAACTCCTGTTTCAAAAGAATAAAACTTCTTAAAAAAAAAAGAGAGCCTAGCTCTGTAGCAGTAATAAAAAATTTATAACCAAGGATTAAAATTTTGGGATCTTAAAGATCCATGGAAACTTTTAAAAGTTTTTTAATTGACCTATGAGCAGGGCTCTGTTCATGGGTTAAAACCTAAGAATAGAATCTCTGCAAATTTTTGAGAGCAAGGCTCTGTGAATAAAAACCCCAAAGGGGTTTCCTTTAGATCAAAGATCTATAAGAGCAAGGCTCTGTTGAAGAAACCCCAAAGGGGTTTCCTTTAGATCAGAGATCTATAAGAGCAAGGCTCTGATTATTTAAATTTGATTTAAATTAAATTAATTTACCTAAAATGGTTCTGAAGTTAGAACTTAGAAGTTCTTAAGGAAATCACAAGAGCAAGGCTCTGAAGTTTTAAACAAGAGCAAGGCTCTGGGTAAAAATTCTTGAGAATGGTAAAAATTACCAAGGACCAAGGGTCCTATTTATAGGCGCCTGCGCCTGTTCACCTGACCCGTCGATCCGATGGTCAGGATCTTGCCACCGCTGCACTCACGTGCGCGTCACGTGAGCGCAACGGTGGGGGGGCATCTGTTTCCCCCAATCAGAGCAAGGCTCTACTGAATTTTGAAAATTCAAAATTTGAAGCAACGCTTCGGTTTCCATGCGCAGTGCGCAATTTGCCACGTGGCAGAAACCAATTCGGCAGCGTAACGCCCGAGACGGTGCGTCCCATCAGAGCAAGGCTCTTCAGAAAACGTAATTAAAGACTTAACTGCGCAAATGCATGGCAGCGCGACACGTGTCTGCGCAAGCGCATGGATGCACGACACGTGTCTGCGCAGTTGCGCAATCGCAACTGCGCAAGCGCACGGATGCGCGACACGTGTCTGCGCAAGCGCACGGATGCGTGACACGTGTCTGCGCAGTTGCGCAATCTCAGCTGCGCAAACGCACCGATGTGCAACACGTGTCTGCGCAAGCGCACAGATGCGTGACACGTGTCTGCGCAGTTGCGCAGTCGCAGCTGCGCAAGCGCACAGATGCGTGACACGTGTTTGCGCAGGCGCTCGGATGCGCGACACGTGTCTGCGCAGTTGCGCAATTGCAACTGCGCAAGCGCTCGGATGCGCGACACGTGTCTGCGCAGTTGCGCAACCGCAACTGCGCAAGCGCACGGATGCGTGACACGTGTCACACGCTGGTAAGTTGCGCAACAACTGAATGAAGATTTAGATAAATCTTTTCTGTTCTCCTGTAAAACAGGAACCCTCGGATCAGAGATCCAATGGTGGGAAAATTCCCAAAATTATTCAGGAAAGATTTTGTTAACAAATCCAACAAATTGGTGGGCACTATAAATAAGACCCCAGGCCTCATTCAAAGATGATCAGAGAATCAATCATCATCGAGAGAGGGAAAAAGCTTCTGAAAAAAAAAAGAGAGCTCTTGAAGATTAATCAAGAACAAAAAAAGAGAAGGTAAAATTTCTGAAGAACAGAAAATAAGAAAATAAATAGTGCCTTGCACTTGATAGGAACCCCTGGTTCTAAAAAAAAAATATATAAATAAAAGAATAATAAATAGTGCCTTGCACTTGATATGAACCCTTGGTTCTAAAAAAATAATAATAATAAATAGTGCCTTGCACTTAATATGAACCCTCGGTTCTGTATGATCAGGAAAAAAACAAGAACTTGTTTTCCTTTGATCCAAATTCAAATCGAAAGTGCCATGCACTTGTGTTCTTCAATCTGAAGATTTCTAGGATTTCTGCAACCCCTTGTTTTGGGCCCGGCCCAAATTAAATTGAAATAATAAAAGGGCAAGGCCCTGTTTGGAAAAATTCCTGAGTTTCTGCAAACTCGTTATTCAAATGGGCCTAGCCCAAACTAAATTACAGAACAATAAAAGGGCAAAGCCCTGTTTGTAAAAACCTCTTGAGTTTCTGAAACTCATTATTTAAAAGGGCCTAGCCCAATTGCAGAAAAAATGAAAAAGGGCAAGGCCCTGTTTGGAGAATTCCTGAGTTCTTGTAACTCATTAATTAGAAGGGCCTGGCCCAAATCAGACTTGCAAAATAATGAAAGGGGTAAAGCCCTGTCTAGATTGATTCTTCTAATCAGGCAAAGCCTAAAATAAAAATTGGACTTAACCCAATCCTGGCTGTAAATCCTTAAATTAAATGCCTCTCATAAACCAAGTCATGACCGGTTCGAGGGTACATCTCCGAACTCCTTTGACATCTGTCGTTGTAATTCCTCAGCGACGTCAGAGAGGTGACGAGTCCCAACGACCACTCATCTAATATCGGACCGAAACGTCCCTAAACTAATATCGGACCGAGACGTCCTTAAACTAATGACGGACCACTACGTCCCTAAACTGGCGACGGACCGAAACGTCCCTAAACTAAAATCGGACCGAAACGTCCCTAAACTAATAATGGACCACCACGTCCCTAAATTGGAATATGGACCGCTACGTCCTTAAACTGACATAATAGGGCCCAAACGCTCTTTTATCGGATCTAAACGGTCCCGTCTAAGTTGATCTTAACCCCAAATACGGTTAACGTGTCCTTAGACATCTAAATAAACAATAAAATCCCAAACCAACTTTGGTTCAAGGGTACATCTCGGAACTCCTCGGACGTATGTCGTTGTAATCCCTCAATGACGTCAGAGAGGTGACGAGTCCCGACGGCCGGATAATTAAATCAATCACTACGTCAGGTCGATCTTAGTCCAAAACAGGATTAGCGTATCCTTGATGAACGTTTAAGTTGATCTTAGTCGCAACGCGACCAATGCATCCTTAAACTAAAAAAAAAACACCAAACTCAAATCTAAGCAAACACGTATTTGGACTAATCCACGTCCTACGGGCGACGACATCACTAAGTCTCCGTATACAATCCACGGGCAACCACAAACAAAATAAACATACACGACACGAAGTGAAATTCTGGAGAAGGAGAAAGTTGTTATCGCAACGCGATAGCGTAATTAAATGCAGGGGCTTGCGCCTGCAGGGAAGAGCGTCCCCACAATCAAAAACCCCTCACCCTGAGGGGGAATCTGACAAAGTCTGCTACATCGGCCGCATCCGTCTAAACCTCCGATACTCGGTGCCATAAATCAACTTGGCATCTTCGGAGAGATAGACGGATAAAACCAAATAGCATCTGCCCCGAACCTCAGGCACGTGACGTCCTAACGTCGCAGGCCGCCGTTCGGAGGGGAACAGACGCACGTTGTTTTGGAGAATGACCGGCTTTGAGTTGCTCGACTGTTGTTGAGCATTGGCGACGACGATCGCTTTCCCTTTTCCTTTCTCATCTCGGGAATCTGATTTTGGAGGAGATGGTCTATGGCCAATCTGGTCCATTTGGGCTAATTTGTCAATCAAGGCCTGGAAGGTGGTCGGCCTGAAGAACATCATGAATTGTGAGATGGTCGCCTGCGGATCGAGAGTGCCCACAAACATGCCTACCGCAGGTGCCTCTTCTATGCGTTGTTCGCATTTCGACCATAGGTTCCGCCATCGTGTTGCGTATTGGACCCACGTTTCGCTTGGCCTTATCCTGGCATTTATTAGTGCTGTTATCGGGGTGCGTTCACTAGCACTCGCGAATCTTTGTGTAAACAGCAGCTCCATCTCCGCAAATGTTTTGACAGAGTCGTTAGGTAGCTTCGAATACCATTCAAATGCTGTTTCTGCTAAGCTGCCGACGAATTGGCGAAGCAGCAGTTTGTCATTGCCTCCAGTCTTGCCGCATAAGGCCCTGAATTGCGCGACATGTTGATGTGGATTTCCTGTCCCTTTATATATGTGGAATTTAGGGATCGTGTATCCCGGCGGGTAACTGATTTGGTCATACCAGCTTGGATAGGGTCGTCCCGTTCTAACAGTTTGCCCAGCCGCTTCACTCGCCTGATGAGCTCGGATTTACTGAGCTATATAGTCGTCAAGCGCGGCCTTGGAAATGGTTTCTTCCTTGGCTGCTGAAAGAGCCGGAGGAGGATCAGATATTTCCCCTCCGTCATTTCCGACAATGACTGGAGGGTCTTCAGCTGGAGGGTCGGCTGTAACATCATCCCTACCATATCTTGGAAGAGGAGTGCCATTTGTTTTATGTTAGCCGCTTGTTCTGTGGCTTCTGTGTCCTTCTTTTTGAGGATTCTACGTAAGAAGTCAGCATCAGTCTCTTGTTCGTGACGCTGCTCTGATGATTCTTCCGAACTTTCTTTCGGTTCGGTAAGTGCAGCCATCACAGTCATCATTTCCTGAAGCTTCTGTTGCTGCTCCTGGGCTTTGGTCACAGATCGGGTGAGCGGTCGGTGACCCGTCGAAGCACGGCTTTCCTCCTTTCCGCAAGCCATATAAACGGTGTGCACCACCATGCCCCCAGACTTGGGGCGTTTATGTTCGGTGTCTTTGCGATTTGCCAAAGACACAGGGGCTTTTTGCGGCCTCCTTTTTTGAGTGATTGGAGTTAAGGGAGCCGTTGTAGTGGGCATCCAAGTAGCTTTTGTTTTTTGTGGCTTGACAGAGTAATCCTTCTCCTGCCGCACCTTCATCTTTCTCTGTCGATGAAGATGGTTTTCATTAATCACTGACTCCTGGACCTGTCGCCAGACCTTGTAAATTTTAGAGGACAGCCGTTGAGGGGGCTGCTTTAGCTTCTTCTCTGGAATATTCTTTACAGATGAAGGAGTTCGCTTTAGCACCGCAGTAGGAGAGTTTCTGCGCACCGAGTTCAGCAACTCAAAGCTGTTCCTGGTTGGAACAGCAGTATCGATCCCCACCATTAGAGTTGGAGGAGTAAGTCCAGAGGGGGAGTTGCCCCCAGCCTTCGTCACTCGGCGCCAGTAGCGACGTCGGGCATGTCGTGCTGATGGAGTTGTTTCAGCTATAGGGGTGACCTCCTCATACCCCCTGTGTTGGTCAGAATATACTGGTACCAGCTTTTTAAAGATCGACGTCCGTTGAACAGGGACGGCCAACTTGTCAGAAGCGGACTTCTGAACATGGGAAGCAACCTTGGTGATTTTGCCAGGAACGGGAGTTGGAATGGCTATCCGCTTCGGGATAACGCCTTCTGGTATGGCATGCTTCTTCATGAGCCTGTTAGAGCTCTGGCCTAGTCCGTTAAAAACTGAAGCGATGGAGTTGGACGACCCGTTGAGAGGGGTCGCGGCAGTGGTAAGTCGATCGAAGACCGACTTCTTTGGAGCTTCTTGCAATGTCATTGGGGCGTTGAAGCTCATTGGTGGGAGCATGGTCCCAAAAAATAGTTCAGTGGTGGCTTGAGCCACCTGCTCCACCGGCATTTTGAAAAGGGAGGCCGCTTGGGGCCCATAAGTCACTCGTCCAGCAATGACGGAGCGAGAGTTATCGCTGCGGGCGGTGCAGTTCGAAGCCATCGATTTTCTGTTTTCTGTATAGAGCAAGACACCAAATCTTAGAACCTTGAATCCACAGGCAATCACAGCAAACCGCGATTTGTTCGCGAACACGACACACGAAGTGTGGAGTGGAAAGAGGAAGAGGTCCCACCGGGCGTGCCAGAATCTGTTCCCCTCCGAAAGACGGCGCACAGGACCGCGATGTCCTGACGCTGAGATTCGGGGCAGATGCTATTTGGTTTTATCCGTCCATCTCTCCGAAGATGCCAAGTTGATTTATGGCACCGTGTATCGGAGGTTTAGACGGATGCGGCCGATGTAGCAGACTTCGTCAGATTCCCCCTCGCTTGAAGGGGTTTTGATTGTGGGGACGCTCTTCCCTGCAGGCGCAAGCCCCTGCAGTTAATTACGCTACCGTATCGCGGTAGCCACTTTCTCCTTCTCCAGAATTTCACTTCGTGTCGTGTGTGTTTGTTTTGTTTGTAGTTGCCCGTGGATTGTATACGGAGACTGAGTAATGCCGTCGCCCGTAGGACGTGGATTAGTCCAAATCCGTATTTACTTAGATTTGGGTTTGGTGTTTTTAGTTTAAGGATGCATTAGTCGCGTTGCGGCTAAGATCAACTTAAACGTTCGTTAAGGATACGATAGTCCTGTTTGAGACTAAGATCAACTTAACGTGAAAATCCATTTAATATCTGGCCATCGGGACTCGTCACTCTCTAACGTCGTTGAAGGATTACAACGGCAGATGTTAGAGGAGTTCAGAGATGTACCCTTGAACCAAGGTTGATTTGGAGTTTTATAGTCCGTTTGAATGTTTAAGGATACGTTAGCCGTGTTTGGGGGCTAAGATCAACTTAAACGGGATCGTTTAGATCCGGCAAAAGAGCATTTGGAGGCTCTATTGTTCCAGTTTAGGGACGTAGTGGTCCATAGGTAGTTTAGGGACGTGGTGGTCCATGTTCCAGTTTAAGGACGTGGTGGTCCATATTCCAGTTTGGTCCGCATTTCAGTTTAGGGACGTGATGGTCCATATTCCAGTTTTGGGATGTGGTGGTCCGATATTAGTTTAAGGACATTTCGGTCCAAATTAGTTTAAGGACGTTTCGGTCCAACATTAGTTTAAGGACGTTCCGGTCCACGAGTTTAAGGACCCCGCAGTCCGTGGGGATGTGTGTGGTCGTCAGGACCCGTCACCTCTCTGACGTCGTTGAAGGATTAAAACGATATGTGTCAGAGGAGTTCGGAGATGCACCCTCAAACCGGATATAAATTGATTTAAAAGAGCAATCTTGCTCAGTCAATTTAATTTGAGGACTTACGGCCAAAATTGGGCTAAGTCCAGTTAAAAATGTTCAACATTTTATTTGCTTTTGCGTTACATTTCTTTTTTTTATTTTTATTCGGGCTCTGCCCAGAAAGGATGCAGAGCATCAATTTGTATTGGGCTCTGCCCATAAATGATGCAGAGCATCTACTTTGTTTGTGCTCTGCCCCTTTTAAAATGCATAGCATTTTTATTATTTTGTTTGGGCTTTACCCACTTATAAATGATGCTGAGCATCAATTTAATTAGGCATGTTTGGTCTTTTAATTGGGCCTGGCCCTTCAGAAATGCATTGCATTTATCAGGTACTTTGCACTAATCACTGAGCGCAAGCGCTTGTGGTGAGGACACGTGTCATGCTCTGGTGAGCGCAAGCGCAACAGCGCAGTGCGCTGCGCTGTTGCGCTGCTGACACGTGGCGTGCTCTGGTGAGTTGCGCCAATTCCAGATAGCAAAGCTCTATTTCAAGAGCGCGTAGCGCAAGTTGTTCTGCAGCTGACACGTGGCGCTCTCTCAAGAGCGCAACAGCGCAGTTTGGAAGTGCAAAGCACCAAGAATCTTTTAGATTCAAGAACAGAAGTGCAGAGCACTATTTTATTTCTTGATCTAATTTAGATCAAAGAAAAATGAGATTTTTCTTTTTGTTTCAAGAACCAGAGGTTCATAAAAGTGCAAAGTACTTTTTTTTTATTTTGTTGTTTTTTTTTTTTAAAGAACCAATGGTTCATAAGAAGTGCAAAGCACTGTTTTTTATGTAAAGAACATTGATCTGTCTTTTTTTAGATCAACGATTTATAAAAAAAAGATTTCTTTTTTCTCGTGAAGGTTTTTACCTTTTTTTCTTTGAGGAATTCTTCAGAGTTCTCTTTCTCTCTCTCTTTTTTTTTAGAAAATGTTGATGCCTTTGAATTGAGGCCTAGGGTCCTTTTTATAGTGCCCATAAATTAGTTAAATTTGTTAAAGAGATCTTTCTCTGAGTGATTTGGGGAATTTTCCCCACCGTTGGATCTTTGATCCAAGGGCTTCTGCTTTGCAGAAGAAAATCTTCTTGTTTTAACAAGAACAGAAAAAATTTCTTAAAATTTTAATTCTGTTTGGCGCAGATGCCCCAGGGCGTGACACGTGTCGCGCAGCGCACAGCGCAGCGCAACTGCGCTAGCGCAACTGCGCTAGCTCATCTGCGCTGACACGTGTCGCGCAGCGCAACTGCGCTAGCGCATCTGCACTGACACGTGTCGCGCAGCGCAGTGCCTGCGCAACTGAAGCGTTGCTTCCTTAAAATAGAGCTTTGCTCTGATTGGGCGTGCCCTCTTGGGCGCTGCGCTAACGTATCAGCGCCGGACACGTGGCGCGTTGCGACCGGGATTTGAAGCGTTGCTTCCAAATTTGAATTTTGAATTTCCAGCAGAGCTTTGCTCTGATTGGGGGAAACAGCGAGCCCCGGGAAGGCCTCCGGGAACCCCTCTTGAGCGGCTCCGATGGAGAGCCGATCTCCTCCTCCGAGGCCGGGTCTTCCAGAATCCGAGCCCGCTTCCGGCCCGATGCTCTGCTAGGCCCCGGGGCGGGATCCGCCCCCAAACGCTCACGGGACACGACCACCGGAGGAGAGGGAGCCGGGGCAGGCTTCGCACGAGAAAAGCCGGCGCCCCCAGCATTCGCGACCTTCCTCGGCTGGCGCATGGAAGCTCGGAGCTCGTCCAGATCCATGGGTTCTGCACAAAACTAAATGCAAAGAGGTCAGTGACACAAGTAATATACAAGCCAAAAAGCATGCCTAAACTTACCGACGAACTCAACGGGGCTGAGCCCGGCCCAACTCGACCCTCTCAGACAATAGCACGTCGGATCGGGGGATAGGCTCCTACGACGCCACTCTCATCTCGGCGGGGTCATTGGACTGGTTCCCCGGCAGGCATTTTTCCCTCGACCACATGGTAGGCACGGGCCAGTCCTTGCCCTCGGGAGGGGAAACGAAGAAGAACTTCTTCTTCCAGTCGTGAATGGAAGAAGGCAGAGCCACAACTTCTGTCCCGGCGGCACCCCCTGTCGCTTTCTAAAGGAGAGGTAGACCCACCTCGGGTCACCCGCTCGACCCCCAGGATGATTTTTGAAAACGAGGGAAGAATCAAGGAGGGGGGGCGAATGGAACCGCCTGTAACTTCAGGCGGATCAGGAACCCAAGGAGAATCCTTTATGAGTTCGGCACTTACTGGCCAGGGGCTAGCCCGAAGAAGTTCAGCGCTTCGACGAGCTCGGGAGAGAAGGGCAGGCGCATTCCACCCCAAAAACCTTCCAAGTACATGGTGATCTCCCTATCTCGTACTTGGTCTGCCCTCTCTCCCTCCTTGGCCAGACGAAGTGTATAGCGTGTGGGGATATGGAAGCGAGCCCGAGCATTGACGAGCTCATCCTCATGCCTCACCCAACACGAGGCGCCGGGGGCAGCATCTACCGCTTCCTTCCTGGGGGCTGCCCCCGCCGCACGATCCCGAGAAGAGGGTCCGATCTCTACTCCTCGAGAAGACTCAAACTCGACTAAAGGGTCCCTAGAACCTACTCCTACGACATCTACAGATTCCCCGAAAAAAGACATCTAACCTGAAGAAGGTAGATTCTCGGAAATGAAAACAGAAGAAAGGAGAAGAGCGCCGAGCAACCAAGACTTAGAAGAAAGGAAATATGAAAGAGTAGGGGCCCTGGAGTGGGCCCCACCTCTACCGCAAATGACCTCATCCAACGGCGCCCTTCATCTCCCGCCAAAACGCCTCCTCGCGTCTTACGGCTCCGATTGCTCCACTTGTTGTTCCCATACTGGACCGCACTCCATCAGGCGTCGCAGGTTTGCACACGTCGCATCGGCCAACCGACGCTTGACACGTGGACCGTCGCTTCAGTGGCGGGATGCACAAACCGGCGCACCTTCCTTAAATGTAAAGATCTCGCCCTGATTCGCTGGCAGAAAAGACAGCTGACGGCCCGGGAACGTGTCCCGACGAAACCTTAGGAAGGAGCTTACCCCGGGCGACCCGACAGTCCACTCCTGACCCGACCCGCCAGCTGGTCGGGACAAGAGTGGGGGGCTAATGATGATGCTCAATATTGACGATCTCCAAGATCAGGACACGTGGCAGATAACGTGTCCCAGAACTTAGAAGGAAGGGTCCACATAGGTCGACCGGGCCACCCCTGTACCCGACCTGCAAGCACAAGCTGGCTCACCTCAGAGCCCCCTGAAAATTGTCCTCCTCGGCCTCTCAGCTCGGACCGAGCTGCCACAGGACCAAGACTCCTCGGCCCTCTCGCTCGTCTCCGAGCTCCCCAGCCGAGGCCATCTTCCTCGGTCCTCCGACCGACCAACTCCACCGCTCACAGGCGTAACCGCCGCTCCGCAAATCTCACCACGTGCAGATTCTCCGCCAGCAACGTCCCACGTTCCACGCTATCACGATCCCCATTAATGGGCGATCCGCTCTTCACGCGGGCGTGACGTCGGGAGCGTAACTGCCGGTGAGATTCTCGCGCCTGCTGCTGCGCGCTGTCGCCACTATATAAACCCCCATCATAGAGGGGTCAAGTAAGCCATTTTTTATTCGACTTAGCCGTTACTCTGCTCGGATCTCGTGCTAACTTGATCGTCGGAGGGTCCTCGGTGGTACCAAACCACTCGGGACTTCTTTGTATGTACTCGGCGCTAAACTTCCCAAATCACCAATCTCCTCCAAACCCATTGAGACCAACACGCAACAGGAGATCATCTCCAAGATCCACCGGGAGATCGACGGAAGACAACATCTGAGGGAGACCCGAAAAGGAACTCCATCACTCTCTCTCTCTCTCTGTGCAGAAGAAAAAGAGAGAAAGATTTTGATGTCAACTGTAGCTACTCCCTCATTTCCTCTCCCATCACCATGTTCTCTCTTTAACCATCATCTTCCCTCTTTTTCTCGTGCCTCGCACTTGCTTCAAATCTAGTTAGTGTGAATGTGTTTGAGTTGTTTGACCCCTGGCCAAATGCAGGGAGAAGCAATAGCCTACAATCTGAGGGCTATGTTTGGCTTGAAGGTCCCAATTGTCACTGTTGTTATTGGTGAAGGTGGATCTGGTGGATCTCTTGCAATTGGTTGTGCAAATAAACTGTTCATGTTGGAGAATTCTGTCTTTTATGTTGCCAGGTGAAGTGACTGTTTTAAACTTAAGATAATTATACTTGTATTGTATTTTTTTTGATAATAAAGCAAATACTATTTTTTAATTGTTGCAGTCAACTTTCTCGAGAGCTGAAGAAGATTTGGACCAAACACACAATAAAAGAAATAAACATGGGTAGGAAATTAAAGAACCTAGAAGATCATAGAGTATAGATTGTTATGGATTAATCCGTTTACAAATGCTCCTCCTGTATAAATAGCTGTATATCATGTCGTGTAGCATTAGATGAGAAGCAAAATAAATCTTTTTAAAGCCTAAACTGATTGATGCATCCAATCCCCACACTTGAAAATATCAATCAGCAGTTTCCCAATGAAATTAGGTAAAAACATGCATATCCTTGATAAATCCCTTCAATCGGTGTTCTGGAGAGATCAACTTCATATCTTCTTTTTTAAATTTGACCATATATCTGAACTTTTCCAAGATAGCCGCATCTTATTGCTTGCAGCCAAATTTGCTCCTTAGTTGCGCGTTATACTGCCCAAATGTCAAGGGTCGACTTATGACTCCCATTTCTTTTTCTTGGCAACATACTTATTTTTACCGCACATTATTATTGATTTGGGTCATCCATTTGGTCCACAATCCTCTCCATTGGTTTGGCACGAGAAAGTTGGTTATGTGCTGGAAATATCTATATCTTGTAAGTTAACAGGCAACACCATGAACTTGCATATTAATTTGTTATTACCTTTACCCATTACAAATTTCTTATCCTAAGAAGTACATGTTCTGTACAAAGAAATGAAGAATTATCGGTGTCCCTTACGAGAATCCTTCAGCAACCGAGCATCCTCTAGACTACTCTACGTCATTGTTGTAAATGATCACCATCAGAATGCAACAATTTATGCCTATGTTTTTAAAAAAGGTTGTTCGGTCTTTAAGATCAAGTAATTCTGGTTTTGTAATGGCATCTTCTATTCCGTTACTAAATGAATCAACCTTATAATGCAATATGCAATGCGGTTGTGTATACTAGTAATTTTGCAATTTGGATGTGTCCTGCACATGTACACATATTAGATATTATGGAAAAAGATCGACAATATTCTTAAAGATTTTTTTAAAAAAATAATAGAGAGATTTTTAAATGTTCTTATTAGAGATGTTTGAAAATTTGAGAAGATTTAGCGTTTTTTTAGTAATCGCAGTTATGAAATTTATGAGGATCAATTGAAATTTCAGTTGGAAACCCCCTCCTCTTTTAAGTTAAGATAGTAGAGATTTGCATAACACTCTTTTTATCGTATCCAGCCCTGAAGCATGCGCTGCAATACTATGGAAGATTTTTTCTGCTTATTACCGTGTCATATGTACTGTTCGCGTGATGCATATGTACACACAAAAGGAAAGAAATTTTGGTGTTGTTTTCTTTTTTGGTTTCAGTAGCAGAGATAACCTTTCTATCTGTTGCTTCTTGTTCAGGCTGCTGAGAAGCTGAAGATCACATCCACTGAGCTATGCAAACTCAAAATTGCAGAGGGAATCATTCCAGTTTGTCTTTGAACTTTATAACGTTCTTGTTTATGTCTCCATCTCATTTTATTTTCCTGCTAGATTACTTAAGCAAATAGCTAACTGATTGAGATAATAATTGCAGAGGAATGAGGGGCACTTAGTTACTTTATTATTTGCAGCGCTCGTCCAATTCTAGCATAACTCTAAAACATTGTTTAAGCTATAGATATGTGCGTATATTAACGCGTAATGTCATATATTATACGTTCTCTCTAAAATCTTATTATTTTGAAGTTCAAAATTTTGAAATACTAATCTTATTTTCTTTTCACGTATTCAGATAGAAAGGGCGAGGTGAAAGAAATTATAAGGATATCATTAGATTTTGGTGGGATTTCTATGCACCAATAGAAAATCTTGAATTTGTTCTGTGAGAAGAAGAAAATATTATATTTTTACGGTTCTTGGGAGACCACTAGAAACCGATAGTCAAGATTTTATTTAAAAGACTTAACTAAAATAAAAAATGAAAGTTGTAATACACACACATAAACACCGAGTCCAAATTTGAATGTTGGAAGTTGTTGATGGTAAAGTGTTTCTGCTTCATACCTGAAGTTGGATATCACAGAATGAAATAATTCAAAAGCGTGTTTTCTTCTTGTGCTTATTATTATTTTTATTGTAGTTGTCATTTCAACAGCTCTATTAATGTGGCATGACTTTTCGCTTGATATGCATTACTTAGGCCAGCGCTAAATTGCAGAGATCATATTTAATTTGATGATAATATTACTCATTGAACTGGTAATGTTATTTATGTTATTTATCATCAATGATGAAGGAACCTCTTGGTGGTGCTCACAGTGACCCAGCTTGGACCTCCCAACAGATAAAGTTAATGGTTACAAAGGCCATGGAGGTATATCTTGCTTTCCACTTCTATCTCCAAGTTAAGTTTCTCAACTGTTCTTCGAAAAGCATCAAGTGCACCCCCACCCCAAAACACACACACACAAACAAACAAACAAAAAGAAAAACTGGAAAAAGAGAAAACACACACACAAACATGCCAAAAATGAAAGGACTAAAACGTGGTATTAATCCTGTTTCTAAGGTTTTTCTAAGTTTAATAACAAATATGGTCGCTATGTGGGCATAAATTATCTAATGCATAAGAAATAAAACTTTGACCTTTTTTTATTTTAATTTTTTTTTTTGATGAATAGTATTAATAATCAGTTTTAAATCATCACAACCAACTCCTCCCACTTTTCTTAAATTTTCGACCAATTTTGTTGCAACATCATAACCAACCCCTCCAATTTCTTAAATTTCTGACAAAAATGTTGCATTTAGTGTAAACAAAAGTATCATGAAAAACAAAAATATGATGAAGGGGAAAAAGGCTTCATTATCAAATTAAAGTATATAAAAAAACTCACAAAATCGAAAAAATCAGCATACTATTCTTAATCTGAATACAATTTAAGCTTATTGCTTTTCCTTATTTGTGCCGAAAATTACTAAAATTACTGATTTGAATTATTCAGGAACTCTCTGAAATGGACACAGATACTTCACTTAATCACCGTCATCTGAAATTCCGTCAACTTGGGGGATTCTTAGAAGGAACCTCAGTTGAACCAGAAAGAAAACGCAACATGAAGAAGAAGAAACTGACCTTTCTCAAGCAACCGCCAACATAGAGCTTGAAATTGAAAATCTCAAGAAATCCGTACTTGAATCCAAAAAATCTCAATCCCATATTATTTCAAGCGAAGCAGTAGAGTTATCGAAATCCGATGAAACCCTAAGCCCTCAATTAAAGGAGAAGGCGGATAAGCTCATGCAAGAGTTCAAACACAACTTGTCTCATCCCTGATCATATCCTGAACTAAAGCAAAAGCTTAAATTGCTATCAGAGGTTAATAAGCTCGGTGAGCAGAGAACAAAAGGCGAAAAATTGAAGAGCGAGATAAATGAAAAACTCCAAGGATTAGTAAAGGGAAGATCTGATGTTCTGAAAATGGCTCGTGAAAAATTGGCCAAGGGAGAGCAATTGGACGAGGACGAGGTCGAGAAAGTGAACGTTGTACAAGAAGAACTAAAGGAGATGCTCGAGTCGTTGAATTTGGAAGTCGTGGGATCGAGTAAAAAGATAATACCGACAGCACCACCGATTTTAGAGGAGAAACTAACCAAGGCAGATGAAACTATAAAGTCGGAGATTCAAAATGCAATCGATGCTGCAGGATTAAGTAGTAAGATCGAAGAGTCGAAGGCAGAGATTGCAAAGGGTGCAAATAAAGAAACGGTCAAGAAATTGGCTAATGATATAAGAGGGGAAATTATTGCGAATACGGATTTGACGGAGTTGAAGAAGAAAGTTGCGAGTAGTGTGGAGTTGCCAGTCGAAGAAACCGCTGGTGGCAGTAGCTAGTTCAAATTTCAGGATGAGTTGATGATTGTGTGCAGAGTTTTTTCCCCTTCCAGTGATGTTTGGTTTTTTAATAGTTTGGATTGCTGTATTAACATTTTGTAGAGTGTTGTATTTGGTGCAGGGTGATGCATTTGGAGATTCATTAAACATTAAAAATAAATATGTTAGTTTTGGATTGATGCTGTTCTCTTCAGTGCATTCACCTTATCATGTACAAAGATTGCTTGATATTTATTATTTATCAATGTTATAACGGAATAATTATCATATTAATAAATATATTACTTTGTTATTTTTTATTAAGTCTTCCTATGAGGGAAAGAATAAACTTAAAAATTACGATTTGATTTTTTTTTTTAATTTTTTTTTTTAATCTCAATTGTCCATGTACCATGCTAGTTGGATAACCTGCTTTTCCTTTTAAATCTCAACCTAATTCAATAATGCAATCACTATCATCTATACTATTCAGCGATCTATAATATTAATCGCAATTAATAATAGAATACATTGAATATTTGTGCTTGAAGATGTGTAAGAATGAAAACAGAAAAAGAGTAAATATGAAAACGAGGTGTTTTCAAAATGTCAAAATAGGGTTTCCAGTGACCTATTTGAAAAAAGAAATTTTGAAGCCTCTAGGGATTAGATATACAGATATGTATAAGGGGTAACATATAAAAAAGCTCCCCAAGTAAATGTAAGAAAGCAAGGAGGTTTCAGTCATTATGCCATTTCTAATTTCGTCGATGCCCTAAAATCTTCAGGTACGAAATCTCTCTCACTCTCTCTCTCTCTTCAATCTCTTGCGCTTGTTCGATCTCGTGAAAAACGACGTCTATTTTTTTTTAAAATCTAAAATTAACATCAGAACCCTCGATCCTTCTCAGATCTCACTTATCTTCGCATCTCTTCGGCTCAAAATTCAAAAGTTTTTCTAATTCTCTTGTCCTTCGCAAGTTTGGACCAAAACCCTAGAAATATTTTGAGCGATCTTTGATCTGCGAGATCGAATGAACAATCGAGGGAGATATCCAGCTGGGATCGGTTATGGCGGAGGTGGGAACGCTGGAAACGCTAATTACCACTCGAGAAATCCGCAGCAGCAGTACGCGCCAAGGAATCCGATGCAGAATCAGCATCAGCAGCATCAAAATCAACAGCAGCAGCAGCAACAGCAATGGTTGCGAAGGAATCAGATGACCAGTGATTTCGGCTCCGGCGAATCGAACAAGGCGGTGCAGCCTGCTGGTGTGGATGCTAGGTACGGAATGAAACCCTAACTTTCTGATGCATTTCTGGTTTAGATCTGCTGTATGCCTTTATTTGATTGAAATTGATTGGGAATTGGGATTTGGAAATGTTTGTTATTTTTGCTTGCGGCAGTGTTCTAAATGTTGCCTATATATCTCCTATATTGGCCGATATATCGGTTTTGGAGGGAAAACGACACAATATGCTGAATTTATAATTTTTTTTAGTTCCGGGTAAACATCAGCCGATATGTCGTAATATCGCCCGGGATATCAGGTCCAATATATCCGTACAAATATCACGATATTTTCCGACTTTTATTTGGGTTATTGGTTTTTAGGTAACATTGGGAATGGACCCGCTCCGACCGGTAATAAGGAGGTAGAGGGGCACGTGCCCCGTTTGAAATTTCGAAAAATAAAAATAAATATATATTATATGCGAGATTTTGGAATTTTTTGATAATTATTATATATATTTGTTGCTTAAATAGAGCACAAAAAGACTTTACTCCGAGTGGTGATGTGTTTTGTTTCCCAACAAAAGGGTCTTGGATTCAATTTCAATGCTACATTAGTTTTTGGATTAATTTTAAGAGTATATGAATATCATTATACTTTTTCTTTTAAAGAAAATAGTTTCTTTTATGCTGCAACTAAACTGATTTAAAATATTGGTTTATTTGTTGTAAAACGTATAATATGATTTTCTAACGAAACCTTGATCTTTTAGTGCCCCGCAAGTGAAACTCCCTGGATCCGCTCCTGTAGTGAAGGATAAGTTAAGGTTGAAATTGCTGAGAAGAAAGCCCAGAATCCATATCAACTTTTCTTCTCTGTGGATTCATATTCGGCTATTTTTTATTACATCAAACCTTCTTAAATAAGATTCAAATCTACAATCAACTGCTTCATATGATCGCTCTACTATCGAGCTATTGAGGAAAAACTTATTAAAAAAATCGACTATTCGTATTTTTATACATGACATTTATGATACAAAAATATTTTTTTAGAAAACATCTCCCGATATATCATGATATCTGATACCCGATATGAAAATGTTCGGGCCGATACGATTCCGATATCCGATATTTAGAACATTGGCTTGCATTATTACCATTGTTTTGCGAGAAAAAGACTTGTCGATAGTTTGTTATGGAACATGGCCGTGTGTTGTTCCTGTGATGTTGAAATGATCACTGACCTGAATAAACGAAGTATTTAAGAAGCTGTGATAACTAAATCATTAATGAATTGAGGCGGGGCTTTCCACTCGAAGAGGATCCATATAACATTAATAATATCTCATGGTTGGATGTCCTTGACATTAATTGTTAATGCATAGAGCTGTTATTTTGGCTTAGTTTGGAAGTTCAACTAACTGTTAGCTAGGGGATGTGGTCCAACTTAACTTTTAAACATATGTAGTGAGGGGCATAATATAAGTCAAGGAACCTTATTAAAGTGCTCTAATTTTTTTCGTGTCGTCTATGCTCATACTATTGGTATTTCCTTAGATAATGCTTAGGTTGGACTTGTGCAGTGAGTTTTTCAGAATAGCTTGGTTCATTGGGTAATTGGTATGTGTGATCTGTTTGAAGGGTATGTACTATAACATGGCCATTTTTTTCAAGTATGTGATTGATTTCTAGGCTTTGCACCCCTTGGTCACTTGATTTTAAACTTTAAAATATTGTAAGTTTTCTTACTTAGAAATTGTTTCCGCGGATATAAAATTTGTCGCTTCCCTTGTTTTCTTTTCCAAGCTTACAAAACTAAGATGTTGGCAATTACTTGTAAAATTTTACTTTATTTTATGAGGGGCCTTTTCAATGGGGTTGTGCTTGATATCTGTTCAAATTCTAATGGGAAAAGACTTGATTACATCAACAACGATGATTATTTACTTCGTCCTTTTTTCTAATACATCCCTTGTGCAATAAGATTTGGCAGATCTATTTAATAAGATTTGACAGGCCAAAAAGATACCAAATGAGTGGAGGAAAAGCACCCTTATATCTATCTACAACAACAAGGGTGGCATTCAAAGTTGCTCAAACTACCGTGGAATAAAACTTATGTGTCATATCATAAATGTTTGGGAGAGTGATTGAACACATGCTAAGGAAGGATGTTAAGATAACATAGAACCAGTTTGAGTTCATGTCTGTACGATCGGCGACAGAGCTATTCATTTGCTTCGTCAATTTGTCGAGCGTATTCAAGAGAGACGAAGATATTTGCATATGATATTTATTGATTTAGAGAGCGTATGACAAGGTATCTAGAGAGGTATTATGGGGGACAATGATGAAGAAGGAGGTCCCCGTCAAGTACATTGATATAATCAAGAACATGTACGATGGGGTAGTGGCAAATGTTAGAACTTGCGGCGGCCTAACGAGTGATTTTCCGATTATAATTGGCTTACATCAAGAATCTGCATTAAGTCCATTTTAGTTTACCATCATGATGAATGAGCTTACTAGAACTATTCAAGATGAGGTATCTTGGTGTATGCTATTCGTTGATGATATTGTTCTAGTAAATGAGACGAAAGCAGGGGTTAATGCGAAATTGGAGTTATGGTGGCAAACGTTGGAATCTCGGGGGTTCAGATTGAGCAGGTCCAACACAGCATATATGCATTGCAAATTTAGCAAACAGAAAAGTTGAGACCACATTGGTATAACACTAGAAGGGCAAGAGATATCACCAAGCGATCAGTTTAGATATCTAGGTTCCATTGTACAAAAGGATGGGAAGATCGATAATGTTAATCAAAGGATCCAAGATGGTTGGTCGAAATGGAGGAGAGCAACAGGAATTTTGTGCAACCGTAACTTTCCGGTAAGCTTGAAAGGAAAGTTTTATCGGAGCGTTATTCGGCCTGCCTTATTATATGGTACAGAATGCTAGGCTCCTAAGAAGCATCATACAAAGAAGATGCATGTAGCGGAGATGTGCATGCTTCGTTGGATGTGTGACAACACTAGAAAAGACAAGGTGCGAAATGAGGATCATCGTGCAAAATTTGGTGTAGCACCTGTGGAGGAGATACGGGAAAACCGGCTAAGATGGTTTGATCATGTGCGGCGCAGACCTATGTAAGCACCGGTTCGATGAATGGATACTCTTGATATAGGCAATGTCAAAAGGGCGAAAGGAAGACCGAAGAAAACATGATGGAGGTGATACGAAAAGATATGGTTGCCAAAGGCCTTAATGAAAGTATATTGTTTGATAGGAGTGAGTGGAGGCAGAGGATTCATGTGCTGGACCCGGTGTGATTCTCATGTTGGTTCATGTAGCCTACCCCATATGCTTGAGATAAAAGGTTCAGTTGTTGTTGTATCCCTTGTGCAATATCTTTGAATACGCATGTCCTGAGCTTGTGCTGGCTCGCTTGAAGGTAATATCTTTTGAAATGGTTCCTAGAATGCATGCTCTTACACTAACGTCTAGAGGAGTGGCACTTGTCCATGATGTTTAAAATGGTAGATTGGTTTCAGTGTGGCTGAGGAAATTCCAAAGGCATGTATTAATCATAGATTATAATAGAGGTTTAAAAAGATAAGCCCAAATTTATTCTTAGCAAGTTTAACATTCGCCATGACCTATCATATATCTAAGAAACTAAACTTCTAATATGTCAAGCAATATATAATAAATAACATAAAGATTCAAAGAAGCATATAGAATTAATGAAACTTAGAGAGAGCTACAGATAATGATGGAAATAGCATATATTAATCATCTATATGGTGACAGTTATACAGAAAGACCATTTAATTTTTCCTTTTTTATATATGAAATATTTTCCTTTCAATTACCATTTTTGTTTGTCTTTGAAGCATTGAAATACCTGACTGCTACTGATCGCACTTTTTTCTATCACTCTTTAAATGGAATCAGCTCTCAGGATTGGAAGGCACAACTGAAGATACCACCACCAGATACTCGTTACAGGACTGAGGTAATATTGGAAAAAAGAATTGTCTTATTGTTTAATAAGCATATTAAAATTATATTGATTGGCATTTTCCAGAAGGAGTTAAGTTAATCTTCTAATTGCATGAATGTTTATATCTCTATATGTTTTCCTTGATAGTATGTCACCAGTACCATCTAAGTCTTTTTTCTATCAATATGAGGCGGTCAGCGAAGCAAAGTTCCATGAATGATTTTGGCAAAGTTGTATGAGCATTGGAGACTACAAAATCTCTTTGGTACTAGTATCACATTCCTGATTTAAGGAAGTATGGTAGACACAGAGGCTTGCATAACCCTATATGATATTCAACTAGATTTGGGGAAAGCCTCTAGAAGAATGGGAAAAGTTGGTTGGTTCGTTATAGGAAATCATGCTCAACTGAATCAACTGCAAGGCACTAGTAAACCAAGTGTGAACAGAACAGATTTCCTGTTCTTTGATATTATGTAATGAACTTATTATTATATGTACATTTTTATGAATTAAATTTTTTTCTCCCTCCATTCTGTTGGTTGGTTGAGTGGATTCATTACTTGCAAACTTCCTAAATATCCTGATTATCTTCCATTTAAAAAAAAATAATGCATGCTTGTTCTGATAACCCATGTTTATTATGATTTTTCATATATCAGAACTATGATCTCTGATTTATTATATTAAATCAAGCTTTTACATGACAACAGATTATTATTCTCTTCTCTTAAGCATATTATGTGTTAAAACAAATGTTCTGTTTTATCCTGGTCATACCTGATACATGGGCTTGTACATGTTTCTTCATGGTTTTAGTGTTAATGAATATTTGCATCTGAGACTAATGCCAAATAATAGAGCTTTATAATGCCTCTAACTTGGAATATTTTAGAAGTAGCAGATGTAAACAATTAGGGCATTTAAGTTATCTAAAATGCTATAAATTTAGTAGTTTTATGAGCAAGACCTAGCCAAAAAAATTGAGTGTATTCGTAACGAGATAGCGGTAGCTTCCATAGAGGATAAGATGCGAGAGAACCGATTGCGATGGTTTGAATATGCGCAACCAGTCGATGCCCTGGTTAGAAAAAGGTGACAAAATTGTAGTTCTTAGCGCGGCTAGGGTAGGGATAGACCTAAACAAACATGGATAGAATTATGAACGATATGTTAGTTGTTAATTTAACAGAAATGGCCCTTGACAGGCTAGAATGGAAAAGAAGGATTCATATAGCCAACCCAAAAATTTGGGATGAAGCTTGTTATTGTTGTTGTACCTAGCCAAAAAAAGAAAAGTAAAAAAGCACATCATGACTAGTTATGGTAGCTAATGTATCTGACGTGTAGGATATGAATGGTATATGCAACATGTTAGATGCTTCAAATGCTTATCCAAATCAAAATAAGAATACAGGCTGTTCCACTCAGCTGCTTGTGTATAAGAATAATAGAAAAGAGCTTTTGTAGAGTTTTGGGGTTGTTTCACATTATTTTTGTTGCCACAGAATAGACCAATAGATCAACATTAATGTTGATTCAATCAAACATTATTAGCATGTCGTTATTGTAGAGAGCATCACTATTTAGTAAGCCTGTCAAACAAAATTGCAGCCTTAAATTTTAGCGGCACTTTTTGTGGAACTTGGGGTTGTTTTCATATTTATATTATGTCATTCTAAGATACATGTATCTTACACCTCATCTGCAGGATGTTACCGCAACTAAAGGAAACGAATTTGAGGATTACTTTCTTAAGAGGGAACTGCTTATGGGGATATATGAGAAAGGATTTGAGAGACCATCTCCAATTCAGGAAGAAAGCATTCCAATTGCACTAACTGGCAGCGACATTCTTGCGAGAGCTAAAAATGGGACGGGGAAGACAGCTGCATTTTGCATCCCTGTACTGGAAAAAATCGATCAAGACAAAAATGTTATTCAAGGTTCTCTTTTACTTTTGCTAATACTCAAATAATTTTGAGTTCCTTGTACATATCATATATTATTTGGCCAGCCAGACCCTATAATACTTTGTAGTTAAGCTCTTCTTTTGACCTTTTCCCCCCTACTAATGTTGTGGTTATCCACATACAAATATAAATCTTATTAGTTTTTGGGCAAGGCTTGATCTAGCGGGACCCATCCCTCTCCTAAATACACAGGGTTGGTCTGCTTGTCCCTTGTGTTGGTCGTATGCATTTAACTTGTGACATCCTTGTCATAATTCTTATGCACTACTGTCTTCCCCACCATTTTTATGCCCTAACAACTCTTCAACCTCTTGGAGTAAACTTTGTATGCTGTCTCTATAGCTTGTTAATAGACAATGTGTTCTAGGAGTATATTTACATACATCATTCGTTCTGCAGCTGTAATATTGGTTCCTACACGAGAATTAGCACTTCAAACATCACAAGTCTGTAAGGAGCTTGGAAAACATTTGAAGATTCAGGTTATGGTCACTACTGGAGGAACCAGTTTAAAAGATGACATCATGCGCTTGTATCAACCAGTTCATTTACTTGTTGGAACGCCAGGTCGCATTCTGGATCTTACAAAAAAAGGTGTTTGTGTTTTGAAGGATTGCTCCATGCTCATAATGGATGAGGTATGTTCTATGTTTTCTTTTCTATTAACCAATTATGTTCAGAATATAGTGATGGATATTTATCGTAAATTTGAGCCCTCATTTACTCAAATGATTATCGATGATTTCAAAGCTTGACATGTTTGATATTCTCATCATCATTACACTCAATATTTTTCTTGTGTAGTATATTTCCTAGTTTAAGTTGTAAGCTCTTTGTGATAGCCAAGCTATTTTGGAATGTTTCTCATTGACGTAGTTTCCTTGTGAACCCTAAGTCTCCCGTGGCCCACTTTTTTGTAGAGAGCTATTTTCATTTTGTTACTAAGCCTTGATATTCAATGTGTAATTCAGTATTTATCTTATAAATTGTAAATGTAAATTATGAATTTTTAAGTGAGCATCCATCATCATAGGCAATAATTTAGTATGTGCAAGAATTTAGTATCTGTTTGAGCTTTATTCTGCAAATGAATCTACGAATGTTTATTTTCATTTGTCTCTGTAGTATCGTGCCTTGGACAACTCAATCCCACGTAGGAAAATTATCTCCCCCCTTTCTGCTGGCCTCTTATTAATCTAGGAGTGTTCTTAGAGTGTCACACTCACATCTTGTTCGTATGAGGTTATTCTGCATAACTAATAGGGTTGGTTTTCCCACCTATCAACTGTCATGTTCGGTTTATGGCGGGCCCTCTATATGCCATGGATCCTTGGCAAGACCACCCAACTTGGACAGTTGCTATCAAGTCGGTACCTTAAAAGTTGTCAAATTTTCTCTGGAGCATTTTTAATATATAGCTGCTCACCCTTGCATAGCTTAATGATTGAGGTGGTGTTTGATGTTCTCAGTCAATTTCAAGTTGTTTTTAATGTCTAGCATTTTCTATGCAAGATTTTGTTTGTCCTTGAAATTTGCTTATCATTACTATTATGCTTTCACAAGATATGTTGCATGTACATTGTCAAAATATAAAAATTCACTCTAATGACAATTGAAATTCTCCTAACTGATTAAATAAATTGCTAGGGTTTAAATTTCTTAACAGAAAAGTGTTTGCACTTGTCTATTATTTAATTATTCTTTGCTCATTTATTTGTGTTCATGCTTGATCATATTTGCAATACATACTGAAAGCATAATTCTTAAGAAGTGTAGGTTATATTTAAAAATATGGAGTGCATTATTTTTTGTTTAAATGATTATGCATTAGGATAATACTTGTCATTTCTGCAGGCTGACAAGCTTCTATCTCCTGAATTTCAACCATCAGTAGAAGAGTTAATACATTACCTTCCTAACAACCGTCAGATATTACTGTTTTCGGCAACTTTTCCTGTCACGGTTAAGGATTTTAAAGACAGATACCTAACCAAACCATACATAATTAATCTTATGGATGAACTTACGCTAAAGGGTATTACACAGTATTATGCTTTTGTGGAAGAAAGACAGAAAGTTCACTGCCTGAACACCCTTTTCTCGAAGGTTTGACCTTTACTGTTGTACTTATTATTGTCTATGATCTACATGTGACTATTATCTGTAAATATATTGAAATTGTGGGCTTTGCTTTCCCAGCTTCAAATAAACCAGTCTATCATATTCTGCAACTCAGTTAACCGAGTAGAACTGTTGGCGAGGAAAATCACAGAACTTGGATATTCTTGCTTTTACATTCATGCAAAGATGTTACAAGATCACCGGAATCGAGTTTTCCATGATTTTCGAAATGGCGCATGTAGAAATCTTGTTTGCACAGGTATTGTTTGTTAATTAATCTCTTCTGGATTAGTATCAATATCATATGTTCTAGTCTTTTTTTTATGATGAACAAATCATATGTAGCTTGCTACAGTATTGGAGATATTTTGGCAATTCTTAGTTGGACTTGGTATTAAATTTAGTTCAATTTAGTCTACAATTTATTGCTGAAACTACTGCTTTTGGATTTTCATGCATTTATCATGCAGATCAAGGGGTTTGATTGCTTTGCTATTTCTATTAACGGATTCTAATAAGCATTTAAGATTTTTGACCTATCTATTCTTGTATTACACTCTTCAGCACCTCTTGTTTCAGTTGATTTCATCCTATTTAACTATTAACATCTAAACTGTAGACCCATAGGATACGATAATAACGCATCACTTTTAACAGATTTGGATATTAAAAGTTCTCTACTTGACATATCTACCCGTTTCCTTCAATTATCTTCAATATGGAAGCATTTCGTAATTTAAGTCGGTCATGTACTAAGGATATGCTTTTTATTTTATTTTTCAGATCTGTTTACAAGGGGTATCGACATCCAAGCTGTAAATGTCGTGATCAACTTTGACTTCCCCAAAAATTCTGAAACTTATCTACACAGGGTATGTTACTGTTTCATAATTCATGTTTTTGTAGACGATGGAATCTTGTTGAAATGTGATAATCGGCATCACATCAACAGTTTGGTGGCCTTCTCAAAAGATTTCAATATCGGGGTTGCAATAAATATTCAATTGATCTGAACTTTTATACATAAAAGTTCAGATCACTCATTCATTTAAGCTTGCAGTTAAGATGCAGCCCCCCCCCCCCACACACACGCACCTCCACCCACGGGAAAAATATAAAAACAAACAAACCAACCAACCAAGAAAGTTAATAAATAAATAAGCGTTGTTGTTTATTCATTATAGTTTATTCAACAAGAAAAAAAGAAGCAATGTTGTTTATTCAATATGACGATTTCCATCATCGTATGCCTCAAATTGAAATCCAAATCCACATTTTATTTCTAGCCCCTAGAGTTTTGACCACAGCCCTGAAATCCTAATAACCCCTCTTCTATTTTCTATCTAATTCCATGAAGAACCTTAAAAGCCACCATTTTGTTTAATGGTAAGATTAGTAGCAAGTTTTATTTACTTATTTACTTGCTCCAAATTAATTTCTAAGGAAAAAATTGGTGGGTTTACAGTTTGTGGAGGAAAGAGATGGAATTGTGAGAGTAATTGTATTTTAGAGTTGTTGGAGGCTAAATCTCTTGGAGAGAGAGAAACGGAAAATGAGAGAATTTAAGGGGGTTGTGTGTTTGTTTATGTGTGCGTGCTCTCTTTTTGTATTTTTAAAAAAAAATAGTTTCAGTTTATTCTATATTCAAGACCGTGTTTGTTTTTTAGGTTGGTCGTTCTGGAAGATATGGTCATCTTGGTTTGGCGGTGAATTTGATAACCTATGAGGACCGCTTCACCTTGTATGTTCTGTTCATCATATACTGAGGGTGTTTCTCTTCTATCCTTCTGCTAATTTATATTTGGAATATTTGCTTATATACAGATATAAGATTGAAAACGAATTGGGAACCGAGATAAAGCAGATTCCTCCACAGATCGACCAGGCTATTTACTGCAGATGATCTCTTTCTTTGATGTGACGAATGGTGTTCGTGAATAAATTGCAGGACTTCCTCACTGTTTGTATATATGGACCTGATGTAAGTAGTCCATGCAAAATCAAGATTTATAACAAAACCTGGGCATATTCAAAATGGGTTGAACTTAGGCGGGCGAGTTTCTTGATATATATATTAGACAGTAAATGGGTTGAAACTCTGTTTATAGATAGCTAAATCACACTAAACTACCCTTAGCTCTGAGCACCCCCCCCCCCCCCCCAAAAAAAAAAAAAAAAAAAAAAAAACAAAACAAAAACAAAAACAAAAAAAACTATCTTATAAGTTTGTATTTAATCACAATAAGCTCCCTTTTAAGTGTTGCATTTTAGCATATTATTGGGAAAAGAAACTCCCCTAAAACCAAAGTTTCAGGGAGTTAACTGTAATACAGACCTTTAATAGTTAAGTGGGAAAAAAGGTATAGTTAAAGCTTTTTAGTGTACTTTGGCCTAAGAAGTACCTAACTTTAAAAATAAACATTTGAAGTTAGCATAGTGGTTTTGAGACTCTGAGGCACAAGTTCAAATATTTTCTCCAACAAGCTATTATTTTTTTGAAATACCATATATATGTATGTGCCGAAATAGGTTGATAAAATATTTTAAAAAATCAGTTTAACCGTTCCAACAAGAGTTGAGGTTAGCCAAGTTGTTTTGAGGTTTAATCTTATGCAAGCCTAAGATTTAAGTTGATTTGAACTTCGCCTCCTCTCTAATATTATTTTTAACCATTTGAAAAAGTTTTGCCCCATCTGTAATAAAATTTAGCTCTGCCACCTCATACACTACAAGCTACCGTCAGGATCTGTCGATTATTTTTGAACATCCTTTTTGTTTTTATTATTTATTTATATGTCTTGACAAGTGTGCTAGATGTTCAAGTTGAAAAGCGTTAGATTTTTTTGTCATGTGAAGCACATGCAATAAAAATTCAAATTTAGTTTGTATAGACAAAAATATCTTCAAACTTGTAGAAGTCATGCAATTTTGTCACAAGAAACTTATTTGTAAGAAGAAAATAAAGATACGATATAGTTCGAAATTTTTTTTATGAGAAATCTTGTGGATAGGTTGAAAATAATAGATTTTATCTCTTTTTTTCCCTCCAAAGTAAAAAAGTATAGGGTCACTTCTCATTCAACTGAGATTTGCGTTATAACATTAAATTGAAGTTTCCTTGACAAGTATGCCGTATATTTGAACCATTTTTTGGCTTGTTGCCACTTCATCGCTGGCTAATAATTTCCATTTTGGTTCCTTTCTAGGGCTGATCTGCCTTCAAGCTCTCTCTGATATGCATCTGGTGCTGCAACTGTCAAAATCCAGAGAACCTAGTACTGTTCCGCCTTTTGGACCTTGTCTGTCTGTTCTCATGACTTCTAGTTTCTTCCTATTGCTAAATAGAGATATATCCCCCTCTTTGTCGCGCCTGAGTATGCTTAATCTCTCGTGGATGTGTCGAGTATCGTTAGTTAACTATGTCGAACGACGGTTCTTTATCGTAGAGTCGCCCTCATCATTGCTGAGTTGAATTTGTTTCAGGATCTTTTACTTTTTACTCCATTCGAACTAATTTGTTCGTGTCTTTTTCTTCGTTCAGAAATATGTATGACAGTTGTCTTTTAAGTTCTTGCCATGAGACTAATATCATACAATGCTGTGGTTTCCTTTATGTGTCATATATTACTGGTGTGTATTGGCTCTCAAACATTTTTCGATATGGCCAGTGCTTGATGATGTATGTATATAGCTGTATCACAGAAATATTTTTTTGATATGCATATTTGTCAGCCTTGGTCCCAAAAATCTAGACCTATGTTTTAGCTGTTGCTATGTCACCGGAGGCAATGAAACATCAAGAACTGACCATCTAGAAATATCTGCCTCAAAATATATTGAAATATGGAAGGTTAATGTTCTTGATCAATGTCAACTCCTCTCAGTCATAAATGATAAGTTTGTGTTCTTCAAACCTTACATGTAGAAATTAACAATGCATTACATACAAACTTGCCCCTTCATCGAGGATGCAGCACACAAATCTCTATACAAAAAATCGTGCAGCATATAACTACACTGCACACTAGAAACGCAAGCCTCCATCAAATATTACAACAGATAGCATACACAAAGCAGCAAAGTAGCTATAGGCATTGACGTCTCATTTTCGACATTTCTCATCCTTGTGAATGCTTCAAGCCTTTAGGAGAAGAAGCAGCCGGTTCCTTTCTTGGGGAGAACACCGGTTGCTCGATATTTGGCAGCGGCTTCCTCGACATTGAGGAGATCTTCTGCTTGCTTGGCTTCAACCATGGCTCTCCTCTCCTCTGCCGCCTTGTGAATCATCGCTAACTTGTTCTTTATTTTCTCCGCATACTGGGCTTTCTTCTTCTCTATTGCCTCCTGATTTCAATTTATTACATATTTTTTCATCTACCTTTATTTCCTTTTTATACCATATATGCATGTTGTATACTATACTACAATCTATTGGGATTATTAAGAGAGGAATGAAATCGAGTCTGATCGTCTCTTGGATCGAACATGCAGTAATATATATTTAGATGGATGAAAGAATATGTAATACTAAGAAATTATGAAGTATATAACAAGAATTGATTAGTTGAAGAGATGGGTATCCATGATGGTCACCTCAAGCTTCTTGAGCTCAGCTTCAATGGATGCCTGCTTTGTGTTCTCCCATGCACTGATGGATGACATTTTCTTCTGAGCCCTGTTTCACATTGTGAGAGAGCAATCAATTAGGATAGCATCGTGGAACCATTAAGATATAACGAGTCATTCAAATTAGGGGTGCTGATCGACAGAGCCGGCTTGAGCTAGGGGTGCTAATCTAGCTGGCTTGAGTTCGTCTCACAGCTAAAAAAATGGGCTCATTTAGCTAACGAGCTGAATTCGAGCTGATCCAAGCTTGTTTAGCGCTAGGGTTTGGCTCCAAGAAGTATCATATCATAATTTTATATAATTTAAAATAATATTTTATTTCCAAATAGACAAATAATCAATTAGGTATGTATTCAATAAAATTGTACCTGATACCCAAACTAATAATCAATGCACAATGTTTTGAATTTTTTCTTTTATATCGATATATTTCGGTAATATTAGTTAATGAGCAATAAATGAGCCGAACTAACAAACGAGATTGAGTCAAGCAGATGTTTGTTTAATGAGCCTAGCTCGTTTGTGACTGAGCTGCTAGCGAGCCGAACTTGAGCCGAGGTAAGCGAGCCGAGCCTAACTTAAGTAGGGCAAGTTCAGCTCGAAATGAACTCGAGCCGAGGTAAGTGAGCCGTTTATAATCAACTTCGTCGTTTACACCCTTAATTCAAATAGATTTTAAAAAAAAATAATTTTAAAAAGAGAAATGTATGTATCTTACTTGTTTTCAGCTTTAGACTTTAGACTTTCTTCCCATGCTTTGATCAAAGAGTTTTTCTTGCCAGTTTCAACTCTTGCAAGAGCTGCATCTGCAAGTGAAATATTATGTGTACTATTTATTTTTTCTATTTAATATGGTTTCCTTGTGAAACTATAATATTTGATCATAAGCTAAATTTTAGTTCAAAACTTACCTCTACCAATTGAGCCTACTAAGACCTTTTCTGGTGAAGGAACTGTTTCAGCCTCTGAAATAAAATAAAATAAAATAAAAATTATATTAATCAATATGCAAACTTGATGAGTTCATTTAAATATAAACAAATGTATGACAGCTAAAGGTTTATTCTTTTTATTTAATTTAATTTTAATTTTAATTTTTTAGTTGATAGTCACAGGAGTTGAACTTGTATACTTTCACAGCTACAAATCATTTTTAATTTTTTTTTAAATTTAAATTAAAAAATGGTTGAGCACTTTAAATGGTGAAAGCACTTCGATATTAAAACTAATCCCCACTTTCACCTTTAAATTATTATATGTAGAAAACAAATCAGAGATTAATGAGTAATTAAGGAGTGGCTTAATCCTCATTAAAGGAAGAGCATCACTAAAAGCTAAATTCATTTTCTTGACATCAGCAAGGTCTTAGGATTGATCGATTGATTACAAAAGATTCATTGTCACTTTTTGATTCGATCGATCAATCATCTTTTAAAAGTTTTTCCTCCATCTAAATGTGGCTCGGCTATAAAGCAAGGCCCAAAGGAAAAATATAATTAAAATTATAAAACGTGACTTAAACTTATGATAATCATAAAAAATTAGTTTGTTGAGAGAATTTAGTAGAATTCTTAAATATGTTATTTGAACACACAGATTGATGCTTAGAGATTAATGGCACAAGAAATTACGAAAAACATTATGATTGCTGTTTTTCTAAGAATCAAACGGCTAGTAAATGTCATATACATAGCGTTAAAGAAAATCTCACAATAGGTTGTCTAACTTGGGCTAACCCTGACCATTTGACGTGTAATCAGGTGCTCTTGAAAATAAATTCATCCAACCAAGGAGAACGCTAACAGACGAAACAACTTATTCACAAATTCGATAAAAGAAAATTTATTTGAAAGATGTGTGAACAAGATTCCTTCGGGATCTCAAGAATTTTTAAATTCATATTATTAGCACAATTACTAAATCTAAACAGGCAATATTCATTGAAACATTTTAGGGATTCTTATATTTACAAAATGAAAATTATATTAATATGGATCAATTTCCAGAGAAACAAATTACATATTTGTTTACAGACTGCCCTCCCCACCTTTTCATAGTATCTCTGAAAAAGGAGGGAAAAGGAAAAAAAAAACTTTATATAAGTTATTTTAAGTTAACTAAATATGAAATGAAAAGCATATATTTTTTCTCAAAAATAATTTTTAAAAAAAATCATAAATAACAATTTTCTTTTATCAAAAGAGAAGATCTTCTTTGGAGATAATGCCTGAAATAATCAAACCCAAAAAAAAAATCAAAATATAACAAAAAAGAAAAAAAGGGAAAACATCTCTCCCTTTGTTTTCTCATCTCAAATTAATAAATATGTCAAAAAATTTAATAAAAATGTGAGAAATTTATTCTTACTGTCAACGACGACCAGAGATTTGGAGTCATCGGGAGTCTCTTCGGCATGCGTTGCAATTACAACTTTGCCCTCCTCAACCTCAACGCTCTTATTATTAACGCTCTCTTCTTCTCCCATTTATTTTTTTAAAAAAATCCTTCAAAAAATTCCCCCAAGAAAAAGAAAGGGGAAAAAATTCAAAGAAATGAAGTAGAGATTGATAAATGGTTATTCGATTCTGCGTTCTGTTAGGCCAAAACAAAGGAGAGGAAGGGATATTATTAGTGATATATTAGTTTCAAATTATTAGTGGAGGCTGAAAATGACATGCAAATTAGTGACATTAAATTACGGTTTTATCCCTTCGGTTTTGGGAAACCAAACAAGCTAACCTTCATGCCGTTCTGCTTGCTTCAATTATCTAAACCCGCTTTATAACCAATTTAAACCCGGCTCGTTTAGTTGTTAAACATGACCGAACCAGCTTTCATCGAGTCCGAGCCGAGCATCAACCTTTATCGAGCCTATTTAAAATCCAGAAAAATAGCAACAAATTAATTAATTGCAAGAATATATTAAAATGCATATAAATGTTCAATATTATTTTTAACAAATTAAGGTATGAGAAATATTGTTGATTACTAGATGAATGAGCTAAGCTAACTCCTGTCCAAAACCCACGTACATCTAGATATTTTCTGATATTTTGGTATATCAATATTTTAAGAAATATCAATTATGATCTGAATTTTCAGTTAGTATTAACGAGTTAGTAAATATAATTTATAATTAACTATTTTATTATTACTTCTAAATGTACTATGTAAGCTATAAACCATCCGAGCCCACACAAGCCCTATACGAGTCAAACCTGAACATAAGCCGGCCTTAAACAGGTTGTGTTTATGTTTGTTCGTTTATTTTATCAAGCTTCGATTTTTGTTCAAGATCCGCTTGTTTAACCATCTAAGAAGTGAGAATGAGCTTTTATCGAATCGTACCGATCCGAGCCTTTGAGCTTCAAGCCTTTTTAAGTTTTAACAGCCCTTCTTCCATTGCCGGAAGCTTCTTTTGACGAGAGAAATCGTACTGTGATTGTGAGATGATTAGTCATTACGTCGTGATCAATTATATAATGCCAAGCTGTCTTGTCTTGCAATATTTATTAAGGGGGAGAAATTAATTTATGACAATCTTAAAAAAAATTGAGTATAAGTGAAAATCTGCATTTATCATATTTAGATAATAACATAGTGGGGCAAATTTGTAAAAAAAAAAGTTTATATTGTATTTTCAAACCTTTTGGGTTAAGAAAGTAAAGCACACAAGCATTGGACTTTTTTATTTTTGACCGCAACGAAAGACCTCCAGACCCATATGCCCATCTTCAAAACTATATTTATAGTTAAATTAGAAAAAGGGAATGCATGAGTTTAAAATAGCTTGTTCCCCGGCCTTTTGCTAGGGGCCTTGGATCATGGTCTGGCCCTTCCATATACTGGGGGTAACAAATCTGGACAGGTCAAGAGAGAGGGGGGAGAATTTCGGGCAGCCTTGGGCAACATGTGGGGCCCGCATTTCTATTTCTTCTTTCTTGTCCGGATATATACGGCCGGCATATGGAATAATTTATCCTGGCCCAACAATCTTGATTCCTGCTTATATCTACTCTAGGTGGTAGCTGGGTCCTGTTGAACCCGATCGGGTCAGTTTTGAGCCAATTATTCATGGCTTGCCAGATTTTGACGTGATTATTATATGTGTTGCGTTTCTTGATTCGAACCTGATTGAACTATTGTAGGATAATCCGAATCCGACGTGACCGACCCGATTATTAAATAGGTCGACTAAATCCAATTCAAACTCGAGTTACTCGACTCTATTGGACTAATTATGTTTATATTTTTAAATACGATTAGAGGCGTGTGGTTTAATCAATAAGATAAAAAAAAATGTGATTAGTTAAGTCTGCTCTATAAATATATCTATGTTATATTACTTTACTTTGTTATTAGGTTTCTTTTATTTTTGGGAAAAGTTGTGAATGAAAATGGATTTTAGATTTGTTTTGTTGTAATAGCTGATTTTTTTGAAACAGTAGTATACCTTTTTAACAAAAAAGCCTATGAGTTTGAGCGTTTTAGAATTAAGGAACAATTTTGTTTTTCTGAATTTTCTATTTCAAATAATATGAGAGCGCATTACATATTACCTTTTTTTTTTTGCATTATGAAAGTTACCATGCGCCCACCCACGCATCCACCCCACCCCCGAAGCAAAAAATAAAAACCTTAATTTTTTTATTCCTTGAATTAAGGTCCAAACTAGAAATAAGAGTAAGACATCATATACTAATGCTGCTAGGAATAATATTGTACTTTAATTAGGAAAGTTGAAGATTGAATCTAAACTAAACAATAACTATATCTTCTATATTATAATGCAAATGACTTGGTTAGATTCACCATTCTCCATATTTTAAAAACAAAGAGAAAAATAGAAAATTTGACCATTCTTAAGATATCCACGTTATCAAGAAAGAACAACACAACAATAAAATATTGTTCATTTGAGTTCTAATAAAAAGATACGATAAAAAAACTTTCTAGACAAAGTTTTATCCCAGCATATTTCAACTTCTTAGATTTTTCTTAAAACTACCCTTTTGCTTGAATGGCTTTCTTATTTAAAGTTTTTCAATGCACATCCACTAAACTATGTAGTATTGCCTTTGTAGAAGTTTTTATAACCTTGAATTTTTATTTTGAATTTTTTTAATTATCTTTTAATAACGCGTTATTGACATTCAAATTTATGTTTTCCTACAAAAACTAACTGAATTTTTTTTAAGAAATCATTTATTTAACTGACATTATGATAATACCGCTTCACAATTTCGATTACAAATACCATATAGTTGAGTGAATTAATACGCGCAACGCACGTGCAGGAAACTAATATGGAGAAGAGATACAGAGGAAAACAATTCATGATTGTTCTAAAAAATTTAGATGGATGAGGATATGAGAAAGTTGAGAGAAGAAAAAGGAAAGAAGAGATGGACAGAGTGAAAGAGAGTGAGGGCAAAAAAGGAAGCAAATTTCTCAATCTTGTCCGCTCTCACTTGCTCTGTCAATCTTCTGCTTTCCTTATGATTGTTTGGTGGATACTGGTGGACTCAAAAAAATTAATAATTAAAATTTTAATATATATATATATATATATATATATATATATATATATAAATAAAAGTGGAAAATGGAAGATAATTTAATATCATCCATTCAAAATCTCTCAAAACGGGGAGTAGTTTTATAACCACTCCCCCCAAAATCCTTGAAAATGAGGTAATATTAAAACCACTCCACCCTCCACTCAAAAAAGAGGATATATATATATATATCAAGAGAAGAAAAAAAAGAGGTCTTCTTTTCGGCTGAGGAATAGAATTTCTTTTGAAATTCTCAATGAGTAAGAATGATAAGAATGGAATCATCAATTCTCTACCATCTCTCTCTTTCTCTCCGATAACTCTTTTTTTCTTTTCCTTAATAAGGATCAAGAAGAAGACCCCCAGCAGAGGGTCTTGCATGCAGTCATGAGCATGGAGTTCGGATACTTAGAAATATGGAAAATTCCATATTTCTATGAAAATCTAAAGTATGAAATCACATGTTCTTAATCCTATTGGACAAAACTTAAAACATAGGTCATCTCATATTCTGCATAAAATAAAATATGCCAACCTATTTCTTGAACATATCTTTGGCAACAAATAATACTCCATTTCCTCAAAAGAAAACAAGGACATAGATTAAAACCCCTATGTCCATTAATGCATGGTAAAACACTACATTCTTCCAACAAATATGATCTAAAAGCTATGTTTCCTTTTGAATACAATCTATGTGTTAATCTTGAAAATAGGGGAAAAACCTTATTTTCTACACAACATGAAAATGGGGGAAACTCTATATTATTCATATATTTAAACATAGAATATCTCTATGTCACCACTACAAATAGGGGTTGCCCCTACGGATATAGCCGTAGGGGCTTGAAAACACGCCGTAGGTACAAACACCGCAGGTGCAAATCTTATCCTTAAACATACCCCTACGGTTAAATACTTGCCCCTACGGCTTAATGCGTTGGTCCATATGTCCCTACGGACATATCCATAGGACCAATAAAGTTATTTAATTTATCGGTTTATAAAATAAAATAGTTGTCCCTACGGCTAAATCCGTAGATCCTACTTTCTGCCCCTACGGATACCTGTGTAGGGGCATGTTTATGCTCCTACGGTCCCTTTTTACTAAGATCATAAGTGCAAAATATGAGGCATCCTGATATTTTGCCCCTACGGATAAATGTATAGGGGCAAAATAGGACCCTACGGATTAATCCGTAGGACAAAAGTTTGGACCTACGAAACTTTGCACCTACGGATTAATCCGTAGGGACATGTTATCAGTTTTTTTAAAAAAAGAGTTGCCTGTTTTTTCCTCGTCCTGTGCATAATAATATATACATCATATATAAAAGTAATCAACACGCAGAATATATACCGCAGTATTCATAATCAACATTCTCACGCATAATATATAAAAGAAATCAACAAGCAGAATACAATATCAATCTAAATCAATATGAACACACAAACACCACCAATATCAACATCATCCAAAATATATACAATATGTGTCATATAAGTAAATACATGTTTAAAATATAAGAATAAAAAAGCTACCCTAGCTCGGTTCAGCTCCATCTCTGATAAACGCCGTAATCTGGCGCGCCTGCTCCTCGGATATACCCTGAGTCAATATCTCGAGCAATGCGGAGTGTGCGGGAGTCTGAGCGGGCTGTAGAGCTGCAGGAGCGGTCTGCGCAACCGCAGCCGAGGTAGTGGCTTGCGGAGCCGCAGCTGCGGGAGTCTGAGCGGGCTGTGGAGCTGTAGGAGTGGTCTGCGCAATCGCAGTCGAGGTAGTGGCTCGCGGAGCCGCAGCCGAAGGAGATGCATGTGGAGGCTCAGCTGAAGTACTCTGTCGCGTCTATTCAGTTTTGTGTTTAATAAACGAGTAAGAACTGTGTATTGGTCGAATTCGTATCATTATCAGGTTATTGTGGAACCCCAATTTATGTATACTTAGGGACTTAGGCCTCGTTTGGATATCTAGTTTGGAAAACCGTAGTTTATTTTAATTAGACAGTTCTATGTATGTATGATTAATCAAAGCTAAGTCTACAACCAAATAAGCTCAGGCTATGTATTAATATTGGATATGTTGCTATCTATAATATGACATAATATTTTACTATTAAGTAGTATACATACCATCATCTCCTTCAACTCCTGGACGGTGGCCTTCAGGGCGTCCAGTTCTTGCTCTAGACGTCGCTCACGGGAGATGGAGGAAGAAACCGTCGGAGTGGAGTCTAACCTCATATGGGCCCTGCTAGGACCCAGTCTCCGGCCTCTCTCCCAACTTCCGTGGTGCCTTCCGTGTGCGGCGTATAGGACTGGGGTCAGCAGTATCGGATCGTTCTGTTCGGTAAAATCGATCCCCGAGGCCTCCGCCTGCTCAACCACCCACTCCTACACCCACATTAACCAGTAAAATATACGTATATCATTTAAATTTGAACCTTTTAAAACAAAAATTTCAAATAGGGGTTGAATAAATATTAACATTACGCAATACTCCTGGGTAGCGGTGTCAGGGTATCGAAGCTTGCCTGTGGCGGGATCTGTCGAGGTGCCGTGGACGGCAAGATACGCGGACAGCACGCTTGGTGTACCACCCTGCGCCACGGTCTGAGCTCTCTGCAATTCGCCAAAAATTTACATATATTAGAAAATAACTCTTAATATTGCATTATATCACAAAGGCCGATCTATTGTAATTTACCGATAACTCCATGGCACGAGTAATATTCCTCGAGCCACCTGTATAAGTGGGGCGACCCTTCTTCGCCGACTTCCTATTCCCTTTATTTTGATCCGCCTGTTTCTGCACAACACATTCAGATTTAGTTTTCTAATTAAGCAACACAAAAAAAAATAAATTATATACTAAACAATGAATTACATTTAAAATACATACCTTTTTGCGCTGAGAGTCGAAATATTGGTACAATAGAGACCATGTATCTACGTCGACTCTCGCAAAGGCCGGAGTATGTAGGAGGGCCGCTCTCTCTGCCTCGGGGGTCGCCATCCACAGGGAATAGCAGCCGATTTTCAGCTCATTCCTATTTTATCGGACCTTCGATTGCATGTTCTTCATCAGGCCATGGTACAGAGCGTGAAGATCGAGCACCCTCCTAGGGTGATCAGGGTCGGGTACAAGCTGAAAATCGTAATCCAACTGAAAATACAAAAAAACAATATTATTAAATTGCAAGTGTTAATAATAAATATATTGGATAAATCAAATGAAAATATATATTAATACCCGAGCCTGATCCCAGAAGAGGGCGAATGAGCGCCGGTGCTGGTCGCCCCACTCAACGTGAAGTGGATAGTTCTTCACGAGGCGGCTCTCATCCCCCATATACCGGCCGAACCTCTCAGCATAATCTCCGGTATAACGATAATCAGGGGTAAAAAAGAGGGGGAATGCTGCCTCCCCTCTAGCTCTGTCGGGCTTCAGCCTGTGGGACTGATTCGGGCCTCGAGTCCCCCTCTGGGGATGGGGAGGCCCTGCGTCTACAAGAAATATCAAGACAATCAATATTAAGACAAAGTGGTATTAAGAAATCAAGGTTTAACGAAAATTGAAGTGTGATATATATCTCTGGCGACTAAAGCACGAGCCTGGGCCCGGGCAGCAGGACGAGCGGGACGATAGTTCCTCCGGTGAGGAACAGCCGGTGACCCGGACGTGGACGCACCTCCAGCTAGAAAATAAACATCGATAAAATTATATGAAGTTCATGTTTATTCTTAAAGGATATGTAAAATGAATAAATATTTTATATTTATTCATACAAACCTGCAGACTGAGCGGAGGGTATGGAAGTGACGGGAGTGGCCCATGCACCAGACGAGGACGCACCACCTATAATTGACAATTAAGTATCAGCTATATAAGTAATTGCAAAAATAATGCATATATCAATAATATAACATTCTAAATCAACATGTATACACTATAGGATATATAAACATACCCGCAGGTGCGGTGGTGGGCTCTGCCACCGATGTAAGTACGTAAGAGCAAAAAGAATGTATGTATATTTATGTTATAGCATTCTAAATCAATATACATGCGCTATATGATATATAAACATACCTGGAGGTGTGGGAGTGGCCTCTGTCCCTGACGTGGACGCACCAACAGCTAGACAATCAAACATTGACTGTGTAAGTAATTTTGACATGAATATGCATGTATATCTATAATATTACATTCAAAATGAATATGCGTGCAACATACCTGGAGGTGCGATAGTGGCCTCTGTCCCTGATGTGGACGCACCACCACCAACTAGACAATCAAACATTGACTATGTAAGCAATTTTGACATGAATATGCATGTATATCTATAATATTACATTCAAAATGAATATGCGTGCAATATACCTAGAGATGCGGCAAAGTCCACACGGAAGGAGGCATCCGAAGGGGTCTCCGATCGGGGTGCAAGACCGGCCCTCTGAAACTCCCTACGCAGCTTTCCGGGCGGCAGAGCTGCTCTGCCTCTACCTCTACCGGTGCCGCGGCTGGAGCTTCTGCCGCCCCTCGCTGCTCCCATCGTCATCATCAAATCTAGATAAAACGGTTCGTGGACGCATTACACAATCATTACATATGCATGCTATATATGTATAGATCGTAAAATGCGAAGTAATAATATAACATTACTGATAATCTTTTTCGTTTCGTGGACGCATTAGACATATCTACTTGAATTTCATCATCCATATCATCTCTAACCCACGTAACTTCATGATCAGCCGAAGACAACCCGTCTTTCGAAACAGACGGTCGGAGCACTGTAAGTCTTCTCTCTTCTTCATCCTCATAGCTGTCCTCGAATTCTGGGACATCGTAGACATCCCTGGGTTTCCAACGGCATTAGACACTCCATCCCGGATACTTCAAACACTGTGAGTAGTATACTTGGAACACTTGGTTCGGAAAGATAAACGGATCTTCCTGACCGTAAAATCGAAGTGTGTTCACACTGGTCAATCCATATTCATCTTTCCAAGTCCCGAGATTGCTTCTCTACTTATCCGTAGCGGTTTGCGTATCGTACCAAGTACACTGAAATATATAAAAGGGTTCTGATCGTCTGGGATATTGGATGCCGGGTATACAATTTAAGTATCCATAATAAATCACACCATTCGATCCTACGGTCCCAATCCCACTATTCTGAGTGGTTCTAGATGTTTCTATGTCCTTAACTTCGAATTTGTATCCAAGGACACCGAATCCTTTATAATTTGCAACCTCCATACTAGGAAACTGAGCTAAACATCTTGAATCGCTCTCTAATGATGTAGATAAGTTCGGATCGTGGATCTAACAAAACAAAATTTACGACAAGTACATAACGATATAAGTTTAGATTAAAACTGATAGTAATAACATGTTATTCGAATAACTTACATGATCTGCAACCCAATCGCAAAAATTATCCTGATGATATTTTTCCAATCGTTCATCGTTCCAATCAGGATGCCCCTCACGTACCTCGTTAAAATGAATTCTGTTCTCGACAATAAATTATGGCATTAATATTATATCATTTCATACACACACAAACACAAATATAATAATTAATCCAAAAAAAATTACTCTCTAATTTTTTCAAGACATGCGTTGTTGAGCAAGATAAACCGGTACATCTTGTTGATAAATATAGTGTCTACCCTCTTATAATCGGTTTTACCATATGGCCCGTCTTGAATTCTTCGAGGCCGGTTAAGTCTCGTCTCAATGTTCTCGTCCAGATAGCGGGAACAAAATGTGGTTGCTTCATCTAGAAGATAATCTTGCATGATAGAACCCTCTGGTCGATTTCTATTGTGTATATACTTTAAGAGTGTAGAGTCACCTGAAGAAAATATGTTGAATAAATAAATACGGGCATACAAGACAACAATAATTTTAAAAATTGCGCGAAACGAAAAATTCCACATACCTCTCGACGGGATACATCTATCGATATTGTACCGGTCCGGTTAACTTAGCCTCAGTTACAAGATGAACCGTCAGGTGTATTATGATATCGAAGAATGACGGAGGGAAAATACGCCCAAACCTGCAAAGTATCAACCCAATATAATTTTCTAGTTTCTCCAGCGTCACAGCATCCAGTGTTTTAGCGCATAACTCTCTGAAAAAACAATATAGATCGTTGATTACTAGACCAACCGATTCGGGGAGGGAAGTCCTGAGGGCTAATGGGAGAATGTAACAACTCCATTTTTAGTATACATAAATTTGATTTAAATTCAAAGTATATTTGGAGTATTTAATATTGCTGATATCTCTTTAAGTATTTATTTCACACAATAATTACATAAAGGAGCTTGTAGCTCATTGATAACACCTTGCACTGTTGAACCAAGCCACCAGAGTTCAAATCCCATGCCCCACATTATTTTTAATATTATTTTGTTTTGAATCCGTTGGAAGCCCAACAGTCCACACACCATAACTCCCAAAAGTTGAACTAAATCTGAAAATCTAAAATTACCAGAGCCTTCACCCGACGACCCCCCACCCCCTGGCATCCCGACTCGGTCGACTCGGCCTGCGGACCGGCCGACTCGGGCTGGCGCCGCCGGTCAGACTCGGCCGGACGGCCGAGTCGCCAACATGAAAAATCTGTCTTTTCAGCTAACCAACCCCCCTGCATACTCTAATTTATTGGATCGGTTCCAGAATGCCCATTAACACCTAATTACTACAATTTTTAATGAATTTTCTATATATTTTACATTTTTTTTATTAAAAACCCTTCATCTACCCTAACCCTAGCCTACCCCTATAAATACACCCCCTACCCTCTCACCCCAAAATCCTGAGCCCACTCTGTCAAAAAAATTTTCAAGAGTCGTGTACTTTGAAAACAAGCTCAAGGCGAAGCTCTGACGAATTCCTGGCGAAACTTCTGGCGACCGTTTTAGGAACTACCGGCGACGACGCAATACATCGGCGATCCCTCTAGTTCCCTTCCACTCTCTAGTGTAATCGAAAATCCGTAAGTCCCTTTCTATCTCTCTTCCCTATTCAAGAAAAATACGAAATTACAAAACCTGACGGAATCGGAACAAATCCGATTTCCGATTCGGTTTTCTATAAAATTCTACTTCTCACTAATACAATCATTCTTAAACTTTCTCATGTTGACTATTAACCACTAATCAAATAATTTGAACAAGTTTCATCTCATGAAATGATAGCTTTCTCAAATTATCGTATTTTTTCACTTAAATACCACATTGTTTCAATCCTTCATTTAACCCATCAAACTTGCTATATATTTAAAGTAGATCACGAGGTAACGACCTACCTCCTCACACACTTGCATACAAGCTAACACAATACCATTGAAACCTTAGAATACGAGAAAACAAGTATTTACATTTAAATACCATACACTTAATAAAACTAATTCTAAAAGAGTTAGAGTTGATACACTTTTAAATAAATATATCTTATTATGAAAATACGAAAAGTTGTGGACATCGGTCGTTTATCTAAACCTGACATTATGGTGTCTAGGCTAGGCAAGTGTGAAAGGTAACTTTAAAAGGCCCGTCTCACGGTGATTCGTGACCGGATCCCTCCTTTCTTCACTTGTACTTATCTGGCCACAATTGGCGGTGAAAGGCAATTTGAGGCATCTCACGACTCGTCGTTTAGACCATTTAGAAATAGTCTAGTTGACTTAGGAAACCCTAGAACCTAAAATACGGAAAATTGACATTTTTACCAATAAATACCATTTACTTTATAAAACCGTTTTCTAAAGGATTTAGTATTTATACAATCTTTGCAAAGCGCCGCTACAACCCATTTTGGGGAACCCGTTCAGGATGGTGTGGATTATCGCACATTCTCGGGCTTAGTAGTGCGAGATTCAGACCTCCGCAAGGAGCATTCGGTCTCGAAAGATTTAAAATACGACATCTTAAGAAAATGAGATTTTTAGAATATAAAATATATATATATATATATATATATTAAAATTATTTTTATTATAAATATATGTATATTTATCATTAAAACACCTACTTTGTTATGATATAAATATTCCACCTTTTCTAAAAATCCTAAGAATATATTTACACTAAAATACCATGAATTTCAAATAAATCAATATTACAGATAAATACCTTTATTTATAAAATTAGGATATTTTCACTAGAAATATCACAATATAAAACCCACACTTATTACAACTCTAAAGACGAATAATAAATACTTGGAGAGTATTTTGAAAAGTATATAAAAGTATATTTTACATAAAAACCCCTCAAGTTTATAAATTACCCTAAGGACCCTAGCAATTATAGGTTTAAGAAATAATCAAGATTTCGACTTACATTTCTAATTGTCTGACTCGGGTTTGAGTTTGATTAATCTGACTTGAATATGATTTAGGTCAATCTACAATCTACAATATTCCAATTCAATAGAAATACATGAATTCATGAATCCAATTATCAATCTATATGACTTGACTGAACCGAACCATGGATATTTTTCACTTACATGGTTCTCCAGTTATTCCATTTACATGACTCTACGGTTACATCCGTTTACTGATATCATGGTTTCGGTCAGTCAATCAATTATACAATCAATACAATTCACAAGACAAATAATACAATTAAAACATTATGGGGTTTAAATGGTAGATTGGTACGGAAGGTGTTAAAAGTGGCACGAGGCGGTAAGATTAAGACACCTAACTTATATTCCGTTGCTGTTGTACCGTGGCTTAACGGTTCCTTGTACATTCCGTTTGTCCTGGTCTCTAGCATATAGAGACCGCTCTCGTATACACTGGCATCCTTCTGTACCAAGCTACAAACAACTGCGTTAACACAACATTACAACAATATTATACAACTTTAAAAGATATCTTCTTATTCTGTCTATTCTACTTTCCTCTTACCTTTGGGACTTACCGAGCGACCTGTTCATTGACGACATTCTATTTCTTTCTTCTTTGAATGTCGTCAAGTGGTTTGGACTCGGCAGAGATCGAGCCATCTGTAGAAGACTTGGAGCAGTTTGCCGAAGATCCAGCACTTTAGCTTCATTGTACATTGCCATTCAGTACTTTTCATCTCCTGTTATGCCATTGTTTAGGCATCTTTTTATTTCAGTTGTATTTCCTTTTCATGCATTGTACAAAAGAATGTTAATAAATAAAAGTTGATGTTTTTATTATATCTTGTCTCTTGTGTATTTATTTTATATTACTTAGATACGCTTAGCGTATGTACTTCTGAGTATATACGTAGCGGACCGGTCGCGTCCCCTTCGCCGTATACTGGAAAGCGGGGCGTGATAGAGAAGGTGCTCCATGATAACATGATGATCATGACTTTTCAGCCCATCGATTTTGCCTTTCACAATTTTTATCTTCTTCCTGAATGATCCTGAGAAACATGTGGGAACTTTCAAATTATGCAACACCTGCAGGAATCTTTTCTTCTCTGGTTGTGACATATGATAAGCGGCATTGGAAAGTACAAACTTGCCTGGTTTACCCGCTGCCGGTTTAGGATGCAATTCACTTCTAATTTCCTAGTCCTGTAGATCCATCCGAGGATTGAGGTTGTTTTTCGATTTCCCGTCTTTACAAAGAAGCAAGTTAGGTATGTGCTCGGATACTCCCTTCTCTATATGCATGACGTCCAGACAATGACGCACTAAGTTTGTTGACCAGTACGGAAGCTCAAAGAAAATGCTCAACTTGTTCCAGAATGGTGGTTTGACCTGTTTTGTCGGATCCATCCCGAAGGTCACATTATTGTAACCATCCCACTGAGCAGTCATGTCCTCTCCGGACAATAGGGCTGGAGGTCCAAAAAGCTCCTGATGACCATCAAAGTGAACAGCTTCTAACTTGTAGGGGCGGTCTAAAAGCAGGAAACATCGATGGACGCAATAACAAACCTTCCTGCTAAAATTCAAGAATTTCGATGTTGTATGTTGATGGCAATGAGGACATGCTTTGTGACCATGTACGGACCAACTTGATAGCATTCCATACGCCGGAAAGTCATTAATTGTCCACATTAAAGCCGCACGCAGTATGAAGGTTGTATTTGTGTTTGCACCATAAGTCTCTACACCATCAATGAAAAAATATTTTAACTCCTCGATCAGAGGTCGGAGATAGACGTCGATATTATTTCCCGGTGAGTTTGGTCCGTCGATAAGAAGAGACATCATAAAATATGATTAGTCCATAGCCAACCAAGACGACAAATTATAAATTATCATTATAATGGGCCATGTGCTGTGGCTTCCAGCCATATAGTTGAATGGGCAGAAGCCATCACTAGCCAGTCCGAGCCTGATATTGCGGGGATCGCTACTAAATATTGCGTGCCTCCTATCGTAATCCTTCCATGCCGGTGAATCTCTTGGATGACTTATTTTTCCATCTTCACTTGGAGGAGCACGGTGATGCCAAATTATTGCCTCGGCTGTTTTCTTGCACCTGAATAGCCTCTGCAACCTCTGTGTTATGGGAAAGTATCGTGCTATCTTGACAGGTATATCGGGCTTCTTATCAGAATCTTTCGGCTTATACCTGGCCTCTCCGCATGTTGGACACTCTTTCAAATCTGAATTCTCTTTCCGGTACAACACGCAATTTTTAGGACATGCTTGAATCTTCTCACATTTCAGACCCAAATCAGACATCATTTTCTGGACTCCGTACCAGCTGTCAAGCACGTTATTTCCCGGGGGCATAGAATTTTTCAAGAACGAAAGAAGCATTGTGAATGATTTGTTGCTCCATCCATTTAAGCACTTAATCTGGAAATTTTGGACGAACCATGAGAGGGTGGAATACTTTGCATTCTCATAAATTGGTTTTCTAGCATCATTCATGAAATTTTCATATTTATCCGCACGCGGTCCTTGACCGGAAGGAATGTCATTTTCGGTACGAATAAATTCACCTAGGGCAGCCTCTACCATATCCTCCATTTCTTCTGATGAAAATAAATTACCGTCTTCTTCTTCTGCCGCATTACCATCTTCTCCTTCTTCTCCTGCCGCATTATCGTCTTCTCCTTCTTCTTCTGCCGCATTACTGTGTTCTTCTCCTTCCCCGTGATATAGCTAAGTTGTATAAAATCTAGTAAAACTATTTTTTACGATATGAAGCTCTGCTAATTCTACCTTCTGCCAGTACTTATTCCCACATCTATCGCACGGGCAGAGAATCTTCTCTATCACGATCTTATTATGTGCGCGTGCAAATTCAATAAAAGCAGCAACTCCTGCGACAAACTTAGGTATCATACGTTGTTGCCAATCCACATACATCCAGTCCTTAACTCTGACGTACTCATGGACCATGTTAGACTGTATAACATGTAAATTGTAGGTTATGATGACTATATTGAGAAATCTAAGAACGGGATGGTTACCGACAAAGGAGAAAATCTGTGTACATGCTTTGTGTGTGCGTTTGTCGTTGAAAAGAATAAATTATCGATAATCAAAGTTAGATTTGAGGATACTCATGTATGAATTGTATTCTATATATGTGTGTTTCGATTTATGATTTCGCTTAAGTGTAGGTGTCACGCCCTGCTTCCCGGTATACGGCGAAGGGAACGGGACTGGTCCGCTACATATATACTCAAAAGTACATACGCTAAGCGTATCTAAGCAATATAAAAATAAATACACAAGAGACAAGATATAATAACAACAGCAACTTTTATTTATTAACATTCTTTTGTACAATGCATGAAAAGACTGAATGTCACGCCCCGCTTCCCAAAATACGGAATACGAGGGGTAGACAAGGCCAGCCATGCTCCTACGGTCAAGGAAAAGTTCTGCCGTAGTCACACTTCGGCTTCTAGCTTTTCATGGTAAATAGTAGATGATGCGCAGGTAATGAGAAATGCAGTAACTGAAAGGAACAATGTAAAGACTGACCTGAAGTAGAACAAAAGAATGTAACTCGGAAGGGCAAAGCAAGAAGTCTGTGATGCACGTCTAGTTCTGGTCCAAGCTAAATCTTCTCCTCACACTGAGCATGCATACTCAGGTCGTCAGAGCGACACAATATCAATATATATATATGAAATCAAGTGACAGTTATAACAGTGGTAATAGATGTGAATAACGGTAAAACAGCATGAATATGAATGTGCAGTAATCAATGCAGCGGAGCAGTAAAGTAGTATAACGATATGTCATGTATGTCAACACAGTATATAAGGAATGTAAATGACAGTAACCCTATCAGTCTCTAAGTCTCACTACACAGGTCAATAAGCCTATCGTCAGTCCAAGTGTGAGAGTCAACCACTCGCGAGTGTCCTCCACCCAAGGGTAGGACCCAAGGGCAAGGGACCACGGGCCCAACATGTAACGAGTGTATCACGGTGTATATATCACATACCCTGTAAATCTCCATATAACTCCCTAAATATATAAGCCGGCATAGGACTCCCGAGATTCTGTTGAACTCACACTTAAACTACCCCACACCCCGAGGTCTACATCAAACGCTAACCATCAATCTAAATACTAATCGATCCGTGACAAGTCTGCGCGAGAACTGGAGGCAGGACCTCCATCAAGCACGTCCCGACTAATACCTAAGATAAATGGCAGTGTCTGGTGTCTTATCTGTGACACCCGTGCAAACGCTTCCATAAATGTCCCATTCCACTTATTAGTCACACGTGCACGCATCCCACAGACGTCGACAATGCAATAGAATAATAGGGTCACTGATTGTGCACAAGTACGTATCACTTTCACTTAATCACGGATACACAAACACCGACGTACTTACCACAATCATCACTAAAATCTAACACTGGGTACATGCACGATATCACTAGGTAATCACTGCGATAATATGAGTATGATATGATGCGTGAACAAGTATATAAACATGATGAGGTTATTATGAAACAGCATTCTTTCTCTTGCACGATTTATCATGAAACGTACGTATATAATTGGCAGAAAAGATAAACAGGTAGTAATTAGTATGTTCAGTTATCCATCCATAGAATTTTGTTTCAAGCCAATCGGGTTCTAGGATCATTAGTTATAATCATTTCATTTTAAGTGCACGCGGCTGGAAATCCGGTTTCAGAATCAGAAGTCCATTTCGCAACGCATTTTAATCCTAGTTGGGATCAGATTTTAGCGACTCTACAGTTTGATGAATTCTAGGGTTTCCGGTAAGGTTTTCTACGCAATAGACAGATCTTCAATCGCATCTGCACGTCAGGAGATATACAATGTTTAACCCTAATATGTCAATTCTGATTCTGTTGGGACTGTTATGTGTCCCGATCCTTTAAATTACAGATTAAATAGTAAATGATAACGAAATAGAATGAAACTAATTGTGTTCTCTAGCTAACAGATTCACCTATAAATAACAACAGAGTTCCGCAACTTATAAGTTAAGGAAATCCTGAGGTAACCATTACGGAACAGCTAGCGGTAACTGGAGTCGCTCCGGACTGCAGTCCAGAGTCGCACTCCGATCTGATTATCTTTACAATTTAAGTACAGGAATGTCCGGAAACTGATATAGAGTTAAAGTTCGTCGAGTCGTCTTCGAATTGAGCCCTCGAACGCACCATTCTAGTGTGTATAGGATTTATGGTGAATTTAACGGTTTTCAGGTACAATAGAATTTCAGTTTTACGGTTAAACTTGGGGGTAGTTGTTTTAACCTTTAACGATCAAATCATACAGCGAAATTCATACACTAAGTTCATAATTATACGGGCCAACCAATACCGTTTAGTTCCGCCAAATTAGGAAAAGATTTCCTTAGAGAACAAGTATCGAACAGTCGTGTTGTAATATTTAACATAAGGCAAACATGGGATATATATACGATATTGACTTGTAACATATAGAGAATAGCATGAAAGCAAGTAAAAACTTGCCTGAGAATGTCTCGGGGTTGTATGCTGACGGTAACACCACGAACGCGCGACACACGCGCGGCACGGCACTAGATTTGGCTCGAACTCGTGTTTCGGCAGCGGCGGCTTGGTTGTTGGGGTCGTGTCGGCGAGGGTGGTGCTCGTTGACGTGGAGTTGCTCGCTGTGGTGGACGGTAGAGCGGGTGTTATAGAGAGAGAGAGAGAGGGTAAGTGAACTGAGAGAGTGAGAGAGAGAATGAGATATATATAGAGAGAGAATTGAGAGTGTGAGAGAGGAAGAGAACTCAGTGTGAGAGAGAGAGAGAGAGAGAAACAGAACTCAGGGAGAGAGAGAGATCGGGAGAGAGAGTACTGAGATGAGAGTGAGGGAGAGGGATAGAGAGAGAAAGGCAGTGAGAGAGGGAAACAGAGTGAGAGAGAGAGAGAGGCAGAGTGAGAGAGAGGGAAGTGGGTAGTGGTATCAGGGATGATGCCGTTGATGAGGGGTGCAGTGTAGTCGACGGGGTGGAGTCGGGTTGCAGAGGAAGAGAGAGAGAGGGATGACGACGACGTAGGGGATCGTCGCGGCGTCGATGGCGAGGGCTCGAAGCAGGGGGTTTCTGGGTGAACGAGGGGGAGGACGAGAGGAGTCGTGCTGGTGGGTGAGAAGAGAGCGAGGGAGGTCGGCTGCGGGTGAGCGAGAGAGGAGAAAGGAGGGTAGCGACGGCGGCGATGGTGGGAGCACGGAGTGCACAGGTGACGGGGATGAGGGAAAAAGAGGAAGGAGGAAAGAGAACGAGTGAGAGAGAACGGGAGCGACGGAGGTTAGAGGGGGGGTGCGCGTCGTGGGGTAACGACAGCGCGAGCGCAGGCGTTGGTGGAGGCGAGGAACGCGGCGACGTGGTCGCGAGGAAACGTGCGCGGGAAGAGAAGTGAACGTTGGGGGAGAAGCCACTGTAGGGAGCGGGCTGGGCCAGAGAAAAACAAAGGGATTAAAGGGAAATTGGATCCAGAGGGCCGGGCCGGGGTTTATTAGGAAAAATAATTGGGATTAAAAGGAGTGGGCCGGGCCGAGAAATAAAGAAAAATGGTTTAAATATATTTTGTGGGCTCGGGCTGCTGGGCTGAGTGGATCAGTGGGCTGAAGAATAAATTAAAAAGGATTATAAGAAGAGAAACGGGCCGGAAGGATTAAATAGAAAAAGAAAAATTAATTGGAAAATGGGAGCGGGCCTGAGGCGAGTTTGGGCTAGGGAAATTAAGGAAAATTAGATGAAAATAAATGAGATAATATAGGGTTTGGGTTTTAAGAATAATAGGGAACCTTATATCTAATAAGTGAGGAAAGGCTCACTAAAGAAATGGCTGAGAAAATATTTGCTGGGCTTGGGGATTCTAGACCAGAGGGAAAAGAAAAGAAATCTATTAGGGAAAAGATAGAAATGGGCCGGGCTTAGTTCTTTATAACACTAGGTAAGAAAATGGGTAGTGGGTGAGGGAAAAAAATAGGTTAGAAAATAGGATGTGGGTTTAAAGAAAGGGTTTTAATAAATAAATAATTTCTAAATAAAACACATAAAATTGTAAATAGAATAAATGGAATTCTAAAGTAATAAAATACGGACTTCGGTATAAAAGGGACCGGGTGTTACATCGAAATACAATGATGCCTAAACAATGGCATAACAGGAAATGAAAAGTACTGAATAGAAAATGTACAATGAAACTAGAGCTCTGGTTCTTTAGCAAACTGCTCCAAGTTTTCTGCAGATGGCTCGATCTCTGCCGGGTCCAAACCACCTGACGACATTCAAAGAAGAAAGAAATAGAATGTCGTCAGCGAACAGGTCGCTCGGTAAGTCCCAAATATAAGAGGAAAGTATAATAGACAGAATAAGAAGGTATCTTTTAAAGTTGTATTATCTTGTTGTAATGTTGTGTTAACGCTGTTGTTTGTAGCTTGGTACAGAAGGATGCCAGTGTATACGAGAGGGGTCTCTATATGCTAGAGACCAGGGCAAACGGAATGTACAAGGAACCGTTAAGCCACGGTACAATAACAACGGAATATAGGTTAGGTGTCTTAATCTTACCGTCTCGTGCCACTTTTAACACCTTCCGTACCAATCTACCCCTTAAACCCGTAGTGTTTTATTTATATTGTTTTGTAATGTAAATTGAATTGAGTGAATAATTATAAGACTGACCGAAACCATGATATCAGTAAACGGATGTATCCGCAGAATCATGTAAGTGGAATAACTGGAGAACCATGTAAATGGAATGTATATCCATGGTTCGGTTCAGTCAAGTCGTATAGATTGATAATTGGATTCATGGATTCATGTTGAAAATTACAGATTGTAGATTGACTTGAATCATATTCAAGTCAGATTAATCAAACTCAAATCCGAGTCAGACAATTAGAATGTAAATCGAAGTCTTGATTATTTCTTAAATCTATAATTGCTAGGGTCCTTAGGGTAATTTATAAACTTGAGGGAGTTTTATGTAAAAATATTTTTATATACTTTTCAAAATACTCCCCAAGTATTTATTATTCGTCTTTAGAGTTGTAATGAGTGTGGACTTTATATTGTGACATTTCTAGTGAAAATATCCTAGTTTTATAAATAAAGGTATTTATCTGTAATATTGATTTATTTGAAATTCATGGTATTTTAGTGTAATTTTATTCTTGAGATTTTTAGAAAAAGGTGGAATATTTATATCATAATAAAATAGGTATTTTAAGGATAAATATACATATATTTATACAAAAATAATTTTAATAAATATTTTATATTCTAAAAATCTCATTTTCTTAAGATATCGTATTTTAAATCTTTCGAGACCGAATGCTCCTTGCGGAGGTCTGAATCTCACACTACTAAGCCCGAGAATGTGCGATAATCCGCACCATCCTGAACGGGTTCCCCAAAAATGGGTTGTAGCGGCGCTTTGCAAAGATTGTAAAATACTAAACCCTTTAGAAAACGGTTTTATAAAGTAAAAGGTATTTGTTTGTAAAAAAATATCAATTTTCCGTATTCTATGTTCTAGGGTCTCCTAAGTCAACTAGACTATTTCTAATGGTCCAAACGACAAGTTGTTAGATGCCTCAAATCTCCTCTTCACCGCCAATTGTGGCCAGGTAAGTACAAGTGAGGAAAGGAGGGATCCGCCCATGAATCACCGTGAGACGGGCCTTTAAAAGTTACCTTTCTCACTTGTCTAGCCTAGACACCACAAAGTCAGATTTAGATAAATGACCGATGTCCACAACTTATCGTATTTTTCTAATAAGTAGTACTTCTTTAAAAAGTGTATCAAAACTAAATCTTTTTAGAAGTAGTTTTATTAAGTTTATGGTATTTAAATGAAAAATGGTTGTTTTCTTGTATTCTAGGTTCTCGGAGGTGTTGCATATAAGTGTGTGAGGAGGTAGGTCGTTATCTCGTGATCTACTTTAAATGTATAGTAAGTTTGATGGGGTTAAATGAAGGATTGAAACAATATGGTATTTAAGTGAAAAATACGATAAATTGAAAAAGCTATCATTTCATGTGACGAAACTTGATCAAATTGTTTGATTAGCGTTTAATAGTCAACATGAGGAATTTTAGGTATGATTGTATTAGTGAGAAGTGGAATTTTATAGAAAATCGAATCGGAAATCAGATTTTTTCCGATTCCTTCGGGTTTTGTAATTTCGTATTTTGAGAATGGAAAAGAGAGATAGAAAGGGAGTTACGGGTTTTAGATTAAATAAGGGAGTGAGAGGGAACTAGAGGGATCGCCGATGTATTGCGTCGTCGCCGGTAGTTCCTTAAAACGGTCGCCGGAAGTTCCGCCGGGAATTCGTCGGAGCTTTGCTTCGAGCTTGTTTTCAAAGTACATGACTCTTGGAAAATTTTTGAGAGAGTGGGCTCAGGATTTTAGGGTGAGAGGGTAGATGGTAGGGGGTGTATTTATAGGGTAGGCTAGGGTTAGGGTAGATGAAAGGTTAAAATGAAAAATGTGATAAAATGTATAAAAAAATGTATTAAAAGTGGAGTAATTGGGGTTTTAAAAGAGCTCTGTAAGTGGTCTGAGGCTAAAATTTTGCAGGTGCATAGGGAATATGAAAAGACACAACTTTCATGTTGGGGTCGTCGCCGGAATCGGCCGACTCGGCCGTGACTCGGTCTGAGTCAGACCGAGGCAAGGCCGATTTGGCCGATTCCCGGCCGAGTCAGGCGGCCGGGATCCCTCCCGACGGTTCATCTAACTCCTGAAAATGTTACATCTTTAGGTGTAGTGGGGTTTTTGTGAGATATGCACGTGTAAACTCTTGGTATTCTAAAGGTTTTTTTTAAAAAAAATCAATATTAAAAATAATGTGTGGTATGGGATTTGAACTCTGGTGGTTTGGTTCAGCAGTGCAAGGTATTACCAATGAGCCACAAGCTCCTTCTTGTAATTATTGTGTGAAACAAATACTTAAAGTGGTAACAGCAACATTAAATACCCCAAGTATATTTCAAATTTAAATCAAATTTATGTACACTAAAAATGGAGTTGTTACAGTCTACCCTCTTTACAAAAATTTCGTCCTCGAAATTTATAACTTTTATTTGAGGACTAGTTTACAAAATGGTGAGGATATCTTGCACGCATTTCATCTTCCCTTTCCCAAGTGGATTCTGCTGGAGTGTCTTTCCTCCACATTACTCGGACCGGGTTAACTTCCTTGTTCCGATGTGTCTTCATTTTCCTGTCCAGGATCTCCACAGGCTGTTGCTCACAAGACAAGTCGGGCTGTATAGTGAGCTCGGAATGATCAAGAACATGGCTGGGGTCACTCACATACTTTCTGAGTTGGGATATGTGGAACACATTATGCACTCCTTCTAATGAGGGTGGAAGCGCTAAGCGGTATGCCACTTCACCGACTCGTTCGAGTATGTCGAACGGTCCAATGTATCTCGGACTTAATTTACCCCGTCTTCCAAATCGGATCACTCCGCGGTTCGGAGATATCTTCAAGAATACGTGATCTCCTGGCTGGAACTCCAAGCGTCGTCTCTTCGCATCAGCCCAGTGTTTCTGTCGATCTTGGGCTATGGGCATTCTTTCCCTGATAGTATGAACCACATCAACGGTCGCTACTATCATCTCTGATCCAAGGAGTTCCCTATCCCCGATGTCGTCCCAACTTAATGATGATCGACACTTCCTTCCATACAATGCTGCAAAAGGTGCCATTCCTATGCTTGCTTGGTAGTTGTTATTGTACGCGAACTCCACAAGATGTAGGTGATCTTCCCACGATCCTTTGAAGTCTAGCATACACGCTCTGAGCATATCCTCCAAGATCTGAATAGTTCGTTCTGACTGACCATCTGTTTGTGGATGATCAGCCATGCTGAAGTTCAGACTTGTTCCTAAGCTTGCTTGCAGACTCTGCCAAAATTGCGATCGGAACCTGGTGTCACGATCGGAGACAATGCAGACCGGTACTCCATGAAGTCTCACAATTTCCTGTATGAGTTAATGGGTATCAGAGATAGTACATTATGAAGAGTTTAAATCTTAGATAGATTATTACCTCTATGTACTTCTTTGCTAGTGTCTCAGTTGATTGGCCAACTCGAAATGGGATGAAGTGAGCCGACTTTGTGAATCGATCCACAATGACCCATATGGCATGTTACCCTTTGTGCTGCGAGGGAGAGCAGTCACAAAATCCATCGTGATGTGTTGCTACTTCCATTCTAGGATTGGTAACGGTTGAAGTAGTCCAGCTGTCATGTGATGTTCAGCCTTTACTTGCTGACACACCAAGCATTTTGCGACGCTTCTGGCTACTTCACGCTTCATTCCATGCCATCAATAATTCTGACGTAGATCTTTGTACATTTTGGTACCTCCAGGATGTACTGAGTAGGGAGAGCTGTGAGCTTTTTTCAGTAACTCTTCCCTAACAGGACCTTTTGGTACACACAACCTGCTGCCGTATCTCAAAGATCCGTCTTCATGGATGATGAAGTCTGTTCTGAGTCCATTCTCTACTTGTTCTCTGATCCTTTACAACTTAGCATCACTTATTTGAGCTGCTTTGATCTAATTGATAATGGTTGATTGAACTTGTAGATTCATCAAACTTGAAGCATTACCTGGCATGACTACCTCAATCTCCATCTGATGCAAGTCTTGTTGAAGCTTCCACTGAGCGGTGAGATTCATCGATAATGGTTGGCAACTAAGAGCATCAGGTACTACATTCACCTTCCCTGGGTGATATTGCAAGTTGATGTCAAAGTCCGCCATGAGTTCTAACCATCTTCTCTGCCGCATATTCAACTCCTTTTGACTAAACATGTATTTCGGACTTTTATGATCTGTGTAGATGTTCACTCGTTCACCAAGTAGATAATGGCGCCAAACCTTGAGAGCAAAGATGACGACTGCCAACTCCAAGTCATGCGTCGGATAATTGCGCTCATGAGTCTTCAGTTGTCTTGAAGCATAAGCCACAACCTTACCATGCTGATGTAGAATACATCCTAATCCCTTACCGGATGCATAACAATGCACTTCGAATCCTCCAGATTGATCCGGTATTACGAGAATAGGTGTTGATGTCAACCTTGACTTGAGTTCTACGAAAGCTTGTTCGCATGCTTCTGACCACACAAATTCTTCATCTTTACGTGTGAACTTGGTCAGGGGTGTTGCTATCTTCGAAAATCCCTCAATGAACCTTCTGTAATATCCAGCTAAACCCAAGAAACTCCGAATATCCTTCACAGACTTTGGTGTAGGTCATTCGCTCGCTGCTGCAACTTTTGCTGGGTCCACAGAAATTCCTTCTCCTGATACGATGTGTCTAAGAAAACCAACTTGCTTTAGCCAAAACTCGCACTTTCTGTACTTGGCATAGAGCTTATGTTGTCGAAGAGTTTCCAGGATAATTCGTAGGTGCTCTGCATGTTCTTTCTGACTTTTAGAATACACCAGGATGTCATCGATGAAGATGACAACAAACATGTCTAAGTACTCCCGGAAAACTTGATTCATTAGGTTCATGAATATTGCTGGTGCATTGGTCACTCCAAATGGCATCACTAGAAATTCATAATGTCCATAGCGAGTTTTGAAAGCTGTTTTGTGAATATCAGCTTCCTTGACCTTCACTTGATGATAACCTGAACGAAGATCCGATTTAGAGAAAACACAAGATCCACTTAGCCGATCAAATAAATCATCGATGCGCGGGAGTGGATACTTGTTCTTTATAGTGACTTCGTTCAAGACTCTATAATTGATGCACATTCTGTATGAACCTTCCTTCTTCTTCACAAGTAGTACGGGTGCTCCCCAACTTGAAGTGCTGGGACGAATCCATCTTTTCGCCAATAATTCGTCCAACTGTGTTCGGACTTCTTTCAAACCTTCCGGACTTAATCTATAAGGTGCTTTGATCACCGGTTGTGCTCCTGGTACTAAATCAATACTGAATTCAAGAGCTCGATCGGGAGTCAAACCTGATATATCGTCAGGAAATACATCGTCGAACTCTCGAACTACCTCTGGTCTTAATTCTTCTTCCGCTTGAGCTGCTGCAACTACTGCTTCTCTTGGTTTCGCTTTGTAGGTATTTGGCTCCAGGGTACGGTCTCCGCATTTGAAATAGAAGACCGGATGGTCTGGAATCTCGAATACTACCTTCCTTTGACGACAGTCGCTGGTAGCATAAAAAGTTCCAAGCCAATCCATTCCTAGAACCACATCGAAGTTCGGTATGTCCAGTACTTTGAAATCAGCATAAAACTCTCTGCTGCAGACGACGACTGGACACAAGCTGTATCCCATAGTTTCCTTCAGAACACCATTTCCTGAACTGACATTCCAGCTGGATACAAGCGGTGAGACTGGAATCGCATGGGTTCGGACGAACCGTTGTGACATAAAGCAGTGCGATGCTCCAGTATCAAACAGTGCTAGTGCAGGTAGTGAGGCTACTAAGATTGTACCTAAGGTATGTGGGATATGTTTTAGATATAGGGAAAGTGTGTAGATAAACAAGACTGAAAGAAAAGTTTGAGAAGAAAAGTTTACCAGTGATGACTTGGCCAGTGGCCTCAGCTTCTTCCACTGACATAGTGAAAGCCTGGCGCCTTGGTACATTCCTCCTGGCCTGAGGAGCATTCCTCGGAACGTTCCTTTGAGCTTGATGGAACTGACGAGGAGGTGGTGCAGCTTGTGGTCCTCTGGGTGGTGCAGGTAGTGCAGGTCTTGGAGCAGGGGCTTGGATGGCTGGGCGCTGTGGGTAATTGTTTGCTGACCTAGGTGCAGCAACCAGGTTTTGCTTTTGGGGGCAAGACCCAATATCATGAGTAGCTGAGCCGCAGACTAAGCAAAGACGGTTGGCTCGCCGGCAGTCTTTCATCATATGTCCGGCTCTCTTGCAGTAGGTACAAAAGGCTGGGCTGGGACGATGGTTCGGTACTCCGGGTCGTCTTGGTACAAAAAGTGGCCTGGACGAGGCTCCTCCTGCCATCTGGTTGGCAGGGCGCTTAACTCCTGCAAACTGAGGTCTGCCCCTTACTTTTATCACTGTCTCATAACCGCGGGGAGCTTTCAGAGCTTCCTCATGAGTCGGAAATTTCCCTGTGGCTAGTGCAGCCTGAATTTTCGTGTCCAAACCTTATTGAAAGCGACGGGCTCTGATCTCGTCCGTCGGTATCAAGTGTGCCGCGAATCTGTTTAAAGGACTGTGTTAGCTGTGTAGTATGTGATATTTTAGAAATTTGAAATACTGTGACATATCTTACCGACTTAGCATGGTGAATTCAGCATCATATTCATCCACTGACTTGTCCCACATCGAACCTTGTTATAGATGAATGAACTGCTGCACCATGGCAAACCTGGCAGTCACAGGGAAGTACTTCGCGTCGAATTTCTCGCGAAAAGTCTTCCATTCAATAGGCTGTACAAGACAGCTTTCTTCTGCCTTCCACCAGTTGCGAGCATTGTCCGTGAGCTGTAGTTTCGCCACACGGACCCAAGCTATGTCTGGCACTTGTGCTGCTGCCAGATCATCTTCTATACTTTATGCCCATTCATCAGCTTCAAGTGGGCTTCCCTTTCCGGAGAACTGCTTGGGATGTAAATCCCTGAATTGCTTTACCCCAGGTGCTTCAGTCTCGGGACGGTTCAGGAGTTGTTGCTGTCCCTCAAGAAGGCTACGGATCGCCTCAAGTAGCACTATTTGCTCGGTGGGTGGCGTAGGAACAACATGAACGATTGGTAGTGGAGGTGGTGGTGTGTTGTTGACATTGGTGCTGGTGTTGTTCGGGGAATCCATAACCTTGAAGAAAAATTTGGGTTAGGACAAATTCAAAGTATATGATTCAAAAAATAAGAAATGATGGGATTCAAGGAACATGATTGTAAAGAATGTTTTAGTTGCTGGTTCTTGTGTTATATTGCTTAGGTTGTTCACGCATGTTTACCCCAATCAGAGCAAAGCTCTGTTCAAATTCCGAGGCGGGAGATGAGGCAACGCTTCATCTTCCCCCAATCAGAGCAAACCTCTACCTTGAAAATCTAAATTTTAATAAATGAAGCAACGCTTCAGATTCTCTGCGCGCAACACGCCACGTGTCAGGCGCAGATGCATCAGCGCAGCGTCCAAAGCAACACACCCAATCAGAGCAAAACTCTATTTTAAGTAAAATTAAAGGAAGCAACGCTTCAGTTGCGTAAGCGCTGCGCTTTGTGCTGCGCGACGCGTGTCAGCGCAGATGCGCTAGCGCAGTTGCGCTGCGCTGTGCGCTGCTTGACACGTGTCACGCGCTGGGGCGTTTGCGCCAAACTGAATTAAGATTCTAAAGAAATCTTTCTGTTCTTGTTAAAACAAGAAGATTTTCTTCTGTAAAACAGAAGCCCTTGGATCAAAGATCCAACGGTGGGGAAAATTCCCCAAATCACTCAGAGAAAGATCTCTTTAACAAATTTATGGGCACTATATAAAGGCCCATAGACCTCAATTCAAAGGCATCAATATTTCTTGAAAAATCAAGAGCTTCAAACAGAGAGAACTCTGAGAAAAATTTCAAGAAAAAGGTAAAAACCTTCACAAGAGAGAAGAAATTTCTTCTAATAGATCATTGATCTAAAAACTAGATCAATGATCTTCATATAAAAAACAGTACTTTGCACTTCTCATGAACCACTGGTTCTTTAAAACAAGAAAAAACAAAAATAAAAAAAATAGTGCTTTGCACTTTTATGAACCTTTGGTTCTTGAAATAAAAAGAAAAACTTGTTTTTCTTTGATCTAAATTAGATCAAGGAAACGAATAGTGCTTTGCACTTCTTTTATGAACCATTGGTTCTTGAATCTAAAAGATTCTTAAATCATAGTGCCTTGCACTTGCAAACTGCGCTGTTGCGCTCCTGGGTTGGCGCAAGCCACCAGAGCGCGCCACGTGTCAGCAACGCAGGCGCAGCGCATTAGCGCAGCGCATTGCGCTTGCGCGATACGTGTCAACACTACAAGCGCTTGCGCTCTCTGATTGGCGCAAAGCGCCATAAAATGCAATGTATTTCATTTCCTAAAGGGCCAGGCCCAAATTTAAAAAGGGGTAGAGCCCAAACAAAGTAGATGCCTTGCATCATTCATAAATGAGCAGAGTTCAGAATAAATTAATGCTCTGCATCTTTTATGGGTAGAGCCCAAACACAAAAAATAGAAAATAATGCAATGCATTAGTTAAAAATGGGCCAAGCCCTAGCACAGGTCTTACAGACCAAAAACAAATAAAAGCGTTGAATATTTTTCAACTCGACTTAGCCCAATTTTGGCCGTAAGTCCTTAAATTAAATTGACTGAGCACGGCTGCTCCCTAAATCAATTTACGACCGGTTCGAGGGTACATCTCCGAACTCCTCTGACACCCATCGTTGTAATCCTTCAACGACGTCAGAGAGGCGACGGGTCCCGACGACCACACATCAATACGGACTACGGGGTCCTTAAACTCGTGGACCGAAACGTCCTTAAACTAATATTGGACCGAAACGTCCTTAAACTAATGTCGGACCGAAACGTCCTTAAACTAATGATGGACCACCACGTCCCTAAACTGGAATATGGACCACCATGTCCCTAAACTGGAATATGGACCCCCATGTCCCTAAACTGGCAATGGACCGCAATGTCCTTAAACTACTTATGGACCACTACGTCCCTAAACTGGAACAATAGAGCCTCCAAATGCTCTTTTGTCGGATCTAAACGATCCCGTTTAACTTGATCTTAGCCTCAAATATGGCTAACGTATCCTTAAACCTTCAAACAGGCCTTAGTCCCAAATTGGACTATAGATTCCCCAATCAACTTTGGTTCGAGGGTACATCTCCGAACTCCTCTGATACATGTCGTTGTAATCCTTCAACATCGTCAGAGAGGTGATGGGTCCCGACGGCCATACATGCAATGGACCACCATGTCCCTAAACTGGAAATGGATCTAGACGATTCCGTTAAGTTGATCTTAGTCTGGAAATTAGATTAACGTATCCTTAACAAACGTTTAAGTTGATCTTAGCCTCAAAAATGGCTAACGTATCCTTAAACTAAAAACATCAAACCCAAATCTAAGTAAATACGGATTTGGACTAATCCACGTCCTACGGGCGACGGCATTACTCAGTCTCCGTATACAATCCACGGGCAACCATAAACAAAACAAACACACACGACACGAAGTGAAATTCTGGAGAAGGAGAAAGTTGTTACCGCGATGCGGTAGCGTAATTAACTGCAGGGGCTTGCGCCTGCAGGGAAGAGCGTCCCCACAATCAAAAACCCCTCAAGCGAGGGGGAATCTGACGAAGTCTGCTACATCGGCCGCATCCGTCTAAAGCTCCGATACACGGTGCCATAAATCAACTTGGTATCTTCGGAGAGGTAGACAGATAAAACTAAATAGCATCTGCCCCGAACCTCAGGCCTAGACGTCCTCGCGTCGCGGCTGCCGTTCGGAGGGGAACAGATTCTAGCACGCCCGGTAGGACCTTTTCCTCTTTCCACTCCACACTTCATGTGTCGTCTTCGCGAACGAATCGCGGTTTGTTAATGGTTGCCTTTGGATTTCAAGTTTACTAAGATTTGGTCTCTTGCTTAGCACAGAAAAGAAATCAAGCATCGATGGCCTCTACTTGTTCGAAGTGCTCCAACTGCAGCTGCAGCTCGCGTCCGGCCTCAACTGGGGCATAACCTACGGGCCCCAAGCGGCCTCTTTGTTCACCATGCTCGTGGAGCAGATTACTCAAGCCACTACGGGGTTGTTTTTTGGAACTATGCTTCCACCAACAAGCTTCAGCACCCCCGTGCCCGTACAAGAAGCTCCTAAGAAGTCGGTCTTCGATCGACTTTCAGTTACTGCGGCCCCTCTCAACGGGTCGCCCAACACCAGTGCCTCGGTCTTCTCCAGACTGGGCCAAAACTCCTGCGGGCTCACAATGAAGCTTGTAGTCCCGGAAAAGGCTATTCCAAAAAGAGTAGCCAAACCTGCTCCTGAAGTCGTCAACGCGGCTTCTCCTGCTAAGAGATCGGTCTTTACAAGATTGACCGTCCCAATTTCCACTCCTGCTCTTGCTGCTCAAAAGACATCAGTCTTCAATAGGCTGACACCGGTAACAGCCCCACACCTGAATAGGGGGCAAGAAGAAGCTGTTTCTATCTCTGAGCCAATACCGACAACTCGTCGCGCCCGACGACGCCATTGGCGCCGGGTAAGGAAGACCGGGGGCAACTCCCCTTCTGGGATGACTCCGCCAGCTCCAACGGTAGAAGTTGACGCTGCTGTTCCAACTGGGAACAGCTTCGAGTTACTGAACAGAGTACGCAGAAACTCGCCAACTGCTGTGCTCAAAAGATCTCCTCCACCAGTAGAGACTACCGTGGGAGCAGAAAAGCCGGAGCAGCCTCCTCAATCGCTGTCCTCCAGAATTTACAAGACATGGTGACGAGTCCGAGAATCTGTCATTGATCCTAACTTCTCTCACCAACAGAAGAAGTCGAAAGGTCGGCAAGAAGAAAATCCCCCGGTCAAGCAACGAAAGGTGACGACCGCTTGGGTGCCCAAAGCAACGGCCCCCTCAACTTCTACGACCCATAAAAGAAGAAGGCCTGAGAAAGTGCCAATGCCAGCGACGAATATCAAAGGTGGTGAACCCAAACGCTCTAAGTCAGGGGGCATTGTAGTTCATACCGTCTATGTGGCGTCTGGTAAGGAGGACAGTCGCATATCTACGGGTCATCGACCGCTTACGCGATCAGTGACCAAAGCGCAGGAGCAGCAGCAAAAGCTCCAAGAGATGATGAACGCTATGGCCGCACTTACTGGGCCAAAAGAAAACCCTGAAATGTCCTCGGATGAACGCCAGGAGCAAGAAACCGACGCCGAATTCCTTCGTCGAATATTGGAGAAGAAGGATAAAGAGGCTGCTGAACAAGCAGCCAACATAAAGCGTATGGGCCTCCTATTCCAAGACATGGTAGGGATGATGATCCAGCAAGATCCTCCGGCCGAAGATCCCCCGATCGTCCTTGAAGACGATAGGGTAGAGACGTCAAATCCTCCGCCAGCTTTGTCAGCAGCTAAAGAGGAGACAATCTCCAAAGCTGACTTAGACGAGTACATAGCCCAGCAAATACGGGTTCATCATGCGACTGAAGCAGCCGGCCAGGTCGTAAAAACATGGCAGCCATATCCAAGTTGGTACGATCAAATCAAGTACCCGCCCAGTTACACAATTCCCAAGTTCCATGTCTACAAGGGGACGGGCAATCCTCACCAGCATGTTGCCCGGTTCAGGGCACTCTGCGGCAACACCGGCGGTGATGACAAGCTGTTGCTTCGCCAGTTTATTGGAAATTTATCAGATACGGCGTTCGAGTGGTACTCTGAGCTCCCGAACGACTCTATCAAGACCTTTGCGGAGATGGAGCTGTTATTTACTCAGCGTTTTGCAAGCGCCAGTGAACGCACCCCGATGACGGCACTGATTAACGCCAGGGTAAAGCCGGGCGAGACATGGGTTCAATATGCTATACGATGGCGGAACTTATGGTCAAAGTGCGAGCAGCGCATTGAAGAAGCTCCCACGGTGGGTATATTTGTGGGAACCCTTGATCCGCAAGCAACCATCTCGCAATTTATGATGTTTTTCAAGCCGACTACCTTCCAGGCCTTGATTGACAAGCTAGCACAAATGGATCAGATGGGCCATAAACCCCCTCTTCCAAAGCCGGACTCCCGAAATGACAAAGGGAAGGGAAAAGCGATCATTGTCGCTAATGCTCAACAAAAACCGAGCGACTCGAAGCCGATTGCTCGTCAAAATAATATGCGTCCGTACGTGGCCCTTGAGGAGAGGCTAGGACGCTCTTACACCTTTCCCCGCGATAAAACGAGGAGGTTATTCGAGCTGGCGCTACGCAACCGACTCATAAATCTGCCGGATCCAAAACGTCCGTTGCAACCAAGTGATGTCAATGAGCCCAACTACTGTCCTTATCATCGAGTACTGGGCCATCCGATCGAAGATTGCTACGTTTTCAAAAATTGGCTTGAAAACCAATACCGACAGGGCAAATTCGCGTTATCTGACAAATGGAAGGTGAATCCCCCGTAGCCCCACACATCTAAGGGGACGAATACGCCTGGGGCAACATGCTCCGTCATTGAAGAAGCTCCTTGGGAGATTGTATTATCAACCAATATAAAGAGGATGCTAAATGATCTTCAGGCATGCCCAGCGATTAGATGGAAGAACCCGTTGGAACCGCAGGTCATTGAGGGGATGTTGAAGCCACATCCAACTCCAAAGACCGATGGAGGTGGCTCAAGCACTCTCAACCGGCCGTCAAAATCTTCGAAGAAGAAGAAAAAGAAATCAAAGAAGCCCGTGAAGCCTGGCGACAAGCGCTCGGACTTGCAAAAGCAAATTGACACGCTGGAGGAATACAACCAGAAGGCACGGACTCCCATTACATTCCAAGAGTTCCTCAATCACGTCTTTCAAGAGGAAGACGAGGGAGGAAGTTCATCTGATGAATCCGAAGAATGTGTGGCGAGCTGTCATGTGATTTCTCATTCGTTCATGAACGATGGGAGGCTTCTTGTACTGAAACGCTGGGGGCAGATACCGAATCAAAATTTCTGGGGCCATCGGATGAAGTAATTGACGCATTCCTTAATGAAGCTCGGTTGAAAAGTAAAGATGATCGAGAACGCGAGACGATAATATTTGAAACGGCCAAACGCCAGCGACTTGATGAAAGAGCTAAGGCGATCCTGCTGGAGCAAAACACCTCCACTACCGACAAAAGCCAATTCAAGATAAGGAAAAGGTTTGCTAAGGCCATATCAATGGACATGATGCTACCATCCTCCGAAGGAAAAATTACTGGTGAAATAGAAATGCACCCCTCCTATTGCTTGTATCATCAGAAGGTTTCACACCCCACCGAGGAGTGCAAAGCTTTCGATAGATGGTGGCAAGGATACGTTGCTCATAGACAACGCTTCAAACGGGAAAAGCGCAAAACTCGTCGGGAGCGAAGAAATACGATCGAAGGGCTTAAAAGAACTACTGGCGATTGTTGCATGGTTAACACCGGCGGGTCACAAGTGCCTACATTCGGGAGCGATTCTGATGAGGAGCTGGAACTTGCCCCTCTCTTTAAAGAGTCCATTTCGGGAAAAGAAGAAGAGCCGAAGGTTTGCGAAAATATTCGACTGCGGAATCGGACGCTGTCTGAAAAGAATCTTGGACTCTCAAACAGAAAAGATAAAGGGAAAGAAAAGGTCTCTGAAGATATCGTCTTAGATGACCAAGTTGTGGAGGAGCTAAATGCCAAGGACCCGCCGAAAAGAAATAAGGTAGATTACAACGTCTTAGCGCATCTGAGGAAGCTACCCTCACAGCTCAGCGTTCTTGACGCCCTTTTGTTATCAAAGGAAGCGAGAGATTCTTTAATCAAGGCACTACAGAATCCGGAGCAATTCCAAGCTTTCCTGGCCGAGGCAAAGATGAAAGATGAATTAGAGGAAGTGCACACGGCCGATGTCGCTTTTGGTGATGAAGACCTTCTCCTTGGGACGTGCGAACACAATCGCCCCCTTTATGTCTCAGGATACTATCACGATAGGCAAAATCCTGATCGACAATGGATCCTCCGTTAACCTCCTCAATGTGCGGGTGTTAAAAGAAATCAGCATGAGCGTCCAGCATCTTGCTCGGGACAAGATCACTATCTCCGGGTTCGACTCCCAGTCATCAGGAACTCTTGGGTCTGTAATACTGACGCTACACTTCGGGCTACTCGTCACGGACATTAAGTTCCACGTCATAGACGCCAAGACATGCTACAACGCTCTGCTCGGCCGACCGTGGTTACACGAGTACAACATCATCCCTTCTACACAACATCAGTGTATGAAGTATTCTAAGGATGGTCTCGAGTATACCGTGGCGGGAGAACTGAACCTGTTCTCTGTGAATGAGGTCCGCAAATATGAAGATGCCAAATACTTCTTACCGGATTTCGAAGACACGGAGAGGTGTTACAAGCCGGAGAACAAAGCTAATGCCACCATCCCTGTCTTCGGTAGTGATACTGAAGAGGAGGAGGAGATAGTGTATTCGGGTCCACCCTAACACAACAAGCCAGAGCCATCTGCTCCTACGTTGATATTTGGTAGTGACTCGGAAGATGAGGTCCATGCTGTATTCTCTGCTCGACCTTCAATACGAACGTTCGCTGATGAAGAACAAAATCTACAAGTCTCCATGGTGCCGCTTAAACACCGTAAGGAACTGGATGCACTTGATATTTACAATGTAGAAGAGCTGCAAACGTTCTATATCCCTCCCAGGCGAGAAAGTGAAAAAGCAATTCTATTCTACTGATCTGAAGAAACCAAAGTGGAGAAAGAAATCTGGCATGGCGTGGATCCTACGCTCGACAGGCTTCAGCCTATCCGTCTTTCCAGATATTATACGGAAGGTCTGAAGAGGCTGCTGAAGCGTCAGGGGATATCCTTCAAGCAGACCGTTCGAAAAGCCAAGTTCTATGACAAAGTCTGGAATGTTCCCGGGACTCAACGCAAACTGCCTAACGGGAGAATGGAAACAAGAGGGTTTGGATACATCCGGTCAAAGAAACGGGAGTTACTACACGGTTGCTACGTTGTGTATGACTTTGATGAAGAAGCGGATGCTCAATGGGAAGATGCTAATCCTGAACCAGTGAAAGCTCCAGATGCAAAAGTGCCCAGTCCGCCGTTCCAAGAACAAATGGACAAACTTATAAGGGAACCTGGTCAAAAAGTCTGAGACGACCATAACCGCGAAATGGCCATCTATGAGAAAACCAAAACGCAACGCCTCCTCCAACAGGCCGTGAAAAAGGAAAATGCCGCTCCTTGTCAACCTGTTATAAAGAAGGCTCGATGTAGAGGCAGAAACAAGTCGAAACGCGAAAAAGGCGCTCAACAGCAACGAAGCGGGGCTAAGAAGCCACGCAAACGGGAGTTGAGCGTTATTGATCTATCCCTTATGAAGAAAATGGGTCGAGCGTACTCGTTTCCTCGTGACAAGACGAAGAAGATACTTGACCTCGCTCTAAAATATCAGATGCTTACACTGCCGGAGTCTAAACACCCCGACCAAGCAGGCGAGGTCTCACACCCAGACTATTGCTTTTATCACCGAGCGGTAGGGCATCCTCTTGAAGACTGCTTCACCTTCAAGAATTGGGTCGAAGATCAGTATCAGCTTGGCAAGTTCGCTCTGTCTGACAAGTGGAGGGTAGCGCCACCACAGAAGCATGAACCCAAGGCCACGGAAGAAGAACCAGTTCCACATTGGGATTGGAAGCGAATTCGTACTTGTCACGTGATAACGATATCAAAAGGAGAGCCCGAGAACATGGATGACCTTCCCCGGTGCTTTGAAAACAGCAACGACGAGGTGATCTCAGTGTTCCTACCTGCACCAAAAGAGCTGGAAGATGGAATCCATACCACTGCAGATAACCTCAAAAAAATTAAGTTGGGAACGACGAATGATCCGCGACCGACATTCATTAGCGAGCTACTGTCTGAAGAGAAGGTGGCTTCATTACAAGACCTACTTATGCAGCACAAAGATTGCTTCGCATGGAACTATTCCGAAATGCCGGGACTAGATCCAGAAGTTGCTGTGCACAAATTGGCGATATCCCCAGGCGTCAAGCCAGTCAAGCAAGCACCAAGAATAATGCGGCTCGAGCTTAAGATGAGTATCAACGCCGAGGTCAAGAAGCTGATCGACTCTGGCTTCATCCAGGAAGTTCAATACCCTGAATGGATCGCCAACATCGTCCCGGTGATGAAGAAAAATGGGACAGTGCGCATATGCGTGGACTTCCGGGATCTTAATAAAGCCTGCCCGAAGGACGATTTCCCAGTGCCAGTCACCGAACTGATGATAGACAACACGTCCACTCATGAGATTTTCTCCTTCATGGACGGCTCATCAGGGTATAATCAGATAAAGATGCATCCCGAAGACCAGAAGCACACCGCCTTCAGGACTCCTTTGGGTATATTCTACTACAAGGTGATGCCCTTCGGTTTAAAGAACACCGGTGCCACCTACTAGAGGGCCATGACGAAGATCTTCGATGACCTTATACACGAAATCGTCGAATGCTATATCGACGATCTCGTGGTTAAAAGCAAATCATACGAGGAACATCTCGAGCATCTGAAGACCGTATTTCAACGCCTTCGACAATACAACTTGAAGATGAACCCTCTCAAGTGCGCATTCGGAGTTTCCTCAGGAAAATTCCTGGGATTCATTATTCAGCACCGGGGGATTGAGATAGATCCGTCAAAGATCAAGGCGATCATGGAAATGCCTCCGCCAAGGACTCTCAAACAGCTGCGGTCTCTCTAAGGGAAGCTCGCGTATATACGGCGATTTATAGCCAACCTTGCAGGCAAGTGCCGTCCTTACAGCCACCTGATGAAGAAGGGAACTCCATTCGTCTGGGATCAAAAATGCCAGGGCGCACTAAACGAAATCAAGCAGTACCTGCAAAACCCGCCAGTGTTGGCTACTCCGGTTAAGGGAAAGCCTCTCATTCTTTATACGACCGCCCTCGAAGGTTCTTTAGGCGCATCATGGGCACAAGAAAATGATCAAGGGAAGGAAAGAGCACTCTACTACTTAAGTCGAGTTCTGCTGGGGGCAGAAAGCAACTACTCCCCCATTGAAAAACACTGTCTGGCGTTGATCTTCGCGATAACAAAGCTCAGGCACTATGCGTTGGCACACGAGGTCCGTCTCATTTCAAAGGTGGACCCCCTTAAATATTTGATGTCAAAGGCCATACTGACGGGACAACTCGCTAAATGGGCCCTGCTGTTGATGGAGTTCTCGATAACGTATCAACCTCTCAAGGCAGTGAAAGGCCAGGCCATCGCCGACTTCCTCGCTGAGCACCCGATACCTGCCGATTCTCCTCTGAATTGTGATCTTCCAGAAGAACATGCGTTTGATGCGATCGACAGTAATGATACCCGATGGGAGCTTTATTTCGATGGAGTATCTTCCGTGAAGAAGCGCAAACAAAGTACCCCTATAATCAAATCAGGGGTAGGCCTCATCTTCGTGACTCCACAAGGAGGGATAATGCGCTTCGCTTTCTCCTTAACAGAACCGAGGACGAACAATGAAACCGAATACGAAGCTCTGATAGCAGGCCTCGAGATCGCCATTGACATGGGAATTGAAAACCTCCTCATATATGGAGACTCCCAACTGGTCGTTAGTCAAGTAAACGGCGACTACCAAACGTGCAAACCGGAGTTGGTGAAGTACGGTGAAAAGGTACAACAACTGTTGACCCAAATTCCCTCCTATACTTTGGAAAGCATACCGTGCGCGGAAAACAGCAAAGCAGACGCGTTGGCCAAACTTTCTAAAGAACTGGCTGACGAGAACCTCGATGACGTTAGAATCATGGTACAAAGCCCTCGGGTGCCTTCCCCGGCAGAAATACCTCCGGAATCATCCGAGGAAAAGGGAGCGAATGAGCAGACGACCTTACAAATAAAAGAACGAGAAAAGGCTGAGGATTGGAAGGAAGTCTTCATAGACTACTTTAAGTCCCATCGAATGCCCGAAGATGCATCCATAAGACATCAGCTCATGAAACGGGCTCTGTCTTTCGCCTTCGTCAATGATACTCTATACAAGAGGTCGTTTGATTCTCTGTGTCTGAGATGCCTAGGGCCTGACGAAGCAGAAAGGGTCATTCAGGAAGTTCATGACGGACTCTGCGGTTCTCACCAAGCAGGCCCAAAGATGAAGATGAAGATTAAACGGATGGGCTACTACTGGCCCACGATGATTCAGGATTGCCTCAAATATGCGAAGCAATGCCACTCATGCCAAATCCATGGAGACTTCATCCATCAGCATCCGAATCCACTACATCCGACGGTGGCTAACTGGCCGTTCGAAATGTGGGAAACTGACATAGTCGGCCCTATCGAACCAGCATCGTCCAGGGGACATCGTTTCATCCTGGCGACGACCGACTACTTCTCCAAATGGGCAGAAGCAGTACCATTGAGGGAAGTGAAGACGGAGAATATCCTCCATTTCTTCAAGACGCATGTCATATATCGATTTGGAACTCCACGACGGATTATCTCCGATAACGGGCCAGCTTACAGAAGCCACAAGATCAGTCGCTACGCGCAACAACACAATATAGACTGGAGATATTCCTCGGTTTATAATCCACGAGCTAATGGTCTAGCTGAAGCCTTCAACAAGACCTTGACAAAGATCATGAAGAAAACGGTATCCCGAAATAAGAAGGACTGGCACGAAAGGATGCAAGAGGCTCTCTGGGCGTATCGAACTACGTTCAAGACAGCCACGAACACAACGCCATACATATTGGTATTTGGGACTGAAGCAGTACTCCCCCTCGAGATAGAGTTACCCTCTCTACGAGTGGCAGTCCACTACGAACTGACGGATGAAGAAAATAATCACCTTCGGCTTGAGGAGCTTGACGCCCTTGATGAAACCCGGCTCATAGCACAACAAAATCTGGAAGCTTATAAACCAAAGATGACGCGCTCATATGAAAGACTGACCCGACCGAGGACATTCCGCCAAGGCGAACTTGTGCTAGTGGTCAAAAGGCCTATGATTCCCAATCGCGCCAAGCGGGGAAAATTCGAACCAAACTATGAAGGCCCGTACATCATAGATAAGGTTTACCAGGGTGGGGCCTATCTACTCATAGATATGCACGGTGAAAGGCCTTTCAGGCCAATAAACGGTCGCTTCCTAAAGAAATACTACGCTTAATGAGCCACAGCCTAGGTCAATGATAGATGATGACGACTATGTCCGCTCGCTATCTTCCTAAGCTCAAGCTTTATAAGCAGTAGCCAGCCTTCTCCATGATGGACCGAAAAGTCCTTAAACTAATAGCGGACCGAAATGTCCTTAAAACTACTACCGCAGCATCCTTAGGCTGACAAGATGAATAAAAAAAAAGAGAAAAAAGAGAAAAAGAAAATAATAATAAAAAATGATGATAAAAACGGTATGTCCATAAGCAAAATGGACACGGATGAAAACTCGAAAGGGCTCCGTAAGTAAAAACAGCAGGGCTACCGGCGAGTGTTCGTGAAAACCCGAAAGGGCGCGACCTCGTAAAAAAAAAAGGAAAAATAAAAAAGAATAAAAAAAAGGGGTAGGTCCATAAGCAAAAAGGGCACGGATGAAAACCCGAAAGGGCTCCGTGAGTAAAAACAGCAGGACTACCGGCGAGTGTTTGTGAAAAACCGAAAGGGCGCAACCTCGTTAAAAGGACACTTACAAGATCCTCTCGACCTTGTAAGGAGAAACCACCCGCGTGAGATCCTTACGACTCACAAGGGAGCAACACACTTAGGGATCCTCACGATTCCTAAGGAGAAAACGAAGCCAAATCTCGACGGTTCATCCCAACTCCGAAGAAACCAGTGTCTTCGGCAAGTACCTCAACTCAGGGAAACAAACAATCCTTGACGAGAGCCTCCTGATCCGCGTCGACTCGCAGAGCAACCAGTGCCTCCGTGGGAAATTCTCGACTCGTTTCAACCCCAGGGAAACAAATAATCCTTGGCGCTAGGGAAACAAATAATCCTTGGCGCTAGGGAAATAAATAATCCTTGACGAGAGCCTCCTGATCCGCGTCGACTCGCAGAGCAACCAGTGCCTCCGTGGGAAACAAACAATCCTTGACGAGAGCCTCCTGATCCGCGTCGACTCGCAGAGCAACCAGTGCCTCCGTGGGAAATTCTCGACTCGTTTCAACCCCAGGGAAACAAATAATCCTTGGCGCTAGGGAAACAAATAATCCTTAGCAAATTCCTCAACTCAGGGAAACAAACAATCCTTGACGAGAGCCTCCTGATCAGCGTCGACTCGCAGAGCAACCAGTGCCTCCGTGGGAAATTCTCGACTCGTTTCAACCCCAGGGAAACAAATAATCCTTGGCGCTAGGGAAACAAATAATCCTTAGCAAATACCTCAACTCAGGGAAACAAACAATCCTTGACGAGAGCCTCCTGATCCGCGTCGACTAGCAGAGCAACCAGTGCCTCCGTGGGAAATTCTCGACTCGTTTCAACCCCAGGGAAACAAATAATCCTTGGCGCTAGGGAAACAAATAATCCTTAGAAAATTCCTCAACTCAAGGAAACAAACAATTCTTGATGAGTGCCTCCTGATTCGCGTCGACTCGCAGAGCAACCAGTGCCTCCGTGGGAAATTCTCGACTCGTTTCAACACCAAGGAAACAAATAATCCTTGGCGTTAGGGAAACAAATAATCCTTAGCAAATACCTCGACTCAGGGAAACAAACAATCCTTGATGAGAGCCTCCTGATTCGCGTCGGCTCTCAGGGCAACCAGTGCCTCCGCGGGAAATTCCCGATTCGTCTCAATTTGCAAGATGAAGTCTCAGGCAGCAGGGACTAAAAAACTTGCTTCCTGAACAATGGGACCCTGCAAATCGATTTAAAACGGTCTCTTGCATACTATCCACGGGTCTCACTCTCCGAAGTCGAGTTTCGACAAGGAGGGAAACAACCGCTTACGAGTCCTCTCGACTCGTAAGAGGGAAAAATTCTCTTGCAGGATCCTTACGACCTATAAGAGAAAATACACTTAGGAATCCTCACGACTCCTAAGGAGGAAAAAAAAATCCACCTATGAGATCCTCTCAATCCGTAGGGAGAAAAATCTCTATGAGACCCTTACGGCTCATAGAGTTGAAAAGTCTTAGGCAGCAGATCTGAACCTGCGGCCTAAGGCATCGCTATCTCTCGGAGAAGTTAAGTTATCTGCCAATTATGTTTATCAAGACAGCATGCTGATAGTAAGAGAAAGAAGAAAGCAACAGAAAGAGCATCCGATTTACATTTGATCAAGCGTTCGAGACACATTCAGTCATGCATAAGCAAAAGACTCAGAACAAAAGATAAGACAGGCTAGGAAAAACAAAAATCTCCATTAATATTGCCAGAAGTTCTTACAATCATAAAAGCAATAAACGAAAAACATTATTACAAGGGAATAACCTCGAACCCAGGACATGGATTGAGGAACTCGAAAGCAACCCTATCTATGACTTTCCAAGCCTCGCGGACCATTCTAGTGTGCTTTCTTTCGCGAGCACAAGTGTCAGGGTCCCCCCTGATGTCTTCCACCCTCCGATAAGCAGCGAGTATGGCAGACTGTTGAAAGACCTCGTGCAAGAGATCGATAAGACTGTCTCACCGTCTCTTTGAGATAAAGTTCAACAGGTACACCGAGTGCACCTTATCCTCAGCGGCATCCAGCGCCCTAAGCGGCACACCGGAACAGAACAGGGGAAGCGCTTCCCAGATGGCTCCTACGATAAGCTTAAGAAGGGAGGAACGCCGGGGGAGCAGGGGACCGTTGTATGCGTCGAAGCGGCTCATGATTTCAGCACACTCCGCGTTTGTGAACTCTCGATTTTGAGAGCGGCCAAGTCTGCGGATATCCCCGTAAGAGATGATCTCGTTAAGAGCATACATATGGGCGTCCATTGTTCCTGTGAAAGAAGATCAGCAAAATTAGCAGACTGACTGATTATGCGAATTCTTGTTAAAAAATGAGCACAGAGAGTTAAACTCCTCGAGAGCAATGCTCTGCGAATAGGGGTGACGCCTATCAAATTCCATAATAATGGAAATTTGAAGAAGTCCCCCAAGAACTCTGAGATCATTATTATTAAAAGATGATATAATCCTTTAAATACAAAACTCCATTTTTAATTTTCATTATCCATACTTAAACTCTTAAGAGTTCATCTCATTTTTAGATCAAAGAGATCTATGTTTTGACAAAGATGCAAGGTTCTGTTCATGGGTCAAGAAACCCCGAAACAGATTCTTGAGAGCAAGGCTCTATTGGTGAAACCTCAGAAGGGTTTTCTTTAGATCAAAGATCTATAAGAGCAAAGCTCTATTAATTAAAATTGATTTAATTCAAGATTAATTCTTACCTAAATAGTTCCTTTTAAAGAAAATCTAAGAGTTCTTAAAAACAAGAGAAGGGCTCTGAGATTCTGAAAATAAAATTTTTGGAGACGATGATCATCAGTGAAGGACCTAAGGTCCTATTTAGAGGCATCAAGTGCCCTTTCAGCTTCCAAAGTTGCCGCAACGGTTGGAATTCCGCCACCGTTGCGCTCACGTTTGGCGCCACATAAGCGCAACGGTGGGGGGCATTTGTTTACCCCAATCAGAGCAAAGCTCTGTTCAAATTCCGAGACGGGAGATGAGGCAACGCTTCATTTTCCCCCAATCAGAGCAAAGCTCTACCTTGAAAATCTAAATTTTAATAAATGAAGCAACGCTTCAGATTCTTTGTGCTGCGCGCAACACGCCACGTGTCAGGCGCAAATGCATCAGCGCAGCGCCCAAAGCAGCGCACCCAATCAGAGCAAAGCTCTATTTTAAGTAAAATTAAAGGAAGCAACGCTTCAGTTGCGTAAGCGCTGCGCTGCGCGACGCGTGTCAGCGCAGATGCGCTAGCGCAGTTGCGCTGCGCTTTGCGCTGCGAGACGCGTGTCAGCGCAGATGCGCTAGCGCAGTTGCGCTGCGCTGTGCGCTGCTTGACATGTGTCACGCGCTGGGGCGTTTGCGCCAAACTGAATTAAGATTCTAAAGAAATCTTTCTGTTCTTGTTAAAAAAGAAGATTTTCTTCTGTAAAACAGAAGCCCTTGGATCAAAGATCCAACGGTGGGGAAAATTCCCCAAATCACTCAGAGAAAGATCTCTTTAACAAATTTATGGGCACTATATACAGGCCCCTAGACCTCAATTCAAAGGCATCAACATTTCTTGAAAAATTAAGAGCTTCAAACAGAGAGAACTCCGAGAAAAATTTCAAGAAAAAGGTAAAAACCTTCACAAGAGAGAAGAAATTTCTTCTCATAGATCATTGATCTAAAAACCAGATCAATGATCTTCATATAAAAAACAGTGCTTTGCACTTCTCATGAACCACTGGTTCTTTAAAACAAGAAAAAACAAAAATAAAAAAAATAGTGCTTTGCACTTTTATGAACCTTTGGTTCTTGAAATAAAAAGAAAAACTTGTTTTTCTTTGATCTAAATTAGATCAAGGAAACGAATAGTGCTTTGCACTTCTTTTATGAACCATTGGTTCTTGAATCTAAAAGATTCTTAAATCATAGTGCCTTGCACTTGCAAACTGCGCTGTTGCGCTCCTGGGTTGGTGCAAGCCACCAGAGCACGCCACGTGTCAGCAGCGCAGGCGTAGCGCATTGCGCTTGCGCGACACGTGTCAACACTACAAGCGCTTGCGCTCTCTGATTGGCGCAAAGCGCCATAAAATGCAATGCATTTCATTTCCTAAAGGGCCAGGCCCAAATTTAAAAGACCAAGCAGGCCTAATTAAATTGATGCTCTGCATCATTTATAAATGGGCAGAGCCCAAACAAAATAATAAAAATGCTATGCATTTTAAAAAGGGGTAGAGCCCAAACAAAGTAGATGTCTTGCATCATTCATAAATGAGCAGTGCCCAGAATAAATTGATGCTCTGCATCTTTTATGGGCAAAGCCCAAACAAAAAAATAGAAAATAATGCAATGCATTAGTTAAAAATGGGCCAAGCCCTAGCACAGGTCTAACATACCAAAAACAAATAAAAGCGTTGAATATTTTTCAACTGGACTTAACCCAATTTTGGCTGTAAGTCCTTAAATTAAATTGACTGAGCAGGGCTGCTCCCTAAATCAATTTACGACCGATTCGAGGGTACATCTCCGAACTCCTCTGACACCCATCGTTGTAATCCTTCAACGACGTCAGAGAGGCGACGGGTCCCGACGACCACACATCAATACGGACTGCGGGGTCTTTAAACTCGTGGACCGAAACGTCCTTAAACTAATATTGGACCGAAACGTCCTTAAACTAATGATGGACCACCACGTCCCTAAACTGGCGATGGACCACCACGTCCCTAAACTGGAATATGGACCACCATGTCCCTAAACTGGCAATGGACCGCAATGTCCTTAAACTATCTATGGACCACTACGTCCCTAAACTGGAACAATAGAGCCTCCAAATGCTCTTTTGTCGGATCTAAACGATCCCGTTTAAGTTGATCTTAGCCTCAAATAAGGCTAACATATCCTTAAACCTTCAAACAGGCCTTAGTCCCAAATTGGACTATAGATTCCCCAATCAACTTTGGTTCGAGGGTACATCTTCGAACTCCTCTGATACATGTCGTTGTAATCCTTCAACGTCGTCAGAGAGGTGATGGGTCCCGACGGCCATACATGCAATGGACCACCATGTCCCTAAACTGGAAATGGATCTAGACGATTCCGTTAAGTTGATCTTAGTCTGGAAATTAGACTAACGTATCCTTAACAAACGTTTAAGTTGATCTTAGCCTCAAAAATGGCTAACGTATCTTTAAACTAAAAACATCAAACCCAAATCTAAGTAAATACGGATTTGGACTAATCCACGTCCTACGGGCGACGGCATTACTCAGTCTTCGTATACAATCCACGGGCAACTACAAACAAAACAAACACACACGATACGAAATGAAATTCTGGAGAAGGAGAAAGTTGTTACCGCGATGCGGTAGCGTAATTAACTGCAGGGGCTTGCGCCTGCACGGAAGAGCGTCCCCACAATCAAAAACCCCTCAAGCGAGGGGGAATCTGACGAAGTCTGCTATATCGGCCGCATCCGTCTAAACCTCCGATACACGGTGCCATAAATCAACTTGGCATCTTCGGAGAAGTAGACAGATAAAACCAAATAGCATCTGCCCCGAACCTCAGGCCTAGACGTCCTCGCGTCGCGGCCGCCGTTCGGAGGGGAACAACGCAGAATAGAACTGCATGATAGAGTTTCATACAGCTCTGACCTGCATGAGCCACCAACAAAAGCTGTCACGCCCCGCTTCCCGGTATACGGCGAAGGGGACGATACTGGTCCGCTACATATATACTCAGAAGTACATACGCTAAGCGTATCTAAGCAATATAAAAATAAATACACAAGAGATAAGATATAATAAAAAAAATAACTTTTATTTATTAATATTCTTTTGTACAATACATGAAAAGAAAATACAACTGAAATACAACGATGCCTAAACAATGGCATAACGGGAAATAAAAAGTACTGAATGGAAAATGTACAATGAAACTAGAGCTCTGGTTCTTCAGTAAACTGCTCCAAGTCTTCTGCAGATGGCTCGATCTCTGCCGGGTCCAAACCACCTGACGACATTTAAAGAAGAAAGAAATAGAATGTCGTCAGCGAACAGGTCGCTCGGTAAGTCCCAAAGATAAGAGGAAAGTATAATAGACAGAATAAGAAGGTATCTTTTAAAGTTGTATTATCTTGTTGTAATGTTGTGTTAACGTTGTTGTTTGTAGCTTGGTACAGAAGTATGCCAGTGTATACGAGAGGGGTCTCTATATGCTAGAGACCAGGGCAAACGGAATGTATAAGGAACCGTTAAGCCACGGTACAACAGCAACGGAATATAGGTTAAGTGTCTTAATCTTACCGTCTCGTGCCACTTTTAACACCTTCCGTACCAATCTACCCCTTAAACCCCATAGTGTTTTATTTGTATTGTTTTGTAATGTAAATTGAATTGAGTGTATAATTGTAAGACTGACCGAAACCATGATATCAGTAAATGGATGTATCCGCAGAATCATGTAAGTGGAATAACTGGAGAACCATGTAAATGGAATGTATATCCATGGTTCGGTTCAGTTAAGTCGTATAGATTGATAATTGGATTCATGGATTCATGTTGAAGATTGTAGATTGTAGATTGACTCGAATCATATTCAAGTCAGATTAATCAGACTCAAACCCGAGTCAGACAATTAGAATGTAAATCAAAGTCTTGATTATTTCTTAAACCTATAATTGCTAGGGTCCTTAGGGTAATTTATAAACTTGAGGGAGTTTTATGTAAAAATACGTTTATATACTTTTCAAAATACTCCCCAAGCATTTATTATTCGTCTTTAGAGTTGTAATGAGTGTGGACTTTATATTGTGATATTTCTAGTGAAAATCTTAGTTTATAAATAAAGGTATTTATCTGTAATATTAATTTATTTGAAATTCATGGTATTTTAGTGTAATTTTATTCTTGAGATTTTTAGAAAAAGGTGGAATATTTATATCATAATAAAATAGGTATTTTAAGGATAAATATACATATATTTATACAAAAATAATTTTAATAAATATTTTATATTCTAAAAATCTCATTTTCTTAAGATATCGTATTTTAAATTTTTCGAGACCGAATGCTTCTTATGGAGGTCTGAATCTCGCACTACTAAGCCCGAGTATGTGCGATAATCCACACCATCTCGAACAGGTTCCCCAAAAATGGGTTGTAGCGGCGCTTTGCAATGATTATAAAATACTAAATCCTTTAGAAAACGGTTTTATAAAGTAAAAAGCATTTATTTGTAAAAAATATCAATTTTCCGTATTCTATGTTCTAGAGTCTCCTAAATCAACTAGACTATTTCTAATGGTCCAAACAACAAGCCGTTAGATGCCTCAAATCGTCTCTTCACCGCCAATTGTGGCCAGGTAAGTACAAGTGAGGAAAGGAGGGATCCGCTCACGAATCATCGTGAGACGGGCCTTTTAAAGTTATCTTTCTCACTTGCTTAGCCTAAACACCACAAAGTCAGGTTTAGATAAACGACCGATGTCCACAACTTATCGTATTTTCCTAATAAGTGGTATTTCTTTAAAAAGTGTATCAAAACTAAATCTTTTTAGAAGTAGTTTTATTAAGTTTATGGTATTTAAATGAAAAATGGTTGTTTTCTCGTATTCTAGGTTCTCGGGGGTGTTGCATATAAGTGTGTGAGGAGGTAGGTTCGTTACCTCGTGATCTACTTTAAATGTATAGCAAGTTTGATGCGGTTAAATGAAGGATTGAAACAATGTGGTATTTAAGTGAAAAATACGATAAATTGAAAAGGCTATCATTTCATGTGACGAAACTTGATCAAATTGTTTGATTAGCGTTTAATAGTCAACATGAGGAAGTTTAGGTATGATTGTATTAGTGAGAAGTGGAATTTTATAGAAAACCGAATCGGAAATCAGATTTGTTCAGATTCCGTCGGGTTTTGTAATTTTGTATTTTGAGAATGGAAAAGAGAGATAGAAAGGGATTTACGGGTTTTAGATTAAACAAAGGAGTGAGAGGGAACTAGAAGGATTGCCGATGTATTGCGTCGTCGCCGGTAGTTCCTTAAAACGGTCGTCAGAAGTTCCGCCGGGAATTCGTCGGAGCTTCGCCTCGAGCTTGTTTTCAAAGTACACGACTCTTAGAAAATTTTTGAGAGAGTGGGCTCAGGATTTTGGGGTGAGAGGGTAGATGGTAGGGGGTGTATTTATAGGGTAGGCTAAGGTTAGGGTAGATGAAAGGTTAAAATAAAAAATGTGATAAAGTGTATAAAAAATGTATTAAAAGTGGAGTAATTTGGGTTTTAAAAGAGCTCTGGAAGTGGTCTGAGGCTGAAATTTTGCAGGTGCATAGGGAATATGAAAAGACACAACTTTCATGTTGGGACCGTCGTCGGAATCGGCCGATTTGGCCGATTCCCGGCCGAGTTAGGCGGCCGGGATCCCCCTCGACGGTTCATCTAACTCCTGAAAATGTTACATCTTTGGGTGTAGTGGGGTTTTTGTGAGATATACACGTGTAAACTCTTGGTATTCTAAAGGTTTTTTTTTTAAAAAAAAAATCAATATTAAAAATAATATGGGGTATGGGATTTGAACTCTGGTGGCTTGGTTCAGCAGTGCAGGGTATTACCAATGAGCCACAAGCTCCTTCTTGTAATTATTGTGTGAAACAAATACTCAAAGTGATAACAACAACATTAAATACCCCAAGTATACTTCAAATTTAAATCAAATTTATGTACACTAAAAATGGAGTTGTTACAGTAGGGTTGTTAGTGTGTATGTGCTGTGTGTGCGTTTGTTATGTATTCGTGTTGTATGTGTGTGTTTCGGCTGTCGGGGGTAAGACTTCTATCCCAATAAGAATGTATAGAGCGGACACCCATTCGCTTGTGCTTTCAACCGTTTCGAGTAAATTTCGGCAGCACCTCCCCGCTGTTCTCCGAGTACACTGTAATAGAATAGATAATCATTTCAAAGCCGTGAAACAACGTTGAAATGAACATCTAATCTATCTTTGTACATGGAGAACCAGCGGAAAATTACCGACGAAAAATCTCAAAACAGATGAAAACACATGTGAATGAAGGTGTTTGCTTTATACATTCCTAACTTGTCCACACGGGACAAATCTATCGGTTATCATACGATTGAATTTTCTCGCCACATAGACTACACGACGGTTGTTAGTACTGAGCTATACCGTCCAATATTTAACAACCTTCGTATAGTTCTATGTCACGACGAATATCGAACGTATGTTAACCGTTATACGGGGACTAAGTGGCGCTTTGAGTTTCATATATGGGTATCGATGAGAATATGAAAGTTTCATATTATCATCGAGTATCATATATTGGTTTTAACTTGAATATCTTGAATCACTCTCTAATGATGCGTTTGTTGTGTATTCGTGTTGTATGTGTGTGTTTCGGCTGTCGGGGGTAAGGATTCTATCCCATTAAGAATGTATAGAGCGGACACCAATTTGCTTGTACTTTCAACCGTTTCGAGTAAATTTCGGCAGCACCTCCCCGCTGTTCTCCGAGTACACTGTAATAAAATAGATAATCATTTCAAAGTTGTGAAATAACGTTGAAATGAAAATCTAATCTATCTTTGTACACGGAGAACCAGCGGAAAAGTACCGACGAAATATTTCGAAACGGATGAAAACACAAGTGAATGAAGGTGTTTGCTTTATACATTCCTAACTTGTCCACACGGGACAAATCTATCGGTTATCATACGATTGAATCTTCTCGTCACATAGACTACACGACGGTTGTTAGTACCGAGCTATATCGTCCGATATTTAACAACTTTCGTATAGTTCTATGTCACGACGAATATTGAACGTATGTTAACCGATAGACAGGGACTAAGTGGGCTTTGAGTTTCATATATGATTATCGATGAGAATATGAAAGTTTCATATTATCATCGAGTATCATATATTGATTTTAACTTGAAAAACGTGCAGTTGAAACAAATTATTGTTCTCCACCTTGCACTCTTTTAACAACGGTACACGCATTACATGTAAGAGCTATCTATAACAACTCTAAACTTTCACCTGTTGGTTCAACAAAAGGGTTTTTGATATAACAAACACAACCTTCCTCAATTTTTCCCTTGAATCGATGTGAAATTAATATTTTCCATATGACACAATGGATATATTTTCCACACAAAAGGAAAAAGGCAAACAATAGTAAAGCAATTGTAATTCTATCAAGTATCCAGACTGAAAAAGAATAAATAGCAAACTAAAAATTAATCACTACTGAAAAACAAACAAAAGTGTATCATTACAACCCGCAAATTAAAAGGACCGTAAAGAAAACAACAAAAATTTAATTCTCATCTATGACAATTAAATCGGTGCTCAAGTATTTTCCATCTAAATTAGAAACATTCCATTGCCTAATGACCATAATTTTAATTCAAAGGTCTTCTTAATTTGTCAGTTGCAAGCCCATCTAAGATGATGTATTCGACAACCCTAGCCCCAACCCCAATCGAACCCTAACCCCAGCCCCAGCCCCAGCCCCAGCCCCATCCCTAACCGATCCCCAACCCCAACCCCAACCCCAACCGAACCTTACCCCAACCTCAACCCCAACTGAACCCCAACCCCAACCCCAACACCAACCGAACCCTAACCCTAACCCTAACCTAAACATAACTGAACCCGATGCCTAACCCTAACCCTCACCCCTACCCGAACCCTGAACCCTAGCCCTAACATCATTAAAATTATGTTTAATTGGGGATTTACTAACCTGTAGCGGGCGGTGGAGGAGATGACGGAGACGCTCGGTGATCGACGACAGTGGCGACGAGGAAGTCTTAGGAACGAGGGCGGTGGCGGGCCGCGTGCGGAGGGCGGTGGCGATGAGAAGAAAATTGGAGACGCGGGAACGAGATCGAGACGTGCGCGCGAGAGATTCATAGAGAATTTTGGGAACGAGATCGAGATCGAGGTGTAGGGCTTTCTGTGCCTTTTTTTTATTAAATACCCATTTATATGCCCCTACGAACATCACCGTAGGTCATTTATTTGCGGCTCCGTAGGGCCAAACAATAAATTACGATTTAATATTTTTAAATTAAAACGTCGAGCAACGCAGAGACAACCATTGGGACCTACGGATTAGTCCGTAGGGGCAACAAAAATTTGCCCCTACGGATAACTTTATCCGTAGGGGCAACCCCATATTGTAGTAGTGTGTTCCCGAACCAAATTGAAAATATAAGAAACTCTTTTTTCTAAAACAAATCTTTGAACATAAAAAAGGCTCTATATTCTCAAATTTAAATTTTCGGGTTAAATCTTCCTACTCTGACACATCGGAGTAAAACAGCCATAACTCTCATCCGGAAGTACCAAACCGCGATCCGTAAGAAGCATAAGAAAGCCACCTGATTGAGCTTCGAAACGAGACCATACATGAATATGAATGATTTTTAAATAATAGAGTTTCAGATTTCTTAAAGAAATGTATCCTCATCAAACAGATTTTCGGGTTGAATTTGCCTGCTCCAACATATCAGAGCAAAACGGCCATAACTCTCAACCGAGAGCATCAAATCGCGATCCATTCGAAGTGTATGAAAGCTAACCCACTAAGCTTCGAAATAAGACATGAATGGATATAAAAACTATGAAATTACGTATTTAAATGGATTTTAAACATAAAATGAATTTTATGTCCTATCAACACAAATTTGAACATTGAAAGAGAGGTTTTCCCACTTATCAAACATGAGACGAAACCCTTATCAAACAAGATTCTAAATACTTAGACTGGTATTTAGTCAAATATAGATCAAATGATCATCAAAGCCTAAGATTGGTATAAAACACATATAAGAACAAGTTAAATACTTGTTCATCACAAGTGAGGTCTCCTGTCTTGGTCTGTCCCCGTGACTCAACTAAAAAATGAGTTGTTTTAAAGCATCCATCATCGGGATGCCCCTACTGATACTGGGAGGTCCCTAAAAGGGAAGGTCCGGACACAAAGCGGTGTCGAGGCCCCTTTCTTTTGACAGAATAGGTATTGACCTATTATTGCGGAGATAGTGGAGAGATTTTGTAATACCCCAGGTATTATCCGGTATACCCATTTATACCAGATAAGCATGGGGACCCACTGTAAAACAATGGGGAATCCTCGGAATACATTCCGAAAGAGGACAGATCTATACTATAAATGGAACGATATCGCTCTTCAATACAGAGGCGCCTTTTAAGTGAACTGGCACTACAGGAGCTTGAGAACTTCGTAGTTAAGCGTGCTTGAGCTAGGGAAGTTCTGGGATGGGTGACCTCCTAAGGGGTGGCCCCTGGTCGGGTCCAGTTCGTCCCAAAGGACAAAACCGTGCGGCTTCGACCAGAGCGGACAATACTCTCTGTATTGGGGGTGGGTCGTGACAGAATGGTATCAGAGCTGGTTCCTCAATAGTAGGTCTGTGGTTCGAGGACGAACCATTTTTCTAAGTGGGGGAGAATGTAATATCCCAGGTATTATCCGGTATACCCATTTATACCAGATAAGCATGGGGACCCACTGTAAAACAATGGGGAATTTTCAGAATACATTCCGAAAGAGGACAGATCTATACTATAAATGGAATGATATCGCTCTTCAATACATATGCGCCTTTTAAGTGAACCGGCACTACAGGAGCCTGAGAACTTCGTAGTTAAGCGTGGTTGAGCCAGGGAAGTTCTGGGATGGGTGACCTCCTGGGAAGTGGCCCCTGGTCGGGTCCAGTTCACCCTAAAGGACAAAACCGTGTGGTTTCGGCCAGAGCGGATAATACTTTCTGTATTGGGGGTGGGTCGTGACAGATTTCCTCCCTATCTTAGCGAGTATCTAAGGAGTAGTTGAGCACTGCCCCCACTAACAGAGAGGTATAAAAATCCCATATGAGTAACTAATCAAAGGATGAGAATTTCTTTGCTCAAAACCCTATAATTTTGGTAAAAGTTCTCAAAAGCAGAAGAAGAATGTGAGATATAGGAATGGGATACCCCCCTTCCTTCACTTTTCTAATCTCTCTCTATCTCATTCTCTTCACCTCTCTCTGATTAGAGAGAGGATCATGAAAACTTGAGTTTTCAGCATCAACCGAGGACCTTGGAAACCATGGACATGGCCTCCTTTATAAAGAAGAAAAATTAAAACACAAATGTGTTCTTAACCAATATGAACAGAACCTAGAACATGGGCCACTTCATGTTCTTTATATTCTAAAAATAGGCCATCCTATTTCTCATACATATACAGAAATAGATAAGCTATTTCTTAAAGAGTATAGGAAAAAAAACCCTACGTTCTTCTATGTAAACTTATGTGAATAGAAAATACTATTCGTCCTGAGACATAAAATATGTCTCTGCATGAAAAATATTCATGAATAGAAAAACTCTATCCATCTTTCAGACATAACAAACGATGTCTCTATGAATAGGAAACCCTATTCATATTTAAGACATGCAAACATGTCTATTCGTGACCTTCGACATAGAAAACTATGTTTTAAGGATCTTCATGAATAGGAAAATCTTATTCTCAGATCACTTGTGAATAGAAGACCTTATTCACTTAACAGTTATATAAAACGCATCTGTTTCACTGAATGTATTACCAAAAACACTGCATTCATCACTTAAACATGGCTCAAATTTCATGTTTTTACCCATGAACACAGATTCATATGTTCATTTTGCACAAATTATTGAGAATGATACTATGCATCCTTAGCATGTGTGTGAAATTCAAATAAACGAGTTTCACTTAAAGAAACTCTATAAAAAGAGTTCTAAAATTGGCTAAGGAGTAGCCATCGGGAGGACTAAAATAGGTCTCTCGGCTATTTCAGGACACCCCTCCCGGTCCTTCGGGAGGCTCCTAAATTAGTCTCCAGAAATAGAAACATTTTTGTTTCTCCTTTCAGGATGTGGACCATACCTAGGGTATCTCATCTGCACTGCAAAATGAAGTGGTGTGGACCCCATCTAGAATATCCCACCTATACTTTAAATGAAGTGTTACCCATATTTCAAATGAAGTAATATGTACACTTCAAATGAAGTGTTGAGGATCCCATCTAAGGTGTCCGGCCTTCATGTTAAAAGTGTGGACCCCATTTAGGATATCCCACCTACGTACGGTTCAAAAGAAGTGTTGTGGCTCCATATTAGGGCAGTGCCTATCAAATTTATGAAGTTGACACTAAAATACCCCCAAGTCTGGAAGATTAAAACTAAGAGCTCATGTAACTTTATATTTTTTTGCAATATTAATGTAATTTACATTTAAGTTGTACCAAAACATGAATTAATGAATAAGATACATATTCTTTTGTTCATCACTTGCAAGTGTTTTATATTTGTAAATGTGTTCTTTCTCCATAACGATACGATTTAAAGCAAATTAGTATGGTATCCCGTCTTAGATGTCCTCTAAGCCAGTATGGTGTAATTAATGGTACGTGTTTGCGCTGCCGAAAGTCTCGAACTCAGGATCTTCTGGTCAAATCGTAAAACTGCAAACTTATTTTGTTTAAACTCTACATTTTCATTTCAACGTTCAGCCGTTGGAGGTCTCAAAGAGGGTAAACAGACACACATTATGATTTTATACATACCTACACACATTATGATTTTATACATACCTTGCTCTTAATATTTTGTCGGAAAATATTTTGGTAAGGGTGATTGATTTCAAGATTTTATTGTTCTTAGTTATTTCTTTATTTTCTTATTATATTATATATTTTTTATTTTATTTATCATTTTTCTTTGTTAGCAGAAGCGAAAACTTATGATGATGTACATGGTTTTGATGATGATGTACATGGTTTTTCATTGGTCATGCTACAAGTTATTAGCATAGTTTTATATCTTGTATAATTTATAAATTATGTTGCTACTCTGGATGATTGATTGATATATACCATAATACCAAAGAAAAATAAAATTTGTACAAACGATTTAAAACAATTTTAACTATAATATTTGAATAAATATTTTTTTTAGATATTCATAATAAGTTTACATTTACGATTTTATACCCTCCTAGTAAAAAATTTCTGAACGTTATCATTTTAAAATTTTGTTATGCATCTTGGATCATATTATACTATACTACTCGTATTTCTCCTAAAATGTAAATTGATTAAATTTTTCTTCCTTTAGAATTTGTTGAAATCTCCTTCCAATACTTTCATTTTAAACTTTTATATGAAAACTTACAGGCTTAAATCCACAAAATTACTAAAAGTTTCACTGTTTAGCAACTAACTACCAAATGCTTTCACAACTATGAACAACTACCAAACTTAATGGTGCCACAACGTTTGTGCCACATCAGCATATTTGCCACATCATTAAAAAAAATTCCCCAAAAATTCCCCTTCCTCATTACGTGACCCTAACCGGTGCCTCACTCCCGCACAAGCGGCCTCTGCCGGCGTCACCTACCGGAAAGAAGGGTTGAGGGAGAAATCGGTATTGATGGAGGATGCAACATCACCGCCATCCTCCGCCTCAACCTTCATTGCCTTCACTTGGGCCTTCCCATAGTCGTCGTTGTCGTCGCCATAGTCACTCCTGTCGTCGTCTCCCTAGCCTCGTCATGGCATCCTATTTATCTTCTTCTTCTTCCCTAAATTAATTCGCAACCCTAACACCGACCTTCCATCATCCGCTCTTCTTCTTTACCGCTAATGCCTTCTAGCTGTCTTGCCGCCGCCTATCTCCCAATCACCTCATCATCACCATCAATCATCATCATCTTCTTGTATTTGCTAACCAAAACCCTAACCGTCGCCTCCGTCGACCGCCTCCTCCATCGACCGGTGAGCATATTAATTGGTTAGGAATTATTTATAAAATAATTAATATTTATCTAAATTATTTAATTTAATTAATTAAAAGGAAAAAATGTCATTTTACATGCAACTTAACATCGTTTTATTCGTAGTTTTGAAAATATTTGATAGCTAGAGGCCAAACAGTGAAACTATGCGGCAGTTTTATAGACTTAAGCCAAACTTATATGATAACAAACTGTATATTTCTTATTTATTACTCCATCCATTTTATTGTTGAAATCAATTCTTATTTAAGTCCAAGAATAAAATATGATTTCTTTTGGTACTTTCGAATTTTGATTCATGCAGGAGATCTTTTATGTCAAAACATTCTAAAACTTGATTTTATTATACATGGCTATTTTAAATTTAGTATACTAGATTTTTTAAACGTGCTACGTCACCAGATTATTTACTTTTAAATTTAATATATAATTTAACACAATATAAATTAATAAAACAATTTCATATTTTATAAATATTTTAATTTTAGATTTCTCAAATCTTTGTAAACTTTTAATTTTTATTCCTGAGTTTCCAAATCTTAAAAATCTTTTATTTTTTTCAAACTTCAAAAATATTGGCTAGTGGTTGTAAATATTTTTATATTTTTGAATATATCAAAAGTTAAAAATAAATCGCTTTAAATCATTTTAGTTTTTATTTATTATATTTTTTCAATCCATATATTTTTTGTTTTCGTTTCTGGATTTAATTTTTTTTTACAAGTTATTTAACTTTTTCTATATATCCGGGATTAGCAATCCTTTCAAACGATTTGAAATTTTCTTAAATTATTATTTTTCGAAAAACTGAATATTAAAATAAATCATCTTCAAACCATTATAGTATACATTTATTATTATGTTCTTAAATATGTCTCCTTTTAGTTTCTATTTTTGGATTTTAGATCTTATAAATATTTTTAGTATTCACTTGAATTTGGTTAGGATAATAAAATATTTTAATGGGGGATTTTAGAGTGGCAGGGAACATGTAGTTCAATTTAAGATTTTTGTTTGAGATAGGAGTTTGATTTAGTTCTAATAGTGTAACAGGGATTGAGATTTTAAAATGTGATTTTAATTAGGATAACAATATATTTTTTAACGGAGAGTTTATGGAGATAGCGAACCGGGATTTTAGCTGGACGAGAAATTTTAGTTAGGATAGTGAATTACATGAGAGATGAAGAACCAAAAAGATATTAATTTGCTTTTAAGAGTGTTATAAAATAGATAAATAATAATATCTTATAAAAGCTAATAGTTAGAATTAAAATGTTGACTAGCTAATTCATTTAAGAAATCGGTTTCTCTATGAGATTACTACGTGTTCAGCTTCTATTTATATCCAAATTGGGTTAAATGCATATACACCCACTGTATTATGAAAAGTTGAGCACTTATAAAGTTATCTCCTTGGAATACAATAACAAGCACTTGTAATCCTTCTACATGAAAATTATTTTTCCAATCTCATTCTACCCCTTTCCTCTTTCTCAAGCACGAAAAAAAAAACTCATAACCCTAATAACCGAATGGAATGAAAAATTTAGATAGAATAACTAAAGAAGACAATAATAAAATAAAATAGGAAAATACCCATGTTGAATCCCTTTTTTGCCTTTGCAATTAATGGAGAGAAAATGTTAAACATCATCATAGTTTGACAATGAAGAAAACCAATTGCAAAAACCAAAAGTACATCTGGATAGCGGAAAAGGTTTGGAAATGTAATGTTGAAATAATACAACATCATGCTTTTAGATTAGGCTTAAAAGATTATATTCTTAGGATTAAAGATTGGTTTTTAAGAGTCGGTAGGGAAAAATAAAAAAAATAAAAAGATAAAATGGGTATTACAAAAATATATAGTAGCCACAAGACCATAAGGGTTATAAACCCTTATTTCTTATTATAACCAGCACCTAAGAGGCACACATGTGCTCTTTTCTTTTCTTTTTTCCAAAATAGAAGTTCCAAAAGAGAGAGGGTATCATTTTCTAAGAACCAAAAAAATTCATCTCATGTTCTCGCTCCCCTTCCATCCCCTCCAAAAGAAAGACATGTGCATGGATTTTGGAATTTAAAATGAAAAGTTGTATATAAACCCTCTCAATATTTAGTAATTTACATGTGCTCTTTAGTAATTGAATGTTCACTTATCTATTACATGTATGGTATATATGCTTAAATCTAGTTATAATAATTCAGAGGTATAAATACTCAACCCCACAAGAGGGTCTCTGTGCACTTAACCCTTCCAAATACGAGCGAAAACAGTTGCTGGACTAGTGGTTAATTAATTGGGTCAAACCGGATCAAGTTTCTTGACTGTAACCCTACCCACTTATCAAGTGGGCTAGACGGATTTACCTGTTAATTTATAGCTCATACATGTTTATGTGATCCACCATAAGTTTTGATTTCAGATCAAGTTCGAAATGAATAATCGGATTTGATGAAAGGCAGTGATCGGCATGTTATATAAACATCCTTCTCAAATTATTTTCAATCATATTAAAAATTTGATGTAGGTTGAATTAGCTAGTCAAGTTATTTACTAGAAACTTAAAGGGTAGAAAAAATAGACAGTCTTGAGAATTAGGCAATAAACTCTCAAGTTTAAACTACACACGAGGAAAATTTTGAAACAGGGAGATTAATTTTAAAACATACGCGTTAGAATAAATTTTTTTCCCACTCTAGCCCTCTTGCAAGTTTTGTGTACTTTTTGCAAACCCAAATTAACTTTGTGTGTTTTTGCATAGATTTTTCTTTTTTCTTTCTTTCTTTTTCTGTTTTGAATCCTTTTTTAACCCTAAACTGCACACTTGAATCTCAGTGTACAGAAAATAATATCACACAAAGTGAGCACGCAACATTTTACAATGACAATAAGATTAAATGTAATTAAATGTCATTTCTCACATCTATTTTACAATTAATATTATCCATAAACCAAAAATGAAAAAGATAGAAAGATAAAAAGAAAGAAAACAATCAAACTTTAAAAGATTAATCCATCAATTAAAAGCGAGCAAAATGCTGATAACTCCCTATGGCTCAATAGGGTCAACGCCCTCAACCGTACCAACCGGTCCTCCATCTTTCGGTTGAGTAACCAACTCAGCAAGGAAGTCAAATATATCGGTAACCCTAACCGCGTCAGCGACGTCCTCCTTGTGCAGCATCCTCCTCTTCCCTTGTAGGGTCACCGACCACGACCGCAGCGTCAGCTCCTCGATGAAGAGCTCGCACGCCTTTGAGAACACTATCGGGGCCTCGCCGGATATCATCTTCACGTCCTCCCCGGACCGCTTCATGATCTTCTTGATCCTCGCCAGCGGCAGCGAGTGGGGCCCGCTCCGCCCGCCGCCGCCGGAGAGCATGCCGGAGTACACCCCAGCTTGCCTCATTTTCCCTTTCTTTTTGTTGTTGCTTTAAGGTATTGGCTTTGGCTGTAAGAGTTTTTTCTTTCTTTTTTGGTTATTTATAGTAGTATTAGGGGAGTGATAATAATGTGAGGGCGGTTTAGTGCCGGCCTTTTGAATCTAAGGGGGCCGGCCAACAATCATATATATATATATATATATATATATATATATATATATATATAAATAAGAGAAAGAAATTTATTATAAGAATTAATATATTAATAATGGATTGCTTGCGATTTGTTGAAAATTTGGTGTTTTGGATGATGAGTTTAGACGTGACATGTGATTTTGATGGAGTAGGTTAAGACTAGAATTTGTTATAACAAAGATTTGTTGTAATGGAGATTTCCAAAGGGAAAAGACAAGGAGAGACTAATGAGTTTGAAAAGTTGGATCATAGAATGTAAAATTATCTATAATGATATATCATTATGATATTAGAACCATTCGTATTCAAATTATATTGAACACACAGTTTAGGACTTCATTCCATATATAAGAACATCCAACTCGCGGAAGATGGTTTACATGCTTTTTTTTGGGTTAATTTTAGAAAACACTGTCGGCTTATTTTTTGGGTTAAATTTTTTTGGGTTAATTTTTTTGGGGTTAATTTTAGAAAACACTAGCGAACTTTAAAAATGCTATTAACCTCCTTGAAGGATGATTTCATCAGAAATCGAAAGGCATTTTTGTCAAAATACATATTTGGATCATTAATTTTGGGGGTTATTTGGTTCTAATGTCCTGTACGAGTCAACGAAACAACAATTTCAGACAACATTGCTAATTCGATCAGGAAGGTTTCATGATAGTTTTAAGGTTTATCAGTGTTATTCAAAAACCCTAGAAACCCTAGAAACCCTAGAAAATTGATGGTGTTTATGAAATTTACCATAATATTTTGGGGCAGTTTTAACCTAATTTTGAAATTTTTGATGAAGGGGTTATATCATTAAATTTAATATCAGCTAGCTTTTTAAGAGATGATATTATTGTTGGTTAGGTGTTTGCTGGATGTTAGCTGGGTATAATAGACAAATATATTCAACACGTCGGCCATGACATGCATAAAAGCATCAAAGTATTAAGAAAGCAACTGCATCCATGAGAATTTAGTTTATGAGCTTTATTGGTGTCACGCCCCGCTTTCTAAAATACGGAAAACGAGGGGTGACAAGACCAGCCATACTCCTACGGTCAAGAAAATATCTTGCCGTAGTCACACTTCGGCTTCTAGCATTACGTGGTAGTCAGTAATCATAGCGCACGCAATGAGAAATGCAGTCACTAATTCTATCAAAACATATGTAAAACTAATCAGATGGAGTCAAAAGAAAGGATAGCGCTGACGTCGCTAATCTCGATGTCCACAGTATCCTCGAGGTGAGACAGATCCTGATCCGAGCTAAGTCCACTTCTCACTCTGAGCATGCATATTCAGGCCATCAGAGCGACACAATTGCAATATATATGAATATGTAATATGTGCAATGATGATAAACATGAAACAGTAATATATAGCAATGACGCGAGCATGAAATAACCGGTACATGTAATTATAACGCAAGTGTATCAGATCGGTAATCAATGCAATGTCCAAGTCACTAAAGCTATCAGTCTCAATGTCCATGTCACTAAACTTATCGTCAGTCCAAGTGTGAGCGTCAACCACCGCAGAAGTATCCCTAACCCAAGGGTAAGCTCCAGGGGCAAAGGAACACGGGCCCGAATTACTATCAGTAAGAATCAGAATCACTATCAGCACAACTCCCGAAATCACTACATAAGCCAGCAGTCGGACTTCTGAGATTCCGTTGATCAAACTCATACTCAAACTACCCCACACTCCGCGGTCTACATCAAACACCGACCATGAATCTAAATACTAGTCGCTTCATAACAAGTCTACGCGAGAACTGAAGACAGGGTCTCCATCAAGCATGTCTCGACTGGTATCCAAGATAAATGGACAGTGCTCGATATCTTACCTATGACACTAATATAAGTGTTTCCATAACCGTCCCATACCAGTTATAGTTACACTTATATAGGTCTCATAGGCGTCGACAATACAGAACTAATTGGTTCCGCTGATTGTGTATAACTGCGTGTCACTTCACTTATTCAATCACGCTTTTACACTAACGTACTTGCCACAATCCAATCGCTAACATTTATCACTTGGTAATGTAACACTATCACTAGGTTATTGATGCAAATGAACACTATTTATAAGGGTATAACAGTCATGCGACATGATATGGATACAGTAAATGCACTACTGAATACATATGAGCAACTAGTGTCGGTTGGATTAGAAAAATCACATAAAATCACACGTACATAATTAAGCAAAAAGATATAAAAGGAGTAGGCGGTATATTTAATTATCTGTACAGAAAAATTGGTTTCGTGTCAATTGGGTTTCAGGTTTGCTAGTTATGGTCATTCCATTTTAAGTACTTACTGCTGGAAATCCAATTTCTGAATTGAAAGTCCGTTTCATAACGCGTTTTACTCTCTGTTGGGATCATAATTAGGTGATACTACAGTTATATAATATGTAGATTTATCTGTTATGTTTTCCACGCATCAGACAGATTAACAATAGTTATCTCAGTTTAGGATTTATGATCAGATTACTGATGAAGGGTGCAAACTGAAATGACAGAAAACTGCCATACATGTCATCTGTTTAAAATATGATTTAAATACCAAATGATACTGGAATTTAGTGAAACTAGTACCATTGGAAAGATAAAACAATTTTATACGCAGCGGTAATTGGATCCATGCACTATCACAATTAAACATTAAGACTTCAGGTATGTAAATGCATGTCAAGGGGTAAGTTCCTGCTCTGGACTGCAGTCCAAGATCAGGTGAGTTCTTTATTTTCGATGTTCAGAGGATATATATATCAGTAAACCTTCAAGTCGTGTTAAATAATATGCAGTACCCTTTGCAATGAACCCAGGAACGGTGCGATTGGATTTTTCTGGAATTAATTATGAATTTAACGGTGTCAAGTGTTCGGTAAAACGCAAGTTTTGGTATTGAAGTTAGGGCGTCGCTTTATGTGTGAAAACGATATCGATTTGCCACCAAATTGCTACGGAGTATTTGTTAACAGTGTTAGGGTCTAAATATAATGAGTTACGCCATTTTAGATTTTGTTTTCACATAATATTCGCACCGAACACCTAAGATAAACATTCGGTCATCGATCGAAACTAACGTTTCTTCTAACAAACTAAATTAGATGTTAACCACTTAATTTATACGCGTTACTAACATAGTAATAAGCCCCAGTCGGGCTCTACTCAAGTAAAACGGCACGATGATTCTCTATACAAAATTCAAGTATATGTTTCGATCCAATTAAATATTGGGTTTTCTTTGCACCTAGTCTAGGGTTTGGTAGCATCACTCATGCCACTTTAAAAATTAGAGAGGTGCAAAGCAAAAAAACCATGAATCTTGACTAGAATATTTAGGGTAACAAGTTTTGTATCACATATAAACAACAATCTATCACTAAGAGTGGAGATTACAACCTTTGTAGTCTCTCTTTGGTAACTTCTTGGACCGTTGAGAGTTTGGAACGGATCGCTAGCAACCTTCCAAGTCCACGATAATCCACCTGAAGTCCTTTTGCCCAAAGCTCCTTGCATTACTTGATCCATGGAAGAAGTGTAGCAAACACCCTACACAAATGGGCTAAATGTGTGTAGAATGATGATGTGGTTTGTATTCTCTAATCAAAACCTTTTCTTTTTATCACCCTCACTCAAGAGAAAACTCGAGAGCTTGGAGGAAGAAGAAGATGATGGCAAAAGCTTTTGTCAAAAATATAATGATAAGCTTAATGAATAAATGAGAAAAGAAAGTATATATATTTTCTTTCTCTCATTTCAAAACATGGTTCAATAATATATAGATATTTTCCATTTGGGTTAAGGTCCAAATGAAAAGTAAACCATAGGTTTAAGCAATGTCAAAGTCAAGAAGAGTGTAGAAAAACCCATTTGAGATTTAATTTCCATTTGCCTTTTATAATCCAAATAGAATATATATATATTAAACCATGTAAGTCTTATATTGCCACCAATTGTGTATCATCAACCATGACACTATGCATGTATGTGTCCATACACATCAACATGTGCATACATGCATGCATACATCTTCAACAAAGAAAAGGGTTTAAATAAAGAATTAAACTAAAAGTCAAATGTTAAATCAACACTTGATTTAACAAACCGGTCATATCACATACGACCCGACCAATAAAAAAATGCCCGATTAACATACGGTATCGCATACTCGCATTCAATTGGGTCCCGCGCATATCTCATATGCACACCACATCATTTCGCCTAAGTTAGGAAACTCCTGTGTGGGACTCTAAGATTCGTCAATACGTCGGCAGTAGGTGATGATCGTATCAAACACCTATAACCCGCAAGCGGTCAGCTAAACGTAACGGCCACCCGGGTATTGAGCGATCAGAAGAAAACCAGCAAAGCTGTCAAAACTCCCGTCGAGCCAATCAGTAACACTACCGTACAGTCCGGTCTCTTCGTCTCATATGTCGCATATTCAGTCTTGGGGTGGTAAATGTCAGACCCTAGTAACCGATAAGTCGTGTCGATGTGAGGCTCATAATAGGTCGAGAAACTACTGATAACTCTTACCAGTAAATCTCCATAACAGCCCTGGCCAGGGACTTCCAGTTATAGCCAATCGAATACGGCGCAACATCAACCCCCAATACCAGGAGAGACGAAACCCCTCCTATCACTCATTGCCTCCATGTGATTCGGGACTGTACCCAAAACCCACCGTTTTGCACGTTCTCTTGAACGTGGTAAGGTGGAAATCAAAGCACAGTGGGAATCACACAAGACTCTATGACGATCTCGGATCTACAGACTAACATGTACCAGTGTCACCAGAGAACTGCTATATGACGATAGGTATAATACCATCTAGGAGTTCTCAGCGAGTCCGTTCAGTGTACCCAGTCTACACTGAGCACCCGTACACCATCTTTGATGTCAAACACCGATGGATATGGGATCATCCATCGCCCATCATATGGGTCAAGATGCGTATACGCTAGTCTACTCTGGTGTATCGATGCCCTGTCTCGATACACCCTCGACTAGGAACAGTTATAGGATGTACTCTTGGACTACCCTGGCCCCACTAGTATGATCTGCATCATAGTCCTAGTAGTCGAGTACATATCCTAAGGGCTTTATCAACATGTGAGAGCAAGACAGTAAACCAATACAAGTCAACATGTATAGACAAAGTGAAACCAGATAGCATACTATCATATCGAGCAAGAAAGTACTCTCTATATATATCCAAGCATCCACTATAATATACATCATATGTACAACAATGGCCTCTAGGGCATATATATAACTAACAATCTCCCACTTGCACTAAGGCCAGCTGTTGTAGTATCTCATACCCAACATCCCAAAGAGTCTCTCAAATTGTATCTGAGGTATGGCCTTCGTGAGTGGATCCGCAGTGTTGTCCTTCGTGTCAACTCTCCTGACCTCGATCTCACGGCGGTCAACTATCTCCCGGATCAGGTGATACCGCCTCAGAATATGTCTGGACTTCTGATGGGACCTGGGTTCCTTGGCCAAAGCCACAGCTCCATTGTTATCACAATACAAAAGTATTGGATGCTCAATGGATGGAACCACACCAAGTTCAGTGATGAACTTCTTCATCCAGACAGCCTCTTTGGCAGCGATGTATTCAGCCTCCATCGTCGAGTCTGCCACGGTTTCTTGCTTGGAACTCTTCTAACAAACCGCCCTTCCATTTAGGATAATGACAAATCCCGAGTGTGACTTAGAGTCGTCCTTATCACTTTGGAAGCTTGAATCGGTAAAGGACTCCACCTGGAGTTCTCCGTTACCATACACCAAGAATATCTCCTTAGTCCTTCTCAAGTACTTGAGAATGTTCTTCACAGCTGTCCAGCGACTCTCTCCTGGATCTTCTTGATACCTACTCACTATACTTAGTGAGTATGCTACATCGGGTCTGGTACATAGTATCGCGTACATGATAGAGCCTTCTGCCGAAGCATAGGATATCCCTTGCATGCGAGCTCTCTCCAAATCAGTCTTAGGAGACATCTCTTTGGAGAGAGTAAGTCCAGAGATCGTGGGTTGGTTCCCACGCTTGGATTCTTCCATACTAAACCTCTTTAGTATGGTGTCAATGTACCTGGATTGGGACAATCCCAGTATTCGTTTAGATCTATCTCTATAGATCTTAATCCCCAAAATGCAGGAGGCATCACCTAGATCTTTCATTGAGAATCTATGTGATAAGAAGAGCTTGACCGAGTGCAGCATAGGAACAACATTTTCTATCAAGAGTATGTCATCCACGTACAATACGAGGAAGACAACCTTACTCTCTGCAACCTTCTTGTAGATACTAGGTTCATCTACGTTCTTGATGAAATCAAACTCTTTGACTACCACATCAAAGCAGATGTTCCAACTCCGCGATGCCTGCTTTAACCCATAGATGGATTTAAGCAGCTTGCACACCATTCCGTTGCTCCCACTGTCTACGAAGCCCTCTGGCTGAGTCATGTACACGCACTCCTCTAAATCACCATTTAGAAAGGCGGTCTTAACATCCATTTGCCAAATTTTGTAGTCATGGTATGCAGCAATGGCAAGTAAGATCCGGATGGACTTAAGCATAGCCACTGGAGAAAAGGTTTCGTCATAATCCACACCTGGTCGTTGACGAAAACCCTTTGCAACAAGTCTAGCCTTGAAAGTCTCAACTTTTCCATCTACACCAAGTTTCTTATTAAAGATCCATTTGCTCCCAATGGGTTTTACCCCTTCAAGAGTGTTTCCCGCCGAAGGACGCGACCCAGGACGTTGGGACGCCAGGGCCTGAATTTCGAGGGAAGGTGCTATTTGGTGCTATCCGTCCACCTCTCCGAAGATGCCAAGTTGATTTATGACACCATGTATCGGAGGTTTAAACGGATGCGGCCGATGTAGCAGACTTCGTCAGATTCCCCCTCGTTGAGGGGTTTTTTGATTGTGGGGACGCTCTTCCCTACAGGCTCAAGCCCCTGTAGTTAATTACGCTACCGCATCGCGGTAACAACTTTCTCCTTCTCCAGATGGTCACTTCATGTCGTGTGTGTTTGTTTTGTTTTTGCTTACCCGTGGATTGTATACGGAGACTAATTTATGTTGTCGCCCATAGGGCGTGGATTAGTCCAAATCCGTATTTTCTTAGATTTGGGTTTGGGGTTAGGTTTAAGGATACGTTAATCTCATTTGAGACTAAGATCAACTTAAACGTATGTTAAGGATACGTTAGTCTAATTTCAGACTAAGATCAACTTGACGGGATCGTTTAGATCCGACAAAAGAGCATTTGGGCTCTATTGTTTAGTTTAGGGACATTGCGGTCCATTAGTTTAGGGACATTACGGTCCAAGGTTAAGGACATCATAGTCCATGGGCATAAGGACCCCACAGTCCAATGTTAAGGATATCATAGTCCATAGGTTTAAGGACCCCACAGTCCAAGGTTAAGGACATCATAGTCCATGAGTTTAAGGACCCTACAATCCGTGGAATGTCTGGTTGTCGGGACCCATCACCTCTATGAAGACGTTGAAGGATTACAACGACATATATCAGAGAAGTGAAGAGATATACCCTTGAACCAATATTGGTTGGGGGATCTGTAGTTGGATTGATTTAAGGATCGTTAATCTCGTTTGAGATTAAGATCAACTTAAATGTTTGTTAAGGATACGTTAGTCTAATTTTAGACTAAGATCTACTTAACAGGATCATTTAGATCCAACAAAAGAGCATTTGTGCTCTATTGTTTAGTTTAAGGACATTACGGTCCAAGTTCAGATGCAAGCATGGGTTTGGAAATGCACCGGATAGTTATTGGTCATTGGGATCCACCACCTCTCTTAAGACGTTGAAGAATTACAACGACATGTATCAGAGGTGTGAAGAGATGTACCCTCGAACCAAAGTTGACTGAAAGGCTCTGGGAATTATTTTGAAGGTCATATGAGATGACCAATTTTGGAAGACAAAAGTGTGTTTGAGGTTCAGTCAAAAGGGGGTGCTGCCTCTGGAAGACTTAGCCAATTTGGGCCAAGACTGGTTCGAATATAGTGTTAAACACTAGCACATATTTGGCGATCACGTGTTCCCACGTGATGCATATAAAATAGTGTTAAACACTAAGGATGCAGTGCTCAAAATAGTGTTAAACACTAAAAAGGAAGCGCTCACGTGGGGTCACGTGAGGCGCTTGAGTGTTGGGCCCAAACTTCCTTTTTTTATTCTCAGAATGGTCAAATAAGTGTTAAACACTTAATCTTTATGGCTAGCATGTGTGAGCACGTGATGGGTACCAATGCACTGGATATTAACAGAATTTGTTAGGGGTCACATGGGGACACGTGAGGGCGCCCATGATCTGTCCTGACTTGGCTTTGTTCTCTTTATTTTGAGGAATTTATCCAAGGGTCACGTGGGAGCACGTGACCCCATCTGAATCATTTTTTTTATTGACCATTGAGGGAAGGGTCACGTGTTGCCACGTGATCATATTGGGTGCTTGATCTTTTTACGTGCATGAAAAGTCTAAGTCTCTTGTTTAAGAATCAAATTGTTTTGTAGTGTTAAACCCTAATTTCATTTAGAGGAATTAAATTCCTATGTATTTTTGGGAGAATTAAATTATCTGAACTTAAGTCCTCCCTTAGGCTTTAGATCTGCATGGCAGAATCCCCCCGATGAGAATTAAATTCTCAACTTATGAGAAGATCTCCTTCTGCAGATCTTCAACCAAAGGAAGAACTAAGTTCTTATTCAGAAGAGTTAAACTCTTAGTTTGAGAATTAAATTCTCTTTTTATTTCGTGGGAGCTTATAGAATGATCTATTTCCCTCTCTTACCTAGGATTTCTTTCTTTTCTGAAGAGATCTTCTTCTTTTTGGAGAATTAAATTCTCTTCTTTTCTCTCTCTGTTGTTGTATATCTCCCCCCTTTTTTTATTTATCCTCCCTTTCTCTTTTCTTCTAGGCTCCTATTTATAGGAGAAAGAAAAGAATCAGTTTGTTTAGTCAATCTTTCATTGAAAGATTTTGATTGATTTTATAACCAACATGATCTTTTAGATCACTTGGTGAATTTTATTCACCATTGGATTTTAATCCAAAAGACATTTTATCTGTTGTTCCTGGCAAATTTTAAGGAAATATATCCTTGTATAGAATCTTTCTATAAAGTGGTGATTTTTTAATCACCATTGGATTTTTAATCCAACGGTGCTCCACTTTACAAAGCGCAATCTTTTTGTTTGGAAAGATCCAGGGAAATATTAGGGTTTTTTATTTACCTTAATTAGAATTTAATTCTATTAATTCAGAGATCTTAGGAACCCATCACGTGTTGGCACATGACCCACTGATTAAGCATTTAACCAGAATTTAATTTTAAAGAACTCGGGAACTCATCACGTGTTGGCACGTGACCCCTGGTCACGTGTGGGCACGTGATGCCCCATTGGGGTTTTTTCCTGCTGTTTTATTGCACCTTTTAAATCATTTCAGTGGGTTTAAAGGCCCATCACGTGTGGGCATGTGACTCCTTTTGATCAGAATTTAATTCTTATTATTTAAGAGTCCTCATGAAACCATCACGTGTCTGCACGTGACCCCCGGTCACGTGTGAGCACGTGATGCCTTTTTTTTAGGATTCTCCCCCTTTTGTAAGAAACAAGTAGCTCTTGGCCGAAAATTTTGGCAGGAACAAATTCCCCCCACTACTTTGCCCACGTAAGAGTGTACGTGGGTGAAGTAGTGCAAATTAATGTGTGACCGTAAAATTGAGGGCTTAGGGGACAAGTTTTGGAGTCCTTGTAGCCTAAAACTTTCCAACTTTATGAGCCGTGAGGGTCTCATAAAAACTTTTCTCCCTACGAGTCGAGAGGATCCCGTAGGTGTATTTTCTCCCTAGAAATCGTGAGAATTTCTAAGTATTCATCGCCTCCGTGAGTCGTAAGGATCTCACTCGAGTATTTTCCTTACGAATCGTGAAGACCCATAAGTAGCTTCTTTATTTCATTGGCGAATGTGGCTTTGGCAAATGTGGCTCGCAGATAGTTCATGTTGACCTCCTTGTAGAGCAGCGATGGCTTAGGAAACAGGGTTAGGATCCGCTACCTAAGACTTTTCAACTTTATGAGCCATGAGGGTCTCATAAAGACTTTTCTCCCTACGAGTCGAGAGGATCCCGTAGGTGTATTTTCTCCCTAGGAGTCGTGAGGACTCCTAAGTGTGTATTTTCTCTTGAGAGTCGTAAGGATCTCACAAGAGAATTTTTCCCACTTACAAGTCGAGAGGACTTATAAGTGGTTGTTTCCCTCCTCGTCGATGTTTGACTTCGGGGAATGTGGCCCATAGATAGTCCATCTTGACCTCTTTGTAGGGCAGTGATGGCTTAGGAGACAGGTTCAGATCTGCCTTCTAAGGCTTTCTAACTTTATGAGCCGTGAGGGTCTTATAAAGACTTTTCTCCCTGAGAGTCGAGAGGATCTCGTAGGTGTGGTTTCTCCTTAGGAATCGTGAGGATTCCTAAGTACGTTTTCTCTTGAGAGTCGTAAGGATCTCAGAAGAGAATTTTCTTCCTTACATATCGAGAGGACTCGTAAGTGATTGATGAGTTGACCCGCTCCCGAATCAAAGAATTGCTTTGACGGGGAAGTCGAGGGTTTATTTTATCCGCATTTCACAGAATCAGGGGTTGACCTTATCCGCATTTCATGGGGTCAGGGGTTGACTTTATCCGCATTTCACGGAGTCAGGGGTTGACCTTATCCGCATTTCACAGGGTCGGGGGTTGACATTATCCGCATTTCACGGGGTCAGGGGTTGACATTATCCGCATTTCACGGAGTCAGAGGTTGAATTTATCCTTATTTCACGAGGTCAGGGGTTGACATTATCCGCATTTCACGGGGTCAGGGGGTTAACTATATTCGCATTTCAGGGAGTCAAGGGTTGACTTTATCCGCATTTCACGGAGTCAGGGGTTGACTTTATCCGCATTTCACGGAGTCATCAGTTGACTTTATCCGCATTTCACGGAGTCAGGGGTTGACTTTATCCGCATTTCACGGAGTCGGGGGTTGACTTTATCCGCATTTCACGGAGTCAGGGGTTGCTCTGGACGTTTCCCATAGGGTCAGAATTGACATTAGCCGTGTTCTACGGGACCAGGAGGTGCTCTGGGCATTTTCCACGGGGTCAGGATTGACATTAGCCGTGTTCTACAGGACCAGGATTTGCTCTGGGCGTTTCCCACGGGGTCAGGATTGACATTAGCCGTGTTCTACGGGACCAGGATTTGCTCTCTCGGCTGTCTGTGAACCGTCGAGGTTTGGAACAGGGACTTTGCCATGGCTCCAAGGTTGATTGTCGCGTCTGAATTCTGCTGGAATGAGGAGGGACGCTGTTGTGGGTCTCTAGGCTGTAGATGTGGCCGTCAAGACTTAGCTCTCTTTCTGATGGAGCCTGGTGGGAAGGTACGGTTCCCTCTTTGTTTGTGCCCCTGGATTGTATACAGGGATCGATGTGATCTCACCTGTAGGGCAAAAAGTTTCATTTTATATATTTTTATTTCCACGATGCTCTACCATTTCAGCTTTTATATCGCGAAAGTCGCGATTGCCTAATCATTTCGGCTATTTTTCGTGGTGCCCAATCATTTCAGCTATTTTTTTCTTTTTACTCGCTGCTTTTTATTGCGAGTTGCCTAACCATTTCGGCTATTTCATATGCATTTATGGCTCGCTGACTTTCGCTGCGAGTTTGGGATTTGATACCGATTTAGGCATCAGCATCGTTACAACTGGGATATTGCCATGAGTGAATCATCATTTGCCTCTGTCAATGTCGAACAAAGGCGGCTTAGCAAACAGGGTTAGGATCCTGTTGACTAAGGCTTTTTGACTTCATGAGCCGTAAGGGTCTCATAAAGGTATTTCTCCCTACAAGTCGTGAGGATCTCGTAGGTGCGTTTTCTCCTTAGGAATCGTAAGGATTCCTAAGTGTGTGTTCTCTTGTAAGTCGTAAGGATCTTACAAGAGTATATTCTCCTTATAAGTCGAGAGGACTTACAAGGGTTGTTCACCATGTGAGCATATTCCTAGTCGCCGGTAGGACTTGGTTAGGGAAATGTTTATTCGTGTCCGTGGATTGTATACAAGGGTCAGTATTGAAACGCTTGTAGGGCAGTCTGGGAAAGGTGATGGCTTAAGAACAGGTTCAGATCCTTGTAGCTTAAGGCTTTTGAATCTTATGAGCCGTGAGAGTCTCATAAGAGGTTCTCCTTACGAGTCGTGAGGATCTCGTAAGTGTAACTTCTCCTTAGGAATGTGGGGATCCCTAAGTGTGTTGCTCCTTTGTGAGTCGTAAGGATCTCACGCAGGTATTTTTTTACAGGGTCGAGAGGACCTTGCAAGTGTCTTTTTAATGAAATTGCGCCCTTTCGGGTTTTCACAAACTCGCCGGTACCCCTGCTGTTTTTACTCACGGAGCCCTTTCGGGTTTTCATCCGTGCCCATTTTGCTTATGGACGTACCGATTTTTTTACCATGTCAGCCTGGGGACACTGCGGGGTTGTAGTAGTTTAACGACGTTTCGGTCATCAGCCAGTTTTAGGACATAGTGGTCCATTGTTAGTTTAGGGACGTTTCGGTCCATAGCCGGCTACTACTTATAGAGTTTAGGCTTAGGAAGACAGCGAGCGGACATAGGCGTCGTCATCTATCGTTGACCTAGGCCGTGACTCGTCAGGCGTAGTATTTTTTCAGGAATCGATCGTTTATTGGCCTGAAGGGTCTTTCACCATGTATGTACATGAGTAAGTAAGCCCCACCCTGGTAAACTTTGTCTATGATGTACGGGCCTTCATAGTTCGGCTCGAATTTGCCCCGTTTGGCACGATTGGGGATCATAGGTCTTTTGACCACTAGCACGAGTTCGCCTTGTCGGAATGTTCTCGGCCTAGTCAATTTTTCGTATGAGCGCATCATCTTTGCTTTGTAAGCCTCCAGGTTTTGTTGCGCCTTGAGCCGGGTTTCATCAAGGGCGTCGAGCTCCTCAAGCCGAAGGTGAGCATTTTGTTCGTCTGTTAGCTCATAATGAACTGCCACTTATAAGGAAGGTAGCTCTATCTCCAAGGAGAGTACTGCTTCAGCGCCGAATACCAATGAATACGGCGTTGTGCTTGTGGTCGTTTTGAATGTGGTTCGATACGCCCAGAGAGCTTCATGCAGTCTCTCGTGCCAGTCCTTTTTATTTTTGGACACCGTCTTTTTCACGATCTTCGTCAAGGTCTCCGTATCCTGCTGAAGGAGGCGCTGCTTCTTGGCATTTCGTAAATGGCCATTTCGCGGCTATGGTCATCTAGGACTTTTTGACCCGCTTCCCTTATAAGCTTGTCCATTTGTTCACATTTTCACGGCGGGACCTCATTTTGGTTTAGGGTTAGCATCTTCCCACAGAGCATCTCCTTCTTTATCGAAGTCATGTATGACGTAGCAGCCATGGAATCGCTCCCGTTTCTTAAACCGGATATATCCAAGCCCGATCGCTTCCATTCTCCTATTGGGCAGTTTTCGCTGAGTTCCGGGGACGTTCCAGATCCTGTTGTAGAACTGAGCTTGTCGAGCAGTCTGTTTGAAGGGTACGCCTTGGCGTCTCAACAGTCTTTTTAAGCCTTCTGTGTAGTATTTGGGTAGACGGATGGGCTGAAACTTGTCAAGTATAGAATCGGCGCCATGCCAAATTTCTTTCTCCTCTTTGGTTTCCGTTGATCGATAAAAGAGGATCGCCTTTTCATCTCTTCACCTGGGAGGGACGTAGAATGTCTGCAATTCTTGCACACTATAGGTACTAAGCGCGTCGAGCTCTTTGTAATGTTCTTGCGGAACCATAGCGATTTCCAAACTCCGATCATCGCCAGCGAAGGCTTGTATCGATGGTCGTACAGAAAATATGGCATTGACCTCATCTTCTGAGTCGCTGCCAAAGACCAGAATAGGGGTGGACGGTCCCGGATTGTTGCATTGGGGTGGCCCTGAATAAACTATTTCTTCTTCCTCCTCAGTGTCACTCCCGAAGACTAGAATAGTGGTGATAGCTTTGTTCTTCGGTTTATGGCATCTTTCCGTGTCTTCAAAGTCCGGCAAGAAATATTTTACATCTTTGTGCTTTCGGACTTCATTCACGGAGAATGGGTTTAGTTTCCCTATCACGGTATACTCGAGACCATCCTTGAAATACTTCATACATTGATGTTGTGTAGAAGGGATGATGTTGTACTCGTGTAACCAAGGCCTGCCGAGCAAAGCATTGTAGCAGGTCTTGGCGTTAATGACATGAAATTTGATGTCCGTGACGAGCAACCCAAAGCGTAACGTCAGTATCACAGACCCGAGCGTCCGTGATGACTGGGAGTCAAACCCGGAGATGGTGATTTTATCACGAGCGAGCTGCTGAACGCTCATGCAGATTTCCTTCAACACCCTTACATTGAGGAGATTGACGGAGGACCCATTGTCAACCAGGATCTTGCCTATCTTAATATCATGACAGTATCCAGAGATATAAAGGGGACGGTTATGCTCGCACGTCCCGAGGAGGAGATTTTCATCGCCGAAGGTGATATCGGCTGTGTGCACTTCTTCCAGCTCGTCCTTCATCTTTTCTTCGGCGAGGAAAGCTTGGAATTGCTCGGGCTCTTGTAGTGCCTTGATCAAAGAATCTATCGCCTCTTTGGATAGCAGAAGGGCGTCGTGAATGCTTAGCTGTGAGGGTATTTTCCTCAGGTGTGCCAGAACGTTGTAATCCACCTTGTTTTTCTTAGACAGATCCTTGGCTGTCATCTCTTCGACGACTTGGTCATCGAGGGCGATATCCTCAGGGATCTTTTCTTTTCCCTTATCCTTTTTGGTCGACCCCTTGTTTACGGGTCCGAGATTCTTTTCAGGTAATGTGCGATTGCGCAGCTGAATGTTCTCGCAGCTCTTCAGTTCTTTCTCTTTTCCCGAGGTGGATTCTTTGAAGAGAGGGCCAAGAGCCATTTCTTCTTCAGAATCGCTCCCGAAGGTGAGAACTTATGATCCCCTGCTATCAACCATGTGACAGTTGCCGGCAGCTCTTCCACGTTCTTCTGTCGCATTTTTCCGCTGTCGACGAGCTTCACGCTTCATCCTCTTGAAGCGCTGCATGTGAGCGACATACCCTTGCCACCAATTTTTAAAGGCGTTGCACTCTTCGGTAGGGTGCGCAATCCTTCGATGATATAAACAGTAATCAGGATGCACATCCTCTTCATTAAGGTGTATCTCATCAGAAATGTTTCCTTCGGAGGGTGGTAGCTTCATTCCCATCGATATGGCTTTGGCGAACCTTTTCCTCGTCTTGAACCTGCTTTTGGTGGCAGCCGAAGTGCTCATATCTGGTTGGAGTGTCTTAACCCTTTCGTCCAGTAGCCGGCGTTTGGTTTTTTCAAATATGGCCATTTCGCGCTCTCGATCAGCTTTGCTTTTCAGAAGAGCTTCGTTCAGGAATGCATCAATCATCTCGTCTGACGGTCCTAAGAGCTCCGATTTGGGATTCGCCCCCAGTTTCTCTGCATCCAGAGCTTCTTCTCCGTTTATTAACGAATGAGAGATCACATGGCAGCTTGCCACATAATCCTCAGGTTCATCGGACGAGTCTTCTCCATTGTCATCATCTCCGTCCTCAAGGACGTGGCTGAGAAATTCTTGGAGTGTAACTGGGGTCCGCGTCTTCTGGTTATATTCTTCCAGCGCGTCAATATGTTTTTGCAGATCCGTGCGCTTGTCACCAGGCTTCACGGGCTTTTTGGTCTTCATTTTCTTCTTCGAAGACTTTAACGGCTGGGTATGGGCGCTTTGACCATCCCTACCAATTCTTGGCATCAGGCGCGGCTTCAGCATTCCCTCGATGACCTCGGGTTCCAGCGGACTTTTCCATTTGATCATCGGGCATGTTTGGAGATCCTTCAGCATTCTTTTCGTTTTGGCTGAAAGAACGACCTCTCATGGAGCTTCTTTTATAAAAGAGAATGATGCCCCCGATGTGTCCATCTTTTTGAGAGCGTGCGGCTGGGGCGGGTTTACTTTCTAATTCTCGGACAGTGCGAATTTCCCCTGCTGGTATTGGTTCTCAATCCACCCTTTGAAGACGAAGCAATCTTCGATTGGATGGCCTATCGCTTGGTGATAGGGGCAATAATTGGGATTATTAGCCCCACTGGGTTGCAATGGGCGTTTTGGATCCGGCAAGTTGATAAACCTGTTGCGCACCGCCAACTCGAACAATCTTCTCGTTTTGTCCCAGGGAAACGAATAAGGGCGCTTCATTTTTTCATTAAAGAATCGTCGTTTCTCGTCTTGGCCATCAGTTTGTTTTGGGCCACTGGGCTGCTGTTGAGCATTGGCGACGAAGGTCACTTTCCCCTTCCCCTTTTCGTTTCAAGCTTCCAGCTTTGAAGAAGACGGTCTATGATCCATCTAGTCCATTTGGGCCAGCTTGTCAATCAAGGCCTGGAAAGTGGTCGGCTTGAAGAACATCATGAATTGGGAAATGGTCGCTTGGGGGTCGTGAGTACCCACGAACATGCCTACCGCAGGTGCTTCTTCAATGTGCTGCTCGCACTTCGACCATAGATTCCGCCACCGTATCGCGTACTGCACCCATGTTTCGCCTGCCTTCACTCTAGAGTTAATTAATGCGGTGATCGGGGTGCGTTCGCTAGCGCTTGCGAACCTTTGTGTAAAGAGTATCTCCATTTCTGCAAATGTCTTAACGGAGTCATTCGGGAGCTTGGAATACCACTCAAATGCTGTCTCTGACAAGCTGCCAACGAATTGGCGAAGCAGTAGCTTATCGTCACCTCCGGTATTACCGCACAAGGCTCTAAATTGAGCGACATGTTGGCGTGGATTCTCCGTCCCCTTATATACATGGAATTTAGGGATCGTATATCCCGGCGGGTACTTTATTTGGTCGTACCAACCCGGATAGGGTCGTCCAGTCTTAACAATTTGCCCAGCCGCTTCATTCACCTAATGTACTCGTCTCTGCTGAGCGATGTAATCATCTAGGGCAGCTTTTGAGATAGTCTCCTCTTTGGCTGCTGAACAAGTTGGAAGAGGGTTTGATGTCTCTCCTCTATCATCTTCAATTATTACTGGAGGCTCTTCGGCTGGAGGGTCCGGCTGGATCATCATGCCCACCATATCTTGGAATAGAAGGGCCATTTGTTTTATATTGGCCGCTTGTTCCGCGGCCTCTTCGTCCTTCTTCTCAAGCATTCTCCGAAAGAATTCGGCATCAGTTTCCTACTCACGGCGCTGCTCCGAGGATGTCTCCGGGCTTGCTTTCGGTCCTGTGAGTGCGGCCATAGATGTTAACATCTTTTGGAGCTTTTGTTGTTGTTGCTCCTGAGCCTTAGTCACTGATCGCGTATGCGGCCGATGACCTGTGGAGATACGGCTATCATCTTTTCCGGATGCCATATAGATGGTGTGCACCACCATGCCCCCAGACTTGGGGCGTTTAGATTCGGTGTCTTTGCGATTTGCCAAAGACGCAGGGATCTTCTCTGACCTCCTTCTTTTGTGGGCGGTCGAAGCTGAGGGGGCCGTTGCAGCGGTCACCCGAGTAGATGACATCTCCTGCGGTATGATAGGGTGGTCTTTTTCTTGCCGAACCTTTATCTTTTTCTGTCGGCGTGAGTAATCTGGATCAATCACCGAGTCTTGGACTTGACGCCAGACTTTGTAAACTTTAGAGGACAGCCGCTGAGAGGGCTGCTCCAGCTTCGCCTTTGGGGAATTTTCCATAGGTGGAGGAAATCTTTTCAGTACAACAGTTGGTGAATTCCTGCGCACCCTGTTAAGTAGTTCAAAGTTGTTCCCAGTTGGAATGGCAGCATCAACTTCCACCATTGGAGCTGGCGGAGTCAGTCCAGAAAGGGAATTGCCCCCAGCTTTCCTCACTCGGCGCCAGTGGCGGCGTCGAGCATGTCGTGCGGCCGGGATCACCTCCGCTGTTGGATCATCTTTTCCATGCCCCCCGTTCTGATGAGAGTCTGCTGTTGGCGCCAGCCTGTCAAAGACAGATGCTCGCTGAGAGGGCACGACCAATCTTGAAAAGGCTGATTTTTGTGCAAGGGAAACAGCCTTGGTTACTTCACCCGGAGTGGGAGCTGAAACGGCTAGTCTTGTGAAGACCGACCCCTTAGCCGGAGAAGCCGCCTTGGTGACTTCTGTCACGTCCTGCTTCCCAGTGTACTGGCGAAGGGGACGCGACGAGATCCGCTACGTATGTACTCAGAAGTACATACGCTAAGCGTAGCTAAGCAATATAAAATAATTACATAAGAGACAAGAGTATAAAAAGAACAGCAACTTTTATTAATAACATTCTTTGTATACATGGAAAGGAAAATACAACTGAAATAAAGATGCCTAAACAGTGGCATAACAGGAAATGAAAATACTGAAAAGAACAAGGTACAATATCTAGAGCTCGGGGTCTTCGTGGAACTGCTCTAAATCTTCACCGGTGGGCTCGATCTCAGCTTGGTCCAACGCACCTGACGACATTCAAAGAAGAAAGAATAGAATGTCGTCAGCGAACAGGTCGCTCGGTAAGTCCCAAATGTAAGAGGGAGAAATAGACAAGAGTAAGAGAGAGAGAAAGAGAGGGAGAGAGAGCTTTCAATATTGTATTGTATTGTTGTAATGTTGTAATGTTATATTAACGATGTTGTTTGTAGCTTGGTACAGAAGAATACCAGTGTATACGAGAGGGGTCTCAGTATGCTAGAGACCAGGGCAAATGGAAGTACAAGGCTCCGTTATACAACCCGGAACAACGGCAATTGGATTCAGGTTAGGTGTCTTAATCTTACCGTCTCGTGCCACCTTTAACACTTTCCGTACCAATCTACCCCTTAAACCCCCGCGATGTCTTGTTTGTATTGTTATCTTGTAAAATTGTATTGATTGCATGATTGACTGACTGACTGGCCGAAACCATGATATCAGAAAACGGTTATAACCGTAGAGTCATGTAAATGGAATACTGGGAAACATGTAAAAGGAATATATCAATGGTTCGGTTCAGTCAAGTTATATAGATTGTTAACTGGATTCTGGGATTCCTGTATTCATATTGAGTTGGAATATTAAAGAATATAGATTGACTTGAATCATATTCAAGTCAGAATTAGTCAGACTCTAACCCGAGTCAGACTAAAAGAAAAGTAATTTGAAGTTCTATAATTGTTAGGGTCCTTATTGTAATTTATAGAACTTGAGGTGGTCTTATGTAAAAAGTACTTTTGTATAGTTTTCAAAATACCTCAAGTATTTATTATTCGTCTTTATAGTTATAATGAGTGTGGATTTTATTTGTGTTATTCTAGTGAATATATCCTAATAAAAGTATTAATTTATAATATAGATTTATTTGAAAATCATGGTATTTTAATGTAACTTTTAATCTTGTAATTTTAGAAAAAGTGAAAACTTTATCTTATAATAAAATAGGTGTTCAAATGATAATTATATATATATATTAATCCAAGAATAATTTTAAATAAATATTTATTCTCCAAAATCTCATTTTTCTTAAATGTCGTATTTTAAACCGCTCGAGACCGAATGCTCCTTGCGGAGGTCTGAATCTCGCACTACTAGCCCGCGGGTGCACGATGAACCATACTATCCCTAACGGGTTCCCCAAAGGTGGGTTGTAGCGGCGCTTTGCATAGGTTTAACAAATACTATTCATTTAGAAAAACGGTTTCATAAGTATAAGGTATTTATTTGAAAAAGGGTATAGTTTTCCGTATTTTAGTTTCTAGGGTTTCCTAAGCCAACTAGCCTATTTCTAAGGTCTAAACGATAAGTCATTAGAAGCCTCAAATCGCCTCTTCACCGCCAATTGCGGCCTGGTAAGTGCCAGGTAAGTGGGAAGGAACCACAGTAATGGGCCTAATTAAAAACCACTAGCCTAGACACACTTGCCTAGACACCACAAAGTCAGTTTAGATAAACGATCGATGTCCATGACATATCGTGCTTTCATTTTAAAAGATTTTATTTAGAATTGTGTACAACTTAAAGCTTTCAAGAAGGGTTTATAAAGAATATGGTATTTTAGTGAAAAGTCCTGTATTTTCGTATTCTAAATTTTAACGATATCAATTAAGGTTATATTTGTGTGTGTGTAGGTAGGTCATTACCTCGTGACTTATTTTAAGGTATTGTGAAATTTAGAGGTTAAATATGATATATTAAACATGAAGGTATTTAAGCGCAAGAATAAGGTATATGAAAACGTTATCATTTCATGTGTGAAAACTCATTCAAATTGATTTCTACAAGTTTAGTGATCAAGATAAACATATTTAGGAGTGAGGGAATTAATTAAAACAAGAAAAGTAAACTTTATGATATTTTTGTGAAAAGAATACGGTTTTACAAGAAAGCTATCATTTCATGTGAGAAACTTTATTTAAATTGGTTTCTATAAGGTTAATGGTCATCATGGATATGGGTAGGTATTATGGATTAGATGACAAGTGGAATTTTGTAGAAAAACCGAATCGGAAATCGGTTTGTTCCGATTTCCGTCGGGTTCCAAAAAGTCGTATTTTCGTCTTAAGAGAAAAGAGAGATAGAAAAGATGGGACCTACAAGTTTGGACGAGCTAAGAAGGCTAAGGAAAAGGTGGGTTGTCGATGCGTCGAAACGTCGTGAAGGATCCTAGTGCGGTCGCCGGAATTCGTCGTCGGTTTCGGCAGCGCTTCGCTTCTCGCTCTTTTTCTACGTACCGAGTTCTCTTGAGAATTTGGGAGAGTGGACTTAGAGTTGTAGGGTGAAATGGTAGAGGGTAGGGGTGTTTATATAGGGCTAGGCTAGGGTTAGGGCTTGGATTAAAAAAAATATTAAAAAATATAAAAATTCATTAAAATATCATTAAATTTGAGAGTAAAAGAGGTTTAATGAGAAAATGATAACTGTTCTGGAAAAATGAACTATGCAGGGGTGTTGACCAAGTCAACACGGAATTTTTCCGTGTTGGCGACTCGGCCAACCGGCCGAGTCCGACCGGCGGCGCCGACCGATTCGGCCGAACCGCCGGCCGACTTGGCCGAGTTGGGGCCGAGTCGAGGCTCGAACGGTAGGGTTTCACTTAGGGGGATTTATGGTGTACTTTATTTTTTATATACTGTATTAATTTTGTGAGTTATGGCTGTTTGACTGTTGACCTTCCAAAAAAATTAAAACAAAATGATATAAAAAATTATGTGGGGCATGGGATTCGAACTTTGGTGGCTTGGTTCAGCAGTGCAAGGTGTTACCAGTGAGCTACAAGCTCCTTCTTGTAATTATTGTAGAAAAGTAGATACTTAAAATGATATCAGCAGTAATAAATATTCCAAGTACACTTTAATTTTAAAACAATTTTATGTACACTAAAAATGAAATTATTTAAAAACAAAATAATTAATTATATATATTTTGTGCTCAGATTAAAATACTTCTTTATGGATTAAAAAAAAATTAAAAATTTGTACAGAAAAATATATATGAAAATTAGGGTTGTTACAACTTCAAAAGTAGGAATGGCTATCCGCTTCGGGATAACGCCTTCTGGTATTGCGGGCTTCTTCACGGGCCCATTGGAGTTTTGGCCCAATCTGTTAAAGACTGAGACGCTTGGTTTGGGCGACCCGTTAAGAGGGGCCACAGTAGTGGTAAGCCAATCAAAAACCGACTTCTTCTGAGCTTCTTGCAATGGTACAGGGGTGTTGAAGCTCATCGATGGGAGCATGGTCCCGAAGAATAACCCAGTGGTGGCTTTGGTCACTTATTCCACCGGCATTATGAAAAGGGAGGCCGCTTGGGGCCCATAGGTTACCCCTCCAGATGAGGTGGAACGGGAGTTGCAGTTGCAGCTGGAGCAGTTAGAGGCCATTGATGTTTTTTTTCTGCACCGGAGCAAAACCAAATCTTAGTACCTCGAGCCCAAGGGCAACCATATTAAACCGCGATTCGTTCGTGAACACGATACACGAAGTGTGGAGTGGAAAGAGGAAGAGGTCCCACCGGGCGTGCCAGAATCTGTTCCCCGCCGAAAGACGCGACCCGGAACGTTGGGACGTCAGGGCCCGAATTTCGAGGGCAGATGCTATTTGGTGTTATCCGGCCACCTCTCCGAAGATGCCAAGGTTATTTATGACACCATGTATCGGAGGTTTAAACGGATGCGGCCGATGTAGCAGATTTCGTCAGATTCCCCCTCGTTGAGGGGTTTTTTGATTGTGGGGACGCTCTTCCCTGCAGGCGCAATCCCCTGCAGTTAATTACGCTACCGCATCGCGGTAACCACTTTCTCCTTCTCCAGATGGTCACTTCATGTTGTGTGTGTTTGTTTTGTTTTTGGTTGCCCGTGGATTGTATACGGAGACTAATTTATGTTGTCGCCCGTAGGGCGTGGATTAGTCCAAATCCGTATTTTCTTAGATTTGGGTTTGGGGTTGGGTTTAAGGATACGTTAGTCTCATTTGAGACTAAGATCAACTTAAACGTATGTTAAGGATACGTTCGTCTAATTTCAGACTAAGATCAACTTAACGGGATCGTTTAGATCCGACAAAAGAGCATTTGGGCTCTATTGTTTAGTTTAGAGTCATTACGGTCCAAGGTTAAGGACATCATAGTCCATGGGTTTAAGGACCCCACAGTCCAAGGTTAAGGACATCATAGTCCATGGGTTTAAGGACCCCACAGTCCAAGGTTAAGGACATCATAGTCCATGGGTTTAAGGACCCCACAGTTCATGGAATGTCTGGTTGTCGGGACCCGTCACCTCTCTGAAGACGTTGAAGGATTACACGACATATATCAGAGAAGTGAAGAGATGTACCCTTGAACCAATATTGGTTGGGGGGGATCTGTAGTTGGATTGATTTAAGGATCGTTAATCTCTTTTGAGATTAAGATCAACTTAAATGTTTGTTAAGGATACGTTAGTCTAATTTTAGACTAAGATCTACTTAACAGGATCATTTAGATTCAACAAAAGAGCATTTGGGCTCTATTTTTTAGTTTAAGGACATTATGGTCCAAGTTCAGATGCAAGCATGGGTTTGGAAATGCACCAGATAGTTATTGGTCATTGGGACCCACCACCTCACTGAAGACGTTGAAGAATTACAACGACATGTATCAGAGGTGTGAAGAGATGTACCCTCGAACCAAAGTTGACTGAAAGGCTCTGGGAATTATTTTGAATGTCATATGAGATGACCAATTTTGGAAGACAAAAGTGTGTTTGAGGTTCAGTCAAAAGGGGGTGCTGCCTCTGGAAGACTTAGCCAATTTGGCCAAGACTGGTTCGAATATAGTGTTAAACACTAGCACATATTTGGCGATCACGTGTTCCCACGTGATGCATATAAAATAGTGTTAAACACTAAGGATGCAGTGCTCAAAATAGTGTTAAACACTAAAAAGGAAGCGCTCACGTGGGGTCACGTGAGGCGCTTGAGTGTTGGGCCCAAACTTCCTTTTTTTATTCTCAGAATGGTCAAATAAGTGTTAAACACTTAATCTTTATGGCTATCATGTGTGGGCACGTGATGGGTACCAATGCACTGGATATTAACAGAATTTGTTAGGGGTCACATGGGGACACGTGAGGGCGCCCATGATCTGTCCTGACTTGGCTTTGTTTTCTTTATTTTGAGGAATTTATCCAAGGGTCACGTGGGAGCACGTGACCCCATCTGAATCATTCTTTTTATTGACCATTGAGGGGAGGGTCACGTGTTGCCACGTGATCATATTGGGTGCTTGATCTTTTTACGAGCATGAAAAGTCTAAGTCCCTTGTTTAAGAATCAAATTCTTTTGTAGGGTTAAACCCTAATTTCATTTAGAGGAATTAAATTCCTATGTATTTTGGGAGAATTAAATTCTCTGAACTTAGGTCCTCCCTTAGGCTTTAGATCTGCATGGCAGAATCCTCCTGATGAGAATTAAATTCTCAACTTATGAGGAGATATACTTCTGCAGATCTTCAACCAAAAGAAGAACTAAGTTCTTATTCAGAAGACTTAAACTCTTAGTTTGATAATTAAATTCTCTTTTTGTTTCATGGGAGCTTATAGAATGATCTCTTTCCTTCTCTTACCTAGGGTTTCTTTCTTTTCTGAAGAGATCTTCTTTTTGGAGAATTAAATTCTCTTCTTTTTTCTCTCTGTTGTTGTATATCTCCCCCCTTTTTTTATTTATCCCCCCTTTCTCTTTTCTTCTTGGCTCCTATTTATAGGAGAAAGAAAAGAATCAGTTTTTTTAGTCAATCTTTCATTGAAAGATTTTGATTGATTTTATAACCAACATGATCTTTTAGATCACTTGGTGAATTTTATTCACCATTGGATTTTAATCCAAAAGATATTTTATCTGTTGTTCCAGGCAAATTTTAGGGAAATATCTCCTTGTATAGAATCTTTCTATAAATTGGTGATTTTTTAATCACCATTGGATTTTTAATCCAACGAAGCTCTACTTTACAGAGCGCAATCTTTTTGTTTGGAAAGATCTAGGGAAATATTAGGGTTTTTGATTTTCCTTAATTAGAATTTAATTCTATTAGTTCAGAGATCTTAGGAACCCATCACGTGTTGGCACATGACCTACTGATTAATCATTTAACCAGAATTTAATTTTAAAAAACTCGGGAACTCATCACGTGTTGGCACGTGACCCCTGGTCACGTGTGGGCATGTGGTGTCCCATTAGGGTTTTTTCTTGCTGTTTTATTACACCTTTTAATTCTTTTTAGTGGGTTTAAAGGCCCATCACGTGTGGGCACGTAACCCCTTTTGATCAGAATTTAATTCTTATTATTTCAGAGTCCTCAGGAAACCATCACGTATCGGCACGTGACCCCCGGTCACGTGTGAGCACGTGATGCTTTTTTTAGGATTCTCCCTCTTTTGTAAGAGAACAAGTAGCTCTTGGCCGAAAATTTTGGCGGGAACAAGGAGCAACTTCCAAAGTCCATACTTTGTTGGTGTATATGGATTCCATCTCAGATTGTATTGCATCCAGCCATTTCACAGAGTCACCACTCGTGATGGCCTGCTCGAACCTAGTCGGGTCATCATCTTCCATGATGCAATCCTCGCTCCCACCATCGATGAGAAAACCGTAGTATCTCTCTGGTGGATGAGGAACCCTACTAGATCGGCGGAGTGGCTGAGGTTCGTCGGGAACTACTGAATTCTCTGGTTCCACTAAATCTTCAGTTGCAGTTTGTGGTGCTGGAACTTCTTCCAGCTCTACCTCTTTGCCACTAATTTCTTTAGCAAGAAATTCCTTTTCCAAAAAGGTGGCATGTTGAGCAACAAAACCTTTTGCTCCTCACTGTGGTAGAAAAAATATCTATAAGAATTCTTTGAATATCCCACAAACTTGCAGAGAACTGATCGTGCCTCGAGTTTGTCTGTATTTTGCCTTTTGACATAGGCCGGACAACACCATATCTTAACTCGTTTAAAATATGGTCTCTTCCCACTCCATATCTCATATGGTGTGGTAGGTACTGTCACGCCCCGCTTCCCAAAATACGGGATACGAGGGGTTGACAAGGCCAGCCATACTCCTACGGTCAAGGATACATCCTGCCGTAGTCACACTTCGGCTTCTAGCTTTACGTGGTAAACAGTAAATAATGCGCAGGTAATGAGAAATGCAGTAACTGAAACGAAACAATATAAAGAACTGACCTGATGGAAAACAAAAGGGTATAACTCTGGATGGTAAATCAAGATGTCCGTGATATACGTCTAGTCCTGGTCCAGGTTAAATCCACTCCTCACACTGAGCATGCATACTCAGGTCGTCAGAGCGACACAATAACAATTTAATATATAGATATAAGTGACAACTCGAATAGTGATAACAGATATATATAACAGTAAATCAGAATGTTATAGATATGAACATGCAGTAATCAATGAAGTGTCTAATGGATCAGATGAACAGTAAAACAGTAATATAGTATGCCAGGTATGTCAACAACGGTAAGTAATATGTATCAATGCCATTATCCCTATCAGTCTCTAAGTCTCACTGTACAGGTCACTAAGCCTATCGTCATTCCAAGTGTGAGAGTCAACCATTCGCGAGTGTCCTCCATCCAAGGGTAGAACCCAAGGGCAAGGGACCACGGGCCCAACATGTAACTCACGGTAATAATCATGTACCCTGTAAATCTCCATATATCTCCATATATATATAAGCCGGCATGGGACTCCCGAGATTCTGTTGAACTCACACTCAAACTACCCCACACCCTGTGGTCTACATCAGACGCTAACCATAACCTCAAATACTAATCGGTCTGTGACAAGTCTGCGCGAGAACTGGAGGCAGGACCTCCATCAAGAACGTCCCGACTAATATCTAAGATAAATGGCAGTGTCTGGTGCCTTATCTGTGACACCCATGCAAGAGTTTCCATAAGTGTCCCATACCACTTATAGTCACACGTACACGCGTCCCACAGACGTCGACAATGCAATAGAATCATAAGGTTCACTGATTGTGTACAAGTACGTATCACTTTCACTTATTCACTTATACACGAACACTAACGTACTTGACACAATCATCACTAATACCTAACACTGGGTAATGCACATTATCACTAAGTTATCAATGCAGTGACATATGTATGGTATGATGCGTAACCAGTATGTAAAGCACGATTAGGATGTCATGAATCAGTAATCTACTACTTGCAATATTTATCATAAATCATACGGTTACAGTTTAGTGAAACGATGAACGGAAATAAATAGTATGTTCAGTTATCTATCCAGCGAATTTGGTTTCATGTCAATCGGGTTCCAGGATTACTAATTATAGCCATTTCATTTTAAGCATTCACGGCTGGAAATCCGGTTTCAGAATCGGAAGTCCGTTTCGCAACGCATTTTAATCCTAGTTGGGATAAGAATTTAGCGACTCTACAGTTGAATGAAATCTAGGGTTTTCAGTAAGGTTTTCAACGCAAAAGACGGATTCTCAATCGCATCTGTATGTCAGGAGATATACACTGTTCAATACTAGTAGGTCAATTCTGATTCTGTTGGGACTGTTATACGTTCCCATCTATTAAATTACAAATTAAATAACAAACGATAACGAAACAGAATGAAACCACTTGTGTTGTCTACCTAACAGATTCATATTTTATAAACAGTGGAGTTCCGCAACCTACGAGTTAAGAAAACAGTGTGGTACCCATTACGGGACAGTAAACAACAACTAGAGTCGCTCTGGACTGCAGTCCAGAGTCGCTCTCCGATCCAAATACTGTCACAATTTAAGTACAGAAACAATTAGAAACTTGTATAGAGTTATAGTTCGTCGATTCGGCTTCGATTTGAGCCCCTGAACGCATCATTCCAGTATATATATAATTTATGGTGATTTTAACGGTTTTCAGGTACAAGAAATTTCCGGTTTTACGGGTAAACTTGGGGGTAGTCGTTTTAGTCGTTAATAGTCATATTATCCAGTGAAATTTATACAGGATATTTATCACTACACGGGCCAAGATAGACAATCTAATTCCGTCAAAATAGACAAGTATTTTCATTGGGATCACACATCGAACGGGTATGGCACATAATCGATCTGACATTGTAAATTTGCGATCTATGAAATTTAGATTTGTAACTTGAATATATAGCATGTAGCAAGTAAATTACTTGCCTGGAGACGTCTCAGGGTTGTACGGCAGCAGTGGCGACGACCGAGACAACAGTGATCGACGACGTATGAAAAGTGCTCGATGAAATGCCAAAACTTGAAGGTTGTGTGGTGATCTCGACTCGGCTTGTGGAGGGGGCGATGGTGGTTGCAATAAGGTGGAGGTTGCTGGCGGGGGTTCTGGTGAGGTGCTCGGGATGTGGGTTCGAGAGAGGGAGCGGAAAAGAGAGGAGGGAAAGAGTGATGGGAGTGAGGGAGAGAGAAAGAGTGTGCAGGGAGAGAGAAACAGAGGGAATGGAGAGTGAGAAAGAGGGAGGGGTTGGAGAAGTGTAGAGAGAGGGAGTGAGAGAGAGAGAGATCAGAGAGAGAGAGTAGAGGAAGAGAGAGAGAAGGTAACAGAGAGAGAGAAAGAGAGAGCCAGAGAGATTGAGAGAGGGAGTGAGAAGTGTAGAAAGAGGGAGTGATAGGGAGGGAAAAGAGATCGAGAAAGAGAGAGGGAGATCGGGAGAGAGAGATAGGGATTACGACGATGATGATGATGATGTTGACGAGGAGGGTGCAGGGGAGGCTCGCCGGCGAGAGGTACGATGGCCGAGCTCGGGTGTGCAGTGTGGGGTTCTGTGGAGGCGATGGTGTTAGTTGACGACGTGATGGAGGTCGTGTTGGTGCTCCGGCGTGTCTAGCGGCGAGGGGATACCGACGTCGATGGAGGCAGTGGGTTGGGTGTGGGAGCAAGAGAGAAGGAGGAAGAAGACGAGGGAGAGAGTGAGAGCGAGATGAGGAAGAGAGGGTGGGGGTGTGTACGAGAGGAGAGATAGGGAGACGGGGGTCGCGCGTCGTGGGTAACGCTCGCGAGCGGGAGCGTGGGCGTGGGCGACGGAGGCGGAACGGGCGCGCGGGAAGGGCGGAGAGAGCCGTTGGAGAAGGAAGGTGAATAGGAGCGGGTCGGGTCGGGTCGGGTCGGTGAAGCGGGCGCGGTGAGGGCTTGGGCTGCTGGGCTCGCGTGTTGGGCCAGGAAGAAATTAAAAGGGAATTTGGTGAGAAATGGGGAGTGGGCCGCAGGGAAAAATTATTAGGGAAGAGGGAAAAGAAGGGCCGGGCTTGGGTTTAAAGAATGAATTCCTTTTATAAAAAGGCTGAGGAGATTATAGGTTTGGGTTTAATTTTCAAATAAAAGAAATGGGCTGGGGTATGGGCCGATCGAAAATTAAAGAAATTATAAGGGAAAAGAAAACGGGCCTGGTTTGGAAGCAAAATTAAAATAAAAGAATCTGTAGAATATAGACTCGATAGATAATGGGCTTGGGGTTTTAGGATTTAATGGAGTTCCTTTAAAATAATTAAATAATTAAAAATAACAAAATTTATAGTTTAAAGAGAAATACGGATTTTAGGCGTATATAAAAGAACCGAGTATTACATCATACCACCCTTACAAAAATTTCATCCTCGAAATTTAAAATAAACGATAAGTTATACAAACATAAGCGAAATCTATTATATTGCAAACTAACATCTAATGCTTTACTTGAAATAGGCAGATAAAGAAATTTGAAGGTTTTTATATGTAAGAACAACATACAAAAGGATGGGTCTAAATAAGTATAAGGCACAATCATTTATAATAGTAAACATAGACACAATACCCGAAAAATATAAAAGAACGACAATACAGTAGTGAAAATTAGTCGGTAGATTAAAACATTTTAGGATAATTTATCGATCGAATATTTTTAAAGTTACTTAGAAACCCACATAATGAAAATAAGAAACAGCTAACGAAAATATACGCGATGTGAGGTTGCGCTATTGAAAATAATGGGAAAGCTAGTAGTGGAGTACTTGAAATGCGTAAAACGGAAATAGTCGATAAAACACACTCTTCGATAAATATAAAATAATGAAAAACCAAATTTTCGAATAATAATGTCCCTATATATATTTAGGGTAATAGGAAAAAAACACAAAGAGGTATAGGGCTAGCTAGGGTAAGGATTTCAATGGAGTGTGGCTCATACAAAAGTCGGAGTGTGACGGCTTTAGACTGAAGGTCAGAGATCGGGGTCGAGTCAGCACAGACAGTAAAGATGAGCAGCAAAAGGGCTACAAGGGAAAATGTATGGGGAGGGTACGGTCGATACATTTTGCGAATCAGAAACTTTCGAAGGTTCAATCAACTTGGAAATTTTACTAAAATTTTCTCCTCCTAGAAGGAGCTCAAACAAGGCCCAGACGGAGGATGAAGGGTGGACCTCTAAAAGATCGGTTGCGGTACTAGTTAATCTTAGTGAGGGTTAAGGCAATGTAAGGAGTAGGGGTGGACGGACCTCAGTAGGAAAATAACTGTATAGAAGAAATAATCAAGTATCAAGTGAACTAAGAAGATCGAAAGATTAGCGAACTCAGCAGTTTATTTTATTCCAGAAGATTTTAAACAAAGCATTCTCAAAGACGAAAGGTGGCCCTAAACCAAACACAGATTTATTTGGCCAGATAAGACAACATCTAAAAGAAATCCCGTCAGTCGCGGTTGTGGAGATTCAGCATGTTGCGGTAGGCTCACGCACTCAGGTAGGGGCGTCCATTCCCATATTGCCTTGCGGGGACCGCCATTGGGAGTTCTTCCACAGCAGGGTCTTGTCCTTCTGGTCCTTCTTCCTCGGCTAGAGCTTCTTCATCGAGGTCTGATTCCATGTGATTCTCTTCTTCTGGATTCTCTTCCATGGGATTTTCCTCCACTGGATTTTCTTCTATCGGTTCTTCCTCGGGGTCTTCCTCTATCGGGTTCTCTTCAGGGTCTCCTTCCTCTTCGTCGGAATCGCCTATCATGTCAAACTCTGGAGCGGCTGCTCCTTCGTCTTCGGAATCGCTGTTTTCGCCAATGACCTGGGGACCATTGATCTCATCGTCAGAACTCATCAGCGTGCGGTTTAAGGAAACGCATGACTGTGGATCCTCATCTAGATGTGGCGCTGCTCCAGGGTGGACCATGGCCTGTAAAGAAAGAGTCATGATTAGACAGTGGAATACATCAAGAAAATAGCTAAGTGTACGAAGTATAGAAAGATATGCGGTGGCAGGAACTGAAAAATCAAGATTAAAATGCTGTGATAGTGAATAGTATGAATAAGGGGAAGGACAAGAGAATGATACATATATTACGATTCAAGTTTTATTGCATTCAACTAAAAATTCGACGGATACAAGATTTCAAATGGAAAGAAATATTTATAAGAAGATGACAACATTATTACTGAAATTAGAAAACATGAAAATTCTTCTTTGATTGCTAGACCGCTGCATTCTCGTTACGCGAGTTGAATCCTGTGTTGGGTCCGCTTTATTCTCAAAGTTCAAACTACGCAATAATCATCACTTGGTAGAAGTGGAGAGTGTGGATGAGTATCCTCCTTGTAGCTCCTTCCTTTTTGGGCAACCATTGATAAGATGTCCGCTGGATCCGCAAATCAGACATTTCCCTTGGGCGCGGCGACAATCCCTCTGAAGGTGTCCTGACCTCTTACAGTACCCACAACATTGGGTCTTCTGCTGCTTCTGTCGCGGGGAAACAAAATAGCGCTTCATCTTCTTCTCTTTTCCTCGCCTAACAGGGATCCCTTTACAATTCGAGACTCCCGCTGGTGCCTGATTCACCTGCCTTCTCAGTCCTTCAGCTAAGAAGTCGTTCGTTCGCTCCTGGGCTTCCTTCAGACTTTGCAGTACACTCAACATCTCAACAGTCTGATTCTGGGGAGTGGAGATAGAGAAAGAATCGTTGGTCGACATGATCCTAAAACAATAATTTTTGAGGATAATATAAGGCACAAGCTATAAGAATCAAAATATAATGTGGATTGGGCAAAGATTCAAGAATATCAGATGTGATGAAATTCATTACAAGTGGAAAATCACTGTATGACTCTAAATCACTTAAACAGAGTATGGTAGTGTAATCGTGATGTAGTTCAAAATTACAATCACGAAACTTTGCCAAGTCACCTGAAACCCTAGCGAATGGATAGCAGAACACACAGTGGGGATATGGATCAAGAATAACAAGTTTACAACCTAGACCGATAAATGTCTTAGATTGTCAAGTTATACACGGAAAACTGCAATCTCAATCGAAGCAAAACCTGGCTCTGAAACCAACTAAACCATGTCACGCCCCGCTTCTCAAAATACGAGATACGAGAGGTTGATAAGGCCAGCCATGCTCCTACGGTCAAGAATACATTCTGCCGTAGTCACACTTCGGCTTCTAGCTTTACGTGGTAAACAGTAAATAATGCGCAGGTAATGAGAAATGCAGTAACTGAAACTAAACAATATAAAGAACTGACCTGATGGGAAACAAAAGGGTATAACTCTGGATGGTAAATCAAGATGTCCGTGATGTACGTCTAGTCCTGGTCCAGGCTAAATCCACTCCTCACACTGAGCATGCATACTCAGGTCGTCAGAGCGACACAATAACAATATAATATATAGATACAAGTGACAACCCGAATAGTGATAACAGATATATATAACAGTAAATCAGAATGGTATAGATATGAACATGCAGTAATCAATGAAGTGTCTAATGGATCAGATGAACAGTAAAACAGTAATATAGTATGCCGGGTATGTCAACAACGGTAAGTAATATGTATCAATGCCATTATCCCTATCAGTCTCTAAGTCTCACTGTACAGGTCACTAAGCCTATCGTCATTCCAAGTGTGAGAGTCAACCACTCGCGAGTGTCCTCTACCCAAGGGTAGAACCCAAGGGCAAGGGACCACGGGCCCAACATGTAACTCACGGTAATAATCATGTATCCTGTAAATCTCCATATATCTCCATATATATATAAGCCGGCATGGGACTCCCGAGATTCTGTTGAACTCACACTCAAACTACCCCACATCCCGTGGTCTACATCAGACCCTAACCATAACCTCAAATACTAATCGGTCTGTGATAAGTCTGCGCGAGAACTGGAGGCAGGACCTCCATCAAGCACGTCCCGACTAATATCTAAGATAAATGGCAGTGTCCGGTGCCTTATCTGTGACACCCATGCAAGAGTTTCCATAAGTGTCCCATACCACTTATAGTCACACATACACGCGTCCCACAGACGTCGACAATGCAATAGAATCATAAGGTTCACTGATTGTGTACAAGTACGTATCACTTTCACTTATTCACTTATACACGAACACTAACGTACTTGCCACAATCATCACTAATATCTAACATTGGGTAATGCACATTATCACTAAGTTATCAATGCAGTGACATATGTATGGTATGATGCGTAACCAGTATGTAAAGCACGATTAGGATGTCATGAATCGGTAATCTACTACTTGCAATATTTATCATAAATCATACGGTTATAGTTTAGTGAAACGATGAACGGGAATAAGTAGTATGTTCAGTTATCTATCCAGCGAATTTGGTTTCATGTCAATCGGGTTCCAGGATTACTAATTATAGCCATTTCATTTTAAGCATTCAAGGCTGGAAATCCGGTTTCAGAATCGGAAGTCCGTTTCGCAATGCATTTTAATCCTAGTTGGGATCAGAATTTAGTGACTCTATAGTTGAATGAAATCTAGGTTTTTCAGTAAGGTTTTTAACGCAATAGACAGATTCTTAATCGCGTCTGTACGTCAGGAGATATACACTATTCAATACTAGTAGGTCAATTCTGATTCTGTTGGGACTGTTATACGTTCCCATCTATTAAATTACAAATTAAATAACAAACGATAACGAAACAGAATGAAACCACTTTTGTTGTCTAGCTAACAGATTCATATTTTATAAACAGAGGAGTTCCATAACCTACGAGTTAAGGAAACAGTGTGGTACCCATTACGGGACAGTAAACAACAACTAGAGTCGCTCTGGACTGCAGTCCAGAGTCGCTGTCCGATCCAAATACTATCACAGTTTAAGTACAGAAACAATTAGAAACTTGCATAGGGTTATAGTTCGTAGAGTCGGCTTCGATTTGAGCCCCCGAACGCATCATTTCACTATATATATAATTTATGGTGATTTTAACGGTTTTCAGATACAAGAAATTTCCAGTTTTATGGGTAAACTTGGGGGTAGTCGTTTTAGTCGTTAATAGTCATATTATCCAGTGAAATTTATACAGGATATTTATCACTACACGGGCCAAGACAGAAAATCTAATTCCGTCAAAATAGACAAGTATTTTCATTGGGATCACACATCGAACGGGTATGGCACATAATCGATCTGACATTGTAAATTTGCGATCTATGAAATTTAGATTTGTAACTTGAATATATAGCATGTAGCAAGTAAATTACTTGCCTGGAGATGTCTCGGGGTTGTACGGCAGCAGTGGCGTCGACCGAGACAACAGTGATCGACGACGTATGAAAAGTGCTCGATGAAATGCCAAAGCTTGAAGGTTGTGTGGTGATCTCGACTCGGCTTGTGGAGGGGGCGATGGTGGTTGCAATGAGGTGGAGGTTGCTGGCGGGGGTTCAGGTAAGGTGCTCGGGATGTGGGTTCGAGAGAGGGAGCGGGAAAGAGAGGAGGGAGAGAGTGATGGGAGTGAGGGAGAGAGAAAGAGTGTGCAGGGAGAGAGAAACATAGGGAATGGAGAGTGAGAAAGAGGGAGGGGTTGGAGAAGTGTAGAGAGAGGGAGTGAGAGAGAGAGAGATCAGAGAGAGAGAGAGTACAGGAAGAGAGAGATAAGGTAACAGAGAGAGAGAAATAGAGAGCCAAAGAGATTGAGAGAGGGAGTGAGAAGTGTAGAGAGAGGGAGTGATAGAGAGGGAAAAGAGATCGAGAAAGAGAGAGGGAGATCGGGAGAGAGAGATAGGGATTACGACGACGATGATGATGATGTTGACGAGGAGGGTGCAGGGGAGGCTCGCCGGCGAGAGGTACGGTGGCCAAGCTCGGGTGTGCAGTGTGGGGTTCTGTGGAGGCGATGGTGGTTCAGTTGACGACGTGAAGGAGGTCGTGTTGGTGCTCCGGCGTGTCCAGCGGCGAGGGGATGCCGGCGTCGATGGAAGCAGTAGGTTGGGTGTGGGAGCGAGAGAGAAGGAGGAGGAAGACGAGGGGGAGAGAGAGCGAGATGAGGAAGAGAGGGTGGGGGTGTGTACGAGAGGAGAGATAGGGGAGACGGGGGTCGCGCATCGTGGGTAACGCTCGCGAGCGGGAGCGTGGGCATGGGCGACGGAGGCGGAACGGGCGCGCGGGAAGGGCGGAGAGAGCCGTTGGAGAAGGAAGGTGAATAGGAGCGGGTCGGGTCGGGTCGGTGAAGCGGGCGCGGTGAGGCCTTGGGCTGCTGGGCTCGCGTGTTGGGCCAGGAAGAAATTAAAAGGGAATTTGGTGAGAAATGGGGAGTGGGCCGCAGGGAAAAATTAATAGGGAAGAAGGAAAAGAAGGGCCGGGCTTGGGTTTAAAGAATGAATTCCTTTTATAAAAAGGCTAAGGAGATTATAGGTTTGGGTTTAATTTTCAAATAAAAGAAATGGGCTGGGGTATGGGCCGATTGAAAATTAAAGAAATTATAAGGGAAAGGAAAACGGGCCTGGTTTGGAAGCAAAATTAAAATAAAAGAATCTGTAGAATATAGACTCGATAGATAATGGGCTGGGGTTTTTAGGGTTTAATGGAGTTCCTTTAAAATAATTAAATAATTAAAAATAAAAAAATTTATAGTTTAAAGAGAAATATGGATTTTAGGCGTATATAAAAGAACCGGGTATTACAGGTACAGATTTAGATGAAACTTGATTCAATAGGTATGCTGCTGTCTTAAGCGCATAACCCTAAAAGGAAATAGGCAACTCAGCGGTGCTCATCATAGAGCGATGTTCTCCGCCGGAAGACGCAACCGGGACGTCGGGGCCTGAATTCCGAGGGCAGATGCTAATTGGTGCTATCCGTCCACCTCTCCGAAAATGCCAAGTTGATTTATGGCACCATGCATCGAAGGTTTAAACGAATGTGGCCGATGTTGCAGACTTCGTCAGATTCCCCCTCATTTGAAGGGTTTTTTGATTGTGGGGACGCTCTTCCCTGCAGGCACAAGCCCCTGCAGTTAATTACGCTACCGCGTCGTGGTAACTAGTTTCTCCTTCTCCAGATGGTCACTTCGTGTCGTGGGTGTTTGTTTGTTTTTTGGTTGCTCGTGGATTGTATACGGAGACTAATTTATGTTGTCGCCCGTAGGGCGTGGATTAGTCAAAATCCGTATCTTCTTAGATTTGGATTTGGGGGTTGGGTTTAAAGATACGTTAGTCTCATTTGAAACTAAGATCAACTTAAACGTTCGTTAAGGATACGTTAGTCTAATTTTAGACTAAGATCAACTTAACGGGATCGGTTAGATCCAACAAGAGAGTATTTGGACTCAATTGTTTAGTTTAGGGACATTGCGGTCGATCACCAGTTTAAGGACATGGTGGTCCATTACCAGTTTAAGGACATGGCGGTCCAAGTTAAGGACATCATAGTCCGTGAGTTTAAAGACCTCACAGTCAAGATTAAGGACATCATAGTCCGTGGGTTTTAAAGGACCCACAGTCCGTGGAATGTTTGGTTGTCAGGACCCGTCACCTCTCTGAAGACGTTGAAGGATTACAACGATAAATATCAGAGGAGTAAAGAGATGTACCCTCGAACCGATGTAAGTTAGTTGAAAGATCTGTAGTCCAATTTGGGGCTAAGATCTGTTAACATATTTATGAGCAGATGAGCTCACTTAATATATGTTGAGGACTTATGGCCAATCTTGGGCTAAGTCCAATAAATGTTTAGCATTTTATTTTGGGTTGTTGAGTCTTTATTTGGACTTGACCCTTTTAACAATGCTGAGCATTGATTTGGATTTTGACAGTATTTCTGTCTTTTAGTGCTGAGCACTCATAATAGCTCTGAGGCTTATTAAAGAACAATTTATGTTCTGTCAGCGCCCACGTGAGGGACACATGGTGCGCTTGCGCCAGTTAAAGAGCGCAGTGCACTTTTGCTGAGTAGCGCACACGTGAGTGACACGTGGCACGCTTGGCGCTGAGCGCCAGATGATGAACGCATTGCGCTTCTGTTGAGTAGCGCACACGTGAGTGACACGTGGCGTGCTTGGAGCTGAGCGCCAGATGATGAGCGCATTGCTCTTCTGCTGAGTAGCACACACGTGAGTGACACGTGGCGCGCTTGGCACTGAGCGCCAGATGATGAGCGCATTGCGCTAATATATGAGCGCATTGCGCTTTTAATTCAATGGCGCACACATGAATGACACGTGGTGCGCTTGGCGCTGAGCGCTAGTCCAAGAGCGCAGAAGCGCATTTGATCAATTTTATGATCTGGAAAAAAATTTATGTTTCTTTTAAAAGAGATTTTGTCTCAAAACAAAAGAACAAAAGTTCTTATTTTTGCAGGAGATATTTCCAATCTCTCATTTTGATGAAAGGCTTTGCCTTTATAGATTCATGATCTGTGAGAAGAATTATGTTCTTCTTTTATTTTATGATGAGATCTTTTTGATCTCTTTATGAAAGACTTTTTGTCTTGTAGATCTATGATCTGTTCAAAGAAATAAATTCTTCTTTCTTAATCATGAGATGATTTCATCTCTGTGTTCATCATCATCTTTACCTTGAAGAAGAATCTTCTTGCAAGAGCTTGCTCTTTATCTTTGAGTTTCTTAAAGTTTATGGGGGGTTTTCTATGCAAGACTTGAAGTCTTGGGGCCTTTATATAGGATAAGCTGATTTGTTGGATCAGTTAAAGAGATCTTTTCTCTGATTGATTTGGGGATATTTCCCCACCATTGGATCTTTGATCCTAGGGCTCCTGTTTTACAGAAGGCAATCTTCTTGTTTTTAATCAAGATTGGAAAATCTTTCCATAACAGAATTTAATTCTGATTAATTAATGATTTATCATTATTATTAGATCTTTGATCTAAATGTGGTGAGTTTTTAATTCCAGCGCTAGCGCACCCGTGCTCTGCAAGTGGTGCGCTGCTTGAAGAGCAGCGCACCTGCGTTTGACACATAGTGCGCTACTTGGAACGCAGCGCATCTAACGCTAGCGCACACATGGCGTGCTGCTTAGAGCGCAGCGCACCTAGCGCTAGCGCCTACGTGCTGTGCACGTGGTGCGCTGCATAGGGCGCAACGCACTTGGCACTGCATCTGAAGCGTTGCTTCATTTCAAGAATTTAAATTTTAAACAGAGCTTTGCTCTGATTGGACGAAACAAATGCCCTCCCACCGTTGCGCTCACGTGGCCCACATGTGAGTGCAGCGGTGGCAGCATATGCGCCCTTGGATCAACTCAGAAGTTGAAACGGCACCCAGTGCCTATAAATAGGACCTTTTGTCCTCTGGGATGATCACTGCTTATCATTTTCCTTGTTTTTCTGAGAATTTTCATTCTCTCACAGAGCATAGCTCTCCATCTTAAGAAATTTCAAGAGTCAAAACTCTGCCAAAACTTAGATAAAGATTAAATCTTTTAAAATTCTAGGGTTTTACCCATTAACAGAGCCTTGCTCTTCATAGATCCTTGATCTAAAGAAAAACCCTTTTAGGATTTCATTAACAGAACTTTGCTCTTATGGAATCAAAGATCTAAAGAGATCTTCTTTCAGGGTTTCTTAACCCATGAACAGTGCTTTGCTCATAAAGAACTCTTAGAGTTTGTTCACAGATCTTGAAGATCTCGGAATTTTTAATTCATAAAAATTGATTTCAATTTTTTTCTTTGATGGATTATTCCATCATCATTTTTTCTAGAGCAAGGCTCTTGAGGAATTTTTATTCCTTCATAATCAGAGTTTGACAAGTGTCACTCTGTCACAGAGCACTGCTCTCAAAGAGAGATTTACTCCTCTGACCGAGAGATCTCTCATTTAATGAGAATTTCTTTTGAGCATTTCCTCACTTAATGACAGCTTCATCAAATGATGAGATTGTTTTATTAATGATGAACTGTCATCTAGATTTTGTGGGGCCCTTTTGGTCCCTCTCTACTGCATTGCAGTGTGGTACAAATTCTAAAGTACCAAGTGTCAGAATTTAAATTAAATTATAGCACTGACAGTTGACTTGTGTCCCTTTTCGTGCAGGCGACATGTCTTTCGACACTTCTTTTCCGTTCATCCGCTCAGAAGGCGGATTTCCTGAGGCGTCCGTAGACCGAGAGATTCTTGCGCTGATCAAAGACCATGACCTGGAACATAAGAGTCTTCACCTCTGGGGGACATGGAACAATCAGATTATTAAGGGCCGGCAGTGCTTTTCGTGCGCGGTACTCTCAGAGCCCATCATGGCGATTCATTACGCCGACTCACCCCCGGTGAACTATGCCGTGGAGGTGGTTAATTGGACTTCAGAAGGTCTTCTTCAGCCTGCTATGGCTTCGATACCCGTTCAGCCTCCAATGGCTTTGGACACCCTATGACGGCGCATATGTCAGGACGATTCGCGCTCTTGGAGACAGCCCTACAACATAGGACTAACTTCCCGTCACCCGGTTGGATACTTACAGTGGGCCCGCTATATTTTGTCGGTGAAGAGGTCGCAGCTACTAAAGCTTGGATTGTACCCTGCGATCTACACTTCCTTGTTCCAATATTCTGCACCTCCCACATGGTGGATCAAGGCGTTTTTAGAGCAGTGGAACATTCTGACCCATACCTTCCTCTTCTTTGATCTAGAAGTCTCCATCTCCATAAAGGAATTTGCCGAGGTTTCTGGTTTACCCGTCAGGGGAGAGCATTATAAGGAGCTGCTTCCTACGGATGAGTATATTTTTTCCACCAAACCGGGGGTAATGGGCCTTACTCTAGAGAACGCCATTCAACACCAGTTCCCAAGTTTGATAAGGGTGTTGAATATGTATGAGAGTCTCTTCCTCGAATCCGGAGGCCGGGGGGTCAGCTTTGCGGACTTCATTGCCCGTTTTCTTCACCTGGAAATTTTGTCTCGGCAAGGTGAGAAGATTGCCAAACTTGATGATCCTTTCGGTTTTGGCTTAGATCGCCGGCCAATATTGGAAGCCGATCAAAAGGATTTCTTTCTTCCCAATGCCGCGATTGTTCCCTTTTCAGAAATTGCCACTCCGGGCATTGATGAGGAATCATTCTTTCTAGGGTTCCTCGGTTTATGGTTAAGCTGGTTTGCGCTTCCCATGCACCCTCGCTACTTGAGGCCTTCTGTCTTCTACCCCGTGCATCAAATGGTTTCCGGGATACAAGTGGCCATTGGGATTGCTGGGGTAGCCCACCTGTATCACGGCCTTAGCTTGGCAGCAGACACTACTGAGCCGGGGGTGCAGCCTGCCAACTTTTCAATGCATTATTTCACCTCCTGGTTTGAGTTGCACGTGCTCGGGGTCTTCGGCATCCACAGAAGACCTTCCTTTTATGAAAGATGCAAGTTTCCTTGGATAATGCGGCTAGTCGACGCGTCCATTGTGTGTCCAGCGCCGCGGGAAGCTAGGGGTTTGATCTTTCGTCCATGCATGGTTGGAGACGACATGTCCTTCACCAACAAGATTTTGACCGTCGGCCAGGAATCTGCAAAAGCTGTGTTGCCATTGCAAGATATTTTTAAAGACGGGGCCTCTGTGCTGAAAGCTCGGGAGATTCTTTACCTGTACTCCATCAGGCCTGGCTTTCTGGTATTTCGGCAAAATGATGTGGCGTTATTCATGAGGTACAATCCGCATCGTTTTGCCCTGCAGCTGAGCTATAATCAGGGCGTCCCACTTGAGGCTTTCCTGGCAGAACCTGCTGCTACCGAAGAGGGAATGCGAAGCGCACTGCATCATTTTATGCGCCTGAACACGGGGTCCAACTTCTTTATCAGCGAACCGAGCTGTGTCCCGAAGGCCCTTAATGTATACCTGGCGTGGTATCAGCATTCGGTGGGTGCCGTAATTAGGGAGGAGAAGCGATTGCTGCTTGATCGTAAGGGTACCGCTCCGGCCAGTAACCGAAACGTCCCTCTGAAGCGACGGGCCATTGTTCGTCCTCCATTAAGAGAAGTTGCTGCGGTCGAGGTCCCGCATGATAGGCCTGAGCTGCCGATTCCCCGTGCTCCCGTGGAAACGGTGACTGTGGCATCTCCCGAGTCTAGCTTGGGTTCAGATATCGGGACTCGTCGTCCTAAGGTGCCCGTCAAGCGTAAGCTTGTGTTGGCGGCGACCGGAGCTCGCTCGCAGAAGAGGAAGAAGAAGTCGATCCTCTCCGCCGACGTTGTATTTGGTCAGGAGCCTCACGCTCCTTATAGTGAGGGCTTGGGCGAATATGGGACCAACGAGGGTCTATTCATAGCGCCGGACGATACCGATCTCGAGGCTGCTATTGCAGCTTCCGAGCGATTAGTAAGCCACAAAACGGGACTGGCCATCCTCGCGCAATCAGGTAACCATCAGTTGTATCTTTCATCATTGCATCATGTTTTGACTGACACTTTTCCTTCTTTAACAGGTATTTCCACCGAAGAAGCTCTCACAGCTTCTCTCAAGACTTTTAAGGAAGAGGAAAGACTTCGAGCATCCTTAGGCATCGGTACATTTCGGTTCACCATGTCTCTGCTCCCGTTTCTTATAGGTAATCTGACCCCTCTTTTTCTTCTTATCATAGGAACTACCTCTACTCAGGTTATTCCAAGCGTGGCACCGACTTCACAGGGTGGTGCGGAGACGCTTCCCGGGTCAGCTATCTTAGTTCCGCCGGTATTGCCGAAAGAAGTTTCACTTAATCAACCGATGACGAATGCCATAACGGCTCCAGAGGTAACTATTGGCGCGGACGATGACGTCCCGTTGACGGAGGTCTTTAGAAGATCTGCCCTCACGGCCCGGGCGGAAAGGAAGCGCAGGATGCGCGCGTCAAAGGAGTGTGCCGCCGCCTTGTACGCGGGTGCAGGTCCAAGCGATGTTACCCCTGCCCCTACTCTTTCAGAGGATACTTCGGCTGCCTTGTCTACCGCTCACAGACGGGCAGCACGTGCGGCTCGGGAAGCAATCGAAAATCCGACCCAAGGTAACGTGACATTGGGTTCTTTTGTCAAAGTTTTAATTTTCAGGTTCTCATATATCCTATCCTGCAGGGCCGAGTCTTGCCGAGGAAGTGGTAAGTGACGTGGCGACAACCACCGAGCCTAAGGTAGCGGCAGGTGAGACAGCCACAATCGCCGAGCTCGAAGTAGTGGTAGGCAAGATGGCTACAATCGCTGGGCCCGAGGTAGCCACTCTTTCTCAAGAGTCGGGCACTGCTCCAATCGTCGCTCTTTCCCCCTGCGGCTCCTTGCCGTTGCCGGGGGCTGCGGGTGTCACGACGATTCTCGTGGAATCGGGAGATGAGGCTACGGGTGGCGAGACCGTTCTGATAGAGGAGGGTGAAGCATTCGCTGCATCCAGTGACACCCTTGTCGCGGTCTCGACCGGCGACTCACCAGGTAGATTTTGGGCCATTACTTTCCCCTTTATTCTGCAATACCTTTCAATTTCTTTTGACAGCGTTTCTCTTATTTCTAATGCAGATATGATGAGCGTTGGGGTTATGCCATCCGAGGAAGCGTCTCCAGTTGTTGCTTTGACGGTGACCGCTCCTTTACCTTCTCTCGTACCCTCTCGAATGCTGGAAGGTGCGGATTTGTGACCCATCAGCTTCATTGTAGGCAGTATACTTCATGTACTGACATTGCATTATTATATCCTTGCAGGAGTCCTTTTTGATCACCTTTATCAGGTGCTACACCCACACTTCTCCTTTCAGTCAGAGATTGCTTCTTCTTGCAGAGCTGGTGAGTACAACCTTTAGCTAATGTCTTTTCTTCTCCTTTACGGGCAGTCAAATCGTTTCTAATTCTTCTTTGCTTTAAATGCAGCTCTACAGATTGAAGGGGGAGACAAAAGAACAGTTGCACCATCGGTACTCCCGGTCTTGCCTCCTGCTGCAGCCGGTATAGTAAACTCTGTTGTTCATGAACCTCTTTTACTTCTTGAACCGTTATTTGACTGTAATTTGCTTTGTAGCTGTGACACCGACTTCAGCTCCGTTTGAGTCTCAAGTCGTAATGCGAGCAGGCCCTTTCTCTCGACGCCCCTCTTCGAAAGGTGCCGTGAATAGCCTGCGCACGTTGATCGATCATCTTGAGGAGCTTGATGCGGAGACTCCTGCCCTTGCTGCAGATTTCACTGCTGAGGTTAATTCCATACTGGCGACGCTCGTGCACTTTCATAATGAAGGTGTCGTGGAGTCCTGGGTTAATCATTGCAGAAAAATCGAGGCCTGTCTGCATGAGCTTGAGTTTAGACGTCCTTCCCCCGAGGTCTTGGTTGTGAACTCCCAGCGGGCTGCATGGGTCGAGAAGAGCACCCCTTACTTCCGCCATCTTGAACAAATGAGGCTTTGAGGCGTAAGGAGCGCGAGGAGACTTTAAGTGAATCTGCTCGTTTGCATGCCCAAGTTGATGCAAACGCTGCACAACTAAAAGTCATATTTGAAAGCCTTCTACGATGTATTTCTGACGGGCTAACGCTGAGGCTGAAATTTGGCCTTATTGAACGAGATGCACAAGGTAGTGAGGTGGCTCAGCGGGTCGTTGACGAGCAGCTTTCATCTTATCTGCAGCAACGAGCTCAGGTTGAAGCAGAGTTGGCCGTAGCAGCTGACCATGAAAAAGGGCTGAGGGGAATGCACGAGCGACTGATTGGTCTATTGAAAACGCTTCCCTCCCAATAGTTGTTTTTGTACCATTTGTAATTTTGAATAAAATGTATCCATTTTTTTTTATTCTTTCATATGATGTATTTTGTATCCAATTGAATTTATGAATAAAAGATACATTTCTTTCGCAATGTCTTGTGTCATCTCTTTGCTTTCTTCTTTTCTTTGTTATCAGCATGTCACTTTAGTAAGCGTTGCCTGTAGATGATAGAGAGAGCATTCCGTTTTGTATTCTTCAAGAGGTAGTTATGGCTTAGAAAGCAGGTTCAGATCTGCTGCCTAAGGCTTTTCAACTTCATAAGCCGTGAGGATCTCATAAATATTTTTCTCCCTACGAGTCGTGAGGATCTCGTATGTGCATTTTCTCCTTAAGAATCGTAAGGATTCCCAAGTGTGGTTTCTCTTGAGAGTCGTAAGGATCTCACAAGAGAATTTTTCCCTATTACAAGTCGAGAGGACTCGTAAATGGTTGTTTCCCTCCTTGTCGAGATTTGACTTTGGAGAGTATGGTCCGTGAATAGTATGCAAGAGTCCATTTTGGACCGACTTGCAAGACCCCAGTGCTTAGGAAATAGGTCCTTATCCCCATTGCCTAAGCCTTTTCCCTACGAGTCGAGACGAATCGAGAAGTTCTCGCAAGGACACTAATTTCCTCACGAGTCGAGACGAATCAAGAAGTTCTCGCAAGAATGTCCTAACATCACAGTTAACTCCTACTAATAGAAGTTCGTTAGATCCTGTGGTACTAGGGTTTTTTACCCGTCGCACCGTCACGTTGGCTGGTGAATTCCTCGACGCATAATCTTGCTGTTCGAGTAGCCCCGCGACTGTCGTGTCTCTAGTCCCTTCGGGGGCTGTGTTCCCCTCCGAAAGACGGCGCGACGCAGGGACGTCTTGCCTAAGATTCAGGGTAGATGCTAATTGGTGCTATCCGTCTACCTCTCCGAAGATGCCAAGTTGATTTATGGCACCATGTATCGAAGGTTTAAACGGATGCGTCCGATATAGCAGACTTCGACAGATTCTCCCTCGCTTGAGGGTTTTTTTTTTTATTGTTGGGACGCTCTTCCCTGCAGGCGCAAGCCCCTGCAGTTAATTACGCTACCGCATTGCTGTAACCACTTTCTTCTTCTCCAGAAATTTTACTTCGTGTCGTGTGTGTTTATTTTGTGTTTGGTTGTCCGTGGATTGTATACGGAGACTGAGTTATGTCGTCGCCCGTAGGGCGTGGACTAGTCCAAATCCGTATTATCTTAGATTTGGGTTTGGGGGTTTGGGTTTAAGGATACATTAGTATCGTTTGAGACTAAGATCGACCTAAACGGTTGTTAAGGATACATTAGTCTAATTTTAGACTAAGATCAGCTTAATGGGATCGTTTAGATCCAACAAGAGAGCAATTTAAGGGGGAGCTCTGTTGTTTAGTTTAGTGACATTGCGGTCAATAGGTAGTTTAAGGACATTGCGGTCCAATGTTAGTTTTGAGACGTTGCGGTCAAAGTTAAGGACGTCATAGTCCGTGGATTTAAGGACTCCACAGTCCAATGTTACTTTTAAGACATCACGGTCAAGGTTAAGGACGTCATAGTCCGTTGTTAGTTTTAAGACATTCCGATCAAGGTTAAGGACCTCATAGTCCATGGGTTTAAGGACCCTACAGTCCGGCGTTTAGTTTTAAAACATTACGGTCAAGGTTAAGGACCTCATAGTCCATGAGTTTAAGGACCCCACAGTCCGACGTTAGTTTTAAGACATCACGGTCAAGGTTAAGGACGTCATAGTCCGTTGTTAGTTTTAAGACATTCTGGTCAAGGTTAAGGACCTCATAGTCCATAGGCTTAAGGACCCCACAGTCCGGGGTTTAGTTTTTAGACATTACGGTCAAGGTTAAGGACCTCATAGTCCATGAGTTTAAGGACCCCACAGTCCGACGTTAGTTTTAAGACATCACGGTCAAGGTTAAGGACCTCATAGTCCATGAGTTTAAGGACCCCACAGTCCGTATCAATGTCTGGTCATCGGGACCCGTCACCTCTTTGAAGACGTTGAGGAATTACAACGCCAAGTATCAAAGGAGTGAAGAGATGTACCCTTAAACCAAGGTAGATTAAATAATCTTTGGCCCAATTTGGAACCAAGACCAATTAATTATATTATGAGCCCATTGGCTCAGTTAAGTCTGAATTGAGAACTTATGGCCAGCTTGGGCTAAGTCCAATCATGTTTAGGATATTGGCCCTCTGTTGGTCCATTGAAGGAGAGGCTTTGCCTCTAGAAACTTAGCCAATTGGGCTAAAACTAGTGTAGAACACTAGAGACCAACAGTGTTGAACACTGGAAATGAGATTGACAAACTGGTGTTAAACGCCAAAAGATAATCAGAGTTACATACTAGCAACAAGGCTTTCAAATTAGTGTTAAACACTGAAGCAAATCAGTGTTAAACACTGGCCAGAGAGATTTCAAATTAGTGCTTAAACACTAAAGCAAATCAGTGTTAAACACTGGAAAGAGAGATTCCAAATTAATGTTAATCAGTATTAAACACTGGTAATAGAAATTTAATTTAGGGTTAAACACTAAGAAATTTAGTGTTAAACACTGCAAATAGAGTCTTTCAGTTAGTGTTAAACACTAAAGCAAATCAGTGTTAAACACCGGATACAGAGGTTTCAATTTAGTGTTAAACACTAAGACAAGAGGGGTCACGTGGTAGCACGTGAGAGCGCCCTCCTTCTCTTTATTTGTTCTGCCGAGAGTATTGAATACTTTGGAGCATCACGTGCCGTCACGTGATGGGCATTTAAGTGTTTGTCTGTTAGAACTTCTGCCAGGGGTCACGTGGGGCACGTGAGGCGTTGCCTCAAAACCCTTCTCTATGGATCTTTACAGGGGTCACGTGGTAGCACATGACCCTGTTTCTTTGCATGTTTGTTTATCTTTTTTAAGAATTAAATTCTTCATAGGGTTTAAACCCTAATAATAACTTTAAAGGAATTAAATTCCCACTTTCTTTTAAAGAATTATTCTTAGATAGGGTTAAACCCTAACCTCCTTTCTATAGAAGTTAAATTCCCATTGAGTATATAAGAATTAAATTCCTGTGAGTTTGAGGGAATTAAGTTCTCAATTAGAGTTAAACCCTAGTTCTGTCCATTTTGAAGGAATTAAATTCCTATAACATAGGGTTAAACCCTGATTTTATCTCAAAGGAATTAAATTCCTATAATTCTATGAGAATTAAATTCTCAAAACTTAGTTCCTCCTCTGTGTTTTAGATTTGCATGGCAGGATCTCAACCCAATGAGAATTAAATTCTCAATTCATGGGGAGATGTGCACTTTGCCGATCCTCCCCCAGAAAAAGAACTAAGTTTTTTTCTTTATATAAGAGTTAAACTCTTTTGAGAATTAAATTCTCTTTTTAAGCCTCTCCTCTCTTACCTAGGGTTTTCTTTTGCAGAGGATCAATTTCTTCCAAAATCTCAAAGCTCTATCTCTCTCTCTCTCTCTGTATGTCTCTCTATATCCAACTCTCTTTTTTGGCTCCTATTTATAGGAGAAGGAAGAGAATCAATCAGTTTTAGTGATCTTTAATTGAAAGATTTGATTTGTTTATTGAGAGATTTGATTTATATTTATCATTAATCCGGGCCTTTAGATTGTTAGGTAAATTTTATTCACCATTGGATTTTAAGTCCAAATATATCTCTTTGTTATTTCGGTTAGATTTTAAGGGGAAATCTTTCCAAGTCTGATATTTTTCCATAAATTGGTGATATTTAATTACCATTAGATCTTTAATCCAACGGTTCCAAATAATTCTTTTCCACTTTGAAAATATTTGAAAGATCTTCCCTCGGATTTTAATTCTGTCGTAGAAATAGGGCTTTTAAAGCCGGTCACGTGTGGCCACGTGATTGTTGGTCACATGTGGGCACGTGACCCCTTGGGTAGGCTTCTCTTCCTCCTGCGCTCTGTTCTCTAGCCGCTGCTTAGCCATCACGTGACAACACGTGACCACTGGTCACGTGTGAACACGTGATGTTTTTTTTTTCTGGAGCTTTTTCCTTGATTTAATCAGGGAACGAATGTGCCTTGTGCCGCTGCTTTTAAATGTCACGTGCCAACACGTGACCGCTGGTCACGTGCTAGCACGTGATGCCTCCTCCGTAGGTTTTCCTGATTTTAAATCAGGAAACAAGCTGGACAAGACGTCTTCAAGCAATCTTCCAGGTGATATTACTGTCGAAAGAGCAAGCGTTAGGGATATTCCATGTCGCTTTTTACTTGAGGTTAGGCTAAGTTTGGGAGCCCCGATGAGTCATAACCACTCCGTGCTGGTATGGGATGATCTCCGATAGTCTTTCAGGTTTTATATGAGTTGCCGTCAAGACCCTAAAGCTAGGAATATTGCCTTCGCTTCGTTTGCTGGCATTGCGTCTGCTATATCGAGACGAATGTCGCGGTTTGTCTCTAGGTTGTTGGTGAACCGTCGAGCCTTGGAACTAGGGACTTTGCCATGTCTCCGTTGTTGTGTCGCGTCTGCATCCTGTTGGGGGAAGAACGCTGGGGTGATATCGCGTCTACTGTATCGAGATGAACGTCGATGTGGTCTCTAGGTTGTTGGTGGACTTTGCCATGGCTCCGTTTTGCTGACGTCGTATATTCCTGCAGAGACACTGATTTCTCTGCGGGTCAACGCGAATTGAGATGCTCTTGTCAAGGACGCTGATTTCCCTGAATCAAGGTTTTTGCCAAGGACACTGATTTCCCCGGAGTTGAGACGAATCGAGAGATTCCTGCAAAGACACTGATTTCCTTATAGGTCGACGCGAATCGAGATGCTCTCATCAAGGACGTTGATTTCCCTGAATCGAGATTTTTGCCAAGGACGCTAATTTCCCTGGGGTTGGTTGACTTGTTTTTGAGACGGAGCGTTGATCCGGCGGGGAAGTCATTGGTTGACTCTAGGTTGTCTGTGGACCGTAGAGTCTTGGAACTAGGACTTTGCCGTGGCTTCGCTTGATTGTCGCGTCTGAATTCTGCTGGAATGAGGAGAAGCTGGGGTGATATCGCGTCTGCTGTATCGAGACGAACGTCGAGGTAGTCTCTAGGTTGTTGGTGAACCGTCGGGACCTGGAACTAGGAACTTTGCCATGGCTCCGTTGTCTTGTGTTGCGTCTGCATCTTGTTGGAGGGAGGAAGAACGCCGGTGTTGATCTCTAAATTGTCGATATTGACGTCGAGACCCCGAAGCTAGGGATCTTCCTTCGCTTCGTTTGTTGACATTGTGCCTGCAATATTGTGACGAATGTCGAGATTGTCTCTAGGTTGTCTTTGAACCGTCGAGATTTGGCTTCGCTTCGACGAAGCCTGGTGGGACGATATGGTTCCCTTCTTGTTTGTGCCCATAGATTGTATACAGGGGTCAATGCGACCTCACCTGCAGGGCAAAAAGTTTCATTTTATATATTTTTCTTTCTGCGATGCTCTATCATTTCAGCTTTTATATCGCGAGAGTCGCGATTGTCCAATCATTTCGGCTATTTTTCGCAGTGCCCGATCATTTTGGCTATTTGTTTTTTATTTACTCGTTTCTTTTTATTGCGAGTTGCCCAATCATTCCGGCTATTTTGTACGCATATATTTTTTACTTGCTGATTTGCAAGTTGCCCCATCATTTCGGCTATTTCATATGCGTTTATGGCTAACTGATTTTTATCGCGAGTATGGAACTTGGAATCTGGTGCCAATCTTAGCATCAGCATCACTGCGACTGGAATATTGCTAGGAGCGAATCATCATTTGCCGTGAAAGGACTTGGGATTTGATACCGATTCAGGCCTCAGCATCGCTACGATTGGAATATTGCCAGGAGTGAATCATCACTTGCCTCTGTCGGTGTCGAACAAAAGTAGCTTAGTAAACAGGGTTAAGATCCCGTCGACCAAGGCTTTTGACTTTATGAGCCGTAAGGGTCTCATAAAGGTATTTCTCCCTACGAGTCGTGAGGATCTTGTAAGTGCGTTTTCTCCTTAGGAATCGTGAGGATTCCTAAGTGTGTGTTCTCTTATAAGTCGTAAGGATCTTACAAGAGTATTTTCTCCTTATAAGTCGAGAGGACTTACAAGTGTCTTTCGCCATATGAACATATCCCCGGTCTCTGATGAGACTCTGTAAAGGAAATGTTTATTTGCGCTCGTGGATTGTATACAAGGGTCAATACTAAACTACTTATAAGGCAGCATTGGAGGTTTTGATGGCTTAAGAACAGGTTCAGATCCCTGTAGCTTAAGACTTTTGAATCCTATGAGCCGTGAGGGTCTCAAAGGAGAGTTCTCCTTACGAGTCGTGAGGATCTCGTAAGTGTAATTTCTCCTTAGGAATCCTGGGGATCCCTAAGTGTGTTGCTCCCTTATGAGTCGTAAGGATCTCACGCGGGTATTTTCTCCTTACAAGGTCGAGAGGATCTTGCAAGTGTCTTTTAACGAGATTGCGCCCTTTCGGGTTTTCACAAACTTGCCGGTAGCCCTGCTGTTTTTACTCACGGAGCCTTTTTGGGTTTTCATCTGTGCCCATTTTGCTTATGGACGTACCCTTTTTTTTAACGAGATTGCGCCCTTCCGGGTTTTCACAAGCTCGCCGGCAGTCCTGCTGTTTTTACTCACGGAGTCCTTTCGGGTTTTCATCCGTGCCCATTTTGTTTGTGAACATACCGTTTTTTTTTAACGGGGCATTCCACTAGATTGTGGGACTTGTTTGTAGGCCCCTTAATATCCTTCTTGTCCTTTGAGAAGAAAGGCCCATTATACATAAAGATTCTTCCGCCAGTGAGAAATATGCCCCATGCGTATATCCCAGGGGGGAACGAGTACCCACGCCGTCGCTATTTTGGCGACAGGTTGCTTCAGAGCCGCTTATTTTGTTGAGCGTAGGCGACAAACGCCATCTTGCCTCCGCTTTTCACTCGTCATCATCGGATGAGAAAGAGTCTTGACCCATTTGATCCAATCAAGCCATTTTATCCATGTGTTTTTTGAAAGTCGTCGGCTTGAAGAAGGCCATATACGATGATGCCTTTGAATTTGGGTCAAGGGTGGCTATGAGCATTCCCATGTCTGCAACTTCATCGATGCATTGTGAGTAACCTATTGAACCCAAGTCTCATTTGGTTTAACCCTTTCGTTGACCAACGTCGTTACGGTAGTTTATTTACACTAGCGAATTTCTTGACAGGAGAGCATCTCAATTTCATCGAAGGTATTCACGGAGTCATTCGGGAGTTCCGCATACCATTCGAAGGCAATACCCGCCAGACAGCTGATGAACTGTCAGAGGAGAAGTATATCATTCTCTCCAGTGTTACCGCACATGGATTTAAATCGTGCGATATGCTGGTGAGGATTCCCGGTTCCTTTGTATATGTGGAGTCGGAAGTATGTATTCTGGCGGGTACTATATTTGATCGTAGCACGCCGGATACGGTCGACCAGTCTTGATTGGCCTATTTGCGGCTTCACTGGCACAGTGAGCTTTGATTCGCTGAGCGATATATGTGTCTAGCTTTTCTTTTAGGAATCATTTCCTTCTTAACTGTTGACGAGGTTTGCAGAGGATTTGAAATGTCATCTTTATCTTTAAGACCGACTACCGGCGATTCATCTGCCAGTGGTTCCGATTGAACCATCTTTCCAACCATATTCTGAATCAGAAGGGCCATCTGGTTCATTTTAATGGACATTTCTGCCGCTTCTTCATCTCTCTTTTTCAGAGTGCGCTTTAGGAAATCATTATCCGACTCCTTCTCTATTCTTTCTTCGGGTGCGCCCTTGGGATTTTCCTTAGACGATGGATTATGGTTTGCTGCCGCCTGAGAGAGCATCTTCTGCAGTTTTTCACGTTGCAGTTGAACTTTTGTCAGGGACCGAGTTTGAGGTCGGTGACTAGTAGAAGCTCGAACTTCATCTTTGGAATTTACCACGTAGACTATGTGAACTACCATGCCCCCAGGCTTGGGGTGTTTGGAGTCTTGGCCTTTGGAGTTTGCTTCGGGTACTTGAGCTTTATTAAGCCTCTCTTTTTTTTGTGAAAAGCCGCTTTGGTTTTGAGAGAAACCGCTGTATCAGGATCCGTCTTGGGGTGAGTCCCCTTCACCTGCTTCCACACCTTATATATAGATGAGGAAAGTTGTCTCGGGGAGCGAACTTGTTTCTGCTCTCGTGGGATCTCCATGGGCTGCGGAGACTTCTTCAGTATTGCGGTAGGAGAATTTTGTCTGACCCTTCACGACAGTTTGAAGCTGTTCCCAGTTGGAACAACAACATTCACCACTGGGGTTGAAACAGGACCATACGGAGGACCGCCCCCAGCTCATTTTGTATGACGTTGATATCGACGTTGGCCGTTTCTTACAGCCGGGATTTGATTAGCTTCAGGATTTTGCTGAGCCTGCCCCCTGTTTGCTTTGAGAGCTTAAATATTCTGCCCCTTGCGTCGACCTTTGTCCTTGGCATGTGCCAGTTGTTTGAGGACTGATTCCGTCGGCAAAGCTACTGCTTGGGGAACCAGCCTGTGGAAGTCAGACTTCCTCTGGGATTCCTCCATCGACATTGAGGCACCGAGGGTGGAAGGTGGAAGTATCGATACAAAAAGAAGCCCGTTGATTTCTTGAAGAGCCGGATTGAAGAGATTTGAGCGTGCAAGTGGCCTGTACTTGACTCCACCAGATATGACAGAGCCTGAGTTGCTAAGGTAGGAGCAAACGCCATTCTTCATAAAGACGAAGCGCCGACTTTAGTATCCACTCCCCTAAGGGCAACCACAAACATACACACTGCGATTATTTGATCACGGAAAAAACACAACACACGAAGTGTGGAGTGGAAAGAGGAAAAGGTCCCACCAGGCGTGCCAGAATCTGTTCTCCGCCGGAAGACGCGACCGGGACGTTGGGATGTTGGGGCCTGAATTCCGAGGGCAGATACTAATTAGTGCTATCCGTACACCTCTCCGAAGATTCCAAGTTGATTTATGGCACCATGTATCGAAGGTTTAAATGGATGCGGCCGATGTAGCAAACTTCGTCAGATTACCCCTCATTTGAGTGGTTTTTTGATTGTGGGGACGCTCTTTCCTGCAGGTGCAAGTCCTTGCAGTTAATTACGCTACCGCGTTGCGGTAACCACTTTCTTCTTCTCCAGATGGTCACTTCGTGTCGTGGGTGTTTGTTTGTTTTTTGGTTGCCCGTGGATTGTATACGGATCCTAATTTATGTTGTCGTCCGTAGGGCGTGGATTAGTCCAAATCCGTATCTTCTTAGATTTGGGTTTGGGGGTTGGGTTTAAGGATACGTTAGTCCCATTTGAAACTAAGATCAACTTAAACGTTCGTTAAGGATACGTTAGTCTAATTTTAGATTAAGATCAACTTAACGGGATCGTTTAGATCCAACAAGAGAGCATTTGGACTCAATTGTTTAGTTTAGGGACATTGCGGTCGATCACCAGTTTAAGGACATGGTGGTCCATTACCAGTTTAAGGACATGGTGGTCCAAGTTAAGGACATCATAGTCCGTGAGTTTAAAGACCTCACAGTCAAGGTTAAGGACATCATAGTCCGTGAGTTTAAAGACCTCACGGTCAAGGTTAAGGACATCATAGTCCATGGGTTTTAAAGGACCCCACAGTCCGTGGAATGTTTGGTTGTCGGGACCCGTCACCTCTCTGAAGACGTTGAAGGATTACAACGACAAATATCAGAGGAGTAAATAGATGTACCTTCGAACCGATGTGGGTTGGTTGAAAAATCTGTAGTCCAATTTGGGGCTAAGATCTGTTAACATATTTATGAGCAGATGAGCTCACTTAATATGTGTTGAGGAATTATGGCCAATCTTGGGCTAAGTCAAATAAATGTTTAACATTTTATTTTAGGCTGTTGAGCCTTTATTTGGGCTTGGCCCTTTTAACAATGCTGAGCATTGATTTGGATTTTGACAGTATTTCTGTCTTTTAGTGTTGAGCACTCATAATAGCTCTGAGGCTTATTAAAGAACAATTTATGTTCTTGTTCCTGCCAAAAATTTCTGCGCAAAAGAGCCCAAGGTATCAAATGTCAGCGATACGCTTAAGAAAATGTGAACCAGTATTTTACGGGCTGTATTTTGACAAACTCCCAAATAAGAAATGGCTAAATTCTGATGGTATCGAAAGCATCTCGAAAAAGCCTTCGATTTGATATATTATCGGCCTCATAATTCATCCGGGATCAAAAGTTATGAGCAAATATGTTATGCACGTGTGATCTAAGGAAGAAAACGCGAACCAGTATTTTCCGGGCTATATATTGATAAACTCCCGAATGAGAAACAGCTAAATTCTGATGGTATCGAAAGCATCTCGAAAAAGCCTTCGATTTGATATATTATGGGCCTCATAATTCATCCGGGATCAAAAGTTATGAGGTATCACGTGCCCACACATGACCGGGCATCACGTGCCCACACATGACAGGGCATCACGTGCAGACACGTGACCATTTACAGGCAAAGTCTGTAGGCACTGAATAAAATAAATAATTAAATGGGGACACGTGTCAACACGTGATGAGCCTTTAAACCCACTGAAAGGGATTAAAAGATATTATAAAACAGCAAGGAATACCCCAATGGGGCATCACGTGCCCACACGTGACCAGAGGTCACGTGCAGACACGTGATGGGTTCCTAAGCTCTCTGAATTAATAGAATTAAATTCTAATTAAATAATCAAACAGTGGGGTCACGTGCCAACACGTGATAGGCTTTTAAACCTTCTGAACTAATAGAATTAAATTCTAATTAAGGGAAATAAAAAAACCCTAAAATTTTCCTAGATCTTTCCAAACAAAAAAGATTGTACTTTGTAAAATAGAGCACCGTTGGATTAAAAATCCAATGGTGATTAAAAATCACCAATTCATGGAAAGATTCTATACAAGAAAAGATTTCCCTGAAAGTCACCAAGAATAACAAACAGAATATCTTTTGGATTAAAAATCCAATGGTGAATAAAATTCACAGAGTAGTCTAAAAGATCATGTTGGTTACAAAATCAATTAAAATCTTTCAATGAAAGATTGACTAAACAAATATATTTTTCTTTCTCCTATAAATAAAAGCCAAGAGGGAAGGAAAAAAAGGAGAGAAGAACAGAGAGAAAAAAAAAGAGAAGAATTTAATTCTCAAGAGAGAAAAAAGAGGAGAATTTAATTCTCAAGAGAGAAAAGAAGATTTCTTCAAAAGAGAAAAGAAACCCTAGGTGAGAAGGAGAAAGAGATCTAAGCTCCATAAAACAAAAAAGAGAATTTAATTCTCAAATTAAAAGTTTAACTCTTCTGAATAAGAACTTAGTTCTTCCTTTGGTTGAAGATCTGCAGAAGCAGATCTCCCCACAAGTTGAGAATTTAATTCTCATCGGGGAGATTCTGCCATGCAGATCCAAAACTTAGAGGGAGAATTGAGTTTAAGGAATTTAATTCCCCTTAATTCATAGGAATTTAATTCCTCCGAATAAAACTAGGGTTTAACCCTATATGAGAATTTAATTCTCCCAAATTCATAGGAATTTAATTCCTCCAAATGAAATTAGGGTTTAACCCTACATAAGAATTTAATTCTTCCACATACATAGGAATTTAATTCCTCTAAAAACATAATTAGGGTTTAACCCTACAGAGAATTTAATTCTTAAAATAAAGAGACTTGAAAGATCTCCATGCACGTAAAGAACATTGGTCACGTGATGACACGTGACCCCAATCCGCAGTGATCAGAAAAGAAAGAATAGAACTTGTTCACGTGATAACACGTGACCCCCATTCTCAATGAGCAGAAAAGGAAGAACAAGACTAGGTCACGTGTTCCCACGTGACCCTTAAAACAAACTCCCCAAAATAAGAAGGAATTAGCCCAGAGGCAATGCCTCACGTGCTCCCACGTGACCTTTAAAACAAAGAGAACAAAGGCAAAGGAAGTACTGATTTTGGGCGCTCTCACGTGTCCTCACGTGACCCTTAATAAACACGTTAATAATCAATACATAGATATCCATCACGTGATGGCCTGAAGACTAAAAGTGTTTAACACTTATTTGCAGATTTAAGAATAAAATAAAAGAGGTCTGGCCCCATCTCAGGCGCCTCACGTGACCCCTTCCTTTCTAGTGTTTAACACTATTTTGAACATTTTTCCTCCAGTGCTTAACACTGACTTAAATACATCACGTGAGGACGCGTGACCGCCAGATGTCCTTTAGTGTTTAACACTATTCTAAAACCAGCTTAGCCCAAATTGGCTAAGTTTTCCAGAGGCAAATATCCCCTTCAAATGAGCCTTTAAAAATCCAGAGCTATAATGTTTAATGCTCAAAGACAAAATGTTATCAGAACCTTCAAACTCTTGTTTAGCATTGCTAAATAATGATGGGCTGAACCCAGGCAAGTGTTCAATAATCCAACAAAGGGCCAACATTTCAAACTTAATTGGACTTAGCCCAAATTGGCCATAAGTCCTCAATTCAGATTTAACTGAGCCAACGTGCTCATAATCTAATTAATTGATCTTATTTCCAAATTGGACTATAGATCTCCCAATCAACTTTGGTTCAAGGGTACATCTCTTCACTCCTTTGATATTTGTCGTTGTAATCCTTCAACGTCTTCAAAGAGATGACGGGTCCCGATAACCAATCATTCCATGGACTGTGGGGTCCTTAAACTCATGGACTATGATGTTCTTAAACTTTATAGACTATGACGTCTTTAAACTATGGACTGTGGGGTCCTTAAACCTATGGACTATGATGTCCTTAATCTCGGACTGTGGGGTTCCTTTAAACCCATGGACTATGATGTCCTTAACCTTGGACCGTAATGTCCCTAAACTAATCGACCGTAATGTACCTAAACTAAACAATAGAGTACAAATGCTCTCTTATTGGATCTAAATGATCCCGTTAAGTTGATCTTAGTCTAAAATGAGACTAACGTATCATTAACATACATTTAGGTTGATCTTAGTCTCAAATGAGACTAACGTATCCTTAAACCCAAACCCAAACCCAAATCTAAGAAGATACAGATTTGGACTAATCCACGCCCTACGGGAGACAACATAAATTAGTCTCCATATACAATCCACGGGCAACCAAAAACAAAACAAACACCCACGACACGAAGTGACCATCTGGAGAACGAGAAAGTTGTTACCGCGACGCGGTAGCGTAATTAACTGCATGGGCTTGCGCCTGCAGGGAAGAGCGTCCCCACAATAAAAAAACCCCTCAAATGAGGGGGAATCTGACGAAGTCTGCTACATCGGCTGCATCCGTTTAAACCTTCGATATATGGTGCCATTAATCAACTTGGCATCTTCAGAGAGGTGGACGAATAGTACCAAATAGCATCTGCCCTCGAAATTCAGGCCAGACGTCCCAACGTCCTGATCGTGTCTTTCGGCGGAGAACAGTTCTGTCAGCGCCCACGCGAAGGACACGTGGTGCGATTGGCGCTTTGCGCCAGTTAAAGAGCGCAGTGCGCTTTTGCTGAGTAGCGCACACATGAGTGACACGTGGCGCGCTTGGCGCTGAGCGCCAGATGATGAGCTCATTGCGCTTCTGCTGAGTAGCGTACGCGTAAATGACACGTGGCGCGCTTAGCGCCAGATGATGAGCGCATTGCGCTTATGTTGAGTAGCGCACACGTGAGTGACACGTGGCGCGCTTGGCGCTGAGCGCCAGATAATGAGCGCATTGCGCTTCTACTGAGTAGCGCACACGTGAGTGACACGTGGCGCGCTTGGCACTGAGCGCCAGATGATGAGCGCATTGCGCTAATATATGAGCGCATTGCGCTATTAATTCAATGGCGCACACATGAATGACACGTGGTGCGCTCGGCGCTGAGCGCTAGTCCAAGAGCGCAGAAGCGCATTTGATCAATTTTATGATCTGGAAAACAAATTTATGTTTCTTTTAAAAGAGACTTGTCTCAAGACAAAAGAACAAAAGTTCTTATTTTTGCATGAGATATTTCCAATCTCTCATTTTGATGAAAGGCTTTGCCTTTATAGATTCATGATCTGTGAGAAGAATTATGTTCTTCTTTTATTTTATGATGAGATTTTTTGATCTCTTTATGAAAGACTTTTTGTCTTGTAGATCTATGATCTGTTCAAAGAAATAATTTCTTCTTTCTTAATCATGAGATGATTTCATCTCTGTGTTCATCATCATCTTTACCTTGAAGAAGAATTTTCTTGCAAGAGCTTGCTCTTTATTTTGAGTTTCTCAAAGTTTATGGGGGTTTTTTTTCTATGCAAGACTTGAAGTCTTGGGGCCTTTATATAGGACAAGCTGATTTGTTGGATCGGTTAAAGAGATCTTTTCTCTGATTGATTTGGGGATGTTTCCCCACCATTAGATCTTTGATCCTAGGGCTCTTGTTTTACAGAAGACAATCTTCTTGTTTTTAATCAAGATTGGAAAATCTTTCCATAACAGAATTTAATTCTGATTAATTAATGATTTATCATTATTATTAGATCTTTGATCTAACGGTGGGGAGTTTTTAATTCCAGCGCTAGCGCACGCGTGCTCTGCACGTGGTGCGCTGCTTGAAGAGCAGCGCACACTGCGCTAGCGCACCTGCGTTTGACACACAGTGCGCTGCTTGGAGCGCAGCGCACCTAGCGCTAGCGCACACGTGGCGTGCTGCTTAGAGCGCAGCGCACCTAGCGTTGGCGCCTACGTACTTTGCACGTGGTGCGCTGCCTAGGGCGCAGCGCATTTGGCGCTGCATCTGAAGCGTTGCTTTATTTCAAAAATTTGAATTTTAAATAGAGCTTTGCTCTGATTGGGGGAAACAAGCGCACCATATCTAATAGGGTGCGATTCCTCCGCTCTGATACACTGTTGTGCTGTGGTGTATAAGGAGGAGTAAGCTGAGAGAGAATCCCATTCTATTTTAGATAGTTCAGGAACTCTTTACTCAAGTATTCTCCTCCTCGATCTGATCGAAGGATTTTAATACTTTTACCCGTTTGGTTCTCTACTTCGTTCTTATATTCTCTGAATTTCTCAAAAGGTTCAGACTTGTGTTTCAACAGGAATACATGTCCGTATCTTGAGAGATCGTCAGTGAATGTAATGAAGTATGAGGAACCGTTCCTGGCATGTGTAGACATGGGACCATATACATCACTATGTATCAGCCCTAAGAGTTCAGTAACTCTTTCTCCGTGTCCACTAAACGGAGTTTTGGTCATCTTGCCTTTGAGACATGACTGGCAAGTATCATAAGATGAAAATTCGAACGGATTCAAATATCCATCCTTATGTAACTTAGCTAGTCATGTCGTATTGATATGACCTAGTCTACAATGCCATAAGAAGGATTCGTTCATTTCTGAACTCTTCCTCTTGTATGTGTTTTGCACATTAAGTACTGTAGTTTGATTGAGAACGTATATGCCATTATTTAACGAGCCTGATCCAATCAACTTTTGATTCAGGAAGATGTTCATAACATTATCCTGTACTACAAAATTATATCCTTCTTTACTCAATAAAGAAACTGATATAAGATTGCATATCAGGGTCGGAATGTAATAGCATTCGTTCAGAATCAATGTATTACCATTTGGTAATACAAGGTGATATTCGCCATCTGTTTTGGCTGCAACATTTGCACTATTCCCTACTCTTATGGAATGACCACCTTCTCTCAGTTCCCTACCTTTCCGTAGCCAATGTAACATATTACATATGTGGGATCCCGATCCGGTATCTAATACCCAGGACGTAGAGTGAACTGAGAAACAGTTCTCGATAACCAATACACTCGAAGAAGATGCATTATCATGCTTGTTCTTCGTTTAGGCGGCGTGAGAATCTGGATATTCTCCTATTTCCTCTTCAGCCTTATAACATTTATAAGAAAGAACGGGACCAACGTTCCCCTGCTCAGTATAATAAGCGGGTTCAGTCAATACATCCATATTATTATCTTGATTAAGGCCTGACATGGTCGCTACCTGGAGAGAGAGAAGAAAAACACTTTAGCGTATGCTCTTGCAAGATTAGATTGGTTATTATCTTATCTAATCAGGATGGCTCCCACTGTTTTTCATCAAATCTTCCTTCAAGCCCTAAAAAGGTAAGACTAGCTGGGATTAATTACACCTTACAAGTTCGCCAATCTTTCGGCCAGGCCAGTGTTGGTACTTTGAGAGAGGTTCCCCGTGCTTTCGCACGGACCTAATTAAAATAAACCTCGTTTTTCCAGAGGCATAACCCCGTTAACACCTTTCGAGACATCTACTTGATCGGCTAATTGTCATGTGTAAAACTCTCCCAGGAGTAACTTTTACTCGCAAGGGGTATCGGGATCCAACTATCTCATAGAAGATATGCAATCTCATTGCAAATTTAAACACTTGAAATTCCTAATAATGCTTTTGCCCCTAGCGATCTATGACTTTGACAAGGTCAACAAACCATAAAACGTAAGTCAAGTTCAACCCGTCATTTCCCGATTAAATTAAACCCACCGGCACGACCCTTGACAAGATCAACAAGGTCGTACGACTACCCTAATCCAATCGCATCTGATGCTTTAGCAGATAAACTCTAATTAGCTACCGTACACTACGCCTTGACAAGGTCAACAAACGCAGCACGAATACTAAGTAGGATTTATCTGAAATGACGGAGGGCTAAGACAGGTTTTTCAGAAAACCTTTTGCGTAATGAACTTGATATCGTTGTAGAAACGAGTGATTTTGAAAAGGAGTGTTTTTTAGGCTTTTTCTAGTTTTGCTAAAGAGGTCACTCCCCGGTGAAGGGATCTTGGCTCTTTCCTTATCGAATAAGGTGCAGGATATTTCACAAATACCACTATGCAAAGCAAGAACTATAGAAGCAATCAAAAACTAAACCGTGAGTTTGTAGCATCTGCTAGTTTCGCTAAAGAGGTCACTCCCGGTGAAGGGATCTCGGCTCTTTCCTTATCGAATAAGATGCTGAATATTCTACAACGAATACCGCTATGCAAAGCAAAAACTAGAGCTACCCTTTATAAAATTTGATTCTACAACATCTTTAAGGTTTCTTTTTCTTTCATTAATCTCATTAATGAATCCCATCATTTAAGCTTCCTAAGCATCACAGAAGAAACGAAAATACAACGTACGCTTATGCCATCCGCATTCGCCACTGTGTCCCGTTATGCACCGTTAGGTTACTTAACTAACGACATATCGGGACGGGACTAGCGCGGGTGTAAAACATAAGCAACGTTTATTATATATCATATATACAATAATAAAGCATTCGTCTCACGCATATAATATGATCACATCACAGTATATCAGCAGCAGAAGAATCATATGAAATATTGGATTTACTAGGAGGTCCGTGTTTTATTTTGAGCCTGTATAAAACACGGAATCCACGGTCGCGATGAATAGCCAAACCCATACCCCTAGACCACTACGAGAGCGGCAAGTGACCCTGCCAATTCTAGAGTTTAGGAGACCCGGTCTCGACTCCTCGAGATGGCCTCCCACTGAACCCTAGAACCCGGTCACTTGTGCTCCCCTCCTTGGGTCTATCCTAATGCGGAATACAATGGTGATATCATCCCCAACCCGGAAGTGTCCCAATAAAAGAATATTACATACAATGAATTTTACATGAATGAAAATAAAAACCCTCATCTAACATAAAACCCCCGGCTATTCAAAACACGACGATCCAATATAGCATATCACGGCAACACATAATATCCCATATCATCAACGTAAGCAAGTATGGGTATCTCGATTGTCGTTAATGTATAGCAACGAAATCGGCGATACCCCACATACTACACTTACGGTCGCAGAAAAGAAAGTGAAAAACTACAATATTTGGAATCCAAAATCATCTTAGACATCATAAACCTGAAATATCACATATTGCGGATTGCATGCCTAACTCTATGAATTCCACATATTGTATCACATTACAGATATATCAAGACAATGTTTAACGTTTCGATCGAATCAACATAAACTCACAAATTACCCCGTGAGCTCAACACTTGAGCAAAGTCAAAAATGCTCAAAAACCGTGCCACAGTGTCGATGGACCAGCCGTAGAAAGGGTTAACCAACGCCTCACCCATGACACCACGGAACTATGGCAAACCCTAAGGTTCGATCGCGTACTCCTAACCTAACGAGCACTCGCATACTATCTCCAGTACGACGTACTGATGGCTGTGGGACAGACCATCTCCCCTGCTGGGATGAGAAGCGCATATGCTAGTCTACTCCGGAGTATCGATACCCTGTCTTGATAATCCTACGACTAGGGACCTGTATAAGGATGTGCTTATAGATTACCCAGCCCCCACAAGTGCGACTGCCATCACAACGCTGGTAATCAAGCAAAGATCCTAAGGGCTCCACTAATATGTATAAGCAATATACTAAAAGAAACACATGCACATATTGAAGTAGAGACAAACCAAGTAGCATACTACCATTTTGAGCAAGATTGTCTATACAACTGTGAATATCCCAAGCTTCTATTAAGTAATATACAAGCTAGTATGATACAGTAATGGCCTCTAGGGCATATACACTAACAATCTCCCACTTGCACTAAGGCCATGTACTGGCGTATCAAAGACCTACCATCTCGATCAGCCGCTCGAACTGAGTCTGGGGTAGGGCCTTCATGAGTGGATCTGCAGTGTTATCCTCCGAATTTACTCTCTTCACCTCGATCTCCCGACGATACCCCCTGGAGTTCTTTGGGTATCCCACAAACTTACACAGTACTGAGCGTGCCTCGAGCTTGTCCGCATGCTGCTTCTTTACAAAAGCTGGACATCCCCATGTCTTAAGATACTTAAGACAGGATTTCTTCCCACTCCACATCTGATATGGGGTGGTAGGCGCAGTCTTGGTTAGAGCCTTGTTCAAGAGATATGCAGCTGTTTCTAGTGCATAAGCCCAGAAAGATCACGGCAACTCAGCCTTACTCATCATGGAATGAACCATATCCAATAGGGTTCGATTCCGCCTTTCCGATATACCGTTGTGTTGTGGTGTGTATAGAGGAGTAAGCTGAGAGAGAATTCCATTCTCTTTTAAGTAGTCCAGAAACTCGGCACTCAAGTATTCACCACCTCGATCAGATCTCAGTGTTTTTATACTTTTGCCTGTTTGTTTTTCAACTTCATTCTTGTATTCCCGAAATTTCTCAAAGGCCTCGGATTTATGCTTCATTAAGAAGACATGTCCATACCTAGAGAAATCATCCGTGAAAGTAATGAAGTATAAATAACCACTTCGCGCATGTGTAGACATTGGACCACACACATCACTGTGTATGAGTCCCAAGAGCTCGCTTGGTCTTTCTCCGTGTCCAGTGAACGGAGTCTTTGTCATCTTTCCCATGAGACAAGATTCACAAGTGGCATAAGACTGATACTCGAACGGATTCAAGTATCCCTCTTTATGTAATTTTGTTAACCGTGTATCATTAATGTGACCCAGTCTACAATGCCATAAGAAAGCCTAATTTGTTTCCGGAGACTTTCTTTTAAGTGTGTTCTGGACACTGAAAATCTGAGCTTGATTTAATACGTATATTCCGTTTTCTAATGTACCTGACCCAATCAGAACTTGATTTAGGTGGATGTGGACCACATCGCTTACAAAAGTAAAATCATATCCTTCCTTAGAAAGTAAGGATACAGATATGATATTACAAGTCGCACCTGGTATATAAAAACAGTTACGCAGAATCAATATCTGCCCAGTTGTCAGTCCAAGATGATATTCCCCTACGGATTCAGCGTACATGCTCATTCCGTTAGCAACCCTGGGAGTCATATCACCTATCTTGATAACCCTACGGTTTCTCAGAGACTGTAACGAATTACAGATATGAGATCCTGATCCGATATCCAATACCCAGGAGGTAGGGTTAACTGACATACAGTTCTCTATCACAAACACACCCGAAGCCGAAGCCACAACATGCTTCGATCCTGGCTACTGGCTATGCTAGCCCTGCAATCCTTCTGCCAATGTTCACTCCTGTAACAATAGGAACGTCCCTCTTTTACTACATCCAGTCCCGAAACTTCTGCCATTTCCTTTCCTTTTACTTCCCTGGTTTCTTTTAGGGTAGAAGGTAGAGATTGTAGAATCAAGTCAGCATCTGACCCGTTCTTCAACGTGGCCTTCAGGTCCGTGAGCTCAAAATAGCTGGTCTCTGTAAGGACATTGCCCCCTACAGATGACCCGATAGCCAACCTCCCTGGAAGCAATTCGTTCGAGATCTTATATCTTGCGATACGAGATTACTCTCCATATAAATCTTTGTTATGGAGGAAGATAGAAACTAAGTCCGTCTTCCTGTGCTGCCTCTGGTATGCACCATCAACTGAGGCTAACACGAGGCACTTGGCTTTCGCACAGTTCTTTTCCGATGTCTCGCGGATATGAATATTCGTGACAGGGGAAACTGGACCTGAGACGGCAAGGGTTGGATCAGTCAAGAGGAGTCCCAGCTTGTCATGGGCAATGGACATCTGGACAGACCTTTGCCAGTCAAAACAGTCAGATTCAGTCATTTTATTATCTAGATGTAACCTATGTCTGGTCACTGGGTCGCTGCAATTAAGAGAGAGAGAAGAAAACACTTTAGCATGATGCTGTTGCAAGTTTAGATTGGTTTTTAATTTATCTAAATAGGATGGCTCCCACTGTCTCTCGAATCCCTCCTCAAACCATAAAGGAAGAATTAGTCGGGATCAATCTCACCGTACAATTCTTGCTTAACCGTTCAGCCAGGCCAGTGTCGGTATTTCGAGGGAGGTTTTCCAACGCTTTCGCGAAGTTCCTTAATTAAGTAACCTCTTTTCCCTGTGGGCGTAGCCCCGCTAACACCTTTCTAGACACCTACTTGGTTTATAACATTGATCGTTAAGCGAGAAAGTTCCCGAGGAGTAGCATATACTCACAGTAGGATCGGGATCCAAATATCATCGTGTGATAAAACTGAAGGAATCCTACCAGACTCATCACACTCCAAATGGTATGCAGCATTAGCAAGTTTCAGTTTCTTTAGAAACCCCCGATGTGGATTTTTGCCCCATGCTCTTATGACCTTGACGAAGGTCAACAAATCATAAGTCACATGTCAAGTTCTACCCGTCATTGGCCAGGTTAATTTGAACCCACCCGTATATACCCTTGACGAAGGTCAACAAGGTAATACGACTGTCCCAAACCAACGCATCTATCTATGCTACATATGAACACCTAACAGCTACCAATCACTATGCCTTGACGAAGGTCAACAAACATAGCTTGAATACTATTGAATATTCATACGAAATGACGGAGGGCTACAAATGGTTTTGGCGAAACCGTGAACGTAGTGAACTTGATATAATCGATGGAACGAGATAGCTTTTAAAAGGAGTGGTTCAAGCTCTGCATTTAAAAGTTGGTTTTTGAAAAGAACCGAGTAGTTTTGAAAGTGTTCCAACGACTTTTACTTGGTTTATTTTCTTGCATTAATTTTAATGTGTCCCATCATTTAATCCTACCATTGCAGAAAACAACAAAAATATGACGTACGCTTATGCCATCCGCATTCGCCACGGGGTCCCGTCATCACCCGTTAGGTTACTTAACTAACGACAGAGCGGGGGCTGGACTAGCGCGGATGCAAAACATAAGCAACGCCTAAATAGATATCATATAGATATATACATTCATCAGATGCAATGATAGCCATTCAAGATCACAGATGAACACTTTGGATATACTAGGAATCCGCGTTTCGTTCAAGCCTGCAACGAAAGACGGATTGCACGATCGCGATGAATAGCCAAACCCTACCCTAGACCCCTACGGGTGCAGCAAACTACCCGCCAAGTACCCGAAGTGAAGCAACCTCCCTCAACAACGTGAGCATGCCACTCGGCACTTCGAGATACCCGGTAGTTTGTGCACCCACCCTGGGTCTATCCTAGGAGCAAAAACAGTAAAAGAAATTATACAATGGCAGCTACAACCTCATCCCGGATGTGCGGTCATAAAATAATATTACATCAATTACAAATTTTACATGAATGAAAGAAAAAGAAACTCTCATCTCACATCCACCCGGCTATTCATCCGCGACAATCTAACGAGTTCATATACATAAACCGTCAACATTACATATTTTCGATCAAAATACGGATTTGTAACCACCCCAAAAACAAATTTGTTCTCTGGAAAATCTGGGCAGAAACAAACTATACTAAAAATCCCAAAACCTCCAACTAAATACACTGCAGCAGAAATGGTCCATGGCCGAGTCAACTCGACCGCGGATCCGCGGCAAGAGGCATGTTCTTGCCGCGGATCCGCGGCGCTTTGATCGACTCACTGGATCGTTTTTGTTCTGTGTCTTTAGAAAACCTTGAGCCGATTTTTCATATATGTTAAATTATTTTTAGAACAGTATAAAAAATCGGTAGAAAGTTGCTTTTTACGGACGTGTTTCGCGATTTTTTTCCGATCGAAATTCTAAACACTTCGCTAACTTGCTAGTTTATGTTTAGCTAGGCTCTGATACCACTGTAAGTCCACGTTGCTCACCCCGGTTCTTACGGGGAGGCGGAAACGGCGAAAAACGATTTTTTGGCGCAAAGGCAACATGGACTAAAAGAAGGATCTTTGCTAAACTACAAACTAGCTAACTACTACAGGTTCTATCTACTATGTCATAGAGATTATACCTCACGACACCGGTCCTTCGGGTCTTCATTCCGCTGTCCGGCTCGTCCATCCACGCTCCGAGGGTCAATCCGGATCTTGATCACCTCCGCGGCCTTCTTAAGTCGAAGACGATCCACCCGAGAGATGTACTCCGAGCTCCACCTTGAGCCGAGGCAACTAGGGCAACAAGATCGCTAGTCTTGATGTCCTAGGATGTGTAGAAGAGATAGATGGAAGTGTTTGTCTATTTGGATCCTTTTTCTCTCAACACATGAGATCAAAAGAATAATCAAGAGGAAGAAGAAGAAGGAGAACAACCATAGAGCTCTCTCATTTCTTTTTCAAGAGAGAGAATGAAAAAATGAATTATGCTAGAGAGAATGAACCATGGTTGCAATAATACACTAATATCATCATTACTAATCCTTTCATGATAAAGTTGATGGCTACTAATGACTTGACCATTTTCATAACCCAAAGAATAAAAAGAAAACCAAGGAAAACTCTAGACCTCTCATGAAGGTCCAAGTCAACTTTGGTCAAATGGTCAACAAAGTCAAGTATGGTCAAATGGTCAAAGCAATTAGCCATCACATAATTATCACTAAAAAAGGATTAGTAAACAATGTCCCCGGCTCATAATGGTTTTGACCGAACGAACTGCCAAAACCCTAATGAGTCCGCCTCATTATGGTTTCGACCGAATCAACTGTCAAAACCCTAATGAGGCACCTCCTTCCTCTTCGCTCCTCACAACTGTGCATACACACCCGCATCCGCATTCCGTAGAATGCGAATGCACAGAAGACAAAACAAATCCATCCGTGCAATACTAGGATCCGGCTTAAACCAAAGCCCACTAGTATTGCCTGCCCGAACAGCATACGCACATAAGTGCACGTAAGTGATCGTAGCCCTGCCGTAAAACCATACGGCCTCTACACTTTTCGCTCAGCGCAGGGAAACTCTCTGTGTGGGACTCTAAAGACTCGACACTACGCTGGCAGTGGGTTTAACCACAGACCGCAAGCGGCACTAGCTGTACGTAACGGTCCCCAGGTAGATGTCGATAAGAAGGTCGATGAGGTAAACCCATCCGAACTCCTACTGAGCCTGTATGTGACAATCTCCGTACAGTCCGGTCTGTTCGTCTAAGAATATCGCATGGTGGGCCTAGGGGGTGGCGAACGTCAGTCCCCTAATAGCGGTACAAGTCATGTCGGAGTGTAGCCCAGAACACCCTGAGATAATACTGGAAACCTACCAGTATATCTCGCTTGCCCTGGCCAGGGACGACTATGTGTAATGGCTCTCCTAGACACAGCGTGATATCAACCCCCAATACCGAGAGAGACGAATCCTGTCTAACCGTCACTGCCTCCAAGTGCTTCAGGACTGCACCCAACTACTACTTGTTTGCACGACTCCTTTCAGCCGTGGTAGGGTAGTAATCAAAGAACAGTGGGAACACACTCGAGGCGAAGTGACAGTGTCAAGTCAACGGACTAAGCTGTACTCATGTCACCTGGGAACTGATAACTGACGATAGGTATAATACCAACCAACAGTTCCCGACGAGTCCTGTCCAGTGTACTCGTAACCTAACGAGCACCCGCATACTATCTCCAGTACGACGTACTGATGGCTGTGGGACAGACCATCTCCCCTGCTGGGATGAGAAGCGCATACGCTAGTCTACTCCGGAGTATCGATGCCCTGTCTCGATAATCCTACGACTGGGGACCTGTATAAGGATGTGCTTATAGATTACCCAGCCCCCACAAGTGCGACTGCCATCACAACGCTGGTAATCAAGCAAAGATCCTAAGGGCTCCACTAATATGTATAAGCAATATACTAAAAGAAACACATGCACATATTGAAGTAGAGACAAATCAAGCAGCATAGTACCATTTTGAGCAAGATTGTCTATACAACTGTGAATATCCCAAGCTTCCATTAAGTAATATACAAACTAGTATGATACAGTAATGGCCTCTAGGGCATATACACTAACAGATGGGGCTCGGCCATTTTCCGAGCAATGGGGCTCGTACTTCACATGTGTTCCTAGTGTATCACATACGGTCTACTGCAGTTGCTAAAATAATTTTTCAATGACTTTTTAGAAAATTTCCAGAGAGCAAAATTAGGGTTTCAAATATCGTATTTTCTGAGTCGATTTTGTTTTCGTAATTGTTTTAACACCGTATCTAAAATTCTAGCTTGTCTCTGATACCACAGTTGGGTTTCTCTTGCACCCAGTCTAGGGTTTGGTAGCATCACTCATGTCACTTTAAAAATTAGAGAGGTGTAAAGCAAACAAACCATGAATCTTGACTAGAATATTTAGGGTAACAAGTTTTGTATCACATACAAAGAACAATCTATCACTAAGAGTAGAGATTACAACCTTTGTAGTATCTCTTTGGTGACTCCTTGGACCGTTGAGAGTTTGGAACGGATCGCTAGCAACCTTCCAAGTCCACGGTGATCCACCCGAAGTCCCTTTGCCCAAAGCTCCTAGCATTACTTGATCCATGGAAGAAGTGTAGCAAACATCCTACACAAATGGGCTAGATGTGTGTAGAATGATGATTTGGTTTGTATTCTCTAATCAAAACCCTTTCTTTTTATCACTCTCACTCAAGAGAAAACTCAAGAGAGCTTGGAGGAAGAAGAAGATGATTGCAAAAGTTTTTGTCAAAAAGATAATGATAAGCTTAATGAATAAATGAGAAAAGAAAGATATATATTTTCTTTCTCTCATTTCAATCCATGGTTCAATAATATATAGATATTTTCCATTTGGGTTAAAGTCCAAATGAAAAGTAAACCATGGGTTTAAGCAAGGTCAAAGTCAAGAAGAGCGTAGGAAAACCCATTTCTGATTTAATTTCCATTTGCCTTTTATAATCCAAATAGAATATATATATATTGAACCATGTAAATCTTATATTGCCACCAATTGTGTATCATCAACCATGATACTATGCATGTATGTGTCCATACACATCAACATGTGCATACATGCATGCATACATCTTCAACAAAGAAAAGGGTTTAAATAAAGAATTAAACTAAAAGTCAAATGTTAAATTAACACTTGATTTAACAAACCGGTCATATCACATACGACCCGACCAATAGAAAAATGCCCGATTAACATACGGTATCACATACTCGCATTCAATCGGGTCCCGCGCATATCTCATATGCACACCACATCGTTTCGCCTGAGCTAGGAAACTCCTGTGTGGGACTCTAAGACTCGTCAATACGCCGGCAATAAGTGATGATCGTATCAAACACCCGCAAGCCGCAAGCGGTCAGCTAAACGAAACGTCCACCCGGGTATTGAGCGATCAGAAGAAAACCAGCAAATCTGTCAAAACTCCCGTCGAGCCAATCAGTAACACTACCGTACAGTCCGATCTCTTCGTCTCATATGTCGCATATCCAGTCTAGGGGTGGTGAACGTCAGACCCCAGTAACCGATAAGTCGTGTCGATGTGAGGCTCATAACAGGTCGAGAAACTACTGATAACTCTTACCGGTAAATCTCCATAACAGCCATGGCCAGGGACTTCCAGTTATAGCCAATCGAACACAGCGCAACATCAACCCCCAATATCGGGAGAGACGAAACCCCTCCTATCTCTCATTGCCTCCATGTGATTCGGGACTGTACCCAAAAGCTACCGTTTTGCACGTTCTCTTGAACGTGGTAAGGTGGAAATCAAAGCACAGTGGGAATCACACAAGACTCTATGACGATCTCGGGTCTACAGACTAACCTGTACCAGTGTCACCAGAGAACTGCTATCTGACGATAGGTATAATACCATCTAGGAGTTCTCGGCGAGTCCGTTCAGTGTACCCAGTCTACACTGAGCACCCGTACACCATCTTTGATGTCAAACACCGATGGAAATGGGATCATCCATCTTCCATCATATGGGTCAAGATGCGTATCGCTAGTCTACTCTGGTGTATCGATACCCTGTCTCGATACACCCTCGACTAGGAACAGTTATAGGATGTACTCTTGGACTACCCTGGCCCCACTAGTATGATCTGCATCATAGTCCTAGTAGTCGAGTATATATCCTAAGGGCTTTATCAACATGTGAGAGCAAGACAATAAACCAATACAAGTCAACATGCATAGACAAAGTGAAACCAGATAGCATATTATCATATCGAGCAAGAATGTCCTCTCTATATATATCCAAGCATCTACTATAATATACATCATATGTACAACAATGGCCTCTAGGGCATATATATAACTAACAATAAATTTATTTATATATCTAGTTATAATATAATCTCTTTAGCTAATGCTTATTATAGCATGTTAAACAAGTGAATAGGGATTTCACTTGCTTGGCGACGATTGGCGGCGGCGACAGCAACGATAAGAGAATGGTGGCAACGGCACGGACACGAGCACAGTAGAGCAGCTCGGCAGGAGCGCGGCTAGGGTTCGCAGTGGCTCGACTGTGATGCGGCGCTGGTACGGAAGTGGACACGGGGCTGGTCCAGAAGTAGGCATGGTGATGGGGGCTTGAGGAGTTGCGGTGGTCACGGTGATAGCTTCAGGGGCGGCTCCGGTGAGGTGGGGAGCTTGGGAGTCGACAAACGACGGGTGCAGGAGGTCTCGGGAGAGGGAGGTGTGAGCAGGTGCTCGGTGCTGGTGGCCGGGAAAGGAGGTCGGCGGCTGTTGCGTTGAGAGGAGGAGGAGACGATGGTGGAGGTTGAGTCGAGCCCTCGGAGGCGGTGAAAGCCCGGCGGTTGGGTCGGTGCAGGGGGTTCGTGGGTGAGTTTAGATGGTGGAGTGGGTTGGGGAAGAAAGGGTGGTGCGGGGAAGATGATATTGTTGGCAGCCGGAGTCGTGGGTGTTAGTAATGGTAGCGATGGACTCGACGGTGGTACTCGGTAGTGGGAAGAGGTCGCCGGCGATGATTGAGTGTTGGGTTTCTCGGTGTAGGCTGAAGAGGAAGATGGCGATGATGCTAGAGTGATCGAGGAAGAAGGGGATGGAGTGGTTTGAGTTGCTAGAGTTGCATGAGTCGATGACAACGGTTAGGGTGCAGCAACGACGATGGGGTTCAGGTGAAGGAGTTCTCGGTTATGGGGTGGCGGAAGTGCTCGGTGCGATGGTGAAAGTTGATGGTGGTGCTGGGGAAGTTAGGGTGAGAGGAGTTTGGTGGCGAGAGGAGCTTGTCGGCGATGAAAGAGGGGTCGAGACGAGCGAAAGTGGTCACGAGGTCGAGGTGGGGGTCCTTGTAGTCGGAGGAGGAGGGGTGAGAGGGGAACAAAGGAGAGTAAGTGAGAGAGAGACGTTGAGGTTGTTGAGAAGATAGAAGGGTTCGGCGAGGGGATCGCGGGGTGGTTTTGGCAAGGGCGGGGATCTCGGGGAAGCCGTTGAGGGGATCTCGGGGTTGGGCGTGGGCTTTTTCGTAGGAGCGAGTCGAGCGGGAGAGGAATGAGACGTGAGGCGAGGGAGAAGGAGGGTCGTGGGTTGAGCGAGGCGTGGGGCGTTGTGGTCGGTCGTCGCGGCGCGGGCGCGAGGAAGGAGGAGACACGGAAGAGCGGGAAAAGAAAAGGGAAGAGAAGAAGAAGAAGGGAGTGGAGGTTCGGGTCGGGTTCGGGTTCATGGGCCGTGCTAGGGTAGCTTAGGATTTGGGTTCGATTAGAAAAATAAAAAAGGGTTAGGGTTTTGAGGTTTAGGTTATGGAAAATGTAGAAATTATATTTAGAAAATATAGGAAATATTAATGGTAAAAATTTAAATAGAAAATTTTAGGGAAAGCATTTATTTAAAATATGGAAGATATTTATAGGGGGCCTGGGTATTATATCATACCCCACTTACATAAAATTTCTTTCTTAAAATTAAAATAAACGATAAGCTATAAAATGCCATGGGAAAAGCAACAAAAGAAAAATAAATCAAATACTACCATATAGTGATTTACGTAAAATCAACTAGATGGAAATCAAATATTTATATATCTAAGAAATAACAGCGCAGCTAAAAGAATAGTCATAAATAAGAACAAAAGCATAACAATTAATAGTAGTGAACTATACATACAATACAAAGAAGAATATAATGACAAAAAATAACAATGGCGAAAGATTGGTTGATAAATATTAAGCTCCGGAACTACATTAATAAAATTACAAATCAGACAGTTATAAAATAGTTTAAGAATACTCATACGGAAAAATAAAACAAAATAGTATATACGATGTAAGTTCATACTATTGAAAATGGGAAGAATAGTACAATATTTAAAATAAGCAAAACAAAAGCAGTTAATAATACGCAATCTTGAAAAATACAAAAATAGATAAAACTAAATTTCGAATAACAAACGCCGCTGAATGTAATTACAGTAATTGAAGATAATACTAGTAATGCATAGTAAACTAACCAGGGCATGGATCACGGTAAGGTACGGCCTAATCGAAAGATAGAGTTAGGAAAGTGTTGTTCAACTATAGGGTCAACAAGGCTGGGGGTCAGGTTACTACAAGGTTCAAGAGTGAGATAATAATAATAATAAGTCTTAAGAAGGGGAAGAATCTATTGGAAAAGGAACAATCAATGCATCAAGCGGACTTTAAAGGTACAAAACTCAGGGAAAATTTGCTCGAACCGAACTTTATTATCCAAAAATTGACAGAGTACAATTGAGAGATAAATATGGCCCTAAGCTATACATCGATTTTATTTGGCCAGAAGAAAAGAAAAAGAAGCTGCGTCATTCGTGATTATGGAAATTTAACGGGTTACGATAAGCTCTCGCGCTAATATAGGTGCGTCCATTCCCATAGCGCCTCGCAGGGATCGCTGCTGGAGGTTTTTCAGCCTCGAGTTCCTCCTCACTCGGGATTTCATCTTTCAACTCTTTCTCGGCTGGGGCCTCGTTTTCAGGCTCTTCCTTTATGGGGTTTCCTTCTCCTGGTCCTCCTTCCTCGGCGGGAGCTTCCTCATCAGGGTCTTCTTCCACATGATCCGCCTCTTCTGGATCTTCTTCCACTGGATCCTCCTCAGGATCTTCCTCTTCTGGATTCTCTTCTACTGGGGTCTCTTCCACCGGGTCCTCCTCAGGATCTTCCTCTACTGGGTCTTCTTCGGGGTCCTCTTCTTCATAATCAGAGCCACTGATCATATTGACTTCTAGAGCTACGTCTGCGACTTCCTCGTCTTCGGGATCGCTGTTGTCGAAAATAACCTGTGGCCCATCGACCTCGTCATCTGAACTCACTAGCATGCAGTCCAAGAAAACGCAGGACCGAGTGTCCTCATCGAGAGGTGGCGCTGCCCTAGGGTTGGCCATGGCCTGAAAAAAGAGGTTCATGATCAGATAGCGGAACACATAAAAATAACTAAAGATGTGGAGCACATGGAAAATATAAGGTGGGTAAAGAATGTAAAATCATAATCCTGAGTGATGATGCAGTAAGTAGTATATGAAAGTGAATGGTAAGGAAACGGTATATAAATCTCAACCCATATATTTTTCATTTAAACCAAGGGTTCCAACAAAATACAAGGTTCAGACGAAAAGAAACGATTACTAAATAAAATAACAAGGTCTTTATTGAAAGCATGACGGGTGACAACTCTGCGTTGATATCTAGATCGCTACGATCCCGTAAAGCGAGTTTGAATCCTGCTTTGGGTACGTACCATTCTCGAAACTCGAACTACGATAACAACCGAGTTGCTCAAGCAGATGTGGAGAGCGTTGACGAATCTCCTCCGTGTAGCTCTTTCCTTCGAGGGCAACCATTGACAAGATGTTCGCCGGATTCACAAATCAAGTACTGCCCTTTAACCCGGCGACAGTCCCTCTGAAGGTGCCCTGGCCTCTTGCAATAACCACAACATTGGGTTCCCCGCTGCTTCTGTTGCTGAGGAACGAATGAGCGCTTCATCTGCACACCTCCTCTTTGCTTAACAGGGATTTCTCTACAATTGGGGACTCCCGCTAGTGCCTGGGCCATTTGCCTTCTTAGTCCTTCAGCTAAGAGATTGTTTGTTCGCTCCCGGGCTTCCATTAAATCTCGTAGTACACCCAAAATCTCGACGATCTGACTCTGGGGAGTAGAGGTGGAAGAAAAGTCGTTGGAAGCCATGGTCCTGAAACAATAAATTTTGGACGCCAGTTTAAAATATGAGAATCAGAATAAGATATAGAATTGACAACGAAACAAGAAAATGTGGTGAGATGAAACTCAATCGAGCGGAAATCAAATGTAGAATTCCAAGTCACTCAAGTAGAGTTTACAATCACATAACTCTACTAGGTCACCCAAAACTCTAGCGGATGGAGTCAAAAATATAGCTTGACAAACTATAGGGATTCCAGTCAAGGATAACAAGTTTACAAACTAGACCGAATGGGCGACTTAAATTGTCAAGCCCTAATCCGAAACTGTAATCTCATTCTAAACCAAATCCGGCTCTGATACCAACAAAACCATGTCACGTCCCGCTTCCTAAAATACGGAAAACGAGGGATGATAAGGCCAGCCATGCTTCTACGGTCAAGAAAATATCCTGCCGTAGTCACACTTCGGATTCTAGCATTACGTGGTAGTCAGTAATCATAGCGCAAGTAATGAGAAATGCAGTCACTAAATCTTTCAAAATAGATGTAAAACTAACCAGATGGATTTAAAGGAAAGGATGGCGCTAACGTCGCTAATCTCGATGTCTACGGTATCCTCGAGGTAAGACAAATCCTGATCCGGGCTAAGTCCACTTCTCACTGTGAGCATGCATACTCAGGTCATCAGAGCGACACAATTGCAATATATATGAATACGTAATATGTGTAATGATGATAAACATGAAGCAGTAACATAGAGCAATGACGTGAGCATGAAATAACCGGTACATGTAATTATAACGCAAGTGTATCAAATCAATAATCAATGCAATGTCCATGTCACTAAAACTATTAGTTTCTAAGTCTCAATGTCCATGTCACTAAACTTATCGTCAGTCCAAGTGTGAGCGTCAACCACCGCAGAAGTATCCCAACCCAAGGGTATGCCTCAGGGGCAAGAGAACATAGGCCCAAATCTTTATCGGTAAGAATCAGAATAACTATCAGCACAACTCCCGAAATCACTACATAAACCGGCAGTGGGACTACTGAGATTCCGTTAATCGAATTCACACTCAAACTACCCCACACCCCGCGGTCTATATCAAACACCGACCGTGAATCTAAATACTGGTCATTTCATGACAAGTCTACGCGAGAACATGAGACAGGGTCTCCATCAAGTATGTCTCGACCGGTATCCAAGATAAATGGACAGTGCTCGATGTCTTATCTATGACACTAATATAAATGCTTTCATAACTGTCTCATACCAGTTATAGTTACACTTATATAGGTCTCATAGGCGTCGACAATACAATAATTAATTGGTTCCGCTAATTGTGTACAAGTATGCGTCACTTCACTTATTCAATCACACTTTTACACTGACGTACTTGCCACAATCCATTTGCTAACATTTATTACTTGGTAATGTAACACGGTCACTAGGTTATCGATGCAAATGAACACCATTTATAAGGGTATAACAGTCATGCGACATGATGTGGATACAGTAAATGCACTACTGAATACATATGAGCAACCGGTGTCGGTTGGATTAGAAAAATCACATAAAATCGCACGTGCATAATTAAGCAAAACAATATAAAAGGAGTAGGTAGTATATTTTATAATCTATGCAGAAAAATTGGTTTCCTATCAATTGGGTTTCAGGTTTGCTAGTTATGGTCATTCCATTTTAAGTGTTTACTACTGAAAATCCAATTTCTGAACTGAAAGTCCGTTTCGTAGCGCGTTTTACTCCCTGTTGGGATCATAATTAAGCGAAGCTACAGTTATATAATATGTATATTTATCTGTTATGTTTCCTAAGCATCAGAAGGATTAACAATAGTCATCTCGGTTTAGGAGTTATGATCAGATTACTGATGAAGGGTGCAAACTGTCATCCGTTTAAAATATGATTTAAATACCAAATGATACTGGAATTTAGTGAAACCAATACCATTGGAAAGCTAAAACAATTTCCTACGCAGATGTAATTAGCTCCTCACACTATCACAATTAAACATTAAGATTTCAGGTGTGTAAATGCATGTCAAGGGGTAAGTTCCTGCTCTGGACTGCAGTCCAAGATCAGGTGAGTTCTTTGTTTTCGATATTCAGAGGATATATCTATCAGTAAACCTATACGCTGTGTTAAATATTATGCAGTACCCTTCGCAAAGAACCCAGGCACGCTGGGATTGGATTTTTCTGGAATTAATTATAAATTTAACGGTGTCAAGTGTTTGGTAAAACACAAGTTTCGGTATTGAAATTAGGGCATCACTTTATGTGTGAAAACGATATCGATTTGCCACCAAATTCCTACAGAGTGTTTGTTAAAAGTGTTAGGGTCTAAATATCATGAGTTTCGTCATTTTAGATTTTGTTTTCGCATAAGTTTCGCACCGAACACCTAAGATAAACATTCGGTCATCGATCGAAACTAACGTTTCTTCTAACAAACTAAATTAGATGTTAACCACTTAATTTATATGCGTTACTAACACAGTTATAAGCCCCAATCGGTCTCTACTCAAGCAAAATGGCACACGATGATTCGCTGCACAAAATTCAAGTATAGGTTTCGATCCAATTATATTTATTTATATATCTAGTTATAATATAATCTCTTTAGCTAGCGCTTATTATAGCATGTTAATCAAGTGAATAAGAATTTCACTTGCCTGGCGACGATTGGCGGCGGCGACAACAACGATAGGAGAATGGCGGCGACGGCACGGACACGAGCACAGTATAGCAGCTCGGCAGGAGCGCGGCTAGGGTTCGCAGTGGCTCGGCTGTGATGCGGCGCTGGTACAGAAGTGGACACGGGGCTGGTCCGGAAGTAGGCACGGTGATGGGAGCTTGAGGAGTTGCGGTGGTCACGGTGATAGCTTCAGGGGCAGCTCCGGCGAGGTGGGGAGCTTAGGAGTCGACAAACGACGGGTGCAGGAGGTCTCGGGAGAAGGAGGTGTGAGGGGGAGCTCGGTGCTGGTGGCCGGAAAAGGAGGTTGGCGGCTGTTGCGGTGAGGGGAAGAGGAGACGATGGTGGAGGTTGAGTCGAACGCTCAGAGGCGGTGAAAGTCCGGCGGCTGGGTCGGTGCAGCGGGGTCATAGGGGAGTTTGGATAGTGGGGTGGGTTAGGGAAGAGAGGGTGGTGCTGGGAAGATGATGGTGTTGGCAGCCGGAGTTGTGGGTGTTAGTAATGGTAGCGATGGACTCAACGGTGGTGCTCGGTAGTGGGAAGAGGTCACCGACGATGATTGAGTGTTGGGTTTCTCGGTATAGGCTGAAGAGGAAGATGGCGATGATGCTAGGATGACCGAGGAAGAAGGGGGAGGCGTGGTTTGAGTTGCTAGAGTTGCATGAGTCGATGGCAACGGTTAGGATGCAGCAACGGCGATGGGGTTCAGGTGAAGGAGTTCTTGGTTGTGGGGTGGTAGAAGTGCTCGGTGCGATGGTGAAGGTTGATGGTGGTGCTGGGGAAGTGAGGGTGAGAGGAGTTTGGTGGCGAGAGGAGCTTGTCGGCGTGAAATAGGGGTCGAGGCGAGCGAAGGTGGTCACGAGGTCGAGGTGGGGGTTCTCGAAGGAGGAGGGGCGAGAGGGGAAGAGAGGAGAGAGAGTGAGAGAGAGAGACGTTGAGGTTGTTGAGGAGATGGAGGGGTTCGGCGAGGGGATCGCGGGGCGGTTGCAACGAGGGCGGGGATCTCGGAAAAGCCTTTGAGGGGATCTCGGGGTTGGGCGTGGGCCTCGTTGTGGGAGCGAGTCGAGCGGGATAGGAACGAGACATGAGGCGAGGGAGAAGGAGGGTCGTGGGTTGAGCGAGGCGTAGGGCGTTGTGGTCGGTCGGCGCGGCACGGACGCGAGGAAGGAGGAGACATGACAGAGCGAGAAAAGAAAAGGAAAGAGAAGAAGAAGAAGGGAGTGGGAGTTCGGGTCGGGTCGGGTTCGAGTTCATGTGTCGAGCTGGGGTAGCTTAGGATTTGGGTTAGATTAGAAAAATAAAAAGGGATTAGGGTTTTGAGATTTAGGTTATGGATAATATAGAAATTATATTTAGAAAATATAGAAAATATTAATAGCAAAATTTTAAATAGAAAGATTTTAGGAAAATCATTTATTTAAAATACAGAAGATATTTATAGAGTATATGGGTATTACTGGCTCAAATAATCAAAGTACATATTCAAATTAACTTTCATGATTGGGTGGCAATATTATTCTGAAGGTAGATTTTTCTCAAATATGTTACCCGTGATGATGGCCTCAATGACTTCCATGCATGCTTTGTGCATACCTATGACTTGGCAATTTGAGATAGATTTTGCTTGTTGTTTAAGAAGTAATATTTTTCATACCATTTACCCTACATATTTTCTACAATATAAGAATATAAGAGCCAGCCTCCTATATTACAATATTTAAAGTAACGCATATCTTTCAAAGTTGAATGCTCGGTGTAAGAAAGAACAACCTTTCATTGGTGTGGGTCTATCCCATGAAGGTTTATTGCCAGCCGACTGTAAGAGTGTTTACAGCAGATATAAAAACCAGTGTTATTCATCACGGATCGACAGCTAAGAAACTAATGGCTACAACCCTCTTACAAATATCGGCCATCTTTACAATGACCTCTCCACATGTGTTTACAAGCTCACTCATGAGCCCCGTCTGCAAGACATCTGCATTACAAAAACATCGATCGAGCGTCAAAACGCACATTTAAGCTCGATAGATAAAAGGCATCAGCCAAGAGGATAAATCAGAGGTTTGAGATCAACCATGCCGGATTTTTGACATTTGGGTGCAACTATTGGCTAGTAGGGTATTAGCCAAATCTTGTTCTTAAGTAACCATCTAGGAATCAACCATTCTATACGAGGAGTCGACTCATAAACATTCATATTGTACAAGTCACACACGATTGCTTAAACCTTAGCATCCACCTCACTTCTTCAGAAGAAATCCTAAATGGAACAAAGAATTGCTTCATTGTTTTTCTCTACTCTTCTTTTCTGCTTCTCAAGGAAAAATGCTTATTTTTTTTGCTCAACAAAAAAGCAATCCTAATAGTCATTGCAAACCAAATACAGTAAAACCTTTTAGTCATTGCAAACCAAATACAGTAAAACCTTTTTGGAATTGTTATCTCATCAAATACGACAAACAGCCGAAAAGCCAGCGCAAACGTTACTTCACGGAGTATGTGAGAAGCACGGGGACCATGATGACTAATCCAATGTATAACCAGTAACCAACCAACATTTGGTATCTCATATAACACCACTCACACATAATCCTTTTTGCTAGAAGAACATAACATTGCTTATGGCACCATAAATAAAAAGACTTACTGTGTTGTTATCACCCTTTGTCGTCTTCCAGTTCCAATGGACACCGAGCTCGAATGGGGAATTAGGGTTTCAGACGCAGCGCTCGCTCGATACCGCTCTCTCCCCAAAAAGGGGAAGCCCCAAGGCAAAGAGGCCACCGTCCTCGCGGCCTTCCTCATCTCCTCTCCTTCTCAAGGTACCTCACCTCACCCTCTCAAAACCCTAATCCCCCAATTCTCAAAAACCCTATTTTTTTCTCTCTTTCTATAAATGCGTCTCAGATCTGGAGGTGGTTGCTCTCGGAACTGGAACTAAGTGCATCGGCAAGTCTCTCCTCAGCCCTAGAGGCGACGTCGTCAACGATTCGCATGCCGAGATCATTGCTCGAAGATCTCTGTTGAGGTATTTGCCTTCAATTTACTAACTTTATGCTTTAGGATGTAGGGATTTTTGCTGAGTTTTGAGAAAGTTAGGTTCTTTTATTCGGAGATCCAGCATGCGAGGGGAAACGATGGGCACAAGGGGATTTTTTGTTTGGATGATGGAATTCGTGGTGAAGAGAAGTATGTGATGAGGCCGGGATGGCGATTGCATTTGTATATCACACAGTTTCCATGTATGCATTGGTGTTCATTGCTGTATTTTTGTGAAAAGATTAAAGTAAAACTTAAAACTTTTAATCAACTGCTTATTGTGCTCTATTTTTTAGGTGGGGTTTTCAGTTGTGCGAGTGTCGAGACATCATTAGAAGGTGAAACTTTGTGATTTTGATTTATGGCTGTTGGCTATATTGTGATACTGCTTTTATTAAACTTGAGAAATCATTAACATGCTAAGTAATCTGAATAGGAAAGTACTGATTGTGCTATATATTGTGTATTATTAGCATGCATTTTAATATGATGTCTTCCAAAATTTAATATTTTGATTTAAATTAGCATGTCATTAGTCAGTGTTGTATGACCTTCGACTATGATGATGTCATTTTAAATGCATTTGTGCATTGTAGTCCTACAAAAGTTTTTGAATAGTGCATAACCAATCTATACTGTCAATAAATAGTGAGTTTATGAAGAAAGGGTTTGTAAAGAACTTCTTATGCATGCACAATTGATAATCATCGATCGATGAACCCCAATTTATACCTTACATATCATTTACCATGAGCCTAGTAATATTGACTTTCCTCTTTCTCATAATGCAGTATCCAAGATATCAATTTTTCATGGCAGTCAAATTTAGCATTCAACTCATTGGCTAATTGGGTTTAATATCGTGTATTTTTGTACTTTAATGGTATATAGGGTGCCAAATGTCTGCTACATCTGCACATGGCTCTCCTCAACTAGAGAAAAGTCTGGTTGGCTATATTTTAAATGGTTACTGTAATACTTTTGGGGCTGTTCAGAAGAAGCCCGGGCGTGGCGATGCAACATTGTCTATGAGCTGCTTTGATAAGATAATACGATGGAATATTGTGGGAGTTCAAGGTTTTTCTTCTGAAACATCATCTTTTATTAATGCCTAGTAAACTATGACCTGCAATTATGCACATATTCTTATGGATATAAAAACACTAGATATTCTAAAGGCCAAACAATCAGATGCAAAGAGTCTAGCAACGTGTGCATTTCGTGTGGTCTATTGTCTAAACTATATGGCTTTCTTGGCAATACGTTTCCACTCTTTAGTAGTTTCACTTATTTATTGCATGACATATATATAAACTTATACTTTGGTTGATAACAAAACATGAAATTAAAGGAACACACAATTTGTACCTTTTTTTTTGTTTTCATGAAGCAATGTCAACACACTCTAATCTATTATGACCTTTTTAAATGGTAAATTGCACAAATACCCTAAATATTAGCTGTATAGCTTGAAACACCCCTCTCTTCTCAAAACCTGTATATTGCCCCCTTATTATAATGGCTAATAAAAATTTTCATTAACATCAAAAATTTAATTTTCCAAACACCCCTGGAAATATATATTGATCATGAACTGTTAATTAAACAACTGAAAAAAGATAAAAGAAATTTAGGTGCATTTTTGGAAATAAAGAATTGACTAGAAGGGAATAATACCCCCGTTAAACTTGGGGACTAAATGTAGGTTTTGAGAAGAGGGGTATTTCCTTCTACACGGCCAAAAGTGAGATTTAGTCTTTCTTTTATGCTTATCATCTACCCTTCATAGATTAAATTACCATTAATTTGTTCAATCCGTGGTTTCTCCATTAGTAACGTATGTTTTCTTCTTGTTTGTCACAGGAGCTCTTCTTTCTCATATTATGCAACCAGTGTACATATCATCTATTACAGTTGGCAAATCCCCTTGTGATCTTTCTGTAAATGTGTCTTTGAAAGATTATCTAGAAAAAGCTATCCATGACCGTGCGGCTTCTCTTTATAGTAACTTCTTGAATCCCTTTCAAGTGAACAAGGTGTACAGTGCATCAACTCCAAATTACATAACAAACATTAAAAATGTGAATCTACACTGTGCTCATAATTGTGTACTGATAACAGCTACATATTTTTGAGTCTCCTGTTCCTCCAAAGGAGTTCCAGCAATCACAAAGTGACATGCCGAATTTAACATGCGGGTATTAAATTTTTTTCAGCCAAATGCCAAGTTTAACTGCATAGTAAATATCTCAAGGGGAACAAAAATGTGATTTTTATTTACATTTTCCTTTATCCTAGATATTCAATATGTTGGAATAAATCTGGACTGCATGAAGTTATCCTTGGAACCACTGGAAGGAAGCAAGGCACTTCTGCAAAAGGGGCACAATTTCCATCTACAGAATCATCTCTATGCAAGTATAGTTATATAATTTCCATTACATTTTATTTCTGTTATTGTTTTGATAAAATATTCGATGTACATGATGCCTGAGAGCAAATACGACTTTGTTTTTAACTAAAGCAAAGGAGTGGATATTTGATCAACATTCTTACTTGCTTGCATTTTTTGGGTCTAATGCTAGGAGGAGGTTATTGGAGGCTTTCATGTCAGTTCAACACAAATATTCCATTCAATTTCAAGAAGAGGATAATTCTTATTATCAATTTAAGGTGACCTTATGATAAAACTGCAAACTTGATCATTAGTTTAAGTTTCTCTAGTGTCTCATCATTCAGTTGAATTCCTTGATATCATAAAATCATGAGAACCTTGAGCCGAGTCATATGAACATTTGAATTATGTTTGCTTTATAATAATATATAGTAGAAAAGAGGTAATGAATTATTTATTGGTGTTAATGGCCCTGAGCACTTCTCAGGGCACTGTTCCCTCAGAATGTGACTCAGGGCTTGGTGTGAGGGTCCCACCCATGTGAGTGGGACCACCCTGTACCGCAGCATGCTCTCAGGGCCTGCTGGCTCGTATTTATTCATCAGAAGTGTTGGTCAAGTGATTCTGTGCTCTTGCAGGCCATGGCTCACGCATACCAGTCTGCTCTTAAGAAGTTTAAAGAGAGCCCTTTCTTTAGTTCTTGGCACCCGAAACCTTCAAACCTTGAGATCTTTTCTGTTGCAAGATAGAGATGCGTCTTCGAGGTAATTGGTCAGAAAGCAATTCTATAATGATGATGCTCAATCATAAAGTTTGTTTTGATATGCAGATGAGTGAAGTGGTGCTCACTCAAGTTCTCTGTTTTTTGCAGAATTTTTGTAACGGTAACACCTGATGAAGCGAAAAATCACCAGATGGGTTCTGATACAAACAAATGAAACTTTAGAGTATAATTTTGTTTTCACAAACTGTAAAGCTCCATTTAGGTAAGTGGCGGCTCAAATTCCTCTGCCAGACATGAATTTTCTGCGTTTACTTTCTCCTTATAATGAAACAATGAGGATTAGAGGTAGGCCTAAGTGAATGTAGAAGAAACTTGATAATTCCATTGGACATGACTCTTGATATATCAGAATGGAATAAAAGGATTATGTTGCCATTGTGCTTTGGAGCTTGTTCATCTTAATATCAAACTTAGGAAAATTGTATAAGATAGCAGCAATATTTAGTGCCATTGCCGGGGGAGTACATGAAGGTTACAGGTATAAAAAAATCTAATTGCAGTTACGTAACCTTTTCCATGATGCCAACAAGCTTGTATTCCCCCGAAAAACTTTGCATTGTATTGGAAAGCGATGCCATTGCTTCCCCTAGCAACTTTGTTACCGCAATACATTAGTCCTTTTTTCCCCTTCATAAAAGATAATGAATTTGCCTGGCTTGACTCCATTTTGGGGCAGGCATTTTGGTGCTTTTGGTTGGATAAAAATGGAGTTGCAGATACAACCGTAAATAGAACTGCAGAAACAACTTGATTTTTATCTTCTCCTTTTTTTGGGTTAGTGATAAATTACCACAAAATTGTATATAGAACTGCAAATTACAATTAACATTTGTAGTAGAGCAAACAAAGATAGTGATGATGAATAATCCTTTTTCTTTTTTACAACTGAGTTGTTCCCACAAACAAAATTATCGTTCCATGTCAAAAAAAAAAGTATTTTAATTTTGTATTTGTTGACGGAACGAATATTCCATGAACTTAGATAGAAGGATTTCTTGCATGAAACAACACTTTCTGCTGATGATGACATGTTTTGGATGCTCTCATTTTAGTTTCTTGCTGGCAACTCACCTTGTGATGTTGGACTAAATAACGTTTCAACTTTCCAGTATCATCCCAGATTTATACTCGGATGGATGCTGACATGCTTTTCTCTTGTCAAGGTTGATGCACTCTTCTACGTAAAATCCAAACAACATCTGAGCCTTTTATTCCAAGCATATTGGGTAGGTTACAAGAATCACGCCGGGTCCAGCATAGCATATGAATCCACTCTGATTAAATGCCTTTATGACTTTATGAATGGAACAATCTCAGGCCAAAAACCAATCTTATTCTATACAAATTTCGGTCCCTGCAGAACAAATCAAAGTAAAGCACTAACATTACTCTATTGGCAAGTGGGTCCCAATGCCTTTTCTTTGTTGAGAATAATGGAGGAAAGGTACCACAGGAGGGTATTTACTCCTATGGCGTCGAAAAAATACACCCTTCACAATTTTTTTTGACAACCAGCAGCCATCATCATAATCTTTATCATCTAAGATGTGGATTCACCAAATTTCATGTGATTCCACGACGTTGTCACCGTTGATTTAGTTGATGCAAAATTAAATGTTTACTGATAATTGAACTTTTTGCATTGCTAATACAACGGTGAAAATTGGTGAAATCACATGAAACTTGGTGTATCCACATCTTAGATTATAAAGATGATGATGATGTATGCTGATCGTCGAAAAAAATCGTGAAGGGTCTTTTTTTTGGCGCCACCTAACGAAATTCTCTTTTAGGGTCTCTTTTCTTCATTATTCTTTATATATACACACACACACTCTTTTAGGGAACTATGTTATGCAAACTGACCTCATGCCCTACTGAAGCATGCATGCGCCGTATATTTGGTTGCATGTCGTCAGCATAAGTTATATAGCTGGAGCATAAGTTATATAGCGTTGTTTGGGTGGAACATATGTTCAGGATAATCATTTCATTGATGTCATAAACACTCGTATTTACGGGAGATCGTTCAGTATTTAAGTATCACGTACTTTTTTCCAATCACGAGAGTCGGTGTTATGCTTTATTTTGAGCATAGTTCCAACTGCAGTTTGCTGCAACCACATTGATGACATCAAAAAGGTCAGGAGCTTCTTTCATATTGAAAGATTAAATCTTGGAAAATTTAGATACATGAGCTGGAGGAGCTGATAAGATTTGAAAATGACATGTTCCAAATGTTCATTGAATCAAACCACTCAATATTGAACAACCCTTTCCCATTGTTTTATATGCTAAATAGGATTTCAACTCTTATTCTGTAGGAGCTGCATGTTCTCCACAGTTGAACCTGCTTTCTCGGTTTATATATTATAGCAAAATGCCTCCAGCTTTTGGATTTATTTCTTCTCTTCCTTCTTCTCTCCTTTTGGCGCCTCCTTCTTCTCCTCTTTCTTCTCTTCTTTCTTCTCCTCTTTAGCAGGACCGACCGATATGATATCGTTCTTCCCTAATTTCTTCAGCTTCTTCGTGACCGCGACTGGGTCCATCTCGCCAATGACCGTCAGCTTCTGCTCCTTCATATCGGCAGCAATGGAATCAACTCCTGGTACCAACATAATTATTGCCCCAAAGAAAGCCATGTGACATGGAAATGGAATTGAATTGAGAATTTCGCAACTCGAATTTCAGTTTGAATGTTTGGTGACTCAAATTAATCAAGGAGAAATTATATCAAGCACCAGCAAATTTCTAGACTTTTGAGATGGCACCATTGAAAAGTATGTCATTAGACCCGCTTGAAGGTATTTTTGTCAAGAAAGGGAAGGGTATTTTTCGTAAATAAACATCATATTCCACAGTTCGATTTTGGGCAATTTTGTCTATCAACATGTCGATTGTGGGATTATTCAGCTCATTTGTGTCTTACACGAACAAATGAAACTAGCATTTTCAGACAGCATTACCTGTTCAACGGAGGTTCGCGATATTTCTGAAGTTCAACGGTGATGTTTCAAAAACTCCGAAAGCTTGACAAATCGTATTATGAAATTTGGCACCACAGCCCACAGCCATTCAACTTCAGGGAAGTAACAACGCTTGTCAAGGGTATCGGAAATGCAAAAGTTGCATTAGGGTTTATCACCCCCTCCGGTTCATGATAGAAGCCTTTTTTTTTAATCTTTTGCACACTTATTAGTAGTTGCACCTTTTTAAAATTTAAAATGTTATAAATATGAAATCTCTAATTTAATCTTTTTAAAATGCCTCTTAATCAACAAGGTAAAAAAAAACATTTTTTTTCTACAAATTAGTAGGGATACTATTGGTAATCCATTTAAAGTGTGTTAATCTTAGAAGCATGGAGTACAATATTTATCTTGAAATTCAAATAGACAGGTGATATGGAGGAGAAAAAATAAGGTTAAAATATACTTGTTTAGTTAAATGGGCGGAGTAATTTTTTTTAATATCTAAACAAACACTATAAGTTCTGAATTTGCAAATCTTGCATTAAAAAGGTGCAAGCAATCAATTAAATATTGTATTTTATGTTACAACAAACCTAAAGGCCTTGAGTTGTTTTTTTGTAAAATATGGATTTTTTTTAATAGATGTGTACATTTTTTGTGCTTGTTGGATGGATGATTACAATGTGAAAGAGAATAACAAAATTGCAAGCTTGCTGTCGCTTTAAGCAAAATTTAGGGCCATCTCTTTCTTTTTGGGTGATGTTCTCAATTGACCAAGCATTTGTTTGACTTATCCCGTGTCTGCAGTTGGAATAAACTATCTGCCTTCTATTATGCATCATTCCACATAGTAGGGGAAAAAAAGTAATTTTTAAAAAAAACTAAAGAAATTAAATAACTTTATTCAGGATCAATGATGCATCGATTTCTCAAGAAATTAATTTATGTTACTAATATTGAGATGATATACAGAGTCGCTTGTTTATTTCTTTCGAACATAATAATCAGCGGTATCTAGACGCAAGTATTTCTTGAATTCAGAGGGAAAGAGCGCACGAAAGGCTCAATTGAAACTCGTTGAAAATTGCTTGAAAACTGAAGATAAAAGGAGAGGAGGAAGAAGAATAGGAAAAGCATGAAGATGGAGTTAAGCACCGTAAACATCGGCCGCGGCTTCTATGGCTTTCTGCTTAGTCTTCTCATCATTCATTGCCAGAATTTTGAGCACTACCTTTTGCTGAAACATATATAAAACAATGAGAGAGAAACTATATCAGTAGATAAAGTGATTGATTTTATATTAAAGATGGTTCTTTTAAGGGAAAGACATGCTCACTTGAGCCATTGTGGGAAGATGATGATGCCTTGTGAAATCTCACAAGAGAATGAATTGTAAGGCAGCAGAATGAACAAAATTTGGATGATATTGCCCTAAATAGCTAGTGTATGTTATGCTGCACCTGCAGAACATTTTAATTCTGCATGCCCTCATGGGCAGAGATAAGTGGGGCCCTTGCCCCCATTGAACTAATAGATTTCTCTTTCGTCCAAAATTAAAAATATATATTAAGGATGGGGACACGATCATAACATGGTGCATGAGTACATGTTGGTCATCTCTTGAGTAGGGATAGGGCATGAATTCAAGAGGGTAGATTAAATATCAGTGCTTATAATCTTTGTTTTTGGAGGCTATCACTAAAATACTTTTTCTACCCATTTTTATTCCTATCCTCATGCTGCTTAAGAGATAAACACCGTATATCCTATGCATGACGCCGATATCTATATGATGTCTGCAGCCCTGCCCTTATTTGGTTTATTTTGTTCATGAAAAAGGTAATTGATGATAAAAGCAAACCATCTCACGTTTTTATTTAGGGCTTATTTGGCAACATAGTTTCTTTTAAACTAAAACAAAATTGCGGACGCGCTCTTATCTTTGAAAAAACAGCAGTTTCTTTGTTTTGGAAACACGGTTTAAGACTTCAACATAGAAATTTCTAGCTAGAATTATGACCATAACTAGACACCACGACAATGGACAAATTAATCTTAGATATTAAATATTAGAATATAAACTATATTCTTTCAACTTTTATCACAAACTCGAGGTTTTGGTGCATTAGAAGAGACAGGTTCGAATACATGTTTTAAATAAGGATTTATTTAAATTAGAAAACACCGTGCCTGAAAATACATGCAATATTCTGGTACTTGTTAAAAATATAAAATTGAGTTTTTAATATTAATATAAACATTAAAGATGCATACTTCCCCTGATAGATACTTTATTACTTTAGTCTTTAACGTTTAATGAAAGTTTCACTAAATAAACTCAATTTTCATGAACAAAAACTCGTCTCTAAATTTGAACATTTGAAGCATCACTAATCTTTGAATTTGATTAATCTCTTTCATGCAACCCCTTCACAAAGTTAAAAGAAGTAGAAAGAATTAATATGAGGAATTTTTGAGAAAGAGAAGACGTCTCCTGTGCACGTCATGAAGGAAAAGATAAATTAATAGTTCTTGTAGTGAGTATTTGATCATGGAAAAAAACATTTTCTTGTGTTGGGGATGAGGAACATCACGGCTACCGTTTCTTCGTCATGGAAAGCGGTCATCGCCTTCTTGGTTCTACTCATCGGGAGTGCGATTCTGTCAGCTTGTTACATAAATAATCCTGTGAGTTCGTTGATTTTCTTAGTTGATTTTCGCTGCTATTCGATGTTCTATAACTCCGTATTTTTTTTTGTGCTATCCCGTTTCATCAGAGAGCACGCTGAACAGTGTAAATGTATAAACTATAAGTGTTAGTAACATGCATGTTCATGGCTTCATGCTATGATACAAGAAATTAATTTGGTATTAGAGTTCACTCTATATCATGATAATGTTCTAGGAAATCCACGATCTGATGATTAAGTGAGAATGATATGTAAATTTGTGGAGTCAAATAAAATTTAATGGTTAATGTTTTATTCACTTCAATTCAATGATTGAGAAAGTTAAGAAATTAAAGCATTGCTAACTGATGGAAACATGCATGGTTGCATTTGTAAGCTCTCTTTTTTCAGATAGATTTTTATAATTGAGAGTAATGTGGATAAAACTCTTTGAAAGTGTTCTCTCTATTTTTCTGGAGCTCCAATTAGAAAGAATACACTTATTTATTGATTACTATTATTATATTATTAATATTTCCATATTTTAAAAGATTTAATAAACTTGTTAGTGGTAAGAGCCTTCGATTTTTCTAAACCGCCTTCATGTTTACACCCATCCCCCCCCCCCCCCACCCCCACGCCAACTTTTATTCTATTACATATAAATCGGCTGTCGGTTTTTACTGTTTATAATCAGTTAATGGGTCACATGACCTCTCATGTGATTACGTTTTGTATTTTTGTGCCTAAATAACCTTGCTCTTGCTATATTAGCTCATATTTATGTTCTAAATTCCAATCCAACCCTAGATTAGGGCTTGTCACGGCTCGCTTCTCAAATTCCATAAATACGAAACGTGACAAATCCAGCCATGCTACCCACGGTAAGAAAATATCATTCCATAGTCATATTAAGTCTGTCAATCGGTAATCAAGAACAATAATATAACTATCTATCTTTAAATATGTCCAAATATCCACAAACGACAATAGGAAATACTAGCGGGAGTAATTAAGATTCAAGGAATGACTGAAAATCAATAAGAGCTATATCAATGAAACGGTTCTCACTGATCGGTAGTCCTATCGAAATACTCACGTGTTAAGTCAAGTATATGGGCCATGCAAAACCCAGACGTCTGTGCGTCATAAATATGATGATCATAATAATAAAAGAACAGTGTGCTATATAGGGTGTCACGTACAAACTAAGGTATAATTATAAACAAAACAATCACAGGGATATATCAACATGCTATAGCTATGTCACGTGTATCCTAAAATCTGTGTTTCTAGATTTACTATCCTACAGGTATTTGAAACCGATTAATTTAATCATCATCGTAACTCAACAGTATATATCATGTTCATTTCCCACGGGACCACGACGCAATATATCTCATTCATTCCCCACGGGACCACGGTGCAATATATCCTGTACATTCCCCACGGGACCACGGTACAATAAACAATGGTTATTCTGTACACTCCCGGAACGCGGCAACAATAATATCCTCTTGAATTACGTTTCACTTACATTTTTTATTTCCCCATTTTCCCTAGGTTTCATATTCAAATCCTGTATCAATAGAATGTCTATCTAATACTAATACCGGGACAATCATGTGCAAATTTTGTCTAGCAAGACAACAAGTCAGGTCAATCAGGATAACAATTCAATATTGTTGGTATCGGTAGCTATTATATGTAACAGGTATAGACAATATAGTTATAGCAATAACGGTAACAGGATGGCGGCTTACAAACATATCGGGAATAGTGTGCTAAAACAGGTGAAGTGTCTATATCACAATAATATCACACAATAAATCATGACGAATAGTAGAAATATAGTTGTAGCGTTTATTTAAATACGATGCATGATATGATGAAACTGATGTATCAACTATTACTTGTGCAATATATTAGTATGACCGTATTTTAAATAATATTTTAAAGATTATCAAGTATTATTATATAAACTAAATTATATTAATGGAACTTACCTATTACAAATTAACTTATCCTTATTAATGAAACTTATTGCTGTTAATCTGGTTAATGGCATTAAATAACGGTATTGATCAAATGAATGAATAGTATTGTTGAACAGATCATGCAGATTTTCTGATAATGAGATTAGCGTATTGAATATTTATTTCCAAATAGTCACGAACTAGTGAATATGATCCTATCAGCTGTTACAAGTTATTATATTATTTTAACCGCAGTAAAAATAATCTTTTGTTACGATAATTAAATATAGTTAATTAGATATTGTCTACATAAAATATTATTAATTAACTTATTATTACTAGAGAATACTTATGAACTAACTACAAACCTAAATATCAAAAGATGTGAACTATAATTTTGTTATTTAAACCACCTAACATGATCGCTACTGTTCACTGAACTATATATATTCATAATAATTAATTTGTTATTCACAGTAATCATAATATATAATATATATGGGATTTTCATATGTATAGCATGAATTACTAATGTGTACACTATACAAGAGATATAATAATTATAAAATATAACAATACGTAATCGTCGTTGTAACTAGTATGTATAAGCAAGTATCGAATACTTGCCTCGGAGAAGGATAAAATACGACGATGCGATGTAAAAATTTAAGTTTTGATACTCAGCTCGACGGAAGGAGTTGGGGAATGGTGAATCGGAGAGGGAGAAAGAAAGAGAGAAAGAGAGAGTTTTTAATTGAAATAGGAAAATATAAATATACTATGTTTATATAGTATATGTATAACATATATATAGTTTTGTATATAACTAATAATATTATAAAAGATATTACAAATCTCAAACCGCCTCCACTAAATCTCAAAACGCTATAAATTATCTACACATACGTAGCCCATTTAACCCATAAATCTAATGGTTTAAAAAAAATCATAATCTAACAATATCTTAGGATGTTTAAGATTTACCCGCAACGGATAATTGTCAATATAATATCATGTGATATTTAAATAGGATAAAATATGTTGACAATTAATATATGAAAATATGCCTAACGTATGTCTACCAGAAAATATATACATATAATTTAAATATTATATATCTGTTATTTAAGATTCATGTAGATTTAATTTACGGATAAATATCAATAAAAGACACTGCAGCGCCATAACGGATTTCACGCAAGCAGGTCGGGTCGGATAACCACAGCTACCATTCGAACCAATCATAACCCAAATAATAAATAAACAAAATTCAAAATACTAATTAAAATTGTTAAATAACGTACGATCGAGTTAGGGTGTTACATGGCTTTTCTATGAATCCTTAACCCTCAATCTTCTCCTAAATTGGGCCATAAATAAAAGTCCGACCATTTATTAATGAGCGCCAGGAGTGTAAATGTAACCCAAGTCTATTACTACTCATACTTTTTTTAGAGGGGGGAGGGGGGAATCAACCCTGTTCGGGAATCGAACTTGCGACCGATCACATTGGAGAGGAAATGATACCGATGATGCTCATAAGTGGGAACCCTCCAGAACATGACACGTGGTGGCTGACGTGTCCCGAAGCTCACGGGAATAGGACAAGCACCACACATTAGAGGCGTCCCCCGGGCTATCATCCCGAGGCATGATCCGATCTCCGATGGATCCCTGGACACTCTTATGCTCGCCATGTAAATAACCATTGGCTCGCCTTCGAGCTTTCCTGCACGCTGAGCTTCCTCGACCGTCCTTGCTCGCCTCCGAGCTATCACAAAACCGAGCTTCCTCGGCCTCCCGCTCGTCTCCGGGCTTCCCGCCGAGCTAAGCCTTCCCGGTTCTACCGAGCAACCAAGGACGCAAAGCCCAAGCGCCTCCGCCATGGCTCGGCGTATCTCTTCAGAAGCGAGATATCCGCCATCCAACATCCCGCGTTCCACGCCGCCGTATCCCCCCATTAACGAGCGTATCTCGTCATTAATAGGGGGTGCAAGGTGTTTTTCGTCATCCCATTGAGATGGGAATACACGCGTGCTTGTCAAACGTACTACATATTTCCCTTGCCCAGCGTAGGCGGGGGTTTATTGATTGTGGGGATCCGAATCCCCGGCAGCCGCGGACTAAGCTGCCGTTAATTACCCTTCGCCTTTGGAGCGAGAGAACCTCCGATTGACAGGTCAAACTGGTTATATGAACTCAACGTGCAGTGTGCATATGCGTATCTTAAGGGGTTTTGGATATATCGGGAGCCTCGCAGAGTTTACGGGGGTCCCGCTACCTGGATAGCTGACTGGGGGTCATGGAGGCTAGCAGCCCCCTTGAGGGGTGTGGGGCAGCGCCCCGTTAGAAATTTTTTCTAACGGGGACAGTGTTGTGGAGTGTGTGTATGAAAAAAGGGGAGAATAGCGTCTAAAGAATGCGTGGGTGCTAGCGCCTCATGTGCCTAGCACGCAGGCGCTGGGCGCCAGCGTGACGCTGGCGCCCCACGCACTTGGCATGCTGGCGTGAAGTGCTGGGCGCCGACGCCCTACTTGCTTGGCACGCGGGAGCTGTGAGCCGATGCCACACGTGGTTGGTACGCGGGCACCGGGCGTCAGCAGGAAAAGGGACTTGGTCCCTGCACTGGGAGCTGTGCTCTCGATTTGACTCCTGAAGCTAAACTCCTGAAAAAATATTTAAATTATGGAGTTAAACCTCAGCAGATCTTGAATGGAGTTAAACTCCCAAAAATCTTTGTAAAAGATTGAAGGGGACCCCCTTCTTCTCACCTTTAACCTTGGATTTTTCCCAAAATGGGATTTCTGGAGGTGAGCCTTCTTCTTCTTCCTCTCAGTTGGCCGGATCTTGGAGGAAAATGGAGGGGTTTAAAAAATTCTCCTCTTTTTGAGATCCGATGGAAGATCTGAGCTCCCCTTTGTGGGTTTTGTGGTAAAAAACTATCTAATTTTGGAAAAGGAAGAGTAAAACTCTTGATTTAATTGAAAAGAGGAAGAAGATTTAGAACCTTGAGGAAGGAGAGGAAAACACAAAAACCCTATATTTTTGAGGGGAATGAAAAGTTTTTTTTTATTTCATTATCATGTTGCATTATATAGGCTTACAAATTTACATATAACTCATTGGGCTTTACAAAATGGCATTTTGCCCATCTCATGCCTCATGTGCTCATTTCTTTTGCACATGAGGCATGGGCTTTAAAAAAATTTGGCTTTATGCCCATTTTCCTTACATTCATGCATAAAAAATTATATTAAAATTATTTATTACATGATTTCATTTTGGCATGGGGGAAGCCGGCCGTGGGACTCGACTTGGGCATGGGCCCGCTTATTTGGGGTTGACTTTGACTTTAACTTGGTCAACCGGGATGTAATTTTCGACCCCAACAGAGGGTTCCCGTCAATCACGCAGGCGTAATGCATGTGGCGTAACCGACGGCAAAGATTTCACGCCAGCTCGCTCTAAGCGACCACTATAAAAACCCCTCTCCCATACGACTCGGTAATGCAATTTTCATTCCAATAAACCGCTACTCTGCTCAAATGTCTCGGCCAACTTGATCGTCGGAGGGTTCACGGTGGTACAGCCACCCCGGGATTTCTTTTGTAGATAGCTCGGCTCCGCCTCAAACCAAGCCCACTGAGATCCACACGCTCAAGGAGGCAACCCTCAACATCAATATCAGCTGTTCACCAACGCTCGCGACAGATAGACGAAAGACAACATCTAAAGGAGATCTAAGCCTCCATCAGTTGGCGCCGTCTGTGGGAAGAGGCTAGCTTGCTCAGTGCGTCGACCTGGGCGTTCAGGTGCCGAGGAATCTGCTCCACTTAAACTTCGTCGAAACTTTTTCATAGTCTCTTTACCTCGGCTAAATACTTCACCATGAGCGGCTCTCGGGCCTCAAAGCGCCCGGTCACCTGGCCGACGACCAGGACGGAGTCGCTGCGAATTCGGATCGTCTTCAGCCCTACTCCGGAAGCGATTCGCAACCCGGCGAGCAAGGCCTCGTATTCCGTGGCGTTGTTCGACGCTCTGAACCCGAGCTTCAAAGAGTACTCCATTTTTGCGTCGTTCGGGTCTCGAATGATAAAGCCGGCACCGCTTCGCTCCTCGGTAGAGGATCCATCGACGTAGAGGACCCAGTCGGGGATGGATTCGGGCACTTTCTCGACCGAGGGTCAGGACCCGGGACCCGGGGACGGGGCGCCGACGCTGCTTCCTTGTTGGGGATAGTGCACTCGACAACAAAGTCTGCCAGGACTTGCGCTTTAATGGCTTGCCTGGGACGGTATTTGATATCGAACTGGGACAACTCCCACCTCCATTTCTCCAGTCGACCAGACGATTAGGGGGAGGCGAGAATAGCTCTAATGGGCCGCTCTTAGTCGCTTCACATCGAGGTCCGGAGAAAAGTGCCTCCCATTCTTCAAAACCCTGAGAAAGATCCCAAGGTTCGAATGGTCGTGACCTTGTCCCGAGTAGGCCCGAGCTCGCCCCTGAAACCGTCCCCACCGGTGAAGTTCTCCGCAGCGCTCCGGGCCCCCAAGGACGCAAAGCCCAAGTGCTTCCGTCACGGCTCCGCGTATCTCTCTAGAAGCGAGATATCCGCCACCGAACATCCCGCGTTCCACGTCGCCGTATCCCCCATTAACGAGCGTATCTCGTCATTAATGTGGGGATCCTGTCAATCACGCAGGCGTAACGCCGGTGGCTTAACCGACGTCGGAGATCTCGCGCCAGCTCGCTCCAAGCGACCATTATAAAAACCCCTCTCCCAAACGACTCAGGTAACGCAATTTTCATTCCAATAAACCGCTACTCTGCTCAAATACCTCGGCTAACTTGATCGTCGGAGGGTCCACGGTGGTACAACTATCCCGGGACTTCTTTTGCAGATAGCTCGGCGCCGCCTCAAACCAAGCCCACTGAGATCCACACGCTCAAGGAGGCAACCTTCAATATCAATATCAGCAGTTCACCAAGGCTTGCGACAGATCGACGGAAGACAACATCTGAAGGAGATCCAAGCCTCCATCAGGTATCGACTGAGCTAAGCCCAGTTGGTCGAAGAAGTTAAGAATGTGTTATGTAAATATCTTTTCTGTCTCAAATTTTATTGAATCTCTTTCTTAGAGCTACCGCATTTAGGAAACGTGTCGTTGAGTTTCTATTAGCTTCAATAATTAACAGTAGGGGTTTTATATGTAATAGAGTAAAAGTTTGGGGGCTTTCGATGACGAGTTTAAGGATGAGGGTGATTTTGGACAAGTGAATTAAACCATACGCGGAGAAAGAGTGAATTAAATGAAATCAATTTTCACTTAAATTATCATCACAAATTTTACAATTCAAGATTCTTTTATCAAAATAGAAATAGATGTATTTTATTTTCACACAAGTTCTTCAAAATTCGTGAATTACAATGAAAATATATGTTTGAGTTGAGAGAGAGAGAGCGCGCTGAGAAATTGAAACCCTAACCCTAATTCAGTGAGAAATGGGGAAGAACGAGAACGATCATGCTCTATCCATCGCTTCGGTGATCTCCGTCATCAATCGAAGCATCCCATGCGATAAACGCCGATCAATTGCGGAGACCGCGAGCTCGAGATCCTTTGTTTTTGTTGGTGAGAACCTTTTTAGTTTTTTTTTCCCCATTTTGGATCCCGCAGAGTTTTCTTTTGTTTGAATTGCCCGCATTTAGTGATTTTCATGAATCAATTCTTGGCAAGGTATTTTCATGCTGTTAATCTTGGATTTCGATTTAGTAATGTAGAATACTGCAATGCTAATAGGAGCATCAATTTTTTTATATGATTTGTGATGTGAAAGTTCAAAAGTTGTCATTTTGATTTTGGATTTTAGATACCATTCAGACTAGATGGATAGCTACTACCTAAGTCGTCAGCTTTGAAGGTCGATTACACAATGAGAGTATATCACCTAAATAGATAAGAGATGTAGGCGAACCGATGGATGTAACAAACCCTTTTTAGTTTCAAGGCAATCGGATAAAAATCCACTGTCAAAATCTCTGGCGAAGAGGCACAGAAAATGTAATTATATTACATAAATATAATTAATTACGTTGATAAAAAATCCATCGTCAAAATCTTTGAAAAGGTTATTGATTCTAGGTGTCTAAAACATGCGATGTCTCTTAGAAGTGTCTAAAAAGCGTCCGATGAAGACATGCTTGAGAAGGGGTCTGACACTCTCTGCCATTCTCTGTTTTCGTGCATGCAGACATGCACAAACATGCTTACACTCTTATCTATATCAATGTAGTTGCTTATAATGTTTACACTCTTATCTATATCAATGTAGTTGCTTATAATGTTTATGTATTTCTTCAAAATTAATTAATCTATCATACATATTATAATACAAGAAACATGCCTTGACTGTAACTCTCCGAGAAATAAGAGCATTATATCTCACCTCTTTTAACGAAGACATACACCGAATCAATATACTTATCATCAATGTGAAAAGTTTGGGTTGATACTTTGATCCCCTTTTTCCACCAAGTATAGTCTTAACACAAATGAAAATAAGCAGAGACCTACAAGTATAGTGATGTGTATGAAAAGGTGATTGAAATTATGAAATATGTTTCTAAAAAAATAAGATGTGTCAGACGTGTCTAGAAAGTAAAGCGATCAATAGAGCAACTCTATTCTGAAATTCCTGCATATTATGTTTGGCTCTTTGCTGAAATTGCTTATATTTTTGAATGCAGTCCTTTCTATCCAGCAGAACAACCCTCTTCACCCCTCCCCCTCTTTCAAACCCCAACCCCTTAATCTACCACCTCCATTGCCCTCAAAATCTCGCTACATCCCCAGTCTGCATCTTCAAAACTCCAGTATCACCACCAACTCCACTTCCGTCTTCTACCGCCACCTGTCCTTCCTACTTCCGTTGGATCTACGAAGACCTTCGCCCATGGAATGCCACCGGCATCACAAAGGAAACAGCCGAGAGAGCAAAACAGCACGCGGACTTCAGGCTCATCGTCATCAATAACCGTGCTTATATGGAGAAGTACCGAGATACGTTTCAGACTAGGGATATTTTCACTTTGTGGGGAATACTACAACTGCTAAACCGATATCCTGGTCGCGTTCCGGATTTTGATCTTATGTTCAATTGTGGAGACATGCCGGTTGTTCGAGCGGCGGATTATGAGGGAGCAAATGCGGTGGGACCACCGCCGTTGTTTCGGTATTGCAAGGATGATGCTACTGTTGACATTGTGTTCCCAGACTGGTCTTTCTGGGGTTGGTAGGTCAATTTCTTTACACTTTCTGTCTTATATGATAGGCTAAATTGCAGGAAATTCCTTTACTTTTGCCGCTTGGTTAGAAATCTTCCTTATTCTTACAAATATATGGACTGTACTCAAGCCATTGTTTGCTGAAATGTGGTGATTTTTTTATATGTTTGTAAAGGCCTGAGATCAACATAAAGCCATGGGTGACGTTGATCAAAGAGCTCAAAGAGGGAAACAAGAGGATGTCATGGAAGGATAGGGACCCACATGCTTATTGGAAGGGAAATCCTTGGGTGGCAGAAGCTAGGCAGGATCTCATGAAATGTAATGTCAACAAAGATAAAGACTGGAATGCTAGGCTCTATGCTCAGGTCTGTAGCATATCGAATTGTTAACTTGCTAGGTTATTCAGCCGATCCCGATCCCCAAAATGATTGGCCGAATTTTGAGATAGTACCATATGGTAACGAGTAATGTTGGGTTTACCATTTCATTAATGAGGTTTTGGTAATAAGGATTGTTAATGGTTAGTGGTTTATTGATGGGGTAATGGGTTCATTGATGGTTTAACGGGGTTTTTAATGGTTTAACGGGGTTTTTAATTGGTTGTGAAAACCATAGTCACAAATTTGCGATTCGGGAATAATTCGGCGAGGTCGAAAATTCGGATTCAGAGAACTATTCGGAAAAAATCGGCAGGTATTCAGGAAAGATTCGGCAGGTATTCAGGAAAGATTCGGCAAGTATTCAGGAAATGTTCGGAAAAGATTTCGAGCAAGAAATTAATATATAAAACGCTGTGTTTTGATGTTGCGAATTATTCGCCGTTTTTGTGAATTATTCGTTGTTTATTTGAATAATTCGCGAATAATTCGCGAATTTTTCGAAGTGTTCGTCTGTGGCGATTAAATTGGAGATCTAATCGGTCGATCAAAAATTCACGAATTATTCGCGAATTCGCCGTATAATTCGTGAATTATGTGACTATGGTGAAAACAGCATTAGAGAGGGGTGAATAAGATTTTATGGCAAACTCAGCGTAATTTGAATGCAGTAGAATATAAAATCAGAGTCTAAAATCACAATAATTCAACAAACACAGAATGCAGAAAAGTAAATGGACACAGGAGATTGTTATTGAGATTTACCAACTCAGTGGCTAATCTCCACCTGAGAACTCCTGCTCAGGATTCAACTTCACCATCCAGTGACTCCTTACGGGTGGAGAAACTTAGATCTTTTATCAAACTTAGATCTTAGAACCTTTACACTTGCAGGTGGTGAACACCTAGAATTTTTTACCAAAAGCTAAAGTCTGAAACCTTTTACAGTTGCAGGTGGTGAACACTTCGACTTTTTCGTAAGGCTCAAGTCCGAAACTCTTACAATGTGAAGATCTTAGATCTTTCTTAACTAGGTCTCACAAACAAGATATTTATCAAATCTTTACAATACCAACTTTACAATCCTAATGATCTCAAAAGATAAATCAAGTTTCAAATCAAGGAGATAATGGATTGTGTTTTTGGAGATTAAAAACGTTTAAGAACGATTCAATTTTTTTCAAAAGATTAAGAAAAACTTAAAAACAGAATTTCTTTGAAAATTAGAGATATTTCTTTTCTAAACACTAGAAACTTCTAAGGCCCTGAAAGATCTCTTCTTTAAAAAATTATTAAAAATTGAAGAACGATTGAAAAAGTTTTCAAAAGGATTAAGAAAAGTTTAAAACAGAAACTTTTTTGACAATTTGAGATTTTTCGTTTCTAATGACTAGAAAAATCTAAAGCCCTGAAAGATATCCTCTCTAAACGAGTAGCAAAAACTTAAGAACGAGAGATACAAAGTTTTCACGAAAATCAAAATAGTAAAAACGTTAAAATCGCGAATTCGTAAATGAAAAATTGTGTAAAATGAGTCCTATATTTGGAAAGTTGAAAACGGGCAGTTGGGACAGTTATTATAACTGCTCCAAAAAGATAGGATAGTTATTGGCCGTTTATAGCCGTTGGAAATTCAAAAATCAAACCAAAAACCAAATTTTGAAAATTTTGAAACTGCAGTGGACGTCTATGACGGACATCCATATAGGACGTCCATGTTCGATATTTCAGACACAAAACTTTAGTTTGAAAAATAAAATTTGAAACGGATTTTTGGTTTTTGAGAATTTAATTGAAATAAGATAGGAAAATTGATTCTAACCGTTTGAGATCGACTTAACTCTAGACTCAAAGAAAATAGAAAAGTCTTGATTATTTTTGATGTGCAACTTCTCCGTTATATCCTTTGAATGTGCATTGAGATCTTTCGAGTTTTACCGATCTTTATCAATGTTACTTTTAAGTTATCAGTCGCAATATTGATTGTCCTTATACTTGAATAACTCCAGTTGTATAGCACTTTGATCCGTTTGATATTGTTAGTAACATATAGTATATTTGAAGTTCGGTTTTGTAAAATAATCAAAATATAAAAAGATTCATAGGTTAACAATGTTAGATGTAGGTGCCTTTAGAGGTAATTAGTTGTAATTGTGACCTACATGTATAGAACTTTCTCGTTCGTAATAATAGTATGCTATTTGGTTTTTTCTTTATTGGTATATCTTTTATTACTCTGTTTATTATTGATTATTAATAAAGTCCGTATAATAATACTAGACTACAGGATTGTGATGTAGATCACAATAGTGAGCCCTGACTAGTCGATAAGTATATTCTTAAATGTTCCTAATTGTAGGAAATCGAGACAGGACATCGATACTCCGGAAGACTAGTGTATATTATACTTACTCATCAGAGAGAGTAAAGACCGTTCTCATAGTCATTTGGTATGGTGACATCAGAGTATCGTATGCAGTTGCTTATAGATGATAAGTACACCGAATGACTCATTTTGAATTTCCAGTTGGTAATTATGCATAACTGTCAGATGGAAATTCATATAGTGACAACTGGTACACTTAGACAAACTGACGGGATACAATTATAAAGACTGGTTACGCAAGATCACAATCACGCTCACTTATGAAAAATTGATGTACGTTCTCACTCGCACACCACCTCCCTCTCTTGGTGACAGACCTAGAGATGTGGATCGAGATATCCACAATCAGTGGAAGCTCGACTGTGACCGGGCTCATTGCCTCACTCTAGCTTCTATAAATGATAATTTGCAGAGGCAACATGAGAAAATGGATGTTCAGACTATATTCACTCGTCTCCAAAGGCTGTATGGAGAATAATCTCGAATAGCTAGATTCGAGACATCGAATGAATTTTATGATCTGAAAATGAAGCCCGGTACACCCGTGCATGACCATGCTCTCAAAATGATTGATTTAATCAATCGACTTGAGGGTTTGGGTTTTCCTTTACCAAAGGAGCTTTATATTGATAAAATCCTTAGTTCTCTACCAAATTTTTTTTCTCCGTTCATAATGCAGTTCAATATGAACAAGCCGGAAGTTGGACTTTCAGAGCTGTTCAATATGTTGGTGCAAGCCGAGACCTTCTTAAAGAAGGAGAAATTCTCTGTTATACCCGTAGGACGTTCTTCTCCCTCTACTAAGGCGAAAGCCAAGAGAGAGGGAAAGAAGCAGCCATACAAGCCTAATGAAGGCATAAAAAAGGTCAAAGGTAAGGGCAATGCAAAGGAAATAAAGCCTGTACAAGAATGTTTTCACCGCCATAAGACTGGGCATTGGAAGAGAAATTGCACAAGCTATCTAGAAGAGCTAAAGAAGAAGCTTGCTAAAGCTTCATCTTCAGGTATTTGTGTTATTGAAAATTGTTTTCAAATTACATCTACTTCATGAGTATTGGATATCGGTTCTGGTTCTCACATCTGTAATTGTTTACAGAGACGGAGAAGAAGTAGGAAATTGGCAGAAGGAGAGACGATTCTCAAAATTGCAAATAGAGCAAATGTTACAACAGTTACAGTAGGAGATTACCATCTATTACTGCTAGATGGAAATACTTTAGTTTTAAATAACTGTTATTTTAGTCCTAGCATGTCATGCAACATTATTTCTATTTCTTTATTAGATAAAGACGGATATTCTTTTGTTACGTCCAATGGTGTTATGAACATTCATTGTAACAACAAATTAGTTGTTTTGGGGAATTTATTTAATGGTCATTATATATTATATCTTGCCAATATTTATAACACACACAATACCTGTAAAAGAACAAGTTCAGAGATGAACGAAACTCTTTTATGGTACTATAGACCTGGCCATATAAATGAGACAAGACTTAAGCAATTATATAAGAATGGTTACCTGCATCGTTTGACTTTGAGTCATATGATAAGCAAGATGGCTAAATCTCCGTTTAGTGGAAGCGGAGAAAGAGTTGATGAACTCTTGGGACTAGTACATAGTGATGCATGTGATCCAATGTCTATTCAAGTTAGATCAGGATACTCCTATTTCATTACTTTTACAGATGACTGCTCACGCTACGGACACATATACTTAATGAAGTATAAGTCTGAGGCATTTAAGAAGTTCAAAGAGTATAAGAATGGAGTGTAAAGCCAAACTGGAAAGAATATTAAGATTCTTCGATCGGATCGAGGAGGTGAATATTTGAGTACATAATTTCTTGGTTACTTAAAAGAGAATGAGATTCTCTCTTAGGTTACTCCACCTTACATGTCACATCATAATGGCGTATCAGAAAGGAGGAATTATACCCTATTGGATATGGTACGTTCCATGATGAGAAACGCAGAGTTATCTTTTTCATTCTGGGGATATGCACTAGAGACTGCTGCATACATACTGAACCAGGTTCCATCAAAGTCGGTGCCCTTACCTCCATATGAGTTATAGAAAGGCAAGAAATCTAATCTTAAGTTTGTTAAGATATATTGATTGTTCTGCTTTTGTTAAAAAGCAGAATCCTGACAAGCTAGAGGCACGATTCGTATTTTGCAAGTTCATAGGATACCTAATGCATTCGCAAGGGTAAGATTTTACTGCCTAGAGGAACAACGTATTGTTATCTTTAGGCACGTCACATTCTTATAGAAGGAATTTCTTGAAAAAGAAATTAGTGGAAGCGCAGTAGAACTGGAAGGGGTTCCAGAAGAACAAGCAATTATGGAAGATCAAAGTGAATCTGAAACTCCGGTATTACCCGATCCAGCGGAATTGCTCCGTCGATCTGATAGGCAATCTAGATCACCTGAGGATATTATGGGTAACTCGTTGATGGTGACATCGAAAATTGTGTTATAGAGGATAACAATTCTATCACTTATTGATAAGCCATAGAGAGTAAAGACTCTCAGAAATGGATAGATGCCATGAAATCTGAAATTGACTCGATGCATTCCAACAAAGTGTGGACTTTAGAGGATGCTCCTGAAGTGGTGAAACCCATTGTGAGCAAATGAGTCTTCAAGAAGAAGATCGGTGCAGATGCGAAGGGGGAGACCTTCAAAGCTAGACTGGTGGCAAAAGGCTTCCGTCAAAGTTCAGGTGTGGATTTTGACGAAATCTTTTCTCCAGTTGCGATGCTTAAGTCGATAAGAATCATGCTTGCAATCGCTTCTTATTATGACTATGAAATATGGCAGATGGATGTCAAAACGGTTTTTCTAAACGGTACTTTAGAAGAGCGTTTATATGACACAGCTAGAGGGTTTCGAGGTCAGTGGGTGCAGCGGTAAAGCATGCAAGTTGCGTAAGTCCATTTATGAACTAAAGCAAGTATCTAAGAGATAGAACATCCGTTTTGATGAATTAATCAAAGGGTTTGATTTCATTAAAAGTGATGATAAACCATATCTTTATAAGAAGGTTGTAGGGAGTAATGTCGTGTTTCTCATATTGTATATGGACGATGTACTTCTAGTAGGCAATGAGTACCAACATTGCAGTCAGTAAAGATCTGGCTATCACAAAATTTCTTGATGAAGGATTTGGGTGAAGCATCCTACATACTGAGTATAAAGTTCTATAGAGATAGATCTAAGATGACACTTGGGTTATCCTAATCTAAGTATATAGATGACATAATAAAGAGGTTCAGTATGGAACATACCAAGATAACCAAGCGTGGTAATGTATCCAAGGATATGTCTCCCAAGATAGAAATGGAGAGAACGCACGGATAAAACGCCACGGCAGTTGGGTCAATCATGTATGCGATGTTATGTGTAATACCCGGTATATTGTATATATAAAAAATTGTATATTAAAAAAAACTTTATTTCCTATATTTTTCTAAATATTTACCTTATATTTCTCCTATTTCATTTTCCATTAAATCCTATTTTCCCTAATTATTTTCCCACTCTTATTTTAATTTCCTAAATAAATTTTCATCTAATTTTTCTAAACCCTAACCTTTAATTTATTTCTTTTAACTCTTCAAACCCAGCCCAAACCCCAACTCTCCTCTCCCTTTTTTCTTCTCCCCGAGCCCGGCCAAACACCCCCGAACCCGAACCCGACCCGACCCAAACTCCCTTCTCCTTCCTTCTCACTCGCCTCCTTTTCCCGCCACTCCCCCATGAACCGCGCAGCTCCCACGAACCGCGACCCGCGCATTTCCTCGCCCACTCCCCCATCTCCCTCGCGTTACCCCACGACTCGCTCCCCTCAACAACCCGTGATCCCCTCGCCTGCTCGCTCTCTCTCCTCATAACTCAACCCCAACGGCTCTCCCCCACGCTCGCACTTACCCCCGCGAGACCCGCGCCCTCCAACGGCCACGACTCAGCTGTGGGCCTAACGTCTCCCCGAGATCTCTTTCCCCCGAATCCTCACCCTCTCTCTCTTCTCTCTCTCTCCCTCGAGCTCACTTCACCTCCCCCAACTCAAACCACGAGCTCCTCTCCCTCACCAGCGACCACCTCCCACCACACCGACGAACTCCCAGCCACTAGCAACCATCTACCGACCACAACTCCAACAACATACCCGAACCCATCATTCTAACACCCACGAACAGTTGCCGACGCCTGCAACCACCCACCGCCGGAGCTCACATCGACCACCACTGCCTCGTGACGCCGACGAGTCTCCTCTCCAACTCTTCTCCATCTCCCACTGCACCCGAGCTCCCCCATCGCCTCCTCTCACCACCTCCTCGACGTCACCCCTGCCTCATGACGAGCTACCTGAGCCCAGCTACCTCCAACGGAGCTCCGAGCCCAGCCACCATCAACATCATCTCGCAACCAGAGCCACCCGAGCATCACCACCCTCCACCTTCGACGACCACCAGCACCGCCGACCTCACGGGGTTGCCGTTAGCCGAGCCCAACCGAGCTTGCTGCCGTTGTTGCTGTCCGTGCTGGTGCTTGTGTCGCTGCTGTTGTCGTTGCCCGTGCTGGTGCTCGTGTCGTTGCCACCTCTACTGTATTGCCGTCGTTGCGCCATCGCCAGGCAAGTTTTGGAACTTGCTTATCATGCTAAATTTTTTATATATATATTGTTTGAGTTCTTAATTAAATACCTAGCTCAAGCAAAAATTCTTTCTTGAAAACCTGAAATGCCAAAATCTAACAGAATACAATCGCACGATAATAATTATACCTAAACATGATTACATCAAAATCATTGTAGTTGGGTCTCGGATGTTTAAGTTACAAATGCAAGTGAATATTCGTCGCTTGCTTATTCATGCTAATATAGTAGCTAAACAAATTGATGGTGTTAAATAATTTGATATATATAGACGTATATGTATTTATATTTAGCTATATCGATAAATTATGTCGAATAGATCGCTAAGTTTAAATTATAGTACATTCAAGCTTAGGCCGTGCCGCGAATTATCATTGGGGCTACAGTAACGATGCTTGTTGTTGGCTATACTGGAAGGAGCACACATAGTATTTAATTATTTTTGTTTTAATCGATTATATGAAACTGACGACGATCAATACCCGTATTTATAACCCAAGTTCGAAGTGATACATGTATGAAAACCTTGACTAAAGTGCCATGTTTTGTGATCGTTGAACCCCTTTTTACTGTTAATGCATATCGGGTAGGAACTTAGTTAAGATATCTAGTTTATTATCATGAAAGACGCCCCAAAAGGCGACGTTAAATTTGGAAATTACCGTGCATATCATGTTGTGAAATTAATAGCAAATTAGATATAACTCGTATCGTGACGTGCTTGGGCTCGTTACGAAGAGGGCTGTTTAATCTTTAAATCTATGGAAATAGTTGCAGGTTAGCATGTCTTTTAGATAACCTAGTAATCGTACACAATTGCATTCTCATCATATCATGTAGCGGTTATAGCCTCATTGAATAGTGGTTATAAAGCATCGATAACCTAGTGATCGTGCACATTACCCAGTGATAGATATTAGTGTGTGGATTGTGGCAAGTACGTTAGTGTTAAAGCGTGAATGAATAAGTGAAGTGACACGTACTTGTACACAATCAGCGGAACCGGTTAAATTATTGCATTGTCGACGCCTATGGGGCATATGTAAGTATAACTATAACTGGCGTGAGACGGTTATAGAGCACTTGCATTAGTGTCATAGGTAAGGCATCGAGTACTGTCCATTTATCTTGGATACCAGTCGAGACATACTTGATGGAGACTCTATCTCCAGTTCTCGCGTAGACTTGTCATGGAGCGACTAGTATTTGGGTTCATGGTCGGGCTTTGTTGTAGACCGTGGGTGTGGGGTAGTTCGAGTGTGAGTTCAACGGAATCTCGGGAGTCCCATGCCGGCATATACAGCGATTTTGGGAGTCATATGGGTGATATTACCGATTATTCGTGAGCATGATTCGGGCCCGTATTCCCTTGCCCCTGGGGCCCTACCCTTGGGTTGGGGATACTCCTGCATGGTTGACACTCAAAATTGGACTGACGATAGATTTAGCGACCTGGACAGTGAGACTTAGAGACTGATAGGTTTAGTGACATGGACATGCATTGATACTGATTCGATATACCTGCTTTATTGTTTACCTCCATTGGTTACTTCATGCTCATGTCATCACTCCATGCTTACTGTTTCATATTTATCATTATTGCACGTGTTTACATATGTATTTATATTTATTGCTATTGTGTCGCTCTGACGACCTGAGTATGCATGCTCAGTTTGAGAAGTTGACTTAGCTTGGATCAGGACTTGACGTACCTCGAGGATTTTGTAGACATCCAGATCAGCGACGTCAGCGCTATCTTTCCTTTGACTCTATCTGATTAGTTTTTGTATCTGTTTTGATAGTATCTAGTGACTGCATTTCTCATCACCTGTGCACTGATTACTGATTACCACGTAATGCTAGAAACCGAAATGTGACTACGGCATGATATTTCCTTGACCGTAAGAGCATGGCTGGCCTTGTCACCCCTCGTATTCCTTATTTTGGGAAGCGGAGCGTGACATGATTTTGTTGGTATCAGAGCCAGGTTTGTTTGGATTGAGATTACAGTTTCCGTATAGAGCTTGACAATTTAAGTCGCTCATTCGGTCCAGATTGTGAACTTGTTATCCTTGACTAGAAACCCTATTGTTCGTCAAGCTATATTTTGACTCCATCCGTTAGAGTTTTGGATGACTTAGTAGAGTTATGTGATTGTAACTATGAACTGCAGCATGGTTATAATGCAACACTCTGCTTGAGTGACTTGGAGTTCTATATTTTATTTCCACTCGTTTGAGTTTCACCTCACCATATATTCTTGTTTTATTGTCCATTCTACATCTTATTCGGATTTTTATACACCTTGTATCTTATGTCGTCCTAAAATTGTTGTTTCAGGACCATGTCTTCCAACAACACTTCTTCTATCTCCACTCCCTAGAGTCAAACCGTCGAGATTTTGGGTGTACTGCAAGGATTAATAGAAGCCTAGGAGCGAACAAACGATCTCATAGCTGAAGGACTAAGAAGACAAATGGCTCAAGCACCAGCAGGAGCCCCCAGTCATAGGAGAATTCCCGTTAGACAAAGAGGTGGTGTGCAGACGAAACGCTCATTTGTTACTCAGCAACAGAAGCAGCAGAGAGCACAACGTTGTGGTTATTGCAAGAGACCAGGACACTTTCAGAGGGACTGTCGTCAGGCCAAAGGGCAGTGCTTGATTTGTGGATCCGGTGAACATCTTGTCAATGGTTGCTCTAGAAGGAAGGAACTGCAAGGTGGAAATTCGTCAACGCCCTCCAAATCTGCTTGAGCGACTTAGTTGTTTTCATACTTTAATTTCGAGGGCGGCACAGACCCAGCACAAGATTCAGACCTGCCCTACGAGATTGCAGAGATTTAGATATCGACGCAGGGTTATCACTTTTCCCGCTTTCAATAAAGATATTGTTACTTTATGTAGTAGCTGTTTCCTTTCGTTTAAAATCTTGTATCCGTTGAACTTCTTAGTTTGAATGTAATAAAGTTGTGAATTGTGACTAACTACTTTTGTTTGACTCGCTATATTTATACCCTAAGTTTAGTCGACATCATGGTTCATCACCGCACCCCTGGACTCTCTTTTCGATTAGGTTGTATCTTGCCGCATACCCCTGTCTAAAATTGTTAAATCCTATACTCCTTGTTAACTTATATCTTTCTCTGATTTTGAATCCGAATTTCATACTTTATCTTTATGTCATTCTGGACAACCAATTCCTCCTCACATTTCTTCCATTCGGGTGCTTGCTCACGGCGTCGATCTTCAGTATATATACCGCAATCCATTCTCCGGCTAGTCTACTGTGTACTTCCAGTGTTATTTTCCGTTGATATAATTATAATCATTACGTTTACTATTTTAAATTTTTAGAGTTTTGCCTATTTATAATAAGTTAGATTTCTATTATGTGTTAGTAAGTATTTTAGTTTTACTCCCTGTCTTGAAATGCTCTACTATTTTATTTTCTCGATAGTTTAAACTAACACCGTATATTCCATTTCTAATAAATTGTTCCTATTTTTCATACTATCGTCCTTTTATTATGAAGTTCCATTTTTCGTACCTTTTTGTCTTAAATTTTTATTTGCCCTAATTACAGGATGTCATTCGAGTTACTTTAGTTACTATCCAATCACAGATCCATTGATACTATGTATAATGGTAGTAGTTAGGTATGATCGAATACATGTGAAGGCCGTGCAGAGTTAACATGGGATTCGTCTCTTCGGTATATGTAGAACAATGTTCTGCAGTGTGCGATATATCAGTGACCTAAAATCTCTGGTCAGAGTACTAGAGATCAAATGATAAGTGGTTATCAGTTTGATCTCAGGGTTACATGATAATATCAACACAATAGTTATTTGAGTTATTAGGGTTTGACAGTACTACCAAGCTCTAGACCAAATAAGAAGCACAAGTAGACGAAGAGACCGGACCGTACGGTAGTTGCCACTGATAGGTATTAATTTGCTTGGATAGCATTTTCCTATTCCACTCCAGTAATCGACAGTTTATCCAGGTAGTCTAAATACGTAGCTATTGGTCCAATAGACTTGTGGATTTTACCGTTCACAAAATTAGTTTGAATTGTTCGAATTAATTATCCACTGCTGAGTAAATCTTGAGCCTCCGGAGTCACACAAAGGCGAACTACTACTATTTCCACAATAAAAGAGCAGACCTCTGTTAAAAAATGATGCAGCGCCTCACGTGCTTCCCACGAGGGCGCCAACACCAAGACCAATCTGATAAGAATTAATCCTATGGTGGCGCCTCACGTGCTCCTCACGCGGGCGCCAATGTGCAACGCGGGCGCCAATGTGCAAAGCACATGAATACCTATTAAAACCTTAAGTAGCGCCCACGTGCACAACACGTAAGCGCCGACGTCCAAATAGAATTAAATTCCACTCTCTGTTAAACAGAACCGTTGGATCAAAAGATCCAAAGGAGATGGTAAATCATCAAAAATACAGAATTAAATTTCGTCGGGAGAAAACATCCCCAAATTGGATTATAGAATAAAATTCTATTTTAGGATATATTCCCTCAATCTTTCTAAACAAGAAAGATTGCCCTCTACTATCTACAGGCAACCCAAAATAAAAAATCCAACGGTGATTAAAAATATCACCGTTTTACAGAATAAATTCTGTGTAAAGGAAAATATTTCCCCAATCTTGTTAGAAACAAGAAAATATGTTCTGTAAAACAGAAACCCTTGGATCAAAGATCCAATGGTAGGTAAAAATCCACAAATCAATTGGAATTTCTTGATGAGAGATTTCTTCAGAGTTAATTAACAAATTGCCTCTACTATATAAAGGACCCAAGACTTCAAGTCTGATACGGATGAAACCCCCATAAGTTTCTAGAAACTAAAGCAGAAAGCTTCAAAAGGGAACAGAAAAGAAGAGAGATCAAAACATCTCGTTTATATATTTAAGGGTTTAACCCTTTTAAAAAGAACTTAGTTTTTTCTCTGGATCTGAGATCCATAAGACAATTCTCCCATAAGTTGAGAATTTAATTCTCATCGGGAAGAATTTGTTCTTGAGAATCGAAGATTCAGAAAAGGACTAGGAATTGAATTCCTTGAAACGAATCATATAAGAGAAACCTGGTTCTCATAAAAGAACTTGGTTCTTAAAAAACGAAAGCTTGATCACGTGGGCGCCACAGAAGAAAAGAGTGCTTAGCACACACTGGGCAGCGCCCGTCGCCTCACGTGTCCCTCACGTGGGCGCCATAGAAGAAAAGAGTGCTTAGCACAAACCGGGCAGCACCCAGCGCCTAACGCTTCACGTGCTTCGCACGTGGACGTCATAAAGGGCGCTTAGCACTCCATATAAAGACAAAAGGAGTAAAGTGTTTTACACTTATTGGGTAACCCCATGACTGAAAGCTCCACATGATCATATGTGGGCATCAAAACTTATATAAGTGCTCAACACTATTTGCATAAAAGGGGGACTGATTAAACAATGCCCAAGCAAGTGTTTAGCACTCTCGCATTTCTTTTTCAATAAAAAAGACCACTGAGCAGATCAAGCCCAAATTGGCTAGGTCCTCTGAGGATAGAACCTCCTTAATTCAAATCAACCAAGCCCATATACTCATGATTGCCCAAACTGATCTCAGTCTCACATATGACTATTGATCTTTCAATTGATGATATCCAAAATGATATTCATCCCATATTTCCTAATGTAATCTTAGTCTCAAAATATGACTAACGATTCCTAGGGCTACCATAACCCGTCTTCCTCAAATTCGGGATTTGGTTTAAAGGTACTTCTCTCCACACCTCTGACATACGTCGTAATTCTTCAACGTTTTCAGAGAGGTGGCGGGTCCCGACAACCAACAATTCTTCAGTGCATTCCCAAAACCGACTAAACCGACGTGCATACCTCAAATCAGACCGCATCCCATACTGGGTGCATTCCATATCACCCTTGTTCATTCCGTCACGTAACAAATACACGTGCGTGCAAGATGAATATAATGGACCACTACGTCCTTAATCAGGCAATGGACCGAAATGTCCTTAAACTAATATTCGCTTCCAAAACGGTGACAATGGACCGAAACGTCCTTAAACTAAAACAGTAGAGCCCAAATGCTCTTTTGTTAGATCTGAAATAAAAATGATCCTGAAACCCCATTAAGTGGATTTTAGTCTCAAATTGGACTAATGTATCCTTACCAGAAACAAATCGACCCCCAAATGCTCACATACATTTAAGTCGATCTTAAACTCAAACTAGATTAACGGTCCTTAAATAAAAACCCAAATCTAAAATATACGAATTTGAACTAATCCACGCCATACGGGCGACGACAGAAATTAGTCTCCGTATACAATCTACAGGCAACCCAAAATAAAAACAAACATACACACGACACGAAGTGAACCTCTGGAGCAGAAGAAAGTGGTTATCGTGATGCGGTAACGTAATTAACTGCAGGGGCTTGCGCCTGCAGGGAAGAGCGTCCTCACAATCAAAAACCCCTCACAAACGAGGGGGAATCCGACGAAGTCTGCTACAACGGCCGCATCCGTCCAAACCTCTGATATACGATACCATAAATCAACTTGGTATCTTCAGAGAGTTGGACGGATAAACCCAAATAGTGGCCCCTAAATTCAGGCAAGACGATCCATCCCAGTTCGTCTCTGTTTTCGGCGGTAAACAGGTTCTGGCACGCCCGGTGGAACCTTTTCCTCTTTCCACTCCACACTTCATGTGTCGTGTTTTACGAACAAATCGCGGTTTGCTATGGTTGTCCTTAGATTCGAGATACTAAGATTTGGTGTCTTGCTCCTGTGCAGGAAAAATGTCAATGGCTTCCAGCTGCACAAACTACAACAACAACTCCCGCTCCACCCCAACTGGAGGAGTGACTTACGGGCCCAATGCGGCCTCCATCTTTTCAATGCCGGTGGGGCAGGTAACTCAAGCCACCATTGGATTGTTCTTCGGGACCATGCTCCCTCCAGCGAGTTTCAGCGTTCCAGTGCCACTACAGGAAGCTCCCAAGAAGTCGGTCTTCGATCGACTTGCAACCACCACGGCCCCTCTCAACGGGTCGTCCAAGTCTGCCACCTCATTCTTCAACAGGCCGAGTCGAAGCTCAAGTGAGCCCGCAAAGAGGCTCGTAATACCTGAAGGGGCTATCCCAAAACGGATAATCCTTCCAAATCCTGCTGCAGGTGAAGTCGTCAAAAGTGCTTCCCCTACCAGGAAGTCGGCCTTCGAAAGATTGGCCGTTCCCTTTCAACGGACGTCAGTTTTCGACAGGCTGACACTAGCAGTAGCCCCTCATCAAAGCCGGGGGCATGACGGAGCCGCTTCCACAACTGAGGTAGTCCCGTCTGCAAGACACGCTCGACGTCGCCACTGGCGCCGAGTGAAGAAAGCCGGGGGTAAATCCCCTTCCGGATTTACTCCACCAGCTCCAATGGTGGAAGTTGACGCTGCTGTTTCAACCGGGAACAACTTTGATCTGGTTAGGAGGGTGCGAAAGAACTCTCCAACCGTAGTGCCGAAGAAATCTCCCCCGCTTGCTGAAAACATGATGCAGGCAAAGCCGGAGCAGCCCCCTCAGCGGCTCTCTTCCCAAATCCACAGGGTCTGACGGAAAGTCTAAGATTATGTGATCAACAAGAACTACTTTCGTCAACCGAAGAATTTGAAGGTTCAACAAGAGGAAAACCATCCTTCCACCATACAGCGAGGGACGTCTTCACGGCTCCTTCAACTTCGACCTCCCACAAAAGGAGAAGGCTGGAGAAAATCCCACTGCCCGCGGCAAATTCCAAAGGAGACGGACCCAAACGTCCCAAGTCTGGGGGCATGATAGTGCACACGGTCTACATGGCTTCAGGGAAAAAGGAAAGTCGTGCTTCCGTGGGTCATCGGCCGCAAACTCGGTCGTTGACAAAAGGTCAGGGGCAACAACAAAAGCTCCAGGAAATGCTGATCAAAATATCAGCACTCACCGGGCAGAAAGAAAACCCGGAATCGGCATCTGAACAGCACCAGGAGCAGGAGACCGATACAGAGTTCCTGCGAAGGGTGCTAAAAAGAAAAGACAAGGAAGCTGCGGAACAAGCTGCTAATATAAAGCAGATGACGCTTTTGTTCCAAGATATGGTTGGAATGATGATCCAGCCAGAACCTCCAGCTGAAAATCCGCCGATAATCATCGAGAATGACAGAGGGAAACATCAAACCCTCTTCCGGCTTTATGAACAGCTAAAGAGGAAACAATCTCCAAGTCCGCTCTCGATGGCTATATAGCTCAACAAATATGAGCTCATCAAGCTAGTGAAGCGGCTGGCCAAACTGTCAAAACTGGGCGACCGTATTCGGCCTGGTACCAAATCAAGTACCCTCCAGGATATACGATCCCCAAGTTTTATGTGTATAAAGGGACATGCAATCCGCATCAACATGTCGCTCAGTTCAGAGCTCTATGCGGCAACACTGGAGGCGACGACAAACTGCTACTTCGTCAGTTTGCCGGTAGCCTGTCGGAGACGGCATTCGAATGGTACTCGGAGCTCCCAAATGACTCCGTCAAAACATTCACCGAGATGGAACGGCTGTTCACACAGCGGTTCGCCAGCGCAAGCGAGCGCACCCCGATCATGGCATTAATTAATGCCAGGGTAAAGTCAGGAGAAACCTGGGTCCAATATGCGATCCGGTAGCGGAACCTATGGTTGAAATGCGAACAACGCATCGAAGAATCTCCTGCCGTGGGTATGTTCATCGGGACACTAGATCCTCAAACGACGGTGTCCCAGTTCATGACGTTCTTCAAGCCGACCACCTTCCAGGCTCTGATCGACAAACTGGCCAAAATGGACCAGATGGGCCACGAGCCTTCCTTCTAAAAGATGGACCCTCGAAATGCCAAGGGTAAAGGGAAAGCGGCCTTCGTTGCCAACACTCAACAGCAACCAAATGACCCGAAACCGGTTGCTCGCAAAAACAATGCACGTCGACGCTTATCCCTGGAAGAAAGGTTAGGACGCACCTACTCGTTTCCCCGTGACAAGACGAGAATACTGTTCGAGCTGGCAGTGCGCAACTAACTTATCACATTGCCGGAACCACGACGTTCACCGCAACCCGGCGATGTCAACAATCCGAACTACTGCTCCTATCACAGAATGGTAAGCCACCCAATTGAAGATTGCCACGTCTTCAAAAATTGGGTCGAGGACCAGTATCAACGGGGGAAATTCGCGCTTTCTGAGAACTAGAGGGTCAACCCGCCACAGAAGCACGCTCCTAAAATGGTGGATACGCCGGGGGCATCATGCTTGCTTGTGGAAGAAGCTTCATGGGAAGTTGTCATTTCAGCTATAACCAAAATATGCTGAAGGATCTCCAGGCATGTCCGGCAATCAGGTGGATAAGCCCGTTGGAACCTGGGATCATTAAAGGGATGCTGAAACCGCATCCCGTACCGAAAACCGTCGACAAAGGGCAAGATCCCCAAGTCGAACCTTCAAAGTCTTCAAAGAAAAAGAAAAAGACTAATAAGCCTGTGCAACCTGCCGAGTATGACGACAAACACACAGACATACAAAGGTACATCGACGCACTGGAGGAGTATAACTAGAAGGCGCGGACACCGGTCACCCTCAAAAAGTTCCTCAAGCATAGTCTTGAGAACGAAGAGAGTGACAACGATGAGGAAAATAACTCATCAGAAGTTTGACAAGACATCAGCTCATGAAACGGGCTCTGTCTTTCGCTTTCGTCAATGATACCCTATACAGGAGATCGCTTGATGATTTGTGGCTAAGGTGCTTGGGGCCAGGAGAAGAAAGGAGAGTCGTTCAAGAAACTCACAACGGACTCTGCGGTTCTCATCAAGCTGGGCCAAAAATGAAGCTGAAGATCAAAAGGATGGGTTATTAATGGCCCACAATGATTCACGACTGCCTCGAATATGCGAAGGAGTGTCACTCGTGCCAAATTCACAGGGACTTCATCCATCAACATCCAAATTCGCTACATCCAACGGTAGCTAGCTGGCCGTTCGAAATGTGGGGAACCTATATAATCGGCTCCATTGAGCCAGCATCATCCAAAAGACACCGGTTCATACCGGCAACGGCCGACTACTTTTCTAAGTAGGCAGAAGCAGGACCACTAAGGGAGGTGAAGACGGAGAATATTCTCCATTTCTTCAAGACACATGTCATCTACCGGTTCGGCACTCCGCGACAGATAATGGACCAGCCTACAGGAGCCATAAAATCAGCCGCTCCGCAGAACAATATAAAATAGACTGGAGATATTCTTCCGTCTATAATCCCCGAGCTAACGGTCTAGCTAAAGCTTTCAACAAGACCTTGACCAAGATTATAAAGAAAACGGTGTCCAGAAGCAAAAAAGATTGGCACGAAAGGCTGCACGAAGCTCTCTGGACGTACCGGATGACATTCAAAATAGCCATGAATATGACCCCATACGCGTTGGTATTCGGCACGGAAGCAGTCCTTCCTTTGGAAATAGAACCCCCTTCTCTCCGAGTAGCGGTTCAATATGAGCTAACAGATGACGAAAACGCTCATCTCCGGCTTGAGGAGCTCGACGCCCTCGACGAAATTCGCATTATAGCGCAGCAAAATCTGGAAGCTTATAAGGCAAGGATGACGCAATTATACGAAAAACTGACCAGGCTGAGAACATTCCGCCAAGGCGAACTCGTGCTAGTCGTCAAAAGACCTATGATCCCCAGCAATGCAAAACGGGGGAAATTCGAGCCGAACTATGAAGACCCGTACATCATAGACAAAGTCTACCAAGGTGGAGCCTGCCTGCTCATGGGTATGCATGGAGAAAGACTCTTCAGGCCAATAAACGGCTGATTCCTAAAAAAAACTACGCTTGACGGGTCATGACTTAGGCCAATGATAGATGACGACGCTCGTGTCTGCTCGCTACCTTCCTGAGTCAAAAACTCTGAGAGTAGTATGCAAAGAATCTCCGTCGCCTAAAAAATGGCGATTACGGACCGAGATGTCCTTAAACTAAACGGCGTCTCAAATATGGCGACAACGGACCGAGATGTCCTTAAACTAAAAATTCGTCTCAAATATGGCGACATTGGACCGAGAAGTCCTTAAACTAGAAATTATCTGCCTCAAACATGGCGACAACGGACCGAGATGTTCCTAAACTAGCACGTCGCCGAAAAAACGGTGATATGTTTCCTTGAGATCTACATTGCAATCGAAGCCCCAATGGCGAAGACTGCAACTCAAGTCCCACTGGCTACACAGCTACTCCAGCGGCGAAGTTATCCCCAAGTCCCATTGGCAAACAGATGGGTAAAAAAAGGTATGTCCACAAGCAAAATGGGCACGGATGAAAACCCGAAAGGACGCCGTGAGTAAAAACAATAGGGTTACCGGCGAGTTTGTGAAAACCCGGAAGGACGCGATCTCGTTAAAAAAACGGTATGTCCACAAGCAAAATGGGCACGGATGAAAACCCGAAAGGGCGCCGTGAGTAAAAACAGCGGGCTATCGGCGAATTTGTGAAAACTTGGAAGGGCGCAATCTCGTAAAATTTTCACTTACGAGATCCTCTCGACTCGTAAGGAGACCTCCCCCTATGAGACCCTCATGACCCATATGATTCAAAAGCCTTAAGCTACAGGGATCCAAACCTGTTCTTAAGCCATCACATTCCCCAAGTTGCCATATAGGCGGTCCAATATTGGCCTTTGTATACAATCCACGGGCACAAATAAATACAACCCTCACCTAGTTCCACCAATGGCGCGAAATGTCCCCATATGGTGAACAACACTTGTAAGCCCTCTCAACTTATAAGGAGAAAACACTCTTGCAAGATCCTTACGACTTGCAAGGGAGAACACACACTTAGGAATCCCCACGATTTCTAAGGAGAAAACACACCTACGAGATCCTCACGACTCGTAGGGAAAAATAACTTTATGAGACCCTTACGGCTCATAAAATCGAAAAGTCTTAGTCGACAGGATCATAACCCTGTTTATTAAGCCATCTTTGTTCAAATCGACAAAGGCACATGATAATTCGCTCCTGGCAATATTCCAGTGGTAGCGATGCTGATGTCTAAACAGGTATCAAACTCTAAGTCCTTTCACGGCACATGATGATTCGCTCCTGGTAATATTCCAGTTGTAGCGACGCTGATGCCAAAGTTGGTATCAGATTCCAAACTCGTAATAAAAAATTAGCGAGCAAAAAAAATGCATATGAAATAGCCGAAATGATGGGGCAACTCGCAATAAAAATCAGCGAGCAAAAAATATATAATATGAAACAGCTGAAATGTTTGGGCAACTCGCAATAAAAAATAGCGAGCAAAAAAAAACGATATAGCCGAAATGATTGGTCAATCACGACTTCCGCGACATAAAAGCTGAAAAGATAGAGTATCACGGAAAGAAATAAAAATGAAAATGAAACTTTTCTGCCATGCAGGTAGGTCCACACCGACCTCGGTATATAATCCATGGGCACAAATGAAAGAAAGGGTACCGTATTTTCCCACCAGGCTCCGTCAAAGGGAGAGCCAGATCTTGATGAAGGTTCATATACAACCTAAAGATTACCCCGGCGTTTCTTCTCACTCCAGCAGGATGCAGACGTAATGTCAACAAAGGCTCTAAATAACCAAACCAAAAAGGAGTGACGGCAAAATCCCAGCTCCGGCTCGACATTCTTCTCGTTACGGCAGACACAATGTCAACAAAGGCTCCAAATAGCCAAATCAAAAAGGAGTGATGGCAAAATCCCAGCTCCAGCTCGACATTCTTCTCGTTACAGCAGTCGCAATGTCAACAAAGGCTCCAAATAGCCAAATCAAATTGAAGCAACAGTGTATTTCTAGCTTCAGGGTCTCGACGGCAAGTCATATAAAGCCTAAGAGACTATCGGAGATCATCCCACACCAGGGCAGAGTGGTTATGACTCATCGGGACTCCAAACTGAGCTTAACCTCAAGTAAAAAGCGACATAGCAAATTCCTAACGCTTGCTCTTCCGAGGTCATATAGCCTAAGAAGATTACTTGAAGACATCTTGTCCAGGCCCCGAAAGGATCAGAGACACGACAGTTGCGGGGCTACTCGAACAACAGCTTAAAGACTGTATATCGAGGAATAGATCAGCCAACGCGACGGTACCACGGACCAAAGCCCTAGTACCACAAAACCTAACGGACCTCTGTCGCAAAGAGTAGGGTTATCTATATATAACGTTAGGATAGGTTTACCTGTAAACCCAAAGGAGGTAAACTAAACAAACTCCGAAACGAGTGAATAAACTACGAACTCCGAAATGAGCCATAAACTAAAAACTCCAAAACGAGTGAATAAACTACAGACTCCGAAACGAGTACGTAAACTAGAAACTCCGAAACGAGTGAATAAACTACAAACTCCGAAACGAGTAAATAAACTAATTAGCGCCACATTAAGACACAGATAAGCGCATGCAAAAAATGTATATTCTTATTCATGAATCAAAGTGTTTAAGAGATACAATTAATACAAAAAGGGAAATACAATTACAATTGTTAAGAAGACGGGGCATTTAACAAGTTGGCGACCCGCTTACGCGCTCCCCGCAGCTCCTCCTCGCATGTTTCTACTGCGGCTAACCCCGCTTCAATTTGAGCCCGTTGCAAGCATGATGAAAACTTCTCAGTGATTTCCTGCTTAGCAACTTCGCAATCTTGCTTGCCCTGCTCGGTAAAATCCAGTTTCTGGCTCAGCGCTAGCCCATCAGAAATACATTGTTGGAGGTTTTCGAAAATAACTTGCAGCTGCGCGGCATTCGCTTCAAACTGGGCGCGCAATTTGATGGATTCGCCAGAAGCCGTCTCATGCTCCATTCGCTTCAGGGTCAACTTTTGTTCAAAATATAGAATGAAATCGGCACTTTGCTTGATCCATGCGACCCGCTGAGCCTTCAAGGTCAATACCTTATGAGCGAGACGCTTGAGCTCGATCTCATGCAGATAGGCCTCGATCCTCTTACAATAGTCGACCCAAAAGCCGACGAAATCTTCGCTGTGGAAGTTCACAAACGTCGCCAACATAGGATTGACTTCGTCAGCGGAATCCGCAGCAGAGGTGAGAGCCTCGGCATCAAGATCTTCGATAAATTCGCGTAACATCCGCTTGCTAGTTGCCGCACCCCTGGAAGATTGACGCTTCGCAAAAGGCCCCGTAGGCATGGGAATGCGAGACTCAAAAGGAACCGAAGCCGGTGTATTCGCTACAAAATAAATCATACACGAATAAGGGTCAGATTTCGATTTTAAAAAAAATAAAGAAGACGGCTGATGGACGAGGTCTACCGTACCATAAGGCGACATGACAGGGAGCACAGGAGACTCGGCTATCCCTTCACTTCCTCCGTCGAGCCGTGGTACTGTAGTCAATATGGGGAAAGCTTAGCAACAGAATGAAAAGAAGAAACACCATGCAAGGAGTATACTAACCAATGCCGGAAGGAGGAACAGATTCGGACTGGAAGGCAAAATGCGGGCTTAACACCTGATGTAAGCGATCAAAGAGCACTCCTGCAAGATTGCAACAATATGTGGTTAATACAGGAAAATGGAAGCAAAGAAATGAGAAATCTTCATCTTCCAGAGTTCGGAGAGACGCAGAAGAAAGGGGTGGAACTGTGGCAGTCAGAGCAATGACCGGCGGTAATTCTTCGGTCAATACAGCATTAGGGTCTACTGCACCTATAATCAGGATAAAGAAGATATCAATAGATGCCTAGTGGGATTAAAAACTCAAAGATAATAACTCAAGGAGTTCCTGACAGAGCAGAAACTGAGACAGTGCCCGAAACGTCACCAGTTGTGACGACTTCCTCGGTTGTCACTGGGAAAGTAGATTCAACACTCCCACCTGCATCCCTTGATTCGATAAGGGCTGTTGTAATGCTGGCATCCCCCGCCGATATCAAGGATCCACAGGGAGAAGAAGCGACAGTCGGAGCGGTCTCAGATTCCAGAGAAAGGTTGGCCACTTCAGGCTCTTTAGTCCCCGGCACTTCACCTGCCAGGCTACTACCAGAACTTATCCCTGCTTTAAAACAAAAAAATGTCATGATTCGAGGAAAAGCGGTTACTAAGTTCTAATAAGGGACTACGCGTTATACCTTGAAGCAACCGCTCGGCCTCTTCCCGAGCCGCACGTGCAACTCGCCTATGAGCAATAGACAAGTCAGAAGGGACATTCGTCATGGGAACGACAGAAGGTCGAACTTCACTCAAACCTGCGCCCCCGGCCATGAGAGACTGGCGTTCCCTCGCAGCATGCTTTCCACGCTTCCTTTCAGCCTGGGCTGTATGAACCGACCTCCTTAAAACTTCTGACAAGGAGACGTCGTCATCCAAACCGAGCTCGGCCTCCGGATCCGCTGTGGCATCCATCATAGGCAGCTTCAGCAACACCTCCTGCGGTGGCCTTGGAAGGGCCTAAGCCGCAACCGATGTCTCTGAAGGCTTTTCTACATCACCACCCAGGGCTGGCATTACATTCGGAACAACCTGGGTTGTGGTGGTTCCTATAATAAGATAAAGAAAAGGGTCAGATCATAAATAAAAGGAACTAAAATTATAAAGGTACAGTGAAGCGAAGCATACCAGGGTCCAAGGAGGCACGGAGCCTCTCCTCCTCCTCAAACGTCTTAAGGGAAGCCGAGAGAGACTCTTCAGCAGAAATACCTATTAAGGAAGAGAGCGTTGGTAAAACATAATAAATTCAAAAAAAGGAGGAGATATATACAGGAGAGTATAAATAAGGTATACTGGATTCCGCAATAGAGGCAAACACCGCCTGTTCACGGGCCAGTCGTTTCGACGCTTCAATGGTGGCCTGAAGATCGGTATCAGTCACAGGCGCATCAAACGGACCGACATTAGTGCCAAACTCGCACAAGCCCTCACTATAGAGAGCATGGGGCTCCTAGCCGAATACGATGTCAGCAGAAAATAAGGATTTCTTTTTCTTCTGCGAACTGGCGCCAACACCCATTGATAAGAGATTTCGCTTGACGGGTCTTTTCGGACGGCGAGTGCCAATCTCCGAACCAATGCCCGACTCCGGGAACGCCATGGCTACCGCAGTCGCAGGAACATCCGGTCGAAGCTTATCAGGAAAAACTCGTGGGACTACAGCCGTAGCAGTCTCCCTTAAGGAAGGACGAACAATTGTCAGCGGGACCGCTAGATTACTAGCAGGAACGACATCCTTATGGTCAAGCAGCAGCCGCCTCTCCTCCCTAATGATAGCACCTGTTGCATGTTGATACCAAGCAACACAAGCATTCGATGCCCTTGGAGTATAACCCGGCTTACTGACAATGAAGTGGGACCCCGTATTTAAACGCATGAAGTGATGCGTCGCGTTACGAATACCTTCCTCAGTAGTGACAGGGTCCACGATGAACGCCTCAAGAGGAACGCCTTGGTTGTAAGCCAATTGCCGAGTGAAGCGATGCGGGTCATACCTTATAAACATCACCGAAGCATTCTGTCTAAATACTATAAAACCCGACTTGATAGAATACATGTGTATAACCTCTCGAGCCCTCAATACAGAAGCCCCGTCCTTTAAAACATCGTGCAACGGCTGGACCGCTGTTAAAGGTTCTTTGCCAATGGTCAGGACTTTATCGACGAAGGTCATGCTATCCCCGACCATGCGCGTGCGAAGGAGCAGTCGCCGAGCCTCCCGTTGTGTCAGGTCTGGTGAAGAAGCATCGACTAAGTGCATAACCCAAGGAAAATTGTATCCTTCGTAAAATTTTGGTCGTTTTTGCATACCAAAGGCACCCAGTACATGCATCTCAATCTATGAGGTGAAGTAATGCAGTGGGAGATTGACGGGCTTCAGACCCGGCTGAGTAGTGTCGGCTGCTAAGCTCAGGCCTTGATAAAAGTGAGCTAATCTCGCGACCCCAACGGCCATGCGCGTCCCCGCAGCGATGGATGAGCCGGATAAAAAACAGATGGTCTCATGTAGGGGGTGCGTCGGAAGCGCAAACCAGCTTAACCACAAGCCAACAAACCCTATAAAGAACGTTTCTTCGTCTACGTCCGGGGCGGCAATCTCTGCGAAGGGGACGACTGGAGCATCTAGAATAAAGAATTTCTATAAATCCACCTCCGCAGTCGGTAAGTTGTCCGAACCAAATCCGAACGGGTCGTCGAGTTTAGCAAACTTCGCAGCTTATTTAGACAGAGCCTCTGGACGAAGAAAGCGGGCGATAAAATCCGCGAAGCTAATTTCGTGCCCACCAGACTCCAGGAATAAACTCTCGTACATGTTCAACACTTTGATCAAGCTCGGGAACTGATGTTGAACGACATTCTCCGGAGTAAGGCCCATTACCACTGACTTGGTGGGGAAGATATACTCGTCGGGGGGAAGTAGCTCCTCATAGTGCTCCCCTCTGACAGGTAAGCCGGAGATCTCCGCAAACTCCTTCAACGAAATCGAAACCTCCCGATCTGATAAGAGAAAGGTATGGGTCGGGATGTTCCATTGTTCCAAAAAAGATTTGATCCACCATACATGAGGAGCGTGGTAGTGAAAGAGGGACGTGTAGATCGCAGGATACAATCCGGTCTTTAATAACAGCGATTTCTTGGCCGACAGGATATATCGGGCCCACTGTAGATAGCCAGCCGAATGACGGGGAGTCATTCCTATCATGTAAACTTGCCCCCAAGGACGCGACTCTCCTTGTCATATACATCGTCCTAAAATGTCCAAGCCCATCGGCGGTTACACTGGTATTGAGGCCATGGAAGGCTGAAGACGACCTTCCGAAGTCCAGTCGATCTCTTCTACTGCATAGGTCACCGGCGGCGGATCGGCATAATGGTTCGCCCGGATCGGTTCCGAAGGCGCTGCGCAAGTAAAACTACGCCGACCCCGAATAATTTGATTGTACCATGAACCCCACAAATGAAGAGACTTTTGCTCTGGGTCATCGTCCCGAATAAGTGCGAAAACCTCCCGACCTGTAGGTGCGTCGGCGAAAGCACTCTCCGAGCGAACGAAGAGAAAGGAGGAATCGAAAGCCATAGTACCTGCACAAAAAGGGAGGGGTTAAGTATCGACACGATATTCAAGACTTTAACATTCTTTTACACCTAAAATTGTACTGCACCGCGGTTCAAAGAGAAAGAGACAGGGGACGCCACAAAATCAAGGCAACACCCCATCAATGATGGGATAGTCACTCATTGAAAGAATCCAAAAGGATCCTCATTTAATGAGAAAATATTATGGAGTCAAACTCCCTCGAGAAATGTGTCCTGCAAACAGATTTCGAATCTGCAAGGAAAATAAGAAAGGGAATAAAATTCCCAAAAGAATTTCTTTAAAAGAAAATTTTCAGAGTTAAGCTCTGTAGAACAATGGGATAACATCCCAGAACTCCGCTCGAGAAACGGAATTAAATTCTAAATAAAATCACAGTTAATAACAGGGTAAAACCCTAAAGATCTTTAAGATTTACGATCTACTCAAGTAAAAGTTTTAGATCTCTAAGAGATCATTACAAAAGAAGAGCAAAACTCTATTAATGGGTTAAAAACCCTAGAACACGAAGAGATTCCTCCAAAGATTTCTTCGGGAGTTAAATCATGAGCATGATTCTTACCAATTTTTAACAGAGTTTTAACTCTGGGGGAAGTTTCTTTGGACAAAGACCTGCGCTCTGGAAAGAGAATTAAATTCTCAGAGAAGAAAGAAGATGAACATCAGTCATCTCAAAGGCCAAAAGCCATACTTATAAACACAAGGAGACGGTTCAACTCCTAGGAGATCGAATTTTGAAAAAGATACCACCGCTGCACTCACGTGCGAGCCACGAGAGCGCAACGGGAGGCATTTGTTTCCCCAATAAAAAAGCAGAGCTCTGTTAAAAAATGAGGCAGCGTGCTTCCCACGAGGGCGCCAGCGCCAAGACCAATCTGATAGGAATTAATCCTATAGTGGCGCCTCACGTGCTCCTCACGCAGGCGTCAATGCGCAACGCGGGCGTCAATGTGCAAAGCACATGAATACCCATTAAAACCTTAAGTAGCACCCACGTGCACAACACGTGAGCGCCGATGCCCAAGTAGAATTAAATTCTACTCTCTGTTAAACAGAGCCGTTGGATCAAAGATCCAACGGAGATGATAAATCATCAAAAATACAGAATTAAATTCCATCGGGAGAAAACATCCCTCAAATTGGATTATAGAATAAAATTCTATTTTGGGATATATTTCCCCAATCTTTCTAAACAAGAAAGATTGCCATTTGTAAAACAGAGAACCAGTGGATTAAAAATCCAATGGTGATTAAAAAAATCATCATTTTACAGAATAAATTCTGTGTAAGGGAAAATATTTCCCCAATCTTATTAGAAACAAGAAAATATGTTTTGTAAAACAGAAACCCTTGGATTAAAGATCCAATAGTGGGTAAAAATCCCCAAATCAATTGGGATCTCTTAATGAGAGATTTCTTCAGAATTAATTAACAAATTGCCTCTATTATATAAAGGACCCAAGACTTCAAGTCTGACACGGAGGAAACCCCCCATAAGCTTTTAAAAGCTAAAGCAGAAAGCTTCCAAAAGGGAACAGAGAAGATCTCCCTCCTCAAAAACTCTAGGTAAATAAAAAGAAAAGAGATCAAAACATCTCGTTTACATATCTAAGGGTTTAACCCTTTTAAAAAGAACTTAGTTCTTTCTCTGGATCTGAGATCCACAAGACAAGTCTCTCATAAGTTGGGAATTTAATTCTCATCGGGAAGAATTTTTTCTTGAGAATCAAAGATTCAGAAAAGGACTAGGAATTTAATTCCTTGAAACGAAGCATATAAGAGAAACCTGGTTCTCATAAAAGAACTTGGTTCTTAAAAAACGAAAGCTTGATCACGTGGGTGCCACAGAAGAAAAGAGTACTTAGCACTCACCGGGCAGCGTCCAGCGCCTTACGGGTCCCTCACGTGGGCGTCACAGAAGAAAAGAGTGCTTAGCACTCACTGGGCAGCGCCCAGCGCTCACGTGCTTCGCACGTGGACGCCATAAAGGGCGCTTAGCACTCCATATAAAGACAAAAAGAGTAAAGTGTTTTACACTTATTGGTTAATCCCCATGACTGAAAGCTCCACATGATCATATGTGGGCGTCAGAACTTATATAAGTGCTCAGCACTTTTTGCATAAAAGGGGGACTGATTAAACAGTGCCCAAGCAAGTGTTTAGCACTCTCGCATTTTTTTCAATAAAAAAGACCACTGAGCAGATCAAGCCCAAATTGGCTAGGCCCTCTGAGGATAGAACCTCCTTAATTCAAATCAACCAAGCCCATATACTCATGATTGCCCAAACTGATCTCAGTCTCACATATGACTATTGATCTTTCAATTGATGATATCCAAAATGATATTCATCCCATATCTCCTAAGGTAATCTTAGTCTCAAAATATGACTAACGATTCCTAGGGCCACCATAACCCGTCTCTCTCAAATACGGGATTTGGTTTAAAGGTACTTCTCTCCACACCTCTGATATATGTCGTTGTAATTCTTCAACGTTTTCAGAGAGGTGGCGGGTCCCGACAACCAACAATCCTTCAGTGCATTCCCAAACCGTCCAAACCGACGTGCACACCTCAAATCAGACTGCATCCTATACTGGGTGCATTCCATATCACCCTTGTTCATTCCGTCACGTAACAAATACACGTGCGCGCAAGATGAATACAATGGACCACTACGTCTTTAAACTGGCAATGGACCGAAATGTCCTTAAACTAATATTCGCTTCCAAAACGGCGATAATGGACCGAAACGTCCTTAAACTAAAACAATAGAGCAAAAATGCTTTTTTGTTGGATCTGAAATAAAAATGATCCTGAAACCCCGTTAAGTGGATTTTAGTCTCAAATTGGACTAATGTATCCTTAACAGAAATAAATCGAGCCCCAAATGCTCACATACATTTAAGTCGATCTTAATCTCAAACTAGATTAACGGTCCTTAAATAAAAACCCAAATCTAAAATATACGGATTTGAACTAATCCACGCCCTACGGGCGAAGACATAAATTAGTCTCCGTATACAATCTACGGGCAACCCAAAATAAAACAAACATATACACGACATGAAATGAACCTTCGGAGTAGAAGAAAGTGGTTATCGCGATGCGATAACGTAATTAACTGCAGGGGCTTGCGCCTGCAGGGAAGAGCGTCCCCACACGCAAAAACCCCTCGCAAACGAGGGGGAATCTGACGAATTCTGCTACAACGGTCGCATCCGTTCAAACCTCCGATATACGATGCCATAAATCAACTTGGTATCTTCGGAGAGGTGGACGGATAAACCCAAATAGCATCTGCCCTCAAATTCAGGCAAGACGGTCCATCCCAGTTCGTCTCTGTTTTCGGCGGTAAACACCCACTTGCCAAACATGGAAGTATAAACTAAAGAAGAGATAGGATATGTTTGATATACAAAATGATTTAATTAAATAAGTATATTTGATATACTATTGATATTTAATTAAATAAGGGTAAAATCGTCAAATGCGATTTGGCGTACGACTCATGATAATATATGATATTAAGATGAGTAAATAATATACGCCTATATATATGTATTAATTATATTATGAATAATATATATATATATATATATATATATACATATATGTAATTATAAATATATAAATATATATGTTGATATATATATATATATATTTATTTATAAAATAATATTAATGCGCACTTGATGTGCAGGAAATATTATGTGTGACATATACATATTTAACGTATATGTATGGGCAAAAAATTATAAGAGTCCAACATGTATTAAGTTGCAACTAATTAGTTTGTTTAAGGAGTTAAATAAATTAATTAATTATGAGGGTTTAAATTAGAACACTATATTCCTATATATAGGCTTCTAAAGATACAAATCTTAACCCTAACAATTTCCTCTTCCTCTCTACAAAAAGTTTCGGCCCTCTCCTCCTTCTTTTTGGCCGAATATTTTTGTGAGATAAATTAAAATTTTGAGTTTTAATTTATCTTCTTTAATTAGTACTTCTCTCTAATTAATTAGATTAGCTAATTAATTAATTAGAGTTCATAAATCTTAGAGAATTGTGTGGAGGCAAGTAAGGAGATCATTAAGGTGTTATCAAGTTGTCTTGATTGGAGTAGGAATCGTTAGCACAACGAACGAAACATAAATCCGATTTTGCGCAAAGGTATAATTCTTTTTATTTAATTATTAATATAATTTATAAACCCTAAATAGGTGTTGATGTAAAAAAATTATTTTCCCTTCCGCTGCGATTACATCAATTTCCCCCAACAATCAATCTTTCCCTTTTTGATATTTTACAAAACATTAATAATAATCACATATTTGAAAAAGATATATTCATATGCTCGCATGAATATATGGCACATTATTTCTCCCTTTTTAGAAATATTTAAAAGTTTTAAGTACGGAGGACGAAATATGAAAAATTAGGAAGCATATGAATAGTTTTTATAAAAATTAATAATAATATAAGCATGGAGATTAAAGATGCAATGAGATAACATTAATCAAGTAAACTATATGAGTTCATCATATGCAAACAAACCACTTAAGTTCAAATAAGCAAACTATATAGGTTTAAATACAACCAAGTGCATAATCCTAATACAGAAGCCTTTGAAACAAAATAACAAAGATAAAGTTACCACTCGTTGTCCTGAGGCGGCTTCTCGTAGTCCATCGGAGGGTGATAGACTAAAGGAGATGGTGGAGGATATGAAGACTGAGCGTACTGATAGTTGAAGTGATACTCCATACGAGCATTAGTTTCGTCGAGCCTGGTATTGAGATGATCGAAACAGGTGTTGATGTTTAGATTCATGTCATCGAAACGTTGAAAGAGATGGGTTTGAAAATCTTGAAAATTGAAAGGAGGTGGTTGTTGTTGTGGTTGTGGTTCAGATTCAAGAGGATGATGTGGTGGAGATTGATGTGGAGGAGGTGGAGCTTATATGTCATAATCCACTAATCCCATGAGGCGGACATTATGGAAACCGAAATGTTTGTTGGCGGACTGAATAGAGGAGTCAATGGTGGGATCTATACCGGTATCTTAATGATCTTTGTGATCACTTTGCCGTAATAAAGATTTGATTTGGAATTTGAAAAACTTCACATCGAATTGATGATAAACAAGGGAATGTTTACTTTGATTCGAGCCAACACACAACAGGTAATGAGTTTGTGTGTTAGTGTGATCTTATCTCTAATACCGGATTTAGGATACACGGTGTGACCCAAAAGAAATGCCAAGACACAGGTTTGTGGTGTAAGAGTTTGGGTGAGAATCATTGAACAAATGAGGGTAATCATTATCGTGGAGGAGTCTTGAGGTGTCTTCTTTGGTAACATCGGGTGTAAAGTGAGGAGATATGGAAAGAGTGTAACGTTAAATATTTACACTTTCGTTATGAAACTGAAGGATACTAGCGAGGAATGCAGGTGAGATAGTTATTGTGTGGCGTTGTTACCAAGTACTAAGAACGGTGACATCGTCTTGGTTACTAATTAAGTTAGAATAAAAGAGAGATGAAATTGATGTGGGTGGCACAGTCAAGTTGAAGAAAAGGCATCCAACCTTAAAAATGGAGTAAGGCGGTTGTAGAGAGCGGAGGTTTTTGGGTTAATGAAGGCCAACAAGATATCTTCTTCTTCGACTTCTTCTTCATTGGCTTGTGCGTGCGTCGTGTCCTCGGTTTCTTGAGCATAAGTCTCATCTTCTTTTTCGTCGTAAGAACCGCTCTCGGATTTTTTTATGGGTTGTGGTAGAGGAGCACGGCGACAACGCTTGCTTGTTGAAGATTCACCAACTCCAACGTTCTTGATGCGAACCATTTTGAAGAGTTTGGAAAGTGGAGAAATTAGGGTTTGAGTAAAAATTTATGGAGGAAGAAAGAGAAAGAATATGATGTTACAAGGGTTTGGAAGTGATGGGATGAATAAATAAGAGTTGAATGGACGTCCTAGATGTAAAGGGACGGATCCAAGAGGTGTGATTTTTCAAGGAAGGGTCAGGTCGGTTCAGAATTTTTGACGCATGGACGTCCATATGGAACGTCCATCGCCATATTAACGTTATGATGGATGTCCATTGAGGCATCCCTGCATACAGTTTTTAGAAAAACTGTGTAGTTGATATGTGGGTGAAAAAATTTGTTTTAAGGATTTGGTTGGTTTCTAATCTTGTATAGTGTGTGTGTGTATATATGTTTTATAAGACTTAATTAACATATAACAAGCAAATTAAAGAAAAAAACAAACATATTCATTTCATTAAAGAAAAAGTACAAGAATACAAACCTATACTAATACAACATAAAAATAAACTAAAACAACAAATACAAACAAATTTACAACAAAACAAAGAAGTACATAGGGTTAAAACGAAGAAAATTAGAAGCGAGGGAGATGTATCTAAAGCGAGGGAGATGCATCTAAAATTCAGTCGTTTTGATCTCTCTTTCTTTGATAAACCCCCCTTGATCCCGTCGGATACCTGAATTTGAGTGTCGTAGGTCTCAATTCGGACGATGAACATTATATATTCATCATGATCACAGGATGAACGTAAAACGGATCGTTTTCTCCGTTCTCAAATCCATTTGGGTTATGGTAATATCGATTTGCATTAGGACTGTTAGGAGGCGATCATTGATTTGGCGGATCAACTGGAGGGGGTTCTTTGTCGATTGGAGGAGCAGGAAAAGTGTACTCGTCGAATGGTTCTTCCGATGGATCTTCTTCAAACGAGGGTGTTGAAAGGGATTTCGGTAATGTGAAAGGAAGAACTCTCGACGGAATTGGAGAGGGTCTGACAGGAGAAGTTTGTTCGTCTTTGATCTTGACATCCTGTCATTTCGAAAACGGAGAACTTTTCTCATTCAGATGAGTATTTCTAGTGGTCATTGTTCTCTTGGACATGGTTGTGTATGTTGTAGGTTTTGGAGAAAAATAAAGAGAAAACAAGTGATTAGAAATCAAAGTGTGTTCATAGCAATTTATATATGAAATTTGATGGTTCTAAAAATTGATAAACAGTTTTTAAAATGTTTAAGAGTTTGAATTTCAAAAATTCAAATGTTTAAATATTGAAATTTCAAAAAACTCCTATGCGGTTTTATGAACAGACACCCCTATGGATGTCCATTAGGAATGTCCATAATGGACGTCTATATCCCTAGGAGTCTTGAAATTCTATTAATTTTTTTATGTGTTAGTGTTCTTATTGTATATGATTAGGTTTCTTGTTCTAACATATTGAGTTCACCCCTTATCTTTGCAAAACATGTTCTATCTGAGGGTTTGGTGAATATTTCAGCCACCTGTGAATCAGTCGGTATATATTCAAGAACAATATCACCTTTGTAATAGTGATCTCGTAGGAAGTGATATCTAACATCTGTGTATTTGGTTCGACTATGTTGGTCAATATTTTTGGTCATTTGGACTTTACTAGTATGTCACAAAGTATTGGTATCTTAGAGACTATTTCCTTATAGTTTTCCAAAATATATTTGATCCAAAAACTTTATGCACAACATGTACCGGCGACAATGTACTCTGCTTCAGCAGTAGACAATACTACTGAAGCCTGTTTCTTGGAATTCCAAGGTTTAAGGCAGTTTTCTAGGAAATGACAAGTACCTCTAGTACTTTTTTTGTTGGTTTGACTTCCAGTATAGTCGGCATCAGAATAACTTGTTAAGTGGAACGCGTTATTCTTAGGATATCATAATCCTAGATTGATAGTGCCCTTGAGATATCGAAAAATTCTCGACAGCTATCAAGTGTGATTCTTTAGGATCTGCTTGGATCGAGCATACAGACACGCTATACATAATATCCGGTCTATTAGCAGTCAAATACAATAAACTGCCAATCATATCTCGGTAGAGTCGTATATCTACAGCTTTTTCAGATTCATCCTTGGTTATATTAGTTGTAGTTGCCATTGGAGTCTCGCACGTCTTTGCATCCTTTAAGCCGAACTTTTTAATAAGTCCCTAGTATACTTGGCTTGAGTGATGAAAAGTCCTTGACTTTGTTTGATTTGAAGTTCGAGAAAGAAATTTAGTTCTCCCATCATACCCATCTCAAACTCATCCTGCATTGACATTGAGAATTCTTGGCAAAGATGCTCGTTAGTAGAACCAAAAATTATGCCATCGATATAGATTTGAACAACTATGATATCCTTTCCATGCACTTTGGTGAACGGGGTTTTGTCAACAATTCCTTTTATATAGCCTATTTTTATTAGGAATGTACTCAGCCTTTAATACTAAGCTCTAGGTGCTTGTTTGAGACAATATAATGCCTTTTCTAATTTGTATACGTATTCAGGGTGTATGATTTTCAAAACCTGGTGGTTGTGCTACGTAAACCTTTTCTTCTATCTTACCATTCAAGAACGCACTTTTGACGTCCATTTGAAATACTTAAAAGTTCTTGAAACAAGAGAAGGCTAACAATATCTTGATAGACTCGAGTCTTGCTACGGATGCATAAGTTTTGTCATGATCAATTTTTTTGACTTGATTATAACCTTTAGCGGTTAGACGTGCTTTGTTTCTTACGATATTCCTTGACTCGTCTGATTTGTTTCTGAAAACCCATTTAGTACTAATAAGGTCTATGTTCAAGTTTTGGAACTAGTTTTCAAACTTTATTTCTTTTAAATTGGTTTAACTCTTCTTGCATTGTTTCTGTCCAATACTCATCATTCTCAGCTTCTTTAAAATTCTTCGGTTCTATAACCGAAATAAAGCCTGACTTGATGCATAAATTAAACGTTGATGTTCTAGTAACCACTCTTTTATCTATGTCTGCTATTATCAAGGCCTTAAGGCTGTTTTTATTGAATTGTCAATCTTTTGGAAGAGAAGTATCAACAAGTTGCTCTTGTTGTAACATTTGATTGATTTCAACTTTTTTGTCTCATTAAAAATTAATCGAACCTTTTGTTAAGATTGGATCATCATCTAAGATAGATTCAGGGTTTAAGGAGTTGGTTTCATCAAATTGAACGTGCATATTTTCTTGAATAGTTAAAATTCGTTCATTATAAACACGATAGAATTTGCTGGTCATAGAGTAACCAACAAACATAACTTCATCGCATTTAGAATCGAACTTTCCTAAGTTATCTAAGGTATTTAGTATATAACACTTACATCCAAAAACTTTGAAGTATTTAACATTGGGTGTTCTTCCATAAAATAATTCATAAGGTGTTTTATTTAAGTATTTTCTAATTATTACTCGATTTATTATGGGGTATAAAGTGTTAATTGCTTCGGCCCACAGATATTTTGGTAAATTGTTTTCATTGAGTATGGTGCGTGCCATTTCTTGTAAGGAATGATTTTTCCTTTCAACAACTTCATTTTGTTGTGTAGTTCTGTCACAGGAGAATTCATGTTTGAAACCTTTCTTATTACAATATTCTTCGAATATTTGGTTTTCAAACTCTTCGCCATGATCACTTCTTAATTTAGATATTCTTAAGTTCATTTCGTTTTGAATCTGTTTAGAAAAGATTTTAAAAATATTAAAAGTTTCTTCTTTAGTTTTTAAGAAGAAAAGCCGAGTAAAACTTGAGAAATCATCTATTATTACGTATGCATAATATTTGCCTCCTAAGCTTGCATTGCGACCAGGAACAAAAAGATTCATATGAAGCAATTGCAATGGAGTGTTAGTTGATACATTATTCTTAGGTTTGAATGATGTTTTGGTTTGTGTCCTCTTTGGCAGGTATAACACAATCTATCTTTTATAAATTTAATTTTGGGGATGCCTTTGACTAGGTTATTTTTTATGATTTTGGATAAAGTATCAATTGAGGAATGATCTAATCTCCTATGCCAAATCAATGAATCTATTTCATTGTATACCATTAGACACTTAATATCATATTTTAAAAATCTTGAGTGTAAATAATATATATGTTGTGATATCTTTTACAGGTTAAAACTACTTTATTGTCATATAATATTTTGCAAACATCTTTTTCAAAAATAACATTATAGCCTTTATCATAAAATTAGTTTACACTAAATAAATCATGTTTTAAGTTTTCTACGTATAATACGTCTTTGATTATTGTTGAATTAGATGTATTATTAAAGGAAATATCACATTTACCGATGATCTTACCTTTGTTATTTCCAAAAGTGATATTGCCATTTTCTTCTCTTGACAACGTCTCGAAGTTTTGAATGTTTCTGGTCATATGTCTCAAGCATCCGCTATCAAGGATCTATCGACTGCTACGTCTTTGGAAGTTCTCGTCGTCTTGTGCCATGAAGCACGCGTTGGCAACTTCTTTGGCATCTGAGTTACCGGAATCTATGCCGTCCCAAATGGCTTGAAACGACCGCTTCTCTGATTCCTTCTTTGACTTCAATTTATCTTTGTTGAGTATAGAACACTCCGACTTTAGATGATCTTTCTTATTGCATTCAAAACAGTGCAAAGTTTTATTAGTATTAAAATTCTTATTAAATTATACGTACCTTTCTTTTGAAAGAATTTCCTAGACTTCAGATACTTCCTGAAGTGTCTTGCAATGTTGGACATTTCTTCACCGTCGCTTTCCTCGTCACTGGTTATTTCCTTTAACTTGGACTTACTAGTTGAGATTTTTAACGCGATATATTTCCTTTAAGTGTCTCCGTTTTTTGTTTAGATCACCGAGTTGCATTTCATATGTTTTTAACTTGCCTATTAGGGAATCGACAGTCAATGTTGTCATGTCATTGGTTTCTTCGATGGCAGTGATTTTGGGTTGCCATGAGATCGTTAGAGATCTCAGCAACCTGCAACGCTTTTCTTTCTCATCGAATTTCTTTCCTAAGTTAAAGAGTTCTGTAATGACATTGTTGAATTTAGAATACATAGAGTTGATGTCTCATCGTCTCTCATTTGCAATATCCCATATTCGTGCATGAGACTGTTGAGCTTACCCTCTTTTACTTGACCGGTTCCTTCATGGGCAGTCTGGAGAGTATTCCATATCTCATTTGCCGTTTGACACATAGAGATTCAATTGAATTTTGTTGAATTCAAAGAACAATGAAGTGCATTCATTGCCTTGACATTTAATGTCATTGATCTCTTGCCGGCTTTAGATAATGGATTCGTGGTAGGGCAATGAAGGGATTTCAATAATTTCTAGGATTTCTAGATCGATACATTGAAGAAAAACTCAAATTTTGGTTTTCCAGAATTGGTAGTTGATACTGTTGAAAAGAACAGGATGGTTAGTGGATTGTCCTTCCATGTGATTTACCATAGGATCAGAAACTCAAGAGGTTAATTTTACAAAATAGAGTAATCTTGCTCTGATACCAATTGAAAACAATCTTAAAGGGGGGTGAATAAGGGTCTATGGCAAACTCAGCGTGATTTGTAATAATTTAAAAATAATGCAGCGTAATATAAAACCAGAGTCTAAAATCACAACAATTCAACACAAAACGCAGAAAAGTAAATGAATACAGGGAATTGTTATCGAGATTTACCAACTCAGTGGCTAATCCCCGTCTGGAAACTCTTGCTCAGGATTCAACTTCACTATCCAATGATTCTTTACGGGTGGAGAAACCCAGATCTTTTATCAGACTCAGATCTTAGAACCTTTACACTTGCAGACGGTGAACACCTAGACTTTTTACCAAAGGTTTAAGTCTGAAACCTTTTACATTTGCAGGTGGTGAACACCTAGTTTTTTTCCCAATTCTCAAGTCCGAAACCCTTGAAATGTGAAGATCTTAGACTTTTCTTAATTAGGTCTTACAAACAAGATTTTTATCAAATCTTTACAATACCAACTTTACAATCCTAATGATCTCAAAGAATAAATTTTCATATCAAGGAGATAATAGATTGTGTTTTTGGAGATTAAAAACGTTTAAGAACGATTCAAAAAAGTTTTCAAAAGATTAAGAAAAACATAAAAACATAATTTCTTTGAAAATTAGAGATCTTTTTTTTCTAAACGCTAGAAACTTCTAATGCCCTGAAAGATCTCTTCTTTAAAAAGATTATTAGAAATTTAAGAACGATTGAAAAAGTTTTCAAAATGATTAAAAAAAGTTTAAAACATAATCTTCGTCGACAATTTGAGACCTTTCCTTTCTAATGACTAGAAAAATCGCAAGTCCTTAAAGATGTCTTCTCTATAAAAGATTAGTAAAAACTTAAGAACGAAAGACGGTTTTCACGAAAATCAAAATTGTAAAAACGTTAAAATCGTGAATTTGTAAATGAAAAATTGTGTAAAATGAGTCATATATATAGAAAGTTGAAAACAGACAGTTGGGACAGTTATTATAACTGCTCCAAAAAGATAGGACATTTATTGGCCATTTATAGCCATTGGAAATTCAAAAATCAAACCAAAAGCCAAATTTTGAAAATTTTGAAACTGCTATGAACGTCTATGATGGACGTCCTAATAGGATGTCGATATTTTAGAACTTTAGTTTGAAAAATAAAATTTGAAACGGATTTTTGGTTTTTGAGAATTTAATTGAAATAGGATAGGAAAATTGATTTTAACCGTTTGAGATCGACTTGACTCTAGACTCAAAGAAAATAGAAATATCTTGATTATCTCCGATGTGTGACTTCTTCGTTATATACTTTGAATGTGCATTGAGATCTTTCGAGTCTTGCCGATATTTGCCAATGTTACTTTTGAGTTGTCAGTTGCAATATTGATTGACCTTTTGCTTGAATAACTCCAGTTGTGTAGCACTTTGACCCGTCTGACATTGTTGGTAACATATAATATATTTGAAATACGGTTTTGTTAAATAATCAAAATATAAAGAGATTCATAGGTTATCAGGTTGTTGGGTTATTATGGTTAATTTGATACCATTAATATGACTTTACATATCATTAAAGAATTTGGCAAATTGTTAATGTAACTTTAGCTACTTATTTGAAATCAAAGGTTCCTAATTCGCAGTTGTTCTTTTCTCAAACAATATAAATAAATACTTGATATTATTTGATATTAGGCATATCGAAAGTTCATAATTGTACATGGAGAACACAAATAGTTAAAGAGTAAAGTTTCAGTAATTTACCCTTTAAATTTACATATTCATGATTTATCCTTAAATAATTTTACATTTTCTATTTAGGATTGGGACAAAGAGGCCCAGAAAGGGTTCAAAACATCAGACTTGGCCAGCCAGTGCACTCACAGGTAAGAACACTTGACTGTTAAAAATTTTAAGATTGAATTCATGAGGCGATTATTATGAAGTTTCAAATTCCTTTCAGATTCAAGATTTATATAGAAGGATGGGCATGGTCAGTGAGCAAGAAATACATTCTAGCCTGCGACTCGCCTACACTGTTTGTGAACTCTCGGTTCCATGACTTCTTCGCGAGGGGATTGATGCCGGGTGAGCATTACCTCCCGATTCGAGAGAATGACAAGTGCAGATCGATCAAGGCCGCGGTTGATTGGGGCAATGCACATCAGGATCAGGTTTGTGACCAATTCTCAAAGTGCATAGCCCACTCCTCTAGAGGGAAAGATTAATGAAGGAATAAAATCAAAATATTTATTAATTTTTTGGTTGATTGCGAAATCCTGGCCCTTTAATTTACCCCTAATAGCACTCTTTTTTTTTTGGCACTGACCCTAATAGCACTTGTACTCTCCTAATTGAACACTTCTATTAATCATCAAAACCTAAAAACAATCAAATTCGACTCTAAGCGACTAAATTGGTTTGTCTAAGGTAACTCTATAACTTATGTGTTCTAAAGAGTAGAATTCGAGTGTTTTGATTGAAGATCGGAGTGTGTGTTTGTGCTAGTAGATCACTTGAAGGAGTTGGAAGTGTTGTATAGGGTAAACTAAAGGGGCATTGTGCAATTAACCCTTAATTTCTTCTACTCATAGAAATTGTAAACGATCTATGCTATATAGACAAATACACTACATGTTCATATTCAAACGAGGATATGACTCCATGATAATATAATGTCTCTTGATTATATATGCCAAATCACTATCAATTCTATTTGAAGTATGATATAGCTCCAAATATTAAATTTTTGTAGGTTAAATTGCACAAATGTACTCATCAACTTTCACGTTTTTTGCAATTGATACCATGAACTTTAGTAGTTAGAGATAAGTATCATGAACTATTTTTTTGACATAACTACCATTAAACGTTAACTTTTGTGCCTTAATGGACCATTATCCCCTTCGAAATTTTAGGGGTTGACTGAGAACTTAAGGGGAAAATGGGGAAAACAAGTCAAATATTGATGATGTGATAGTTAAATATAATGTTTGCAGACGGAAGAAAAGTTGATGGTATTTTATTGCAATCGGGGATGATGGGTCATGGTACTTGTTTCTAATTAAATTAGTTTATGGTATTAATCGCAAAAAAATGTGAAAGTTGATGGGTACATATGTGCAATTTAGCCTTTTTTGAAGGTAGCTAACTACAAAACAACGAGAGACGGTAGTTTGGTGTAATATATTTAACATTTCCAATATGTTTTCTTTAAATGTTTTGAAACTGCACAGGCACAAGCAATTGGGAAGGCAGGAAGCAGCTTCATTCAAAAAAAGCTCAACATGGACTCAGTATACGATTACATGTTTCACTTGTTGAGCGAATACTCGAAACTATTAAAATACAAGCCATCTATACCTGAAAAATCAATGGTGAAGGCTCCTCATGATTTAGAACCATGCACAATATCACGGCCTTTCGATCCTAAATAACTAAAAGTGTTCTTGAAGAAGAAAGCTGAGAAATTGTTGTAGATATATGATCATTCTGTAAATTGCCTTCCTGCCAACTGACAAATTTTTATTTCTGCATAAGCGATGGAGAGATGGGAGCAGACAAAATCATTATGTACATTGCCTTGCTGTTAACCAGGAAAAAATTTAGATTATTTTATTTATTCTAATCATAATTTGTTTATTTCCTATGTATTTGATGGAGAAATATATATGATTCGCAAGGATTTTTATTATGACGCCAACGAATACTACTGAGTATTCATTCTTCAAATTAGAATTTTGTTGCTTTGCCATAAGCATAGAATGCGTATATAGCCATAGGTCATCATGATCTTCTCATTAGCTTATTTTTCAAAGGAATCATTGGGAAAATAGGGGAGTGGTTTAGACATTAAATATTATTACAATACAGGCTATATAATATAATATATATAAAGCTGTATCTTATCTAGCTTGTCTTTAGTGGAAAAATTATTATCCAGCCTCTATTTAGTTCTATTAATACATTTAGGTCATGAATCTTTTATTGCCCCCCCGCTAAATATTATCATTCTTTTATTTCTTACAACTAGGCTTATATGCTGGAAAAATTCTAATGGTTCTCACCTAAAATCTTTCTCTATTTAGTTCTAATGGTTCTCACCTAAAAATTCTAATGGTGACATCGGATAGTACGCCTTTGAGATTGGCGCTGCACCAGGAACAAGATCGATCGTGAACTCCACATCTCGTTTTGGCGGTAAACCCGAGATGTCCTCGAACACGTCCATGAACTCTCGAACCACAGCTGGCGCTTCCTCCTTATCCACTTCCATCGACGAAAGAACACTGTTTGTCAGCCTAGCCTTAAACTGGACTGGCCCGACAGAGTTGCTACCTCCAGCAAAAACAAACTCCGGATGTCCGGAAATTTGGAAAATCACTTTCTTTGCCCTACAATCAATATGCGCGTGGAAAGCGCCGGGAAAGTCCATTCCCAAGACAACATCATAACTGCCGGTATCGATCACCAAGAAATCTGCAAAATATGAACTGGTAAGCAATGAAACTGAGAGAACCAAGTTAATAAAACGACTATGGAATAAGGAAATGAATCAAGACCATGACTCCAAGTTACTTAAATAGAGTACCGCATTGTAACCATGCTGCAGTTCATAGTTACAATCATATAACTCCGTTCAAGTCGTCCAAATCCTAGTATCAGAATCGAAAGAACATGGAGAAACAATAGGGAACCAAAAGATTTCAAGCCGAGATGCAAAGTTACTTGCATATCGTCAAGACAAGGATCAATAGAAAGATATGATTCAAGAATCACGATAACAATGAGGCAGGACATGTTCCTAATTACAGGTTTTCTGATTCGTGTATTGGATCCAATACCCAATTACAAAAGAATCAAACCCGATTAACCTAAATTCTATGGCTCTGATACCAAACAAACCCTGTCACGCCCCGCTTCCCAGAGTGCGCTAAGATAGGCACGTGACAGAGCCAACCATGCTACCTGTGGATAAGAAACATCCCTCCACAATTACATTACGGCTGTCTAGAGATATCAAGAACAGGAAAATAAAATAAACTATCTAGTACATGTCCATGAGCCAGAATAAACGAGTCAAGAAATAATATGCGGAAGCAATAAATCCAAAGAGCAAAAACATCTGGAAAGTAAATCATAACTAAACTGGATACTAACTGGATCATCACTGCTCGGCCTAATGGCGGAAGTACTCCTGATCAGCCTGCGACAAAGATAGAGGATCTGGGCCATGCAGAACCCAGACGTCAGTGCGTCATAATATCAACAATAGTAATAACCAGGATGTAACAAGATATGCAGGCATGAATCATAAACAGTAACATGAATGTAATAAGTAAACACGGATATAGAACAGTGAAGTGTATCAATATATGTGACGTGCAGTGATCAATCTAAACTGTGCTACTGTTATCTATTCTAAAGTTGTTTGAAATCAATTAATGAATTGTCGATGTAACTCAATAGTATCCCGTGCATGTCCGGGACCACGGTCAAGACTCTCGGGCTGAATCCGAGACGTGCCGCTAGGCAGTAAACATGTAACATGTATAGACGAATGATGTCAGCAGCATCATCCCGGGGTTGGCCTAGCCCGTAAAACTGATCGGTATAAGCATCGAACTGTCGAGTTACAAGTCAGATTTCATCATTGATTTTCCCATACCCCCAAGTTATGTGTTCAAATCAGGTATTGATAAATCTGAAGCTAATGCCAACACATGATGAAGCAGGAACATGTTTGTCTATACAGACAACAGGATATGTCCATACAGACAACAGGATATGTCCATCGGGACAACATGTCAGGATTGTCGGCATTAGAAACAGGATCAGGTAACATGTCAAGTAGTGATATATCAGGTCATGTCAGGTAGTGTACATATATCAAGTCATGTCAAGTAGTGGTGTATCATGTCATGTCAAGTAGTGCACAGGTGTCAAACGGGTGCTCATAATCAAACTGTAGCAAGTATTGAATCAAGGTGAAAGTACGGATGCACAATAAAAGCATGGATGCACAAATATCAATCAGGGGTCACATCATGACTAAGTAGGATGCACAATTATCAACCATGGTGCACTAATACAACAGTAACATGAAATAATATGGTCTCGGCGTGCAACTAGATATGTAATAAACCGTACGGATACAAACGGATACTATAAAACTGTAAATTGGTAAAATTTGCTGAATATTAAAACACAAGAACTATTATATATTAAATAGATATTGATATAATAATATTAACATGGATAACATATTCAAATCGATTAATAACTATAAAAGTGGTATTGATTAACCATGCACAAGAAAGTTCCGTTCAGAAATTCAGCGTCACCCTGATTTGTAAAATAGCTTAAAAATAACAAACGTTCTCCAAAAGGGATGTGTCTTATACCAAAACAAAGATAATTCAATAAGGTTTTCATTTTTATAAGTTGAAGTATCTCAGGTTGTTCCTACAAAAAGCTATGAACATTCGAAATTGAAAGTTTGCTGCTGGAATTTCCCTGGACAGCAGTTTAGAGATATTTTCATTTGCATTTTACGTTATTTAAACAATTTATTTTGCAAGTAAATATTTTATAGAGTTATAGTATTCTGAGTTAGCTTCGTAACGAACTAAAGAACGTATACTAATAATTTTTTTATGATTTATAATGAATTTTATAAGGTAAGGTGTACAGTAAATTTCAGATTTGTCGTATCCGCTTTGCAACGATGTTTCATGTGTAAACTATAATATTTTCAAACCATATTTTGTATAACATTATAAAATGCAGATTATAAACTAATTAAAAATAATAATAAGAAATATTACGATGATATATATTTTAAATGATATGGATGCAAACGGGTATCCGAAAATGGTAAAACTTTAATATGGATGTACAGTGCAATCAACATGTGATATTTTTATTCATATGGATGCAAAATAAGATACATAGCATGTAGCAAGATGAATTAGCATGCGACTAGATATGTAAATAGTGATATGGATGCATACGGATGTCCGAAAACAGTAAAACTGTAAAATGGTAATGTGAGATGCATAACTAAATATTATGTGATATTATTATTCAAATGGGTGCAATATATTGTAGTCTAGCATGTAACAAGATAAATTTGCATACACTAGATACGAAATAAATTGTACGGATGCAAACGAACGTCGTAAAATAGTAAAATGATAACAAGGGATGTACAATACACTAAACATTAAATATTATTATTAATATGGATGTAAAATATATTATAGCATGTAGCAAAATTAACTTGCCTCGATCGAATCACGCGACGGATACGCACGGCACGTCCGACGTCGGTAAATCGTCGCAACGCACACGCGGCACGCGGGACGGGTCCAGGCAAGGCAAGAGGGTGATCACATAGGCAAGGTACATTCACTGGATCACTCGGATCGTCAGCGACGAGCACGACTCCGGCGGTGATCACCGGAATCAAGAAATAAGATCAAGAAAAAGAAAGAAGAAAGAAGAAGAAGAAGTAAGAAGAAAAGGTTGTGTATTAAATAAGGAAAGAAAAAAATAAATAAATAAAATATATATAAATATATATATGCAGAGGAGAGAGAGAGAAAGGAGTTATTAGTTTGTTAGGAAATTAGTTTAGATTTAAATTTAAAAAATCTATTATTTAATTTTAATTTGTATCAGTTTATAAAATTAATATTATATAAATAAAATTTGATATTCTGGTAAATACAAACATAGTCCAAAATATGCCCGGGTCGGGTCTAAAATTCAGTTTTAAAATACGAAAAATATATATGTCGACCAAAATTAAAGTTGGATATCCGGGTAACGAAAAATGCATACCCCCAAGAACGGATACACGCAAGTGCACGTAGTCATCCAAACAAGTCCGTTTCACTGAACGGGACGAGAACAAAATGCGCGGATGCTACCACAGGGTTAGGGGTATAATGCAGGCCATGCAATATATTTTTAAAATATTTTTCTTGACTTTAAATGTTATATTAAAAAAAATACAGATGCCAGATAAAATGCTAGTATGCAAATGAAAGTGCACGAGTTCACGTATCAAGTCAGGATAAATCATAAACATGAATCAAGACAGGTTTAAAGCAAGCGGGTCCGGTCGGATGCAAATACAGATGTCAAAACACTATTCGCACCCAAAACACAGTAAATCAGGAAAATACCATAAATAAAGAAATACTTGAACTAGAACTGGTATAAATGAACTAGGGTGTTAGAGATATTCCAGAGTAGACTAGCGTGTACGTTTCTTGACCCTGTATAGGGCGATGGTTGATCCCATAACCATTGGTGTTTGACATCAAAGATTGTACACATGTGCTCATTGGAGAATGAGCACACCGAATAAGACTCGCTGAGAACTCCTAGATGGTACCATATCTATCGTCAGATAGCAGTTCTCTGATGACACCTGTACAAGTTAGTCTGTAAACCCGAGATCGTCATAGTGTCTTGTGTGGTTCCCACCGTGCTTTGATTTCCTCCATACCATGGCTCAAATGAGTCGTGCAAACATGTGGTTTTGGGTACAGTCCCGAGTCACATGGAGGCAGTGAGCGATATGAGGAGTTTCGTCTCTCCCGGTATTGGGAGTTGATGTTGTGCTATACTCGATTAGTTATAACAGCAAGTCCCTGGCCATGGCTGATGAGATTTACTGATAAGTGTTATCAGTAGTTTCTCGAAATGTTATATGCCACACATCTGCATAACTTATCGAGTTATTGGGGTATGATGATTCTACCCTCCAGACTCGATATGCGATATATCAGACGAAGAGACCAGACTGTACGGTAAATGTTGCTTATAGGCTCTACGGGAGTTTGGACAAGTTTGTTTGTTGATCTTCTATTCGTTCAATACCTGTGTAGCCGTTACGTCCAGCTGGTACCGCTGACAGCTTGCGGGTGTTTGAAGTGATCATTACCTACTGCTAGCGTATTGGCGAGTCTTTAGAGTCTCACATAGAGGTTTTCTAACTTAAGCGAAATGAAGTAGGGCATGCATAGAGATATGTGCGGGAGCTTGATATACCGTATTCTGATCTAGCGTTATTTGATATTTTGTAACATTTTAAAAATAATTAAATAAATAAAATCGTTTAAGTGAATTTTATAATTTTCGGTAAAGTAAAACGTAGTTTTCATAAAACTAAACCGTAATTATTTTTCACTATAAATTAAAAAATACCTATTTTAATTCTGTTATTACAAGTAAATGATGTTTATTTAGCCACTTATAAATTTTTAGTTTAATTAAATATTTTTCTTAAATTAATTATTTTAAATATTAACATAAGTTTTATTTTTACACTAAATTAGTGTAAATTACAAAATTGAATGGGTTTAATTAGCAAAAATGAACCATTACATATTAGAATCAAGTGTGTTTCATGCAAAATTTATTTTCAAAACTTTACAATGGTTCTAGACCATTCTAGGTCAAATGGAGTGAAGAAAATAAAGAATTTTTAAATAAATTCATGAAAAGACTTAATTGTATGATATTTTTGTGAAACCTTCTACACTTTTCTTCACCTTTTCTCACTCTCCTCTCTTTTCCTCACCTCATGGCCGGCCTCACCACCATGGGCAGCCCCAAAATTTCCCCCCCATCATTTTTGTATTAAAAATCATCAAAATTCATCAAAAATTCAATAAAAAACCCACAAAATCCTAATTAATTCCTACCCTCTATTCTTTGCTCATCTTTACATGGATTTTGGAGATGGAAAGCATTCATTTTGGAGGCTTATTTTCATGTTTGGATTTCATGTTGTGGAGGTATAAATCTTCTTCTTTTGATTTATTATTATTAGATGTTTCATTTAAGCATAATTAGATTTAATAAATAATTTCTATCTACAAATTTTAAAATTCAAGTTAGGATTTATAAAATTAAGTTATGGTTTTTATTAATTAAGTAGGGTTATAATAACCAGTTTACCATTTTTAGAAGTGGAAAATCTTGTATGGATGATATATTGTAAATTGTTTATCCAAATTTTTTTAAATTAATCCATTTTGCAAACTAGATTTCTATATATTGTATATATTGGTGAGATAAAATTCCAATTAATGTTTGTAACACTAGATTGTGGTTTTAATGAGGATATTAACTTGTTAGTGGAATGAAAAACTTAAATTGGTTACTAGTTTCTATTGATAATTGAAAAATACTAATAAAAATTCTATTTTTGCTAACTAGATTTTGGAAATTCTTAAATAAATGAGGTTTAAAATCTAAATTATGATTTCATTATATTATTATCATCATGAATTGTATTTTAATGCATTAATTTATGCAAAATCCAGTTTAGATGTGATATTGTGAAATTTTCCTTAAAAATACCGGAATCGGGCAAGTTTACAAACTAGAATTTCAATGTAATGCAAATTAGGGTGTTTAAAGTATAGTGATGGTTTATATAGTCTAGTGTGCTAAATAATGAATATTATGACCATTAGTTTCTTTTAAACACCAAGTTTTGAAGTAAAACGGTAAATTGGCGTTTTCGGATTTTACGGAATCGGATGATTTGATCGATTTCTAGGGTTTCGATGATTTAAATCATATTTTAAATTATAAATAATGGGTTTTAAAACTATGAGTTGTTTGTTGATATTTATCTCGATCAATCGGCGTTTGTACGCCGATATCGAGCGATATTTGGTTCTTTTGCATGAGCGGGACATAGGTTTTAACATATACGCGTTTCGTGCGTCGTTTTGATGTTGTCCGTGATTCAGTTTACGATACTACATATGTTTGTGTATAGGTACCCCTCACGTGGACTGCGGACGATGAAGAAGAGGATGGCGACACCGTCTTCGGCAGACAAGGACCAGGTGAGTAGATGTATATCTACGGGGGGAAGTCGGGTGGATGGCGTTTAGCACCCCCGCAAACGTAGAATAGGGATAGTACTTATTGTCATTAGGAAGCCAGACGTGACCTGAGAATTTCGGTGAGTAGGACCCTAGTTGTGACCTTAGGTTGGACTAGATTGATTTAAAAAGACCTTACTCGAGGATGAATATCTTGGAGGAGATTCGTAGGTTTCAGGTAGATACACACACGCATACACTGAGACTCGACGTGGTGTATACGTGTATGTGTATATATATATAGGACTAGGTATAGGTATACACACACACACACACACAATACGTATATGTGATACAAGGATGTGATATGATACACGGGGATGAACAATATAACTGGGCTTGATGCCATGATTCTTGGCTTTACGGTCGTATTATGATGTTAGCGGATCATTAGGAAATGAGATAATGAATAGGTATACATAAATAATAAAGGGTGGTGATGATATTGAAGTATATGGGACACTAAAATAGAACCCGGACCGTAACCTGTGCCTGAAATTCTGATATGATATCATATAGGTGTGACTTGATTACGACATCATATAGATGTGACTTGATTTCGATATTATATATGTGTGACTTGATTACGATATCGTATAGGTGTGACTTGATTACGATATGATCTAAGTGTGACTTAATCACAATATGATACATATGACATGATATTTCTGAGGATAAATTAACGATGTATATTTATGCTGACAATGATATATGATTGATGTATGCGATTACAGTATAGCACATTGATCTTGACATGTGTTGATGATGATATTATACGAATGATGAGACACGTAGGTGATACTTGACCCGTACCCCGATATTGGGATGCCGTACGATGGATTTTACCGTACGAGGCATAGATGTGATGATTGACCCGCACTCTTGATTTGAGGAAGCCGTACTACGTATGTGACGCTATTGAGGCTGGATCGCCGACTATTAGAGATATGGACTCAGACTTTAGGTGTACTCTTATTTCTTATCGATTAGTTTCTTAGGTTTAGTTCCTTAGGAGGTTAAATGGACACTAGTTTAGGCTCGAGACATATAGTTGTAGTTATACTTGTATATCAAATGAGTGGATAATACACATCCGTCTTTACTTTCAGACTGTAATCATCATGGTGGATGCTCATTCATATGTTTCTATAATCAGTATAAAACTCTGGCTGTTAGGACACCAGCACCATTACCGATGATGCGCATATTCCACGCACACTTATTTGCCGGCTCACACACATCATCGGTAATTGCTATGTCACGTACACTTTAGATCATATTATCTTTTATTGATACAATCAGCTAACAGCTAGATCGATATAATATTGTGATTACTCTCTGGTGTTAGTATAGACATGGTATTTATTACTTAGACATTCCATGCATTCGCATTTTCATGTTATCATGCAGTATTATGGGGCATATGCCGACACTTATCATATATTTACTCATGATTTTAGGATTTTGGATTTCTATGAGATTTCTGGATTTTTGGGGAAAACCGCAAGAATATATAAAAACTTCTCTCTCTCTCCTCCTCTCTTTTTAAAACATAAGATGCGGTTTTCTCGTGATGTATGCGTCGTCCACCATGAGATTTCATGTTTTCTGTTGGATTTCGAGACCCGATTCGAGGAGTGGATGAACCGTCTCGGGTACATGGTGGGCCCGGTATGGTACCCCGGGGCAAGAAGATCGAGTTGTAGACGATGAGCCTGGCAGGGGAGGACTACCTACCGGTGATGTCTAGCGCGGCGAATATCCGGAGGATACCGACCGTTGTCGTGAGATTTGATGATATAGGCCGATCCGGACTGACGGAGCCCGAGATATTGAGACTATGAGACATTGAGATTATGAGGTATTGAGACTTGAGATTTACATGTTTTGTGTTGATACTTGACACGGATTTCCATGGATTTCATCGTTGATATTTCAGATTTCTATACACATTTTACCATGATAAAAGTTAAAGATTTCTTATACAGATATATCTAGATTTCAGGATTGGTTATTTCACATTCATAGTGCATGCATACTCATTCACATGACATAATTCTATATGAGGCACTGATACGAGCACGGAGCATTTGCACTTACACGTAGCTTATTATCCTGTCTTTACTTAATGACTAGTAGTTTATTAGTATATTATTATGACCTAGGACAGCGTCGTGCATTCGATTTCTTTTCGCAGATATTTTCTACTCATGAGTTGGCAACTCACCCCCGTTGTGCCAAATTTTATTACAGGTTCGATGTACAGGTTTTCCTGGCAGCATGCTGGCACATCATTTTCATTCCGGGTGATTTGCACGGTAAGTTGGTTCACTTGTATCTGGACCGTCATTGTACTTTTATTATTTCATTTGTATCTAGAAAGCTCCATCAACCAAACTTGTATTACTTGATAGTTTACTGGATCAGTTGTTTATTTCGACCTTAGAGCCACACTTGTATTATTATGATATTTGGTGGTTTTCTTTTCTTTTGAGTTTTGAGCCTCGCCCTTTGGCGTTGTATATTCTTGTGCTTGTTGTGGTTGTTTCCGCCTGTTGGCGTTGAGCTAGCTCCCTTTTGGGGATGCTTTTTATTGTTTATATGTATTTATACTTGTTTGTACCCGTTTGGGGCCAGTTTTTAAAAAGGAGACTCTACCGAAATTTTTGAGAAAATTGGATGTTGCTTTTAAACCTGTTTTCTACATGTTTTCCTTTACTTCTTCTTCTTTTATGGTTTAGATTTCTGGGCTTCAGCTTACTTAGGTTACGTTGCGTCTCTAGACGCTTCGTAATCTAAGTGCCGGTCACGTTCCATACTTTCGGGTCGTGACAAATTTGGTATCAGAGCGCTATGTTTAACCTTGTATATGTCTAGAGTGACCCTTGGTTGATGGAGTAGGCGACTTAGGTAGAGTGACGTACCGTGGGTATGATCCGCGGTATACTTACGATACGCTACTCTTCTTAAGTAGCCTTAGCATGTACATTTGTTTGCACCGCATTTCATTCGTTCCTTTGATCTATCTTCGTCGATATCGGAGGGTGGTTTCTGTTACCACGGGCGCACGGGCAGAAGGAGCTGCGGCTCGAATGCGATAACCATTAGGGTATCGGTTATTCTTGAGGATTGAAGCATTGTTTAGCGTGCGGGAGAAGGGTATTCACATGCCGTCCAGACGAAGTTAAAGGATTCGAACGATTGTCAGAAACTCATTTTCCTAAATTTAAAGTATTCGGAAGAACATGCAGGTATTTCGATGAACCCTCTAGAAGAATGAAACCCTAACTCGACATAATGACCACGAGAACGCCCTTGAACCTTAGGGTTTACGGCAGTTCCGCGGTGCCATTAGTGAGGCTTGGGTTTGCCCTTCTACGGCTGGACCATCGATACTGGGGTATGTACCGAATATTTTTAAACCGTACTTGAGTGTTGAGCTCTCGGGGAATTATGGGATTTTGATGGATCGATCGAAAAGTTTAATGTAGTCCGGATATCAGGTGAAGGGATCGACTACGTGGGAGACTTTAGATATGAGTATTATCGTTGGTAGCGCAGTCAGCACACCTATGAAGAGACAAGTTCGAAGCAGTCGACACCAGAGGAAAGGGGGAAAGAGGCGCACATTGACGATAGTGTTTACGATTGTGATTTGGTGATTTGAATTTCATATTTCCGTTGATTGGATCTTTTTTTGGTATTTTGAGGATTTTGTTCTACGATTGGTATTTCTTATGTGTGCATTCATTACATTCTATTCGTGCTTCATATATCAGTTGTATTGATATTGTTTTGTACATACCCAGTACACTCGATTTGGTTTTATACATTTTGAGATTTTGATTTGATTTCGTGCATATGGGTTACAAATGATTTTGACATATGCTTCGACCTAGTTTTCATGCATTTTCGTACTGTGATTTCGATTTTGATATTCGGTGTATGTTTTCATGCACCATGTGCACCTGATTGAGATTCTTGCGCACATTCGGTGCACCTGATACGATTTATGCACACCAGATGCACTAAATCGTGGTTTTGTGCAGATTAGATGCACCTGATATTAGAGTCGTGCACGCCCGTTGCACTTGACAGGTGTTTTTGGTGCACACCTGTTGCACTCAGTTTTATTTTTGTGTGAATTCGTGGCATCTGTATTTGGTTTCGATTTCAGTGCGCACCGGACGCACATGATATTTTTATGATGTGATTAGGATTGATTTCAGTTTGATGAGTATGTTTTTATAATCATTGCTATTGATTTGGTAAGCAGGCGGGACGTGTATGTTAAATAAAACATATATATATATATATAGATATTTTTTTAAAAATAAACGTCCGCTACTTATGCCGTGGCACGTACATCACACGGCGATTTTCAAAAGGGGTTCTTGCATGCTTCTTTATGCAGATGTTTGGACGATTTTACTATGATGCGCACAATATATAAGTTGTAGTTTTGATGTATATTATATTGGTTTTCGTATTGGGTTTTGGTATTTTATTTTCGCCTTAACTCCGATGATTGTGTTATGCTTGACGGAGTTGATTTTAGTTATGTATTGATGATTTCGGAGCCCCGACGATTTGAGTGTTTTGGCTGAATGTTTTAGTAATTGGGGGGAGTTTTAATTTAAATTCGGGGACCGAATTTCTTAAAGGGGGGAAGATTGTAACATTTTAAAAATAATTAAATAAATAAAATCGTTTAAGTGAATTTTATAATTTTCGGTAAAGTAAAACGTAGTTTTCATAAAATTAAACCGTAATTATTTTTCACTATAAATTTAAAAATACCTATTTTAATTATGTTATTACTAGTAAATGGTGTTTATTTAGCCACTTATAAATTTTTAGTTTAATTAAATGTTTTTAAATATTAACATAAGCATTATTTTTACACTAAATTAGTGTAAATTACAAATTTGAATGGGTTTAATTAGCAAAAGTGAACCATTACATATTAGAATCAAGTGTGTTTCATGCAAAATTTATTTTCAAAATTTTACAATGGTTCTAGACCATTCTAGGTCAAATGGAGTGAAGAAAATAAAGAATTTTTAAATAAATTCTTGAAAAGACTTAATTGTGTGATATTTTTGTGAAACCTTCTACACTTTTCTTCACCTTTTCTCACTCTCCTCTCTTTTCCTCACCTCATGGCCGGCCTCACCACCATGGGCAGTCCCAAAATTCCCCCCCCCCATCATTTTTGTATTAAAAATCATCAAAATTCATCAAAAATTCAATAAAAAACCCACAAAATCCTAATTAATTCCTACCCTCTATTGTTTGCTCATCTTTACATGGATTTTGGAGATGGAAAGCATTCATTTTGGAGGCTTATTTTCATGTTTGGATTTCATGTTGTGGAGGTATAAATCTTCTTCTTTTGATTTATTGTTATTAGATGTTTCATTTAAGCATAATTAGATTTAATAAATAATTTCTATCTACAAGTTTTAAAATTCAAGTTAGGCTTTATAAAATTAAGTTATGGTTTTTATTAATTAAGTAGGGTTATAATAACTAGTTTAACATTTTTAGAAGTGGAAAATCTTGTATGGATGATTTATTGTAAATTGTTTATCCAAAATTGTTTAAATTAATCCATTTTGCAAACTAGATTTCTATATATTGTATATATTGGTGATATAAAATTCCAATTAATATTTGTAACACTAGATTGTGGTTTTACTGAGGATATTAACTTGTTAGTGGAATGAAAAACTTAAATTGGTTACTAGTTTCTATTGATAATTGAAAAATACTAATAAAAATTCTATTTTTGCTAACTAGATTTTGGAAATTCTTAAATAAATGAGGTTTAAAATCTAAATTATGATTTCATTATATTATTATCATCATGAATTATAGTTTAATGCATTAATTCATGCAAAATCCAGTTTAGATGTGATATTGTGAAATTTTCCTTAAAAATACCGAAATCGGGCAAGTTTACAAACTAGAATTTCAATGTAATGCAAATTAGGGTGTTTAAAGTATAGTGATGGTTTATATAGTCTAATATGCTAAATAATGAATATTATGACCATTAGTTTCTTTTAAACACCAAGTTTTGAAGTAAAACGGTAAATTGGCGTTTTCGGATTTTACGGAATCGGACGATTTGATCGATTTCTAGGGTTTCGATGATTTAAATCATATTTTAAATTATAAATAATGGGTTTTAAAACTATGAGTTGTTTGTTGATATTTATCTCGATCAATCGGCGTTTGTACGCCGATATCGAGCGATATTTGGTTCTTTTGCATGAGCGGGACATAGGTTTTAACCTATGCACGTTTCGTGCGTCGTTTTGATGTTGTCCGTGATTCAGTTTACGATACTACATATGTTTGCGTATAGGTACCCCTCACGTGGACTGCGGACGATGAAGAAGAGGATGGCGACACCGTCTTCGGCAGACAAGGACCAGGTGAGTAGATGTATATCTACGGGGGGAAGTCGGGTGGATGGCGTTTAGCACCCCCGCAAACGTAGAATAGGGATAGTACTTATTGTCATTAGGAAGCCAGACGTGACCTGAGAATTTCGGTGAGTAGGACCCTAGTTGTGACCTTAGGTTGGACTAGATTGATTTAAAAAGACCTTACTCGAGGATGGATATCTTGGAGGAGATTCGTAGGTTTCAGGTAGATACACACACTCACACACTGAGACTCGACGTGGTGTATACGTGTATGTGTGTATATATATAGGACTAGGTGTAGGTGTGTGTGTGTGTGTGTGTGTATATATATATATATATATATAAACACAATACGTATATGTGATAAAAGGATGTGATATGATACACGGGGATGAACAATATAACTGGGCTTGATGCCGTGATTCTTGGCTTTACTGTCGTGTTATGATGTTAGCGGATCATTAGGAAATGAGATAATGAATAGGTATACATAAATAATAAAGGGTGGTGATGATATTGAAGTATATGGGACTCTAAAATAGAACCCGGACCGTAACCTGTGCATGAAATTCTGATATGATATCATATAGGTGTGACTTGATTACGACATCATATAGGTGTGACTTGATTTCGATATCATATATGTGTGACTTGATTACGATATCGTATAGGTGTGACTTGATTACGATATGATCTAAGTGTGACTTAATCACAATATGATACATATGACATGATATTTCTGAGGATAAATTAACGATGTATATTTATGCTGACAATGATATATGATTGATGTATGCGATTACAGTATAGCACCTTGATCTTGACATGTGTTGATGATGATATTATACGAATGATGAGACACGTAGGTGATACTTGACCCGTACCCCGATATTGGGATGCCGTACGATGGATTTTACCGTACGAGGCATAGATGTGATGATTGACCCGCACTCTTGATTTGAGAAAGCCGTACTACGTACGTGACGCTATTGAGGCTGGATCGCCGACTATTAGAGATATGGACTCAGACTTTAGGTGTACTCTTATTTCTCATCGATTAGTTTCTTAGGTTTAGTTCCTTAGGAGGTTAAATGGACACTAGTTTAGGCCCGAGACTTATAGTTGTAGTTATACTTGTATATCAAATGAGTGGATAATACACATCCGTCTTTACTTTCAGACTGTAATCATCATGGTGCATGCTCATTCATATGTTTCTATAATCAGTATAAAACTCTGCCTGTTAGGACACCGGCACCATTACCGATGATGCGCATATTCCACGCACACTTATTTGCCGGCTCACACACATCATCATCGGTAATTGCTATGTCACGTACACTTTAGATCATATTATCTTTTATTGATACAATCAGCTAACAGCTAGATCGATATAATATTGTGATTACTCTCTGGTGTTAGTATAGACATGGTATTTATTATTTAGACATTCCATGCATTCGCATTTTCATGTTATCATGCAGTATTATGGGGCATATGCCGACACTTATCATATATTTACTCATGATTTTAGGATTTTGGATTTCTATGAGATTTCTGGATTTTTGGGGAAAACCGCAAGAATATATAAAAACTTCTCTCTCTCTCCTCCTCTCTTTTTAAAACATAAGATGCGGTTTTCTCGTGATGTATGTGTCGTCCACCATGAGATTTCATGTTTTCTGTTGGATTTCGAGACCCGATTCGAGGAGTGGATGAACCGTCTCGGGTACATGGTGGGCCCGGTATGGTACCCCGGGGCAAGAAGATCGAGTTGTAGACGATGAGCCTGGCAGGGGAGGACTACCTACCGGTGATGTCTAGCGCGGCGGATATCCGGAGGATACCGACCGTTGTCGTGAGATTTGATGATATGGGCCGATCCGGACTGACGGAGCCCAAGATATTGAGACTATGAGACATTGAGATTATGAGGTATTGAGACTTGAGATTTACATATTTTGTGTCGATGCTTGACACGGATTTCCATGGATTTCATCGTTGATATTTCAGATTTCTATACACATTTTACCATGATAAAAGTTAAAGATTTCTTATACAGATATATCTAGATTTCAGGATTGGTTATTTCACATTCATGGTGCATGCATACTCATTCACATGACATAGTTCTATATGAGGCACTGATACGAGCACGGAGTATTTGCCATTACACGTAGCTTATTATCCTGTCTTTACTTGATGACTAGTAGTATATTAGTATATTATTATGACCTAGGACAGCGTCGTGCATTCGATTTCTTTTCGCAGATATTTTCTACTCATGAGTTGGCAACTCACCCCCGTTGTGCCAAATTTTATTACAGGTTCGATGTACAGGTTTTCCTGGCAGCATGCTGGCATATCATTTTCATTCCGGATGATTTGCACGGTAGGTTGGTTCACTTGTATCTGGAACGTCATTGTACTTTTATTATTTCATTTGTATCTAGAAAGCACCATCAACCAAACTTGTATTACTTGATAGTTTACTGGATCAGTTGTTTATTTCGACCTTAGAGCCGCGCTTGTATTATTATAATATTTGGTGGTTTTGTTTTCTTTTGAGTTTTGAGCCTCGCCCTTTGGCGTTGTATATTCTTGTGCTTGTTGTGGTTGTTTCCGCCTGTTGGCGTTGAGTTAGCTCCCTTTTGGGGATGCTTTTTATTGTTTATATATATTTATACTTGTTTGTACCCGTTTGGGACCAGTTTTTACAAAGGAGACTCTGCCGAAATTTTTGAGAAAATTGGATGTTGCTTTTAAACTTGTTTTCTACATGATTTTCCTTTACTTCTTCTTCTTTTATGGTTTAGATTTCTGGGCTTCGGCTTACTTAGGTTACGTTGCGCCTCTAGACGCTTCGTAATCTAAGTGCCGGTCACGTTCCGTACTTTCGGGTCGTGACATATTTGCCGGGTTATATATGATATAACCAGATTATTAATCAATTGTTAATATATATATATATATATATATATATATATATATATATATATATAAAACTAATATTTAGCCTACTTAATTCTTTTCTTCTCATTATATATTTAATATATATGCATATTGTATCATGGTTGATTATACATAGAACATGGATGTATGAGAATCACATTAGAGATCAAGATAAGAAGATAATGATTTAGAAATATGAATTAAAAGAAAGAATAATGAGTCATTCTTTGGTTGCTTGGAGAAGATTCGAGAAGCCATGACTCATCTTCTTTCTTTATTTTATTCATACATATTCATCATTTTCTTCATCTTATCTTATCCTCAAGGTTGATTCACACACTTCCAAGTTCACTTCTTCATCTCCTCTCTAGTTTTCTTTCTAGGTTGAGAAAAAGAAAAAGAAAGAAAGAATTTTAGTGAGCAAAATCCCTACTTCATTAACCTAAATTATTATAGCAAACTAGTTTAGATTGTTCTCTTCACTAATAGCTTAATTAGTGAAGTGTGAGCTTGAGTGTGAGAATTTTCGAGATGGATCATTTTCGACGACGAAAACTCCTAGCAAGCTTGTTCCATCCTTCAAGTGGAGTCAAAAAAGAGTTCTAGGACTACTACTCGAAGCATTTGAAGTAAAGGATTAGACTATAATGGTTGTAGTTTCTCTTCACTTAGTTAGTTTCTTGCATTGCTATGTTTTTTAAACCCTAATCCCTAGTTCGATTCTTGTTTAGTAGACTTAACCCTCTAGATTTTTAAAATTGCTTATTTGCTCTTGTTAAGACCCAAGTAGAGATGCTAGGACATACTTTCATCCCAGTCACCTGAAATCTAAGTTACCAGGACCAAATTCATTTTTTTGTTAGGTTTTCAAACGACGACTTTTTCTTTTTTTACTTCAAATAATTTTTTGTTTCCTTAATTCTTAGAAGTTCTTTAAAAGTATGAACAAGTAAGTTATTAGAAAATCGATGAAATAGAAAATTTAGAGGTTTTTGAAATTTTTATAATTTTTGTGTGCTACATAACATGAAAAGTAATGAAAACAGAATGAGAATAGATTTATTTTAAATTCCTTAAAATTTTGTGATTTTCGTTGTACAAGTAAAATGTTGAAAAATCGAAAAAATTAAAAATTCTAAGATTTATTAGTATATATTGCAATTATCCTGCTTTATATAGCAATTAAAAAATTGAAAACAAATGCAAACAGAAAATTTTAGGTTTGTGAGATTTCACAATTTTCGTGTGCTATATATAGCATAAAAATAATTGGAAAACCGAAAGATATTTTAAAAAATGAATTTAGAGATTTTCGTGTGATATAAGAAACAAAATAATGGAAAACAGAAGAAATGGGAAAACTTTGATATTTCTGAAAAATTTACGATCTTTGTGTGCTATATCAAGCAAAATATTGAAATACCGAATAAAACAGAAAACATTAATGTTTCTCGATTTTTGGGTGCTAAATGCAAAATAATAAAAATTTAAAGAAAAAAGATTTTTTTGAATTTTCAAAACATCCATTATTTTTGAGTGCATGCAAAATATAAGAAATATGAAGAAACAAAAAGAATATGGGATTTTTGAGGAGATCGTAATTTTCATGAGCTATAGTAAGCAAAATATTGGAAAATCGAATAGCACATAACATTTTGAGATTTTTTAAAATTTCACGATATTTGTGTGCAACCTGCAAAATTGGAAAATTGAATAAAACTGAAAATTTTTGAGATAAAAGCTCACGATTTTCGTGTGCTATACAAAACAAAATATTGAAATACTAAAGAAAACAGATCAATTTGAGCTTTTTGAAATAACACAATTTTCTTATGGCAGTGTGTAAAATATTATAAATTTGAAGAAAAAAATATTTTTTGGATTTTTTGTATCTTTCATGTGTCTCATATGCTATATAGCATGCAAAATATTTAAAAAAATGAAGAAAAAAAGAGAATTTTGATACTTTTGTAAATTTCACAATTTTTGTGTGCCAGCATGTGCATAATATTGAAAAAGTAAGAAAACAAAAAATATTAAGACTTTTGAAAATTTCTCGATTTTCATATAATACAAACAAAAATTATTAAAAATCCGAAGAAAACAAAAAATATTTTATTTTAAAATTTTCATGATTTTCTTGTGCGTAGGAAGTAAAATATTGGAAAACTAAAAAAATTAGAAATTTTAATATTTTTAAAATACCGTAATATCCGTGTGTTATAGCATGTAATTAAAATGTTTAAAATTTGAAGAATTCGAAACATTTTGGGATTTTTATACATTTTTTATTCTCGCTTTGGTTAACAACCAAAATATTGAAAACCAAATAAAAAAGAAAATTTTAAGATTTTTAATAATTTCGCTATTTTCGTATTCTGTTTAAGGAAAATATTGAAAACCCGAGGAAAAATACCGAAATATTTGCAAGTTAATCCTTTATATATTTTACATTTGAAATTCGTAAAATCCGAGTTATTATAACTTTCAAATCGTATAAAAATAATCTTTTAGATTAATATGATTTTTCAACATTTCGAACTTTGTATTTCCGTGTGGTTCTTGCTCGTCACATCTATAGTTGGCTTGCTACTGACATATCATGAAAGCATTATCTCTGATGGCAAGTTTTTTCCCCCTTAAATAATTAATTTTCCGAGTATCATGAAATAATGTGTTATCAATCCAAATTAAATTTGTTGGATGCAACTGAAATTCAACTGTGCTTTACCAACTTTCTATTTTAATCTTAGGGTCCAGCAGACTCCCATTGATGACTCATGCACATTCGATCAATCCTTTGCTTTGCGTGTTAATACCCTTTGGATTCCCCTAATTCCGATCCCACAAAACCATAGGCTCTCTGTTTTAAACTAATATTGACCGTCGGATTTGCACAACACGGAGGAAACAGAGTAGCTTGGGGATTCTTGCGCTTCAATGTATATGTAGTATAAGGAAACTTCGGCATGAATACATTACAATTTTCAGCAACCCTGTTTCTTGGCTTGGAAGTGAATGTCTCTCTCTCTCTCTCTCTCTCTCTCTCTCTCTCTCTCTATATATAAGATGTCATAGGAGGGAATTTACTCCTATGCGCCGAAAAAGCATACCCTCCTTTATTTTTTTCGATGATTGGTACGTATCATCTTCATCGTTATCATCTAAGATATGGGTACACCAAATTTCATGTGATTCAACAACTTTTTCGTCATTGATTTAGCAATGTAAAAAGTTATGTTGTCGGTAAACCAATCAACGGCGAAAAAGTTTTTGAATCACATGAAATTTGGTCTTAGATGAAAACGATGAAGATGATGCATGCCGATCGTCGGAAAAAATGAGGGAGTGTATTTTTTCGACACCATAGGAGGAAATTCCCTCATATGGCCTCTTTACTCTCTCTCTCTGTATCGAGAGAGAGAGATGCTTGCAGTATATGTTGGGAAATTGCTTGGTAGGTAGGCACACAAACCCTGCCAAATAACCTAGTTGTTAAAGTTGAATCCAAAGAAACTAAAGGGATATATAGCGAGTCTTTATTATAAGTTCATTGACTAATTTCTGAGTTTCTTTTTTAAAGAAAGGCATAATTAAAGAGCCACCACCATAACAAAGCGAGATCATGAAGAACAAAGTATAATTGCAAGGAAACAGGGGAGTTGGGTCCCCCCTTTCTTTTTAGCATGCATGACTTTTATCCATGTACTCATGTTTTTATTTATCTGCGGCCACAATATATATATAAAAGAAAAAAACGGAATAACAGCAACAATCTTTTTCACGACAATAATAAAAACTCAACTTCATCCTTTTTCTTCTTCTCAATGATGATGAAAAGCGCGCGATGAGAGAGTTAGTAAAATATTTTCTTCTTCTCCGAATCTCAAAATTCAGTTTCAAACTTGGAGTAGTTAAAAATATTTCGTCTCATGCTCTCCACAGCTTCAAGCAAAAACTTAATTGCCTCTCCTTCAAGCAATGCATGCAGATTGCATCTGCATCATGGGAGCTTTAGACCAAAATTTTTGTTTGTTTGTTTGGTGGCATGCATATATATGTCAAAGGGCCCCACCCCTGTCCTCTTTCCTTCACTTTGAAAACTAGAAGAAGATCCTAACTTTGTTTTTTTGTTTGTTTGGTCTCGCTGTCCATTATTCTTTTCCTTTTCTTTTTCAAATTATCTTTTATATATACCCAAATTTTGATTTGCCCTTAAGCTAAACTTAGCGAACTTTTTTATGTTTATGGTTTGTATTTTCCAATACAAACATTTAAACTTTACATATCGATATTATCATGAGGTTACATCTCCGAATATTCACATGAATAAATTTAGCTCAAGGCTAAGTACTGCATTTGCATTTACCTAGTAAATTGCTACATTTGTGCAGTAGAATTTACTTAATTGTATATAGTTTATCGTAGCTTTTCTACATTAAATACTTTGCCAGTGAATTGTACCCAATGTGGATAGTTAAGTAATTTGATCAATGTTTGTGAGGTGATCGACATTAATTTGTAGGATGTTGTGGGGGCTTAAATTAATTAATTAATTAGTTTCTCTTCACAATCAATGAGCAGTGGCAGAGAGAGCATTGATAGAGATTGCTCTCATCACATGCACTCACCTCATTCATTCATTTAATTTGAGTGGAAACTTAGCTCATTTAGGTTCTCTAATTAAATTAGCGACGGTGGCCTTAATGGGATTCTTTTTTCATTTCCTCTTTTTTTAAAGCATCTTTAGAAAATATATTCAACACTTTGTCGAAAGAAAAGTAAGAAAGATGGGTAGCTTGGAATCCAAGATGACTTTATTCTATTATGTCACATGATAGATGCTTGATGTGAACCTATGGGATATTTTGGTTCACTGAAAAATAAAATTGCATCAAGAATTGAACAAAACACCCGTGTGGTTTGCGCACTTACACGTACCGTAACCCCGAAACCTACGTATTCAGCTTTACGTAATAAAAACAAGTTCAAAAGCAAAATTTGACTGCATTTGACTTGATCAGAATTATATATATATATATATATATACACACACACACACACATTTTTTCGACAATCGTTTAACTTCTATGCAGGGGCCAAATGCTATGCTTTAACTGCAAATTATCTAATTATTAATAATACACCCAATCATTCTTTAACAAATGTCCTAAAATTGAGAACACTACATTTTGCATTAATGCAACACGTTAACTAATCAATAATTAATTATATTCATTTTTCAACAAACATAGCATGTACCATCTACTTGCAACTAACCTCGTATTAAAAAAAAATTATATCAAATAAAATTTTGTTTACATGTCCTACATAGAGACTGACATGTTAGAGCCTCGCGTTAAAAAAGCCTGACAAGTTTTAAGATGCATATGATAAGCGAAAAAATCAAATTAACAAGTGTAACTCTCTTAATGCATGCATGGTTTTTTAATATATAATTAAAAAAGCTGCCACAATACAGAGGTTTATTATTAACTTTATAATTAACTGTTAGACAATTAATTAAACTTATAGAATGCAACCTAATATGATTCTTTTTGAATCTTTTGAACGCGGAAACCTTGATTTATTTAATGCATCAATTCATAAATAATTGCCAGAGATGATGTGTCATATCCAACATGCTAAGCTCTGTATTACACAATGACAAGGAGTTGTTTAACACTAATTCATTTTCTTAATTGCAAATCGGCAAGGAAAATTTATAGGCTTTATTCCAAAAAAACTACCGGATTCTTTATCTCGGTTATGAGAAACCACCGGATTCTCTTAAAATTATGAGAAACTACCATATTTTGAAAGTTTTGTGATAGTCTCTTGCAATTATAGCCGGCGCGGCACATTATTAATGATAGTTTTTCGTAGTTTTAATGCTTTGAAACTTTTGTGTTGGTTTCTTGTAATTATTGCTGACGTGGTGTCTTATTATATTAGTTTTTGAAAGTTTTTTGGTAGTTTCATGTAGTTTTTGTAAGTTTTGTGGTGATTTCATGTAGTTTTTGAAAGTTTTAGGGTAGTTACTCGTGTATTTAAAAAAAATGGCAGTTTCTTCAAAAGTATTTGGTTGTTTTTTTGAAATTAAGCCAGATTAATATAAAGATATTTAGGATTATTTAGAGCTTTTTTCACTTACAAATATAAGACTCTCTCTACTTTTACAGCTAGAGCTCAAGGGGTTCCCGTGCCTCTTCCAATTTCAGTTCAAAGGAAAAAAAGTTTAAATAAGTTTAAAAAAACTTTTTAATAATAGCCCACATCATCGTAACTTATCGACCGTGATAATTTCCAAAGCAAGCCTTTAAAATTAGCCATAGTTTAGTCAGGTTAGCTCAAGTTCGGTACCAATTTCTCTCCAACATCGCAAGTTCGATCTCGAGTTGATCTTCAAAAGAGAAAAAATGGATAGGAAAATACTTATCATACGCACTTAAAATCCTATCAAAATCTATGCAAGAGATAAAATGATGGGACCCACAACATTTAGATATTAGCACCAAACATGTGGGCCTATAGTGTTTATCTATCGAGTGGATTTTGGTAGAGATTTCAAGTGGGTAGGTTAAGTATAGCCTCTTCTAATTATGTCCACGTGCATCGCACGGGCCAAAACATATTCTTCCTATTTTTTAACCTTGGATTTGTTTTGGGATTGGGATTTTTGTTATTAAACATGCGGTTAATGAGAAGAATGAATGCTTCTCTTTATGTACTCCTCTGGTCTTTTTTTACTTGTCATTTTGGAGAAAGAAAAGTGCCCTATTTTACTTGATGTTTTTGGAATAACGAGGAAATCATTAATGATAAAAATATCAATAAATAATACAATACCAAAAATAGCCTAAAATATTAATTGCTGATATTAAAAAAGTGATAATGATTTCCTTAATAGTTGAAGAGAGAAACGGTATGATTTTTTCAGTGATGATGTGGCGGTAGATTAATTGCTGCTATTAAGAAAATGATAATGCTTTCCTTAATCAGTACGCATTACTCTAAAACGATAAGTAAAAAGGGACGGATGGAGTATTTGCTGACACAAATCTCAAATCTAATCCAGAAGTTTTAAGAAGGGTGGTTCTTTTCCTACCGATACGGTGGACTTTCTTTTCTACGATAGATAGGATTTGTTTTCCAAATCCTACCGACATGATTATAGTCTATCTCGAAAGAGCATATATACGATTTATAAGAAATTTATGTATGGCAATTGTAATAATTTAACTTACAGTCAATATATTACAATGTTTTGTTAATTAATCATAGTGCACAAATGAAATTAATGCATGCTGTTAAATTCACAATGCACATGCATCCTTCATCCCTAACTTTTTTTACCCTGGATGAATATAGATTTCTTATCCACACTTTATTAATAAAAATTAAGGAAGGTAAAGTGACAACATTAATAAATCGAGAGAGACCTCACTACATTATGAATGCATGTTTTATATATTCATCTTTCAATTGAAAAAAATTCCTATAATTAGATAGTGAAGCTAATGAGTTCGTGATACGTCTCCTGTGGCCTGCAGACACGGAACGGTGTAAAACAGAAGGTCTTAGGCCTTTCTGTTTTAAACTAGCTAGACGGGCTCTGCCTGCCAATATTCTAATGCATTATGCAGACAGCGGCCCTATGGTGTACCGCAAGTCTATTAAAAGTCTGAGGTATTGATACTTAAAGTCATCAAAAAGATAATTTGATAACTATTTACAATAAAAAACAGTTCAATTGGTTCTACCTAAACCATTTATTTTCTTTCTTAAAAAGGATTATACAAGAAAATAATGTTAACTCATCATTTTATAAGCAAGTCTTTTACCGCTATGAGAATGAGAATAAGAAGAAAATTATAGCAATTTCTGCACCGTTACCCTCCATCACCATTTTCTTTTGCCGGTTCAACTATCACGAGCGTCGTCGTCTCTCGCCATAAAAACTAATATCGTCCGCTGCCGCTGCACACATATATTACCGAGAATAATCAAAACACATCAAACACGTTAATGTAACATTTCTTGAAATCAGATGCCTTATATCTCATTCCCGAGAATGTATGGTGTCTCATTTCCATTTATGTACCAAAATACACCAGCCGGGGTTAGCTCGATTGGTATCAATTTTCTCTCCAATATGAAAGGTCACAAGTGTCCGAAACGGACAGATTTCAAAAAATGAAGGAAAAAAACCCTTTAGTTGACCACAAACTGTGAAATACATTTAATTGAAGAAAAAGTCAGAATTAGGAGTAATTTAAAAGAAAAGGAAGAAAGAACAAAAGGCATAAGAGACTTAAAAGCGGGGGAAAATTCAGCGACCTACTTGTGACATTAAATCTCAGACCCAAAGAATTTTTCAAAAGTGAAGAAAGAAGTAAAATATAGGAAAATAAGTTATTTCTTAAAAATTAATACTAATAAAAAGCCATAGACTTCTGCTCCCAAGTGAGCAGGTTTCTATACTAGGGATTATTTTTTAAGTGCCTACATTATAGCTCTAACAAATTCTTTAATTCAAAATTTCAAAATCCCTAACAAAACCCAATGATTGAGATATTTCTCATCATAAATATATTTAATTTTAAAAAATAGCTATAAGTTATTCTAAAACGAATCCAACATGAAACCAAAGCCAACAAACTAGGATTAGCTCAGTCGGCAACAATTTCCAATTTTCTCGTCAAAATACGAGAGAGCGCATGTTCGATCCTCAGGGGAGGGTTTGATTTAAAATTAAAAAAAATGGTTAACAAACTATTATCTTACCCTCACCCAAAAATTATCATTACATTCGCACTCTCTCATTCTCTCTCTCCTCTCTCCACCAAACTTACTACTCACATGCTTGCCTCCTCCCCTCAATAACTTGTTGCTCCCCAATTCCCCTCTTCTTGATTTTCATTAGAGAGAGCCATTGTTTTTCTCTAACATGAGAGGTGTTTGGGAGTGGTAGACACAAGCATTGGAATCAATAGAAGCCATGATGGGATCACTTAGATTTCCTCTCTTGGTGCTTCTTGCTATCAGATTGGGACTTCTCTTTGTGCCTTCTTATTCCTTTCTTTATAATGAGGGTATGCTTCTCCCTTTACTATTTTGTTTGATAATTTGTGTTGGGTTTTGATGCCATTTGTGCAAAATCCTTTGGAATTCTTGCTTATTGTGGGAATTCATGAGATGGGTTCCTTGTATCTCCCCGAAATCTTTATATGCAATAGAATGCTTCAGGGATAACTTTTGTCCTTTTTTGTCTCAATTATGAGAATGTTGGATGGTTGTGATTCTTGGGTCTTTCAATTTTGAGATAAAATGAAATGGGTAGTTGTTAAAATTATTTTCCTTTTTGCACAATTTTAGTAGCAACAGTTTGTTGAAAACATAATAATTGCTTTAAAGACAGGGATCTAGCATGCCTCGACCCAATTCATTGTGTTTTCTGCCATCGATTCACACCCTAGCAACAAACCAAACACAGTTCAGTCTGTTTAATTTATAAATCTTGTTTTTACAAATTTTGGGTCACTTATATTTTAGGATCATGAGTAAAAATCCATATTGTATTTTTAAGGATATGATCTTATGTAATAGGTTGTCAATTTTTTTTATTTTTTATTTTTTGGAAATGTTGATTTGCATTATATTTGATTATGATTTTTGGGGAGCATTTTTGGGCTTAAAAAGGAAACATTCAAATTCTTGATTCAAAAATCATTTTATGGAATGAAATGTTTGGTTGTTATGCAGTTTTGGCACTGAAAGCCTTCAAAAAAGCTATATTGGAAGATCCACACTCGGTGTTATCGGATTGGAATAGCCTTGATAAAGATCCTTGTAACTGGACTGGTGTTATCTGCTCGAAATATCACGATCGCATGCTTGCATTGTAAGGCATTTTTTATAAGGATCTCAGTTATGTTTGTAGCGATTACCGCCTATGCACTGCTGCGTTAAACTTTTGCTTATTTTCACTGAACCACCAAAAACTTTGTAGATTACTCGAAAGCACCAAAAAGCATCATACTAACAATACCCTTTTTGGAGTGAATTATACCCGGATTTTACTAAACCAACAGAATGGCGGCAATGGAATTCGTAAAACAATGTAATGGCAGTTTATATGAAGGGGCAGCGTTTGACTGTTTGGTAGCTTTAATTTATAAAATTTATGCTAGTTTAGTGAAAACAAGCACAGTTTTTCCATAGTTTAGAGTGATTAAACCTCAAATATGTTATTAATATCTTGCCAATAAACGCTCTTTGTTTAGGCCAATCTTTATGAAGAGTTGGTTAAAAAAGAATATTACATTTTGATTGTTATCATATGTTCGTTGTGCCGTAAAATTTTTTGACATTTATTTCATGCTGCTTAAATGCCAACAACAAATGAGTTGATGTTGCTTAGGTCTTTCATAATATTTACTACGTATAGAATTATGAAAACTGGATGTTGGATTTTGCAGAAACCTTTCCCATTCATTTTTAAAAGGATTTCTCGCACCGGAACTCGGCTCCTTAAGCTCCCTGCAGGAACTGTACGTTTTCAGTCTATTCAATTGCTCTGCTTTCATGCATTAGCAATTTCTGCAGCTAGTTTTTTTTACTGGAAATGTTGCAATGTGTATCAATTTTCAGAGTATTGGAGAACAATTTGCTCCTAGGGCCAATACCAAAACAAATTGGCATGTTGAAAAACCTTATGGTGCTTGATTTGAGCGTGAATAGGTTCGCAGGTCCCATTCCTCCAGAGATTGGAAACTTGACCAGCCTCAAAAAATTGTAAGAAGTGATTGGACCCAAAATCTAATTATCATTTGTTTATTTATTTTATTTAACTTTATTTTTTTTTCTCTTACAGAAATCTTCAATCGAATGGGCTGACTGGTAATTTGCCCCCTGAGCTTGGGCATTTGGTGACCCTTGTTGAACTACGGTTAGATAGGAACAGACTCCATGGAAAGTAAGTGATTTTTATGATTTTCTAGCGATTTAGGAGTTTCATAAAATTAAGTGATGGTAGAAAAATTATACCTAAATTTTTCGTGCACGTCCTGTAAATCTATGATAATAATTTGAAGGTGATATTAGTACATATATAATATTTTAGTACGAGGAATATAAGTTGAGATGCTAAGAAACGGTTATAACTTATATTCTTTCTAATATTTGCAATTTGGTCTTATGTATTTTCTTTGATCCAGGTTTCCCTCTCATAGTAATGAAACTGGCCTTTGCCGGTCACCTCAGCTTAAAGTCGGAGATTTCTCATACAACTTTTTTGTTGGAAAAATACCATCATGCCTGATGTATCTCCCAAGGTACAACTTTGATTAAGTTTGGTTATTACTAATCGAACATATGCAGTTTTTTTCTATCGTATCGTCAGAAGTTCATGGGGGACATTTGCACTTCCTGCAGGTCAAGTTTCCAAGGAAATTGCTTCCAAGATAAATACTCAACCTTGCAGAGGTCTTCTCGAATATGTAATGTGTACCTCGAGCCTTCTTATTTGCTTACATAATTAAGATGACTAGAAGGGGCCTGCAGCGATACTGCAGGCCCATAACCGGACTGTAGGGCCCATGGGGCTCGGGGACTATGTGTAAAAATCCTCTGGGGCTCCATGGGGACTATAGTTATGGAGCTGCAGTGTCCCTGCAGTGCCCCGTTTCCTCAATTAAGATATATGTTCTTTCATAAGAAATATCATTACTGCTAGGGGAAAAATAAAGATTATGTGTCGTTGAAAGGGTTTTAGGTCCCATATTACTATTATTAGAACTTAGAATATATGGTTATATCCCTTAGCCCTTATTGTAGCCTTGGAGTTTTCGTGCAACGGCAAAAACTTTTAAGATAATAGCAGACAACACATGCTCAAATCCTAATTTCAACCCATGAAAATGTGGATTAAAAAACTACTTTGAGCAAAACCCCAGGTTTTGAAGCATAAAAAGGACTGTTAACCTACGGAACATACTATAATATATAATTATATTCTTTGACCCTCAAGAGTTAGTGCAGTGACAATGACTTTAAAAGTTATATTTGATCCTTAGGAAGTATCCCACAAGTCAGTACGTATAGCGCTCAAAATTACCCACTGATAACACCCTTAGGCTGGCCTTTGTCTCTCATGATAAAGAGATTTATTACCTAATGATATTTTCGTTTCTCTGTTTATTCATTTATCTCTACTCTTATAATGCAAACTCAAAGGGAGCAGTAACTGATATTTTCATTTTTATGTTTATTCATTTATCTCTACTCTTATAATGCAAACTCAAAGAGTGTAGCTCATGTCATCATCTTCTTCTTCTCATGTAAGCCAGCTTATGTCATCTATTGAAGGTCTCTCCTCTTTGGGACATTAAAAAATAGAAGAAAACCCCGTTCAAATTCTCTCACTTCAAGCTATCCATATCATTGACTTCTCAAATTATAAGCCTCCCTCCCTCCAAAGCTATCCACATCATTGTTCTTTTCATCTAAAATTTTAGAGTGGCTCTTCCAATTTCAACTACCATATTTCCACCCTTTCCCTTATGTGCACAAATATAAATATTGTATAAAATATTAGTTTTCTTCACATGCATCGCACATGCAATTAACTGGTATTGGTAATCTTCTTTAAAGTTCTTGTAAATAATAGTTTAGGTTTACTCATTACAGGCCAATCTGCAAAAAAGCATGGAGCAGCAAAACAGACATATCAGCATCTCGACGAAGAATCTAAGCATCAGAATCCCCAGCAACCCGAATGGCTTTTAATACTGGAAGTCACAAGTGGGATTCTTATTATTGTTTTTTGCATCTTGGCCACTATCAGCACTCTTTGTAGATTTAAACCGAAACCAAGCGTCAAGAGCCCATGGAACAACACCATGAGCTGGAAGGACGAAATAGCAATTTCAACTGGTAGAACTAAATTTCTCACCGTATATTCATTATAGCAATCATGATTTCCATAAGAATAGTTGGTCTAAACTACACTTAAATACCCTTGGCTATTGCTGTTTTTCACTAACCTACACTTAAACTTGCAATGAAAACTTTTTAGTTAAGTGTGCTGGAAAACAATGATAGTTAAGGTAAATAGTAATGCGCCTCATATTTGCTTCTGAATGCAGATGGTGATATTCTTAAGAGTGTGTCAAAGTTTAGCCGACATGATCTGGAAGCAGCTTGCGAAGATTTCAGCAACATTATTGGATCTTCGCCTGATAGTATAGTTTACAAAGGTACTATCAAGGATGGCCTTGAAATTGCCGTCATATCTTTATGCATCTCAGAAGATCGGTGGACAAACTATTACGAGTTTTACTTTCAGACCAAGGTAATTAATCTGTCCAAATGGAGTTTGAGCTAGCGAGGCCTATAGTGACAATGAGGTGTTGACATCTATTTGGTGCTATCAAATCTTTAAAGTGATATTGGACTCGCTTTATACCAAATCATGCTGCCACATCAGTGTCACTATAGGTATATAGGTCTGATTCTTGTTGTAATTGCTGGAAAAAACTGATTACAAATTACTTAGAGGCGAACAATTTTAAACTTCAGGTGGCAGATTTGGCACGGGTCAATCACGAGAACACTGCAAGGTTGCTTGGATATTGCAAAGAGAACGACCCTTTTTCTCGAATGCTTGTCTTTGAATACGCATCTAATGGAACACTGTACGAGCACCTTCATTGTGAGTTGGAAGATCCATGATGCCTTTGAAATGTGGAGAGTTTATCTTGAAATTTTTTATTTTACTTTTATATAAAAATTTGTTTTAGATGGTGAGGGAAGCCAATTATCATGGCTTAGACGAATGAGGATTGCCCTGGGAATTGCTCGTGGGCTAAGGTACTTGCACACGGAGCTGCAGCCTCCATTTGCAATATCCGAGCTGCACTCTAGTTCAGTATATCTTACAGAAGATTTTTCTCCAAAGGTATGCCTTGATTCGAATACGTGAGTTACTGAGTAGATAAGCAAATTACTGAATAACTAAATAAACATGCTTATTTTTTGCAGATTGTGGATTTTGATAGCTGGAAAATGATATTATCGAAATCCGAGAAGAACTCTGGTTACATCACAAATGACGGTTCTTTCCATAGTTTTGTGGGATCTTTCGAGCAAAAGCATATGGATATCCAGGGGAACACATTTGCTTTTGGGGTTATTTTACTAGAAATTATCAGTGGAAGACCTCCCTATTGCAAAGAGAAAGGATGCTTGGTCGATTGGGTAAATAAAGCTTACTTCTATTTTGAAATCATTGCAATGTTTGAATCCCACTTGGAACTTAGAACCTTTGGGTTTTATTTCTTATTTTCTTTTTAATTTCATAACCGATGCATATTAATGTTCCTGCCTCTGCACCAACTTTATGAAGTCGTGGCTAGGTTTATGGTTAAAACTTGTTTTGCACAACGGTGTGATTGAGGCATGGTCACTTTTTTTTCCATTTATATCTTCTATACTCTTTTTTTTATAAAGGAAATATCTTTTCTTTTATACTCTAAATGGTTTAAAATTAGTAAAAGGTAAACGGGATGTATGGAATGCAACTCTAGCAAACCTGTTTGGAAAACTGAACGTACAATGTAAATTGATTGATGGTCAAGAAATATTTATGATGATGCTCAATATTGGCGGTCTCCAAGATCAGGACACGTGGCAGATGACGTGTCCTGAACTCAGAAGAAAGGGCCGCAGGGGCCGACCAGACCACTCCTGTACCCGACCTGCAAGCACAAGCTGGCTCACCTCAGAGCCCCCTGAAATTTGGCCTCCTCGACCTCTCAGCTCACCTCGAGCTGCCCCAGGACCAAGACTCCTCGGCCCTCTCGCTCGTTCCCGAGCCCCCTAGCCGAGGCCATCTTCCTCGGTCCTCCGACCGACCAACTCCATCACTCATAGGCGTAACCGCCGCTCCGCAAATCTCGCCATGTGCAGATTCTCCGTCAGCAACATCCCACGTTCCACGCCACCACGATCCCCATTAATGGGCGATCCGCTCTTTACGCGGGCGTGACGTCGGGAGCGTAACTGCCGGCGAGATTCTTGCGCCTGCTGCTGCGTGCTGCCGCCACTATATAAACCCCCATCACAGAGGGGTCAAGTAAGCCATTTTTAATTCCACTTGGCCGTTACTCTGCTCGGATCTCGTACTAACTTGATCGTCGGAGGGTCCTCGGTGGTACCAAACCACCCTGAGACTTCTTTGCAGGTACTCGGCGCCAGACTCCTCAAATCACAATCTCCTCAAAACCCATTGAGACCCACACGCAACAGGAGATCACCTCCAAAATCCACCGGGAGATCGACGGAAGAATACATCTGACGGAGACCCGAAAAGGACCTCCATCAATTGGCGCCGTCTGTGGGAAAGCAAACTCCATAAAAACAAAGTTGGCCTTCCGATCTCCGTCCACATGGCGCGCGATCACCTTGAAGATCCAGGTACCAGCCGCCGTCTCCCCCTCATCGGAGGCACGGATGAACCTCTTCCGACGACCGCCATCAACGCCCTCGCCGGCCGAATAGACCGACTAAAGTCCAAACGGCTAGGCCAGGGCCCCAGATCGCCGCTCCTCCGCCTCCAGAAGATTCTGCCCTCATCGACACGGCTGACCACCGGCAGGCTACGTCCCATGGGCACAGATCTCACGGGCCGATACTCGTCCGCTGGGCAATCATTGAGCCTCCTCTGGCGGAATCGAAACGATGCGACTTTGGCGCTTCACCTCCCCGCACAATCGATGCGCGTGCTACGCGCACGTTCACCGCGACCGTTCCTGTTCCCCATACCTGCAACTGGATGGTCGGGCGAAATCTCATGAAGAATCAGCCGAGCAGCTAGCCTGCTCGGTTATTCCTGGCCGGTAGCTTCCCTACTCGCGACGCCAGAGATCAAAGCCCTCGCCAAGAGGCAACCGCGCAGCTTCACTATCCGGTCATCCTTAGCGGGCTTCTTACAGCCTCTCCAACGCTAAGGATCAAAGTCCTCCGTACAGGCAACCGAGCAGCTTCTCTGCTCGGCTATCCTTGGCCAGTAGCTTCCCTACTCGCAACGCCAGGGATCAAAGCCCTCGCCAAGGGGCAGCCCAGCAGCTACTCTGCTCGGTTATCCCTGGCGGGTAGCTTCCCTACCGCAACGCCAGGGATCAGAAAGTCCTCCCAGAGGCAGTCGAGCCCGACCTTCGCTCGGCTATCCCTGGCGGGTAGCTTCTCTACCGCAACGCCAGGGATCAGAAAGCCCTTCCAGAGGCAATCGAGCCCGAGGATCCCTCGCTCGGCTATCCTTCAGGACAAAAGCCCTCGCCAAGAGGCATCGGGCAGTAACCCTGCTCGGCCAAGGGTCCTTGGTAGGCTTCTTACAGCCCCTCCCGCGCTAAGGACCAAAGTCCTCCCAGAGGCAGTCGAGTCCTTGCTCGGCTATCCCCGACTGGTAGCTTCCTACCACAACTGACAGGGATCAAAGTCCTCGCCAAGAGGCACTGGATAGTAACCCTGCTCGGTCCCCGTCCTGAAGGATCAAAGCCCTCGTAAGAGGCAACCGAGCAGGGAAGGATCAAAGCTCTCGCAAGAGGCAACCGAGCAGCTACCCTGCTCGGTCAACTCCGGCTGGTAGCTCCCTACCCATGACGCCAGGGATTGAAGCCCTCGCAAGAGGCATCCGAGCGGCTATCCTGCGCGGTCGTCCCAGGCTGGTAGTTGCCTACCCACGACGCCAGAGATCAAAGCCTTCGCCAAGAAGCAACCGCGCAGCTTCACTGCCCGATCATCCTTAGTGGGCTTCTTACAGCCCCTCCAACGTTAAGGATCAAAGCCCCCGCAAGAGGCAACCGAGCGGCTGCCCTGCTCGGTCAACTACGGTTGGTAGTACGGGAATCTGGCCCGACAGAACTGCTACCTCCAGCAAAACAAACTCCGGATGTCCAAGAATCTGGAAAATCACTTTCTTTGTCCTACAATCAATGTGAGCGTGGAAAGTGCCGAGAAAGTCCATTTCCAAGACAACATCATAGCTGCCGGTATCAATCACCAAGAAATCTGCAAAACATGAACTGGTAAGCAATGAAACTGAAAGAACCAAGGTAATAAAACGACCATGGAACAAGGAAATTAATCAAGACCAGGACTCCAAGTTACTTAAATAGAGTACCGCATTGTAACCATGCTGCAGTTCATGGGTACAATCACATAACTCCGTTCAAGTCGTCCAAATCCTAGTATCAGAATAGAAAGAAACAATAGGGAACCAGAAGGTTTCAAGTTGAGATGCAAAGTTGTTTTCATATCGTCAAGACAAAGAATCAAGAGAAAGATAAGATTCAAGAATCACGAGAATAAGATGGCAGGACATGTTTTTAATTACGAGTTTTCCGATTCGTGTATTAGGTCCAATACCCAACTACAAAAGAATCAACTCGATAATCTAAATCCTATGGCTCTGATATCAAACAAACCCTGTCACGCCCCGCTTCCTAGAGTGCGCTAAGATAGGCACGTGACAAAGCCAACCATGCTACATATGGATAGAAAACATCCCTCCACAGTCACATTACGGCTGTCTAGAGATGTCAAGAATAGGAAAATAAAATAAACTATCTAGTACATGTCCATGAGCCAGAATAAACGAGTCAAGAAATAATATGCGGAAGCAATAAATCCAAAGAGCAAAAACATCTGGAAAGTAAAATATAACTAAACTGGATACTAACTGGATCATCACTGCTCGGCCTAACGGCGGAAATACTCCTGATCAGCCTGCGACAAAGGTAGAGGATCTGGGCCATGCAAAACCCAGACGTCAGTGCGTCATAATATCAACAATAATATAATCAGGAGATAACAAGACATGCAGGTATGAGTATGAACAGTAATAAGAGTATAACTGTCACGACCCGAGAATTCGACTCGTGACCGGCACTTAACCACGCAACGTCTACAGGCACAACGCGGCTAAGTAAGCCGAACCCAGAAATCAAAACCAATAAATATAGAGCGATTTAAAACATTTTGTAAAAACCATCGTACATGTCTGAAAAACTTCCATTTATTTAATAGAGATCCTTTTTAAGTTCAAAAGTTATAAGTTTTATAATTTTGGTAACATTTCCTTTTTAAAACATTTGCCCCCGCCAGTCGAATAGAAACAAGGTGTAACAGAAATGACGAGTAAAATGAATGAAGCATCAAAATAAGATATACGACGCCGTAGCGAAGAATACACAGTAAAGCAAGGACAATATCATAAAGATGAGACTGCAAAAGTAAAGTCGGCTCACATGCGAGCTCGACACCAGAATATAAAATCATACCTATCGTCCTCACCACTGTCTCTAAGTCAATACAGAAGGTAGATGGAGAATACTAGATACATCAATATACAACTGAAATGATAACAGATACCGTACAAAACCCACCTAAACAGCAAAAGAGCTATCTCTGCTCAAAAGGGTATCTGTGCCAAAAGATGCGGTAACAGCCAGCCGTGACTACTCCCAAGGGCAACCTGCAAACACTGTGGCACAACGGGGGTGAGTTGCCAACTCGTGAATAGAGATAACATATAAAGGTGATCGCGAGCATGCACATATAGCGTGGCTCTACTAATGCCAGCAGATGCTATCAATGCATGTCAAATAGAGGATGCAATAGTAATGCAAATACTCTAACAGGTAAATGCTACAGGATGAGATATATAGTAGTCAATGCTGAGTATGGGATAATAACATCTACATGGACTATGTCAACATGGAATACCATAATCGGTGCCTCAGGCTGCACTCAAATCCCAAATACACTCAGGCGCCGGCACACCCATCGGCCCTCAAATCCTGTACATCTCTGAGAAATCACGAGTGCCCAACATCGGCACCCAAAACATCATAAAATACTCGTGTCCAGCATCGACACGCAAATCCTCGTATATCGGGCTCCGTCAGTCCGGATCAGCCCACGGGGTCCGTCTGCGGTGTCGGCCCTCGGCCCCGGCAGCACGGGTCATCCCGCATCCATCACTCGACTCTGGTCAGTATCCTCCGGACAACTGCCAGGTCCAACCAATCACCGGTAGGTACTCGCCCGCCTCCAGGCTCAATCGGCAAATCCCATCGATCATCTCGCCGAGGGGAACCATACCGGGCCCACCACGAACCCGCAAACGGATCATCACTCCTCGAATCGGGTTTCAAGCACACGTCTCAGCACCGAGAAAACGCGTGGTGGACACACCAAAATATCATATCACGAGGTACCGGGTTTTCAAATAATGCATCTTTTCTTAAATATTTCCACGGTCCTCAAAACCAGAAATCACATGAAAATCCATCACCAATAAGTCAATCCAATACGAGGTACAATGTAATCAATCCATGGCAGGTATATAAGGGAACGCCGCTTTTTAAATAGTTTCCGTTTTTAAAGATGTCATGCGGCTCCCAATTTCCAGGAAATCATAATCAATCACATGTAAGATGAACTACAGCAATAATGCAACAGTATAATCATGGCAGTTCTACAGTGAGTGTGGCATGGCAATTACTAACGGTGTGTGTGTGGCATGCAAAATAGTGCCCGTGCAACATAAACCGTTAGTAATAGTGCGGTGTTCTATCAGTTCTAAGCAATACATATATATAGCAGGGAATGCAATATGCGATGGAAATCCATAGTATGGTATATGCAGTATATAACAATAAGTTCCTATCAGCCCTGACGCATAACGCCATGCGGGCGATATCCCCGTAGATGTGAAATCTACTCACCGTGTCTCGCGCTAAGTGTATCCAACCACTTGCTTGCCCTTCTTCGCAGCGTCCGTCTTACTGGCCTGCGAACCTAGAATCACATAACACATATCACACATAAGCCCAATATAACAGAAACGCGACATTACGGTCCAACTAGATACCCGTGTCGCAAACCAATCGCGCGTGTGCGCGATACGTCAAAACATGTGTGTGTGCTGAACCACGACCTACCCCGACGCGCTACGATGCGTAGCACGCACCAGACCAAAAGAAGCATGCATGTCGCACTAAACACACACCCCAACATAAGGAAAACAACTCCCAGATTCTTATCTGGAAGAAATCCCACAATTTAAATAAGACCAAACACATCAAAACACCCACATAAACTACCCTGCACAAATACGACATTTTGCAACAATTTGTGAAACTGGTGGTATTTTAGCGTAACTGGGGTTGAACTAGGTTACAATGGCCTCACTAACTCACTAACAAGCTACTGAAACCCTAACACATCACCTTAGCACAAAGTTCCTACTAAACAACCCATATCACACTAAAACGCACCAATATCCATTAACCGATGCAAATCTACAATAACCAAGCTAACTAGGGAATAAGATAGGGAGTATACCTCACACTCGACCCTAGGGAGTTGCAGGAAGATGGAGAAGTGAAGGGAAGAGGCTGCACTGGGCGATGGGGCTGCTGCAGCTCACTGCTGCTGATGCTACTGCTCTCTGCTGCTGATGCTGCCTCTTGCTGCTGCTGCTGTTCTCATGCTGCTGCTGCTGGGGTTTTCTTCAGTTGCTGTTGCTGTGATTGCTGCTGGTACTTTGGTTGCTGCTGGTTCTGGAGCTGGGAAGAGGTAAGTGTGTGTTGTGTGAGTGTGTGGGTGCTTGAGAGAAAACTAAAAAGAGTTGAGAGCCACCACAATCATCACACAAAAGTCACCCCTCTCTCTCTCTCACCTCATTTAATGCAAGCATGGCCTAAAGCCATGATGCACTCTCTCTCTCTCTCACAAGTCAACACTAAATCTTAAATTCAAATTAAAGCAACTTTTAGCTAACTAATTAAACCCACTTAAGAATCCAAAAGACTTAATCCTAGAATTAACCCACCATGGTTAATAATTATGGTATTTACTTCATTTAAAAACCCTAGTTTACATGCACATGTGTGTGCAAGCCTAGGAAAATTTTGGAAAAATATTTATTAAGCTAGGAAAAATATTTAAAACACAATTTGGTAAACTTTTTATTAAAAACCATTATTTAATTATAATTATTCACTAACCCTTATCCTAAGGTGTTACAATAACAGTAACACGAATAAGGAACAGTGAAGGGTATAAGCACATGTGACGTGTGGTGAGTAATCTGAACTAACTACCGGGTTAACTACCGGGTTAACTACTCTCAAGTCTTTGAAATTAATTTAATGAATCGTCGATATAACTCAATAGTATCCCGTACGTGCCCGGGACCACGGTCCAGATTCTCGGGCTGAAACCGAGACATGCCGCTAGGCACTAAAACAGGAAATATGTACAGATGAATGATGTCAGCAACATCATCCCAGGGCTGGCCTAGCCCCTAAAACTGATCAGTATAAGCAAGCGAACTGTCGAGTTACAAGTCAGGTTTCATCATTGATTTCCCCATACCTCCAAGTTATGTGTTCAAGTTAAGTATTGATAAATCTGAAGCTAATGCCAACACAGGATCAAGCAGGAACATGTTTGTCTATACAGACAACAGGATATGTCCATCGGGACAACATGTCAGGATTATCGGCATTAGAAACAGGATCGGGTAACATGTCAAGTAGTGATATATCAGGTCGTGTCAGGTAGTTAACATGTATCAAGTCAGGTCAAGTAGTAGTGTATCAGGTCATGTCAAGTAGTGCACATGTATCAAGCGGGTGCTCATAATCGAACTGTAGCAAGTATTGAATCAGGGTGAAAATACGGATGTACAATAAAAGCGTGGATGCACAAATATCGATCAGGGGTCACATCATGACTAAGTAGGATGCACAATTATCAAGCATGGCACACAATACAACAATAACATGAAATAATATGGTCTCGGCGTGCAACTAGATATGTAATAAATCGTACGGATACAGACGAATACTATAAAACTGTAAATCGGTAAAATTTGCTGAATATTAAAACACAAGCACTATTATTTATTAAATAGATATTGATATAATAATATTAACATGGATAACATATTCAAACCGATTAATAACTATAAAAGTGGTATTGATTAACCATGCACAAGAAAGTTCCGTTCAGAAATTCAGCGTCACCCTAATTTGTAAAATAACTTAAAAATAACAAATGTTCTCCAAAGGGGACGTGTCTTATACCAAAACAAAGATAATTCAATAAGGTTTTCATTTTTATAAGTTGAAGTATCTCAGGTTGTTTCTACAAAAAGTTATGAATATTCGAAATTGAAAGTTTGCTGCTGGAATTTCCCTGGACAGCAGTTAGAGATATTTTCATTTTCATTTTATGTTATTTAAACAATTTATTTTGCAAGTAAATATTCCATAGAGTTATAGTATTCTGAGTTAGCTTCGTAACGATCTAAAGAACGTATACTAATAATTTTTCTATGATTTATAATGAATTTTATAAGGTAAGGTGTACAGTAAATTTCAGATTTGTCGTATCCGCTTTGCAACGACATTTCATGTGTAAACTATAATATTTTCAAACTATATTTTGTATAATGTTATAAAATGCATATTATAAACTAATTAAAGATAATAATAAGAAATATTACGACGATATATATTTTAAATGATATGGATGCAAACGGGTATCCGAAAACAGTAAAACTTTAGTATGGATGTACAATGGGATGAACGGGTAACATTTTACTCATATGAATGCATAATACTATACCTAGCATGTGGCAAGATGATTTAGCATGCGAATACTTATGTAAATACTGATATGGATGCATACGGATGTCATATAACCGTAAAATGATAAACTGGTAAATGTGGGATGTACAATTAAACAATATGAAATGTTATTATTCAATTGGGTGCAGTATATTGTAGTCTAGCATGTATCAAGATAAATTTCCATGCATTAGATATTAAATAACGATATCCGAAAACGGTGAAACATGCAAAATGATAATGTAGGATGCATGATTTAAAATACAAGTGCTATATTTATTCAAATAGATGTAAATACAGTAACATAGCATGTAGCAAGATAAACTTGCCTCGATCGAATCACTCGACGGATACTCACGGCATGTCCGACGTCGGTAAATCGTCGCAACGCACACGCGGCAAGCTGAACGCATCCAGGCAAGGCAAGAGGGTGATCACACAGGCAAGATACGTTCACTGAATCACTCGGATCGTCAGCGACAAGTACGGCTCCGGCGGTGATCACCAGAATCAAGAAACAATATCAAGAAAAAGAAAGAAGAAAGAAGAAGAAGAAGTAAGAAGAAGAGGCTGTGTATTAAATAAGGAAAGAAAAAAATAAATAAAAAATATATAAATATATATATGCAGAGGAGAGAGAGTCACGAGAGAGAGAAATGGATTGTTAGTTTGTTAGGAAATTAGTTTAGATTTAAATTTAAAAAATCTTTTAATAGTTAACTAAATTTTAATTTGTATCAGTTTATAAAATTAATATTATATAAATAAAATTTGATATTCTGGTAAATACAAACATAGTCCAAAATATGCCCGGGTCGGGTCTAAAATTCAGTTTTAAAATATGAAAAATATACATATCGACCAAAATTAAAGTTGGATATCCGGGTAACGAAAATGCATACCCCAAGAACGGATGCAGGCACGTGCACGTAGTCATCCAAACAAGTCCGTTTCACTGAACGGGACGAGAACAAGATGCGCGGATGCTACTACGGGGTTAGGGGTATCATGCATGCCATGCAATGTATTTTTAAAATATTTTATATGAGTTTAAATGTAATATTAAAAATGCAGATGCCAGATAAATGCCAGTATACAGTATATGAAAAAATGAAAGTGCACGGATCCACATAACAAGCCGGGATAAATCATAAACAGGAATCAAAACGGGTTTCCAGCAAGCTGGTCGGGTCGGATACAAATACAGATGTCAAATACACTATTCGCACCCAAAACGCAGTAAATCAGGAAAATACCATAAATAAAGAAATACTCGAATTAGAACCGGTATAAATGAACTAGGGTGTTACATTATACCCAACTACAAAAGGAATTTCGTCCTCGAAATTCCCAAAACAAAAAAAGATAAACAAATATGAAACTACAGGAAGAGATCTGGAAACTTCTGTCGAATCTCGTCTTTTCGCTCCCAAGTCGATTCTTCGTGCGAGCGATTCCCCCATGGAACAAGTACGAGAGGGATAATCTTGTTCTTAAGGTCCTTTTCTCTTCGATCAACAATCGACATCGGTCGTTCCTCAAAGGTCAAATCCTCTTTTACAGCCAGCTCCGAATGATCCAGCACGTGTGTTTCATCTCGAACATACTTACGGAGTTGAGATATATGAAACACGTCATGAACATTCGCCAAAGATTGTGGTAAAGCCAATCGATAAGCCACTTCTCCAACACGCTCCAAAATCTTGAAAGGCCCCACGAATCGAGGACTAAGCTTGCATCGACTCCCAAAACGAATCACTCCTCTAGTCGGTGATATCTTTAAGAACACAAGATCACCAACATCGAACTCTAGAGGTCTTCTCGATGTATCGGCCCAACTCTTCTGCCGATCTTGTGCTGCCTTCATATGATTCCGGATAGTAATAACTTTCTCTACTGTTTGCACGATCAAATCCGGTCCCAACAATCTTCGCTCTCCAACATCGTCCCAACAAACGGGTGAGCGACACTTGAGACCATACAATGCTTCGAATGGAGCCATCTAAATAGTCTTCTGGAAGCTGTTATTATACGAGAACTCCACCAAGTGTAGATGATCTTCCCACGAACCCTTGAAGTCCAACATGTAAGCTCTCAACATATTTTGAAGAGTTTGGATCGTTCTCTCCGACTGGCCATCTGTATGAGGATGATAAGCTGTGCTAAACTTCAATCGCGTCCCCAAACTTTCCTGTAAACTTCTCCAGAAGTGTGATAAGAATCGGGTGTCACGGTCGGACACGATGCTCACAGGTACCCCATGCAATCTCACAATCTCCTGCATGTACCGTTCCGCCAACGCTTCCGTTGACTGACCAACTCGAAATGGTATGAAATGAGTTGCCTTGGTCAATCGATCAACAATCACCCAAACTGTATTGTTGCCCTTTAGACTCCGTGGTAAAGCTGTCATGAAATCCATGGTTATATGTTCCCACTTCCATTGAGGAATCGGAAGTGGTTGCAATAACCCTGCAACCCTTTGATGTTCAGCCTTAACTTGCTGACACACCAAGCACTTCGCTACAAAGCGAGCAATCTCCCTTTTCATGCCTTCCTACCAGAAATGCTGTCGTAGATCACGGTACATCTTCGTGCCTCCTGGATGTACGGAATAAGCGGAACTGTGCGCCTCCTTCATAACTTCTTCGCGAATGGCTCCTTTCGGCACACACAAACGGCTATCATATCACAACGAACTATTTTCATGAATCAACAAGTCCGTTCGAAGTCCAGCTTCCACTTGTTCTCGAAATTTCTGTAATCTTGGGTCCTGTGACTGTGCTGCTTTAATATTATCGATCAATGATGACCGTACTTGCAGCTGCATCAACTGTCCCGAAGAATGTGGTAGCACAATCTCCAACTCGAATCTCCGAAAGTCTTCGATAAGTTCCTTTTGTGCAGTTAACATCCGAATTGCTGGCAACCGACTAAGCGCATCCGGCACTATATTAACTTTTCCCGGATGGTACTTAAGATCAAGATCGTAGTCAGCCATCAGCTTTAACCATCTACGTTGCCTCATGTTAAGCTCTTTCTGTGTGAACACGTACTTCAGGCTTTTGTGATCGGTGAATACTTCAACCCTTTCGCCTAATAAGTAGTGTCTCCAAATTTTCAAAGCGAAAATCACAGCTGCTAGCTCCAAATCATGAGTTGGGTAATTCTTCTCATGGATCTTCAACTGTCTCGATGCGTAAGCTATAACCTTCCCATGCTGCATCAAAATACATCCCAAACCTTTACCAGATGCGTCGTTGTGAATCACCAATCCTCCGGAATTGTTTGGTACGGTCAAAATAGGAGCGGTTATCAATCTCTTCTTCAACGCCTCAAAAGCTGACGCACATTTATCCGTCCATACGAACGGTACTTCCTTATGCGTAAGCTTGGCCAAAGGCTCAGCCAAACGAGCAAAATTCTCCACGAACTTTCTGTAATATCCGGCAAGTCCAAGAAAACTTCTGATCTCTGCTACATTCTTCGGAATCGGCCAATCTTGAACCGCTGCAATCTTCTCAGGATCAACGGCGATTCCATTTCCGGATACGACATGCCCCAAAAACTTCATTTCTTCAAGCCAAAACTCTCTCTTGCTCATCTTTGCATATAATCTTTCTTGCCTCAATGTCTGCAGTGCGATCTTCAAGTGTTCTGCATGCTCCTTTAGGCTCCTCGAGTAGACCAGAATATCATCGATGAACACTACTATAAACTGGTCCAAGAACGGTGAAAAGATTCGGTTCATCAAGTCCATAAATATCGCCGGTGCATTCATGACTCCGAATGGCATCACTAAATAATCGTAGTGTCCATACCGAGTTCGGAACGCAGTCTTGCAAATATCCTCTGATTTTACTCAGACCTGATGATATCCGGATCGCAAATCCAGCTTCGAGAATACCCCCGCGCCACTAAGCTGCTCGAATAATTCGCCAATGCGAGGGATCGGGTACTTGTTCTTAATAGTCACCCGGTTTAATTCTCGATAATTGATGCGCATCCTCCTTGTGCCATCTTTCTTCTTTACTAAAAGAACTGGAGCTCCCCAAGGTGAATTGCTGCCGCGAATCCAACCCTTCTCTAGCAATTCAGTAACCTGTTTTTTGACTTCTTCCAACTCCACTGGTGCCATCGGATAGTACGCCTTTGAGATTGGCGCTGCATCAGGAACAAGATCGATCGTGAACTCCACATCTCGTTTTGGTGGTAAAACCGAGATGTCCTCGAACACGTCCATGAACTCTTGAATCACAGCTGGCGCTTCCTCCTTATCAACTTCCATTGTCGAAAGAACCTGTTTGTCGGCCTAGCTAAAAACTCGACTGGCCCGACAGAACTGCTACCTCCAGCAAAACAAACTCCGGATGTCCGGGAATCTGGAAAATCACTTTCTTTGCCCTACAATCAATGTGAGCGTGGAAAGTGCCGAGAAAGTCCATTCCCAAGACAACATCATAGCTGCCGGTATCAATCACCAAGAAATCTGCAAAACATGATCTGGTAAGCAATGAAACTGAAAGAACCAAGGTAATAAAACGACCATGGAACAAGAAAATAAATCAAGACCAGGACTCCAAGTTACTTAAATAGAGTACCGCATTGTAACCATGCTGCAGTTCATGGGTACAATCACATAACTCCGTTCAAGTCGCCCAAATCCTAGTATCAGAATAGAAAGAAACAATAGGGAACCAGAAAGTTTCAAGTTGAGATGCAAAGTTGTTTTCATATCGTCAAGACAAAGGATCAAGAGAAAGATAAGATTCAAGAATCACGAGAACAAGGTGGCAGGACATGTTCTTAATTACGAGTTTTCCGATTCGTGTATTGGGTCCAATACCCAACTACAAAAGAATCAACTCGATAACCTAAATCCTATGGCTCTGATACCAAACAAATCCTGTCACGCCCCGCTTCCCAGAGTGCGCTAAGATAGGCACGTGACAGAGCCAACCATGCTACATATGGATAGGAAACATCCCTCCACAGTCACATTACTTCTGTCTAGAGATATCAAGAACAGGAAAATAAAATAAACTATCTAGTACATGTCCATGATCCAGAATAAACGAGTCAAAAAATAATATGCGGAAGCAATAAATCCAAAGAGCAAGGACATCTGGAAAGTAAAACATAACTAAATTGGATACTAACTGGATCATCACTGCTCGGCCTAACGGCGGAAATAGTCCTGATCAGCCTGCGACAAAGGTAGAGGATCTGGGCCATGCAAAACCCAGACGTCAGTGCGTCATAATATCAACAATAATATAATCAGGAGATAACAAGACATGCATGCATGAGAATGAACAGTAATAAGAGTATAACAGTAACACGAATAAGGAACAGTGAAGGGTATAAGCACATGTGACGTGTGGTGAGTAATCTGAACTAACTACCGGGTTAACTACTCTCAAGTCTTTGAAATCAATTTAATGAATCGTCGATGTAACTCAATAGTATCCCGTACGTGCCCGGGACCACGGTCCAGATTCTCGGGCTGAAACCGAGATATACCGCTAGGCACTAAAACAGGAAATCTGTACAGATGAATGATGTCAGCATCATCATCCCAGGGCTGGCCTAGCCCCTAAAACTGATCAGTATAAGCAAGCGAACTGTCGAGTTGCAAGTCAGGTTTCATCATTGATTTCCTCATACCTCCAAGTTATGTGTTCAAGTTAGGTATTGATAAATCTGAAGCTAATGCCAACACAGGATCAAGCAGGAACATGTTTGTCTATACAGACAACAGGATATGTCCATCGGGACAACATGTCAGGATTGTCGGCATTAGAAACAGGATCGGGTAACATGTCAAGTAGTGATATATCAGGTCGTGTCAGGTAGTGAACATGTATCAAGTCAGGTCAAGTAGTAGTGTATCAGGTCATGTCAAGTAGTGCACAGGTATCAAGCGGGTGCTCATAATCGAACTGTAGCAAGTATTGAATCAGGATGAAAATACGGATGTACAATAAAAGCATGGATGCACAAATATCGATCAGGGGTCACATCATGACTAAGTAGGATGCACAATTATCAAGCATGGTACACTAATACAACAGTAACATGAAATAATATGGTCTCGGCGTGCAACTAGATATGTAATAAACCGTACGGATACAGACGGATACTATAAAACTGTAAATTGGTAAAATTTGCTGAATATTAAAACACAAGCACTATTATTTATTAAATAGATATTGATATAATAATATTAACATGGATAATATATTCAAACCGATTAATAACTATAAAAGTGGTATTGATTAACCATGCACAAGAAAGTTCCGTTCAGAAATTCAGCGTCACCCTGATTTGTAAAATAGCTTAAAAATAGCAAACGTTCTCCAAAAGGGACGTGTCTTATACCAAAACAAAGATAATTCAATAAGGTTTTCATTTTTATAAGTTGAAGTATCTCAGATTGTTCCTACAAAAAGTTATGAATATTCGAAGCTGAAAATTTGTTGCTGGAATTTCCCTGGACAGCAGTTAGAGATATTTTCATTTGCATTTTATGTTATTTAAACAATTTATTTTGCAAGTAAATATTCCATAGAGTTATAGTATTCTGAGTTAGCTTCGTAACGAACTAAAGAACGTATACTAATAATTTTTCTATGATTTATAATGAATTTTATAAGGTAAGGTGCACAGTAAATTTCAGATTTGACGTATCCGCTTTAAAACGACGTTTCATGTGTAAATTATAATATTTTCAAACTATATTTTGTTTAACATTATAAAATGCATATTATAAACTAATTAAAGATAATAATAAGAAATATTATGATGATATATATTTTAAATGATATGGATGCAAACGGGTATCCGAAAACAGTAAAACTTTAGTATGGATGTACAATGGGATGAACGGGTAACATTTTACTCATATGAATGCATAATACTATATCTAGCATGTGGCAAGATGATTTAGCATGCGAATACTTATGTAAATACTGATATGGATGCATACGGATGTCATATAACCGTAAAATGATAAACTGGTAAATGTGGGATGTACAATTAAACAATATGAAATGTTATTATTCAATTGGGTGCAGTATATTGTAGTCTAGCATGTATCAAGATAAATTTCCATGCACTAGATATGAAATAACGATATCCGAAAACGGTGAAACATGCAAAATGATAATGTAGGATGCATGATTTAAAATACAAGTGCTATATTTATTCAAATAGATGTAAATACAGTAACATAGCATGTAGCAAGATAAACTTGCCTCGATCGAATCACGCGACGGATACTCACGGCACGTCCGACGTCGGTAAATTGTCGCAACGCATACGCGGCACGCGGAACGGATCCAGGCAAGGCAAGAGGGTGATCACACAGGCAAGATACGTTCACTGGATCACTCGGATCGTCAGCGACGAGCACGGCTCCGGCGGTGATCACCGGAATCAAGAAACAATATCAAGAAAAAGAAAGAAGAAGTAAGAAGAAGAGGCTGTGTATTAAATAAGGAAAGAAAAAATAAATAAATAAAAAAAAAATATATAAATATATATATGCAGAGGAGAGAGAGAGTCACGAGAGAGAGAAATGGGTTGTTAATTTGTTAGGAAATTAGTTTAGATTTAAATTTAAAAAATCTTTTATTAGTTAACTAAATTTTAATTTGTATCAGTTAAAATTAATATTATATAAATAAAATTTGATATTCTGGTAAATACAAACATTGTCCAAAACATGCCCGGGTCGGGTCTAAAATTCAGTTTTAAATTACGAAAAATATACATATCGACCAAAATTAAAGTTGGATATCCGGGTAACGAAAATGCATACCCCTAAGAAAGGATGAACGCACGTGCACGTAGTCATCCAAACAAGTCCGTTTCACTGAACGGGACGAGAACAAGATGCGCGGATGCTACCACGGGGTTAGGGGTATCATGCATGCCATGCAATGTATTTTTAAAATATTTTATGTGAGTTTAAATGTTATATTAAAAATGCAGATGCTAGATAAATGCCAGTATGCAGTATATGAAAAAATGAAAGTGCACGGATCCACATAACAAGCCGGGATAAATCATAAACAGGAATCAAAACGGGTTTCCAGCAAGCGGGTCGGGTCGGATGCAAATACAGATGTCAAATACACTATTCGCACCCAAAACGCAGTAAATCAGGAAAATACCATAAATAAAGAAATACTCGAATTTGAACCGGTATAAATGAACCAGGGTGTTACAATTCCACCCCAAAAAGCTTCCAAATACAGGGCAATCTTCCTGCCCCGTACTTGGTCTGCCCTCTCTGCCTCCTTGGCCAGACGAAGCGTATAACGTGAGGGAATGTGGAAGCGAGCCCGAGCATTGGCGAGCTCGTCCTCATGCCTTACCCAACACGAGAAGCCGGGGGCAGTATCTACCGCCTCCTCCCTGGGGGCTGCCCCCGCCGCACGATCCCGGGGAGAGGATCCGACCCCTACTCCCCGGGAGGACTCAGACTCAACTAAAGGGTCCCTAGAACCTACTCCTACGACATCAACTGACTCTACAAAGGAAGACATCTAACCTTGAGAAGAGATATCCTCGGAAAACGAAAGCGGAAGAGAGAAGACGAGCGCCGAGCAACCAGAACTTAGAACGGGGAAATATGAAGGAGGTGGGGTCTTGGAACGGGCCTACCCCTATTTATCACTGCAAGCGACCTCATCCAATGACGCCCTTCATCTCCCGCCAAAACGCCTCTTCGCGTCCAATGGCTCCGATTGCTCCACTTGTCATTCCCACACTGGACCGCGTCCCGTCAGATGCTGCAGGTTTGCACACGTCGCGTCGGCCAACCGACGCTCGACACATGGACCATCGCTTCAGTGGCAGGATGCACGAACCGGCGCACCTTTAAATGCAGAGGTCTCACTCTGATTCGCTGGCAGAAAAGACAGCTGATAGCCCAGGAACGTGTCCCGGCGAAACCTTAGGAGGGATCTCACCCCGGCGGCCCGGCAGTCCACTCCTGACCCGACCCGCTAGCTGGTCGGGACAAGAGTAGGGGGCTAATGATGTTGCTCAATTTTGGCGGTCCCCAAGATCAGGACACGTGGCAGATGACGTGTCCTGAACTCAAAAGAAAGGGCCGCACGGGCCGACCAGACCACCCCTGTACCCGACCTGCAAGCACAAGCTGGCTCACCTTAGAGCCTCTGAAATTTGGCCTCCTCGGTCTCTCAGCTCACCCCGAGCTGCCCCAGGACCAAGACTCCTCGGCCCTCTCGTTCGTTCCCGAACCCCCCAGCTGAGGCCATCTTCCTCGGTCCTCCGACCGACCAACTCCACCACTCACAGGCGTAACCGCCGCTCCGCAAATCTCGCCATGCGCAGATTCTCCGCCAGCAACATCCCACGTTTCACGCCATCACGATCCCCATTAATGGGCGATCCGCTCTTTACGCCGGCGTGACGTCGGGAGCGTAACTGCCGGCGAGATTCTCGCGCCTGCTGCTGCGTGTTGCCGCCACTATATAAACCCCCATCACAGAGGGGTCAAGTAAGCCATTTTTAATTCCACTTAGCCATTACTCTGCTCGGATCTCGTACTAACTTGATCGTTGGAGGGTCCTCGATGGTACCAAACTATCTCGGGACTTCTTTGCAGGTACTCGGCGCCAGACTTCTCAAATCACCAATCTCCTCAAAGCCCATTGAGACCCACACGCAACAGGAGATCACCTCTAAAATCCACCGGGAGATCGATGGAAGACAACATCTGACGGAGACCCGAAAAGGACCTCCATCAATTTAGGAATAACATTTTAAGATTGATGATTAATAATGATGGTGGCATAGAGAAGGATGGTGTGAAAAAACATGGATGGGGGCAATCAAAAAAGATATTTTATCTGTCATTTACGAGCAGACTACCTAATGAACAAAAAAGGATTTACCAATGAACGCTAGCTTAGTTGCTATGGGCACTTCCCCTCTTGGGGAGAGTGCAGGGTTCGAACCCCAAGAGGAGGGGAAGTGGCCACAAATTAACGCTTTCGAGGTAAATTCGTGGGTTTCCTGGGTGCTTGCGTGCGGTGTGCGCTTGTGTGTGATGTGCGTGGGTGTGTTGTGCGTGGTGTGTGCTTAGTAAAGGGCTTACGGGCCAGTGCCAAAAAAAAATGTTTTTTGTGGCCGACACAATATTTTGAAATAAAGGCTAGTTATATTTCTTTGAATTTCAATAATTATGCTCTTACATTTGTTCTACTCATTACTGGATAATAATAATTGTTACCAAAGGAATGGCCTTTTTCTATGCATTTAAAACCAATAAATCTCCAACCATCGTTGGCAACACAGAAGAAGTTCCAATATTTATAAATTTTATCCTCTTTTTGTTGCAGGCTGTTGAGCATTTGCAAAACCCAGACGAGATAGGCAAGCTCGTCGACCCCGAACTGAAAAATGTGAAGGCCGATGACCTCGCTGTAATATGTAGTGTGGTTGGCCTCTGCATCGAACCTGATCCCTCAAAAAGACCGTCCATGCAAATAATAAGCGGAGTGCTTGAAAATGGAATCGACACTTCAGATGAAGCCATTGTCAGGGATTCTTCTTTGGCTTGGGCAGAGCTGGCCTTGTCGTCGTAGCTTTAGGCCTTTCTACACAGTAAAATTTATAATAACATATTCATGAAATACCTTGTTTCAATTTTTTTTCCCTTTTATTTCTTCTGTCTTTTTTTTCTTCCTCCTCCTCTTTGAGGTTTAACAAAAGTTGACATCATGTAAAGGGGCATGCTAAGCAGAGACAACTTTTCTTGTGTATATTTGGTAGATGAGTAATATTGGAATTATTGAAATATAGATAACAATATCTTCGTCTTGCCATATTTTATTGCTTAGATTTTCTTTTCAATTTTGGACAATTTTTGGGATTGTCATATTTTTAAAGCTAATTAAGGCTTTAGCATGTTTTCTAAACTAATCAGGGATTTAACAAGTTTGGGTCACATCAAGGCTATGTAGGCATGAGCGGTAGGAATTGGACAGGTTTGAATCCGCACTTTAGAAGTGCGGATTCAACTTATGCTGTCGAGTTCTCTCCAGAGCTTAAGGTTGATTCAACCTTAAGCTCTCGGGTGAGCTCGGCAGCTTAAGTTGAATCCGCACTTCTAAAGTGCGGATTCAAACCCGTCCAATTCCAATCGCTCTTGATGTGGCCCAAACTTGCTAAATCCCTAACTAGTTTTAGAAAACATGACAATTCCCAAAAATTGACCGTCCAAATTTTAGATAAGTTTGATGAAATGAGATCGAAGAGGTTTGGTTAATTGATAAAATTAAGTTTGAGAACCGTTTGATGACCAGAGATTTTCTTTAATTCTCAGGTTTTCTTTGAGTTTTAGATAAATTCTCAGGTTTTCTTTCGTTTTATCTTTTTCTAAATGATAGGCTGCTAACTACTACGTTTGAACTCCACAGCTCGTGCTCAACTGACAGACCATATTCAACTAGGCTATAGCAGCACTCGCTGCACGTCTCAGATAATTCTAAACAGCATGCATACTTCAACTGTATCAGCAACCACTAAGTACCCTTTCATTAACCTGACTGTAATCTGTTAACGGCATAATAGCTAGAATTGGAAATGAATATACTGCAAAGTGCTTAATGTTAGAGGTAAATCTCGAAGCGAATTTAAGCTACTACTTAATAATGGGATATGCATATGACACTTGCTCCCAGCAACATCGAAATCGTTTCCATGTAACTAGTCCAAGCGTCTCAAACGTTTCAGTTCAAGGGAATGTTATGGGAGATTAACATCAAACTAATAAACAATACCTGGATTAGGTCAATATCTGAAGCTCCAAGGAATTGCCGCTCTTCAGGTATTTCTCCAAAGAAATCGAGGAACTACAGCAGTTTGTAATTACCGACAATGACATTTTTATGGCTACACAAGAACAATCAGATTGACGCTATCAAGGATTATAACCAGAGTTGATGTTAGACAACACGGAAAATATGCATCACAACAGATAACATAATAAAAAGAGAAATGCTTGATAAGATTTCATGCATCTGCACACCCCGAGTTAGGAATCAGGGAAATGGCATATACAACTGGCATCACCAAAATCACACCAGAATTGTTGGAACTTGATACTGTAATTCCTAGGTCGGAATTGACGGAGCAAGAGAGGATTTCTCCGAGGTGGCCTCTTATGACATGTATAGGGCCTTCAATGAGTCTGTATGAGCTACTACTGTTGTTAGCTGCATGGGGACTAGTTGGCGTGTTCGTAGATTTTGGGGAAGTGTCAGAACTGGTATTTGAATTTGAAAGCGATGCTCGATGTATTTTCCAAAGTAACACCGTGGTGTCGCGAGACCCAGTTACTAGATAACTACTATCTGCCGAGAGTCCGAGACAGGTGACGGGAGCGCAATGTCCAAATGCAGTTTCGATGGTTTTTGCTCCATCTGATGATATTATCTTTGATAGAATTATCGGCGTGTCCACCTACACATAAGAGAGCTTGTTAGCAAACTTACAAGGAGCTCTAGAAACACGGCGACACATATACTTTTCTTGATATTCAATTTGAAGATCGTGAAACTTCTGATTCTGAATACTACAGTTTCACCATCAAGGTCAAAATTAAAAACAACAGTTTCATCATCAAGGTCATCAACAAGAACTAGGATAGAAAACTTCGAGAATACAAGGAACAAACATATAGCAGTTATGGCTGGCAAGCATGCTAACGAACATATGTTATTTTGATATAAGCTACAGTAGAACATAACACTGTTATATAGGTTCTTCAATCCAGTGCAGCGGCATATTCACCACAAAAGAAAACCGATGCAGTCGTTTAGAATCATGCATTGATGTGCTTATGCATGCAATCCCCTAGAATTCTAGCATCAAGCAGCGTAAGCTCATGTGGGATATGATTTGTTCATCAGGAGGGAAAGGAAAAGAAAATAAGAGGGACTCCAGTTTCTTACCAGATGGATTATCATTTAATCCCACTTATTTTCCTCTCTTTTCTCACACTTTCCTTCAAATTGCATATAGGCTTGAAAGAAAGCGATATGCATCTAATAGTTTCAAAACATACTGATTGTGTCCTTATATTAGGAAACCTTTGCCAGACTATGTCAATTTATCCGAGACGGGACACCGACTGCATTAGCTACAAATAACCAAAATGTTGATATATATCAGGATTTAATGCAACAAGTTTGACCTTCTATATATGGTTTCCATCTCACTAGCAAGGCCCGCGCAATGCATGGGTATGAAATCCAAAATCAAGAAAAATCATATTAATTTAAAAGTTTATTGTTATATGTTTTATAAGTTGTAATATCTCATATTTATGAACATCATATGTAAAATATATGAAGGGTAAAACTGCAAATGCTTTGGCAAATTTTCATCGGATCGAAAATCACGGAAGTCCTAAAAATCTCAAAATTTTCTTTTTCTTCGGTTGTTCAATATCTTGCTTGGCACATGATAATCAAGAAAAATGAACAAAAATCCCAAAAAAATTTGTTTTCTTCGAATTTTCAACATTTTGTAAGCTAAAGCGCACAAATATGACGAAATTTCAAAAATCTCAAAACTTCCGATTTCTTCTATTTTCCAATAATTTGTTTTCTCACAGCACAAGAAAATCATGAAATTTTTAAAAATAAAATATTTTCTTTGGTTTTTCCACTATATTCAGAGATATATCACGTGAAAATCGAAAAAAATTCAGATCTCAATTTTTTTTATTTTCTTCGTTTTTTTCAATATTATTGCATGCTATATATAGAACATGAAAATCATGAATTTTTTTTGAAATCCCAAATTGATGATGCTTAATATAGGCGATCCTCAAGATCAGGACACGTGGCAGATGACATGTCCCAGAACTCAGAAGAAAGGGCCCACAGAGGCCGATCAGGCCACCCCTGTACCCGACCTGCAAGCACAAGCTAGCCCTCCTCAGGCCCCCCTGCAAATTGGCCTCCTCGGGCCCCCCTGCAAATTGGCCTCCTCGGCCCCTCAGCTCGCCCCGAGCTGGCACAAGACCAGGACTTCTCGGCCTCCCCGCTCGTCCCCGAACCCCCTCGGCCGAGGCCGTCTTCCTCGGTCCTCCGACCAACTCCACCGCTCACAGGTGTAACCGCCGCTCCGCAAATCTCGCCATACGCGGATTCTCTGCCAGCAACATCCCACGTTCCACGCCTTCATGATCCCCATTAATGGGCGATCCACTCTCTGCGCGGGCGTGATGTCGGGAGCGTAACTGCCGGTGAGATTCTCGCGCCTGCTGCTGCGTGCCGCCACCGCTATATAAACCCCCATCACAGAGGGGTCAAGTAAGCCATTTTTGACTCCACTTAGCCGTTATGCTGCTCGGATCTAGTACTAACTTGATCGTCGGAGGGTCCTCGGTGGTACCAAACTACCCCGGAACTTCTTTGCAGGTATTCGGCGCTAAGCTCCTCAAATCACCAATTCCCTCAAAACCCATTGAGACCCACACGCAACAAGAGATCACCTCCAAAATCCATCGGGAGATCGATGGAAGACAACATCTGAAAGATACCCGAAAAGGACCTCCATCAGTTGGCGCCATCTGTGGGAAACGCAAACTCCATAAAAACAAAGTTGGCCTTCCGATCTCCATCCCCATGGTAAGTAATCACCCTGAAAATCCAGGTACCAGCCGCCACCTTCCCCTCAACGGAGGCATGGGCGAACCTCAACCGAATGTAATCGGCTCCTCCACCGGCCGCCGCCTCGCGGACTCCGGCGGTCGCAGGCCCCTCGATACTTCCCATTCAACCTCCAAGTCCCATGTCGGAGAGCCTCGCCTCAGGCCTCGTCGCTGGTATGGTCGGCACCCCATGCCAGCAACAGACGCCAACGGCCGCCCGAAAAAAAGGCTAGGGGCCACGAGCCCATCACCTTTAGCGACGGAGATCTCCACGGCATATCCGTGCCCCACAACCCACTGCTGATCACGGCCCGAATCCACCAGTATGAGGTCCACCGGATACTTGTCGACTCAGGCAGCTCGGCAGACATCCTCTTCCACGACTGCTTTCTACGCATGGGGCTCACCCCAGCAGACTTGAAACCGACCTCTCACGTCCTTTCAGGGTTCACCAACCACTCCATCCCGGCGCAAGGGATGGTCACCCTGCAGTTCAACGTCGGGGAGCCCGTCCGCACACGTACGTTGCCTGTGGACTTCATCGTAGCAAAAGTCCCGTCGGCCTACAACGTCCTCCTCGGCCGTCCGATGCTGAACTTCCTCCAGGCCCAGATATCGACCTACCACCCGGCGATGAAGTTCCCTCTCGATCAGGGCGGGATAGGTCAGGTCTACGGGAACCAGCGGGTCGCGAAGATATGTCTTACCGAAACGTCTTCGTCCGAGCGGCCGGCCGACGACGCTGAGGTAAATAACGACATCAGGGGTTCCCTGGACACCCGAGACGAGCGGAAGGAGGTCCGGGGGACGCCGGTCGAACCTCTGACCGAGGTGCCCCTGACAGAAGGGACCTGGAAAAAACCGTCCAGGTCGGATCACTCCTGACGGAGACTCAGCGAGATGACCTGGTCAGATTCCTCAGAAATAACTCCGACGTCTTCGCCTGGGCGCCTGCTGACATGCCTGGGATTGATCCCAAAATCATCTCCCACAAGCTCGGGGTTGATCCGCGGCCCGACCCGTCAGACAGAAGAAGAGGAGCTTCGCCCCGATCAAACAGAAGGCTATCGAAGAGGAGGTTGATCGGCTTCTCGCCCCCAACTTCATCAGGAATATACCCTACTCGGAGTGGCTGGCGAATGTAGTTCTGGTCAAGAAGTCAAGCGGGAAGTGGCGCATGTGCGTCGACTTCACCGACCTTAATAAGGCCTGCCCCAAGGACAACTATCCACTCCCTCGGATAGATCAGCTCGTCGACAGCTCAGCCGACCACGAGCTGTTGAGCTTCATGGATGCTTTCTTCAGCTACAACCAAATCTGTATGAGTCCGGAAGATGAAGATCTCACTGCATTCACAACGGACCGGGGGGTATATTGCTATAGGGTGATGCCCTTCGGCCTCAAGAATGCCGGGGCCACGTACCAACGGTTGGTCAATCGCATGTTCAAGCCACAGATCGACAGGAATATGGAAGTCTACGTTGATGACATGGTCGTCAAATCCATCTCGTCGGCCGACCATGCCAGGGATCCGGGTGAGGCCTTCGAAGTGCTCCGCAAGTTTAAGATGAAGCTAAACCCCGCCAAGTGCGCATTTGGAGTCACCGGGGGAAAGTTCCTCGGGTTCATGGTCACTCACCGTGGAATCGAAGCTAACTCAGAGAAAATCGACGCTATCCTCAACATGGTCGCGCTCAAGACCAACGTCGAGATCATGCGTCTTACGGGACGAGTCGCCGCTCTGAGCCGTTTCATGTCTAGGTCAGGGGAGAAATGCCTCCCGTTCTTTAAGGCTCTGAGGAAGATCCCGAGGTTCGAGTGGTCGGAGGAGTGCCAAGCCGCCTTCGACCAATTGAAGAAGCACCTCGCGACGCCACCACTGCTCACCTGACCAGTTGAAGGAGACGAGCTGACGCTGTATCTGGCGGTATCCGACCAAGCAGCAGGCTCGGTGCTCGTCCGGGAGGCCGATGGAGCACAGAAGCCGGTGTTCTATGTGAGCCACATATTTAAGGATGCAGAAACGAGGTACCCAGCCATAGAGAAGATTGTCTTAGCCCTCATGGTGGCCTCAAGGAAGCTGCGACATTACTTCCAAGCACACACCATCATCGTCCTCACCGAGCGCCCGTTGGGGGCTATCCTTGCATCGCCAGAATCCTCGGGCCGCTTAGAAAAGTGGAGGTGGGAACTATCTCAGTTTGATATAAAATATCGCCCGAGGCAGGCCATCAAAGCGCAGGCCCTGGCCGATTTCGTTGTTGAATGCACGATCCCCAGCAAGAAACCGGAGTCCATGCCGCCCCTCGCAACTCAGTGTCCCATCGCGGAAAGGCCTGGCTCGGTTCCTGAGTGGGTCATCTACGTCGACGGGTCTTCAACCGAGGAAGGCTGTGGTGCTGGTCTCATTATCCGGGGCCCGAACGAAGCAGAAATGGAGTACTCTCTGAAGCTCGGTTTCAAGGCCTCGAACAACGCGGCAGAGTACGAGGCCCTCCTGGATGGACTGCGCATGGCCGCCGGGCTGGGATTGAAGATAATTCGAATCCGCAGCGACTCGGCCCTTGTTGTCGGTCAAGTGACCGGCCGCTTTGAAGCTTGGGAGCCTCTGATGATGAAGTACCTGGACGAGGTGAGGAAACTCCGGAGGAACTTTGACGAAGTCCAAGTAGAACAAATACCCAGGCAGCTGAATGCTTAAGCCGATGCCCTGAGCAAGCTGGCTTCGTCATACTCGACCAACAATAAGCGGTCTATGCTCTTCGAAACCTTGTCTCAGCCCAGCGTGGAAGACGGAGCGACAACACTCCACGTATATGCAGCACAGGAGGGCGACCAAGATTGGAGGAAGCCCCTTGTGGAATTCCTGAAGGACGGTACGCTCCCAGAAGATCGGGAAGCCGCCTGCCGTCTCCGCGCCAAAGCCTGCCACTTCGTCTGGAGCAATGGGAACCTCTATAAGAAGGCCTTCACTCAGCCACTGCTCCGGTGCGTTGACCCCCACGAAGATGACTACATCCTTCGGGAAATCCATAAGGGGGTTGGCGGTGTGCACCAAGGGGCCCGAACCTTGATCCAAAAGGCGTTGCTCCAGGGGTACTACTGGCCCACTATTCACGAGGACGCCCAGAAGCTAGTCCGGAGATGCAGGAGCTGCCAGCTCCACGGCAGCATCCCTCGCTTCCCCGCTACCGAGCTGACTGCCCTAACATCCCCATGGCCGTTCGCCCAGTGGGGATTAGATATGATCGGCCAGTTCCCTACCGGTACAGACGAGCACAAATACGTCCTCGTCGCAGTAGACTACTTCACCAAGTGGATCGAGGCTGTCCCCATCAGGAAACCGAACGCCGCCACAACCATCAAGTTCCTGCAAAACAATCTGATACTTCGGTTCTGCATCCCGAGATGTATCATCACCGACCACGGGACGAACTTCAAGAACGAGAAGGTGAAGAACTTCTGCAAAGAATACCATATCCTCATGAAGTTTGCCGCGGTCGTGCATCCCCAATGCAACGGACATGCCGAAATCGCTAACCGAGATGTCCTCCGGGGCCTCCGGACCCGCCTAGAAGGGAGACAAGGCAGTTGGGTCGAAGAACTACCCCGGGTCTTGTGGGCCCTGCGCACGTCAAAGAAGACTCCCACCGGGGAGACCCCCTTCAGCCTCTGCTATGGGACCGAAGCAATGGTCCCAGTAGAGATCGGGCTACCCAGTCACCGGGTCGAGCACTTCGATGATGATACAAACACCTCGGCGCTACGGACCAACCTGGACATCTTGCTGGAGAAGAGAGACCGGGCCCAGATCAGGGCTGCCGCTTATCAACAATAAACGGCCCGATACTACAACGCTCGGGTCAAGCACCGCTCCTTCAAGACCGGGGATCTGGTCCTACGACGAAACGAGTTCATTGACCAAGGTAGGCTTCACAAGTTCTCCTCGAAGTGGGACGATCCCTTCTTCGTCTCTGAGGCGCTCCCCGGCGGAGCCTACCGTCTACAAGACACGGACGGACGCAAGCTCCCGCGGCTTTACAACACCGAGAAGCTCAAGCTATACCAATGAGGTCAAGGCCAGCAAGTGTGTACCCCCTTTTCTTCGCAAAGATGATGTAAATGTTCTCTAAAAATCCCGTCCATTCGAATAAAGAAACGTCGGAATATCTCGAATAGAGTTCTATCTTTACAATCCAAAGCCCTCGCCAAGAGGCGGCCGCGCAGCTTCACTGCCCGGTTATCCTTAGTAGGCTTCCTACAGCCCCTCCAACGCTAAGGATCAAAGTCCTTCTTAGAGGCAGCTCAGCAGCTACCCTGCTCGGCTATCCCCGGCTGGTAGCTTCCGACCGACAGGGATCAAAAGCCCTCCCAGAGGCAGTCGAGCCCGAGGATCCCTCGCTCGGCTATCCTTCAAGACAAAAGCCCTCGCCCAGAGGCACCGGGCGGTGACCCCGCCCGGCCAAGGGTCCTTGGTAGGCTTCTTACAGCCCCTCCCGCGCTAAAGACCAAAGTCCTCCCAGAGGCAGTCGAGTCCTTGCTCGGCTATCCCCGGCTGGTATCTTCCTACCACAACCGACAGGGATCGAAGTCCTCGGCAAGAGGCACCGGGCAGTAACCCTGCTCGGTACCCGTCCTGAAGGATCAAAGCCCTCGCAAGAGGCACCCGAGCGGCTGCCCTGCTCGGTCATATCCGGCTGGTAGCTCCCTACCCATGACGCCAGGGATCGAAGCCCTCGCAAGAGGCATCCAAGCGGCTACCCCGCTCGGTCATCCCGGGCCGGTAGTTGCCTACCCACGACGCTAGAGATCAAAGCCCTCGCCAAGAGGCAACCGCGCAGCTTCACTTCCCGGTCATCCTTAGTGGGCTTCCTACAGCCCCTCCAGCGTTAAGGACCAAAGTACTCCCAGAGGCAGTCGAGTCCTTGCTCGGCTATCCCCGGCTGGTTGTTTCCTACCACAACCGATAGGGATCAAAGCTCTCGCTAAGAGGCAACCGCGTAGCTTCACTGCCCGGTCATCCTTAGTGGGCTTCTTACAGCCCCTCCAACGCTAAGGACCAAAAGCCCTCGACAAGGGGCAACCGAGCAGCTTCCCATTCATGCTCGGCACAAATACTACGAACAGCCCTCCGCCCATCACATGCAGAGAATCCGAAGCCCCAACAAAGGGCGTCAGGTCTATCCAAGTCTGCGCGATCCCCCCTCGACTTTGGGGCCATGGAGACGCCTCCTTCTCGGCAGCGCCTGGCACGCTTTGCAAGAGATCGAAATCAACTCGACGAACAATCGCTAGACAGATGGCCGACCTGACATGAAAGCCCAACAGCGCAAGCAGGGATATTTTACAAGCATTCTTCACAAACAGAAGATAAAGTGTAAACCGATGAAACCAAAGAAAAAGTTTTATTATCAAACGCAAAGTCTTTACAAAGGGTATTTCGGGCTCCCCATCCTTACAAACTGAGATAGTCTTACAAAAGAGGGACGGAGAAATATCAAAAAGGCATAAGTCGCACCCCCTGCGCCTCGCTTCCCTCATCACTGGGGGCTTCATCACCAGAGGTTTCACCACCAGGGGCGTGCCTCACTTCCCTCATCGTTGTTATCTGGAGGCCTTGCCACCGGGAGTGGGACCCGAGCACGGAGCTCACCATCGGTGAACTCGGGAAGCTGCTCCTTCACGGCATCCAGAGCCTTATTCCACGCGACGGCGGAATACTCACCAAGCTTGGCGTAAAACTGCTCTGACACCTTGTAATCGGCCACAGCTTTCCTAGCCCGAGCCTCGGCAGTCCGGGGCGCCAGAAACGCCGCCATGGCATCCCTCCTGCTGGCATCTCTCTCCTTCTCCATGGCCGCGAAGCGATCGGCCAGGTCCGCCAGCTTCCTCTCGGCAATCCTGTGGGATGCACTTAGGCGATGATGGACGCCCCGATTCGCTGAGTTGGCGAGCTCCGCAGCCTCCGCACGGGCTGCCAGGACATTGGCCCTAGCCCTTTCCAGACGCAGGTCACGCCGCAGGACCTCGACCTCCGAAGGAAACGCTTCCACTGGCCTCGGTACGTGGAACGCTCCCTCGGCCTCCATACGAGTAGTGATGGCGCAGTGTTGAAGGACCTGACGGGAAGCGGATGAGAAACGGGGAGGCGCTCGGGCCAAAGAAAGGAAGGCCAAAAACAACGCGTGGAGGAGTTCGTACTTGGACCGTCCCTTGGGCTATGGCTTCCATTTGGGCCCTCAGGGTGCCATACGGAAGTCTTCCTCCTGCCGACTCTTCCATCCCAGCGAGCAGGCCGGCAGCGACGGAAAGCCCAGACGGAACCATGAAGACGGCATCACCCTCCTGCACGAGGATCCCTTCAGGGACCACCGACGGCGGCGCACGAGAAATTGTCCTTTTCCTCTTAAGGGGGACCCCGTCCTCGCCCGCCCCTCCGTCTCCCGACTGGGGCTTGGATGACCGTGGGCGTCTCTGACCGCCGCCAGAATAATCATCAGGAGCCGCCAATGAAGCGGACGGCCCTATCGCCGGCAGAATGTTCGACGCAGGACACGGGCCAGCCAGGTGCACGACCGCGTCGCTGGCCTCCCCCTGGAACGAGCGACCCAAAGAGTGGGAACGAACCATGTATCCCAAAGAAGAAGAGCGCCGAGCAGCCAAGACTTAGAAGAAAGGAAATATGAAGGAGTAGGGACCCTGGAACGGGCCCCACCCCTGTTTATCACCACGAGCGACCTCATCCAACGGCGCCCTTCATCTTCCGCCAAAACGCCCCCTCGCGTCCAACGGCTCCGATTGCTCCACTTGTCGTTCCCACACTGGACCGCACCCTTTCAGGCATCGCAGGTCTGCACACGTCGCGTCAGCCAAACGACGCTTGACACGTGGACCGTCGCTTTAATGGAAGGATGCACGAATCGGTGCACCTTATTTAAATACAGAGATCTCGCCCTGATTTGCTAGCAGAAAAGACAGCTCATGGCCAGGGGATGCGTCCTGACGAAACCTTAGGAGGGAGCTCATCCCGGACGGCCCGGCAGTCCACTCCTGACCCGACCCGCTAGCTAGTCGGGACAAGAGTGAGGGGCTAATGATGTTGCTCAATATTGGCGATCCCCAAGATCAGGACACGTGGCAGATGGCGTGTCCCAGAATTCAGAAGAAAGGGTCCACAGAGGCCGACCATGTTACCCCTGTACCCGACCTGCAAGCACAAGCTAGCCCTCCTCGGGCCCTCCTACAAATTGGCCTCCTCGGCCCCTCAGCTCGCCCCGAGATGCCACAAGACCAGGACTCCTCGGCCTCCCCGCTCGTCCCCAAGCCCCCCCGGCCGAGGCCGTCTTCCTCGGTCCTCCGACCAACTCCATCGCTCACAGGCGTAACCGCCGCTCCGCAAATCTCGCCATGCTCGGATTCTCCGCCAGCAACATCCCACGTTCCACGCCTTCACGATCCTCATTAATGGGCGATCCGCTCTCTACGCGGGCGTGACGTCGGGAGCGTAACTGCCGGCGAGATTCTCCCGCCTGCTGCTATGTGCCGCCACCGCTATATAAATCTCCATCATAGAGGGGTCAAGTAAGCCATTTTTGACTCCACTTTGCCGTTACGCTGCTCGGATCTAGTACTAACTTGATCGTCGGAGGGTTCTCGGTGGTACCAAACCATCCCGGGACTTCTTTGCAAGTATTCGGCGCTAAGCTCCTCAAATCACCAATTCCCTCAAAACCCATTGAGACCCACACGCAACAAGAGATCACTTCCAAAATCCATCGAGAGATCGACGGAAGACAACATCTGAAGGAGACCCGAAAAGGACCTCCATCACAAATTTTTTATTTGCTTTGGTGTTTTAATATTTTGCATTCTATAGCATATTGACAATCACGAAATTACAAAAACCACAAAATTATTTGGTCCCTTCAAATTTACAATAATTTGCACGCTATCACACAAAAATTGCGTAATTTTGAAATCACACGAAAATCACGAAATTTTCAAAAATCTCAAAAAAAATTAATTTTTTTAATATTTTGCATGCTAGCACATGAAAATCAATTTTTTTTAATATTTGCGTATGAAAATCAAGAAATTTTCGAAAAACCCAAAATTTTCCATTTCCTTCAAATTTTCAATATTTTGCATCATTGGAATATTATAGCACATGAAAATCACAATTTTTTTATAACTTCAAAAAAGTTATGTTTTTATCAATTTTTTAATATTTTGGCATGCTAGCAAATGAAAATCCCTAATTTTTTAAAAATCGATAAATTTTAAAAAATCTCAAAAAAATTTGCTTTCTTCTTCGATATTACTAAATTTTGTAAAATATATATAGCACACAAAAATCATGAAATTTTTAAATCATAAAATTTTCTTTTTTCTTCAAGTTTGCAACCTTTTATTTAACAAATGAAAATCGTAAAAATTTTAGAAATCTTGAAAATTTTCCGTCTTCTTTATTTTCTTAATATTTTACATGATATAGCACATTAATTTCAGAAAATCTCAAAAAAATCCGTTTTCCCAATTATTTTGAATGCTATATAGCACATAAAAATCTTGAAAATTTTAAAATCTCAGAATTCTTTATTTTTCAATTTTCCAATATATTATTTTCTCATACTTTTGGAGAATTTTCAGGTACCATGGTGTAACGCTTTAAAAATCGTTTAAGTTAATTGTATGATAATTAGTAGTACAAGTCGTGTTTTCCGTAAAAACTAGTTATAATTATTTTTCCATATAGACATAATTATACCTATTTTAATTATGTAATTACTTATTTATGGGTGTTTAATTAGTTACTTATTTAATTGCTAGTTTACTTAATTATTTTTCTTATTTATTTATTTATAAATATTATTTTAATCATGCACATAGATAATAAATTAGTGTTAATTATTAGTTAGTATGGGTTAATATATGTTAGTGCACCATGACACAACTAAAACCCTTTTTGTAGCATGCTCACTTTCAAAAATCAAGATGATTCTACTTTTGTTTTTTTTTTTTATATAGAAAAGATAAAGAGTTAATAAAAGAAAAGGAAAAGAAGGTAAGGTGCATTAATTGTGGCATGGTGTGTGTGTGTGGTGGTATGGGTCACTCATTTCTCTCCCTCCTCACAAAATTTCCTCAGCCCTCATTCCCCCCTCCTTTTTCTTGGCCAAAAACCTCACTCAAATCTCCACAAAATCAATACTAATTTCTACTAAACTCATCATAAAAATTATATTTTCCAAACTAAGCGAGGTTCTTTAATTCAAGTCTTTATTTTTGCTAGCAAGTTTGGATCTTTTCCTAAACCATTTTGAGCTATAAAACTAATCTAATTGTTACTTTGCTAATCTTTACTTTTAATTGTCTTAATTAGGTATTTTTATAGATTAATTGCATATTTAGTGTGTTTAAGTGAGGGTTAAGTTTAGTTAATATTTGTATGGCTTAATTAGGATATTTAAATGTAACTAGTGACTAATAGGCTTACTAAACCACCTAGATTGCACTAAAATGCCTTAATGTTGCTAACTAATTTTTTTTATAGAATATGGTATTAGTTAAGTTTCGGTTGTGAATGATCTACAACATTTTCCCCAATTAGTTAGTGTGATGTCTTGTGCGATTCAAATGTTTAGATTCTAGGTTTGGTGTTTGCTACGCATAACAACCCCTAGTTGTGGGTTGTGGCGATATTACGCGCGTTTTGTGCATCAAGTGCACGCGCGTCTAGCTAGTGCGCGTTGGTTGCTTCATATCGTTTTGTGTTCGCGTCTATTTAAATGTTTAGCCTTATATGTACTATTTGTGCGATTATAGGATCGGTTGCGGAGACGACGGACGCGGCAAGGAAAGGCAAGACGGTGATCAGATTCGACTAGCCGAGGCATTCCGGTGAGTAGATGTACACATCTACGGGGAAATCACTTGGATGGCGTAAAGCGCCCGATGGTTAGGACTTAGTTATAATTCTTGTGTTCATATGCATATGTCATTTTCATGTAGCATTTGCATCATCATGTACATTGATATTATAATCTAGGACACTTACACTATTAACAATGGTTTATGCCGCACGTGCACTATTTTATGCAAACACACACGCCATGGGTAATTACTATGTCACGATACACCTTAGAACTTGCTTATTAATCGGTATCTGTGCTGGCGAGAGCGCTGGCGCCAAGAGCTTCAGCGCTAAGAGTCAAAGACTCTGAGACAACGCCCACATGCAAAGCACGAGAGCGCTCCCGCGAAGAGCGCCAGCGCGAAGAGTCAAAGACTCTGAGGCAGCGCTCACGTGCAAAGCACGAGAGCGCCAGCGCCAGCGCCAGAACTACAAGTTCTCAACCCTTGGATCAAAGATCCAACGAAGATGATAAATTATCAAATTACCAGAATAAAATTCTGTTGAGGAAATACTCCTCAAAATCTTTCCAAACAGGAAAGATTGTGCTCTGTAAATCAGAACACCGTTGGATCAAAGATCCAATAATGATTAAAAATCACCGAGAAACAGAATAAGTTCTGTATGGGAAAATATTTTCCTAATCTTGTTAATAACAAGAAAACTATCTTCTGTAAAACAGAAGCCTTTGAATCAAAGATCCAACGGTGGAAAACATTCCCCAAATCAATCAGAGATCTCTCAATGAGAGATTTCCTTAACTGATTTAACAAATCAGCCTCCCCTATATAAAGGACCTAAGACTTCAAGTCATGTAGAGAGAGAAACCTCCCGATAAGTTCTCAAATCGAAAGAAGAAAAACAGAGGAACCCCCCCATAAACTTCAAGTTCTCAGAAAAGAAAGGAGAAGAACAAGCTGTAAGAAGAAGAACCTTCTTCAAGGTAAGGAAAAAGAAGATAGGTCATAACATCCCCTCTATATTTGAGAGTTTAACTCTCACAACATAAGAACATAGTTCTTTTCTAGATCACAGATCTATAAGAGAAGGTCTTCCAAAAAATTAAAAAAGATCGCAGTATCTCATCAAGAAAGAGAAGAACTTAGTTCTTAGATCCATGAGACAAAATCTCTTATAAACCGAGAATTTAATTCTCAGAGCACAGAACTGATCAGAGCTGACAAAGAAGCGGTTTAGCGCTCCAAGTCTGGCGCTCAGCGCCAAGCGCTCCACGTGCTCCTCACGTGGGCGCTCTTTCATAATAAGCGCTTTAGCACTCCAAGTCTGGCGCTCAGCGCCAAGCACTCCACGTGCTCCTCACATGGGCGCTCTTTCATAATAAGCGCTTTAGCGCTCCAAGTCTGGCGCTTAGCGCTAAGCGCTCCATGTGCTCCTCACGTGGGTGCTCTTTTATAATAAGCGCTTTAACACTCCTAGTCTGGCGCTCAGCGCCAAGCGCTCCACGTGCTCCTCACATGGGCGCCCTTTTATAGGAAGCGCCGTAGCGCTCCCGGTCTGGCGCTCAGCGCCAGGCGCACCACGTGCTCCTCACGTGTGGGCTAAGGAATTACGAAGCGCTCTGTAAACCAGGCCCCAGCGTCATAAAAAGTGTTCAACACTCAATAAAAGACAAAAAGAAAAGGGGTGTCAGGACTCAAATCAATGCTCAGTATTATTGAATAAAAAAGGGGCTGAGCCCAAACAAATGTGCAACATTTTATTCAAAATGAGTGGACTGAGTCCAAACAAGTGTTCAAATACTCTATTCAGAACTGAGTGGACTGAGCTCAAGTTGGCCATAAGTCCCTAATTCAAATTAACCGAGCCCATGTGCTCACAATCTTTATAATTGGTCTTAGTCCCAAACCTGACTATAGATCTCCCAACCAACATTGGTTTGAGAGTACATCTCTCTATACCTCTGATACATGTCGTTGTAATTCTTCAACGTCTTCAGAGAGATGGAGGGTCCCAATAACCAATAACTTTTGGCACATTCCCCAAACCGCCAAACCAAAACCCCATAGACTATGATGTCTTTAAATTATGGAGTATGAGGTCCTTAAACTCAGGGACTATGATCTCCTTAAACCCAATGGACCGTAACGTCCCTAAACTAAACTCTATATACTATGACGTTTTTAAACTATGGACTATGAGGTCCTTAAACTCATGGACTATGATGTCCTTAAACCCAACGGACCGCAATGTCCTTATAAACTAAAGAAAATCCTGTTAAGTAGATCTTAGTCTAAAATTAGACTAACGAATCCTCAACAAACGTTTAAGTTGATTTTAATTTAAAACAAGATTAACGATCCTTAAACCAACCCAAACCCAAATCTAAGAAAATTCGAATTTGGACTAATTCACGCCCTACGGGCGACCACACAAATTAGTCTCCGTATACAATCCACGGGCAACCAACAACAAAATAAACACACACGACACGAAGTGACCTTCTGGAGCAGGAGAAAGTGGTTACCGCTACGCGGTAACGTAATTAACTGTAGGGGCTTGCGCCTGCAGGGAAGAGCGTCCCCACAATCAAAACCCCCTCACAACGAGGGGGAATATGAAGAAGTCTGCTACAACGGCGGCATCCGTCTAAACCTCCGATACACGGTGCCATAAATCAACTTGGCATCTTCGGAGAGGTGGACGGATAAAACCAAATAGCATCTGCCCCTAAAGTTCAGGCCAGACATCCCAACGTCCCGGTCGTGTATCTCGGCGGTGAACAGATTCTGGCACGCCCGGTGGGACCTTTTCCTCTTTCCACTCCACACTTCATGTGTCGTGTTCATGAATGAATCGCGGTTTGATATGGTTGCCCCTGGATTCGAGGTACTAAGATTTGGTGTCTTGCTTCTGTGCAGAGAAAATGGCTTCCAACTGCACCAACTGCAACAGCAACTCCCACTCTGTCCTCGCTGGAGGAGTAACCTATGGGCCTCAAGAGGTCTCCATCTTCACCATGCCAGTGGAACATGTAACTCAGGACACCACCGGACTGTTCTTTGGGGCCATGATCCCTCCGGCAAGCTTCAGCGCCCCACTGAAGAAGTCGGTCTTCGATCGGCTTACAACTGCCATGGCCCCTCTCAACGGGCCGTCCAATTCCAAGTCTACTATATCGGTCTTTAACAGACTAGGCCAAAGCTCAAGTGGGTCCATGAAGAAGCTTGCAATACCTGAATGAGTCATCCTGAAGCGGATAGCCATTCCAACTCCATCGGACGAAGTCGTCAAAGGGGCTTCTCCTGCTAAGGGGTCGGTCTTTACAAGACTAGACATCTCAATTCCTGCTTCGGATGAGGTCATTACGAATGTTTCCCCTGCCAAAAAGTTGGTCTTTGCAAGATTGACCGTTCCCTCTCAGCGGACGTCAGTCTTCGATAGGTTGGCACCAACAACAACCCTTCACCAGAACATGGGGCATGATGAAGCCGCCCCCGTAACTGGGCCAGTCCCATCTGCAAGGCATGCTCGATGTCGCCACTGGCGCCGAGTGAGGAAAACTGGGGGCAGCTCTCCCTCTGGACTAACTCCACCAGCTCCAATGGTGGAAATTGATACTGCTGTTCCAACTGGGAACAACTTTGAGCCGCTCAGGAGGGTGCGTAAGAACTCGCCAACTACCGTATTGAAAAGGTCTCCTCAACCCGATGAGAATATCACAAAGGCGGAGCCGGAGCAGCCCCCTCAGCGTCTGTCCTCCAAAATTCATAAGGTCCGGCGGAGAGTCCAAGACTCCGTAATCGATAATGACTACTCCCGCCGATAGAAGAAAATAAAAATTCAGCAAAAGGAGGACCATCCCTCCGCCACGCCACGAAAGGTGTTGTCTGCACAGGTGTTGTCTGCACAGGTGCCTACATCAACAGCCCCCTTAACTTCAACCGTCCATAAAAAGAAGAGGGCGGAGAAGATCCCTATGCCTGCGACGAATCTCAAGGGCACTGAACCCAGACGCTCCAAGTCTGGGGGCATAGTGGTGCATACTGTTTATATGGTTTCTGGGAAAGAGGAGAGCCGAGCTTCCAGGGGTCATCGACCACTCACCCGATCCGTAACAAAGGCCCTGGAGCAACAACAGAAGCTTGAGGAAATATTAACAAAGATGGCCGCGCTCACTGGGCCAAAAGAAAGACCGGAGACATCGTCGGAGCAACGCCAGGAGCAAGAAACCGATGCCGAGTTTCTCCGCAGAATGCTTGAGAAAAAAGATAAAGAAGCCGCGGAACAAGCGGCCAATATAAAACAAATGGCGCTATTGTTCCAGGACATGGTGGGCAAGATGATCCAGTCGGACCCTCCAGCGGAGGAGCCTCCGGTGATCATTGAAGATGACATAGGGGAGACATCAAACCCTCTTCCAGCCTTTTCAGCAGCAAAGGAGGAAACAATCTCAAAAGCTGCGCTCGATAATTATATTGCTCAACAGATACGATCCCATCAAGTGAACGAAGCTGCTGGCCAAGTCGTCAGAACTGGGCGACCCTAAGTACCCGCCAGGATACACGATCCCTAAATTTCATGTATATAAGGGGACAGGCAACCCCCACCAGCATGTCGCCCAGTTCAGGGCTCTCTGTGGCAATACTGGAGGTGACGATAAGCTGCCGCTTCGCCAATTCGTCGGCAGCTTGGCGGAGACGGCCTTCGAATTGTATTCGGAGCTCCCCAACGACTCCGTCAAAAAATTCATGGAGATGGAGTTGCTATTCACTCAACATTTTGCAAGCGCTAGCGAACGCACCCCAATCACGGCACTGATCAATGCCCAGGTGAAGCTAAGGGAGACATGGGTTCAGTATGAAATTCGGTGGTGCAACCTATGGTTGAAGTGCGAACAGCGCATAGAAGAGGCTCATGCAGTATGCATGTTTGTGGGAACTCTCGATCCGCAGGCGACCATATCCCGATTCATGATGTTTTTCAAGCCAATCACCTTCCAGGCCTTGATTGACAAGCTAGCCCAAATGGACCAGATGGGCCATAGGACTTCCTCTTCAAAGACGAAGCCTCGGAATGAAAAAGGTAAAGGAAAAGCGACCTTCGTCGCTAATGCTTAGCAACGGTCGAGTGGCCCGAGGCCGGTTGTTCGCCAAAGCAACAAGCGGCGATCTCTCGATGAGAAGTTGAGACGTCCTTACCTGTTTCCCCGGGATAAAACATGGAGACTGTTCGAACCGGCAGTGCGCAACGGGCTCATCACTCTACCGGAGTCGAGACACCCACCACAACCGAACGACATCAACAATCCCAATTACTCCCCCTACCACCGAATATTGGGCCATCCGATTGAAGACTGCTATGTCTTCAAAAACTGGGTTGAAGACCAGTACCAACAGGACAAGTTCACGCTGTCCGAAAACTGGAAGGTAAATCCGCCACAACAACACACTCTTAAAAGGGCGACACACCGGGGGCATCATGCTCATTCATAGAGGAAGCTCCGTAGGAAGTTGTCCTTTCAGCCGAAACGAAAAGAATACTGAAGGATCTGCAAGTATGTCCGGCGATTAGGTGGAGGAGCCCGCTGGAGCCTGAGATTATTGAGGGGATGCTGAAGCCGCGCCCAACACCGGGAGTTGGTAGTAATGGGCAAAATACCCAGGCCCAGCCGTCGAAGTCTTCGAAAAAGAAGAAGAAGACCAAAAAGCCCATGCAGTCTGACGACAAACGCACGGACCTGCAAAAGCATATTGACGCGCTGGAGGAATACAACCAGAAGGCGCGGGCCCCAGTCACACTCCATGAGTTTCTCAACCATATCCTTGAGAACAGAGGCAATGACAACGAAGAGGGAGACGACACGTCAGAAGAACCCGAAGATTATGTGGCAAGTTGTCACATGATCTCTCACTCGTCGATAGATGATAAAGAAGTTCCTGATGCAGAGAAGCTGGGGGCAGAATCGACACCAAAATCCTTGGAACCGTCCGATGAGCCGATTGACGTGCTGCTAAACGAAGCCCGTCAGAAGAGCAAAGTTGATCGAGAACGCAAAATGGCCATATTCAAAAAAGCCAGGCGTCGACGTCAAGTGGAAGAAGTCGCGGTAGGGATGAATCACAAAACACCCCAACCAAACCAAATCACGCCCTAAATGGGTGTATCCCACTTTATCATTATGTATCTCGTCGCGTGACTAATACACGTGCATACAGGATGAGCTATGGACCGCAATGTCCTAAAACTAACAACGGACCGAAACGTCCCTAAACTAACAACGGACCGAAACGTCCCTAAACTAACGACGGACTGCAATATTCTGAAACTAGCTACGGACCGAAACGTCCTTAAACTACTACAAATCCCGGCATCCCCAGGCCGACGTGGCAAAAAAATGGTACGTCCATAAGCAAGTTGGGCACGGATGAAAACCCGAAAGGGCTCCGTGAGTAAAAACAGCAAGGCTACCGGCGATGTTTGTGAAAACCTGAAAGGGCGCAGACTCGTAAAAAAACAAAAAAAGGGTACGTCCATAAGCAAAATGGGCACAGATGAAAACCCGAAAGGGCTCCGTGAGTAAAAACAGCACGGCTACCGGTGAGTTTGTGAAAACCTGAAAGGGCGCAGACTCGTTAAAATTCATGCACACTTGCAATGTCCTCTCGACCCTGTAAGAAGAAAATACATGTGTAAGATCCATACGACTCACAAGGGAGCAACACATTTAGGGATCCTCACAATTCCTGAAGAGAAATTACACTTACGAGATCCTCACGACTCGTAAGGAAAACCCTCTTATGAGACCTCTACGGCTCATAAGATTCGAAAGCCTTAAGCTACAGGGATCTGAACCTGTTCTTAAGCCATCACATTTCCCAGATTGCTCTACAAACGGTTCAATATTGACCCTTATATACAATCCACCGGCACAAATAAACGCTTCCCCGACCCAGTCCCACCAATGGCGCGAAATTTCCTCATGTGGTGAATGACACTTGTAAGTCCTCTCGACTTATAAGGAGAAAATACTCTTGCAAGATCCTTACGACTTACAAGAGAATATACACTTAAGAATCCTTACGATACCTAAGGAGAAATCGCACCTATGAGATCCTCACGACTCATAGGGAGAAACACCTTTATGAGACCCTTACGGCTCATGAAGTTAAAAGCCTTAGTCGACAGGATCCTAACCCTGTATGCTAAGACATCTTTATTCGAATCGACAGAGCCAAATGATGATTCGCTCCTGGCAATGTCCCAGTGGTAGCGATGCTGATGCCTAAATCGGTATCAAATTCCAAGTCCTTTCAAGGCAAATGATGATTCGCTCCTGACAATATTCCAGTCACAGCGATACTGATGCTAATATTGGTATCAGGTCTTGAGTGCCATATTCACAACAAAATCGGCGAGCCAAAAATACATTTGAAATAGCCGAAATGATGGGGAAACTCGCAATAAAAATCAGCTAGTAAAAGATATGCGTATAAAAATAGCCGAAATGTTCGGGCAACTCGCAATAAAGAGCAGCGAGTAAAGAAAAAGAAAAATAGCCGAAATGATTGGGCACCGCGAAAAATAGCCGAAATGATTGGGTAATCGCGACTTTCACGATATAAAATGCTGAAATGATAGAGCATCGCGGAAAGAAATAAAAAAATGAAAGAATGAAACTTTTGCCTTGCAGGTAAGTCCATACTGACCATTGTATACAATCTATGGATATAAATAAAAAGGGAACCACATATCCCAACAAACTCTGTTAAAGGGAAAGTCAGATTTCGACAGCAACATCTGCATCCCAGAAGACCAACAACAGTGTTCTTCCTCATGCCAGCGGCGCACGGACACGACACCACCAATCGGAGCCACGACAAAGTCCCCGGTCCCAGGACTCTACGGTTCACAGACAACCTAGAGTCAGCCCTGACACCGCAGAAAACGGAGCAAGTCAACCCGACCCCGTCGTGGAAACACGCCATCAAATGACCCCGTTGCGGAAATACATCACCCAATGACCCCGTCGTGGAAATACGTCATCCAATGATCCCGTCTCGGAAATACGTCAGCAAATGACCCCGTCACGAAAATACGTCATCCAATGACCCCGTCGTGGAAATACGTCAGCCAATCACCCCGTTGCGGAAATACGTCATCCAATGACCCCGTCTCGGAAATACGTCAGCAAGTGACCCCGTCACGGAAATACTTCAGCAAATGACCCCGTCTTGAAAATACGTCATCCAATGACCCCGTCTCGGAAATATGTCAGCAAATGACCCCGTCGCGGAAATACGTCATCCAATGACCCCGTCTCGGAAACACGTTAGCAAATGACCCCGTCTCGGAAATACGTCAGCAAATGACCCCGTCGCAGAAACACGTCATCAAATGACCCCTTCTCGAAAATACGTCATCCAATGACCCTGTCGCGGAAATACGTCAGCAAATGACCCCGTCTCGGAAATAGGTCAGCTAATGACCCCATCGCGGAAATACGTCATCCAATGACCCCGTCTCGGAAATACGTCAGCAAATGACCCCGTCTCGGAAATACGTCATCCAATGACTCCGTCTCGGAAACAAGTCAACCAACCTCCAGGGAAATTAGTGTCCTTGGCAAGACCTCTCGATTCAGGGAAATTAGCGTCCTTGGAGAGAACCTCTCGATTCGCGTCGACCCACAAGGAAATCAGTGTCTTTGCAGGAATCTCTCGATTCGTCTCGACTCCAGGAAAATCAGTGTCCTTGGCAAGACCTCTCGATTAAGGGAAATCAGCGTCTTTGGCGAGAAACCTCTCGATTCTTGTCGACCCGCAAGGAAATCAATGTCTTTGCAGGAATCTTTCGATTCGTCTTGACCCTAGGGAAATCAGTGTCCTTGGAAAGACCTCTCGACCCCAGGGAAATCAGTGTTCTTGGCAAAAACCTCTCGATTCAGGGAAATCAGCGTCCTTGGCGAGAACCTCTCGATTCGTGTCGACCCGCAAGGAAATCAATGTCTTTGCAGGAATCTCTCGATTCGTCTCGATCCAAGGGAAATCAATGTCCTTGGCAAAAACCTCTCGATTCAGGGAAATCAGCGTCCTTGGCGAGAACCTCTCGATTTGCGTCGACCCGCAAGGAAATCAGTATCTTTGCAGGAATTTCTCGATTTGTCTCGACCCCAGGGAAATTAGTGTCCTTGGCAAAAACCTCTCGATTCAGGAAAATCAGCATCCTTGGCGAGAACCTCTCGATTCGCGTCGACCCGCAAGAAAATCAGTGTCTTTGCAGGAATCTCTCGATTCGTCTCAACCCCAGGAAAATCAGTGTCCTTGGCAAAAACCTCGCGATTCAGGGAAATCAGCGTCCTTGGTGAGAACCCCTCGATTCGTTTCGACCCGCAAGGAAATCAGCGTCTTTGCGAGAATCTCTCGATTCGTCTCGACCTGCGGGGAAATTAGTGTCCCTACGCATAAAGAAAATTCTCTTGTGGGATCCTTACGATTCTCAATAGAAAACGCACTTAGGAGTCCTCACGACTCCTAAGGAGAAAAGACACCTACGGGATCCTCTCGACTCGTAGGGAGAAAAGTCTTTATGAGACCCTCATGGCTCATAAAGTTGAAAAGTCTTAGGTGGCAGATCCTAGCCTTGTCTCCTAAGCCATCACTGCCCTGCAAGGAGATCAAGATGGACTATCTATGGGCCACATTCTCTGAAGTCGAACATCGACAAGGAGGGAAACAACCACTTACGAGTCCTCTCGACTTGTAAGGGAGAAAATTCTCTTGTAAGATCCTTACGACTCTCAAGAGAAAACACATTTAGGAATCCTCACGACTCCTAAGGAGAAAATACACCTATGAGATCCTCTCGACTCGTAGGGAGAAAAGTCTTTATGAGACCCTCATGGCTCATAAAGTTAGAAAGTCTTAGGCGGCAGATCCTAACCCTGCTTCCTAAGCCATCGCTGCCCTACAATGAAGTCAAGACGGACTATCTACGGGCCGCATTTGCTAAAGCCACATTCGCCAATGAAACAAAGAAGCTACTTACGAGTCCTCACGATCCGTAGGGAAAAATACTCGAGTGAGATTCTTACGACTCATGGAGGCGATGAACATTTAGAAATTCTCACGATTTCTAGGGAGAATTTGCACCTACGAGATCCTCTCGACTCGTAGGGAAAAATAACCTTCTTGAAATCTTTACGGCTCATGAAGATGAGAAAAGTCTTAGGCTACAGGGACCTTAAACTTGTCTCCTAAGCTCTCAATTTTATGGCCATGCATGACTCTGCACTACTTCACCAAAGTACATACTTACGTGGGCAAAGTAGTGCGGGGCATTTGTTCCCGCCAAAATTTCTGGCCAAGAGCTATTTATTCATGTTTACACCAGTTTAAGTTTCGTTTACAGATATGTGTAAAATTGGACTCATTCATACATGCACATGCACACATCAGAGAAAAAGCAGGTGTTAGAAAGAGAGCACTTGGTGGTCAATGACAAAAAGAAAGCATTTAATTGAACATTCTATTCTACAGCAAATAGATCACCAAATATGGGATCGAAAGTACAGGGATTCATAAAACTATGGATAAAATTATCCAACTCCCTCTCTGCTTTCTTCACCACGTCAAAGCGGCGATCTTCACGAACAGTCTCTTCCCATCGGTCAGCACCATGCCCATCAGGGAAGGCAGACATAACGAACCGCTGAGCCCGTATCTGGCTTAGCAGCTGAACAGAGCGATCCATCAGAGCTGTGGTAATCAAGTGCCTCGTGAAAGCACTCGATCTTGTCCTCTGCGGCGACGAGCATTGCTGGAGTCATCTCCACTGGATGAGGAGGGATGTCATTGAGCACGGACAAGAAGACCATCCGAAACCAAATGGAGCCGATGGGGAGAGGGGATCCTCTATGAGTCAAGAGCTCGTACAACACCGTATCGCATTGGTCATCCGTAAGAGCAGGGTTCACCAAGCGTGCATCAAAATGAGGAACAGTTTCCTCAATAGGCACCTCCCATGGTTGCCGGCGGGCATGTGGGCGATCACAAGCCATAGCTCTGCTCTGTTAAGATGATTCTCTGAAAGTGAGAGAGAAGAGAAGTATTGCTTCAAATTATAAAGGGAGACATTTAAGTCTAGGCACAGAAAATTCTGTGCATGATGGAACTGTTTCCAAGCTCTGTTAAGAGAAGGCATTAGGAAAGAGAAGTCTGACTCAGGAAAAGCGGAGAAAGAAGGTGAAAAGGCACCTTCAGTAATGAGGCAGCGCCTCACGTGCAAAGCACGAGAGTGCTAGCGCAAAGAGCGCCAGCGCCATGAGTCAAAGACTCTGAGGCAGCGCCTCACGTGCAAAGCACAAGAGAGCTAGCGCCAAAAGTGCCAGCACTAAGAGTCAAAAACTATGAGGTAGCGCTCACGTGCAAAGCACGAGAGCGCTCGTGCCAAGAGCGCCAGCGCTAAGAGTTAAAGACTCTGAGGCAGCGCTCACGTGCAAAGCATAAGAGCGCTCGCACCAAGAGCGCCAGCGCTAAGAGTCAAAGACTCTGAGACAGCGCTCACGTGCAAAGTACGAGAGCGCCAGTGCCAGAACTAAAAGTTCTCAACCCTTGAATCAAAGATCCAACGAAGATGATAAATCATCAAATTACCAGAATAAAATTCTGTTAAGGAAATACTCCTCAAAATCTTTCTAAACAGGAAAGATTGTGCTCTGTAAATCAGAACACCGTTGGATCAAAGATCCAATAATGATTAAAAATCACCGAGATACAGAATAAGTTCTGTATGGGAAAATATTTTCCCAATCTTGTTAATAACAAGAAAACTATCTTCTGTAAAACAGAAGCCCTTGGATCAAAGATCTAACGGTGGGAAACATTCCCCAAATCAATCAGAGATCTCTCAATGAGAGATTTCCTTAACTGATTCAACAAATCAGCCTCCCCTATATAAAAGACCCAAGATTTCAAGTCTTGTAGAGAGAGAAACCTCCCCATAAGTTCTCAAATCGAAAGAAGAAAAACAGAGGAACCCCCCCCATAAACTTCAAGTTCTCAGAAAAGAAAGGAGAAGAGCAAGCTCTAAGAAGAAGAACCTTCTTTAAGGTGAGGAAAAAGAAGAGAGGTCATAACGTCCCCTCTATATTTGAGAGTTTAACTCTCACAACATAAGAACATAGTTCTTTTCTAGATCACAGATCTATAAGACAAGGTCTTCCACAAAAGTAAAAGAGATCGCAGCATCTCATCAAGAAAGAAAAGAACTTAGTTCTTAGATCCATGAGACAAAGTCTCTTATAAACCAAGAATTTAATTCTCAGAGTACAGAACTGATCAGAGCTGACAAAGAAGCGCTTTAGCGCTCCAAGTCTGGAGCTCAGCGCCAAGCGCTCCACGTGCTCCTCATGTGGGTGCTCTTTCATAATAAGCGCTTTAGCACTCCAAGTCTGGCGCTCAGCGCCAAGCGCTCCACGTGCTCCTCACATGGGCGCTCTTTCATAATAAGCGCTTTAGCGCTCCAAGTCTGGCACCACGTGCTCCTCACGTGGGCGCTCTTTTATAATAAGCGCTTTAGCGCTCCTAGTCTGGCGCTCAGCGCCAAGTGCTCCACGTGCTCCTCACATGGGCGCCCTTTTATAGGAAGCGTCATAGCGCTCCCGGTCTGGCTCTCAGTGCCAGGCGTACCGCTTGCTCCTCACGTGTGGACTAAGGAATTACGAAGAGCTCTGTAAACCAGGCCCCAGCACCATAAAAAGTGTTCAACACTCAATAAAAGACAAAAAGAAAAGGGGTGTCAGAACTCAAATCAATGCTCATCATTATTGAATAAAAAAGGGGCTGAGCCCAAAAAAATGTGCAACATTTTATTCAAAATGAGTAGACTGAGTCCAAATAAGTGTTCAAATACTCTATTCAGAACTGAGTGGACTGAGCCCAAGTTGGCCATAAGTCCCTAATTCAAATTAACCGAGCCTATATGCTCACAATCTTTATAATTGGTCTTAGTTCCAAACCTGACTATAGATCTCCCAACCAACATTGGTTCAAGGATACATCTCTCCATACCTCTGATACATGTCGTTGCAATTCTTCAACATTTTCAGAGAGATGGAGGGTCCCAATAACCAATAACTTTTGGCATATTCCCCAAACCGCCAAACCAAAACCCCATAGACTATGATGTCTTTAAACTATGGACTATGAGGTCCTTAAACTCATGGACTATGATGTCCTTAAACCCAATGGACCGTAACATCCCTAAACTAAACTCTAAAGACTATGACGTCTTTAAACTATAGACTATGAGGTCCTTAAACTCATTGACTATGATGTCCTTAAACCCAACGGACCGCAATGTATTTATAAACTAAAGAAAATCCTGTTGAGTAGATCTTAGTCTAAAATTAGACTAACGTATTCTCAACAAACGTTTAAGTTGATTTTAATCTAAAACAAGATTAACGATCCTTAAACCAACCCAAACCCAAATCTAAGAAAATACGGATTTGGACTAATCCACGCACTACGGGCGACCACACAAATTAGTCTCCGTATACAATCCATGGGCAACTAACAACAAAACAAACACACACGATACGAAGTGACCTTCTGGAGCAGAAGAAAGTGGTTACCGCTACGCGGTAACGTAATTAACTACAGGGGCTTGCGCCTGCAGGGAAGAGCGTCCCCACAATCAAAAACCCCTCACAACGAGGGGGAATCTGACGAAATCTGCTACAACGGTCGCATCCGTCTAACCTCCGATACACGGTGCCATAAATCAACTTGGTATCTTCGGAGAGGTGGACGGATAAAACCAAATAGCATCTGCCCCCAAAGTTCAGACCAGCCGTCTCAACGTCCCGGTCACGTCTTTCGGCGGCGAACAAAGGGGTTCGGCGAGAGGATCTCGCGGGGTAGTTGAGGGAGTGGGCGCGGTCATCGTGGAGGTGGGCGCGAGGACGTTGGGATGAGGAGGAATTGGTTGTGGTGGAAAGAGACAGGAAAGAAGGCGAGGGAGAAGAAGAAGAAGGGAGTGGGGTGTAACGGGTCGGGTCGGGGTCGGGTAGGGTAGAGGGAAAAGGTTTGGGCTTGGGTTTGTGGGCTGGGCTAGGGTAGAAAGAATTAGAAAATAATAAAAAGGGTTAGGGTTTATAATTTAGAAATATTCGAGTTAATAAAATTCTTTTGTGATCTTTATTTTAAAATATATACGGAAATTATTTAAAAGGAACTGGGTATTACATCATACCCCACTTATATAAAATTTTGTCCTTGAAATTTAAAATACCATAAGCTGTAAATGCCATGCGAAGAGCAACAAAAGTCCAATACTGCTATATAACAATTTACGTAAAAGCAACTAGATGAAAATCAAATATTTTTATATATAAGAAAAGGCGCAGCTAAAAGAATAGTCATTAGCAAGAACAAATGAACAACAATTAATAGTAATAAATTATAAATACCATACAAAAGAATAGAATGACAACCAATAACAATGGTGAAAGATTGACTGATAAGCCTTAAGTTCCGAAACTATATTAGTAAGACTACAAATCAGACAGTTATAAAATAGCTTAAGAATATTCATACGGAAAATACGAGAGAAAATAAAACAAAATAGTATATGCGATGCAAGTTGCACTATTGAAAATGCGAAGAATAATAAAGCATTTAAAATAAGTAAAACAAAAGTAATTAATAATACGCAATTTTGAAAAACATAAAATAGAGAAAACTAAATCTCGAGTAACAATCGTCACTGAATGTAATTACAGTAATAGGAAATAGCACTAATAATGTATAAGGGACTAGCCAGGGCATGGACTACAGTAGAATATGGCATAATCGAAAAGAAGTCGGGAATGCGGTGCTTAATTAGAATGTTGAAGAGACTGGGGTCAGGTTACTGTTAGTTGTATGTATGCCCTAGAGGCCAGTATTGTACATATGATGTATATTATATTGGATGCTTGGACATATATAGAGAGGACTTTCTTGCTCGACATGATAGTATGCTATCTGGTTGCTCTTTATCTTAACATGTATACTTGTCTCTTGATACTGTTTTATGGTTACATGTTGGTAAAGCCCTTAGGATGTGTACTTGACTACCAGGACTATGATGTAGATCATACTAGTGGGGCCATGGTAGTCCATAAGTTCATCCTTTAATGTTCCTAGTCGTGGGTGTATCGAGACGGGGCATCGATATACCAGTGTAGACTAGCGTATACGCTTCTCGACCCATGAGATGGGCGATGGATGATCCCATATCCATTGGTGTTTGACATCAGAGATGGTATACGGATGCTCAGTGGAGACTGGGTACACTGGACGGACTCGTCGAGAACTCCCAGATGGTATTATACCTCACGTCAGATGGCAGTTCTCTGGTGACACTTGTACAAGTTAGTCTGTACACCCGAGATCGTCATAGAGCCTTGTGTGATTCCCACTGTGCTTTGATTTCCACCTTACCACGTCTAAGAGGGCACGCAAAACTGTGGTTTTTGGGTACAGTCCTGAGTCACATGGAGGCAATGAGCGATAGGAGGGGTTTCGTCTCTCCCGGTATTGGGGGTTGATGTTGCGCTGTGTTCGATTGGCCATAACATGGAAGTCCCTGACCAGGGCTGATTTAGAGATTTACTGGTAAGTGTTACCAGTAGTTTCTCGACCCGTTATGAGCCACACATCGACATGACTTATCGGTTATTGGGGTCTGACGTTTACCACCCCTAGACTTGATATGCGACATATCAGACGAGGAGACCAGCCTGTACGACAAGTGTTACCGTCAGGCTTTTGCAGGAGTTGGAGCGGGCTTGCTTGCTGATTTTCTTTCTGATCGCTCAATACCCGGGTAACCGTTACGTCCAGCTAGTACCGCTGACGGCTTGTGGGTGCTTGATGTGATCATCACCTACTGCCGGCGTATTGACGAGTCTTTAGAGTCCTACATAGAGGTTTTACTGGTTCAGGCAAAACGAAATAGGAGCATATATGTGATATGTGCGGGACCAAGAATAATGCATGTATGTGATACCGTATTCTATTTTCGCGACTTTTGTATTGGTCGGTTATATGTGATATAGCCGGGTTATCGAATCAAGGGTTGATTCGATAAGTCGATACATTGGATGTTAGTCGGTTATATGTGATATAGCCGGATTATTAAGTCAAGTGTTGATTTAATAATTTAGTGTATAATTGTATATTTGATATACTAATTTACATTAACTAACATTTGCTCACTTAAGCATTTTTTCTCACATGTGCACACATAATATATATATATGATATATATTAAATCGTGTTCTCTTTTTTTTGTATCATGGTTGTTGATATAAATTACATGGGTGTATGAGAGTTACACCATGCTATTTGTGATATTGGGTTTTAATATTCAAAGTAAAAACAAAATTAGTGGAATATTAGCTTATTGCATGAAGCTAGTGGAAGCTTGTGGATGCATTGACTAAGTCCATTAGTTTTGTTTTACTTAAGATATTTAGTAACCTAACCATCACAATTAGCCATGGTTATGTCTCTACATGAGTTAGTATATGATACTCACTCACCATGGTTCACTCTCTCACTTGATCATTATTTCATTCTTTTCTTTTTTCTTCATCTTCTTCCTCCAAAAGAAAAAGCATTCTAGGGTTTGAAAAAGTGAGAAAGTATTGTGAGAATAATAATTCTAAAGTGAGCCCACTTCCTATTTCATCATCCTCTACTAGATTAGCACTTTAGTATAGGGTGTTCGCTTCACCAATTCTTTAATTAGTGAAGTTCGCTTCACCAATTCTTTAATTAGTGAAGTAGAAGCTTGAGCTAGTATTCCCTCGACGTAGATCATCTTCGGCCTCGAAGACTTCAAGAAAGATCGCTCTTTTGCCCTCATGAAGCCATGCAAGAGTCCAGGAGTTCAATGATCGCAGCGAAGGGACTACTACAAGGAGCTTTAGAAGTGAAGGACCGATCTACAAAGGTTGTATTTCTATTTCACTTAGAAGTAAAAAGGTTTACTTTTGTTTCCGTATTATATTCTAGTTAACGATTCTAGTTTAGAGTTCCTTGAAACGGCAAAAATTTTAAAATGGCATGAACGATGACTCCCGAAACCTTGCTGCCGTCGATAAGAACCCTACAGTGGTATCAGAGCCTAGCTAGGAAATTATACGGATAATGTTAGATTATGAAAACGAAACGAATTCCGAAACTTGAAATACTAAAACCTGCATTCTGTCATTTTTCAAATGAGCTCCAAAAATTTTGCAAACATGTACAGAATCATCTTTGAGCTAAACAATGAACATGGGAGAAAATTAGGACCATGTGCTCGGATTTGGACCGAGCACATAGGCAGTAAAACCGAGGAGGCCGGCCTCTGCATTGAAATTTGGTCCAAATTTTTTTTCCATGTTCTGAGCTCTGGGTTTTGGTATTTCAGGTGTTGTTTATTTTTGCTACTTTTTCATGTGATGATTAACTCAATGCAAAGGCAACTCGGAGTGTTTCATAGTCGTAATTCTAACTGTTTTTGGGCTATTTTAGACGGTATTAAAAGTTCGATCGGATATCAAATACCCATTTTAACCTTCGCTGAAAATTTCCTAGTGTTGGAATTTTCTTAAGTTAATTATATTCGATAGTCGTGCAAGTAACTCTATGGACGCTCTAGAAGAACAAAAACCTTAACTCGATTCTATGCCCTGAGAACCGCGACTGAACCTTAGGATTTGCCGTAGTTCCGCGGTGTCATAGGTGAGGCGTTGGTTTGGCCCTTCTACGGTTGGATCATAGGTACTGTGGCACGTTTTTGGGTACTTTAACTTCGCTCAAGTGTTGAGCTTTCTGGGTAATTGTGGGTGTTTGTTGATTCGATCGAAATGTTTAACATCGTCTAGTTTTTTCTGCGACCGTAAGTATAATATGTGGTGTATCGCCGGTTTCAATGCTATATGTCAACGACAATTGGGATACGCATATTTACTTACGTTGATGACATGTGATGTTATGTGTTGCTGTACATGTTATATTGGATCGTTGTGTTTTGAATAGCCGGGGGTTTTATGTGAGATGAGAGTTTTTATTTTCATTCATGTAAAATTCAATGTATGTAATATTCTTTTATTAGGGCACTTCCGGGTTGAGGTTGATGTCACCATTGATGTATATTATTTACTTTTCCGCATTAGGATAGACCCAAGGAGGAGAGCACAAGTAACCGGGTTCTAGAGTCCAGTGGGAGACCAACTCGAGGAGTCGAGTCCGGGTCTCCTAACTCTAGAATTGGTAGGGTTGCTTGCCGCTCTCGTAGGGGTCTAGGGGTATGGGTTTGGCTATTCATCGCGACCGTGGAATCCGTGTTTTATAGAGGCTTAAAAGAAAACACGGACCTCCTAGTATATCCATTATTTCATATGTTTCTTCTGCTGCGATATCTGTGATGTGATCATTTGATATGTTGAGATGGATACTGTATATAGTATATATGATATATTATATAGACGTTACATATATTTTACACCCGCGCTAGCCCTGCCCCGCTCTGCCGTTAGTTACCTAACCTAACGGTTCATGACGGGACATCAAGCCGAATGCGGATGGCATAAGTGTACGTCGTATTTATCTGTGATGTTTAGGTGACTTAAATGATGGGACTTCATTAATGTGATTAATGAAAGAAAAGAAACCTAAAAGATATTGTAGAATCAAATTTTCAAAAAGGGCAGCTACAGTTTTGCTTTACATTATGATATATATGATATATCTCGCACCTTATTCGATGAGGAAAGAGCGAGATCCCTTCACCGAGAGTGACCTCTTTAGCAAAACTGGCAGATGCTACAACACTCGGTTTGTCTTTTGATTGCTTTTGGAGTTTTGCTTTGCATAATGATATATATGATATATCCCGCACCTTATTCGATGAGGAAAGAGCCGAGATCCCTTCACCGGGAATGACCTCTTTAGAAAAACTAATGAAATCCTTAAAAATACTCCTTTTCAAAAAAAAAATCACTTGTTTCTACAACGATATCAAGTTCATTACGCAATAGGTTTTCAGAAAAACCTGTCATAGCCCTCTGTCATTTCAGATAGATACTACTTAGTATTCGTGCTACGTTTGTTGACTTTGTTAAGGCGTAGTGTGCGGTAGCTAATTAGTGTTTATCTGTTTATGCATATGATACAGATTGGATTAGGGTAGTCGTACGACTTTGTTGACTATATTAAGGGTCGTGCGGGTGGGTTTAATTCAATCAAGAAATGACGGGTTGAACTTGGCTAGCGCTTATGATTTGTTGACTATGTTAAGATCATGAGTTGCTAGGGGCAAAATATTATCGGGAATTTCAAGTGTTGAAATTTGCAATGAGATTGCATACCTTCTATGAGATAGTTGGATCCCGATACCTACTGCGAGTAATTGTTACTCCTGGAAGAGTTTTACACAGGACAATTAGCCGATCAAGTAGGTGTCTAGAAAGGTGTCAACGGGGTTACGCCTCTGGGAAAACGAGATTTATTTTAATTAGGTCCGTACGAAAGCACGGGGAACCTCCCTCAAAGTACCGACACTGGCCTGACTGAAAGATTGGCGAAATTGTAGGGTGTAATTAATCCCGGCTAGTCTTTCCTTTTAGAGTTTGAAGGAAGATTTGATAAAAACAGTGGAAGCCATCCTGATTAGATAAAGTAATAACCAATCTGATCTTGCAAGAGCATACGCTAAAGTGTTTTCTTCTCTCTCTCTCCAGGTAGCGACCATATCATGCCTTAATGAAGATAATAATATGGATGTATTGACCGAACCCGCATGTTATACTGTGCCGGGGAACGTTGGTTCCGTTCTTTCTTGTAAAAGTTATAAGACTGAACAGGATATAGGGGAATACCAGGATTCCCATGCCACTCGAATGAAGAAAGAGCATATTGATGCATTTTCTTCGGGTGTGTTCGTTACAGAGAACCGTTTCTCCATTTACTCTACGTCCTGGATATTAGATACCGGGTCAGGATCCCATATATGTAATCTGTTACATGGGCTTAGAAAAGGTAGAGAACTTGGAGAAGGTGATAAAGGCATATGGGTTGGAAATGGTGCAATTGTTGCAGCTAAATCCGTCGGGGAATATCACCTTGTATTACCAACTGGTAATACATTGATTCTGAATGAATGCTATTACATGCCGAACCTGATATGCAACATTATATCGGTTTCTTTATTAAGTAAAGAGGGATATAATTTTGTATTACAGGATAATGTTATGAACATCTTCATGAACCAAAGTTGGTTGGATCAGGCACGTTGTGAAATGGCATTTATGTTCTAAATCAATCAACAGTTCTGAGCATAACAAACACACACAAGAGGAAGAGTTCAGAAATGAACGAATCCTTCTTGTGGCATTGTAGACTTGGTCATATCAATGCGACATGGCTAGCTAAGTTGCATAAGGATGGATATTTGAATCCGTTCGAATTCTCATCTTATGACACTTGCCAGTCATGTCTCAAAGGCAAGATGACCAAAACTCCGTTTACGGGACACGGAGAAAGAGTTACGGAACTCTTGGGACTGGTACATAGTGATGTATGCGGTCCCATGTCTACACATACCAGGGATGGTTCTTTGTACTTCATTACATTCACTGACGATCTCAAGATACGGACATGTGTTCTTGATAAAACATAAGTCTGAAGCTTTTGAGAAATTTAGAGAATATAAACAAGAAGTCGAGAACCAAACCGGGAAAAGTTTTAAAATCTTTCGATCAGATCGAGGAGGTGAATACTTGAGCAATGAATTCCTGGACTTCCTAAAAGAGAATGGGATTCTCTCTCAGCTAACTCCTCCATATACACCACGACACAACGGTGTATCGGAACGGAGGAACCGCACCCTATTAGATATGGTGCGCTCTATGATGAGCACGCATGAGCTACCTATTTCCTTCTGGGGCTATGCGCATATGACAGCTGCATACCTATTGAATCAAGTTCCATCTAAATCAGTGCCTACCACACCATATGAGATATGGAGTGGGAAGTGACCATATTTTAAACGAGTTAAGATATGGGGTTGTCCGGCCTATGTCAAAAGGCAAAATCCGGACAAACTCGAGGCACGATCAGTTCTTTGCAAGTTTGTGGGATATCCAAAGAATTCACAAGGATATATTTTCTACCACGCTGAGAAACACAAAGTGTTTGTTTCTCAATATGCCACCTTTTTAGAAAAAGGAATTTCTTGTAAAATAAATTAGTGGCAAAGAGGTAGAGCTGGAAGAAGTTCCAGCAGCACAAACTGCAACTGAAGATTTGGTGGAACCAGAGAATTCGGTAGTTCCCATCGAACTTCAGCCTCTCCGCCAATCTAGTAGGGTTCCTCACCCACCTGAGAGATACTACGGTTTTCTCATGGATGGTGGGAGTGAGGATTGCATCATGGAGGATGATGACCCAACTAGCTTCGAGCAGGCCATCACGAGTGGTGACTCAGTGAAATGGCTGGATGCAATGCGGTCCGAGATGGAATCCATGTACACCAACAAAGTATGGACTTTAGAAGATGCTCCTGAAGGGGTAAAACTCATTGGGAGCAACTGGATCTTCAAGAAAAAACTTGGTCTAGATGGGAAAGTAGAGACTTTCAAAGCTAGACTTATTGCAAAGGGTTTTTGTCAACGACCAGGTGTGGATTATGACGAAACCTATTCTCCAGTGGCTATGCTTAAATCCATTCGGATCATGCTTGCCATCGCTGCATATCATGACTATGAAATCTGGCAAATGGATGTTAAGACCACCTTTCTAAATGGTGATTTAGAAGAGAGCGTGTACATGATTCAGCCGGAGGGCTTCGTAGCTAGTGGGAGCAGCGGAAATGTGTGCAAGCTGCTTAAATCCATTTATGGATTAAAGCAAGCATCGCGGAGTTGGAACATCTGCTTTGATGTCGTTATCAAAGAGTTTGATTTCGTCAAAAACGTAGATGAACCTTGTATATACAAGAAGGTGGTAGAGAGTAAGGTTGTCTTCCTCGTATTGTACATGGACGACATACTCTTGATAGGAAATGCCATTCCTATGCTGCAATCGGTCAAGCTCTTCTTATCACAAAGATTCTCAATGAAAGATCTAGGGGATGCCTCCTACATCTTAGGGATTAAGATCTATAGAGATAGATCTAAACGGATACTGGGATTGTCCCAATCCAGGTATATTGACACCATACTAAAGAGGTTTAGTATGGAAGAGTCCAAGCGTGGGCTTTTACCCACGATCTCAGGGCTCACCCTCTCCAAAGAGATGTCTCCCAAGATTGATTTGGAGAGAGCTCGCATGCAAGGGATACCCTATGCTTTGGCAGTAGGCTCTATCATGTACGCGATGCTGTGTACCAGACCCAATGTAGCACACTCACTAAGTGTAGTGAGTAGGTATCAAGCAGATCCTGGAGAGAGTCACTGGACAGCCGTGAAGAGAATTCTCAAGTACTTATAAAGGACTAAAGAGATGCTCTTGGTGTATGGTAACGGAGAACTCCAAGTGGAGCCCTTTACCGATTCGAGCTTCCAGAGTGATAAGGACGACTCTAAGTCGCACTCGGGATTTGTTTTTACCCTCTACGGAGGGGCGGTATACTGGAAGAGTTCCAAGCAGGAAACCGTGGCAGACTCGACGATGGAGGCCGAATACATCGCTGCCAACGATGCTGCCAAAGAGACTGTCTGGATCAAGAAGTTCATAACTGAAATTGGAGTGGTTCCATCCATTAAGGATCCAATACCTTTGTATTATGATAACAATAGAGCGGTGGCTTTGGCCAAGGAACCCAGGTCCCATCAGCGATCCAGGCATATTCTGAGGCGGTATCACCTGATCCGGGAGATAGTTGATCGCCAGGAGATCGAGGTCAGGAGAGTTGACACGAAGAACAACACAGCGGATCCACTCACGAAGGCCATTCCCCAGATACAGTTCGAGAGACTCTTCGGGATGCTCAGTATGAGATACTACAACAGCTGGCCCTAGTGCAAGTGGGAGATTGTTAGTTGTATGTATGCCCTAGAGGCCAGTATTGTACATATGATGTATATTATATTGGATGTTTGGACATATATAGAGAGGACTTTCTTGCTCGACATGATACTATGCTATCTGGTTGCTCTTTATCTTAACATGTATACTTGTCTTTCGATACTGTCTTATGGTTACATGTTGGTAAAGCCCTTAGGACGTGTACTTGACTACCAGGACTATGATGCAGATCATACTAGTGGGGCCATGGTAGTCCATAAGTTCATCTTTTAATGTTCCTAGTCGTGGGTGTATCGAGACGGGGCATCGATATACCAGTGTAGACTAGCGTATACGCTTCTCGACCCATGAGATGGGCGATGGATGATCCCATATCCATTGGTGTTTGACATCAGAGATGGTATACGGGTGTTCAGTGGAGACTGGGTACACTGTACGGACTCGCCGAGAACTCCCAGATGGTATTATACCTCACGTCAGATGGCAGTTCTCTGGTGACACCTGTATAGGTTAGTCTGTAGACCCAAGATTGTCATAGAGTCTTGTGTGATTCCCACTGTGCTTTGATTTCCACCTTACCACGTCCAAGAGGGCGTGCAAAACGGTGGTTTTTGGGTACAGTCCAGAGTCACATGGAGGCAATGAGCGATATGAGGGTTTCGTCTCTCCCGGTATTGGGGGTTGATGTTGCTCTGTGCTCGATTGGCCATAACAGGGAAGTCCCTGGCCAGGGCTGATTTAGAGATTTACTGGTAAGTGTTACCAGTAGTTTCTCGACCCGTTATTAGCCACATATCGGCATGACTTATCGGTTATTGGGGTCTGACGTTTACCACCCTTAGACTTGATATGCGACATATCAGACGAGGAGACCGGACTGTACGGCATGTGTTACCGTCAGGCTTTTGCAGGAGTTGGAGCGGGCTTGCTTGCTGATCTTCTGATCGCTCAATACCCGGGTAGCCGTTACGTCCAGCTAGTACCGCTGACGGCTTGTGGGTGCTTGATGTGATCATCACCTACTGCCGGCGTATTGGCGAGTCTTTAGAGTCCTACATAGAGGTTTTACTGGCTCAGGCAAAACGAAATAGGAGCACATATGTAATATGTGCGGGACCGAGAATAATGCGTGTATGTGATACCGTATTCTATTCTCGCGACTTTTGTATCGGTCGGTTATATGTGATATAGCTGGGTTATCGAATCAAATGTTGATTCGATAAATCGATACATTGGATGTTAGTCGGTTATGTGATATAGCCGGATTATTAAGTCAAGTGTTGATTTAATAATTTAGTGTATAATTGTATATTTGATATACTAATTACATTAACTAACATTTGCTCACTTAAGCATTTTTTCTCACATGTGCACACATAGTATATATATATATATATTAAATTGTGTTCTTTTTTTTTGTATGATGGTTGTTGATATAAATTACATGGGTGTATAAGACTTACACCATGCTATTTGTGATATTGGGTTTTAATATTCAAAGTAAAAACAAAATTAGTAGAATATTAGCTTATTGCATGAAGATAGTGGAAGCTTGTGGATGCATTGACTAAGTCCATTAGTTTTGTTTTACTTAAGATATTTAGTAACCTAACCATCACAATTAGCCATGGTTATGTCTTTACACGAGTTAGTATATGATACTCACTCACCATGGTTCACTTTCTCACTTGATCATTATTTCATTCTCTTCTTTTTTCTTCATCTTCTTCCTCCAAAAGAAAAAGCATTTTAGGGTTTGAAAAAGTGAGAAAGTATTGTGAGAATAATAATTCTAAAGTGAGCCCACTTCGTGTCACGCCCCGCTTCCCAGAGTACGCTAAGATAGGCACGTGACATAGCCAACCATGCTACCTGTGGATAGGAAATATCCTTCCACAGTCACATTACGACTGTAGAGATATCAAGAACAGTAAAGTACAGTAATCTATCTAATACATGTCCATGGGCCAGAATAAATGAGTCAAGAAATATATAATATGCGGAAGCAAAGATCCAATAAACTAAACACCTGGAAAGTAGATCTGGATACCGACAGGATCCTCACTGCTCGGTCTAATAGCGGTAGTACTCCTGATCAGTCTGCAACAAAGGTAGAGGATCTGGGCCATGCAAAACCCAGACGTCAGTGCGTCATAATATCAAGCAATAAAATAAACAGGGGTAGCAAGATATACATGTATGTGTATGAATAGTAAAACAGGTATAACAGTAATATAAAGTGACAGTGAAAGGTAAGGCACAGGTGATGTGTAGTGAGTATTCTAAACTGGTCTACTGGGTTATCTACTCTCAAGTCTTTGAAATCAATTTGATGAATCATCGATGTAACTCAATAGTATCCTGTGCATGCCCGGGATCACGGTCTATGACTCTCGGGCTGAATCCGAGATGTGCCGCAAGGCAGTAAAAGGGTAGTAGGTAATGACGAGTGATGTCAGCAGCATCACCCCGGGGCTGGCCTAGCTCGTAAGACTGATCAGAAAAGGTGTCGAACTGTCGAGTTACAAGTCAGGTTTCATCATTGATTTCCCCATACCCCTAAGTTATATATGTTCAAGTCAGGTTTTAAATAATCTGGAGCTAATGCCAACACAGGATCAAGCAGGTACAGGTTTGTCTGGATAGACAACAGGAAAATGTCCGTAGGGACAATAGGTCAGGTTTGCTGGCATTAGTAACAAGATCAGGTAACAGGTAAAGCCATGGTACATCAGGTCAAGTCAAGTAGTATATATAAATCCAATCATGTCAAGAAGTGTACGGTACCAAGTCGTGTCAAGTAGTAGGTGTGTCAAGTCATGTCAGGGGTGCACAACATGTCACGTGGGTGCTCATAATCAAACTAAATTAAGCATGTGTATACAAAACAAGTATAGAGTGCTAATGGAATAATAAAATGGAACATTGTGATGTGGTATGCAAATAGGTACCGATTCAAACATATGGATGCATAATTATCGATTAGGGTTACGTTTATAATTCCAATATTAAATAGGATGCAGTTTATTAATCATGGGGCATTACAACAATAGTATTAGGTTATAAATGAGATCGGTAAATGCAGCTATATGTGTTCTATTTGATCTGGATGCGAATTGATATCATATCACCTTTAAATGCTAAACTAGTTAATGCACGATGTTCAATTAAACAATGTGGATAGTTATATTCAACTTGATGCGGTATACTACAATATGATATGTGAAAAGATAGGTTTTCATATGCTAGATATGAAATGATAAGAATGGATGCATACGGTCATTGTAAAACAAGTACTTTGGATGCACGGTTTAAAACTCAATTGTTATACTTATGAAAATAGATGCATAAAATGTAATGTAGCATGTAGCAAGATAAACTTGCCTCGGGGATCCACAGATGCACGGCATGCAGCAAGTATGCGATAAAACGACGGAAAATCTCCATTGGGGCATTTCGTCGAACACCTTGTGCGCACAAAAACAGAACCGAACCAGGCAAGGTAAGAATACGACCGCGCTGTCAGGGAACGTCCTCAGGATCACCCAGATCAATAGCGACAGGCAAGGCTCCGTCGATCACCGGAAAACGTGAATCAAGAAAAGAAAAGAGAAAAAGAAGAAAGAAGAAGAAGAAGAAAAAGAGATGAAGGTTGTACTGGGGTTGGTGCTCTGGGGCAGAGGAAACGGTACTGGGGTGACGTCGGCAATGGGTCTCCGGCGATCACCGGAAAAAAACAAGATCAAGAAGGATGAAGAGAAGAGAAAGTAAGAAGAAGAAGAAGAAGAAGAGATGGTTGTTCTCAGGCCTGGGGTCCTCTGGGGCTACAGATCTCTTAATATGCTGGTCTGCCTGGACTAGTTGCAACCCTGGAGATCAATTACATGGATTGATGTTGCAGGACTGGGAAAGCTTCTGTGGACTAGAACAAGTAGAAAATGAATTTTGGATCGCTGTTAGTCGACTAAGAACCTGCATACTTTGAGAATATAATGCTTCGTAGTCTTTTGTGACGCTCCCATATTTCCCACTATCTTGGAAAAGATCTGATAAAGAATACACATTTGAATAATCTTTGACATGTCTGTAACTCCGTTCTTCTTCAGTTACATGGCCAACAACCATTTCAGTCCTTGCAGGGAAAGTATAATTTACATCTTCACTAGAACATTTTGCCCTTTTATGCCTTGCAAGATGCATTGCTTCAACTGGAGTGCACTAGTAATCAGAATCAACAAGCTCCAAGTTATTCTTTTTCCCTAGTTGCTAAAGTAACAATACAGCACCAGCAGATTCAAGCATCGAGTCCATAGGGAGAGATCCCCCTAAGCCGTGATTCGTTGCTAGGGTTTTCCACAGGGAAAGCTTGAGTTTTTCAAGCTCTGGAAGGCGAGGAGAAGAGGAAGAGGGAGGAGAGGGTGGTCGCGAGGATGAGGAGGCGACGGAAACAAAGCTCCGGCGACGTGCAAGCGCTGAGTTTAGGAAGATGGGTCGTCGGGGTTAGGCTGCAGTCGGGGAAAAAGAGGAGGAGAAGAGAAGTGGAGAGAGGAATGGAGGAGATGGAGGCGAGGTCGAAGATGAAAGCGGCGACGGCGACGAGCGCGACGCGCGGGCATGGGTTCTTGCGAGGCGACGGGTTCGCGGGGAAGAAGATGAGGGAGAAGAGAGAGGGTGTACGTGGGTTAGGTTTGAGAATGGGTTTTGAAAAATAAAAAAAAAATATAAATATAATATATAGAGGAGAGAGGTTGAGAGAGGGCTGATACAGAGAGAGAGAAACGGGAGAGAGAGAGATGAGAGAGACAGAGTGAGGAGTGAGAGAGAGGGGAGGAGAGAGAAATTTGGAATTTAGTGGGTTAGGATTTGATTATTGAAATATATATTCGAATCTTAAAAAAAATATGCAGCGAGAGACAGAGAGATGAGATTATGTGATCTGTGAGTGAAAAAGATAATATAATTTTAAAAAAAATATTTTTAGTTTAAATTATAAAACTTATAACAGTAGAATATAATAAGGATATAATAATCGTCCGTTTTGAGATTTTGGCAAATACAAACTTACTCCAAAACACGTCCGGGTCGGGTCCAAAAATTCAGATTTAAAATATGAAAAATATATGCAACGTCCAAATTTCAAAATGCATGCCCAGGTAACAAAATGCATACCCTAAGAACAGATGCACATACGTGCGCGCAGCCATCCAAACACGTCTGTTTCACTGAATGGGACGAGAACAAGATGCGCGGATGCTACCACGGGGTTAGGAGTATCATGCAGGCTATGAAATGTATTTTTAAAATATTTTACGTGACTTAAAATGTTATATTGTAAAAATGCAAATACCAGATAAAATGCCAGTATGCCCTAAACATGAAAATACACCAGTCTACGTAACAAGTCAGGTTAATTCATAAATATGAATCAAATAAGTTCAAGCAAGCGGGTCAGGTCGAATACAATGTAAAATGTAAAATACTATTCGCACCCAAAATACGTTAAATCAAGAAATATCACGAATACAGAAATACAAGAACTGGAATTGGTATAAATGAACTCGAGTGTTACACTTTCTATTTCATCATCCTCTACTAGATTATCACTTTAGTATAGGGTGTTCGCTTCAGTAATCCTTTAGTTAGTGAAGTAGAAGCTTGAGCTAGTATTCCCTCGTCGTAGATCATCTTAGGCCTCGAAGACTTCAAGCAAGATCGCTCTTTTCCCCTCGTGAAGCCATGCAAGAGTCCGGGAGTTCAACGATCGCAGCGAAGGGACTACTACAAGGAGTTTTAGAAATGAAGGGCCTATCTACAAAGGTTGTATTTCTATTTCACTTAAAAATAAAAAGGTTTACTTTTGTTTCCGTATTATATTCTAGTTAACGATTCTAGTTTTGAATTCCTTGAAATGGCAAAATTTTTTAAATGGCATGGATGATGCCTCCCGAAACCTTTTTGCCGTCGATAGGAACCCTACAGTTACTACAAGGTTCAAGGATGAAGTAAGAGTAATGAATCTCAAGAGGGAAAGAAATTATTGGGAGGGGGAACAGTCAACGCATCATGCGGATCTTAAAGGTACAATATTCAAAGAAGATTTGCGTGATCAGAAACTTTATTTTTCAGAATTTTTTTTAAACAAAGCATACTCGAAAGATAAAAGTGACCCTAAGCTATACATAGATTTTATTTGGCCAGAGGAAACAAAAATGAGTCGCGCCGTTCGCGATTATAGAAGTTCAACAGGTTACGATAAGCTCTCGCGCTAAGGTAGGGGCGTCCATTCCCATAGCGCCTCGCAAGGATTGCTACTGAAGGTTCTTCCGCCTCGAATTCCTTCTCACTCGAGATTTCATCCCCCGACTCTTCCTCGGCTGGCACCTCATTTTCGGGCTCTTCCCCCACGGGGTTTTCTTCTCCCGATCCTTCTTCCTCGGCAGGAGCTTCCTCATCGGGGTCCTATTCCACGTGATCTGCCTCTTCAGGATCTTCCTCTTCAGGATCTTCCTCTTCTGCATTCCCTTCTACTGAGTCCTCCTCAGGATCTTCCTCTATCGGGTCTTCTTCGGGGTCCTCTTCTTCATCGTCAGAGCCACTGATCATGTTGAGTTTTGGACCTGCGTCTACGATTCCCTCATCCTCTGCATCGCCGTTGTCAAAAATAATCTGTGGGTCATCGACCTCGTCATCTGAACTCACCAGTATGCAGTCCAAAGAAACGCAGGACCGAGTGTCCTCATCGAGAGGCAGCGCTACCCCAGCGTTGGCCATGGCCTGAAAGGAGAGAGTCATGATCAGATAGTGGAACGCACAAAAATAACTAAAGATATGGAGCAAATGGAAAATATAAGGTAGGTAAAGAATTTAAAATGAAAATTTTGAATAATGATACAGTAAGTAGTATAAGGAAGTGAGTGGCAATGGAACGATATATAAATCACAACTCACATTTTTTCATTTAAACCAAGGGGTCCAACAAAAATACAAAGTTCAGACGAAAAGAAACAATTACTAAATAAAATAACAAGGTTTTTATTGAATGAAGGAAGGCGATAACTCCGCGTTGATATCTAAATCGCTGCGATCTCGTAAAGCAAATTTGTATCCTGTGTTGGGTCCGTACTATCCTTGAAACTCGAACTATGAAACAACCAAGTTACTTAGCAGAAGTGGAGAGCGTTGACGAATCTCCTCCTTGTAGCTCTTTCCTTCAAGGGCAACCATTGATAAGATGCTCGTTGGATCCACAAATCAAGAACTGCCCTTTGGCCCAGCGACAGTCCTTCTGAAGGTGTCCTGGCCTTTTGCAATAACCACAACGTTGGGTTCTCCGCGCTTCTGTTGCTGAGAAATAAATGGGCGCTTCATCTGCACACACCCCATTGTTTAACAGGGATTCCCCTACGATTGGGGGCTCCCGCTGGTGCCTGAGCCATTTTCCTTCTTAGTCCTTCAGCTAAGAGATCGTTTGTTCGCTCCTGGGCTTCCATCAAACCTTGCAGTACACCCAAAATCTCAACGGTTTGACTCTGGGTAGTAGAGAAGGATGGAGAATTGTTGGAAGTCATGGTCCTGAAATAACAAATTTTACGACGACATAAGGTACAAGATATACGAATCAGAATAAGATATAGAACGAAACAAGAATATGTGGTGAGGTGAAACTCAATCGAATGAAAATCGAATGTAGAACTCCAAGTCACTCAAGCAAAGTGCTGTCTTATAACTATGCTGCAGTTCATAGTTACAATCATATAACTCTACTAAGTCACCCAAAACTCTAGCGGATGGAGTCAAAATGTAGCTTGACAAACTATAGGAATTCTAGTCAAGGATAACAAATTTATATTCTAGACCGTATGGGTGACTTAAATTATCAAGTCCTAATCAGAAACTGAAATACCAATCTAAACCTGGCACTCTGATACCAACAAAACCATGTCACGCCCTGCGTTCCAAAATACGGAATACGAGGGGTGACCAGCCATGCTCCTACGGTCAAGGAAATATCCTGCCGTAGTCACACTTCAGCTTCTAGTATTACGTGGTAATCGGTAATCAATGCATAGGTAATGAGAATTGCAGTTATTGATTCTATCAAAACAGATATAAGATATACCAGATAGAGATCAAGGGAAAGATAGCGCCGGCATCGCTGATCTAGATGTCCGCAATATACTCGAGGTACGACAGATCCTGATCCGAGCTAAGTCCACTTCTCACTCTGAGCATGCATACTCAGGTCGTCAGAGCGACACAATAGCAATATATACATACATAATGTGCAATGATGATAAACATGAAGTAGTAAATATAGAACAATGACGCGAGCATGAAATAACCGGTACAGGTAACGATAAAGTAAGTGTATCGAATCAGTGATCAAAGCAATGTCCATGTCATCAAACCTATCGGTCTCTAAGTCTCAATGTCCCAGTCACTAAATCTATCGTCAGTCAAAATGTGAGTGTCAACCACCGCAGGAGTATCCCCAACCTAAGGGTAGGCCCCAGGGGCAAGGGAACACAGGCCCGAATCACGCTCGCTAATAATCAGTAATACCATCCATACGACTCCCGAAATTGCTATATATGCCGGTAGTGGGACTCCTGAGATTCCGTTGATCGAACTCACACTCAAACTACCCCACACCCGCTGTCTACATCAAACACCGACCATGAACCCAAATACTAGTCGCTCCATGACAAGTCTACGTATGAACTGGAGACAGGATCTCCATCAAGCAGGTCTCGACTGGTATCCAAGATAAATAGACAGTACTCGATGTCTTACCTATGACACTAATATAAGTGCTTCCATTACCGTCTCATTCCAGTTATAGTTACACTTATATTGTCCCATAGGCGTCGACAATGCAATAACTATTTGGTTCCGCTGATTGTGTACAAGTATGTGTCACTTCACTTATTCATTCACGCTTTTACACTGACGTACTTGCCACAATCCAACCTCTAACTTTTATTACTTGGTAATGTAACACGGTTACTAGGTTATCAATGTTTATGACCACTATTCAAATGAGAGTATAACCTCTATATGATATGATGAGAATGCAATTAATTATGATACGAATAAAATATAGCAGCCGGTGTCATATCACTTGCAAAATTTACTATAAATCACATGGGCAGAATTAAGCAAAACAATAAAAAAGGGGGTAAGAAGTATATTTAATTATCTGTCCATCAAATTTTGTTTCGCGTCAATCGGGTTTCAGGTTCGCTAGTTATGGTCATTTCATTTTAAGTGTTTACTCTTGGAAATCCAATTTCTGAACCGGAAGTTCGTTTCGTAACACGCTTTACTCCCAGTTGGGTGCATAATTATGCGATACTACAGTTAAATAATATGTATATTTTTATGTTATTTTTCCAACGCACCTAACGGATTAATAATATTCATCCTGGTTTAGGAGTTACGATCAGATTACTAATGAAGGGTGAAAACTGAAATGACAGAAAACTGTCGTACAAGTCATCCGTTAAAATATGATTTAAATACCAAATGATACTGGAATTTAGTAAAACTAGTACCATTGAAAAGCTAAAATAATTTTCTACGCAACGGTAATTGGCTCTACATACTGTCACAGTTAAACATTAAGGTTTCAGGTGTATAAAAGCAAGTAAAAGGGTAAGTTCCTGCCCTGGACTGCGGTCCAAGGTCAGATAAGTTCTTTGTTTTCTATATTCATAGGATATATCTAATAGTAAAGCTATACGTATTTTAAAGGATTATGAAGTACCCTTCATAACGAACCCAGGCACGCTGCGATTGGATTTTTCTGGAATTAATTATGAAGTTAACGGTATCAAGTGTTCGGTAAAACACAAGTTTCGGTATTAAAGTTAGGGAGTCACTTCTGTATGAAAATGGCATCGATTTGCTACCAAATTTCTACGTAGTGTTTGTTAATAGTGTTAGGGTCTAAATATCAGGAGTTCCACCATTTTAGATTTTATTTTCTCATGAGATTCGCATCAAACACTTCGTCTATATATGTATACGATGTTTTCCAACGAATTTTTGGTTTCTTTTATTCATCCACACGAAAATCATTTCCTCACATATCCTACTTGATTTAAACACAGATAGTAACCTTTAGAAGGCCCCAACGTTAAATTAATAAGAACATTAGCAGTAATTAATTGGATCTAGATGGCTTAAGTGTAGACTATATATATAGATATATATGTATGTATAGCTAGCATGTATAACAAGTGTTTAACTTGCCTGGAGATGATCGGAGACACAACCGTGATGACGACGACGAAAGCAATGGTACGATCAAGGTGCAATGCAACGATGCAAGTAATAGCAGCAGCAGCAGCAACAACAATGAGCCTCGTCTCGGCTCTGGCCCAAGCTCATGGCGCGACCTCGATGATTGGTGATAGGGTGGCTGTGGCCGCGGTGGAGGCAAGATCGAGGTGACCGGTGGTGAAGGTGATGGTCTCGACGGAGGATGTGCTCGGCGGTGGTCACGGCGAGGGATGGAGCTGGGGTGTGAGAGAGGGGAAGCTCGGTGGAGTTGATGAAATGGGGCTCAGTGCAGTAGGGGTTGCGGCGACGAGTCAGGGAAGGAGGCAGCGATGGTGATGATGGTGGTGGTGTTGTGCTGGTGATGAGGAGGAGATCGACGGAGTTGTTGGAGGCCGGCGGTGTAGTTCCTCACGGTCGGAGGAGGAGTCGAGCTGCTAGGGTGAGGTAGGGGAGTGGTATCGGAGGGGCTCGGGTAGCGGTGCTCGTCAGAGAGGGTGCAGCGGGCGGCTTTAGGTGTTCGGGTGCGGGTTGGCGGAGGCGACGAGGTGGAGCGGTAGGGTTGAGTTGGGGCTGCTGGTAGACTCGCGCTCGTCAGCGGAGGTGAGGACCTCGAGAGGTGGGGCTTCACGAGTGAAGCGATCGAGAGGAGTGAGGAGGTTAGAGAGAGTGAATAGGTGTAGGCGAGGGGATCGTGGAGGGCGCTGAGGGGAGTGGACTTCGTCGTCGTGGCCATTGGGGAGCGGGTCTCATGGGTAGCGTGAGGGAGGGGTAACGTTGAGGATATGGAGGGGTTCGGCCAGGGGATCTCACGGGGTAGTTGAGGGAGTGGGCACGGTCGTCGTGGAGGTGGGCGCGATGACGTTGGGACGAGGAGGAACGGGTCATGGGGGAAAGAGGCAGGAAAGAAGGCGTGGAAGAAAAAGAAGAAGGGAGTGGGGTGTAACGGGTCGGGTCGGGTTCGGGTAGGGTAGAAGGAAAAGGTTTGGGCTTGGGTTTGTAGGCTGGGCTGGGGTAGAAAGAATTAGAAAAAAATAAAAAGGGTTAGAGTTTATAATTTAGAAATATTTGAGTTAATAAAATTCTTTTGTGATCTTTGTTTTAAAAAAATATACGGAAATTATTTAAAAAGAACTGGGTATTACAATGTGGGTCTTAGATCCGCGTCTTTGTAGGGTAGGAATTTACCCCTCGGAGATTAGCCGAGCAGGAATCTGTACGGTGGCCTTTGTAGGAGGGCTTTAGATCCTTAGCGTTGATAGGTAGGAAGCTACCCGCTAGGGATGGACCGGACAAGGACACGGCTCGGTGGCCTCGTTAAGAGGGCTTTAGATCCATAACATTGATGGGTAGGAAGCTACCCGCTAGGGATGGACCGGACATGGAAGCTGCTCGGTGGCCTCAAGAGGAGGGCTTTTGATCCTTAGCGTTGTTGGGTAGGAAGTTACCCCCTAGGGATGATTGAATAGGAAGCTACTCGGTCGCCTCGCGAGGAGGGCTTCGATCCACAGCGTAGTTGGGCAGGAAGTTACCCACTGCAGATGGACCGAGCAGGGAGCTGCTCAGCGGCCTCAAGAGGTGGGGTTTTGATCCTTAGCATTGTTGGGTAGGAAGCTACCCTCTAGGGATGACCGGACAGGGAAGCTGCTCGGTCGCCTCGAGAAGAGGGCTTCGATCCACAGCGTAGTTGGGCAGGATGCTGCCCACTGTGGATGGACCGGGCAGGGAGCTGCTCGGCGGCCTCGAAAGGAGGGCTTTTGATCCTTAGCATTGTTGGGTAGGAAGCTACCCGCTAGGGATGACCGAGCAGGAATCTACTCGGTCGCCTCGCGAGGAGGGTTTCGATCCACAGCATAGTTGGACAGGAAGCTACCCACTGCGGATGGACCGAGCAGGGAGCTGCTCGGCGGTCTTGAGAGGAGGGCTTTTGATCCTTAGCGTTGTTGGGTAGAAAGCTACACGCTAGGGATGACCGGGCAGGGAAGCTGCTCGGTTGTCTCGAGAGGAGGGCTTCGATCCATAGCGTAGTTGGGCATGAAGCTACCTACTATGGATGGATCGGGCAGGGAGCTACTCGGCGGCCTCAAGAGGAGGGCTTTTGATCCTTAGCATTGTTGGGTAGGAAGCTACTCGCTAGGGATGACCAAGCAGAAAGCTACTCGGTCGTCTCGCGAGGAAGGCTTTAGATCTGCTACTTATACACGCATCCAAACTTCCTTTACTTGAGTGAAGGGCGTGCTCTTGCTTGACGGACAGAAAGCTACCCACCAGCCTTGCGGGATGTTTTTAGCATAGAAACAAAAAGAAGCGGTTTAGATTGCAGGAAAGCACGGATCTTTATTATTAAACAAAATACAGATTCATTGATACAGTTTAAACTTTTCTGTGTTGAACGACCGGATTCGGCAGCAGTCCATGTTGCTTGGACTTGGGTCAGTCGGCGATAACCATGATCTGTCCGATCGTCAGCTCTCCGTCTTTAATTTGGCCGGCTTGCCCCTTATCCGTTTGACGTTTATCTCGCAGGTACTTTACCAAGTGATCGGAGCGGATCTGCTCCTCGATGTAATCGCGCAGCTGTTTACAATTCTCGGTCGGATGTCCTTACGTCCGATGATAGGCGCAATACGGGCCTCGAAGCCGTTTGCCCGTCCATCGGGTAGCTGGCGGGAGCCTGAAGAACTCTTCACCCTTAGCTTCCTCCAGCAGCTCGGTCTGGGAAATGTTTAGAGGAGTGTACTCCTGGAATCTCGGGGAGTAAGGTTTCAGACGATCGTATTTTCTTTTCTCTTCCCTGTCCCTCTTCTTCCGGTCAGCTTGGTCGCTTCTGGGCATGTTGGAGTTCACCTCGAACTCGAGTTGGACTTCTCGCTCGGTCCACGCTTTCACTTTGGTCATGGTCTTAGGTTGCACCAATGCAAAAGTGCGGAGCCACTCTTTGTGTCTAAGACCCGACGTCATCGCAGTGATGACCGTTTCGTCACGGTGCTCGGGTACCTCTGGGAGAGCATTGTAGAAGCGGGTGACATATCCTTTGAAGGATTCCTTGTCTTGGCTCTTGACAGTGAATAAGTAGTCAACCGTCTTCTTCTGCCGTCAGTTCCCGACGAAATAGCCAAGGAATTGGGTAGCCAGCTCGTCAAAGGTAGAGATGGAGTGCGGCGCAAGGCCCCGAAACAAGTCCCGACAGGCCCGGATTAGCATAGTAGGGAAAGCTCGACATTGGGACGCGTTCGAGTTATCTTGGAAGCTCATGCCCACCGTAAATGCATCCAAATGGTCCTTTGGGTCGGATTTCCCGTCGAAGAGGGCCATTTTGGACGGCTTGTTCTTAGACGAGACATGCTCGGCCAACAGCTCTTTTGTAAAGGGCTTTGTGAGTAAATCGGCGGAATATCGGGCCACTTCGCTAGACTTTTGGCCATCTCGTCGTATGCCTTCAATTTTCTTTTCGAGGGCTGTGAGCTGCTGGTGGTACCCCGAGGATTTAGCACAGTCGGAGTGGTGGCACCCGCCGCTCCGGGACGGCTCGACGGAGCAGCTTCGATTCCGCTCTATCAGATTTCTTAAATCCTCAGACGTGGCTCTTCTTAAGTAGTCCCGACGTTCTCCTCGTGCGCGGCCTCGGCGAGAGTGGGGTGTTGGTTGTGCCTGAAAGCAGGAGAACTGACCGACATCTCCTCAGGCGGTATGAGCACGCGGCGAGTGTTAGAGCGACAGCCTAGTCTCTCCTGAGATCGGGGTGTGGAGCTGTCCAGCACCCAGCGGGTCATGGAATCATTCGCCGTGCAAGGTCCGTGGTTGCCGGAGTTGGACCGCCGGCGCTCGGTGACCCGGAGGTGAGTGTGATTGAGGGCTTGAGCATGGCCATCCGTTCTTCTTCAGGCGTCGTCATCTTAGGGAGGGGAACTGCGGTCTGGTGGGTAGGGCCCCCCACTTGAACATGGACGAGGGCATCCAGCAGTGATGTGAGCTTGTCTATCCGAGCGGATAAGACGTTGATGATGTTAGGAGGGGGAGAAGAGCCGCTCCTACCTCCATTGTGGTGGCTCGTATTTGTAAGTCGATGTCGCGCACCCCACGTGTTCGCGGGGAGGCAGAAATTGCAAAAAATGATTTTTACGGGTTTCGCAACACCGACTTGAACCAAGGATCGATCATAAATCCTAGCTAGCATACTACTTGAGGTTTAACTACTCGGATGAATGTTATACCTCGTAGTATCGTGTCCTTCGGGTCTTCTCGTTGTCCTCTTCGTCATCGTAGGCTTTGAGGATCGAAATGGATCGAAGCTTCCTCGTCGGCTTCCTCGAGTCAAAGACGATCCACCCGAGAGTCTATAGCTCGAGCTCCAACCTCAAATCCGAGGTAACTAGGGTAACTAGCTTGCTAAACTAGATAGCTTAGGTGATGTAGAGAAAGAAGATGGAGTGGTTTGTCTCTTGGAACCCTAGGATTCTCAACACATGAGAGCTTTTAGGGTTTAGAGTAGGAAGAAGAAGACTTGAAGAAAATGAGAGTGAAGTGTGAACTTGGAAATAGCTTGGCTGTCCACTTGATAAAGAATGAAGCATATCTCATAATTGTTGAGATATAATATCACACACAAATATCTAATAAGCTTCACAAAATATCTATTTTATCAAGAGAGTGAGTCATGAGCATGAGTCACCAAGTAGCCATGCTAGATTCAATGTAAAACTTCACCTCATTTCTTCACCCAATTTGTTTAATCCATAAAAGAATTAAGCTCTAATAGGTGTCTACTTCTAGAAGCTTTCCCGAGCTAATTACGAGAATGCCCCTCATCCGTATATACATACCCGCATCCGCATTCCGAATAATACGAATACAAAGAGACGAAACAAATCCATCAATACAATACTAGGATCCAGCTTAAACCAAAGCCCGCTAGCATTGTCTGCCTGAACATCATATGCGCATAAGTGCATGTACATGATCGAAGCCCTGTCGTAAAACCATACGACCTCTACATCTTTTGCCCAATGCAGGGAAACTCTCTATGTGGGACTCTAAAAACTCGACAGTACGCTGGCAGTGGGTTTAACCACAAGCTGCAAGCGGTACTAGCTGCACGTAACGGCTACCCAGGTATCTGTCGATAAGAAGGCCGATAAGCAAACCCATCCGAACTCCTACCGAGCTTGAATGTGACAATCTCCGTACAGTTTGGTCTGTTCGTCTAAGAATATCGCATATCGGGCCTAGGGGTGGTAATCGTCAGACCCATAATAGCGCAATAAGTGGTGCCGGAGTGTAGCCCAAAACACCCTGAGAAATTACTGGAATACCTACCAGTAAATATCGCTTGCCCTGGCCAGGGACTTTGTGTAATGGCTCTCCAAATACAGCACGATATCAACCCCCAATACCGGGAGAGACGAATCCTCTTTGACCGCCACTGCCTCCAAGTGTTTCGGGACTGCACCCAACTACTACCTGTTTGCACGACTCCTTTGAGACGTGGTAGGGTAGTAATCAAAGTACAGTGGGAACACACTCAAGATGAAGTAGTATTGTCAAGTCAACGGACTAAGCTGTACTCATATCACCTGGGAACTGCTACCCGACGATAGGTATAATACCCACCAGCAGTCCCCGACGAGTCTTGCCCAGTGTACTCATAACCTAATGAGCACCTGCATACTATCTTCAGTATGACGTACTAATGGCTGTGGGACAGACCATCTCCCCTGCTGCGATGAGAAGCGTATACACCAGTCTACTCCGGAATATCGATGCCCTGTCTCGATAATCCTACGATTAGGGACCTGTATAAGGATGTGCTTATGGACTTCCCAGCCTCCACTAGTTTTACTGCCATCATAATGCTGGTAATCAAGCAAAGATCCTAAGGGCTCTATCAATATGTATAAGCGATATGCTAAAAGAAACGCATGCACATATTGAGGTAGAAACAAATCAAGTAGCATACTACCATTTTGAGCAAGACTGTCAATAAAATTATGAATATTCCAAGCTTCCATTAAGTAATATATAAACCAGTATGATACAATAATGGCCTCTAGGGCATATATCACTAACAGTATTCGGATCGTTGCAGTCATCACTCGCCATTGGGTCGAGGGTGGAAGATTAATTTTGTTGTGGAACAAAAAAGTTCTTTCTTTCCCACAGATGGCGCCAACTGATGGAGGTCGGGATCTCCTTCAGATGCTGTCCTTCGTCGATCCTGCGACGGCGCTCTTGGACGGCTAAGATTTGGTTTTGGAGTTGTTGAGTGTGGATCTCAATGGGTTGGTGTTGGACGCCGAGCTACCTGCAAAAAAGTCCTGGGGTTGGTGACCACCGTAGGACCCTCCAACGATCAAGTTAAAGCCGAGGAATAGATGCAGAGTAGCGGCGTATTGAGATAAATTTCAGATACCTGAGTCATCTGAGAGGGGGGGTTTATATAGGGGTCGCTTGGAGCAAGCGGGCACAAGATCATCGCCGTCAGTTACGCCCCCCGTTATCCTCCCCTTTAATGGCCGGATGCGCCCATTAATCGAGGGATGTGCCGGCGTGGGACGTGGATCGTGGGGAGACGGATATCTCACCCTGGTGATATACACGGGTGCATGGGATCCGCGCTCCTATTCGATCGGGATGGCCGAGGAAGCTCGGCATGTCTGGGGCTCGGTGACGAGCCGGGAGGCTGAGGAAGCTCGGCATATCATGGGGATCGGAGACGAGCCGGGAGGCCGAGGAAGCTCGGCATGTCAAAGGCTCAGAGATGAGCTGTTGGTAGTTTTCTAGGTGAAGGTGGAATGTATTCAAGGAGGTCTCCTGGATGGCCGGATACATTCCTCGAGACCAAATCCAGAGGAACCCTTATAATGCACCTCTTTTATTCCACCTCCGTAGCCTTCGGGACACGTCATTCGCTATGTGTTGTAATCTTGAGGAGATACCACTTGTGAGCATCATCAATTAGTAAGTGAAATCTAAAGAAAAATAAATGGGTTTCGATGCAGTCAATGTATGCTAAAAAACCCACATAATCACATATAACAGTGTAGTCTATATAAAAATCATACATTTTAACATAGTCTGAGTTAGGGATAGATATTCCAGACAGCTTAAATGAGCCTGTAGGATTAAAATAGTTTTAAGGACGCGTCACTAAAAAGAAAGAGGTTAATTCAGTTGGAAATGAGTAAGGAATTGAGGGGTGATGGATCTCTGGATCTCCTTCAGATGTTATCTTCCGTTGATCTGCAGCGAGGGCTGGTGGATGGATGAGATTGAGTTGGAGGGTTGCCTCCTGAAGCGTATGGATCTCAATGGGTTTTATGTGGTTGAGGCCGAGTTACCTGCAAGGAAGTCTCGGGGTGGTTGTGCCACCGAGGACCCTCCGACGATCAAGTTAGACGGGGTATTTTGGCAGAGTAACGGCCTATTGGGGTAAAATTGGCTTACCTAAGTCGTCTGGGAGAGGGGTTTATATAGTGGCAGCCATGGGCAGGCAGGCGCGAGATTCACGTCGGCCATTACATCCCTGGCGTTACGCCCGCGTGATAGGCAGGATTCCTCATCAATGATGAGATATTCTCGTTAATGAGGGATCGTGATGGCGTGGAACGCGGGATCATGGGCGGCGGATATCTCACGCCTGGCGAGATTCGTGGAGCCATGGCGGAGGTGCCTGTGATTGGTGTTGTGGGTCGGTCGGTGAGACCGGGGAAGATAAGCTCGGCGGGAGGCTTGGGAATGAGCGGGAGGCCGAGGCATCTTGGTTCTGTGATAGCTCGGAGGCGAGCTGGGGGTGGTCTGAAAGGCCACCGAAGGTCGGTAACATTTCCGGGTCGCAGTCCCGGGGTGTGCTTCCAACGTACCATTCTTGATCCTTTCTTGTAAGCCCTGAGATACGTCATATGCCGCGTGTCATTATCTGGGGAGTCACCGATATCGCGCATCATCATTAGCCCCCCACTCTCTTCTCGACCCGTTCCTAGATCGGGTCGAGAGGGGTCTGACCGGTCACCCGGGGTGAGCTCTTATTTGAAGATATCATTGGTGCGTATTCCCGAGCAATTAGTCGTATTTTCTTGATGACTTCAGCGGATCAGGGAAGAGATCCCGCATTAAATAGGAAGTGCCGGTTTTTGCGTATGTTCGTCGAAGCGCCAGCCCACGTGTCTGGCGCTGGTTGGCTGACGAGACGGGCCGCAGGTGTTCCTGCGCCCGATGGGATGCACCCAATGTGAGTGAGACAGGTGGAATGTTGTCAGCCGTTGGTTGTGAAGCGCTGTCTTGGCGGGAGGCGATTGGAGCCGTAGGATGTGTACGCCGGCAGCTATAAATAGAGGTGGGATCCCCATCAGGGTCCAACCTCATTATAATCTTCTCGTCCCTAGTCGGGTTATCTCGGCGCTCTTCTCCTCAGGTCGGACTCCTTGCGTTTTCTCTTCTGAGGACTCATCCTTTTGATCAGGTTAGATGTCTTCTATCGAGAAGTCTGTAGAAATAGTCCGGAAAGAGTCTAGAGAGTCCTCTGTAGCTTCCTCCTCTTCTTCTTCCTCTTCTGCTTCTTCCTCTTCTGAGTCGGAGTCCCCCCGGGAAGTTAGGGTTAGTCATGCTTCCCGGGGTCATGCGACGGGGGCGGTCCCCAGAGCGCAGGTTATGGGTGTTCTTGGCGTGTCATCCAAGCTGAGGCATGCGGATGATCTCGCCACCATCCGGACTCGTTTCCACATTCCTCCCGGCTACTCTCTTCGTCTGGCCGAGGAGGGGGAGAGGGTAGACCAGGTACGAGGCAAGGAGATTGCCTTGTACCTAGAAGCCTTTTGGGCCGGGATGCGCCTGTCCTTCTCCCCCGAGGTGAGTGCGGCATTGAATTGTTTTGAGTTAGCCCCAGGCCAGTTAGTGCCGAACTCTTGGAGGATTCTCCTTGGGTTCCTGGTCCGGTTGAAGTTACGCCTGATCCCTATCAGCCGGAGCCTTCTCGTTTCTTCTCTTTGCTACAAAAACCACCCCGGCACTCACAGGGGTGAGCTGAGCTGGGTATACATCTCTTTTAGAAAACACCGGGGAGATGCTGCCGGGTCGAGGGTCGTCGTATTACTTTCTTCCATTCACGAATGGAAGAAGAAGTTTTTGTTTGTTAGGCCGTCCGAGGGTGAGGTTTGGCCTGTGCCCATCCAGTGGCACAGGGCCAACTGCTTGCGGGTGAGGAAGTCGAATGATCCCGACACGGTGGCGGTGTCGGAGTGGGAGCCCCTCACCCGGGCTGACGTGTTGCTGTCGGAACGGGCCCTCAGTTGGGCTGGGCTCAACCCCGCCCAGTTCGCAGGTAAGTTAGGAGTTTTCAGGCGACCTATTTAGACTTGTGTATTCTTTCACTTTTTCTGGCATTACTGACTCCTTTGTACTTTTTTCTTATGTAGAACCCATGGACCTAGGCAAATTTCGGGCAGCCCTGGTCGAACAGAAGAAGGGGAAGAAGGCCGAAGGTGCCTGCTTTTCTCACCCGTCGTTGGCTCAGGCTCCACCGGTGGCGGCTCCATCCAGGCGCGCAAGCGCGCCCTGGGCCCCGGAGTCCAGCCATGCGCCAAGCCGAAAACGTGCTCGAGAGCAAGAGCCCCGTGCTGCGGAGGTGGGAGGTGAGACTTGTTCTCCTGCGTTTCTCATCAAGAAGTTCCATAGGACGGCGCCCCGCTCCCCGGCTTCCCCGATCATCGTGGACGATGGGGAGCTTCGTTTCAAGGTGCTCTCGGGGCTTTCCGTCGCCGAAAGCCTGCTCTCAGAGATGGAAAGGACGGCCGGGGACAGAATCCCTCGGGGGACCCTCCGGGCCCAAATGACAGCCATAACTCAAGAGGCCGTGCAAGTTAGTGTTCGCACCCTACTCGGGTCTTCATTTAGTATTTTTGTTCACGAGATTGGGTGCCCCCATTTTCTTTTTAACCCTCATTTATTTTCTTCAGGTCCTCCAGCACGTCGCCCTCCTTGTCAACATGGAGGACGAGTAAATTGCCCTGGCGATGTGGGCCGCGGACGAGTTCTCCTCACGGGAGGAGAGCTCAAGGCTGGAGCTAGAGGCGGCGATGGAGAGGGTCGCTACCATCGGAGACCGGGTTGCGGCCAGGGATCGGAAGATCGCCAAGTGCCAGAGGTCACCCGAGCTGCCGAGGCTAAGTTGGAAGATTCCAATGTGCTTGTCGCCACCCTGAAGAAGACGGCGAACACCTTCCGGAGGGAGAACGAAGCGGCGAAGGAGGGAACAAGGCGTGCCGAGCTCCGAGCGTCGAAGGCGGTGGAGAGCTACAAGACGTCGGACCAGTACTACACCAACCTCGCTGGAGCCGCTGCCGTCGTTTGGCACGACGCCCTCGACGCCGTCAAGGCCTTGATGCCGGAGTTTCTTGACGGCGAGCTTCGGGGTGAGTACCCTCTCGGGGATGATGCGCAGGGGAATGCCCCCGGAAGCGCTGCATGGAGAGAGGCCCCCGGTGGGAGCATTGGGGAGAAGTCCGTCCCCTCGGCTCCCGGCGCTGAGGCTCCTGCGATAAGCACCGACCTTCAATACGCAACCCCGGTCGTGGTGGTGGATACGGATCTCATCAAGGTTCTCCTCGGCCCCGAGGCCTGAGTCTCCCCGCCTCCTTATTTTTGGTCTGAAATTTTGTAAGCCTCCGGGCATTTTTGTAAGTCTTGGGAGCCCATAATATGTCACGCCCCGCTTCCCAGTGTACGGGCAGAGGACGCGACGAGGCCGCTATGTATTTACTCTGAAGTAAATACGCTAAGCGTATCTAAGCAATATAAATGAAAATGCATAAGAGACAAATGTAATGAAATAACAACTTTATTCATTAACATTCTTTTGTACAATGCATGGAAAAGTAAATACATGGAATAAAGCGATGCCTAAACAATGGCATAACAGAAATGAAAAAGTACGGAAATGGAAAGTGTACAATGACTAGAGCTCGGGGTCTTCATTGAACTGGTCCAAGTCTTCAGTAGTGGGCTCGATCTCTGAAGTGTCTAGATCATCTGACGACATTCAAAGAAGAAAGAAAGAGAATGCCGTCAGTGAACAGGTCATTCGGTAAGTCCCAAAGATAAGAGAGAAATAGAATAGACAGAATAAGAAGTATCTTTTAAAGTTGTATTATATTGTTGTAATGTTGTTGTTGGGGTAAAAATTTACACCCTGGTTGACCAGGTCAAAATCAAAGTCAACCCCAAGCCAAGTGGGCTCAAGCCCAGATCAAGTAGGCCCATGCCCGGGTCAAGTCCGAACATGAAGCGGCCGGCCTCCCCCCATGCCAAAATAAAAATTTTGTAATAAATAATTTTGTTGTATTTCTTGTATTTTTATTTTATGAATAAATGTAAGAAAATGGGCATAAAGCCAAATTTTTGTAAAGCCCATGGCTTATGTGCAAAAAGAAATGGCACATGAGCCATAGGCTAGGCAAAATGCCATTTTGTGAAGCCCAAGGGGCTATGTGTAAAATGTATAGCCTATAAAGGCAAGAATAATGAAATATCTCAACAACTTTTTTCTCTCTCCAAAAAAATCCAGATCTGTGATCTTCTTCCTCAAGCTTCTAAAACCTTCCTTTTTTTTTTGAATTAAATCAAGAGTTTTACTCTTCCTTTTTCAAAACTAAATAGTTTTTCACCACAAAACCCAAAAAGGGGAACTTGGATCTACCATTAGATCTCAAAAAGAAGAGATTTTTAAAATCTCACATCTCTTGATCTTCAAGATCCTGCCAACAGAGGAGGAAGAAGGAGACCAATCTCCAGAGACCCCACTTTGGAGAAGAACTAGAGCTCAAGGGGAGAAGCCCTTCATCAGCTTCAAAACATCCTAGGAATTTAACTCCTCATATATATATATATATATATAAACACAGAATAATAAGTGCTCCTTTCTGGGAGTATAACTCCCATTGTAGGGACCAAGTCCCTTTTGCTGCTCGAGCTCCCACGTGCTGACACGTGGCGCGCTAGCGCCCGAGCGCCCACGTGCTGATACGTGGTGCGCTAGCGCTCACAGCGCTAGCACTCAAAGCGCTAGCGCTCTTGCGCTCAGAGCGCTAGCGCCCAAACGCCCACGTGCTGACACGTGGTGCGCTAGCGCTCAAAGCGCTAGCGCCCGAGCGCCCACATGCTGACACGTGGTGCGTGTTCATAACATAATATTGCATTTTGTATTCCCCATTCTTATGCATTTTACAATGAAAACAGGTGCTTTTGACCCATGTCTGCTACATGTTACAGGTTACAGGTTCTTGGAACGAAAACAGTGAAAAAGACAAAAGACGACACAAAAAGAGACTTTTGACCAACAGATAGGAGGATCTTAGTCAAGCCTAAAAACGAAGAATAGTTCTCAATCAATAGGCAACTCAAGGTCCAAATTGTCATGGAAAACGGTTAAAGGATCGGTACAAGTGTTCACTGAAGTTCTGGAATCACTGCAGAAGCCCAAATGGAAAAAGAACTAAAGAAATGAAAAGCCCAGAAGAACCTGAAGAAGCCCAGAAGAAATCATCACATGATCACACCAAAGGGCCGCGGAACCGCGGCCCAAGCACGCCCATGCCGCGGTTCCGCGGCTGTTAGAAGCCCTAATGCGCAGAAAATTTTGCCATAATTCTTTGGCGGCTGTGGAAAGATTTTCTAGGAGTATATTTGTAATTGTAGACATACGGTGCAATTGTAAACCTAGGGTTTCTATGTCCTATAAATAGAACCCAAGACCTTGTATTTTCTTATGCCTCTACTCATGAATAAAATTCTGTTTTCTTGAAGTTAGAGCGCATCAACAGTAAGTAGGTTATTTTCCTTGCAGTAGTTGTAGTTTTTCATATCTGCTCTTATTTTCTCGCCTTAGTTTAATTTAGTTTAGCTTTTATTAACTTGCAATCGATGTTTTCTCTCTTTAATAAACTCTTGTCTTTTTTCATCCCCTCAATGAGCGAGTAGTTTCCTCGCTTGTTAGGGTTAGGAATAGGGAAGGATTTGAGAGATGAAGATCTCTCATCTCTTTTCGTTGCTAAAATTTTTATGAACATTAGAACTCCATGCATACCTTTTCATTCCGCTCCCTACGGCACTTTTACCCGCAAGGTAACGGTGATTCCGTAGTCTAAAGGCCTGGATCTTAAGGTTTTCCATGGAGGTTAGGGTAAAGATTAAGAAAGGAAGGACAAGGATCTAGAGGAAGAATCAATCTTCCCAATCATCCTAATCCCCTTTGTTAAGATTTACCATAACACTAATATGCTACATTTAATTAATAGCAATGGAAAGAGATGTAGATCTTTGTTTACCAAATTTTCCCTAGACCTAATCCTAGCAAGTTTCTAATCCTAGTCTCATACAACTTCAATTTTTAGGTATAATTATAAATCCAAACACCATTTGGAATTAACTCGTAAGAACTTAAAAGAGATTTACACATCCCTGTGGACCGACCCGTATTCACCGGCTAGCTTCATGCGACGCCGTTCTTGATTGCGGTAAATATTTTTGATCGACAAAACCTCTCTTAATCAAATGGCGCCGTTGCCGGGGATGGCGTAAAAATTTTCTTTTTGTAATTTCGGGTTAATATAAAATCTAAAAAATCATAAAAATCGGAAAAATTCCAAAAAATAAAAAAAAATTTATCATCTTTTATTGTTTAAAGGGTTTTCTTTGTGGATCTTTGCAGGATTGACGGATCTGAAACAACACAGAAGGCAAAACAGAAAAAGATACATCAAAACAGAGAGGGATTGAGATTACAGAACAGCAGAAATTTTTTGGCAACCTGAAGCTGCTACCCGACCGCTATTCCGCGGCATATACCCATCCAAGACCGCGGATCCGCGGCTCCCTGTGGAGATCTCTGCCCAAAAATTGCACTGTTTGTTTCCTTATTCTCCCCTCTGCAAATCCCCATATATCTTCTGTCAAATCTTCTGCAGGATTCTTTGCGCTAAAAATCTTCTTCCCCCTTCCAATAATTGATTTTCTGCAGGATTCTTTGCGCCGCGCTAAAAAGCAAATTGATTGCAAGTGATTTACTGCTTTGCATACTTTAATCTGACTTTAAGGGGCTATTGACCAATTCAGATTGGGTGGGGTTTCATCACCCTTCCCAGGACCCCAGAAATCACTTAAAGCATTTGCATTGACCACTTTTAATTTAAAAAATATTAGACTCAGCCCTAAGGACCTCGAGCTCAATAGGACAGAGGACTAGTATAGGCATCGGCCGTTTATCCTAACCGACATTGCGGTGTCTAGGCTAGTGGTTTTTAATTAGGCCCACTGTTGTGGTGGTTCCTTCCCACTTACCTGGCCGTACTTGTCCGTGAAGAGGCGGTTTGAGGTCCTATCTCTAGCCCTTTGGAACAGTTAGGAGCTGTCTAGCTGACCTAGGTGACCCTAGACTTAGGCCTGATTGTGCATGTGTGGTTAATTGCATTTGTGTCACTAGTCTCTTTTCAAAATCTTTTTGCAAAAGCTCACTTAAAAAGAAAAAGGAAAATCGTTTCAAAACTTGCAACTTGTCGCTAAAGAATCTTTGCACTCACTTACACCACTTCTTCTCATTGACGTTTTCTTACCTTCACATTCTGTCTTTCATCTTTCGACTACACTAACCCTTTTAGTGTATGTCCGGTTGGACTAGGGACCCTAGCGCCCGATTAGTCCGTGTTTCGTTGGTACCGACCGACGAACCTTTCGACTCCAAAGTCGAAATCTTGTCCACTTCTTCACTTTCACCATCACATTCGTCCGAAGGTATGTCGGGATACGATCCTAACAACACCTTACCGACGGGAATGATTCCACCTCCGTTAGGTGCGAATAACCCGAATCTCCCGCCTGTCGAAGCGCCCGCACGAGTCGCGCTCCAGGATCTTTTCTACCCCGTCCGCACCGCCCTTCCTACTTGTCTTTCCCTCCCACCGGCTAATGGGGACAATTTTGAGATCAAACCCCACTTCATCAACATGCTGCTTAAGTTTCATGGTTTGGAATCCGAAGATGCATATATCTTTATCAACAAATTCCAAAACGTTTGCGCCATGATGAAAACTACCCAATTAAGTGATGACGCTATAAGGCTAAGGGTCATTCCTTTCACCTTATGTGACCTAGCCGAGAAGTGGCTATACAGCACCGCATCACACTCAATTAGAAATTGGGACGAGTTTGTGAAAGATTTTCTTAAAAAAGTTCTATCCTCATCACAAAACTGCAAAAATCCGTAATGAAATTATACAATTTTCACAGCTTCCTGCCGAACCATTTTGGAAATGTTTTGAAAGATTCAAAGACCTTCTCGTTCAATGCCCTCACCATGGGATCGAAAGATGGCAACTTTGCCAAACATTATACGAGGGATTGAACCCGGCAACGAAGCAGTTGCTAGAAACCATTAGTCAAGGTCATTTTCTGTCCAAATCTAGTGAGGAAGCGTGGCAGTTTCTTGAGGATCTTAGTGAACAAACCATTCAGTGGGAGAGCACCAAGACCACATCATCCTCTTCTTCTATTGGTCAACCTAGGGCAGGCATACATCAAGTAGAGATGTCAATTGCTATGAAGGCCGAGATGGCCGCTCTTACGAAAAAGCTAGAAGCGCTTGAGACCAAAATCTCAGCACCTTCTCCTGCCCCTGTTGTGCCCCCACGAACTGTTTGTGCTTGTTGTTCGGATCCATCACATCTCACTGAAGAGTGTCCTTACACTGCTTCCACTCAAGGACAAGATCAAGTCAATGCTGCCTTCCAGCAACGACAAAGAAATGATCCATACTCTTCAACATACAATCCGGGTTGGAAGAGCCACCCTAATTTTGCTTGGAACCAAAATCAACAATCCCAAGGAAACAACAATTTTCAAAGAGCTCCTCCTCCACAACAACAAGCACCTCCACAAGCTCAATTTCAGCAACCTCTCCAACAGCAACCTTACCCTAATCAGATGAACAATTTTGTGCCCAACAATTTTGTTCCCCCTCAAACTGCTGTTAGCTCGCTCGAGAGAAGTCTAGAAGCATTCCTAAAGCAATCCGCACAGTCCACAGCTAGGATAGAGACTTCTGTTCAATCTTTAGTGCAAAACAGTGCCTCACACGATCAAAGCATCAAAGCTATTGAGGCACAAATTGCACAACTCAACGCAGCATTGAAAGAGCGAGAGAAAGGAAAACTTCCGTCTCAACCACTCCCAAATCCTGGTCACGCACATGTTGCACATGAACAGCAGAATCATAACGTGAATGCTGTGACCACGTTGAGATCCGGAAAAGTGCTGCAAAACAATGTGGGTATTCACCATGACACCTCTGCCGGTGGTTCTTCATCTTCCTCTTCTTCTTCGTTAGAGCCTATTCTCCATCCTTCACATGGCTCTACTTCTTCTAGCTCGAACGGACCCTCTCCTCACAACACGAACACATCTACACGGGGTTCCGTTCCAACTCAACAATCTGATCCGCAAAAATTGGACTCAACAACTTTCCAAAATGTTCCTTTTCCAAATCGGTTGAGATCCAATAAACCAACTCCACAGATGGAGAAGATTGTAGAGTTGTTCAAACAGGTTAGCATAAATATCCCTCTTTTGGATGCAATCCAACAAGTTCCTTCATATGCAAAAATCTTAAAGGACTTATGCACCAAAAAGAGGAAGTCATAAGTACCAAAGAAAGTTTTCGTGGCTAATGCTGTTAGTGATGCTTTTGTAAATTCTTTACCCCCAAAGCACAAGGACCCCGGTTGTCCTACTATTTCGATCACAATTGGGAACAAGACCATCAATAGAGCACTATTAGATCTTGGTGCTAGTGTCAATTTGCTACCTTATTCGGTGTACGAACAATTAGGCGTTGGAGAGCTTAAGCCTACTCATTGTACTCTCCAAATGGCCGACCGATCAATCACCCATCCTAGGGGAGAGTTGGAGGATGTGTTAATTAAAGTAGAGGATTTCATTTTTCCCGTTGACTTTATTGTTATGGATACACAGCCTGTCGCTAACCCCCGTAATCAAATTCCGGTGATACTTGGTCGACCATTCCTCGTGACTTCTAACGCGGTAATCAACTGTCGTAACGGTTCAATGAATCTATCTTTTGGCAAGATGACAGTTGAACTTAACATTTTCAAGTTAGGAAGTCAGCCTTGCGAGCCTAATTCTAGCGTACTTGATGTGTGCTCGATCGATGAGATCGCGGAGGAGGACTGTGAGTTCGAGAATTTCATGTTTGATCACAGTAATATTGACGCCACTAGTGCGTTCCTCCTAGAATCCGACACAGCTTTCACGACGGACAAAGATTATGAGTGTTTCACCTTTGTTGATGATCTTGAAGACTCTCCACCCGAGTTTGAGTCTTTTGCTTTTGCGGATGAGTTAGTTGAACCATCCGACTCGGTAGCGTACACTCAATTTGAACCTTTGATGGAATCCTTCGAGTTTGAAACAGTTACTCCATTGTTACCATCTATTGTTTCACCACCTAAACTCGAACTAAAGCTTTTGCCGTCGCACCTAAAATATGCTTATCTAGGTGAAAACGAGACCTTCCCCGTTATCATATCAGCCTCTCTAGCTCTTGAGCAAGAGAAGGCTCTTTTAACGGTCTTATACAATAATCGGCAAGCTTTCGGCTGGTCTATGGCGGACATCAAGGGGATTAGTCCCCTCATAGTCGAACATCATATACACTTGATGGATGATGCCAAGCCGGCAAGGGATCCACAAAGACGCCTCAACCCCATCATGAAAGAGGCGGTCAAGAAGGAGATTGTTAAGTGTCTTGATAGCGGTATTATTTACCCTATCTCGGATAGCCAATGGGTTACCCCCATTCATGTCGTGCCAAAGAAATCGGGCATCACGGTCATCACCAATGAGGCAAATGAGTTAATTCCCACTCGCACCCAAACTGGGTGGCGAGTTTGCATCGACTACCAAAAACTCAATGCCGCGACAAGGAAGGACCACTTTCCTTTACCATTCATTGACCAAATGCTAGAACGATTGGCGGGGCACGAATTCTACTGCTTTTTAGATGGCTATTCCGGTTATAATCAAGTCCCCATAGCCAAAGAGGATCAAGACAAGACTACATTTACTTGTCCCTTTGGCACTTTTGCTTATCGTCGCATGCCCTTTGGGTTATGCAATGCACCCGCTACATTTCAGCGGTGTATGATGGGGATCTTTTCGGACATGGTGGAGAAGTTTTTGGAAATCTTTATGGATGATTTCTCCATTTTTGGTGACTCCTTCGATGAGTGTTTACGACATCTTGACGCAGTTCTCACCCGCAGTAGGGAAAAGAACTTGACTTTGAATTGGGAGAAGTGCCACTTTATGGTACGAGAAGGCATTGTCTTAGGACATGTCATCTCGCAAAACGGCATAGAGGTTGATAGAGCTAAGATCGAAGTCATTTCTAATCTTCCTCCTCCTAAATGCGTCAAAGATATCCGAGCTTTCCTTGGCCATGCCGGTTTTTATAGACGGTTCATCAAGGACTTTATGCAAGATTGCTAGACCCTTGACTCTCTTGTTGGCCAAGGACACTACTTTTGTTTTCGACTCAACTTGCATAAAAGCGTTCGAGTCTTTGAAACACTCACTCATTTCTGCGCCCATCCTTTCATCTTCAGACTGGACGCACCCTTTTGAAATTATGTGCGACGCATCAGATTTTGCCATTGGTGCTGTTCTTGGACAGCACATTAACAAGATGCCGCATGTAATTTACTACGCTAGCCGAACATTAAATGAGGCCCAATTAAACTACACAACAACAGAAAAAGAGTTTTTAGCGGTTGTGTTTGCACTTGAAAAATTTCGGCCTTATTTAATCGGCTCTCCAGTTATAGTGACACGGATCACTCAGCTCTTCGCCACCTTCTTGCGAAGAAGGATGCTAAGTCTAGGCTAATACGTTGGATCCTTTTGCTGCAAGAATTTGACCTTGTTATAAGGGACAAAAAGGGATGTGAAAACGTAGTGGCCGATCACCTTTCACGACTTCCTTCTTCGCCTACACTTGAACTTCCTATCACTGATGTTTTCCCCGATGAGCAACTCTTGACCGTTTCTTGCGAACCATGGTTCGCCGATATTGTAAACTACTTAGCCACCGGCTTGATACCTAACGATTGGTCGAAACAAGATAAACTTCGATTTTTGTCCCAAGTAAAGCATTTTTACTGGGATGAACCTTATCTTTTTAAATACTGTTCCGACCAAATCATTCGTCGGTGTGTACCTGAAACTGAGGTTAAGAGTGTGCTGTCTTTTTGCCACGATCAAGCATGTGGCGGGCACTTTGGCCCAAAGAAGACAGCCGAGAAAGTATTGCAGTGTGGTTTCTATTGGCCACGACTCTTCAAAGATGCATTCGAATACTGCAAAACTTTCTCCCGGTGCCAACACTTGGGCCGGATATCGCGGAGAAACGAAATGCCGCTCCAACCAATTTTGGTTGTAGACATTTTTGATGTTTGGGGTATAGACTTCATAGGACCATTTCCTAACTCTTTTGGAAATGTGTATATTCTATTGGCTGTTGACTATGTTTCAAAATGGGTCGAGGCTATACCAAGTCGAACGAATGACAACAAGGTTGTCGTTCGATTTCTAAAAGAACATATCTTTTCTCGATTTGGGCACCCTCGTGCGATAATAAGTGATAATGGTTCTCACTTTTGCAATAGGACTTTTGAGTCCTTAATGCGCAAATACTCTATCACCCATAAGCTGTCAACACCATACCATCCCCAAACATGTGGGCAAGCCGAGATCTCGAATCGACAAATTAAGCAAATCTTGGAGAAAACGGTTTCTAAAAACCGTAAAGATTGGTCACTAAAACTGATAGATGCACTATGGGCTTTCCGTACTGCATATAAGACCGATCTTGGTATGTCTCCATACCGGCTTGTGTACGGGAAGGCTTGCCACCTCCCAGTGGAGATCGAGCATAAAGCATTCTGGGCTATCAAAGAGCTGAACTTGTCTTTAGGAGATGCGGGCAGCAACAGAAAGCTGCAATTGAATGAGTTGGAGGAGCTGCGGGATGAGGCATATGATAATGCCGTGATTGCTAAGAACCGAGTTAAGGTATTTCATGATAAAAACCTTTTGCGAAAAACATTTAAACCAGGTCAACAGCTTTTATTATATGATACTCGGTTACATTTTCATCCGGGCAAGCTTCGGTCCCGGTGGAGAGGACCTTTTGTAGTCCGCACCGTTTATCCGCACGGTGCGGTTGATCTTGAGAATCCAGAAGACGGTACTTTATTCAAAGTAAATGGACATCGTTTGAAACCGTTCTTCTCAGCGGACCATTCGGAGGAGCTCCTGCTTTTACAGGAGCCGATCTACACTGAGTAATTTTCCTCCACTTTCACCCCCAAATTTCATTTTTTCCAAAACAGTATTTCAAATAAGTTTGGGGGTGTGTATATAATTTGTAAATATTTCCAAATTACCATAAAAAAATGAAAAAAAATAAAAAAAAATTTGAAAAATAAAAAAATAATTTTTGGACCTAATTGCAAATTTGCAGATTAATAGCTGAATTTACAAATAAAACCCTCGCTTTAGAGGGTGTTTTTTGCAAATCACCCTCTCCCCCCTATTTAAAGGTACCCGACCCCCCTGTCATTTTACCCTAATTCTTTCCTCCTCACAAAACCCTAGCCGCCACCCCCTACCCTTTCCAGAAAAATCTCGCCGCAACTCCACCAGAGAGCCGCGTAAGGGTATCCAAGCACGGAACCTTTTCGCAAACGTTTTAACTGTGTGCCGGTGGGCACAAAACAATATTTTTGGAAGTTCTCACAACACGACCTTTTTCACCCCTTCGTTACATGTCGTCCACACTCTAATGACGAAAAATCCTAGGTTCGACATGTGTACGGTTTTGCTCCACTCTATAGGTTCGGGGAAACGAGGTCCTGTATACCCATGCCCCATGCTAGTTACCCAACTCTGCCGTTATTTCCTCCCAGCCGAGGAATTTGACTCATATTTGATAGACGGTGCCCCGGTCCGACCACTTTTAGAGGGCGTCTCGTCGTCCTACTCTAGACTTACGGATATTTGGACACGAACAGAACCGGCAGAAAATGTACCTGCACACACCCCGAGCTCGAGCTCGACTTCGAGCGGGGAAGAGCTAACTCCCCAAGAGCATGCGCGATTGATGCGGAGAGCAGTGAGAAGGATTGATTCTTTGAGGGATGAGTTTCGCGTGACCGCACGAGATCACGACCGTCGGTTGACGGAAATTGAGAGGGGGATCCAAACACTTTTGGTTAGAGGGGAAAGATCACGTTCACGTTCACGAGCGCGACATGGGGCCGGGCAGTGAGGGCACTGCTTTGCTCAAGTTTGGGGGAGAGGGTAGTGTATATAGTTATCTTTTGCATAGCATATTGTATATATTTTTTCTTTCCCTTTTTGCATATTTAATTTCTGCATTGCATCTTTATAAAAATCATAAAAATTTGAAAAATTTGAAAAATAAAAAAATTAGAAAACAGAAAAACCCATAAAAATTGAAAAAATTCAAAAATTATAAAAATTAATGTATTCAATTCTGGTTAATTGACTTGAGTTTGATAAATAGGTTAACTGGCTAGGAAAAACTAAATCTTAGACTTAGCAAATTAAAAACCCTAAAAATAACCTTCCTTAGAGTTTAGCGGTAGAAAGTATATGTCTTTGTAGTTTATTTAGAAATAGGCAAATTTTGGGTTCACTTCTTGGGCTAAGTCGAAACAAGGGAAGAGTATTGATGTTCTTATTAGAGTATAAGTTTGAAAAATAGTTCCTAGCTTAAGTCTAAATTCTGAAAATATATACCCTACAATATGCACAATCACGCACCTTGAAACTTGGAATAGTAGAAGAGACCTTGAAATACTCTTGTCTAAAGTCCTTAGCACAATGAAAATAAAAAGAAAAAAAAGTGAATAAAGAAAAAATGGACACTGGTTTTTTTGATTACTTAAGGCTGAAAAAATAGAAAAATATTTAGCAAGGGTGCTTCATCACCTAGTGCCTTAGACCAACTGGTTTGGGAGTCACTGCTAAAGCCTTGGGTGTTGCAAAACTAAGAAGTACGCTTTAAAGTGCTAACGCATCTTATAATCGGTTGTTGGTACCTCAAGAAGTATTAACAGTCGCATGAAGGATGTGAAAGCGAAAAATCACCAATGACTAAGTGCTTTGGACAACGGACGGGAGTACGATTGCTTGATTTGAATTTCCAAGTGTAGGGGTGATATTTACACACACGTGGGGATATGTGATTAGAGTTTAGATAAGAGAAAGGAATGAAGAATAGAACTTGTATCTTTAGTAGAGTTGATAAAAATTCCTAAATGGAGATGAAACTCTAGAAGGAAAACTTAAGAAATGCCGAAAGCTAGATAATTCTACAGGATATATATATTCTTAAGTTAAATAATGAGGAAGTGTGAAGAATATGGGTGGATAATTTGCGGGTCGACGATAATAGAATTCCTTGTTAGAAAACCTAATTGGAGAACAAGAGTCGAAAAACCAAATTGATAGGATTTTGTGGGTGAAATCCGCTGAAAACCCTCAGGAGACAACACTCCTCCTACTAGGGACACCTAGAGGTTTAACGGCTTGTTGCACGAGCTCAGTGCAATCGCGTTTCCCTGCGAAAGTGCGGTTAGGATTTTAGTGAATAAATAATAAGTTTGCTCGAGGGCGAGCAAAAGATAAGTTTGGGGGTATTTGTTCATAACATAATATTGCATTTTGTATTCCCCATTCTTATGCATTTTACAATGAAAACAGGTGCTTTTGACCCATGTCTGCTACATGTTACAGGTTACAGGTTCTTGGAACGAAAACAGTGAAAAAGACAAAAGACAACACAAAAAGAGACTTTTGACCAACATATAGGAGGATCTTAGTCAAGCCTAAAAACGAAGAATAGTTCTCAATCAATAGGCAACTCAAGGTCCAAATTATCATGGCAAACGGTTAAAGGATCGGTACAAGTGTTCACTGAAGTTCTGGAATCACTGCAGAAGCCCAAATGGAAAAAGAACTAAAGAAATGAAAAGCCCAGAAGAACCTGAAGAAGCCCAGAAGAAATCATCACATGATCACACCAAAGGGCCGCGGAACCGCGGCCCAAGCACGCCCATGCCGCGGTTCCACGGCTGTTAGAAGCCCTAATGCGCAGAAAATTTTGCCATAATTCTTTGGCGGCTGTGGAAAGATTTTCTAGGGGTATATTTGTAATTGTAGACATACGGTGCAATTGTAAACCTAGGGTTTCTATGTCCTATAAATAGAACCCAAGACCTTGTATTTTCTTATGCCTCTACTCATGAATAAAATTCTGTTTTCTTGAAGTTAGAGCGCATCAACAGTAAGTAGGTTATTTTCCTTGCAGTAGTTGTAGTTTTTCATATCTGCTCTTATTTTCTCGCCTTAGTTTAATTTAGTTTAGCTTTTATTAACTTGCAATCGATGTTTTCTCTCTTTAATAAACTCTTGTCTTTTTTCATCCCCTCAATGAGCGAGTAGTTTCCTCGCTTGTTAGGGTTAGGAATAGGGAAGGATTTGAGAGATGAAGATCTCTCATCTCTTTTCGTTGCTAAAATTTTTATGAACATTAGAACTCCATGCATACCTTTTCATTCCGCTCCCTACGGCACTTTTACCCGCAAGGTAACGGTGATTCCGTAGTCTAAAGGCCCGGATCTTAAGGTTTTCCATGGAGGTTAGGGTAAAGATTAAGAAAGGAAGGACAAGGATCTAGAGGAAGAATCAATCTTCCCAATCATCCTAATCCCCTTTGTTAAGATTTACCATAACACTAATATGCTACATTTAATTAATAGCAATGGAAAGAGATGTAGATCTTTGTTTACCAAATTTTCCTTAGACCTAATCCTAGCAAGTTTCTAATCCTAGTCTCATACAACTTCAATTTTTAGGTATAATTATAAATCCAAACACCATTCGGAATTAACTCGTAAGAACTTAAAAGAGATTTACACATCCCTGTGGACCGACCCGTATTCACCGGCTAGCTTCATGCGACGCCGTTCTTGATTGCGGTAAATATTTTTAATCGACAAAACCTCTCTTAATCAGTGCGCTAGCGCTCTTGCGCTCAGAGCGCAAGCGCCCAGAGTGCTAGCGCCCGAGCGCTCACGTGCTGACACGTGGTGCGCTAGCGCTCAAAGCGCCAGCGCTCTTGCGCTCAGAGCGCTAGCGCCTAAAGCGCTAGCGTCCGAGTGCCCACATGCTGTCACGTGGTGCGCTAGCGCTCAAATCGCTGGCGCTGGCCCCATGCATCCTTTGGATGCCCTTTCCACCTTATATATATATATATACATATGTATACATATATACACACACACATACTCCACAACACTATCCCCCTCAAAAATGTTTTTGGGCCGGGGCGCTGCCCCGCACCCCGCAAGGGGGCTGCTAGCCCTTTTGACCCCCAGCCCGCTATCAGGGTAGCGGGACCCCCGTAAAAACTCTGCGGGCCCCCCGATATATCCAAGCCCCCTCAAAAAAAAACACACGTACACTGCACATTGAGTTTGCATGACCATTTTAACCCGTCAATCGGAGGTTCTCTCGCTCCAAAGGCGAGGGGTAATTAACGGCAGCTTAGTCCGCGGCTGCCGGAGATTCGGATCCCCATAATCAATAAACCCCCGTCTACCCTAGGCAGGGGGAATCTATAGTACGCCTGACAAGCGCACGCGTATTCCCATCTCAATGGGATGACGAAAAACACCCTACAGTTGTGTTAACGCTGTTGTTTGTAGCTTGGTACAGAAGGATACCAGTGTATACGAGAGGGGTCTCGTTAGACCAGAGACATACGGTGAACTGAATATAGAGTACAAGGCTCCGTTAGAAGGCCCGGAATAACGACAATTGGATTCATGTTAGGTGTCTTAAATCTTGCAGTCTCGTACCACTTTTAACACCTTCCGTACCAGTCTACCCCTTAAACCCCGTAGTGTTTTGATTGTATTATTGTATTGTATTGTATGAATTGTATAGTTGGATGACTGACCAAAACCATGATATCAGTAAACAGATATAACTGTATAATCATGTAAATGGAATAACTGGAGAACCATGTGAATGGAATGTATATCCATGGTTCGGTTCGGTCAAGTTGTATAATAGATTCATGGACTCATGTTGAATTGGAATATTGTAGATTGTATATTGTAGATTGTACTTGAATCATATTCAAGTCAGATTATACTGAGACTCAAACTGAGTCAGACAATTAGAAAAGTAAATTGAAATCCTGATTGTTTTGATGTTATCGGTAACCGCTGCACATGGACGGCAGGATTTGTGTCTTTTTCAAAGACGATTACCGTATTGATAACACCGTTATTAATTTGTCTACCTTAGATAGGCAAGCATCCACTTCTCCGGCTCCTTGAGGCTCAAGAGATTGGTCCCGCTTAAACCTATGTTTACTAGGGTCCTTAGGGTAATTTATAGAACTTGAGGTTTTTTTTATGTAAAAATACTTTTATATACTTTTCATAATATACCCCAAGTATTTATTAATCGTATTTAGAGTTGTAATGAATGTAGATTTTACATTGTGATATTTCTAATGAAAATATCATAATTCCATAAATAAAGGTATTTATTTGTAATATTGATTTATGTGGAATTTATGGTATTTTAGTATAAAATTGATTCTTGTGATTTTTAAAAAAAGGTGGAATATTTATATCATAACAAAATAGGTATTTTAATGATAAATATATATATATATATTTATATAAAAATAATTTTAATATATATTTTATATTCTAAAAATCTCATTTTCTCAAGATGTCGTTTTTTAAATCTTTCGAGACTGAATGCTCCTTGCGGAGGTCTGAATCTCGCACTACTAAGCCCGAGGATGTGTGATAATCCGCACCATCCCGAACGGGTTCCCCAAAATGGGTTGTAGCGGCGCTTTGCAAAGATTGTATAAATACTAAATCCTTTATAAAACAGTTTTATTAAGTAAATGGTATTTATTTGTAAAGATGTCAATTTCCGTATTCTATGTTCTAGGGTCTCCTAAGTCAACTAGACTGCTCCTAACTGGTCTAAAGCGACAGGTTGTGAGATATCCCTCAAATCGTCTCTTCATCGCCAATTGTGGCCAGGTAAGTACAAGTGAAGAAAGGAGAGATCCGCTCACGAATCACCGTGAGACGGGCTTTTTAAAATTACCTTTCTCACTTGTCTAGCCTAGGCACCATAAAGTCAGGTTTAGATAAATGACTGAATGCCCACAACCTTCCTCTGTCCTAATGAGTGCGACAGCCCTTAATTGGCTGAGTCTAGATATTTTTATTATTTGCTCAAAAGTTATTTATTTATAAAGATGTATCTTTTAGAAATGGTTTTATTAAGTAAATGGTATTTAAATGAAAATGTTTGTTTTTCCGTATTCTAAGTTATCGTGTTATGTTGTATATGAGTGTGTGAGGAGGTAGGTCATTACCTCGTGGTCTACTTAAAGGTATAGCAAGTTTAATGAAGTTAAATGTATAATTGAAACAATATGGTATTTAAATGAAAAATATGATAAAGTGAAATAGCCATCATTTTATGAAATGAAACTTGATCAATTTGGTTGATTAGTGTTTAATAGTCAACATGAGAGAGTTTAAGCATAATTGTATTAACGAGAAGTGAAGTTTTATAAGAAAACCGAATCGGAAATCGAATTTGTTCCTATTCCGTCGGGTTTTGTAAATCCGTATTTTTAGAATGGAAAAGAGAGATAGAAAATGGGACTTACGGTTTTGGACAATAACAAGAGTGAGATGGAAGAAGAAGAATCACCGGTGCGCCGATTCGTCGCCGAGAGTTCCTAGAACGATCGTCGGAAGTTCGCCGGGAATTTCGCCGTAGCTTCGCTTCGTGCTCGTTTTCAAAGTACACAAGATTTCTTGAGAATTTTAGAGAGTTGGCTCAGGGTTTTGGGTGAGAGGGTAGAGGATAGGGTGGTATTTATAGGGTTAGGCTAGGGTTAGGGTAGATGAAGAGTTTAAATGAAAAAACATGTAAAAAATATATTAAAATTCATTAAAATACGGAGTAAATGAGGATTTCAAAGGTCTCTGGAACTGATCTGGGAAAATTAAGTGTGCAGGGAAGTAGGGGAGAGGAAGAGCCCCAAATTTTCAGTTGGGGACTCGGCCGTCCGGCCGAGTTCGGCCGGCGGCAACGGCCCGAGTCGGCCGGGTCGGGCCGAGTCAGGGCATGGGGAGGTGGAGGGTCATCAGGTGTAGGCTCTGATATATTTAGTTTTGTGGGTGTAGTGGGAAAATCTGCAGTTATCACGTGTTGACTGATAGGTTTCTATAAAATTTAAAGCAAAATAAATATTGAAAATAATGTGGGGCATGGGATTTGAACTCTGGTGGTTTGGTTCAGTAGTGCAAGGTATTACCAATGAGCTACAAGCTCCTTCTTGTAATTAAATTGCTAATTAATTACTTAAGTCTTGTGCTCAGGCAATAAATACCCATTTAAGGATTTTGAGGAAAAAAAACAATTTAAAATTTTGTTTGGAAAAAGTGTATAAGAAAAATAAGGTTGTTACATAATACCTCTGTAAAGACTTCCAACTTTATGAATAAAATTCTTGTTGCAGTGTTCTTTGCGTGCGCGTTTTCCCTTTGTTTGTGGTAAACATTTTTATTTGCGCGGTACTGCTTTCATGTTAGGTCAGTTTTTCATCTAGAGATCGCACGTCGAGTTGAATTCGAGCATTTTCCAAGTGTGCAAAGACCGGTGAAAGGTCGGCATCTCTATGGCCCTGAAGTCGAGGTGGAGATTGCTTAGTAAAGATGTGTAGGAAGTTGAACAGTGAAGCCACTCGATGACCTCTTGATGAGGGCTTTGATCCTTGGCGTCGTGGGGTAAGAAATTACCAGCCAAGGATGGACCGAGTAGGGTAGCTTCTCGGTGGCCTCTTGATGAGGGCTTTGATCCTTGGTGTCGTGGGGTAAGAAATTACCAGCCACGGATGGATCGAGCAGGGCAGCTGCTCGGTGGCCTCTTGATGAGGGCTTTGATCCTTGATGTCATGGGGTAAGAAATTACCAGCCAAGGATGGACCGAGCAGGGAAGCTGCTCGGTGGCCTCTTGACGAGGGCTTTAATCCTTGGCGTCGGTGGGTAGTGAACTACCATCCATGGATGGGCCGAGTAGGGTTGCTGCCCGGTTGCCTCTTAGCGAGGGCTTTGATCCTTGGGGTCGGTGGGTAGTGAACTACCAGTCATGGATGGACCGAGCAGGGTTGCTGCCCGGTAGCCTCTTGGTGAGGGCTTTGATCCTTGGCGTCGTGGGGTAAGAAATTACCAGCCAAGGATGGACCGAGCATGGTAGCTGCTCGGTGGCCTCTTGATGAGGGCTTTGATCCTCGGCGTCGTGGGGTAAGAAATTACCTGCCAAGGATGGACCGAGCAGAGTAGCTTCTCGGTGGCCTCTTGATGAGGGCTTTGATCCTTGGCGTCGGTAGGTAGTGAACTACCAGCCATGGATGGACCGAGCAGAGTTGCTGCCCGGTGGGCTCTTGGTGAGGGCTTTGATCCTTAGCGCGGGAGGGCATTGAGAGGCCTGCTAATGATGGACCGAGCAGGGTAAATGTTCTCAACCCTTGGATCAAAGATCCAACGAAAATAATAAATCATCAAATTACCAGAATAAAATTCTGGTGAGGAAATACTCCTCAAATCTTTCCAAACAAGAAAGATTGTGCTCTGTGAATCAGAGCACCGTTGGATCAAAGATTCCATGGTGATTAAAAATCACCAAGATACAGAATAAGTTCTGTATGGGAAAATATTTTCCCAATTTTGTTGAGAACAAGAAAAACGTCCTCTGTAAAATAGAGGCCCTTGGATCAAAGATCCAATGGTGGGAAACATCCCCAAATCAATCAGAGGTCTCTCAATGAGAGATTTCCTTAACTGATTCAACAAATCAGCCTCCCCTATATAAAAGATCCAAGACTTCAAGTCTTAAAAAGAGAGAAAAAACCTCCCTATAAGTTTCAAATTCTCAGAAAAGAAAAAGAGAAAAGCAACCTCTAAGAAGAAGAACCTTTTTCAAGGTAAATAAAAAGAAGAGAGATCATAACATCTCCTCCATATTTGAGAGTTTAACTCTCACATCATAAGAACTTAGTTCTTTTTCTAGATCACAGATCCATGAGACAAAGTCTCTCATAAAGAAAAACAAAAGAGATCATAGCACCTCCTCATTAAAGAAGAACTTAGTTTTTAGATCCATGAGACAAAGTCTCTCATAAACTAGAATTTAATTCTCACAGCACCGAACTGATCAGAGCTGCCAAAGAAGCGCCTTAGCGCTCCAATTTATAAGAAGCGCCTTAGCGCTCCAAGTCTGGCGCCAAGCGTGCCACGCACTCCTCACGTGGGCGCTATTTTATAAGAAGCGCATTAGCGTTCCTAGTCTGGCGCTCAGCGCTAGGCGCTCTACGCGCTCCTCACATGGGCGCTATTTTATAAGAAGCGCCTTAGCGCTCCAAGTCTGGCGCTCGGTGCCAAGCTCTCCACGTGCTCCTCACGTGGGCGCTAAGGAATTACAAAGCGCTCTGTAAATAAAGCCCCAGCGTTATAAAAAGTGTTCAACACTAAATAAAAGACAAAAAAGAAAAGGGGTGTCAGAACCCAAATCAATGCTCAGCATTGTTGGATAAAAAAGGGACTGAGCCCAAATAAGTGTTCAACACTTTATTAAAAACTGGGTGGACTGAGCCCAAGTTGGCCACAAGTCCCTAATTCAGATCAACCGAGCTAATGTGCTCACAATCTCTTTAATTGGTTTTCTTCCCAAACCTGACTATAGATCTCCCAACCAACATTGGTTCAAGGGTACATCTTTTCATACCTTTGATACATGTCGTTGTAATTCTTCAACTTATTCAGAGAGATGGAGGGTCCCAATAACCAATAACTTTTGGTGCATCCCCAAACGGGTAAACCAAAACCTTACAGACTGTGATATTTTTAAACTATACAGACTGCGATGTCTTTAAACCTCATGGACTACGATGTCCTTAAACCTAATGGACCGCAACGTCCTTAAACTAAAACGATATAGTCCAAATACTCATTCGTTGGATCTAAATGATCCCAAAATCTTGTTAAGTAGATCTTAGTCTAAAATTAGACTGACGTATCCTTAACAAGAGTTAAGTTGATCTTAATCTCAAATGAGGTTAACGATCCTTGAAACAAACCCAAACCCAAATCTAAGAAAATACGGATTTGGACTAATCCACACCCTACGGGTGACAACACAAATTAGTCTGCGTATACAATCCACGGGCAACCAAAAATAAAAAAAACACACACGACATGAAGTGACCTTCTGGAGCAGGAGAAACTGGTTATCGCGATGCGGTAACGTAATTAACTGCAGGGGCTTACGCCTGCAGGGAAGAGCGTCCCCACAATCAAAACCCCCTCACAACGAGGGGTAATCTAACGAAATCTGCTACAACGATCGCATCTGTCTAAACCTCCGATATACGGTGCCATAAATCAACTTGGCATCTTCGAAGAGGTGGACGGATAAAACCAAATAGTATCTACCCCCAAATTCAGGCAAGACGATTTGTCTTCCCCACTTTCGGCGGCGAACAAGTGCTTAGCACTCAGTGGTTGGCACCTGTTCACTCATAAAATATCAGGAATACCCCAATGGGGCATCACGTGTCCACACGTGACCAGAGGTCACGTGCAGACACGTGATGGGTTTCTAAGCTCTCTAATTAATAAAATTAAATTCTAATCAAACAATCAAACAGGAGTCACGTGTCCACACGTGATGGGCCTTTAAACCCACTGAAAAGAATTAAAAGTATAATAAAACAATAAGGAAAAACCCCAATGGGGCATCACGTGCCCACACGTGACCAAGGGTCACGTGTTGACACGTGATGATTCCTGAGCCCTTTAAAACAACAGAATTAAATTTTGGTTAAAATGCTTAATCAGGGGGGTCACGTGTCAACACGTGATGGGATCCTAAGATCTCTGAAATAATAGAATTAAATTCTAATTAAAATGGTCAATCAGAAGGTTACGTGCCAACACGTGACAGGCTCTTAAGCTTTCTAAACTAATAGAATTAAATTCTAATTTAGGGAAATCAAAAACCCTAATATTTCCCTAGATCTTTCTAAACAAAAAGATTGTGCTCTGTAAAGTGGAGCACCGTTGGATTAAAAATCCAATGGTGATTAAAAATCACCAATTTATAGAAAGATTCTATACAAGGAAAGATTTCTCTGAAATTCACCAAGAATAACAGACAGAATATCTTTTGGATTAAAAATCCAATGGTGAATAAAATTCACTGAGTGATCTAAAAGATCATGTTCGTTACAAAATCAATTAAAATCTTTCAATGAAAGATTGACTAAACAAACTGATTCTTTTCTTTCTCCTATAAATAAGAGCCAAGGGGAAAAAAAGGGATACGGGGAAAAAAAGGGAGAGATACAACAACAGAGAAAAAAAGAAGAGAATTTAATTCTCCAGAGAAAAAGAAGATTTCCTCATAAGAGAAAGAAACCCTAGGTGAGAAAGGGAAAGAGATCATAAGCTCCACAAAACAAAAAAGAGAATTTAATTCTCAAACTAAGAGTTTAACTCTTCTGAATAAGAACTTAGTTCTTCCTTTGGTTGAAGATCTGCAGAAGCAGATCTCCCCATAAGTTGAGAATTTAATTCTCATCGGGAAGATTCTGCCATACAGATCCAAAACTTAGAGGGAGAATTGAGTTTGAAAAATTTAATTCTTCCAAATATTTAGGAGTTTAATTCCTCCAACAGAGACAGGGTTTAACCCTTAAAACAAGAACTTAGTTTTTCTTCATGGTTGAAGATCTGCAGAAGTAAGATCTCTCCATAAGTTGAGAATTTAATTCTCATCGGAGAGATTCTGCCATGCAGATCCAAAACTTAGAGGGAGAGTTGGGTTTAATGAATTTAATTCTTCTATTTACATAGGAATTTAATTTCTCTAAAAAAAAATTAGGGTTTAACCCTACCAAAGAATTTAATTCTCAAACAAAGGACTTAAACTCTCCATGCACGTAAACCTGATCACGTGACCCTCCTTTCAATGATCAGAAAGAAAGAATGAGACATGGTCGCGTGCCCCCACGTGACCCTTAAATAGACTATTTAAGATGATAAAGAAAAAACTTGGAGGCAATGCCTCACGTGCTCACACGTGACCCTCAAAACAAAAAGGAACAAATTCAAAGGCGGTACTAATTTATGGTGCCTCACGTGTCCCCATGTGACCCTTGACAAACACCTTTTAAAAGGGCAAATGAGGGAAAACAGAGGAATTAATACCCAATACATGGGCATTATCACGTGTCCACACGTGATGATTACAAAGACCAAGTGTTTTAAGGAAGTCTGGCCCCATCTTCAGATGCCTCACGTGACTCCATGTGACGACTTCAATTTTAGTGTTTAACACTACTTTAATTGCTTTGTCCCTAGTGTTCGACACTATTTTAAGCGCATCACGTGGGAACACGTGATCGCCAAATATCCTCTAGTGTGTAACACTATTTTAAAACCAATCTTAACCCAAATTGGCTAAGTTTTCCAGAGGCAAGTCTCCCTTTCAACTGAACCTCAAAATTGATCAGTTCATATAATATGCAAAGTAAAGTCTAGAGCTATAATGAATGGTTAGTGCTCAGCCAAAGACAAAATTTTGTCAGAGCCCCCAGACTCATGTTTAGCATTGCTAAATAATGGGAGGCTGAACCCAGACAAACGCTTAACAATACAAACAAAGGTCCAACATTTCAAACCTAATTGGACTTAGCCCAAGTTGGCCATAAGTCCTCAATTCAGATTTAACTGAGCCCATGTGCTCATAATCTAATTAATTGATCTTAGTCCCAAATTGGACTACATATTTCCCAATCAACATTGGTTCAAGGGTACATCTCTTCACTCATCTGATATATGTCGTTGTAATCCTTCAACGTCTTCAGAGAGATGACGGGTCCCGACAACCAGATTTTACATGGACTATGATGTCCTTAACCTCGGACAGTGGGATCCTTTAAACCCATGGACTGTGGGGTCCTTTAAACCCTAGACTGTGGGGTCCTTTAAACCCATGGACTATGATGTCCTTAACCTCGGACTATGGGGTCCTTTAAACCCATGGACTATGATGTCCTTAACCTCGGACTGTGGGGTCCTTTAAACCTATGGACTTTGATGTCCTTAACCTTTACAGACTATGATGTCTTTAAACTGGACCACCATGTCCTTAAACTGGTAATCGACCGCAATGTCCCTAAAATAAACAATAGAGCCAGAATGCTCTTTTGTTGGATCTAAACGATCCTGTTAAGTTGATCTTAGTCTGAAATTAGACTAACGTATCCTTAACATACGTTTAAGTTGATCTTAGTCTCAAATGAGACTAACGTATCCTTAAACCCAACCCCAAACCCAAATCTAAGAAAATACGGATTTGGACTAATCCACGCCCTACGGGCGACAACATAAATTAGTCTCCGTATACAATCCACGGGAAACAAAAAACAAAACAAACACCCACGACACGAAATGACCATCTAGAGAAGGAGAAAATGGTTACCGCGATACGGTAGCGTAATTAACTGCAGGGGCTTGCGCCTACAGGGAAGAGCGTCCCCACAATAAAAAAAACCCTCAATGAGGGGGAATCTGACGAAGTCTGCTAAATCAGCCGCATCCGTTTAAACCTTCGATACATGGTGTCATAAATCAACTTGGTATCTTCAGAGAGGTGGACGGATAGCACCAATTAGCATCAGAACCCAAATTCAGGCAAGACGAACCTACGCGGTCTCGTCTCTGTGTTCGGAAGAGAACAGATTCTGGCACGCCCGGTGGGACATCTTCCTCTTTCCACTCCACACTTCGTGTGTCGTGTTCGTGAACGAATAGCGGTTTAATATGGTTGCCCTTGGGTTCGAGGTACTAAGATTTGGTTTTGCTCTAGTGCAGAAAAAAAGAACATCAATGGCTTCCAACTGCTCTAGCTGCAACTGCAACTTCCGTTCCGCCTCATCTGGAGGTGTAACCTACAGGCCCCAAGCGGCCTCCCTGTTCAAGATGCCAGTGGAGCAAGTAACTCAGGCCACCACTGGGCTGTTCTTTAGGACCATGATCACACCGATGAGCTTCAATACCCCGCTGCTGTCGTAAGAAGCACCAAAGAAGTCGGCCTTTGATCGACTTACCACTACTGCAACCCCTCTCCAAAAATTGGTGGTGATAGTCAAAGCGTCCACACCCGGCCGTCAAAGTCTTCGAAGAAGAAGAAAAAGACCAAAAAGCCCGTGAAGCCTGATGACAAGCGTACGGACCTGCAAAAACATATCGACGCGCTAGAAGAATATAACCAGAAGGCGCGAACCCCGGTCATACTTTAAGAGTTTCTCAGCCACGTCCTTGAGGACGAAGAGGATGACAATGAAGAAGACTCATCGGATGAACCTGAGGATTATGTGGCGAGCTGCCACGTGATCTTTCATTCGTTAATAAACGGTGAAGAAGCTCTGGACACAGAGAAATTGGGGGCAGATCCTGAGCCGGAACTTCTAGGACCATCGGATGAGATGATTGATGCATTCCTAAACGAAGCTCTTCTAAAAAGTAAGGCTGATCGAGAGCGCGAAATGGCCATATTTGAAAAAGCCAAACGCCGGCGACTGGATGAAAGGGTTGAAGCACCCCAACCAGACCGAGGAATGCCCGTGACAGACAAGAGCAGGCTTAAAGCGAAGAAAAGGTTTGCTAAATCCATATCGATGGGAATGAAGCTGCCACCCTCCGAAGGAAACATTTTTGAGGAGATACACCTTAATGAAGAGGATGCGCATCCAGATTACTGTTTATATCATCGAAGGATTGCGCACCCCACTGAAGAGTGCAACGCCTTTAAAAATTGGTGGCAGGGGTATGTTGCTCACAGGCAACACTTCAAGAGGATGAAGCGTGAAGCTCGTCGACAGCGGAAAAATGCAACAGACAAACGTGGAAGAGCTGCCGGCAACTGTCACATGGTTGATAGCAGGGGTTCGCAAGTTCTCACTTTCGGGAGTGATTCTGAAGAAGAAATGGCTCTTGGCCCTCTCTTCAAAGAATCCACCTCAAGAAAAGAGGAAGAACCGAAGAGCTGCGAGAACATTCAGCTGTGCAATCGCACATTACCTAAAAAGAATCTCGGACTCGTAAACAAGGGGTCGAACAAAAAGGATAAGGGAAAAGAAAAGGTTTCTGAGGATATCACCCTCGATGACCAAGCCGTCGAAGAGCTGACAGCTAAGGATCCGCCCAAGAAAAACAAGGTGGATTACAACGTTCTGGCACACCTGAGGAAGATACCCTCGCAACGAAGCATTCTCGACACCCTTCTGCTATCCAAAGAGGCAAGAGATTCTTTGATCAAGGCACTGCAAGAGCCCGTGCAATTCCAAGCTTTCCTCGCCGAAGAAAAGATGAAGGACGAGCTGGAAGAAGTGCACACATCCGATATCACCTTCGGTGAGGAAGATCTCCTCCTCGGGACGTGCGAGCACAACCATCCCCTTTATGTCTCCAGATACTATCATGACATCAAGATAGGAAAAATCCTGGTCGATAATAGGTCCTCTGTCAACCTTCTCAATGTAAGAGTGTTGAAGGAAATCTGCATGAGCGTTCAGCACCTCGCTCGTGATAAAATCACCATCTCCGGGTTTGACTCCCAGTCATCAAGGACGCTCGGGTCTGTGATATTGACATTACGCTTTGGGCTGCCCATCACGGACATCAAGTTCCATGTCATTGACATGAAGACTTGCTACAACGCTTTGCTCGGCAGACCGTGGTTACACGAGTACAACATCATCCCTTCTACACAACATCAGTGTATGAAGTATTTCAATGATGGTCTCGAATACACCGTGACAGGGGAACTGAACCCATTCTCCGTGAATGAAGTCCGAAAGTACGAAGATGCAAAGTACTTCTTACCAGATTTTGAAGACACGGAAAGATGCCACAAACCGAAGAACAAAGCTATCACCACTATTCCGGTCTTCGGGAGTGATACCAAGGAGGAAGAAGAGATAGTCTATTCAGGGTCATCCCAATGCAACAAGCCGGAACCGTCCACCCCTATGTTGATCTTCGGCAGCGACTCGGAAGATGAGGTGAATGCCATTTTTTCTGTTCGGCCATCAATACAAGCCTTCACTGGCAATGATCAGAGTTTGCAAATTGCCATGGTCCCGCAGGAGCATTACAAAGAACTCGACGCACTTAATACCTACAGTGTGGAAGAATTGCAGACATTCTACGTCCCTCCCAGGCGAAGAGATGAAAAGGTGATCCTCTTTTATCAATCCACGGAAACCAAAGTGGAAAAAGAAATTTGGCATGGTACCGATTCTACACTTGACAAGCTCCAGCCCATCCGTCTGCCCAGATACTACACAGAAGGATTAAAAAGGCTGTTGAGGTGCCAAGGTGTACCCTTCAAACAGACTGCTCGACAAGCTCAGTTCTACAATAGGATCTGGGACGTCCCCGGAACTCAGCGAAAATTTCCCAACGGGAGAATGGAAACGATCGGGCTTAGATATGTTCAACCCAAGAGATGGGAACGATTCCATGACTGCTACGTTGTACATGACTTCGATGAAGAAGGAAATGCTCTGTTAGAAGACGCCAACCCTGAACCAAAACGAAGTACCGCCATGAAAATGCCAAGTCCGTCGTTTGAAGAACAGATGGACAAGCTAATAAGGGAAGCGAGTCAAAAGGTACGGGATGACCATAGCCGCGAAATGACCATTTACGAGAAAGCCAGGACGCAGTGTCTCCTTCAGCAGGCCGTGGAGAATGATAATGCTCTTCGTCGCCAACCTGTCATACAAAAGACTCAGCGCAGAGGCAAAAATAAACCAAAGGACGAAAAAAATGTTCAACAGCAGCGTAGCAGATCTGAGAAGCCACGTGATCGAGAATCGAGCAGCCGGGATCCGTCTCTTATAAAGAAGATGGGTCGAGCATATTCTTTTCCCCAAGACAAGACAAACAAGATATTCAATCTTGTCATAAAATATCAGATGATGACAATCCCGGAGTCCAAGCACCCCGAGCAAGCCGACGAGGTCTCCTACCCAGACTATTGCTCCTATCATCGAGCAATAGGACATCCTCTCGAAGACCGCTTCACCTTCAAGAACTGGGTTGAAGACCGGTATCAACTCGGCAGATTCGCTCTATCCAACAGTTAGAAAGTAAGTCTGCCATGGAAGTATGAATCAAAAGCCACTTATGCGATGAGAGTAGAACCAGATCGACATCGGTCTTGGAAGCGATCTCGTACCAATCATGTAATAACGCTGTCGGAAGAAGAGCCCAAGAATATGGATGACCTCCCCTGGTGCTTCGAAAACAATGAAGATGAGTTGATCTCAGAATTTCCACCGGCGCCAAAAGAGCTGGAAGATGGGATACATACTACTGCAGATAACCTTAGAAAATTTACTTGGGGACGGCAAACGACCCGCGGCCGACGTTCGTTAGTGAACTGTTGTCTGAAGAAAAGATGGCTACGCTCAAAGGCGTGCTCTTGCAGTATAAAGACTGTTTCGCATGGAACTATTCAGTGATGCCGGGACTCGATCCAGAGATTGCTGTCCACAAATTAGCGATTTCTCCAGACGTCAAGCCGATCAAACAAGCACCGAGAAGAATGCGGCTCGAGCTTGAGATGAGCATCAACGCCGAGGTCAAGAAGCTAATCGACTCCGGCTTCATCCAAGAGGTTCAATACCCTGACTGGATCACCAACATCGTCCCGGTGATGAAGAAAAATGGGACGGTGCGCATATGTGTGGACTTTCGGGATCTCAACAAAGCTTGCCCGAAGGACGACTTTCCAGTACCGGTCACTGAGCTAATGATAGATAACACGTCCACTCACAAAGTTTTCTCCTTCATGGACGGCTCATCAGGATACAATCAGATAAAGATGTATCCTGAGGACCAGAGGCATACCGCTTTCGGACTCCTTTGGGCATATTCTGCTACAAGGTGATGCCTTTCGGTCTAAAGAACGCCGGTGCCACCTATTAGAGGGCCATGACGAAGATTTTCGATGACCTCATACATGAAATCGTCGAATGCTATATTGACGATCTCGTAATTAAAAGCAAATCATACGAGGAATATTTAGAGCATCTGAAAATCATGTTTCAGCGCCTTCGGAAATACAACTTGAAGATGAACCCTCTCAAATGCGCGTTCGGAGTTTCCTCGGGCAAGTTCCTAGGATTCGTCGTCCGACATCGAGGCATCGAGATAGACCCGTCGAAGATCAAGGCGATTATGGAAATGCCTCCGCCAAGGACTCTCAAGCAACTACAGTCTCTCCAAGGGAAGCTCGCGTATATCCGGCGATTTATAGCCAATCTCGTAGGCAAGTGTCGTCCTTACAGTCACCTAATGAAGAAGGGAACCCCGTTCGTCTGGGATCGCAAATGCCAAAGCACACTAGACGAAATCAAGCAATACCTGCAGAATTCGCCAGTACTGACCGCTCCAGTAAAGGGAAAACCCCTCATTCTGTATACAACCGCTCTTGAGGGTTCTATAGGCGCATTATGGGCACAAGAAAATGACAAAGGGAAGGAGAGAGCCCTCTACTATTTGAGTCGAGTTCTCCTGGGGCAGAAAACAATTACTCTCCTATTGAAAAACACTGCCTGGCGTTGATCTTCGCAATAACGAATCTTAGGCACTATGCATTGGCACATGAGGTCCATCTCATATCAAAGGTGGATCCTCTCAAATATTTGATGTCAAAGGCTATATTAACGGGACGGCTCGCTAAATGGGCCCTGCTCTTGATGGAGTTCTCGATAACTTATCGTTCCCTCAAGGCAGTGAAAGGCCAGGCCATCGCCGACTTCCTCGCTGAGCATCCGATACCTGCCGACTCTCTCTTGAACTGCGAATTGCCAGACGAACACGCGTTTGACACGATCGACGGGAGAGAAGAAAGAATGATACCCAGTGGGAACTCTAGTTCGATGGAGCATCTTCCATGAAGAAGCGCAAACAAAGCACTCCCATAATCAAATCAAGGGTAGGCCTTATCTTCGTGACTCCGCAAGGAGGGATAATGCGCTTTACCTTCTCCTTAATAGAGCCGAGGACGAATAATGAAGCCGAATATGAAGCTTTGATAGCAGGTCTTGAGATAGCCGTCGACATGGGAATTGAGAACCTCCTCATATACGGAGCCTCCCAGCTGATCGTTAGTCAAGTAAACGGCGACTATCAAATTTGCAAGCCAGAGCTGGTGAAGTACGGCGAGAGAGTGCAGCAACTGCTGACTCAAATTCCCTCCTACATGCTGGAAAGTATACCGCGTGCGAAAAACAGCAAAGCGGATGCATTAGCCAAACTCGCTAAAGAACTGGCCGACGAGAACCTCGATGACGTGAGGATCGTTGTGCAAAGCTGTCGGGTTCTTGCATCGGCAGAAATAACGCCGGAATCGTCCAAAGAATAGGGAGCTATTGAGCAAACAGCCCTGCAAATAAAAGACCAAGAAAAGGCTATGGATTGGAGAGAAGTCTTTATAGACTACTTCAAATCCCGTCGAACACCTGAAGATGCGTCTTCAAGACATCAGCTCATGAAACAATCTCTATCTTTTGCCTTCGTTAATGATACTCTGTGTAAGAGATCATTTGATTCTATGTGGCTAAGATGCCTGGTGTTCCCCTCCGAAAGACGGTGCGACGCAGGGACGTCTTGCTTGAGATTCGGGGCAGATGCTAATTGGTGCTATCCGTCCATCTCTTCGAAGATGCCAAGTTGATTTATGGCACCATGTATCGAAGGTTTAAACGGATGCGGCCGATGTAGCAGACTTCGTCAGATTCCCCCTCGCTTGAGGGTTTTTTGATTGTGGGGACGCTCTTCCCTGCAGGCGCAAGCCCCTGCAGTTAATTACGCTACCATATCGTGGTAACAACTTTCTCCTTCTCCAGATGGTCACTTCGTGTCGTGGGTGTTTGTTTTGTTTGTAGTTGCCCGTGGATTGTATACGGAGACTAAGTTATGTTGTCGCCCGTAGGGCGTGGATGTTCACACCATAATATTGTATTATTATATTCCCCATTCTTATTCGTTTTATAAATAAACAGGTGCTTTTGACGTATGTCTGCTACATATTACAGGTTACAGGTTCGTGGAGCAAAAACAGTGAAAAGACGATGCAAAAGTAGGACTTTAACCAATAAACAGAAGACTCTTGATCAAGCCTACATAAGGTTCAATTCACAAAGCAAGATTCAAGACGCCGACTCAAAGCGAACGGTTAAAGTTCACTACAAGTATTCACTGGAAGATCTGGAGAAGACCCAGAAGCCAAATGGAGAAAAGAACCATAGAAACAAGAAGACAAAGCCAACAAGGAGCAGTACAGAAAAATGTAAGCAGCAAGACCACACTTTGGCCGCGGAACCGCGGCCAAAGCATGCATTTGGCCATGAAACCGCGGCCGGGTAGAGCCCGTGTCGGCGCGGAAAATTGTGGCGGTGCGCGTATCGTTGACTAGGTCTTTTCTTAGGGGTATTTTCGTAAAAGCAGATATGCGAGTCAATTGTAACCCTAGGGTTCCTATCCTCTATAAATAGGAACTCTAAATTCTGTATAAGGCATGCCTCTTTTCACTTCATAAATTCAGATCTGTACTGTGTTCATGTTTGGAGAGAGCCATCAATAAAAATTAGTAAGTTCCTTTTATTTCTTTGCTTTAGTTCTCTTTTAATTTAGAATGTCTTTTAATCCCCTAATGAGCAAGTAGTCTCCTCGCTTGTTAGGGTTAGCCTTAAGGAAAGGTTTGAGAAATGAGATCTCTCACCTCTTTCTTGCCCCTTCACACATAGAATTAGAACTCCATGCATACACACACACCGCTCTCTGCGGCATCTTACCCCTCGAGGTAACGGTGATACCGTAGTACAAAGGACCGGTTGCGCGTGTTTTCCATGGAGGTTAGGGTAAGGATCGATAAAGAAAGGACAAGAACCTAGAGGAAGAAATATCTTCCCAAAAGATTCTAATCCACTTTATTGATAATTACCATAACATCTAATAGACCTAAATTAGGGCATTGAAAGCGGTGAGGAAACCTTTAATCTCTCAACTTCCCCTAAGCCTAACCCTAGCAAGACTTAGATCTAGATAATCTTAGTATAACTTAATTTGGAAGTTTTTAGATTTAATAAATCAATCCGACACCCATCGAAATTAACTCGTTAGCGCGATTAGGAAAAAACAAAATCCCTGTGGACCGACCCGTATTCACCGGCTAGCTACAAGCGATGCCGTTCTTGATTGCGGTAATTATATTTTTGATCTATAAAATCTCTCTAAATCAGTGGACTAGTCCAAATCCGTATCTTTCTTAGATTTGGGTTTGGGGGTTTGGGTTTAAGGATACGTTAGCCTCATTTGAGACTAAGATCAACTTAAACGTTTGTTAAGGATACGTTAGTCTAATTTTAGACTAAGATCAACTTAACGGTTTGTTAAGGATACGTTAATCTTATTTCAGACTAAGATCAACTTAACGGGATCGTTTAGATCCAACAAAAGAGCATTTGGGCTCTATTGTTTAGTTTAGGGACATTGCGGTCAATTACCAGTTTAAGGACATGGTGGTCCATTGTTAGTTTAAAGACATCCCGGTCAAGGTTAAGGACATCATAGTCCGAGGATTTAAGGACTCCACAGTCCGGCGTTAGTTTTAAGCCATCACGATCAAGGTTAAGGACATCATAGTCCGTTGTTAGTTTTAAGACATCCCGGTCAAGGTTAAGGACATCATAGTCCATGAGTTTAAGGACCCCACAGTCCGTATCAATGTGTGGTTGTCGGGACCCGTCACCTCTTTGAAGACGTTGAGAAATTACAACGACAAGTATCAAAGGAGTGAAGAGATGTACCCTTGAACCGAAGTAGATTAAGTGATCTGTAGTCCAATTTGGAACCAAGACCAATTCATTAGGTTATGAGCACATTGGCTCAGTTGAGTCTGGATTGAGGACTTATGTCCTTCTTGGGCTAAGTCCAATCTATTTTGGAATACTGGCCCTTTGTTGATACATTAGACATATTCAATTAAAGGGAGGCTTTGCCTCTAGGAACTTAGCCAATTGGGCTAAAACTAGTGTTAAACACTAAAGACCAATAGTGTTGAACACTGGGAATAAGGTTAGCAAATTAGTGTAAAACACTAAAAAAAAAATCAGTGCTAAACACTAGCAATAGGGCTTTCAAATTAGTGTTAAACACTAAAGCAAATCAGCGTTAAACACTGGAAACAAAGTTTTCAAATTAGTGTTGAACACTAAGGCAAATCAGTGTTAAATACTGGAAATAGAGTTTTCAAATTAGTGTTAAACACTAAGAAAATCAGAGTAAAACACTGCAAACAAAGGTCTCAAATTAGTGTTAAGGAGAGAGGGATCACGTGTGGGCACGTGAGAGCGCCCTGATTCCCCTTATTTTATTCTGCCAAAAGTATTGAATACTTTCTATAATTGCTTTTGGAGCATCACGTGCTGTCACGTGATGGGAATGTGGGTATTTGACTGTTAAAGCTTTTGCCAATGGGTCACGTGGTAGCACGTGAGGGCGCCCACAACTTCTGTTTCTTTTGCTTTTTCTTTGTGTGCTTCAGGGGTCACGTGGGGCACGTGAGGCATTGCCTCAAAGTTCTTTTCTGTAATTCTTTGCAGGGGTCACGTGGTAGCACGTGACTCTGGTTCTTTGCATGTTTTAAAGATTTGTTCATCTTTTAAGAATTAAATTCTTCATAGGGTTAAACCCTAGCAATAACTCTAAAGGAATTAAATTCCTTCTTTCTTTTGAAGAATTATATTCTTATATAGAGTTAAACCCTAATTTCTTTTCTGTAGGAATTAAATTCCCTATATATGTAAAGAATTAAATTCTGGCATAGGGTGAAACCCTAATTTCTTTTTAAGGGAATTAAATTCCTGTGAGGTTGAGAGAATTAAGTTCTCAATTAGGGTTAAACCCTAGTTCTGTCCATTTTGAAGGAATTAAATTCCTATAATATGGGGTTAAACCCTAATTTTATCTCAAAGGAATTAAATTCCTGTAATTCTATGAGAATTAAATTCTCAAAACTCAATTCTTCCTCTATGTTTTAGATCTGCATGGCAGGATCTCAACCCAATGAGAATTAAATTCTCATTTCAAGGGGAGATGTGCACTTTGCAGATCCTCAACCAGAGAAAGAACTAAGTTCTTTTCTTTATATATGAGTTAAACTCTTTTGAGAATTAAATTCTCTTTTGAAGCCTCGGTTTTCTTACCTAGGGTTTTTCTTTTTGCAGAGAATCAAATTCTTTCTTCTGAATTTTCAAGATTCCAAGGCTCTATATCTCTCTCTCTGTATGTCTCTCTCTCTTTTTCTTTTTTCCTTTCCCTTCTCTATTTATAGGAGAAGGAAAAGAATCAATCTGTTTGGTAAATCTCTCATTGAAAAATTCAATTTATTTATTGAGAGATTTGATTTATTTTCATCATTGATCTGGGCCTTTAGATTATTAGGTGAATTTTATTCACCGTTGGATTTTAAATCCAAAAATATCTCTTTGTTATTTTGGTTAGATTTAGGGGGAAATCTTTCCATGTCCAAGATTTTTCCATAAATTGGTGATGTTTAATCACCTTCAGATTCTTGATCCAACGGTTTCAGATAATTCTTCTCCATTTTGGAAAGATTTGAATGATCTCTCCTCATAATTTAATTCTGCTAACGAATAAGGCTTTTAAAGCCGGTCACGTGTGGCCACGTGACCCCTGGTCATGTGTGAGCACGTGACCCTTAGAATGGGCTTCTCTTCTTCTGCGCTCTGTTCTTTGCCGCTGCTTAACCATCACGTGCCAACACGTGACCACTAGTCACGTGTGAGCACGTGATGCCTCTTCTGAAGCTTTTTCCTGATTTTTAATCAGGGAACAAATGCCCCCATAGCGTTGTTCTCACGTGTCTGCACGTGAGTGCAACGCTGTCACTTTTGTGACCGTTGGATCTGCCTTGGGAGTAGGGTAGATGAAACGTTTTCCATCCCATCCTATAAATGCCCATGTCCTTTCAGAAGAGCCTCCACTTTGCTCATCTTCTTCCTTTGAGAATTTAATTCTCGTTTTCAGAGCTTAGTTCTCTGCCTCAAACATTTTCCAGAGTTTAACTCTGTTGAAGGATTCCTTTTTCTTCAGGTAATGATCTTTGAACGATCGAGGAACCCTTATATATATTTTTCAAAAACTCTCTGGATTTTAAATCCACACCCAGGGTTTCACCCCTTTTAACATGGACCCATTTTTTCTTCAGGTTCATCAACAAAAATAGAAAACCATTTAATCTTCGAACAGTAGATCTCTTAGGGTTCATTTGATCTTTAGGGAGATGATGAGATCTGTTGCCTTTTTCAAGGAATTTAATTCCGTCCAAAACTTTGGTTCTGAAGAGTGTATCCGGGAATCTAATTCCTATCTCTCAACAAGGAATTTAATTCCTATGAAGAACTCAGTTCTTCCCGTGGAGGCTTCTTAGGGTTTTCTTGCCCTAGGTTGTCCTTCTGTAATCAATGAAGAAGAAGCCTGCAATGGTGTCTTTTCTGGAAATTTAATTCCCTTGATTCTGTTTGATTTATCACAGAGTCCAAGATGGATTTGTCTTTTAGGGGAATGTGTAGGGTCATTTAAAGTCCACTGCTTATTTAATGCGAATCTTTCTTTTGTCCCATTGTAATTGCCTTGCCTCATAATTAGCCACCCGTCGTATTGATCTCGGGGGACCCACATGTTTTGTAACTAATGGTCCTACCAAACAAGACCTCTGTCGCTTTTTTCAACTGTCTTCATATATTTATGCTCATATATATATATATATATTCCTGGCTTTACTTTTGACAGTTTTCCTTTACGTTGTTTCAGGTACGATGGCTTCTGTTCCGTGCTTTCCCTTCACTCGCTCGGAGGCCGCTTTTCCTCAATCACCATCCGACGAGGAAGCGATGGCGATGATCCGGGCTCATGACCCGAACTGCACTAGCTTACTTCTATAGGGAACTTGGTACAGCCATATCATCCGGGGTCGCCGGAGTTTCCTCTGTGAAGTGCCGACAGAGCCCACTTTCCCGTTCTTGCCGATGGACCCTCCGAGGAAAGTTTTCGCTGTGGAGATGCCAAATTGGACTCCAACGGGACGGCTCGAGCCTTCGACAACCGGTATCCCAAACCATCCGATCCCAGCTATAGATATCCTGGGACGACGTATTTGTCAGGGTGAGGCCCATCCATGGGGACAGATTTATAAGATAGGGCTCACTCCTTGACACCCCATGGGTTACCTCCTCTGGGCTCGCTATATCCTTGCTACCCATCGTGCGTGGCTGGTGAAGGTCGGGATTTACCAGGCAATATATACGTCGCTCTTCCATTATCAATCCCCGCATATCTGGTGGGTTAAGGCGTTCTAGAATCAATGGAATCTCCCCACCAACACTTTCCTTCTGGGGGACAGAAAGGTTTCGATCTCTTTGGGGGAATTTTATGAGATCTCGGGGCTGCCAATTCGAGGGACACTTTATGAGGAGTTGCTGTCTTCTGATGAATACGTCTTTGAGCCCGAGCCCGCACCGCTTGACGGTTTGTCTGCTAAGAACGCCGTCCGCCACAAGCGTCCTAGTTTGATCAAGGCGTTAGGTATCTTTGATCGATTATTCACCGAATCTGAGGAGCAGGGCGTTACTTTTAAGAGCTTCATTGCCTGCTTCCTTCGCGAGGACGTCTTGTCGAAGACAGCTCCGAAGTTCGCAAATATCAAAGACCCCTTTGGGTTTGGTCCGAAGAAGCTGCCGACCAATGAATCGGATCTACCGTAGTACTACATCCCCATAATGTCACCGATGTCTTTCGAATCCATTGCAGCTCCCGGCATAGATGAGGAGACGTTCTTCGTTGGGTTCATCGGTGTCTGGCTCAGCTGGTTTGTCATCCCTATGCATCGCCGCTTTATGGGAGTTTCGGTCATCTATCCGGCTCACCGTATAGCTGAGGGAACGCGGCTGGCCATTGCCATCCCGGCATTGGCGCATCTCTATCACGGGTTGGGCGCTGCAGCTAATACTTCCACCCCTGGTGTAGATGTGGTAAATTTTTCGCTTCACTACTTTACGTCTTGGATCGAAATGCACATCTTGGGTGCTTTCGCTATGCATCAAAGGCCTGCTGATCAGTCGAAAATATTGTATATTTTAGCCGGCAATTTCCCTAACATTTGCATACATTTAGAAGTGTTCGGCATTCATATTCTACATATTAGCAAATCTGTCACAAAATATGAGATTGCATGTATTAGACTTTTAAACCGACACTTTAAGGGAAATTAACCGCATTTCATGGCATCGCATCATTTCTGTATTTGCGCAACACTTGTCTTGAGTCTGTGCAGGAAATACGGAAGAAAATCAAAAGAAGCTGATCAAACAATAAGCCAAGTCAATCATTTCAGATCTGGTATCAATACAGAAGAAATTAGATAATTCAATACATCAGAAGACGGCCCATGCAACAGCCCAAGACTACACCAGAAAGCCCAAGCTTCAATTCCTACAAGTAGCCGCGGATCCGCGGCAGGGATCTTGTATGCGCCGCGGATCCGCGCCTGTTTGGCCACGTCAGCATTGCATTTTCAGAGCAGAATTCTTCTCTCAGGGCCCACAGTTCATTGTGATATGTCAAATTCCATAATTTTCCAGAAGCTACTGCCAGATCAGCAAAGAAGATTAAGAAAGGCTAATCCCAATTAAGCTCCTAATTAATCCTCTTCTAGAAGCTCCCTCCTAACTAATCACATCTAGAAGCTTCTCCCCTAACTAACTTTTGGAGGGAAATTTGAATTTCTTCAACAAACTTTTGGAGGGAAATTTGAATTTCTTCAACAAACTTTAGGAGGGAAACTTAGAATTTGAAATCCTAAATCTAGGGTTAGTTATCTATAAATAGGAACCTAGACCTAGGGTTAAGGGTTCACTCATTAGTTAATCTTTAGATAATAATTCTACATCATCTTCTTCCACAAGTTTCGTGACAAAGCTTGTGCGAAACCCTAACCCTAATTCCACTCCAAATCCAAGATCTTGAGTACCAAATCAAGCGAGAAGCCTTCAACCTTTTAGGAGCCGAGCCGATCTTCAATCGGGCAAGTGATTCAAGCCGATCCGCGATCCACGGAGACGAGCGAAGCCAAATCGACGATCAAGTTCTTCCTCTTGTAGTTCTTGAGTGATTGTAACGAAATTGTTGATATAAATAAAAGGTGAAATTCTTTTATCTTGCTTTCTTTTAATTCTTGCATCATGATTAGATCTCAATTTGTAATTGTTGTTCTTGTTGTGATGTGTGAGTAAAACTCCACTCGTAAAGGAGTCGAGACGATTGTAGAATGATGATGTAACAAATCTAAATACGATTTTTAAGTCCTACGAGTTTTGTAAACCCTAGCAAGTTCAAGAATCGATGACCTAGTTTCGTAGCGATACTTTCTTGATTGTGATCGCTCGAAATTAGGGATCTACGATCGTTTCTTGAATTTACTAGAGGCTAGAATGTGAATGATATCGACGAAAGAACAAGGGATAAGATGAAATCCTAGTTTCACAAGAAATCCCTAATTCTCGTAGATCATCATCGATCTAGTATCAAATCATCGAAGGATAAGAATACGTAATTTTAAGATTACATCACATCTATAGATCCGATCGATTCCTACGAGCCTCATTTCGATTCTTGAGATTTGGTTTGGAAAAATCATCAAACGATCAATTCTTGATTCTATCTTTTAACGCTTTCTTAGATCTAGTATTTTCTCATTCTTGAACTTCAAATATAAATCTTGAATTGTTTGTTTTGTTTTCATTAAAGTTTCAATTCATCTAATTCGAAAGACGAACGATTACACTTTCCCTGTGGACGATCCGCACTCATACACAAACTACATCCGACACCGTAGTTGATTGCGGTCAAATAATTTTTGGTTGTGATTTCTTTATAATTTTCTAATACTACACAATCCGAAATCATTTCAATCAAATGGCGCCGTTGCCGGGGATAGTGCGCTAATAGTTCGTATTTTGAAATTTGAGTTGAAAATTTTATTCCATTTAAATTTTGTGATCAAAATTCGTGCAAACACTAATACGTGTTTTGTGATTTGATTGCGAGGAAATCTGGAATCATTGGAGCTGTGGAAAATTTTTTCTGAAACATCCAGAGAGCTCCTGAGGTGAACAGAAACCAATCCTAAAATTTTGGTGCAGTGATGCGTTGATAGGACCGCTCATCCGCGGCAAATAACCCTAATCCACGGCGGATCCGCGCCCCCCTTGACTGTTCACTGCACTAATTTTTCTCTGTAAGTCTCTATCTTTCTTATCTCCTCCTCTGTCTGCTCCAATAACAATTTTGCTGCAGGTTTCTTTGCAAATAAATCGCAGCGCCGCAAAGCAAAATAAAAATTTGTGCGTGTTTTTGATTCTTGGTTGTTTGCATTCTAATACGGAAATTTAAGGGGCACGACCAAATCCAAATTAGGTGGGGATTTCATTACCCTTCCTAGGCCCCGAAAATCGCAAAACTTGCATCCGCATTGACCCTCATTAATTAAAAGAAATCTAGAGATGACTCTAAGGACCGTCGCGCTCATTTAGGACAAGAGAAGGCCGTGGGTAATTCATTGTTTATCCGAGTTTTCTTGTGGTGCCTAAGGCGAGTGTGTCTAAGGCTAGTGGTTATTAATTAGGTCCACTGTAGTGGTGGTTCCTTCCCACTTACCTGGCACTTATCCGGCCACAGGGGGACAAAGAGGCAGTGGAGGATTTATCCTGCAACTTGTCTTTTGGCAGTTAGGAGCGGTCTAGAGCCAGACCTAGGTGACCATTAGATTTTAGGGTTTTGTGTGTTGCATTTGTTTTGTTGCATCATATTTTTCAAAAATCCGTATCTTTTCAAAACAAACACCACATTCATATCATTCCCCTAATTATAAATTCACGCTGCCACTTGTACTAACCCTTTTTAGTACAAGATAGGCTGGACACGGGTTTCTAGTGCCTGTTAGTCCGCGTTTCCCTCATCGACCCAAAGTCGGTATTTCTCCATTTACCTTTCTTTTACCCACCACCACACCCACATCGATGGATCCATCTCCATCGAACTTCTTTTCCACTAACCTGCCGCCGTCCGTTGGTGCGCAGATTCCACCTCGCGTCTCTCTCCAAGAGAGATGTTATCCTACACGAGGCCCACTTTCCACCTGTCTTTCCATTCCACCAGCTAACGGGGAAAATTTTCAAATAAAACCCCAATACATCAACCTTCTACCAAAATTTCACGGTCTCGAGTCTGAAGACGCATACGTGTTTATCACGAAATTTGAAAATGTATGCGCAATGATGGGTACTTCACAGCTTTCTGTGGATGCTTTCCGTCTTCGTCTTCTCCCATTCACTTTGTGCGATTTAGCTGAGAAGTGGCTATATAACACTACCGCACATTCCATTTCAAATTGGGATGAATTCGTCAAAGCATTCCTTAATAAATTCTACCCACATCAAAAGACAGCTCGAGTCCGTAGCGAAATCTATCAATTCACCCAACTTCTAAATGAAACATTTTCAAAATGTCTTGACCGCTTCAAGGATCTGCTAATCCAATGTCCACATCACGGCATCCCGAGATGGGATCTTTGCCGAATCATTTATGAGGGCATTACTCCTTACACGAGACAGACCCTTGAATCCATGTGTCAAGGCAACTTTATGACCAAAGATGATGGGGAAGCCTGGAATTTTCTAGAAGATTTCGCTGAAAAATCTTTACAGTGGGAGGGTGTGAGTAAATCGTCTAGGGAGGGCAATGATATTTCCATAGGAGTTAGAGCTGACATTTCAGCTATGCAAAAGAAACTCGAGAATATGGAAAACAAATTTTTAGCCGCCCTAAGTCAAATATCACTCTCCAAAACTGTATGTGGTTGCTGTTCTGATCCGTCTCACTTGACGGAAGAATGTCCGTTTCAAGGTCATGAGCATACCAATGTCGCATTTCAAAGACCTAGAAACAATCCATCTTCCTCCACATATGATCAGGGTTGGAGGAATCACCCTAACTTTGATTGGAACCAATCCCAATTTCAAAACACGGTTCCAACCCAAAACAATTTCCAAGGGGCCCCTCCACCACAACAGCAACCACCACAATTGAGTCAGCACCCCTTTCAAGCACAAAATTTTCAAAATCCGGTCAACACTTTTGCACCATCTAGTCCTTTGCAGTTGACCGGAACGGATGAATCCTATTCATTTGCACAATGCATGAATTTGGTCTTAACAAATATCATGCAAGTTTCGGCTGAAATGAAGTCTTCTGTCGATTATATAAAGAAAAACTCTGCGTCCCAAAGCGAGAGTATCAAATCGATGGAAGAACAAATTGCACAACTAAAAGCCGAAATGAGTGCACGAGAGAAAGGGAAACTTCCAGCTCAACCTTTACCCAATTCTAGCTATTCACATCCTGTGGATGCAATCACGTTGAGATCTGGAAGAGTGCTTGACCATCACCTTGGGGAAGAGTTTGATGATACTGATAAATCAATCAATAACACCCCGGCTGAGACATTTCCTCACACACACACTTCTGACCCCAGTTCTTCTACCCTACCATCTTCTTCCGAGCCTATTCTCCATTTCCCAAAAGGCTCGCCACTACAGCCCACCTCTTTTACCCCTCCACGGACGATCCCCACTTCTATACCGGGATCGGTTCCACACACACTTTCTTCTCCTATGATGGACCCAGCGCTTACTGCTAAAGCACCTTATCCTAATCGGTTAAGGGCTAACACACCGAGTCCACATATGGAGAAGATTATGAACATTTTTAAGCAAGTAAACACCAACATCCCTCTCCTAGATGCTATCCAACAAGTTCCGTCCTATGCGAAAACTCTTAAGAACTTGTGTACTAGAAAGAGAAAGACTCAAGCGCCCAAAAAGATATTCATGGAAAAAACAATAGACACGGCTTTCCCCCAGCAATTACCGAGGAAACGTAAGGATCCAGGATATCCTACTATTTCCGTTTCTATTGGGGAAAAACACATTAACCGTGCTCTACTAGATCTGGGCGCTAGTGTTAACTTGCTTCCATATTCTGTTTATGAGCAACTAGGAATCGGAGAGTTAAAGCCAACCAATTGCACTCTCCAGATGGCCAACCGATCTATCACCAAACCTAGGGGTGAACTGGAGGATGTGTTAATAAAAATCGGAGAATTTATATTCCCGGTAGATTTTATTGTAATTGATACACAACCTGTAGCGAACCCACGGAATCAAATTCCGGTGATTTTAGGTCGCCCCTTTTTGGCCACTTCCAATGCTATTATCAACTGTCGTAACGGTTCTATGACCCTATCTTTCGGGAATAGGTCAATAGAACTAAACATTTACAAGTTGGGAAGTGTACCCTCCGAACCTATTGCTCAGGTATGTTCTGTCGACTTAATGGATGTCGACAGCAGCGAATTTGATGATCCTCCTGTTATCGATCTTGACTCTTTTCATACGTTATTGTTTGACCCAACTATGTATCATACACATACGGACTCTTCCACCGAGATGTCCGGGTCAACAAATAACACTGATTATGAACTGTTCTTAGAGTCTGAAGATCACCCCGCACTTTGTGATGACATAATTCATCGGGGTATTGATGGAACTTTTGAGGAAATCTTCGCTGATGAACTCGCATTTTTGAATAACACGGGTGTTGAGATGAATCATGTCCCACTCACTGAAATCGAACCTCCACCCCTTCTTTTGACTTGTAAAAAGAATGCGAGTTATCCATCACATACACTGTATCGTCTCTCCAATATGAGACGCACACACACTCTCTTCCACCACTTAACCTTTCCCCACTTCTTCTTCTTCCACCAACCAGAGCACTGCATTGATAAATTTTTTGAATGGTTGGTGTTAACATTCGGTCTTTGCAAAGCTTGGCATCGACCAATGATTTTTGACCCCCTTTTGTGATTTTCAAAGCTTAACATTGCATAACTCAAGTTTGGGGGGGTATATTATCTGGCTCTTGAAAAGAAAAGTTTTACAAAATGATGAGCCAAGAATAAGTTTGGGGGAGGATCTTCACTTAAATATTTTGCCCCCACTAATAAATTCCTCCCAAGCTTACAGGTTTTGTAGATTTAGCGGAAGGCAACAGTGAGGACACTGTTGAAAACAAGTTTGGGGAAGGTTTGTGCTTATTTTCGCATCATTTGCATATCATTTGCATAAGCACAAAACATTTCTTTAAAAACCTATAAAAATTTAAAAAATTTCAAAATTATAAAAATATTTTTTGTATATAAATAAGATAATGAAAGTTTAGATAGTGAAAAGTTACATCCATGAGATTAGAAAAATTTGAGAAAACTAAGAAAATTAGAAGTTTTCTTATACGAACTAGTAATAAGTAGTTATGAGCCGTTGTCCCAAGGGTTAGTAAGATGAAAGACGTCACTAATCTGAGGATAAAAATAAGTCTGAAAAATAGTTTCTATTCTAGAAGCCAAACATTTTGAACGTTGCTACCCTGCTATTCGCACTTACACACGTCTTGAAGCCTGGGATAGTAGAGGATACCTTGAAATGCTCTTGTCTTAAAGCCGATGTATAAAAAAAATATATATGGTGAGAAAAATGGACACTGGTTTTGTTATCACCGAGGGAAATAAAAAAATATATAGCGAGGGTGCCTCTTCATCTAGTGCCCTAAGGCCAACTGGTCTGGGAGTCACTGCTATACCTAAGGTGGTGCAAGATTAGGAAAATACACCAAATAAGCAATCACATGAGTAATCGGTCGGTTAGTACCTCAAGAAGTATTAACGGTCGCATGAAAGTGTGTGAGCTCATCGAAAAAAAAAAATATATATATACTGAGGCTGATAGGCAAGAGTATGATAGCTTGAATTGAATTCTCCGGGTGTAGGGATGTCCTTTACACACACGCAGGGTTATATGATCGATGTTTGGAAGAAAGATAGGAATGAAGAATAAGACGATGTTTTATTGAGGGAGGACGTGATTTCTGACATCTTTTCATGACCATTAAGATAGGGCTCATGACAACCGAAAAGCTAGCTTAGTTGGAAACCCTAATTTTCAAAGCTTTTCTTTTACAATTCTTTTCTTTAAATGTAATATTCATGATCTTCCTTTTATTATTGGATTTTGTGGGTGCAATCCGCTGAAAACCCTCAGGAGACAACACTCCTCCTACTAGGGACACCTAGAGGTTTAAAGGCTTGTTGCACGTGCTCAGTGCAATCGTGTTGCCTACGAAAGTGTGCTAGTTAGTTTTTCTCTTTCGTTATTTTCTCCTTCTCTTTTTAATAAAACATTCGCTCGAGACGATCGAAATTAAGTTTGGGGGTATTTGATCAGTCGAAAATATTGTATATTTTAGCCGGCAATTTCCCTAACATTTGCATACATTTAGAAGTGTTCGGCATTCATATTCTACATATTAGCAAATCTGTCACAAAATATGAGATTGCATGTATTAGACTTTTAAACCGACACTTTAAGGGAAATTAACCGCATTTCATGGCATCGCATCATTTCTGTATTTGCGCAACACTTGTCTTGAGTCTGTGCAGGAAATACGGAAGAAAATCAAAAGAAGCTGATCAAACAATAAGCCAAGTCAATCATTTCAGATCTGGTATCAATACAGAAGAAATTAGATAATTCAATACATCAGAAGACGGCCCATGCAACAGCCCAAGACTACACCAGAAAGCCCAAGCTTCAATTCCTACAAGTAGCCGCGGATCCGCGGCAGGGATCTTGTATGCGCCGCGGATCCGCGCCTGTTTGGCCACGTCAGCATTGCATTTTCAGAGCAGAATTCTTCTCTCAGGGCCCACAGTTCATTGTGATATGTCAAATTCCATAATTTTCCAGAAGCTACTGCCAGATCAGCAAAGAAGATTAAGAAAGGCTAATCCCAATTAAGCTCCTAATTAATCCTCTTCTAGAAGCTCCCTCCTAACTAATCACATCTAGAAGCTTCTCCCCTAACTAACTTTTGGAGGGAAATTTGAATTTCTTCAACAAACTTTTGGAGGGAAATTTGAATTTCTTCAACAAACTTTAGGAGGGAAACTTAGAATTTGAAATCCTAAATCTAGGGTTAGTTATCTATAAATAGGAACCTAGACCTAGGGTTAAGGGTTCACTCATTAGTTAATCTTTAGATAATAATTCTACATCATCTTCTTCCACAAGTTTCGTGACAAAGCTTGTGCGAAACCCTAACCCTAATTCCACTCCAAATCCAAGATCTTGAGTACCAAATCAAGCGAGAAGCCTTCAACCTTTTAGGAGCCGAGCCGATCTTCAATCGGGCAAGTGATTCAAGCCGATCCGCGATCCACGGAGACGAGCGAAGCCAAATCGACGATCAAGTTCTTCCTCTTGTAGTTCTTGAGTGATTGTAACGAAATTGTTGATATAAATAAAAGGTGAAATTCTTTTATCTTGCTTTCTTTTAATTCTTGCATCATGATTAGATCTCAATTTGTAATTGTTGTTCTTGTTGTGATGTGTGAGTAAAACTTCGCTCGTAAAGGAGTCGAGACGATTGTAGAATGATGATGTAACAAATCTAAATACGATTTTTAAGTCCTACGAGTTTTGTAAACCCTAGCAAGTTCAAGAATCGATGACCTAGTTTCGTAGCGATACTTTCTTGATTGTGATCGCTCGAAATTAGGGATCTACGATCGTTTCTTGAATTTACTAGAGGCTAGAATGTGAATGATATCGACGAAAGAACAAGGGATAAGATGAAATCCTAGTTTCACAAGAAATCCCTAATTCTCGTAGATCATCATCGATCTAGTATCAAATCATCGAAGGATAAGAATACGTAATTTTAAGATTACATCACATCTATAGATCCGATCGATTCCTACGAGCCTCATTTCGATTCTTGAGATTTGGTTTGGAAAAATCATCAAACGATCAATTCTTGATTCTATCTTTTAACGCTTTCTTAGATCTAGTATTTTCTCATTCTTGAACTTCAAATATAAATCTTGAATTGTTTGTTTTGTTTTCATTAAAGTTTCAATTCATCTAATTCGAAAGACGAACGATTACACTTTCCCTGTGGACGATCCGCACTCATACACAAACTACATCCGACACCGTAGTTGATTGCGGTCAAATAATTTTTGGTTGTGATTTCTTTACAATTTTCTAATACTACACAATCCGAAATCATTTCAATCACCTGCATTCAACGACGCCTATATCTTCCCGCGGCTTATGCGATTGGTGGATGCTTCTGCCGCTGACCCGAGTCAATTTGGGGCTATTCGGGCGTTGATTTCTCCTTATGCTACTGCTGGCGGGTTGGTATTTAATGATCGGGTCTTATCTTCTTCCGCGGGTTCAGCCCAGCCGCTTTGGGACCGGTCAATAGATAACGCGCCCTCTTTGAAGCCCCGGGAGGCCGCGCGCTTATACGCAATCAGACCGGGTTACCTGGTATTCCGTCGGGATAGCGCGGCCCTCTTCATGCGGTACAATCCGCATCGCTTTGTCCGGCAGTTTGGCTACGATCAGGGTGTCCCGTTTGAGGCTTTCTTAGTCGCGCCGGTTCCTTCGCTCGAGGCCGTTCGAGATGCCACCCATCATTTTGTGAGGCTGAACACCGGTTCCCAGTTCATGATCCCCGATGGTGATTACATGCCCCGATGCGTGGGGTCATTCACGGGCTGGTATCTCCATCGGGTCAACCCGATTATTATTGAGGAAAGAAGGGTACTTCTTGGCCACGGTGCCCCTACTTAGGTTCTGGCTACGGGAGCTACGCTGCGACCGCGCGCCCCGGTCCGTTTTCCTCTGAGTGATACCGACACCGCGCTTATTCCGGGAGAGTCGGCAGTGGATCTTATCCCAACAGCTGGTATGCCGCTGGGTACTCGGTCGTGGGGTAAACGGGCTCCGGTAACAGTGTCACCTCCCGAGGCAGCACCGCCCCCCGCGGCATCGACAATGGCAGTGTCATCCTCGGTTGTGGCACTGGGTGAGGGTGACAGGGATGAGGTTGTTGAGGGTGTTGAGTGCGACGTGGGCCGACGCCGCACTAAGGCTCTGCGAGGAAGGAAGCGGTCGTCCTCGGCGACCGGCTCTGGTTCCAAGCGTCGAAAGAAGGTTGCTACTAACTTGCTCAACTCTTTAATAGAGTCTGAGCCCATTCTTGAGGATGAACCGTTGGCCCTGCAGGAATCAGATGCTGGACTACTTTTCCCGAGTTCAGCCGCCGAGGTAGTCGCACAGTTGGCTGAGGCCATATGGCGTTCTAAAGATGAGTCTCAGAACGCTAGGGTTCCCAAGAAAGCTTATCCTGCCGTAATCTTCTATGAAGACCCCTCATGGATCCGGCGGCGGTTTATTGGCCCTTTGGAGGAGTGGGGAGAAAGGGCGCTGAAGCAGGCCGCTTTGGAGGATGATGCGGATGCGCTTTCCTTATGGACCGGCGGCCACGAGTCCACCCTCGAACCCCGGCGAGCCCGCCTCCTTGAGAAGGAGCATTAGCTTGAAGAAGCCATATTGAAGGCTTCCCTGCGCATTGGTATGTTTTTTATACTTCTTTGCAGTTTTTCAGATTGTTTATGCCCGTATATATGTATTCTTATTCTTGTATGGATTGTGCAGAGTCCTCGGCGATGGGGGAGGTTCCTACGGGTTTGTTGAAGCTAAAGCCCGTTGACATTCCCGATGCGGCCTTGCTCGATGTGGAGGGGGCTGACGAGGCTGTTCCTCTTGCCATAGAGCCTCCAGTGGCAGTTCCTGATCACGGAGCGCTTGCTCCTTTGGTAGAGACTCCTTTGGGGGTTGCCGTCCTAACGACTCTTCCTGCGGGCGGCCCAGAGGCTGGAGGAGAGGTAGTCGGGACTACCCTCCCTTTGCTGGAGCCGGAGATCACGGCGGAGGCCGTTGAAGCCGCCATCCCCCCGACTCAGAATGGGAGAAGTGTTGAAGGTAACCTTCTACATTTTAAATTAGCAATCTTTCTGTTGTCTGAACTTTTTTGTTTTCCCAGAATTGCGCGGGCTGGTGGCCTCTATCGCTGATTTGTCTCCCCGGCAATCGTTTCAGCGTTTATTGGAGATGGCAGCTCCGCAGGCGATCTCCCCTCAACGCATCGTCCTCTCATATGGACAAGGTTAGTGTCGTTCGCCATTTCTTATAGTATCGTTGTTATTTTGCGTATTGACATTGATGTTCTCTACAGTTTTGGAGGCCGATGACGAGGTTGAGGTCCTCGAAGGGCCAGGGAAACCTTCAGCTCCTACTTGCATGTCCGTGGGTAAGTGACATTTCAATATAGTCCCACTTGTTCCTTTGCTTAAGAGTTTTGCTGACATTTTTCAAATCTGAACAGCCTTGCCAGCTCCCATAGCGCTGGACTCGCGCATCGCCATGCTGCCCGGCCCCTATGCTTTGCGAGCCTCAGAGCGCTTAGCCCAGTTAAGCCTTGTCTCCTTGTCGTCTTTGATCGAGGAGCTTCGTGCTGGCATCGCAACTACAGCTGAAGCATTTGCCGCCGAAGCTAACGGTTCTCTTCCTTTTCTTGCCACCTACTATAGCGAAGAGGTGTTAGTGTATATGCCCTAGAGGCCATTACTGTATCATACTAGTATGTATATTACTTGATGGAAGCTTGGGATATTCACAGTTGTATAGACAATCTTGCTCGAAATAGTAGTATGCTACTTGGTTTGTCTCTGCTTTAATGTGTACATGTGTTTCTTTATTATTTCACCTATACGCATTAGTAGAGCCCTTAGGATCTTTGCTTGATTACCGGCGTTGTGATGGCGATCACACTCGTGGGGGCTGGGTAATCCATAAGCACATCCTTATACACGTCCCTAGTCGTGGGATTATCGAGACAGGGCATCGATACTCCGGAGTAGACTAGCGTATGCGCTTCTCATCCCAGTACGGGAGACGGTCTGTCCCACAGCCGTCAGTACGTCGTACTTGAGATAGTATGCGGGTGCTCGTTAGGTTACGAGTACACTGGACAGGACTCGTCAGGAACAGATGGTTGGTATTATACCTATCGTCAGTTATCAGTTCCCATGTGACATGAGTACAGCTTAGTCCACTGACTTGACACTGTCACTTCGCCTCGAGTGTGTTCCCACTGTTCTTTGATTACTACCCTACCACGGCTCTACTGGAGTCATGCAAACAGGTAGTAGTTGGGTGCAGTCCCGAAGCACTTGGAGGCAGTGACGGTTAGACAGGATTCGTCTTTCCCGGTATTGGGGGTTTACATCGCGTTGTGTCTAGGAGAGCCATTACACGAGTAGTCCCTGGCCAGGGCAAGCGAGATATACTGTTAGGTTTCCAGTGTTATCTCAGGGTGTTCTGGGCTTCACTCCGACACGACTTGTACCGCTATTAGGGGACTGACGTTTACCGCCCCCCTAGGCCCGCCATGCGATGTATCAGACGAACAGACCGGACTGTACGGAGATTGTCACATACAGGCTCAGTAGGAGTTCAGATGGGTTCACCTCATCGGCCTTCTTATCGACATCTACCTGGGGACCGTTACGTACAGCTAGTGCCGCTTGCGGTCTGTGGTTAAACCCACTGCCAGCGTAGTGTCGAGTCTTTAGAGTCCCACACAGAGAGTTTCCCTGCACTGAGCGAAACGTGTAGAGGCCGTATGGTTTTACGGCAGGGCTCCGATCACTTACGTACACTTGTGTGCGTGCGGTGTTCGGGCAGGCAATACTAGTGGGCTTTGGTTTAAGCCGGATCCTAGTATTGCACGGATGGATTTGTTTTGTCTTCTGCACATCCGCATTCTACGGAATGCGGATGCAGGTGTGTATGCACAGTTTTCCGAGCGATGAAGGAGGAGGTGCCTCATCAGGGTTTTGGCAGTTGGTTCGGCCAAAACCGTTATGTGGCAGGCTCATTAGGGTTTTGGCAGTTCGTTTGGTCAAAACCATTATGAGCCGAGGACATCATTTACTAATCCTTTTAGTGATAATTTTATGATGGCTAATTGCATTGACCATTTGACCCCATTGACCTCTCTTGACTTTGTTGACCGGTTGACCGTGTTGACCATTGACTTTCAAGAGAGATCTACACTCTTCTTTTCTTTTTCTTTTTCTATTTTGATTATGATAATGGTCATTTCAATGTAGCCATCAAACTTTATCTTGATGAGATTAGTAATGATATTGTTTTTGCATTATTGAAGCATGGTTCATTTTCTTATGCTCACAATTCTTTTCTCATTCTCTCTCTTGCTCTTTCTCATGAGAAGAAAAGAAATGGACCATGGTTGCTAGCTCCTCCTTCTTCCTCCTCTTGATTCATCTTTTGATCTCATGTGTTGAGAGATAAAGATCCCACAAAGACAAAACCATCCCTCTACCACTTCTACACAACCTAGGGCTTCTAGACTAGCAATCTCTTTGCCCTAGTTACCTCGGCTCGAGGTGGAGCTCGGTGTACATCTCTCGGGTGGATCGTCTTCGACTCAAGGAGGCCGCGGAGGTGACCAAAGTCCGGATCAACCATCGGAGCAAGCAAGGAGAAGAACAACAAGAAGAGAAGGAGTTCAAGTTAAGGTATAACCCCTAACCGAGTAGATAAATCTCTAGTTAGGATACTAGTGTGTTGTTTAGCAAAGATCCGGCTTTTACGGTCCATGTTACCAAGTCCAGAAATTTTTTTGTTTTACCATTTCCGCAACCCCGAAAGTACCGGGAGAGGTAACGTGGACCTAACAGTGGTATCAGAGCCTAACTAAACACACCCTAGCATATTAGCAAAGTATTTAGAATTTCGACCGGACGAAAAACCGCAAAACACCCCGGAAATTTGAAGTTTCTGCCGATTTTTAGAACTGTTCCAAAATTAATAAATCATACACTAAAAATCGGGTCAGGCTTTTTATAGAATACTGAAGAAAAATGATCACCTAACTCGGTTAGAGCGCCGCGGTTCCGCGGCCGATTTAACTCGGTTGGCGTTTTTCTTTTCTGCAGTTTTCTTAGATGGGTATTTTGGGATTTTTACAATATGACTTTTCTGCCCAGATTTTCCATAAAGCAAAATTTGTTTTTGGGGCTTAAAAATCCATATTTTTGGTCGATGTTCTGTAGACTTTGGCTAATGGTTATATCTGTAATGTTATATGTGTATTGACCGTCTACTAATCGCTATACGTCGATTAGTGGGGGTTATACATATCTGTGATCTGTGTTATTAATGGTATGTGTATATGAACTCGTTGGATTGTCGCGGATGAATAGCCGGGGTGGATGTGAGATGAGAGTTTCTTTTTCTTTCATCCGTGTAATAAATTTTTAAATTGATGTAATATTATTTGTATGGCCGCACAACCGGGTCGGGGTTGTAGCCGTCATTGTATAATTCTTTTTACTGTTTTTGCTCCTAGGATAGACCCATGGAGGGGGTGCACAAACTGCCGGGTATCTCGAAGTGCCGAGTGGCATACTCACGGCGTTGAGGGAGGTTGCTTCACTTCGGGTACTTGGCGGGTAGTTTGCCGCACCCGTAGGGGTCTTGGGTGGGGTATTGGCTATTCATCACGACCGTGTAATCCGCTTTTCGTTGCAGGCTCGAACGAATCGCGGGTTCCTAGCATATCCAAAGTGTTCATCTGTGATCTGGATTGGCTATCATTGCTATGTATCTATATATAATAACTATTTAGGCGTTGCTTATGTTTTTCAGCCGCGCTAGCCCAGCCCCCGCTCTGTCGTTAGTTAAGTAACCTAACGGGTGATGACGGGGCCCCGTGGCGAATGCGAATGGCATAAGCGTACGTCATATTTTGGTTGTTTTCTGCAATGGTAGGATTTAAATGATGGGACGCATTAAAAGAACTAATGCAAGAAAAGAAACCTAAAAGACGTTGTTGGAACAATTTTTTTCAAAAAAGCTGTTATTGCAAGGACGTTCAATTTTGTTTTGCATCGAGGTATTCGGTTATGAATGCCCAGCACCTCAGTCGACGAGGCAAGGGCCGAGATCCCTTCATCGGGAGTGACCCCTTGGACAAAAGTTTGCGTCAGTGTAATAACTTCACTATAGTTGATTAATTCTTGCTTTGCATCGAGGTATTCAGTTTGGAATATCCTGCACCTCATTCGACGAGGAAAGAGCCGAGATCCCTTCACAGGGAGTGACCTCTTTACCAAAAGTTTTTCGCCACTATATTTTCAAAAAGGCAATCAAGTTCCTTCAACGATATCAAGTTCATTACGTTAACGGGTTTTTCGCCAAAAACCCAGCCGTAGCCCTCCGTCGTTTCGGATTAATATTATTTAGTATTCGTGCTGCGTTTGTTGACCTAGTCAAGGCGTAGTGAACGGTAGCTAAATAATATTTTTCTGTGGATTGCAAATGTGATTGGTTAGGACAGTCGTGCGGCCTTGTTGACCTAGTCAAGGGCACGTACGGGTGGGTCTAATGCAATCAGGATAATGACGGGTAGAACTTGACTAACAGTTTGTGGCTTGTTGACCTAGTCAAGGTCATAAACCGTTAGGGGCAAAAACCACATCGGGAGTTTCAAAAGTACTGAAACTTGCTAGTTTTGCATACCATTTGGAGTGTGATGATTCTGGTAGGGTTCCTTCAGTTTTGTCACGCGATGATATTTGGATCCCGATCCTACTGTGAGTGTATGCTACTCCTCGGAAACTTTCTCGCTTAACGATCAATGCTATAAACCAAGTAGATGTCTAGAAATGTGTTAGCGGGGCTACGCCCACAGGGAAAAGAGGTTACTTAATTAAGGAACTTCGCGAAAGTATAGGAAAACCTCCCTCGAAGTACCGACACTGGCCTGGCTGAACGGTTAAGCAAGTATTGTAAGGTGAGATTGATCCCGACTGATTCTTCCTTTATGATTTGAGGAGGGATTCGAGAGACAGTGGGAGCCATCCTGTTTAGATAAATTAAAAACCAATCTAAACTTGCAAGAGCGCACGCTGAGTGTTTCTTTTCTCTCTCTCCAGGTAGCAACCATTTCACGCCCTAATCAAGATAATAAAATGCATCGCTTGACCAATCCGAATTCTTATTCGGGGCTGGGGAACGTTGGTTCAGCTCTAACTTGTGACAACAGTCATAAGTATGAGCAAGGGAAAGGGGATTGTATGGATTCCCAGGATACCCAGTTGAAGAAGAAGCATGGTTTTGCATCTACTTCAGGTGTTCTTGTAATTGAGAACTGTTTTACGGTCAGCCCTACCTCCTGGGTACTTGATACCGGATCAGGATCTCATATCTGTAATTTATTGCAGGGACTGAGAAAAAGTAGGAAAGTTGCACCGGGTGATATGTCGCTCAGAGTAGCGAACGGAGCACAAGTTAATGCGGCAGCCGTCGGTGAATATCACCTAGTATTGCCAAATAGCAAGACTATGATTTTGAACGATTGCTACTATGTACCCTCCATGGTTTGCAACATCATATCAGTTTCTTTACTCGATAAAGATGGATATAACTTTGTTCTTGATAGAAATATCATGAACATTTACCTTCATAAGGTACTGGTTGCAGAGGGTACACTGTGTAATGGTATCTACGTTCTAAATCAGAATACAGTTCTCAATATACAAAACACACGCAAGAGGAAGAATTCAGATACGAATGAATCCTACTTGTGGCATTGTAGACTTGGTCATATCGGAGAGAAAAGATTGAGTAAGTTGCATAAAGATGGACTCTTGAATGCATTCGAGTTTTCATCTTATGAAACTTGTCAGTCTTGTCTCAAAGGGAAGATGACCAAATCTCCATTCACCGGACATGGAGAAAGAGCAACAGAGCTCTTGGGACTCGTACATAGTGATGTATGCAGTCCGATGTCTATACATGCAAGGGGTGGGTTCTCGTACTTCATCACATTCACTGACGATCTCTCTAGATTCGGATATGTGTATCTGATGAAACACAAATCTGAACCTTTTGAGAAATTCAAGGAATTCAGAAACGAAGTAGAGAACCAGACTGGCAAAAGTATCAAGATCCTCCGGTCTGATAGAGGAGGGGAGTACTTAAGCACAGAATTCCTAGATTACTTAAAAGAGAATGGTATTCTTTCTCAGCTTACTCCTCCTTATACACCACAGCACAACGGTGTATCGGAGAGGAGGAATCGTACCCTTCTGGATATGGTTCGCTCCATGATGAGTAATGCCGAGTTGCCTCTTTCATTTTGGGGACATGCGCTATTGACAGCAGCATATCTATTGAATGATGTTCCGTCTAAATCAGTGCCTAAGACTCCATTCGAGATATGGAATGGAAAAAGGCCATATCTTAAAAGATTTAAGATATGGGGTTGTCCGGCTTATATTAAAACACATAAACCGGATAAACTAGAGGCACGGTCAGTTTTATGTAAGTTTGTGGGATATCCAAAGAATGGTTATGGATATCTATTCTACCACACCGAGGAACAGAAGGTGTTTGTTGCTCAGCATGCCGTTTTCTTAGAAACGGAGTTTCTTGCAAAAGAAATTAGTGGGAGCACGGTAGAATTGGAAGAAATTCAGCGACCACAAACTGAAACTGAAAATTTGACAGAACCTCAGGATTCAATAACCCCAGACGAACCTCAGCCACTCCGCAGATCTGGTAGGATTTCTCGTCCGCCCGAGAGATACTGCGGTTTTCTCATAGACGGGGATCGAGAGGATTGCATCTTGGAAGAAGATTACCCTACCAGTTTAAGGCATGCCATTATCAGTAGGGACTCTGATAAGTGGCAGGAAGCAATGCAATCCGAAATGGAGTCCATGTACGCCAATAATATGTGGACCTTGGATATTTCTCCACCCGTTGGATGCAAATGGATCTACAAAAGGAAACTTGGTGTAGATGGGCAGGTGGAAACCTATAAGGCTAGACTCGTTGCAAAAGGTTTTCGTCAAAGACCTGGTTTGGACTATGATGAAACTTTTTCTTCGGTGGCTATGCTCAAATCCATTCGGATCCTACTTGCCATTGCTGCCTTCCATGACTATGAAATCTGGCAGATGGATGTTAAAACGGCTTTCCTAAACGGTTGTTTGGAAGAGTGCGTTTACATGGATCAGCCAGAAGGTTTCGTAGACAGTGGGAGCAGCAGAAAGGTGTGCAAGTTGCTTAAATCCATTTATGGATTAAAGCAAGCATCGCGGAGCTGGAACATCTGTTTTGATGAGGCAATCAAGGAATTTGATTTCATCAAGAACGAAGATGAACCTTGTGTTTATAAGAAGATTGTAGGACGAACTGTCGTATTCCTAGTCTTGTACGTGGACGACATTCTTTTGATAGGAAATGACATTCCTATGCTACAATCGGTCAAGCTATTTTTGTCACAACGGTTCTCCATGAAGGACCTGGGTGATGCCTCGTACATTCTGGGGATCAAGATCTATAGAGATAGATCCAAAAGACTACTGGGACTTTCGCAGTCCAGGTACATAGAGACCGTACTAAAGAGATTTAGTATGGAGGATTCCAAGCGCGGTAGCATACCCGCATTGCACGGAATTACCCTCTCCAAGAAGATATCTCCTAAGACTGACGAGGAGAGGGTTCGCATGAGCACTATACCCTACGCTTCGGCGGTAGGATCTATAATGTATGAGATGCTATGTACAAGACCAGATGTAGCTTACGCGCTGAGCGCGGTAAGCCGGTATCAGTCAGACCCAGGTGAGGACCACGGGACAGCAGTGAAGAACATTCTCAAGTACCTGAGAAGGACTAAGGAGATGTTCCTGGTTTACGGTAATGGAGACCTCAGGGTCGAGTCCTTTACCGATTCAAGCTTCCAGAGTGACAAAGATGACAGCAAGTCTGTCTCGGGTTTTGTGTTTACCCTCAATGGAGGGGCGATATGTTGGAGGAGTTCCAAACAGGATACCGTCGCAGACTCGACGATGGAGGCTGAATACATTGCTGCAAGCGATGCCGCAAAAGAGGCGGTCTGGATGAAGAAGTTCATTAGTGAACTTCAGGTGGTTCCATCCATTGTTGACCCAATACCTTTGTATTGCGATAACAATGGGGCTATAGCTTTAGCGAAGGAACCAAGGTCCCATCAGAAATCCAGACACATCTTAAGGCGGTATCACCTGATCAGGGAGATGATTAATCGCCAGGAGATCGAGGTACGGAGAGTGGACACAAAAGACAACACGGCGGATCCATTCACAAAGGCCTTACCCCAGACTCAGTTCGAGCGGCTGATCGAGATGATTGGTCTTCGATACGCCAGTACATGGCCTTAGTGCAAGTGGGAGATTGTTAGTGTATATGCCCTAGAGGCCATTACTGTATCATACTAGTATGTATATTACTTGATGGAAGCTTGGGATATTCACAGTTGTATAGACAATCTTGCTCGAAATAGTAGTATGCTACTTGGTTTGTCTCTGCTTTAATGTGTACATGTGTTTCTTTATTATTTCACCTATACGCATTAGTAGAGCCCTTAGGATCTTTGTTTGATTACCGGCGTTGTGATGGCGATCACACTCGTGGGGGCTGGGTAATCCACAAGCACATCCTTATACACGTCCCTAGTCGTGGGATTATCGAGACAGGGCATCGATACTCCGGAGTAGACTAGCGTATGCGCTTCTCATCCCAGCACGGGAGACGGTCTACCCCACAGCCGTCAGTACGTCGTACTTGAGATAGTATGCGGGTGCTCGTTAGGTTACGAGTACACTGGACAGGACTCGTCGGGAACTGATGGTTGGTATTATACCTTTCGTCAGTTGTCAGTTCCCAGGTGACATGAGTACAGCTTAGTCCGCTGACTTGACACTGTCACTTCGCCTCGAGTGTGTTCCCACTGTTCTTTGATTACTACCCTACCACGGCTCTACTGAGTCGTGCAAACAGGTAGTAGTTGGGTGCAGTCCCGAAGCACATGGAGGCAGTGATGGTTAGACAGGATTCATCTCTCCCGGTATTGGGGGTTGACATCGCGCTGTGTCTAGGAGAGCCATTACACGAGAAGTCCCTGGCCAGGGCAAGCGAGATATACTGGTAGGTTTCCAGTGTTATCTCAGGGTGTTCTGGGCTTCACTCCGACACGACTTGTACCGCTATTAGGGGACTGACGTTTACCGCCCCTCTAGGCCCGCCATGCGATGTATCAGACGAACAGACCGGACTGTACGGAGATTGTCACATACAGGCTCGGTAGGAGTTCGGATGGGTTCACCTCATCGGCCATCTTATCGACATCTACCTGGGGACCGTTACGTACAGCTAGTGCCGCTTGCGGTCTGTGGTTAAACCCACTGCCAGCGTAGTGTCGAGTCTTTAGAGTCCCACACAGAGAGTTTCCCTGCACTGAGCGAAACGTGTAGAGGCCGTATGGTTTTACGGCAGGGCTGCGATCACTTACGTACACTTGTGTGCGTGCGGTGTTCGGGCAGGCAATACTAGTGGGCTTTGGTTTAAGCCAGATCCTAGTATTGCACGGATGGATTTGTTTTGTCTTCTGCGCATCCGCATTCTACGGAATGCGGATGCAGGTGTGTATGCACAGTTTTCCGAGCGGTGAAGGAGGAGGTGTCTCATCAGGGTTTTGGCAGTTGGTTCGGCCAAAACCGTTATGTGGCAGGCTCATTAGGGTTTTAGCAGTTCGTTTGGTCAAAACCATTATGAGCCGCGGACATCATTTACTAATCCTTTTAGTGATAATTTTATGATGGCTAATTGCATTGACCATTTGTCCCCATTGACCTCTCTTGACTTTGTTGACCGGTTGACCTGTTGACCATTGACTTTCAAGAGAGATCTACACTCTTCTTTTCTTTTTCTTTTTCTATTTTGATTATGATAATGGTCATTTCAATGTAGCCATCAAACTTTATCTTGATGGGATTAGTAATGATATTGTTTTTGCATTATTGAAGCATGGTTCATTTTCTTATGCTCACAATTCTTTTCTCATTCTCTCTCTTGCTCTTTCTCATGAGAAGAAAAGAAATGGACCATGGTTGCTAGCTCCTCCTTCTTCCTCCTCTTGATTCATCTTTTGATCTCATGTGTTGAGAGATAAAGATCCCACAAAGACAAAACCATCCCTCTACCACTTCTACACAACCTAGGACTTCTAGACTAGCAATCTCTTTGCCCTAGTTACCTCGGCTCGAGGTGGAGCTCGGTGTACATCTCTCGGGTGGATCGTCTTCGACTCAAGGAGGCCGCGGAGGTGACCAAAGTCCGGATCAACCATCGGAGCAAGCAAGGAGAAGAACAACAAGAAGAGAAGGAGTTCAAGTTAAGGTATAACCCCTAACCGAGTAGATAAATCTCTAGTTAGGATGCTAGTGTGTTGTTTAGCAAAGATCCGGCTTTTACGGTCCATGTTACCAAGTCTAGAAAATTTTTTGTTTTACCATTTCCGCAACCCCGAAAGTACCGGGAGAGGTAACGTGGACCTAACAGTGGTATCAGAGCCTAACTAAACACACCCTAGCATATTAGCAAAGTATTTAGAATTTCGACCGGACGAAAAACCGCAAAACACCCCGGAAATTTGAAGTTTCTGCCGATTTTTAGAACTGTTCCAAAATTAATAAATCATACACTAAAAATCGGGTCAGGCTTTTTATAGAATACTGAAGAAAAATGATCACCTAACTCGGTTAAAGCGCCGCGGTTCCGCGGCATAAGCTTGCTTATGCCGCGGAACCGCGGCCGATTTAACTCGGTTGGCGTTTTTCTTTTCTGCAGTTTTCTTAGATGGGTATTTTGGGATTTTTACAATATGACTTTTCTGCCCAGATTTTCCATAAAGCAAAATTTGTTTTTGAGGCTTAAAAATCCATATTTTTGGTCGATGTTCTGTAGACTTTGGCTAATGGTTATATCTGTAATGTTATATGTGTATTGAACGTCTACTAATCGCTATACGTCGATTAGTAGGGGTTATACATATCTGTGATCTGTGTTATTGATGGTATGTGTATATGAACTCGTTGGATTGTCGCGGATGAATAGCCGGGGTGGATGTGAGATGAGAGTTTCTTTTTCTTTCATTCGTGTAATAAATTTTTAAATTGATGTAATATTATTTGTATGGCCGCACAACCGGGTCGGGGTTGTAGCCGTCATTGTATAATTCTTTTTACTGTTTTTGCTCCTGGGATAGACCCATGGAGGGGGTGCACAAACTGCCGGGTATCTCGAAGTGCCGAGTGGCATACTCACGGCGTTGAGGGAGGTTGCTTCACTTCGGGTACTTGGCGGGTAGTTTGCCGCACCCGTAGGGGTCTTGGGTGGGGTATTGGCTATTCATCGCGACCGTGTAATCCGCTTTTCATTGCAGGCTCGAACGAATCGCGGGTTCCTAGCATATCCAAAGTGTTCATCTGTGATCTGGATTGGCTATCATTGCTATATATCTATATATAATAACTATTTAGGCGTTGCTTATGTTTTTCAGCCGCGCTAGCCCAGCCCCCGCTCTGTCGTTAGTTAAGTAACCTAACGGGTGATGACGGGGCCCCGTGGCGAATGCGAATGGCATAAGCGTACGTCATATTTTGGTTGTTTTCTGCAATGGTAGGATTTAAATGATGGGACGCATTAAAAGAACTAATGCAAGAAAAGAAACCTAAAAGACGTTGTTGGAACAATTTTTTTCAAAAAAGCTGTTATTGCAAGGACGTTCAATTTTGTTTTGCATCGAGGTATTCGGTTATGAATGCCCAGCACCTCAGTCAACGAGGCAAGGGCCGAGATCCCTTCATCGGGAGTGACCCCTTAGACAAAAGTTTGCGTCAGTGTAATAACTTCACTATAGTTGATTAATTCTTGCTTTGCATCGAGGTATTCAGTTTGGAATATCCTGCACCTCATTCGACGAGGAAAGAGCCGAGATCCCTTCACAGGGAGTGACCTCTTTAGCAAAAGTTTTTCGCCACTATATTTTCAAAAAGGCAATCACGTTCCTTCAACGATATCAAGTTCATTACGTTAACGGGTTTTTCGCCAAAAACCCAGCCGTAGCCCTCCGTCGTTTCGGATTAATATTATTTAGTATTCGTGCTGCGTTTGTTGACCTAGTCAAGGCGTAGTGAATGGTAGCTAAATAATATTTTTCTGTGGATTGCAAATGTGATTCGTTAGGACAGTCGTGCGGCCTTGTTGACCTAGTCAAGGGTACGTACGGGTGGGTCTAATGCAATCAGGATAATGACGGGTAGAACTTGACTAACAGTTTGTGGCTTGTTGACCTAGTCAAGGTCATAAACCGTTAGGGGCAAAAACCACATCGGGAGTTTCAAAAGTACTGAAACTTGCTAGTTTTGCATACCATTTGGAGTGTGATGATTCTGGTAGGGTTCCTTCAGTTTTGTCACGCGATGATATTTGGATCCCGATCCTACTGTGAGTATATGCTACTCCTCGGGAACTTTCTCGCTTAACGATCAATGCTATAAACCAAGTAGGTGTCTAGAAAGGTGTTAGCGGGGCTACGCCCACAGGGAAAAGAGGTTACTTAATTAAGGAACTTCGCGAAAGCGTTGGAAAACCTCCCTCGAAGTACCGACACTGGCCTGGCTGAACGGTTAAGCAAGTATTGTACGGTGAGATTGATCCCGACTGATTCTTCCTTTATGGTTTGAGGAGGGATTCGAGAGACAGTGGGAGCCATCCTGTTTAGATAAATTAAAAACCAATCTAAACTTGCAAGAGCGCACGCTGAGTGTTTCTTTTCTCTCTCTCTCCAGGTAGCAACCATTTCACGCCCTAATCAAGATAATAAAATGTATCGCTTGACCGATCCGAATTCTTATTCGGGGCTGGGGAACGTTGGTTCAGCTCTAACTTGTGACAACAGTCATAAGTATGAGCAAGGGAAAGGGGATTGTATGGATTCCCAGGATACCCAGTTGAAGAAGAAGCATGGTTTTGCATCTACTTCAGGTGTTCTTGTAATTGAGAACTGTTTTACGGTCAGCCCTACCTCCTGGGTACTTGATACCGGATCAGGATCTCATATCTGTAATTTATTGCAGGGACTGAGAAAAAGTAGGAAAGTTGCACCGGGTGATATGTCGCTCAGAGTAGCGAACGGAGCACAAGTTAATGCGGCAGCCGTCGATGAATATCACCTAGTATTGCCAAATAGCAAGACTATGATTTTGAACGATTGCTACTATGTACCCTCCATGGTTTGCAACATCATATCAGTTTCTTTACTCGATAAAGATGGATATAACTTTGTTCTTGATAGAAATATCATGAACATTTACCTTCATAAGGTACTGGTTGCAGAGGGTACACTGTGTAATGGTATCTACGTTCTAAATCAGAATACAGTTCTCAATATACAAAACACACGCAAGAGGAAGAATTCAGATACGAATGAATCCTACTTGTGGCATTGTAGACTTGGTCATATCGGAGAGAAAAGATTGAGTAAGTTGCATAAAGATGGACTCTTGAATGCATTCGAGTTTTCATCTTATGAAACTTGTCAGTCTTGTCTCAAAGGGAAGATGACCAAATCTCCGTTCACCGGACATGGAGAAAGAGCAACAGAGCTCTTGGGACTCGTACATAGTGATATATGCGGTCCGATGTCTATACATGCAAGGGGTGGGTTCTCGTACTTCATCACATTCACTGACGATCTCTCTAGATTCGCATATGTGTATCTGATGAAACACAAATCTGAACCTTTTGAGAAATTCAAGAAATTCAGAAACGAAGTAGAGAACCAGACTGGCAAAAGTATCAAGATCCTCCGGTCTGATAGAGGAGGGGAGTACTTAAGCACGGAATTCCTAGATTACTTAAAAGAGAATGGTATTCTCTCTCAGCTTACTCCTCCTTATACACCACAGCACAACGGTGTATCGGAGAGGAGGAATCGTACCCTTCTGGATATGGTTCGCTCCATGATGAGTAATGTCGAGTTGCCTCTTTCATTTTGGGGACATGCGCTATTGACAGCAGCATATCTATTGAATGATGTTCCATCTAAATCAGTGCCTAAGACTCCATTCGAGATATGGAATGGAAAAAGGCCATATCTTAAAAGATTTAAGATATGGGGTTGTCCGGCTTATGTTAAAACACATAAACCGGATAAACTAGAGGCACGGTCAGTTTTATGTAAGTTTGTGGGATATCCAAAGAATGGTTATGGATATCTATTCTACCACACCGAGGAACAGAAGGTGTTTGTTGCTCAGCATGCCGTTTTCTTAGAAACGGAGTTTCTTGCAAAAGAAATTAATGGGAGCACGGTAGAATTGGAAGAAATTCAGCGACCACAAACTGAAACTGAAAATTTGACAGAACCTCAGGATTCAATAACCCCAGACGAACCTCAGCCACTCCGCAGATCTGGTAGGATTTCTCGTCCGCCCGAGAGATACTGCGGTTTTCTCATAGACGGGGATCGAGAGGATTGCATCTTGGAAGAAGATGACCCTACCAGTTTCAGGCAGGCCATTATCAGTAGGGACTCTGATAAGTGGCAGGAAGCAATGCAATCCGAAATGGAGTCCATGTACGCCAATAATGTGTGGACCTTGGATATTTCTCCACCCGTTGGATGCAAATGGATCTACAAAAGGAAACTTGGTGTAGATGGGCAGGTGGAAACCGATAAGGCTAGACTCGTTGCAAAAGGTTTTCGTCAAAGACCTGCTTTGGACTATGACGAAACTTTTTCTCCGGTGGCTATGCTCAAATCCATTCGGATCCTACTTGCCATTGCTGCCTTCCATGATTATGAAATCTGGCAGATGGATGTTAAAACGGCTTTCCTAAACGGTTGTTTGGAAGAGTGCGTTTACATGGATCAGCCAGAAGGTTTCGTAGACAGTGGGAGCAGCAGGAAGGTGTGCAAGTTGCTTAAATCCATTTATGGATTAAAGCAGGCATCGCGGAGCTGGAACATCTGTTTTGATGAGGCAATCAAGGAATTTGATTTCATCAAGAACGAAGATGAACCTTGTGTTTATAAGAAGATTGTAGGACGAACTGTCGTATTCCTAGTCTTGTACGTGGACGACATTCTTTTGATAGAAAATGACATTCCTATTCTACAATCGGTCAAGCTATTTTTGTCACAACGGTTCTCCATGAAGGACCTGGGTGATGCCTCGTACATTCTGGGGGTCAAGATCTATAGAGATAGATCCAAGAGACTACTGGGACTTTCGCAGTCCAGGTACATAGAGACCGTACTAAAGAGATTTAGTATGGAGGATTCCAAGCGCGGTAGCATACCCGCATTGCACGGAATTACCCTCTCCAAGAATATGTCTCCTAAGACTGACGAGGAGAGGGTTCGCATGAGCACTATACCCTACGCTTCGGCGGTAGGATCTATAATGTATGCGATGCTATGTACAAGACCAGATGTAGCTTACGCGCTGAGCGCGGTAAGCCGGTATCAGTCAGACCCAGGTGAGGACCACTGGACAGCAGTGAAGAACATTCTCAAGTACCTGAGAAGGACTAAGGAGATGTTCCTGGTTTACGGTAATGGAGACCTCAGGGTCGAGTCCTTTACCGATTCAAGCTTCCAGAGTGACAAAGATGACAGCAAGTCTGTCTCGGGTTTTGTGTTTACCCTCAACGGAGGGGCGGTATGTTGGAGGAGTTCCAAACAGGATACCGTCGCAGACTCGACGATGGAGGCTGAATACATTGCTGCAAGCGATGCCGCAAAAGAGGCGGTCTGGATGAAGAAGTTCATTAGTGAACTTCAGGTGGTTCCATCCATTGTTGACCCAATACCTTTGTATTGCGATAACAATGGGGCTATAGCTTTAGCGAAGGAACCAAGGTCCCATCAGAAATCCAGACACATCTTAAGGCGGTATCACCTGATCAGGGAGATGATTAATCGCCAGGAGATCGAGGTACGGAGAGTGGACACAAAAGACAACACGGCGGATCCATTCACAAAGGCCTTACCCCAGACTCAGTTCGAGCGGCTGATCGAGATCATAGGTCTTCGATACGCCAGTACATGGCCTTAGTGCAAGTGGGAGATTGTTAGTGTATATGCCCTAGAGGCCATTACTGTATCATACTAGTATGTATATTACTTGATGGAAGCTTGGGATATTCACAGTTGTATAGACAATCTTGCTCGAAATAGTAGTATGCTACTTGGTTTGTCTCTGCTTTAATGTGTACATGTGTTTCTTTATTATTTCACCTATACGCATTAGTAGAGCCCTTAGGATCTTTGTTTGATTACCGGCGTTGTGATGGCGATCACACTCGTGGGGGCTGGGTAATCCACAAGCACATCCTTATACATGTCCCTAGTCGTGGGATTATCGAGACAGGGCATCGATACTCCGGAGTAGACTAGCGTATGCACTTCTCATCCCAGCACGGGAGACGGTCTGTCCCACAGCCGTCAATATGTCGTACTTGAGATAGTATGCGGGTGCTCGTTAGGTTACGAGTACACTGGACAGGACTCATCGGGAACTGATGGTTGGTATTATACCTATCGTCAGTTGTCAGTTCCCAGGTGACATGAGTACAGCTTAGTCCGCTGACTTGACACTGTCACTTCGCCTCGAGTGTGTTCCCACTGTTCTTTGATTACTACCCTACCACGGCTCTACTGAGTTGTGCAAACAGGTAGTAGTTGGGTGCAGTCCCAAAGCACTTGGAGGCAGTGACGGTTAGACAGGATTCATCTCTCCCGGTATTGGGGGTTGACATCGCGCTGTGTCTAGGAGAGCCATTACACGAGTAGTCCCTGGCCAGGGCAAGCGAGATATACTGTTAGGTTTCCAGTGTTATCTCAGGGTGTTCTGGGCTTCACTCCGACACGACTTGTACCGCTATTAGGGGACTGACGTTTACCGCCCCCCTAGGCCCGCCATGCGATGTATCAGACGAACAGACCGGACTGTACGGAAATTTTCACATACAGGCTCAGTAGGAGTTCAGATGGGTTCACCTCATCGGCCTTCTTATCGACATCTACCTGGGGACCGTTACGTACAGCTAGGGCCGCTTGCGGTCTGTAGTTAAACCCACTGCCAGCGTAGTGTCGAGTCTTTAGAGTCCCACACAGAGAGTTTCCCTGCACTGAGCGAAACGTGTAGAGGCCGTATGGTTTTACGGCAGGGCTGCGATCACTTACGTACACTTGTGTGCGTGCGGTGTTCGGGCAGGCAATACTAGTGGGCTTTGGTTTAAGCCGGATCCTAGTATTGCACGGATGGATTTGTTTTGTCTTCTGCACATCCGCATTCTACGGAATGCGGATGCAGGTGTGTATGCACAGTTTTCCGAGCGATGAAGGAGGAGGTGCCTCATCAGGGTTTTGGCAGTTGGTTCGGCCAAAACCGTTATGTGGCAGGCTCATTAGGGTTTTGGCAGTTCGTTTGGTCAAAACCATTATGAGCCGCGGACATCATTTACTAATCCTTTTAGTGATAATTTTATGATGGCTAATTGCATTGACCATTTGTCCCCATTGACCTCTCTTGACTTTGTTGACCGGTTGACCGTGTTGACCATTGATTTTCAAGAGAGATCTGCACTCTTCTTTTCTTTTTCTTTTTCTATTTTGATTATGATAATGGTCATTTCAATGTAGCCATCAAACTTTATCTTGATGGGATTAGTAATGATATTGTTTTTGCATTATTGAACCATGGTTCATTTTCTTATGCTCACAATTCTTTTCTCATTCTCTCTCTTGCTCTTTCTCATGAGAAGAAAAGAAATGGACCATGGTTGCTAGCTCCTCCTTCTTCCTCCTCTTGATTCATCTTTTGATCTCATGTGTTGAGAGATAAAGATCCCACAAAGACAAAACCATCCCTCTACCACTTCTACACAACCTAGGACTTCTAGACTAGCAATCTCTTTGCCCTAGTTACCTCGGCTCGAGGTGGAGCTCGGTGTACATCTCTCGGGTGGATCGTCTTCGACTCAAGGAGGCCGCGGAGGTGACCAAAGTCCGGATCAACTATCGGAGCAAGCAAGGAGAAGAACAACAAGAAGAGAAAGAGTTCAAGTTAAGGTATAACCCCTAACCGAGTAGATAAATCTCTAGTTAGGATGCTAGTGTGTTGTTTAGCAAAGATCCGGCTTTTACGGTCCATGTTACCAAGTCTAGAAAAAAATTTGTTTTACCGTTTCCGCAACCCCAAAAGTACCGGGAGAGGTAACGTGGACCTAACAAGAGGTGGTGCGAGTCTGGGTGGAGTTCTGTCAGCAGGTGGAGGCTTGCTTGCACGCCCTTGAGTGTTCCCGCCTTTCCTCGGAGGCCGTGGCTGCAAAGGCGGACTTACGGGGGCTGATAGCGCGGTGTGCGGCAAACATGGCATCATGCGAGAAGAGGCTCGGCCGTAAATTCTCGGAAAGGGAGCTGGCCTCTAAAGCATTGAGCGAGCTTTAAACCAGCCTCACAGCCAAAGCCAATAAAGCGTATGAACTCTGGCGGGTACTTCAAGAGTCTATCAGAGAGGTGGTGGCTCTTGATAAAGCTGCCGTGTTCACTCACGAAAGGGTCGAGGCTCACAAGGCTACTGAGAAAGAGCTCGAAGGCCGGCTCACCTCGTTGTAGGGTTCCTAGGCACTCTAGTTAAGTCTCACAAGTGATCAAACATGGCAATTTCAAAAATTATGGTGCCTACAAACCCGACTACGGATCGTTTGCTAGATATTTAGGCGAAACAAGCAAGCTAGTTTACAACTAAACTATAAGATAACGGAAATACAACCTTTGTAGATCCGTTTGTCTACCTCCATAGCTCCGCAACGAAGTGCCTCCGCTGTCCAAGTGAACTCCCGGGCTCTAGCGTCGGCTTCGTCGAAGAATAAGCGAGCTAGGTCGTCGATGTCCATGCCGAAGATGATCTACGTCGAAGCATCGCAAGATCAAGCTCTCACTTCACCAAGTCATGAAACTTGTGAAGAAAACACACTCTACTACTTGGCAAGAGGTAGAGGATGAAGAAATAGGAAGTGGGTTAACTTTAGAATTGGATTTCTCACTCAAAACATCAATCCACCATTGATGACCTCAAGCTTCTTCACTTGAAGCAAGGAAGAAGAAGAAGGAAAATGATATGATAAGTTAAAAGAATAAGAAAAGAAAATGAATTCTTATCATAATTTTAACTAGAGTCAAGTGTAGAGAATGAATCATGGTTAGTGGGAATGGTTAGGGTTAAGGATGAGATAAGAATGGTTGACTTGAACAAAGCTTCATGAAGCTTCAACTAAACTCCAAAATAAGCCACCATTCTTTTCTCCTCTTTTCCAAAATGAATAAACAAATAAATAAATGAATAAATAAAGGAAATGAAACCCTAACCATTCTTTTAACCATGGTTTATTCTTTGCACTTAACCAAGTAAACATGTATCATCAAACATGATACAACCAAGTGCACAAAATTATATCGCATATGTAATGCGCACAATCCGAGTGAGAAAATCCATCTTAAGTAAACCGATACTAGTTGATGCAAAGTAATATATCAAATATATAAATATGCATTAAATCATTAAATCAACACTTGATTCAATGACCCGGTTATGTCGCACACAACCGACTAGTATACAATATATCGGCTTATCGAATCAATGCTTGAATCGGTAACTAGGTTATATCGCATACAACCATTCGATATATTTATCGTGAGAATAGAATACGGTATCACATACACGCATTATTCTCGGTCCCGCACATATCTCATATGCGCTTCTATTTCGTTTCGCTTGAGCCAGGAAACCTCTGTGTAGGACTCTAAAGACTCGTCAATACGCCGGCAGCAGGCGATGATCATATCAAACACCCACAAGCCGCAAGCGGTCTGCTAAACGTAACGGCCACCCGGGTATTGAGCGATCTGAAGATCGACGAGCAAGCCCGCTCACACTCCAGTGAATCCGACCAGTAACACTACCGTACGGTCCGGTCTGTTCGTCTGATATGTCGCATATCTCGCCTAGGGGTGGTAAACGTCAGACCCCAATAGCTCGATAAGTTATGCCGACTTGAGGTCCATAACAGTCGTGAAACTACTGATAACTCTTACCAGTATATCACTGCAACCCTGGCCAGGGATTTTCTGTTATGGCCAGTCGAGCATAGCACAACATCAACCCCCAATACCGGGAGAGACGAATCCCCTCCTATCGCTCATTGCCTCCATGTGAATCGGGACTGTACCCAAAAACCACCTGTTTGCACAACTCAGTAGAGCCGTGGTAGGGTGGAAATCAAAGCACAGTGGGAGACACACAAGACTCTATGACGATCTCGGGTCAACAGACTAAGCTGTACCAGTGTCACCAGAGAACTGCCATCTGACGTGAGGTATAATACCATCTGGGAGTTCTCGGCGAGTCCGTTCAGTGTACCCAGTCTCCACTGAGCACCCGCATACCATCTTCGATGTCAAACACCAATGGATATGGGATCATCCATCGCCCATCGCATGGGTCGAGAAGATATGCGCTAGTCTACTCTGGAATATCGATGCCCCGTCTCGATATTCCCTCGACTAGGAACAATTCAAGGATGTACTCATGGACTACCCAGGCCCCACTAGTATGATCTACATCATAGTCCTGGAAGTCGAGTACATATCCTAAGGGCTTTATCAACATGTAATCAGAGAGACAGAAAGTATACATGTTAAGACAAAGTGCAACCAGATAGCGTACTATCATGTCGAGCGAGAAAGTCCTTCCTATATATGTCCCAGCATCCACTACAATATACATCCCATGTACAGTAATGGCCTCTAGGGCATACATATAACTAACACTCGTATCAGGCCCAGCAGGCTCAGGCGGTGGCCCGTCTTCTGGCGATCCTGAATCATGAAGCTGTGGCCCAGCAAAAGAAGGATGAGCTAGTAAAATTGCTAAATCGCCCGCCGGCTTGAAAACTTGTATCTTTTCCTTTCTTTTGTACATACTCCTGAATGTGAGTATTTTCTTTTTGTTCTTTCATGAATTGTACTTTGTATTCATTTTGGTTTATGAATAAAGACATATTTTTCTTCTCAATGGTGTGTCTCCTTTTTATTGAATGTGTTCTGCGGACAATTTATCTTGGTCTCTTTGCAGGGCAGCGATGGCTTAGGATTCAGGGTTAAGATCTGCCTCCTAAGACTTTTGAGCTTTACGAGCCGTGAGGGTCTCTTAAAGAGTTTTTCTCCCTACAGGTCGAGAGGATCCCGTAGGTGTAAGTTCTTCTTAAGAATCGTGAGGATTCTTAAGCGGGTTTTCCCTTGAGAATCGTAAGGATCTCACAAGAAAGTTTTCTTCCTTACAGGTCGTGAGGACCCGCAAGTGCTGGGTGCGGTCGCCCTTATCCGTATTTCACAGGGTCAGGGGTTGGTTTGGGATGGTTTCCAGGGTATCGTAGTTTAAAGACATTGCAGTCAAGGTTAAGGACCTCATAGTCCGTGGGTTTAAGGACTCCACAGTCCAATATTAGTTTTAAGACATCACGGTCAAGGTTAAGGACATCATAGTCCGTGGATTTAAGCACTCCACAGTCCAATGTTAGTTTTAAGACATCACGGTCAAGGTTAAGGACATCATAGTCCGTGGATTTAAAGACTCCACAGTCCAATGTTAGTTTTAAGACATCCCGGTCAAGGTTAAGGACATCATAGTCCGTAGATTTAAGGACTCCACAGTCCGATGTTAGTTTTAAGACATCCCGGTCAAGGTTAAGGACATCATAGTCCGTGGGTTTAAGGACTCCACAGTCCAATGTTAGTTTTAAGACATTCCGGTCAAGGTTAAGGACATCATAGTCCGTGGGTTTAAGGACTGCACAGTCCAATGTTAGTTTTAAGACATCACGGTCAAGGTTAAGGACATCATAGTCCGTGGGTTTAAGGAATCCACAATCCAATGTTAGTTTTAAGACATCACGGTCAAGGTTAAGGACATCATAGTCCGTGGATATAAGGACTCCACAGTCCAATGTGTGGTTACCGGGACCCGTCACCTCTTTGAAGACGTTGAGGAATTATAACGACAAATATCAAAGGAGTGAAGAGATGTACCCTTGAACCAAGGTAAAATCAGTCTAGAATCATGGTGGTTGATCGTTAGTTTTAAGACATTACGGTCGAGGTTAAGGACATCATAGTCCGTGGATTTTAAGGACTCCACAGTCCGATGTTTGCTCTGGATGCTTTACACGGGTTCACTGCCGTATTCGGCGAGGACCAGCCTCCGCTCTGGACGTTTTCCGCGGGGTCAAAGAGTGATGTTATCCGCGTTCCACGTGACCAGGAATTTTGCACTAGATGCTTCACACAGGTTCACTGCCGTGTTCAGCGAGGACTAGGCTCTGCTCTGGATACTTCACACGGGTTCACTGCCGTGCTCTGCGAGGACCAGGATCCGCTCTGGATGTTTTCCACGGGGTCAAAGAGTGACGTTATCCGCGTTCTACATGACCAGGAATTTTGCTCTGGATGCTTTCCACGGGTTCACTGCCGTGTTCTGCGAGGACCAGGCTCCGCTCTGGACGTTTTCCATGGGGTCAAAGAGTGACGTTATCCGCGTTCCACGTGACCAGGAATTTTGCTCTGGATGCTTTCCACGGGTTCACTGCCGTGTTCTGCGAGGACCAGGCTCCGCTCTGGACGTTTTCCACGGGGTCAAAGAGTGACGTTATCCGCGTTCCACCTGACCAGGAATTTTGCTCTGGATGCTTTCCACGGGTTCACTGCCGTGTTCTGCGAGGACCAGGCTCCACTCTGGACGTTTTCCACAGGGTCAAAGAGTGACGTTATCTGCATTCCACGTGACCAGGAATTTTGCTCTATATGCTTTCCACGGGTTCACTTCCGTGTTCTGCGTGGACCAGGCTCTGCTCTGGACGTTTTCCATGGGGTCAAAGAGTGATGTTATCCGCGTTCCACGTGACCAGGAATTTTGTTGATTGTATCCGCATTTCACGGAGTTGGGATTCGACTCTCGGTCATCTGTACGCCGTCGAGTCATGGAACTGGAAATTGCCGCTGTTCCGCTTTGCTTGATATTGTGTCTGCTGCAATGAGACGAACGTCGAGATAGTCTCTAGGCTATCTGTGACTCATCGAGATTCGGCTTCTTCTTCTGATGAAACCTGGGAGAGGAGGAGTGCGATTCCTTCTTTGTTTGCGCCCCTGGATTGTATACAGGGATTGATGCAATATCACCTGTAGGGCATAAATTTCATTTTTTGTTTTACTTCTTTTTCCGCGATGCTTTATCATTTCAGCTTTTACATCGTGAAGGTCGCGATTGCCCCATCATTTCGGCTATTTTTCGCGGTGCCCAATCATTTCGGCTATTTGTTTTTTTTTTTACTCACTGTTTTTTATTGCGGTTGCCCAACCATTTCGGCTATTTTTTTATGCATACATTTTTACTTGCTGCTTTTTATTGTAAGTTGCCCTATCATTTCGGCTATTTCATATGCATGTGTGGCTTGCTGGCTTTTCGCCGCAAGCTTGGGATTAGACACCGATTTCGGCATCAGCACCGCTACAACTGGGATATTGCCAGGAGAGAATCATCATTTGCCTCTGTCGATATTGAACAAAGGTGGCTTAGTAAACAGGGTTAGGGTCCTGTCGACTAAGGCTTTTGACTTCATGAGCCGTAAGGGTCTCACAAAAGTATTTCTCCCTACAAGTCGTGAGGACCTCGTAGGTGTGTTTCATCCTTGGGAATCATGAGGATTCCTAAGTGCGTGTTCCCCTGTAAGTTGTAAGGATCTTACAAAAGGATTTTCTCCTTATAAGTCGAGAGGACTCATAAGGGTCGTTCACCATATGGACATATCCCCAGTCACGGGTGGGACTTTGCTGGGAAAATGTTTATTCGCGCCCGTGGATTGTATACAAGGGTCAGTATGAGCCGTTTGTAGGGCAATATAGAAGGTTGTGGGGGGGTTTGCTTAAGAACAGGTTCAGGTTTCTGTAACTTAAGACTTTCAAATCTTATGAGCCGTGAGAGTCCTATAAGAGAGTTCTCCTTACGAGTCGTGAGGATCTCGCAAGTGTAATTTCTCCTTAGGAATCGTGAGGACTCCTAAGTGTGTTGCTCCCTTGTGAGTCGTAAGGATCTCACGTGGGTGGTTTCTCCTTACAAGGTCGTGAGGACCCTGCAAGTGTCCTTTAACGAGGTTGCGCCCTTTCGGGTTTTCACAAACACTCGCCGGTAGTCCTGCTGTTTTTACTCACGGAGCCCTTTCGGGTTTTCGTCCGTGCCCATTTCGCTTATGGACATACCATTTTTATTTTTATTATTATTTTTTTATATATTTTTTTTATCGGCTTTGAGATGCTGCAATCTACCGTAGTTTATTGACATCTCAGTCAACAGCTAGTTTTAGGACATAGTGGTCCATTGTTAGTTTAAGGACGTTTCGGGCCGTTGTTAGTTTAAGGACATTTCGGTCCGTTGTTAGTTTAAGGACGTTCGGTCCGTTTAGGAGAAGGCCGGCTACCGCTTATAGAGTTTGAGCTTAGGAAGATAGCGAGCAGACATAGTCATCGTCATCTATCATTGACCTAGGCTGTGGCTCATTAAGCGTAGTATTTCTTCAGGAAGCGACCGTTTATTGGCCTGAAAGGCCTTTCACCGTGCATATCCATGAGTAGATAGGCTCCACCCTGGTAGACCTTGTCTATTATGTGTGGGCCTTCATAGTTCGGCTCGAATTTTCCCCGCTTGGCGCGATTGGGGATCATAGGTCTTTTGACCACTAGCACGAGTTCGCCTTGGCGGAATGTCCTCGGCCTGGTCAATCTTTCATATGAGCGCGTCATCTTTGCTTTATAAGTCTCCAGATTTTGTTGCGCTATGAGCCGGGTTTCATCAAGGGCGTCAAGCTCCTCAAGCCGAAGGTGAGCATTTTCTTCGTCTGTCAGCTCGTAGTGGACTGCCACTCGTAGAGAAGGTAGCTCTATCTCGAGGGGGAGTACCGCTTCTGTACCGAATACCAACACGTACGGCGTTGTGTTCGTGGCCGTCTTGAACGTAGTTCGATACGCCCAGAGAGCTTCTTGTAATCTCTCGTGCCAGTCCTTCTTATTTCGGGACACCGTCTTCTTTACGATCTTCGTCAAGGTCTTATTGAAAGCCTCAGCTAGACCGTTAGCTCGCGGGTTATAAACTGAGGAATATCTCCGGTCTATGTTGTGTTGTTGTGCGAAGCGGCTAATCTTGTGGCTTCTGTAGGCTGGCCCGTTATCGGAAATGATTCGTCTCGGAGTTCCGAACCGATAAATGACATGCCTCTTGAAGAAATGGAGCATATTTTCCGTCTTCACTTCCCTCAGCGGTACTGTTTCTGCCCATTTGGAGAAGTAATCAGTGGTCGCTAGGATGAAACGATGTCCTCTGGACGATGCCGGTTCGATGGGGCCGATTACGTCGGTTCCCCACATTTCAAACGGCCAGCTAGCCAACGTTGGATGTAGAGGATTTGGGTGCTGATGGATAAAGTCCCCATGAATCTGGCATGAGTGGCATTGCTTCGCATATTTGAGGCAGTCATGAATCATCGTGGGCCAATAGTAGCCCATTCGTTTAATCTTCAACTTCATCTTCGGACCCGCTTGGTGAGAACCGCAGAGTCCGTCGTGAACTTTCTGAACAACTCTTTTCGCTTCGTCAGGTCCTAGGCATCTCAACCACAGAGAATCAAATGACCTCTTGTACAGAGTATTATTGACGAAGGCGAAGGACGGAGCTCGTTTCACAAGCTGATGTCTTGAGGACGCATCTTCAGGCGTTCGACGGGATTTGAAGTAGTCTATGAAGACTTCTCTCCAATCTTCAGCCTTTTCTTGGTCCTTTATCTGCATAGCCATTTGCTCAGTCATTCCCTTTTCTTCAGATGATTTCGAAGACATTTCTGATGGGGAAAGCACCCGACGGCTTTGTACAACGATCCTCACATCATCGAGGTTCTCGTCAGCTAGTTCTTTAGCGAGCTTAGCCAATGCATCCGCTTTGCTATTTTCTGCGCGCGGTATGTTTTCCAAAGTGTAGGAAGGAATTTGGGTCAATAATTGCTGTAATCTCTCGCCATATTTGACCAGTTCGGGTTTGCACGTTTGGTAGTCTCCATTCACTTGGCTAACGACCAGTTGGGAGTCTCCATATATGAAGAGGTTTTCAATTCCTATATCAATGGCGATCTCGAGACCGGCTATCAAAGCTTTGTATTCGGCTTCATTGTTCGTCCTTGGCTCTGTCAAGGAGAAGGCGAATCGCATTATCCCTCCTTGTGGGGTTACGAAGATAAGGCTTATCCCTGATTTGATTATAGGGGTGCTTTGTTTGCGCTTTTTCACGGAAGACGCTCCATCAAAATAAAGTTCCCACCGGTTACCACCACCGTCGATCGTATCAAACGCGTGTTCGTCTGGCAGTTCGCAATTCAAAGGGGAATCAGCCGGTATCGGATGTTCCGCGAAGAAGTCGGCGATGGCCTGGCCTTTGACTGCTTTAAGAGGTTGATAAGTTATCGAGAACTCCATCAAGAGCAAGGCCCATTTAGCGAGCCGACCTGTCAATATGGCCTTTGACATCAAATATTTGAAAGGGTCCACCTTCAATATGAGACGGACTTCATGCGCCAACGCATAGTGCCTGAGCTTTGTTATCGCAAAGATCAGCGCCAGGCAGTGTTTTTCAATGGGGGAATAGTTTCCTTCTGCCCCCAGTAGAACCCGACTCAAGTAATAGAGAGCTCTTTCTTTCCCTTGGTAGTTCTCTTGTGCCCATAATGCACCTAAGGAATCTTCGAGGGCAGTTGTATAAAGAATAAGAGGTTTTCCTTTGACTGGAGCAGCTAACACCGGCGGGTTCTGCAGGTACTGCTTGATCTCGTCCAGTGCGCCTTGGCATTTGTGATCCCAGACGAACGGGGTTCCCTTCTTCATCAGGTGACTGTAAGGGCGGCACTTGCCTGAAAGGTTGGCTATGAATCGCTGGATGTACGCGAGCTTCCCTTGGAGAGACCGCAATTGTTTGAGAGTCCTTGGCGGTGGCATTTCCATGATCGCCTTGATCTTCGACGGATCTATCTCGATACCCCGGTGCCAGACAATGAACCCTAGGAACTTGCCTGAGGATACCCCGAACGCGCATTTTAGGGGGTTCATCTTCAAGTTGTATTGCCGAAGGCGTTGAAATACGGTCTTCAGATGCTTTAAATGCTCCTCGTCTGATTTGCTTTTCACCACGAGATCGTCGATATAACATTCGACGATTTCATGTATGAGGTCATCGAAGATTTTCGTCATGGCCCTCTGATAGGTGGCACCGGCGTTCTTTAAACCGAAGGGCATAACTTTGTAGCAAAATATACCCAGAGGAGTCCAGAAAGCGGTGTGCTTCTGGTCTTCGGGGTGCATCTTTATCTGATTATACCCTGATGAGCCGTCCATGAAAGAGAAAACCTCGTGAGTGGACGTGTTATCTATCATCAGCTCGGTGACCGGTACTGGGAAATCGTCCTTCGGGCAAGCTTTATTGAGATCCCGGAAGTCCACGCATATGCGCACTGTCCCATTCTTCTTCATCACTGGGACGATGTTGGTGATCCAATCGGGATACTGAACTTCCTGGATAAACCCAGAGTCGATTAGCTTCTTGACTTCGGCATTGATGCTCATTTCGAGCTTGAGCCGCATTCTTCTCGGCGCCTGTTTGACTGGCTTAACGTCCGGGGATATCGCCAATTTATGCACGACAATTTCTGGATCTAATCCTGGCATTTCAGAATAGTTCCATGCGAAGCAATCTCTATGCTGCATAAGCACGTCTTTTAACGCAGCCACCCTTTCTTCAGATAGCAGCTCGCTGACGAATGTCGGTCGTGGGTCGTTAGCCGTCCCCAACTCAATCTTCTTGAGGTTATCTGCAGTAGTATGTATGCCATCTTCCAGCTCTTTCGGCGCTGGTGGAAATTCTGAGATTACCTCGTCATCGCTGTTTTCGAAGCACCGGGGAAGGTCATCCATATTCTCGGGCTCTCCTTTTGATATTGTTATCATATGACAAGTACGAACTCGCTTCCAAGACCGATGTGGATCTGGTTCTGCTCTTGTGGCTTTGGGTTCGTGCTTTTGTGGCGGCGTTGCCCTCCAGCTGCTGGATAGAGCAAACCTGCCATGCCGGTACTGGTCTTCGACCCAGTTCTTGAAGGTGAAGCAGTCTTCGATAGGGTGTCCTATGGCTCGGTGATAAGAGCAATAGCCCGGATGAGAGACCTCGTTAGCTTGCTCAGGGTGCTTAGACTCCGGAAGTGTGATCATTTGATGTTTTATAGCGAGGTCAAGTATCTTCCGTGTTTTATTCTGAGGAAAAGAGTATGCCTGACTCATCTTCTTCATAAGGGACAAATCCGGACCGCTCGATTTCCGATCGCGTGACTTCTTGGTCCCGCTTTGTCGCTGTCGAACGCCTTTTCTGCTCTTTGACTTATTTCTGCCTCTGCGTCGGGCCTTTTGCACCACAGGTTGACAGGGGGGAGCATTTTTGTCTTTTGCAGCCTGTTGAAGAAGACGTTGCGTCCTGGCTTGCTCGTAGATGGTCATTTCGCGGTTATGGTCGTCCCGAGCTTTTTGACCCGCTTCTCTGATAAGCTTGTCCATTTGCTCTTCAAATGACGGGCTCGGCATTTTGATTGCAGGATCTTGTTTTGGTTCGGGGTCAGCGTTTTCTGACAGGGCGTCCCCCTCTTCATCGAAGTCATATATGGCGTAGCTAGCATGGACTCGTTCCCGTTTCCCGGATTTCACATATCTAAGCCCGAGCATTTCCATTCTCCTATTGGGCAGCTTGCGCTGAGTCCCAGGGACATCCCAAATCTTGTTGAAGAACCGAGCTTGTCGGACAGTCTGTTTTAAGGGTACCCCTTGGTGCTTCAATAGCCTTTTTAGTCCATTCGTATAATATCTGGGCAAACGGATGGGTTGGAGCCTGTCAAGTGTAGAATCCGCACCGTGCCAGATTTCTTTCTCCGCTCTTGTTTCCGTGGACCGGTAGAATAGGATCTCCTTTTCATCTTTTCGTTTGGGAGGGACGTAAAACATCTGCAAGTCTTGCACATTGTAAGCTTTAAGTGCGTCAAGATCTTTGTAGTGCTCCCGCGGAATCATGGTGATTTGCAAACTCTGATCATCACCAGGGAATTCTTGTATTGACGACCGACTGGAGAACACGGCATTAACTTCATCTTCCGAATCGCTTCCGAAGATCAATATGGGGGCGGACGGTCCCGGGTTGTTGCGTCGAGACGGCCCAGTATAAACTATCTCTTATTCTTCTTCGGTATCACTCCCGAAAATAGGAATGGTGACGGCGGATTTGTTCTCCGACTTGCGACACCTCTCCGTGTCCTCGAAATCTGGCAAAAAGTATTTTGCATCTTCGTACTTGCGGACTTCGTTCACGGAGAATGGGTTCAGCTCTCCTGTTACGGTATACTCGAGACCATCCTTAAAATACTTCATACACTGATGTTGCGTAGAAGGGATGATGTTGTACTCGTGTAACCAAGGACGACCGAGCAAAGCGTTGTAACAGGTCTTTGCGTCAATGACGTGAAACTTAATATCCGTGACGAGTAGTCCGAAGCGTAATGTTAGTATTACAGATCCGAGAGTCCGTGATGACTGGGAATCGAAACCGGAGATGGTAATTTTATCACGAGCGAGGTGCTGAACGCTTATGCAGATTTCCTTCAACACCCGAACATTAAGGAGATTGACGGAGGATCCATTATCAACCAGGATTTTGCCTATCTTGATGTCGTGGCAGTATCCAGAAACATATAGGGGACGGTTGTAATCGCACGTCCCGAGGAGAAGGTCTTCATCACCGAACGTGACATCGGCTGTGTGCACTTCTTCCAATTCATTCTTCATCTTTTCCTCGGCGAGGAAAGCTTGGAATTGCTCCGGCTCCTGTAGTGCCTTAATTAATGAATCCCTTGCCTCTTTTGATAATAAGAGGGCGTCTAGAATGCTGAGCTGCGAAGGTAGCTTCCTCAGGTGCGCTAGGATGTTGTAGTCCACCTTACTCTTCTTGGGCGGGTCCTTGGCAGTCAGCTCTTTCAGGACTTGGTCATCTAAAGCGATATCCTCAGCGGCCTTTTCCTTTCCCTTATCTTTTCTAGTTGCGGGTCCGAGATTCTTTTCCGGGAGCGTGCGATTGCGCAGCTGAATGTTTTCGCAGGTCTTTGGTTCTTCCTCTTTCCCTAAGATGGATTCTTTAAAGAGAGGGCCCAGAGCTATTTCCTCATCAGAGTCGCTCCCAAAAGTGAGAACTTGTGATCTTACGGCGTTGACCGTGTAACAGTTACCGGTAGTTCTTTTGTGACCTTCGGTTGTACTTCTCTGCTCCCGACGAGTTCTGTGTTTCATTCGCTTAAAATGTTGCCGGTGAGCAACATATCCCTGCCACCATATCTTAAAAGCATCGCACTCCTCAGTGGAGTGTGAAATCTTTCGATGATATGAGCAGTAATTAAGGTGCCTCTCCGCCCCATTGAGCGTGTTTTCTTCCGAGGGTGGCAGCTTCATTCCCATTGACATGGCTTTGGCAAACCTTTTCCTCGTCTTGAATCTGTTTTTATCTGCATCGGATGTCTTTTAATCTGGCGGGAGTGCTTCGACTCTTTCGTTTAGTCGCCTGCGTTTGGCTCCTTCTGATGCGGCCGTCTCGAGATAGAGCTACCTTCTCGAGATAGAGCTACCTCTCTACGAGTGGCAGTCCACTATGAGCTGACGGATGAAGAAAATGCTCACCTTCGGCTTGAGGAGCTCGATGCCCTTGATGAAACTTGGCTCATGGCGCAACAAAATCTGGAGGCTTATAAAGCAAAGATGACGCGTTCATACGAGAGATTGACTAGGCCGAGAACATTCCGCCAAGGCAAACTCATGCTAGTGGTCAAAAGAGCTATGATCCCCAATCGTGCTAAGCGGGGGAAATTCGAGCCGAACTATGAAGGCCTGTATATCATAGACAAAGTTTACCAGGGTGGAGCCTATCTACTCATGGACATGCATGGTGAAAGACCTTTCAGGCCAATAAACGGTCGCTTCCTAAAAAAATACTACGCGTAACAAGTCACAGCCTAGGTCAACGATAGATGACGACGCCTATGTCCGCTCGCTATCTTCCTAAGCCCAAACTCTATAAGTAATAGCCGGCTTTCAGACCGGAACGTCGTTAAACTAACAATGGACCACTATGTCCTAAAACTGGCTATTGACCGAGATGTCGATAAAATACTACGGACTGCAGCATCCCAAGGCTGACACAAAAAAAACGGTATGTCCATAAGCAAAATGGGCACAGATGAAAACCCGAAAAGGCTCCGTGAGTAAAAACAGCAGGGCTACCGGCGAGTTTTGTGAAAACCCGAAAGGGCGCGATCTCGTTAAAAAATACTTGCAAGGCCCTCTCGACCTTGTGAAGAGAAACCACCTGCGTGAGATCCTTATAACTCACAAGGGGAGCAACACACTTAGGGATCCCCACGATTCCTAAGTAGAAATTACACTTACGAGATCCTCACGACTCGTAAGGAGAATTCCCTTTTGAGATCCTCACGGCTCATAGGATTCAAAAGCCTTAAGCTACAGGGATCTGAACCTGTTCTTAAGCCATCACAACCTCCAGTATTTCCCTAAAAGCGTTTCGATATCGACCCTTGTATACAATCCACGGGCGCGAATAAACATTTCCCTAACAAAGTCCTACCCACGACTAGGGATATGTTTACACGGTGAACAACCCTTGTAAGTCCTCTCGACTTATAAGGAGAAAGCACTCTTGTAAGATCCTTACGACTTATAAGAGACCATACACTTAAGACTCCTCATGATTCTTAAGGAGAAAACGCACCCACGAGATCCTCACGACTCGTAGGGAGAAATACCTTTGTGAGACCCTTACGGCTCATGAAATCAAAAGCCTTAGTCGACAGGATCCTAATCCTATTTACTAAGCCACCTTTGTTCGACATTGACAAAGGCAAATGATGATTCGCTCCAGGCAATATCCCAGTCGTAGCGATGTTGATTCCTAAATCGGTATCAAATTCCAAACTCGCAATAAAAAGAAGCGAGTAAATAAAACAAATAGCCGAAATGGTTGGGCAAATCGCAATAAAAAGCAGCGAGTAAATAAAACAAATAGCCGAAATGATTGGGCAATCGCGACTTTCATGATATAAAAGCTGAAATGATAGAGCATCGCGAAAAGAAAAATATATAAAGTGAAACTCTTTTCCCTACAGGTAAGATCGCATTGATCCTTGTATACAATCCAGGGGCACAAACAAAGAGGGAACTATACCTTCCCACTAGGCTCGATCAGAAAAAGAAGCCAAATCTCGACGGTTCACAGATAGCCTGGAGATCATCTCAACATTCGTCTCATTACAACAGACGCAACATCAACAAATCGGAGCGGCGGCAAAGTTCCCAGTTCCATGACTCGACGATGAACGGACAACCAAGAGTCAACCCCTCCTGGTCCCGTGGAACACGGCTAATGTCAATCCTGACCCCGTGGGAAGCGCCCAGAGCAAATCCTGGTCCCGTGGAACACGGCTTATGTCAATCCTGACCCCGTGGGAAACGCCCAGAGCAAATCCTGGTCTCGTGAAACACGGCTAATGTCAATCCTGACCCCGTGGGAAGAGTCCAAAGAAAATCCAGGTTTCATGAAACACGGCTAATGTCAATCCTAACCCCGTGGGAAGCGTCCAGAGCGGATCCTGGTCCTGTGGAACACGGCTAATGTCAATCCTGACCCCATAGGAAGCGTCCAGAGCAAATCCTGGTTTCGTGAAACACGGCTAATGTCAATCCTGACCCCGTGGTAAGCGTCCAGAGCAAATCCTGGTTTCATGAAACACGGCTTATGTCAATCCTGACCCCGTGGGAAGCGTCGAGAGCAAATCCTAGTTTCGTGAAACACGACTAATGTCAATCCTGACCCCGTGGGAATGTAACGCTTCAAAAATCGTTTCGGCAGTTTTTCGATAATCGGCAAAATAATCAGTCTTTTCCGTAAAAAGTCAAAATAAGTATTTTTTCAACATAGGTCTAATTATACAAAATTTAGATAAGATATTGCTAGAAATTGGTCACTAAATTGTCACTTAAAATTTTCTAGTTATTTAAAAAAAATTCCTTAATTAATTATTTTTAATATTATTTTAAGCTTTTAAAAATACATTAAATTAGTGATAAATACAAATTTAAATGTGTAAATTACACACTTAGGAAACATTATAAACTAAAATATAGTAGTAACAAAAATTTTACCAAAACATTCCAAGAATTGTGGTTTTATGGTTTAAAAAATGCATTAAAATGGGTTTTTTTTGTAAAAAATTGATGTAATAGTCATTTAATGAGCTTGGGAAAGGCTTTTTGTGTAGAAATTTCTACACAAATCTCTCACTACACTCTCCTCCTAGCTCAGGTCGAGCTCAACCTGCAGGTTCCCCCCTCTTTTCCCATTTTCTTGCTTCAAAATTCTTGCTAAAATCAACAAAAATACATACTTTTCTTCACTAATTCAAACCAAAACCCTTTTCCACCTCTTCCCAAACCCTAATTTGTTTAAAACAAGGAGAAAGAAGACACCTTTGGAGGCTTAGTGCAAGGGAATCAACACTTGGGAGGTATAAGTTCTAATCAAGTTGTTTAATTGTAGTTTAAATAAGCTAATTTAGAATTTTAATGTGTTAATTTCATTGTAATGGTTTGTTTTGAAAATTCTAATAAAGGTTTGGAATTTTAATTAGGGTTTGAAGTTTTGTAAGTGGGTTGTAAATTGTGTTGTGGCCATCTAGTAGCTTGAATTGGATGGTTGTGCGATATTGCGATCGCTAAGTCGTTAATCCGCGAGGTTTGCATCGGAATTTTTACGCGAATGCTTACTAGGTTTTCTAAATTATTAGGAAGTGACTTAATTGCGTTATCGTGATGATATTATTAGCATCTACTATGACTTGTAGGGTGTGCGAATGCGTAGTTTGGTCTAGTCGGGTTTTAGTTTTGGCGGTTGCCCCGAAACGACGATTTTAGTTAAGGTTTTAGCGATTTTCGTGTGTTTTCCGCGCACCGAGTGCACGTTGTGCCTAATTTTTGAGGGTCGATCTTTTCATATCGTGACTTGCGTTGTTTCATGAGGTGTAATCTTATGTTGTGTGTTATGCAATTTTAGGATCGGTTGCGGAAACATCGGACGCGGCGCGTAAAGGCAAAGCGGTGGTTGGATCAGATTAGCGAGGCATCCAGGTGAGTAGATGTATAAATCTATGGGGGAATCGTCTGGATGGCGCGAGGCGTCCCATAGTTAGGAACACTTTATTACTTGCAACTATATGCCTAGTTAGTTAGTTAACCATCTCATTCATTGCATACCTTTATAGCTATTCGTCTGCTAGCATTGCATGGTTATCCATATACACATATGTGATATCACCTCTTAAGACACGTACACCATTACCATTGGCTCATGTTGCATGCGCACTATTCATGTGACACACACGCCTTTGGTAATTGCCATGCCACGAGCACTGTAGAACCTGTTTAGTTTAGTATCACCACTTGCATTATACCCGATATATTGAATCGCATAGCATGTATATACCTCACATCATCATCATGCTTATATAGATTTCTAGCCACAAATCACATGCATACCTTAATATCATAGTCATTTATCATATACAACATATTGGGTATTATGATTTTCCTGAGGATTTCAGTATTGCTGCGATTTCTGGATTTTGGGGGAAAACCGCAAGAATTTAACAAAAGCTTATTATTATCATTTTTAAAATAAAGTTGCGGTTTTCTCGTGATGTATGTGTAGTCCACCATGAGCTTTCATGTTTTTTGTTGGATTTCGAGACCCGATTCGAGGAGTGGATGAACCGTCTCGGGTACATGGTGGGCCCGGTATGGTACCCCGGGGCAAGAAGATCGAGTTGTAGATGATGAGCCTGGCAGGGGAAGACTACCTACCGGTGATGTCTGGCGCGGCGGATATCCGGAGGATACCGACCGTTGTCTTGAGATTTGATGATATGGGCCGATCCGGACTGACGGAGCCCGATGTATTGAGACATTGATATAGTGAGATATTGAGACAGATGTATTTCCATATTTGGTGTCGATGCTTGACACGGTTTTCAGATGATTTCATTGATGGTACTTTAGTTATTGCACAGATATTCCTTTTTTTCTAAGTTAAGAATGCAGAGAATCATCGTATTTAAATACTTAAAGATTTCGTATTGATGTTGTATACATGTGCATACATATTAGTGGCATTACATCACATCTAGACATACATGTTGTGACGCATTTGCATGCATTCTTACGATAGCCTTACTAGATGTTATATTCTACTCACGAGCTGGAAACTCACCCCCGTTGTGTCACAGTGTTTTGCAGGTCGGACCCGTCAGCCTTGTAGCCGCGGGCTTATCTTATCATTGGTTTCTTTTGCTCAGATTCGCGACATTGCTCGTAGGTGGGTTGCGAGGACACTTTATCTCTTCTTTTTTTGTACTATCATTGTATCTAGTATTCTCCATCTACCACTTCTTATTTGTATATGCGACCTAGTGATGAGACTGAGAGATCTGTGTATATGTGGTTCCTCTGGGGTCGAGCTCACTTAAGCCGACGTTGTGTTTTCTTTATTTTTGTGCTTCTTTATGCTTATTGCTTGATATTGCATATATATTGCGCGTGGTTGTGATCCGCCTTGGGCGAAGAGCTAGCTCCCGCTTGGGGATGCAATTTATCCATTACAGGTTATATATATTGTTGTACCTATTTTTGGGGGCCAGCATTTACAAAGGAGACTCTGCCGAAATTTTCGGAAATTTTTGATGCTTTTAAAAAGGGGTTAATGCAACTTAATTGATTTTTAAAGTCACTTTCATAAAAGGTTTTCCTTCACTCTTATTGATTTTGGTTTAGATTTTCTGGGCTTTGGTTGACTTAGTTTACGTTACGCCTTTAGACGTCTCGTAATCTAAGTGCCAGTCACGTTCCGTACCTTCGGGTCATGACAAAGTTGGTATCAGAGCGTAGGTTTTACCTTTCTGAGTGCAGGACGACCCTTGGTAGATGGAGTAGGTAACTTAAGCAGAGTGCCGTAGCGTAGGTATGTTCCGCGGCATACTTACAATATGGTACTCCGCCTAAGTGAGCTTAGGACATAATTGCTTGTATTTCTCCTCTTGATTCCTTGCATTCCTTGATTCAATTGCAATGTTCTTATCGCTCATGTTTCTCATTCCAGCTTCGATGCCGCCAAAGACTACGAGAGCTCAGCGGGCTGCCGCTAGGGATGAGCTTCGAGCGGGCTCGTCTGAGGCGAGGATCGAGCGGGATGATACGCCTATCCTGCAGGGTCAGATTGATCCGCCCTCTCCAGACCGTATTTCCAAATTAGAGGCCGGTATGCAGGAGTTGCGACAGATGATGGGATCGTTAGTTGAGTCCAGTCGAGCACAGAGATCTGAGGACGTTCCTTCCACCGCACAGACCACGATTGTACCTGCTGCCCAGACGATTAATCCTGCTACTACTGCGACTATTCCCGTATCACTATAGGAGTTATGAGACTGAGACCTCCAACTTTTACCGACACGGATGTGACAGAGGACCCACAGGCATTTCTTGATAGGATGGCTAGGATTTGCCGTTCGTTGAGGTGTTCTGATGATAGATGGGTGGAGTTTGCGAGTTTTCGTCTGGAGGGCCTTGCCCAGACGTGGTACGATTCGGTAGAGAGAGGCCGAGCTGCAGGTCTACCTCTTATGACCTGGGACGAGTTTACAGCTGCATTTCTTGCCCGTTTCCTCTCGGAGAGTGTCTGAGATGCTCGAGCCCGTAGTTTTGAGTCTTTGCGCAAGACTCCTGGGATGACAGTGTCTGAGTATGATATACAGTTTACCCAGTTGTCTCGATATACTCCGTACCTAGTAGACACTGAAAAGAAGAGAATAAAGAGGTTTGTGCGAGGGCTTGACACACAGCTATTCCTTACCAACGGCACCCAGCACTTTGACACATACGCAGTCGCGATGGATGCAGCCTTACTTTTGGAGGAGCGCATTTCTGAGACTCCGGTCGTTTCTGGGCCGAAGAGGATCCGTACTGATACGCCAGCCCAGCGGCAGATGGGTAGACACCGTGATAGATTCTTTCCGGGAGATGGTGGCGGCAGAGGATTGAGACGAGGCCTGTTATTTGGTTCATACCCGCAGACCCGGCAGTCGTCGCCAGGATGTTTTCGGTGCGGGAGTCAGTACCACCGTATCAGAGACTGTACCATGAGGCGCCAGGGCGCGGTGACAGTCCCACATGTACCTTACCACCTTCACCACCTCCTCAGAGAGCTCTACTTCCTACCCCTGATGAGGCTCCACGCCAGGCAGATGCTCCCAGAGGTCGTGGGCGTGGAGGTCTGTTCATACCATAATATTGTATTATTATATTCCCCATTCTTATTCGTTTTATGAATAAACAGGTGCTTTTGACGCATGTCTGCTACATATTACAGGTTACAGGTTCTTGGACAGAAAACAGTGAAAACGATGAAAAGACGATGCAAAAGTGGACTTTGACCAACAAACAGAAGACTCTTGATCAAGACTACATCAAAGATAAAAATTCACAAAGTACAAGGCAATGCAAGGTCCAAGATTTCAAAGCAAACGGGTAAAGTCCACTACAATATTCACTAGAAAGATCTGGAAGAGAACGAGAAGCCAATATGAGAAAAGACATACAGAAACAGGAAGCACATGTCAATAAGAGCCAGCACCAAAAAGATGAAAAGTCAAACTCTTCTTTTGGCCACGGAACCGCGGCCAAACCTGGCCTCGGGCCGCGGTTCCGCGGCCGGGTTATGCCCGTGTCGGCGTGAAGTTTTATGGCGGTGCGCGTATCGTTGACTAGGTCTTTTCTTAGGGGGTATTTTTGTAAATGCAGATATGCGAGTCAATTGTAACCCTAGGGTTCCTATCCTCTATAAATAGGAACTCTAAATCTTGTATGAGGCTATGCCTCTTTTCATTTCACAAATTCAGATCTGTACTGCGTTGATGTTTGGAGAGAGCCATCAATAAAAATTAGTAAGTTACTTTTATTTCTTTGCTTTAGTTCTCTTTTAATTTAGAATGTCTTTTAATCTCCTAATGAGCGTGTAGTCTCCTCGCTTGTTAGGGTTAGCCTTAGGGAAAGGTTTGAGAGATGAGATCTCTCACCCCTTTCTTACCCCTTCACACCTAAGAATTAGAACTCCATGCATACACGCACACACCGCTCTCTGCGGCACTTTACCCCTCGAGGTAACGGTGATACCGTAGTATAAAGGACCGGGTGCGCATGTTTTCCATGGAGGTTAGGGTAAGGATCGATAAAGGAAGGACAAGAACCTAGAGGAAGAAATATCTTCCCAAAAGATTCTAATCCACTTTATTGATAATTACCATAACATCTAATTAATCTAAAATAGGGTATTGAAAGCGGTGAGGAAACCTTTGATCTCTCAACTTCCCCTAAGCCTAACCCTAGCAAGACTTAGATCTAGATAATTTTAGTGTAACTTAATTTGGTAGTTTTTTTAGAATTAATAAATCAATCCGAACATTCATCGGAATTAACTCGTTAGCGCGACTAGGAAAACACAAAATCCCTGTGGACCGACCCGTACTCACCGGCTAGCTTCATGCGACGCCGTTCTTGATTGCGGTAATATATTTTTTATCATAAAATCTACATAAATCAAATGGCGCCGTTGCCGGGGATGGCGTAGTATTTCCTTTTTGCAATTTCGGGTTAATCTAAATTAAAAAATCATAAAAACAGAAAAAGAAAAAAAATTATAAAAATTTTATCATTTATTGTTTGAAGGGTATTTTTTGTGAATCTTTGCAGGATCGACGGATCTGGAAAAATCCAGAGTGCGAAACAGAAAAAGATACATAAAAACAGAGAGGGATTGCAAGTACAGAACAGTACAAATTTTTTGGAGCCTTGAACCCCTACCAGAACCGCGGAACCGCGGATTAACTGCGCCCAGGACCGCGGAACCGCGGCCGCCACGTGGCCTCATTGTGCGAAATCTTCTCGGTTTGTTCCTCATTCTCCCCTCTGCAAATCCCAAAATATCTTTTGCCAAATCTTCTTCAGGATTCTTTGCGCTAAAAATCTTCTTCCCCCTTCCAATAATTGATTTTCTGCAGGATTCTTTGCGCCGCGCATAAAATAAAATTTTTTGATTGCAAGTGATTTACTGTTTTGCATATCTTTAATCGGACTTGAAAATAAAAGAAAAAAAAAGTGAATAAATAAAAAAAATCTTTTATAAAAACTTGCAACTTGTCGCGTAAAATCCGTGCACCCCACCCACACCAACTTTCTTCTCATTGACGTTTCCTTACCCCCACATTCTGTTTTTCATTTTTTTTTACTACACTACCTCTTTAGAGTATGTCACTTTGGACTAGGGACACTAGCGCCCGATTGGTCCGTGTTTCGTTGGTACCGACCGACGAACCTTTCGACTCCGAAGTCGAAATCCTTTCCACTTCTTTACCTCCACCTTCAAATTCTTCTTCCGAAGGTATGTCGGGATATAATCCTAACAACACCTTACCCACGGGACTGATTCCGCCTCCGTTAGGTGCGAATAACCCGAATCTTCCGCCTGTTGTAGCGCCCCAACGAATCGCGCTCCAGGATCTCTTCTACCCTGTCCGCACCTTTTTACCTACCTGTCTTTCACCCCTACCGGCAAATGGGGACAATTTTGAAATAAAACCCCACTTCATCAATATGCTGCCAAAATTTCATGGATTGGAATCCGAAGATGCTTATATCTTTATCAATAAATTTCAAAACGTTTGCGCCATGATGAAAACAACCCAATTAAGTGATGACGCTATAAGGCTAAGGGTCATTCTTTTCACCCTATGTGACTTAGCCGAGAAGTGGCTATACAGCACAGCATCACATTCAATTAGAAATTGGGACGAGTTTGTTAAAGCTTTTCTTAAAAAGTTTTATCCTCATCACAAGACCGCGAGAATTCGCAATGAGATAATACAATTTTCCCAGCTTCCTTCCGAACCATTTTGGAAGTGTTTTGAAAGATTCAAAGACCTACTTGTTCAATGCCCTCACCATGGGATCGAAAATTGGCAACTTTGCCAAACATTATACAAGGGATTGAACCCGGTAACGAAGCAGTTGCTAGAAACCATTTGTCAAGGTCACATTCTAACCAAATCTAGTGAGGAAGTGTGGCAGTTTCTCGGGGATCTTAGTGAACAAACAATTCAGTGGGATAGCACAAAAACCACCTCATCTTCTTCTATTGGTCAATCTAGGGAAGGCATACATCAATTAGATATGTCGATTGCTATGAAGGCCGAGATGGCCGCACTTATGAAAAAGCTAGAAGCCATTGAGACCAAAATCTCATCGTCTTCTCCTGCCCCTGCTTTACCCCCACGAACTGTTTGTGCTTGTTGTTCGGATCCATCACACCTTACCGAAGAGTGTCCTTACAATCCACCTATTCAAGGACAAGATCAAGTCAATGCTGCCTTTCAACAACGACAAAGAAATGATCCTTACTCTTCGACCTACAATCCGGGTTGGAGGAGCCACCCAAATTTTGCTTGGAATCAAAATCAGCAACTCCAAGGAAACAACAACTTTCAAAGGCCTCCTCCACAACAACAAGCACCCCAACAAACTCAAAACCAGCAACCTTTCCAACCACAACCTTATCCAAATCAAACGAACAATTTGGTTCAACCAAATGATGATAAGGTTATCTCGCTAGAAAAAAGTCTAGATGCGTTTCTCAAGCAATCTACAGAATCCGCAGCAAGATTGGAAAATTGCGTCCAGTCTTTAGTGCACAACAATGCTTCACACGATCAAAGCATCAAATCTATTGAGGCACAAATTGCACAATTAACCGCTGCGTTGAGCGAGAGAGAAAAGGGAACGCTTCCATCTCAACCATTGCCAAATCCCGGTCACACACAAAACGCATATCACAATCACAATGTAAATGCGGTGACCACGTTGAGATCCGGAAAAGTGTTGCAAAATAATGTGGGTATTAGTGATGACATCCCCGCTGGCGGTTCTTCTTCTTCTTCTCCATCTTCATCTTCTCCTTCTTCTCCTTCACCCTCATCTCCTCCGCTAGAGCCTATTCTCCATTCTTCAAAAGGCTCTTCTTCTTCTAATCCGAACGGACCCACTTCTCACTTCACGAACACACCCACACTGGGATCCGTTCCGATTCCACATTCTACTCCACAGACTTTGGGCTCAACAGATTTTCAAAATGCTCCATTTCCAAACAGGTTGAGTCCCAATAAACCAACTGCACAAATGGAGAAGATTATGGAGTTATTTAAGCAGGTTAGCATAAATATACCTCTCTTGGATGCAATCCAACAAGTCCCTTCATACGCGAAAATCTTAAAGGGCTTATGCACCTCAAAGAGAAAGTCATCTCAAATACCCAAGAAAGTGCTAGTGGCTAGTGCAGTGAGCAATGCTATTAACCAACCTCAACCCTTACCCCAAAAACGAAAAGACCCCGGCTGTCCTACGATTTCAATAACAATTGGGGATAAGAAAATCAATCGAGCACTTTTAGATCTTGGGTCAAGTGTTAACCTGCTTCCCTACTCCGTGTACAAGCAATTAGGGGTTGGAGAGTTGAAACCCACTCGTTGTACTCTCCAAATGGCTGATCGATCAATCACCCATCCTAGGGGTGAGGTAGAGGATGTGTTGATCAAAGTTGGGGATTTCATATTCCACATTGATTTTATTGTTATGGACACACAACCTGTTGCTAACTCATGGAACCAAATTCCGGTGATCCTCGGTCGACCATTTTTGGCCACTTCCAATGGCGTAATAAACTGTCGCAATGGCTCCATGACTCTATCCTTCGGGAAGACGTCTAGTGAGTTCAATATTTACAAGTTAGGAAGTCTGCCCCCCATGCCTAAAACTGGTACACGAGAAGTTTGCTCTATTCACGAAATCACGCAGGAGGATTGCGAGCTTGAAAGATTTATATTTGATGAAAACAGTTTTGACGCCACTAGTGCGTCCCTCCTTGAATCCACCACAGTTGACACAACCGATATTGATTATGAAAGTTTCACTTTTTCGGATGATTTTGATGACTCACAGCCCGAATATGAGTCTTTTGAATATTTGGATGAATTAGTTGAACCATCCGAATCAGTTGTTTGCAGTGATTTCGAACCTGTGTTGGAGTCCTTTGAGTTTGAGGTAGATTTCCCAATTTTGCCTATGATTGTTTCGCCTCCGAAACTCGAACTCACGCCCTTGGCGTCTCACCTAAAATATGCTTGCATAGGTGAGAATGAGACCTTTCCCGTTATCATATCGGCCTCTCTAACCCTCGAGCAAGAGAGAGCCCTTTTAATGGTCTTACAAGATAGGCGGCAAGCTTTCGGTTGGACTATGGCGGACATCAAGGAGATTAGTTCCCTCATAATTGAATATCATATGCATATGATGGATGATGCCAAGTCGATAAAGGATCCACAGAAATATCTTGGGGATAGTGTAGTTAGTCAACCTCCTCCTTTAGAGGTTGAACCACCCCCACTTCTTTTAATAAGCTACGAGAATGCCAATATTCCACTGATTGCTGATCATTTCCATTCTCGTTTTGATTCATCACCACCTCCTATCTATTCACTTCCACACTTTCCATACCACCACTTCTATCTTCCCCAATTCTTTTTGGATCGGTACAACATGTTCTTCCACCAACCGATACTCTTTACTGATAAATTTTTCGACTGGTTGGTGTTGACGTTTGGTCTTTGCAAAGTTTGGCAATGACGTTTAACATTGTTTCAATGAAGTTTGGGGGGCCTTTCTGTATATATTTTTGTTTTTCTTCTAATAATAAAAAAAATTATAAATAAATAAACAGGGGAGTGCCGACATTCTCAACCCTCTTAGTATAGCATGACAGTGAGGACACTGTCCAGTTTAAGTTTGGGGGTATGCTCGGTAAGCCTTCTTCCCTTCGCATTCATTTGTACATATTTTTGCATTTGCATACTTATTTTAAAACCCATAAAAATTGAAAATTTTCAAAAATTATAAAAATTAATGTATTCAATTTTGGCCTTATTTGACTTGAGTTTGACAAATAGGTTAACTGGCTAGGAACAACTAGATCTTAGACTTAGTAAATTAAAAACCCTAAAAATAACCTTCCTTAAAGTTTAACGGTAGAAAGTATATGTCATTGTAGTTTATTTAGAAATAGGCAAATTTTGAGTTCACTTCTTGGGATAAGTCAAAACAAAGGAAAAGTATTGATATTTTTATTAGAGTATAAATTTGAAAAATAATTCCTAGCTTAAGTCTAAATTCTGAAAATGTATACCCTACAATTTGCACAATCACGCATCTTGAAACTTGGAATAGTAGAAGAGACCTTGAAATGCTCTTGTCTAAAGTCCTTGGTACAATGAAAATAAAAGGGAAAAAAAGTGAATAAAGAAAAAAAAATGAACACTGGTTTTTGTGATTACTTAAGGCTGTAAAAATAGAAAAATATTTAGCGAGAGTGCTTCATCACCTAGTGCCTTAGACCAACTGGTTTGGGAGTCACTGCTAAAAAGCCTTGGGTGTTGCAAGACTAGGAAGTACGCTTTAATGTGCAAACGCATCTTGTAATCGGTCGTTGGTACCTCAAGAAGTATTAACGGTCGCATAAAGGATGTGTAAGCAAAATTCAATTAAAAATTCACCTACTTAAAGTGCTTTGGACAATGGACAAGGGTATGATTGCTTGATTTGAATTTCCAAGTGTAGGGGTGATTTATACACACACGTAGAGGTATGTGATTGGAGTTTAGATGAGAGTTAGGAGTGAAGAATAGAACTTGTATCTTTAGTAAGAGTTGATAAAAATTCCTAAGTGGAGATGAAACCCTAGAAGGAAAACTTAAGAAATGCCGAAAGCTAAGTAAGTCTATAGAACATATATAATCTTAAGTTAAATGATGAGAAAGTGTGAAGAATATGGGTGGATAATTTACGAGTCGACGATAATAGAATTCCTTGTTAGAAAACTTAATTGGAGAACAAAAATCGATAGGCCAAATTGATAGGATTTTGTGGGTAGTATCCGCTGAAAACCCTCAGAAGACAACACTCTTACTAGGGACACCTAGAGGTTTAACGGCTTGTTGCACGTGCTCAGTGCAATCGCGTTTCCCTGCGAAAGTGCGGTTAGTTTTTTTCGAGAATAAAAATAAGTTTGCTCGAGGACGAGCAAAAGATAAGTTTGGGGGTATTTGTTCATACCATCATATTGTATTATTATATTCCCCATTCTTATTCGTTTTATGAATAAACAGGTGCTTTTGACGCATGTCTGCTACATATTACAGGTTACAGATTCTTGGACAGAAAATAGTGAAAACGATGAAAAGACGATGCAAAAGTGGACTTTGACCAACAAACAGAAGACTCTTGATCAAGACTACATCAAAGATAAAAATTCACAAAGTACAAGGCAATGCAAGGTCCAAGATTTCAAAGCAAACGGGTAAAGCCCACTACAATATTCACTGGAAAGATCTGGAAGAGAACGAGAATCCAATATGAGAAAAGACATACAGAAACAGGAAGCACATGTCAATAAGAGCCAGCACCAAAAAGATGAAAAGTCAAACTCTTCTTTTGGCCGCGGAACCGCGGCCAAACCTGGCCTCGGGCCGCGGTTCCGCGGCCGGGTTATGCCCGTGTCGGTGCGAAGTTTTATGGCGGTGCGCGTATCGTTGACTAGGTCTTTTCTTAGGGGGTATTTTTGTAAATGCAGATATGCGAGTCAATTGTAACCCTAGGGTTCCCATCCTCTATAAATAGGAACTCTAAATCTTGTATGAGGCTATGCCTCTTTTCATTTCATAAATTCAGATCTGTACTGCGTTGATGTTTGGAGAGAGCCATCAATAAAAATTAGTAAGTTACTTTTATTTCTTTGCTTTAGTTCTCTTTTAATTTAGAATGTCTTTTAATCCCCTAATGAGCGAGTAGTCTCCTCGCTTGTTAGGGTTAGCCTTAGGGAAAGGTTTGAGAGATGAGATCTTTTACCCCTTTCTTACCCTTCAACACCTAAGAATTAGAACTCCATGCATACACGCACACACCGCTCCTGCGGCATCTTACCCCTCAAGGTAACGGTGATACCGTAGTATAAAGGACCGGGTGCGCATGTTTTCCATGGAGGTTAGGGTAAGGATCGATAAAGGAAGGATAAGAACCTAGAGGAAGAAACATCTTCCCAAAAGATTCTAATCCACTTTATTGATAATTACCATAACATCTAATTGATCTAAAATAGGGTATTGAAAGCGGTGCGGAAACCTTTGATCTCTCAACTTCCCTTAAGCCTAACCCTAGCAAGACTTAGATCTAGATAATTTTAGTATAACTTAATTTGGTAGTTTTTTTAGATTTAATAAATCAATCCGAACATTCATCGGAATTAACTCGTTAGCGCGACTAGGAAAACACAAAATCCCTGTGGACCGACCTGTACTCACCGGCTAGCTTCATGCGACGCCGTTCTTGATTGCGGTATATATTTTTGATCGTAAAATCTACATAAATCAAGGTCCTGTTCAGAGAGGACGAGGCGACAGAGCTAGAGGCAGAGGACAGCCAGCTATTAGTGGTAGATAGGCCCGAGTGTTTGCGTTGACTCCTCAGGATGCGCAGGCATCCAATGCCGTCGTGACAGGTACTCTGCCAGTATGTTCTTTTGATGCACGGGTATTATTTGATCCAGGCTCCACACATTCTTATGTATCTACATACTTTGCACCGAGGTTGGGCCGAGAGTCTTCTTCGTTAGATCAGCCGCTTGTCGTTATTACTTCGGTTGGCGAGTCGTTTGTTGCCCGTTTTGTGTACCGATCGTGTCCCGTTCGTATCGGGGAGAGAGATTCTTCAGTTGATTTGATTCTTCTCGATATGCTAGACTTCGACATTCTTCTTGGTATGGACTGGCTAGCCACCTGTTATGCATCCGTGGACTGCCGTGAAAAGGCAGTCAGATTCAGTTTTCCTGGTGAGTCGGTTCTTGTTATTCAGGAAGATCGTAGCGCTACCCTTCCCAGTTTGATTTCTTCTCTTCGCGCTGGTCAGCTCTTGCGAAAAGGGTGTCAGGGATTCTTATCCTATGTTTGTGATACTAGCGCTACAGAGGTTCTGTTGGACCAGGTCCCTGTTGTGAGAGAGTTTCCTGATGTATTCCCTGACGAGCTGCCTGGTCTGCCACCAGAGCGTGAGATTGAGTTCTGCATCGACTTGATCCCCGGCACGGGGCCTATCTCTATACCACCTTATCGGATGGCCCTGGCGGAGCTTAGAGAGCTGAAGGATCAGTTACAGGACTTGCTAGATAAAGGGCTTATCCGACCGAGTGTGTCACCTTGGGGTCCTCCCGTCCTGTTTGTTAAGAAGAAGGACGGCAGTATACGCTTATGCATTGATTATCGTCAGCTGAACCGGGTTACTGTGCGGAACAGATATCCCTTACCCCGCATTGAAGACTTATTCGATCAGCTCCAGGGTGCAGGGTTTTTCTCGAAGGTTGATTTACGGTCAGGTTATCACCAGTTGCGGGTTCGGAAGGAGGATATTCCGAAGACCGCTTTCCGTACACGTTATGGTCATTATGAGTTCTTGGTGATGTCGTTCGGGCTCACCAATGCCCCGGCAGCATTTATGGACTTGATGAACCGTGTATTCAGGCCGTATCTTGATTAGTTCATCATTGTTTTCATTGACGACATCTTGGTATATTCTCGGAGCCGGGAGGAGCACGACCAGCACTTGCGTATCACATTGCAGACTTTGAGGGAGAATCAGTTGTTCGCCAAATTTTCCAAGTGCGCATTTTGGCTAGATAGTGTCGACTTCTTGGGTCATGTGGTGACGAGAGATGGTATTTGTGTGGACCCGAAGAAGGTCGAGGCAGTGCAGCGTTGGCCCAGACCGGTATCAGTTACGGAGGTTTGCAACTTTCTAGGTCTGGCCGGCTATTATCGACGTTTTGTCCAGGATTTCTCCCGTATTGCTGCACCGTTGACCGGGTTCACCCGAAAGGGGGTTTCTTTTGATTGGACTGAGGCATGTGAAGATAGCTTCCAGCAGTTGAAGGCTCGTCTGACTACTGCACCAGTATTATCATTGCCTTCAGGGTCGGGCGGTTTCGTGGTATATTGTGATGCTTCTCGAGTGGGGCCGGGCTGTGTATTGATGCAGCATGACAGAGTTATCGCATATGCTTCTCGGCAGTTGCGGAAACACGAACAGAACTACCCCACCCATGATTTAGAGATGGCTGCAGTGGTATTTGCACTTAAGATCTGGAGACATTACCTATACGGCGAGTCGTGCCAGATATTCACTGACCACAAGAGCTTGAAGTATATCTTTCAGCAGCGAGATCTAAATCTGAGACAGCGCCGTTGGATGGAGTTGGTGAAAGATTATGACTGCGAGATTTTATACCATCCGGGCAAGACGAATGTGGTGGCAGATGCTTTGAGTAAGAGGCCCGGAGGTAGCCTATCTTGTTTGAGCGCAGTACAGATGCAGTCGACGGCGGATTGGCAGGTTTTATATGACAGCAGAGTGCAGTTTGAGTTTACTCCTACAGGGGGACAGCTGGCCCATTTCAGAGCACGCCCACAGTTACTTGACCGTATCCGTGAGGCACAGTCCGGGATACAGCTTATTCGGGACAGGATGAGAGCGGCACAGAGTTGGCAGAAATCATATGTTGACAGGCACCATCGCCGACTCGAGTTCGCTGTTGGCGATCATGTTTTCCTGAGGGTCTCTCCGATGAAGGGTGTGATGAGATTTGGGTGGAAAGGGAAGCTTAGTCCTAGATATGTCGGTCCCTTTGAGATCCTAGAGCATGTCGGTTCAGTGGCTTATCGGTTAGCTCTTCCGCCCAGCTTCCCCGATGTTCATCCCGTGTTCCATGTTTCAATGCTCCGCAAGTACCTTCATGACCCTTCCTATGCGATTCAGCACCAGACGATCCAGCTGGAGCGCAATCTTTCATTCACCGAGCAGCCGGTGGTCATTTTGGATCGGCAGGTGAAGAAATTGAGGTCGAAAGTTATACCGTCCGTCAAGGTTCTTTGGCGTGGCCCGAACAGCTAGGAGGTCACCTGGGAGACCGAGGTTGGGATGAGGAAGAGATATCCCCATCTTTTTGAAGGTATGCGTAGTTAAATTTTAAATTCGGGGACCGAATTTCTTTAAGGGGGAAAGATTGTAACGCTTCAAAAATCGTTTCGGCAGTTTTTCGATAATCGGCAAAATAATCAGTCTTTTTCGTAAAAAGTCAAAATAAGTATTTTTTCAATATGGGTCTAATTATACAAAATTTAGATAAAATATTGCTAGAAATTGGTCACTAAATTGTCACTTAAAATTTTCTAGTTATTTAAAAAAAATTCCTTAATTAATTATTTTTAATATTATTTTAAGCTTTTAAAAATACATTAAATTAGTGATAAATACAAATTTAAATGGGTAAATTACACGCTTAGGAAACATTATAAACTAAAATATAGTAGTAACAAAAATTTTACCAAAACATTCCAAGAATTGTGGTTTTATGGTTTAAAAAATGCATTAAAATGGGTTTTTTAAAAAAAAATTGATGTGATAGTCATTTAATGAGCTTGGGAAAGGCTTTTTGTGTAGAAATTTCTACACAAATCTCTCACTACACTCTCCTCCTAGCTCAGGTCGAGCTCAACCTGTAGGTTCCCCCCTCTTTCCCCATTTTCTTGCTTCAAAATTCTTGCTAAAATCAACAAAAATACACAAAAATACACACTTTTCTTCACTAATTCAAACCAAAACCCTTTTCCACCACTTCCCAAACCCTAATTTGTTTAAAACAAGGAGAAAGAAGACATCTTTGGAGGCTTATTGCAAGGGAATCAACACTTGGGAGGTATAAGTTCTAATCAAGTTGTTTAATTGTAGTTTAAATAAGCTAATTTAGAATTTTAATGTGTTAATTTCATTGTAATGGTTTGTTTTGAAAAGTCTAGTAAAGGTTTGGAATTTTAATTAGGGTTTTAAGTTTTGTAAGTGGGTTGTAAATTGTGTTGTGGCCATCTAGTAGCTTGAATTGGATGGTTGTGCGATATTGCGATCGCTAAGTCGTTAATCTGCGAGGTTTGCATCGGAATTTTTACGCGAATGCTTACTAGGTTTTCTAAATTATTAGGAAGTGACTTAATTGCGTTATCATGACGATATTATTAGCATCTACTACGACTTGTAATGTGTGCGAATGCGGAGTTTGGTCTAGTCGGGTTTTAGTTTTGGCGGTTGCCCCGAAACGACGATTTTAGTTAAGGTTTTAGCGATTTTCGTGTGTTTTCCGCGCACCGAGTGCACGTTGTGCCTAATTTTTGAGGGTCGATCTTTTCATATCGTGACTTGCGTTGTTTCATGAGGTGTAATCTTATGTTGTGTGCTATGCAATTTTAGGATCGGTTGCGGAAATATCGGACGCGGCGCGCAAAGGCAAAGCGGTGGTTGGATCAGATTAGCGAGGCATCCAGGTGAGTAGATGTATACATCTATGGGGGAATCGTCTGGATGGCGCGAGGCGTCCCATAGTTAGGAACACTTTATTACTTGCAACTATATGCCTAGTTAGTTAGTTAACCATCTCATTCATTGCATACCTTTATAGCTATTCGTCTGCTAGCATTGCATGGTTATCCATATACACATGTGTGATATCACCTCTTAGGACACGTACACCATTACCATTGGCTCATGTTGCATGCGCACTATTCATGTGACACGCACGGCTTTGGTAATTTCTATGCCACGAGCACTGTAGAACCTGTTTAGTTTAGTATCACCACTTGCATTATACACGATATATTGAATCGCATAGCATGTATATACCTCGCATCATCATCATGCTTATATAGATTTCTAGCCACAAATCACATCGCATGCCTAGATATCATAGGCATTTATCATATACAACATGTTGGGTATTATGATTTTCTTGAGGATTTCAGTATTGCTGCGATTTCTGGATTTTGGGGGAAAACCGCAAGAATTTAACAAAAGCTTATTATTATCATTTTTAAAATAAAGTTGCGGTTTTCTCGTGATGTATGTGTTGTCCACTATGAGTTTTCATGTTTTCTGTTGGATTTCGAGACCCGATTCGAGGAGTGGATGAACCGTCTCAGGTACATGGTGGGCCCGGTATGGTACCCCGGGGCAAGAAGATCGAGTTGTAGACGATGAGCCTGGCAGGGGAAGACTACCTACCGGTGATGTCTGGCGCGGCGGATATCCGGAGGATACCTACCGTTGTCGTGAGATTTGATGATATGGGCCGATCCGGACTAACGGAGCCCGATGTATTGAGACATTGATATAGTGAGATATTGAGACAGATGTATTTCCATATTTGGTGTCGATGCTTGACACGGTTTTTAGATGATTTCATTGATGGTACTTTAGTTATTGCACAGATATTTCTTTTTTTCTAAGTTAAGAATGCAGAGAATCATCGTATTTAAATACTGAAAGATTTCGTATTAATGTTGTATACATGTGCATACATACTAGTGGCATTACATCACATCTAGACATACATGTTGTGACGCATTTGCGTGCATTCTTACGATAGCATTACTAGATGTTATATTCTACTCACGAGCTGGCAACTCACCCCCGTTGTGCCACAGTGTCTTGCAGGTCGGACCCGTCAGCGTTGTAGCGGCGGGCTTATCTTATCATTGGTTTCTTTTGCTCAGACTCGCGACATTGCTCGTAGGTGGGTTGCGAGGACACTTTATCTCTTTTTTTTGTACTATCATTGTATCTAGTATTCTCCATCTACCACTTCTTATTTGTATATGCGACCTAGAGATGAGACTGAGAGATCTGTGTATATGTGGTTCCTCTGGGGTCGAGCTCACTTGAGCCGGCGTTGTGTTTTCTTTATTTTTGTGCTTCTTTATGCTTATTGCTTGATATTGCATATATATTGCGCGTGGTTGTGATCCGCCTTGGGCAAAGAGCTAGCTCCCGCTTAGGGATGCAATTTATCCATTACAGGTTATATATATTGTTGTACCCATTTTTGGGGGCCAGTATTTACAAAGGAGACTCTGCCGAAATTTTCGGAAATTTTTGATGCTTTTAAAATGGGGTTAATGCAACTTAATTGATTTTTAAAGTCACTTTCATAAAAGGTTTTCCTTCACTCTTATTGATTTTGGTTTAGATTTTCTGGGCTTTGGCTGACTTAGTTTACGTTACGCCTTTAGACGTCTCATAATCTAAGTGACAGTCACGTTCCGTATCTTCGGGTCGTGACAGGGAAGCATCCAGAGCGGATTCTGGTCCTGTGGAACACGTCTAATGTCAATCCTGAACCCGTGGGAAGCGTCCAGAGCAAATCCTTGTCCTGTGGAACACGGATAATGACAATTCTGACCCCGTGGGAAGCGTCTAGAGCAAGTCCTGGTTTCGTAAAACACGGCGTATATCAATCCTGACCCCGTGGGAAGCGTCCAGAGCGGATCCTGGTCCTGTGGAACACGGCTAATGTCAATCCTGACCCCGTGGGAAGCATCCAGAGCAAATCCTGGTCTCGTGGAACATGGCTTATGTCAATCCTGACCCCTTGGGAAGCGTCCAGAGTGGATCCTGGTCCTGTGGAACACGGCTAATGTCAATCCTGACCCCGTGGGAAGCATCCAGAGCAAATCCTGGTCTCATGGAACACGGCTTATGTCAATCCTGACCCCGTGGGAAGTGTCCAGAGTGGATCCTGGTCCTGTGGAACACGGCTAATGTCAATCTTGACCCCGTGGGAAGCATCCAGAGCAAATCCTGGTCTCGTAGAACACAGCTTATGTCAATCCTGACCCCGCAGGAAACGTCCAGAGCAACCTCCTGACTTCGTGAAATGCGGATAAGGCCAACCCCTGACTCCGTGAAATACGAATAAAGTCAACCCTCGACTTCGCCGTCAAAGCAATTCTTTGATTCGGGAGAAAGTCAACTCATCAATCACTTACGGGTCCTCTCGACTTATAAGGAAAAAAATTCTCTTCTGAGATCCTTACGACTCTCAAGAGAAAACACACCTAGGAATCCTCACGATTCCTAAGGAGAAGATACACCTACGGAATCCTCTCGACCTGTAGGGAGAAAATTCTTTATGAGACCCTCACGGCTCATAAAGTTGAAAAGTCTTAGGAGGCAGATCCTAACCCTGTCTCCCAAGCCATCGTTGCTTCGCAGAGAGGTCAAGGTAGATTTTCTACAGGCCACACTCTCCGACAAGAAAGGAAATAATCACTTACGGGTCCTCTCGACTTGTAAGCGAGAAAAACTCTCTTGTGAGATTCTTACAACTCTCAAGAGAAAACACACTTACGAGATCCTCATGACTCGTAAGGAGAAATACCTTTATCAGACCCTCACGGCTCATAAAGTTGGAAAGCCTTAGGAGGCAGATCTGAACCTGACTCCTAAGCCATCGCCGTCCTACAAGGAGATCAAAATAGATTATCCACAAAATGCATTTACTAAATGGGGCACACCACCATGAAGCAAAATACGTCTTTTATTCATGAATCAAAATGAATACAAAGTACAGTTTATGAAAGAATCAAAAAATACCCTCATTCAGGAGTATGTACAAAAGAAGAATAAAAATATATATATACAATTCTTCAAGCCGGTGGACGATTCAATAGATTTGCCAGTTCATCCTTTTTCCACTGGGCCTCGGCTTCATGATTCATTATCGCTAAGAGACGGGCCTCTTCTTGAGATTGCTGAGCCTGGTATGAGGCAAGCCGACTTTCAAGCTCTTTGTCGGTAACTTTATGAGCTTCGACCATTTCGCGAGTGAAAATGATGGCTTTATCAATGGCTACCACCTCTCTGATAGCTTCTTGAAGCACCCGCTAAAGTTCATACGCCCGAGTGGTCTTGGCCGTAAGATTAGCTTGAAGTTCTCCCAACGCAGTTGAAGCCAGCTTCCTCTCTGAAAATTTTCGACTGAGCCTCTTCTCACATGACAGCATATTTGCGGCGCACCGTTCGATCAGCCCCCGCAAGCTCACCTTTGCAACCACAACCTCTGAAGGAAGACGTGAGCACTCAAGGCTATGCAAGCAAGCCTCCACCCGACGACAAAACTCAACCCAGACTTGCACCAATGTTTCGCTATGATAAGCAGCAAGAAAGGGGAGAGAAATGTTGGTTTCGGCGGCAAATTCTTCGACCGTGATCAAACCACCAGCACGAAGGTCTTCGATCAGAGCTGACAAAGAGTGAAGGCTTAGCTTTGCCATCCGTTCCGAAGCACGTAGAGCATAGGGGCCGGGCGGCATAACGATGCGAGATTCCAGCGTGGTAAGAACTGGCAAAGCTGTTAAGATTTATAAAAAGAAATCAGCGAGACTTGTAAGCAAAGAGCAGGTGGAACAGCGGGGTTTTAGTTTGAGTTTCAGTTCCTGTGGGAGTTGCTTTGCCCTCTTTTTTGCTAAGCCCTGCAAGTTCTGTCGAAACTTTACTTACCCACAGTCATGCAAGAAGGGTCTGAAGGATCCCCAGGCCCATCAAGAATCTCAACTTCGTCATCGGCTTCCAGAACTGCAGAAGACATCAGTGTCATTATATGAAATAATAATAATGCCGTGAGGAAAGGGCAAATAACACTAACCTTGCCCGGAAGAGAGGACGATGCGTTGAGGGGATATCGCCTGCGGAGCGGCCATCTCTAACAGACGCTGAAAAGACTTCCTGGGGGACAAGTCCACGATAGACGCCGCCAATCCTCGTAGCTCTGAAAAGACAGAAAGGTTCAGATAATGAAGAGATCATTAAAATAAAAGATAGAAGAATACCTTCGATGCTCCTCTCACTCTGGACTGGAGGGATAGCAGTTTCGGCAGCCTCCTCCATGCCCCCAGGCATATCATCGGGGACATGGGCCGGTATAACAACTTCCAATTGAAGAGCAGTGGCCATCGCTGCAGGATCCAATGAAAGGACGGTGGCCTCGACCACCTGTCCCATAGTCTCCGGGCCGTCCCCAGAAAGATCCATTGAATCCGCGGCCAATGAAGATGCCTCTTCCGGGGGAGCAAGCACCGGGGGAACGGGAATTACCGATGAGAGCTCCATGGCAGGAACAACAGTTGTATCGACCCCCTCCACACTTACTAGTGTCTCATCGGGGATATTTGCAGAGTCCATAGTCAAGGCGCGACTTGAACTCAGATCGTCTGCCATTGCCGAAGTCCCTGCAAAGTTTTCACGAAGATAATGATATATATATATATATGTTTATGAGCATTGCAAAATACTACAAAAAAGATATATAAGTATACCAATGCGCAAAGGAACTTCTAGTATGGCTTTTTCAAGCCGGCGTTCCTTCTCAAGAATTCGTGCTCGCCGGGGTGCGAGGGTAGACTCGTGGCACCAGTCCACAATGAAAGTACATCTTCGGCATCAGCTGAGATAGGCTGCTTAAGGGCTATCTCGCCTCCCTCTTCCAAAGGACCTATAAATATCCGCCGTATCGATGGAGGATCTTCGTAGAAGATGACGGCAGGATAAGGCCTCTTCGGAACCCTTACATTCTCAGTTTCATCCTGGGAGCGTCTTATAGCCTCAGCCAATTGTGCGGCTTCCTCGGCAGATGAACCGGGAAAAAGAAGACCACCATCCGGCTCTTGCATAGCTATTGGCTCATCCTGAAAGATAGGCTCTGATTCCACTAAAAAGTCGAGCAGATTGGTGACCGTCTTCTTTCGCCTCTTGGACCCAGAACAAACACCAGAAGACGATCGCTTCATTCCCCTTGGTGCTTTAATGCGACGTTAACCCACTTCGCCTTCAATATCCTCACTCGGCGGTGCTACCGATGACGACACTGCCATTGCTGACGCCGCAACTGATGATACTGCTACTGGCGCCATATTGGCCCTTGCTTGATGATTAGTCCAAAAATTTGTATTTACCGTAATCAGAAACGGCGTCGCTTTGCAGCTAGCCGGTGAGTACGGGTCGATCCACAGAGATGGGTAATTTTCTTATTTGTGTTTTTACGAGTTGATTCTAAATGTTGTTTGGATTGATTAAATCTAAAACCTAGATCTATTAATAAACTAAGTTAATCTAATTTAAAGTCTCGCTAGGGTTAGGTTTAGGGGAAGTTTGGAGATTAAAGGTTTCCTCACCGCTTTCACTGCCTTATTATTGATCTATTAGATGTTACAGTAATTATCCATAAAGTGGATAAGAATCTTTGGGGAAGATGTTTCTTCCTCTAGATTCGTATCCTTCCTTTATCGATAATTACCCTAACCTCCATGGAAAACGCGCGCAACCGGCCCTTTATACTACGGTTCATCGTTACCTCGATGGGTAGGATGCCGTAGGGAGCGGTTGTGCGTGCATGCATGGAGTTCTAACTCTTAGGTGTGGATGGCATGAAAAGGGTAAGAGATCTCATCTCTCAAACCTTTCCCTAAGGCTAACCTTAACAAGCGAGGAGATTACTCGCTCATTAGGAGATGATAAAACATACTAATTAAAAGAGAATAAAAAGCAAAGAAATAAAATTACCTACTAATTTGATGGCTCCCTCCAAGCGAGAATACAGAACAGATCTGAATTAACTCCCAACAATTCTGAATTTTATTGATTGAAAAGAGGCATGAGTTTTACAGATCTGTGATTACAATTTATAGGAAAACATGAAAACTAGGGTTACAGACTCTCGCACATATGAAATTACAGATTTGCCCACAGAAAATCCCAACACCCGCACCGACGCACCGACACAGAAAAATTCCACCGACACGGGCACTTAATGGCCGCGGAACCGCGGCAAATGTAGGCCTTGGGCCGCGGTTCCACGGCCCTTTGGTGGGCTTGGCTCACCATCTTTCTGGGCTTGGTTCAGGATTTCTTGGGCTTCCTATTTTTATACTTCTTTTCTCTGTTGGGCTTCTTAGTCTTCTCTAGATCTTCAGTGAAAAGTTGTAAGGATCTTTTGACCGTTTCACTTTCGTCTTTTTGGACCTTGCACTGTTCTTCGTCTCGGCTTGAGTAAGATCCGTCTGCTTGTTGGTCAAAAGTCCATTTTCTGTATCAACTTTCGTCTGTTTCACTGTATTTGCTGCAAGAGCCTATATCCTGTAACATGCAACAAACGTGCGTCAAGAGTACCTGTTTATTTATAAAACGGATAAGAATAGGGGGATGAAAAATGCAATATTATGGTCTGAACAAATACCCCCAAACTTATCTTTTGCTCGTCCTCGAGCAAACTTATTATTTTATTCACTAAAATCCTAACCGCACTTTCGCAGGGAAACGCGATTGCACTGAGCACGTGCAACAAGCCGTTAAACCTCTAGGTGTCCCTAGTAGGAGGAGTGTTGTCTCCTGAGGGTTTTCAGCGGATACTACCCACAAAATCCTATCAATTTGGCTTTTTCGACTTTTGTTTTCCAATTAGGTTTTCTAACAAGGAATTCTATTATCTTTTGACTCGCAAATTATCCACCCATATTCTTCACACTTCCTCATTATTTAACTTAAGATTATATAAGTTATGTAGACCTACTTAGCTTTCGGCATCTCTTAAGTCTTCCTTCTAGGGTTTCATTTCGACTTAGGAATTTCTATCAACCCTTACTAAAGATACAAGTTCTATTCTTCATCCCTTTCTCTCATCTAAACTCCAATCACATATCCCTACGTGTGTGTATAGATCACCCCTATACTTGGAAATTCAAATCAAGCAATCATACCCTTTTCCGTTGTCCAAAGTACGAATTAGTTGGTGAATTTTTAATTGAATTTTGCTTACACATCCTTCATGCGACCGTTAATACTTCTTGAGGTACCAACAACCGATTACAAGATATGTTTGCACTTTAAAACGTAATTCCTAGTCTTGCAACACCCAAGGCTTTTAGCAGTGACTCCCAAACCAGTTGGTCTAAGGCACTAGGTGATGAAGCACCCTCGCTAAATATTTTTCTATTTTTACAGCCTTAAGTAATCACAAAACCAGTGTTCATTTTTTTTCTTTATTCACTTTTTTTTCTTTTATTTTCTTCGTACTAAGGACTTTAGACAAGAGCATTTCAAGGTCTCTTCTACTATTCCAAGTTTCAAGGTGCGTGATTGTGCAAGTTGTAGGGTATACATTTTCAGAATCTAGACTTAAGCTAGGAACTATTTTTCAAACTTATACTCTAATAAGAACATCAATACTCTTCCCTCATTTTGACTTAGCCCAAGAAGTGAACTTAAAATTTGCCTATTTCTAAATAAACTACAAGGCATATACTTTCTACCGTTAAACTTTAAGGAATGTTATTTTTAGGGTTTTTAATTCACTAAGTCTAAGATCTAGTTGTTCCTAGCTAGTTAACCTATATGTCAAACTCTAGTCAAATAAGGCCAAAATTGAATACAATTATTTTTATAATTTTCAAAATTTTTCAATTTTTATGGGTTTTCAAATAAGTATGCAAATGCAAAAAAATATGTACAAATGAATGCGAAGGAAGAAGACGTACCGAGCATACCCCCAAACTTGAACTTGACAGTGTCCTCACTGTCATGCTAAACCAAGAGGGTCAAAATATCGGCACTCCCCTGTTTATTTATTTATAATTTTTTATATTTTTTTATTGTTAAGGAAAACAAAAATATATACAGAAAGGCCCTCCCCCAAACTTCATTTAAACTATGTTAGACATTACTGCCAAACCTTGCATAGACCAAAAGTCAACACCAACCAGTTGAAAAATTTATCAGTAAAGAGTATTGGTTGGTGGAAGAATAAGTTGTGGCGGTCCAAAAAGAATTGGGGAAGATAGAAGTGGTGGTATGGAAGGTGTGGAGGTGAATATTTGTTAGTGTATATGCCCTAGAGGCCATTACTGTATCATACTAGTTTGTATATTACTTAATGGATGCTTGGGATATTCACCTTGTATATACAATCTTGCTCAAAATAGTAGTATGCTACTTGGTTTGTTTCTACTTCAATGTGTACTTGTGTTTATTTCAGTATATCACTTATACGCATTAGTGGAGCCCTTAGGATCTTTGCTTGATTACCAGCGTTGTGATGGCAGTCACACTAGTGGGGGCTGGGTAATCTATAGGCACATCCTTATACAGGTCCCTAGTCGCAGGACTATCGAGACAGGGCATCGATACTCCGGAGTAGACTAGCGTATGCGCTTCTCATCCCAGTGTGGGAGATGGTCTGTCCCACAGCCATCAGTACGTAGTACTGGAGATAGTATACGGGTGCTCGTTGGGTTACGAGTACACTGGACAGGACTCGTCGGGAACTGACAGGTTGGTATTATACCTATCGTCAGTTATCAGTTCCCAGGTGACATGAGTACAGCTTAGTCCGCTGACTTGACACTGGCACTTCGCCTCAAGTGTGTTCCCACTGCACTTTGATCACTACCCTACCACGGCTCAAAGGAGTCGTGCAAACGGGTGGTGGTTGGGTGCAGTCCCGAAGCACTTGGAGGCAGTGACGGTTAGACAGGATTCGTCTCTCCCGGTATTGGGGGTTGACATCGCGCTGTGTCTAGGAGAGCCATTACACGAGTAGTCCCTGGCCAGGGCAAACGAGATATACTGGTAGGTTTCCAGTGTTATCTCAGGGTGTTTTGGGCTTCGCTCCGGCACGACTTGTACCGCTATTGGGGGACTGACGTTTACCACCCCCTAGGCCCGCCATGCGATGTATCAGACGAACAGACCGGACTGTACGGAGACTGTCACATTCAGACTCAGTAGGAGTTCAGATGGGGTTTCACCTCGTCAGCCTTCTTGTCGGCATCTACCTGGGGACCGTTACGCACAGCTAGTGCCGCTTGCAGTCTGTGGTTAAACCCACTGCCAGCGTAGTGTCGAGTCTTTAGAGTCCCACACAGAGGGTATTCGCCTCTGGGCAAAACAGAGTAGAGGTCGCATGGTTTTGCGACAGGGTTCGTTCTCATCCGCGCACTTGTGCACGTTTGGAGTCCGGACGGATTATACTGGCAGGCTCTGGTTTGAGCCAGATACTGGTATATATATTTGGGGTTGCTTTTATATCTTGGTATTCTTGTTCCTCGGAACGAGAATGCAGGTGTGTATGCACAGTTGCTTGAGGCGGAGGATGAGGTATTTCATTAGGGTTTCGGAACGGGTGCGTATGCACAGTTGACAGTTATCTTTTTCCAAACCCTAATGGATTTATGGATTATCTATTTATAATAGTAATTAAATGAGAATTTTGTTATGGTTGATTTTGTTGACTTGTTGACCATGGTTGACTTGTTGACCATGGTTGAAAGTTGACCACCATCATGCTTCAAAAGTCTTCCTTGATTTATGCTTACATTTTTAAATGAAGCATGGTTGTGGTCATTCCAAATTGCCATCAACTATTCTCATTTTCAATTATTATTATTAGATAATTCTTTTCTTTTGCATTATGGTTGCAAGAAAGAAAAAAATATAGCTCATTCTATCATTCTCATTCTCTCTCCTCTCTTCATCTTCTTCTTCCTCTAGCAAAGAGAAACCCTCTCATGAGTTGAGAATCCTTCTCTTTAAAAAGAAAAGCAAACCCTAGTCACTCTCTACTCACTCTAGGATCAAAGGATTAGCAAGCCGGAGATTCTAGTTCACTCCAAGTCCGAGAAAGAGCCCAAGGTCGAACCCTCGAGGTGGATCCATCTTCGACGGAAGAAGGCGACAAAAGAGAACCATCAACCTCTACAAGATTTCAAGAAGAAGGAGTTCAAGTTTAGGTATAACCCTCATCCGAGTAGCTAACTCCTTTTAGCGTATTTGCTAGTTTAGTTTAGACACGATTCCGACCTTGTTTAGTCCATGTTGCCTCTTGCGATAAAAATTTGTTTTTTATACCGTTTCCGCCTCCCCGTAAGAACCGGGGGTCGTAATATGGACTTACAGTGGTATCAGAGCCTAACTAAACTTAAACTAGCTTGGTAGCGAAGTGTATGGAAGTTCGAAACCGAAAAAAATCACAAAACCGGAAAATTACAAAACCTGAGTTTCTGTTGAAAATGTTTTGGCTCAAAATGAAAAAATTTATACATGTAAATTCGGCTCAGGATTTTCTGTGAACACCCAAGAAAAACGATACAGTAACTCGTCTAAGCCGCCGCCCTTCCGCCGCGTAAGGTAAGCATCCGCCGCGGAACCGCCGCGACTTGTCGTCTTCTGTGCATCGTTTTTCGTGCAGTGTGTGTCTGTGTTGGTTTTGGGATTTTTGAAATATGTTATATGTGCCCAGATTTTGCAGAAAAGAAATTTCCTTTTGGGGTCCTATAATTCCGTATTTTTTTCCGAACTTCACTACACTTTGACTATGATGGTTATATCTGTGATGTTTGCATGTATTGAACGTCGGCTAATCGCTATAAGACGATAAGTCGGGGTTATACATGATCTGTAATGTGCTGGAATGTGTATATAAATATGTTGGATTGTCGCGGGTGAATAGCCGGGGGTTGTGAGACGAGAGTTTTCTTTTCTTGCAATTCATTGTAAATGTAAATTGATGTAATTATATTATTTGTTTGGCCGCACAACCGGGTCGGGGTTGTAGCCGTCATTGTATAATTCTTTTTACTGTTTTTGCTCCTAGGATAGACCCATGGAGGGGTGCACAAACTACCGAGGACTTGGCGGGTAGTTTGCCGCACCCGTAGGGGTCTTGGGTGGGGATTTGGCTATTCACCGCGACCGTGTTATCTGTTTTTGTTACAGGCTCGTACAAATTACAGATTGCTAGTATATCCAATGTATTTATCTGTGATCTGAAATGTCTATCATTGCTTTCTATTTAGGCGTTGCTTATGTTTTACAGACGCGCTAGCCCAGCCCCCGCTCTGTCGTTAGTTAAGTAACCTAACGGGTAATGACGGGGCCCCGTGGCGAATGCGAATGGCATAAGCGTACGTCATATTTTGGTTGTTTTCTGCAATGGTAGGATTAAATGATGGGACGCATTAAAAGTACTAATGCAAGAATATCACGCATTAAAAGAACTAATGCAAGATAATAAACCAAGTTTAAGTCGATGGAACACTTTCGAAAAACCACTCGGTTCTTTTCAAAACTAACTTTTAAATGCGGAGATTGAGCCACTCCTTCTAAAAGCTATCTCGTTCCATCGATTAAATCAAGTTCACTACGTTCACGGTTTCGCCAAAACCATTCGTAGCCCTCCGTCGCTTCGCATGAATAGGCAATAGTATTCAAGCTATGTATTTTGGCCAAAGTCAAGGCATAGTGATTGGTAGCTATTGGGTGTTCATGTGTAGCATAGATAGATGCGTTGGTTTGGGACAGTCGTGCTGCCATTTTGGCCAAAGTCAAGGGTAGGTACGGATGGATCCAAATTAACCTGGATAGTGACGGGCAGAACTTGACATGTGACTTATGATATTTTGGCCAAAGTCAAGGTCATAAGAGCATGGGGCAAAAATCCACATCGGGAGTTTCATAAGTACTGAAACTTGCTAGATTTGCATACCATTTGGAGTGTGGTGATTCTGGTAGGATTCCTTCAGTTTCGTCACGCGATGATATTTGGATCCCGATCCTACTGTGAGTATATGCTACTCCTCGGGAAATTTCTCACTTAACGATCAATGCTATAAACCTAGTAGGTGCCTAGAAAGGTGTTAGCGGGGTTACGCCCCCAGGGAAAAGAGGTTCTTTAATTAAGGAACTTCGCGAAAGCGTTGGAAAACCTCCCTCGAAGTACCGACACCGGCCTGGCTGAACGGTTAAGCAAGTATTGTACGGTGGGATTGATCCTGACTAATTCTTCCTTTATGGTTTGAGGAGGGATTCGAGAAACAGTGGGAGCCATCCTGTTTAGACAAACTAAAAACCACTCTAAACTTGCAAGAGCATCATGCTGAGTGTTTCTTCTTCTCTCTCCTAATTGCAGCGACCAATCAACATGACTGGACTTAAGTTACTCCTAGATAAAAACAAACTGACAGGGCCAAACTACAAAGATTGGCTCAGGAATGTCAAGATAGCAATCACTTATGACAAGCTGGGGTATCTTCTTACCACCAAAGCTCCCCCTGTCCCTGGTCCAACTTCCAGCGTCGCGGATAAGGAAATCCGCAAGACTTGGGAGATTGATAGCGCGAAGGCCAAGTGCCTCCTGCTTGCCTCGATGGACAACGAACATCAGAGGAGGCATGAGAATATGGACATGGAGTCCATATTGCTCCATACAAAAGAACTGTATGGAGAGCAATCACGTATCGCAAGATACGAAGCGTCGAAAAAGTTGTTTTCGATAAAGATGGCCGTCGGATCATCAGTAGCCGAGCACGTGCTAAAGATGATCGGCTACATTGAGGAGCTCGCTGACCTAGGGATCACATTGGAGAGTGAGCTATATACGGATATAGTTCTCCAGTCCCTTCCTTCCACTTACGCCCAGTTTATACTGAACTTCAACCTACAAGAAAAAGAGGTTGAACTATCAGAGCTCCTCAACATGCTGAGGAGCGCAGAGGGCACCCTACAGAAAAGTAGGGATACATCCACTTTGTTTGTAGGAGGATCATCTTCTTCTAGGTCCAAGGCGAAAGCCAAGGGAAAGAAGAAGAAGGCCCCCGCCAAACCAAGGGGCGGTGTTAGTAAAGTGGATACGAAGGGAAAAGGTAAAGCAACAAAGATAGCGGGGAAGCTTGTGGATAAGGAAGAATGCTTCTTTTGTCATAAGAAAGGACACTGGAAGAATGATTGCAGGGCCTGGAAGGCCAGAACACAGGAATTGAAGCAGGTTGCAGCTTCAGCTTCAGGTGTGTATGTTATTGAAAACTGTCTTTCAATAAACTCTACTTCCTGGGTATTGGATACCGGATCAGGATCTCATATCTGTAATTCTTTGCAGGCGTTGAGAAACCGTAGGGATTTGAAGGCAGGTGACATGACCCTCAGAGTTGCGAACGGAGCTAGCATGGATGCTAAAGCCGTGGGGGACTATCACCTGGGAATGTCAGATGGACATGTTTTGATTTTGCGTAATTGCTTTTTTGTACCCAACGCAACTTGTAATATCATTTCTGTATCTTTAGTTTCTAAAGAAGGTTATGAATTTGCGTTTGTAAGTAATGTTGTAAACATTCACCTTAATCAAGTATTGATTGGGTCAGGTACTCTGAGTAATGGTATATACGTGTTAAACCAACCACAGATTTTCAATGTCCAGAATACGCACAAAAGAAAGTCTCCAGAAATAAATCAGACTTTCTTATGGCATTGTAGATTGGGTCACATCAATGAGAGAAGGTTGACTAAGTTGCATACAGAAGGATATTTGAATGCGTTCGAATATCAATCATATGCCACTTGTCAATCTTGTCTCAAAGGAAAGATGACAAAGACTCCGTTTACTGGACATGGAGTAAGAGCGAGCGAGCTCTTGGGACTCGTACACAGTGACGTGTGCGGTCCAATGTCTACACATGCCCGAAGCGGACATTCTTACTTCATTACTTTTACGGATGACTTCTCAAGGTACGGTTATGTCTTCTTAATGAAACATAAGTCCGAGGCCTTTGGAAAATTCCAGGAGTATAAGAATGAAGTAGAGAAACAGACCGGCAAAAGTATTAAGATTCTAAGATCGGATCGAGGTAGAGAATACTTAAGTGCCGAATTCCTGGACTATTTAAAAGAGAACGGAATTCTCTCTCAGCTTACTCCTCCTTACACCCCGCAACATAACGGTGTCTCGGAGAGACGGAACCGCACCCTATTGGATATGGTGCGGTCCATGATGAGTAACGCTGAGTTACCGCGATCATTCTGGGGATATGCGCTAGAATCAGCCGCATACCTTTTGAACCGAGTCCCCACTAAGACTGTGCCTACCACGCCATTTGAGATGTGGTGTGGGAAGAGACCCCATCTTAATCACATTAAGATATGGGGAAGTCCAGCTTTTGTCAAAAAGCAGCATGCGGACAAGCTCGAGGCACGTTCAGTACTGTGCAAGTTTGTGGGATATCCAAAGAATTCCAAGGGATATTTCTTCTACTGTGAAGAGGAACAAAAAGTTCTTGTTTCTCGTCATGCCCACTTTCTAGAACACCAGTTCATAGAAAAAGAAATAAGTAGGAGCGCAGTAGAGCTGGAAGAAATTCCAGAACCACAGACTGTTACTGAAAGCTTGGTGGAACCAGAGGGTTCAACAGAACAGGACATTCCTACGCCGCTCCGCAGGAGTAGTAGGCAGTCTCATCCGCCCGAGAGATACTACGGTTTTCTCATAGACGGGGATCGAGAGGATTGCATCATAGATTATGATGAGCCTACTAGCTTCCAGCAGGCCGTTCAGAGCGTTGACTCAGTGAGATGGCTGGATGCAATGCGGACCGAAATGGAGTCCATGTACACCAACAAGGTATGGACGTTGGACATTGCTCCAGACGGGGTAAAACCCGTAGGATGCAAGTGGATCTTCAAAAGGAAGATTGGTGTAGATGGACAGGTTGAGACCTATAAAGCTAGGCTGGTAGCAAAGGGTTTTCGTCAAAGACCTGGCTTGGACTACGACGAAACCTTTTCTCCAGTAGCCATGCTGAAATCCATTCGGATCCTTCTTGCCATTGCTGCCTTCCACGATTATGAGATCTGGCAAATGGACGTAAAGACAGCTTTTCTAAATGGAAATTTAGAGGAGTGTGTCTATATGGATCAGCCAGAGGGTTTCATTCAGAGTGGGAGCAGCGGAAAGGTGTGCAAGTTGCTTAAGTCCATCTATGGACTAAAGCAGGCATCGCGGAGTTGGAACATCTGTTTTGATGAGACAGTCAAAGAATTTGGCTTTATCAAAAATCCAGATGAACCATGCATCTATAGTAGATTTGTAGCGAGAACTGTAGTATTCCTCGTTTTATACGTGGATGACATTCTCTTGATAGGAAATGACATTCCTATGCTACAATCTGTCAAGGGATTCTTGTCACAAAGGTTCTCCATGAAAGACCTGGGTGATGCCTCATACATCCTGGGGATCCGGATCCATCGTGATAGATCCAAGAGGATATTGGGACTTTCTCAGTCCAGGTACATCGACACCATAGTGAAAAGATTCAGTATGGAAGATTCCAAGCGCGGTAACCTACCGGCTTGTCACGGGATCACCCTCTCTAAAGAGATATCTCCCAAGACTGATTTGGAGAGGGATCGCATGTCTATTATACCCTACGCTTCTGCGGTAGGCTCTATAATGTATGCGATGTTGTGTACCAGACCGGATGTAGCTTATGCACTGAGTGTAGTAAGCCGGTATCAGTCAAACCCTGGGGAGAAACATTGGATAGCAGTAAAGAACATTCTCAAGTACCTGAGAAGGACTAAGGAGATGTTCTTGGTGTATGGCGGAAAAGACCTCCAGATCGAGGCCTTTGCTGACTCCAGCTTCCAGAGTGACAAGGATGATTCCAAGTCCATGTCGGGTTTTGTCTTCACCCTCAATGGAGGGGCGGTGTGTTGGAAGAGTTCCAAACAGGAAACCGTTGCAGACTCGACGATGGAAGCGGAATACATCGCTGCATCTGATGCCGCAAAAGAAGCTGTCTGGATGAGGAAGTTCTTGAAAGAACTTCAGGTGGTTCCGTCCATTGTTGACCCAATACCTCTGTATTGCGACAACAACGGGGCTATAGCTTTAGCGAAGGAACCCAGGTCCCATCAGAGATCCAGGCACATCTTGAGGCGGTATCACCTGATCAGGGAGATCGTGGATCGCAAGGAGATCGAGGTTCGGAGGGTTGCTTCAGAAGAGAACACTGCAGATCCATTCACCAAGGCCCTACCCCAGACTCAGTTCGAGCAGCTGATCGAGATGATAGGTCTTCGATACGCCAGTACATGGCCTTAGTGCAAGTGGGAGATTGTTAGTGTATATGCCCTAGAGGCCATTACTGTATCATACTAGTTTGTATATTACTTAATGGATGCTTGGGATATTCACCTTGTATATACAATCTTGCTCAAAATAGTAGTATGCTACTTGGTTTGTTTCTACTTCAATGTGTACTTGTGTTTATTTCAGTATATCACTTATACGCATTAGTGGAGCCCTTAGGATCTTTGCTTGATTACCAGCGTTGTGATGGCAGTCACACTAGTGGGGGCTGGGTAATCTATAGGCACATCCTTATACAGGTCCCTAGTCGCAGGACTATCGAGACAGGGCATCGATACTCCGGAGTAGACTAGCGTATGCGCTTCTCATCCCAGTGTGGGAGATGGTCTGTCCCACAGCCATCAGTACGTAGTACTGGAGATAGTATACGGGTGCTCGTTGGGTTACGAGTACACTGGACAGGACTCGTCGGGAACTGACAGGTTGGTATTATACCTATCGTCAGTTATCAGTTCCCAGGTGACATGAGTACAGCTTAGTCCGCTGACTTGACACTGGCACTTCGCCTCAAGTGTGTTCCCACTGCACTTTGATCACTACCCTACCACGGCTCAAAGGAGTCGTGCAAACGGGTGGTGGTTGGGTGCAGTCCCGAAGCACTTGGAGGCAGTGACGGTTAGACAGGATTCGTCTCTCCCGGTATTGGGGGTTGACATCGCGCTGTGTCTAGGAGAGCCATTACACGAGTAGTCCCTGGCCAGGGCAAACGAGATATACTGGTAGGTTTCCAGTGTTATCTCAGGGTGTTTTGGGCTTCGCTCCGGCACGACTTGTACCGCTATTGGGGGACTGACGTTTACCACCCCCTAGGCCCGCCATGCGATGTATCAGACGAACAGACCGGACTGTACGGAGACTGTCACATTCAGACTCAGTAGGAGTTCAGATGGGGTTTCACCTCGTCAGCCTTCTTGTCGGCATCTACCTGGGGACCGTTACGCACAGCTAGTGCCGCTTGCGGTCTGTGGTTAAACCCACTGCCAGCGTAGTGTCGAGTCTTTAGAGTCTCACACAGAGGGTATTCGCCTCTGGGCAAAACAGAGTAGAGGTCGCATGGTTTTGCGACAGGGTTCGTTCTCATCCGCGCACTTGTGCACGTTTGGAGTCCGGACGGATTATACTGGCAGGCTCTGGTTTGAGCCAGATACTGGTATATATATTTGGGGTTGCTTTTATATCTTGGTATTCTTGTTCCTCGGAACGAGAATGCAGGTGTGTATGCACAGTTGCTTGAGGCGGAGGATGAGGTATTTCATTAGGGTTTCGGAACGGGTGCGTATGCACAGTTGACAGTTATCTTTTTCCAAACCCTAATGGATTTATGGATTATCTATTTATAATAGTAATTAAATGAGAATTTTGTTATGGTTGATTTTGTTGACTTGTTGACCATGGTTGACTTGTTGACCATGGTTGAAAGTTGACCACCATCATGCTTCAAAAGTCTTCCTTGATTTATGCTTACATTTTTAAATGAAGCATGGTTGTGGTCATTCCAAATTGCCATCAACTATTCTCATTTTCAATTATTATTATTAGATAATTCTTTTCTTTTGCATTATGGTTGCAAGAAAGAAAAAAATATAGCTCATTCTATCATTCTCATTCTCTCTCCTCTCTTCATCTTCTTCTTCCTCTAGCAAAGAGAAACCCTCTCATGAGTTGAGAATCCTTCTCTTTAAAAAGAAAAGCAAACCCTAGTCACTCTCTACTCACTCTAGGATCAAAGGATTAGCAAGCCGGAGATTCTAGTTCACTCCAAGTCCGAGAAAGAGCCCAAGGTCGAACCCTCGAGGTGGATCCATCTTCGACGGAAGAAGGCGACAAAAGAGAACCATCAACCTCTATAAGATTTCAAGAAGAAGGAGTTCAAGTTTAGGTATAACCCTCATCCGAGTAGCTAACTCCTTTTAGCGTATTTGCTAGTTTAGTTTAGACACGATTCCGACCTTGTTTAGTCCATGTTGCCTCTTGCGATAAAAATTTGTTTTTTATACCGTTTCCGCCTCCCCGTAAGAACCGGGGGTCGTAATATGGACTTACAATATACAGGAGGTGGTGATGAATCAAAACGAGAATGTGAATGATCAGCAATCAGTGGAATGTTGGCATTCTCGTAGCTTATTAAAAGAAATGGGGGTGGATCAACTTCTAAAGGAGGAGGTTGACTAACCACAATACCCCCAAAATGTTCCTGTGGGTCCTCTATTGACGTGGCACCATCCATCAATTTCATATGATATTCAATTATAAGGGAACTAATCTCCTCGATGTCCGCCATAGTCCAACCGAAAACTTGCCGCCTATCTTGTAAGACCATCAAAAGGGCGTTCTCTTGCTCAAGGGCTAGAGAAGCTGGTATTATAATGGGAAAGGTCTCATTTTCACCTATGTAAGCATATTTAAGGTGAGGCGGTAAGGACATGAGTTCGAGTTTCGGAGGCGAAAGAATCATTGAGGAATCTACCTCGAACTCAAAGGACTCCAACACAAGTTCGAAATCACTGCAAATAACCGATTCGGATGGTTCGACTAACTCATCCAAAAATTCAAAAGACTCATATTCGGGCTGTGAGTCGTCATCATCCGAAAAAGTGAAATGTTCATAATCAATATCGGTTGTGTCAACGGTGGTAGGCTCAAGGAGGGACGCACTAGTGGCGTCAAAACTGTTTTCATCAAACAAGAATCTTTCAAGCTCGCAGTCCTCCTGCGTGATTTCGTGAATAGAGCAAACTTCTCGTGTACTAGTTTTAGGTACGGGAGGCAGCTTTCCCATCTTATAAATATTGAACTCACTAGACATCTTCCTAAAGGATAGAGTCATGGAGCCATTGCGACAATTTGTTACGGCATTGGAAGTGGCCAAAAATGGTCGACCGAGAATCACCGGAATTTGGTTTCTTGGGTTAGCAACAGGTTGTGTATCCATAACAATAAAATCAACGGGGAATATGAACTACCCAACTTTGATCAACACATCCTCTAGCTGACCCCTAGGATGGGTGATTGATCGATCAGCCATTTGGAGAGTACAACGAGTGGGTTTCAACTCTCCAACCCCTAATTGTTCGTACACGGAGTAGGGAATCAGGTTAACACTAGACCCAAAATCTAAAAGTGCTCGATTAATTTTCTTATCCCCTTGTGATTGAAATCGTAGGACAGCCGGGGTCCTTTCGTTTTTGGGGTAAGGTTTGATGGTGGTTAATAGCATTGCTCACTGCACTAGCCACTAGCACTTTCTTGGGTACTTGAGATGACTTTCTCTTCGAGGTGCATAAGCCCTTTAAGATTTTCGCGTATGAAGGGACTTGTTGGATTGCATCCAAGAGAGGTAAATTTATGCTAACCTGCTTAAATATCTCCACAATCTTCTCCACTTGTGCAGTTGGTTTATGAGGACTCAACCTGTTTGGGAATGGAGCATTTTGAAAATTCGTTGAGTCAAATGTCTGTGGAGTAGAATGTGGAGTAGGAACGGATCCCGGTGTAGATGTGTTCATGTTGTGAGAAATGGGTCCGTTCGAGCTAGAAGAAGTAGAGCCATGTGAAGGGTGGAGAATAGGCTCTAAAGAAAAAGGTGAAGAAGAAAGTGAAGAAAATGAAGAAGGGGAAGATGACGATGGAGAAAAAGAAGAAGAAGAAGAACCACCGGCGGGGATGTCATCACTAGTTCCCACATTATTTTGCAACACTCTTCCGGATCTCAACGTGGTCACCGCATTTACATTGTGATTGGGATATGCGTTTTGAGTGTGACCAGGATTTGGCAATGGTTGAGATGGAAGCTTTCCCTTTTCTCTCTCGCTCAACGCAGCAGTTAATTGTGCAATTTGTGCCTCAATAGATTTGATACTTTGATCGTGTGAGGCATTGTTATTCATCAAAGACTGAACATAATTTTCAAATCTTGCTGCGGATTCTGTAGATTGCTTGAGAAATGCATCTAGACTTTTTTCTAGCGAGATAACCTTATCATCATTTGGTTGAACCAAATTGTTCGTTTGATTTGTATAAGGTTGTTGTTGGAAATGTTGCTGGTTTTGAGTTTGTGGAGGTGCTTGTTGTTGTTGTGGAGGAGGAGGTCTTTGAAAATTGTTATTTCCTTGGACTTGTTGATTTTGGTTCCAAGCGAAATTTGGGTGACTCCTCCACCCCTGATTGTATGTCGAAGAGTACGGATCGTTTCTTTGTCGTTGCTGAAATGCAGCATTGACTTGATCTTGTCCTTGAATAGGTGCATTATAAGGACACTCTTCGGTTAGATGCGATGGATTCGAACAACAAACACAAACAGTTCGTGTGGGTAAGGCAGGAGAAGACGATGAGATTTTGGTCTCAATGGCTTCTAGCTTTTTCATAAGTGCGGCCATCTCGGCCTTCATAGCGATTGACATATCTACTTGATGTATGCCTGCCCTAGATTGACCAACAGAAGAAGATGATGTGGTCTTGGTACTCTCCCACTGAATTGTTTGCTCACTAAGATCCTCAAGAAACTGCCACGCTTCGTCGCTAGACTTGGAAAGAAAATGACCTTGACATATAGTTTCTAGCAACTGCTTCGTTGCCGAGTTCAATCCCTCGTATAATGTTTGGCAAAGTTGCCAACTTTCGATCCCATGATGAGGGCATTGAACAAGTAGGTCTTTAAATCTCTCGAAGCACTTCCAAAATGGTTCGGAAGGAAGCTGTGAAAATTGTATAATCTCGTTACGGATTCTAGCAGTTTTGTGATGAGGATAGAACTTTTTCAGAAAAGCTCTCACAAACTCGTCCCAATTTCTAATGGAATGTGATGCGGTGCTATATAGCCACTTCTCGGCTAGGTCACATAAGGTGAAAGGAATGACCCTGAGCCTTATAGCGTCATCACTTAATTGGGTCGTTTTCATCATAGCGCAAACGTTTTGGAATTTATTGATAAAGATATATGCATCTTCGGATTCCAAACCATGAAATTTTGGCAGCATATTGATGAAATGTGGTTTTATTTCAAAATTGTCCCCATTTGCCGGTGGGGGTGAAAGACATGTACGTAAAGAAGTGCGGACGGGGTAGAAGAGATCCTGGAGCGCAACTCGTGCGGGCACTACAACAGGCGGAAGATTTGGGTTATTCGCACCTAACGGAGGTGGAATCATTCCCGTCGGTAAGGTATCGTTGGGGTCGTGTCCCGACATACCTTCGAAAGAAGAATTTGAAGGTGGAGGTAAGGAAATGGAGGGAATTTCGACTTCGGTGTCGAAAGGTTCGTCGGTCGGTACCAACGAAATACGGACTAATCGGGCGTTAGTATCCCTAGTCCAAAGTGACATACACTAAAAAGGGGTACTGTAGTCAGAAAAAAAAACAGAATGTGGAGGTAAGATAACGTCAATGAGAAGAAGTGGTGGAAGTGAGTTGCAAGTTTTCTTAGCGACAAGTTGCAAGTTTTGAAAAGATTTTTCTTTTTTTTTTATGTGAGAGTTTTGTAAAGAAGTTTTGAAAAGAGACTCGTGACACAAATGTATCAACCACACATGCACAATCAGGCCTAGATCTAGGGTCGCCTAGGTCTGCTAGACAGCTCCTAACTAGGGCTAGAAATAGGACCTCAAACCGCCTATTCACCGACACTGGGGCCAGGTAAGTGGGAAGGAACCACAGAAGTGGGCCTAATTAAAAACCACTAGCCTAGACACCGCAAAGTCAGTTAGGATAAACGGTCGATGCCTATACTAGTCCTTTTCCTATTGAGCTCGATGTCCTTAGGTCTGAGTCTAATATTTTTTAATTAATTGTGGTCGATGCAAAATGCTTTAAGGTGATTTCTGGGGTCCTGGGAAGGGTGATGAAATCCCCACCCAATCTAAGTTTGGTCAATTAGCCCCTTACAGTCCGATTAAATTATGCAAAAACAATAAATTCACTTGCAATCAAATTTTTAGCGCGGTGCAAAGAAACCTGCAGAAAATCTGTTATTTAGAAAGGGAGAGAAGATTTTTAGCGCAAAGAATTCCTGCAGAAAATTTTTACAGTGGATATATTGTAGGTTACAGAGGGGGGAATGAGAAAACAAACCAGCAAATTTTCAGGTGCTGACGTGGCCAATGCGTGGCGGAACCGCGGTCTGGGGCCCACCTTTGCCGCGGAAACGCGGTCTGTTGGAGTGATCAAGCTCTGAAAAATTTTCTACTCCTCTGTTATGATATTTGCTCTCTGTTCTGATATGATTTATTTTGTTTTGCCCTCTGTGAATTTCCAGATCCGCGATTCTTCGCTGTTCCTGCAAGATTCAAACAATACACCCTTCAAACAGATAAAAATTGATATATTTTTTATTTTTTATTATTTTCAGATTTTTATAATTTTTATATCAACCCGAAATTACACAGAAAAAAAAATTTTTACGCCATCCCCGGCAACGGCGCCATTTGATTAGTCCAAAAATTTGTATTTACCGTAATCAGAAACGGCGTCGCTTTGCAGCTAGCCGGTGAGTACGGGTCGATCCACAGAGATGGGTAATTTTCTTATTTGTGTTTTTACAAGTTGATTCTAAATGTTGTTTGGATTGATTAAATCTAAAACCTAGATCTATTAATAAACTAAGTTAATCTAATTTAAAGTCTCGCTAGGGTTAGGTTTAGGGGAAGTTTGGAGATTAAAGGTTTTCTCACCGCTTTCAATGCCTTATTATTGATCTATTAGATGTTACAGTAATTATCCATAAAGTGGATAAGAATCTTTTGGGAAGATGTTTCTTCCTCTAGATTCGTATCCTTCCTTTATCGATAATTACCCTAACCTCCATGGAAAAAGCGCAACCGGCCCTTTATACTACGGTTCATCGTTACCTCGAGGGGTAGGATGCCGTAGGAAGCGGTTGTGCGTGCATGCATGGAGTTCTAACTTTTAGGTGTGGATGGCATGAAAGGGGTGAGAGATCTCATCTCTCAAACCTTTCCCTAAGGCTAACCCTAACAAGCGAGGAGATTACTCGCTCATTAGGGGATGATAAAACATACTAATTAAAAGAGAATAAAAAGCAAAGAAATAAAATTACCTACTAATTTGATGGCTCCATCCAAGCGAGAATACTGAACAGATCTGAATTAACTCCCAACAATTCTGAATTTTATTGATTGAAAAGAGACATGAGTTTTACAGATCTGTGATTACAATTTATAGGAAAACATGAAAACTAGGGTTACAGACTCTCGCACATATGAAATTACAGATTTGCCCACAGAAAATCCCAACACCTGCACCGACGCACCGACACAGAAAAATTCCACCGACACGGGCACTTAATGGCCGCGGAACCGCGGCAAATGTAGGCCTTGGGCCGCGGTTCCGCGGCCTTTTGGTGGGCTTGGCTCACCATCTTTCTGGGCTTGGTTCAGGATTTCTTGGGCTTCCTATTTTTATACTTCTTTTCTCTGTTGGGCTTCTTAGTCTTCTCCAGATCTTCAGTGAAAACTTGTAAGGATCTTTTGACCGTTTCACTTTCGTCTTTTTGGACCTTGCACTGTTCTTCGTCTCGGCATGAGTAAGATCCGTCTGCTTGTTGGTCAAAAGTCCCTTTTCTGTATCAACTTTCGTCTTTTTCACTGTATTTGCTCCAAGTGCCTGTATCCTGTAACATGCAACAAACGTGCGTAAAGAGTACCTGTTTATTTATAAAACGGATAAGAATAGGGGGATGAAAAATGCAATATTATGGTCTGAACACTTGAGCTCTAGTGCGCAGCGGCATACCAGCTGTGGGAGTTAGATCCACTCCCGCCGTCTCAGGAATGAGTACGGTACCAGTATCCCTGAAGGGAGGGCGAACCACTGCCCACGGTCGCGGCGGGACTCCCGTAGCCTGGATCGGAGTGGGAGCCCTATATCCAAGGAGAATCCTCCTCTCCTCAACAATAATGGGACTGACTCGGTGGAGGTACCGGCCCGTGAAAGCCCCCACACATCGAGGAATGTAGTCAGCCTCAAGAATCACGAAGCGAGAGCCGGTGTTTAGCCGCATAAATTGATGAGCGGCGTCACGAACAACTTCCGACGACGGGCTGGGCTCCACTGTAAACGCCTCAAAGGGGACACCCTGGTCATATCCCAGTTGCCGAGCAAAGCGGTGTGGGTTGTACCGCTTAAAAAGGGCCGCACCGTTTTGACGAAACACCAGATAACCCGGTCTGATCGAATATAAGAGCATGGCTTCCTTGGGCTTCAGGGAGGGCGCTCCCTCTTTTGACGAGTAAAAAAGCCGTTGAATCGGTCTTGAAGGAGCAGAGAGGACTCGATCGTTAAATACCATCCCGCCCACATTGGCATAGGGATTAAGCATCACACGAATAGCTCCGGACTGAGTCGGATCAGGAGCAGAAACGTCCACCAACCTCATGAGCCGCTGAAAAGTATAGGCATCATAAAAGCTAGGTCTCTGATGCGCGGCAAATGCCCCTAGCACGTGCATCTCAATCCATGACGTAAAGTAATGAAGAGAGAAACTCACTACGTTCACGCCTGGGGTTGAGGTATTGGCTGCAGCGCTTAGCCCATGATACAGATGCGCTAGCCCCGCAATGCCCACGGCTAGTCGCGTCCCTCCGGTGATGCGATGAGCAGGGTAAATGACTGAAACTCTCATGAATCGATGGTGCGTTGGAATAACGAACCAGCTGAGCCAGACGCTGATAAAACCCACGAAGAAAGACTCTTCATCTATGCCAGGAGCTGCGATCGACTCAAAAGGTACAGCCGACAGGATTGGAATATAGAACTGCGGCAAATCCTCTTCTCTTGCCGGTAACTTATTTAAACCAAACCCTAAGGGGTCGTTGATATTCGCGAACTTCGGAGCCGTCTTTGATAGAACGTCTCCGCGAAGGAAGCAAGCGATAAAGCTTTTGAAAGTGACGCCCTGTTCCTCTGACTCTGTGAACAGCTTCTTAAAAATGCCCAGAGCCTTGATTAGACTTGGGTGCTTGTAGCGGAAGACATTTTCAGTCGACAAGCCGTCAAGCATAGTCGGCTCAGCTTCAAAAACATACCCATCAGGAGGCAGCAGTTCTTCATAAAGCGTCCCTCTGATCGGCAACCCCGAGATCTCGCGAAACTCTTCCAGAGAAATTGAAACTTCGCGGTCCCGTAGCAAGAATGTGTTGGTGGGAAGATTCCATTGATTTAGGAAAGCCTTAACCCACCAGACATGGGGGGACTGATAGTGGAAGAGAGACGCGTACACCGCCTGATAGAGCCCGACCCTCTGCAGTCGTGCACGATGAGCAGACAGGATATAACGAGCCCAGAGAAGGTAGCCCGTGAGATGTCGAGAAGTAAGCCCTATTTTGTAAACCTGTCCCCAGGGCTGGGCTTCACCTTGGCAGATACGACGCCCTAAGATGTCTATAGCTGGCACAGGGTAGTTTGGAATCCCAATTGTCGACGGCTCAAGCCGTCCCGTAGGGGTCCAATTCAACATCTCCACAGCAAAGGCGGTCCGTAGACGCTCCATCGGCAAAAATGGGTAGGTAGGCTCTGTTGGTATCTCGCAAAGAAAGCTGGGGCGACCGCGGATGATATGACCTTACCAGGTCCCCCATAAAAGTAAATTGGTGCAATTCGGGTCATGAGCCCTGATCATCGCCATCACCTCTTCATCCGACGGTGATTGAGGAAAAGCCGCCTCCGAGCGGGTAAAGGGAAAGTATAGAAGAGAAGCCATTGTTCCTGAAATAAAAGAAGGGGAAACTGTTAGTGAAACCAACATGTGTGTGTGTGTGTGTGTATTCATAAATAAATATATATATATATATATATATATATATATATATAAAGACAGTGGAAGAAAGCATAAAGACAAAAAACTTATTTTATGGGACCATTGGTTACAAAACACAGGGGCCCCACAAAATCAAGATGGCGGCTCACTAATGATGAGGCAGGGTAATCATTATGAGAACAAAAGGAAGATTCTCAATAAATGAACAGTGGATTTCAAACAACTCTACACATTCCCCAAAAAGAAAACCCACTGCAGAACTCTATGCAAATCATAAAGGATCTCTCTGGAAATATTTTTGCAAAGAACAACTCAGGGCAAGAAAATCCCAAGAAGTTCTCTGTGAAGAACTAAGTTCTTTAGAGGAATTAAATTCCCAGAAAATTGGCAGAGCTAAGCTCTTAGAAATGGAATTAAATTCCAGAGAGAAACAAAGGCCGTCATCAAACCCCTAAGATCAGAAAAATGCCTAACAATGGGGTTTGCTACCCAGAGATTGTGCACTCCTAAAGATCAGAAAAATGGGTTCTTTGAAAGAAAAAACCCTTGGTGTGGATTTAAAATCCAAAAAGAGTTTTTTTTATATATATATGAAAGTTCTTCGGCCGTTTAAGATCCTTACCTGAAAAAGTAAATGTTTTGTTGACAGAGTTAAACTCTGGAAATTTTTGAAACAGAGAACTGAGCTCTGGGAAAGAGAATTAATTTCTCAAGGAAAACGAACAAGGAAGAAGATGGAAAAAGTGGAGGCTCTTCTGAAGAGACCCCTGCATTTATAGGATGTGATGGGAAACGGTTCATCTACCCCCTTCCCTAGGCAGATCCAACGGCCATAAAAGGTGACAGCGTTGCACTCACGTGAGAACAACGCTGTGGGGGCATTTATTCACTCATAAAATATCAGGAATACCCTAATGGGGCATCACGTGTCTACACGTGACCCAAGGTCACGTGCAGACACGTGATGGGTTTCTAAGCTCTCTAATTAATAGAATTAAATTCTAATCAAACAATCAAACAGGAGTCACGTGCCCATACGTGATGGGCCTTTAAACCCATTGAAAAGAATTAAAAGTATAATAAAACAACACGGAAAAACCCCAATGGGGCATCACGTGCCCACACGTGACCAATGGTCACGTGTTGACACGTGATGATTCCGAGGCTCTTTAAAACAACAGAATTAAATTCTGGTTAAAATTCTTAATCAGGAGGGTCACGTGTCAACACGTGATGGGATCCTAAGATCTCTGAAATAATAGAATTAAATTCTAATTAAAATGGTAAATCAGAAGGTCACGTGCCAACACGTGACAGGCTCTTAAGCCTTCTGAACTAATAGAATTAAATTCTAATTAAGGGAAATCAAAAACCCTAGTATTTCCTTAGATCTTTCTAAACAAAAAGATTGTGCTCTGTAAAGTGGAGCACCGTTGGATTAAAAATCACCAATTTATAGAAAGATTCTATACAAGGAAAGATTTCCCTGAAATTCACCAAGAATAACAGACAGAATATCTTTTGGATTAAAAATCCAATGGTGAATAAAATTCACTGAGAGATCTAAAAGATCATGTTGGTTACAAAATCAATTAAAATCTTTCAATGAAAAATTGACTAAACAAACTGATTCTTTTTTTTCTTCTATAAATAAGAGCCAAGGGAAAGAAAAGGGATACAGAGAACTAAAGGGAGAGATACAACAACAGAGAAAAAAGAAGAGAATTTAATTCTCCAGAGAGAAAAGAAGATTTCCTCAGAAGAGAAAGAAACGCTAGGTGAGAAAGGGAAAGAGATCATAAGCTCCACAAAACAAAAAAGAGAATTTAATTCTCAAACTAAGAGTTTAACACTTCTGAATAAGAACTTAGTTCTTCCTTCGGTTGAAGATCTGCAGAAGCAGATCTCCCCATAAGTTGAGAATTTAATTCTCATCGGGGAGATTCTGCCATGCAGATCCAAAACTTAGAGGGAGAATTGAGTTTGAAGAATTTAATTCTTCCAAATACTTAGGAATTTAATTCCTCCAAATACTTAGGAATTTTATTTCTCCAATAGAGACAGGGTTTAACCCTTAAAACAAGAACTTAGTTCTTCTTCATGGTTGAAGATCTGTAGAAGTAAGATCTCTCCATAAGTTGAGAATTTAATTCTCATCGGAGAGATTCTGCCATGCATATCCAAAACTTAGAGGGAGAGTTGGGTTTAAAGAATTTAATTCTTCTATATACATAGGAATTTAATTCCTCTAAACAAAATTAGGGTTTAACCCTACCAAAGAATTTAATTCTCAAACAAAGGACTTAAACTCTCCATGCATGTAAACTTGATCACGTGGCAACACGTGACCCTCCCTTTAATGATCAGAAAGAAAGAACGAGACATAGTCACGTGACCCCACGTGACCCTTAAATAGACTCTTCAAGATGATAAAGAAAAAACTTGGAGGCAATGCCTCACGTGCTCACACGTGACCCTCAAAACAAAAGGGAACAAATTCAAAGGCGGTACTAATTTATGGTGCCTCACGTGTCCCCACGTGACCCCTGACAAACACCTTCTAAAAGGGAAATGAGGGGAAACAGAGGAATTAATACCCAATACATGGGCATTATCACGTGTCCACACGTAATGATTACAAAGACCAAGTGTTTAAAGGAAGTCTGGCCCCATCTTCAGATGCCTCACGTGACTCCATGTGACCACTTCAATTTTAGTGTTTAACACTACTTTAATTGCTTTGTCCCTAGTGTTCGACACTATTTTAAGCGCATCACGTGGGAACACGTGATCGCCAAATATCCTATAGTGTTTAACACTATTTTAAAATCAATCTTAACCCAAATTAGCTAAGTTTTCCATAGGCAAGTCTCCCCTTCAACTGAACCTCAAAATTGATCAGTTCATATGATATGCAAAGTAAAGTCTAGAGCTATAATGAATGGTTAGTGCTTAGCCAAAGACAAAATGTTGTCAGAGCCCCCAGACTCATGTTTAGCATTGCTAAATAATGGGAGGCTGAACCCAGACAAACGCTCAACAATACAAACAAAGGTCCAACATTTCAAACCTAATTGGACTTAGCCCAAGTTGGCCATAAGTTCTCAATTCAGATTTAACTGAGCTCATGTGCTCATAATCAAATTAATTGATCTTAATCCCAAATTGGACTACAGATTTCCCAATCAACATTGGTTCAAGGGTACATCTCTTCACTCCTCTGATATATGTCGTTGTAATCCTTCAACGTCCTCAGAGAGGTGACGGGTCCCGACAACCAGATTTTACATGGACTATGATGTCCTTAACCTCGGACTGTGGGGTCCTTTAAACCCATGGACTATGATGTCCTTAACCTCGGACTGTGGGGTCATTTAAACCCATGGACTATAATGTCCTTAACCTCGGACTGTGGGGTCCTTAAGCTCATGGACTATGATGTCCTTAACCTCGGACTGTGGGGTCCTTTAAACCCATGGACTCTGATGTCCTTAACCTCGGACTGTGGAGTCCTTTAAACCCATGGACTATGATGTCCTTAACCTTTACAGACTATGATGTCTTTAAACTGGACCACCATGTCCTTAAACTGGTAATCGACCGCAATGTCCCTAAACTAAACAATAGAGCCAGAATGCTCTTTTGTTGGATCTAAACGATCCCGTTAAGTTGATCTTAGTCTGAAATTAGACTAACGTATCCTTAACATATGTTTAAGTTGATCTTAGTCTCAGACTAACGTATCCTTAAACCCAACCCCAAACCCAAATCTAAGAAAATACGGATTTGGACTAATCCACGCCCTATGGGTAACAACATAAATTAGTCTCCGTATACAATCCATGGACAACCAAAAACAAAACAAACACCCACGACATGAAGTGACCATCTGGAGAAGGAGAAAATGGTTACCACGATGCGGTAGCGTAATTAACTGCAGGGGCTTGCGCCTACAAGGAAGAGCGTCCCCACAATCAAAAAAACCCTCAATGAAGGGGAATCTGACGAAATCTGCTACATCGGCCGCATTCGTTTAAACCTTCGATACATAGTGTCATCAATCAACTTGGCATCTTCGGAGAGGTGGACGGATAGCACCAATTAGCATCTACCCCCAAATTCAGGCAAGACGAACCTATGCGGTCGCGTCTCTGTGTTCGGTGGATAACAGCGCCCAGCGCCAAGCCCCTTACGTGGGCGCTGCTTAATAAAGAGTGCTTAGCACTCAGCGGTTGGCGCTGGCGCCCAGCGCCAAGCGCCTCACGTGCCCCTCATATAGGCACTGCTTAATAAAGAGTGCTTAGCACTCAGTGGTTGGCGCCCAGGGCCAAGCGCCTCACGTACCCCTCACATGGGCGCTGCTTAAAAAAAGTGCTTAGCACCCAGTGGTTGGCGCCCAGCGCCAAGCGCCCCATGTGCCCTTCACGTAGGCGCTGCTTAACAAGTAGTGCCTAGCACTCAGTGGTTGGTGCTCAGAGCCAAGCGCCCCATGTGTCCCTCACGTGGACGCCATAAAGAGTGTTTAACACTCCATAAAAAACAAAAAAAGGGTGAGCGTCAGAGCCCATATCAATGCTCAGCATTGTTTGCACAGAAAAGGAACCGAGCCCAAACAAGTGTTTAACACTTTATTCAAAGACTGAGTGGGCTGAGTCCAAGTTGACCAAAAGCCCCCTAATTCAGATCAACCGAACCCATGTGCTCACAATTTTTCAAATTGGTCTTAGTCCCAAACACGACTATTGGTCTTCCAACGGACATCGGTTCACTATACCTCTGATATATGTCGTTGTAATTTTTCAACGTCTTCAAAGAGATGGAGGGTCCCGACAACCAACAGCTCTTTTGGTACACTCTCGAACTCATGTGCATACCCCACGGACCGTGATGTCCTTAAACTAACATTGGACCGTAACGTCCTTAAACTTAAACAGTAGAGCACAAATGCTCTTTTGTTGGATCAAAAATGATCCTGAACCCCCGTTAAGTAGATCTTAGTCCAACATCGGATTAACGTATTCTTAACAAATATTTAAGTCGATCTTAATCTCCAATAAGCTTAATGATCCTTAAATCAAACCAAACCCAAATCTAAGAAAATACGGATTTGGACTAATCCACGCCCTACGGGCGACAACACAAATTAGTCTCCGTATACAATCCACGGGCAACCAAAAATAAAACAAAACACGCACGACATGAAGTAACCTTCTAGAGCAGGAGAAAATGGTTATCGCTACGCGGTAACGTAATTAACTACAGCGGTTTGCGCCTGCAGGGAAGAGCGTCCCCATAATAAAAAAAAACCCTCGCCAACGAGGGGGAATCTGACAAAATCTACTACAACGGCCGCATCCGTTCAGACCTCCGATGCACGGTGCCATAAATCAACTTCTCATCTTCGGAGAGGTGGACGGATAACACCAAATAGCATCTGCCCCCAAATTCAGGCAAGACGACCTACGCGGTTTCGTCTCTGTTTTCGGCGGTAAACAGATTCTGGCACGCCCAGTGGGACCTTTTCCTCTTTCCACTCCACACTTCGTGTGTCGTGTTCGCAAACGAATCATGGTTTAATATGGTTGCCCTTGGATTCGAGGCACTAAGATTTGGTGTCTTGCTCCGTGCAGAAGAGAAGATGACATCGATGGCATCCAACTGCACCAATTGCAACAGCAACTCCCACTCCGTCCCTGCCGGAGGAGTGACTTATGGGCCCCAAGCGGCCTCCATCTTCGCAATATCAGTGGAACATGTGACTCGGGCCACCACTGGACTGTTCTTTGGAACCATGCTCCCGCCAATGAGCGTCAATGCTTCAATGCCATCACAAGAAGCCCCAAAGAAGTCGGTCTTTAATCGGCTCGCAATCACTATGGCCCCTCTCGATGGGCCATCCAAGTCTGCCGCCTCAGTCTTCGATAGGCTGAGCCAAAACTCCACCGGGCCCATAAAGAGACCCGCAATACCTGAAGGGGTTATGCCGAAACGGATATCCATTCCAGCCCCGGTAAACGAAGTCATCAAAGGGGCTTCTCCTGCTAGAGGGTCGGTTTTCGCAAGACTGTCCGTTCCAACTCTTACTGCGGGTGAGGCCATTACAACTGCTTCCCCTATTCGAAAGTCAGTCTTCGACAGATTAGACGTTCCCTCTCAACGGACGTCAGTCTTCGACAGGTTGGCACCAACAGCAGCCTTTCATCAAAGCAAGGGGAATAACGAGGTCGTTTCTACAACTGAGATGATCCCATCCGCAAGATATGCTCGACGTCGCCACTGGCGCTGAGTAAGAAAGGATGGGGGCAGTTCCCCCTCTGGATTTATCACACCGGCTCCAATGGTGGAAATTGATGTTGCTGTTCCAACCGGGAACAACTTCGAGCTGCTCAGAAGGGTGCACAAGAACTTTCCAACCGCCATACTGAAGAAGTCGCCTCCGCCTGTTGAAAACACAACACAGGTGAAGCCGGAACAGCCTCCTCAGTGGTTGTTCTCCAAGATCCACAGAGTTTGGCGGAAAGTCCAAGACTCTGTAATTGACAAAGATTACTCTCCACGACTGAAGAAGACGAAGGCTTGGCAAAAGAGGACCATCCCTCTGCCATACTAAGAAAGGTATAGTCTGCATGGCCTGTCGCAACGGCCCCCTCAACTTCGACCTCCCATAAGAGGAGAAGGCCGGAGAAGATCCCCCTGCCCGCGGCAAATTTCAAAGGCAGTGGACCTAAACGTCCCCAGTCTGGGGTCATGGTTGTGCATACCATCTACATAGCATCCGGAAAAGAGGATAGTCGTGCTTCCGTGAGTCATCGACCACTCACACGGTCTGTGACGAAAGCTCAAGAGCAACAACAAAAGCTCCGGGAGATGTTGACAAGGATGTCCGCATTTACTGGGAAGAAAGAGAGCTCGGAAGCATCGTCGGAACAACGCCAGGAGCAGAAAACCGACACTGAATTCCTATGGAGGGTGCTCGAAAAGAAAGATAAAGAGGCCGCAGAACAAGCAGCTAATATAAAACAGATGGCGCTTCTTTTCCAAGACATGGTGGGGATGATGATCCAACCGGATCCTCCGGCCGAAGACCCTCTAATAATCATTGAAGACGACAGAAGGGAGACATCAAACACTCCTCCAGCTTTATCAACAGCCGGGAGGAGACGATCTCCAAAGCTACCCTTGATGACTACATAGCTCAACAAATACGAGCTCATCAAGCAAACGAAGCGGCAAGCCAGGCCGTTAGAACAGGGCGACCTTACCCAGGCTGTACGACCAAATTAAGTACCCGCCAGGATATACGATCCCCAAATTCCATATGTATAAGGGGACGAGCAATCCGCATCAGCACGTTGCTCAATTTAGAGCTTTGTGCGGTAATACTGGGGGCGGTGACAAACTGTTGTTTCACCAGTTTGTTGGCAGCCTGTCGGAGACCGTATTTGAATGGTACTCCGAGCTCCGAAATGACTCTGTTAAGACATTCACGGAGATGGAACTATTGTTCACACAGCGGTTCGCAAGCGCAAGCGAGCACACCCAAATCACGACATTAATCAACGCCAGAGTGAAACTGGGAGAGACCTGGGTTCAATACGCAATTCGGTGGTGTAACCTATGGTCAAAGTGTGAACAACGCATAGAAGAAGCTCCTGCTGTGGGCATGTTCGTGGGGACCCTTGATCCTCAGGCAACTATATATCAGTTTTTGATGTTCTTCAAGCCGACAACCTTCCAGGCCTTGATTAACAAACTGGCCTAAATGGACCAGATGGGCCATAGGCCGTCCTCTTCAAAGACAGATTTTCGAAATGAAAAGGACAAAGGGAAAGCGACCTTCGTCGCCAACGCTCAACAACAATCGAGTGACCCGAAACCGGCTATTCGCCAAAACAGCAGACCGCAAGCCCTCGAAGAGAAGTTGAGACGTCCTTACTCGTTTTCCCAGGATAAAACAAGGAGACTATTCGAACTAGCGGTGCGCAGCAGGCTCATCACTCTGCCGGATCCGAGACGCCTACTGTAATCGGGTGACGTCAACAATCTCAATTACTGCCCATACCACCAAATAGTGAGCTACCCAATCGAAGATTGCTACATCTTTAAAAACTAGGTCGAAGACCAGTACCAGCAGGGCAAGTTCACGCTGTCCAAAAACTGGAAGGTGAACCCACCGCTGCAGCATGCTCTTAAGAAGATGGACATGCCGGGGGCATCATGCTCATTCATAGAAGAAGCTCCATGGGAAGTGGTCCTTTCAGCTAAAACTAAAAGAATGCTGAAGGATCTTCAAGCATGTCCGGCGATTAGGTGGAAGAGCCCGCTGGAGCCTGAGATCATTGGCGGAATGCTGAAGCCGCACACAACGCTGAAAGTTGGTAACGATGGGAAAAACCTCTAGGCCAAGCCTCAGAAATGTTTAAAGAAAAAGAAGAAGGCCAAGAAGCCCGTGTAGCTCGACGACAATCGTACAAGTCTGCAAAAGTACATCGACACACTGGAGGAATACAACCAAAAAGCGTGGACCCCAGTCACACTGGAAGAATTCCTCAAGCATATTCTTGAAAATGGAGACAGCGACATTGATGAAGGAGATGATTCGTCAAAAGAACCCGAGGAGTATGTGGCGAGCTGCCACATGATCTCTCACTCGTCGATAAACGGCAAAGAAACTCCTGACGTAGAGAAACTGAGGGCAGATCCAGAACCAAAACCCATGGAACTGTCAGATGACCTCATCGATAAGCTGTTGAACGAAGCTCTTCAAAAGAGCAAAACTAATCGAGAATGTGAAGCGGCCATTTACGAAAAGGCCAAGCGTCGGTGTCAGGCCGATAAATCTCCGGTAATGAGAAGTCATAAAGTACCCTAACCAGATCGAAGCGTGCCTGCCACCAGCAAGAGTAGAATCAAGATAAGGAAGCAGTTCACCAAAGCTCTGTCAATAGGAATGAAGTTGCCACCTTTCGAAGAAAATACTTCCGGGAGTATGTGCCCCGAAGAAGCGGATGTACATCCGAACTACTACTTATACCATCGGAAGGTCACGCACCCTACCGAAGAGTGCAATTCGTTCAAGAAGTGGTGGTAAGGATATGTTGCCCATCAACAACACTTTAAGCAAATGAAGCGCAAAGCCCATCGGGAACAGAGAAGCGCGACAGACGAGCGTGAAGGAACAGTCGGCAACTGTCATATGGTTGATACCACCTCGACAAGAGCAAAACCTCAAGTTCTTACCTTCGGGAGTGATTCTGACGAAGAAATAGCCCTCGGCCCTCTCTTCAAGGAATCCACATCTGAAAAGAAGAGCACATGAAGAACCGTGAGAATATTCAGCTGCGTAACCGTACGTTGCCTGAAAAGAATCTCAGACCTTCAAACAAAGGTTTGGGCAAAAGGGTCAAAGGAAAGGAAAAAGTCCCTGAGGAGATTGCTCTCAATGATAGAGTTGTCGAAGAGCTCACAGCCAAGGACCCGCTCAAGAAGAACAAGGTGGATTACAATGTCTGAGGAAGATACCCTCACAATTGAGTATCTTGGATGCCCTTCTCCTATCTAAAGAGGCACGAGATTCCCTGATCAAGACATTACAAGAGCTCGACCAGTTTTAAACCTACCTGGCGGAAGAAAAGATGAAGGACGAGATGGAAGAAGTCCACACGGCTGATATCACCTTCAGCGACGAAGACCACCTTCTCGGAACGTGCGAGCATAACTGTTTGCTGTATGTAACCGGGTATTGTCACGATATCAAAATAGGGAAGATCCTGGTCGACAACGGGTCATCCGTCAACCTTCTCAATGTAAGAGTGTTGAAAGAGATTTGCATGAATGTTCAACACCTGGCTCGGGACAAAATTACTGTCTCCGGGTTCGACTCGCAGTCATCACAAATGCTCGGGTCTGTAATACTGACACTACGCTTCGGGCTGCTCGTCAACGACATCAATTTCCATGTTATTGACGCCAAGACTTGCTACAATGCTTTGCTCGGCAGGCCTTGGTTACATGAGTACAACATCATCCCTTCTACACATCACCAGTGTATGAAGTACTTCAAGGACGGCCTCGTGTACACAGTTACACGGTTTCTCCGTAAATGAGATCCGCAAATATGAAGACGCCAAGTACTTCTTACCAGACTTCGAAGACATGGAAAGATGTCGCAAACCGGAGAACAAGTAAAAATCCATCTCCACTATCCCGATATTCGGGAGCGATGTTGAAGAAGATGAAGAGATGGTCTACTCGGGACAACCCCAGGTAATAGGCCAGGACTATCCACTCCTATGCTGGGCTTTAGCAGTGACTCTGAAGACGAGGCCAATGCAGTGTTCTCCGTCCTCCCGTCAATGCAAACCTTTGCTGGAGCTGACCAGAGTTTACAGATTATCATGGTTCCGCGGCGGCATTACAAAGAACTTGATGCACTTTATACGTACAGCGTGCAAGAGCTGCAGACCTTCTACGTCCCTCATCGCCAAAGAAGTGAGAAGGCGATCCTTTTCTACCAATCCACGAAGACTAAAGTTGAGAAAGAAGTATGGCACGGTGCCTAACCTGGGCTCGACAGGCTTCAACCGATTCGTCTGCCCAGATGCTACGTAGAGGGACTGAAAAGTCTATTGAGATGCCAAGACGTACCGTTCAAGCAGACCGCTCGACAAGCCCAATTTTATAACAAGATTTGGGACATTCCCGGGACTCAGCGGAAGATGCCCAACGGGAGAATGGAGACGACTGGCCTTGGATACTTTCGGTCCAATAAACGGGAGCGGTTCCATGGCTGTCGTGTCATAAATAACTCCAGTGGAGAAGCGAATGCATTTCCGGATAGCGTTGATGTCGAACTAGAGCGAGATCCGGCCATGAGAATACCAAGCCCGTCATTCGAAGAACAAATTGATAAGTTAATAAGAGAAGCGGGTCAAAAGGTTCGGGATGACCACAGCCGCGAAATGGCCATTTACGAGAAAGCCAGGACGCAACGTATCATTCAGCAGGCTCCGGAGGATGACGATCCCCTTCACCCTCAACCCGCTGTGCGCTCTTGTGGCAAAAAGAAAGCCCGACGAAGAAGCAACAATAAGTTAAAGATCGGGAATGACGTTCCAAAACAGCGAGGCGGATCCAAGAAGCTGCGCGATCGAGAAAAAGTCAGCTGGAATCCGTCTTTTATGAAAAAGATGGGTCGAGAGTACTCTTTCCCTCAAGACAAGACAAGGAAAATCTTCGACCTTGTCATGAAACATCAAATGATGGTGCTCTAGGAGTCTCAGTGCCTCGAACAAATAGACGAGGGCCATCACCCGGATTATTGCTCCTACTATCGAATAGTGGGACATCCTCTTGAAGACTACTTCACCTTCAAAGACTGGGTTGAAGATAAGTATCAGTAAGGCAGGTTTGCTCTATCCGACAGTTGGAAGGGTAGCCCCGCCACGAAAGCATGAGCCGAAAGCAACCTACACTACGAGGGAAAGTCTAGATCAGTATCGAGCTTGGAAACGAGCTCGTACCTGCTATATGATAACATTCTTAAAGGAAGGAGAGCACGAGAATACGAACGACCTCCCCCAGTACTTCGCAAATGAAGATGAGAACGAGGTGATTTCAGAATTTCCACTGTAACACCTTAGAATGTGATTAGTGTTAATTATGCGATATTGCGGGTTTTTGGTAAAAAAGTTTACCAAAATAACTTTCTCGCCTTTTAGTTAGATTAACCAATATTTTATTATTAATTGTTTTGGGTCACACACACTTGTGCATGTTTGCATGGAGGGGGTTGTTTAGTGTTAACCTTGCTTAGTGGACATAACACTTTAAACTAATCCATGCCTTGTTTAACCTTAACCTTAAACCTTAGATATTTGTGAGAAGATATTTTCATTTGTGTTTTGGATTGGAGAGGATGTGGTAAGGTGACTCATGAGGAGTCATGCTTGCATTTATTGACGGAGAGGGAGAGAGTAAGTGCAAGGGTGCACTTACCCTACACTCACCCTCTCATCTCTTTAACACCACACACTCTCATTCTCTCTCACTCTATCTCTTTCTCAATTATTCTCATTTTCTCTTCCCTCAAACTGAACCCTTACCCACTCATCACTAAACCTTCATAAAACTTGATCAAATCTCACCCAAATCATTTCTCATGTCTTGTTTTACCTCTAAGATCACTTGGATCTTGGAAAGCTAGGATCTTTGAGCTTGTGTGGTTAGGTAATGATCTCAAACTGTTAAATAGGATGTTATAGTATTGTGTAGCTTGTTAGTTTCAGTTTGGAACACTAAAAGTAAAGTTTCGTGCACATATCGTATTTTTAGTGTCATTATAGGATATCTATGATCTGCTGTGACCCAGAGTGTGTACTAAAAAATCTAGCAGTGTAGCTGTGTTGTACTGGAGACCCTAAGCTTTCACCTGAAGCACAAGACCCATCTGCTCGGTTTTGGCCGGCAACTTGTATAGGAAATCCAGCGACCTCGGCAATCATTGGGAGTTTGGGCTTGGTTTTTGTAGGGTAGCTGTCTGCAGTTGTTTAGAAGTGTTTGGTACTGTTTGATTTTTGTGTTTTGACAGTATACAAAATCTGGGATCACTTTGCTTGTTTCTAGTGTTACGACTACATGCGTTACGTTATCCGACACGGTGTGTGTACTTTGTGTAGCTGTTGCTCTTGGGTTGGTTTCGTAGTGTCGCTACGCACGTTAGCCACTAGACGAACACTTAAGAGTATGTTTGGAGTTGGTGCGTCGGTCAAACGTAGTTTGTACGTGTTATTGGTCGATTGCTAATGTAAACTTGTTATATTATGATCTTAGGGTCGCAGGCGGGGACTTCGGACGCTGCGAAGAAGGGAAAGCAAGTGGTTGGCTTTACTTAGCCCAAGATCATCTGTGAGTAGATTTAATATCTACAGAGGAATCGCCCGCATGGCGTTATGCGTCTGGGCTAGATAAAATGATATGATTCTTGATATTAAGTATATTGCACATATAGAGATTGTGCATGAACTTCATTGCATATTGTTACTTGTTGTGCCTGGACTTGTACCCTTTGGACACTGCACTATTATTGACGGTTCATGTTTCACGAGCACTAATTATATGCTACACACACTCCGTCGATAATTGTCATGACACGCACAACCCATATACATATGTGATATTGTATTGGTTAGAGACATTGAGACATGATCCTTATTTTCATTGTGTATAAGAAAGATAGCATACACATATACCTTGCTATACCTACATGCTTACACCTATACATATGTGATATTGTATCGGTTAGGGACATTGAGACATGGATTCTGATTTCCACTGTGCATATGAAATATAGCATACATGTATACCTACATGCTCACACATATGCTTTACTATACCAACATGTTTACACATATACCTATAGGGTATTGTATCATTATTGACAGGTATAGACACATATCTTGCTATAGCTACACATATACCTATAGGGTATTGTATAATTATTGACAGGTATATACACATATGAGTTATAGCTACATGTACATCTTGCATACATACTTACATGTACACACATATACCTTGCTATACCTACATGTTCACCCTTATATGATGTTGCGTTGGATTTTGGAGAAATTAGGAACCGCGTGATATATTTAATAACTTGATGCATTTAAATAGCGGTTTTTCCTTTATATGCTCATATTACTGTTTCATGTTGCATATATTATATTTCATGGATTTCGCATTGAGATATGGATTTCACATGATGTTTTCTGGATTTGAGGACCGTGGTATTTTGATGAAATTATGCATTGTTTGAAAAACCCGCTTTCTCTTGATATGATATTTCGATGCGTCCACCATGAGATTTCTCGGTTCTGAGACTTGTGTTAGATACCCGATTCGAGGAGCGGTAGGCACCGTCTACGGGTACATGGTGGACCCGGTATGGTTCCCCGGGGCAAGAGGTGATTTTCGTGGTGTAGACGATGAACCTGGCAGGAGGGCTAGTACCTACCGGTGATAGAATTTAGACTCGGCGGTTATCGTGGGGATACCGGCCAGAGTTATATACGGACATGCTATATGTATTGAGAGTGTTGGACACTTAGGTTCCATGAGATGTACGGACATGACATCAGGTCCAGTCGTGGTGACGGCGCCTGACAGATGAGTATTTACGTGTCGATGCTGGACACGGGTTTCATGATGTTTCGAGTGTCGATGTTGGACACTCAGGTTCCATGATTTTGATGTGTCGTTGAGGGACACACACACACACACACATATATATATACAGGCATATGTTTTCATGATGTTTTCGGGTGTCGATATTGGACACTCAGGTTCCATGAGACTTACAAGATATGAGGGCCGATCTGAGGATGCGATGCCTTTGGTATTGGGATTTGGAGTGTCGTTGATGGACACTAGTTTCTCCACGATGAGGATTTCCGTGTTGATGATATGTTTTATCCCATACTCAGCATTTAATTGATATGCATTGTTGCATGTTTTAGTAGTACATGATAGAGTACCTTTCATGACTGTTGCATATACATATTGCCATATTATACTATCAGCTTGCATGTGATAGATTATCGTAGTACGTGCATACCTGCGATTACCTGCATATGTTATTTTCTATTCACGAGTTGGCAACTCACCCCCGTTGTGCCACAGTGTTTTGCAGGTAGTCCCTCAGAGCAGTCGCGGCAGGGCTTCTTCTTATCGTATCATCTTTTGCAGTGGATACCGCTACGGCTGACTGTATGCAGTTTCGCTATAGGTGGGTTTTGTGGTTATCCGATGATGCTAATTTGTTTATTCGTTGTATCTAGTACTCTACATCTACTACTTCATGTATTGACTTAAAGACGAGTTGTGAGGACGATATTGTATATTATTTATGACTTTGGATGTCTTTTATGATGTTGTCACTTTATATCGTCCATTTCTTCGCTACGACGTCGTATATCTATTGTGGTAGTTGTTTCCGCCTTTAGGCGTGGATTTGCTCCCGTTGGGGATGCTTTACTTATATCTTTTGTTGTATCCCTTTTGGGGCTAGTTTTTACAAAGGAGGTGCTGCCAAATTTTAAAGAAAGTAAATTTGGACTTTAAAGATTTTACTTGAGATTCTCAAAATTTTTAACAATGTTCTTATCACTTACTACTTTTGATGGTTTAGATTGCTAGGTTTTCGGCTTACTTGAATTGCGATACGCCTGGAGACGTTACGTAGTTTAAAGGCCGTCACATGCCAAATTTCGGGTCGTGACATCTACCGGCGCCAAAAGAGATGGAAGATGGAATATACACCACAGCAGACAACCTGAGAAAAATCGACTTGGGGACAGCAAACGAGCCAAGACCAACGTTCATCAGTGAGCTGCTGTCTGAGAAACAGGAAGCCACGTTAAAGGACGTGCTTATGCAGTATAAAGACTGTTTCGCATGGAACTATTCCGAGATGCCGGGATTAGATCCAGAGATAGCCGTGCATAAACTGGCGATATCGCCGGACGTCAAGCCAGTCAAACAGACGCCAAGAAGAATACGGCTCGAGCTTGAGATGAGTATCAATGTCGAAGTCAAGAATCTAATCGACTCTGGCTTCATCCAAGAAGTTCAATATCCTGACTGGATTGCCAATATCGTTCCGGTAATGAAGAAAAATGGGACAGTACGCATCTGCGTAGATTTTCGGGATCTCAACAAAGCTTGTCCGAAAGATGACTTCCCAGCGCCTGTCACCGAGTTGATGATCGATAACACATCCACCCATGAAGTCTTCTCCTTCATGGACAGATCCTCAGGGTACAACCAAATCAAAATGCATCCTAAAGACCAAAAGCACACTGCTTTCTGGACTCCGCTGGGCATATTCTGCTACAAAGTGATGCCATTCGATCTGAAGAACGCTGGCGCCACCTACCAGAGGGCCATGACAAAGATCTTCGATGACCTCGTACATGAGATTGTCGAATACTATATCGACGACCTCGTGGTTAAAAGTAAATCGTATGAGGAACACAGGGAGCATTTGAAAATAGTGTTCCAGCATCTTCGGAAATATAATCTGAAGATGAGTCCTCTGAAATGCGCGTTTGGAGTTTCCTCGGGCAAATTCCTAGGATTCATCGTACGACACCGGGGCATCGAAATAGACCCGTCAAAGATCAAGGTGATTATGGAAATGCCTTCGCCAAGAACTCTTAAGCAATTGCGGTCTCTCCAAGAAAAACTCGCGTATATCCGGCGGTTCATAGCTAACCTCTCCGGCAAATACCGCCCCTACAGTCATCTAATGAAGAAAGGGACCCCATTCGTTTGGGATCGTAAATGCCAAAGGGCACTGGATGAAATCAAGCAATATCTACGGAATTCGCCGGTATTGACCGTGCCGGTCAAGGGAAAGCTCTTCATCCTGTACACAACAGCCCTTGAAAGTTTTTTAGGGGCGTTATGGACACAGGAGAACGACCAGGGGAAGGAGAGAGCTCTCTACTATTTGTGCCGGGTTCTCCTGGGGGCAGAAAACAACTACTCCCCAATCAAAAAGCATTGCCTGGCATTGATCTTCGTGGTAACGAAGCTCTGACATTATGCCTTGGCATAGGAGATTCATCTCATATCAAAGGTGGATCCTCTCAAATATTTGATGTCGAGAGCCATATTAACAAGAAGGCTTGCTAAATGGACCCTCCTCTTGATGGAGTTCTCGATAGTATATCTACCACTCAAGGCAATAAAAGGCCAGGCCATCACCGACTTTCTCGCTGAGCATCCGATACCTGCCGACTCTCCCTTGAACTGCGAGTTGCCGGATGAACACGCGGTTGACGCAATTGACAAGGAGAAAGAAGGGAATGATACCCGATGGGAACTCTACTTCGATGGAGCATCCTCTTTGAAGAAGCGAAAGCAAAATACCCCCATGGTTAAAGCAGGGGTGGGCCTTATCTTCATGACTCCACATGGAGGGATTATGCATTTTGCCCTTTTCTTAACGGAGCCAAGAACAAACAATGAAGCTAAGTATGATGCTTTGATAGCAGGTCTCGAGATTGCTGTCAACATAGGGATCGAAAACCTCGTCATATATGGAGACTCCCAGCTGGTCGTTAGCCAAGTAAATGGCGACTACCATACGTACAAGCCAGAACTGATCAAGTATGGTGAAAGAGTGCAGCAATTGCTGACGTAAATCCTCTCCTACACCCTGAAAAGCATACCACGTACGGAAAATAGCAAGGCGGTTGCATTAGCCAAGCTCTCTAAAGAACTAGCCGATGAAAACCTCGATGACTTAAAGATCATTGTGCAAAGTCGCCGGATTCTCGCACCAGCAAAAATATCTCTGAAGACGTCTAAAGGAGAGGAAGCAACTGAACAAGAGGCCTTCCAATTGTAGGATGAAGAAAGGGCGAAGGATTGGAGAGAAGTCTTAATAGACTACTTCAAATCCCATCGACCGCCCGAAGACGCGTCGTCAAGACATCAGCTCATAAAGAGAGCCCTGTCTTTCGCCTTCGTCAATGGTACTCTTTATAAGAGATTGTTCGATTGTTTATGGCTGAGATGCCTGGGACCAGAAGAAGTAAGAAGGGTCGTTCAAGAAACTCATGACGGACTCTGCGGTTCCCATCAAGCTGGGCCGAAGATGAAGTTGAAGATCAAAAGAATGGGTTACTATTGGCCCACGATGATTCGGGACTACCTTGAATATGCGAAGTAGTGTCACTCGTGCCAAATTCATGGGGACTTCATCCACCACCATCCGAATTCGCTACACCTAACATTGGCTAGCTGGTCATTCGAAATGTGGAGAACCGATAATTGGGCCCATCGAACCGGCATCATCCAAGGGACATCGGTTCATACTAGCAACAACCGATTACTTCTCCAAGTGGGCAGAAGCAATACCGCTGAGAGAGCTGAAGACGGAGAACATCCTTCATTTCTTTAGGACATATGTCATCTACCGATTCGGCACTCCGCGACGGATCATCTCGGATAATGAGCTGGCCTACAGAAGCCATAAGATCAGTCGCTTCGCACAACAGCATAATATAGATTGGAGATATTCTTCAGTTTATAATCCCTGAGCTAACGGTCTAGCTGAGGCTTTCAACAAGACCCTGACAAAGATTATAAAGAAAACGGTGTCCAGAAATAAAAAGGACTGGCATGAGAGATTGCATGAAGCTCTCTAAGCCTATCGGACTACGTTCAAGACGGCCACAAACACAACGCCATCTGCGTTAGTGTTCGGCACGGAAGCGGTACTTCCTTTGGAGATAGAGCTACCCTCTCTACGAGTGGCGGTTTGGTACGAACTGATGGATGATGAAAATGCCCATCTTCGCTTGAGGAGCTAGACGCCCTTGATGAAACTCGTCTCATGGCGCAGCAAAACCTAGAAGCTTACAAAGCAAGGATGACGCGCTCATACGAAAGACTAACTAGGCCGAGAACATTCCGCCAAGGCGAACTCGTGCTAGCCGTAAAATGACCTATGATCCTCAATCGTGCTAAACGGGGGAAATTCGAGCCGAACTATGAGGGTCCGTACATCATAGACAAGGTCTACCAAGGTGGGGCCTACTTGCTCATGGATATGCATGGCGAAAGACCTTCCGGCTAATAAACGGCCGGTTCCTTAAGAAATACTACGCTTGACAAGTCACGGCTCAGGTTAATGATGGATGACGACGCTCGTGTCCACTCGCTATCTCCCTGAGTCCAAACTCTATAAGTTGTATTCAGCGAAACTTCGCCTCAAAAGAACCACGGACCGCAACGTCCTTAAACTAGCTGTGGACCGAGATGTCCTTAAACTAACAATGGACCGAGATGTCCTTAAACTAACATTGGACTGAGATGTCTTTAAACTAACAACGTCGCCTCTAACACAGCGATAGTAGAATGCAAGTCCACAAGTCCCAGCGGTGAGGACTGCAACTCAAATCCTACCAGCAAACGGATGGATCACATGCGGCGAAACTATTCTCGAGAGTTTCGTCGTGCAAAAAAAAAGGGTACGTCCACAAGCAAAATGGGTACGGATGAAAACCCAAAAGGGCGCCGTGAGCAAAAACAGCAGGACTACCGGCGAGTCTGTGAAAACCCGAAAGGGCGTAATCTCGTTAAAATAAAGACACCTGCAAGGTCCTTTCGACCTTGTGAGAAGAAAATACCTGAGTGAGATCCTTACGACTCACAAAGGAGCAACACACTTAGGGATCCCCACGATTCCTAAGGAGAAATTGCACTTATGAGATCCTCACGACTCGTAAGGAGAATTCCCCCTATGAGACCCTCATGGCTCGTAAGATTCAAAAAGCCTTAAGCTACAGGGATCTGAACCTATTCTTAAGCCATCATATTTCCCAAGTTGCCCTACAAGCGGTTCAATATTGACCCTTGTATACAATCCACGGGCACAAATAAACGTTTCCCCCACCAAGTTCCACCAATGGCGCAAAATTTCCCCATATGGTGAACGACACTTATAAGTCCTCTCGACTTATAAGGAGAAAACACTCTTGTAAGATCTTTACGACTTTTAAGAGAACACACACTTAAGAATCCTCACGATTCCTAAGGAGAAAACACACCTACGAGATCCTCACGGCTCATAGGGAGAAACACCTTTATGAGACCCTTACGGCTCATGAAGTCAAAAGCCTTAGTCGACAGGATCCTAACCCTGTTTGCTAAGCCACCTTTGTTCGAATCGACAAAGGCAAATGATGATTCGCTCCTGGTAATGTCCCAGTGGTAGCGATGCTGATGCCTGAATCGGTATCAAATTCTAAGTCCTTTCACGGGAAATGATGATTCGCTCCTAGCCATATTCCAGTCGTAGCGATACTGATGCTAAGATTGGTATCGGATCCCAAGTTCCATACTGGCAGCAAAATCAGTGAGCCAAAAATGCATAAGAAATAGCTGAAATGATTAGGCAACTCATAATAAAAAGCAGCGAGTAAAGAAAAATAAAAATAGCCGAAATGATTGGGCACCGCGAAAAAACAGTCGAAATGATTGAGCAATCGCGACTTTCGCGATATAAAAAGCTGAAATGATAGAGCATCACGGAAAGAAATAAAAAATGAAATGAAATTTCCGCCCTGCAGGTGAGATCACATTGACCCCTGTATACAATCCATGGGCACAAACAGAAAAGGAACCATATCGTTCTACCAGGCTTCATCAAAGAGAAGCCAGATCTCGATGGCTACACCTACAGCCTAGAAATCAATAACGGTGTTCCTTCTCGTTCCAACCAAAAATAGATACGACGCCAGCAAAACGGAGCCACGGCGAAGTCCCCTAGTTCCAAATGTCGACGGTTCACAGACAGCCTAGAGACTACCTTGGAGCCACAGCAAAGTCCCCTAGTTCCAAATCTCGACGGTTCACAAACAGTCTAGAGACTACCTCGGAGCCATGATAAAGTCCCCTAGTTCCCAATATCGACGGTTCAGAGACAGCCTAGAAACTACCTCGGAGCCACGGCAAAGTCCCCTAGTTCTAAATCTTGACGGTTCACAGACAACCCAGAGACAACCTCGACATTCGTCGCAATATTGCAGATACAATGTCAATCAACGAAACAAAGGAAGACCATCCCACTCCAGCGCGGAGTGGTCATGACTCATCCGGGCCCCCAAACTGAGCCTAATCTCAAGTAAAAAGCGACATGGAATATCCCTAACGCTTGCTCTTTCGACTGTAATATTACCTGGAAGATTACTTGAAGACTTCTTGTCCAGCCCCCGAAGGGATCAGAGACACGACAGTCGCGGGGCTACCCGAATAGCAAGATTGCATATCGGGGAATATATCGGCCAACGTGACGGTGCGACGGGTAAAAAACCATAGAACCGCAGACCCTAACGGACTTCTATTAGCAGGAGTTAACTGTGACGTTAGGACATCCTTACGAGAACTTCTCGATTCATCTCGACTCGTGAGGAAATTAGTATCCTTGCGAGAACTTCTCGATTCATCTCGACTCGTAGGGAAAAGCCTTAGGAAATAGGGATAAGGACCTTTTTCCTAAGCATTGGGGCCCTGCAAGTCGGTCCAAAATGGACTATTGCATACTATTCACGGGCCACACTCTCCAAATTCGAATATCGACAAGGAGGGAAATAACCACTTACGAGTCCTCTCGACTTGTAAGGGGAAAAATTCTCTTGTGAGATCCTTACGACTCTCAAGAGAAAACACACACTTAGGAGTCCTCACAACTCATAAGGAGAAAATACACCTATGGGATCCTCTCGACCCGTAGGGAGAAAAGTCTTTATGAGACCCTCACGGCTCATAAAGTTGAAAAGTCTTAGGCGGCAGATCTGAACCTGTCTTCTAAGCCATTGCTGCCCGGCAAGAAGATCAAGATGGACTCTCTACGGGCCATATTTGCCAAGGTTATATGCCACTGAAATAAAGAAGCTACTTAGGAGTCCTCAAGATTCGTTAAAGAGAGAGAAAGAGAGAGAGAGAAATCCGAGCGAGATTCTTGGGACTCAAACACCTTTGATAAAAGAAAGAGAAATTTTGTCATTCATACTTTATACATCAGTGATAACAACAAAACAGAAATATCATCAAAATGTTTACAAAGGCAGGACAATGAATCCTGGGAATGGATTTAAGAATTCAGAAGCAAGGCCGAGTAAAATGCTTCTGGCTTCTCTGACCATTTTCTGATGCATTTTCTCACAAATACAAGCGTCGGGATCCTCACTGATATCGTCCGTCCTCTGGTAGGCAGAGATTATCATCGTCTGTTGGAAGACCTGATGCAAAATATCGACAAGAATATCTTGCCGCCTCTTCGAGATCAAGCCCATCAGATATACTGAGTGCACCCTGATTTCGGCATCATCAAGTCCCTCAAGTGGAATAGCCTCGTTAAATTCGGGAAGTGCTTCCCAAATTGCCCCAACGATAATTTTTAAAAGAGCGGAACGACAAGGGAGTAGTCAACCGTTGTATTCATCGAAGTGACGCATCACCTCAGCGCATTGGGCATTCGTAAACTCCTGGTTTTGACAGCGGCCTTGGACGCGAATATCTTCATAGGAGATAATCTCATCAAGATCATACAGATAAGCAGCCATAGTATCTGGAAAGAAAATTCAGTAAAAGACTAGCAATTAAATATCAAGACTCTTAGTGTCTAAAATAAAAACAGTAGTGACGGTCCATCTTGATAGGGCAGTCACTCATTAAGGATGGAATCCTAAGAGGCTCCTCATTTAATGAGAAGCCTCATTGGGCCAAGGAGTTGAACTCTCTCGAGAGCAGTGCTCTGTAGACAGAAATCATATCTGTCAAATATAATTAAGAGGGGAATAAAAATTCTCCAAAAATTTCTAAAGAGCTATGCTCTGTAAAAGCAATGGTACAAGGTAAAACCCCAAGATCTTTAAAGATCTGAAGTACAAATCCTAGAAATTCCAAGAGTTCTTCATTAATGGGTTAAGAAACCCTAAAAAAGATTTTTTTTCTATGATCTAAGAAGAGCAAAGCTTTGTTTTCATTTAACGGGTTAAGAAACCCTAAAAAACATATTTAAGAACTGTGATCTAAGAAGAGCAAAACTTTGTTTAAAGGGTTCGAGCATAATCTTTACCAAATTTTTGGACAAAGTTCTAACTCTAAAAGAGTTACTTTAGGTAGAGATCTAAGCTCTAAAAAAGAGAATTAAATTCTCAGAAGAAGAAAGAAGAGAAGAAGATGAACAACAGTCATCTCAAGGGCCAAAGGCCCTACTTATAGGAAGGGGAAGCCGATCAAACTTCCAAGAAGATCCAACGGCGGAAAAGCTGCCACCGCTGCACCCACGTGTGAGCCACGTGAGCGCAACGGTGGGGGGGCATTTTTTTCCCCCCAATAATAAAAGAGCAAGGCTATGTTCAAAATTTGAAAAGAGGCAGCGCCTCACGTGCCTTGCACGAGGGCGCCAGCGCCGAGAGTTAGAAACTCTGAGGCAGCGCCTCACGAGAGCACCGGCGCCAGAACTAAAAGTTCTATGCCGTTGGATCAAAGATCCAGCGGAGATGATAAATCATCAAAACACAGAATTAAATTCTGATTGAGGTAATACTTCTCAAATCTTCCTGAACAAGAAAGATTCTTCTCTGTAAAACAGAGCACCGTTGGATTAAAAATCCAAGTGTGATTAAAAATCACCAAGCTACAAAATAAGCTCTGTATGGGAAAATATTTTCCTAATCTTTCTAAACAAAGATTACGCTCTATAAAACAGAGCACCGTTGGATTAAAGATCCAATGGTGATTAAAAATCACCAAATTACAGAATAAGCTCTGTATGGAAAATATTTTCCCAATCTTGTTAAAGACAAGAAAAATATCTTCTGTAAACAGAAGTCCTTGGATCAAAGATCCAACGGTGGTTAAAATCCCCAAATTAACTAAGGATCTCTCAATGAGAGATTTCTTTAACTAAATCAACAAACTTGCCACCACTATATAAAGGCCCTAAAATTTCAAGTCTTGTACAGAGGACCCCCCCCCCATAAACTTCAAGTTCAAGTCTTGTAAGAAATTACCAGCCAAGGACAGACCGAGCAGGATAGCTGCTCGGTGGCCTCTTGATGAGGGCTTTGATCCTTGGCGTCGGTAGGTAGTGAACTACCAGCCATGGATGGACCGAGCAGGGTTGCTACCTGGTGGCCTCTTGGTGAGGGCTTTGATCCTTAGCGTGGGAGAGCATTGAGAGGCCTGCTAAGGATGGACCAAGCAGGGTAAATGTTCTCAACACTTTGATCAAAGATCCAACGAAGATGATAAATCATAAAATTACCAGAATAAAATTCTGGTGAGGAAATACTTCTCAAATCTTTCCAAACAATAAAGATTGTGCTTTGTGAATCAGAGCACCGTTGGATCAAAAATCCCATGGTGATTAAAAATCACCAAGATACAAAATAAGTTCTGTATGGGAAAATATTTTCCCAATTTTGTTAAAAATAAGAAAAATGTCCTCGGTAAAACAGAGGCCCTTGGATCAAAGATCCAATGGTGGAAAACATCCCCAAATCAATCAGAGATCTCTCAATGAGAGATTTCCTTAACTGATTCAATAGATCAGCCTCCCCTATATAAAGGACCCAAGACTTCAAGTCTTAAAAAGAGAGAAAAAACCTCCCTATAAGTTTCAAGTTCTCAGAAAAGAAAAAGAGAAGAGCAACCTCTAAGAAGAAGAACCTTCTTCAAGGTAAATAAAAAGAAGAGAGATCATAGCATCTCCTCCATATTTGAGAGTTTAACTCTCACATCATAAGAAATTAGTTCTTTTTCCAGATAATAGATCCATGAGACAAAGTCTCTCATAAAGAAAAACAAAAGAGATCATAGCATCTCCTCATAAAAGAAGAACTTGGTTCTTAGATCCATGAGACAAATTCTCTCATAAACTAGAATTTAATTCTCAGAGCACCGAACTGATCAGAGCTGCCAAAGAAGAGCCTTAGCGCTCCAATTTATAAGAAGCGCCTTAGCGCTCTAAGTCTGGCGCTCAGCACCAAGCGCTACACGTGCTCCTCACATGGCGCTATTTTATAAGAAGCGCCTTAGCGCTCCAAGTCTGGCGCTCAGCGCCAAGCGCTCCACGTGCTCCTCACGTGGGCGCTAAGGAATTACAAAGCGCTCTGTAAATAAAGCCCCAACGCTATAAAAAGTGTTCAACACTCAATAAAAGACAAAAAAAGGGGTGTCAGAACCCAAATCAATGCTCAGCATTGTTGAATAAAAAAGGGGCTGAGCCCAAACAAGTGTTCAACACTTTAATCAAAACTGGGTGGACTAAGCCCAAGTTGGCCACAAATCCCTAATTCAGATCAACCGAGCACATGTGCTCACAATCTCTTTAATTGGTCTTTGTCCCAAACCTGACTATAAGATCTCCCAACCAACATTGGTTTAAGGGTACATCTCTTCATACCATTGATACATGTCGTTGTAATTCTTCAACGTCTTCAGAGAGATGGAGGGTCCCAATAACCAATAACTTTTGGTGCATCCCCAAAAGGGTAAACTAAAACCTTACAGACTATGATGTCTTTAAACTATACAGACTGCGATGTCTTTAAACCTCATGGACTACGATGTCCTTAAACCCAATGGACCGCAACGTCCTTAAACTAAAACGATAGAGTCCAAATACTCTTTCGTTGGATCTAAATGATCCTAAAATCTTGTTAACTAGATCTTAGTCTAAAATTAGACTAATGTATCCTTAACAAGCGTTTAAATTGATATTAATCTCAAATGAGGTTAACGATCCTTGAAACAAACCCAAACCCAAATCTAAGAAAATACGGATTTGGACTAATCCACGCCCTACAGGCGACAACACAAATTAGTCTCCGTATACAATCCACGGGCAACCAAAAATAAAACAAACACACACGACACGAAGTGACCTTCTAGAGCAGGAGAAAGTGGTTACCGTGATGCGGTAACGTAATTAACTGCAGGGGCTTGCGCCTGCAGGGAAGAGCGTCCCCACAATCAAAAAACCCTCACAACGAGGGGGAATCTGACGAAGTCTGCTACAACGGCCGCATCTGTCTAAACCTCCGATATACGGTGCCATAAATCAACTTGGCATCTTCGGAGAGGTGGACAAATAAAACCAAATAGCATCTGCCCCCAAATTCAGGCAAGACGTTTTGTCTTCCCGGCTTTCGGCAGCGAACAAGTGCTTAGCACTCAGTGGTTGGCGCCAAGCCCCTCACGTGCCCCTCACATGGGCGTTGCTTAATAAAGAGTGCTTAGCACTCAGTGGTTGGCGCTGGCGCCCAGTGCCAAGCGCCTCACGTTCCCCTCACGTAAGCGCTGCTTAATAAAGAGTGCTTAGCACTCAGTGGTTGGCGCCCAGCGCCTCACGTGCCCCTCACATAGGCGCTGGTTCAAAAAGAGTGCTTAGCACCCAGTGGTTGGCGCTAAGCGTCCCATGTGCCCCTCACGTGGACGCTGCTCAACAAGTAATGCCTAGCATTCAGTGGTTGGTGCTCAGCGCCAAGCGCCCCACGTGTCCTTCACGTGGGCGCCATAAAGAGTGTTTAACACTCCATAAAAAACAAAAAAAGGGTGAGCATCAGAGCCCATATCAATACTCAGCATTGTTTGCACAGAAAAGGAACCGAGCCCAAACAAGTGTTTAACACTTTATTCAAAGACTGAGTGGGCTGAGTCCAAGTTGACCAAAAGCCCTCTAATTCAGATCAACCGAGCCCATGTGCTCATAATTTTTCCAAATTGGTCTTAGTCCCAAACACGACTATTGATCTTCCAACGGACATCGGTTCAAGGGCACATCTCTCCATACCTCTGATATATGTCGTTGTAATTTTTCAACGTCTTCAGAGAGATGGAGGGTCCCGACAACCAACAGCTCTTTTGGTACACTCTCGAACTCATAACATACCCCACGGACCGTGATGTCCTTAAACTAATATTGGACCGTAACGTCCTTAAACTAAAACAATAGAGCCCAAATGCTCTTTTGTTGGATAAAAAATGATCCTGAACCCCCATTAAGTAGATCTTAGTCCAACATCGGATTAACGTATCCTTAACAAATATTTAAGTCGATCTTAATCTCCAATAAAATTAATGATCTTTAAATCAAACCAAACCCAAATCTAAGAAAATACGGATTTGGACTAATCCACGCCCTACGGGCGACAACACAAATTACTCTCCGTATATAATCCATGGGCAACCAAAAATAAAACAAAACACACACGACATTAAGTGACCTTGTGGAGCAGAAGAAAGTGGTTATCGCTACGCGGTAACGTAATTAACTATAGGGGCTTGTGCCTGCAGGGAAGAGTGTCCCCACAATCAAAAAAACCCTCGCCAATAAGGGGGAATCTGACGAAGTCTGCTACAATGGCCGCATCCGTCCAGACCTCCGATGCACGGTGCCATAAATCAACTTCGCATCTTCAGAGATATGGACAGATAACACCTAATAGTATCTGCCCCCAAATTCAGGCAAGACGACCTACGCGGTTTCATCTCTGTTTTCGGTGGTAAACAACTGGGACAACTCCCACCTCCATTTCTCCAAGGAGCCAGAGGACTCGGGGGAGGAGAGGATAGCCCCCAAAGGCCGCTCGGTAAGAACGAGGATGGTGTGCGCCTGGAAATAGTGCCGTAGTTTCCTTGAGGCCACGATGAGTGCCAAGACGATCTTCTCTATGGCTGGGTACCTCGTTTTCGCGTCCTTGAAGACGTGGCTCACATAGTATACTAGCTTCTGGACTCCTCCGACCCCTCGGACGAGCACCGAGCCTGCAGCTTGGTCGGATACCGCTACATATACCGATAGCTCATCCCCTTCAACTGGCCGGGTGAGCAGCGGGGGAGTCACAAGGTGCCTTTTTAATTGCTCAAAAGCGGTCTAGCACTTCTCCAACCACTCGAACCTTGGTATCTTCCTTAGAGATTTAAAGAACGGAAGGCACTTCTCCCCAGACCTCGACATAAAATGACTCGGAGCGGCTACCCACTGTTCCCGCCAAAAATTTCTGCGCAAAAGAGTCCAAGGTATCAAATGGCAGCGATACGCTTAAGGAAATGCCAACCAGTATCTTCCGGCCTGTATTTTGATAAACTCCCGAAGGAGGAACTGTTAAATTCTGATTCTATCGAAAGCATCTCGAAAAACCCTTCGATTTGATATATTATGGGCTTCATAATTCATTCGGGATCAAAAGTTATGGGCAAATACGCTATGCACTGTTCCCTGATTAAAAATCAGGAATTACCTCAATGAGGTATCACGTGCTCACACGTGATCAATGATCACGTGATAGCAAGAACAGAAATAACAAGCGGCTGAAAGATGACCCAATTTGGGGTCACGTGCTCACACGTGACCAAGGGTCACGTGCCAGCACGTGACTAGCTTTGAAAGCCTCACAGTTTAAAAGAATTTAATTCTAAAAAGTCAGAAAATACCTCAACGAGGTATCACATGCTTACACGTGATCAATGGTCACGTGTTGACACGTGATAGTTAAAACAACAACATAAATAAGCGGCTGTTAAAGGAACCAATTTGGGGGTCACGTGCTCACACGTGACCAAGGGTCACGTGCCAGCACGTGACAGGCTTTGAAAGCCTAACAGTTTAATAGAATTAAAATTCTAAATTTCTCTAAAATCTTTCGAAATAGAATTAAAATTCTAAAATTTCTCTAAATCTTTCCAAATGGAAAAGGATTATGGGGACCGTTGGATTAAAAATCCAATGGTGATTAAAGATCACCAATTTATGGAAAGATTTGATACAAGGAAATATTTCCCTAAAATCTCACCGAAAATAACAAACAGAATATCTTTGGATTTAAAATCCAACGGTGAATAAAATTCACTGAATGATCTAAAGGATCATATTAATTATGAAATCAAATCAAATCTTTCAATGAGAGATTTGTTAAACAAATTGATTCTCTTCCTTCTCCTATAAATAGGAGCCAAGAAAAGAAGAGAAGGGACCTTTTTTGGAGAGAAAAACAGAGAGAGGAGAATTTAATTCTCAAGAGGGAAGAAAAGAAAAGAGAATTTAATTCTCAACAAAGAAAACCCTAGGTGAAAAAAGGGAAAATGATCAACTTCAAAAAGGGAATTTAATTCTCAAAATCTAAGAGTTTAACTCTTCTGCAAATAAAGAACTTAGTTCTTCCTCCGGTTGAGGATCTGCAAAGTGCACATCTCCCCATGAATTGAGAATTTAATTCTCATTAGGTTGAGATCCTGCCATGCAGATCCAAAACTTAGAGGGGGAATTGAGTTTAGAGAATTTAATTCTCCCAAAACAAAACTAGGGTTCAGCCCTAATTGAGAATTTAATTCTCCCAAACTCACAGAAATTTAATTCCTCATAAAAAGAAATTAGGGTTTTACCCTAAATAAGAATTTAATTCGTTCACAATAGGAATTTAATTTCTCCAAAACAAAATTAGGGTTTAACCCTACAGAGAATTTAATTCTTAAAAAAGAGACTTGAAAGATCTCCATGCATGCAAAAGACCAAGGTCACGTGTCCCCACGTGACCCTTGAAAAGACCCAAAAAAACAAGAAGGAAAAGGTTTTGAGGCAATGCCTCACATGCTCTCACGTGACCTCCAAGACAAAGGGAATAAAAGCAAGGGAAATCTAAGCTTTGGGCGCTCTCACGTGTTACCACGTGACCCCTTAGCAAACGTTTTAACAATCAGCGCATAAATCCCCATCACGTGTCAACACATGATGCTCGAAATAAAAATGAAAAGTGTTTAACACTTATTCGTAAATTTGAGGATAAAACAAAGGAGATCTGGCTCCACATTTAGGGCGCCCTCACGTGTCCCCACGTGACCCCTAACAAATCCCTTTAATATCCAATGGATGAATGCCTATCACGTGCCCACACGTGATGGCCAGGAAATGAAAAGTGTTTAACACTTAATTGCAGAACAAAGAAAAGGAATCTGGTCCCACATTTGGGCGCCCTCACGTGTCCACACGTGACCCATTTTTCTTTAGTGTTTAACATTAATTCGAGAGCTTTATTCCCAGTGTTTAACACTGATTATCTTTTAGTGCTTAACACTAATTTGAAAACCTTATTTCCAGTGTTTAACACTATTATTTTCTAGTGTTTAACACTAATTTGGGATTCTATATTTCTAGTGTTTAACACTGTTGTTCTCTAGTGTTTAATACAACTTTTAGCCAAATTGGCTAATTTTCCAGAGGCAAAAGTCCCTCCTCCAAATGAATCTCAAAATTGAGGAAATCAAAGACAAAATGTTGTCAGAGCCCCCAAACCTCTGTTTAGCACTGCTGAATGATGAGGGGCTGAACCCAGACAAATGTCTAATGGTCCAAAGGGCCAATATTTCAAACATAATTGGATTTAGCCCAAACTGGCCATAAGTCCTCAAATCATCTTGAACTGAGCACATCTGCTCTTTCAACCAACTTTGGTTCAAGGGTACATCTCTGAACTCCTCTGATATCTGTCGTTGTAATCCTTCAACGTTTTCGGAGAGGTGACGGGTCCCGACGGCCATACATTCAATGGACCACTATGTCCCTAAACTGGAAATGGACCACTATATCCCTAAACTGGCACATGGACCACCATGTCCCTAAACTGGCAATGGACCACCATGTCCCTAAACTGGAGCAATAGAGCCCAAATACTCTTTTGTCGGATCTAAATGATCCTGTTAAGTCGATCTTAGCCTCAAATAAGACTAACGTATCCTTAACAAACGTTTAAGTCGATCTTAGCCTCAAATATGGCTAACGCATCCTTAAACCAAAACTTTCAAAACAGACTTTTGTCCCAAATTGGACTATAGATCTCCCAACCAACATTGGTTCAAGGGTGCATCTCTGAACTCCTCTGACATCTGTCGTTGTAATCCTTCAACGTCGTCAGAGAGGTGATGGGTCCCGACGGCCATACATTCAATGGACCACCATGTCCCTAAAACTAGAACAATAGAGCCAATTGCTCTCTTGTTGGATCTAAACGATCCCGTTAAGTTGATCTTAGTCTAGAGATTAGGCTAACGTATCCTTAACAAACGTTTAAGTTGATCTTAGCCTCAAATACGGCTAACGTATCCTTAAACCAAAACCCCAAACCCAAATCTAAGAAAATACGGATTTGGACTAATCCACGTCCTACGGGCGATGACATAAATTAGTCTCCGTATACAATCCACGGGCAACCACAAACAAAACAAACACCCACGACACGAAGTGACCATCTAGAGAAGGAGAAAGTTGTTACCGCGATGCGGTAGCGTAATTAACTGCAGGGGCTTGCGCCTGCAGGGAAGAGCGTCCCCACAATTAAAAACCCCTCGAACGAGGGGGAATCTAACGAAGTCTGCTACATCGGCCGCATCCGTCTAAACCTCCGATACACGGTGCTATAAATCAACTTGGCATCTTCGGAGAAGTGGACGGATAAAACCAAATAGCATCTGCCCCGAATCTCAGGCAAGACGCCCATGTCTTGGCCGCTGTTCGGAGGGGAATAGATTCTGGCACGCCCGGTGGGACCTTTTCCTCTTTCCACTCCACACTTCGTGTGTCGTCTTCGCGAACGAATCGCGGTTTGTTAATGGTTGCCTTTGGGTTTCAAGTTACTAAGATTTGGACTTTTGCCTGGCGCAGAAATCAAGCATCAATGGCATCCAACTGCTCAAGCTGCTCGAAGTGCAAGTGCAACCGACGCTCCGCCTCACCTAGAGGTGTAGCCTATGGGCCTCAAGCGGCCTCCATCTTTGCCATGCCGGTGGAACAAGTGACTCAGACCACCACCGGTCTGTTTTTCGAGACCATGCTCCCGCCTGCAAGCTTCACCATTCCAGTGCCCGCACCGGAAGCGCAAAAGAAGTCGGTCTTCCATCGGCTCACTACTACCACGGCCCCTCTCAACGGGTCGTCTAATGCCAAGCCGGTAGCCTCGGTCTTTACCAGGCTGAACTTGAACTCTGATGGTGTTCCCCTCCGAAATACGGCGGCGACGTGAAGACGTCTTGCCTGAGATTCGGGGCAGATGCTATATGGTTTTATCCATCCACCTCTCTGAAGATGCCAAGTTGATTTATGGCACCGTGTATCGGAGGTTTGGACGGATGCGGCCGATGTAGCAGACTTCGTCAGATTCCCCCTCTCTTGAGGGGTTTTTGATTGTGGGGACGCTCTTCCCTGCAGGCGCAAGCCCCTGCAGTTAATTACGCTACCACATCGCGGTAGCCACTTTCTCCTTCTTCAGAATTTCACTTCGTGTCTTGTGTGTTTGTTTTGTTTGTGGGTGCCCGTGGATTGTATACGGAGACTAAGTTATGCCGTCGCCCGTAGGACGTGGATTAGTCCAAATCCGTATTTACTTAGATTTGGATTTGGTGTTTTAGTTTAAGGATACGTTAGCCATATTGAGGCTAAGATCAACTTAAACGTTCGTTAAGGATACGTTAGTCCTGTTTGAGACTAAGATCAACTTAACGTGGTGATCCATTTATTATATGGCCGTCAGGACTCGTCACCTCTCTGACGTCGTTGAAGAATTACACCGATAGGTGTCAGTGGAGTTCAGAGATGTACCCTTGAACCAAAGTTGATTTGGAGTTTTATAGTCCATTTGAATGTTTAAGGATACATTAGCCGTATTTGGGGCTAAGATCAACTTAAACGGGACCGTTTAGATCCGGCAAAAGAGCGTTTGGAGGCTCTATTGTTCCAGTTTAGGGACGTAGTGGTCCGTGTTCCAGTTTAGGGACGTGGTGGTCCGTATTCCAGTTTAGGGACGTGGTGGTCCGTGTTCCAGTTTAAGGACGTAGTGGTCCGTATTCCAGTTTAGGGACGTGGTGGTCCGTGTTCCAGTTTAGGGACGTAGTGGTCCGACATTAGTTTAAGGTCATTTCGGTCCGATATTAGTTTAAGGACGTTTCGGTCCGATATTAGTTTAAAGACATTTCGGTCCGACATTCCCATTTTGGGAAGAATATTAGTTTAAGGACGTCTCGGTCCAACATTAGTTTAAGGACGTCTCGGTCCGATATTAGTTTAAGGACGTCTCGGTCCGATATTAGTTTAAGGACGTCTCGGTCCGATATTAGTTTAAGGACATCTCAGTCCACGAGTTTAGGGACCCCGCAGTCCATATCGATGTGTGGTCGTCTGGACCCGTCACCTCTCTGACGTCGTTGAAGGATTACAACGATAGGTGTCAGAGGAGTTCGGAGATGTACCCTCGAACCGGTTGTAAATTGATTTAGGAGAGCAATCTTGCTCAGTCGATTTAATTTGAGGACTTACGGCCATGATTGGGCTAAGTCCAATTAAAAATGTCCACATTTTGTTTGCATTTGGGCTTGCATTTCTTTTTTATTTTTATTTGGGCTCTGCCCAGAAAGGATGCAAAGCATCAATTTTTTTTGGGCTCTGCCCATTTATAAATGATGCAAAGCATCTACTTTGTTTGGGCTCTGCTCCTTTTAAAATGCATAGCATTTTTTATTATTTTGTTTGGGCTCTACCCATTTATAAATGATGCAAAGCATCGATTTAATTAGGCCTGCTTGGTCTTTTGATTTGGGCCTGGCCCTTTAAGAAATGTTTTGCATTTATCAGGCGCTTTGCGCCAATCAGAGAGCGCAAGCGCTTGTAGTGTCGACACGTGTCATGCAAGCGCAGTGCGCTGCGCTTGCGCTGCTGACACGTGGCGCGCTCTGGAGAGTTGCGCCAATTTCAGAGAGCAAAGCTCTATTTCAAAAGCGCATAGCGCAAATGGTTCAGACGCTGACACGTGGAGCTCTCCCAAGAGCGCAACAGCGCAGTTTGCAAGTGCAAAGCACTCTAAATTTGAGAATCTTTTAGATTCAAGAACCAGAGGTTCATAAAAGAAGTGCAAAGCACTGTTTGCTTTCTTGATCTAATTTAGATCAAAGAAAACAAGTTTCTCTTGTTTTTCTTATCTCAGAGAATCAAAGGTTCATAAAAAGTGCAAAGCACTATTTTTTTTATATTCAAGATCATTGATCTTGTTTTTAGATCCATGATCTGTTCATAAGAGAATTTTCTCTTTTTTCTAAAGGCTTTTTACCTTTTTTGTTCTTGAGGAGTTCTTCAGAGTTCTCTTTGTTTGATTTCTCTCCAAAAAATGTTGATCCCTTTGAATTGAGGTCTAGGGGCCTTTTTATAGTACCCATAAATTAGTTAAATTTGTTAAAGAGATCTTTCTCTGAGTGATTTGGGAAATTTTCCCCACCGTTGGATCTTTGATCCAAGGGCTTCTGTTTTACAGAAAAAAATCTTCTTGTTTTAACAAGAACAGAAAGATTTCTTTAAAATCTTAATTCTGTTTGGCGCAAATGCCCCAGCGCGTGACGCGTGTCGCGCAGCGCACAGCGCAGCGCAACTGCGCTAGCGCATCTGCGCTGACACGTGTCGCGCAGCGCACAGCGCAGCGCAACTGTGCTGACACGTGTCACGCAACGTAGTGCTTACGCAACTGAAGCGTTGCTTCCTTTAATTTTAGTTTAAATAGAGCTTTGCTCTGATTGGGCGCGTCTTCTTGGGCGCTGCGCTGATGCATCTGTGCCTGACACGTGGCGCGTTGCGCGCAGCGCAAAGGATCTGAAGCGTTGCTTCATTTATTAAAGTTTAAATTTTCAAAGAAAAGTTTTGCTCTGATTGGGGGAAGATGAAGCGTTGCTTCATCTCCCGCCTCGGAATTTGAACAGAGCTTTGCTCTGATTGGGGTAAACAAATGCCCCCCACCGTCGCGCTTACGTGGCCCCAAACGTGAGCGCAACGGTGGCGGAATTCCAACCGTTGCGGCAACTTTGGAAGTTGAAAGGGCACTTGATGCCTATAAATAGGACCTTTGGTCATGCATAGATGATTATCATCTTTAAAATTCTCATTTTCAGAAACTTCAGAGCTTTGCTCTTGCCTTCAAGAACTCTTAGAGTTAGATTTTCTTTAAGAGAAACTATTTAAGTAAGAATTATTCTTAAATTAAATCAATTTTAATTAATAGAGCTTTGCTCTCATAGATCTTTGATCTAAAGAAAATCCTTTTAGGGTTTCACCAAATAGAGCCTTGCTCTCAGGAATCTGTTTCAGGGTTTCTTAACTCATGAACAGAATCTTGCGTCTTTGGCAAAACATAGATCTCTTTGATCTAAAAAAAAATGAACTCTTAAGAGTTCGAATATGGATAATGAGAATTAAAAATGGAGTTTTGTATTTAACGGATTATATCATCTTTTAATAGTAACAATCTTAGAGTTCTCGGGGGATTTATTTAAATTCCCCCTATTAGGATTCTGGTAATCAGTCCTGTTTGCAGAGCACTGCTCTCGGGGAGTTTAACTCTCTGTGTATATTATTTTTCTTTTTATCGCTAAACTTCCTATGGCATTTCCTCCAGGCATAATGGCGGTGCGTCTATACAGTTTGCACGAGTTCATCACCTACGACGATATCCGCGCACAGGGCCGTCATCAAAACCAGGAGTTTACGGACGCCCAGTGTGCGGAGGTCATAGGTCGCCTCAACGCAAGCGGTGGTTGGCTGCTTCCTCGTCGTTCAGCTCTCTTGAAGGTCGTGCTGGGAGCAATATGGAGAGCACTTCCGGGGTTTCACGAGGCCCTACCGCTCAATGCGCTGGATGATGCCGAAGACAAGGTGCATTCAGAGTACCTGACGGGGATGATCTCGAAGAAACGGCGGGACAGCCTCATCGACATCCTACATCAAATTTTCTAGCAGACGACGATAGTCGCTGCTTATCGAAGGCCGGGAGAGCTTGCCGAGGATCGTGACACACAGGAGCGCGAGAGGCTGTGCACAAGAATAATCAGAAAGGCTAGAAGAACTCTGGATGGCCTTACTTTTGAATTCCTCAATCCGTGCCCTGGATCTGAGGTTATTCCATTGTAATAATATTTTTCGTTTATTACTTTTATGATTGTAAGAACTTTTGGCAATATTAATGGAAAAATTTTATCCTAGCCCGTCTTTATTTTCTGTTCTGAATCTTTTGCTTATGTATGGATGAGTGTGTCTCGAATGCCTGATCAAATGTAAATCGGATGCTCTTTCTGTCGCTTTCTTCTTTCTCTTATTATCAGCATGTCGCTTTAGTAAACATGGTCATCAGATAATAGAGCACGCATCTTGTCTTTCTTAAGAAATAGCGATGGCTTAGGCCGCAGGTTCAGATCTGCTGCCTAAGACTTTTCAACTCTATGAGCCGTGAGGGTCTCGTAGAGATTTTTCTCCCTACGGATCGAGAGGATCTCGTAGGTGGGTTTTTCTCCTTAGGGATCGTGAGGATTCCTAAGTGTGGTTTTCTCTTATAAGTCGTAAGGATCCTATAAGAGAATTTTTCCCTCTTACGAGTCGAGGGGACCCGTAAGCGGTTGTTTCCCTCCTTGTCGAAACTCGACTTTGGAGAGTGAGACCCGTGAATAGTATGCAAGAGACCGTTTTAGATCGACTTGCAGGGTCCCATTGTTCAGAAAGCAAGTTTTTTAATCCCTGCTGCCTGAGGCTTCATCTTGCAAGTTGAGACGAGTCGGGAGTTTTCCCGCGGAGACGCTGGTTTCTCTGCGAGCCGACACGAACCAGGAGGCTTTCGTCAAGGAGTGTTTGTATCCGTGAGTTGAGGTGTTTGCTAGGGATTATTTGTTTCCCTAGCTCCAAGGATTATTTGTTTCCTTGGGGTTTGAAACGAGTCGAGAATTTCCCACGGAGGCACCGGTTGCTCTGCGAGTCGACGCGAATCAGGAGGCTCTCGTCAAGGAGTGTTTGTATCCATGAGTTGAGGTGTTTGCTAGGGATTATTTGTTTCCCTGGCGCCAAGGATTATTTGTTTCCTTGGGGTTTGAAACGAGTCGAGAATTTCCCACGGAGGCACTGGTTGCTCTGCGAGTCGACGCGAATCAGGAGGATCTCGTCAAGGAGTGTTTGTATCCGTGAGTTGAGGTGTTTGCTAGGGATTATTTGTTTCCCTAGCGCCAAGGATTATTTGTTTCCTTGGGGTTTGAAACGAGTCGAGAATTTCCCACGGAGGCACTGGTTGCTCTGCGAGTCGACGCGAATCAGGAGGCTCTCGTCAAGGAGTGTTTGTATCCGTGAGTTGAGGTGTTTGCTAGGGATTATTTGTTTCCCTAGCGCCAAGGATTATTTGTTTCCTTGGGGTTTGAAACGAGTCGAGAATTTCCCACGGAGGCACTGGTTGCTCTGCGAGTCGACGCGAATCAGGAGGCTCTCGTCAAGGAGTGTTTGTATCCGTGAGTTGAGGTGTTTGCTAGGGATTATTTGTTTCCCTAGCGCCAAGGATTATTTGTTTCCTTGGGATTTGAAACGAGTCGAGAATTTCCCACGGAGGCACTGGTTGCTCTGCGAGTCGACGCGAATCAGGAGGCTCTCGTCAAGGAGTGTTTGTATCCGTGAGTTGAGGTGAACTGTTGAGATTTGACCTCGTTTTCTGGCGGATCCTGTTGGGAAAGTATGGTTTCCTCTTCGTTTACGCCCTTGGATTGTATACAGGGATCGATGTGATCTTAACTGTAGGGCCAAAGTTTTATCATTTCTTTTTTTTGTTTCATTTCCGCGATGCTCTATCATTTCAGCTTTTATATCGCGAAGGTCGCGATTGCCCAATCATTTCGGCTATTTTTCGCGATGCCCAATCATTTCGGCTGTTTATTTTATTTTTACTCGCTGCTTTTTATTGCGAGTTGCCCAATCATTTCGGCTATTTTTTATTTTTACTCGCTGCTTTTTATTGCGAGTTGCCCAATCATTTCGGTTATTTTTCATGCATACATTTTCACTTGCTGCTTTTTATTGCAAGTTGCCCCATCATTTCGGCTATTTCATATGCATGTGCGGCCTACTGGCTTTTCGCCATAAACCTGAAATTAGACGCCGATTTCGGCATCAGCACCGCTACAACTGGGATATTGCCAGGATCGAATCATCATCTGCCTCTGTCGATGTCGAACAAGGGTGGCTTAGCGAACAGGGTTAAGGTCCTGTCGACTAAGGCTTTTGACTTCATGAGCCGTAAGGGTCTCACAAAGGTATTTCTCCCTACAAGTCGTGAGGATCTTGTAGGTGTATTTTCTCCTTAGGAATCGTGAGGATTCCTAAGTGTTTGTTCCTCTGTAAGTCGTAAGGATCCTACAGGAGGATTTTCTCCTTGTAAGTCGAGAGGACTTATAAGGGTTGTTCGTCATGCGAACATATCCTCAGTCTCGGATGGGACTTGATTAGGGAAATGTTTATTCGCGCCCGTGGATTGTATACAAGGGTCAGTATTGAGCCACTTGTAGGGCAATATCGGGAGTTGTGGGAGTTGCTTAAGCACAGGTTTAGGTCTCTGTAACTTAAGACTTTCAAATCTTATGAGCCGTGAGGGTCCCATACAAGAGTTCTCCTTACGAGTCGTGAGGATCTCGCAAGTGTATTTTCTCCTTAGGAATCGTGGGGATCCCTAAGTGTGTTGCTCCCTTGTGAGTCGTAAGGATCTCACGCGTGTGGTTTCTCCTTACAAGTTCGAGAGGACCCTATAAGTGTCTTTTAACGAGGTTGCGCCCTTTCGGGTTTTCACAAACACTCGCCGGTAGTCCTGCTGTTTTTACTCACGGTGCCCTTTCGGGTTTTCATCCATGCCCCTTTTTGCTTATGGACATACCTTTTTTTTCTTTTTTTTTATTTACTTTTTTTTTACGAGGTCGCGCCCTTTCGGGTTTTCACGAACACTCGCCGGTAGCCCTGCTGTTTTTACTCACGGAGCCCTTTCGGGTTTTCATCCGTGCCCTTTTTGCTTTTGGACATACCGTTTTTTTTTTTTTATCATTCATTTTTTTATCATTTTCTTTTTTTTTTATTCATCTCGTCAGCCTAAGGATGCTGCGGTAGTAGTTTAAGGACGTTTCGGTCCGTTATTAAGAAGGCTGGATACTGCTTGTAAATCTTGAGCTTAGGAAGATAGCGAGCGGACATAGTCGTCGTCATCTATCTTTGACCTAGGCAGTGACTCATTAAGCATAGTATCTTTTTAGGAAGCGACCGTTTATTGGCCTGAAAGGCCTTTCACCGTGCATATCTATGAGTAGATAGGCCCCACCCTGGTAGACCTTATCTATGATGAACGGGCCTTGATAGTTTGGCTCGAATTTTCCCCGCTTGGCGCGATTGGGGATCATAGGCCTTTTGACCACTAGCACAAGTTCGCCTTGGCGGAACGTCCTTGGTCGGGTCAATCTTTCATATGAGCGAGTCATCTTCGCTTTATAAGCTTCCAGATTTTGTTGCGCTATGAGCCATGTTTCTTCAAGAGCATCAAGCTCCTCAAGCCGAAGGTGAGCGTTTTCTTCGTCCGTCAGCTCGTAGTGGACTGCCGCTCGCAGAGAGGGTAACTCTATCTCTAGGGGGAGTACTGCTTCGGTACCGAATACCAACGCGTACGGCGTTGTGTTCGTGGCCGTCTTGAACGTAGTTCGATACGCCCAAAGAGCCTCTTGCAGTCTCTCGTGCCAGTCTCACTTATTTCGGGACACCGTCTTTTTCATGATTTTCGTCAGGGTCTTGTTGAAGGCTTCAGCTAAACCATTAGCTCGCGGATTATAAACCGAAGAATACCTCCAGTCTATATTATGTTGTTGCGCGAAGCGACTGATCTTGTGGCTCCTGTAAGCCGGTCCGTTATCGGAGACGATCCGTCTTGGCGTTCCAAACCGATATATGACGTGCGTCTTGAAGAAGTGGAGGATATTTCCGTCTTTACCTCTCTTAACGGTACTGCTTCTGCCCATTTGGAGAAGTAGTCAGTCGTCGCCAGGATGAAACGATGTCCCTTGGACGATGCCGGTTCGATGGGGCCAACTATGTCAGTTCCCCACATTTCGAACGGCCAGCTTGCCACTGTCGGGTGTAGCGGATTTGGATGCTGATGGATGAAATCCCCATGAATTTGACATGAGTGGCACTGCTTCGCATATTCGAGGCAGTCCTGAATCATCGTGGGCCAGTAGTAGCCCATCCGCTGGATCTTCAACTTCATCTTTGGGCCTGCTTGATGAGAACCACAGATTCCGTCATGAACTTCCCGAACGACTCTTTTCGCTTCGCCAGGTCCTAGACATCTCAGCCACAGAGAATCGAATGACCTCTTGTATAGAGTATCATTGACGAAGGCGAAAGACAGAGCTCGTTTCATGAGCTGATGTCTTGTGGACGCTTCTTCAGGCATTCGGTGGGACTTAAAGTAGTCTATAAAGACTTCCCTCCAATCCTCAACCTTCTCACGGTCTTTTATTTGCAGAGTTGTCTGCTCAGTCGCTCTCTTTTCTTCGGATTATTCCGGAGATATTTCCGTTGGGGAAGGCACCCGACGGCTTTGTACCACGATTCTTATGTCATCGAGGTTCTCATCAGCCAGTTCTTTAGCGAGCTTGGCCAATGCGTCCGCTTTGCTGTTTTCTGCGCGCGGTATGTTTCCCAAAGTATAGGAAGGGATTTGGGTCAACAGTTGCTGCACCTTTTCGCCGTACTTCGCCAACTCTGGTTTGCACGTTTGGTAGTCTCCATTTACTTGACTGATGACCAGCTGGGAGTCTCCATATATAAGGAGGTCTTCAATTCCCATGTCGATAACGATCTCGAGGCCTGCTATCAAAGCTTCGTATTTGGCTTCATTATTCGTCCTCGGCTCTGTTAAGGAGAAGGCGAAGCGCATAATCCCTCCTTGTGGAGTTACGAAGATGAGGCCTACTACCGATTTGATTATAGGGGTACTTTGTTTGCGCTTTTTCATGGAAGATGCTCCGTCAAAATAAAGCTCCCATCGGGTGTCGTTCCCATCGATGGCGTCAAATGCATGTTCGTCTGGAAGATCGCAATTTAAAGGAGAATCGGCGGGTATCGGATGCTCAGCAAGGAAGTCGGCGATAGCCTGGCCTTTGACTGCCTTGAGGGGTTGATACGTTATCGAGAACTCCATCAAGAGCAGATCCCATTTAGCGAGTCGACCTGTCAATATAGCCTTCGACATCAAATATTTAAGAGGGTCGACCTTCGAAATGAGACGGACCTCATGCGCCAATGCATAGTGCCTGAGCTTTGTTATCGCGAAGATCAACGCCAGGCAGTGTTTTTCAATGGGAGAGTAGTTGCTTTCTGCCCCCAGAAGAACTCGACTCAAGTAATAGAGAGCTCTTTCTTTTCCTTGGTCATTCCCTTGCGCCCATAATGTGCCTAAGGAACCTTCGAGAGCGGTTGTATAAAGAATGAGAGGTTTTCCCTTAACCGGAGCAGCCAACACTGGCGGATTCTGCAGGTACTGTTTAATTTCGTCCAGCGCGCCCTGGCATTTTTGATCCCAGACGAATGGAGTTCCCTTCTTCATCAGGTGACTGTAAGGGCGGCACTTGCCAGAGAGGTTGGCTATAAATCGCCGAATATATGCGAGCTTTCCTTGGAGAGACCGCAACTGTTTGAGAGTCCTTGGCGGAGGCATTTCCATGATCGCTTTGATCTTGAACGGATCTATTTCGATACCCCGGTGTCGGACGATGAATCCCAGGAATTTGCCTGAGGAAACTCCGAATGCACACTTGAGAGGGTTCATCTTCAAGTTGTATTGTCGAAGGCGTTGAAATACAGTCTTTAGATGCTCGAGATGTTCCTCGTATGATTTGCTCTTAACCACGAGGTCGTCGATATAGCATTCGACGATTTCATGTATAAGGTCATCGAAGATCTTCGTCATGGCCCTTTGGTAAGTGGCACCGGCGTTCTTTAACCCGAAGGGCATCACTTTATAACAGAATATTCCCAAAGGGGTCCGGAAAGCGGTATGCTTCTGGTCTTCAGAATGCATCATTATCTGATTATACCCTGATGAGCCGTCCATGAAGGAGAAAACCTCATGAGTGGACGTATTGTCTATCATCAATTCGGTGACTGGCACCGGGAAATCATCCTTCGGGCAGGCTTTGTTGAGATCCCGAAAGTCCACGCATATGTGCACCGTCCTATTTTTCTTCATCACCGGGACGATGTTGGCGATCCATTCAGGGTATTGAACTTCCTGGATAAAGCTAGAGTTGATTAGCTTCTTGACCTCGGCGTTGATGCTCATCTCAAGCTCGAGCCGCATTCTTCTTGGTGCCTGTTTGACCGGCTTGACGTCTGGGGATATCGCCAATTTGTGCACAGCAACTTCTGGATCTAGTCCCGGCATTTCGGAATAGTTCCATGCCAAGCAATCTTTATGCTGTACAAGGACGTCTTTAACGCAGCCACCCTTTCTTCGGATAACAGCTCGCTGACAAATGTCGGTCGCGGGTCGTTTAGCGTCCCCAACTCAATTTTCTTGAGGTTATCCGCGGTAGTATGTATTCCATCTTCCATTTCTTTCGGAGCAGGCGGAAATTCTGAGATCACCCTATCGTTGCTGTTTTCGAAGCACCAGGGAAGGCTGTCCATGTTCTCAGGCTCTTCTTTTACTATTGTTATCATGCGACAAGTGCGAATCCGCTTCCAATCCCAATGTGGAGTTGGTTCTGTTCTTGCGGCTTTGGGTTCATGCTTCTGTGGCGGCGCTACCCTCCAATTGTCAGACAGAGCGAACTTGCCAAGCTGATACTGATCATCGACCCAATTCTTGAAGGTGAAGCAGTATTCGAGAGGATGCCCTATTACTCGATAGTAAGAGCAATAATTTGGGTCAGAGGCTTCGCCTGCTTGTTCAGGGTGCTTAGACTCCGGCAGTGTAAGCATCTGATGTTTTAGAGCAAGATCAAGTATCTTCTTCGTCTTGTCCTGAGGAAACGAGTACGCTCGACCCATTTTCTTCATGAGGGATAGATCAATAACGCTCGACTCCCATTTGCGTGGCTTCTTAGCCCTGCTTTGTTGCTGTTGAGTGCTTTTTTGGCCTTTTGACTTATTTCTGCCCCTGCGTCGAGCCTTTTTTATAACAGGTTGACATGGAGCGGCACTCTCATCTTTGACGGCCTGTTGAAGGAGGCGTTGCTTTTTGGCTTTTTCGTAGATGGCCATTTCGCGATTGTGATCATCTCGGACCTTTTGACCAACTTACCTTATAAGCCTGTCCATTTGTTCTTCAAACGACGGACCGGGCACTTTTGCATCAGGAACTTTTACTGGTTCAGGATTAGTGTCCTCCCGTTGCGCATCTGCTTCTTCATTGAAGTCGTGCACGACGTAACAGTCGCGGAGCAGCTCTCGTTTCTTGGGGCGAATGTATCCGAGCCCGATCGTTTCCATCCTCCCATTAGGCAGCTTGCGTTGAGTCCCAGGAACGTTCCAGACCCTGTCATAGAATTTGGCCTTTCTAACGGTCTGTTTGAAGGGTATCCCTTGGCGCTTCAACAGCTTCTTCAAGCCTTCTGTATAATATCTAGGTAGACGGATGGGTTGAAGTCTGTCCAGCGTAGGATCTGCCCCGTGCCAGATTTCTTTCTCCACTTTGTTTTCTTCAGAGCGGTAGAATAGAATTGCCTCCTCGCCTTCTCGCCTGGGAGGGATATAGAACGTTTGCAGCTCTTCTACATTGTAAATATCGAGTGCATCCAGTTCTTTATGGTGTTTAAGCGGTACCATAGCGACTTGTAGACTTTGCTCTCCGTCAGCGGAAGCCCGTATTGAAGGTCGAGCAGAGAATACAGCATGGACCTCATCATCCGAATCACTACCAAAAATCAACGCAGGAGCGGATGGTCCCGGCTTGGTGTATTGGGGAGGACCCGAATAAACTATCTCCTCTTCCTCCTCGGTATCACTGCCGAAGACAGGGATGGTAGCGTTAGTTTTATTCTTCGGCTTGCGACACCTTTCCGTGTCTTCAAAATCCGGCAAGAAGTATTTGGCATCTTCATATTTGCGAACTTCGTTCACGGAAAACGGATTCAATTCTCCCGTCACGGTATACTCAAGACCATCCCTAAAATATTTCATACACTGATGCTGTGTAGAAGGGATGATGTTGTACTCGTGTAACCATGGTCGGCCGAGCAGAGCGTTGTAGCATGTCTTGGCATCTATGACGTGGAATTTAATGTCCGTGACGAGCAATCCGAAGCGTAGCGTCAGTATCACAGATCCAAGAGTCTTTGATGATTGAGAGTCGAACCCGGAGATGGTGATCTTGTCTCGAGCGAGGTGTTGAACGCTCATGCAAATTTCTTTTAAAACCCGCACATTGAGTAGGTTGACAGACGACCCGTTATAGATCAGGATTTTGCCTATCTTTATATCATGGCAGTATCCTGAGACATAGAGGGGACGATTGTGTTCGCACGTCCCAAAGAGAAGGTCTTCATCGCCAAAAGTGACATCGGTCGTGTGCACTTCTTCCAGTTCATCCTTCATCTTTTCTTCGGCCAGGAAAGCCTGGAACTGCTCTGGGTCCTGTAGTGCCTTAATTAATGAATCTCTCGCCTCCTTTGATAGCAAAAGGGCGTCAAGAATGCTGAGCTGTGAGGGTAGCTTCCTCAGATGCGCTAAGACGTTGTAATCCACCTTATTTCTTTTCGGAGGGTCCTTGGCGCTTAGCTCCTCCACAACTTGGTCATCTAAGACGATATCTTCAGGGACCTTCTCTTTTCCCTTATCTTTTTTATTTGAGGGTCCAAGATTCTTTTCGGGCAGCGTGCGGTTACGTAGCCGGATATTTTCGCAGACCTTCGGCTCTTTTTCTTTTCCCGAAGTGGATTCTTTAAAGAGGGGGCCAAGCTCCAACTCCTCAGCAGAATCGCTCCCGAACGTGAGCACTTGTGATCTCCCGGTGTTGACCATGCGACAATTGCCAGTGGTTCTGTTAAGCCCTTCGGTCGTATCGTTCCATTCTCGGCGAGTCTTGCGCTTTTCCCGCTTAAAATGCTGCCGGTGAGCAACATATCCTTGCCACCATCTATCGAAAGCTTTGCACTCTTCAGTGGGGTGCGAGATCTTCCAATGATACAAGCAATAGGAGGGGTGCATTTCCGCTTCACCAGTAATTTTTCCTTCGGAGGATGGTAGCTTCATGCCCATTAATATGGCCTTAGCAAACCTTTTCCTCATCTTGAATTTGCTTTTGTCCGCAGTGGGTGTACTTTGCTCCAGCGGGAGTATCTCAATTCTTTCGTCAAGGCACTGGCGTTTGGCTCTTTCGAATATAACCTCCTCGCGCTCCCGATCAGCTTTGCTTTTTAAGAGAGCTTCATTGAGGAATGCATCGATTACTTCATCCGACGGCTCTAGAATTTTTGGTTCGGGAGTTGCCCCCAGCGTTTCAGTACGAGAAGTCTCCTCATCGTCTATGAACGAGTGGGAAATCACATGACAGCTCGCCACGCATTCCTCAAAATCATCAGATGAACTTTCTCCCTCATCTTCCTCTTGAAAGACGTGATTGAGGAATTCTTGGAATGTAATGGGAGTCTGTGCCTTCTGGTTGTATTCCTCCAGCGCGTCAATTTGTTTTTGCAAGTCCGTACGCTTGTCGCCAGGCTTCACGGGCTTCTTTGACTTCTTTTTCTTCTTCTTTGAAGATTTCGACGGCTGGTTATGAATGCTTGGGCCACCTCCATCGATCTTTTGAGTTGGACGAGGCTTCAACATCCCTTCGATGATCTGCGGCTCCAACGGGTTCTTCCACTTGATCGCTGGGCATGTTTGAAGATCGTTTAGCATCCTCTTTGTCTTGGCTGATAATACAACCTCCCAAGGAGCTTCTTCAACGACGGAGCATGTTGCCCCTGGCATATTCGTCCCCTTAGATGTGTGGGGCTGCGGGGGATTCACCTTCCATTTGTCAGATAACGCGAATTTGCCCTGTCGGTACTGGTTTTCAAGCCAATTTTTGAAGACGTAGCAATCCTCGATCGGATGGCCCAGTACTCGATGATAAGGATAGTAGTTGGGCTCATTAACATCACTTGGTTGCGACGGACGTTTTGGATCTGGCAGGTTTATGAGTCGGTTGCGTAACGCCAGCTCGAATAACCTCCTCGTTTTGTCTCGGGGAAAGGAGTAAGAACGTCCCATCCTCTCCTTAAGGGCCACGTACGGGCGCATATTATTTTGACGAGCAACGGGTTTCGAGTCGCTCGGTTGTTGTTGAGCATTAGCGACAACGATCGCTTTTCCCTTCCCCTTGTCATTTCGGGAGTCCGGCTTTGGAAGAGGGGGTTTATGGCCCATCTGATCCATTTGCGCTAACTTGTCAATCAAGGCTTGGAAGGTAGTTGGCTTGAAAAACATCATAAATTGTGAGATGGTTGCTTGCGGATCAAGGGTTCCCACAAACATACCCACCGCGGGAGCTTCTTCAATACGCTGCTCGCACTTTGACCATAAATTACGCCACCGTATAGTATATTGGACCCATGTCTCGCCTGGCTTTACCCTGGCGTTAATCAGTGCCGTCATCGGGGTACGTTCACTGGCGCTTGCAAAACGTTGAGTAAACAACAGCTCCATCTCCGCGAAGGTCTTGATCGAGTCGTTCGGGAGCTCAGAGTACCACTCGAACGCCGTATCTGATAAACTTCCAACAAACTAGCGAAGCAACAGCTTGTCATCACCTCCGGTGTTGCCGCAGAGTGCCCTGAACTGGGCAACATGCTGGTGGGGATTGCCAATCCCCTAGTAGACATGGAACTTAGGAATTGTGTAACCGGGTGGGTACTTGATTTGGTCGTACCAACTTGGATATGGCCACCCCGTTTTTACGACCTGACCCACTGCTTCCGTCGCTTGATGGACCCGGATCTGCTGAGCTATGTATTCGTCTGGATCGGCTTTGGAGATTGCCTCCTCTTTGGCTGTTGACAGGGCTGGAGGAGGATTCAACGTTTCTCCCCTATCGTCTTCAAGGATGATCGGGGGATCTTCATCAGGTGGATCTTGTTGAATCATCATACCCACCATATCCTGGAACAGGAGGGCCATTTTCTTTATGTTGGCTGCCTGTTCCGCAGCTTCTTTATCCTTCTTCTCCAGTACGCGACGAACGAATTCAGCGTCAGTTTCTTGTTCTTGACGCTCGTCCGAGGACGTTTCAGGGGTTTCTTTTGGCCCAGTGAGTGCGGCCATCGCGTTCATCATCTCCTGGAGCTTTTGCTGTTGCTCCTGAGCCTTGGTCACTGACCTCGTGTGCGGTCTATGACCTGTTGATATGCGGCTGTCCTCTTTACCAGACGCCATACAGACGGTATGAACTACAATGCCCCCAGACCTAGGGCGTTTGGGTTCACCTCCTTTGGTTCTTACTGCAGGTGTAGGGACTTTCTCTGGCCTCCTTCTCTTATGGACCGTAGAAGTTGAAGGGGCCGTTGCTTTGGGCACCCAAGCGGTTGTCACCTTTCGTTGTTTGACCGGGGGATTTTCTTCTTGCCGACCTTTCGACTTCTTCTGTTGGCAGGAGAAGTTAGGATCAATGACAGATTCTCGAACTCGTCGCCATGTCTTATAGATCCTGGAGGACAGCGATTGAAGAGGCTGCTCCGGCTTTTCTGCTTCCACGGCGGTTTCTACCGGTGGAGGAGATCTTTTAAGGACCGCAGTTGGCGAGTTTCTGCGTACCCTATTCAACAGCTCAAAGCTGTTCCCGGTTGGAACAGCAGCGTTAACTTCCACCGTCGGAGTTGGCGGAGTCATCCCAGAAGGGGAGTTGCCCCCGGCCCTCCTTATCCGGCACCAGTGGCGTCGTCGGGCGCAACGAGTCGTCGGTATTGGCTCAGAGACAGAAACAGCTTCTTCTTGCCCCCTGTTCAGGTGTGGGGTGGTTGTCGGCGTCAGCCTATCAAAGACTGATATCTTTTGAGCTGCAAGAGTAGGAGTGGGAGTTGGGACGGTCAATCTTGTAAAGACCGATCTCTTAGCAGGAGAAGCCGCCTTGACGACTTCAGGAGCAGCTTTGGCTGCTCCTTTTGAAGTATCCTTTTCTGGGGCTGCAAGCTTCATCGCGGGTCCGCGAGAGTTTTGGCCCAATCTGGAGAAGACCGAGGCACTGGTGTTGGGCGACCCGTTGAGAGGGGCCGCAATAACTGAAAGTCGATCGAAGACCGACCTCTTAGGAGCTTCTTGTATGGGCACGGGGGTGCTAAAGCTTGTTGGCGGAAGCATAGTTCCGAAAAACAGCCCGTGGTGGCTTGAGTAATCTGCTCCACGGGCATGGTGAATAAAGAGGCCGCTTGGGGCCCGTAGGTTATGCCCCCAGTTGAGGCCGGACGCGAGCTGCAGTTGCAGTTGGAGCACTTCAAACAAGTTGAGGCCATCGATGCTTGATTCCTCTTCTGCACCAAGCGAGAGACCAAATCTTAGTAAACTTGAAATCCAAAGGCAACCTTTAACAAACCGCGATTGGTTCGCGAAGAAGACACACGAAGTGTGGAGTGGAAAGAGGAAAAGGTCCAACCGGGCGTGCCAGAATCTGTTCCCCTCCGAAAGACGGCGGCGACGTGAAGACGTCTTGCCTGAGATTCGGGGCAGATGCTATATGGTTTTATCCGTCCACCTCTCCAAAGATGCCAAGTTGATTTATGGCACCGTGTATCGGAGGTTTGGACGGATGCGGACGATGTAGCAGACTTCGTCAGATTCTCCCTCGCTTGAGGGGTTTTTGATTGTGGGGACGCTCTTCCCTGCAGGCGCAAGCCCCTGCAGTTAATTACGCTACCGCATCGCGGTAGCCACTTTCTCCTTCTCCAGAATTTCACTTCGTGTCGTGTGTGTTTGTTTTGTTTGTGGGTGCCCGTGGATTGTATACGGAGACTAAGTTATGCCGTCGCCCTTAGGACGTGGATTAGTCCAAATCCATATTTACTTAGATTTGGATTTGGTGTTTTAGTTTAAGGATACGTTAGCCATATTGAGGCTAAGATCAACTTAAACGTTCGTTAAGGATACGTTAGTCCTGTTTGAGACTAAGATCAACTTAATGTGGTGATCCATTTATTATATGGCCATCAGGACTCGTCACCTCTCTGACGTCGTTGAAGAATTACACCGATAGGTGTAAGAGGAGTTCAGAGATGTACCCTTGAACCAAAGTTGATTTGGAGTTTTATAGTCCATTTGAATGTTTAAGGATACGTTAGCCGTATTTGGGGCTAAGATCAACTTAAACGGGACCGTTTAGATCCGGCAAAAGAGCGTTTGGAGGCTTTATTGTTCCAGTTTAGGGACGTAGTGGTCCGTGTTCCAGTTTAGGGACGTGGTGGTCCGTGTTCCAGTTTAAGGACGTAGTGGTCCGTATTCCAGTTTAGGGACGTGGTGGTCCGTGTTCCAGTTTAGGGACGTAGTGGTCCAACATTAGTTTAAGGATGTTTCGGTCCGATATTAGTTTAAGGACGTTTCTGTCCGATATTAGTTTAAGGACGTTTCGGTCCGATATTAGTTTAAGGACGTTTCGGTCCATCATTAGTTTAAAAACATTTCGGTCCGACATTCCCATTTTGGGATGAATATTAGTTTAAGGACGTTTCGGTCCATCATTAGTTTAAGGACGTCTCGATCCAACATTAGTTTAAGGACGTCTCGGTCCGATATTAGTTTAAGGATGTCTCGGTCCAATATTAGTGTAAGGACATCTCGGTCCGATATTAGTTTAAGGACGTCTCGGTCCGATATTAGTTTAAGGACGTCTCGGTCCACGAGTTTATGGACCCCGCAGTCCATATCGATGTGTGGTCGTCAGGACCCGTCACCTCTCTGACGTCGTTGAAGGATTACAACGATAGGTGTCAGAGGAGTTCGGAGATGAACCCTCGAATCGGTTGTAAATTGATTTAGGAGAGCAATCTTGCTCAGTCGATTTAATTTGAGGACTTACGGCCACGATTGGGCTAAGTCCAATTAAAAATGTCCACATTTTGTTTGCATTTGGGCTTGCATTTCTTTTTTATTTTTATTTGGGCTCTGCCCAGAAAGGATGCAAAGCATCAATTTGTTTTGGGCTCTGCCCATTTATAAATGATGCAAAGCATCTACTTTGTTTGGGCTCTGCTCCTTTTAAAATGCATAGCATTTTTTATTATTTTGTTTGGGCTCTGCCCATTTATAAATGATGCAGAGCATCGATTTAATTAGGCCCGCTTGGTCTTTTGATTTGGGCCTGGCCCTTTAAGAAATGTTTTGCATTTATCAGGCGCTTTGCGCCAATCAGAGAGCGCAAGCGCTTGTAATGTCGACACGTGTCATGCTAGCGCAGTGCGCTGCGCTTGCGCTGCTGACACGTGGCGCGCTCTGGTGAGTTGCGCCAATTTCAGAGAGCAAAGCTCTATTTCAAAAGCGCATAGTGCAAATGGTTCAGACGCTGACACGTGGCGCTCTCCCAAGAGCGCAACAGCGCAGTTTGCAAGTGCAAAGCACTCTAAATTTGAGAATCTTTTAGATTCAAGAACCAGAGGTTCATAAAAGAAGTGCAAAGCACTGTTTGCTTTCTTGATCTAATTTAGATCAAAGAAAACAAGTTTCTCTTGTTTTTCTTATCTCAGAGAACCAAAGGTTCATATAAAGTGCAAAGCACTATTGTTTTTATATTCAAGATCATTGATCTTGTTTTTAGATCCATGATCTGTTCATAAGAGAATTTTCTCTTTTTTCTAAAAGCTTTTTACCTTTTTTGTTCTTGAGGAGTTCTTCAGAGTTCTCTCTGTTTGATTTCTCTCCAAAAAATGTTGATCCCTTTGAATTGAGGTCTAGGGGCCTTTTTATAGTGCCCATAAATTAGTTAAATTTGTTAAAGAGATCTTTCTCTGAGTGATTTGGGGAATTTTCCCCACCGTTGGATCTTTGATCCAAGTGCTTCTGTTTTACAGAAGAAAATCTTCTTGTTTTAACAAGAACAGAAAGATTTCTTTAAAATCTTAATTCTGTTTGGCGCAAATGCCCCAGCGCGTGACGCGTGTCGCGCAGCGCAACTGCGCTAGCACATCTGCGCTGTCACGTGTCGCGCAGCGCAGTGCTTTCGCAACTGAAGCGTTACTTCCTTTAATTTTAGTTTAAATAGAGCTTTTCTCTGATTGGGCGCGCCTTCTTAGGCGCTGCGCCGATGCATCTGCGCCTGACACGTGGTGCGTTGCGCGCAGCGCAAAGGATCTGAAGCGTTGCTTCATTTATTAAAGTTTAAATTTTCAAAGCAAAGCTTTGCTCTTATTGGGGGAAGATGAAGCGTTGCTTCATCTCCCGCCTCGGAATTTGAACAGAGTTTTGCTCTGATTGGGGTAAACAGATGGGCCCGCCAAGAAGCTCATGACCCCTGACGTGGCCATCGCGAAGAAGACAGCCGTCTCCATCCCTGAGGTCGTCAAGGTAGCTTCTATTGCCAAAGAGTCGGTCTTTACAAGACTGGTTGTCCTTGCTCCCGCTCCGGCTCGAAGGTCTGTCTTTGACAGATTGGACACCGCCACTCAAAAGACGTCAGTCTTCAAGAGGCTGGCACCAGCGGCGTCTCATCCAGACAGGGGACAAGACGAAACCATCCCCATCCCCGGACCATCCCCAACAGCTCGACACGCTCGACGTCGTCACTGGCGCCGAGTAAGGAAGGCCGGGGGCAACTCTCCCTCAGGGCTAACTCCACCGGCTCCAATGGTGGAAGTTAATGCTGCTGTTCCAACTGGGAACAGCTTTGAACTGCTAAGGAGGGTACGCAAGAACTCTCCGACTGCCACGTTGAAAAGATCTCCTCCACCTGCGGAGAGTGTTACAGAAGCGAAGCCGGAGCAGCCTCCTCAACGGCTGTCCTCCAAAATTTACAAGGTCTGGCGATGGGTTCAGGACTCGGTAATCATTCAAGATCACTCTCACCGGCAAAAGAAGGTGAAAGTTCAGGAAGGAAAGAACCGTCCTGTCAAATCACAAAGGACGACAACCACTTGGGTGCCTGCTGCAACGACTCCCTCCACGTCGACTACTCAAAAGAGAGGAAGGCCGGAGAAGGTCCCCACGCCTGCAGCTAATGTCAAAGACAGTAAGCCTAAACGCCCTAAGTCTGGGGGCATGGTGGTGCAAACCGTTTACATGGTGTCCGGGAAGGAGGACAGCCGTACATCTACAGGTCATCGACCACTCACGCGATCGGTGACTAAAGCTCAGGAGCAGCAGCAGAAGCTCCAAGAAATGATGAATGCGATGGCCGCACTCACTGGGCCAAAAGAAAGCCCCGAAGCATCCTCGGATCAACGCCAGGAGCAGGAAACTGACGCTGAATTCCTTCGCAGGATACTGGAAAAGAAGGATAAAGAGGCTGCGGAACAAGCAGCCAATATAAAACGAATGGCCCTTCTGTTCCTGGACATGGTGGGTATGATGATCCAACAGGATCCTCCAGCTGAAGATCCTCCGATTATCCTCGAAGATGACAGAGGAGAGACATCAAATCCTCTACCGGCTTTGTCAACAGCCAAAGAGGATACAATTTCCAAGGCCGCCCTAGATGATTATATTGCTCAGCAGATACGAATTCATCAGGCGAATGAAGCGGCTGGGCAGATTGTTAGAACCGGACGACCCTACCCGGGCTGGTATGACCAAATCAGTTACCCGCCGGGATATACGATCCCTAAATTCCATGTGTACAAGGGGACAGGGAATCCACATCAGCATGTCGCTCAATTCAGGGCCTTATGCGGCAACACTGGAGGCGATGACAAACTGTTGCTTCGCCAATTCGTCGGCAGCTTAGCAGAAACGGCCTTTGAATGGTATTCGGAGCTACCTAACGACTCTGTCAAAACATTTGTGGAGATGGAGCTATTGTTTACACAAAGATTCGTGAGTGCTAGTGAACTCACCCCGATCACGGCATTGATCAACGCCAGAGTAAAGCCGGGAGAGACGTGGGTGCAGTATGCAATCCGGTGGCGGAACCTATGGTCGAAATGCGAACAGCGCATCGAAGAAGCGCCGGCAGTGGGCATGTTCGTGGGCACTCTTGACCCTCAAGCGACCATCTCGCAATTCATGATGTTTTTTAAGCCAACTACTTTCCAGGTCTTGATTGACAAGTTGGCCCAAATGGATCAGATGGGTCATAGACCATCTCCTTCAAAGACGGATCCTCGAAATGAAAAGGGGAAAGCGATCGTCGTCGCCAATACTCAACAACAGCCGAGCAACTCAAAACCGGTTGTTCGCCAAAATAATATGCATCAACGCCCATCCCTCGAGGAAAGACTGGGACGTCCTTACTCGTTTCCCTAGGATAAAACGAGGAAACTGTTTGAGTTGGCAGTGCGCAACGGATTCATCAATCTGCCGAGTCCGAAACGTCCGTTGCAGCCAGGCGATATCAACAATCCTAATTATTGCCCTTACCACCAAACGGTAACCCATCCGATCGAAGATTGCTTCGTCTTTAAGGGATGGATCGAGGATCAGTACCTACAAGGTAAGTATGCGCTGTCTGAGAAGTGGAAAGTAAACCCACCACAACCGCACACTCCTAAAAAGACGGACACACCGGGGGCATCGTGCTCATTCATAAGGGAAGCCCCATGGGAGGACGTTCTTTCAGCCAAGACGAAAAGAATGCTGAAGGATCTCCAAACATGCCCGGCAATCAGGTGGACAAATCCACTGGAGCCCGAGATCATCGAGGGAATGCTGAAACCGCGCCCAACTCCAAAAACGGGTGGTGATGGTCAGAGCGCTTACACCCAGCCATCAAAGTCTTCAAAGAAGAAGAAGAAGACCAAAAAACCCGTGCAGCCTGGTGACAAGCCCACGGACCTGCAAAAACAGATTGACGCGTTGGAAGAATATAATCAGAAGGCACGGACCCCAGTCACACTCCAAGAATTTCTCAGCCACGTCCTTGAGGATGGAGATGATGACAAAGACTCGTCGGATGAACCTGAAGATTATGTGGCAAGCTGCCATGTGATCTCTCACTTGTCAATAAATGACGAAGAAGCTGCTTACACAGAGAAGCTGGGGGCAAATCCTGAGCCAGAACTTCTAGGACCATCAGCCGAAATGATTGATGCATTCCTGAACGAAGCCGTCTTAAAAGCAAAGCTGATCGAGAGCGCGAGATGGCCATATTCGAGAAAGCCAAACGCCGGTGACTAGATGAAAGGGTCGAAACACTCCCACCGAATCAAAGTACATCCGACGCAAATGAAAGCAGGATCAAGACAAGGAAACGATTCGTCAAAGCCATATCGATGGGGATGAAGCTGCCCTCTTTCAGAGAAGATTCTCCTGGCGGTATACATCTTGATGAAGCGGACATACATCCTAACTTCTGCTTATATCATCAGAAGATCGTACATCCTACTGAAGACTGCAACTCCTTTAAGTGTTGGTGGCAAGGGTATGTCGCTTACAGGCAACACTTCAACAGGACAAAGCGTGAAGCTCGTAGACAGCGGAAAAATGGGACAGATGGGCGTAAAAGAATTGCCGGCAATTGTCATAGGGTTGATCCCGAGGGATCGCGAGTTCTTACCTTCGGGAGCGACTCCGATGAAAAAGTAGCCCACGGTCCTCTCTTCAAGGAATCCATTTCTGAAACGAAAGAATTGAGGAGTTGCGAGAACATTCAGCCGTGCAATCGCACGCTACCCGGAAAGAATCTCGGACCCGCAAACAAGGGATCGAACAAAAGGGATAAGGGGAATGGAAAAGCGACCTTCGTCGTCAACGCTCAACAACAGCCGAGTAACCCAAAACCGTTTGGTCGTCAAAACAACAAGCCGCGATACCTCAATGAGAAGTTGAAACGTCCTTACTCGTTTCCCAGAGATAAAACAAAGAGACTGTTCGAGCTAGCGGTGCGCAGCGGACTTATCACTCTGCCAGATCCAAAATGTCCGTTGCAGCCAGGTGACGTTAACAATCCTAACTATTGTCCCTACCACAGAGTAATGGGTCACCCACTCGAAAATTGCTACGTCTTCAAAAACTGGGTTGAAGACCAATACCAACAGGGCAAGTTCGCGCTGCCCGAAAAATGGAAGGTGAACCCACCACACATGCTCCGAAAAAGATGGACATGCCGGGGGCATCGTGCTCTTTCATAGAGAAAGCCCCATGGACCGAAAAGTCCGTAAACTAGAGATTCGCCTCAAATACGGCGACAATGGACCGAAACGTCCTTAAATTAACAACGGACCACTATGTCCTAAAACTAGTCGTAGACCGAAACGTCGTTAAACTAACAATGGACCACTATATCCTAAAACTGGCTGTTGACCGAAACGTCGTTAAACTAATACCAACCCGCGGCACCTTCAGGCTGACGTGGTGTAAAAAAAAGAGAGAGAGAGAAAAACGGTATGTCCATAAGCAAAATGGGCACGGATGAAAACCCGAAAGGGCTCCGTAAGTAAAAACAGTAGGGCTACCGGCGAGTGTTTGTGAAAACCCGAAAGGGCGCAACCTCGTTAAAAGACACTTACAGGGTTCTCACGACCTTGTGAGGAGAAACCACCTGCGTGAGATCCTTACGACTTACAAGGGAGCAACACACTTAGGGATCCCCACGATTCCTAAGGAGAAATTACACTTGCGAGATCCTCACGACTCGTAAGGAGAACTCTCTTACGGGACCCTCACGGCTCATAAGATTTGAAAGTCTTAAGTTACAGAAACCTTAACCTGTTCTTAAGCAACCCCCACAACCTTCGATATTGCCCTACAAGCGGTTCAGTATTGACCCTTGTATACAATCCACGGGCGCGAATGAACATTTCCCTAACAGAGTCCCACCAGCGACTAGGGATATGCTCACACGGTGAACAAATACTTGTAGGTCCTCTCGACTTATAAGGAGAAAACCCTGTTGTAAGATCCTTACGACTTACAGGGGAACATACACTTAGAAATCCTCACGGTTCCTAAGGAGAAAACACACCTACAAGATCCTTACGACTTGTAGGGAGAAATACCTTTGTGAGACCCTTACGGCTCATGAAATCAAAAGCCTTAGTCGACAGAATCCTAACCCTGTTTACTAAGCCACCTTTGTTCGACATCGACAGAAGCAAATGATGATTCGCTCCTGGCAATATCCCAGTTGTAGCGATGCTGATGTCTAAAACCGATATCAAATTCCAAGCCTTTTCACGGAAAATGATGATTCGCTCCTGGCAATATTCCAGTTGCAGCGATGCTGATGCTGAGATTGGTATCAGATCCCAAATCCCCTACTCGCGAGAAAAAATCAGCGAGCCAAAAAAAATGCATACGAAATAGCCGAAATGATGGGGCAACTTGCAAACAAAATCAGCAAGTAAAAATGTATGCATACAAAATAGCCGAAATGATTGGGCAACTCGCAATAAAAAACAGCGAGTAAAAATAAAATAAATAGCCGAAATGATTGGGCACCGCGAAAAATAGCCGAAATGATGGGGCAATCACGACCTTCACGATATAAAAGCTGAAATGATAGAGCATCGCGGAAAGAATATAAAAAAATGATGAAAGAATGAAACTTTTTGCCCTACAGGTGAGATCACATCGATCCCTATATACAATCCAGGGGCACAAACAAAGAGGGAACCATACCTTCCCAACAGGCTCCACCAGAAAGCGAAGCTAAATCTCGACGGTTCATAGACAACCCAGAGACAACCTCGACATTTGTCGCAATATTGCAGACATAATGTCAACAGACGAAGCAAAAGGAAGATCCCGAGCTTCAGGGTCTCGACGTCAACATCGACAATCTAGAGATCACCAACGGCGTTTCTCCTCACTCCAACTAGATGCAGACGTGACGTCAACAATCGACCTCAGAGTCGCAACGAAACGGAACCATGGCAAAGTCCCTAGTTCCAAATCTCAATGGCCACATCTACAGCCTGGAGACCAACAACGGTGTGCCTCCTCATTCCAGTAGGACACAGATGTTACACCATCAAGCGGAGCGATGGCAAAATCCCAGCTTCACCTCAGCGTTCGTCTCGTTACAGCAGACGCAATGTCAACAACGGCGTTCCTTCGCAGTCCAGCAGGATGTAGATGCAACGTCAACCAAAGACCCCATGGTCAGTAAAGCGGAGTGACGGCAAAATCCCAGCTCCACCTCGACGTTCGTCTCGATACAGCAGACGAGATGTCACTACAGCGTCCTTCCTCCAACAGGATCCGGACACACCAAAGCAGATGAAGCAAAGGCCAAATTCCTAGTTTCAGGGTCTTGACGGCAACTCATATAAAGCCTGAAAGACAATCGGAGATCATCTCGCACCAGCGCGGAGTGGTCACCACCTCGACGATCGTCTCGATACAGCAGATGAAATGTCACCCCAGCATTCTTCTCCCTGCAGGATTCGGACGCGCCAAAGCAAATGAAGCAAAAGGCCAAATTCCTAGCTTCAGGGTCTTGACGGCAGGTCATATAAAGCCTGAAAGACAATCGGAGATTATCTCGCGCCAGTGTGGAGTGGTCACCACCTCGACGTTCGTCTCGACACAGCAGACGCAACGACAAAACAATCGAAGCAAAGGCTAAATTCCTAGCTTCAGGGTTTTAACGGCAAGTCATATAAAGCCTGAAAGACAATTGGAGATCATCCCGCACCAGTGTGGAGTGGTCACCACCTCGACGTTCGTCTTGATACAGCAGACGCAACATCACCAAAAGGAGCCACGGCAAAATCCCTAGTTCCAAACCTCGACGGTTCACCGGCAACCTAGAGACAACCACGACATTCGTCTCGATACAGAGGACGCAATGCCAGCAAACGAAGCAAAGGCCAAATTCCTAGCTTCAGGGTCTTAACGGCAAGTTATATAAAGCCTGAAAGAATATCGGAGATCATCCCACACCAGCGCGGAGTGGTTATGACTCATCGGGGCTCTCCAAAATGAGCCTAACCTCAAGTAAAAAGCGGCATGACAAAATTCCTAACGCTTGCTCTTCCGATAGTCAAACTGCCTAGGAGGATTGCTTGAAGACGTCTTGTCCAGCCCCCGAAAGGATCAGAGACACGACATGTCGCAAGGCTAATCGAACAGCAAGATTGCCTATCGAGGGATACATCAGCCAACGCGACGGTACGACGGGCAAAACCCTAGTACCACAAACCCTAACGGACCTTTGTCGTAAAGAGCAGAGATTAACTGTGACGTTAGGATATTCTTGCGAGAAATGCTCGATTCGTCTCGACTCGTGAGGAAATTAGTGTCTTTGCGAGAAATGCTCGATTCGTCTCGACTCGTGAGGAAAAGCCTTAGGCAGCGGGGATTAAAAAACCTGTTTCCTAAGCACTGGGACCCTGCAAGGCGATCCAAAACGGTCTCTTGCATACTATCCACGGGTCACACTCTCCAAAGTCGAATCTCGACAAGGAGGGAAACAACCGCTTACGGGTCCTCTCGACTCGTAAGAGGGAAAATTCTCTTATAAGATCCTTACGACTTATGAGAGAAAACACACTTAGGAGTCCTCATGACCCCTAAGAAGAAAATACACCTACGAGATCCTCTCGATCCGTAGGGAGAAAAGTCTTTGTGAGACCCTCACGGCTCATAAAGTTGAAAAGTCTTAGGCTACAAGGACCCTAAACGTGTCTCCCAAACCCTCAATTCGGTGACCATGCATAACTTTGCACTACTTCACCCACGTACATACTTACGTGGGCAAAGTAGTGGGGGGCATTTGTTCCCGCCAAAAATTTCTGCGCAAAAGAGTCCAAGGTATCAAATGGCAGCAATACGCTTAAGGAAATGCCAACCAGTATCTTCCGGCCTGTATTTTGATAAACTCCTGAAGGAGGAACTGTTAAATTCTGATGTTATCGAAAGCATCTCGAAAAACCCTTCGATTTGATATATTATGGGCTTCATAATTCATCCGGGATCAAAAGTTATGGGCAAATACGCTATGCACTGTTCCCTGATTAAAAATCAGGAATTACCTCAATGAGGTATCACGTGCTCACACGTGATCAATGATCACGTGTTGACACGTGATAGCTAGAACAGAAATAACAAGCGGCTGAAAGATGACCCAATTTGGGATCACATGCTCACACGTGACCAAGGGTCACGTGCCAGCACGTGACTAGCTTTGAAAGCCTCACGGTTTAAAAGAATTTAATTCTAAAAAGTCAGAAAATACCTCAACGAGGTATCACGTGCTTACACGTGACCAATGGTCACGTGTTGACACGTGATGGTTAAAACAACAACATGAACAAGCGGCTGTTAAAGGAACCAATTTGTGAGTCACGTGCTCACACGTGACCAAGGGTCACGTGCCAGCACGTGACAGGCTTTGAAAGCCTTACAGTTTAATAGAATTAAAATTCTAAATTTCTTTAAAATCTTTCGAAATAGAATTAAAATTCTAAATTTCTTTAAATCTTTCCAAATGGAAAAGGATTATGGGGACCGTTGGATTAAAAATCCAATGGTGATTAAAGATCACCAATTAATGGAAAGATTTGATACAAGGAAAGATTTCCCTAAAATCTCACCGAAAATAACAAACAGAATATCTTTGGATTTAAAATCCAACGGTGAATAAAATTCACTGAATGATCTAAAGGATCATATTAATTATGAAATCAAATCAAATCTTTCAATGAGAGATTTGCTAAACAAATTGATTCTCTTCCTTCTCCTATAAATAGGAGCCAAGAAAAGAAGAGAAGGGACCTTTTTTGGAGAGAAAAATAGAGAGAGGAGAATTTAATTCTTAAGAGGGAAGAAAAGAAAAGAGAATTTAATTCTCAACAAAGAAAACCCTAGGTGAGAAAAGGGAAAAGGATCAACTTCAAAAAGGGAATTTAATTCTCAAAATCTAAGAGTTTTAACTCTTCTGCAAATAAAGAATTTAGTTCTTCCTCTGGTTGAGGATCTGCAAAGTGCACATCTCCCCATGAATTGAGAATTTAATTCTCATTGGGTTGAGATCCTGCCATGCAGATCCAAAACTTAGAGGGGGAATTGAGTTTAGAGAATTTAATTCTCCCAAAACAAAACTAGGGTTCAGCCCTAATTGAGAATTTAATTCTCCCAAACTCACAGGAATTTAATTCCTCCTAAAAAGAAATTAGGGTTTTACCCTAAATAAGAATTTAATTCTTTCACAATAGGAATTTAATTCCTCCAAAACAAAATTAGGGTTTAACCCTACAGAGAATTTAATTCTTAAAAAAAAGACTTGAAAGATCTCCATGCATGCAAAAGACCAAGGTCACGTGTCCCCACGTGACCCCTGAAAAGATCCCCAAAAAACAAGAAGGAAAAGGTTTTGAGGCAATGCCTCACATGCTCTCACGTGACCTCCAAGACAAAGGGAATAAAAGCAAGGATAATCTAAGCTTTGAGCGCTCTCACGTGTTACCACGTGACCCTTTAGCAAACGTTTTAACAGTCAGCGTATAAATCCCCATCACGTGTCAACACGTGATGCTCGAAATAAAAATGAAAAGTGTTTAACACTTATTCGCAGATTTGAGGATAAAACAAAGGAGATCTGGCTTCACATTTAGGGCGCCCTCACGTGTCCCCACGTGACCCCTAACAAATCCCTTTAATATCCAATGGATGAATGCCTATCACGTGCCCACACGTGATGGCTAGGAAATGAAAAGTGTTTAACACTTAATTGCATAACGAAGAAAAGGAATCTGGTCCCATCTTTGGGCGCCCTCACGTGTCCACACGTGACCCCTTTTTCTTTAGTGTTTAATACTAATTCGATAGCTTTATTCCCAGTGTTTAACACTGATTATCTATTAGTGTTTAACACTAATTTAAAAACCTTATTTCCAGTGTTTAACACTGTTATTTTCTAGTGTTTAACACTAATTTGGGATTCTATATTTCCAGTGTTTAACACTGTTGTTCTCTAGTGTTTAACACAACTTTTAGCCAAATTGGCTAATTTTCCAGAGGCAAAAGTCCCTCCTCCAAATGAATCTCAAAATTGAGGAAATCAAAGACAAAATGTTGTCAGAGCCCCCAAACCTCTGTTTAGCACTGCTGAATGATGGGGGCTGAACCCAGACAAATGTCTAATGGTCCAAAGGGCCAATATTTCAAACATAATTGGATTTAGCCCAAACTGGCCATAAGTCCTCAAATCATCTTGAACTGAGCACATCTGCTCTTTCAACCAACTTTGGTTCAAGGGTACATCTCTGAACTCCTCTGATATCTGTCGTTGTAATCCTTCAACGTCGTCAGAGAGGTGACGGGTCCCGACGGCCATACATTCAATGGACCACTATGTCCCTAAACTGGAAATGGACCACTATGTCCCTAAACTGGAACATGGACCACCATGTCCCTAAACTGGCAATGGACCACCATGTCCCTAAACTGGAGCAATAGAGCCTAAATGCTCTTTTGTCGGATCTAAATGATCCTGTTAAGTGATCTTAGCCTCAAATTAGACTAACGTATCCTTAACAAACGTTTAAGTCGATCTTAGCCTCAAATATTGCTAACGCATCCTTAAACCAAAACTTTCAAAACAGACTTTTGTCCCAAATTGGACTATAGATCTCCCAACCAACATTGGTTCAAGGGTACATCTCTGAACTCCTCTGACATCTGTCGTTGTAATCCTTCAACGTCGTCAGAGAGGTGATGGGTCCCGACGGCCATACATTCAATGGACCACCATGTCCCTAAAACTGGAACAATAGAGCCAATTGCTCTCTTGTTGGATCTAAACGATCCTGTTAAGTTGATCTTAGTCTAGAGATTATGGTAACGTATTCTTAACAAACGTTTAAGTTGATCTTAGCCTCAAATACGGCTAACGTATCCTTAAACCAAAACCCCAAACCCAAATCTAAGAAAATACGGATTTGGACTAATCCACGTCCTACGGGCGACGACATAAATTAGTCTCCGTATACAATCCACGGGCAACCACAAACAAAACAAACACCCACGACACAAAGTGACCATCTGGAGAAGGAGAAAGTTGTTACCGCGATGCGGTAGCGTAATTAACTGCAGGGGCTTGCGCCTGCAAGGAAGAGCGTCCACACAATCAAAAACCCCTCGAACGAGGGGGAATCTGACGAAGTCTGCTACATCGGCCGCATCCGTCTAAACCTCCGATACATGGTGCCATAAATCAACTTGGCATCTTCGGAGAGGTGGACGGATAAAACCAAATAGCATCTGCCCCGAATCTCAGGCAAGACGCCCATGTCTTGGCCGCCGTTCGGAGGGGAACACCCACCCTGTCAGCCGCATGATTTCGACGTTAGTCTTGGGCACGGCCATGTTGAGGATGGCGCTGATTTTCTCCGGGTTAGCTTCGATTCCACGATGGGTGACCATGAAGCCGAGGAACTTTCCACTGGTGATCCCGAATGCGTACTTGGTGGGGTTCAATTTCATCTTGTATCTGGGGCGGACGTCGCAGGCCTCGTCCAGATCCTTGGCGTGTTCGTCCGATGAGACCGATTTGACGAGCATGTCGTGACTTAAACTTCCATGTTCCTGCCGATCTGCGGCTTGAACATGCGATTGAACAAGCGTTGGTACGTAGCTCCGGGTTTTTGAGGTCGAAAAGCATCACCTTGTAGCGGTATACCCCCCGGTCCGTTGTGAATGCGGTGAGATTCTCGCCTGCCGGATTCATACGGATCTAGTTGTAGCCGGAGAAAGCATCCATGAAGCTAAGTAGCTCGTGGCCTGCTGTCGACGAGCCGATCTATCCGAGGGAGGGGATAGTTGTCTTTCAGGCAGGCCTTGTTGAGGTCGGTGAAGTCGACGCACATGCGCCACTTCCCAATTGATTTTTTAACCATGACTACGTTCGCCAACCAGTCCGAGTAAGGCACGTTCTGAATGAAGTTGGCGGCGAGAAGCCTGTCTACTTCGTCCTCGATCACCTTTTGCTTGATCGGGGCGAAGCTTCATTTTTTCTGCCGGACGGGTTGGACCATAAGGTCCACCCCGAGCTTGTGAGATATGATTTTAGGGTCGATTCCAGGCATGTCGGCAGGTGCCCAGGCGAACACGTCAGAGTTGTTTCTAAGGAAGTGAACTAGGTCGTCTCGCTGAGTCCCCATCAAAGTGACCCGATCTGAACGGTTCGTTTGTCGTCCCCTTCTGCGAGGGGGGCCTCTGTTAGTGGCTCCACCGGGGTCCCTCGAACCTCTTTTTGCTCGTCTTGAGTGTCTAAAGAACCCTTGATATCACCCTCGCCCTCAACGTCATTGTTTGGCCGCTCAGACGTAGATGTTGCAGTGAAGCAAACCTTTGCGGTTCGTTGGTCCCCATAGGCCCGACCTATCCCGCCTTGGTCAAGCGGGAATTTCATCGCTAGGTGGTAGGTCGATATCTGGGCCTGGAGGGAGTTCAGTGTCGGGCGACCGAGGAGGACGTTGTAGGCCGATGGGATTCTCGCGACGATAAACTCCACAGGCACGGTGCGCGTACGGCCCGCCTCCCCGATGTTAAATTGGAGAGTGATTACCCCTTCCGCCGGGATGGAGTGGTTAGTGAACCCTGACAGGACGTGGGCGGTCGGCCTTAGGTCCGACGGGGTGAGTCCCATACGCAGAAAGCAGTCATAAAAGAAAATGTCCGCCGAGCTTCCCGAGTCAACCAGTATCCTCTGCACTTCGTAGCGGTGGACCCGAGCTATGATCACCAGCAGGTCGTTGTGAGGTAGGGATATACCGTGGAGGTCCTCGTCGGTAAAAACGATCGGCTCGGCTGCTTTGGCCTTCTTTTTCGGGTGGCCGCCAGTCCCCTCGATCGGTGAGGGACGCTGAGTCTCGTCGGTCCTCATCGTACCCCCCGCTGATATGACCATGATTTGGCCGATTGTCAACTCGCCGGGAGGGGGATGGTTCTCTTGCTCATGGTCGGCCTGCCGCTTGTCTCCCAAGTACGCTGCCAGGTGCCCCGAGCAGATTAACTCCTCAATGTAGTCTCGGAGCTGCTTGCAGTTCTCGATGGAGTGGCCCTGCGATCTGTGGAAACCGCAGTAAGGTTCCGGGTGCGCTTTTCCACCCTATTCGAGACTGGGGGGAGTTTGAAGAACCTCTCGCCCTTAGCCTCCTCCAACAGTACCGTCTGGGAGATGTTGAGCGGGGTGTACTCCTGAAACTTCGGGGAGTAGGGCTTTGGCCGCTCAATCTTCTTTTTCTCCTCCCTGGCCCTTTTCTTCTGATCAGTTTGCTCTGTCCGAGGGAGATTGGCGTTCACCTCGGACTCGAGCTGGATCTCATGTTCGGTCCAGGCCTTTACCTCGGCCATGGTCTTAGGTTGCGCTAATGCAAAGGAGCGTAACCACTCCTTGTGCCTAAGACCCGACCTAAGGGCCGTAATGACCATCTCGTCCCGGTGTTCTGGGACGAGGGCATGGTAGAAGCGGGTGACGTATCCTTTGAAGGATTCTTTGTCCCCGCTCTTTATGGTGAAGAGATGGTCAACGGTCTGCTTCGGCCGTCTATTCCCGACAAAGTGGCCGAGGAATTGGGTGGCCAGCTCATCGAAGGTAAAGATTGAGCGTGGCGCAAGCCCTCGGAACCAGTCTCATCCGGAGCGGATGAGAGTGGCGGGAAAAGCGCAGCATTAAGCGGCGTCGGAACAGTCATGGAAACGCATCCCGGCTGTGAACGCGTCCAAATGGTCCTTCGGGTCAGACTTCCCGTCGAAGAGTGAGACTTTCGGAGGTTTGTTCCGGGAGGATACGTGGACGGCGAGTAGCTCTTTGGTGAAGGGCTTCGTGAGCGAGTCGGCAGCATATTTAGCCCCGTCACTTGTTTCTCGATGCATGCCTTCGATCTTCTTTTTGAGGGCGTCGAGACGGCCGTGGTATCCCGATAATTCGGCACATTCTGATTTTTGGCCTCTACTGCCGGAGACCTGCGCCTGGCTATGGCTCCAGTTCCGTTCAATGAGGTTCCTTAGGTCCCCTGGCGAGCTTGTCTTCGAGCTGCCGTGGCGAGTCCCGTCCACGCGACCCCGTCGAGGGAGGGGGTGCCGGTCATGCCTGGGCGCAAGCGAGCCGACCGACACCTCCTCGGGAGGGACAGGGGCGCGGTGTGGCTCGAGGCGAGGCGCTCTGGAGAAAGACCTCGGTGTTGAGCTGTGTGACGCCCAGCGGGTCATTGAATACGTTGGCCCGGAGGATCTGCGGCCGCCGGAGACAACGAGGTGGTGTCCGGTCGTGCCGACGCGGGCAGAGTCTTCTCTCCTTCTATAGGGGTCCCAGTCCCGAGGTGGGGGAGCGGTGACCTGGGGAGCTTGCCTGGCTGTTTGGACACGGACGAGTGCAACCTCGACGGACGCGAACCAATCTATTCGAGCAGATAGGACGTGAATGGCGTTCGGGGGAGGAGGGGATTCTCTCTCGTCTCCACTGCGTGGAGGGCGACGGCTGGTGCTTGGATCGTCGCGGTGACCGCTCGCCATGAAGTCGAGATCGGAAGATAAACTTTCGTTGAGTGGAATTAAGAGTTCCCACATACGGCGCCAACTGATGGATCTCTGGATCTCCTTCCGATGTTACCTTCCATTGATCTGCTGCGAGCGCTGATGGGTGGCTAAGATTGAGTTGGAGGGTTGCCTCCTGAAGCGTGTGGATCTTAATATGTTTTATGTGGTTGAGGCTGAGGTACTTGCAAGGAAGTCCCGGGATGGTTGTGCCACCGAGGACCCTCCGACGATCAAGTTAGACCGGGTATTTTGGCAAAGTAACGGCATATTGGGGTAAAATTGGCTTACTTGAGTCGTCTGGGAGAGGACTTTATATAGTGGCAGCCATGGGCAGGCGGGCACGAGATTCACGCCGGTCGTTATGCCCCTGGCGTTACGCCCGCGTGATGGGTGGGGTTCCCTATTAATGACGAGATATGCTCGTTAATGGAGGATCGTGATGGCGTGGAATGCGGGATCATGGACGGCGGATATCTCGCACCTGGCGAGATTCGCAGAGCTGTGGCGGAGGCGCCTGTGATCGGTGCTGTGGCGGTGAGACCGAGGAAGATAAGCTCGGCGGGGGGCTCGGAAACGAGCGAGAGGCCGAGGCATCTTGGTTCTGTGATAGCTCGTAGGCGAGCTGGGGGTGGTCTGGAAGGTCACCGAAGGTCGGTAACATCCCCGGGTCGCAGGCCCGGGGTATGCTTCCAACTTACAGTTCCTGATCCTTTCTTGTAAACCTTGAGACACGTCATCTGCCACGTGTCACAATCTGGGAAGTCACCGATATCGAGCATCATCAGGGAAGAACCATGCTTTGCAAAGTTAAGAAGGAGATCTAGTCGAAATAATAGGAGTTACATTAGAAATGTCTCTGCGATTCTAATCCAAGCATGAATTCGGTATTTGACCGATAGAAAGATTTAGGAGTTGCATAAAGAAATAGTAAAATTTGGGGGTTGATTTAGGGTTTGCTTAGCTTAAGAAACTCGATATTGAAAAACCTCAACAAGAAAGAGTGATTAAAAGTGTACTAAAATATTACAATAAACTCGCATTTCATGTAAAGTAAACAAATTTATATTATAAAACATATACACAAAAGTCATGGCTTGTTATCGTTCTTGTAAGAAAAATATAATAATAATAATAAATATATCAAAAATTAAGTGTGGTGTGGGATTATTTTTATATATCATAATTCAAGCATGATAAAAAAATCATTTTATACAAGCATAATACTATTGTAGCAAAGATAGTTGCAGATTACTTATCATCGATTGAAGCAACTTCCATCCAAATGGAGTCGTCCGTGAAGCAATGCTCTAATAAAATATATAACAAAGTTTTGCAATTGACTGTTGGCATGTATCAATCCTTTCTAAATAGGCATCAATTTATTGGTTCTAAAAACATGTCAAGTCCAATGAGCAACAACTCAGTCGGTATGGGCACTTCCCCTCCTGGAGAGTGTACGGGGCTCGAACCCCAGGAGGCGAAGCAGCCACAAATTAACGATTTCGGGGCAAATTTGTGGATCCCCTGGATGCGTGTACGTTGCCATTGCCAGTGCCAAGAAAAAAAAGGAAAAAAAACGCGTCAAGAGAAAACCTTGTCATAGTCCTATGTAACAAGTTGACATTCTCCAATTTCTCATCGATTATGGAGAGAGTTCATAGACGAGGACAATGTTATATATTTGTTAAATGGAATCATGTTTAACTATGTGGCACAAGCATATCACTAGCAGACACAACATATTCTGGTTGCTTATAAAAATTGGTACCCTCTTGTGTAATGTCTTGACGGAAAAACATATTTCTCTTTTTGAAAGACGAGGAGGAGGGGGGATTTTTGAGAGGGCTGCCGTTTAAAATTCAAATGGGAACCGATGATGTATAGTTTTGAATTGGGGGATTTTTGAGAGGGCTGCCGTTTAAAAAATAATGAGACATTTCAAAATTCAAATGGGAACCAATGAGACGTATAGTTTTGGATTGGGGATTTTCGCGAGGGTTTCCATTCTGTTATAATAACTTCCCCTCTAGAAACAGGCTTTGTACGTCTACACCGAACAAATAGATTTAGACTCCAAAAGGCTTTGCATTTCAAGATCAAGAAGTGATTTGGTCAAAGGATTAAAGTAAATATGTTTTTTCAAGGGTTTTTTTGCATGTTTTCCAAAACATTTTGTATCTTTATTTCGGCTGTGGCCTTTTTAGGTAATAAGTACCTTTAGAAAAGACAAATGGCTATCTAGAGGTTATTTGGTTGGATGCCGTTCCAACTACATCTAGATCTAAAAGTACAGTTTTGGTTTTAAGTAGTTGTTGTTGTAACACGTAGCTGGAACGATAATTTACAGTAGAATTAAAATATATGGTTACAACTACACTCAAAATGAACCCCTTTACAACTTTAACAACCACATGTGCTGAAAAACAAATTATAAAGAAAAAGGTAATTAACGCATTGCAATCATATCTAAATAAATAAATATTTTATGAATCATCAATTGTATGAGTCCTTCAAATGCTGAACCATTAATTACTCTATATGACTAAATAGTAAACTAAAATCTGAGTCTCGAGTCAACAGGAGGAAATGCTTTATGATATAAATAAATTCCGGAAACAATTAATATTATTTTTAAGCAATATTGCTAAATGTGAAAATTATACTATAAACTTGCTGAGATGGCATGAGCTCTACACGATCCGAGATCGAACATACTATGTTCATTTTCGTCGGTTTGCTCTATCGAGCATCGATTCGACCGCCGAACAAGCTTGAACGAGCTCTTCTCGAGACAAGGTTCCAAGCTTCAAACTGATTTAATGATCCTATATTTAGTTCATCTATTGATAGCATGATCCCTCCTCATTTTAGCCAAACAGCAAAGAACGCACCTTCGATTTAAAAATATGCATTTTACCCCTCGAAAGGTAATAGGTAACGATTATATTATATCTGTTACCTATTCCCAAATTACCTATGAACTTTTATCATCTCTGTCTCTTTTACATTAACCAGCTCGTAATTTGAAGGATATTTTAGAATAAAAAGGCAATAGAATGGAAATAATGTACTAATAGTAAAGCCCAATTTTTCATTTTCGTTTTTTTATTTCTTTTAAAATCAAAGCCGATTTTCTGCTGAGAAGACACAAGTAAAAATGGATTTCCAAAAACAACGTATATAGTAGAAAAAACTGCAATAGCGAGGGAAACGTTTACGAGGGACAAATTTCCCTCGGCAATATGTACCTTGCTGAGCGAATTTTTCCTCTTGCATCGGCACCGGTCTAAGAAAAGAATACACTACCGAGAAAGAGTGTAAAAAGTCTAGATTTAATTATGCCAAAACATAACAAGGAAAACATAGCCGAGAGATATATTTCGCTCACTATGTTTTGGGCCAATTAAATTTATGCTTTTTATATTCTCCATTGGTAATGCACTATTTCCCTCTAAATGCGTTATTGCAGTTTTTTCTACTGGTGAATTAGCTTAATCTCTTAGATGACGCTGTATATTAAAAGCAAAAAAGTACTAGTGTTTTTTCAGTAATCTAGAGTTTGTGTGCGGTGATTTACCTCCACTGCCTGGCAGTTATAAACCGTGGGGCTGTTTGGTGGCAAAACAAATAAAAGAGGGAAAACACGTTGGAAGAAAGACATTTCATTGGGTTAGCGCACGTGTTTGTTTTCTTTGATATGAATAAAGTTTTCTTGTAAAACAAAATAATATATTTATTTTTATTCGGTTGTCAATTTTCGTGCGTTTTCAAAGAGTTGAGCTCTCAAAACAATTTAGATTTTAGCTTACATGGCATGTGGGGTGCAACGATTTCACCTTCGCATATTCAATCGAACCAAACAACATAAAAGTCTAGCCGGCAAGAAAACACAAATCCACGCGGCACAAATATCATTTGTATGACCAAATGGTCACAACCCATGCGGTAAACATTTTATCGACAAAACAAACTTTAGTATGTACCATTGGATTTCTGAAAAAAAATTAATTTTAAATTTTTTTTGGGGTGCGCATAGGAGTTAGATCCTATTTTTATATTTTATTTATTTGTTTTCCTTTGCTGGAGAATGGGCACACAATAATAGTGAACCAGATTCCAAGCCTCATGCTACCCACATGATTACATCCTCTTGTGTTTCTTACCTTTGAGATGCCATCTCTCTTGAACTTCACAACCCTTTTTCCTCAACTGCAAGTTAATTTCTCCTTCGAATATACACCAAGATATCAATGATTAGAGATCCAAAGTAATCAATGGCTAGCAAATGTTTTTTAAAGCTTAAACCGTAGCCTTATTAGGGCAAACGTTTTTTTAGTTTGCGGACGATATGTGCCTTATGTTCATGTCCGGATACATTGCACTTGATATACCGAATTTCTTTTTATATATTCATATTTGTTGGTTTATCGGCATGCCAGGCGGATGCTGGATGAAATGTAATTTGACGCCAGCCTCATTGTTATACATGTATCCTGACCTAATTATAATCGGATAATGCAAATATGATCCGTTTTAGAGAGTTTGTGTGCGCATGGTTGTGTACACAAACCATTTAATTGCGTAGATTCAAAAAACTTTTCAAGGGTAAGCAAAAATTATGAGCAGTGAGATCGGAACTGCTTTAACATGCATGAAATTGGCCGGGTTGATTCTTGATTTTTATAACTATATCAAAACAAGGCAGCACAGTCGAAATAAATGTGATAAGAATTTTAGTGGTTTCTTAATATGATTAGATGGTTCGTATATAAATTTGCTTGCTTATGCCTAGCTCTTTGAAACCAACAACAATATCGGTCACTCTTTAAACCAACAGCATTTATTGTATATTATTTAGTGTTAACCATATCTCATGCCAAGTTTTATAACATCATGAATTCAAACTTCACTGTCATAGACCATATAAAAATATTTCAATGGGCCGGCAAGACTTGATACAAAAAACATTATGCAGCATGTCTTTTAATGTGCATATCTCATTTTGCTCCCATCCGATAGACAAAAGAAAAATAACGGCTATCCAAATTTATTTCGTTCAAACCAGAAGCACATACATAATACCATAAGTCATTAATGCTGTATCTATATTGCTGTCTTTATTGCCACACCATGTATATATGTTTATTCTAATAATTGGAAGGACCATAAATATTTAAAATGCTCACGGACAACCTAATTTAGCCTTTACTGCATTTTGCACTTGATTTCCAAGTTAAATCATCATGCTACTTGAAAAACAAAATTGTATGAAAACGAGACCTCAACAAATTTAGTCGTTTCACCACCACCCCCCCCACAATCCCCCCACCCCTCTCTCATCTCTTTCCTTTTGCTTACAATGTGAACTAAAGAGAATTGTGCGCCCAACAAGTCTTCTTCCAAATCGACAAACTCCACATCAAACTAATTTTTTTCCACATGTCATGGTCCATGATGAAACAGTAGCTTGGGAAATATTGGTCGTCCTCAAAGCTCACCAAGAGCTCGAATGTAGATGCCAAATGCTTTTCATACCTAAATTTATTTCACAAATTAAGCGTTTTTAGGATTAGCTACATATAACACCCAGCATAGTTACCAGCGTGACACTTATCATCATTGAACTTTTTTCTTCGGATTTTTGACATACACTCATGCAATCTTTTATGTTTATATAGAGAGGAAAATGGCACTGTGCACGTGCAGAGATCCATTTCCTATGAATCGCCACCAGAGACGGAGAGGGGCCTCGCTCACATGGATGGGACCCCTATTGCACCCCGACTCTTGTGAGGCATGTTTACAGAAATTGGCCTTGTGTGTATATGACCATAGTCCTCTTATATACACCGTCCAATAATCTTTGTTTTTTTTATAACCCTTTAGAATCTTTAAGCCGTTTAAAAAAAACATCTTTTTTATTGATATTTGTTCCGAATTTCACAAATTTGGGTTGCAATGGTACATTTTTCTTCATCTATCAGTATGAAAAGGAAAGAGTGAACATTATTTCCAGTTAGTTTTTAATCATTTTATAAAAACTGTATATAGCAATAATTTTCAAACTTTCGGAAAATTGTCTTGCCGTATATTAATTTATCATTTCTTATCACCTATTTTATTTTTGTTAGGTTCATTTCATTTAGATACGAGCACAACCTTTGAGTTGTAAATTTGAAGATTAAGTCTCTTTAAACAACAATAACAAGTCTTAACAAGGAAATAAAGAATTAAATCGAAAATTATAAGATAAAGATGATGTACCTTGCATCCATTCTGAAAACCAAAACCAAGGAAGATTTCGTAACAAAATGTAAGATTTGAAGAGGTTATATGAAAATTCAAAGATTAAGGAGGGATATATATAAGAAAAAGATTTAAAGTTGCCTTTTTTCTTTTATTTTAAGAGCAGATTATGGCCGTATTTGTAAAGTAAGTTATTTCAGGTATTTTCCCGCATATTTTGCGGGAAAATAAATAAAAGGGCAAGAAAGAGAATCTATTTTTCATGTAGATTCGATTTCATTTCTCAAAGTAAGCGAGAGGCAAACTGACACCTTCGTCATTAATCCAAATTCGAGGGGCAAATCCGTCATTTACAACTACCCACGTGAAATCTCACGCTCGTCTTAACTAATTAATTAATTAATTATCCGTTACATTAGGAGTTCCGCTTAATTAACTGAGCTAATTACTTTTGAAACTTCTAATTTAAATTTTATTTTTTATACTAACCCCCAACCTTTCTTATTTCTAAATAAGCACATTTAAACTTCATATTTCTAAAAGGCCATACAATTCTTTTAAGTTATCTAAATCGATCCCATGATTAGTTTTCAACCAACTATTAAAAATGTATCCATTCTCGTGGTTCTTCTTTTAAGTTATTTTGAACGTCTTCCTGAATAATAGACGATTATTTTTTTACTAGATAACCAAATATATTAAAGGAGAAAGGAACCGGTAGCTAATTAACCACCGTTTAATAAACAGAGGGTAGATAACGTAGTAGTTTTTGGGGTCCTTGTTTATAAAATTCCTTCATTTATCAGCCATATCACAATCAACACGCGGTTTGTTTCTCAATTTTTGAATTAATAAAAAAAGTAAACCATAATTTAATTTATAAAAAATTAGATAAAAAGAAAAGGCGTAGGAGTTCACAAACACACAAAGGCATCTCCCGATAAGAACGACCTGCTTCTTACTTGCTTCTGTTTCTTTGAAAAAAAGGTTTTTTTTTCTTTCCATCTTCTCTTTCTCTCTCTAAAATTCTTCATCCAAGAGGTCGAGATCCGAAGAGGTGCAGCTCAGAGGGAAGGTAAGGTCCTCGATCTACTGTCCTGTGCTGTTTGATTTTTGAGCAATTACTGTGAATTTTGGCGAATTTATGTGTTTTTGTGGCATTTTGGGGGAAATGATGGTTTTTGGGACTTAAGACTTCAAATTGAGATTAGCGAATGGAATTTTGAGATCTGAAGAGGAGTTTAGCTTTGGAGGCATAGAGACTTGATCTGTTAGTTTTGTGCTCCATTTTTAGTAAACATTGTGATCTTTTTTGGCGATTTTGAGTGTTTTTTATGTGGTTTGTGTGCAAATGGTTTGAAATTTCAAAATTTGATTGATGGATGGAATCTTTTAGTGGTTGGAGTTTAAATCCATTGGAAGATCTAGGGATTTGTTTGTTGATTCACATTTTGGAAAGCTTAAAAAATTTATAATTTGAGCTGGAATATTTGGATCTGGGAATCTTCTGAAGATGGCATAGTTAAGCTTCTTGCTTTAATTAGTAGATTAACTAATTAACTAGGGTTCCTTATGTTAAATTTTAAAACCTTTGATTATATTTGCAAGATTATGATTAGATGACACCATTATATTTGACTACTGATACTTATATAGAATTAATTGGATGTGTGTGGTCCTGGAATTTCAACATAGACTTCAACTTTTACAAGAGCCTGTATATATATTTTAAAATTTCTTTCTTTTGCTTTCGCTACTTTACTATCTTTCTTGAGAATTTGTAGTGAATATTATAATTATCAGGGTAATTGTGTTTCTTCAAGCAACAAATTTTGAAGTAAAGGACAAAACATGTAGAGTTACGCTCAAGATCAATTATTGGGTATCCCTTGCAAAACTTGGAATATGCTTTATTTGGTTGAAAATAGAAACACCTGCCAATATCTGTCATTTTGTTTTCTATACTAAATTACTTCCATTTTTACTTGGTCTTGCGTTGATTACAGGATTTCCTAGCCGTTCATTTAGTGTATTTAAATTTTGAATTCCTTGATTATAAAGTATAAGGGCTTTGTTCATTCGGTTTATACAGCTGATGCTATGTGACAATTTCACATTGCTAGCTACATAACCAATGTTTGTGTTTCAATACCTGATTGGTGTTTCACTTGAATAGGCACAACCACTGGTCAACTGGTATATTTTGGAACTTAAACAGTATATATTCCAATGGTTTGGTATAATAGCTGTTCCTAAAACTTGTAGTATGGTACAATGAGGTATGGAACTAATGAAGGTTGTACTTAGTGTTCTAATACTTATATATATTTATATAAAATTTATTAATAAATTAACAAACTATGACTAGATTCAAGATGCCACCCTAGTAGGTGGTTAGTAACTAAGTATATAAGCTACATAACAACATGAGTAAATCACATATACATGTAGTTACTCTTACAAGTAATACTTGACTAGGCAATCCATTGATCGATCTATGATTTAACCATGTAAAAACCCAAAGTTCAAGCATCAAGCCTGGACATATGCTTTAGGACAGTAGGAGATAAATATGAAACACTTTATAGATTTTAATTTAAAAATGGTGACATTCAAACTATAAGTGCATAGCGTCAAACCATTTATGGTAGTTTATTGAAAGTAAGCGTAAAATACATTACATAGACACACTTGAGAGTGCATGATACATTGAGTCGGTGGAGCATCCAAGGAGTGTCAGAGTAGGACACAGGTACAACAGTAGAATTGTTCATGCCAAAAAGCTTTTAACTGTGATTGATAATTGAGTTTCCTTATTTATGAATTTTGTGGATTTAGTTGAAAAGAACTAGAGAGGGATAAACTTCTTTTTCTTTTTTCAAGTAACATCATGCTTTTGCAACTTTAGTCAAGCTAATAAAATCAATTTGTTTCCCGGATGAGAATACAAGAAATCTTATATTCCTATTAAATTGGTTGTCTGTACTTCATTTTCATTTTTTCCGTTGAGTGTTTACCGCCGAAAATCAGACCGAGACGCGGGGAGTGCGTCCAGCCTGAATACGGGGCAGATACTATTTGAGCATATCCATCCACCTCTCCAAAGATACCATGTTGATTTATGACACAGTATATCGAGAGTTTGGATGGATGCAGCCGATATAGCTGACTTTCATATTCCCCCTCACGGATGAGATGTTTATTAATCGTGGGGACGCTTTTTCCTGCAGGCGCAGGGCCTTATAGTTAATTATGTTACCGCAAAACGATAACTTTTTGTACTCCGGGTCTATTCCTTCATTAGTCGTGTTTTAATTTTGTTTATTTTAGGTTTCCCTTGAATTGTATACGGAGACTAATTTATGTCATTGTCCGCAGGGCGCGGATTGGTCCAAATCCGTACATATTAGATTTGAGGGTCTGGGTCCACGTTGGTATCTTGGTTTGCCAACGAGAGTTGAACTTAGGATGCATTTCTTATATCAATGAGTCCGTCAATTCAGGGGATACTCGAATTTATCTAAGAATCGTTAATCTTGTTTTAGACTAAAGATCAACATAGAAGTTTAACTAAGGATTGTTAGTCGTATTTGGGACAAGATCAACTTAGAGCTTCTAGCATATGGGTTGAATTGATCTGAAAATCAAAGAAGCTTAAGCTTCAGGGACTTAGCCAATTTGGGGGTAGGAATTGGTCTGTGTAACATATGGACACATGACATATGTGCGCATGACATATTGGCGTATGGCATATTGGCGCATGTCCAACTCACATGCGTATCATGTGGAGTAAAAAACTGTCATTGGCGCATGCCTACGTGACTTCTACGTGTCGCATGGGGAAGCATTTGCGCATGGTCACGCAGTGCATGCCATGTTTGGCACACGGGCTTCTTTTGACACCGGCGCGTTTGGCGCAACCTATCAGATGGACGCATGCCACATGCCTATCACGTGGCGCATGCCTACCTAGCATCTCTTTTCTGGCTCAGATGCCATGTATAAGGCACATGGGGCGCAACACTTAGGGTTTTTCTTAAGAGATTAATCTCTGTATTTTTTAAACTTAAGTTTCTTGAAGCTTAAGCTTCTGTTTTAATGGTCTGTTTGGCTATTAAAACCTTCAAGATCAGTTCTTTATGATTTTAGGGTCCTTCAAAGTTTAAAACTTCATCTTTTCATATCGATCTTTAGGGACTTGATGTTCTTTATCATCGTTTTGGTAAGGAGTCCCTTAAGTTTTTTCCCAAACCGTAGATCTTAAGATCAAAAGTCCCGCTGTGAAAGCTTAAGTTTTCAACGAAGAAGGTTTTGACTTAAGAATCTTTAGATCTGAGAAAGAACTTAAGTTCTTATGAAGGTTAACCTTCTTTTAATGGAGATTGATCTTCTATACTTCGGTTTGTGGAGGAAGAAGAAGAATTGCAGAGCTTATGGTTTTTTCGTATCTTATGGGGGTCTGCTTCTGCTGAGATTAATCTCAAGGAGTCTTTATATAGGGTATGAGAATTGTTGGGCAAGTAGAGAAAATTTCTCTTTGAGATTTCTCTAATTGATATTTAGATCAAGCCCGGGTGTTTAAGCAGCGTCGGATTTTTGATCCAAGGGTCTTTGTTAACAAAGTTGATATTTTTCTTGTTTTTTAGAAAAATATTCAAACGATTTCTTATTAACAAGGTATATTCTTTCTGTTTGAGAAAGATAGGGAGATATTTTTCTAAATATAGTTTAAGCTATACTGAAGCAAGGGCTTCAAAGTTCTGGCGCCAAGCGCCACATGCTTTGCACGTGGTGTAGTGCTAGACAGAATGTTAAAGAACGATGCGCTAGGGGCTGCATTGGCGCATGCTCACATGCTTTGCATGTGGGGCAGCACCCAGAAAATTATGACGCTCTTGTGCCAACGCCAGAAAAAGAACTTAAGTAAGCCAATATTTTTAGCGGGAACAAATGACCCCCACTACTTTGCTCACATAAGTATGTATGTGGATTAAGTAATGCACCGCTAGAGATTTGGTGGCTTAGGAAATATGTTTAGGTCCTTGTTAGCTAAGGATTTTTTTCAATCTACGGTAAGCTGTAAGGGTCTCACAAAATTATTTTCTCCCTACGAGTCGAGAGGATCTCGTAGATGTATTTTCTCTTTAGGAATCGTGAGCCTTCCTAAGTGTGTTTTCTCTTGTGAGTCGTAAGGATCTTACACGAGTGTTTTCTCCTTACGAGTCGAGAGGACACATAAATGGTTTCTTTTTTTCATTGGTAGCGTGGTTAGCCAGTGGAAGATGTTTATGTGCAACTTCATTGTGGGTAGCCGGGTAGCCCATGGATAGTATACGGTAGTCAATTTAGTGAGAGGCCGCATGGCATTAATGACTTAGAAAACATGTTTAGATCCATGTCGTCCAAGGCATTTTAACTTTATGAGCCGTGTGTGATAAAAGCATTTTCTTTTTATGATTCGAGAGGATCTTATAGGAGCATTTTTCTCCCTAGAAGTCGTGAGGACTGCTAAGTGTCTTTTTTCCTTGTGAGTCGTAAGAATCTCATGAGTATTTTCTCCTTACGAGTCGAGAGGACGTAAGTGGCTTCTTCACTTCATCGTTTGTGCTGAAGTGACCTGGTTTGGTTTATTTACTCGTCTCGGAGCGTTCAATTTATCCTTCCCTTAGACATATGGATGAACTCAGACTGACGTTAACATACCCCCATTAGTATAAGAGGTCGTCAGGTTTGTGGTACTGGATGTAGTCCATCGCACCGTTGCTTTGACCGATTTCTTCTCAATTTGCATTCCTTCAAAATGTCGTTCGAGTATCTATGCACTAGCCGTATCTCCAATCCCTTCTGAGGTGGGATACGACGTCACACGTAATCTTCCTAAGTGGGTATCTCTATATTGTCGTCAGCGGATTCGGCGTTAGGCGTCATCATGGCGCTTTACTTGAGATTAGACTTTTTTTTGAGTCCCAAAGAAGTCATAATTGCACCCTTCTGAGGTGAGACGGCATATAATGGTTTTTAGGCATGTATGTGGTGCTATTGAGACCTGGAGCTACGACTTTGCCATCTTTCGAGCTTTGCGGCTCTTTTGAGCTTTGCGGATGCCATGTTTGTACTCTGCGGAAGTAGAATGGACATTCAAATAGTCTCTAGGCTGTATATGTTGCCATCAAGATTTGGAGCTAGGAGAATGCCGCCACTCTGCTTCTGTTTTGGTTCTTTTGGGTTTTCATGACGTTGCGCCTGTACCCTGCTGGAGTAAGAGAGACGTCCATATAGTCTCTAGACTGTATATATTGCCGTTAAGACTCCATTCTTTGTTCGGTCGAACATGGCGGAACACATTTCTCTTTTTTCATTTGTTTGTGCCCGCGGATTGCATACAAGAGTCGGGATAGAACTACTTGTATGGCAGAATTTTTTTATCCACGATTGCTCTATCATTTCAGCTTTTCTTATCGCACAAGCCATGATTGTCCAACCATTTCAGTTATTTTTTTCACGGTTGCCCAATCATTTCGGCTATTTTTTAATTTTACTCACTGATTTTTATTGTGAGCTGACCAATCATTTCAGCTAATTTTTTTCACTCGCTGATTTTTATTGCAAGTTGCCCAATTATTTTGGCTATTTTATTTTTTATTTCTCAGTTTAACGATTTAGGGGTCAAGAGTTTGGATTTCAAGTCAGCATTAGCGTCGCTAACACTGAAGCATGTATGCCAGGAGTAGTCCATCATCTGGCTAGAAAAACTTAGGATTTGATACATGTTTTGGCATTAGTATCGCTACAACTGTGATATTGCCAGGAGCGACTCATCATTTACCGTTGTCCATTTGAACAATGATGGCTTAAAAGGCAGGTTTAGAACCATGTCAACTAAGCCGTATTGATTTTATGAGCCGTAAGGGTCTCATAAAGGTATTTCTCCCTATGAGTCGAGAGGATCTCATAGGTGTGCCTTCTCCTTAGGAGTCGTAGGGACTCCCAAGTGTCTTTTCTCTTGTAAGTCGTAATGATCTTACAAGTGTTTTTTCCTTGCAAGTCGAGAGGATCCCGCAAGTGCATTTTCTCCTTAGGAACCGTGGGGGTAAGTGTATTTTCCCTCATGAGTCGTATGGGGTCTCACAAGAGTATTTTCTTTTCACGAATTTGCGCCATTTCGGGTTTTCACAAACTCGTGGGTAGTCCTCATGTTATTTACTCACGGGGACCTTTTGCGTTTTTATCTGTGCCCTTTTTTCGTATGGACATACAATTTTTTTTGCACAACTGATAGAACTTTCGGATGTAGCTTCGCTGCAGGTGGGGCTTGGGGATGATATGGACCGTTCATACCCGTGGATTATATACGACGGCCAATTTGGAGACCAATCGCATGGCATCGATGGCTTAGGAGACAAGTTTAGATCTCTGTCACTTAAGCCTTTTCAACTTTATGAGCTGTGAGAGTCTTATAAAGGTGTTCTCCTTTCGAGTCAAGAGGATCTCGTAGGTGGATTTTCTTCTTAGAAGTTGTAGGGACTCCAAGTGTCTTTTCCCTTGTGAGTCATAAGGATCCCACAAGAGTATTTTTTTCCTCATGTATTGTGAGGACACATGAGCGGGTCTTCTTTTAGGTGTAACTTTATTGCGGGTAGCCCATGGATCGTATACGTTAGTCAATTTGGAGACATGCCGTTGGGCAGTGATGGCTCAGGAAACAGGTTTAGATCCTTGTCACTTAAGGCTTTAATACTTTTATGAGACCATTTTTATGAGCCGTGAGGGTCTCATAAAAGTATTTTCTTCTCACAAGTCGAGAGAATCTTGTGAATGGATTTTCTCCTTAGAAGTCATGAGAACTCTTAAGTGTCTTTTCCTTCGTAAGTCTTAAAGATCTCACAATAGTATTTTCTCCTTGCAAGTCGAGAGGACTCATAAGTACCATTCACCATGTTGGGAATATGGTCCGCCTCTTGTGGGACTTGGTCGAAACTTTTTCCGTTTCTTTTTCTTTCACGAGTTTGCGTCCTTTCGGGTTTTCACAAACTCGCGGGCAGTCCTGCTGTATTTACTCACGGAGCCCATTTGGGTTTTCATTCGTGCCTTTTTCGCTTGTGGACTAACCCTTTTTTGTCCAGTTTAACGACTTAGTGGTCGATTTTCTCAAATTGAACTAGCTTGTCAAGGAGCTCATTCCAGTTTAACGACTTAGTGGTTGATTCGCTCCAATTGAACTAACTTGTCAAGGAACTCTTGATAGGTGGGGTTTTGCAAAAGACAGGAATGGATAAACCTGTGATCGCAGATCCAAGATGCCTATGAACATTTCGATGGCGGGAGCATCGGCGATCGGCTACTCACACTTCGATGCAAGATTTCTTCATCGAATAGCATATTACACCAGTATTTCATTCGATCTCCTCTCTTCATTGATCAGCGCGGAGATGGTGGTTCGTTTGCTTGCACTGACGAACCTCCGTGTGAAGAGCCGTTCCATATCAATGAATGTCTCCACCGAGTCATTTGGAAGCTCCGAGTATCATTCAAAGGCAATACGCCAGACTGCCGACGAACTGCTGGAGGAGTAGCTTATCATCGCCTCCGGTGTTACCACAGATTGCTTTAAACTGTGCGATGTGCTGGTAAGGGTTTCCCTTTCCTTTGAAGACATTGAATTTCGGGATTGTATATACCAGACGGTATTGCTTCTGGTCGTACCATACTGGATATGGACGACCGGTCTTGACCAACTTGGTGTTTGCTTCGCCGGCAGTGAGGAGTTTAACCTGTTCAGCTATGTATTCGGTGAGTTGGACCTTTGAGATCGCTTCATCTTCTGAGGTTGAAGGGGCCTGCAGAGAGCTTGCGACACCTTCTCATTATCAGGGATAACTGGCGGTTTTTCGACCGGCGGTTCTGACGACCGAGCCATCATCCCACATATCTTCTGCAAGAGGACGGCCATTTTGTTCATGTTGGCGGCCATATCTGCCACATCTTTGCTTTTTTTGTCGAGAGCAAGTTTCAAAGAGTCAACTTTCGACCGTTCTCAAAGATCTTGTTCGTCTTCCGGACATGCTTGGATGGCGGGCTGATGAATGTTGCTGCTTGAGCTGCTATTTCTTGTAGCTGAAGTTGCCTTTGAGCTTGAGTCAAGGACCGGGTTTAGGGTCGATGACTGGTTGAAGTGTTGTTTTCACTTTCATCGTGGTGTATCATCAGCACAGTATGGACAACTTCGGCCTTCTGCGCGAAACTTTTGACATTTCGCCTTTTGGGATTTGCCTTAGGCGATGGGATCTTTGTGGCCTTTGCTTTTTGGTAAGGGCCATTTTAGACTTGGAAGCTGAGTCTTTGGCGTTTGACAGATTCCTGAGCCTCTCAGATTTTGGAGATGGTCTGCTATTGATAACAGAGCCACGAACTTCTTTCCATACTTTATATATCGTCGAGAAAAGTTTTGGCTTAAACATTGGCTTTTGCTCACTTGATGCCCCTAGAGGTAGTGGAGAATTCTTTAGCACGGCGGTAGGCAAATTCCGTCTGAGCGGCTCGAAGCTGTTTTGGTTGAGACAGCTACATCGAAAATGAGCATCGGTGGAGTTAGCTTTGATGGAGAGATGCCCCCAACCTGTCTTTGCTGACGTCAGTAGCGACGTCGAGAGCATCTTGAAACATGAACTTCAGTTTTGGGAACTTCATATACATGCCCCTTGTGTTGCTTTGGAGCTTCCGTAAGTGTCGGTCGCTTGAAAACTGACGTATGCGGCAGCGTAGGAACATTTGGTGCCAGTCTGTGGAAGACAGACTATCTTGGGGTTGAAGCGTCTTTTGGCGCTTCGAGAGCAGCATGAGTTGCATGTGTCAGCCTCTTGATGACCGACTTCTTTGGAGCGGCCGGAATGGTTGAAGTGGCCGGAACAACGAATGTCAGCCTTTTGAAGACCGAGTTCGTTGGTATCGCGAGCTTCTTTGACGGGCCTATGGAGCTTGAATTCAGTCTGTGTTGGAGGTCGAGCTTTTTAATTTTACAGGCTTCTCGGAAGGGCCTGCGGAGTTTGGATTCAGCCTGTGGAAGACTGAGCTTGAGGTTTTACAGGCTTCTCGGAAGGGCCTGCAGAGCTTGTTGTCAGTCTGTCGAAAACCGACTTCTTTGAGACATCTTCCTTTAGCGTTGTGGCAAGTAATGGAGGCACTTGCCCGAATTGTAGCATGTTCCATTCTTGCATGAGTTTGACTGTTGGGATGCCGATCAGTGGGGTCATATTTTGCCCAGAGAAGATTAGCTGAGACATGGGAGTCTTGGAGTCGTTGCAGAATGCCATTGAAGTCTGCATATGGGAGAAAGCACCAGCTTCAGTCTTCCTCGGAATCCAAGAGCAACCATAAACGTAATATACCACGATTTTGTTCACGAAACACGACACGATGTGTGGAGTGGAAAGAGAAATGTCCCACCGGGCGTGTCAGAATCTGTTTATCGTCGGAAACCGGACCTAGACGTGGGGAGCACGTCCGGCCTGGATACGGAGGCAGATACTATTTGGACATATCCATTCACCTCTCTAAAGATACCAAGTTGATTTATGACACCGTATATCGGAGATTTGGAAGGGTACGACCGATATAGCTGACTTTCAGATTCTCACTCACGGATGAGAAGTTTATTGATTGTGAGGACGCTTTTTCCTGCAGGCGCAAGCTCCTGCAGTTAATTACGTTACCACAAAGCGATAACAACTTTTTACACTCTAGATCTATTCCTTCATGCGTCGTGTTTTAATTTTGTTTATTTTAGGTTGCCCTTGGATTGTATATAGAAACTAATTTCTGTCGCCGTCCGTAAGGCGCGGATTAATCCAAATCCGTACATATTATATTTGGGGGTTTGGGTCCACGTTGGTATCTTGGTTTGCCAACGGGAGTTGAATTTAGGACGCATTTCTCATATCAATGAGGTATGTCGGTTCTGGAGATACTCGAGTTTATCTAAGAATCGTTAATCTTGTTTTAAACTAAGATGAACTTAGATGTTTAACTAAGGACTGTTAGTCGTATTTAAGACTAAGATCAACTTAAAGTTTCCAGCATATGGGCTGAATTGATCTTAAAATCAAAGAAGCTTAAGATTTAGGTACTTATCCAATTTCGGGCTAGGAATTGGTCTGTGTAACATATGGACGCATAATATATGTGTGCATGACATATGGACACATGCCATATTGGCGCATGTACAACTCATGTGCGTATCACGTAGAGTAAAAAGCTGTGTCATTGGTGCATGTCCATGTGACTTCCACGTGTCGTATGGGGAAGCATTTGCGCATGGTCACGTGGCTATCGCGCAACGCGTGCCATGTTTGGCGCATGGGTTTCTTTTGACACTGGCGTGTTTGGTACAGCCTGTCAGATAGGCGCATGCCTACGTGCGTATCACGTGTCGCATGCCCATATAGCATCTCTCTTTTCTGGCGCGACCCCACGTGCGACATATCTCTTTTCTGGTGCGACCCCACGTGCAAGGCACGTGGGGCGCAACGCTTAGGGTTTTTCTTTAGGGATTAATCTCTGTATTTTTGAAACTTAAGCTTCTTTTTTAATAGTCTATTTGACCATTAAACCTTCAAGATCAGTTCTTTATGATCTTGGGGTCCTTCGAAATTTAAAACTTCATCTTTTCATATCGATCTTTAGGGTTTTGATGTTCTTCATCATCGTTTTGGTAAAGGTTCCCTTAAGTTTTTTTTCCAAACCCTAGATATTAAAATCAAAAGTCTTTCTTTGAAAGTTTAAGTTTTCAACGAAGAGGGTATTGACTTAAGGATCTTAAGATCCGAGAAAGAATTTAAGTTCTTATGAAGGTTAACCTTATTTTAATAGAGATTGATCTCCTATACCTCGGTTTGTGGAAAAAGAAGAAGAATTGCATAGCTTATGGTTTTTTCTGTATCTTATGGCGAGGTCTGCTTGTGCTGAGATTAATCTCAAGGAGTTTATATAAGGTATAAGAATTTTTGGGAAGGTATAAGAATTTTTCTTTGAGATTTCTCTCATTGATCTTAAGATCAAGTCCGGATGCTCAAGCACAGTTGGATCTGTGATCCAAGGGTCTTTGTTAACAAAGCTGATATTTTTCTTTTTTTTTAGAAAATATTCAAACGATTTCTTGTTAACAAGATATATTTTTTCTGTTTGAGAAACATAGGGAGATATTTTTCCAAATATAGCTTAAACTATAGTGAAGCAAGGGCTTCAAAGTGCTGGCGCATGTGCCACGTGCCTTGCATGTGGTGCAGTGCCAGACAGAATGTTTGAGAACGATGCGCCAGGGCTGCATTGGCGCATGGTCATGTGCTTTGCACATGGGGCAGCGCCCAGAAAGTTCTGGCGCTCTTGTGCCCGTGCCAGAAAAAGAACTTTTCTTAGCCAATATTTTTAGCAGGTACAGTGAGTAAATATATACTCTAATGCTGGTGTAATATTTATAGACCAATCAGCCATCAAATTAAACATTAAACAATGCATTCTCACCTTTGGATACGCTTCAAATGCCAGCAAAAATCATTACTGTTGTAGTTTAGTTAGCCAAAATATATTATCTATTACTCTAGCTTCCAGAACTCATATTCTTCCTATAGTTTAGTTAGCCAAAATAGAAAGACGGGTTATGCTTGAACTAAATGTTTCAGTATTATTCCACCGCATGGCCATAATTTTGTATTTCATTGAAAAATACTTAACCTACCAACCTGGTAGGTTCATGTAGGCTATCATGTTTGTGATTGGTTAGAGAAGTGGGGTAGAAGTTTGAGTCCTAAAGCTATCCGACCTCTCTAAGCAATCACAACAACATGGAATCTACGGGGTTGGTATGAAAAAGTATTGCTCAAAATTTATTTTCCCTTCTGATTTTTATTTTTTGGGGGATGCAATTTGCAGTCCTGGCTTGCTGATATTTGGCTTGAGCTTTAAATTTCGCTAAAGTTACACTACAACGCCCTTAACTATCGTGCTTCTCTTGAAACTGTTTAAAAGCTTTCTTATTACAGTAAACTCAATTAGACGCAAGTTTTAATAATTTTTTTTATATATAAAAATGACCTTAATGCTACACTTTAAGAGAGCCTACTGTAATTAATAATTTTAGGTAGTTCATGCAAAACAGTAATTGTTAAACTTATTTTAGTGTAAGCTGGCCTCATATAACCTCCTCTCTGGTCGTTTAGGACTTTACATAAGCTCTCCATTCAGTTGCTTTTTTTTTTGTTGGTCCAGGAAGACTTTACATAAGCTCTCCATTCAGTTGCTTTTTTTTTGTTGGTCCAGGTTGTTCCTGCTTGTAACGATGATGAACAACTACAAGTTGGGAGTGGAAGTTGTTGGTGCCCATGACCTCTTGTCCAAGGACGGGCAAGGCTCAGCGAGTGCCTGCGTCGAGCTCCATTTCGATGGTCAGAAATTCCGTACCACAATCAAAGAGAAAGACCTAAACCCTGTTTGGAACGAACAATTCTATTTCAACGTCTCGGATCCTGCTTCTCTCCCTGAACTCGTTCTCGAAGCTCATGTCTACAACATCAACAAAGCCACACATTCAAAATCTTTTCTCGGAAAAGTTCGCCTTGCCGGCACTTCATTTGTTCCTTACTCTGATGCTGTGGTCATGCACTATCCTTTAGAGAAACGAGGGATTTTTTCTCGTGTTAGGGGGGAGCTCGGGCTGAAGGTTTTCTTAACTGATGATCCCTCGATAAAAGCTTCGAACCCGCTTCCAGCTTTGGATGCGATGCTGAACAATGCCTCACAGGGCCAAGCTCATCATGGGCAAGCCCAAGTCTTCAACCAAAACTCAAACGCTTCTCATGATAGCAGATCTGAGTCTAAACACACTTTTCGGAGCATCCCCAGAGAGAACCACCATCATTCTTCAGGATCTATAGGTGAATCCATGAGATATATGGCTGATGAGATGAAACCTGAACCACCGCCACCTAGAATTGTGAGGATGTTCTCATCTGGCTCTTCAGCTCAGCCAATGGACTATGCACTTAAAGAAACGAGCCCTTTCCTTGGTGGAGGTCAAATAGTTGGTGGCCGAGTCATCCGTGCTGATAAGCCAGCAAGCACTTATGATCTAGTTGAGCAAATGCAATATCTCTTTGTCCGTGTCGTCAAGGCACGAGATTTGCCATCAAAAGACGTCACAGGAAGTTTAGATCCTTTTGTTGAGGTTAGGGTTGGAAACTATAAAGGGATCACGAAGCATTTCGAGAAGAAGCAGAACCCCGAGTGGAACGAGGTATTTGCATTTGCAAGAGAACGGGTGCAAACCTCGGTTCTTGAAGTCGTGGTCAAAGACAAGGATTTGGTGAAGGATGATTTCGTGGGGTTTGTGCGCTTGGATATGAATGATGTACCAATGCGGGTCCCACCTGATAGCCCTTTGGCCCCAGAGTGGTATCGGCTTGAGGACAAGAAGGGCGAGAAGACAAAGGGTGAGCTGATGCTTGCGGTTTGGATTGGGACCCAAGCTGATGAAGCGTTTCCAGATGCATGGCACTCTGATGCAGCGGCATCGCTCAATAGCTCTGACTTGAGCTCTCACATTCGATCTAAAGTGTACCATGCACCTCGATTGTGGTATGTGCGTGTGAATATCATCGAAGCTCAAGATATTATCCCATATGATAAGACTCGATTCCCTGAGGTTTATGTGAAGGCACAGATTGGGAATCAGTTCATGAAGACCAAGGTTGTTCAGGCCCGTACAATGAACCCGTTTTGGAACGAAGATTTCATGTTTGTAGCAGCTGAACCTTTTGAGGAGCACTTAATCCTTTCTGTAGAAGATCGTGTAGGTCCAAACAAAGATGAGATAATTGGGCGTATTATAATTCCGCTTGGATCCGTAGAAAAACGAGCTGATGATAAAATTGTTCACTCTCGTTGGTGTCACCTTGAAAAACCTGTTGCAATCGATGTGGACCAAATAAAGAAGGATAAATTCTCGAGTCGGCTTCATATTTGTGTTTGCCTTGAAGGAGGGTATCACGTGCTCGATGAGTCCACACACTACAGTAGCGATCTCCGACCAACTGCAAAACAATTATGGAAGCCTGCAATTGGGTTGCTTGAGCTAGGAGTTCTCAATGCTCAGGGGCTTCATCCGATGAAAACCCGGGACGGTAAGGGCACATCCGATACCTATTGTGTAGCAAAGTATGGCCAAAAATGGGTCCGGACCCGAACTATCATCGACAGCCTCAGCCCGAGGTACAACGAGCAGTACACATGGGAGGTATATGATCCTTCCACGGTTCTCACCATAGGCGTGTTTGACAACTGCCAGCTGGGAGACAAGGGGGGCAATGGAAATAGAGATTCAAGAATCGGGAAAGTACGTATCCGGCTCTCCACCCTCGAAACGGGTCGGGTCTACACCCACTCATACCCGCTTCTAGTCCTGCATCCGTCGGGACTCAAGAAGATGGGTGAGATACACCTGGCAATCCGCTTCTCGTCAACCTCGTTGGTGAACATGTTGTACTCATACTCTCGTCCCTTGCTCCCGAAGATGCACTACATCCGTCCTTTGACCGTAATGCAACTCGATATGCTCCGTCACCAAGCCGTGCAAATTGTAGCCGCCAGGCTCAGCAGAATGGAACCGCCTCTACGGAAAGAAGTGGTTGAGTACATGTCTGATGTGGACTCGCATCTGTGGAGCATGAGGCGGAGCAAGGCGAACTTTTTCCGCCTCATGTCGGTTTTTTCAGGTGCGTTTGCTGTTGGGAAATGGTTTGGAGACGTTTGTGCTTGGAAAAATCCGATCACAACCGTGCTGGTGCACGTGCTCTACATTATGCTCGTCTGCTTCCCCGAGCTGATATTGCCAACAATATTCTTGTACATGTGCTTGATCGGAGTGTGGAATTACCGTTATAGGCCTCGGTACCCTCCGCATATGAACACAAAGATATCTCATGCTGAGGCTGTGCACCCCGACGAGCTCGACGAGGAGTTTGATACGTTTCCGACCTCAAGAAGCGCGGAGATTGTGAGGATGAGGTATGATAGGCTGAGGAGCGTTGCAGGGAGAATTCAGACAGTGGTAGGTGATGTGGCGACACAGGGGGAGCGTGTCCAGGCGCTGCTGAGCTGGCGGGACCCTAGGGCTACGGCCCTCTTTATATTCTTTTGTTTGTTAGCTGCACTGGTCCTTTACGTGACCCCGTTTCAGGTACTTGCGGTTTTGTCTGGGTTCTATGTGATGAGGCATCCGAGGTTCAGGCATAGGTTGCCTTCAGCTCCGATTAACTTTTTCCGTCGACTGCCAGCGAGGACTGATAGCATGCTGTAAATAGGAAAGGTGTGAATTGCGTGATGTCTGTTTTAAATTTGTAATGTTAAAATTCGGAAACATTAGGGTGATTATTCTGAATAATTTATCTGTAACTTTTGCATATTGAAATGGGTTGTAGGACTGGGAAAACATCTTGTTACAGTCTTTAGAAACTTGCATATTTGAGTTTTGCTGCTTCATTTTTGCAACTGCTGGTTTGCTTCCTGTGGACAATATTTCTCTTTATGTGATAAAATTATGAATAATGTGTATACAAATTGTAAAATTTGGTTTATCTTTGCTTATGGTGGATGTCATGCTCAGTTCTGGGCTTTATGCCTTCTCTTGAGTTTGAACTTCACAATAACCAAGACATCATGCTTTTCATAACAAGGATGGTGCCAGTCATTCAGGATTTAGTCATATTTTCTTCGTTCTAAAAATTGAAACTGAGCAATTTAACGATGAGTAATATGAATGTAACATAGTAACTGCACACCAAAGGGGTGAAAACAATATTTTCATTGAAATTACACGAAACCGAACATCTATAAATACCGGACATCTGTCAAAATTAGTTAGCACCAAAATATTCAATGACGAAGAATTATTAAGGCAAACAAACAGAGCATCAAATAGAGCTGATGAACATTCATGAGGAAACCATCATTCTAATTGGAAGGAACCAGCAATTTGACAACATCCTAACAACAAGACTGCTTTAGAACATTGAAATTCCCTACCCAGAAATTCATATCTTGATACAATCACGCTAACCTTCTCTTTCCACAACAATTACGTACCTACACGTCACAAATACGAGCAAGTTTTGGCAATGGAAGCGAAACACTAAACTACCCAAGAGTCATGATCCAATGATTTGGTTTGGTTTCTTGCTGCATGCAAGAACAAGTTAGTACAAATTGTGAAAACTCTAGAAACAGAGCGAGATACAGGGCTATACACCAACGGTCAACACCATCGTCTTCTTCCTTGTAAAAATTCATCAAGCAAAAGTCAACCGCGGGTCAAGTCAATGTCGAGGGCATTGTTCCTGGGTACCTGCCACCCACCTCCCATCATTTGAGCCGTAATCGACTGAGTGGGTGCCGTACCCATCGGTGGTGTGCTTTGTCTATCACCACTCATCGGCTGATGCTCATGCCCATTGTTACCTGATGATTCCTGCTCGCTTTTGGATTTGTCCTTCGATTTTGATCCACTTTGGAGAAAACTCCCAACAATAACCTGCAGCATGCATTATAAAACATGGATAATAAAAGGTAACAAATTTTATTCTAATTCAAGCAATATTAATAACAAAACATGTAAAGGGAAACATTTCCATCATGACACACGACTACTATTATGATGCAAAATTGTGGCCTGTTGAGGGTATCCTCCCATTATGTCTCTAGACTTGAAGACCATGAGCCGCCACATAAATTCTCTACAAAAGGTCATTCTATTGATAGAAAAATCTAAAATGAAGGCAACCTCCCTCGCTATTGTCCGTACAGTGGCATTCTCTCTTCACAATTTTGCACCTCTCTCTCTCTCTCTCTCTCTCTCTCTCTCTCAAAAAGAGACATGATACCCTTTCATGAACAGAAAAATGATGTCTCGACAATCTAGCGAAAAAACTGTCTTTTTAAAAATGTGCCAAAATTGCTATAAGAATACATTATAGCAAAAACGCTTCTAGTAATTTATCGTTCTCTTGCGTAAAGCCCTAGAATCACTACAATTTGATTAAACTTTTTCAAAACATACTGTAAAATCAATAAACTACAAGTGTTTTCTTGCTCGCGCAAAGCATGCATGTGCCTAAAATACTAGTTTCAAGCCTAACTAACAGAATGCATCATCATTCAGCCGAGCGAAGTAGAGAAACAAGTTAAGCTAATCATACCTGGACCTGGGTTGCAGCAATTAATGCCCCACCAATATCACCACCAAAAACACGGCCATCAGGTTTTGAGAGGGATATACTAAGACCCCTGCTTCGGCTATGTGATCCTCCACCATCTGACGGCATGTAAGACCCAGACAAGCATATTATATCAAATCGGCCCTGCATGTACAAACCTAGAATTAAAGCACATTCTAAGTTCACAACAATAGAATTATTGGCCACTCATTGTCCACTAGCAATAAATGGTTGAAACATCAAGAAGAATTAGGTATTAGAAATTTATGGTTTATAATAAAATGAACAAAACATGATGCCTTGTAGATATAGACAATGACGATATCTAGAAACAAAATGAACGAGATATTCAAATCAGAGAAATTGGTCAGAGGTTCCTAAGCTCGGATTTCTTGCCTTTCCCTAGGGTTTATTTGATGTACATTCTTTATGAAAACAGGTTACAGCAAACACTGAAGTGTTACCATGGTGTTTATTGTGACCCATTTTTGATATAATAAAATCATAAACAAACCACAAATAAGCAAACCGACATGTCTTGAACTTGAAGGAGAATGGAAAGCCTCTCCTCCATATTTTCCTCAAACATGAATTCAGCACTAATTTACATATGCTTGACGTCAAAGTTCGTCTCTGTTAAACTCATTTTTTCAACTCCTACTCCATCAATGACCCTATTTGATGAGAAAATGCCACCAGATGACGACGACGATGATGATCAAGGGACAGATGTAGGAGTTTTGGTGAGGGGGTACACCGCAAATAACAGAAGTTCATCGAACAGTTTAACTATATGATATTTAAAAATTATTAAACAATTCAAGAATTTACATTAATTCACTTACATATCGAAAATAAAATTATTCATAACAACATTTTTCAATGTTGTGTATCTTAGATTACATCATATAGTCCAGAATCTCCAGATTTTTGTTGAACGGAACATTAATTTATGAAAACACATCAACCATCTTATTTTATGATGTAGGACTAAATTTTCCTAGTTAAGAAAAGGGATATTTACGAAAAAACACCATGTGGCTTCACACTTTAACGGAAAAAACCCTATGTAGTTTATTTTTTGACAAAAAGCCCTTGTATGGTTTACTCCATTAGCGAGAAAACACCCATGTAGTTTCGGAAAAAAATCAAATACTGTTAAATTTTTGCGATATTCTTGAGCCATACCCATATATGACATGCACATGACTTGTAAAAGTATTTTTATACCCAAATACCTTTCTCACTCTCTTTATGACAACCACCAAACGAAAAAGTAACTTTTCGAAACCGTAAGATGAAAAGGGTATTTTGGGTTAAAAATACAATTACAAGTCATGTACTCATATATGGGTATGGATCAAGAATATCCCTAAAAACTATCAGTATTGGGCTTTTTCCAAAACCATATGGGGGATTTTCGCTAATGGAACAAACCACATGGGGTTTTTCGTCAAAAAATAAACCACATGGGGTTTTTCGTAAAAGTGTAAAACCACAAGGTGGTTTTTCGTAAATATCCGTTAAGAAAATTCTCAATTTGGGACTAAACTTTTCTTCATGCTAAAAAAATCTCAATGGAATCCGTATCCATTAAATATAATTCAAAAAGAAATGTGTAAATGTTGGGAAAACCCCACAACCTTTCACTAGAGAGCAACCCTTCTTACCACTTATGCTGAACATTATTTTTGTTCATTTGATGATATAAATATATATATAACTTATACTCAAAAATTACAAAACTCGTAATCACTCCAAAAATTTGAGAGGGGCACGTGCCCCCTCTCCTTCTACTTGGGTCCACCCCTAATAATGATGATTAAATATCTAGTAGTACCTTTATAATAATCATAGCAATCTGCATGAAATTTAGTATATGCTACTTTATAATAAAAAAATGCATCCTAGGGAATCGATATACAAAAATTGCAATTGTATAAACACATGAATCCCGTCAGTGAACGAGCGCGCGCACACACAGAGAGAGAGACTTGGGTACATGAAGTCTGCCCATGCAGCCGACACACTATATTATATACGATGATTGCTCTACCTAGAAATTATATTACTGCTGGATAGTAGAAAGCAAATTTAAAATGGTTGCAGAAAAAATAAACCATGTGGTCAAAAATCCATTATTCTATGATAATAAATAATTGGCAACACTGGGTTCTTATTATGATAGGTAACAAGGAGACTGGTTAATAGAAGCATAAATGTTGTCTCCTATGCACAAGATGGAGGTACTCTCTCGAGATGCCTTCTTACTTTATTAACGATAAAAAGATGAAGGGATGCCAGAGATTTCATGGTATTGTATATTGACTTTGAAAATTGATCTAATTTGCGATGCTCACTTTTTGGTATGTCTTTTTGATGTGGTATGAGTATATTCACCATGGATCTGCTATTTCATGATTCTTAATTATTACTTTCCAGAAGACGGACTAATTCACAATCCTTTGTGCAGCAATATAATCAATGGGAATAAATATCACAAGAAAGAATTCCTTCAGTTACATTTATAATACCAAGGATCCAAAAATAAATAAATCAGATATGATATGGATGGATACGATACAAATACAAGATACATTTCAAAAATGACCAAGTCCCCTTTGAACTGGTTTTTACATATGTTAACAGTGCCTATGGTATTAAGCAGTAAGTTGATCAAACGGAAAAATCACACCGACGACGCCTAAAAATCTACATGATTGTTGAAAAAAGAATCGCAGATATACATAGATATTTTTTCAAGCAATAATCTAAGTAAAACAACGACAAAAAAGATTCCACAAAGTGTACCTCATATGTAACAGTACCACCATAATTCGCATTTTGGCGGAGGGTTACCGAGGATACAGCCCCATTTGCAGAAAGGATGCAGACAGTCCTTGGACCCTGCTGCGAGAACGACATTAATTTGTTCCCAATGTCCTGCACGAGTAAAGTGAAGGTCAAATCTATTGCTATAACATCCTTCTAATGTTGGCCTATATAGCGGATTGCATATAACTCACTTGAGTGATCTTCCTCCCCAATCCCCATTTCTCAAAGAAACAAGAAAGAGAGAAAGGAAAGAAAGGATGAAAATACCCAAAAAAAGAAAACGCCCAACCGCTGGGAAATGGGAGGAGAAATAAGATCCCTCCTATTGTACAGCGGGCTCAAAATAGTGGCAACTGCGGAATGTCCAGACATACTTTCTTATATTATTGTATCAAAAGATTTCACAATCACTGCGCTTTTTTATTGGTTGTGAACATGCAACCAGAATTATCATAATTGTATTAATTTAAAAAATCTCGCTTGAAGAAACCATTGTTCTAGAATATTGGTTATTATGCTTGTAGGTTAAAATTTTTATAATAACTTAGGCAATTGCACTCATCTGGGTACATGTTTCATATTGTGGAGAATATAGATGAAATTTAAACAAATTTTAAAAAGACGGTTTGGTGCCGTACGTGGGCTATATGTGCATTTTTGCCATTTAATATGATCCACATCAGCATAAAATAAAAGCATATCATTCTTGTTTGCATGCTATAAAATTCATCAGCTCATGCTCATGCATTATAAAACAAGTCACCCTGAAAGAATATTTATATTGTGTTCACTTGAATAATTATCTTCATAGTGTACTGAACGCATGCTATAAAATTCAATTCCATACCGTTTGATTTCCAGAATACTCAGAAATTTGTGACTATTAGTTCATAGAAAGGGAATAACATGTTGCCTAGCTTCAACTTAACCCTGAAGTTCGGATCTTGATGTAACCACTTAATTAAAATTAAGGATATCATACTAAGATTAAAAATTAATAAATTATAAAAATGACCAAGTAAAACACCACGAGTCTCAGTGCCAAAAGAAGACTGAGAGCCAGCAGTCTCTTTAGTCATCTTTCTAATGAACTATAAACTCCAACGGAAATTAACAACAGAAAACGTATTCATTAAGAAAGAATCTCGATAATCGATCTACTTTTTTCCACCTAAACCAAGCACACCCCAGACTTCAAATCTTCTATTTCCCTTTACACCTGAACTCTCTTTCAAGACCTTAGGAAAGGACAACCTATAGGGACAACAGAAGTGAAATGAAGACTCAATCATCAAAATTCCAAATCTAACGGAACCAAAACGGTATACAACTTAAGGGAAAAAAAACTTTCACATCCTTGCCTCAAAATAAAGTTATACAGCCCCATTTAGATGACTCAGTGAAGTAATCAACTCTTTCAACTACTGTTATGCGAAGTTACTCAGGGTAAGCTAATGATTATACACTCCCATGATAGAGGGGAAGTCAGCGATCTCCACCCTATTGGTAAAGAAGACAATGCCATGGCACAATATATAGTAGCTAAAGTAATTGTCTACGATTCCAAAACTACCCTTGACCATGAATTTTGCTTTATCGTCTTTGGGTTGCTTGGGTAAGTTAACCCTCAATTCCCTGCTTACTCCCACAGCCGGGGAGATGGATAATGATAGCATTTCATTGCATAACTAAATCTAAAATATTTACCAAACATTCGTTGGATAATGACATAGCTTGAAGAAATTGAATACTTAGAAGGATAATAAAATAATGTTGGTTATAAAATCGATAACTATGTTTTAATGGAACATGTAAATCATACCTCTCCCACTGCAATTGTTATGACATGTGGAGTGAAACCTGTTCCAGCAGAGCCTGCGATCCATTCCCCTACAAATAGAATGAACAACGAAACGCAAAGAACCGAAACTAAGTCAATATCCAGCAGAATCTATAATTAAACCTAGGACATTAACCCTCTAATTCCATCCCCCACCCCACCCCCAAACCCCTTTTCCAAAAAAAGAAAAAGAAAAGATGCACAGGAACAACTCATGGGGATTCATAATTTGCAATCAAAGGACACAAAAACATGTACAGTAAGGTTAACTAGGTTATATGGCCAGCAATAAGGAGTATGATGGAAGATTTTAGAATGTTCTGATATATTTAGTAGAGTAACACTCAAGTTTGTCGCTAGAGAAGTAGAGAACTCTTCAGGAAGAACTCAGAAGGACCAATTTAAACCACACAAACAAGTACCATATAGTTTATTATCTTATGGCAAAGAGTTTATCTGTACATATTACCAACCTAGCATGCAGCACATACAGATGTTGCAGGTAAGAAGAGTAACATGAATGATAAAATAGGGGATCTATGCAAAACAAAATGGAGTCTCAATTTATAACTGCCTCTTCTGCTTTGAAATGCTTGAGAGATTGTAAAGGATTAAAGAGATGATGCAGCTTTTCTTTCTTTCCAAATCCTCAACCAAATCGCGCTTTTCCAAAGACTAAATGAGAGCATGGCAATTTCAAATAAAAAGAGAACTCCAGATGTTCAAAAATTCAGCTATATGGCTTAGGAGACTAAAGCAGAACAAACACCATATGAAGAATTACTATGAAAGCTTAATCTAGTCCAATGCACCAGGACTCTGTATCAAGCAAATAAGACTCCTCTGACTGATAAGAAGTTGGGGGGGGGGCAATAGATTACGAGCACAATGGAGGCTCCTAAAACAGGTTAAGGTTAAATGATGATGATGGCGACGACGGAGATCAAGCAAATCTGTGGTTGAGAATAATTAATTAGACCTTCACGCCGATTAATTTAGGGTTGGTATCAGGTAGACAGTTGTATGCCTTTGTCAGATATTCTATAAACCCAATCAGCCCCCATTTTGATGGGAAAAGGCTTAGATGACGTCTCCAAAGAAATCGCAAATCAACTTACAAAAAATATCATATACCAAGGTTATTGAGTGCATTTTAATCTGCATTCATTAGTTAGAAAGAAAATCATGTTAAAGACTTGTGGTTTTACGGATTAGAATAATTCAAAACAAGTCCTGAAGTCCACGAGCATCTTCTTGACATCTTAAGACTAAACCTATTTCAACCTTATAATTTATTAATTTGTAGGAACACGCTGTAGGCTGGTTTTCCCCTTTCACACCCCTTTGGTTGCAATAAACTATATTAATGAATCAATCATATCTTTATTAAAGAACATTAACAACCGCATTATTATAATCAAGCATATTAGCATAATATGCCATGCAAATTATATTATTAAATAGCATTGTTACATGCATGGCTTTAATGGGGGAAAGGATTACACAGTGAGAATAAAATAATCATATATTGAAAGGAATATCATATACCAAGAGGTCCAAGATTATCAAGTACACATTAATCTGCAATCGTCAGTAAGATGGAATATCTAATCTCCATTAAGCATCTCCTCAACATCATATACCAAGAGGTCCAAGATTATCAAGTACACATTAATCTGCAATCGTCAGTAAGATGGAATATCTAATCTCCATTAAGCATCTCCTCAACATCTTAAGACCATCAGTTACACCTTAAGCCGGTTTCCCCTATCATGCCGCTTGACATACAGATAACGATCGATAAAATATGGAGCAATGCAATTCTTACCCGCCTCTACCATATGTGCATGTGCATCAAAGAGACAACGGGATGAGAATCGACTCGCCTAATCTGGGTGTCCGATTGTCTTTTGGATAGGCATGCGGGTGGGGTAAATGATGTGCATTTTTTTATTTTTTATTTCCAAAAACATGTTAAGGAATCCATCATGGCTCCACTACCCAACATTGGGCAAGCATTATTCTAATCAATTACACAAAAAAAACATGTATAAATCTATCATTAAAATATATTAAGGAATCAATCAATGCTTTAATACCCAACATTAACAACCACATTATTATAATCAAACACACAAAAAACATGTAACCATCTATCACTAAAACACCAAAAAGATATAATCAACAAAGTTTTAAAATCTCACCATGAGAAGCCAATTGTTGCTTCTTCCCGCTCCCAGGCGGCCTTCCTCTACCCCTTTTTGCCATCCCCGACCCGGATCCCGATGCCCCCGAACCCGCGACACCCGCCGCCGAACCCGACACACCCGCTGAACCCGACAGCGGCGAGAGAGCTAATGCACCATCAGGCCCATACTTTCTCGGCCTCCCCCTCTTCTTCTTCTCGGGTTCCACATGACCTGCGAAAGAACTCCCCATCATATTCACCGAAGCCGTGGAATCCGACCCAAAACCCGACCCAATCGATCCACCACCACCACCAATTTGGTGAGATTGGGCACCCAAGTTTGGGTTTTGATTGGGCATTCCCCTAATGCTCTGAGGACCATGGAGCCCACCTTGCTGAATAGAGCCAGGGGCCACTCCCAACCCTCGATGGAGGTAGTAACCACCCATTGCGTCTCTCTCATCCATGCATGGATCTCGGATTCCTTTCCCAAAATGACAACTTTTCAAAACCCTAACCTTCGCTTGAAGCTCAATGAGAAACCAAGACGAAACCCTAGGAGCCCAGCATCAGGAAAACGCCAAATGCGAAGAGCGAGAGCAGCAAAAAAGGTTGCAGAAGAGCCAAGCGCAGCAACAGAAAGAGCAAAAGGGGAGAAAAGAGAGAGCAGTTAAAGCTCGAACGCAAAATTAGGGTTTTACGAAACCCTAAAAAATCAGCCTTACTTTTTGTTGAAAAGAAAACCCTAGCTTTTTTCGTCCGATTTTGGGAGTGGGATGAGATGAGCCTAGGAGAGAGAGATAGGAGAGAGAGTGAGTGGCAGAGGCGTAAATAAAGGGAAAGAGAGAGGATAAGGACTGAATCTAAACTCATGTACTTTGGCAATAAAATAAAAATAAAAAACGAAAATGGGGATTAATCAACTGCAATGATTGAAAACAGGTAAATTTTACTAAGCCTGTCCATCATCTGGGATTTTGAGATAAAACTATCGAATTTTAAAAATATTATAAATTCCCGTTGAATTTTGTATAAAATCATTATTTTGATTAGCTTGTACAAGTCATAATTGGACTGAACAACCCCAAAGTATCGTATGGATAGATTGAATACACTCAAAATGAAATGAATATAATATTTTTTGAGAAAATACCTTTCAATTTTTTTATGAAAACACTCTTCGATGGGCCTTTATAATATTTTGAAAGTTCAATAGGATTATCTCAAAAATCTTAAAGATGGATGGAGTTTAGTAAAATTTTCCTTAAAAGTAAAAAGACTACGGATCCGCAAATTTGCTTACAAACACTCTCAATTTTATAAATATTACATGTAAAATAAGGCAAAGAATAATTATATAGATTTACCGTGTATTTCTTAATTTATTGTAAATTAAAAGGGTTGATAAAACAAACACAGCCGAACCCTTAATTTATTTTCCTTATTGCTTATTTTATTATCATTATTGTTACTTTTTGCTGCTATTCCAACGAAATCATTCTGTATTTTCCACCGATTGCTTCATAAAATACGAAAGATTGTGTCAATAGAGCATGACAAGAAGAGTACATATTCTTTAAAGCAGCCGATAAAATCATTTAGAAAATATTCAGCGTTTACAGATAGATATGACGATGCTGGCATTTGAATTAACAGAAAACAAGTAATATACCAATAGTTTGATGATAATATTTACAAATATATAATAAGTTAAAATGATTTTATCTAATGGCCTTTTTGGATTGAAAAGTTCCCAAAGTCGTCACATACATGAGGTTTAGTTGAAAAATAATAATTATTGAAAGTATATATATATATTAAACAAGCTCTTACTCCATACTAAGAAAACAGCGTAAAAGCTGACATCCTGAAACAATGTCAGCTTTCTTGTAACAAGTTCCTTTCAGTGGATCTGCTACATGGCACAAAATACCATTCAGCTATTCAATCCAATGAAAGCACGACACGTAAGCTGACAAGCCATGCCCTGCGATTCTCGTGACCACCGGGAGCAGAGAGGATGGACATGATCTGTATGGGATCACGTGCTATACATTACATGCATGTTGCTGCCCGTGCGATGCACGTTTGTATTTTTTGACATCCAGACTCGAAAAGAACATTTTAAAGAATCGGTTGGAGCGATAAGAACTTAAGAATGCGGAGAATTATTGATAAGAACCTAAAATATTTCAGTTGTGGGGAGTTTTTGTCGTGGATAAATAGTAACAATAATTCCAAAATCTTTATATTTTATTTTTTATTTCAAGTATAATACAGATCAAAATTACCATTTTTTAAAACATCTGCATCGTTGACATGGGAGAAAATTAGAGGGTATTTTTTCGCACGTGCTCTGTACATCTCTCCTTTGACATTACTGTATACGGTAGAGGTTTTGTTCGTATTTGGATTCTAAAATAAATTTCTAGATTTTTAAAAAAAATTTACTTATATAAATTTTATATATGTAATAAATTGTCATGATCTTTGCTAATGCTTTGTTGTTTTGCTGCCTTTATGTCCAATCATGGGCTTCTTAATTTTATTATATAAATCGGCAAAAAAGAAATACAAAATTTTGGGATCTCACAGCATTGTAAAATTGTTTATTTTAGAACATGCATGCAGGAAATAAAATGGTTGAAATTTTTAGAACCCATCAAAATTAAGAAAGAATGATGATGTGGATGGTTTTGAAAAGTGAATAATAAACCAAGTGAGCGAGGGGGGCTGAAAATTATGAAAAGCTCACATGGATGGCTTTAAATGAGAGAATCCATTTGGGTTTTATATTCCTTACAGTAAAAAGGAAAAACTCTTGCTTCATGGAGTTTGCAATATAAAAGTAGAGATTTTAAATTCATGCTTAAAAATTGAACGATCACGGTTGACTAAACGCTCAAGCGAATACCGACTTCCGGATAATTTAATCCAAAAGGATTATAAGAGTCGTCTGATTTGATGTGATGGAAAATATAGCGTATGGTGGATGTTGTAGTATTAACTATTGGAAATACGCTTTAAATGTCCTTTCTAGGGCTGGACGGGCGCATTGCCTCCCATCCGCAGTTATATAAACTAGGGTTTTTGACACATGCGTTTTGCATGTTCTTATATAAGTTTTTGTGATAAATTTCCTTGTTAATTTAACTACATGCATCGTGCTTATAAAATCGTGACAATTTAATTACGTGCACCGCACTTGTAAAATAACAATAACGTGGCATTTAATTACGTGCATTGCACATAAAGCAATGTTGTTGTTTTTTTTATTTCTCTAAAATAATAAAAAAAACACGCCACCAATCAATTTTAAAATTAAATGACCAGATTTTAGGATTTCCATCGCTAAATTACTGGAAAGTCCTTGAATCCCAAACAGACCCATCTTAAAGTTATATATGCAAAATGGCAAAAACTATTCATCTTGTAAATAAAACTAAAATAAAGGCCGATATAAAAATCAACGTTTACCCGTTACTTTTTTACTTTCATTCATTTAATAACATTTTGAATACTAAGACATGACCCGATGCAATCAGGTAATGAATCTCACGCCTCTCGTGCAACAGTATAAAATGATGCATCACTGTATTATGATGGCACTTGCGTCTTACCTTTTGGCCTGAATACAGCTTCCAGGAGGGTGAGGAGACAATGCCATACCTGATTGCACTGCTCCTTACCCAATTGATTGACTTTTGACCAACTGAAAATAATGCTTTTATTTCTTGTCTTTTAACTTTTCAGGCTTTGCCATTACTTGTCCATTTTCCAAAATGCTCTCATGTGATCTGCTTGGTGCTATCTGAATCCACTATGTTACTTATGCCATGTAGCTCAGCTGGTAAAGACACTTTTCTTCTCGGAAAGACTGCAGGATTCAAACTCCAAAAAAAAATCCATGAGGAGAAGCATCCACAAATTAACGCTTTCAGGGTGATGGAGGTCCTTTTCGGGTCTCCGTCAGATGTTGTCTTCCGCCGATCTCCTGATGGACTTAGATGGTTATCTTCCGTTGCGTGTGGGTCTCAATGGATTTTGGTGGAAGAGGTGATATGAGGAGTTCGGTACCGAGTACCTGTAAAGAAGTCCCGGGATGGTTTGGTACCACCAAGGATCCTCCAACGATCAAGTTAGTGATGAGATCCGAGCAGAGTAACGGCTTAAAAGAGTAAAAAATGGCCTACTTGACCCCTCTATGATGGGGATTTTTATAGTGGCGGCAGCACGCAGTAAAAGGCACGAGAATCTCGCCGGCGGTTACGCTCCCGACGTCACGCCCGCGTAAAGAGCGGATCGCCCATTAATGGGGATCGTGATGGCATGGTACGTGGGATGTTGCTGGCGGAGAATCTGCACATGGCGAGATTTGCGGAGCGGCGGTTACGCGTGTGAGTGGTGGAGTTGGTCGGTCGGAGGGACCGAGGAAGATGGCCTCGGCGGGAGAGCTCGGGAACGAGCGAGAGGGCCGAGGTATCTTGGTCCCGCGGTAGCTCGGAGGCGAGCTGAGAGGCCGAGGAGGCCAATTTGCAGGGGCCCCGAGAAGGGCCGGCTTGTGCTTGCAGGTCGGGTACAAGGGTGGCCTGGTTGGCCTCTGTGGGCCCTTTCTTCTGGGTCTTGGAATATGTCATCTGCCACGTGTCCTGATCTTAAAGATCGCCAATATTGAGCATCATCATTAGCCCCCCACTCTTGTCCCGACCAGCTAGCGGGTCGGGTCAGGAGTGGACTGCCGGACCGTCCGGGGTAAGCTCCCTCCTAAGGTTTCGTCGGGACACGTCTCCGGGCTGTTAGCTGTCTTTTCTGCCAGCGAATTAGGGCAAGATCTCTGCATTTAAGGAAGGTGTGCCAGTTCATGCATCCTGCCGATGAAGTGACGGTCCACGTGTCAAGCTTCGGTTGTGCGATGCGACGTGTGCAGATCTGTGGCGTCTGATGGGACGCGGTCCAGTGCGGGAACGACAAGTGGAGCAATCGGTCGTCGAGTTGACTTCGATCACCTGATGTCTTTTGTTGGGGCTTCGGGTCCGCTGCATGTGATGGGCTCAGCGGCTTCATTATGAGGGCTACAAACCTGCAGCGTCTGTTGGGCAGGAGAATGCCTGCTAGGGATGACCGAGCAGGGAAGCTGCTCGATTGATCTTGGCGAGGGCCTTGATCCCTGGCGTTGCGAGTAGGCAACCGCCAGCCTGGGATGACCGAGCGGGATAGCCGCTCGGATGCCTCTTGGAAGGGCTTTGATCCCTGGCGTTGCGGGTAAGGAAGCTACCGGCCAGGGATAGCCGAGCAGGGAAGCCGCTCGGCTGTCTCTAAGGAGGATTTCGATCCTTAGCGTTGGAGAGCCCGTAGGAGGCCTGCTAAGGATAACCGGGCAGTGAAGCTGCGCGGTTGCCTCTTGGCGAGGGCTTTGATTTCTGGCGTTGCGAGTAGGGAAGCTACCGGTCAGGGATAACCGAGCAGAGAAGCTGCTCGGCTGCCTCTAAGGAGGACTTTGATCCTTATCTTTGTTGGGTAGGGAGCTACCTGCTGGGATGTGCCGAACAGAAAGGGGCTCGGCGGCCTCGCGAAGAGGGCTTCAAATCCTCAGCGTCTGATCGGCAGGAAGACGCCCGCCGGGGATGCGCCGGGCAGAAGGAACTCGGCGGCCTCGCGGTGAGGGCTTGAGATCCTCAGCGTCTGATGGGCAGGAGGATGCCCGCTGGGGATGCGCCGAGCAAGAAGGATCTCGACGGCCTCGCGATGAGGGCTTCAGACCCTCAGCGTCTGATGGGCAGGAGGATGCCCGCTGGGGATGCGCCGGGCAGAAGGAACTCGGCGGCCTCGCGGTGAGGGCTTGAAATCCTCAGCGTCTGATAGGCAGGAGGATGCCCGCTGGGGATGCGCCGAGCAAGAAGGATCTCGGCTGCCTCGCGATGAGGGCTTCAGACCCTCAGCGTCTGATGGGCAGGAGGATGCCCGCTGGGGATGCGCCGAGCAGGAAGGATCTCGGCGGCTTCGTGGTGAGGACTTGAAATCCTCAGCGTCCGATGGGCAGGAGGATACCCTTTGGGGATGCACCGAGCAGGAAGGATCTTGGCGGCCTCAGGTGAGGGCTTCGATCCTCAGCGTGAGAGGGGCCGTGAGAGGCCTGCTGAGGATAGCCGAACATGGTAGCTACTCGGTGCCTCTTGGCGAGGGCTTGGATCTCTGGCGTCGTGGGTAGGGACCTACCAGCCGGGGATGACCGAGCAGGGTAGCTGCTCGGTACCTCTTGGCGAGGGCTTTAATCCTTAGCGTTGGAGGGGCTGTAAAAAGCCCACTAAGGGTGACCGGGCAGTGAAGCTGCGCGGTTGCCTCTTGGCGAGGGCTTTGATCTCTGGCGTCGTGGGTAGGCAACTACCAGCCTGGGATGACCGAGCGGGGTAGCCGCCCGGATGCCTCTTGCGAGGGCTTCGATCCCTGGCGTCATGGGTAGGGAGCTACCAGCCGGAGATGACCGAGCAGGGTAGCTGCTCGGTTGTCTCTTGCGAGAGCTTTGATCCTTCAGGACGGGGACCGAGCAGGGTTGCTGCCCAGTGCCTCTTGGCGAGGACTTTGATCCCTATCGGTTGTGGTAGGAAGCTACCAGCCGGGGATAGCCGAGCAAGGACTCGACCGCCTCTGGGAGGACTTTGGTCCTTGGCGCGGGAGGGGCTGTAAGAAGTCTACCAAGGACCCTTGGCCGGGCAGGGTTACTGCCCGGTGCCTCTTGGTGAGGGCTTTTGTCCTGAAGGATAGCCGAGCGAGGGATACTCGGGCTCGACTGCCTCTGGGAGGGCTTTTTGATCCCTGGCGTTGCGGTAGGGAAGCTACCCGCGCAGGGATAGCCGAGCGAGGGTCGGGCTCGACTGCCTCTGGGAGGACTTTCTGATCCCTGGCGTTGCGGTAGGGAAGCTACCCACCAGGGATAGCCGAGCGAGGGTCGGGCTTGACTGCCTCTGGGAGGACTTTCTGATCTCTGGCGTTGCGGTAGGGAAGCTACCCGGCAGGGATAACCGAGCAAGGTAGCTGCTGAGTTGCCTCTTGGCGAGGGCTTTCATCCCTGGCGTTGCGAGTGAGGAAGCTATCGGCCAGGGATAGCCGAGCAGAGAAGCGGCTCGGCTGCCTCTACGGAGGACTTTGATCCCTGGCGTTGCGAGTAGGGAAGCTACCGGCTAGGGATAGCCGAGCAGAGAAGCTGCCCGGCTGCCTCTACAGAGGCTTTGATCCCTGGCGTTGCGAGTAGGGAAGCTACCGGCCAGGGATAACCGAGCAGGGTAGCTGCTCGGCTGATTCTTCATGAGGTTTCGCCCGACCATCCATTTGCAGGTATGGAAAACAGGAACGGTCGCGGTGAACGTGCGCGTAGCACACTCATCGATTGTACGGGGAGGCGAAGCGCGAGAGTCGGGTCGTTTCGATTCCGCCAGAGGAGGCTCAATGATCACCCAGCGGACGAGTATCGGCCCGTGAGATCTGTGGCCATGGGACGTAGCTGCCAGTGGTCAGCCGTGCCGACGAGGGCAGAGTCCTCTGGAAGCGGGGGAGCGGTGATCTGGGGCCCTGGCTTGGCCGTTTGGACTTTAGTCGGTCTATCGGCCGGCGAGGGCGTTGATGACGGTTGCCGGAGAAGGTTCATCCGCGCCTCCGATGAGGGGGAGGCGGCGGCTGGTACCTGGATCTTCAGGATGATCGTACGCCATGTGGACGGAGATCGGAAGGCCAACTTTTGTTTTTGTGGAGTTTTGTGTTCCCGCAGACGGCGCCAACTGATGGAGGTCATTTTCGGGTCTCCGTCAGATGTCGTCTTCCGCCGATCTCCTGGTGAACTCAGGTGGTTATCTTCCGTTGCGTGTGGGTCTCAATGGGTTTTGGTGGAAGAGGTGATATGAGGAGTTCGGTGCCGAGTACCTGCAAAGAAGTCCCGGGATGGTTTGGTACCACCAAGGACCCTCCGACGATGAAGTTAGTGATGAGATCTGAGCAGAGTGACGGCTTAAAAGAGTAAAAAATGGCTTACTTGACCCCTCTGTGATGGGTTTTTTTTATAGTGGCGGCAGCACGCAGTAAAAGGCGCGAGAATCTTGCCGACGGTTACGTTCCCGACGTCACGTCCGCGTAAAGAGCGGATCGCCCATTAATGGGGATCGTGTGGCGTGGTACGTGGGATGTTGCTGGCGGAGAATCTGCGCATGGCGAGATTTGCGGAGCGGCGGTTACGCCTGTGAATTGTGGAGTTGGTCGGTTGGAGAGACTGGGGAAGATGGCCTCGGCGGGAGAGCTCGGAAACGAGCGAGAGGGCCGAGGTATCTTGGTCCCACGGTAGCTTGGAGGCGAGCTGAGAGGCCGAGAAGGCCAATTTGCAGGGGTCCCGAGGAGGGCCAGCTTGTGCTTGCAGGTCGGGTACAAGGGTGGCCTGGTCGGCCTCTGTGGGCCCTTTCTTCTGGGTCTTTGGACATGTCATCTGCCACGTGTCCTGATCTTGAAGATCGCCAATATTGAGCATCATCACAGGGCAAATTTGTGGGCCTCCTGGATGTGCGTGTGTTGTGTGATGCGTGCATGGATGTGTTGTGTGCGTTTTATGCCTAGGTTAGTGTTTACAGCCCAATGCAAAAGAAAAAAATTATGGTATGCACCCTCTGCATTTTTGGTATCTTTATCAAACAAAGTTTCCCGAGGCATGATAGTTTGTTTTAAAGAACGTGAGGCTCCGGTGATCTCGGAAGCCTTCTGAACTTGTATTTGATAAAGGGTATAAAGCCATTTATTTATGAAAAAAAGAGAGACCTTTTTGTACATGTTTCATATGTTTGAGTTATAACCGTGAAGATAATTTACTAATTTTTAATTTTTTTGGAAGATAACCTTATTATGCACTCTTCGAAAATCTGTAGATTTGGGGTTCTAAGCATGTCTGATATATAATTAAACAAAGTCCATAATGGAGGAAAATATGCCTCTTCATAAAAAAATTTCAAATTTTAATAAATTCAAAATAAATAGTAGTATAGAGAAACACTGTATCAGCTTATCTTTTTTCGAGTAGAGAAAAAAACACAATTTTTCACCGGTTTGCAACGCAAACCAATTTATATGACATATGTGTCGCTTTCCTTTTAAATGACTTGCTCAGATCACGGAGGATGCTGATAGGTTGTTTGGCAATTATAGCCCATAAAATCTTAAAAAAACAACAAAATTTAAAAGGCCCTTCACAAAATAAATTATGGACTGAGCATTTGTGTTAAAGTACAAAGAGTTAGCAAGACTAAATGTCATTTAGCTTGAGGTGCACTACTATCATCATCAAGTTTCAACTTGATGTCTTAACACCATTAAACCCAAGTCCTTGATTTATACATCCCACCAATAAAAACCGGAAAAAGAGTTGCTGCTATTATCAAACAATAGCATGTGTGCTCTCCCTCAATCTTGACCACACATCATACATGCAAAGCACATATGATACACTAATACCAAAGGCCCCCATGTTTCACACAAATTTCAGCCCGTTCCTTTTGATTTTAGATGAATTTAGACCGTAGAAGATAATAGCCGCCACTGCGAATCCATAAAAAATTGGCTTGAAAAAGAAATGCCAACCCTAGATTAGAGTAAAGACCCACTAAGCCCATAAATTGGTGGGGTCATGATTCGTTTTGCATTCAATCAAGGGCTGAGATTCTGTGGGCCATCCGCTTTTCTTATATCTAAACCAGTGGCTAGCGAGTAGGCCACATCAGCATAGCTGAGCCCGCTCGGGAGCTGTCACAGAACCCCTGTAAATTTCAAACCCGTGGGAAAAAACTACTGTTCAAAATCCGTGTGAAAAAATCTCTGAGCTTTATTTTATTTAGGTATTGTATTCTCTCAACTGCTTGGATATTACATGTGACTGTTTATATATTATAAGCAACTGTTTAGATATTACAGACAACTACAACTGCTGAGATATTACAGGCAACTGCGCAGACATTATAGGTAACTGGTACACATGGGGTTTTGATTGGGCCCAGGGTTTTTAACAAGAGAAAACCCCCCACAGGAGTTTTTACACAAGTTTGAAGCCGGGTGGAGGCTTTTTGACAATTTACCCTAAAATTATTCTACATATTCACCATATGTATCTGGTATTATGAAAGTACAAAATAGTCTTACGCTCAACAATTTGATATCGGTCAAAACCGTCCAAATACTTAATTTTTTATTTTGTGTATGCGAATGCTTTTACATGCGGGGCACAAAAAATAATTTCATTTAAGAGAACACGAACTTGTCTGGACATCTAAATAACATTTCTCACTTGTATAGTTCTTTATTTTATTTTTTTTGGATTTTTTTTTTAGTAAATGAAAATATTGTCGGCTATTATGGCCCACTTGTTGCTTGCTTCATCACACAATTCAGTCCATAGAATCCAAACCAAAACAGCAACATTGAATTTCAAAATATCATCCTTCAATATCAAAGCGTAGATGTAAATGGATGAGGATCTACTAATGTCCCCACTATATTATTGCATTTTCCCACATGTCTCTCTCTATTGGACCATTGGAGCCTTCGGCTTTAAAGCACCTCCCTTATCCTAAGACCCTCATAATAATAATTATTATATAAAAAAGCAAGGCCCCTCAATTTTCCCTTCATGTCATCATCAAGCTGTTGCAAAATGCAGATTGATTCAAACTTTGGGAGCATATTCATGCCATGTGGGGCCCTCTCTTGTCTATTGTCCATCGGTGGCTCACACAGTCACGTTGCTTTTATGTCCATCACTTTGCTCATTATGAATGGATATAGCTAGCCCAACTAAGCATGGCGTGGGATCCATTTAGTTTCAATGTAGTGTAAGGACCTGTTTGGATATGGAAATGGGATAGCGGTGGTTTATTTTCAAGTGGACGGAGAAAGATGCAAACTGTGGTTTACATGCCTCAAACTTCAAAAATGGAGTTCATAAAACTTTGATCAGATTAGAGGTGAGATAACTACACTTCTCTCAACATCTAGGCTGAGACAACTGTAGTTATCTCAACCCCATTTGGATGCCAAACAAGGCAAAATTAGGATCTTGGAGTTTGAGTTTGCCAACTTTATGAAACTGCCGTTTAGAAAATTAACTCCATTCCCAGACAAACAAGGCCTAAACATTAATTTTAGGGCCATATGATACATTTCTTTATATCTCATCAATCATTTATGATCACATTCATTTATTCGTCGTCCACCACTTATAACTTTCAATCCGTTTATCAACATCTGAGCTAAAAGATATCAAGATTTAGTATAGGGACGCGGCAAAATAGAACTTACAATTACCAAATGAACTTATATACAAGTGTGATTTGCTAAAAAGCAGGACACGGCTTCTATTAGTCAAGCCATAAGTAGATTATGATTCTTTTTTATACAGAGGTTAAGCTATTTTTTCCCCTGTAGACTTTTCTAAGTCTGGAAGAGGGTTAACACCAAGTCGATAGTTGATCAGCCGATCATAAAAGCTTTTTCTTAGAGATCTATGAAGCTTTAGCTTTATAAGCCGCTGTATTATGATATGATGGCAAAAGGCTTTGATGATGATGAAAAATTAACTAAAAGGTGATGGAGAGCTTCTCCACCCTAAGCCAATGCATCGATCATGGACCAGTTCTATCATTTGGATAGGGCCACAATCAGGCAGAAGAGTAGACTGAGCAGTTAATAGTAGCATATATTATAGAGAGCTTGGTCTCCTTTTTGCTCATCACTGCTCATGTGCTGCTAGTTTCTCATATAACTATCTTCTAAGCTATTGGTTGTTATTTTAATACTAATTGAATATGTAATTTTTACGAGTTTCGTATCATAAAGACCACCCTGCCGCTAATTTTTACTCTGATTGTCAGCTACCTAACGCAACCCATCCTTTTCTCCTGACTTTTAATTATTAGGGAAAGATTAAGATGACGCTAGCTCATCGCTAACAATCTGAGCAGTGAAAGAATAAGACTTTAAACACACATGGCATATTTTTCTATTCATTTAGCATGCTGATAAAGGGCGTCCGATATAGTTGAATAAATGAAAAGAATAGGTTTAGCAATTTGGATAAAAAAATACCTTTGGTGATAATGACAATGTTTGAACCATTTTGCTTCTGTATATCAACCGTTTCGATATTAACTAATGTCTAACAATATAACGATTCTCAATCCTGATAGCAGCTATAACTTAATTTAGAAACAAGGACTGGCTTGTCAAATTGAACAATGAAATATCAAATTGATTAAAATAAAAAGAAGATAACATCAACTAAATCCAACTCTTTAGTTCGTAAGGACGACACGAAATTACAATGCAGAGCTTCGAACAAACAATTTGTCATCGGCATTGAGACTGAAAGACAAATATCAGCTTAAGGATGTCAAAGACCAATTGAGATTCAGTTAATTATAGTTTACCAATTCATTTGTCGATCTCCATTGCTTGTGCTGTTTTAGCCTTTGCCAAAGCCGACAATTTGGTCTTCAACTTCCTGTTCCGGACTTGAAATCCCCCAGAATTTTTCTTGTTTTTCTGATCACTGCCATCAACCTGGATGCAAACAGAAAAAAAAAACTCAGTAATGATGTCGAAATGTGTGTAGAACATAATAATTACGCAAGGAGTGTACTTCAAAACCATTCCTATCTCAATACAAAACAGCATAACAATAATATCGAAACTTCAATGACTAGAAGAGGGATAATATGCCAAAAGATATCTTCAGTCAACTCAGACACCTTATTTCTCAGACAAAGTTCCTTTTTCTCTTTATATAGTAAATAAAAACTGAATACAATAGCTTAATTACGAAATTATTGATAATAGGCAGCTAGGAATTTGCATGATTAAATTTTCTATTCCAATACCTGGAAAAAAAGAATATTTATCGTGATTTTAATAATTCATATTAAAGTATGCATTTTTATAAAATATTTCATGGTAATAGAAAACAGAGTTTAATCATTTTCAAGTTTCCAAGATAGAAAAATATAATACCTTTACTTATGGACGAGAAAAGGGATGTAAGAAGGTATTTTTAGTCCATTTCTGTACAAATGTCGTAGAATAATAACAGGCGCACAGCTGACTGCGGTCTGAACATTTCTCATTGAATACAAGCAATAGTTTTCTTTTTTTACAACTTTTTCAATATGAGGTGGATGACCCTTAAGATATCTGTACAGAGAAGATTTATGTAACTGGGCTAAATAATTTGGAACTGTTACTTTTGTTTTCGTTGTAACTGGGCCTAATAATTTGGTATATAACACCGTTGTTTTTTTTCCTCGTTGTAGAAATATTTTTTTCATATATTTTAGATTGAAAATTAGTTATTGCCCACAGTTTTTAGCTTTTTATATTTCAAAATAGAAAAATCAAATACATAGGAATCAAGATATTCGACAAGTGAATATAAAATTAAACCATAAACTTTAAAATTCACCTGCTAAATAACAAGAAATCAATCTCTCAACCATGTACTTATTCAATAGCATTCGCTGCAGATTCTCATCAAACTACTCGACCAAATCATTGGCATCCAAAAAATTGCCATTAACCAAATCCCTTGTCCAGCCAGTTGCTTCAAATCCTCTTAGTATTCAATCAATCATAAGTAAGAATACCAGATTATCAATTCTTTAGTATCAATTATCATTCTACTGAGACATAGCTCTCATCATGTTTACAAGAATGCGTTTACTTTATTTCTTTTGCATCTTTCCACTAGGAACTGGATTGCTATCCTACAGCATGAAAAATTACCTTGAAGAAGATTTTCTGCTGGTGATAGCACTATGCAGGTAGGGGTTGGAATCACATATAAGTAATTTCGTAAGATTCCACTTTTGACTTAATCTCAGAACAAAAATAAATAAATAATGATGGACCGATCCTTTCGATCACTGAACTCCAATGCACACTTCACATCCTTGAAAACATTCAGTTACAGGGAAAGTTGAAGTAGAAAGATAAATGTGTACCCCATTCTCCACCCAAAAAGATAAAAAAAAATCCAAGTAGCTTGAGGAGCCGGCACTTTTATAGATAAATCAAGCACTTGATTACTATTATCAACCCAGCACCCCTAATTTCATGGTTATAACATCATTGCTTAATACATTACAAATTAGATGGTACCCTTAACATCAACTAGGGGGTCTAAACAACACTTTGATGACAGCACTAATCCTAACATCCTAAATGGCTACTAAATAACAAGACTAAAAATGTTTATTTTCTTTCATCGTTTCTACCCAGCTTCGTCGTTGTCTCTGAACAGTAAGCATACCACATGATAACTCTTCTGTTGTTTAATATTTCGGTATTGAAATTTGGGTCCATGCCTCCTTGAACCTCTACAATCAAGATAATTAATTAATCATATGTTTTCTTTACTGTAGCTTATTATTGGTATTCATATGTTTTCTCTACAATTAAGATGGTTTGGTTATGTGCAACGCGGACCTATGGAAGCACCGGTTCGACGAATGGATACTTTCGATATAGGCAATGTCAAAAGGGCGAAGGAAGACCGAAGAAAACATGGATGGAGGTGATACGAAAAGATATGGTTGCCAAAGGCCTCAATGAAAGTATATTGTTTGATAGGAGTGAGTGGAGGTGGAGGATTCATGTGCTGGACCCGGTGTGATTCTCATGTTGGTTCATGTAGCCTACCCCATATGCTTGGGATAAAAGGCTCAGTTGTTGTATAAATTTCAGTCTAATTCTTAGTTTTCTCTTCAAAAAAAGGGAAAAACATTTCTTAACTTGCTACTATTTGACTATAAATTATATAACCACTAAAAGCTATGATTTCTGCTAGTCAACTCACATTTATTTCTAATTTAGTCAATATTGCCATTTTCATGTAATTTTGCCATGTTTAAGAACCCGTAGGCATTACCACCAGTGTCCTTTGAAATTGCACATCCATTCCTCCTACCAAATGAGGCACTTGACATTGACAACCGTTTTGATGACCTAAATGCGAATGTAAGTGGCATAATGAGCATTTTGAGTCAGATATCTCATTTGGATATTTTGTTCTTTTAGCCAAGTACTGTGAACATGACCCATTGCTCAAGAGCACTAACGAAAAAATAATCCCTACCTCCAAACCTTTCTCTTAGAGCTTGATTATGAGAAAAGGAAGCTTCTGGACTTGAATAAGTAGTTACTATAATATTGCTGGTAAGATAACAAATACCAGCCACGTTATTGCATTTACTAGGCCTATTTTGTTCTTCTGGGTAGTTCAAGACCTAAGCTGCCAACTTACGTAGTTACTTAAAAGGTCCTCACTTTTAGCATTGTTGTTTAATGGTTTGAGGAGAGAGATATGTAGTTTCACTTATATTAAGTGTTCACCCTCCATCAGCAAGAACATAACTGAAACACTAGACTTACTACTTGCCCTTCTGCAAGGAAAAATGCAGACAACCACACGAGATTTGAATTATTTGAAAATGGGTCCATCAATCCCATTTTTAGCTGATTAACGGTAATGGAATAATAAATCAATAAATCTCATTTCATTAAGTTAGAAATATCCAGAAAGGATGTTGTGCCGATTGACGGAAGGAGGGAAACCATTTACATGGAGAGACATCGGCCTCAATACATATACTCCAAAATACATATAGAACTTCACACGAGTGATGTATAAAGAGCTAAACAGCACACAGATCCTACCAGCTCTTGCGTTTTGACAGAGTTTTATGCCGACTAATCAAAAACTCTGGTGGAGTTACAACATCAAGAACAAGACCTTATACCAGAAGTTTAAGGACCGACTCATTGAATCCTCTTATTACAATCAACACTACAAAGGGTCATCTCCTAGATTAAATTACCTAGGTTACCTAGTCACATTTTTTTATTTGTTTAGGCCTGTCCTAGCTCTCGTTACTGCAATGAACACACATTTATTACTCACCTAACTGTCATGTTTTCAACCTCCATTGAGCATGCCCAACAAAAACACTTAACCTACCAACCCAGTAAATTCCACATAGGCTAGCTGATTGGTGATTGACTACATATGTCGGATCGGATTTCAAGTCCCAAAGCAACCACACCTATGTACCAAATCACCAATCCAACAGTCTATGTGGAATTTACTAGGTTGGTAAGGAAAATTATTACTCTATTCAAACCATCTCAATGGATTCTTCTTCCTAATTTTTATTCTAACTAACCTCTAACAATATGCAAACGCACACCGACCAAAGGCTCCAATTTGAATGATTCGGCCAAAATAAAAACGACTTAAATTCCCTATTAATAAAACACAACCACCTTAAAATCCTGCTAACTCAATGGACATCGAAACAACATACAAATTAAACCGATAATTTATTTAATTTATCACGATAAATAACAATAATTTCCATCTTACCTTCATCTTGGACTTGTGCGCCTGCAGCTTCTTTGCCCTCTTCTCCTTCTCTTCTTTTTCCCCTAAAATTTCGCGGAAAAAAACACATTAATTAGTGGAAAAATACTATTTTTACAGCAAAAATAGAGAAAGATTCGAGTGTTCTGTTACTTTGGAGCTCGAATTCGTGCTGCCTTCGCCTCGTCTCTAAATTGTTCTTCTTCGACACCCCTTTTTGCTCTCTTTGAAAAACCCTAAAACTCGCGAGCTTTTTCCCATTTTGTGAAGGTAAATTGTCAAAAAGCCCCCGGCCCACTTCAAACTTGTGTAAAAAATCCTGGGTCTTTTGCTCTTGTTAAAATATCCCGGGACCCAATTAAAACCCGGTTTATATTTGTTGCCTTGTAATATCTAAGGCTCGATACAAAGTTAGGATAACCATGGTTTATTTTAACGTGGAGGTAGCAGGCATGCAAACTATGATTTGTAAATCCCAAACTCAAAAATTGGAGTTTAATAAACTTTGATCAAAATGGAGTTGAGATACCTGCAGTTTGAGGCTGAAAAATTGCAGTTATCTCAACTCCAAAAGCCAAACAACCCAAAGTAAGCATTTTGGAGTTAACTTTTGCTAACTTGGTGAAACCACAGTTTACAAAGCTTAACTCCATTCCCAAACAGGCCTTAACCAGTAGCTTGTAATATCTAACAAGTGGCATGTAATATCTAAGCAGTTGACTGAAATATCTAAGCAGTTGGAGGGAAAAATGGCCTAAATGAAATGTAGTTAAGTGGGTTTTACAAATTTTTTGAACCGCATGCCTTTCCCAACAATTTCGAAAATATCAAGGGGTTTTAGACAACTTCCGTGCGCGAAAGGGCTTTTTGACAATGTACCCTTAATTCAACCGACTCAATATTTTGATGGTTTTATCCCCAATTGCCCAAAACTCTGTGGGCTTAAACCCATCATCAAAACCCCGGAAGTTATCACTGGACTTTGTTATCTCCCAAATTGCCCTCTTCTTCATATATTATCGATTAAAAATACTCGGCTAGTTGGATCAAAACTAATGGTCAATGAGTGATGTTTAACGGAAGGTAATATAGAACGAATTTGGTATAAAGCGTTTTGGGCGAACTAGGTAAAATAAACCTTTTTTTAAATGGAAACTAAAAATCAATATAAATATTCTAAATTCATGAATTTAGAATTTAGATAACTACATAAAAGTAACTTCCATCATTATTAAGTTAAAAAATCGAATGTAAGTTTTTCTATTTAGGTTCGATATAATGCTATATAAACAATTGCAACTAAGAAAGGTGTATGTCAAAAATATGATGCAAGTTTGTGTTTTCTCTTTTGAGTAATTTATTTATATATTTAACGGTGTTCATTTAAAAGTACGTAGTATAGTGTATTTGAACATCAGGCCGTTATGTTTTATGATTGCAATTTCTTTTTCAACTTTTATCTCTGTTGTCATAACTAGAACTTAAGGGATGCCATGTGGTATTTTGTCATTTTAAGAAGAAACTAGAAAAAATGTTAAAATTCCTGCAACTTTCTTTTTTTTAAGATTCTATAAAATTTCCACATCATTCCACCTCTCCCTCTCCCCTCCCAAAGAAGGGCACCTATAATACTATACACTTTGGAATTTGAAATAGAAACTTATAAGTTATGATGATGCTCGATATCGGTGATCTCCCAGATCATGACACGTGGCAGATGACGTGTCCCAGGGCTCATAAGAAAAGACCTACAGTGGTCGACCAGACCACTCCTGTGCCCATCCTACAAGCAAACGTCGGCTCACCTCCGAGCCCCCAGCACAATTGGCCTCCTCGGCGTCACAGCTCATCTCCGAGCTATCACAGGCCCGAGCCTCCTCGGCTCTCTCAGCTCGCTTCCGGGCTCGAGCAGAACCAGGATACCTCGGCTCTCCCGCTCGACCGCGAGCTCTCCCGCCGAGGTCATCTTTCTCGGTCTCATCGACCGACCAACGGCACCGCTTGCAGGCGTAACCGTCATCCCGTGAATCTCGCCATGCGCGAGATCTTCGTCGGCCACATCCCACGTTCCACGCCGCCACGATCCTTCATTAAAGAGCATGTCTCGCCATTAATGGAAGGTCTCGCTCATCACGCGGGCGTGACGTCGGGAGCGTAACGGCCGGCGTGATTCTCACGCCTGCTCTGCCTGCTGCCACCGCTATATAAACCTCTTATTCAGACAGTCCAAGTAAGCTATTTTTACTCCACTAAGCCGTTACTCTGCTCGGATCTCTAGTCTAACTTGACCGTCGGAGGGTTCTCGGTGGTACAACCATCCCAGGACTTCCTTGCAGATAGCTCGGCAACCACAACCTCAAACCCATTGAGATCCACACGCTTCAGGAGCGACAGCCTCCAGATCCAATCTCAGCCACCCATCGCAGCCATCGGCAGATCAACGGAGGACAATATCTGAAGGAGGCCTACGACCCCCATCAGCTGGTGCCGTCTGTGGGAACACACTCTTGATTCCACAAAAACAAAAGTTTGCCTTCCGATCTCAACCTAATGGCGAGCGATCATCACGACGATCCAAGCACCAACCGCCGCCTTCCCCTCAACGGAGGCGCAGACGAACCTCCTCCGCCGAATGCCATCAACGCTCTCGCCGGCCGCATAGACCGACTCGCGTATGTTGTGGAGGCGCTGATCCACATCCAAACGGCGGGGCAAGATCACCAAGTCGCTGCTCCCCCGCCTCGGGACCAGGACCCCTACAGAGGGAGAGAAGGCTCCGTCCACGTCGGCACTGCCGACCACCGCCGCGCTACCTCCCACGGCCGCGGATCTCCCGGACCTATACGTTCTGAGACCCGCCGGGCATCCCATAGTTTGACACCGAGGTCCGTCGCCAGAGCACCTCGCCCCGAGGTCCTCCGTGCACCTGTCCCTCCCGAGGAGATGTCTGTCAGCTCGCCTGTTACCAGGCATGACCGACAACCCCTCCCTCGACGGGGTCGCGTGGACAGGACTCGCTGCGGCGGCTCGAGGGCCACCTCCCCGGGGGATCTAAGGAACCTCATTGAGAGGAACCGGAGCTGCGGCCAGACGCAGGCATCCAACAGCAGAGGCCTAGGATTAGAATGCGCCGAGTCGTCGGGGTACCGCGGCCGACTCGACGCCCTCGAGAAGAAGATCGAGATTATGCATCGGGAAGGTCACCATTCGAGCGACGGGGCTTGTTCTCCTCCGAACACAGAGATGGAACTACGTAGGTTTGTCTTGCCTGAATTTCGGGGGCAGATGCTATTGGTGCTATCCGTCCACCTCTCCGAAGTTAGCAAGTTGATTTATGGCACTGTGTATCGAAGGTTTAGACGGATACGGTCGATGTATCAGACTTCGTCAGATTCCCCCTCGTTGAGGGGCTTTTGATTGTGGGGACGCTCTTCCCTGCAGGCGCAAACCCCTGCAGTTAATTACGCTACCGCATCGCGGTAACCACTTTCTCCTTCTCCAGATGGTCACTTCGTGTCGTGGGTGTTTGTTTTGTTTTTGGTTGCCCGTGGATTGTATACGGAGACTAATTTATGATGTCGTCCGTAGGGCGTGGATTAGTCCAAATCCGTATTTTCTTAGATTTGAGTTTGGGTTTAAGGATGCGTTAGTCTCATTTGAGACTAAGATCAACTTAAACGTTTGTTAATGATACGTTAGTCTAATTTTAGACTAAGATCAACTTAACCATTTGTTAAGGATACATTAGTCTAATTTTAGACTAAGATCAACTTAACAGGATTATTTAGATCCAACAAAAGAGCATTAGGGCTCTATTGTTTAGTTTAGAGACATTGTAGTCCATTAGTTTAGGGACATTATGGTCCAAGGTTAAGGACATCACAGTCCATGGGTTTAAGGACCCCACAGTCCAAGGTTAAGGACATCATAGTCCATGGGTTTAAGGACCCCACAGTCCAGGGTTTAAGGACATCATAGTCCATGGGTTTAAGGATCCCACAGTCCATGGAATGTCTGGTTGTCGGGACCCGTCACCTCTCTGAAGACGTTGAAAGATTACAACGATAAATATCAAAGGAGTGAAGAGATGTACCCTTGAACCAATGTTGATTGGGAAATCTGTAGTCCGATTTGGAACTAAGATCAATTAATTAGATTATGAGCACATGGGCTCAGTTAAATCTGAATTGAGGACATATGGCCAACTTGGGGTAAATCCAATTAAGTTTGAAATGTTGGACCTTTGTTTGGACTGTTGAACATTTGTCTGGGTTCAGCCCCCTATTATTTAGCAATGCTAAACATGAGTCTGGGTTCTGACCGTATTTTGTCTTTTATTGAGTGCTGAGCACTTATATACCATATGAGATGATCAATCTTGGAAGACAAGGATGCACTTGAGGCTCAGTCAAAAGGGGAATCTTGCCTCTGGAAGATTTAACCAATTTAGGCTAAGACTGGTTTGAAAATAGTGTTAAACACCAGCACATATCTGGCGGTCACGTGTTCCCGCGTGATGCATTTAAAATAGTGTTAAACACTAGGGATGAAATGCTCAAAATAGTGTTAAACACTAGGGATGAAATGCTCAAAATAGTGTTAAACACTAGAAAAATGAGGCGCTCACATGAGGACGCGTGAGGCGCCCTAGGATTGGGCCAAGATTCCTTTATTTTATTCTCATAATATTCAAATAAGTGTTAAACACTTTTAGTCTTCATGGCCATCACGTATGGGCACGTGATGGGCACCCATGCACTGGATATTAACAAGATTTGTTAGGGGTCACGTGGAGACACGTGAGGGCGCCCAAAGTCTGTTCTGCCTTTACTTTGTTCTCTTTATTTTGAGGAATTTATCCAAGGGTCACGTGGGAACACGTGACTCCATCTCATTCATTCTTTTCTGACCATTGAAGGGAGGGTCACGTGTTGCCATGTGATCAGGTTGGATACTGACTTCTTTATGTGCATGGAGAGTTTTAAGTCCCTTGTTTAAGAATTAAATTTTTTGGTAGGGTTAAACCTTAATTTTGTTTAGAGAAATTAAATTTATATGTCTTTGGAAGAATTAAATTCTTTAAACTCAATTCTCCCTCTGAGTTTTGGATCTGCTTGGAAGAATCTCCCCGATGAGAATTAAATTCTCAACTTATGGGGAGATCTGCTTCTGCAGATCTTCAACCATGAAGAAGAACTAAGTTTTTATATTAAGGGTTAAATCCTATCTTTGTTGGAGGAATTAAATTCCTATGTGCTTGGAGGAATTAAATTCTTTAAACTCAATTCTCGCTCTAAGTTTTGGATCTGCATGGCAGAATCTCCCCGATGAGAATTAAATTATCAACTTATGGGGAGATCTACTTCTGCAGATCTTCAACCAAAGGAAGAACTAAATTCTTATTCAGAAAAGTTAAACTCTTAGTTTGAGAATTAAATTCTCTTTTTGTTTTATGGAGCTTATGATCTCTTTCCCTTATTCACCTAGGGTTTCTTTCTCTTCTGAGGAAATCTTCTTTTCTTTCTGGAGAATTAAATTCTCTTCTTTTTTTCTCTCTGTTTTTTTTCCTCTTCTCTTCTTGGCTCCTATTTATAGGAGAGAAAAAAGAATCAGTTTGTTTAGTCAATCTTTCATTGAAAGATTTTGATTGATTTTGTAATTAATATGATCTTTTAGATCACTCGGTGAGTTTTATTCACCATTGGATTTTTAATCCAAAAGATATTTTATCTGTTATTCCTGGTAAATTTCAGGGAAATCTTTCCTTGTATAAAATCTTTCTATAAATTGGTGATTTTTAATCACCATTGGATTTTTAATCCAACGGTGCTCCACTTTACAGAGCGCAATATTTTTGTTTGGAAAGATCTAAGGAAATATTTTTCCAACTAGGGTTTTTGATTTCCCTTAATTAGAATTTAATTCTATTAGATCAGAAGGTTTAAGAGCCTATCACGTGTTAGCACGTGACCCCACTGATTGACCATTTAATTAGAATTTAATTCTATTAATTCAATTAATTCAGAGATCTTTAGTAACCCATCACGCGTTGGCACGTGACCCCCTGATTAAGCATTTTAACCAGAATTTAATTCTGTTGTTTTAATGGACTCAGGAATTATTACGTGTCAGCACGTGACCTTTGGTCACGTGTGGGCACGTATGCCCCATTGGGGTATTTCCTTGTTGTTTTATTATACCTTTAATTCTTTTCAGTGGGTGTAAAGGCCCATCACGTGTGGGCACGTGACCCCATTTGATTAGAATTCAACTTTTATCATTTCAGAGCCTTCAGAAAGCCATCACGTGTCGGCACATGACCCCCGATCACGTGTGCGCATATGATGCCCCATTGGGGTTTTTCCTTGTATTTTATGAGGGAACAAATGCCCCCACAGCGTTGTTCTCATGTGTTTGCACGTGAGTGCAACGCTATAACTTTTGTGGCCGTTGGATCTGCCTAGGGAAGGGGGCAGATGAACCGTTTCCCATCACATCTTATAAATGCAGGGGTCTATTCAGAAGCGCCTCCACTCTTTCATCTTCTTCCTTATTCATTTTCCTTTGAGAATTTAATTCTCTTCCTCAAAGCTCAGTTCTCTGTTCCAAATTTTTTTTAGAGTTTAACTCTGTCAACAAAAGATTTCCCTTTTCAGGTAAGGATCTTGAACGGCCGAGGAACTTCTTGTAGAAATTTTCTTTGGATTTTAAATCCACACCAAGGGTTTTTCCCTTTAATAAAAACCGATGCTTTCTGAACTTTAAGAACGCACAATCTTTAGGTAGTAAGCCTCCGATGTTGGGCATTTTCTCTGATCCAAGGGGGTTGATGACGGTACCCATTTTCTTTTGGAATTTAATTCCATTCCAAAGAGTTTAGCTCTGAAAATTTTCTTGGAATTTAATTCCTCTGTTCAAAAGGAATTTAATTCCTCCAGAACTTAGTTTTAACAAAAAGACTTCTTGGGATTTTCCTATCCTCAGCTGTTCTTGACAACAAAATTTTAGGAGATATTCTGCTTGATTTGTGCGGAGTTTGTAATGGGTTTCTTAATCAGCACTTATTTTCTCCATTCGGATATTAAGGGTTGTTCAAATTCCCATGTCTGGATCAGTCTGTACACTGAAATTTCACTGATTTTCATTTTCAGGCGCTTTTGCCGCTCATCTATATGACCTTAACAAAATTATTTCATATGGGGACATTCGCGCTTTGGGCCGCTGCCAAAATCAGGAGTTCACCAATGCTCAGTGTGCTGAAATCATGCGCCGCTTTAATGAATACAATGGTCGACTGCTTCTTCGTTGTTCCACTCTTTTGAATATCATTATGAGGGCGATCTGGAAAGCACTTCCTTTATTCTATGCAGGCATGCCGCTTAAGGCATTGGATGATGCCGAAGATAAGGTACACTCAGTGTATCTGATGGGCCTAATCTCAATGAAAAGGCGAGACAATCTTGTTGATATTCTGCATCAAACTTTCCAACAGGCGACAATAATCGCTGCCTATCGAAGGACGGAGGACATTAGTGAAGATCCCGACGCTTGCGAGCGTGAGAGGAAGCATACGAGAATGGTCAGAGAGGTTAGAAACATTTTAGATGGCCTTACTTTTGAATTTCTCAATCCATGTCCTGGATTTGATGTCTTACCATTGTAAACATTTTCTTTTATTTTTGTATGAACTTTTCAGAGTATGAATGACAGAACTTTCCTTTCCCTCCTTTTTGTGTTTACATTCCTTCTTTATGAAATTTTGTCATATTGTTGTTGACGCCCACGTGTTTAGCACGCGAGGCACTATTGGGGATTTCAATCTCACATTGGCGCCTACTCACGTGTTATGCACGTGCGATGCTGTTTTAATTTCCAACAAGGATTAAGGTCGGTGCTCGTGTGCTATGCACGTGGGGCTCTATTGATGGGGTCGTTTCGTTTCCCTACATTGATTCCAACGAATCATCTCTTTGATTTCCCACGCCCTTCCCTTTTTCTGGGCCTTAGGAATAATTTCATCATGCACAATATTTTCTGTGCATAGCATTGGATCCTCTCCTTTATAACCTGAAGCTGTGCCTTTCTTTCTCTCTTCAAAGAAAAACCCATTTAGATCTTAAGGTGATCATCTTTGAGAAACCGATCAAGTGTTATGGTTTGCGGCCGCCCCCACGCTCGTCGGCAACCATGGGAGGTGCCCCTCGAGGAGATGATTCCTAGTTTTGCTGCGCGGCTAGTGGATCCCCTTCTTACCGATGCCGAATGCGACGCTGTGATGTACGAACTCCTAATTCATAGGGGTTCTCCCCTTCCTATGGGTTCCATTTGGTTGCGGATAATCTTTTCGTCCGTACTTGCCGATATTCCTCCTCATCCGGCAGAGATGACCCTGGCGATGCTCGATGCGACGGAGGACAAGATTGAGTGTTTCTATGAGGCATGCTTGCTTACTCGGACTCTGAAGGATCGCTCGATTCATCTTCTGGGTCAGATAAGAGCCCGGCGGGCTGTCATGTCCACTTTTGCCGATAGGCACGGCATTAATCGGTGGGGAGCAACCCCTCGTGAAAACCGTCGCTTCGACGTGTTGGAGAAGGCAGAGAGGGAGCTGGAGAATTTTGTTTTTTGTTTTGTTAACCCTGGTATCACTGATCCCATGTTTGGCGATCTTTTCCCTATAGAGTAGTATGCTTTAACTCGATGTATTCCTCTTATTATTGTTTGTTGCATGCTTTTTATGGAATCCTTTCCGCTCATCCTATATTCGTACATGCATCCCTCCTATATACATGAGCTTTATACTTTATCCTTAGGAGTTTCCTTTAAATATGAGCGTTACTGTTGCGTTGACAACACGTTTTAGATATCGTCTCTATTTAAGCGGGTGTATGGTTGCAAATGCGCGCTTGATGGGGCACATATAAAGGATCCTTCTTATTGCCTTACATGGCACACGATTTGTGCATGTTTTGGTTCGGATACTGTCGTCGAGTGGAGGCTTGCTTGCATAGTCTTGAATGTACGCGCCTTTCTTCAGAGGTTGTGGCTGCAAAGGCAAGCTTGCGGGGGCTGATTGAACTGTGTGCCGCAAATATGCAGTCATGCGAGGAAAGGCTCAACCGAAAGTTTTCGGAGAGGGAGATGGCTTCCAAAGCGCTGGGGGAACTTCAAGCTGAACTTATAGCCAAGACCACTCGGGCGTATGAACTTTGGCGGGTGCTTCAAGAAGCTATCCGGGAAGTGGTAGCTGTTGATAAAGCTGTCGTTTTTACTCGCGAGATGGTTGAAACCCATAAAGTTACCAGAAAAGGAGCTTGAAAGTCGGCTTGCGTCGTACCAGGCCCAACGGTCTCAAGCGGAGGCTTGTCTCTTAGCGATAATGAATCATGAAGTCGAGGCCCAGCGGAAAAAGGATGAACTGGCAAATCTATTAAATCGTCCGCCGGCTTGAAAAATTGTATATTTTTTCTTTTTATTCTTCTTTTGTACATACTCCTGAATGAGAGTATTTTTTGATTCTTTCATAAATTGTGCTTTGTATTCATTTTGATTCATGAATAAAAGACATATTTTGCTTCATGGTGGTGTGTCCCTTTTAGTAAATGCATTTTGTGGATAATCTATTTTGATCTCCTTGTAGGACAGCGATGGCTTAGGAGTCAGGTTCAGATCTGCCTCCTAAGGCTTTCCAACTTTATGAGCCGTGAGAGTCTCATAAAAGTATTTCTCCTTACGAGTCGTGAGGATCTCGTAAGTGTAATTTCTCCTTAAGAATCATGAGAATTCCTAAGTGTATTTTCTCTTGAGAGTTGTAAGAATTTCACAAGAGAGTTTTTCTTGCTTATGAGTTGAGAGGACTCGTAAGTGATTGTTTCCTTTCTTGTCGGAGTGGATCTGCGAAACAACGATGGCTTGGGAGATAGGGTTATGATCCGCCACCTAAGACTTTTCAAGTTTATAAGCCGTGAGGGTCTCATAAAGAATTTTCTCCCTGCAAGTCGAGAGGATCCCGTAGGTGTATTTTCTCCTTAGGAATCGTGAGGATTCCTAAGTGGGTTTTCTCTTGAGAGTCGTAAAGATCTCAGAAGAGAATTTTCTTCTTACAAGTCGAGAGGACCCTTAAGTGATTGATGAGTTGACTTGCTCCCGAATCAAAGAATTGCTTTGATGGGGAAGTCGAGGTTGACTTTATCCGCATTTCATGGAGTCAGAGGTTGACCTTATCTGCATTTCACGGGGTCAGTGGGTTGACTTTATTCGCATTTCACGGAGTCAGGGGGTTGACCTTATCCGCATTTCACGGAGTCAGGGGGTTGACCTTATCCGCATTTCACGGGGTCAGGGGGTTGACTTTAACCTCATTTCACGGAGTCAGGGGGTTGACTTTATCCGCATTTCATGGAGTCAGGGGTGCTCTGGGCGTTTCCCACGGGATCAGGATTGACATTAGCCGTGTTCCACGGGACCAGGAGGTGCTCTGGACGCTTCCCACGGGGTCAAGATTGATATTAGCCGTGTTCTACGGGACCAGAATTTGCTCTGGGCGCTTCCCACGGGGTTAGGATTGACATTAGCCGTGTTCCACGGGACCAGGATTTGCTCTGGGCGCTTCCCACGGGGTCAGGATTGACATTAGCCGTGTTCCACGGGACCAGGATTTGCTATGGGTGCTTCCCACGGGGTCAGGATTGACATTAGCCGTGTCTACGGGACCAGGATTTGCTCTGGGCGCTTCCCACGGGGTCAGGATTGACATTAGCTGTGTTCCACGGGACCAGGAGGGGTTGACTCTCGGTTGTCTGTGATTGCCGAGTCATGGAACTGGGAACTTTGCCGCGGCTCCGATTTGCTGATGTTGCGTCTGTTGTAATGAGACGGATGTTAAGATGATCTCCAGGCTGTTTGTGAACCGTCGAGATTTGGCTTCTTTTTCTGATGGAGCCTGGTGGGAAGGTATGGTTCCCTCTTTGTTTGTGCCCCTGGATTATATACAGGGATCGATGTGATCTCACCTGTAAGGCAAAAAGTTTCATTTTATATATTTTTCTTTCCGCGATACTCTATCATTTCAGCTTTTACATTGCGATAGTCGCGATTGCCCAATCATTTCGGCTATTTTTCGCGGTGCCAAATCATTTCGTCTATTTGTTTTATTTACTCGCTGCTTTTTATTGTGAGTTGCCCAACCATTTCGGCTATTTTGCATGCATATATTTTACTTGCTGATTTTGTTCCAAGTTGCCCCATCATTTTGGCTATTTCATATGCATTTTTGGCTCGCTGACTTTTCGCTGCGAGTTTGGGATTTGATACCGATTTAGGCATCAGTATCGCTACAACTGGGATATTGCCAGGAGAGAATCATCATTTGCCTTTGTCGATGTTGAACAAGGGTGGCTTAGTAAACAGGGTTAGGATCCTGTCGACTAAGGCTTTTGACTTCATGAACCGTAAGGGTCTCATGAAGGTATTTCTCCCTACGAGTCGTGAGGATCTCGTAAGTGCGTTTTCTCCTTGAGAATCATGAGGATTCCCAAGTGTATGGTCTCTTATAAGTCGTAAGGATCTTACAAGAGTGTTTTCTCCTTATAAGTCGAGAGGACTTACAAGGGTTGTTCAGCGTGCGAGCATATCCCCAGTCTCTGGTGGGACTTTGTTAGGGAAATGTTTATTCGTGCCCGTGGATTGTATACAAAAGTCAGCATTGAATCGCTTGTAAGGCAAAATTGGAGATCGTGATGGCTTAAGAACAGGTTCAGATCCCTGTAACTTAAGGCTTTTGAATCTTATGAGCCGTGAGGGTCTCATAAGAGGGTTCTCCTTACGAGTCGTGAGGATCTCGCAAGTGTAATTTCTCCTTAAGAATCGTGGGGATCTCTAAGTGTGTTGCTCTCTTATGAGTCGTAAGGATCTCACGCAGGTGGTTTCTCCTTACAGGGTCGAGAGGACCTTGCAAGTGTCTTTTAACGAGATTGCTCCCTTTCGGGTTTTCACAAAGCTCGCCGGTAGCCCCGCTATTTTTACTCATGGAGCCCTTTCGGGTTTTCATCCGTGCCCATTTCGCTTATGGACATACCGTTTTTTTTATGTGTCAGCCTTGGGATGCTGCGATCCGTAGTAGTTTATTGACGTCTCGGTCAATAGCCAGTTATAGGACATAGTGGTCCATCGTTAGTTTAAGAACGTTTCGGTCCGTCGTTAGTTTTAGGACATTTCGGTCCGTTGTTAGTTTAAGGACGTTTCGGTCCGTTTGCCGGCTACTACTTATAGAGTTTGGGCTTAGCAAGATAGCGAGCGGACATAGGCGTCGTCATCTATCGTTGACCTAGGCCGTGACTCGTCAGGCATAGTATTTTTTCAGAAAGCGGCCATTTATTGGTCTGAAAGGTCTTTCACCATGCATGTTCATGAGTAGATAAGCTCCACCCTGGTAGACCTTGTCTATGATATATGGGCTTTCATAGTTCGGCTCGAAATTCCCCCGCTTAGCACGATTGGGGATCATAGATCTCTTGACCACTAGCACGAGTTCGCCTTGGCGGAATGTTCTCGGCCTAGTCAATATCTCGTATGAGCGCGTCATCTTTGCTTTATAAGCCTCCAGGTTTTGTTGCGCCATGATCCGAGTTTCGTCGAGGGCATCAAGCTCCTCAAGCCGAAAGTGAGCATTTTCTTCGTCTGTTGGCTCGTAGTGAACCGCCATTCGTAGAGAGGGTAACTCTATCTCGAGGGGGAGTACCGCTTCTGTGCCGAATACCAATGCATGCGGCGTTGTGTTTGTGGCCATTTTGAACGTAGTTCGATACGCCCAGAGAGCTTCATGCAGTCTCTCGTGCAAGTCCTTCTTATTTCGAGACACCGTTTTTTTCACGATCTTCGTCAATGTCTTTTTGAAAGCCTCAGCTAGACCGTTAGCTCAGGGATTATAGACCGAAGAGTATCTCCAGTCTATGTTATGCTGTTGTGCGAAGCGGCTGATCTTGTGGCTTCTATAGGCTGGCCCGTTATCGGAGATAATCCGTCGCGGAGTGCCGAACTGATAAATGATGTGTGTCTTGAAGAAATGGAGGATATTCTCCATCTTCACTTCTCTTAGTGGTACTGCTTCTTCCCACTTGGAGAAGTAATCGGTTGTTGCCAGTATGAACCGATGTCCTCTGGATGATGCTGGTTCGATGGGGCCGATTATGTTAGTTCCCCACATTTCGAACGGCCAGCTAGCCACCGTTGGATGTAGTGGTTTTGGATACTGGTGGATAAAATCCCCGTGAATTTGGAACGAGTGGCACTGCTTCGCGTATTCTAGGCAGTCTTGGATCATCGTGGGCAAAAAGTAGCCCATCCTTTTGATCTTTAGTTTCATCTTTGGTCCGGCTTGGTGAGAACCGCAAAGTCCGTCGTGAGTTTCTTGGACGACTCTCCTTGCCTCTTCAAGTCCCAGGCATCTTGGACACAGAGAATCAAATGATCTCTTATACAGAGTATTATTGACGAAGGCAAAAGATAGAGCTCGTTTCATGAGCTGATGTCTTGAGGACGCATCTTCAGGTGTTCGACGGGATTTGAAGTAGTCTATAAAGACTTCTCTCCAATTCTTAATCTTTTCCTGGTTTTTATTTGTAGGGCCGTTTGCTCGGTCGCTCTCTTTTCTTCGGAAGACTCCGTAGATATTTCTTCCGGTGCAAGAACCCGACGGCTTTGCACAACGATCCTTGCGTCATCGAGGTTCTCATCGGCCAGTTCTTTAGCGAGTTTGGCCAATGCATCCACTTTGCTATTTTCCCTACGCGGTATGCTTTCCATGGTGTAGGAAGGAATTTGAGTCAGCAGTTGCTGCACTCTCTCACCGTACTTTACCAACTCTGGTTTGCACGTTTGATAGTCGCCATTTACTTGACTAACGACCAGCTGGGAGTCTCCGTATATGAGGAGGTTTTCTATTCCCATATCGACAGCGATCTCAAGACCTGCTATCAAAGCTTCATATTCGGCTTCATTGTTCGTCCTCGGCTCTGTTAAGGAGAAGGTAAAGCGCATTATCCCTCCTTGTGGAGTCATGAAGATGAGGCCCATCCCGGATTTGATTATGGGGGTGCTTTGTTTGCGCTTCTTCATGGAAGATGCTCTATCGAAATAGAGTTCCCACCGGGTATCATTCTCTCTTCTCTCCCTGCCGATCATGTCAAATGCGTGCTCGTCGGGCAATTCGCAGTTCAAAGGAGAATCGGCGGGTATCAGATGCTCAACGAGGAAGTCGGCGATGGCCTGGCCTTTCACTGTCTTGAGAGGACGATAAGTTATCGAGAACTCCATCAAGAGCAGGGCCCATTTAGTGAGCCGTCCCGTTAATATAGCCTTTGACATCAAATATTTGAGAGGATCCATCTTTGATATGAGATGGACCTCATGTGCCAACGCATAGTGTCTGAGCTTCGTTATCGCGAAGATCAATGCCAGGCAGTGTTTTTCAATGGGGGAGTAATTGTTTTCTGCCCCCAGGAGAACTCGACTCAAATAGTAGAGGGTTCTCTCCTTCCCTTGGTCGTTCTCTTGTGCCCATAGCGCGCCTAAAGAACATTCGAGGGCTGTTGTGTACAGGACGAGAGATTTTGCTTTAACGGGAGCGGCCAATACCGGCAGATTCTGCAGGTATTGCTTGATTTCGTCCAGTGCGCCTTGGCATTTGCGATCCCAGACGAACGGGGTTTCCTTCTTCATTAGGTGACTGTAAGGACGACACTTGCTGGAGAGATTGGCTATAAATCGCCGGATATACGCGAGCTTTCCTTGGAGAGACCGCAGTTACTTGAGAGTCCTTGGCGGAGGCATTTCCATGATCGCCTTGATCTTCGACGGGTCTATCTCGATGCCTCGGTGTCGGACGACGAATCCTAGGAACTTACCCGAGGAAACTCCGAACGCACATTTGAGAGGGTTCATCTTCAAGTTGTATTTCCGAAGGCGCTGAAACACGGTCTTCTGATGCTCTAAATGTTCCTCGTATGATTTGCTTTTAATTACGAGGTCATCAATATAGCATTCGACGATTTCATGTATGAGGTCATCGAAAATCTTCGTCATGGCCCTCTGATGGGTGGCACCAGCGTTCTTTAGACCAAAATGCATCACCTTGTAGCAGAATATGCCCAAAGGGGTCCGTAAAGCGGTATGCTTCCGGTCCTCGAGATGCATCTTTATCTGATTATATCCTGATGAGCTATCCATAAAGGAGAAAACTTCATGAGTAGACGCATTATCTATCATCAGCTCAGTGACCGGTACTGGAAAGTCGTCCTTCGGGCAAGGTTTGTTGAGATCCCGAAAGTCCACACATATGCGCACCGTCCCATTTTCCTTCATCACTGAGACGATGTTGGCAATCCAGTCAGGGTATTGAACTTGTTGGATGAAGCCGGAGTCGATTAGCTTCTTGACCTCGGCGTTGATGCTCATCTCAAGCTAGAGCTACATTCTTCTCGGTGCTTGTTTGATCGGCTTGACGTCTGGAGAAATCGCCAATCTGTGTACGGCTATTTCCGGATCTAGTCTCGGCATCTCGGAATAGTTCCATGTTGTTCCCCTCCGAAGGACACGGCGGAGACGCGATGGACGTCTTGCCTGAAATTCGGGGCAGATGCTAATTGGTGTTATCCGTCCACCTCTCCGAAGATGCCAAGTTGATTTATGGCACCATGTATCGAAGGTTTAAACGGATGCGGCTGATGTAGCAGACTTCGTCAGATCCCCCCTCGTCTGAGGGGTTTTTGATTGTGGGGACGCTCTTCCCTGCAGGCTCAAGCTCCTGCAGTTAATTACGCTGCCGCATCGCGGTAACAACTTTCTCCTTCTCCAGCTGGTCACTTCGTGTCGTGGGTGTTTGTTTTGTTTGTAGTTGCCCGTGGATTGTATACGGAGACTAATTTACGTTGTCGCCTGTAGGACGTGGATTAATCCAAATCCGTATTTTCTTAGATTTGGGTTTGGGGTTTTGGGTTTAAGGATACGTTAGTCTCATTTTAGACTAAGATCAATTTAAACGTTTGTTAAGGACACGTTAGTCTAATTTCCAAACTAAGATCAACTTAACAGGATCATTTAGATCCAACAAAAGAGCATTTAGACTCTATTCTTTAGTTTAGGGACATTTCGGTCGATTTCCAGTTTAGGGACATGGTGGTCCATTGTGGTCCGTTGAATGTATGGCTGTCGGGACCCGTCACCTCTCTGAAGACGTTGAAGGATTACAACGACAAATATCAGAGGAGTTCAGAGATGTACCCTTGAACCAATGTTGGTTGGGAGATCTATAGTCCAATTTAGGACTAAAGTCCGTTTGAAGGTTTATGAGCATATGGGCTCAGTTGATATGAGTTGAACATTTTATTTTTCTGGCTGTTGAGCCTTTATTTAGGCTTGGCCCTTTTATTAATGCATAGCATTTATATTTGGCCTGTTAGACCTTTACTTGGGCTCTGCCTTTTTTTAATAATGCATAGCATTTATAGTGGTCTGATAGTGCGCCACGTGGCTTGTCAGGCGCTTTGCGCCAATTAAAGAGCGCAAGGCGCTAGCGCATGTGGAGGTGATATGTGTCACGCTCTGCTAAGCGCAAGTCTGTTAGCGCAGTGCGCTGCGCTAGTGCGCTGCTGACACGTGGCGCGTGATTTGTATGTCAAAAGCTATCTATTACCGCAATCAAGAACGGCGTCGCATGTAGCTAACCGGTGAGTACGGGTCGGTCCACAGGGATGTTGTGAATTTCCTAATCGTTCAAACGAATTAATTCCGATGGGTGTTCGGATTGATTATTAAATCTAAAAACTAAATCTATCTATACTAAGATTATCTAGATCTAAATCTTGCTAGGGTTAGGTTTAGGAATGGTTTGGAAATGTAAATAAATCTCAACGCTTTTTATACCCAAATTAGGATCTAAGAGGAGTTATGGTAATTATCAATAAAGGGGATTAGATCCATTTGGGAAGGTGTTCTTTTCTCTAGGTTCTTGTCCTTCCTTTAGAGATCCTTACCCTAACCTCCATGGAAAACACGCGCAACCGGGCCTTTATACTACGGTATCACCGCTACTTCGAGGGATAGGGTGCCGTAGGGCGCGGTGTGTGCGTGTATGCATGGAGTCCTATTGAAAATATATAATGGACAAGAAAGGGATGAGAGATCTCATCTCTCAAAAGCCTTCCCCAAAGTTAACCCTAACAAGCGAGGAGACTACTCGCTCATTAGGGAATTTAAGAATATTTATTTAGGGCAAAGAATGAAAAATTACCTAGGGCAAGAAATTGAAATTAACTACTTACTTTACAGATGGCTCTCTCCAAATATCAACACAGGGTTGTCAGATCTGAATTCATGAAATGAAAAGAGGCATCGATGCTCTCCAAAAGAAATCTGAATTTTATTCATAGAAAGAGGCATAGGGAGGCATAACCTAATACAATGATTTAGAGCTCCTATTTATAGAGGATAGGAAACCCTAGGTTACAATTGATTCGCACGTCTGCATTTACAAGAATACCCCTAGGTAGACCCATTCAGTACCTAAAGAATTATGGTAAAATTTTATTCCCCTAATTGCCCAAGCCCGCCGCGTAACTGCGGCCCGAGGCCTGGTTTGGCCGCGGTTCCGCGGCCAAAAGGAAGTATCGGGCCTTGAAATTTCCTGTGTTGGCTCTGCTGTTTTTGGGCTTCCTTATTCTTTGGTTCTTTTATTAAAATAGCTTCTATGTTTCTTCCAGATCTCCAGTGAACAATTGCGGTGGACTTTTAACCGTTCGCTTTGTAATCTTAGACCTTACATTGCCTTGTACTTTGTGAACTTTATCTTTGATGTAGGCTTGATCAAGATCTTTCTATTCGTTGGTTGTAGTTCCACTTTTGCGTCGTCTTTTACCTTTTTCACTGTTTTAGATCCAAGAACCTGTAACCTGTAATATGTAGCAGACATGCGTCAAAAGCACCTGTTTATTTATTAAACGAATAAGAATGGGGAATATAATAATGCAATGTTATGGTGTGAACAAATACCCCCAAACTTATCTTTTGCTCGTCCTCGAGCAAACTTATTTTTTTATTCTCGACAAAAAACCTAACCGCACTTTCGCAGGGAAACGCGATTGCACTGAGCTCGTGCAACAAGCCGTTAAACCTCTAGGTGTCCCTAGTAGGAGGAGTGTTGTCTCCTGAGGGTTTTCAGCAGATACTACCCACAAAATCCTATCAATTCGGCCCATTAACTTTAATTCTCCAAGTAGGTTTTCTAACAAGGAATTCTATTATCGTCGACTTGTAAATTATTCACCCATATTCTTCACACTTCCTCATCATTTAACTTAAGATTATATATGTTCTGTAGACCTACTTAGCTTTCGGCATCTCTTAAGTTTTCCTTCTAGGGTTCCATCTCTACTTAGGAATTTTTATCAACTCTATTAAAGATACAAGTTTTATTCTTCATTCCTTTCTCTTATCTAAATCCCAATCACATACCCCTACGTGTGTGTATAAATCATCCTTACACTTGGAAATTCAAATCAAGCAATCATACTCTTGTCCTTTATCCAAAGCACTTATTAATTGGTGAATTTTTAAATGAATTTTGCTTACACATCCTTCATGCGACCGTTAATACTTCTTGAGATACCAACGACCGATTACAAGATGCGTTTGCACTTTAAAGCGTACTTCCTAGTCTTGCAACACCTAAGGCTTTTAGCAGTGACTCCCAAACCAGTTGGTCTAAGGCACTAAGTGATGATGCACCCTCGCTAAATATTTTTCTATTTTTGCAGCCTTAAGTAATCACAAAAACCAGTGTTCATTTTTTTATTCACTTTTTTTCTTTTATTTTCATTGTACTAAGAACTTTAGACAAGAGCATTTCAAGGTATCCTCTACTATTCCAAGTTTCAAGGTGCGTGTTTGTGCAATTTGTAGGGTATACATTTTCAGAATCTAGACTTAAACTAGGAATTATTTTTCAAACTCATACTCTAATAAAACTATCAATACTTTTCCTTCGTTTCGACTTATCCCAAGAAGTGGACTCAAAATTTGCCTATTTCTAAATAAACTACAAAGACATATACTTTCTACCGTTAAACTTTAAGGAAGGTTATTTTTAGGGTTTTTAATTTACTAAGTCTAAGATCTAGTTGTTCCTAGCTAGTTAACCTGTTTGTCAAACTTAAGTCAAATAAGGCCAAAATTGAATATATTAATTTTTATAATTTTTGAAATTTTTTAATTTTTATGGGTTTTAAAATAAGTATACAAATGCAAGAATATACACATGAATGCGAAGGAAGAAGACTTACCGAGCATACCCCCAAACTTAAACTTGACAGTGTCCTCACTGTCATTCTATACCAAGAGGGTCAAAATACCGGCACTCCCCTGTTTATATATTTATAAATTTTTTAATATTTTTTTTATGTTTTGAAATTTTTTTTAATTTTTTTTTATAGAAAAAGAAAATAAAAAATATATATATACATATATACAACAAGGTCCTCCCCAAACTAAACAAGGCCTTACACAAGCCAAAGGTTAGCACCAACCATTCAAAAACCTTATCGTGGTAATGGTAGGGTTGGTGAAAGAATGGGGTGGAAAGAAGAGAAATGAGAAGCACACGAGATCGTGTGGGAAGAAGGGTAGAATATGGTCTCGGCGGAGGAGAAGAATGGCGGAAAAGAGAAAGAAGTGGAGTACGATCTTGAGGGTGTAAATCGAGTGAATAAATTAGCGCAATTTGTGATGACCGATGTGTTAAAAGCGATTGTGCTAACCTATCAACCCGTCGAGAAATGGGGTCAAATCCCTCAAGATTCGCAAGAAAGCATGGGTACGCCGAACTTGGTATTGGAGATGAAAGCGTAATGGTCTTTTGTAGGGTCGGAACGATAGGAAGGACGAAAGGGGGTGAATTAGGGATAGTCTCATTCTCACCGTAGTAAAATGTCTCGAACTTGAAAGATTCCATCAATGGTTCGAAACGACTGTAAGCAACCGAGTCTGATGGTTCAACTAACTCATCTGAAAATTCAAATGACTCAAACTCGGGCGGTGAGTCATCAACATCGTCTGAAAAAGTGAAACACTCGTAAGTGTTGTCAGCTGTGAGATCTGTGTCAGATTCAAAGGAAAATTTTTCAAGCTCACAGTCTTCAAGCGCGATCTTGTGCGTGGTCGGAACGATGGAAAGGAGGGAGGGTGATTTAGTTAAACGTTCAAGAGGATGAATTGGAAAATCAGACACATCAAACAAAAATGGTTCAACCTCAATATGATCCTTAATACTCTCCTCAATACTATCCTCATAATTCTCCTCAATATTTAGCTCATCCATGCCATTATCATCAAAATCAAGACGCATATGAAGTTCGGGAGAAACATCTATGTAGGGTGTTTTTCGTCACCCCATTGAGATGGGAATACACGCGCGCTGGTCAGGCGTACTACAGATTCCCCCTGCCTAGGGTAGGCCGGGGTTTATTGATTATGGGGATCCGAATCTCCGGCAGCCGCGGACTAAGCTGCCGTTAATTACCCCTCGCCTTTGGAGCGAGAGAACCTCCGATTAACGGGTTAAACTGGTCGTGCGAATTTAATGTGCAGTGTACGTGTGTGTTGTTTTGGAAGGGGGGTTTGGATATGTCGGGAGCCACGCAGAGTTTTTACGGGGGTCTCGCTACTCGGATAGCGGGCTGGGGGTCAAGGGGGCTAGCAGCCCCCTTACGGGGTGCGGGGCAGCGCCCCGTTAGAAATTTTTTTCTAACAGGGACAGTGTCGTGGTGTATGTGTGTGTGTACATATGTATGCATATGTGTGTGTATATATATATATGTATATATATATATATATATATATATATATATATATATATATATATATATAAAAGAAAGAGGGGGAAAGGCATCCAAAGGATGCGTGGGGCCAGAGCCTTGGGCGTTGTGCGCCCAGGTGCTGTGCGCTCAGGCGCTAGCGTGCCACGTGTCGGCACGTGGGCGCTCTGCGCTTGAGCGCAGGGCGCTGTAGCGCAAGCGCGCCACGTGTCGGCACGTGGGCGCTTTGCGCTTTAGCGCCTGATGCTCGAGCGCAAGTGCGCCACGTGTCGGCACGGGGGCGACTTACGCTAGCGCTCGAGCGCAAGCGCGCTATGTGTCGGCACCGGGGCGACTTGCGCTCGAGCGCAAGCGCGCCACGTGTCCGCACATAGGCGCTTTGCGCTCGAGCGCAGGCCGCTGTAGTGCAAGCGCGCCACGTGTCGGCACGTGGGCGCTTTGCGCTCGAACGCTGAGCGCTGAGCGCAAGCGCGCCACGTGTCGGCACGCGGGCGCTCTGCGCTTGAGCGCCGGCGAGAAAAAGAGGCTTTTAGCCTAAAAAAATTTCTCGGAAGAGAAATCAGAGAGGAGTTGGACTCCTGAGTGTTTTTTTTTTGGTTTAGTGAAAGGGGTTCTTCCTCCTCCTCCTCTGTTAGCTGGATCTTGAAAATCAAGAGATGTGGGATCTTAAAATCTCTCCTTTTGGGGATCTAAAGACAGATCCAAGTTCCCCTTTATGGGTTTGGTGGTGAAAAACTATTTTATTTTTGAAAAGGAAGAGTAAGACTCTTGATTTAATTCAGAAGAAAGAAGAAGGTTTGAGACCTTCAGAAAAGGGAAAGAAATACAAACTCTAGGTTTTGAGAGAATGAAAGTATTCTTTTTTTTATTCATCATCATGTTGCCTTTTATAGGCTTACATACTTACATATAGCCCCTTGGGCTTCACAAAATGGCGTTTTGCCTATCCCATGGCTCATGTGCCATTTCATTTTTGCACATAAGCCATGGGCTTACAAAAATTTGGCTTTCTGCCCGTTTTGTATACATTCATGTATAAAAAATCACATAAAAATTATTTATTACATGATTTTGTCGTTGTCATGGGGAGGATGGCCGCGGGCTCGACTTGGGTATGGGCCCGCTTGACCTGGGCTTGGGCCCACCTAGCTTGGGGTTGACCTTGACTTTGACTCGGTCAACTGGGGTGTAAATTTTTACCCCAACAAATTGCCCCCTATCAATAAATGCACACCGCACATTTGAGTTGTGTGCATGAAATTGATGGATCTTGAAGCTGAACTTCGAGGTGAAACATCATTCCGGGGGCGGAGCATCATCCCGGGGATCATGATTTCCGGGGATCGGAGCATCATTCTGATTCGCGGAGCATAATTCCAAGGATCGGAGGAGATCGGAGCATCATTCCGAAGCGCGAAGCATAATTCCAAGGATCGGAGCATCATTCCGAAGGGCGGAGCATCATTCCAGGGATCGGAGCATTATTCCGAAGAGCGGAGCATGATTCCAGGGGATCGGAGCATCATTCCAAAGAGCGGAGCATCATTCCAGAGATCGGAGTATCATTCCGAAGTGCGGAGCATGATTCCAAGGGGTCGGAGCATCATTCCGAAGAGCGGAGCATGATTCCAGGGATCGGAGCATCATTCCGAAGAGCGGAGCATGATTCCAGGGATCGGAGCATCATTCCGAAGAGCGGAGCATAATTCCAGAGATCGGAGCATCATTCCGAAGCGCGGAGCATGATTCTAAGGGGTCGGAGCATCATTCCGAAGAGCGGAGCATGATTCCAGGGATCGGAGCATCATTCCGAAGAGCGGAGCATCATTCCGAAGATCGGAGCATCATTCCGAAGCACGTAGCATGATTCCAAGGGGTCGGAGCATCATTCCGAAGAGCGGAGCATGATTCTAGGGTTCGGAGCATCATTCCGAAGAGCGGAGCATGATTCCAGGGATCGGAGCATCATTCCGATGAGCAGAGCATGAATCCAGGGGATCGGAGCATCATTGTAATACCCAGCTCTTTTGTACATCACTTTCCGTATTCTTTATATATATATTATTTACAAAATTGTTTTTTTATTCTACTTATAATTATTTTATTTTCTTTAAACCCAAACCCTAATCCAAATCCCCTTTATTGTGGTGTCTCAGCTCACTCTCTCCTTCTCTCTGTACTTTCTCTATTTCCCTTTCCCTAAAAACCAAGCCCAAGAAGTTTGAGCCCAAGAAAATTTCACCATAGAGTTAAAACCATACCAAAGCCAATCATATAAGTTCCTCGGCCCTGAGAACCACAAATTAATTAACCTCCCTTCCCAATTCTTCAAAGTCTGTTCCAAATCTTTTCCCTTCATATTTTCTTTTCTTAAACCCTTTTATTTTCTTCCTTTTATTTGTACCCAAAACCCCCAGCCCAAACAGCTAAAGAATTAATTTCCCCAGCCCAACGTTCCCTGCCACAGCCTAAGCCCGGCTCACTCCATTTCCCTTTTTCCCTTATTTGTTTTACTATTTTTGGTCGGCCCAAAGAACCCCGGCCCAGCTCCCCGCACTACCCGACCCGGCCCGCTATCAGTTTCTTTTTTCCCCACTCATAAACTTTCCCGCTTCTTCTCCCCTGCACGAACCCACGTCGCACGCCCACAACGCCGCTGCCCCACGTCCTCGCAACCACGAGCCCACGACTGCGCGCGCGCCGCGACCTCGTCTCCCTCGCCTCCATACAAGGATGATCACTCACCCCACTACGAATCTTTTCTTCACCTCACTTACCACTTCTCCCCATCGCAAACCCACAACACCCTCGAGTCCCTGTACCGACGCCGCCGACGACGACGAGGGCGACTACTACAACCACCCCGTCGACTCCTTCGCTCTCCTCTCTCCACCAACAGAGCCCTCTCCTCACCTTCTCCAGCCACCTTTCCCCCGCATTGCACACCCGAGCTCGAGCCCCTGCACCCTCTCGCCGGCGAGCCCCCACTGCACTTCGTCGACTCCCCCGCACCCTCTTCGTCATCCGCATCATCACCATCACCTCCAAGCCCAAGCCCCACTGCTCTCTTTCTCTCTCTGCAACTCCTTTCTCTCTCTCTCTCCCCCTCTCTCTGCAACTCCTCTCTCTCTCTCTCTCTCCCCCCTCTCTCTGCAACTCCTCTCTCTCTCTCTCTCCCCCCCTCTGCAACCCCTATCCATCGGCCTCGACAGCACCAGCGACCCCCAGCCTCGGCACCCCCTCACCGCATCCCTAACCGCCGCGGTCGAGCCCCGGCATTTCGTCGAACATCTACAGCGACCGCCGTTGCCGCTATTCGAGATATCGACGTCGCCATCAAATTTATGGCTTCGGTCCCTTAAGCCGTCATCATCCCCCACACGCCGTTCGTCGCAACGCCCGTCACACCCACCGAGCCGTCAAGTACAAGAAGCAAAGACTCAACGAGGCTAAACCTGTGCTGCGTTCGTGATGCGATCGTGCCATTGCCGTTGCCGTGCATCGCCAAGCGTCTCCAGGCAAGTACCCTACTTACTACATGCTATATTATTTCCGTTATGAATTCAAACCGCATTAATTCCCTATTTGCGATTCATGAAAACCTGTTATAGCTTAAGTGTTCGACGCAAGATCTGAATGAAAACCTTTCCTTAATTTGACGGAACTTGTTTGCATATTGTGTCCCGTCTGGCAATGAACCTAGTGTAGAAATTTCACTGTAAAATATGACTGTTAACCACTTAAACGAACACCCCCAAATACACCCGTAAAAACTGGAATTCTCCCGCACCTGAAAATCGTTAAAATCACAATAAATTGTGTACATATTGAAATGATGTGTTCGAGGGCTCAAATCGAAGCCGACTTGACGAGCTATAATCCTGTATATGTTCTTAATTGTTTTTGTACTGATATTATGACGAGAAGTGGTTCGGAGAGCGGCTCTGGACTGCTGTCCAGAGCAACTTTGGTTATTGTTTTCTGCCCCGTAATCTTTGCTACCTTGCGGTCTGAACTTGTATGTTACGGAACCCTACACCGAATTTAAGTTGGATATGTTAAATAAATAATGCAAGTGATTTCACCCTGTTTCATCGTCGTTTACTATTTAAAATACAATTTAAAAGATCGGGACGTATAGTAGTCCCAAACAGAACCAGAACTGGTATCCTAGTGTTGAACAGTGCATAACTTTTGACGTACAGACACGATTGAGAATCCGTCTATTGCGTTGAAAACCCTATTGAAAACCTTAGATTTCATTCAACTATAGTGTCGCTAAAATCTAATCCCAACTGGGATTAAAATGCGTTGCGAAACGGACTTCCGATTCTGAAACCGGATTTCCAGCAGTGAACGCTTAAAATGACATGGCCATACCTAGTGATCCTGAAACCCGATTGACGTGAAACTAAATTTGCTGGATAGATAATCAAATATACTACTTATCCCCTGTTCATTGTTTCGCTAAATTTTGGCATATATTATTTATGATAAATTATGCAAGTGGTAGGATACCGACATATGACATCTTAATCATGCCTTACATACTGTTTTCTCATCACATCATATATATATGTCATTGCATTGGTAACCTAGTGATCATGTGCATTACCCAGTGTTAGGTATTAGTGATGATTGTGGCAAGTACGTTAGTGTTTGTGCATGAGTGGATAAGTGAAAGTGACACGTACTTGTACACAATCAGTGGACCCTATCGATTTATTGCATTGTCGACGTCTGTGGGGCATGTATAAGTGTGACTATAAGTAGTATGGGACACTTATGGAAGCACTTGTATGGGTGCCACAGGTAAGACACCAGATACTGCCCTTTTATCTTGGGTATCAGTCGGGACGTGCTTGATGGAGATCCTGTCTCCAGTTCTCGCGCAGACTTGTCATGGACCGACCGGTATTTGAGGTTATGGTTGGCGTTTGATGTAGATCATGGGGTGTGGGGTAGTTTGAGTGTGAGTTCAACAGAATCTCGGGAGTCCCATGCCGGCTTATATATATATGGAGATATATGGAGATTTACAGGGTACATGATTATTACCGTGAGTTATATTTTGGGCCCGTGGTCCCTTGCCCTTAGGTCCTACCCTTGGGTGGAGGACACTCACGAGTGGTTGACTCTCACACTTGGACTGACGATAGGCTTAGTGAGCTGTACAGTGAGACTTAGAGACTGATAGGGATAGTGACATTGACATGTATTACTTACTGCATTGACGCACCTGACATACTATTTTACTGCTTTACTGTTCACCTGATCTATTAGACACTGCATTGGTTACTCCATGTTCATATCTTTATTGTCTCGATTTACTGTTACATATCTATTATCACTGTTCGAGTTACCACTTGCATCTATTTGTATATATTGCTATCGTGTCACCCTGACGACCTGAGTATGCATGCTCAGAGCGAGATGTGGATCTAGCTTGGACGAGGACCAGACGTACATCACGGACATCTTGATTAGCTACCCAGAGTTATACCCTTTTGATTTCCATCAGGTTAGTTCTTTGTATCTGTTTTGTTTCAGTTACTGCATTTTTCATTACCTGTGCGTTGTTTACTGATTACCACGTAAAACTAGAAGCCGAAGTGTGACTACGGAGAGATATTACCTCGACCGTAGGAGCATGGCTGGCCTTGTCAACCCCTCGTATTTCGTATTTTGGGAAGCGGGGCGTGACATGGTTTTGTTGGTATCAGAGCCAGGTTTTGCTTCGATTGGGATTGCAGTTCCGTGTAGTGTTTGACAATCTAAGACATCCTTCGGTCTGGATTGTAAAGTTGTTATTCTTAATCTTGATTCACATAGTGTATTCGGCTATGCATTTGATCTATCCGCTGGGGTTTGAGTGACTTGGAATTCCACAGTTGATTTCCACTTGTAATAAATTTCATCACATCCGATATTCTTGATCGCTGCCCAATCCATATTATATTTTAATTCTTATAGCTTGTGCATTATATCGTCCTCAAATTTGTTGTTTCAGGACCATATCTTCCAACGACTCTCCCCCTACCTCCACTCCCCAGAATCAGACCGGAGAGATTCTGAATGCACTGCAGGGTCTGAAGGAAGCCCAGGAGCGAACAAACGACCTGTTAGCTGAGGGACTAAGAAGGCAGATGACTCAGGCACCAGCGGAAGCCTCCAATCGTAAAGGGATCCCTGTTAGACGAGGAAAAGAGGCGAAGATGAAGCGCCCACTTGTTTCCCCGCGACAGAAGCAACAGAAGACCCAACTGTAGGGTTCCTAGGCACGCTAATGAGGTCTCACAAGGCATCAACCATGCCAATTTCAAATTTTACAAGTGCCGAGAAACCCTAATACGGATCGTTAACTAGAATTTTAGGCGACAAAAGAAACTAGTTAACAACTTAACTACAAGAACGGAAATACAACCTTTGTAGATCCGGTCCTCCACCTCCATAGCTCCGCAATGAAGTCTCCTCGCTGTCCAAATCGAATCCCGGGCTCTAGCGTCGGCTTCATCGGAGAAATGGGCGGGCTTGGTCGTCGGCTTCGATGCCGAAGATGATCTACGTCGAGGCATCACTAGATCAAGCTCCAACTTCACCAAGTCAAGAAACTTGTGAAGAAAACACCCTATACTACTTGTTAAGAGGTAGAGGATGAAGAAATAGGAAGTGGGTTCACTTTAGAATTGGATTTCTCACTCATTTTCACATTTCACCATTGTTGGTAGAAAGCTTTCTTCATGAAGTGAAGAAGAAGAAGAAGAAGCAAGAATATGATAAGTATTTCTTCTAAATAGAAAATAAATCAATTCTTATCATATCATGAACCATGGTCAAGTGTAGAGAACTAACTAAGGTTCAAGTGAATGGTTAGGGTTAAGCACGAGACAAAATGGTCACTTTAGTCAAAGCTTCATGAAGCTTCAAAGATAAAACAAAACTAGCAACCATTTTTCTCTTTATGCTTTTCCAAAATGAATATACAAATAAATAAATGAATAAGCTAAACCCTAATCATCAACTTAACCATGATTTAATTCTTTACACTTAACCAAATAAGCATGCATCATCAAACATGATACAAACATGTGCACAAAAGTATATCACATATACAACTTGCACATCCAAGTGAGAAAATCCATTTGAAGTGAACCAATACTAGTTAATGCAAAGTAATATATCAAATATATAATTATACATTAAATCATTAAATCAACACTTGATTTAACGATCCGGTCATATCGCATATAACCGACTAGTATCCTATGTATCGGCTTATCGAACCAATCCTTGATTCTATAACTAGGTTATATCGCATATAACCAATCGATACATTTATCGCGAGAATGGAATACGGTATCACATACACGCATTATTCTCGGTCCCGCACATATCTCATATGCGCTCCTATTTCGTTTCGCTTGAGCCAGGAAACCTCTGTGTAGGACTCTAAAGACTCGTCAATACGCCGGCAGCAGATGATGATCATATCAAACACCCACAAGCCGCAAGCGGTCTGCTAAACGTAACGGCCACCCGGGTATTGAGCGATCAGAAGATCGAAGAGCAAGCCCGCTCACACTCCTGTGAATCCAACCAGTAACACTTACCGTACAGTCCGGTCTGATCGTCTGATATGTCGCATATCTCGTCTAGGGGTGGTAAACGTCAGACCCCAATAGCTTGATAAGTCGTGTCGATATGAGGTCTATAACAATTCGAGATACTACTGGTAACACTTACCAGTAAATCTCAGCAACCCTGGCCAGGGATTTCCGGTTATAGACTATCGAACACAGCGCAACATCAACTCCCTATACCGGGAGAGACGAATCCCCTCCTATCGCTCATTGCCTCCATGTGATTCGGGACTTACCCAAAAACCACCGTTTTGCACGCCCTCTTGGACGTGGTAAGGTGGAAATCAAAGCACAGTGGGAACCACACAAGACTCTATGACGATCTCGGGTCAACAGACTACTCTGTACCAGTGTCACCAGAGAACTGCCATCTGACGTAAGGTATAATACCATCTGGGAGTTCTCGGCGAGTCCGTCAAGTGTACCCAGTCTCCACTGAGCACCCGTATATCATCTCTGATGTCAAACACCAATGGATATGGGATCATCCATCGCCCATCTATATGGGTCGAGAAGGTATACGCTAGTCTACTCAGGTATATCGATGCCCCGTCTCGATACACCCACGACTAGGGACTTTGAAGGATGTACTTATAGACTATCTGTCCCCACTAGTATGATCTGCATCATAGTCCAGGTAGTCAAGTACACATCCTAAGGGCTTTACCAACATGTAACAGAGAGACAATCAGTATACACGTTAAGGTAAAGAGCAACCAGATAGCATACTATCATGTCGAGCAAGAAAGTCCTCCCTATATATGTCCCAGCATCCACTACAATATACATCCTATGTACAGTAATGGCCTCTAGGGCATACATATAACTAACACCAACGTTGTGGGTACTGCAAGAAGCCAGGACACCTTCAGAGGGAGTGTTGCCGCGCCAAAGGGAAATGCCTAATTTGCGGATCCAGCGACCACTTTATCAATGGTTGCCCAGAAAGGAAGGAGCTACAAGGAGGCGGTTCGTCCACACTCCCCACTCCTGCTTAGCGATGGTTACTACGTAGTTTGAGCCTCGAGCAATAGTATGGACCCAGCACAGGATTCAACTTGCGAGACAGGAATGCAGCAGTCCAGAGATCAAAGAAGAATTATCATGTTTTCTACTTTCAATAAAGATGTTGTCACTCTTTTTGTAAATATTTCTTTTCGTTTGAAATCTTGTATCCGTTGAACCTTTAGTTGGATGTAATGAAACTCGAAGTTGTGATGTATGTACCGTTCTTTTGATTCTCACTTCATTTTATACTATTCATTGCATCAGCATCCTTACATTTTTATTTTCCGCCCTTGCCTCCAGCGTATCCTCCCTGTGCCATTGTATCCTTGGATACCTTCTCCACGTGCCCCATTGTCTAATCAGGACTCTCCCTTTTCAGGTCATGGCCCACTTTGGAGAAGCGCCGCCTCTAGATGAGGACACACGGTCGTGCGTTTCCTCGGACTACATGCTGGTAGGATCGGATGACGAGATCAACGGCCCACAGATTATTTTCGGAAACAGCGATTCCGAGGGTGAAGGATTCACAACCCCAGAAGACAACATAGTCAGCGACTCTGATGACGATGAGGAGGACCCCGAAGAGAACCCGATAGAGGAAGATCCCGAAGAAGATCCTATGGAAGAGGATCCAGCAGAAAAAGATCACGTAGAATCAGACCTCGAGGGAGAAGCTCCAGTTAAGACGGAAGGACCAGAAGAACAAGACCCCGCGACAGAAGAACTCCCAATGGCGGTCCCTGCGAGGCGCTATGGAAATGGATGCCCCTATCTGAGCGCGCGAGCCTACCGTAACCTGCTGCACCTCCACAACCGCGACTGACGTGATTGAGCTTTCGTCTTCTCTGGCCAAATAGAATCTGTGTATAGTTTAGGACTATCCTTTATTCGTCGTGGATGCCTTGTTCGGACTTTTCTGAAATGAAATAAACTTGCTGAGTTCGCTAGTCCTTTGATCTTTTTGGTTCACATAATGCTTGACTGTTTCCCCTATACATTTATTTTCCTTCTGAGATCCCCAACTGTTCACCCCTGCACCTTGTACTGTTTTGACCCTCGCTTAGATTATAAAAAAAAAGTACCGCACCCCGATCTTTTGAATGGGCCACACTTCATCCTTTGTATGTGCCTTGTTTGAGATCCTTCTGGAAGAGAAAATTGATAGTAAAATTTCCGAGTTAGCTGACCCTTCAGATTGTTGATTCGTATGGTGTATCGACCGTTTTCATTCCCATACATCCTTTCCCCTCCTGAAGTTCATTACTGTTCGTCCTTACACCCTGGGCTGACCCCAGCCCCAATCTCTTCAACCTTCAGTCTAAAGCTGTCACACTCCGACTTTTCGAATGAGCCATATCCCATTGTAATCCCTACCCCGGCTAACCCTTATACATCCTTATGCTACCTTCTATTACCCTAACTATATTTAGGGACATCATTATTCAAAAATTTAGTTTTCATTATTTTGTATTTATTGAAAAGTGCGTGCTGTTGACTACTTCTGTTTTATGCATTTAAGTACACTACTATTCTTCCCATCTTTCGGTAGCGCAACCATATATTGCACATAATATTTTGTGCTATGTTTCTTGTTTTCACCATGTGGTTTTCTAAGTTATGTTAAAATTGTTTGATTAATACGTTATTCTAAAATGTTTTAACCTACCGACAAATCCTTCATTATTTCATTATGGTGATGCCTTATACTTATTATTTCTGCTGCGCTACTTTTGATATACTTATATGTGCACATATTTAGAATTTCGATTTTATCTAGCATGCCTCGAATGTTATTATTCGTTATTGCTATCTTATTCTTTTGTACTTATAGGTTGCTATTATAGATGGTTATGTCTGATGCTATTATCTTAGCTGCTCTGGTTCGATATACATATGTATACATACACTTTGGGTTTCGATTCTATCGAGCACACCTCGAATATTATTGTTTGTTATTGATATTTTTATTCTCTTATACATGTAGTTTGCCCTTATGATTGAGTCTGCCTTGTACTTACTTAGACCTGCCCTTTATTACGTTAGTTTTATACATTTATAGACCTTAGATCTTTACCTACCTATTTTAAGTAAATCACTATGTGTTAGTGTTTGATGTGGTAACTTTTCGCTCATCATTTTATAGCTTATCATTTCTTTTAAATTTCGAGGACGAAATTTTTGTAAGGGTGGTATGATGTAATACCCAGCTCTTTTGTACATCACTTTCCGTATTCTTTATATATATATTATTTGCAAAATTGTTTTTTTATTCTATTTATAATTATTTTATTTTCCTTAAACCTAAACCCTAATCCAAATCCCCTCTATTGTGGTGTCTCAGCTCACTCTCTCCTTCTCTCTGTACTTTCTCTATTTCTCTTTCCCTAAAATCCAAGCCCAAGAAAATTTCACCATAGGGTTAAAACCATACCAAAGCCAATCATATAAGTTCCTTGGCCCTGAGAACCACAAATTAATTAACCTCCCTTCCTAATTCTTCAAAGTCTGTTCCAAATCTTTTCCCTTCACATTTTCTTTTCTTAAACCCTTTTATTTTCTTCCTTTTATTTGTACCCAAAACCCCCAGCCCAAACAGCTAAAGAATTAATTTCCCCAGCCCAACGTTCCCTGTCACAGCCCAGGCCCGGCCCACTCCATTTCCCTTTTTCCCTTATTTGTTTTACTATTTTTGGTCGGCCCAAAGAACCCCGGCCTAGCTCCCCGCACTACCCGACCCGGCCCGCTATCAGCTTCTTTTTTCCCCACTCATAAACTTTCCTGCTTCTTCTCCCCTGCACGAACCCACGTCGCGCGCCCACAACGTCGCCGCCCCACGTACTTGCAACCACGAGCCCACGACTGCGCGCGCGCTGCGACCTCGTCTCCCTCGCCTCCATACAAGGACGATCACTCACCCCACTGCGAATCTTTTCTTCACCTCACTTACCACTTCTCCCTATCGCAAACCCACAACACCCTCGAGTCCCTGTACCGACGCCGACGCCGACGACGAGGGCGACTACTACAACCACCTCGTCGACTCCTTCGCTCTCCTCTCTCCACCAACGGAGCCCTCTCCTCACCTTCTCCAGCCACCTTTCCCCCGCACTGCACACCCGAGCTCGACCCCTGCACCCTCTCGCCGGCAAGCCCCACTGCACCTCGTCGACTCCCCCGCACCCTCCTCGTCATCCGCATCATCACCATCACCTCCAAGCCCAAGCCCCACTGCGCTCTCTCTCTCTGCAACTCCTTTCTCTCTCTCTCTCTCTCCCTCTCTCTGCAACTCCTCTCTCTCTCTCTCCCCCCCTCTGCAACCCCTATCCATTGGCCTCGACAGCACCAGCGACCCCCAGCCTCGGCACCCCCTCACCGCATCCCTAACCGCCGCGGTCGAGCCCCGGCATTTCGTCGAACATCTACAGCGACCGCCGTTGCTGCTATTCGGGTCATTGACGTCGCCATCAAATTTATGGCTTCGGTCCCTTAAGCCGTCATCATCACCCACACGACGTTCGTCGCAACGCCCGTCACACCCACCGAGCCGTCAAGTACAAGAAGCAAAGACTCGACGAGGCTAAACCTGTGCTGCGTTCGTGATGCGATCATGCCATTGCCGCTGCCGTGCATCGCCAAGCGTCTCCAGGCAAGTACCCTACTTACTACATGCTATATTATTTCCGTTATGAATTCAAACCGCATTAATTCCCTGTTTGCGATTCATGAAAACCTGTTATGGCTTAAGTGTTCAACGCAAGATCTGAACGAAAACCTTTCCTTAATTTGACGGAACTTGTTTGCATATTGTGGCCCGTCTGGCAATGAACCTAGTGTAGAAATTTCACTGTAAAATATGACTGTTAACCACTTAAACGAACACCCCCAAATACACCCGTAAAAACTGGAATTCTCCCGCACCTGAAAATCGTTAAAGTCACAATAAATTGTGTACATATTGAAATGATGCGTTCGAGGGCTCAAATCGAAGCCGACTCGACGATCTGTAACCCTGTATATGTTCTTAATTGTTTCTGTACTGATATTATGACGAGAAGTGGTTCGGAGAGCGGCTCTGGACTGCTGTCCAGAGCAACTCTGGTTATTGTTTTCTGCCCCGTAATCTTTGCTACCTTGCGTTCTGAACTCGTATGTTACGGAACCCTACACCGAATTGAAGTTAGATCTGTTAACTAAATAACGCAAGTGATTTCTGTAGGGTTCCTAGGCACACTAATGAGGTCTCACAAGGCATCAACCATGCCAATTTAAAATTTTACACGCGCCGAGAAACCCTAATACGGATCGTTAACTAGATTTATAGGTGATACGATACAAGTAAACAACTTTAACTAAAAGGAAAGAAGCTACAACCTTTGTAGATCCGGTCCTCCACCTCCTAGGCTTCGTGATGACGTCCCTCCGCTGTCCAAATCGAATCCAGGACTCTAGCATCGGCTTCATCGGAGAAATGGACGGGCTAGGTCGTCGACTTCGATACCGAAGATGATCTACGTCGAGGCATCACAAGATCAAGCTCCCACTTCACCAAGTCATGAAACTTGTGAAGAAAACACCCTATACTACTTGACAAGAGGTAGAGGATGAAGAAATAGGAAGTGGGTTCACTTTAGAATTGGATTTCTCACTCTTTTTCTCAAGTTGCCATTGATGGTGGCATGGTTTCTTCATGCTGAAGAAGAAGAAGAAGAAGAAAGAATATGATAAGTGTTATTTTAAAAAGGAAAATAATATGAATACTTATCATATACTAACCATGGTTAGGTTTAGAGAATAGACTATGGTTAGGTGGAATGGTTAGGGTTAAGTATAAGACAAAATGGTCACTTAGTCAAAGCTTCATGAAGCTTCAACAACAAACAAAGAAAGCCACCATTTTCTCTTTATCTTTTCCATAATAAATAAATAAATAAATAGATAAGAAAATGAAAACCCTAACCATTACATAACCATGGTTTAATCATACACACAAACATTCATGTATCATCAAACATGATACAATCAAGTGTACAAAAATATATCACATATACAATGTGCACATCAAGTGAGAAAATCCTTTTAAAGTGAACCAATACTAGTTAATGCAAAGTAATATATCAAATATATAATTATACATTAAATTATTAAATCAACACTTGATTCAATGATCCGGTTATATCGCATATAACCGACTAGTATCCAATGTATTGACTTATCGAATCAATCCTTGATTCGATAACTAGGTTATATCACATACAACCATTCGATACATTCATCGCGAGAATGGAATACGGTATCACATACACGCATTATTCTCGGTCCCGCACATATCTCATATGCGCTCCTATTTCGTTTTGCTTGAGCCAGGAAACCTCTGTGTAGGACTCTAAAGACTCGTCAATACGCCGGCAGCAGATGATGATCATATCAAACACCCACAAGCCGTAAGCAGTCTGCTAAACGTAACGGCCACCCGGGTATTGAGCGATCAGAAGATCGATGAGCAAGCCCGCTCACACTCCTGTGAATCCAACCAGTAACACTTACGTACAGTCCGGTCTCGTCGTCTGATATGTCGCATATCTCGCCTAGGGGTGGTAAACGTCAGACCCCAATAGCTCGATAAGTCGTGTCGATATGAGGTCTATAACATTTTGAGAAACTACAGGTAACACTTACCAGTAAATCTCAGCAACCCTGGCTAGGGATTTCCGGTTATAGCCAATCGAACACAGCGCAACATTCACTCCCTATACCGGGAGAGACGAATCCCCTCCTATCGCTCATTGCCTCTATGTGATTCGGGACTGTACCCAAAAACCACCGTTTTGCACGCCCTCTTGGACGTGGTAAGGTGGAAATCAAAGCACAGTGGGAACCACACAAGACTCTATGACGATCTCGGGTCAACAGACTACTCTGTACCAGTGTCACCAGAGAACTGCCATCTGACGTAAGGTATAATACCATCTGGGAGTTCTCGGCGAGTCCGTCCAGTGTACCCAGTCTCCACTGAGCACCCGTATATCATCTCCGATGTCAAACACCAATGGATATGGGATCATCCATCGCCCATCTGTATGGGTCGAGAAGGTATACGCTAGTCTACTCTGGTATATCGATGCCCCGTCTCGATACACCCACGACTAGGGACCTTGAAGGATGTACTTATGGACTACCATGTACCCACTAGTATGATCCGCATCATAGTCCAGGTAGTCAAGTACATATCCTAAGGGCTTTACCAACATGTAACAGAGAGACAATCAGTGTACACGTTAAGGTAAAGAGTAACCAGATAGCATACTATCATGTCGAGCAAGAAAGTCCTCCCTATATATGTCCCAGCATCCACTACAATATACATCCAATGTACAGTAATGGCCTCTAGGGCATACATATAACTAATAATCTCCCACTTGCACTATTGCCATCTGATAGTAGTGGTTGTAGTATCTCATACTCAACCATCCCATAAAAGTCTCTCTCTGGGAAAAGGCCTTTGTGAGTGGATCCGCCGTGTTGTCCTCTGAGTCTGTTCTCCTAACCTTGATCACCCTGGAGATCAACCATCTCCATGATCAGGTGATACTGCCTTAGAATATGTCTGGATCACTGATGGGACCGGCGTTCCTTGGCATAAGCCACAACTCCATTGTCTCACAATGGTAGGAACGTAGTTCATCTCATGAACCAATATACACCCAAACAGCCTCTTTGGTAGCATCTTAAGTAGCGATGTATCCTGCCTTTATCGTCTAGTATGTCACGGTATCTAGCTTGGAACTCTTCCAACACACCGTCCCTCGATAGAGGGTAAAGACAATGCCTGTGACTGACATTCAGTCGTCTTTATCACCCTGGAACACTTCCAGTGATTTTCCCCAGGATCAACTGATACCATCTCACTACAATTAGTGAGTATCCTAACATCCATTTAGATCTATCTCATAGATCCAAAACCCAGGATTTAGTAGGTATCACTTTGATCCTATGTGGAGAATCATTGTGATAAGCGGAGATTGATCGAGCGTAGCATAGGAAACTTCTTTCCTATCAAGAGTATGTCATCCACGTACTCTACGAGGATCGTCACCATACTCCCTACTACCTTTTTGTTTATACAAGGTTCATCTACCATTTTGATGATGTCAAACTCTTTGACTACTTCATCAAAACAGACGTTCCAACTCCGCGATGCCTGCTTTATCCTATAAAGCATCTTGTACACGTTTCCGCTGCTCCCACTGTCTACGAAGCCCTCTGGCTGTGTACTTATAGACTCCCTCTTCTAAAACATTATTTAGAAAAGCAGTCATGACACCCAACCGCCAGATATCGTAGTCATGGTATGTAGCCGTGGCAAGTAGGATCCGGATGGACTTAAGCATAGCTACTTAGAAAAGGTTTCAACAAAATCCATACTTGGTCAATGATGCAAACCTTTAACAAGTCTAGCTTTGAAAGTCTCAACCTTTCCAAGTACACCAAGTAATCTTCTCAAGATATACTTGCTCCTGATAGGGATTTAACCCTTCAGATATAGCAACCAAAGTCCATACTTTGTTGGTGTATAAGGATTCCATCTCAGATCGCTAAGCATCCAGCCATTCTTACAGAGTCTCACTCCTGATGGCCAGCTCGAAACTAGTTGGGTCATCATCTCATGATGCAATCCTCGCTCCCACTGTCATAGAGAAACCGAAGTAACTCTCAGGTGGGTGAGAAACCCTACTAGATCGGCGGAGAGGCTGAGGTTCGTTGGTAACAATTGAATCCTTTGGTTCTTTCAAATCATCTGCTGTAGTTTGTATAGCTGGAACTTTTCCAGTTCTATATTACAGACCTTGCCTCGAGTTTGTCCGGATTTTGCTTTTAGACATAGGCCGGACAACCCTAAATCTTAACTAGCTTAAGACATGGGCTCTTCCTATACCATATCTTATATGGAGTGGTAGGCTGTGATCTGATTCGAACCTAATTTCAATAGGTATGCAGCTTCTCAAGTGCATAACCCCCAAAAAGGAAACAGGTAACTCAGTAGTACTCATCATAGAGCGCACCATATCGAATAGGGTGCAATTGCTCCGTCCCGATATACCATCGTGCTATGGTGTATTCGGAGGAGTAATGCTGAGAGAGAATCTCATTCTCCTTTAGAATAGTCCAGCAATTCTATGCACAAGTATTCTCCTCCCTGATCTCATCATAGGACATAATACTTATACCCTTATTTTGGTTCTCTACTTCTAACTTATATTCTGTGAATATCTCAAAAGTTTCGGACTTGTGTTTCAACAGGAACATATGTCTGAATCTAAAGAGATCATCAGAGAATGTAATGAAGTACAAAGAACCGGTCTTGGCATGTGTAGACAGGGGACCTTTATACATCAACATGTATCAATCCCAAGAGTTCACTAACTCTCTCTCTGTTTCCAGTAAACGGAGCTATGGTCATCTTATCTTTGTGACATGACTGGCAAGTTTCACAAGATGTAAATTCAAACTGATTTAAATATGCATCTTTATGTAACTTCAGCTAGTCGGGTCGCATTGATATGACCCAGTCTACAATACCTCAAGAAGAATTCGTTCATTTCTGAACTCTTCCTCTTGTGTGTGTTCTGTATACTAAGAACTGTAGTTTGATTTAGAACATCAATACTTTTAGATAACGTGCCTGAACCGATCAACTTTTGATATAGGAAATGTTCAAAACATTATCCAACAATACAAAATTTTATCATTTCTTTAATAATAAAGAGACTGATATCATTTTGTATATCAGGTTCGGTATCTAATAACATTCATTCAGAATCAATGTATTTGGAATACAGGATGACAGTGACCAACAGACTTGGCTGCAACACTTGCCCCGTTTTCTGTCTCATGAAACTTATCACCCGTTCTCAGTTCTCTACCTTTCTGTAGCCCTATGTAACATATTACATATCTGGGATCCTGATCCGGTATCAAATACCCAGGACGTAGAGGATACAGAAAAATAGTTCTTTGTAATGAACACACCCGAAGGAGATGCATCATATGCACTTTCTTCGTTTGGGCGGCACGGGAAATCTGGTATTCCCCAATTTTCTGCTCTGTCTTATAACAATTATAAGTTGGAGCAGGACCAACGTTCCCCAGCTCAGTATAACAAGCGGGTTCGGTCAATACATCCGTATTATTATCTTGATTAAGGCGTGATATGGTCGCTACCAGGAGAGAGAGAGAGAAGAAAACACTCTGCGTGCGCTCTTGCAAGATCAGATTGGTTATTATTTTATTCAAATCAGGATGGCTCCCACTGTTTTTATCAAATCTTCCTTCAAACTCTAAAAGGAAAGACTAGCCGGGATTAATTACACACTACAAGTTCGCCAATCTTTCAGCCAGGCCAGTGTCGGTACTTTGAGGGAGGTCCCCCGTGCTTTCGCATGAACCTAATTAATGTAAACCTCGTTTTCCCAGAGGCGTAACCTCGTTAACACCTTTCTAGACACCTACTTGATCGGCTAATTGTAATGTGTAAAACTCTCCCAGGAGTAACTCTTACTCACAGCGGGTATCGGGATCTAACTATCTCATAGAAGGTATGCAATCTCATTGCAAATTTCAACACTTGAAATTCCCGATAATATTTTGCCCCTAACCTCCTATGACTTTGACAAAGGCCAACAAACCATAGGATGCTAGTCAAGTTCAACCCGTCATTTCCTGATTGAATTAAACCCACCCGCACGACCCTTGACAAAGGCCAACAAGGTCGCACGACTACCCTAACCCAATCTGCATCATATGCATAAGCAGATAAGCACCAGTCAGCTACCGCACACTACGCCTTGACAAAGGCCAACAAACGCAGCACGAATACTAACTACTACTTATCTGAAATGACGGAGGGCTACGACAGGTTTTTCTGAAAACCTATTGCGTAATGAACTTGATATCGTTGTAGGATCGAATGAATTTTGAAATGGAGTGTTTTTGAGGCTTTTCTAGTTTTGCTAAAGGGGTCACTCCTGGTGAAGGGATCGTCGGCCATTTCCTCGTCGAATGAGGTGCGGGATATATCATATATATCACTTTGCAAAGCATAAACTATAGAAGCAATCAAAAGACAAACCGAGGGGTGTAGCATCTGCCAGTTATTGCTAAAGGAGTCACTTCCGGTGAAGGGATCTCGGTCCTTTCCTCGTCGAATGAGGTGCGGGATATATCATATACATCGCTGTGCAAAGCAAGAACTGTAGCTACCTGTTTTATTTTTGAAATTCGATTCTACAACATCTTAGGTTTCTTTTTCTTTCATTAATCATATTAATGAAGTCCCATCATTTAAATTTACCTAAACATCACAGATAAATACGACGTACACTTATGCCATCCGCATTCACTTCGATGTCCCCTCGTGCACCGTTAGGTTAGGTAACTAACGGCAGAGCAGGGCAGGGCTAGCGCGGGTGTAAAACATAAGTAATATCTATATAATATATCATATATACTATATACATTATTTATCACAGAACATCACATGATCACATCACAGATATCGCAGCAGAAGAAACATATGAAATATTGGATATACTAGGACGTCCGTGTTTTCAATACGAGCCAGTATAAAACACGGATTCCACGGTCGCGATGAATAGCCAAACCCACACCCCTAGACCCCTACGAGAGCGACAAGCAACCCTACCAATTCTAGAGTTAGGAGACCCGGACTCGACTCCTCGAGTTGGTCTTCCACTGGACTCCAGAACCCGGTTACTTGTGCCCTCCTCCTTGGGTCTATCCTAGTGCGGAAAAGTAAATGATATACAAACGGTGACATCTTCCGCAACCTGGAAGTGCCCCAATAAAAGAATATTACATACAAGTTTTTACATGAATGAAAATGAAAAACACTCATCTCACATAAAAAACCCCCGGTTATTCAAACACGACGATCTAATATAACATATCCAGCAACACATAACATCACATGTCATCAACGTAAGTAAATATGCGCATCCCAATTGTCGTTGACATATAGCAACGAAACCGGCGATATCACATATTACACTTACGGTCACAGAAAAGAAAGTGTAAAACTACAACAGTTAGAATCCGCAACCTGCATAGACATCACATGCCTAATCAAATGAATTTCTTAGACATCACATGCCTAACAATTATAAACCCCGCATTTTAGTTTCATTATCGAAAACTCTTTTCAATATTAAGTCAGGCAATTCAACAAGATTCCCGACATCCTGATCGAATGCTCGTCGCAAACTTCAGTAGACGGCTGCACCCCCGATGCCTCCGACGAAGTGCACCAAGGCGGAACACCGCTGCCGCGAGCACCCGAACGGATGCTTTCGGCGACGGGGTTCTCCTACAGTCACTTGGTCGGGGCTATGGAGTGAGGCTGTCTATTAAGTTTACCCGGCGAGTATCCGCGTACGCTACATAATTGCGACGGACTTTTGATCACATCAAAATTCCGTGGCAACCGATCAAGTGAGACTAAACTGCTATGTTTATAACATTCATTCAGTTATCTCATAACTTCTTGTGAATTCCAATTATTGTATCACATTCCAGATAATTAGAAAATGTTAAACTTTCCGATCGAACAATCGAACACCCAAGTTTTCCCGAAACATATCAACACATGAAACAAGTTTAAAAACATCCAGTTCATGCCTCAGTACCAACGGTCCAGTCGTAGAAGGGTCAAGCCAACGCCTCACATGTGGCACGTCGTACTGCCCAAACCCTAAGGTTCAAAGGGCAGTTCAAGACGGTCACATAATCGAGTTAAGGTTTGTTGTCTTCTAGAGGGTCTATCGCGTTACTTGCACTACTTAGAACGTGTTTAAACTACGGAAAAATCCAACACTTGGAAATTTCCCGGTAGGGAAAAAAGTGGGTATTTATATCCGGTCAAACTTTTTAACATATTCAAAAATTATCCGGAAAACACATAGACAAAATTAGACAATCCGATCGAATAATCGAATCCCCAAAACAACCCCAGAAAAACTCAACTGTTGAGTAAAATATAAAAATTTCCAGAAGACTCAGCACTTCAAGATAAGAATTACTATGCAAGCCACGTGGTCTAATTCACCAAAATGGCCGCGGAACCGCCGCGAAACCCAGGGTGGGGTCGCGGTTCCGCGGCGCTTTGGTCGATTTAGAAACACGTGCTTCACAGTAACTCATAGAATTCCCTGCTGCATTTTTTGGCAATTTTTAATTCACAAAAATCCAAATTTTCAGAAAATTTCCAGAGAGCAATTTGAGTTAGGGTTTCGATGTTCGTTCGGATTTCAAACGTCGTCTACGCATCGCCTAAGGCTCTAGCTAGGCTCTGATACCACTGTAGGGTTCCTAGGCACAGTAATGAGGTCTCACAAGGCATCAACCATGCCAATTTAAAATTTTACAAGCGCCGAGAAACCCTAATACGGATCGTTAACTAGATTTATAGGTGATGCGATGCAAGTAAACAACTTTAACTAAAAGGAAAGAAGCTACAACCTTTGTAGATCCGGTCCTCCACCTCCTAGGCTTTGTGATGACGTCCCTCCGCTGTCCAAATCGAATCCAGGACTCTAGCATCGGCTTCATCGGAGAAATGGGCGGGCTAGGTCGTCGACTTCGATGCCGAAGATGATCTACGTCGAGGCATCACAAGATCAAGCTCCCACTTCACCAAGTCATGAAACTTGTGAAGAAAACACCCTATACTACTTGGCAAGAGGTAGAGGATGAAAAAATAGGAAGTGGGTTCACTTTAGAATTGGATTTCTCACTCTTTTTCTCAAGTTGCCATTGATGGTGGCATGGTTTCTTCATGTTGAAGAAGAAGAAGAAGAAGAAGAAAGAATATGATAAGTGTTATTTTAAAAAGGAAAATAATATGAATACTTATCATATACTAACCATGGATAGGTGTAGAGAATAGACTATGGTTAGATGGAATGGTTAGGGTTAAGCATGAGACAAAATGGTCACTTAGTCAAAGCTTCATGAAGCTTCAACAATAAACAAAGAAAGCCACCATTTTCTCTTTATCTTTTCCATAATAAATAAATAAATAAATAGATAAGAAAATGAAAACCCTAACCATTACATAACCATGGTTTAATCATACACACAAACATTCATTTATCATCAAACATAATACAATCAAGTGTACAAAAATATATCACATATACAATGTGCACATCAAGTGAGAAAATCCTTTTAAAGTGAACCAATACTAGTTAATGCAAAGTAATATATCAAATATATAATTATACATTAAATCATTAAATCAACACTTGATTCAATGATCCGGTTATATCGCATATAACCGACTAGTATCCCATGTATCGACTTATCGAATCAATCCTTGATTCGATAACTAGGTTATATCACATACAACCATTCGATGCATTCATCGCGAGAATGGAATACGGTATCACATACACGCATTATTCTCGGTCCCGCACATATCTCATATGCGCTCCTATTTCGTTTCGCTTGAGCCAGGAAACCTCTGTGTAGGACTCTAAAGACTCGTCAATACGCCGGCAGCAGATGATGATCATATCAAACACCCACAAGCCGCAAGCGGTCTGCTAAACGTAACGGCCACCCGGGTATTGAGCGATCGGAAGATCGACGAGCAAGCCCGCTCACACTCCTGTGAATCCAACCAGTAACACTTACCGTACAGTCCGGTCTCGTTGTCTGATATGTCGCATATCTCGCCTAGGGGTGGTAAACGTCAGACCCCAATAGCTCGATAAGTCGTGTCGATATGAGGTCTATAATAGTTCGAGAAACTACAGGTAACACTTACCAGTAAATCTCAGCAACCCTGGCCAGGGATTTCCGGTTATAGCCAATCGAGCACAGCGCAACATCAACTCCCTATACCGGGAGAGACGAATCCCCTCCTATCGCTCATTGCCTCCATGTGATTCGGGACTGTACCCAAAAACCACCGTTTTGCACGCCCTCTTGGACGTGGTAAGGTGGAAATCAAAGCACAGTGGGAACCACACAAGACTCTATGACGATTTCGGGTCAACAGACTACTCTGTACCAGTGTCACCAGAGAACTGCCATCTGACGTAAGGTATAATACCATCTGGGAGTTCTCGGCGAGTCCGTCCAGTGTACCCAGTCTCCACTGAGCACCCATATATCATCTCCGATGTCAAACACCAATGGATATGGGATCATCCATCGCCCATCTGTATGGGTCAAGAAGGTATACGCTAGTCTACTCTGGTATATCGATACCCCGTCTCGATACACCCACGACTAGGGACCTTGAAGGATGTACTTATGGACTACCATGTCTCCACTAGTATGATCCGCATCATAGTCCAGGTAGTCAAGTACATATCCTAAGGGCTTTACCAACATGTAACAGAGAGACAATCAGTGTACACGTTAAGGTAAAGAGTAACCAGATAGCATACTATCATGTCGAGCAAGAAAGTCCTCCCTATATATGTCCCAGCATCCACTACAATATACATCCAATGTACAGTAATGGCCTCTAGGGCATACATATAACTAACAATTTCACCCTGTTTCATCGTCGTTTACTATTTAAAATACAATTTAAAAGATCGGGACGTATAACAGTCCCAAACAGAACCAGAACTGGTATCCTAGTGTTGAACAGTGCATAACTTTTGACGTACAGACGCGATTGAGAATCCGTCTGTTGTTGAAAACCCTATTTAAAACCTTAGATTTCATTCAACTATAGTGTCGCTAAAATCTGATCCCAACTGGGATTAAAATGCATTGCGAAACGGACTTCCGATTCTGAAACCGGATTTCCAGCACCGAACGCTTAAAATGAAATGGCCATACCTAGTGATCCTGAAACCCGATTGACGTGAAACTAAATTTGCTGGATAGATAATCAAATATACTACTTATCCTCTGTTCATTGTTTCGCTAAATTTTGGCATATATTATTTATGATAAATTATGCAAGTGGTAGGATACCGACATATGACATCTTAATCATACCTTACATACTGTTTTCTCATCACATCATATATATATGTCATTGCATTGGTAACCTAGTGATCATGTGCATTACCCAGTGTTAGGTATTAGTGATGATTGTGGCAAGTACGTTAGTGTTTGTGCATGAGTGGATAAGTGAAAGTGACACGTACTTGTACACAATCAGTGGACCCTATCGATTTATTGCATTGTCGACGTCTGTGGGACATGTATAAGTGTGACTATAAGTGGTATAGGACACTTATGGAAGCACTTGTATGGATGCCACATGTAAGGCACCAGACACTGCCCTTTTATCTTGGGTATCAGTCGGGACGTGCCTGATGGAGATCCTGTCTCCAGTTCTCGCGCAGACTTGTCATAGACCGACCGGTATTTGAGGTTATGGTTGGCGTTTGATGTAGACCACGGGGTGTGGGGTAGTTTGAGTATGAGTTCAACAGAATCTCGGGAGTCCCATGCCGGCTTATATATATATGGAGATATATGGAGATTTACAGGGTACATGATTATTACCGTGAGTTATATTTTGGGCCCGTGGTCCCTTACCCTTGGGTCCTACCCTTGGGTGGAGAACACTCACGAGTGGTTGACTCTCACACTTGGACTGACGATAGGCTTAGTGAGCTGTACAGTGAGACTTAGAGACTGATAGGGATAGTGACATTGACATGTATTACTTACTGCATTGACGCACCTGACATACTATTTTACTGCTTTACTGTTCACCTGATCTATTAGACACTGCATTGGTTATTCCATGTTCATATCTTTATTGTCTCGATTTACTGTTACATATCTATTATCACTGTTCGAGTTACCACTTGCATCTATATGTATATATTGCTATCGTGTCGCCCTGACGACCTAAGTATGCATGCTCAGAGCGAGATGTGGATCTAGCTTGGACGAGGACCAGACGTACATCACGGACATCTTGATTATCTACCCGGAGTTATACCCTTTTGATTTCCATCAGGTTAGTTCTTTGTATCTGTTCTGTTTCAGTTACTGCATTTCTCATTACCTGTGCGTTGTTTACTGATTACCACGTAAAACTAGAAGCCGAAATATGACTACGAAGAGATATTACCTCGACCGTAGGAGCATGCCTGGCCTTGTCAACCCCTCGTATTCCGTATTTTGCGAAGCGGGGTGTGACAATCATTCCGATGAGCGGAGCATGATTCTAGGGATCGGAGCATCATTCCGAAAAGCGGAGCATCATTCCAGGGCTCGGAGCATCATTCCGAAGGGGGGGCATCATTCCAGGGTTCGGAGCATCATTCCGAAGGGCGGAGCATTATTCCAGAGTTCGGAGCATCTTTCTGAAGAGCGGAGCATAATTCCAGAGATCGGAGCATCGTTCCGATGGGCGGAGCATAATTCCAGAGATCGGAGCATCATTCCGATGATCGGAGCATGATTCCAGGATTCGGAGCATCATTCCGAAGGGCGGAGCATGATTCCAGAGTTCGGAGCATCTTTCCGAAGAGCGGAGCATAATTCCAGAGTTCGGAGCATCTTTCCGAAGAGCGGAGCATAATTCCAGAGTTCGGAGCATCATTCCGATGGGCGGAGCATAATTCCAGAGATCGGAGCATCGTTCCGAAAGGGGGAGCATAATTCCAGGGTTTGGAGCATCGTTCCAAAGGGCGGAGCATAATTCCAGAGATCGGACCATCTTTCCGAAGAGCGGAGCATAATTCCAGAGATCGGAGCATCGTTCCGATGGGCGAAGCATAATTCCAGAGATCGGAGCATCATTCCGATGATCCGAGCATCATTCCAGGATTTGGAGCATCATTCCGAAGGGCGGAGCATGATTCCAGAGTTCGGAGCATCTTTCCGAAGAGCGGAGCATAATTCCAGAGTTCGGAGCATCTTTCCGAAGAGCGGAGCATAATTTCAGAGTTCGGAGCATCATTCCGATGGGCGGAGCATAATTCCAGAGATCGGAGCATCGTTCCGAAGGGGGGAGCATAATTCCAGGGTTCGGAGCATCGTTCAGAAGGGCGGAGCATAATTCCAGGGATCGGAGCATCGTTCCGAAGGGCGGAGCATGATTCCAGAGTTCAGAGCATCTTTCCGAAGAGCGGAGCATAATTCCAGGATTCAGAGCATCTTTCCGAAGAGCGGAGCATAATTCCAGGATTCGGAGCATCATTCCGAAGGGCGGAGCATGATTCCAAAGTTCGGAGCATCTTTCCGAAGAGCGGAGCATAATTCCAGGGTTCGGAGCAACATTCCGATGGGCGGAGCATAATTCCAGAGATCGGAGCATCGTTCCGATGGGCGGAGCATAATTCCAGAGATCGGAGCATCATTCCGATGAGCGGAACATAATTCCAGAGATCGGAGTATCATTCCGATGATCGGAGCATGATTCCAGGATTCGGAGTATCATTCCGAAGGGTGGAGCATGATTCCAAGAATCGGAGCATCATTCTGAAAGGCGGAGCATGATTCCAGGGTTCGGAGCATCATTCCGAAGAGCGGCAGATATTCTGACCGAAGCATAATTTCGATGCAGAGGTTGATTCCCAGGCGAAGCATAATTCCGACGGGGAAGGCATATACTCCGAGGCGAAGCATGATTTCGACACGGGGTATATTCTGAGATGGAGCATGATTCCGGCGCAGAGCTTATTGGTTGACTTGATCCAGAGGCGAAACATAATTTCGACAGGGAAGGCAGGTACACCGAGGCGAAGCATCATTTCGACACGGGGTGCATTTTGAGACGAAGCATAATTCCGACGCAGAGCTTGCTGGTTGATTTAATTCCGAGGCGGAGCATAATTCCGGCAGGGAAGGTAGATATCCCGAGGCGAAGCATGATTTCGACACGGGGTGCATTCTGAGACGAAGCATAATTCCGACGCAGAGCTTGCTGGTTGATTTAATTCCGAGGCGGAGCATAATTCCGGCAGGGAAGGTAGATATCCCGATGCGAAGTATGATTTCGACACGGGGTGCATTCTGAGACGAAGCAAAATTCCGACGCAGAACTTGCTGGTTGATTTAATTCCGAGGCGGAGCATAATTCCGGCAGGGAAGGTAGATATCCCGAGGCGAAGCATGATTTTGACACGGGGTAAATTCTGGGACAGAGCATGATTCCGCCGTAGAGGTTGTTGGTTTGATTTGATTTGGGTTGACATCAGCATCGCTACACTGGAATATGGTACCAGGAGCGAATCATCATTTGTCATGAGAGGATTTGGGAATTGGTTTTTTTTTATTTGGCATCAGCATCGCTACACTGGAATATGGTGCCAGGAGCGAATCATCATTTGCGTTTGCTTAATAGGAAACTGTTTCCTGATTTAAAATCAGGAAAACTTATGGAGGAGGCATCACGTGCTGGCACGTGACCAGCGGTCACGTGTTGACACGTGACATTTAAAAGCAGCGGCAAAAGGCAGATTCGCTCCCTGTTTAAATCAAAGAAAATGCGCCAGAAAAGATCACGTGTTCACACGTGACCAGGGGTCACGTGTTGGCACGTGACGGCAGAGCAGCGGCCAGAGAACAGAGCGCAAAAGGAGAAGAAAGGCCCGTTCCAGGGGTCACGTGCTTATACGTGACCAGGGGTCATGTGCCTACACGTGACCAGGGGTCACATGGCCACACGTCACCGGCTTTCAAAGCCTCTTTATTTAACAGAATTAAATTCTGAAAGCATTCAAATCTTTCCAAAAGAGAATGATTATTTGGAACTGTTGGATTAAAGATCTAAAGGTGATTAAATGTTACCTATTTATGGAAAAATATTGAACTTGGAAAGATTTCCCCTTAAAATCTAACTGAAATAACAAAGGGATATCTTTGGATTTAAAATCCAATGGTGAATAAAATTCACCTAATAATCCAAAGGTCCAGATGAATGATGAATGTAAATCAAATCTCTTAATAAACAAATCAAATCTTTCAATGAAAGATTCACTAAAACTGATTGATTTTCTTCCTTCTCCTATAAATAGGAGCTAAGAAGAATAGAACACACAGACAGAGACATACAGAGAGAGAGAAATAGAGCCTTGAGATTTTGGGAAGAATTTGATCCTCTGCAAAAGAAAACCTTAAGTAAGAAGGGAGAGGCTTAAAAAAGAGAATTTAATTCTCAAAGAGTTTAACTCTTATATAAAAAGAAGAACTTAGTTCTTTCTCTAGCAGAGGATCTGCAAAGTAAACATCTCCCCATGAATTGAGAATTTAATTCTCATTGGGTTGAGATCTTGCCATGCAGATCCAAAGCATAGAAGGGGAATGAAAGTTTGAGAATTTAATTCTCACAGAACTATAGGAATTCAATTCCTTTGAGATAAAATTAGGGTTCAACCCTATGTTATGGGAATTTAATTCCTTCAAAATGGACAGAACCAGGGTTTAACCCTAATTAAGAACTTAATTCTATCAAAATAACAGGAGTTTAATTCCTTAAAAAAAAAAGAAATTAGGGTTTAACCCTATGATAGAATTTAGTTCTTCACATCTATGAGGAATTTAATTCTTACAGGAAAGAAACTAGAGTATAACTCTATCTAAGAATATAATTCTTCAGAAGAAAGTGGGAATTTAATTCCTCTAAAGTTATTATTAGGGTTTAACCCTATGAAGAATTTAATTCTTAAAAAAAAAAGATAAACAAACATGCTAAGAAGCAGGGTCACGTGCTACCACGTGACCCCTGAAAAGTTCCACAGAGAAGGGCTTTGAGGCAACGCCTCACGTGCCCCATGTGACCCCTTGGCGGAATCTCTAACAGACAAACATTTACATGCCCATCACATGATAGCACGTGATACTCCAAAGTATTCAATACTTTTGGCAGAATAAAATGAATTGAGGGCGCTCTCACGTGCTACCACGTGACCCCTCTTGCCTTAGTGTTTAACACTAAAGTTGAAACCTCTATATCCAGTGTTCAACACTGATTTTCTTAGTGTTTAAACACTAATTTGGAAAACTCTATTTACAGTGTTTAACACTGACTTTCTCAGTGTTGAACACCAACTTGGAAGACCCTGTTTCCAGCGTTTAACACTGATCTGCCTTAGTGTTAAACACTAATTTGAAATCTCCATTGCCAGTGTTTAATACTGATTTGCTTTAGTGTATAAGCACTAATTTGAAAGCCCTGTTGCTAGTGTTTAACACTAACTATCTTTTAGTGTTAAACACTAACTTGTCAATCTCACTCCCAGTGTTCAACACTGTTGGTCTTTAGTGTTTAACACTAACTTTAGCCCAATTGGCTAAGTTTCTAGAGGCAAAGCCTCTCCTTCAATGGACCAACAGAAAGCCAATATTCTAAACATGATTGGACTTAGCCCAAGCTGTCCATAAGTCCTCAATTCAAACTTAACTGGGCTAATGGGCTCATAACATAATTAATTGGTCTTGGTCCCAAATTGGGCCGAAGACTATTTAATCTACCTTGGTTCAAGGGTACATCTCTTCAATCCTTTGATACTTGGCGTTGTAATTCCTCAACGTCTTCAAAGAGGTGGCGGGTCCCGATGATCATACATTGATACGGGCTGTGAGGTCCTTAAACTCATGGACTATGAGGTCCTTAATCTTGACCGTGATGTCTTAAAACTAACGCCGGACTGTGGAGTCCTTAAATCTATGGACTACGAGGTCCTTAACCTTGACCGTGATGTCTTAAAACTAACGCCGGACTGTGGAGTCCTTAAATCCACGGACTATGATGTCCTTAACCTTGACCGCAATGTCTTAAAACTAACATTGGACCGCAATGTCCTTAAACTAACTATTGACCGCAATGTCACTAAACTAAACAACAGGGCTCCCTTAATTGCTCTCTTGTCGGATCTAAACGATCCCGTTAAGTTGATCTTAGTCTAAAAACTAGGCTGACGTATCCTTAACAAATGTTTAAGTCGATCTTGGTCTCAAATGAGACTAACGTATCCTTAAACCCAAACCCTCAAACCCAAATCTAAGATAATACGGATTTGGACTAGTCCACGCCCTACGGGCGACGACATAACTCAGTCTCCGTGTACAATCCACGGGAAACCAAACACAAAATAAACACACACGATACGAAGTGATCATCTGGAGAAGGAGAAAGTTGCTACCGCAATGCGGTAGCGTAATTAACTGCAGGGGCTTGCGCCTGCAGGGAAGAGCGTCCCCACAATCAAAAAACCCTCAAGCGAGGGGGAATCTGACGAAGTCTGCTACATCGGACGCATCCGTTTAAACCTTCGATACATGGCGCCATAAATCAACTTGGCATCTTCGGAGAGGTAGACGGATAGCACCAATTAGCATCTGCCCCGAATTTCAGGCAAGACGTCCGTCGCGCCGTCTTTCGGAGGGGAACAGATTCTGGCATGCCCGGTGGGACCTTTTTCTCTTTCCACTCCACACTTCGTGTGTCGTGTTCGCGAACCAAACACGGCTCGCTAATGGTTGCCCTTGGGTTTCAAGGTACTAAGATTTGGCGTTTTGCTTATTGCAGAAAGCAAAGAATCAATGGCTTCCACTTGTGCGAAATGCTCCAACTGCAACTGCAACCGGCGCTCTGCCTCGCCAGGAGGTATAGCCTACGGGCCCCAAGCTGCTTCGCTGTTCACAATGCCCGTGGAACAGGTCACTCAAGCCACCACCGGGTTGTTTTTCGGGACCATGCTCCCGCCAACGAGCTTCACCGCTCCTGTGCTAACACCGGAAGCTCCCAAGAAGTCGGTCTTTGATCGGCTTACACCTACCGCGGCCCCTCTCAACGGGTCGCCCAACACCAGCGCCTCGATCTTCTCCAGACTGGGCCAGAACTCCTGTGGACCCGCAATGAGGCCTACAATCCCAGAGAAGGCTGCTCCTAAGAAAATAACCAGTCCTTCTCCTGAAGTCGTCAAGGCGGCTTCTCCTGCCAAAAAGTCGGTCTTTACAAGATTGACTGTTCCAGCTCCCGCTCCTGCTACCCAAAGGACATCGGTCTTTAACAGGCTGACACCAGCAGCGACCCCCACCTACACAGGGGGCAAGACGAGGCTATCGCCCTCACCGAGCCGATTCCATCAGCATGGCACGCTCGACGTCGCTACTGGCGCCGAGTGAGGAAGGCCGGAGGCAACTCCCCTTCTGGGCTAACTCCTCCAGCCCCGACGACAGAAGTTAATGCTGCTGTTCCAACTAAGAACAGCTTTGAAATGCTGAATAAGGTGCGTAGGAATTCTCCTACCGCGGCGCTAAAGAGGTCTCCCCCTTCGCTGAAAAAGTCCGCGGAAATAAAGCCAGAACAGCCCCAATCTTCTCAATGGCTGTCTTCCAAAATCTATAAAGTCTGGCGGCAGACCCGAGACTCGGTGATCGATCCAAATTTCTCCCGCCAGCACAAGAAGCTGAAAATCCAACAGGAAGTCAGTCATCACGCTAAGCCATGAAAAGCTGTCTGGGTGCCCACCTCAACGGCCCCCTCAACTTCTACTGCTCATAAAAAGAGGAGGCCGGAGAAGATCCCCGGGCCTGCGACGAGAGCTAAAGGCGCTGAGCCCAGACGCCCTAAGTCTGGGGGCATGATGGTCCATACTGTATACATGGCGTCGGGGAAGGAAGATAGCCGCGCGTCTACAGGGCATAGACTGCTTACACGGTCGGTGACCAAAGCTCAGGAGCAACAGCAGAAGCTCCAGGAAATGATGATCGCAATGGCCGCGCTTACTGGGCTGAAAGAAAGCCCCGAAGCGTCCTCGGATCAGCGACAAGAACAGGAAACCGACGCTGAGTTCCTTCGGAGGATATTGGAAAAGAAAGATAAAGAGGCTGCGGAACAAGCGGCCAATATAAAGCAAATAGCCCACTTATTTCAAGACATGGTTGGGATGATGATTCAACAAGATCCTCCCGCTGAAGATCCCCCGACCGTCCTCGAAGATGATAGAGGAGAAACGTCGAATCCACCACCCGCTCTGTCAACAGCCAAGGAGGAGACAATCTCCAAGGCTGACCTGGACGAATACATAGCCCAACAGATACGCGTTCACCAGGCGACTGAGGCAGCTGGTTAAGTTGTCAGGACAGGAAGACCATATCCGAGCTGGTATGACCAGATCAAATACCCGCCGGGCTACACAATACCAAAATTCCATGTCTATAAGGGGACAGGCAATCCCCATCAGCATATGGCCCAGTTCAGGGCGCTTTGTGGCAACACTGGTGGCGACGATAAGCTCTTGCTTCGCCAATTCGTCGGCAGCTTATCATAAACAGCGTTCGAGTGGTATTCCGAGCTCCCGAATGATTCCATCAAGACGTTCGCTGAAATGGAGTTACTATTCACTCAGCGATTTGCAAGCGCCAGTGAAAGTACCCCGATAACGGCATTGATTAACGCCAGGGTGAAATCGGGTGAGACGTGGGTCCAGTACGCTATACGCTGACGAAACTTGTGGTCAAAATGCGAACAACGCATTGAGGAAGCGCCTGCGGTGGGCATGTTCGTGGGTACACTAGATCCTCATGAAACTATCTCACAGTTCATGATGTTCTTCAAACCAACCACGTTCCAGGCTCTGATCGACAAGTTGGCCCAGATGGACCAGATGGGTCACAGACCGTCTCCCCCGAAGCCAGAACCTCGGAATAACAAGGGTAAAGGGAAGGCAACCTTCGTCGCGAATGCTCAGCAGCAACCCAGTGCCCCAAAGCTGGCGGATCAACTGGAAGAAAGACGCCGGTATTATAATGAGAAGATGAAGCGCCCCTACTCGTTCCCACGGGATAAGACAAAACGGTTATTCGAGCTGGCCGTACGCAATAGGCTTATTAACTTGCCAAACCCGAGGCGGCCGCCGCAACCCAGTGAGGTGAACAACCCCAATTATTGCCCTTACCATCAAACGGTAAGCCATCCGATTGAGGATTGCTTCGTCTTCAAAGGATGGATTGAAGATCAATACCTCCAGGGAAAGTTTGCGCTGTCCGAAAAGTGGAAGGTGAACCCGCCACAGCCGCATACTCCTAAGAAGACAGACGCACCAGGGGCAACTTGTTCCTTTATTGAAGAAGCTCCATGGGAGGTCGTGCTATCAGCTAAAACCAAAATGATGCTGAGTGATCTTCATGCGTGCCCAGCAGTTGAATGGAAGAACCCGCTTGAACCTCAAATCATCGAAGGGATGCTGAAGCCGCGTCCAACTACAAAGAGCAGTGGTGATAGCCCGAACACTCGCAACCAGCCGTCGAAATCTTCAAAGAAAAAGAAGAAAAAATCCAAGAAGCCCGTGAAGCCTGGAGACAAGCGCACGGACTTGCAGAAACAGATTGACACGCTGGAGGAATACAATCAAAAAGCGCAGACTCCCATCACACTCCAAGAGTTCCTCAACCACGTCTTTCGGGAGGAAGATGAGGGGGAGAGTTCGTCGGATGAGTCCGAGGGATATGTGGCGAGTTGTCATGTAATTTCCCACTCGTTTACGGACGATGAGAAAAATTCATGGCACTGAGAAACTGGGGGCACAGCCTGAGCTAGAACTTGTATGGCCAACAGATGAAATGATCGACGCCTTTCTAGACGAGATTCGTTTGAAAAGTAAAGCCGATCAGGAGCGTGAGATGGCTGCATCAGAAGGAGCCAAACGCAAGCGACTAAACGAAAGAGTCAAAGCACTCCCGCCAGATCAAAAGACACCCGATGTGGATAAAAACATATTGAAAACGAGGAAAAGGTTTGCCAAAGCCATATCGATGGGAATGAAGCTACCACCCTCGGAAGGAAACACGTTCGATGGGGCGGAGAGGCACCCTAATTATTGCGCATATCATCGGAAGATTTCTCACCCCATTGAGGAGTGCGACGCTTTTAAGATGTGGTGGCAAGGATATGTTGCTCACCAGCAACATTTTAAGCGCATGAAACGCAAGACTCGTCGGGAACAAAAAAGTACGACCGAAGGGCGCAAAAGAACTGCCGGCAACTGTTACATGGTCAACGCTGGAGGGTCACAAGTTCTCACCTTTGGGAGCGACTCTGATGAAGAAATGGCTCTGGGCCCTCTCTTTAAAGAATCCGTTTTAAGGAAAGAGGAAGAACCAGAGGCCTGCGAAAACATTCAGCTGCGCAATCGCACGCTCTCGGAAAAGAATCTCGGACCCGCGAATAGAAAAGATAAGGGAAAGGAGAAGGTAACTGAGGATATCACCTTAGATGACCAAGTCATGAAAGAGTTGACTTCCAAAGACCCTCCCAGGAAGGGTAAGGTGGACTATAACATCCTAGCACACCTAAGAAAACTACCTTCACAGCTCAGCATTCTCGACGCCCTCCTATTATCAAAGGAAGCGAAAGATTCATTAATCAAGGCGTTACAAGAGCCCGAACAATTCCAAGCCTTCCTCGCCGAAGAAAGGATGAAGGATGAACTGGAAGAAGTGCACACGGCCGACATCACTTTCAGTGACGAAGACCTTCTCCTCGGGACGTGCGACCACAATCGTCCCCTATACGTCTCCGGATATTGCCACGATATCAAGATAGGCAAAATCCTGGTTGATAATGGATCCTCCGTCAATCTCCTTAATGTTCGGGTGTTGAAGGAAATCTGCATGAGCGTGCAGCACCTCGCTCGTGACAAAATTACCATCTCCGGTTTCGACTCCCAGTCATCACGGACTCTCGGATCTGTAATATTAACATTACGCTTCGGACTACTCGTCACGGACATCAAGTTTCACGTCATTGACGCCAAGACCTGCTACAACGCCTTGCTCGGTCGTCCTTGGTTACACGAGTACAACATCATCCCTTCTACACAGCATCAGTGTATGAAGTACTTTAAGGATGGTTTTGAGTATACCGTAACAGGTGAGCTGAACCCATTCTCCGTGAACGAAGTCCGCAAGTACGAAGATGCAAAGTACTTTTTGCCAGACTTCGAGGATACAGAAAGGTGTCGCAAGCCGGAGAACAAAGCCGCCGCCACCATCCCTGTTTTCGGAAGCGATACCGAAGAAGAAGAAGAGATAGTTTACGCTGGTCCGTCTCGACGCAACAACCCGGGACCGTCCGCCCCCATGTTGATCTTCGGAAGTGACTCGGAAGATGAGGTTAATGCCGTGTTCTCCAGTCGGCCGTCAATACAAGCATCCCCTGATGATGATCAGAGTTTACAAATCACCATGGTGTCGTGGGAACACTACAAAGACCTTGACGCACTTGAAGCTTACAATGTACAGGACCTGCAGGCGTTTTACGTCCCTCCCAGGCGAAAGGGTGAAAAGGCGATCCTATTATACCGATCCACGGAAACAAGAGTGGAGAAAGAAATCTGGCATGACGCGGATTCTACACTCGACAGGCTCCAACCCATCCGTTTTCCCAGATACTACACAGACGGGTTGAAAAGACTATTGAAGCGCCAAGGGGTACCCTTAAAACAGACTATCCGACAAGCTCGATTCTACAACAGGATTTGGGATGTCCCTGGGACCCAGCGCAAATTGCCTAACGGGAGAATGGAAATGCTCGGGCTTGGATATGTGAGATCCGGGAAACGGGAGCGAGTCCACGGTAGCTACGCCATATATAACTTCGATGAGGAAGAGGACGCCCTGTCGAGAGATGCTAACCCCTCGTCAAAACTGGATCCCGCAAGCGAAGTGCCGAGTCCGTCATTTGAAGAACGAATGGACAAGCTTATCAGGAAAGCGGGTCAAAAAGCTCGAGACGACCATAGTCGCAAAATGGCCATCTACGAGAAAGCCAGGACGCAACGTCTGTTTCAACAGGTTGCAAAAGACGAAGATGCTCCTCCCTGTCGACCCATTGCGCAAAAGGCCCGACGCAGAGGTAGAAATAAGTCAAAAGGTGGAAAAAGGAGACGACAGCAACGACGCAGGATTAAAGAGTCATGTGATCGGGTATTGCGCAGTCCAGACTTGTCCCTCATGAAGAAGATGAGTCGAGCGTATTCCTTCCCTCAAGAAAAGACGAAGAAAATACTCGATCTCGCTATGAAGCACCGAATGATCACACTTCCGGAGTCTAAACACCCTGAGCAAGCTAACGAGGCCACTCATCCGGGCTATTGCTCTTATCACCGAGCCATAGGACACCCTATCGAAGACTGCTTCACCTTTAAAGACTGGGTGGAAGACCAGTACCAGCAAGGCAGGTTTGCTTTATCCAGCAGCTGGAGGGTGACGCCGCCACAAAAACACTAACCCAAAGCCACAAGAGCAGAACCAGATCCACGACGGTCTTGGAAGCGAGCTCGTACCTGTCATATGATAACGATATTAAGAGAAGGGCCTGAGGATAGGGACGACCTCCCTTGGTGCTTCGAAAACAATGACAATGAGGTGATCTCAGAATTTCCACCAGCTCCGAAAGAACTAGAAGATGGCATACATACTACTGCAGATAACCTCAAGAAGATTGAGTTGGGGTCGGCAGATGATCCGCGACCGACATTCGTCAGCGAGCTGCTATCTGAAGAAAAGATGGCTGCGTTAAAGGACGTGCTTCTACAGCATAGAGATTGCTTCGCATGGAACTATTCCGAAATGCCAGGATAAGATCCAGAGATTGCTGTGCATAAATTAGCAATATCCCCGGATATCAAGCCAGTCAAACAAGCGCCGAGAAGAATGCGGCTCGAGCTTGAGATGAGCATTAACGCCGAAGTCAAGAAGCTGATCGATTCTGGGTTTATCCAGGAGGTACAGTATCCTGACTGGGTCGCCAACATCGTCCCGGTAATGAAGAAAAATGGGAACGTACGCATATGTGTGGACTTCCGAGATCTCAATAAAGCCTGCCCGAAGGACGATTTCCCAGTGCCGGTCACTGAGCTGATGATAGATAATACGTCCACTCATGAAGTTTTCTCTTTCATGGACGGTTCATCAGGGTACAATCAGATAAAGATGCATCCCGAAGACCAGAAGCACACCGCTTTCCGGACTCCTTTGGGTATATTATGCTACAAAGTTATGCCTTTTGGTTTAAAGAATGCCGGTGCCACCTATCAGAGGGCCATGACAAAGATCTTCGATGATCTTATACATGAAATCGTCGAATGCTATATCGACGACCTTGTAGTGAAGAGCATGTCATACGAAGAGCACTTAGAGCATCTGAAGACCGTATTTCAACGCCTTCGGCAATACAATTTGAAGATGAATCCCTTCAAATGCTCATTCAGAGTTTCCTCGGGTAAATTCCTGGTATTCATCATCCGACACCGAGGTATCGAAATAGATCTATCCGCCGAGAACTCTCAAACAGTTGCGGTCTCTCCAAGGGAAGCTCGCGTACATCCGACGGTTTATCGCCAACCTGTCAGGCAAGTGCCGTCCTTACAGCCACCTGATGAAGAAGGGAACTCCATTCGTCTGGGATCAAAAATGCCAGAGCGCGCTGGATGAGATCAAGCTGTACCTGCAGAACCCGCCGGTGTTAGCTGCTCCAGTCAAGGGAAAGCCCCTTATTCTTTATACAACAGCCCTTGAGGATTCCTTAGGCGCATTATGGGCACAAGAAAATGACCAAGGGAAGGAGAGAGCGCTCTACTATTTGAGTCGAGTTCTTCTGGGGGCAGAAAGCAATTACTCCCCTATCGAAAAATATTGCCTGGCGTTAATCTTTGCGATAACAAAACTCAGGCACTATGCATTGGCGCATGAAGTCCGTCTTATATCAAAGATGGACCCCCTCAAATATCTAATTTCAAAGGCCATATTGACAGGGAGACTCGCTAAATGGGCCCTGCTCTTGATGGAGTTCTCGATAACCTATCAGCCTCTCAAGGCAGTGAAAGGCCAAGCCATCGCCGACTTCCTTGCTGAGCATCCAGTACCTGCCGGTTCTCCTCTGAATTGCGATCTGCCAGACGAACATGTGTTTGACACGATCAATGGTGGTGATACCCGATGGGAGCTTTATTTCGATGGAGTATCTTCCATGAAGAAGCGCAAACAAAGTACCCCGATAATCAAATCGGGGGTAGGACTCATCTTTGTAACTCCACAAGGAAGGATAATGCGCTTTGCTTTCTCCTTAACAGAACCGAGGACGAACAATGAAACTGAGTATGAAGCTTTGATAGCAGGCCTCGAGATCGCCATCGACATGGGGATTGAGAACCTCCTCATCTACGGAGACTCTCAGCTGGTCGTCAGTCAAGTAAATGGCGACCACCAAACGTGCAAACCCGAGCTGGTGAGGTATGGCGAGAAAGTACAATAACTGCTCACTCAAATTCCTTCCTGTACTTTGGAAAGCATACCGCGTGCGGAAAACAGCAAAGCAAACGCGTTGGCCAAGCTCGCTAAGGAACTGGCTGATGAGAACCTCGACGACGTAAGAATCGTGGTACAAAGCCGTCGGGTGCTCGCCCCAGCAGAAATATCTCCGGAATCATCCGAAGAAAAGGAAGCGACTGAGCAGATGACCTTGCAAATAAAAGATCGGGAATAGGCCGAGGATTGGAGAGAAGTCTTTATAGACTACTTCAAATACCGTCGAACGCCCGAAGATGCGTCTTCAAAACATCAGCTTATAAAACAAGCTTTGTCTTTTGCCTTCGTCAACGATACTCTGTACAAGAGCTCATTTGACTCTCTGTGGCTGAGATGCCTAGGACCTGAAGAGGCAAAAAGGGTCGTTCAGGAAGTTCACGACGGACTCTGCGGTTCTCACCAAGCAGGCCCAAAGATGAAGTTGAAAATCAAGCGGTTGGGCTACTACTGACCCACGATGATTCAGGACTGTCTCGAATATGCGAAGCAATGCCACTCATGCCAAATCCATGGGGACTTTATCCACCAGCATCCAAATCCACTCTATCCAACGGTGGCTAGCTGGCCATTCGAAATGTGGGGAACTGACATAGTCGGCCCCATCGAACCAGTATCGTCCAGGGGACATCGTTTCATCTTGGCGATGACTGATTACTTCTCCAAATGGGCAGAGGCAGTGCCGTTGAGGGAAGTGAAGACGGAGAATATCCTCCATTTCTTCAAGACGCACGTCATTTATTGGTATGGAACTCCGCGACGTGTCATTTCCGATAACGGGCCAGCTTACAGAAGCCACAAGATCAGTCGCTTCGCGCAACAACACAATATAGACTGGAGATATTCCTCGGTTTATAATCCGCGAGCTAACGGTCTAGCTGAGGCCTTCAATAAGACCTTGACAAAGATCATGAAAAAGACGGTGTCCCGAAATAAGGACTGGCACGAGAGACTGCAAGAGGCTCTTTGGGCGTATCGAACTACGTTCAAGACGGCCACGAACACAACGCCATACACATTGGTATTCGGTACGGAAGCAGTACTCCCCCTCGAGATAGAGCTACCTTCTCTACGAGTGGCAGTCCACTGCAAGTTGACGGACGAAGAAAACGCCCACCTTCGGCTTGAGGAGCTTGACGCCCTTGATGAAACCCGGCTCATAGCACAACAAAATCTGGAGGCTTACAAAGCGAAGATGACGCGCTCATACGAAAGATTGACCCGACCGAGGGCATTCCGCCAAGGCGAACTCGTGCTAGTGGTCAAAAGGCATATGATCCCCAATCGCGCCAAGCGGGGAAAATTCGAGCCGAACTACGAAGGCCCGTACATCATAGACAAGGTCTACCAGGGTGGAGCCTATCTACTCATGGATATGCACGGTGAAAGGCCTTTCAGGCCAATAAACGGCCGCTTCCTAAAGAAATACTACGCTTAATGAGCCACAGCCTAGGTCAATGATAGATGACGACGACTATGTCCACTCGCTATCTTCCTAAACTCAAGCTCTATAAGTAGTAGCTAGCCCTCTCAACATTGGACCGAAACGTCCTTAAACTAACGATGGACCGAAACGTCCTTAAACTAACGACGGACCGAAACATGCTTAAACTACTACAGCAACATCCTTAGGCTGACGAGACAAAAAAATAATAATAATAGATAAATAAAAAAAATAAAAATAATAAAAAATAAAAACGGTATGTCCATAAGCAAAATGGGCACGGATGAAAACCCGAAAGGGCTCCGTGAGTAAAAACAGCAGGGCTACCGACGAGTGTTTGTGAAAACCCGAAAAGGCGCAACCTCGTTAAAGGACACTTGCAGGGTCCTCACGACCTTGTAAGGAAAAACCACCCGCGTGAGATCCTTACGACTCACAAGGGAGAAACACACTTAGGGATCCCCACGATTCCTAAGGAGAAAATACACTTGCGAGATCCTCACGACTCGTAAGGAGAACTCTCTTATGGGACCCTCACGGCTCATAAGATTTGAAAGTCTTAAGTTACAGAGACCTAAACCTGTGCTTAAGCAACCCCCACAACCTTCGATACTGCCCTATAAGTGGCTCAATACTGACCATTGTATACAATCCACGGGCGCGAATAAACATTTCCCCAGCAAGGTCCCACCCATGACTAGGGATATATCCATATGGTGGACAGCCCTTGCAAGTCCTCTCGACTTAGGAGGAGAAAACTCTCTTGTAGGATCCTTACGACTTACAGAGGAACATACACTTAGGAATCCTCACAATTCCTAAGGAGAAAATACGCCTGCAAGATCCTCACGACTTGTAGGGAGAAATTCCTTTGTGAGACCCTTACGGCTCATGAAGTCAAAAGCCTTAGTCGACAGGACCCTAACTCTGTTCGCTAAGCCACCTTTGTTCGACATCGATAGAGGCAAATGATGATTCGCTCTTGGCAATATCCCAGTTGTAGTGGTGCTGATGCCGAAATCGGTGTCTAATTTCAGGTTTATGGTGAAAAGCTAGTAGGCCGCACGTGCATACGAAATAGCCGAAATGATGGGGCAACTTGCAACAAAATCAGCAAGTAAAAATGTATGCATGAAAAACAGCCGAAATGATGGGGCAAATCGCAATAAAAAGCAGCGAGTAGAAAATAAAATAAATAACCGAAATGATTGGGCACCGCGAAAATAGCCGAAATGATGGGGCAATCGCGACTTTCGCGATATAAAAGCTGAAATGATAGAGCACCGCGGAAAAAGAAATAAGATAAAAATGAAATTTGTGCCTTACAGGTGATGTTACATCACTCCCTGTATACAATCCAAGGACGTAAACGAAGAAGTGATCATACTCCCCCCAGGTTTCATCAAAGAAAGAAGCCAAATCTCGACGGGCCGTAAGTGACCTAGAGATCATCTCAACACTCGTCTCGTAACGACGGACACAACCTCAAGCGAAACGGAACAGCGGCAACTCCCAGTTCCATGGCTCGGCGATATACTGATCACCGAAAAGTCAAATCCCGACTCCGTGGAATACAGATACAATCAACGAAATTCCTGGTCACGTGGAACGCGGATAATGTCACTCTTTGACCTCATGGAAAACGTCCAGAGCAGATCCTGGTCCTCGCAGAGCACGGCAGTGAACCCGTGTGAAGCATCTAGAGCGGAGCCAAGTCCTCGCCGAACACGGCAATGAACCCGTGTGAAGCATCTAGTGCAAAATTCTTGGTCACGTGGAACGCGGATAATATCACTCTTTGACCCCGTGGAAAACGTCCAGAGTGGATCCTGGTCCTCACAGAGCACGGTAGTGAACCCGTGTGAAGCATCCAAAGCGGAGCCTAGTCCTCGCCGAACACGGCAGTGAACCCGTGTGAAGCATCTAGTGCAAAATTCCTGGTCACGTGGAACGCGGATAATGTCACTCTTTGACCCCGTGGAAAACGTCCAGAGCGGATCCTGGTCCTCGCAGAGTACGGCAGTGAACCTGTGTGAAGCATCCAGAGCGGAGCCTAGTCCTCACCAAACACGGCAGTGAACCCGTGTGAAGCATTTAGTGCAAAATTCCTGGTCACGTGGAACACGGATAATGTCACTCTTTGACCCCGTGGAAAACGTCCAGAGCGGATCCTGGTCCTCGCAGAGCACGGCAGTGAACCCGTGTGAAGCATCCAGAGCGGAGCCTAGTCCTCGCCGAACACGGCAGTGAACCCGTGTGAAGCATCTAGTGCAAAATTCCTGGTCACGTGGAACGCGGATAATGTCACTCTTTAACCCCGTGGGAAACGTCCAGAGCGGATCCTGGTCCTCGCAGAGCACGGCAGTGAACCCGTGCGAAGCATCCAGAGCGGAGCCTAGTCCTCGCCGAACACGGCAGTGAACCCGTGTGAAGCATCTAGTGCAAAATTCAACGCGGATAATGTCACTCTTTGACCCCGCGGAAAACGCCCAGAGCGGAGCCTGGTCCTCGCCAAGCACGGCAATGAACCCGTGTGAAGCATCCAGAGTAAACACCGGACTGTGGAGTCCTTAAAATCCACGGACTATGATGTCCTTAACCTCGACCGTAATGTCTTAAAACTAACGATCAACCACCCTGATTCTGTACTGATTCTACCTTGGTTTAAAGGTACATCTCTTCACTCCTTTGATATCTGGCGTTGTAATTCCTCAACGTCTTCAAAGAGGTGATGGGTCCCTGAAACCACACATTGGACTGTGGAGTCCTTAAATCTACGGACTATGAAGTCCTTAATCTTGGCCGGGATATCTTAAAACCAACATGGGACTGTGGAGTCCTTAAATCCACGGACTATGATGTCCTTAACCTTGACCGTGATGTCTTAAAACTAAACATTGGACTGTAGAGTCCTTAAATCCACGAACTATGAAGTCCTTAATCTTGACCATGATGTCTTAAAACTAACATCGGACTGTGGAGTCTTTAAATCCACGGACTATGATGTCCTTAACCTTGACCGTGATGTCTTAAAACTAACATCGGACTGTGGAGTCCTTAAATCCACGGACTATGGAGTCCTTAACCTTGACCGGGATGTCTTAAAACTAACATCGGACTGTGGAGTCCTTAAATCCATGGACTATGATATCCTTAACCTTGACCGCGACGTCTTTAAACTACGATACCTTGAGAAGTATCCCAAAGCAACCCCTGACCCCGTGAAACACGGATAAGGGTGACCACACCCAGCACTTGCAGGTCCTCACGACCTGTAAGGAAGAAAACTCTCTTGTGATTACAACTCCCAGGGGAAAACCCGCTTAAGAATCCTCACGATTCTTAAGAAGAACTCACACCTATGGGATCCTCTCGACCTGTAGGGAGAAAAAACTCTTTACGAGACCCTCATGGCTCATAAAGCTCAAAAGTCTTAGGAGGCAGATCTTAACCCTGAATCCTAAGCCATCGCTGCCTTGCAAAGAGACCAAGATAAAATTGTCCACAGAGCGCATTCAATAAAAAGAGACACATCATTGAGAAGAAAATATATGTCTTTTATTCATAGCCAAAATGGATACAAAGTACAATTCATAAAATGGCGAAAAGAATATACTCTCATCCAGGAGTATGTACAAAAAGGAAGGAAAAGATACAAGTCTTCAAGCCGGCGGACGATTTAGCAATCTGGCTAGCTCATCCTGCTTTTGCTGAGTCACGGCTTCATGATTCAGGATCTCCAAAAGACGAGCCTCCGCCTGAGCCTGCTGGGCCTGATACGAAGCAGGCCGACCTTTAAGCTCTTTCTCAGTGGCCTTATGAGCTTCGACCCTTTCACGAGTGAACGTGGCAGCTGTATCAAGAGTCACCACCTCTTTGATAGACTCTTGAAGCACCCGCCAGAGTTCATATGCTTTGTTGGCCTTGGCGGTAAGATTGGTTTGAAGCTCGCTCAGCGCCTTAGAAACCATCTCCCTCTCCGAAAATTTACGGCTGAGCCCTTTTTTCGCACAACAATATGTTCGCCACGCGTCGCTCTATCAAGCCATGTAAGCTCGCTTTCGTGACCGCAACCTTGGAAACAGGACATGCATGCTCAAGACCGTATAAACGAGCCTCCAGTCGACAGCAATAGTCGATCCAAAACGCGCTCACATCACCTGGTATGGGAAGCAACAAAAAGTTCTTGATGTACATCCTATCAAGCATGCATTCACAACTATATGAATATCCGAAAAGAAATAATACCCGAAGCTCTGATGTGCATGCAACATAGTGATAATGTTCGCAATTAAAGAAAGTTCTCATGGGAAGAACACAAAGTTCTTTTATGCAAGCAAAAACATACATACGAATACTCAGCACACATGGAAGTTCAACATAAAGCATGCGAAAAAGACTAATTTAAATATACTACGCTAGCGGGAAAAGGTCACCAAACACGGGATCAGTAGCACAAGGGTTAACAAAACAAAGAACAAAATTCTCCATCTCTCTCTCTACTTACTCCAACACATCAAAGCGACGGTTCTCGCGAGGAGTCGCTCCCCATCTATTGATGCCATGTTCGTCCGCGAAAGCAGACATAATAGCTCGCCGGGCCCTTATTTGGCTCAGCAGGTGAACTGAGCAATCCTTCAAAGCCTGAGTAATCAGGCACGCTTCGTGAAAGCCCTCAAGCTTTTCTTCAGCCGCGTCAAGCATCGCCAGGGTCATCTCTGCCGGGTGAGGAGGGATGTCGGCAAGCACGGCCGTGAGAATCATCCGGAGCCAGAGGGACCCCATCGGGAGGGGGGACCCCCTACGGATCGAGAGTTCATACACCGCCGAGTCACATTCGTCATCGGTAAGGAGAGGATCCACCAATCGTGCGGCAAAGCGCGGGATCATCTCCTCGATAGGCACCTCCCAGGGCTGTCGACGAGCGTGTGGACGGTTGCAGGCCATGACACTCAGTTGTTTCCCAAATTAAATCACGTCAAAATGGGAATGAAATTCTCTGTGAAGGGAAGCAGGCTGTGGCCTCAAGACTATAAAGGGGAGCATTAAATGCTACGCGTGAAGAACATGGCATGATGGAACTATTTCCAAGGCCCAAAAAGGGGAAAGCGTTGGAAATCAAAAAAGGGAACTATTTCCAAGGCTCCTTTTCTACATCTAATGCCATGCACAGAAACATGGCATGGAAAATTGAATAGCCCCATAAAAGGCCCCTCACATGTGGAACATGTGAGCAACATGCTTGGTGTGTGCTAGAAAATGAAATAATGCCCCGTAAGCTAAACACATCAGCAGCAACAATAAAAAAAAAATGAATGATGAATGTATGACAAAATCCCACAAAAAAGGGGTATGGAAACACAGAAAGACATAATAAGATTTATCATTCAGGTTTTAAAAGGTTCGTACAAAATAAAAAGAAAACGTTTACAACGGTAAGACCTCAGACGCGGGACAGGGATTGAGAAAATCGAATGTAACTTTTTCCAAGATCTTCCAGGCATTTCGAACCATCCTGGTATGCTTCCTCTCACGGTGGCAAGCGTCGGGGTCCTCACGAATGTCCTCCACCCTCCGATAGGCGGCAAGTATGGCTGACTGCTGAAAAGCCTGGTGTAAGAGATCAATGAGGTGATCTCGCCTCCTCTTTGAGATCAAGCTCATCAGGTACACCGAATGTATCTTATCCTCAGCAGTGTCCAATGCCCCGAGCGGTACGCCGGTGCAAAAGAGAGGGAGCGCCTCCCAGATCGCCAGCACGATGAGTCTCAGAAGAGAAGAGCGACGAGGGAGTAGCCGATGGTTGTACTCGTCGAAGCGGCTCATGATCTCAGCGCACTGAGCATTGGTGAATTCTTAGTTCTGACTGCGGCCCAGTGCACGAATATTCCCATAGGAAATGATTTCGTCAAGACCATACATATGGGCATCCATAATACCTGAAATAAAGGTCATGAGGATTGTTACAAAGCTTCTGCTCCATTAATTACAGAAGGACAACCTAGGGCAAAGAGACCCTAAGAAGCCTCCATGCGAAGAAACTGAGTTCTTCATAGGAATTAAATTCCTTATTGAGAAAAGGGAATTAAATTCCCAGAAACATTTTTGGGATGGAATTAAATTCCATAGATTTGAACCGCCATCATCATCTCCCTAAAGATCATACGAGCCCTAAAAGATCTACTGTTGAAGATTAAATGGTTTCATATTTTGATTGAAAAGCTTAAAGAAAGAATGGGTTCCTGTTAAAAAGGGTAAAAACCCTTGCTTTGGATTTAAAATCCAGAGGAATGTGAAAGTTCATCGTTCATTCAAGAGCATTACCTGAAGAAAAGAGTCTTTTTGAACAGAGTTAAACTCTGAAAATGTTTCAAGGCAGAGAACTAAGCACTGGAAGAAGAGAATTAAATTCTCAAAAAAAGTTTGCAAGGAGGAAGATAAGCAAAAGTGGAGGCGTTTCTGAAATGACCCCTATATTTATAGGATGTGATGGAGACGCTTCATCTCCCCAAATCCCTAGAGGAATCCAACAGTCACAAAAAGTGACAGCGTTGCACTCACGTGCAGACACGTGAGAACAACGCTGTGGGGGCATTTGTTTCCTGATTTAAAATCAGGAAAACTTATAGAGGAGGCATCACGTGCTAGCATGTGATCAGCGGTCACGTGTTGACACGTGACATTTAAAAGCAGCGGCAAAAGGCAGATTCGCTCCCTGTTTAAATCAAAGAAAAGGCTCCAGAAAAGGTCACGTGTTCACACGTGACCAGGGGTCACGTGTTGGCACGTGACGGCTGAGCAGCGGCCAGAGAACAGAGCGCAAAAGGAGAAGAAAGGCCCGTTCACGTGCGTACACGTGACCAGGGGTCACGTGCGTACACGTGACCAGGGGTCACGTGGCCACACGTGACCGGCTTTCAAAGCCTCTTTATTTAACAGAATTAAATTATGAAAGCATTCAAATCTTTCCAAAAGAGAATGATTATTTGGAACCGTTGGATTAAAGATCTAAAGGTGATTAAATGTCACCTATTTATGCAAAAATCTTGAACTTGGAAAGATTTTCCCTTAAAATCTAACTGAAATAACAAAGGGATATCTTTGGATTTAAAATCCAATGGTGAATAAAATTCACCTAATAATCCAAAGGTCCAGATGAATGATGAATGTAAATCAAATCTCTCAATAAACAAATTAAATTTTTCAATGAAAGATTCACTAAAACTGATTGATTTTCTTCTTTCTCCTATAAATAGGAGCCAAAAAGAATAGAACACACAGACAGAGACATACAGAGAGAGAGAAATAGAGCCTTGAGATTTTGGGAAGAATTTGATCCTCTGCAAAAGAAAACCTTAGGTAAGAAGGGAGAGGCTTAAAAAAGAGAATTTAATTCTCAAAGAGTTTAACTCTTATATAAAAAGAAGAACTTAGTTCTTTCTCTCGCAGAGGATCTGCAAAGTGCACATCTCCCCATGAATTGAGAATTTAATTCTCATTAGGTTGAGATCTTGCCATGCAGATCCAAAGCATAGAAGGGGAATGGAAGTTTGAGAATTTAATTCTCACAGAACTATAGGAATTCAATTCCTTTGAGATAAAATTAGGGTTCAACCCTATGTTATGGGAATTTAATTCCTTCAAAATGGACAGAACCAGGGTTTAACCCTAATTAAGAACTTAATTCTATCAAAATAACAGGAGTTTAATTCCTTTAAAAAAAAAAGAAATTAGGGTTTAACCCTATGATAGAATTTAGTTCTTCACATCTATGAGGAATTTAATTCTTACAGGAAAGAAACTAGAGTATAACTCTATCTAAGAATATAATTCTTCAGAAGAAAGTGGGAATTTAATTCCTCTAAAGTTATTATTAGGGTTTAACCCTATGAAGAATTTAATTTTTAAAAAAAACAGATAAACAAACATGCTAAGAAGCAGGGTCACGTGCTACCACGTGACCCCTGAAAAGTTCCACAAAGAAGGGTTTTGAGGCAACGCCTCACGTGTTCCACGTGACCCCTTGGCGGAAGCTCTAACAGACAAACATTTACATGCTCATCACGTGATAGCACGTGATGCTTCAAAGTATTCAATACTTTTGGCAGAATAAAATGAATTGAGGGCGCTCTCACGTGCTACCACGTGACCCCTCTTGCCTTAGTGTTTAACACTAAAGTTGAAACCTCTATATCCAGTGTTCAACACTGATTTTCTTAGTGTTTAAACACTAATTTGGAAAACTCTATTTACAGTGTTTAACACTGACTTTCTCAGTGTTGAACACCAACTTGGAAGACCCTGTTTCCAGCGTTTAACACTGATCTGCCTTAGTGTTAAATACTAATTTGAAATCTCCATTGCCAGTGTTTAACACTGATTTGCTTTAGTGTATAAGCACTAATTTGAAAGCCCTGTTGCTAGTGTTTAACACTAACTATCTTTTAGTGTTAAACACTAACTTGTCAATCTCACTCCCAGTGTTCAACACTGTTGGTCTTTAGTGTTTAACACTAACTTTAGCCCAATTGGCTAAGTTTCTAGAGGCAAAGCCTCTCCTTCAATGGACCGACAGAAAGCCAATATTCTAAACATGATTGGACTTAGCCCAAACTGGCCATAAGTCCTCAATTCAAACTTAACTGGGCTAATGGGCTCATAACATAATTAATTGGTCTTGGTCCCAAATTGGGCCGAAGACTATTTAATCTACCTTGGTTCAAGGGTACATCTCTTCACTCCTTTGATACTTGGCGTTGTAATTGCTCAACGTCTTCAAAGAGGTGGCGGGTCCCGATGACCATACATTGATACGGACTGTGGGGTCCTTAAACTCATGGACTATAAGGTCCTTAATCTTGACCGTGATGTCTTAAAACTAACGCCGGACTGTGGAGTCCTAAAATCCATGGACTACGAGGTCCTTAACCTTGACCGTGATGTCTTAAAACTAACGCCGGACTGTGGAGTCCTTAAATCCACGGACTATGATGTCCTTAACCTTGACCGCAATGTCTTAAAACTAACATTGGACCGCAATGTCCTTAAACTACCTATTGACCGCAATGTCACTAAACTAAACAACAGGGCTCCCTTAATTGCTCTCTTGTCGGATCTAAACGATCCCGTTAAGTTAATCTTAGTCTAAAAACTAGGCTGACGTATCCTTAACAAATGTTTAAGTCGATCTTGGTCTCAAACGAGACTAACGTATCCTTAAACCCAAACCCCCAAACCCAAATCTAAGATAATATGGATTTGGACTAGTCCACGCCCTACGGGCGGCGACATAACTCAGTCTCCGTGTACAATCCACGGGCAACCAAACACAAAATAAACACACACGACACGAAGTGATCATCTGGAGAAAGAGAAAGTTGCTACCGCAATGCGGTAGCGTAATTAACTGCAGGGGCTTGCGCCTGCAGGGAACAGCGTCCCCACAATAAAAAACCCCTCAAGCGAGGGGGAATCTGACGAAGTCTGCTACATCGGATGCATCCGTTTAAACCTTCGATACATGGCGCCATAAATCAACTTGGCATCTTCGGAGAGGTAGACGGATAGCACCAATTAGCATCTGCCCCGAATTTCAGGCAAGACGTCCGTCGCGCCGTCTTTCGGAGGGGAACAGAAACGATGGCTTAGGAGACAGGTTTTAGGTCCCTATCGCCTAAGACTTTTCAATTTTGTGAGCCGTAAGGATCTCACAAAGCATTTTCTCCCTACAGGTCGTAAGGCTCCCGTAAGTGTATTTTCTCCTTGGGAGTCGTGGGGACTCCCAAGTGTGTCACTCCTTTGTGAGTCGTAAGGATCTCACGCGGGAATTTTCTCCTCACAAAGTCGAGAGGACCTTGTGAGTGCATTTCATCTCTTTCTCACTAGTTTGCGCCCTTTCGGGTTTTCACAAACTCGCCGGCAGTCCTGCTGTTTTTACTCACGAAGCCCTTTCGGGTTTTCATTCGTGCCCATTTTGCTTGTGGACAGACCTTTTTTATTTTATTTTATTATTTTTGGAGAGATTGGGATTGTTTTACGCCCGTGGATTGTATACGGTTTTGCAGGATGTATGATCCAGACCGTAGGGCCATAAAAATTTTGGGACTTTGTTGGCGTCTGCATCGCTGCACTGGAATATGGTACCAGGAGCGACTCATCATTCGCCATTGGGGTATGGGATTTGGAATTTGGTTGGCGTCTGCATCGCTGCACTGGAATATGGTACCAGGAGCGACTCATCATTCGCCATTGGGGTATGGGATTTGGAATTTGGTTGGCGTCTGCATCGCTGCACTGGAATATGGTACCAGGAGCGACTCATCATTCGCCATCGGGGCATGGGATTTGGAATTTGGTTGGCGTCTGCACCGCTGCACTGGAATATGGTACCAGGAGCGACTCATCATTCGCCATTGGGGTATGGGATTTGGAATTTGGTTGGCGTCTGCATCGCTGCACTGGAATATGGTACCAGGAGCGACTCATCATTTGCCGCTTGGGAATTGGGGAGCGATGGCTTAGGAGACAGGTTTGGATCCCTATCGCCTAAGGCTTTTCAATTTTATGGGCCGTAAGGGTCCCATAAAGTATTTTCTCCCTACGAGTCGTAAGGATCCCGTAGGTGCATTTTCTCCTTAGGAGTCGTGAGGACCCCCAAGTGTGTTTTTCTTTTATGAGTCGTAAGGATCCCACAAAGGTTTGTTCTTCTCATGTATCGTGAGGACACATGAGTGGGTCTTCTCAATGGAGCATAATTCTAAAGGCGGAGACCAGCCGTGTAATTGGTGATTGCGGTGGGGCATGGGTATGCTGAGAATTATTTAAGCCCGTGGATTGTATACGGCAGTCAATTTGGGGACTGGCTGTAGGGCCGGGAGAATTTTGGAAATTTGAATTTTTGTTGGCGTCTGCATCGCTGCACTGGAATATGGTATCAGGAGCGACTCATCATTCGCCGTTGTTTTGTTTTTTTTTTCTTTTTGTTTTTGTTTTTGTTTTACCGCGATTGCTCTATCATTTCAGCTTTTCTTGTCGCGAAGATCGCGATTGCCCTATCATTTCGGCTTTTATTCGCGGTTACCCCATCATTTCGGCTTTATTTTCACCTTTATTTTACTCGCTGATTTTTATTGCGAGTTGCCCCATCATTTCGGCTTTTCTTTATTTTTCTTTTATTTACACATTTTTTATTTACACATATATATTTTTTATTTACATTCCCAGTTTAACGACTTAGAGGTCGACTGTTCCCAGTTTAATGACGTGGTGGTCGATTGTTTTCAGAGAAAGGCAGATGTCTGAGAGAATCAGTTTCACGGAGAACTTCGGTCTCCGTTTGAATGAAATTGGAGGTCGCAGCTGGACTGTTTGTTAACACGCCTTTAGACAGTTCTATCTCTCCTGCCTGGTATTGCTTTTCGACCCAATCTTTGAAGACGAAGCAGTCCTCAATGGCATGACCTATCATTCTGTGATAGGGGCAGTATTTGGGATCGTCGGTCATATTCACTTCCTGCTGTCTTTTTGACTCTGGCAGTTGTAGACCATTCTTCAGGGCGTTTTTGAATATTTTACGGATTTTGTCCCTTCTGAAGGAATAGACCTTATCCAGCTTCTCTTTGAGTGGAGATTCTCCTCCCTCTCCGAACACTGGCTTCCGAGGCTGGTTGGCGCTAGGCCCGCTCATCCCTTGCTTATTTCGGTTAGCCGAGGCATTGAAAGATTCAGAATCGTCAGAATTTCCGCCTTTGCGATTATCGTCCTTTCGGTTTCTCCAGGACCTATTGTTATTTTGGGAATCCGAGGAGGACTCCTGTTTTGAGCGTTCCAACATCTGGACTTTTCTGGTCAGCTCTTGGAATATTTTGAGACCCGCGGTACATAGAAACGGGGCCATCCAGTTGTTGAGATTTCCAACAAGGAGACTGACAGATTGGTCCTGCTCTATCGGCGGTTCGCATTTGACGGAGAGATTGGGCCATCAGGTTATAAAATCCGTGCTGCTTTCGTTGTTCTTGGACTTGGTCCTTACGAGCTCGGCAATGGTGATCTTATCGCTGACGCTTATGAACCTTTGTCGAAACAAAGATTCCATTTGGACGAAAGTAGTAATGGAGCCATCCGGTATGCTCGCGTACCAGTCGAAAGCAACATCGGTCAAGCTATTAACGAACTGGCGGAGGAGAAGCGCATCGTTGCCCCTAGTATTCCCGCATGAGGCTTTGAAGTGGGCGATGTGTTGAATCGCATTTCCCGTCCCATCAAATCTTCCGAATTTAGGGATGACATAGCCGCTGGGAAATTCTACCAGATCATATTGAGCAGGATATGGTCTCCCGCTACTGCTAACATCTTTTTGCGCTTCAGCTTCGGCTACCAGTGTTTTGACTTTGCTGGCAACCAAATCCATGATTTGATCTTGAGTTAGCGGGCTACTGTCATCGGTAGCCAAGACATTTCCCGAGATAGGATGCGACTGATTTTCATGCGGTTCGCCCACTTTTGGATTTGAGGGAATAGGCATCGGCTGTGTTGGGACACCGTTTCCCGGTTCACGAGCAGAGCCCTGCGCTTGATTGGGCGGCTAAGAGGAAAGTCAGGCCGTGAGCTGCAAGACGACGTGCGTCAAGTCGTCAATTTTGGAGTAAAGTTTGGCCATCTCCTTGTCTTTGCTTCTGAGCTGTTTTCGGAGCTCTTGGAGAAGTTGCTGCTCTGCATTCTTGGGACGGAAGATTGGCTCCTCTTCACTTTCCGAGCCTGACTCCTCATGGACCGAAGGGTCTTTCTGCTTATCAGCCTCACTGGGAAGGTCTTCATTACCTTCCAGAGGAGGCTGGCCTTGGGATGTGGCAGCCATATTCATGCCAGATTGGATTTGGGATGTGGTGGCCCCATCCTTGCTCTTGCTACGCGTGCCCACCATGTAGACAGTGTGGACCTCATATCCAGTCATCTCTTTCTCATTAGCAGGGAGCTTAAAGAAGACACCCGACTGAGCAGTGGTCAAGAGCACCGCTGGAGCTTGCACGGGACGCGTTGTAGCTTTGTTGGTGTTGATGGCCTTGCCCCCAGCTGGGGCCAAGGAAAGTCGTTCAGACACCGACTTGCGTTTGGGTTGGGGCGCCCTTGAGATCACCACATTTGGTCTCCTGCCTTTCGAGACCGGTTTGTCTGCCACCGGGGCTTGAGGAGCTGGGATGGCGCCAACTGGCATGAACATAATAGAGCCGAATGGTAGCAGCGGCTCCTCCCATTGTCGCCCGAGACTGGCCGGAAGGACCGTCCTAGAGTCTATCCTCATCGTGTAGGAGACGGGAGCTTAGTTCATCATCGAAGACATCGTCGGAAGGTGATTGCTTGAAAATATGCATGAAAAAGCATTATTTTTAGTATAAATACAGGTATGTATATTGATTGAGTTCGCATGAACGCTTAACCCGAAATATAGGAGGAGAGATTGGTCCCACCGGGCGTGCCAGAATCTGTAGGGTGTTTTTCGTCACCCCATTGAGATGGGAATATGCACGCGCTGGTCAGGCATACTACAGATTCTTCCTGCCTAGGGTAGGCCGGGGTTTATTGATTGTGGGGATCCGAATCTCCGGCTGCCGCGGACTAAGCTGCCGTTAATTACCCCTCGCCTTTGGAGCGAGGGAACCTCCGATTAACGGGTTAAACTGGTCGTGCGAACTCAATGTGCAGTGTACGTGTGTGTTGTTTTGGAAGGGGGGTTTGGATATGTCGGGAGCCACGCAGAGTTTTTACGGGGGTCCCGCTACTCAGATAGCGGGCAGGGGGTCAAGGGGGCTAGCAGCCCCCTTGTGGGGTGCGGGACAGCGCCCCGTTAGAAATTTTTTTCTAACTGGGACAGTGTCGTGGTGTATGTGTGTGTGCACATATGTATGCATATGTGTGTATATATATATGTATATATATATATAAAAGAAAGAAGGGGAAAAGCGTGGGGCGCTTCGCCTTGGACGCTGTGCGCTCAGGCGCTAGCGTGCCACGTGTCGGCACGTGGGCGCTTTGCGCTTCAACGCCTGACGCTCGAGCGCAAGTGCGCCACGTGTCGGCACGGGGGCGACTTGTGCCTGAGCCCTTGCGCTTGAGCGCAAGCACGCCACGTGTCTGCACCGGGGCGACTTGCGCTCGCGCTCGAGCGCAAGCGCGCCACGTGTCGGTACCGGGGCGACTTGCGCTCGAGCGCTTGTGCTCGAGCGCAAGCGCGCCACGTGTCGGCACGTGGGCGCTTTGCGCTCGAGTGCAGGCCGCTGTAGCGCAAGCGCGCCACGTCTCGGCACGTGGGCGCTTTGCGCTTGAGCGCAAGCGCGCCACGTGTCAGCACGCGGGCGCTCTGCGCTTGAGCGCCGGCGAGAAAAAGAGGCTTTTAACCTAAAAAAATTTCTCGGAAGAGAAATCAGAGAGGAGTTGGACTCCTGAGTGTTTTTTTTGGGTTTAGTGAAAGGGGTTCTTCTTCCTCCTCCTCTGTTAGCTGGATCTTGAAGATCAAGAGATATGGGATCTCAAAATCTCTCCTTTTTGGGATCTAAAGACAGATCTAAGTTCCCCTTTATGGGTTTGGTGGTGAAAAACTATTTTGTTTTTGAAAAGGAAGAGTAAAACTCTTGATTTAATTCAGAAGAAAGAAGAAAGTTTGAGACCTTCAGAAAAGGGAAAGAAATACGAACCCTAGGTTTTGAGAGAATGAAAGTATTCTTTTTTTTATTCATCATCATATTGTCTTTTATAGGCTTACATACTTATATATAGCCCCTTGGGCTTCACAAAATGGCGTTTTGCCTATCCCATGGCTCATGTGCCATTTCATTTTTGCACATAAGCCATGGGCTTACAAAAATTTGGCTTTCTGCCCGTTTTGTATACATTCATGTATAAAAAATTACATAAAAATTATTTATTACATGATTTTGTCGTTGGCATGGGAAGGCTGGCCGCGGGCTCGACTTGGGCATGGGCCCGCTTGACCTGGGCTTGGGCCCACCTAGCTTGGGGTTGACCTTGACTTTGACTCGGTCAACCGGGGTGTAAATTTTTACCCCAACAATCTAATGACTCGGTATGATGAATTGAACATAAAATTTCAATCAAATCGACAGGTTCATCATCCGAAATATTCCCGGCGTCTATATCCTCAATCAAGTGAATATCAATTTTTTCTGACACCTCATCAAAAGCATGGATATTTATCAATTTAGATTCTAGAGTGGAGGTGTAAAGGTCAAACGGATTAGGTGTGGTTTCACTCGAAAGGGACCCTTCACAATCTGGCAAATCAAGCACTACAAAGTCGCACAACTCATCATTTTGGACAATGTTTGAAAATTGGAGTTGTTGGATTCAATTGGGTATAGGTAGGTTTGATTTGGAAATCCTCTCACATTCTCACTCTGTCGAACCGCCTCCTTATACATTGAAAAATTTGAAGCTAGTTGGAAACTAGCTGCCGGTTTAGTAGGTTGCATAAGGGCGGCCACGGACGCATCCACATTCCTAATCATTTTGTTTGTTGCTGCGATGTACGCCTCCAACGACTGTTCTAGACTAGACATGGGTTGTGAAGGGGTTTCGGTAAAAGATTCAAAGTTGTTTGGATACGTGAAACCCCCAAATGGCTGTGTAGAAGCAATATCTAGTGAGGGTAGGAAAGTCGGGTAGGACTGGTAGGAATTGGACGGTTGGACATGAGTTGGATCAACATCTGTATAAAAAGGTGAATAAACTTGTTGATTCCTAGAACTAGATGAGTGGAGAGGGGTGAAAGATCGGCTACGAGATTGAGCAATATGCTCAGCAATGGACATCGGTTTAGGAGTTACAGCAGGACTTGGAAAAGTGGTGTCAACGTACGAAGGTGGTGAAGGTTGACAAGGTTGACACAAAGTGGGTTGTAAAGTCGAACTGTTTCTCCTAGACGCTTCTATTTGATCTTTCAAAGAAATTTTGGGCACGGAGGGATCTTCCTTAAATCGACCGAAACAATTGACGTACGAGGCAAAGTTAGTTTCGGGATACCAAAGTTCGACAAGTGATTTATGATTTGGGGTACCCATGATAGAAGAATGAGAAAAGAAAGAAGATTTGTGGTGCAAGGATTTCTTAGCGGCAAAGTTTGCAAGTCTTGTAAAAAAAATTTCCTTTTTCCCCTTTTTCTTTGTTTGGAATTTTTTTTTTTGCAAAAAAAGATTTTCGATAAAGGGCTAAGACACACTTTCGATCAACCAAAAATGCACAATCAGGCCTAGATCTAGGGTCACCTAGGTTAGCTAGACAGCTCCTAACTATTCCAAAGGGCTAGAAATAGGACCTCAAACCGCCTCTTCACCGCCAATTGCGGCCAGATAAGTGCCAGGTGAGTGAGAGGCTCCCCGCTACAAGTAGCGGTCCTAATTAAGTAACCACTCGCCTTGGACACACTTGCCTAGACACCGCAAAGTCAGGTTAGGATTAACGGCTGATGCCTATAATTAGTCCTCTGTCCTATTGAGCTCGAAGTCCTTAGGGCTGAGTCTAGTATTTTTTAATTAAGATATGGTCAATGCAAATGCCTTTTGTGATTTCTGGGGTCCTGAGAAGGGTGATGAAATCCCCACCCAATCTGAATTGGTCAAAAGCCCCTTAAAGTCAGTTTTAAAGATATGCAAAACAGAAAAATCACTTGCAATCAAATCTTTTTATTTTATGCGCGGCGCAAAGAATCCTGCACAAGATTTGTTATTGAGAAGGGGGAAGATATTTTTTAAGCGCAAAGAATCCTGCAGGAGATTTAACAAAAGATATATCGAAAGATTCAGAGGAGAGATCAGAAGACTTACAGATTTATTTATTTATTTATTTTTACTGCGTTTCAACCTTTTTTTTGGGGAACCGATCCGTCACCTATACCGCTGAACCGCCGCGAATAGCACCCTCCGACCGCGGATCCGCCGCCGGTTGGTCGCTTCGTCATGTTTTTTTTATTTTTTATTTACTACCAGATCGCCGCGGTTCTTCTTGTTGACTCGGTCCTCCAAATTTCTTCTGTTATCTGTTGTGATATTCTTCTGTTTGTTCGGATTTGATATTTGTTGTTTTGATCTCAAGAGATTTCCAGATCCGAACTTGATTGTAAATCCTGCAAAATTCAAACAAAGATACCCTTCACAAAATAACAAAATGGTAAATTTTTATATTTTTTTTGATTTTTCAGTTTTTATGATTTTTTAAATTTTAGATTAACCCGAAATTGCAAAAAGAAAATAGCACGCCATCCCCGGCAATGGCGCCATTTGATTTATATGTCAAAAACTATCTATTACCGCAATCAAGAACGGCGTCGTATGTAGCTAGCCGGTGAGTACGGGTCGGTCCACAGGGATGTTGTGAATTTCCTAATCGCTCAAACGAGTTAATTCCGATGGGTGTTCGGATTGATTATTAAATTTAAAAACTAAATCTATCTATACTAAGATTATCTAGATCTAAATCTTGCTGGGGTTAGGTTTAGGAATGGTTTAGAAATGTAAATAAATCTCAACGCTTTCTATACCCAAATTAGGATCTAAGAGGAGTTATGGTAATTATCAATAAAGGGGATTAGATCCATTCGGGAAGGTGTTCTTTTCTCTAGGTTCTTATCCTTACTTTAGAAATCCTTACCCTAACCTCCATGGAAAACACGCGCAACCGGGCCTTTATACTACGGTATCACCGCTACCTCGAGAGATAGGGTGCCGTAGGACGCGGTGTGTGCGTGTATGCATAGAGTCCTATTGAAAATATATAATGGGCAAGAAAGGGATGGGAGATCTCATCTCTCAAAAGCCTTCCCCAAAGCTAACCCTAACAAGCGAGGAGACTACTCGCTCATTAGGGAATTTAAGAACATTTATCTAGGGTAAAGAATGAAAAATTACCTAGGACAAGAAATTGAAATTAACTACTTACTTTACAGATGGCTCTCTCCAAATATCAACACAGGGTTGTCAGATCTGAATTCATGAAATGAAAAGAGGCATCGATGCTCTCCAAAAGAAATCTGAATTTTATTCATAGAAAGAGGCATAGGGAGGCATAACCTAATACAATGATTTAGAGCTCCTATTTATAGAGGATAGGAAACCCTAGGTTACAATTGATTCGCACGTCTGCATTTACAAGAATACCCCTAGGTAGACCCATTCATCACCTAAAGAATTATGGTAAAATTTTATTCCCCTAATTGCCCAAGCCCGCCGCGTAACCGCGGCCCGAGGCCTGGTTTGGCCGCGGTTCCGCGGCCAAAAGAAAGTATTGGGCCTTGAAATTTCCTGTGTTGGCTCTGCTGTTTTTGGGCTTCCTTATTCTTTGGTTCTTTTATTAAAATAGTTTCTATGTTTCTTCCAGATCTCCAGTGAACAATTGCGGTGGACTTTTAACCGTTCGCTTTGTAATCTTGGATCTTGCATTGCCTTGTACTTTGTGAACTTTATCTTTGATGTAGGCTTGATCAAGATCTTTCTATTCGTTGGTTGTAGTTCCACTTTTGCGTCGTCTTTTACCTTTTTCACTGTTTTAGATCCAAGAACCTGTAACCTGTAATATGTAGCAGACATGCGTCAAAAGTACCTATTTATTTATTAAACGAATAAGAATGGGGAATATAATAATGCAATATTATGGTGTGAACAGTGCGCCCTGGTGCAGTGCGCCAATCCAAGAGCGCAGTGCTCTGTTTTTTACGAGCGCAAAGCGCAGATTGTTCTGTGATTGACACGTGGCGCTCTCTGGCGCAGTGCGCCAATCCAAGGAGCGCAATCAAAAGTGCAAGGCACTGTCCAATAGCGCAGATTGCATCTTTATCCAATTAAGATCAAAGAAAGAGGTTCTACCTCAAGATTCAAGAACCAATGGTTTATCAAAAGGTTGTGCCTTTATATAGATCAAATGATCTAAGAATGAAGTAAATTACTTCTTTTTTAATCTTTTATAATTAGATCTTTTTGATATTTTTTCTTTTTATTGAAGATATTGATCTTGTTCTTAGATCTTTGATCTTTTTAGAAGAGATTCTTCTTTTTTAATGAGGTATTTTCATCTCTGTTCTTCAAGAATCAAATTCTTTACCTTCAAAGATGAAGAAGATGATCTTCTTTCTTCAAAAGCTTGCCTTTCAAATTTTTCAGAGGGTTCTTTCTTTTTTGTATCTCTGTATATGTGTGAGACTTAGAGTCTAGGGGCCTTTATATAGGGCCAATTGGTTTGTTAGGTTAGTTACAGAGATCTTTCTCTGATTAATCTGGGGATATTTCCCCACCGTTGGATTTTTAATCCTAAGCCCTCTGTTTTGCAGAAGACAATCTTCTTATTTTTAATAAGATTGGAAAAATCTTTCTAGAATTTTAATTCTAATTAATTAATAATTTATTATTTAAACTCCAGTGCTGGTGCAGTTGGCGATAGCGCTTGACACGTGTCGCGCAGCGCAGAGCGCTAGCGCGACTGCGCTTGACACGTGTCGCGCAGCGCAGAGCGCAGCGCAACTGCGCTAGCGCACCACTGTTTGACACGTGGCGCGCAGCGCAGAGCGCAAGTTATCTGAAGCGTTGCTTCCTTTAATTTGAATTTTAAAACAGAGCCTTGCTCTGATTGGGGGTGCGCTGCCTTGGGCGCAGCGCTCCTTGCGCTGGCGTGTCTGCTTTTGACACGTGGCGCTCTGCACGCAGCGCAAGGGATCTGAAGTGTTGCTTCACCTTTTGAATTTTGAAATTCAAACAGAGTTTTGTTCTGATTGGGGAAACACATGCGAAGCAATCTTTATACTGCGTGAGCACGTCTGTAAGCGTAGCCTCCTTTTATTTAGACAACAGTTCACTGACGAACGTCGGCCGTGGGTCGTTTGCCGTTCCTAAGTTGATTTTTCTGAGGTCATCTGCAGTAGTATGTATCCCATCTTTCAGCTCTTTTGGCGCCGGTGGAAATTCTGAGATCAACTCATCTTCATTGTTTTTGAAGCACCAAGAAAGGTCATCCATATTCTCGGGTTCTTCTTCTGACAGCGTTATCGCTGACAGGTACGAGATCGTTTCCAAGACCGATGTTGATCTGGTTCTACTCTAATTGCATAATTGTCTTTTGATTCATGCTTCCGTGGCGGACTTACCCTCCAACTGTTGGATAGAGCGAATCTGCCGAGTTGATACTGGTCTTCAACCCAGTTCTTGAATGTGAAGCAGTCTTCGAGAGGATGTCCTATTGCTCGGTGATAGGAGCAATAGTCTGGGTGAGAGACCTTGTCTACTTGCTCGGGGTGCTTGGACTCCGGTAGTGTTATCATCTGATATTTTATGACAAGATCGAATATCTTCTTTGTCTTGTCTTGGGGAAAAGAATATGCTCGACCCATTTTCTTTATAAGAGACGGATCCCGGCTGCTCGATTCTCGATCGCGTGGCTTCTCAGACCCGCTACGCTGCCGTCGAACGTTTTTCCTGTTCTTTGGTTTATTTTTGCCTCTGCGCCGAGTCTTTTGTATGACGGGTTGGCGATGAAGAGCATTGTCATTCTCCGCGGCCTGTTGAAGGAGGCGTTGCGTCCTGGCTTTCTCGTAAATGGCCATTTCGCGGCTATGGTCATCCCGGACCTTCTGACCCACTTCCCTTATTAGCTTGTCCATCTGTTCTTCAAACGACGGACTTGGCATTTTCATGGCAGGACCTCATTTTGGTTCAGGGTTAGTGTCTTTTAACAGAACATCGCCTTCTTCATCAAAGTCATGTATAACGCAGCAGTCATGGAATCGCTCCCGTTTCTTGGATTAAACATATCCAAGCCCGATCATTTCCATTCTCCCGTTGGGCAATTTTCGCTGAGTTCCGGGGACGTCCCAGATCCTGTTGTAGAACTGAGCTTGTCGAGCATTCTGTTTGAAGGGTATACATTGACGCTTCAACAGCCTTTTTAATCCTTCTGTGTAGTATCTGGGCAGACGGATGGACTGGAGCCTGTCAAGTGTCGAATCATCACCATGCCAAACTCCTTTCTCCATTTTGATTTCCGTGGATTGATAAAAGAGGATCGCTTTTTCGTCTTTTCGCCTGGGAGGGACGTAGAATGTCTGCAGTTCTTGCACACTGTAGGTATTAAGTGCGTCGAGCTCTTTGTAATGCTCTTGCGGAACCATGGCGATTTGCAAACTCCGATCATTACCAGCGAAGGCTTGTATTGATGGCCGAACAGAAAATACGGCATTGACTTCATCTTCTGAGTCACTGCCGAAGACCAGAATAGGGGTGGACGGTCCCGGCTTGGTGTATTGGGGCGGCTGTGAATAAACTATTTCTTATTCCTCTTCAGTGTCACTCTCGAAGATTGGTATAGTGGTGATAGTTTTGTTCTTCGGTTTATGGCATCTTTCCGTATCTTCGAAATCTGGTAAGAAGTATTTTGCATCTTCGTAATTTTGGACTTCGTTCAAGGAGAATGGGTTTAGTTCCCCTGTCACAGTGTACTCGAGACCATCCTTGAAATACTTCATACACTGATGTTGTGTAGAAGGGATGATGTTGTATTCGTGTAACCAAGGTCTGCCGAGCAAAACGTTATAGCAAGTCTTGGCGTCAATGATATAAAACTTTATATCCGTGACAAGCAGTCCAAAGCGTAATGTCAATCTTACAGACCCGAGCGTCCGTGATGACTGGTAGTCAAACCCGGAGATCATGATTTTATCACGAGCGAGGTGCTAAACGCTCATGCAGGTTTCCTTCAACACTCTTACATTGAGGAGATTGACAGAGGACCCATTGTCAACCAGGATCTTGTCTATCTTAATATAATGACAGTATCCAGAGACATAAAAGGGACGGTTATGCTCGCACGTCCCGAGGAGGAGATCTTCATCGCCGAAGGTGATATCGGCTGTGTGCACTTCTTCCAGCTCGTCCTTCATCTTTTCTTCGGCGAGGAAAGCTTGGAACTGCTCAGGCACTTGTAATGCCTTGATCAAAGAATCTCTCGTCTCTTTGGATAGCAGAAGGGCATCGAGAATGCTTAGCTGTGAGGGTATCTTCCTCAGGTGTGCCAGAACGTTGTAATCCACTTTGTTTTTGTCACGCCCCGCTTCCCAGTGTACGGCGAAGGGAACGCGATGAGGTCCGCTACGTATATACTTAGAAGTACACACTCTAAGCGTATCTAAGCAATATAAAAGTAAATCACAAGAGACAAGAGATATAGAAATAACAGCAAGTTTATTAATAATATTCTTTTGTACAATGCATGAAAAGTAAATACAAATGGAATGAAAAGCGATGCCTAAACAATGGCATATCAGGAAATGAAAATACTGAATAGAACAAGGTACAATGTCTAGAGCTCGGGGTCTTCGTGAAACTGATCCAAGTCTTCACCGGTAGGCTCGATCTCTGCTGGGTCCAAAGCACCTGACGACATTCAAAGAAGAAAGAAATAGAATATCGTCAGCGAACAGGTCGCTCGGTAAGTCCCAAAGATAAAGAGGAATTAGAAAAGACAGAATAAGAGGTATTTTCTAAAGAGATTGTAGAATATTGTGTTAACGTTGTTGTTGTAGCTTGGTACAGAAGGATGCCAGTGTATACGAGAGGGGTCTCAGTATGCTAGAGACTAGGGCAAATGGAAGTACAAGGCTCCGTTATACAACCCGGAACAACGACAATTGGATTCATGTTAGATGTCTTAATCTTACCGCCCCGTGCCACCTTTAACACCTTCCGTACCAATCTACCCCTTAAACCCCGTAGTGTTTTGGTAGTATTGTTTTATTGTATTGTGTAAGTTGGATGACTGACCAAAACCATGATATCAGTAAATATATTGTAACTGCATAATCAGGTAAATGGAATACGGAATAATGGATGTATATCCATGGTTTGGTTCAGTCAAGTTGTATAGATTGTTAACTGGATTCTGGGATTCATGTGTTCATATTGAGTTAGAAAATTAAAGAATATAGATTGACTTGAATCATATTCAAGTCAAAAATAATCAGACTCAAACCCGAGTCAGACCAAAAAAAATGTAAGTCGAAGTTCTATATTTGTTAGGGTCATTATTGTAATTTATAAGACTTGAGGGGGTTTTATGTAAAAATACTTTTGTATAGTTTTCAAGATACACCTCAAGTATTTATTATTCGTCTTTATAGTTATAATGAGTGTGATTTTATTTGTGTTATTTCTAGTGATAATATTCTAATTATATAAATAAAGGTATTGATTTGTAATATTAATTTAGTTGAAATTCATGGTATTTTAATGTAACTTTCAATCTTGTAATTTTTAGGAAAAGGTGGAAACTTTATCTTATAATAAAATAGGTGTTTAAATGATAAATATACATATGTTTATACAAGAATAATTTTTAATAAATATTTTATTTTCCAAAAATCTCATTTTTCTTAAATGTCGTATGTTAAACCTTTCGAGACCGAATGCTCCTTACGGAGGTCTGAATCTCGCACTACTAAGCCCGAGGGTGCACGATAAACCGTACTATCCCTAACGAGTTCCCCAAAGGTGGATTGTAGTGGCGCTTTGCAAAGATTTAATAAATACTAGTCATTTAGAAAACAGTTTTATAAAGATAAGGTATTTATTTGTAAAAGGTGTAAATTTCCGTATTTTAGATTCTAGGGTTTCCTAAGCCAACTAGCCTATTTCTAAATGGTCTAAACGACAAGTCATTAGAAGTCTCAAATCGCCTCTTCACCGCCAATTGTGGCCAGGTAAGTGCCAGGTGAGTGGGAGGCTCTCCACTATAAGTAGTGGTCCTAATTAAGTAACCACTCGCCTTAGACACACTTGCCTAAACACCACAAAATCAGGTTTAGATAAACAATCGATGTCCATAACTTTCGTATTTCCTATTAAAAGATATTGTTTTAAAATTGTATATAACTTAGAACTTTTAGAAAAGGTTTTATAAGAAAATGGTATTTTAATGTAAAATCTTATTTTATCTTATTCTAAGTTTTCAAGGTAGCGTGTTATGATTGCATATGAGTGTGTGTGGAGATAGGTCATTACCTCGTGATCTATTTTAAGGTATAGCAATGTTAAAGGGTTAAATGTGATAAACTAAACATAATGGTATTTAAGTGCAAAAATACGGTATATTGCAAAAGCTATCATTTCATGTGTGAAAACTTGTTCAAATTAATTTTTAAGTGAATAGTAGTCAACATGAATATGTTTAAGCATTATGGAATTAGTGATAAGTGAGATTTGATAGAAAACCGAATCGGAAATCGGGTTGTTCCGATTTCCGTCGGGTTTATAAAATCGTATTTTAATGAAAGAAAAGAAGGATAGAAAAGGGGGACTTACGGATTTGGACAACGCTAGAGAATGAGAGGAAGGTAGTGGGTTTGCCGGTGCGTCGAAACTTCGTGAAGAGGTCCTAGTACGATCGCCGGGATTTCGCCGTCGATTTCGTCAGCGCTTCGCCTTTCGCTCGTTTTCCGACGTACCAAGTTCTCTTGGGATTTTAGGAGAGTGGACTTAGGAATTTAGGATGAGAGGGTAGAGGGTAGGGGTGTTTATATAGGGTTAGGCTAGGGTTAGGGTTTTTAATAAAAAAAATATAAAAATTCATTAAAACTCATTAAACTTAGGATTAAAAGGGATTTATTGGCCAAATGATAACCGATTCAAGCATTTAGAGTGTGCAGGAGGGTTGACCATGACCAGAGCCAACTTTTCTCTGTTGGCGACTCGGCCGTCCGGCCAAGTCCGGCCGGCGGCGCCGGACCGAGTCGGCCGAGTCGCCGGCCAGCGGCGCCGAGTCGGGCCGAGTCAGGGCTCCAATGGCCGGGGATTTTTCGGGGGTACAATTTGGTATATTTACTTTTTTGTTGTCTAGTATATATTTTGGGAGTTATGGCCTTTTGAATGTTGACTTCCAAAAGAAATTAAAACAAAATAAATACAAAAATAATGTGGGGCATGGGATTTGAACTCTGGTGGCTTGGTTCAGCAATACAAGGTATTACCAATGAGCTACAAGCCCCTTCTTGTAATTATTGTGGGAAAATAATTACTTAAAGTGGTAACAACAACATTAAATACCCCAAGTATACTTTAATTTTAAAACAATTTTATGTACAGTAAAAATAGAGTTATTTAAAAACAAAATAATTACTTATATATTGTGCTCAGGTTAAAATACTCACTTATGGAATTTGGAAAAAAAAATTGTATTGAAAAGTGTATAGGAAAATCAGGGTTGTTACAGTTTTTCTTGGGCGGATCCTTGGCTGTCAGCTCTTTGACGGCTTGGTCATCGAGGGTGATATTCTCAGGAACCTTTTTTTCCCTTATCCTTTTTGTTCGACCCCTTGTTTACGGGTCCGAGATTTTTTTCAGGTAATTTGCGATTACGCAGCTGAATATTCTCACAGTTCTTCGGTTCTTCCTCTTTTCCTGAGGTGGATTCTTTGAAGAGAGGGCCAATAGTCATTTCTTCTTCAGAATCACTCCCGAAGGTGAGAACTTGCGATCCCCTGCTATCAACCATGTGACAGTTGCCGACAGCTCTTCCACGTTTGTCTGTTGCATTTTTCCGCTGTCGACGAGCTTCACGCTTCATCATCTTGAAGTGCTGCCTGTGAGCGACATACCCTTGCCACCAATTTTTAAATGCGTTGCATTCTTCAGTAGGGTGCGCAATCTTTCGACAATATAAACAGTAATTAGGATGCACATCCTATTCATTAAGGTGTATTCCATCAGAAGTGTTTCCTTCGGAGGGTGGCAGTTTCATTCCTATCGATATGGTTTTAGCGAACCTTTTCTTCATTTTAAGCCTGCTCTTGTCTATCGCGGGCATGCCTAGGTCTAGTTGGGATGTTTTAACCTTTTCGTCGAGTCGCCGGCGTTTGGCCTTTTCAAATATGGCCATTTCGCGCTCTTGATCAGTTTTGCTTCTCAGAAGAGCTTCGTTCAGGAATGCATCAATCATTTCATCTGATGGTCCTAGAAGTTCTGGCTCGGGATCTGCCCTCAGTTTCTCTGCGTCAGGAGCTTCTTCACCGTCTATCGACGAGTGAGAGATCACATGGCAGCTTGCCACATAATCCTCAGGTTCATCCGACGAGTCTTCTCTATTATCATCCTCTTCGTCCTCAAGGACGTGGCTGAGAAACTCTTGAAGTGTGATCGGGGTCCGCGCCTTCTGGTTATATTCTTCCAGCGCATCAATATGTTTTTGCAGGTCCGTGTACTTGTCATCAGGCTTCACGGGCTTTTTGGTCTTTTTCTTCTTCTTCAAAGACTTTGACGGCTGGGTGTGGACGCTTTGACTATCACCACCAATTTTTGGCGTCGGGCGCGGTTTCAACATTCCCTTGATGATTTCAAGTTCCAGCAAACTTTTCCATTTGATCGCCGGGCATGTTTGGAGATCCTTCAGCATTCTTTTCGTTTTGGCTGAAAGAGCGACCCCCATGAAGCTTCTTCGATAAAAGAGCACGATGCCCCTGGTATGTCCCCCCTTTTAAGAGCGTGCGGTTGAAGCGGGCTTACTTTCCAATTCTCGGACAGTGCGAATTTGCCCTGCTGGTATTGGTCTTCAATCCAGCCTTTAAAGACGAAGCAATCTTCAATTAGATGGCCTATCGCTTGACAATAATTGGGATTATTAACCTCGCCGGGTTGCAATGGGCGTTTTGGATTCGGAAAATTAATGATCCTGTTGCGCACCGCTAGTTCAAACAATCTCCTCGTTTTATCCCGGGGAAACGAATAAGGGCGCTTCATTTTCTCATTAAAGAATCGCCGTTTCTCGTCTTGGCGATCAGTTAGTTTCGGACCACTGGGCTGCTGTTGAGCATTGGTGACGAAGGTCGCTTTCCCTTTCCCTTTTTCATTCCGAGATTCCAGCTTCGAAGGAGATGGTCTATGACCCATCTGGTCCATTTGGGCAAGTTTGTCAATCAAGGCCTGGAAAGTGGTCGGCTTGAAAAACATCATGAATTGTGAAATGGTCGCTTGAGGGTCAAGAGTACCTACGAACATGCCTACCGTAGGCGCTTCTTCAATGCGCTGCTCGCACTTTGACCATATATTCCGCCACTGTATTGCATACTGAACCCATGTCTCTCCAGGCTTCACCCTGGCATTGATCAATACCGTGATTGGGGTGCGTTCGCTGGCGCTTGCGAAATGCTAGGTGAATAGCAACTCCATCTCTGCAAATATCTTGACAGAGTCATTCGGGAGTTCGGAATACCACTCGAATGCTGTCTTCGACAAGCTGCTAATGAATTGGCGAAGCAGTAGTTTATCGTCACCTTCGGTGTTGCCGCACAAGGCTCTGAATTGAGCGGTGTGCTGATCAGATTTCCCGTCCCCTTATATACGTGGAATTTGGGGATCGTGTATCCTGGAGGGTACTTTATTTGGTCATACCAACCCGGATAGGGTCGTCCAGTTTTAACAATTTGCCCAGCCACTTCATTCACCTGATGAACTCGTATCTGCTGAACGATGTAATCATCCATGGCGGCTTTTGAGATGGTCTCCTCCTTGGCTGCTGACAGAGACAGCAGAGGATTTGATGTCTCTCCTCTATCATCTTCAATTATTACTGGAGGGTCTTCGGCTGGAGGGTCCGGTTGGATCATCATGCCCACCATATCTTGAAATGGAAGGGCTATTTGTTTTATATTGGCCGCTTGTTCCGTGGCCTCTTTGTCCTTCTTCTCAAGCATTCTCCGAAGGAATTCAACATCAGTTTCCTGCTTACGGCGCTGCTCCGAGGATGTCTCCGGGATTGCTTTCGGTCCCGTAAGTGCGGCCATAGCTGTTAGCATTTCTTGGAGCTTTTGTTGTTGTTTCTCCTGAGCCTTAGTCACTGATCGCATAAGCGGTCGATGACCTGCTGAGATACGGCTATCCTCTTTTCCGGATGCCATATAGACGGTATGTACCACCATGTCCCTAGGCTTGGGGCGTTTAAATTCAGTGTTCTTGCGATTCGTCGCAGACACCGGGATTTTCTCCAGCTTTCTCCTCTTGTGAGCGGTCGAAGTTGAGGGGGCCGTTGCAGTGGGAACCCAAGTAGCTGTCGCTTTCTGTGGTTTGACAGAGTGGTCCTCTTCTTGCCGAACCTTCATCTTTTTCTGTCGGTAGGGATAGTCTTGATCTACCACAGAGTCCTGGACTTGTCGCCAAACTTTATAAATTTTAGAGGACAACCGCTGAGGGGGCTACTCTAGCTTCGCCCTTGGGGCATTCTCTATAGGTGGAGGAGACCTTTTCAACACAGCAGTTGGCGAATTCCTGTGCACCCTGTTAAGTAGTTCAAAACTGTTCCTGGTTGGAACAGCAGCATCAATTTCCACTATTGGAGCTGGCGGAGTCAGTCCAGAAGGGAAATTGCCCCCAGCTTTCCTCACTCGGCGCCAGTGGCGACGTCGAGAATGTCGTGCGGCCGGGATCACCTCCGCTGTTGGACCAACTTTTCCATACCCTCTGTTCTGATGAGAGTCTGTTGTTGGCGCCAGCCTGTTAATGACAGATGCTCGCTGATAGGGAATGGTCAACCTGTCAAAAGTCGACCTTCGAGTAGGAGGAGCAGCTTGGATGACCTCCACTGTAGTAGGAGTTGGAATGTCCTTCTCTGGTATTGCGAGCCTCTTTGCGAGCCCACTCGAGCTTTGACCCAGCCTGTCGAAGACTGAGGCATTGGAGTTGGACGACCCGCCGAGAGGGGCCGTGGTGGTTGTAAGCCGATCAAAGACCAACTTCTTCTTAGCTTCTTGAGATGGCATAGGAGCGCTGAAGCTCGTTGGTGGGAGCATGGTCCCGAAGAACAATCCAATGGTGGCCTGAGTCGCCTGTTCCTCCAGCATAGCAAAGATGGAGGCCGCTTGGGTCCCATAAGTCACTCCTCCGGACGGGACGGAGCGAGAGCTGCAGTTGCAGTTAGTGCAGTTTGAAGCCATTGATCTTCTGTTTTCTGCACAGAGCAAGACACCAAATCTTAGTACCTCGAATCCAGGGGCAACCATGTCAAACCGCGATTCGTTCACGAAACACGACACACGAAATATGGAGTGGAAAGAGGAAAAGGTCCCACCGGGCGTGCCAGAATCTGTTCTCCTCCGAACACAGAGATGGAACCGCGTAGGTTTGTCTTGCCTGAATTTCGGGGGCAGATGCTATTTGGTGCTATCCGTCCACCTCTCCGAAGATGCCAAGTTGATTTATGGCACCGTGTATTGAAGGTTTAGACGGATGCAGACGATATAGCAGACTTCGTCAGATTCCCCCTCATTGAGGGGTTTTTGATTGTGGGGACGCTCTTCCCTGCAGGCGCAAGCCCTTGCAGTTAATTACGCTACCGCATCACGGTAACCACTTTCTCCTTCTCCAGATGGTCACTTCATGTCATGGGTGTTTGTTTTGTTTTTGGTTGCCCGTGGATTGTATACGGAGACTAATTTATGATGTCGCCCGTAGGGCGTGGATTAGTCCAAATCCATATTTTCTTAGATTTGGGTTTGGGGTTGGGTTTAAGGATGCGTTAGTCTCATTTGAGACTAAGATCAATTTAAACGTTTGTTAAGAATACGTTAGTCTAATTTTAAACTAAGATCAACTTAACCATTTATTAAGGATATGTTAGTCTAATTTTAGACTAAGATCAACTTAACAGGATCATTTAGATTCAACAAAAGAGCATTAAGGCTCTATTGTTTAGTTTAGAGACATTGCGGTCCATTAGTTTAGGGACATTATGGTCCAAGGTTAAGGACATCATAGTCCATGGGTTTAAGGACCCCACAGTCCAAGGTTAAGGACATCATAGTCCATGGGTTTAAGGACCCCACAGTCCATGGAATGTCTGGTTGTCGGGATCCATCACCTCTCTGAAGACGTTGAAGGATTACAACGACAAATATCAAAGGAGTGAAGAGATGTACCCTTGAACCAATGTTGATTGGGAAATCTGTAGTCCAATTTGGGACTAAAATCAATTAATTAGATTATGAGCACATGGGCTCAGTTAAATCTGAATTGAGGACTTATGGCCAACTTGGGCTAAATCTAATTGAGTTTGAAATGTTGGACCTTTGTTTGGACTGTTGAACATTTGTCTGGGTTCAGCCCCCATTTATTTAGCAATGCTAAACATGAGTCTGGGTTCTGACCGTATTTTGTCTTTTATTGAGTGCTGAGCATTTATATACTATATGAGATGATCAATCTTGGAAGACAAGGATGTACTTGAGGCTCAGTCAAAAGGGGAGTCTTGCCTCTGGAAGATTTAACCAATTTAGACTAAGACTGGTTTGAAAATAGTGTCAAACACCAGCACATATCTGGAGGTCATGTGTTCCCACGTGATGCATTTAAAATAGTGTTAAACACTAGGGATGAAATGCTCAAAATAGTGTTAAACACTAGAAAAATGAGGCGCTCACGTGAGGACACGTGAGGCGCCCTAGGATTGGGCCAAGATTCCTTTATTTTATTCTCAGAATATTCAAATAAGTGTTAAACACTTTTAGTCTTCATGGCCATCACCTGTGAGCACGTGATGGGCACCCATGTACGGGATATTAACAAGATTTGTTAGGGGTCACGTGGAGACACGTGAGGGCACCCAAAGTCTGTTCTGCATTTGCTTTGTTCTCTTTATTATGAGGAATTTATCCAAGGGTCATGTGGGAACACGTGACCCCATCTCATTCATTCTTTTCTGACCATTGAATGGAGGTTCATGTGTTTCCACGTGATCAGGTTGGATACTGACTTCTTTACGTGCATGGAGAGTTTTAAGTATCTAGTTTAAAAATTAAATTCTTTGGTAGGGTTAAACCATAATTTTGTTTAGATGAATTAAATTCCTATGTCTTTGGAAGAATTAAATTCTTTAAATCCAATTCTCCCTCCGAGTTTTGGATTTGCATGGCAGAATCTCCCCGATGAGAATTAAATTCTCAACTTATGGGGAGATCTGCTTCTGCAGATCTTCAACCATGAAGAAGAATTAAGTTATTATATTAAGGGTTAAACCCTATCTTTGTTGGAGGAATTAAATTCCTATGTGCTTGGAGGAATTAAATTCTTTAAACTCAATTCTCCCTCTAAGTTTTGGATCTGCATGGCAGAATCTCCCCGATGAGAATTAAATTCTCAACTTATGGGGAGATCTACTTCTGCAGATCTTCAACCAAACGAAGAACTAAGTTTTTATTCAGAAGAGTTAAACTCTTAATTTGAGAATTAAATTCTCTTTTTGTTTTGTGGAGCTTATGATCTCTTTCCCTTTCTCATCTAGGGTTTCTTTCTCTTCTGAGGAAATTTTCTTTTCTCTTTGGAGAATTAAATTCTCTTCTTTTTTCTCTCTGTTGTTGTTTTTTTCCTCTTCTCTTCTTGGCTCCTATTTATAGGAGAAAGAAAAGAATCAATTTGTTTAGTCAATCTTTCATTGAAAGATTTTGATTGATTTTGTAACCAACATGATCTTTTAGATCACTCAGATCCAAAAGATATTTTATCTGTTATTCCTGGCAAATTTCAGGGAACTCTTTCCTTGTATAGAATATTTCTATAAATTGGTGATTTTTAATCACCATTGGATTTTTAATCCAACGGTGCTCCACTTTACAGAGCGCAATCTTTTTGTTTGGAAAGATCTAGGAAAATATTTTTCCAATTAGGGTTTTTGATTTCCCTTAATTAGAATTTAATTCTATTAGTTCAGAAGCTTTAACAGCCTATCACGTGTTAGCACATGACCCCACTGATTGACCATTTAATTAGAATTTAATTTTATTAACTCAGAGATCTTTAGGAACCCATCACGTGTAGGCACGTGACCCCCTGATTAAGCATTTTAACCAGAATTTAATTCTGTTGTTTTAATGGACTCAGGAATTATCACGTGTCAGCGCGTGACCTTTGGTCACATGTGGGCACGTGATACCCCATTGGGGTTTTTCCTTGTTGTTTTATTATACCTTTAATTCTTTTTAGTGGGTTTAAAGGCCTATCACGTGTGGGCACGTGACCCCATTTGATTAGGATTCAACTTTTATCATTTCAGGGCTTTCAGGAAGCCATCACGTGTCGGCACGTGACCCCCGATCACGTGTGTGCATGTGATGCCCCATTGGGGTTTTTCCTTATATTTTATGAGGGAACATGGCTAAGTATGCCGCCGACTCGCTCACCAAACCATTCACCGAGGAGCTGCTCGCCGTCCACGTCTCCTCCCGCAACAAGCCCCCAAAGGTCTCCCTCTTCGACGGCAAATCTGACCCGAAGGACCACTTGGATGCATTCACCGCGGGAACGAGCTTTCAAGACAACTCTGACGCCGCCCTGTGCCGAGCTTTCCCGACCACTCTCATCCGCTCTGGGCGAGACTGGTTCCGAGGACTCGAACCGCGCTCGATCTCAACCTTCGATGAGCTTGCCACACAATTCCTCGGTCACTTCCTCGGGAACAGGAGACAGAAAAGCACAGTCGACCATCTCTTCACGGTCAAGAGCGGGGACAAGGAGACGTTTAAAGTATACGTCACCCGCTTCTAAAACACCCTTCTCGAGGTCCTAGAACACCGGGACGAGACGGTCATCACAGCTCTGAGGTCTGGTCTTAGGCACAAGGAATTGTTACGCTCTTTTGCATTAGCGCAACCGAAGACCATGGCCGAGGTAAAGGCCTGGACCGAACGCGAGGTCCATCTCGAATCCGAGGTGAACGCAAATCTCCCCCAGGCAGAGCAAACCGACTAAAAGAAGAGGGCAAGAGAAGAGAGAAGGGGACCTGAGCATCAAAAACCCTATCTCGCAAAATTCCAGGAGTATACCCCACTCAACGTCTCCCAGGCGGTGCTACTAGAGGAGGCCAAGGACGAGGGGTTCTTCAAGCTTCCCCCGATCTCGCAAATGGCCTTAAAGCGAACCCGGGGCCCCTACTGCGGTTTTCATAGATCGCTGGGCCACTCCATGGAGAGCTGCAAACAACTCCGGGACTATATTGAAGAGCTCATCCGTTCGGGACACCTCGTAGCGTACCTAAGGGAAAAGCGGCAAGCTGACCGCGAGCAGGAGCAGCGCCCCCTCCCGCCGAGCCGACCATCGTCCAGATCATGGTAGTGTTAGCGGGGGATACGCCTGGTACCCACGAAGCTCGGTACTCTGTGCCGGGCATAGATGCCAACAGACATCCGGGGGGCTCAAGCTGCACGAATAAAAATATCTACTAGCAAGTATTTTCTTTTCAGAGCAATGTACATCTTTCTTGAGATCTTTTGTGTAACAACCCCAAACTTTCTGTACAACTTTCTGTACAAATTTTTTCAAAATTACAGAAAGGGGTATTTTTGTTTGAGCACAAGATATAAGTTTGTTTTGTTTTTTAATAGCAAGCAAGAGCTTGTAGCTCATTGGTAAGACTTTGCACTGCTGAACCAAGCCACCAGAGTTAAAATCCCACACCCACATTATTTTTAATATTGTTTTATTTTGAATTTTTAGAATACCAAGAGTCTACACGTGCATAACTCGTAAAAACCGACTACACATATAAAACAAACTGACTCAGGAGCTACACCAACCGACGACGGACCCAGGGGACCCCCGAATCGGCCTGACTCGGCCGACTCGGGATGGCGGAGGCGGTGACTCGGCCGGCGGCGCCGGCCGAGTTGGCTCCAATGTTGAATCGGTCAACATGAAAAGTCTGCCTCTTCACCTCCCCATCACTTCTGCACACTTCATTTGTTTGGATCGGTTTCAGAGTCTCTTTAAAATCCTATTTACTCCATTTTAATACATTTTAATATAATTTAACACATTTTTTCAATCCAACCTTTCACCTACCCCAAACCCTAGCCTTACCCTATAAATACAACCCCTAAACACATCCTCCTCACTCCAAAATTCTAATCAAAACTCTCAAGAAATTCCTAGAAGCTTAGTGTACTTTTGAAGTAGCGAAGGGCGAAGCTCCGGCGATTTTTCCGACGACAACCCTAGGAGTTCCCGGCGACGAAACGACGCACCGGCGTCTCCTCCCATTTCCTTTTCCTCATCCTTAACTTCTAAACCCATAAGTCCCACCTCCCACTTCTATTCTCTAGTTTTAAAACTTCTTTTAATAAAACCCGACGGAAGCGGAGTTAAATCCGATTTCCGATTCGGTTTTCTTATAAAGTTCAATTTTTCCTTAACACAACCATATTAAACTCTTACATCTTGACTATTAATCATTAACAAAACATGTTGAACAAGTTCTATAGCAAAATATTTCATTTTGTAATTTTTACCGCTCTTTTTCAATAAAATACCATGTAGTTTACTTTCTACCTTAAAATATCATTAATCTTGCTATACCTTTAATTAGATCATGAGGTAATGACCTAACTCCTCACAACACTCATATGCAATATAGCATAATACCTTTCGGGAATATAAAATACGGGAAAACGAAACTTTACATATAAATACCACTAACTATTAAAACCGTTTTCTATAAGATTACGTATTTTTATAAATCTTTGCAAAGCGCCGCTACAACCCATTTTGGGGAACCCGACTGGGATGGTGCGGATTATCGCACATCCCTGGGCTTAGTAGTGCAAGATGCAGACCTCCGTAAGGAGCATTCGGTCTCGAGAGATTTAAAATACAAATATCTTAAGAAAATGATATTTCTAGAAATATAATATATATTAAAATCATTTTTATATAAATATATATATATATTTGTATCATTAAAATATCTATTTTTGTGATAATATAAATATTCCCACTTTTTCTAAAATCATAAGAATCACTTTACATTAAAATATCATGAATTCCATATAAGTTCAATATACAATTAAATACCCTATATTATGAAATTAGGTTATTTTCACTAGAAATATCACAAATATAAAATCTACATCTATGATAACTTTAAAGACGATAATTAAATATTTGGGGTGTATTTTGAAAATTATACAAAATTATTTTACATAAAACCCCCTCAAGTTCTATAAATTACCGTAAGGACCCTAGTAAATATAGGTTTAAGCGGGACCAATCTCTTGAGCCTCAGGGAGCCGGAGAAGTGGGTTCTTGATTATTTAAGGTAGACAACTTAACAACGGTGTTATCAACACGGTAATCGTCTTTGAAAAAGACACAAATTCTGCAGCCCATGTGCAGCGGTTACCGATAACACCGAAACCTAATTCAGGACTTCAATTTCTTTTCTAATTGTCTGATTCAGACCGAGTCTCATTATTAATAATCTAACTTGAATATGATTCAAGTACAAGTTACAATCTACAATCCAATATGAATCCATGAATCTATATATTCAATATATTCAATCTATATTGACTGAACCGAACCATGGATATACTTCCATTCACATGATTCTCCAGCTACATCCATAATTCTCCAGTTATATCCATTTACTGATATCATGGTTTCGGCAAATCATCCAATTATACAATCTATACAAACAAGACAATACAAGTTGCAATAGAATACAAACAATACAACTAAGACATCGCGGGGTTTAAGGGGTAGATTGGTACAGAAGGTGTTAAAAGTGGCACAAGACTGCAAAATTAAGACACCTAATATGAATCCAATTGCCGTTGTTCCGGGTTGTATAATGGAGCCTTGTACATTCCGTTTGCCCTAGTCTCTAGCATATAGAGACTCCTCTCGTATACACTGGCATCCTTCTGTACCAAGCTACAAACAACAGCGTTAACACTAAATACAACAGTATACAATATAATACAATTTAAAAGCTACTCTCTCTCTCTCTGTCTATTCTATTCCTCCCTTATCTTTGGGACTTACCGAGTGATTGTTCGCTGACGACATTCCTTCTCTTTCTTCTTTGGAATGTTGTCGGGTGATCTGGACACTCAGAAGATCGAGCCTACCAGCGAGGACTTAAATCAACTTGCTTACGACCCAGAGCTCTAGCTTCATGTACACACTTCATTTCAGTACTTTCCATTTCTGTTATGCCATTGTTTAGGCATTGCTTTCATTCTGATGTATTTATTTTTCCATGCATTGTACAAAAGAATGTTAACAAATAAAGTTGATGTTCATTACATCTGTCTCTTGTGTATATTTCTTTTATATTGCTTTGTTACGCTTAGCGTATTTACTTCTGAGTAAATACGTAGCATCCCCTTCGCATCCCCTTCGCCGTACACCGGGAAGCGGGACGCGACAGGTTTTGTTTATATAATAAAGGGATCAATAAAGTATTGCAGAAAATAAAAAGAATCTTATTCATTCAAGAGGTACTATAGGCTCCTCAGCCATACATAAAAAATAATATATATTACAACAGCGGGCGAATGGGGTATAGATAGCACTGTTCGTGGTACTCTGAGGATATTTCCGCCAGCCGAGCCCTCGCGGTGTCTAACCTCTCCCTTCGACGACCCTCGCTAGCGTCGGCATCGAGCCTCAAGTGGTAGCACTCAAGAACGAGCGCCTCCGAGCGATTTAGCCGGCTCGTAGAGATCAAGCTGAAGCCCTCAGAGACCTCAGCTTACCAATGGCCTCGTCTTTCAGCTGCTCGGATAGGGGGTTGAAGATCCCCGGCGACACCCTCCAGATGGAGTACATCAACACCTGAAGTAGGGAGGAGCACCGGGGGAGCAATCGACCAAAATGATCCTCGATCCGGCCTATCACCAACTGCACCGTGTCATCAGTGCAGTACTGATCGTAGAGATACACGTCCTCGAAGCTTATGATATCGGAGATGGTGAATGGGAAGTCCTCCATTCTTGCGTTTTAGGTGTGAGGAAAGGAGTCATCAACAATCGTTCCATTTTATAGCCCACAATGCTTCCGGAGTTCAACGGTCGCCCGCAACTGTGCCGCTACGCGGCAGACATCGTGCCGCTCGATACGAAATCGAAATGACGCGGCTCTGGAGCTTCGCCTCCTCCACGCGTTCATGGCACGTGTCATTCGCGACTGTTCATCTTCCCAAGCCCTCACCAAGAGGCAGCCCTGCAGCTGCCCTGCTCGGCTATCCCTGGCTGGTAGCTTCCCTACCCTACAGTGCCGGGATCCAAGCCCTCATTAAGAGGCAGCCCTGCAGCTATCCTGCTCGGTTATCCCTGGCTGGTAGCTTCTCTACCCCACTACGCCAGGAATCGAAGCCCTCACTAAGAGGCAGCCCTGCAACTACCCTGCTAGGCTATCCCTGGTTGGTAGCTTCCCTACCCCACAGCGCCAGGGATCCAAGCCCTTGCCAAGAGGCAGTCCTGCAGCTACCCTGCTCGGCTATCCCTGGCCGGTAGCTTCTCTACCCTACAGTGCCAGGGATCCGAGCCCTCACCAAGAGATAGCCCTGCAGCTACCCTGCTCAGCTATCCCTGGCTGGCAGCTTACCTACCCCACAACGCCAGGGATCAAAGCCCTCGCCAAGAGGCACCGGGCAGCAACCCTGCTCGGCCATCCTTAAGGACAAAAAGCCCTCGCCAAGAGGTACCGGGCAGCAACCCTGCTCGGCCATCCTTAGTAGGCCACTTATGGCCCCTCCCGCGCTAAGGATGAAAAGTCCTCGAAAGAGGCAACCGGGCCCGCCCTTGCTCGATTATCCCTGGCTAGTAGCTCCCTACCCCCAACAAACCAGGGATCAAAGCCCTCGCCAAGAGCCAACCGGGCCCGCCCTTGCTCGGTTATCTCTGGCTGGTAGCTCCCTACCAAACCAGGGATCAAAGCCCTCGCCAAGAGGCACCGGGCAGTAACCCTGCTCGGCTCGTCTTTAAGGATCAAAGCCCTCGCCAAGAGGTACCGAGCAGCTACCCTGCTCGGCCCCATCCTTAGTAGGCCACTCACGGCCCCTCCCGTGCTAAGGATCAAAGCCCTCGTCAAGAGGCACCGAGCAGCTACCTACTCGGCCCCATCCTTAGTAGGCCACTCACGACCCCTCCCGTGCTAAGGATCAAAGCCCTCACCAAGAGGCACCGAGCAGCTATCATGCTCGGCCCCATCCTTAGTAGGCCACTCACGGCCCCTCCCGCGCTATGGATCAAAGCCCTCGCCAAGAGGCACCGAGCAGCTACCCTGCTCGGCCCCATCCTTAGTAGGCCACTTATGGCCCCTCCCGCGCTAAGAATCAAAGCCCTCGCCAAGAGGCACCGAGCAGCTACCCTGCTCAGTCCCGTCCTTAGTAGGCCACTCACGGCCCTTCCTGCGCTAAGGATCAAAAGCCCTCAAAGAGGCAACCGGGCCCACCCTTGCTCGGTTATTCCTGGCTGGTGGCTCCCTACCACAACACACCAGGGATCAAAGCCCTCACCAAGAGGCATCGAGCAGCTACCCTGCTTGGTCGATCACCATCATGCCTCTCCAAGCTTCCCACGCTAAGGAACATGACCTCACCAAGAGGCATCCGGTTCTATGTCTGAGCAATCCCTACCTCGACTTCGGGGCCATGGAGATCCCGTCTTCGCACCGATCTTTGCACATTCGGCAAGCGAAAAGATTCAACTCAATGTGTGATCACTAGACAGAAAACCGACATAAAACGAAGGCAGTATTGCGCAAATACGAGTGTTTACCGACAAAGGAAAATACAAGCACAAACACTACCGCAAAAAAAAAATCTTTATGCGCAAAGTCAAAGCTTTTACAAGAGTACTGTGGGCTCCCCAGCCTTACAAAATACCCGAGGTAACAAAAAGAAGAAAAAAGCATGAAGATAAGAGGCTTCAGGCCTCAGGGCTGGGCGCAACCTCGGGAAACCCAGCGCCCACCATAAGAGCCTCGGCGTTGCCCTCATTGGGTATCTCCCCGGGGCCATCCTCCTGCTTGTCATCCCCTCGGGGATATTCGGCTCGGAGCTCTTCGTCAGCGAACTCCGGCATCCGAGCCTTGACGGCATCGAGGGCCTCGTGCCAGATGGCGGTGGTGGCCGAGTCTAGGACAGTGTAGAACTGTTCCGATTTCTAGAAGTTCTCCACCGCCTTCGCCGCTTTGAGGTCGGCTCTCTTCGCCGCCTCTCCCGCAACCTCCAGCTCCTTCCGGAGGGTGCTCACGGACTTCTTCATGGTGCCGACGAGCACCCTTGAGTCCCGAAGCTCGGCCTCGGCAGCCTGGGCGGCCTCACGGAACCTGGCAACCTCCTGCTTCGAGGCCGCCACCTCCTGCTTCGCGGCCGCCGCCTCCTACCTCGTGGCCACCGCCTCCTGCTTCCCAGCAGCCACCTCGCCCTCAAAGGCAGCGACCCTCGCCGTCGCCGCCTCCAGCTCCCGTTTCGAGCTCTCCCCCAGCGAGGAGAGCTCGCCCGTGGATCGCATCGCCGGGGCTATCTCCTCCTCCTCCATACGGGCGACGATAGGACGTGCTGGAGGTCTTGAGGAAATCGGAGGGGGGTCAGGAAGAAAAAGAGGCATCAAATCTCGCAAGCGATGAGACGATGTACGAGCACTAACCTGCACGACCTCTTAGGCGATGGACGCCATTTGTGCCTTCAGCGTCCCCCCAAGGACCCGTCCCCCGGCCGACCTCTCCATGTCATGTAGCAAGCTGTCAGCAACAGAAAGCCCCGAGGGCACCTCAAAGTGGAGCTCCCCCTCGTCCACCAAGATCGGAGAGGCCGGGGTCTGCGGAACTGTTCGGGGGAACCTCTTGAGAGACGACGGCGGGGAGCTCGTCTCCACCTCCGAAGCCTGAGCATACATTCCCCGAGCCCTTTTTCTGCTCGGTGCCTGGCCGGGCTACTGGGGGCAGCCCGCACTCGAGTGCTGGGGCGGGACGGCTGCCGGGGGAGCCAGGACCGGTGTCTGACGAGAAGAGCTGGCCCCTCCAGCCTTTGACCCTTTCTTCGGCTTGCGCATGGCTGCTCGGAGGAAGTCCACGTCCATGGTTTCTGCACAAGACAAGATATAATGGAATCAGCGACATAAACAAAAACAGAAACAAACACAAGCCTAACTTACCGACGAACTGGGCGGGGCTGAGCCCGGCCCAACTAAGGGCCCGCTCAGAAAGCAGCACGTCGTCCCGGGGAATAGGCTCCCACCCCGCCACCCTCACCGCGTCGGGGTCATTGGACGGATTTCCCTGCCAGCACCTATCCCTAGACCACTGGATGGGTACGGACCGGTCCTCATCCTCTGGCGGCCCGACGAAGAAAAACTTCTTCTTCCAATCATGGATGGAAGAAGGCAAGACGACAACTCCTGACCCGGCTACACTCCTCCGTTGCTTCCTAAAGGAGAGGTAAACCCAACTCGGGTCGCCCGCGCGAGTTCCGGGGTGACTTTTGTAAACAAGCGAGGAGGCAAGGATGGACAGACTAAAAAGAATCATCTGCAGCTTCAGCCGGACCAGAAACCCTAGGAGAATCCTCCAGGAGTTCGGCACTAGCTGGCCTGGGGCTAGCCCAAAGTAATTTAGCGCAGCGACAATCTCGAGAGAGAAAGGCAGGCGCATTCCGGCCTACCAGATACAAGGCGATCTCTTTACCCCACACCTGATCTGCCTTCTCTCCTTCCTCGGCCAATCGTAACGTGTAGCCGGAAGGAATATGGAAACGAGCCCGAGCGGTGACAAGCTCGTCGTCATATCTCACCGAGGACGACGCACCAGGGACGTCCGCCACCACCGCTCCGGGAACCGCCCTAGACGTGCGACCCCGGGAAGAGGATCTGACCCCAACTTCCTGAAAGGGCTCCAACCCAGGGGAAGAATCCCTAATATCTATCCCTACGACATATACAAACTCCTCAAAATAAGATATCTAACCTGATGGGAAGAAATCCTCGAGAAGAGAAAACGCAAAATCCGACCTAAAAGGGGAGAGCGCCGAGCTAACAAGACTCAGAATGAGGAAAATGTGAAGAGAGAGAGAGAGATCCTGGATCAGGCCTCCCCTCAATTTATGCTACTGGCATCCTCATCCAACCGCGACGGTCGACTCCCGCCAAAATGGTTCACTTCCCCCGACGACCACGATCACTCCACCTGTCGCAAGCACATTGGCAGCATCCCATCAGACGCCAGAAGCCTGCGGCACGTCACATCAGCCAACCGGCACCCAACACGTGGCCTGTCGCTTCAGCAAAAGGGCACATGATCTGGCGCACCCTCTTTAATGCGGAGATCTCGCCCTGATTCGCTGACATCACCCAGAAAAAACAACTGATCGCCCAGGGACACGCCCGACAATATCTTCGAAAAGGAGCTCACCTCGGGTGACCCGGCAAACCACTCTCGACTCGACCCATCAGCTGGTCGGGACGAGAGTGGGGGGCTAATGATGATGCTCGATATCGGTGATCTCCCAGATCATGACACGTGGCAGATGACGTGTCCCAGGGCTCACAAGAAAAGACCTACAGTGGCTGACCAGACCACTCCTGTATCCATCCTACAAGCAAACGTCGGCTAACCTCCGAGCCCCCAGCACAATTGGCCTCCTCGGCCTCACAGCTCGTCTCCGAGCTATCACAGGCCCGAGCCTCCTCGGCTCTCTCAGCTCGCCTCCGGGCTCGAGCAGAACCAGGATACATCGGCTATCCCGCTCGACCGCGAGCTCTCCCGCCGAGATCATCTTCCTCGGTCTCATCGACCGACCGACGGCACCGCTTGCAGGCATAACCGCCATCCCGCGAATCTCGCCATGCGCGAGATCTCCGCCGGCCACATCCCACGTTCCACGCCGCCATGATCCCCCATTAACGAGCCTGTCTCGCCATTAATAGGAGGTCTCGCTCATCACACGGGTGTGACGTCGGGAGCGTAACGGCCGGCGTGATTCTCGCGTCTGCCCTGCCTGCTGCCACCGCTATATAAACCCCTTCTTCAGACGGTCCAAGTAAGCTATTTTTACTCCACTAAGCCGTTACTCTGCTCGGATCTTTAGTCTAACTTGACCGTCGGAGGGTCCTCGATAGTACAACCACCCCGGGACTTCCTTGCAGGTAGCTCGGCAACCACAACCTCAAACCTATTGAGATCCACACGCTTCAGGAGAGACAGCCTCCAGATCCAATCTCAGTCATCCATCGCAGCCATCAGCAGATCAACGGAGGGCAACAACTGAAGGAGGCCTACGACCCCCATCACATTATTTCCTCTATATTTACTATTTATACACATACACTTTTTTTTGGCACTGGCCTGTAAGGCCTGACTTAAGCATACACCACACAGAACACACCTACGCAAATCACATACAAGCACACAACCCACACACGCACCCAGGGGACCCATGAATTTCCTCCGAAAACGTTAATTTATGGCCACTTTCAATTTTAGAGTTTCTGGGGTTCGAACCCCGTACTCTTCCTATGAGGAGAAGTGTCCATACCAACTCATTGGTTATACACATTCACTTTTAGGATTATGCTCTCTTATATTTCATGTATGTGTATTGTATGTGCACTAAATTCTAACGACTTCATTATTAGAACAGCCAGGAGTATTTTTTTTTATTTAATAACCTATCGAGTATATTAAATGTGATTTGGACCTTGCTAGGCTATAATAAAATTTATATATGTATACTTTGCGGCCTATTTTGCAACAAGTTTCGGAATTCTCGGACTCCTTAAGTTAAAACGAAATTGCAGGGGTTTTTTAAAAAATGGGTTTCACAATGTTTGTTCAGGGTCCTTTGCAATATAACTTAAAACCAAGTTTTGTTTAAAAATAAGGTTATATAAAAGAGCGGCAAGAAACCTTGCAAGACTCTAGCTTTTGGAAGTTTAGAAAAGGCTAAAATACAGAAAACCCCCATCGCTTTTGCTTAAAAAGTATGAAACCTCACTAAATTTGAGAAACATGCGTTTTATCTTAAAAATCTTAATGGTGTTATTTTACCCGTTGATATGACTATTTTTATCAAAAATGTCTCTCTAATAACTTTGATTGACTAACTTAATTATTCTTTACCTTTTCCTTTCATCCATTTCAAATCCATACTCCATTTCAAATCCTTACTCGCTTGAATTATTGTTTAGCCTTTGAGAAAGGGGGAGGAGAGAGAAGGTAAGTGATGATTGGCCTAAAAGATTGAAAAATGAAAATGGACTTGGAGGGGAAAAAATTTTAGAAAGAAAAGAAGAAAGAACTAGGAGAAGAAAGGCTATAAGGGTATTTTGGAAAACATACATCAAAATAACCAGCGGTGTTAAATTTATTGAGCAAAATGTATGTTTTTCTAAGTTTATGAGGGTGTCCCGCATTTTGGGAAAAAGCAAGGAAGGTTTCCTACATTTCAGCCTTTAAAATAAATGAGGTTTGAGTCCTCAAAACCTTTTGAAGCTATTTGGAAAACTATATTCTGGTTGCTAAACGGAATCCGGTTAAGTATATTCTTGAAACCTAATGTTGTAACCCGTAACCCTCATGCCAAACGATGCCTACATATATAGATAGTTTAATTCGAACTCCTTGAGCTATATTTCCTATCGATTAAGGTGTGATTTTTAAATTGAGTCCACGCCCAAAATACATAGTCCTAGCCCAACAATAAATATGAAAATTCAGCTCAAGTCGGGTTTAAGCCAACTGCGGACCCTAAACAATAACTACATTAATCATTAGCGTTAGAACTTATCGATTTGATATATCTTGGTGGATATGCAATACATCCGGGCTTTAAAGAGAAAAAGGATGAAAATATATACAAAGGCCTTTCATACTAATGTATGATAATGTTACATGAATATTTGGTCGGTTACCAACCATGTTGTGCACAATATGTTTTGTTCATGTGGATCTTTTATTGGTACAACCATATGTTCACGCAAAAATTTAAAGTCATCACCGATCAACCAGCAGCATCAGGTTCACCGGCCATTGATGATGAACGAATTTGTGTTTGCTATTTTGGATGGGTTGCCCTCTATTTGTTGCCCTGTTGCTTCGGTAATTCGATCTCTGATGATGCTCAATATTGGCGACCTCCAAGATCAGGACACGTGGCAGGGGGCGTGTCCAGAACCCAGAAGTGGGCCCACAGGAGGCCGACCTGGCTGCCCTGTACCCGACCTGCAAACACCAGCTGGCCCACCTCGGGCCCTCCTGCAAATTGGCTTCCTCGTCCCCGCAGCTTGCGCCGAGCTGCCGTAAGACTCGGACTCCTCGGCCTTCCCGCTCGTCCCGAGCTCCTAGCCGAGGCCATCTTCCTCGGCCCCCCGACCAAAGTCACCGCACACAGGCGTAACCGCCGCTCCGCGAATCTCGCCATGCGCGGATTCTCCGCCAGCAACATCCCACGTTCCACGCCTCCGCGATCCCCATTAATGGGCGATCCGCTCTCTACGCGGGCGTGACGTCGGGAGCATAACTGCCAGCGAGATTCTCACGCCCGCTGCTGCGTGCCATCACCACTATATAAACCCCCATCACAGAGGGATCAAGTAAGCCATTCTTTACACTTTACGCCGTTACTCTGCTCGGATCTCATCACTAATTTGAGCGTCGGAGGGTCCTCGGTGGTACCAAACCATCCCGGGACTTCTTTGCAGGTACTCGGCAACGGTTTCCACACCTCACCTCTTCCTCCAAAAACACATTGAGACACACACGCAACGAAAGATAATCAGCTAAGTTCACCGCGAAATCTACGGAAGACAACATCTGACGGAGGCCCGAAAAGGAGCTCCATCAGTTGGCGCCGTCTGTGGGAAATTAAATTCCACAAAATACAAAGTTGGCCTTCCTATCTCTTCTCTCATGGCGGACGACCATCCTGGGGATCCCAGCATCAGCCGCCGCCTTCCACTCACCGAAGGCGGGGATGAACCTCCTCCCATGACCGTCATCAACGCCCTCGCAGGCCGGATAGATCGCCTGCAATCCCTCGTGAAGGCCCTCGTCCGCGTCCAAACGGCCGCGCCTGGGCCCCAGATCGCTGCTCCACCGCCTCCAGAAGATTCTGTCCCTGTCTGGACGGCCGACCACCAGCAGGCTGCATCCCCTGGCCGCCGGTCCCTCGAACCGGTGCTCCCTGAGGCCCGCTGGACACCCCAGGGCTCCACGCCGAGATTCGCCGCCAGGGCGCCTCGCCCTGAGCCCCCGCTCAGAGGCAGCCGAGCCTGAGGTTCCCTCGCTCGGCTATCCCCAGCGGGCAGCTTCCCTGCCACAACGCCAAGGATCAGAAAAGACCTCCCAGAGGCAGCCGAGCCCGAGGTTCCCTGGCTCGGCTATCCCCCGCGGGCAGCTTCCCTGCCACAACGCCGGGGATCAAAAAGCCTTTTTAGAGGCAGCCGAGTCCGAGGTTCCCTCGCTCGGCTATCCCCCACGGGCAGCTTCCCTGCCACAACGCCGGGGATCAAAAAGCCCTCCCAGAGGCAGTCAAGGCCCGAGGTTCCCTCACTCAGCTATCTTTCAGGACAAAAGCCCTCGCCAAAAGGCACCGGGCAGTAACCCTACCCGGCCAAGGGTCCTTGGTGGGCTTCCTACAGCCTTATAGCTTTTCTCGCGCCAAGGACCAAAGTCCTCCCAGAGGCAGTCGGGTCCTTGCCCGGCTATCCCCAGCTGGTAGCTTCCTACCACAACCGACAGGGATCAAAGTTCTCGCCAAGAGGCACTGGGCAGTAACCCTGCTCGGTCCCCATCCTGAAGGATCGGAAAGCCCTCCCAGAGGCAGTCGAGCCAGAGGTTCTCTCGCTCGGCTATCCCCGGCGGGCAGCTTCCCTGCCACACGCCAGGGATCAAAAAGTCCTCCCCGAGATAGTTGGTTCCTTGCCCGGCCATCAACGGCTGGTAGCTTCCTACCGCCGTCCTTAAGGATCAAAAGCTCTCATGCAGAGGCACCCGAGCAGCTACCCTGCTCGGTCAAACTCCGGCTCCTACCCTCTACGCCAGGGATCAAAAGCCCTCATAAGGGGCATCGGGGCGGCTACCCCGCTCAACCACCCCAGGCTGGTAGTCGCCTACCCATAACTCTAAAGAACCAAGCCCTCGAAAGAGACGGCCGAGCAGCTACTCTGCTCGGCCATCTGTCATGCCCCGCTTCCCGGTATACGGCGAAGGGGACGCGACGAGATCCGCTACATATTTACTGTGAAGTAAATATGCTAAGTGTATCTAAGCAATATAAAGAAAAATCACAAGAGACAAGAGATATAAAAATAACAGCAACTTTATTAATAACATTCTTTTGTACAATGCATGAAAAGTAAATACATCTGAAATAAAAGTGATGCCTAAACAATGGCATAACAGGAAATGAAAAATACTGAATAGAACAAGGTACAATGTCTAGAGGTCGGGGTCTTCGTGATCCAAGTCTTCACCAGTGGGCTCGATCTCTGACGGGTCCAAAACACCTGACGACATTTAAAGAAGAAAGAAATAGAATGTCGTCAGCGAACATGTCGCTCGATAAGTCCCAAAGATAAGGAAGAATTAGAAAAGACAGAATAAGAGGTATCTTCTAAAGTATAATATTGTAGAATATTGTGTTCACGCTGTTTTTTGTAGTTTGGTACGGAAGGATGCCTGTGTATACGAGAGGGGTCTCAGTATGCTAGAGACCAGGGCAAACGGAATGTACAAGGAACCGTTAAGCCACGGTACAACAGCAATGGAATATATGTTAGGTGTCTTAATCTTACCGTCTCGTGCCACTTCTAACACCTTCCGCACCAATCTACCCCTTAAACCCCGTAGTGTTTTGATTGTATTGTTGTATTGTATTGTATAAGTTGGATGACTGACCAAAACCATGATATCAGTAAACAGTTTGTAACTGCATAATCATGTAGACGGAAAAACTGGATAATGGATGTATATCCATGATTTGATTCAGTCAAGTTGTATAGATTGATAACTGGATTCTTGGATTCATGTGTTCATATTGAATTGGAATATTATAGATCTATATAGTACTTGAACTATATTCAAGTCGGATTATGATCAGACTCAAAACCGAGTCGGACAGAAGAAATGTAAATCGAAGGCCTATATTTACTAGGGTCCTTAGGGTAATTTATAAACTTGAGGGGGTTTTATGTAAAAATACTTTTGTATAGTTTTCAAGATACACCCCAAGTATTTATTATTCTTCTTTATAGTTATGATGAGTGTAATTTTATTTTGTGATATTTCTAGTGAAAATATCCTAATTACATAAATAAATGTATTTATCTGTAATATTGATTTATTTGAAATTCATGGTATTTTAATGTAAAATTTAGTCTAGTGATTTTTAGAAAAAAAATGGAATATTTATATTATAACAAAATAGATATTTTAATGATAAATAAACATATATTTATACAAAAATAATTTCAATAAATATTTTATATTCTAGAAATCTCATTTTTCTTAAGATGTCGTATTTTAAACCTTTCGAGACCGAATGCTCCTTGCGGAGGTCTGAATCTCGCACTACTAAGCCCGAGGGTGCACGATAAACCGTACTATCCCTAACGGGTTCCCCAAAGGTGGGTTGTAGTGGCGCTTTGCAAAGATTTTATAAATACTAATCTTTTAGAAAACAGTTTTATAAAGTAAAAGGTATTTATTTGCAAAGGTGTAAATTTTCCGTATCTTAGATTCTAGGGTTTCCTACGCCAACTAGTCTATTTCTAAATGGTCTAAACGACAAGTCGTTAGAAGCCTCAAATCGCCTCTTCACCGCCAATTATGGCCAGGTAAGTACAAGTGAAGAAAGGACGGACCCGCTCATGATTCATCATGAGACGGGCCTTTTAAAATTACCTTTCTCACTTGCCTAGCCTAGACACCACAAAGTCAGATTTAGATAAACGATCGATATCCACAACTTATCGTATTTTCCAATTAAAAGATATTTGTTTTAAAAGTATATCAAACCTAAAACTTTTTAAAAAAGCTTTTATTAAGAAAAAGGTATTTAAATGTAAAATCTTGTATTATCGTATTCTAAGTTTTCAAGGTAGCGTGTTATGTTTGCATATGAGTGTGTGAGGAGGTAGGTCATTACCTCATGATTTACTTTAAGGTATATCAATGTTAAGGGGGTTAAATGTGAAACTAAATATTGTAGTATTTAAGTGAAAAATACGATATATTAAAAAAGCTATCATTTCATGTGAGGAAACTTGTTCAAATTATTTGTTAAGTGATTAATAGTCAACATAGAGATATTTAAGCATGAATGTATTGGTGAGAAGTGAGATTTTATAGAAAACCGAGTCGGAAATCGGATTTGTTCCGATTCCGTCGGGTTTTGTAAATTCGTATTTTTATGAAAGGAAAGAAAGATAGAAAGGGGACTTACGGGTTTGGACAACACTAGAGAGTGAGAGGGAAGTAGAGGGTTTTCCGGTGTGCCAATTCGTCGTTGAGAGTTCCTAGCACGATCACCGGAATTTCGCCGTCGATTTCGTCAGCGCTTCGCCTTTCTTTTGTTTCCAAAGTACCAAAGTTCTCTTGGAATTTTGAGAGAGTGGATTCAGAAATTTAGGATGAGAAGGTAGAGGGTAGGGGGTGTATTTATAGAGTTAGGCTAGGGTTAGGGTTTTTAATTAAAAAAATATAAAAATTATATAAAAATCATTAAAAAATGGGGGTTAATGGGCTCTCTGTAACCGATCTAAAAATTTAAAGTATGCAGGAGGGTTGACCAAGAAAAGATGCCCAACTTCGATGTTGGGGACTCGGCCGTCCGGCCGAGTCCAGCCGGCGGTGCCGGCCGGAGTCGGGCCGAGTCAGGTGGTCGGGGGCTGTGGGGTCGTCGGGTGTGGCTTCTTATGTATCTAACTTTTCATGTGTAGAAGGAAATTTATGAGAAACGCACGTGTAACTGTTGGTATTCTAAAAAATCAAAAACAAAATAATATTAAAAATACTGTGGGGCATGAGATTCGAACTCTGGTGGCTTGGTTCAGCAGTGCAAGGTATTACCAATGAGCTACATGCTCCTTCTTGTAATTATGGAGTGAAATAAATACTTAAAGAGATATCAGCAACAATAAATACTCCAAGTATACATTGAATTTAAATCAATTCTTTGTACATTAAAAATAGAGTTGTTACAGTCTACCCTCCTTACAAAAATTTCGTCTTCGAAATTTACAACTTTTATTTGAGGACTAGTTTACAAAGAGGTGTGGATATCTAGTACGCATTTCATCCTCCCTTTCCCAAGTGGACTCTCCTGGAGTGTCTTTCCTCCACATCACTCGAACCAAGTTAACTTCCTTGTTCCGAAGTGTCTTCACTTTCTTGTCCAGGATCTCCACAGGCTGTTGCTCACAAGACAAATCGGGCTGTATAGTGAGCTCGGAATGATCGAGAATATGGCTGGGGTCACTCACATACCTTCTGAATTTGGATATGTGGAACACATTATGCACTCCTTCCAATGAAGGTGGAAGCGCTAAGCGGTATGCCACTTCACCGACTCGTTCGAGTATATCGAACGGTCCAATATATCTCGGACTTAGCTTACCCCGTCTTCCAAATCGGATCACTCTGCGGTTCGGAGATATCTTCAAGAATACGCGATCTCCTGGCTGGAACTCCAAGTGTCGTCTCTTTGCATCAGCCCAGTGCTTCTTTCGATCTTGGGCTATGCGCATCCTTTCCCTGATGGTACGAACCACATCAACAGTCCCTACTATCATCTCTGGTCCAAGAAGTTGCCTATCTCCGATGTTGTCCCAACTTAATGGCGATCAACACTTCCTTCCATACAATGCTGCAAAAGGTGTCATTCCTATGTTTGCTTGGTAGCTGTTGTTGTACGAAAACTCCACAAGATGTAGGTGATCTTCCCACGATCCTTTGAAGTCTAGCATACACGCTCTGAGCATATCCTCTAAGATCTGAATAGTTCGTTCCGACTGACCATTTGTTTGTGGATGATAAGCCGTGCTGAAGTTCAGACTTGTTCCCAAGCTTGCTTGCAGACTCTGCCAAAATTGCGATCGGAACCTGGTGTCACGATCGGAGACAATGCAGACCGGTACTCCATGAAGTCTCACAATTTCCTCCATGTACTTCTTTGCTAGTGTCTCAGTTGATTGGCCAACTCAAAATGGGATGAAGTGAGCCGACTTTGTGAGTCGATCCACAATGACCCATACAGCATCGTTACACTTTGTGCTGCGAGGAAGAGCAGTGACAAAATCCATCATGATGTGTTGCCACTTCCATTCTGGGATTGGTAACGGTTGAAGTAATCCTCCAGTCCTGTGATATTCAACCTTTACTTGCTGACACACTAAGCATTTTGCGACGCTTCTGGCTACTTCACGCTTCATTCCATACCACCAATAATTCTGACGTAGATCTTTTTACATTTTGGTACCTCCAGGATGTACTGAGTAGGGAGAGCTGTGAGCTTCTTTCATTAACTCTTCCCGAACAGGACCTTTTGGTACACACAATCTGCTGCCGTATCTCAAAGATCCGTCTTCATGGATGATGAAGTCTGTTCTGAGTCCATTCTCCACTTGTTCTTTGATCTTTTGCAACTTAGCATCGCTTACTTGAGCTGCTTTGATCTGATTGACAATGGTTGATTGAACTTGTAAATTCATCACACTTGAAGCATTACCTGGCATGACTACTTCAATCTCCATCTGATGCAAGTCTTGTTGAAACTTCCACTGAGCGGTGAGATTCATTGCTAATGGTTGGCGACTAAGAGCATCAGGCACTACATTCACCTTTCCTGGGTGATATTGCAAGTTGATGTCAAAGTCCGCCATAAGTTCTAACCATCTTCTCTGCCGCATATTCAACTCCTTCTGAGTAAACACGTACTTCAGGCTTTTATGATCTGTGTAGATGTTTACTCGTTCACCAAGTAGATAATGGCGCCAAATCTTGAGAGCAAAGATGACGGCTGCCAATTCCAAATCATGCGTCGGATAATTTCGCTCATGAATCTTCAGCTGTCTTGAAGCATAAGCCACAATTTTACCGTGCTGATGTAGAACACATCCTAATTCCTTACCGGATGCATCGCAATGCACTTCGAATCCTCCAGATTGATCCGGTATAACGAGAATAAGTGCTGATGTCAACCTTGACTTGAGTTCTACGAAAGCTTGTTCGCATGCTTCTGACCACACAAATTCTTCATCTTTACGTATGAGCTTGGTCAGGGGTGTTGCTATCTTAGAAAATCCTTCAATGAATCTTCTGTAATATCCAGCTAAGCCTAAGAAACTCTGAATGTCCTTCACTGACTTCGGTGTAGGCCATTCGCTAACTGCTGAAACTTTTGTTGGATCCACCGAGATTCCTTCTCCTGATACGATATGTCCAAGAAAAACAACTTGCTTTAGCCAAAACTCGCACTTGCTGTACTTGGCATAGAGCTGATGTTGTCGAAGAGTTTCTAGGACAATTCGTAGATGTTCTGCATGCTCTTTCCGATTCTTAGAATACACCAGGATGTCGTCGATGAAGATGACAACAAACCTGTCTAAGTACTCCCGGAAAACTTGATTCATTAGGTTCATGAATATTGCGGGTGCGTTGGTCACTCCAAATGGCATCACGAGAAATTCTTAATATCCATAGCGAGTTCTGAAAGCTGTTTTGTGAATATCAGTTTCCTTGACCTTCACCTGATGATAACCTGAACGAAGATTCAATTTAGAGAAAACACAAGATCCACTTAACCGATCGAATAAATCGTCGATGTGCGGGAGTGGGTACTTGTTCTTTATAGTGACTTCGTTCAAGGCTCTGTAATCGATGCACATTCTGTATGAACCTTCCTTCTTCTTCACAAGTAGTACAGGTGATCCCCAACTTGAAGTGCTGGGACGAATCCATCCTTTCGCCAGTAATTCGTCCAACTGTGTTCGGACTTCCTTCAAACCTTCCGGACTTAAACGATAGGGTGCTTTGATCACCGGTTGTGCTCCTGGTACTAAATCAATACTGAATTCAAGAGCTCGATCGGGAGGCAAACCTGATATATCGTCAGGAAATACATCGTCGAACTCTCGAACCACATCTGGTCTTGATTCTTCCTCTGCTTGAGCTGCTGCAACTACTGCTTCTCTTGGCTTCGCTTTGTAGGTACTTGGCTCCAGTGTACGGTCTCCGCTTTTGAAATAGAAGACCGGATGGTCTAGAATCTTGAATACTACTCTCCTTTGACGACAGTCAATGGTACCATAAAAAGTTCCAAGCCAATCCATTCCTAGAACCACATCAAAGTTCGGTATGTCCAGCACTTTGAAGTCAGCATAAAACTCTCTGCTGCAGACGACGACTGGACACAAACGGTATCCCATGGTTGCCTTTAGAACGCCATTTCCTGAACTGACATTCCAGCTGGATACAAGTGGTGAGACTGGAATCGCATGGGTTCGGACAAACCGTTGCGACATAAAGCAGTGTGATGCTCTAGTATCAAACAGTGCTAGTGCAGGGATTGAGGATACTAAGATTGTACCTAAGGTATGTGGGATTTGTTTTAGGGAAAGCATGTAGATAAACAATACTGAAAGAAAAGTTTGAGAAGAAAAGTTTACCAGTGATGACTTGGCCAGTGGCCTCAGCTTCTTCCACTGACATAGTGAAAGCCTGGCGCCTTGGTACATTCCTCCTGGCCGGAGGAGCATTCCTCGGAACGTTCCTTTGAGCTTGATGGAACTGACGAGGAGGTGGTGCGGCTTGTTGTAAGTCTTCAAAATAATAAAATATGATTTTTGGGAAATTTTATAATTTAATATTATTTTAATGAATATTTTAATATTCTGGTATAATTAAATACAGATAAATGGGGAAAAATTATGGAAAATTCTAAAATAAGGTATTTTAAGGAATTGCCTCGTTTTCTGTGCATGCCCCCATTTCCTCTAGTTTTGACGCTGAGTATGTCTAGTTTTGACTGATTCCATCTAGGGTGAAATCTGGGTTGATTTTCCTATGTTGGTGTATAATTTGGGATTTGTTTTAGCATGGATTTTGGTATTTGGTGATTCATTCCTGTCGGGTGGCGTTTGGACGTCAACGACAAGTGGATTTTGATTGTGTTTACATGCGAGTCGATAGGTTTTTACCTATGCGGGTAGCGTGTGCTATTTTGGTTTCCGATGTGATTTTCATGTGCTTTAGCATTGTGATATACTTGTAGGTACCCCGCGTGATGTTGAGGCAAAGGAGGTGAAGATAGCGACATCGGCTTTGGCACACGAGAAGCAATGTGAGTAGATTTATATCTACGGGGAGAAGTCGGGCGGATGGCGTATAGCACCCCCGCAGTCCGTGGTGATGTATACGAATACGTATACACACGAATATTTATTATGTATTGTTTAGGGTTATTGATGGTAATAATGATATTTTGATGATAAGAATATATTGGTTTAGTATAGTGCGAACCCTAGAGTAGTGGTTGCACTCACACATACATTTACACACATACTTGCATTCATTCTTTCATTTATTAGAGTGCATATGATGGTGCGTATATCTACACATGGGTATGGGACTATGTGTTTATATACGGGATTTGAGGATGATACGTGGTTTGAGATGATACTTGATGTGAGGCCGTGAGATCGGCGATGTGACATAGCTTGTCTTCGAGGTGCGATATGATAGTTTTAGCGGGCCTTTGGACATGTGCTTTACCCGCATTCATATTTTTATAGATGGTATCGATTTGTACTAGACTTAGAGTAGTACCCAAGATTATGCGATCTGATGATAGTGATACCTGATATGTGATGAGGTACTGTGATATTGACCCCTACCCAGCTATTGGGATGCCGTACGACGATCTACCGTACGAGCCGATATTGATGATAGATCCGCACTCATGACTCGAGAATATCTTACGATATGTTATTGAGGCGGGATCACCGACTATCATATCTATATATATTGACTCAGATTATGTGGTTTCTTACCCCTCCTGTCTAGATTACTTAGTAGACATTAGACTGGACCGAGTCATACCTATTTCAAACTAACGAATCGGGGATATTTTAAAGATAGGCAGAAGGGTCATACGGATATTTTCAAACGATGTATCTTTTCTTAAAACACCGTAGCCCTTGTTTTTCCAAAAGCCCTGATTCGTCTTATTTCAAATGGCACCCCTGCATGACTTGTATAGATTGGTGTAGATTCTTTACTTTTGCGTTGATTATTCGATTCCGCATATTCATGCTATTTGCATTGCATCGCTTGTACTGTGGTTATATTTCAGTCATGCTGCTAGGACACCAGCACCATTATCGATGATGCATATGTTCCACGTACACTTGTTGCCGGCTCACACACTCATCATCGATAATTGCCATGTCACTACACTGTAGTACTATTGCATTCAGTATATGATCCTTGCATGACATGATGATATGCATACCTTCCTTTACATGTCGCATACTTCATGCTTTTGATTATACGCATTGAGATATGTTGTTTCTATGATATTTCTGGATTTGGGAACCGAGAGTGTTTCAAAAGAGAATACGTCATTGCTTTAAAAAGCCGGTTACCCTTGATATGATATTTCAGTGCGTCCACCATGTGTTTTCTCGGTGCTGAGAGCGACATGTGAAACCCGAATCGAGGAGTGGATGAGCCGATTGCGGGTACATGGTGGACCCGGTATGGTTCCCCTCGGCAAGATGATCGATGAGCTTTGCCGATTGAGTCTGGAGGCGGGCGAGTACCTACCGGTGATTGGTTGGACCTGGCGGTTATCCGGAGGATACTGACCAGAGTCGATGGATAGATTTGGGCGTCCTGCCGGGGCCGAGGGCCGATACCGCAGACAGAGCCCGCGGGCCGATCCGGACTGACGGAGCCCGATATATGAGGATTTACGTGCCGATGCTGGGCACAGTTTTCATGATGTTTTCGAGTGCCGATGCTGGGCACTCCGGTTTCATGATTTTGACGTGTCGCGAGGGACACGGGTGGGTTATATCCTCATATTTCCATGCACAGGTTTCATGATATTTACTTGCATGATGGTTATTGTCATTGGGTGACGAGTGGATGGGATCCACGTGTGTGCAGATTTGATTACATTGATCATACCTCATATTCATGACATGCAATTACCTGAGGCACTAGCACGAGCACTAGGCATTACACTCATGTAGAGATTATATTGCCAGTTTAGCATGCTTCAGCTTTATTCATATTGAGGTTTATTTATATCTGATCGTATTGACCTAGGATGGGTCATGCATTCGATCTCTGCTTGTAGATATTTTCTATTCACGAGTTGGCAACTCACCCCCGTTGTGCCCCAGTCCTTGCAGGTTTTTGCCGTACAGATTCCATAGCGGCATTTCTGGCACACTGCTTCCTTATGGGTGACTTGCTTGGATAGGTGGGTTCTTTTGTATCAGAACCGCCATTGTTCATGTATCATTTATTGTATCTAGAATTTCCATCAACCAAACTTGTATATTGTTTAAGACTTAGAAAACAGTGTTGTTTTATTTCGACCTTAGAGTCGCGCTAGTAGTATTACGGTTTTCTGGCTGTTTGAGTTTCTTTTTTTTTGGGTTTTGATCCTCGCCCTTTGGCGTTGTATATTATTATTGCTTGCGTGGTTGTGACCGTCGATGGACGAAGAGCTAGCTCCCGCTTGGGGATGCCTTTTATCATTTCATATATATTATTCTTGTTGTACCCCGTTCGGGGCCAGTTTTTACAAAGGAAACTCTGCCGAAATTTTCAGGAAAGGTTACACATTTTTAAAAAATGCATATTCGGCTTAGTTATTTAAAAACTTTGATTTCCAAACATGATTTCCTTACTTTTTTAAAAACAGTTTTCCTTATTTACTCTTTAAATGGTTTTAGATTGCTGGGCTTTTGGCTTACTTGGATCAGATGGGGTCCTATAGACTTCATATGGTTCAAGGGCCAGTCACGTGCTCTTTCGGGTCGTGACAAAGTTGGTATCAGAGCGCTAGGTTGACCTTGGTTTGAGTCTAAGTTTGACTATGTGGAGCCTAGGGCGTTATCTATATAAGGAACTTAGGCTTGACCTTACGGAACTTAGACTTGGTCGAGGGGGTATTAGACCCGAACTTTCGTCGTGTAGGATGACCCTTGGTTGATGGAATAGGTGACTAAAGTAGAGTGACGTACCGTGGGTATGTTCCGCGGCATACTTACGACACGCCACTCCGCTTAAGAAACCTTAGGTTGTACATTTCTTTGCATTGTGTCATATTCCTTCCTATGATCTATCTTCATCGATACTGGTTATGGTTTTGCTGCCGCGATTGCACGGGCAGAGTGAGCTACGGCTCGAGTTGTCAGCATGAGCTCGTCGGGGACGAGGGCTGACCGGGGCGTGATTCCAGAGACATACGGTTGCATTGAGGCTTCGTATTTTGTGTTTCCGCACTATGGGCATTTGACAGATCGCTGCTGTGAGATTTCTAGGATGTACCGGACGGTACCAGAGGATTGAACCACTGATAGAGGCCAGCCAGGATGTGATGACCGTTGATGTATCGCTTATTCATGATGGTTGAGGCGCTGCTTAGCGTACCGACGAATGAGCCAGTTGTTGCTGCGAGTGATGAGATATCGCCCAGATGATTGGAGCTACTGCAGCATGAGCATATTCTTAGAGATGTGATAGTGAGTCGCTAGTCACCGAGGATTAATGACTAGGACATGTGGTTCGTTCGCTTACCCCGATGCGAGGTCATCAGATAGATTGATTCCAGCTAGAGGCGACTTCACGCAGATTCGTTGAGAGTCGATTGAGACGATCGAAGGTCAGGAACCCATTTTCCAAGTTTAAAGTATACGGAAAGACATGCAGGTGATTCTATGGACCCTCTAGAAGAATGAAACCCTAACTCGACTTAATGACCGTGTGAAAGCCTTTGAACCTTAGAGTTTGCGGCAGTTCCTCGGCGCCATTAGTGAGGCTTGGGTTTGCCCTTCTACGGCTGGACCACCGACGCTGTGGCATGTACTCGATACTATTAAACTGTACCCGAGATGTTGAGCTCTTGGGGGATTGTGAGGTTCTGACGAGTCGATCGGATGATTCGACATCATTCGGATATCATGTGATGGGACACTGCTTGGGAGACTCCAGATACGAGCATAGCCGTCGGAGCGCAGTCTGTGTATCCATGATGAGATGAGTCCGAATCAGTCGATAGTGGAGCAAGGTGGAGCAAAGAGTTTGCACGAGATTTCGACGAGATGACGTTCCACTCCGCTGACATCAGAGATGCGATATGCACGCTGAGGACGTGTTCGGCTAGATATCTTCTACTGAGTGATGAAGATACTGAGTTCGTGATTTCGAGTCCGTGTTAGAGACTTCGGGTGGACCGTAGCCGAGGACATTGCAGTGTGCAGATAAAGACGCGACGTCGAATGGTCGATGATACAGACAAGCGGGACAAGAAGTTCGTGCGAGAGGCAGACGAGCTGTTACTACATCCCGTTAAGATTAAAGGCCGGACATGCATACAGAGGCGCAGAGATGCGACCAGCTTCCGAGGAGATGTTGTACTAAGGACGCAGAGGTCCAGAGAGCGAGAAAAGATTTCGCCAGAGTACCAGCCTCCTTACAGTTTGGCTTAGGCAAGATCAGAAGAGACCTTGAGTAGGATTCCTTCCAGTACACTGCTGCAATAAGAGTTGCACCCAGGATCGGATGTGTGATATGCATTCAGAGGACCCGAGGTCGGCGCCAGAGATGTGCTGCTTTACGAGCGGTCGTGAGGATTGACCGAGAGATGACCAGGGAAGTGCAAGAACGGAATCGTTCCTGTCAGCACACCTGACCGGGCCGATGAGCCGATGGATTGCGAGTTGGTAATCTACAGGAAAGATCAGGAACCAGAGGCAGAGGACGCCAGCCGCGAGCAAGAGGCAAGTAGATATCTTGCGCCGCTAGCATCGGATGTACCGGTACCTTCTCGACCCTGAAGGAGGGTATACCGACGACGGTAATTATGATTTGTGATTTTGTGATTTGATTATCACGTATCCGTTGCTTTGGATTTCGGTATTTTGGGCGATCTATTCGCATGATTTAGTCTTGATGACTGAGTTTCATGATATTTGATTTTGTGCACCATGGTTGCACCTACTGGGTATTTATACCTTGTACATAGTTATTACTCTTGAGCTGTTGATTGCGATTTCATGCCTATTTTATGCTGGTGATTTGATTTACGCTTCCAGCAGAGTTTCATGTAATTTTAGTGTTTTGATTTTGCACTCGGTATAGCTTATATGTGCTTGTAGTGCATCGATATGTGTTTTGTGCCCGCAGCTGCACACGTTTATGATTTTCTTCATATCTGGATACACTTGGTGTTGCTGCTTACGTATTTGAGTTATTGCTTGGTATTTGTGCATGGGATGCACCAGTTCTATACTTCGTGCATTTGTCGCACCAGTTTTATGTTTCTTGCGTTTATCGCATCAGATTTATATTTCGTGCCTTTGTTGCACCGGATTTATATTTTGTGCATTACGATTGCACCTGACTTTGATTTGATGCCTTTCGGTATGTCGATTTTGATTGTGATATTGATGTGGATTCTTGCACTCCGTGCTTTTGACTGGACTTACGCATATTCGACGTTGCTATTGGATTTTGTGATTCCGTGCATATTGAGTGCGCAGGGTCTAGATTTTCATTCGTGCACGATGGATGCACCGATTTGGATTTTCGCGCATGTTGGGCGCATGTTTTGAGATACGATTTTGGGGCACACCAGATGCACTAAATCGAGATTCTTCGTGCATGTCAGATGCACCTGTTTTGGCTGTCAGGCACATGTTGCCTATGACAGATGCTTCGTGCACACCCGTTGCACCTAGATGTTGTTTTGTGCACATGTTTAGCGCATATATGGATTTTGATTTCCGTGCCCGTCAGACGCACAGGGTGGTGTTATGTGCATTTTTGGAATTTATTCCTTTTGGAGCAGTACATTTTTATGATGTGGGATATTTGCTTTCATACTGAGCAGGACTAGTCAGTGGACAGTGCCTGGATATATTTTGCATGCATCGATAGTTATCGAAGGGATTTCCGAAAAGCGAGCTATAGTCTCAGTATATACCTACGTGTCCGATATGACACGAAACGTTTAAAAACAGGAAACCCTTCTAAATTGTTTTCAAAATGGTGGAACGTGCTTATTAAACAAAGAATATATATACACATATATAGTTATTTTCTTATGAGAAACGTCCGCCACTGTGCAGTGTTACGCGCATCGCACAGCGACTTAAAAAGATTTGGCATACAGTTGCATCAGCTAATTACATGTATAGATTGGGTGTCTACATGTATAGTCTTGGTCCATATCATATTGATTTTGTATTGGATTTGACATTGTGTCGTTACCATGACTCCGATGATTGCGGATGCTTGATGGAGTGTTGCTTTTGAGTTATCTGCTCAGTACTCATGCGCATGCATTGCGCTATGATGTTTTATGTATAGATGATTTCGGAGCCCCGATGACTTGGAATTTGTATTGAAATATTTTAGTATTTGGGGGTTTAAATTTAAATTCGGGGACCGAATTTCTTTAAGGGGGGTAGATTGTAACGTCTTCAAAATAATAAAATATGATTTTTGGGAAATTTTATAATTTAATATTATTTTAATGAATATTTTAATATTCTGGTATAATTAAATACAGATAAATGGGGAAAAATTATGGAAAATTCTAAAATAAGGTATTTTAAGGAATTGCCTCGTTTTCTGTGCATGCCCCCATTTCCTCTAGTTTTGACCCTGAGTATGTCTAGTTTTGACTGATTCCATCTACGGTGAAATCTGGGTTGATTTTCCTATGTTGGTGTATAATTTGGGATTTGTTTTAGCATGGATTTTGGTATTTGGTGATTCATTCCTGTCGGGTGGCGTTTGGACGTCAACGGCAAGTGGATTTTGATTGTGTTTACATGCGAGTCGATAGGTTTTTACCTATGCGGGTAGCGTGTGCTATTTTGGTTTCCGATGTGATTTTCATGTGCTTTAGCATTGTGATATACTTGTAGGTAACCCGCGTGATGTTGAGGCAAAGGAGGTGAAGATAGCGACATCGGCTTTGGCACACAAGAAGCAATGTGAGTAGATTTATATCTACGGGGAGAAGTCGGGTGGATGGCGTATAGCACCCCCGCAGTCCGTGGTGATGTATACGAATACGTATACACACGAATATTTATTATGTGTTGTTTAGGGTTATTGATGGTAATAATGATATTTTGATGATAAGAATATATTGGTTTAGTATAGTGCGAACCCTAGAGTAGTGGTTGCACTCACACATACATTTACACACATACTTGCATTCATTCTTTCATTTATTAGAGTGCATATGATGGTGCGTATATCTACACATGGGTATGGGACTATGTGTTTATATACGGGATTTGAGGATGATACGTGGTTTGAGATGATACTTGATGTGAGGCCGTGAGATCGGCGATGTGACATAGCTTGTCTTCGAGGTGCGATATGATAGTTTTAGCGGGCCTTTGGACATGTGCTTTACCCGCATTCATATTTTTATAGATGGTATCGATTTGTACTAAACTTAGAGTAGTACCCCAGATTATGCGATCTGATGATAGTGATACCTGATATGTGATGAGGTACTGTGATATTGACCCCTACCCAGCTATTGGGATGCCGTACGACGATCTACCGTACGAGCCGATATTGATGATAGATCCGCACTCATGACTCGAGGATATCTTACGATATGTTATTGAGGCGGGATCACCGACTATCATATCTATATATATTGACTCAGATTATGTGGTTTCTTACCCCTCCTGTCTAGATTACTTAGTAGACATTAGACTGGACCGAGTCATACCTATTTCAAACTAACGAATCGGGGATATTTTAAAGATAGGAAGAAGGGTCATACGGATATTTTCAAATGATGTATCTTTTCTTAAAACACCGTAGCCCTTGTTTTTCCAAAAGCCCTGATTCGTCTTATTTCAAATGGCACCCCTGCATGACTTGTACAGATTGGTGTAGATTCTTTACTTTTGCGTTGATTATTCGATTCCGCATATTCATGCTATTTGCATTGCATCGCTTGTACTGTGGTTATATTTCAGTCATGCTGCTAGGACACCAGCACCATTATCGATGATGCATATGTTCCACGTACACTTGTTGCCGGCTCACACACTCATCATCGATAATTGCCATGTCACTACACTGTAGTACTATTGCATTCAGTATATGATCCTTGCATGACATGATGATATGCATACCTTCCTTTACATGTCGCATACTTCATGCTTTTGATTATACGCATTGAGATATGTTATTTCTATGATATTTCTGGATTTGGGAACCGAGAGTGTTTCAAAAGAGAATATGTCATTGCTTTAAAAACCCGGTTACCCTTGATATGATATTTCAGTGCGTCCACCATGTGTTTTCTCGGTGCTGAGAGCGACATGTGAAACCCGAATCGAGGAGTGGATGAGCCGATTGCGGGTACATGGTGGACCCGGTATGGTTCCCCTCGGCAAGATGATCGATGAGCTTTGCCGATTGAGCCTGGAGGCGGGCGAGTACCTACCGGTGATTGGTTGGACCTGGCGGTTATCCGGAGGATACTGACCAGAGTCGATGGATAGATTTGGGCGTCCTGCCGGGGCCGAGGGCCGATACCGCAGACAGAGCCCGCGGGCCGATCCGGACTGACGGAGCCCGATATATGAGGATTTACGTGCCGATGCTGGGCACAGTTTTCATGATGTTTTTGAGTGCCGATGCTGGGCACTCCGGTTCCATGATTTTGACGTGTCGCGAGGGACACGGGTGGGTTATATCCTCATATTTCCATGCACAGGTTTCATGTTATTTACTTGCATGATGGTTATTGTCATTGGGTGACGAGTGGACGGGATCCACGTGTGTGCAGATTTGATTACATTGATCATACCTCATATTCATGACATGCTATTACCTGAGGCACTAGCACGAGCACTTGGCATTACACTCATGTAGAGATTACATTGCCAGTTTAGCATGCTTCAGCTTTATTCATATTGAGGTTTATTTATATCTGATCGTATTGACCTAGGATGGGTCATGCATTCGATCTCTGCTTGTAGATATTTTCTATTCACGAGTTGGCAACTCACCCCCGTTGTGCCCCAGTCCTTGCAGGTTTTTGCCGTACAGATTCCATAGCGGCATTTCTGGCACACTGCTTCCTTATGGGTGACTTGCTTGGATAGGTGGGTTCTTTTGTATCAGAACCGCCATTGTTCATGTATCATTTATTGTATCTAGAATTTCCATCAACCAAAACTTGTATATTGTTTCAGACTTAGAAAACAGTGTTGTTTTATTTCGACCTTAGAGTCGCGCTAGTAGTATTACGGTTTTCTGGCTGTTTGAGTTTCTTTTTTTTTGGGTTTTGATCCTCGCCCTTTGGCGTTGTATATTATTATTGCTTGCGTGGTTGTGACCGTCGATGGACGAAGAGCTAGCTCCCGCTTGGGGATGCCTTTTATCATTTCATATATATTATTCTTGTTGTACCCCGTTCGGGGCCAGTTTTTACAAAGGAAACTCTGTCGAAATTTTCATGAAAGGTTACACATTTTTAAAAAATGCATATTCGGCTTAGTTATTTAAAAACTTTGATTTCCAAACATGATTTCCTTACTTTTTCAAAAACAGTTTTCCTTATTTACTCTTTAAATGGTTTTAGATTGCTGGGCTTTTGGCTTACTTGGATCAGATGGGGTCCTATAAACTTCATATGGTTCAAGGGCCAGTCACGTGCTCTTTCGGGTCGTGACACTTGTGGTCCTCTGGATGGTGCAGGTAGTGCAGGTCTTGCAGCAGGTGCTTGAAGAGCTGGTCGCTGCGGATAGGTAATTGCTGGCCTGGGTGCAGCAACTGGGTTGTGTCTTTGAGGACAAGATCCAATATCATGAGTAGCTGAGCCGCAGACTAAGCAAAGATGATTGGCTCGACGACAGTCTTTTATCATATGTCCAGTTCTCTTGCAGTAGGTACAAAAGGCTGGGCTGGGACGATAGTTCGGTACTCCGGGTCGCCTTGGCACGAAAGGTGGCCTGGACGAGGCTCCTCCTGCCATCTGGTTGGCAGGACGCTTGAATCCAGCAGATGAGGTCTTCCCCTCGCCTTTACCACTGCCTCATAACGGCGGGCAGCTTTCAGAGCCGATTCATGAGTCGGAAAATCTCCTGTGGCTAGTGCAGCCTGGATTTCCGAATCCAAACCTTGTTGAAAGCGACGGGCTCTGATCTCATCCGTTGGTATAAGGTGTGCCGCAAATCTGTAAAAATATTGTGTTAGCTGTGTAATATGTGATATAAAAATTTCGAATTATTGAGACATATCTTACCGACTGAGCATGGTGAACTCAGCATCATATTCATCTACTGACTTAGTCCACATCGAACCTTGTTGTAGATGGATGAACTGCTGTTCCATGTCGAACCTGGCAGTCTCAGGGAAGTACTTAGCGTCGAACATGTCGCGGAAAGTCTTCCATTCGATAGGCTGTTCAAGACGGCTTTCTTCCGCCTTCCACCAGTTGCGAGCATTGTCCGTGAGCTGCAGCTTCACCACACGAACCCAAGCTATGTCTGGCACTTGTGCTGCCGCCAGATCATCTTCTATGCTCTGTGCCCATTCCTCAGCTTCAAGTGGGCTTCCCTTTCCGGAGAACTGTTTGGGGTGTAAAGCTCTAAATTATTTTACCCCAGGCGCGTCTGCCTCGGGACGGTTCATCAAAAGAGCAGTCTGCTGCTGCTGTCCCTCTAGGAGGCTTCGGATTGCCTCAAGCAGAACCGTCTGCTCGTTGATCGGAAAAGGGACGGCAGGTGTGAGTGGTAGGGCTGGAGGTGTGTTGTTGACATTGGTGCTGGTGTTGTTCGGGGAATCCATAACCTTGAAGAAAAATTTGGGTTAGGACGGATTCAAAATATTTGAAATGATAAGATTCAATAAATATGAAACTGTAAGATTCAAGGAACATGAATTGTAAAGAATATTTTAGTTGCTGGTTCTTGTGTTATATTGCGTAGGTTGTTCACGCAGAACAGAACTGCATAGTATGATTCTATACAGCTCAGACCTGCATGGGCCACCAACAAAACCCTGTCACGCCCCGCTTTCCGGTATACGGCGAAGGGGATGCGACGAGGTCCGCTATATATTTACTGTGAAGTAAATACGCTAAGCGTATCTAAGCAATATAAAGGTAAATCACAAGAGACAAGAGATATAAAAATAACAGCAACTTTATTAATAACATTCTTTTGTACAATGCATGAAAAGTAAATACATCTGAAATAAAAGCGATGCCTAAACAATGGCATAACAGGAAATGAAAAATACTGAATAGAACAAGGTACAATGTCTAGAGCTCGGGGTCTTCGTGGAACTGATCCAAGTCTTCACCAGTAGGCTCGATCTCTGACGGGTCCAAAACACCTGACGACATTCAAAGAAGAAAGAAATAGAATGTCGTCAGCGAACAGGTCGCTCGATAAGTCCCAAAGATAACGAAGAATTAGAAAAGACAGAATAAGAGGTATCTTCTAAAGTATAATATTGTAGAATATTGTGTTCACTTTGTTGTTTGTAGTTTGGTACGGAAGGATGCCAGTGTATACGAGAGGGGTCTCAGTATGCTAGAGACCAGGGCAAACGGAATGTACAAGGAACCGTTAAGCCACGGTACAACAGCAACAGAATATAGGTTAGGTGTCTTAATCTTACCGTCTCGTACCACTTCTAACACCTTCCGCACCAATCTACTCCTTAAACCCCGTAGTGTTTTGATTGTATTGTTGTATTGTATTGTATAAGTTGGATGACTGACCAAAACCATGATATCAGTAAACAGTTTGTAACTGCATAATCATGTAGACGAGAAAACTGGATAATGGATGTATATCCATGGTTTGATTCAGTCAAGTTGTATAGATTGATAACTGGATTCTTGGATTCATGTGTTCATATTGAATTGGAATATTATAGATTTATATAGTACTTGAACCATATTCAAGTCGGATTATGATCAGACTCAAATCCGAGTCGGACAGAAGAAATGTAAATCGAAGGCCTATATTTACTAGGGTCCTTAGGGTAATTTATAAACTTGAGGGGGTTTTATGTAAAAATACTTTTGTATAGTTTTCAAGATACACCCCAAGTATTTATTATTCGTCTTTATAGTTATGATGAGTGTAATTTTATTTTGTGATATTTCTAGTGAAAATATCCTAATTACATAAATAAAGGTATTTATCTGTAATATTGATTTATTTGAAATTCATGGTATTTTAATGTAAAATTTAGTCTTGTGATTTTTAGAAAAAAAATGGAATATTTATATTATAACAAAATAGATATTTTAATGATCAATAAACATATATTTATAAAAAATAATTTCAATAAATATTTTATATTCTAGAAATCTCATTTTTCTTAAGATGTCGTATTTTAAATCTTTCGAGACCGAATGCTCCTTGCGGAGGTCTGAATCTCGCACTACTAAGCCCGAGAGTGCACGATAAACCGTACTATCCTTAACGGGTTCCCCAAAGGTGGGTTGTAGTGGCGCTTTGCAAAGATTTTATAAATACTAATCCTTTAGAAAACGGTTTTATAAAGTAAAAGGTATTTATTTGCAAAGGTGTAAATTTTCTGTATTTTAGATTCTAGAGTTTCCTACGCCAACTAGTTTATTTCTAAATGGTCTAAACGATAAGTCGTTAGAAACCTCAAATCGCCTCTTCACCGCCAATTATGGCCAGGTAAGTACAAGTGAAGAAAGGAGGGATCCGCTCACGATTCATCGTGAGACGAGCCTTTTAAAATTACCTTTCTCACTTGCCTAACCTAGACACCACAAAGTCAGGTTTAGATAAACGATCGATGTCCACAACTTATCGTATTTTCCTATTAAAAGATATTTGTTTTAAAAGTGTATCAAACTTAAAACTTTTTAGAAAAGCTTTTATTAAGAAAAAGGTATTTAAATGTAAAATCTTGTATTATCGTATTCTAAGTTTTCAAGGTAGCGTGTTATGTTTGCATATGAGTGTGTGAGGAGGTAGATCATTACCTCGTGATCTACTTTAAGATATATCAATGTTAAGGGGGTTAAATGTGAAACTAAACATTGTGGTATTTAAGTGAAAAAATACGATATATTGAAAAAGCTATCATTTCATGTGAGGAAACTTATTCAAATTATTTGTTAAGTGATTAATAGTCAACATAGAGATGTTTAAGCATGAATTTATTGGTGAGAAGTGAGATTTTATAGAAAACCGAGTCGGAAATCGGATTTGTTCCGATTCCGTCGGGTTTTGTAAATTCGTATTTTTATGAAAGGAAAGAAAGATAGAAAGGGGACTTACGGGTTTGGACAACACTAGAGAGTGAGAGGGAAGTAGAGGGTTTGCCGGTGCGTCGATTCGTCGTTGAGAGTTCCCAGCACGATCACCGGAATTTCGCCGTCGATTTCGTGAGCGCTTCGCCTTTCGCTTGTTTCCAAAGTACCAAAGTTCTCTTGGAATTTTGAGACAGTGGACTCAGAAATTTAAGATGAGAGGGTAGAGGGTAGGGGGTGTATTTATAGGGTTAGGCTAGGGTTAGGGTTTTTAATTAAAAAATGTAAAAATTATATAAAAATCATTAAAAAATGGAGTAAATGGGGGTTAATGGGCTCTCTGTAACCGATCTAAAAATTTAAAGTATGCAGGGGGTTGACCAAGAAAAGATGTCCAACTTCGATGTTGGGGACTCGGTCGTCCGGCCGAGTCCAGCCGGCGGCTCCCCGGCCGACTCGGCCGAGTCGGGCCGAGTCAGGTGGTCGGAGGTTGTGGGGTCATCGGGTGTGGCTTCTGGTGTATCTAACTTTTTATGTGTAGAAGGAAATTTGTGAGAAACGCACGTGTAACTGTTGGTATTCTAAAAAATCAAAAACAAAATAATATTAAAAATAATGTGGGGCATGGGATTCGAACTCTGGTGGCTTGGTTCAGATGTGCAAGGTATTACCAATGAGTTACAAGCTCCTTCTTGTAATTATGGAGTGAAATAAATACTTAAAGAGATATCAGCAACAATAAATACTCTAAGTATACATTGAATTTAAATCAATTCTTTGTATATTAAAAATGGAGTTGTTACACCATCCGTGGAAGGTAACCCCCTACCGCCGCGACAGATGCATGAGGCCTTAGCAGGAAATGACGGCGCAGCTACCCTGCCCGGTCACCCCCAGATGACGGCCAATACTCTAAATCAGAAATGGATGTCAGGTCTGTCCAAGTCTAAACGATCTCCCCTCGACCCCGGGGCCCACCGTGGGGTTACCTCCTCGGAGACGCTCGTCGGCAAGCGATTGCAGTCAGCTCGACGGACGATCGTTAAACAGAGGGCCAACCTGACATGAAAGCACAACGACGCAAGTAAAAACATCACAACGGCACAAGTAAAAACATCCCAAACGAGCATTCTTCACAAACAGATGGCAGAAAGAAAAACTTTATCACAGCTGAAGAAAAACTTTATTACTACTGCCAAAGATAAGTTTTTTTTTACAAAGGTATTTTTTGGGCTCCTCAGCCTTACAAAAGTCAAAAGAAAAACAAAATGAAGGTAGGGGAGCGGGGGCTCTACACCTCAGGCCCGGGCGCGACCTCGAGGTCCTTGACCTCCACCACCGGGGGCGCTGGGTCCTCGGCCCCCTCCCCGCTGGGAGCCTCTCCCCCTTGCTCGTCGGCGCCCACGAGGGGGAACTCGGCCCGCAGATCCACGTCGTCGAACTCCGGCATCCGAGACTTGACGGCATCAAAGGCGTTGTGCCAAATGCGGGTCGTGGCCATGGCCAGGTCGTCATAGAAGTCCCTCGACCCCTTGTAGCTCGCCACGGCCCTCGATCCAGCCGACTTATAGGCCTCGGCCGCCGCCCCCAGCTCCTTCGGGGGGGTCTTCACCGTCTTCTTCAGGTTGCCGGCGAGCACCTGGGAGTCCTCGAGCTTGCCCTCGGTGATCGCGGCGGCCTCGCGATGCCGGGCGACCTCCCTTTTCCCGGCATCCACCTCGCCCTCCAGGGCGGCGATTCTCGCCGACATCGCCTCCTTCTCTCGCCTGGAGCTCTCTTGCAACGCGGCGAGCTAGCCCGCGGCCTCCACCGCCGGTGCTTCCACCTCGGTCTCCATGCGAAGGGCGAAGGCCACGTGCTGGAGTGTCTGGGAAGACATAAAAAAAGAAGGATCAGAAATATGAAGGAGATCACTAAATCTCACCGCACACTGGGGGCTTATCTGCACGGCTTCCTGGGCGATCGACGCCAGCTGAGCCTTGAGGGTTCCCCCAGGAACCCGACCCCCGGCCGAGGTCTCTATCTCGTGGAGGAGGCTGTCCGCGACCGACAGCCTGGACGGCACCGTGTGTAGGGTTCCTAGGCACTCTAATGAAGTCTAACAAGGCATCAACCATGACAATTTCAAAAAATTATGGGTGCCGAGAAACCCTAATACGGATCGTTGACAAGAAGTTTAGGCGAAAAGATAATCTAGTTAACTACTTAACTAAAAGTTAGATGCTACAACCTTTGTAGATCCGGTTCTCCACTTCCTTAGCTCCACGTGGGTGTCCTCTCGCTGTCCATCATGAATCCCGAACTCAATCGTCGGCTTCATCGGAGAAACGGGCGAGCTAGGTCGTCGGCTTCGTGTCAAAGACGATCTACGTCGAGGCATCACAAGTTCAAGCTCCGACTTCACAAAGTTGTGAAACTTGTGAAGAAAACACCCAAAACAACTTGGCAAGAGGTAGAGGATGAAGAAATAGGAGGTGGGTTCACTTTAGAATTGGATTTCTCTCACTAGAACTCAAGTTGCCATTGATGGCATTAAGGTTTCTATCTTGAAGAAGAAGGAGAAGATGAAGCTAGTTTTATGATAAGTTGTTTAAAATGAAAAGAAAATTCATACTTATCATAATCTAACTAGGGTTAAGTGTAGAGAATAAACCATGGTCATTTGGAGAGTTAGGGTTAAGCATGAGGATAAGAATGGTTGCAAAAGTCAAGGCTTCATGAAGCTTCAACTAAAGACAAAAGAAAGCCACCATTCTCTTTAAATCATTTCCAAATAAATAAATGAATATGTAAAACCCTAATTATCAAATTAACCATGGTTTAATTCTACACATTTAACCAAATGATCAAGTATCATCAAACATGATACAAAAATGTGCACAAAAGCATATCACATATACAATGTGCATCAAGTGAGAAAAATCCGTTTAAAGTGAACCAATACTAGTTAATGTAAAGTAATATATCAAATATATAATTATACATTAAATCATTAAATCAACACTTGATTCAATGATCCGGTCATGTCGCACATAACCGACTGGAATCCAATGTATCGATTTATCGAATCAATGATTCGATAACTAGGTCATATCGAATATAACCAATCGAAACATATATCGCGAGAATGAAATGCAGTATCACATACACGCATTATTCTCGGTCCTGCACATATCTCATATGCGCTCCTATTTCGTTTCGCTTGAGCCAGGAAACCTCTGTATAGGACTCTAAAGACTCGTCAATACGCCAGTAGCAGATGATGATCATATCAAGCACCCACAAGCCGCACGCGGTCTGCTAAACTTAACGGCCATCCGGGTATTGAGCGATCAGAAGATCGACGAGCTAGCCCGCTAACACTCTTGTGAATCCAACCAGTAACACTTACCGTACAGTCCGGTCTGTTCGTCTGATATGTCGCATATCAAGTCTAGGGGTGGTATACGTCAGACCCCAATAACCGATAAGTCGTGCCGATGTGAGGCTCATAATGGGTCGAGAAACTACTGGTAACACTTACCAGCAAATCTCTGATCAGCCCTGGCCAGGGACTTCCCTGTTACGGCCAATCGAGCACAGCGCAACATCAACTCCCAATACCGGAAGAGACGAGACCCCTCCTATCGCTCATTGCCTCCATGTGACTCGGGACTGTACCCAAAGACCACCGTTTTGCACGCCCTCATGGACGTGGTAAGGTGGAGATCAAAGCACAGTGGGTATCACACAAGACTCTATGACGATCTCGGGTCTACAGAATAACCTGCACAAGTGTCACCTGAGAACTGCCATCTGACGTGAGGTATAATACCAGCTGGGAGTTCTCAGCGAGTCCGTCCAGTGTACCCAGTCTCCACTGAGCACCCGTATACCATCTCTGATGTCAAACACCAATGGATATGGGATCATCCATCGCCCATCTCATGGGTCGAGAAGCGTATACGCTAGTCTACACTGGTATATCGATGCCCCGTCTCGATATACCCACGACTAGGGACCTTGAAGGATGTACCTTTGGACTACCATGTCCCCACTAGTATGATCTGCATCATAGTCCAGGTAGTCAAGTACACATCCTAAGGGCATTACCAACATGTAACTATAAGACAGTATAAAGAGACAAGTGTACATGTTAAGATAAAGAGTAACCAGATGGCATACTATCATATCGAGCAAGAACGTCATCTCTATATATGTCCAAGCATCCGATATAATCTACATCATCTGTACAATACTGGCCTTTAGGGCATACATACAACTAACAATCTCCCACTTGCACTAGGGCCAGCTGCTGTAGTATCGCATACCGAGCATCCCGAAGAGTCTCTCAAACTGTATCTGGGGAATGGCCTTCGTGAGTGGATCCGCCGTGTTGTTCTTCGTGTCAACCCTCCTGACCTCGATCTCCCGGCGATCAACTATCTCCCGGATCAGGTGATACCGCCTCAGAATATGCCTGGATCGCTGATGGGACCTGGGTTCCTTGGCCAAAGCCACCGCTCCATTGTTATCGCAATACAAAGGTATTGGATGCTCAATGGATGGAACCACACCAAGTTCAGTAATGAACTTCTTGATCCAGACAGCCTCTTTGGCAGCATCGTTGGCAGCGATGTATTCAGTCTCCATCGTCGAGTCTGCCACGGTTTCCTGCTTGGAACTCTTCCAGCTAACCGCCCCTCCGAAAAGGGTAAAGACAAAACCCGACTGCGACTTAGAGTCGTCCTTATCACTCTGGAAGCTCGAATCGGTAAAGGACTCCACTTGGAGTTCTCCGTTACCATACACCAAGAGCATCTCTTTAGTCCTTCGTAAGTACTTGAGAATGCTCTTCACAGCTGTCCAGTGACTCTCACCATGATCAGCTTGATACCTGCTCACTACACTTAGTGAGTATGCAACATCAGGTCTGGTACATAGCATCGCATACATGATAGAGCCTACAGCTGAAGCATAGGGTATCCCTTGCATGCGAGCTCTCTCCAAATCAGTCTTGGGAGACATCTCTTTGGAGAGAGTGACTCCAGAGATCGTGGGCAAGTTCCCACGCTTGGATTCTTACATACTAAACCTCTTTAGTATGGTGTCAATGTACCTGGATTGGGACAATCCCAATATCCGTTTGGATCTATCTCTATAGATCCTGATTCCCAATATGCAGGAGGCATCACCAAGATCTTTCATTGAGAATCTTTGTGATAAGAAGAGCTTGACCGATTGCAGCATAGGAATATCATTTCCTATCAAGAGTATGTCGTCCACGTACAATACGAGGAAGACAACCTTACTCCCTGCCACCTTCTTGTAAATACAAAGTTCATCTGGGTTTTTGACGAAATCAAACTCTTTGATAACGACATCAAAGCAGATGTTCCAACTCCGCGATGCTTGCTTTAATCCATAAATGGATTTAAGCAGCTTGCACACCTTGCCGCTGCTCCCACTGTCTACGAAGCCCTCTGGCTGAGTCATGTACACGCACTCTTCTAAATCACCATTTAGAAAGGCGGTCTTAACATCCATTTGCCAGATTTCGTAATCATGATATGCAGCGATGGCAAGCATGATCCGGATGGATTTAAGCATAGCCACTGGAGAAAAGGTCTCGTCATAGTCCACACCTGGTCTTTGACGAAAACCCTTTGCTACAAGTCTAGCTTTGAAAGTCTCCACTTTCCCATCTACACCAAGTTTCTTTTTGAAGATCCACTTTCTCCCAATGGGTTTTACCCCTTCAGGAGCAATTTCCAAAGTCCATACTTTGTTGGTGTACATGGATTCCATCTCGGACCGTATAGCATCCAGCCATTTCACTGAGTCCCCACTCGTGATGGCCTGCTCGAAGCTAGTTGGGTCATCATCCTCCATGATGCAATCCTCGCTCCCACCGTCCATGAGAAAACCGTAGTATCTCTCAGGTTGGCGAGGAACCCTACTAGATCGGCGGAGAGGCTGGGGTTCGTCGGGTACTACTAAATCCTCTGGTTCCACTAGATCTTCTGTTGTGTTTTGTTCAGCTGGAACCTCTTCCAGTTCTACCTCAGAGCCACTAATCTCTTTTGCAAGAAATTCCTTTTCCAAAAAGATGGCATGTTGAGCAACAAATACTCTTTGCTCCTCACTGTGGTAGAAGATATACCCTCGCGAATGTTTGGGATATCCAACAAATTTACACAATACAGACCTTGCCTCGAGTTTGTCCGGTTTTTGTCTTTTGACATAGGCTGGACCACCCCATATCTTTATGAAATTAAGATATGGTCTCTTCCCTTCCCATATCTCATATGGTGTGGTAGGCACAGATTTGGTGGGAACCCTATTCAGTAGGTATGCTGCTGTTTCCAGTGCATATCCCCAGAAGGAAACAGGTAACTCAGCTACACTCATCATAGAGCGCACCATATCTAACAGGGTGCGGTTCCTCCGTTCTGATACACCGTTGTGCTGTGGTGTATATGGAGGAGTTAGCTGAGAGAGAATCCCATTCTCTTTTAGGAAGTCCAGGAATTCAATGCTCAAGTATTCACCTCCTCGATCAGATCATAGGATTTTAATACTTTTTCCGGTTTGGTTCTCGACTTCTTGTTTATATTCTCTAAATTTCTCAAAAGCTTCTGATTTGTGTTTCATCAGGAACACATATCCGAATCTTGAGAGATCGTCAGTGAATGTAATGAAGTACGAAGAACCATTCCTGGCATGTGTAGACATGGGACCGCATACATCACTATGTATCAGTCCCAACAGTTCGGTAACTCTTTCTCCGTGTCCCGTAAACGGAGTTTTGGTCATCTTGCCTTTGAGACATGACTGGCAAGTGTCATACGATGAAAATTCGAATAGTTTCAAATATCCATCCTTATGCAACTTTGCCAGTCGTGTCGCATTGATGTGACCCAGTCTACAATGCCACAAGAAGGATTCGTTCAGTTCTGAACTCTTCCTCTTGTGTGTGTTTGTTATGCTCAGAACTGTTGATTGATTTAGAACATAAATGCCATTGCACAACGTGCCTGATCCAACCAACTTTTGGTTGCGGAAAATGTTCATAACATTGTCCTGTAATACAAAATTATATCCCTCTTTACTTAATAAAGAAACTGATATAATGCTGCATATCAGGTTCGGCATGTAATAGCATTCGTTCAGAACCAATGTATTACCAGTTGGTAACACAAGGTGATATTCCCCGACAGTCTTAGCTGCAACAATTGCACCATTTCCAACTCTGATGTCTTTATCACCTTCTCCAAGTTCTCTACCTTTCTTAAGCCCATGTAACTGATTACATATATGGGATCCTGACCCGGTATTTAATACCCAGGACGTAGGGCAAATGGAGAAACAGTTCTCTGTAACGAACACACCCGAAGAAAATGCATCAACATGTACTTTCTTCAATCGGGTGGCATGGGAATCCTGGTATTCCCCTATTTCCTGTTCATTCCTATAACTCTTATAAGAAGGAACGGAACCAACGTTCCCCAGCACAGTATAACATGCGGGTTCGGTCAATACATCCATATTATTATCTTTATTAAGGCATGAAATGGTCGCTACCTGGAGAGAGAGAGAAGAAAACACTTTAGCGTAAGCTCGTGCAAGATCAGATTGGTTATTATCTTATCTAATCAGGATGGCTCCCACTGGTTTTTATCAAATCTTCCTTCAAACCCTAAAAGGAAAGACTAGCCGGGATTAATCACACACTATAAGTTCGCCAATCTTTCAGCCAGGCCAGTGTCGGTACTTTGAGGGAGGTCCCCCGTGCTTTCGCACGAACCTAATTAATGTAAACCTCGTTTTCCCAGAGGCGTAACCTCTTTAACACCTTTCTAGACACCTACTTGATCGGCTAATTGTAATGTGTAAAACTCTCCCAGGAGTAACTCTTACTCGCAGTGGGTATCGGGATCCAACTATCTCATAGAAGGTATGCAATCTCATTACAAATTTCAACACTTGAAATTCCCGATAATATTTTTCCCCTAGCACCCTATGACCTTGACGGAGGTCAACAAACCATAGGCTACTAGTCAAGTTCAACCCGTCATTTCTTGATCGAATCAAACCCACCCGCATGACCCTTGACGGAGGTCAACAAGGCCGCACGACTACCCTAATCCAATCTGCATCATATGCATAAGCAGATAAATACTAGTTAGCTACCGCACACTAAGCCTTGACGGAGGTCAACAAACATAGCACGAATACTAAATAGGACTTATCTGAAATGACGGAGGGCTACGACAGGTTTTTCTGAAAACCTATTGCGTAATGAACTTGATATCGTTGTAGAATCAAATGAAGTTTTGAAATGGAATGATTTTGAGGCTTTTCTAGTTTTGCTAAAGGGGTCACTCCCGGTGAAGGGATCGTCGGCCCTTTCCTCGTCGAATGAGGTGCGGGATATATCATATATATCACTGTGCAAAGCAGAAACTATAGAAGCTATCAAAAACAAACCGAGTGTGTAGCATCTGCCAGTTATTGCTAAAGGAGTCACTCCCGGTGAAGGGATCTCGGTCCTTTCCTCATCGAATAAGGTGCAGGGTATATCATATATACCGCTATGCAAAGCAAGAACTGTAGCTACCTGTTTTGTTTAAAATTTGATTCTACAACATCTTAGGTTTCTTTTCTTTCATTAATCACATTAATGAAGTCCCATCATTTGGATACCTAAACATCACAGATAAATACGACGTACACTTATGCCATCCGCATTCGCCTCGATGTCCCCTCGTGCACCGTTAGGTTAGGTAACTAACGACAGAGCAGGGCAGGGCTAGTGCGGGTGCAAAACATAAGTAACGTCTATATAATATATCATATATACTATATAAAGTATCTATCACAGAACATCACATGATCTCATCACAGATATCGCAGCAGAAGAAACATATGAAATATTGGATATACTAGGACGTCCGTGTTTTCATTACGAGCCAGTATAAAACACGGATTCCACGGTCGTGATGAATAGCCATTCCCACACCCCTAGACCCCTACGAGAGTGGCAAGCAACCCTACCAATTCTAGGATTAGGAGACCCGGACTCGACTCCTCGAGTTGGTCTCCCACTGGACCCCAGAACCCGGTTACTTGTGCTCCCCTCCTTGGGTCTATCCTAATGCGGAAAAGAAAATAATATACAAAAGGTGACAACTTCTGCTACCTGGAAGTGCCCCAAATAAAAGAATATTACATACAAGTTTTTACATGAATGAAAATGAAAAACACTCATCTCACATAAAAACCCCCGGCTATTCAAACACGACAATCCAATATAACATATCCAGCAACACATAACATCACATGTCATCAACGTAAGTAAATATGCGCATCCCAATTGTCGTTGACATATAGCAACGAAACCGGCGATATCACATATTATACTTACGGTCACAGAAAAGAAAGTGTAAAACTACAACAGTTGGAATCCGCAACCTCTTTAGACATCATATGCCTAAACTAATGAAATACTTAGACATCACATGCCTAACAGTTATAAACCCCGCATTTTAGTCTCATTATCGAAAACTCTTTTCAATATCAAGTGAGACTAAACCGCTAGATTTATAACATTCATCCAGTTATCTCATAACTGTTTGTGAATTCCAATTATTGTATCCCATCCCGGATAAACAGAAAATATTAAACTTTCCGATCGAACATTCGAACACCCAAGTTTTCCCGATACCGATCAACTCATGAAATAAGTTCAAAGACATTCACTTCATGCCTCAGTACCAACGGTCCAGCCGTAGAAGGGTCAAGCCAACGCCTCACATGTGGCACGCCGTACTGCCCCAAACCCGAAGGTTCAAAGGGCAGTTCAAGACGGTCACATAATCGAGTTAAGGTTTATTGTCTTCTAGAGGGACCATCGCGTTACTTGCACTACTTAGAACGTCGTTAAACTACGGAAAAATCCAACACTTGGAAATTTCCCGACAGGGAAAAAGTTGGGTATTTATATCCTGTCGAACTTTTTAACAAATTCAAAAATTATCCGGAAAAACACAAAGACGAAGTTTGATAATCCGGTCGAAACACCGAAGCTCTAAAACACCCCAGAAAATTCAACTCTTGAATAATTATTAAAAATACCCATAAAACTCAGATGCAGAAACTATGAATTACTGTGCAGAGGAGGATGGCTGACGTCATTCATTAGCCGCGGAACCGCCGCCTAAGCTGGCTTAGGCCGCGGTTCCGCCACTCATTACACTGTTCATTGAATAAAAATTGCACCGTAATTCTTAGAATTCTCTGCTGAATTTTTTAAGCATTTTTAATATTGAAAAAACCCAGATTTTAGAAAAAGTCCAGAGAGCACTTGGGTTTTAGGGTTTTGGGTTCGTTCGGGTTTCAAACGTCGTCTAGACTTCGCCTAAGGTTCTAGCTAGGCTCTGATACCACTGTAGGGTTCCTAGGCACTCTAATGAAGTCTCACAAGGTATCAACCATGCCAATTTTAAAAAATTATGGGTGCCGAGAAACCCTAATACGGATCGTTGACTAGAAGTTTAGGCGAAAAGATAATCTAGTTAACTACTTAACTAAAAGTTAGATGCTACAACCTTTGTAGATCCGGTTCTCCACTTCCTTAGCTCCACGTGGGTGTCCTCTCGCTGTCCATCATGAATCCCGAACTCAATCGTCGGCTTCATCGGAGAAACGGGTGAGCTAGGTCGTCGGCTTCGTGTCAAAGACGATCTACGTCGAGGCATCACAAGTTCAAGCTCCGACTTCACAAAGTTGTGAAACTTGTGAAGAAAACACCCAAAACAACTTGGCAAGAGGTAGAGGGTGAAGAAATAGGAGGTGGGTTCACTTTAGAATTGGATAGAACTCAAGTTGCCATTGATGGCATCAAGGTTTCTATCTTGAAGAAGAAGGAGAAGATGGAGCTAGTTTTATGATAAGTTGTTTAAAATGAAAAGAAAATTCATACTTATCATAATCTAACTAGGGTTAAGTCTAGAGAATAAACCATGGTCATTTGGAGAGTTAGGGTTAAGCATGAGGACAAGAATGGTTGCAAAAGTCAAGGCTTCATGAAGCTTCAACTAAAGACAAAAGAAAGCCACCATTCTCTTTAAATCATTTCCAAATAAATAAATGAATATGTAAAACCCTAATTATCAAATTAACCATGGTTTAATTCTACACATTTAACCAAATGATCAAGTATCATCAAACATGATACAAAAATGTGCACAAAAGCATATCACATATACAATGTGCATCAAGTGAGAAAAATCCGTTTAAAGTGAACCAATACTAGTTAATGTAAAGTAATATATCAAATATATAATTATACATTAAATCATTAAATCAACACTTGATTCAATGATCCGGTCATGTCGCACATAACCGACTAGAATCCAATGTATCGATTTATCGAATCAATGATTCGATAACTAGGTCATATCGAATATAACCAATCGAAACATATATCGCGAGAATGAAATGCAGTATCACATACACGCATTATTCTCGGTCCTGCACATATCTCATATGCGCTCCTATTTCGTTTCGCTTGAGCCAGGAAACCTCTGTATAGGACTCTAAAGACTCGTCAATACGCCGGTAGCAGATGATGATCATATCAAGCACCCACAAGCCGCAAGCGGTCTGCTAAACGTAACGGCCATCCGGGTATTGAGCGATCAGAAGATCGACGAGCTAGCCCGCTCACACTTCTGTGAATCCAACCAGTAACACTTACCGTACAGTCCGGTCTGTTTGTCTGATATGTCGCATATCAAGTCTAGGGGTGGTATACGTCAGACCCCAATAACCGATAAGTCGTGCCGATGTGAGGCTCATAACGGGTCGAGAAACTACTGGTAACACTTACCAGCAAATTTCTGATCAGCCCTGGCCAGGGACTTCCCTGTTACGGCCAATCGAGCACAGCGCAACATCAACTCTCAATACCGGGAGAGACGAAACCCCTCCTATCGCTCATTGCCTCCATGTGACTCGGGACTGTACCCAAAGACCACCGTTTTGCACGCCCTCATGGACGTGGTAAGGTGGAGATCAAAGCACAGTGGGAATCACACAAGACTCTATGACGATCTCGGGTCTACAGACTAACCTGCACAAGTGTCACCTGAGAACTGCCATCTGACGTGAGGTATAATACCAGCTGGGAGTTCTCGGCGAGTCCGTCCAGTGTACCCAGTCTCCACTGAGCACCCGTATACTATCTCTGATGTCAAACACCAATGGATATGGGATCATCCATCGCCCATCTCATGGGTCGAGAAGCGTATACGCTAGTCTACACTGGTATATCGATGCCCCGTCTCGATATACCCACGACTAGGGACCTTGAAGGATGTACCTTTGGACTACCATGTCCCCACTAGTATAATCTGCATCATAGTCCAGGTAGTCAAGTACACATCCTAAGGGCTTTACCAACATGTAACTATAAGACAGTATAAAGAGACAAGTGTACATGTTAAGATAAAGAGTAACCAGATAGCATACTATCATATCGAGCAAGAAAGTCATCTCTATATATGTCCAAGCATCCAATATAATATACATCATCTGTATAATACTGGCCTCTAGGGCATACATACAACTAACACCGCGAACCGGAGCCCCCTTCCTCCACCACGGTCGGCGAAGACCGGCCCCGGGAAGGTCTCCGAGAACTCCTCTTGAGCGGCTCCGAGGGGGAGCCGATCTCCACTTCCGAGGCCGTGTCCTCCACAATCAGGGCCCGCTTCCGACCCGACGCTCTGCTGGGGCCCGGGGCGGGATCCACCGCCGAGCGTCCTCGGGGCACCGCCACCGGGGCGATGGGAGCAGGGGCAGGCTGCGCCCGGGAAGAGCTGGCGCCTCCAGCCCTAGAAGGCTGCCTCGGTTGGTGCATAGCATTTCGAAGAACGCCGAAGTCCATGGATCCTACATGAAACAAACATCCAACTTATCAGCAACACGAGTAAAATATAAACCCAGAAAGCAAGCTTAACTTACCAACGAACTCGACGGGGCTAAGCCCGGCCCAGCTCAAAACCCTCTCGGACAGTAGCACGTTGTATCGAGGGATGGGTTCCCACGATGCCACTCTCACCGCGGCGGGGTCATCGGACAGGTTCCCCGGCAGACTCTTCTCCCTCGACAACTTGGTGGGCACCGGCCAGTCCTCGCCCTCGGGACGGGAGACGAAGAAAAATTTCTTCTTCCGGTCGTGAATGGAGGAGGGCAAGGCCACGACCCCAGTCCCGGCAGCGACCCCGGGCCGCTTCCTAAAAGTAAAGTAAACCCATCTCGGGTCACCAGCTCAACCGTCGGGGTGACTCTTGAAAGCAAGAGAGGAATCGAGAAGGGAAAGGCTGAAAGGAACCGCCTGCAGGTTCAGACGGATCAGGAACCCAAGGAAGATCCTCCACACGTTCGGCACTAACTGGCCGGGAGCCAAGCCGAAGAAATTCAGAGAGGCGATGACCTCAGGAGAGAAGGGTAAGCGTATTCCGCCCCAAAAAGCTTCTAAATACAGGGCAATCTCCATGCCCCGTACCTGGTCTGCCCTCTCTCCCTCCTCGGCCAGACGAAGCGTGTAGCGCGGGGGAATGTGGAAGCGAGTTCGAACGTTGGCGAGCTCGTCCTCATGTCTCACCCAGCACGGGGTGCTGGGGGCTACATCTACCACCTCTTCCCTGGAGGCGGCCCCCGCCTCACGGCCTCGGGGAGAGGGCTCAGCCCCTGCCCCCCGAGGAGACTCGGACACATCTAAAGGAATCCTAACATCTACTCCTACAACGTATACTGATTCTACAGGGGAAGATATCTAACCCGGGAAAGAAAATTTCAAAGGTTGGGAACGAAAGAGGGGAGACGAGCACCGAGCAGCTGGGGCTTGAGGAAGAGAAATATGAGAGAGTAAGGGTCCTAGGGTGGGCCCCACCCGTATTTATTACCGCATACGGCCTCATCCAATGGCGCCCATTGTCTCCCACCGAAACAGCACCTTGCGCCCAGCGGCCCCGATCGCACCATGTGGCAGCCCAGCGATTGACCGCGTCCCATCAAACGCCGCAGACCTGCGCGCGTCGCATCAGCTAATTGGTGCTCGACATGTGGACCGTCGCTTCGACTGCAGAGTGCACAAACCGGCGCACCCTCCTTAAATGCAAAGATCTCGCCTCGATTTGCTAGCGGAAAAGACAACTGACGTCTCGAGGACTCATCCCGACATAACCCTGAGAAGGAGCTCACCTCGGGGCGCCCGGCAGTCCACTCCTGACCCGACCCGCTAGCTGGTCGGGACAAGAGTGGGAGGCTAATGATGATGCTCAATATTGACGACCTCCAAGATCAGGACACGTGGCAGGGGGCGTGTCTAGAACCCAGAAGAGGGCCCACAGGGGGCCGACCCGGCTGCCCTGTACCCGACCTACAAACACCAGCTGGCCCACCTCGGGCCCCCCTTGCAAATTGGCTTCCTCGTCCCTGCAGCTCGTGCCGAGCTGCCGCAAGACCCGGACTCCTCGGCCTTCCCGCTCGTCCCGAGCTCCTAGCCGAGGCTATCTTCCTCGGCCCTCCCAACCAAATTCACCGCACGCAGGCGTAACCGTTGCTCCGCGAATCTCGCCATGCGCGGATTCTCCGCCAGAAACATCCCACGTTCCACGCCTCCGCAATTCCCATTAATGGGCGATCCACTCTCTACACGGGCGTGACGTCGGAAGCATAACTGCCGGCGAGATTCTCGCGCCCGCTGCTGCATGCCATCACCACTATATAAACCCCCATCACAAAGGGATCAAGTAAGCCATTCTTTACACTTTACGCCGTTACTCTGCTCGGATCTCATCACTAACTTGAGCGTTGGAGGGTCCTCGGTGGTACCAAACCATCCCGGGACTTCTTTGCAGGTACTCGGCAACGGTTTCTACACCTCACCTCTTCCTCCAAAAACCCATTGAGACCCATACGCAACGAAGGATAATCAGCTAAGTTCACCGCGAGATCTACGGAAGACAACATCTGACGGAGGCCCGAAAAGGAGCTCCATCAATCTCAGATCCGGACCTCCGCCATGCATGGTAATTGAAGAAGTAGAAAGTCTCCTTACATGTGAAGACCTAAGCATATCTGAAGATACTCATGCATCAGATTATGCTGCCGCATACGGTGCTCAACGCTCAAATTTGCATCGCTCAAATCAATCGCCGAGGTGCAGGGTATAATTCGGTCCAACAGTCGAATCGTCCTCGATATACACAAAGTCAGAATAATCAATATGGTCTCAAGACGGAGCGTATATGACTAAAATCCTGAAGTTGATCCCGTTTTAATTAAGTAAGAGTTGGATCAAAGTCATTTGCAAAATTGGGTTCCTTTGAGACCTGAACAGACACTGGACGAGGATATATTTCATTTATTAAGATACTCATTTAAGGGTGCAAGTGTTAGCATTACTTTGATTTTGCTGTCTCAAATACTCACATTAATGTTCCACTTGTTGAAAGCTTTGTTTAATATTTGATGGAATACAATTTAAAGAACAGGTTTCGTTAAGAATTTTACATCTTAACCGATTGCATGCAATTCTTGCATGGATGGATTGCATCAATTTAAGGCCCTGTTTGCACACTATGGTTTGCAAGCCCCAAAGCCCAAAAACAGAGTACATTAAACTTTGATAAGATTGGAGTTAAGATAACTGCAGTTTTGAACTGAAAAATTGTAGTTATTTCAACTGTAAAATGGTTGCCAAATAAGCCAAAATAAGCATTTTGGAGTTGGCTTTTGCTAGCTTTTATGAAACTCAACTCCATTCCCAAACGGGCGCTAAGAAGGTCCCTAATAAAGTGACATGTATGGTTTCAGGGCGACTTACTATGTAGGGCTCAGCAGTTTTGGGGATTCAGATCTGCTTCTCTGATGGGCCCATTGGATTGGAGGGTATAGTCTTGATATGTTCGGAGATTGATCAGCTATTAGCACATATGCACGAGTGGATGTAAAAATTTTGGTCAGTGGAGGTAAAATAGAGACAATGATGTTCTATTAAAAAGTCCTACTAAATAATATAAAAAAAAATTACAAAATTTAAAAAGTAAAACATAATCGTAAAAGCAGCGTAAGCATTTGGAAATTTTCATATTATAAAGACATATTGGACCATTAATATGAAATATCTTTATTATTATAACTAGAACTCACATCCATGTTGTCATTTTCTTAAAAGAAAATCCAAAAAAGAAAAAAAAGTCTTTTTCTCTCTCTCTCTAAATTTGTGCTTTGCATTCATTTATTAGACCCTCTTCCTTCTCTCTCTCTCTCTCTCTCTCAATTTATGCTTTACATTCATTTTGCACAATCCTTAATACAGACACCTGTAAAAAACTAGGAATTGAACAAATGATGACCTTTAAGTGAGGGATTGTGTTGCCTACCATTTATGCCAGAACACAACATAGATATTTTATAGCATATGTATGTTATAAATATATTCCAAAATATAATACTTTCTTACTATCATCACATATGTGAAGCATGGAAAAGATTTCGTTGTGTGATGTAACCTTTTTATCATGATATAGAAATCCTCATAGTAGCCCCATTAATCAATCTAAATTTGGTCAAACCACGTTAAACCCTCATGTTTTTCAGGATTGTAATCTTGTGTGTTTAAAAGTTAAAGACGGTCTTTTTCCCCAACACGCTACGTTTTTATGGTTTCGGATCCTCTCCAAGCCTTGGAGAGACCAAGGTTTTAATGTGAACCGTCCATTTATTTTTGACAGTGGAGATGCATCTAGCTTTGTTGCCATCAATTACAAAAATATTAAAAGATATTTAGGTTCTCTTAATCGAGAGAACTGTTGCAATCAAATATTGTTCAAGACTCTAAAATATTTATCAAATATCTGTTTGCTAAATATTTATCCATTCGTTATTAAACTTTATTTATACTAAAAAATGCATATAATCTATGTATATTTAATTAATTAATTCGTATCAAAATGCATATAATTTTATGTTTTATTGACTCTTTCAGAATAAAAAAATCAAAAAAATGAATCTAACATTCTGCCATATATGAAACAAATTTTTTTTAAAAAATTTGTTTTTATATTAAACCTGCGGTAATCTTGGAGATAAACACACAATTTCATTGTTTCCCATTTGCTAAAATTTAGAAATATAAAGAATATAGGAAACGGCATTAATTTTCTTACTAATATTTTGCATGTATGATGCCCGTTTGTAGTTTTATCCTATTTAGAGTCCAAAAAAAAAAATCTTGAGCCCATAAATAAATATAAAATGAAGGAGCTTTTGGTTTAAAATTATTTTGAATATTAATAAGTGAATAAAATAGTCGTTTTAGTAAATTGGATCAAGAGTATTCTAGAAAATATTATAATATGTTATTACCATATTTAAGTAAAAGAAGCTAGTTATAAGTAAATGAAAGTAGAATTTAAAAAAATTATAAGATTAAAACAACTTCTAGAAAGTTCTTTATTGTCTTAATTTTGAGTATAATGTAGATTAAATTTGAAATTCAAACTAATTTTTACAAAGTTCTTTTTTTGTCTCAAGTTCTTGAAGGTTCTTTTTTTCTTTGTTTTTCAAAAAATGGAGAACTTTAATTATTTTTGTGTTTGATAATGTGTAGACCCTAAGAATGGATGATTTCTCTTCTTTTTTTTGTTTTTTATAAAATGGAGAGGGTGGTTTCTACCCAATGCCATTTGCATTATAGTATACTAGAATTTATGCAACGTGTTAAAAAAAATTTTGAGAAGGGAAGAGAGAAATGTGGAAGTTTCTAGAGTTTTATTTATTTATTTATTTTAGAAAAAAGGGATGGATGGGGTGGAGGGCTTGAGAGATGAGAGAGATGATGTCGAGGGCTTGAGAGGTAGGATTTTTCTCATTTTTTCTAGAAAAAAGAAGAAGGGTGGACCTCTAACCAAGCGTATTTGCATTATATATAGAGAAGATAGAATTTATGCACGTGTGTTGCACGTGTTAGTTTAAAAAAATTTGAGAAAGGGAAGAGGGGGAGAGAGATGTGGAGGGTTCTAGAGTTTTATTTATTTATTTTTTTTAAAAAGGGGGATTGATGATGTGGAGGGTCCATAAACAATTAATTGTTTTTTGGGAGGAAAGAGAGATGATATGGAAGGCTTAAGATGTGAGGGAGATGATGTGGAGGGCTTGAGAGGTGAGGATTTTTTCTGCTTTTCTCTTTTTTTCTAGAAGAAAGGAGAAGGGTGGACCTCTAACCATGAGTATTTGCATTATATATAGAGAGGACTAGAACTTATGCATGTGCGTTACACGTGTCAAATGTAATATTTCATATTTGTGAGAATGAGTATATACGTAAATTTGTAAATAATAAGAGTTTATGTGTAAATGTGCAAATTTACATTGCAAGGCATCATTTTTTTGTATAGGTGTAAATTTGTAAATATTGAAGGTTTATGTGTAAATTTACGTTACGAGGCATCCATTTTCTTGTCCTCTTCGTTGATGAGGTGGAGGCTCTAGAAGAAAAGAATTTTTCTCCTTTTTCTTTGAATTTTGGAGAAAGGAAAGGATGTCCATCTCACCAGGATTACTTGTATTATATATATAGAATTTATGCGCGCGCGTTGCACATGATGGTTTAAAAAAATTTGAGAAGGGTGGAGAGGGGGAGAGAGATGTGGAGAGAGATGTGGAGGGTTCTAGAGTTTTATTTATTTATTTATTTTTAAAAAAAGGGATTGATGATGTGGAGGGTTCTAGATAAACACTTAATTGTTTTTTGGGAGGAGAGAGAGAGATGATGTGGATGACTTAAGAGGTGAGGGAGATGATGTGGAGGGCTTAAGAGGTGAGGATTTTTCTCATTTTTTCTTTTTTTGTAGAAAAAAGAAGAAGGGTGGACCTCTAACCATCTCTATATATATCTCTATATATAATGCAAATACCCTTGGTTAGAGGTCCACCCTTCTTCTTTTTTTCTAGAAAAATAGAAAAAATGAGAAAAATCCTTACCCCTCAAGCTCTCCACATCATCTCTCTCACCTCTCAAGCCTCCACCTCATCCCTTCCCTTTTTAAAAAATAAATCTCTATATATAATGCAAATACCCTTGGTTAGAGGTCCACTCTTCTTCTTTTTTTCTAGAAAAATAGAAAAAATGAGAAAAATCCTTACCTTTCAAGCCCTCCACATCATCTCTCTCACCTCTCAAGCCTCCACCTCATCCCTTCCCTTTTTTAAAAATAAATAAATAAATAAATAATACTCTAGAATCCTCCACATTTCTCTCTTCCTTTCTCAAATTTTTAAACACGTGCAACACACGTGCATAAATTCTCATTTTCATATGTATTTTTCACTTTCTAATCTTTATTTCCAAAAAAACCTCATCAATTTTTTTTATGCAATGCAAAATGATACGTGAATACAAACCTCCCCCAAACCTATTTGCAACAGTGTTCTCACTGATACTGTTGTTCGAGCGCAAAAACCTGTAGACTTGGGTGGAGAATAATAAGGTCAAAAGATAGTCAAATGGAAAGCCACCCTCAAACTTGTTCTTTAGCACGCACATATATATTCTTTTCTTTATTTATTTTTATTTTTTTATTATTGGATCTACTAATATACACACCTCCATTCTTAAATGAAACAGTATTACCGAAACATGGAGGTGAGACAGAGGATAGTTAGTCAAGATAAAGCGGCTCCTACAAGAACATGAGCTCCTCTGATGGGTCAGCAGAAAAGTACGGTTTTAATTATACCCATTTACTTTGAAAATAGAACCGTTTTTAGTATTTTCTACATCCACTGCACCGTATGGGTATACATACCACACCACAAAAGGTCCTATCCAACAAGATCTCAGCTTATCCGGATGAAGATGGAGACGGGTATCGTAAAGAAGGCTTGTTGTCCTGTAGTGAATGTTTTTCGCAAAAGGTGTTTGTCATGAAACACCTTTGTCCAGTTCTTTACTATAACCGCGTTATCGTAGGCTTCATCATGAAACTCGCTTAGCTCATTTAATTGCAGCTTCTGGTAGCTGCCTGCTTGGTCAAAATCCAGATTAAGCTCTTTAATTGCTCACATTGCCTTATGTTCGATCTCAATAGGAAGGTGACAAGCCTTCCCAAACACCAGTCGGTAAGGAGACATGTCAAGATCGGTCTTATATGCGGTACGAAATGCCCAAAGATTATCAGTCATCTTAGTGGACAATCTTTACGGTTCTTAGAAACCGTTTTCTCCAAAATTTGCTTGATCTGTCGATTGGAGATCTCGGCTTGCCTGCTCGTTTGGGGATGATATGGCGTAGAAAGGTTGTGCTTGATTGAATATTTCCGTATCAAAATCTCAAAAGACCGATTGCAGAAATGCGTCTCATTGTCACTAATGATAGCACGAGGGTGCCCGAACCGAGAAAATATATTTTCTTTAAGAAACTTAACAATAACTTTGTTGTCATTAGTACGGCTCGGCATTGCTTCAACCCATTTAGAGATATAATCAACTGCTAATAAAATGTATAAGTTCTCAAAAAAGTTGGACAACGGGCCCATGAAATCAATTTCCCATGCATCAAATATCTCTACAACCAAGATTGGTTGGAGCGGCATCTCGTTTCTCCGTGAAATTCGATCCATGTGTTGACACCGTAAACATGTCTTGCAATAATCATATGCATTTTTGAATAACGTTGGTCAATAAAAGCAATATTGCAAAACTTTCTCCATAGTTTTTCTTGGACCAAAGTGACCGCCACATACTTGATCATTGCAGAAAGACAATACACTCTTGAACTCGTTATTAGGGACACATTGGCGAATGATCTGATCGGGACAATATTTTAACAAATAGGGCTTGTCCCAGTAAAATTGTTTTACTTGGGATAAAAATTTGTGATTGTCTTAATTTGACCATTCGCTGGGTAGAAATCCAGTTGCTAAATAATTCACAATATCCGCGAACCAAGGTTCGCAAGTTATGGCCAAGAGATGTTCGTCCGGAAAAGAATCGTTTAATTGCAAGGTCAACGTTGGTGAAGAAGAAAGTCGTGAAAGATGGTCAGCTACGACGTTTTCACATTCACTTTTGTCTCTTATGATAAGATCAAATTCTTGTAACAAGAGAATCCAACGTATTAGTCTGGATTTAGCATCCTTCTTCGATAAAAGACATCTTAAGGCGGAATGATCGGTGTAAACTACGATCGGAGAGCCAATTAAGCAGGGCCTGAATTTTTCTAATGCAAATACAACCGCCAAGAGTTCTTTCTCGGTGGTTGTATAGTTCATTTGGGTATCGTTCAAGATCCTACTCATATAATAAATCACATGTGGTATCTTATCGATGTGCTGTCCTAAAACTGCACCAATAGCAAAGTCGGATGCATCACACATAAGCTCAAAAGGATGATTTCTGTCTGGAAATGATAGAACGGGGGCTGTAGTGAGGGAACGTTTAAGCAATTCAAAAGCAACCAAGCAATCCGAGTTGAATAGAAAAATTGTACCCTTGGCCAAGAGAAGAGTTAAGTGTCTAGCAATCTTGCTAAAGCTCTTAATGAATCGTCTATAAAATCCGGCATGACCAAGAAAGAATCGTATATTTTTGACGCATTCGGGAGGAGGAAGGTTGGAAATGACATATATTTTAGTTTTGTCTACCTCAATGCTTTTTCGTGAAATGATACGCTCTAAGAAAATATCTTCTTGAGCCATGAAATGACATTTTTTCCAATTCAAAGTTAGATTCTTATCCTTACAGCGGGTAAGAACAACCTCAAGATGACGTAAGCATTTCTCAAAAGAATCCCCAAATATAGAAAAATCGTTCATAAATATCTCCAGAAAATTCTCGACATGTCTGAGAATATCCCTATCATACATCGCTGAAATGTAACGGGAACATTGCATAACCCAAAGCATTGCATAACCCAAAGGGCATACGTCTGTAAGCGAAAGTACCAAAAGGATAAGCAAAAGCTATCTTATCTTGATCCTTTTCGGCTATGGGAATCTGGTTATAGCCTGACTAACCATCCAAGAAACAGTAAAACTCATGCTCACCTAAATGTTCCAACATCTGGTCAATGAAGGATAGAGGGAAGTGATCTTTTCTCGTTGCGGTATTGAGTTTTCTATAATCAATACATACCTGCCACCCGGTTTGAATGCGAGTTTGAATCAATTCATTAGCCTCAATAGTTATGACTATGATGCCAGACTTTTTAGGGACCACATGAATAGCAGTTACCCATTGGCTATCAGATATTAGGTAAATTATACCATTATCTAAGCATTTGACGATTTCGTTTTTCACCGCCTCTTTCATGACGGGATTCAACCATCTTTGTGGGTCACGGGCTGATTTGGCCTCATCCATCAAATGTATATGATGTTCAACAATCAATCGACTAATCTTTTTGATGTCTGCTATTGTCCAACCGAACGCTTGCCGATTCGATCTCAAGACAGACATAAGAGTTCTCTCTTACTCTAAGGCTAGAGAAGCTGATATGATGATGGGTAAAGACTTATTCTCACATAAATATACATATTTAAGATGAGACGGCAGCGGCTTGAGATCAAGTATCGACGGAGAGACGATATAAGGTAGGGTAAGGGAATGATATTCGGACTCCATGAGAGGTTCATTGCTAACATAAGAAATTTACTCAAATAGTTAAACTGACTTGTTCGAAAAGTCAAACGATTCGAACTTGGGGGTTGACTTAACGACATAAGGGTCCCGTGAATCAAGATCATCAAGGAAAGTGAACCCTTCGTATTCCTATTCGTGTAAGAAGCAGCTAGATCAAACAATAACGTACCAGTGACGTCGAGATCATTATCGTAGAGAAAAAACTCCTCAAATTCGCAAATGTCGGAAGCTATCTCATTGACGGAACATATATTAACCATATGAGCAGAAGGTTCGGAGGGTTGCCTTCCTACCTTGAAAATGTTAAGTTCAATTGTTGTCTTCCCAAAAGATAGGTTCATGGAACCGTTACGACAATTGATTACCACATTCGAGGTTGCGAGAAATGGTCGACCAAGAATTACCGGGATTTGGTTCCGTGGGTATGCCATAGGCTGTGTGTCTAAAACTATAAAGTCCACAGGAAATATAAATTCCCCAACTTTTATCAACACGTCTTTTAGCTCATCCCTAGGGTGGGTGATAGATCGATCTGCCATCTGAAGAGTGCAGTGCACGGGTTTCAACTCTCCTATACTTAATTGCTCATAAACAGAATACGGGAGCAAGTTAACATTAGCACCAAGATCAAGTAGAGCTCGATTGATGTTTTTACCCCCAATAGTCATTGAAATTGTAGGACAACCGGGGTCCTTTTATTTCTTGGGCAAATTTTTGGTAAGAGCATCACTCACATAGGTCACTATGAAAATCTTTTTAGGTACTTGAGTTATCCTTTTCTTAGTGCACAAGTCCTTAAGAATTTTTGCATAAGACGGAATTTGTTGGATAGCATCTAAGAGAGGAATATCAATATTAACTTGCTTAAACATTTCCACAATCTTCTCCATCTGTGGACTAAGTTTGTTGGGCTTCAACCGGTTTGGAAAATGAGTTTTATTAACAGGGGTTGGGTCCAACACTTGGAGAGAAGCTTGTGGTGATAGAATGGATCCCAAAATTAGATTTGGGGTGGTCTGAGATGGTAATTCATTTAAGGAAGTGGACTGAGGGTTCGAGCCCAGTGGAGAATGGAGAATAGGCTCGGAAGAAGAAGTTTGGTTAGACGAAGTAGAAGTAGAAGTAGTAGCGAGGGTGTCATAGAAATCATCAACTTGTTCACCAACATGGTTGTTCAGCATTCTTCTCGATCTCAACGTAGTTACGACACTCACATTATAATTTTGTTGGTTAAGAACAGTGTTTGCGTTTTGTGGGTGGCCGGGATTTGGTAGAGGCTGAGATAAAAGTTTCCCCTTCTCTTTTTCACTCATCACGGCATTTAACAGTGCAATTTGTTCTTCGATAGATTTAATGTTTTCACCGTGGGAAGCATTGTGTTGCACTAACGTTTGGATAGAAGAAGTTAAATTAGCCGATATTTGCGCGGATTGTTTAATAAACGCTTCTAAGCTTTTTTCGAGTGCAGAGATTTTATCGGTACCGGCCGGAGAAATATTATTCTGTGGTTGGAAAGAATTGTTATAAGGGGTAAAGTTATTGGCCGGATTTTGGAATGATTACAGTTGAAAGGGATGCTGAATTTGTTATGGTGGTTGTTGTTGCTGTGGAGGAAACCTTTGATAATTATTTTGACTTTGGAACTGATTTTGATTTTTGTTTTGAGTTTGATTTTGGTTCCAAGCAAAATTAGGATGATTTCTCCATCCCTGATTATATGTGGAGGAATAAGGATCATTTTTAGGTCGTTGCTGAAAAGCAGTATTAGTCTGTTCTTGACCTTGAGACGGAGGATTCAAAGGTCATTCTTCGGTTAAACGTGATGAATCATAATAGCAACCACACATGGTTTTGGGGAGTGTAACTTTGTTTAGGGAGGCTGAAGAGAATTTGCTTTCAATACTTTCGAGCTTCTTTTGCATCGCAGCCATTTCGGCTTTCATTGCAATGGAAGCATCGGGCTGATGGATACCTGCCCTAGATGAAGATGTTGTTGGTCTTGTGCTCTCCCACTGTAGTGTTTGTTCGGCGAGATCTTCAAGAAATTCCCACGCTTTCTCATCGTATTTTGACATGAAATAATATTGACAAATGGTTTCTAGCATTTGTTTTGTCGCTGGATTTACACACTCATACATAAATTGGCAAAGTTGCCATTTTTCGACTCCGTGATGAGGGCATTGGATAAGGAGATCTTTAAATCTTTCAAAGCATTTCCAAAAGGGTTCGTTGGGAAATTGGGCAAACGGTTAATCTCACTCCGAATACGAGCAATCTTATGATTACGATAAAATTTCTTAAGGAATGCTTTAAAAAATTCATCTCAATTAGTAATAGAATGTGAAGAGGTGCTATAAAACCACTTCTCTGCGAGATCGCACAAGGTAAAAGGAAGAAGACGTAATCGTATAGTATCTCCTGAAAATTGGGTGGTGCTCATCATTGCACATACATTTTCGAATTTAGTTATAAAAACGTATGCATTCTCAGACTCAAGCCCATGAAATTTTGGCAATAAGTTGTTGAAGTAGGGTTTAATTTCGAAATTATCCCTATTGGCTGGTGGAAGAGACAGGCACGTAGGAAGGGGTCCCGTGTATGGGGTAGCATCGGTCTTGGAGAGCGATGCGTGATGGATTATGAATTTGTACACCTACGGGTGGTGGCAATGCGGTGTTTTTAAAACCCGGTGGAGGTCCGTCCATTTCTGAAGACGTGGTAGGTGGAGGAGAAAAAGAAGGTGAAGAAGTATCGACCTTGGAGTCGACAGCAAAAACGCGGACTAGATGGGCACTAGAATCCCGTGTCCAGCTGATCATGCACTAAGCGGGTTTAGTGCACATGACAGCGTGTGATAATGTGTGAGAACGATTTTAAGAAGGCTTTACATTGACAAAAGTGATGGATACAAGACTCAACCAATCACAAAATGCACAAACAGTCTCTAGAGTTAGAGTCACCTAGGTCAAATCACTAGACCGCTCCTAGACTTTCAAAGGACAAGACGTAGGATAAATCCTCTATCACCTCCTTATTAATCTTGCAGCCAGGTAAGTGCCAAGTAAGTGGGAAGTATCCGCTATACGAATCACCGAAATAACGAGCCTAATTAAGTAAACTACTTTCCTTAGTCACATTTGCCTTAGACACCACAAGAGAAATGCAGATAAGCAATAGATTACCCACGACCCTCCTTTGTTCTAATTGAGCGCGATTGTCCTTAGAGAGTTAGTCTAGATATTTTTTATTAATGTAGGTTGATGTGTATTCTCGTTTGTGATTTGTGGGGCTTAGGAAGGGTGATGAAATCTCCACCTAATCTGAATTTGGGTTTCTTGCCTCTTAATGTCCGTTTTAAATATGGAAATCAAACCGAAATCTAAAACGCACAAAAAGATTTTTTAGCGGCTTTGTTTACAAAGAATCCTGCAGGTAAAAATAGTGTATTGAAGTTTTAGAGGAGAGAGCAAGACGATAGGATAATACCAGAAAGATTTAGGGGCTTAACTCCCTAAAGTGGCCGCGCTTCCGCCGCCCAATGTTCCTTTTCGCCGCGGTTCTGCTGACGTTTGATGGAGTCTCATCTCCAAATTTCTTCACAGCACTTCAATACTTCTCTGGTCCAATTTGAAAGTCTGTGAATCTCTGTTGGTTCGCTCCAATTACTCCAAACTTCCTTGCAAAACCCGCACAAGAATTGTTAAAAACACAAAATGTGGTTTTAGTTCTCTTTTTATTTTTATTTTTCTGGTTTTTATTAGAAATCAACCTGAATAACAGGAAAAATATTACGACCGTTTCCCCGGCAACTGCGCCATTTGATTGGTCGTGAAAAGTATGTTATGAGTGTTCTAATTACCGCAATCAATAACGGTGTCGTAATAGCTAGCCGCTAGTGAGTACGGATCGTCCACAGGGAAACGGTGAACTGTTTTTCTTGTTTTAGAGAAATTGATAGAAAAAAGGTGGGATTGTTATCGTTTTATACTAGGAAGGTTCGAAAATTTATAAGAAAAGGGCTTGTAGGGTTTATACAACTTAGTGGTTAATGGATGGAATTTTAAAAATAATTCTTTTTATCTTCTAATTATTTAATAATAGAGAAATAACGATGAATGTGGATTAGGGTTCTTGTAGGGAATTAGGGTTTCCCTCTACTGACTCTTGTCCTTCCATTGATCTCTATTTACCTCAAGCCCTTAACAAAACGATTATTAACGAATCTCTAATCGTGATCGTGACTATCATGAATTGATAGCACACCCGATAAGAGAGTTAATATTAATTTTGCTAAAATTTAAACTTTAAAAAGAATTCAAGTGATATATTTCATCCATTATTCTACCCTCGCTTACAAACCCTAACAAGTGAGAATTTACTCGCTCATTGAGATCAACGAAGTAAAAGAAAGGTTGAAGATGAATATGGAACACAAAAGTTAAAATTAAAAATGCAGAAAGTAAATGCAACAAAAATTAAAAGAAAGAACTATCTTTTATTGAATAATTAGCGCATTACAAAAAGTTGCTCGCTGAAAAACCAAATTACAATACCCTAGTTTTCTTTAGATTGCTTGGTAGGTAGATCAGTCAATTCTTCGATGGATTCCTGGATCCCTATAAATAGATAGATCTTGGTCCTTTATATATGCTTTGGAACTTGAAACCCTAGACGTTATATTCAAGTGTATGCAAAGACAATCAAGCCCATGATTTTTCACATCTTACGGCCACTATAAGACCGTGCAACCGCCGCCTATTGCCCTCTTTAACCGCGGATCCGCCGCCCCCTGGTGAGTTTACGTCTCCATATTTCTCATGCTTTCCTCTCTCGATATTTGGAGATCTTTTTGATAAAAATATTCTGAAAATATATTTCTTAGTCTCTGCCGTTGCGAGATTCTTCAATTTTCTCCTTACATTCGGCAGATTTGGTTTGGTGAATCGATTTGATATGGATCTCTTACTTGTATTTCAGACCTGAATTGATCTATTATAATACATTCACAATATCTCAAATTAAATTGTTAGTAGCATTTGGTTTATTTGTGATAATATTCCAACCAATTAATAGATATTATATGTTAATAATATTGGTTAGGATTATTTGATATGATATGCATATTTTAATAATAAATAATTTCATGAATATTTTATTTAAATATGATATGCATATATTCCCCCAATTATATTAATTATAAATTAAGAAACATATGATAATAATCTTTTTATAAATAAACCCACATATGTTCTTAATATACAAATAACACCTTTTTGTAATTAATAATAATAATAAGGAAAATGTCCGTACAATTTTGCAATAAATTTGACTGATCATTCACACTACTGACCTAATTCTTGATATTGTTGTCGTCCCAGACATGAGCGTCCTGCTCATACTACTTCTAGCTAGTCATGGGATATCCCTGGGATACGAGTATGTCCATCAGTTAATTCCATCAATATACGGCTTGTTTAACCTGATTTGACTCCTAAATTGGTACCCGATATGACTTGACCTCCAGATTGACATTCAGTTTGACACTATCCTGAATTGATTATCGATATCCAGCTTAACAACATCTTGTTTATATGCACCATTACTATCCGCACAATTATCTTTCGGCATTCCTATTTCACCTACATCACGTAGTTTCACATTCCTAACATACATGATTTTCCGGACTTGTTTCCTTGAATCCGTGTTTTTCTTGTTATTGTCTTTTTTGTTTCGTGAATTTCGAGGATGAAATTCTTTTTGTAATTGAGTATAATGTAACACTCTTGCACGATCGTACATTATTTAATGATATTAATTAGTATTTTGAATTTCTTTTAATTATTATTGTTTGGGTTATGATTGGTATTTGGATAGTATATGTGTTTATCGGATCCGACCCACTTGCGTGAAATCCGTTATGGGTTAATAGTTAGATAGAGTATATTTTATTGATATTTATCTATAAACTAAATCTATATGAATCTCAAATAATAGATATACAATGTTTAAACTATATATATATATATATATATATATATATATATATATATATATATATATTTTCTGATAGCTATACGTATGAGTATTTATTAATTGTTAGTATACTTTATCCTATTTAAAGTATCCTATGATATTTTATTGACGGTTATCTATTGCAGGTAAATCCTAAATATCTTAAGTTATTGTGTATGATATGTTAGATTAGAATATATTTACGGTTTAAGTGGTCAACGTATGCATAGATAACTTCTAGTTATTTGTTTTGAGATTTAGTAGAGACGGATTGGGGATCATAATAGTTTTATAAAATGTTATTGGTTATTTAGTTGCGCACGCGCGCGCGCGCACACACACAGTTATATAAAATAAATATATATATTTCCGTTTATAAAACTCTCTCACCCCCCTCATCTCTCTCTTCTTCTCTCTTTCTCTCGTCATCAACCCTCAACTTATTCTCGTCGGTACCAAGCCCCTCCTCGACGTCACCTTCACCTTGTCATCGTCGCATTCATCTGCCGCTCTACCATCTTCTTCCCCAAGCCGATCACCTTGGAACCCAATTGTTATCGCCTGCATCTCCTCGAGCACCTTCCTCGCCATCAACCACCTTCACTGCCTCCACCTCTGACCACCATCATCGCCATCATCTCCCTCTTCCTCCATCGATCCAACTATACCCATCGCATGCGCCTCCCCAAGCACCATAGCCCTCATCCTTAACCGCCGGCAACACCTCCATCTTCAATATCACCATCGCCATAGCTATCACCTTCATCTCCCCAAATTCCGGCCTTGAAACCCATAGTCCTAACCTTGCCGCCGATCAACTCTGAACACAACCCCTTAACACCACCTCCAGCAATCTCGCTTTCACCCTCACGGGAGCTTCCTTGCCACCTCCATCGACAACCCAACTCCCCATCACCGGCGTCTCCTTATTTTATCCGGAGCACTCATCAACCCACAGCCACCATCGCAGCCATCATCATCATCAACTCCATCGTTTCCAGCGCCACCTCCTTCTCCTTTCGACCTTCACCATCATCGCCTCATCCTCTTCCAACCCCGAGCACCATCTCCAGCTCAACCCTTATCGTCATCCTCCGGCTATCGTCTTCACCTTCATCACCTTGTCATCTTCATCTTCTCCCGAGCACCAATCACCAAGCAACTCCGACTCCTTCACCTTTATTGATCCAAGATTCGACACCATCCCCCACCTGCAACCTTCAGCGCAAACCCGACGACTTCATCTCCTTCCCTCACCCAAATCTACCGCCGGTAAAACCCCAGAACACCCATCGAGATCTCCACCATCACCTACCCTTCACCTCATCGGTGAGACTCCATCGGTGACCAACAACCGAGCAACAACCCAACTCAAAACCCTAGCCGAGCTCAAGCCTAGATCTTGCTTCGTGGTTCTGTTGTTCCGTGTTCATTTTGCTTCGTTCGTGTTCGTATCCGCATTTGTAAAGACCAAGACAAGTTTCTAATTTGCTACATGCAATAGTTTACGTAATATACATATATATATGGTCATAATATTATCATTGTTATATATTATATATTATATATATATAATTCGTTACCGTAGATAGTTTAACATTACTAAGTTTTGCAATATACTATTCATGCAAATATATCTAAATTATAAGATCTATTAATTATAACAAACTATTCTAGTATGGCCAAATCGTTAAATTGAACTGGTAGAAAGTAATATGGTTATTTCTTTACATCATATTTTGCACCGAGATAACGGTTACAACCGTATTCATCATGATCCGTTTACACGATGTAAGTACAAAATAAATACTTTATCTAGTTTAGCATACTATCATCGACATGCTTGTGACCTACCAGACTATTACCATTTTGGTTATCATGTTAATGCCTATTTCCTGTAATATTTACCAATGCCAACAATGCTAACTTGTTGTCCTGATGGATGTGACATGTTGTCTTGATAAACATAATATGTACATGCATGTTCCTGTGTTGACATTAGGTAGATATTATATTCATATCTGACTTGGAAAGCGAAAACCAAGAAAATGGGGAAATTAAAAATGTAACTGAAGTGTAACTCAAAAGGATATTACATATTTCTATGGTTCTAGGGGTTAACAGAACGGAATCATTTTTGATTCATACATCTTGCATCCGTGGTCCCAAGGAGTAATGGGATATATCTTGCGTCCGTGGTCCCGGGGGGTAACGAGATATATACTTTTGAGTTATATGAAGGAGTATATTAATTTGTTTCAAATACCAGTCGGAAAGATAACCTAGAATCATGGACCTTAGGATACACGTGACATATTTGACTACCCATAACTTGCTTGATATATTACCTGTGACTATTGTTGTTTATACTCCTGATATCTCACTCTAGCACATGGCTTCCTATATAGTATACTGTTCAGATTGTTATTATGATATTTATGACACACTGACATCTGGGTTTTGCATGACCCAGATACTTGACTTTAGCACATGAGAATCGTGAGTATTTCGACAGGATTGCCAATCAGTAAGGTCCATTTCACTGATATAGCTCTTATTGATGGAGATATTCTTTTTCCTTGGATCTTTATTACTTCCGTTACTTTTTCCTGTTATCGTTCTTGTGGCTATTAGACATATTTAGAGATAGATATTTAAATTATTGTTCTTGATTACTGATTGACAGTCTTAATGTGACTATGGAAAGATATTTACTTACCGTAGGTTGCATGGCTAGCTGAGCTATGTCCCGAAATTTCGGTATTTTGGGAAGCGGGGCGCGACAGAAATTTTTTGGGGGAAGGATGAGTAGGGCTAGGGCACAAGCAACGGGGATAATTTAGAGGGGAAATTTGGGGATGCGAGGATGAGGGCGAAGGTGACGAGGAGGCGGCTAGGATGACGGCGATGAGGAGGACTAGGGTTAGGACGACGGCGATGAGGAGGAAGACGTGCTCTGGAAGGAGGAGGAGGAGGAGGAGGTCTGGAAAATTTGTATGGGTGTGTGGGGGGGTAGGGCGTGGGGGGGGGGGTGTCAGGGGGACATGAAGGAAAAATTGTGCGTGGGAAAGAATAAAGGGGATTTTCCTTTTTCTTTCTTTCTTTTAAAAATACCTTGACTTTGTCCCTCCAGCGTAAATAGTAGGTATTTCTCTTGCAGCACAATAGAGGCAATTACAATTGTGATTATTTTTATAATTATTTATGTGTAAATGTTCTTACGGTGGGAAGCGCAGAGGCTTTTGTTGGTCCTACGGTGGGAACCGTATGGGCAAACAAAAATTGCCCCTATGGATTTTTCCATCCGTAGAGGCAATCCAATTTTGTACTAGTGATAGAGAAACCATAATCGACATAAGAAAACTTGACAACATGAAAAGGTAAAAAGAAATGTTGCAGAATTTTTTAGGAGTTGACTTCAAAGATTTAAGGGGAAAAACACTTAGATTAATAAAGCTTTCTATAAATATAAGAGAAAATTTAAGCATCAATATAAACAAAAAAAAACCAACAAAAATATGAAACACTGTTAACGGAATATCCTAATTAATATTATGATTTAAAAGTTAACTATATGGAGGGATTTAGATAATTTTTAAGGAAGAAATACGAAAATATTCACATTAAGAGGGTCTCCTAAAAATCAGAGAGAATTTGGGGAGCAATATAGAAAAAAAAACGCTAGAAGATTTGATATAATTCCTACTAACAAGATGACATCTTTAAAATTTCTTTGATGCTTGAGAAAAGTCTAAAGATAAAGGAACAAAAAGGATAATGTATTTTCCATAAAAAATTATGTTCTATTCTAAGGAAAAAACAAAATGAAATGAAATAGAATATATGTCCCAAAAGTAATTTAATTGTAATAAACGCCTTTGATTTTGTATATATACATTGAAAAATAACATCATAGTGTAGTTTTATGTTTTATTTAACTATTATGCCACTTAAATTTGACCATTCTTCATTTATAAATATTAGTTATGTGGTATATATCTTATCTCTTATGACATAAACTTTCAGCAAAAGCTAGCTAATCTTGCTAAGAAAATATTGATAAGGAGATTAATCTTGTTAAGCTAATATCCAATGAGGCCTACGTAGGGTCTCTCTCTCTCTCTCTCTCACACACACACACACACACACACACACACACACACGCACACTTTTTCCATAAAGAATAAGTTTTGGTTTAAATTCCCATGATGCTCATTTTGATGTTTACCCATTTTTAGCTTGCTTTTAAGTATATATTTATTTTTACTAGTTTTTGAAGGCTCTTGCTTGATTGTGAAGATTCAACAATAGAGGTTTGTCCACTAAATTAAAATTTATACCATCATCAACAAAAATTTAGAAAAATGATCACCGAAAGTTTGTTCAAAGTTCAAACGGCTTATTATACATCTTGTATATCATTACACATAAATTTTGTGTATATCTATTCGATATTTTTGTCATACAAAAGGATCCTTCCGCTTTGAATAATGATAAGCAGATCGTAGACCCTAGACAAATAGAAAAATTATTTTTGTTGTTAAGCAAAAAATATAATAATAATAATCATCATCATCGAGCTAGACAAGTAATTAATTTAACTATAAAAAATTAATTGTTCTTTAAAGGGGACAAATAAAACTGTTTAAAAGCTAAAGAACTCGATAGACAATTGGTAGGTCTCTAGTTCATCCCAACATCAAATCACAAGATTCTAAATCTTTGGCTTTTTCTTCAAACGAAATTCATGTCCACCATATAATTTCAAAAAAAAAGGGAAAGGGATCCAAAAACCGCCTTTTAATCTTGGAAAACTAAAATTTATAAAATATAAACTATAAAGAGCTCTAAATTAAAACAACAAATTCAAAATAAACAATTACAAACTAGAGAGTTCAAGCAAAGAATTCGTACCTCGACGGAAGGATGAGAAGGAAGAAGAAGAAGAAGAAGAAGAAGCAACACATGGAAAATTCCGAAAGGAACGCATGATCTTTGTGAAACAAACGAAAGGTGTTAGAGAGATCAATGCGATCCCTTTGGAATTCTCCATCAGATGCTCGAATAAACAAACTTCAAATAATTTTTCTCCCTGATATCTTAGAATTCGGCTTTTCCTGCTCCTCTTGCTTCTTGTTCATTGGTTTGGTGTAGCTTGAAGTTTCAAGGAATGGGAGAAAGCCAGGGGGTTTTATTTATAGAGAGAGAAAGAAATTTAGAGAGAGAGAGAGAGAGAGAGAGAGAGAGAGGTTTTCACACACAATGGACATATGAAAGAGAGGGGCAGGCGGGAAGCTGGGCCTATTAGAAGATGCTCCTGTTTTTTTTAAAACTTGAGATGACCCATGTGCCCTTTCTTCTCCCATGGACCATGCATCATCCTAAATAATAAAAATATAATTATAAATTAAATCAATTTCTTACCTAGGGTAAATTGTTGCATATATAATCCTCCAAAGTTTGATTCTTGTTGCACTTTAATATCTTAATGAGCATTTTCCTTGCATATAAATACCTTAAAATACTCTACTTATATTGCTAGTTATCTATCTTCTATCTACCTCTCTGATTGTTTTGAATGCAAGTTCTATACAACATGATGTGAAGGTGATGATGTTGCTTTCCAATTGATGGTCGCCATCAACTAAGAATAGTTAACGTACAAGTAACGAAATATACTTTAGGGTATTTATAGGCAAGGAAAAAAGTCAGTAAGATATTCAAGTGCAACCGGGTGAAACCTTGTGAAATTATATAGCAATTTGCCTTACTCTTTAGTTAAGTTTACTTATAATTTAATATTTTTAATCAAATATGAAATTAGGCTTGAAGCATGTACGAGATTGAACTGAGCTCAAACAGTAACAAAACTAGATCTCATTCAAGCATGAAATTTGTTACCACTGTTCTTGTATCAAAAAAGCATGAAACTAATTATCAATTCAAATCTTTTAATATAATAGCAAAATGTAGTATCTGTAAAATGTAAAAGCATATTTGCAACAACTAGATTTGACAAACTTGCAAAGAAGGAAAGGAAAAACAACACCCGATTTAACTTGTTCGGTTAGCTCCTACTTTCACAGCGAGACAAGTGACCTTTATTATGTATCATAATACGGGTTGCAAGGCAATATATCAACGTCTCTCTCTTTTCTTTTTCTTCTATATATCATATAAACACCAACATGCATAGATATAACTTATACCTTATACATATACCAAATATCCCGTAAATTCTTAAATTTATAGGTCCTCCAATACTTATTTAATGCTTGAAAACCTCCTTGCGTGCACAGTATCTTTCGAAATTTGAAAATTAAAAAATTCACCTCAACATGACTATATTCTATCTTTCTTTTTGAGGTAAAATATCTATCTTCTTTTAATAATATCTAGGAGATCTTTCCTCATGAACAATGTTAGGTAATGTAAATTTTATTCAACCATCAATAAGATTACTGGCAGCTAGATAACACCTGTAATTTATGTCTAGATATAAAGAGGGGAACGTACACATAACTTATTGCTTGCTTCTTGTGACCAGACACCATTTGTGGACCACAAAAGCTAAAGCAAAATGTGTCCAGTGAGTTCAAAGATAGTGCCAAACAAGGTTGCTTGTTAGTTTCATCTCTTGTTGATCTAACAAACCGATGTGTCGGTCTCCGATTTGGTTTATAAGTTACTGATCCAATTTAACAAAATAATTTTTCCTGGTACAAGTAGATTTTTCATTTATTTTAAAGGGATCGATGATTAATTATGGCTTTAATTAGAATACCCGTGCACTGTGATTTTAGCTGATGATAATATTCGAAAAATATATATGTCGCTTTGGGGTCCAAACCACAAAAAATTAAGGAAAAAAATGAAACAACCAATTTTATGGGATTTATGGTAGGAGAATGATAGGAACCTTCGTTTTGTTTGTGTTTTCCCTACTTTTTCTTTTGAAGGAATGTTGCATTTACTTTTTATCTAAGAGGAAAGCAAAACTTTATACATGCTTTTCTATGAGTTGCCAAAAAGAAATTAAATTTGCAGAAAATTAAGTAGGAACTTGAGATAAAAACACATCATGAGATGCAATCCATAATGAATGTGATTGTGACCAGCATCACAAGGAACCATTGTTAGTTATTGGTGCTAGGATCGCAACACTTGCGGACTGCTGCGGAACAGTAAACAAAAATTTCTAGAGCATAGCACCGTACACATAGCCCAAAATTATCTAAATACTTCAAAACTAGAGAACTAAAAATAGGGTTTAAAGATGCTACAACCTTTGTAGCATGTCCACTCTTCTAGTAGAAGACCCAAACTAGACTTCATGTCATAGGAACAAGCTTGTTTGCGGACCTCCTCGCCGAAGAAGATTCACTTCGAAAGAAACACAACCCAAGTTTCAACATCACCAAAAGAACATTTTTATGAAACAACTTGCTCTCACAATTTTCTAAAAATGATAGGAAGAAGATGTAGAATCCCACTCTCTATTGTTCCCTCTCTTTTTTTCCTCTTTTAACTCCCCAAAAGAAAATGAGGAGAGAGAAAGAGCATGAAGGAATGAGCGGAGAAGAAAAGAGGAAATCATGCTAGAATAAAAAATTATATCAAATATAATAATCTCATTCCTATCATCCATACCTTTCTGCAACATTCTTCATTTCTGTATTAATATAAAGAAATGAGTCTCCATTTCTTTATCAAATATAAAGAATGAGGTGTCCCTTCTAGAAGCATAAGTGTAATATATACATGTATTCTAATATTTGTATCATATACGTATACTTATATTTGTATCATATACATATACTTGTATTTGTATCACATATAAATAACAAATGATTTTAGAAGGGTATGTGTATCATATACACAAATATAATAGTATATGTATCATATATATATACATGTATTTGTATCACATACAAATAGCAAATGAGAGAGAGTGGATGAACATAATACTAAAATACAGACACACACACACACACTTGATTTAATAATCCGGCTTTATAATAAACCGGTTAGTATTATCAACCGTCCGATTAATGTACGTGTATCATATACATGTGTTTAATCGAACTCCCGCACGTACACTACTATAAATAAGGGTTACCCCTACGGATTTATCCGTAGGGGCAAACCACTGCCCCTACGGATATATCCGTAGGGGCTAAAAAACACCCCGTAAGTGCAAAGGCCGCAGGTGCAAGTTGAAGCCCTGAACTTGCCCTTACGGGCAAAATCTTGTCCCTACGGAGTTCTGTGTAGGGCCAGTTCACCTACGGAGTAGGCCGTAGGGTAAAAAAAGTTATATTATTTACGGTTTTTTAAATATATTAACTGTACCTACGGAGATAGCCGTAGGGCCAAGTAATATCCCCTACGGAGATATGCGTAGGTACTTATCCGTAGGGGCAAAATATCAGGATTTATGATATTTTGCCCCTACGGATAACGCCGTAGGGGCCTTTGTTTGCCCCTACGGATATGTCCGTAGGGGCACTCCCAACCCTCTGGTACTGAGATCAGGGGGGAAATATCAGTTACTGCTGATATTGTGCCCCTACGGTTTAAACCGTAGGGGCAACATGTGTACCTACGGATTAATCCGTAGGTACACATTATCTGTATTTTTTTAAAAAAAAGGGCTGCCTGATTTTTTCACGCCCTGTGCACAATAATATATATATCAATAAAATATAAAATTAATCATCACACAACATATATCGCAGTATTCATAATCACATCTCACGCATATAATATACAAAAGAAACCCAAAAACCGAATATGATATAAATATAAACCAATATCAATATCAATATCATTTCAAAATGTAGTACAATATGTATGATATAAATAAATACATGTTTAAAAAAATATGAATCAAAAAGCTACCCTAGCTCGGTCCAGCTCCACCTCTGATAAACGATAGAATCAAGCGCGCCTGCTCCTTGGTCAATAAACCATGCAATTCGGCGCGTGCGGGAGTCTGAGCGGCCTGTGGAGCTGGCGATGTGGTCTGCGCAGCCGCCGTCGAGGTAGTCGCTTGCGGAGCCGCGGCTGCGGGAGTCTGAGCGGGCGGTGGAGCTATAGGAGCTGTCTGCGGAACCGCAGCCGATGTAGTGGCTTGCGGAGCCGCAGCCGAAGAAGATGCATGTGGAGGCTCGGCCGATGTACCCTGTCGCGTCTGGACCTAACGTGTGTAAGAAGCGTGTAAGAACTGTGTATTATTCGAATTCGTATCATTATCAAGTTATTTCGAAACCCCATTTGGATATCTAGTTTGGAAAATCGTTGTTTATTTTAATTACATATGTATGTATGATTAATCAAACCTAAGTCTAAAACCAAATAAGCTCAAGCTACGTACTAATTATGGATATGTTGATATCCATAATATGACATGATGTTTTATTATAAAGTAGTATACATACCAGCATCTCCTTCAACTCCTGAACGGTGGCCCTCAAGCTCTCCAGTTCCTGCTGGACACGTCGCTCACTGGAGGCGGAGGAAGTAACCGCCGGGATGGAGTCCAACCTCATATGGGCCCTGCTAGGGCCTAGTCCCCGGCCTCTCCCCCAACCTCCGTGGTGCCCTCCGTGTACGGCGTCCAGAACTGGGGTCAGCAGTCTCGGATCGTTCTGTCCGGTAAAATCGATCCCCGATGCCTCGGCCTGCTCAACCACCCGCTCCTACACCCACATTAAGCAGTAAAGCATAAGTATAAAATTTAAACTTAAACCTTCGAAAACTAAAATTTCAAATATGGGTAGAATAAATATTAACACTTACGCAATACTTCTGGGTAGCGATGTCGGGATATCGAAGCTCGCCCGTGGCGGGATCTGTTGAGGTGCTGTGGATGGCAAGATATGCGGACAGCACGCTCGGTGTACCACCTGACGCCACGGTCCGAGCTGTCTGCAATATTAGAAAATAACTCTTAATATTAGAAATATTAGAAAATAACTCTTAATATTGCAGAATATCACAAAGGTCGGTCTATTGTAATTTACCGATAACTCCATGACTCGAGTAATATTTCTCGAGCCACCTGTGTAAGTAGGGCGACCCCTCTTCGCCGACTTCCTGTTCTCTGTATTCTGAACGGCCTGTTTCTGCACAACGCATTAACATTTAGTTTTCTAATTAAGGAACACAAAAAAATAAATTATATCATAAACAATGAATTGCATTTAAAATACATACCTGTTTGCGTTGGGAGTCGAAATATTCGCACAATAGAGGCCATGTCTCTACGTCGACTCTCGCAAACGCCGGAGTAGATAGGAGGGCCGCTCTCTCTGCCTCGGGGGTCGCCATCCACAGGGAGTAGCAGTCGGCCTTCAGCTCATTCCTGTTGTATCGGACCTTGGCCTGCATGTTCTTCATCAGGCCATTGTACAGAGCATGAAGGTCGAGCACCCTCCCCGGGTGATCAGGGTCGGCTACAGGCTGAAAATCGTAATCCAACTGAAAATACAAAAAAAAAATTGTTATTAGATTGCAAGTGTTAATAATAAATATATTGGATAGATCAAATGAAAATATATATTAATACGTACCCGAGCCTGATCAAAGAAGAGGGCGAATGAGCGCTGGTGCTGCTCGCCCCACTCAACGTGAAGTGGATAGTTCTTCACGAGCCGGCTCTCGTCCCCCATATACCGGCCGAACCTCTCGGCATGAGAACCGGTATAGCGATAGTCAAGGGTAAAAAAGAGGGGGAATGCTGCCTCCCCCTAGCTCTGTCAGGCCTCAGCCTATGGGACTGATTCGGGCCTCGAGTCCCCCTTTGGGGATGGGGAGGCCCTGCGTCTGCACGAAATATCAAGACAATCAATATTAAGACAAAGTTGTATTAAGAAATCAAGGTTAAATGAAAATTGAAGTGTGATATATATCTCCGGTGACTATCGCACGAGCCTGGGCCCGGGCAGCAGCACGAGCGGGACGATAGTTCCTCCGGTGAGGAACAACCGGGGTCCCGGATGCGGAGGCATCCCCTCCAACTAGAAAATAAATATTGACGCTAAATTTCCATGAAGTTCATATTTATTCTATAGAGCATATGTAAAATGAATAAATATTTTATATTTATTCATACTAACCTGCAGATGATGCGGAGGGTATGGAAGCAGCAGGAGTGGCCCCTGCGGAAGATGTGGACGCACCACCTATAATGTAGACAATTAAAAATAGATTATATAAGTAATTGCAAAAAGAATGTGTAGATCAATAATATAACGTTCTAAATCAATATGCATGCATATATATAAACATACCCGCAGGTGCGGTGGTGTCACCACCTACAGCTAGACAATAATAAAAATTGCTAAGTAATAGCAAAATGAATGTGTGTATATTTATGATATAGCATTCTAAATCAATATACATGCACTATATGATATATAAACATACCTGGAGGAGCGGGAGCGGCCTCTGTCCCAGATGTGGACGCATCACCAACAACTAGACAATCAAACATTGACAATATAAGTAATTTTGACATAAACAGGTGTCACGCCCCGCTTCCCAGAGTACGCTAAAATGGGCACGCGATATAGCCAACCATGCTACCTGTGGGTAGGAAGTATCCATCCACAGTCACATTACGGCTGTAGAGATATCAAGAACAAAATAAAACTATCTAAACATGTCCATAAACCAATATATCATGAGTCAAGAATAATAAAATGCGGAAGCGAAAGTTCCAATACAAATAACTGGAATGTATATCCCATAACGCGGGCTCACATCAGGAATAAAATGCAGGAAAGAAAAACTAACTAATACTGACACCTCACAGCTCAGCCTGCTGGCTGAAGTACTCCTGCTCGGACTGCAACAGTGGTACGGAATCTGGGCCATGCAAAACCCAGACGTCAGCGCGTCAAGTCATCAAGTAATAACATAATAGACATGCAATGCGAATATAAACATGAAATAAGCAAGAGTGACAAATATGAATCAGAGTAGTGCAGGATAATGTGCAGTGGGTAAACTAAACTGTACTATCAGGTTCTCAGTTCTAAAGTCTCTGAAACCAATTGATGAATCATTGATGTAACTCAATAGTATCCCGTGCATGCCCGGGACCACGGTCTAAGACTCTCGGGCTGAAACCGAGACGTGCCACTAGGCACTAACAGGGAAAGGATAAAGACCAACGATATCAGCAACATCGTCACGAGGCGGGCCTGGCCTCTAAAACTGATCAGTACAGGTAGTGAACTGTTGAGTTACAAGTCAGCTTTCATCTTTGATTTCCCATACCCCCAAGTTATATGTGCAAGTCAAGTCAGGTATCCCGAAATCAAGAAACTAATGCCAACACAGGATCAGGTAAACAGGTTTGTCTGGATAGACAACAGGAATGGTTCATGAGGACTACATGTCAGGTTTGTTGGCATTAGACACAAGATCAGGTAACGGATCAGGTCATGGTACATCAGGTCAAGTCAAACAGAATACGGTACCATGTCGGGTAGAACAATATATATGTAACAAGTCAGGTCAAGATGTAAACAATATCATGGGTGTGCTCACAATCAGTTATACAAGCAAGTATGGTTATCATCAACATAATATGAGCAATAAATTAAGCAATAGGCAGATTTACACAATTTGATTTACACAATTTGCAGTACAGTAATCAGTCGTGTCATAGAGATGATTTCAATCTTATGCGAATGCAGTATGACTATTATGGCCTTTTAATCATGTTAACGAGTTTAAGCACTTTAGAGGTGCAATGATTTATATAAAGGTTCAATACAGCTATTACAGGATAAAAATGCATACGAGTGTCTGAATGGAACAAAACTACAGAGATAAATTCCATAAGCTATGTTAATATTAAAAATGTGTTTTAATAGGTAAATGTGGTTATTAGGTTCAATTGCAAGCTGTAGGTTCCAATTTTAAAGATAAAATGATATATAACAATATTGTACATGAAAATGAGAAATGATCGTACCAAAGTTAAATTTTCAGGTTTAGGGTGTCATAATATATCTGTAAATATTGTATAGCATGTAGCAAGGGGTAGTTGCCTCGACGGGTCGCGAACCGGGAACACGGAACGATAAACGTCGGCGGGGAAACTCGCGACGAGCGCACGGTTCACGGAATGAACCCAAACGACGAACAATGGAACCACACGGGTCGGGGTACCTCGCTGGAACGTCGGGTCACGTCGTCGGCATCGTCGGATTCCGGCCAAAACGTGAACAGTAAAGATCAAGATGTGCAAGAATGGAGGAAAATGAGGAATGAAGAAGGAGGAAAAAAAATGAAAAGAAAGAAGAAGAAGGCGGCTTACAGCGGGTTGTACGATGGCCGGGGTACCGAGGCGAGACCGCCGGCGGCGACAGATCCGGTGGGGGTTGGCGTGTGCAGGGTGTGCAGGCGGCCGCAGAAACAGGTGTAGGGTGTACGGGGGTTGATGAAGGAGAGGTGATGGAGATGAGAATGACGAGGGTGATGGCGGAAGGCGACGACGAGGTGATCGTCGGCGGCGAGATGCAGGAGCGGGGTGCAGGTGGTCACGGTGAGGATGCAAGGCGTGCGAGGGTGGATGAAAAAGGATGTGGGTGAGACGAGGCAGAGGAGGCGAGGGTGCTGGTGTCGGTGTCGTCGGCGTTGGGGTTGCGGCGGCGAGGAGGGAGACGGCGGTGGCTAGGGTTACGTGAGGGGTTTGGTTGCGTGAGAGAAGAAAATGAAATATATGAGGGGGAGAGAGAGAGATAGGCACGGGATTAGAGAGAGAGAGATAAGAGAGAGAGAGAGAGAGAGAAGGTGGGGGATAGAGAGAGATTTAAGGGAGAGAGAGAGAGATAAGCACGGGATTAGAAAGAGAGAGAGAGAGAGAGGAGTGGGGCCCACGGGGAGAAAAGGAGAGATTTGATTGGTTGAGGAAATAATTGAGAAAGATTTATAATTCGTAGAAATCTTAAACAGTTTTAAAAAGTATATATAGGATTGGTTAAATTTTAAATATGCGATAATTATAAAATTTGGGATTTTGGCGCAAAATAAAACATTTCCAAATCGCGTCCGGGTCGGGTCCAAAAATTTGAAATTGAAATAATAGGATTTTAAGCAGGATCCAAATATGAAAATGAAGTGTTTTAAGATCAAAAAGCATACCCCCAAAACGGACACACGTACGTGCACGTAGCCGTCCAAACTCGCCCGTTTCACTGAACGGGACGAGAACACGATGCATGGACGCTACAACAGAATTAGAGGTGTCAAGCCGGCCAAGATGAATATTTTAATTTTATTTTAGATGCCATAAATTGTTATATGCAGAAATGAATTTGCCGGTTAAAATTTACAATACGTAACAATCAAGCAAGATAAATGAGATAAGTGTCACACTACGTTCAAACGGTAACTGAAATTAGTAGCATTGGGCTCGGGTGTTACATTATACCCAACTACAAAAAGAATTTCGTCCTCGAAATTCCAAGAATACAAAGATAGAGAATTACAAGAAAAGGTGAGGAAACTTCTGCCGGATTTCATCTTCTCGTTCCCAAGTGCACTCTCCATACGAGCGATTACCCCAAGAAACAAGCACAAGAGAAATCACTTTGTTCTTAAGAACCTTTTCCCTTCGATCCACGATTTCAATCGGTCGTTCCTCAAAAGTCAAGTCTTCTCGTACAGTTAGCTCCTAATGATCTAATACATGCGTTTCATCTCGAACATACCTTCGTAGTTGAGATACGTGAAACACATCGTGCACATTAGCTAAGGACTGCGGTAACGCCAAACGATACACTACCTCACCAACACGCTCCAAGATCTCAAAGGGTCCAACGAATCGAGGACTAAGCTTTCCTTGACTTCCAAAACGAATCACCCCTCTAGTCGGTGATATCTTCAAGAATACCAAATCACCCACGGCGAACTCTAGAGGTCTTCTTGACGTGTCTGCCCAACTCTTCTGTCGGTCTTGTGCTGCCTTCATATGATTTCTGATAGTGTTAACCTTCTCAACTGTCTGCACAACCAAATCTGGTCCCAATAATCTTCGTTCACCGACATCATCCCAACAAACAGGTGAACGACATTTACGACCATACAAAGCTTCAAATGGAGCCATCTGGATAGTTGCCTGAAAACTGTTGTTGTAAGAAAACTCCACCAAATGTAGATGATCCTCCCAAGAACCCTTGAAGTCCAACATGCATGCTCTCAACATATCCTCAAGAGTTTGGATAGTTCTCTCGGACTGACCATCAGTTTGAGGATGATAAGCTGTGCTAAACTTCAATCGAGTCCCCAAACTTTCCTGTAAACTCCTCCAGAAGTGTGATAAGAACCGAGTGTCCCGATCGGACACAATGCTCACCGGTACTCCATGCAATCTTACAATCTCTTGCATGTACCGCTCTGCCAAAGTCTCTGTTGATTGACCAACCCGGAAAGGAATGAAGCGAGCAGCCTTGGTCAAACGATCAACAATTACCCATACTGCATTGTTGCCTTGTGGACTCCGCGGTAAAGCCGTCACGAAATCCATGGTTATATGTTCCCACTTCCACTGAGGAATCGGAAGTGATTGCAATAAACTGGTAACCCTTTGATCTTCAGCCTTAACTTGCTGACACACCAAGCACTTCGCCACAAAGCGAGCAATCTCCCGTTTCATGCCTTCCCACCAGAAATGCTGTCGAATATCTCGGTACATCTTCGTGCCTCCTGGATGTACAGAATAAGCTGAACTGTGTGCCTCCTTCATAAGCTCTTCACGAATATCTCCCTTTGGCATACACAAACGACTACCATACCTCAACGAACCATCTTCGTGGATCAATAAATCTGTTCGTAGTCCGGCTTCAACCTGTCCTCGAAACTTTTGTAGTCTAGGGTCCTGCGATTGTGCTACTTTAATACTCTCGATCAACGATGATTGTACTTGCAGCTGTATCAACTGTCCCGTATGATGCGGAAGCACAACCTCCAAGTCAAATCTTCGAAAATCTGCAACGATCTCCTTCTGCGTAGTTAACACCTGAATTGCTGGTAACCGACTAAGCGCATCCGGCACGACGTTAACCTTCCCCGGATAGTACTTAAGATCAAGATCGTAGCCAGCCATCAGCTCCAACCTTCTACGCTGCCCTATATTAAGCTTCTTCTATGTGAACACATACTTCAAGCTCTCATGATCAGTAAAAACTTCGACCCTTTCGCCCAAAGGTAGTGTCTCCAAATCTTCAAAGCGAAAATCACAGCCGCAAGTTCCAAGTCATGAGTTGGATAATTCTTCTCATGTGTCTTCAACTGTCTCGATGCGTATGCTACAACCTTCCCATGCTGCATCAAAACACATCCCAATCCTTTTCCAGATGCGTCGCTGTGAATCACCAATCCTCCGGAATTTTCTGGCACGGTCAGAATAGGGGCAGTTATCAACTTCTGCTTCAACGTCTCAAAAGCTAACGCACACTTGTCCGTCCATACAAAAGGTACCTCCTTGCGCGTAAGCTTGGTTAACGGCTCTGCCAGACGAGCAAAGTTCTCCACAAATCTCCTGTAGTATCCGGCCAGTTCAAGGAAACTTCTTATCTCAGCAACATTCTTTGGAGTCGGCCAATCTCGAACTACTACAATCTTCTCTGGGTCGACGGCAATTCCATCGCCAGAAACGACATGCCCCAAAAACTTCACTTCCTCCAGCCAAAACTCGCACTTACTCATCTTTGCATACAACTTCTCTTGTCTCAACGTCTGCAGTGCGATCTTCAAATGCTCAGCACGTTCTTCAAAACTCTTCGAATAAACCAGAATATCGTCAATGAATACCACAATGAACTGATCTAAGAACGGTGAAAAGATTCGGTTCATCAAATCCATGAATACTGCCGGCGCATTCGTTACTCCGAAAGGCATCACTAAGTACTCGTAATGTCCGTACCGAGTTCGGAACGTCGTCTTGCAAATATCTTCTGTTTTTACTCGGACCTGATGATATCCGGATCGCAAATCCAGCTTCGAGAATACCCTTGCGCCACTAAGCTGCTCGAAAAGTTCGCCAATGCGAGAGATCGGGTACTTGTTCTTAATAGTCACCCGGTTTAATTCTCGATAGTCGATGCACATCCTTCTTGTGCCATCCTTCTTCTTTACTAGAAGAACTGGAGCTCCCCAAGGCGAGTTACTGCTTCGAATCCAACCCTTCTCGAGCAATTCAGCAACCTGTTTCTTGACTTCTTCCAACTCTACAGGTGCCATTGGATAATACGCTTTGGATACTGGCGCTGCACCAGGAAATAGATCAATTGCTAACTCCATGTCTCGCTTCGGCGGTAAACCCGATATATCTTCAAATACGTCCATAAAATCACGAACAAAGGCCGGTTCTTTACTTTCATCAATTTCCATTGATGCAAGAATATCATTTGTCGGCCTGGCCCTAAACTCGACTGGCCCGACAGAACTGCTTCCTCCAGTGAAGGTAAACTCGAGATGTCCGGGAATCTGGAAAATCACTTTCTTTGCCCTACAATCAATGTGAGCGTAGAAAGTGCCAATAAAATCCATTCCCAAGACGACTTCATAGCTGCCCGTGTCAATCACCAAGAAATCTGCAAAAAGCTCCCGTCCGCACACAACAACAGTACAATCCTTACATTTCCTACTAGCTATGATTTTCCCATTCCCAGTGTGTATGTCCCAGAAACTAGACAGGGTTGTGTAGTCAATCGAGTGTGTAGTTAAAAACTTGGATGACATAAAACAATGGGATGCACCAGAATCAAATAACTCCAATGCGGGAAAACCATGAACGAGTAAAGTACCTGAAACAACTTCTCCTGACGCCTTAGCTTCCTCAGCTGTCAAGGTAAAAGCTCGAGCCTGATTGGGTCCTTGAGTCAGCTGCTTCTGTCCCTGAAACGGTCTATGCGGAGGCTTCTGAATATCATCCTTTGTACGAAGCTTCGACGGATAAGCACTAACGGCGTGATCTGCCGCTCCACAACCAAAACAGAGTCCCAGCCTCCATCGACAATCCTTTCGCACATGTCCGGGTACATGGCAGTAGTTACAAATCACGCTCCTTTTCCGATCAACCATAATTATTTTCTTCATTGGTGCTATGCTGCGTCTGTTCACCGGAACACTTCCACGTACGGACGTTTGGTTCAGTGCAGACGCCGGTTTCAGCGCGGTCTGTTTCTTTAGATTCTCCAGCAATCCCCTTATCACTCTACGCATGGCGGCTTTGTCCGCACGTCTTTAGTACATCTTCAAATTCATACCGGCCATATTCCTGGAATCAAAATACCCAACATTAGCATGATGATAGATTCAAAATATAGATCAAGGCTAGAACTCCAAGATACTTAAATAGAGTGCCGCATTGTAACTATGCCGCGGTATCATAGCCACAATTACATAACTCCACCCAAGTCGCCTAAGTCCTAGAGATAACAAGGAATCAGGTTTTCGAGTCGATATGCAAAGGAAGTTTGCACATCGTAAAAGATATAATCGGGAGGGATGTGATTCAAGAATGGTAAACGGCAAGGTGGCAGGACATGTTTCCTAAACACGGGTATTCTGATTCGTGTATTGGGTACAATACCCAACTACAAAAGAATCAACCCGATTATCCTATGGCTCTGATACCAAAAGAACCATGTCACGCCCCGCTTCCCAGAGTACGCTAAAATGGGCACGTGACATAGCCAACCATGCTACCTGTGGGTAGGAAGTATCCATCTACAGTCACATTACGGCTGTAGAGATATCAAGAACAAAATAAAACTATCTAAACATGTCCATAAACCAATATATCATGAGTCAAGAATAATAAAATGCGGAAGCGAAAGATCCAATACAAATAACTGGAATGTATGTCCCATAACGCGGGCTCACATCAGGAATAAAATGCAGGAAAGAAAAACTAACTAATACTGACACCTCACAGCCCAGCCTGCTGGCTGAAGTACTCCTGCTCGGACTGCAACAGTGGTACGGAATCTGGGCCATGCAAAACCCAGACGTCAGCGCGTCAATTCATCAAGTAATAACATAATAGACAGGCAATGCGGATATAAACATGAAATAAGCAAGAGTGACAAATATGAATCAGAGTAGTGCAGGGTAGTGTGCAGTGGGTAAACTAAACTGTGCTATCAGGTTCTCTGTTCTAAAGTCTTTGAAACCAATTGATGAATCATCGATGTAACTCAATAGTATCCCGTGCATGCCCGGGAACACAGTCTAAGACTCTCGGGCTGAAACCGAGACGTGCCGCTAGGCACTAACAGGGAAAGGATAAAGACCAACGATGTCAGCAGCATCGTCATGAGGCGGGCCTGGCCTTTAAAACTGATCAGTACAGGTAGTGAATTGTTGAGTAACAAGTCAGGTTTCACCTTTGATTTCCCATACCCCCAAGTTATATGTGCAAGTCAAGTCAGGTATCCCGAAATCAAGAAACTAATGCCAACACAGGATCAGGTAAACATGTTTGTCTGGATAGACAACAGGAACGGTCCATGAGGACTACATGTCAAGTTTGTTGGCATTAGACACAAGATCAGGTAACGGATCAGGTCATGGTACATCAGGTCAAGTCAAGCAGAATACGGTACCATGTCGGGTAGACCAATATATATGTAACAAGTCAGGTCAAGATATAAACAATATCATGGGTGTGCTCACAATCAGTTATACAAGCAAGTATGGTTATCATCAACATGATATAAGCAATAAATTAAGCAATAGACAGATTTACACAATTTGCAGTACAGTAATCAGTCGTGTCATAGAGATGATTTCAATGTTATGCGAATGCAGTATGACTGTTATGGCCTTTTAATTATGTTAACGAGTTTAAGCACTTTTGAGGTGCAATGATTTATATAAAGGTTCAATACAGCTATTACAGGATAAAAATGCATACGAGTGTCCGAATGGAACAAAACTATAGAGATAAATTCCATAAGCTATGTTAATATTAAAAATGTGTTTTAACAGGTAAATGTGGTTATTAGGTTCAATTGCAAGCTGTAAGTTCCAATTTTAAAGATAAAATGATATATAACAATATTGTACATGAAAATGAGAAATGATCGTACCAAAGTTAAATTTTCAGGTTTAGGGTGTCATAATATATCTGTAAATATTGTATAGCATGTAGTAAGGGGTACTTGCCTCGACGGGTCGCGAACCGGGAACACGGAACGATAAACGTCGGCAGGGAAACTCGCGACGGGCGCACGGTTCACGGAATGAACCCAAACGACGAACAATGGAACCACACGGGTCGGGGTACCTCACTGTCATGTCGGGTCATGTCGTCAGCATCGTCGGATTCCGGCCAAAACGTGAACAGTAAAGATCAAGATGTGCAAGAATGGAGGAAAATGAGGAATGAAGAAGGAGGAAGAAGAATGAAAAGAAAGAAGAAGAAGAAGGCTTACAGCGGGTTGTACGATGGCCGGGGTATCGAGGCGAGACCGCCGGCGGTGACAGATCCGGTAGGGGTTGGCGTGTGCAGGGTGCGCAGGCGGCCGCGGAAACAGGTGTAGGGTGCACGGGGGTTGATGAAGGAGAGGTGATGGAGATGAGAAGACGAGGGTGATGGCGGGAGGCGACGACGAGGTGATCGTCGGCGGCGAGATGCAGGAGCGGGGTGCAGGTGGTCGCGGTGAGGGTGCAGGGCGTGCGAGGGTGGATGAAAAAGGATGTGGGTGAGACGAGGCAGAAGAGGCGATGGTGCTGGTGTCGGTGTCGTCGGTGTTGGGGTTGCGGCGGTGAGGAGGGAGACGGCGGTGGCTAGGGTTACATGAGGGGTTTGGTTGCGTGAGAGAAGAAAATGAAATATATGAGGGGGGGAGAGAGAGAGAGATAGGCACGGGATTAGAGAGAGAGAGAGAGAGAGAGAGAGAGAGAGAGAGAGAGAGAGAAGGTGGGGTATAGAGAGAGATTTAAGGGGGAGAGAGAGAGATAGGCACGGGATTAGAGAGAGAGAGATAGGAGTGGGGCCCACGGGGAGAAAAGGAGAGATCTGATTGGTTGAGGAAATAATTGAGAAAGATTTATAATTCATAGAAATCTTAAACAGTTTTAAAAAATATATATAGGATTGGTTAAATTTTAAATATGCGATAGTTATAAAATTTGGGATTTTGGCGCAAAATAAAACATTTTCAAATCGCGCCCGGGTCGGGTCCAAAAATTTGAAATTGAAATAATAAGATTTTAAGCGGGATCCAAAAGTGAAAATGAAGTGTTTTAAGATCAAAAAGCATACCCCCAAAACGGACACACGTACGTGCATGTAGCCGTTCAAACTCGCCCGTTTCACTGAACGGGACGAGAACACGATACACGGACGCTACAACAGGGTTAGGTGTGTCAAGCCGGCCAAGATGAATATTTTAATTTTATTTTAGATACCATAAATTGTTATATGCAGAAATGAATTTGCCGGTTAAAATTTACAATACGTAACAATCAAGCAAGATAAATGAGATAAGTGTCACACTACGTTCAAACGGTAACTGAAATTAGTAGCATTGGGCTCGGGTGTTACAACAGGCATGAATATCTGTAATATTACATTCAAAATGGATATGCGTGCAGTATACCTGGAGGTGTGGCAAAATCCACACGGAAGGAGGCATCCGAAGGGGTCTCCGATCTGGGTGCAAGACCGGCCCTCTGAAGCTCCCTACGAAGCTCTCCGGGCTGCAGAACCGCTCTGCCTCTGTCTCTTCCTCTGCCGCGGCTGGAGCTCTTGCCGCCCCTCGCTGCTCCCGACATCGTCATCAAATCTAGATAAACAGTTCGTGGACGCATTAGACAATCATTAAAAGTATTGACTATATATGTATAGAGCGTAAAATGTGAAGTAATAATATAACATTACAGATAACCTTTTTCGTTTCGTGGGCACATTATACATATCTACTTGGATTTCATCGTCGATGTCATTTCTAACCCACGTAACTTCATGATCGGTCGAAGACAACCCGTCCTTCGAAACAGACGGTCGGAGCACTTTAAGCCTTCTCTCTTCTTCGTCCTCATCGCTATCCTCGTATTCTGGGACATCGTAGACATCTCTGGGTTTCCATCGGCATACAACACTCCACCCCGGATGCTTCAAACACTGTGAGTAGTATACTTGGAATGCTTGGTTCGGAAAGATAAACGGATCTTCCTGACCGTAAAATCGAAGTATGTTCATACTGGTTAATCCATATTCATCTTTCCAAGTTCCAAGATTGCTTCTCCACCTGTCCGTATCGGTTCGCGTATCGTACCAAATACACTGGAATATATAAAAGGGTTCCGATCGTCCGGGATAGTGGATGCCGAGTATACAATTTAAGTACCCATAATAAATCACACCGTCTGATCCTACCGTCGCAATCCCACTATTCTGAGTGGTTCTAGATGTTTCTATGTCCTTAACTTCGAATTTGTATCCAAGGACACCAAATCCTTTGTAATATGCAACCTCCGTACTAGGAAATTGAGCTAAAAATCTTGAATCACTCTCAAATGATGCAGACAAGTTCGGATCGTGGATCTAACAAAACAAATTTTACGACAAATACATAACGATACAAGTTTAGATTAAAATTGCTAGCAATAAAATGTTATTCGAATAACTTACATGATCTGTGACCCAATCACAAAAATTATCCTGATAATATTTTTCCAATTGTTCTTCATTCCAATTAGGATGCCCCTCACGTACCTTGTTAAAATGAATTCTATTTTCGACAAATAATGGTGACATTAATATTATATCATTTCATACACACACAAACACAGATATAACAATTAATCCAAAAAAACTTACTCTCTAATTTGTTCAAGACATGCGCAATTAAGTAAGATAAACCGGTATATCTTGTTGATAAACATAGTGTCTACCCTCTTATACTCGGCTTTACCATATGGCCCGTCTTGAATTCTTCGTGGTCGGTTAAGCCTTGTCTCAATGTTCTCGTCCAGATAGCGGGAACAAAATGTGGTTGTTTCATCAAGAAGATAACCTTGCATGATAGAACGCTCTGGTCGATTTTTATTGCGTATATACTTCTTAAGAGTGTAGAGGTACCTAATGAAAATATTTTGAATAAATAAATACGGGCATACAGGACAACAATAAATTTATAAATTGCGCGAAACGAAAAATTACACGTACCTCTCGACGGGATACATCCATCGATATTGTACCGGTCCGGCTAACTTCGCCTCAGTTGCAAGATGAACCATCAAGTGTATTATGATATCGAAGAATGACGGTGGGAAAATACGCTCAAACTTGCAAAGTATCAACGCAATAGAATTTTCTAGTTTATCCAGCGTCACAACTTCCAGTGTTTTAGCACACAACTCCCTGAAAAAACAACATAGGTCGTTGATTACTAGACCAACCGAGTCGGGGAGAGAAGTCCTGAGGGCTAATGGAAGAAGGTGCTCCATGATAACATGGTGATCATGACTTTTCAGCCCATCGATCTTGCCCTTCACAATTTTTATTTTCTTGCTGAATGATCCTGAGAAACCTGTGGGGACTTTCAAATCATGCAACACCTGCAGGAATCTTTTCTTCTCCGGTTGTGACATATGATAAGCGGCATTGGAAAGTACAAACTTGCCCGGTTTACCCGCTACCGGTCTAGGGTGCAATTCACTTCTTATTCCCCACTCTTGTAGATCCATTCGAGCATTCATGCTGTCTTTCGATTTCCCGTTTTTACAAAGAAGCAAGTTAAGTCTGTCCTCTGATACTCCCTTCTCTATATACATGACGTCCAGACAATGACGCACTGAATTTGTAGACCAGTACGGAAGCTCGAAGAAAATGCTTAACTTGTTCCAATATGGTGGTTTGACCTGTTTCGTCGGATCCATCCCGAAGGTCACGTTATTATAACTTGTTCCCCGGTGAGTTTGGTCCGTCGATAAGAAGAGGCATCATAAAGTATGATTGGTCCATAACCAACCAAGGCGACATATTATAAATTATCATTACAACGGGCCATGTGCTGTGACTTCCAGCCATATAGTTGAATGGGCAGAAGCCATCAGTAGCCAGTCCGAGCCGGACATTGCGAGGATCGCTACTGAATATTGCGTGCCTCCTATCGAAATCCTTCCATGCTGGTGAATCTCTTGGATGGCTCATTTTTCCATCTTCACTTGGAGGAGCACGGTGATGCCAAATCATTGCCTCGGCTGTTTTCTTGCACCTGGATAGCCTCTGTAGCCTCTGTGTTATGGAAAAGTATCGTGCTATCTTCACAGGTATATCAGGCTTCTTATCAGAATCTTTCGGCTTATACCCGGCCTCTCCGCATGTTGGACACTCTTTCAAATCTGAATTCTCTTTCCGGTACAACACGCAATTTTTAGGGCATGCTTGAATCTTCTCGCACTTTAGACCCAAATCAGACATCATCTTCTGGGCTTCGTACCAGCTGTCGGGCACATTATTTCCCGGAGGCATAGAATCTTTCAAGAACGAAAGAAGCATTGTGAATGACTTGTTGCTCCATCCATTTAGGCATTTAATCTGGAAAAGTTGGACGGACCATGAGAGGGTGGAATACTTCGCATTCTCATAAATTGGTTTCCTAGCATCATTCATGAAATTCTCATATTTATCCGCACGCGGTCCTTGACCGGAAGGAATGTCATCTTTGGTACGAATAGATTCACCTAGGGCAGCCTCTACCATATCCTCCATTTCTTCTGATGGAAATTAATTACCATCTTCTTCTTCTGCCGCATTACCGAATTCTTCTTCTTCTCTTGCCGTATTATTGTGTTCTCCTTCTTCGTCTGCCGCAGTACTGAATTCTTCTCCTTCCTCGTGATATTTCCAAGTTGTATAAAGTCTAGTAAACCCATGTTTTACAATATGAAGCTTTGCCAATTCTACCTTCTGCTAGTACTTATTGCCACATCTATCGCACGGACAGAGAATCTTCTCTATTATGATCTTATTATGTGCGCGTGCAAATTCAAGGAAAGCAGCAACTCCTACGACAAACTTAGGTTGCATACGTTGTTTCCAATTCACATACATCCAGTCCTTAACTCTGACGTACTCATGGGCCATGTTAGATTGTATAACATATAAATTGTAGGTTATGCTGACTATATTGAGAAATATAAGAACGGGATAGTTACTGACAAAGGAGAAAATCCGTGTATATGCTTTGTGTGTGCGTTTGTCGTTGAAAAGAATAAATTATCGCACGTATGTTAACCGATAGACGGGGACTAAGTGGCGCTTTTAGTTTCATATATGAGTATCGATGAGAATATGAAGGTTTCATATTATCATATATTGGTTTTAACTTGAACATCTCGAATCACTCTCTAATTATGCGTTTGTTGTGTATTCTTGATGTATGTGTGTGTTCCGGCTGTCGGGGTAGGTTTCTATCCCATTAAGAATGTATAGAGCGAACACCCATCACTTGTGCTTTCAACCGTTTCGAGTAAATTTCGGCAGCACCTCCCCACTGTTCTCCGAGTACACTGTAATAGAATAGATAATCATTTCAAAGCTGTGAAACAACGTTGAAATGAACATCTAATCTATCTTTGTACACGGAGAACCAGCGGAAAGGTACCGACGAAATATCTCGAAACGGATGAAAACATAAGTGAATGAAGGCGTTTGCTTTATACATTCTTAACTTGTCCACACAGGACAAATCTATGGGTTACCATACGATTGAATTTTCTCGTCGCGTAGACTATACGACAGTTGTTAGTATCGAGCTATACTGTCCGATATTTAACAACCTTCGTATAGTTCTATGTCACGACGAGCATCGCACGTATGTTAACCGATAGACGGGGACTAAGAGGCGCTTTTAGTTTCATATATGAGTATCGATGAGAATATGAAGGTTTCATATTATCATATATTGGTTTTAACTTGAACATCTCGAATCACTCTCTAATTATGCGTTTGTTGTGTATTCTTGATGTATGTGTGTGTTCCGGCTGTCGGGGGTAGGCTTCTATCCCATTAAGAATGTATAGAGTGAACACCCATCATTTGTGCTTTCAACCGTTTCGAGTAAATTTTGGCAGCACCTCCCCGCTGTTCTCCGAGTACACTGTAATAGAATAGATAATCATTTCAAAGCTGTGAAACAACGTTGAAATGAACATCTAATCTATCTTTGTACACGGAGAACCAGCGGAAAGGTACCGACGAAATATCTCGAATCGGATGAAAACACAAGTGAATGAAGGCGTTTTCTTTATACATTCTTAACTTGTCCATATGGGACAAATCTATCGGTTACCATACGATTGAATTTTCTCGTCGCGTAGACTATACGACGGTTGTTAGTATCGAGCTATACCGTCCGATATTTAACAACCTTTGTATAGTTCTATTTCACGACGAGCATCGCACGTATGTTAACCGATAGACGGGGACTAAGTGGTGCTTTTAGTTTCATATATGAGTATCGATGAGAATATGAAGGTTTCATATTATCATCGAGTATCATATATTGGTTTTAACTTGAACATCTCGAATCACTCTCTAATGATGCGTTTGTGTGTATTCTTGTTATATGCGTAACATGATTTTAAACTATTGAGATCAAGATTGATAGAACTGATCATCCTACATTGCAATAGCATTCATCAACCAAAAACTATTATTGCAATGGTATTCATCTATAACAATCAACAATTAAAACTACAAATATAGGATACTGATATCATAAAGCGTTATACGCAACATATGAATTCACATGACTGAAACATGCATCAAAAAAACATGTTCATCCAAAACAAAGGCCACTGTCAACAAATATAGACAAATACGTTATAAAAACAGTAACTAATTAACAAGTTGATTAGCATCTGGATCAAGAAAATGATAGGAAAAACAATTGACTATTATCTATAATGACAAGTCTATTACCATGACTCTCGACTAACAAAGGTAGCTTTTCGTCCTCGGTAGCTTGATAATTGGGATTTCATGGCGAATAAAAATATGCATATGCCGTTTGACCGGGAACTTCAATAGGAAACTCAATGAGGTCGGGTGTACTGAAGTACGCTTTGTATTTCGCTATATCAGGCGATGAAGCCCAAGCCCTAGCTAACCCCAGCCCCACCCTAACCGAACCCTATCGAAGGTAAAGAACGTCCTTACACTTTCATATTTCTATTAATGATGCAAGTCTCTACCAAGTCAAATTCTTGCAATATCATTCTTTTTAGAGTATGTCTAATTTAATAGATAGAATTTTCAAAGTTGGGCAACCAAGAAAAAGTAACAAGAGATTTTACATACATGCCAAAGGTTTGATTATTTATTTATTTATTTTCCATTTTATATTAGTACTTTTATATGTTTGATGATGGCAAGAAATACAAATTATATTAGAACATTGTACATACCTAATTTCCACTTGAAATCGGTTTTTTCTTTTTTCAGTACTCGTTGACATATAGTAACAAACAATGTTTGATTAGAAGGACCCAAGATTTTCTCGATCAACAATAATTTTAGTAATCAAACTAGGCTAAAATTGCTGGAAATTCCTCTTAGGTTTGCCAAATTCAGCAAACCCCAACCCCAACCTAACCCTAACCCCAGACCCAGCCCCAGCCCAGCCCCACCCCAACCCCAACCTAACCCTAGCCCCAGCCCCAGCCCCAGCCCCAACCCCAGCCCCAGCCCCAGCCCCAGCTAAACCCCAACCTCAACCCTAAGCCAAACCCTAACCCCAGACCCAGCCCCAGCCCAGCCCCCCCCAACCCCAACCTAACCTTAGCCCCAGCCTCAGCCCAGCCCAGCCCCAACCTAACCCTAACCTTAGCCCCAGCTAAACCCCAACCCAACCCTAAGCCAAACCCTAACCCCAGCCCCAGCCCCAGCCCCAGCCCCAGCCGAACCCTAACCCTAACTCTAACCCCAACCACAACCCCTGCCGAACCCCAACTCCAACCGCAACCCCAGCCCCATCCATGAACCCTAGCCCTAAATAATCAAAAATTTGTTTAATTTAGTTAAAGATTTACTAACCTGAACGGCGGTGGAGACGACGAGAACGGCGGTGGCGACGACGAGAACGGCGGGAATGATTTGGGGATTTTGGTTCGCGCGCGATCGAGAGAGAGAGAAAGAGATAAGGGGCATAGGCGATCGATCTGTGCCCTTTATTAAATCGCTATTTAGTTGCCCGTACGGATTTGTCCGTAGGTCCTTGGTTTGCGGCTCCGTAGGGGCAAACACCAAATTAAGAATTAATATTTTTATTCTTGAACGTCTTGGCCCGTAAGGGCAACCTTCTAGCCCTACGGATTAATCCGTAGGGCTAACATAAATCTGCCCCCACGGATTTCAATATCTGTAGGGGCAACCCCTATTTTAGTAGTGGTATCAGCATACACACACTACATCATTCCTGAGCCGGAAAACCCTCTGTGTGGGATTCTGAAGACTCAACAATATGGTGGCAGTAGATTAGGATCATATTCGATTGAATCTGAAACACTTTCATATCAATCCTCTCACGGGTTAACCCACAAGCACGTAACGGTACTAGCTGCATGTAACGGCTATCTAGGTATTGTCAAAAGAAAGGTCAACAAGCAAGCTCATCATACCTAACCGAGTCTATCAGTGACAATCACCGTACAGTCCGGTCTCTTTGTCAGAGAGTGTTGTGTACCGGTTCGGTGGGCGGAAACTATCAGACCCCCAATAACCCAATATGTCATGCTGATGTCAAACTCATAACCATTTAAAATACAACTAATAATACTTATCAGTTTATCTCAACCGCCCTACCAGAGACTTATAGTTATAGTCAATCAAGCACAGCGCGATATCAACTCCATATACAGGGAGAGACAAATCCCTTCGACCGCTCACTGCCTCCATGTGCTTCAGAACTATACCCAACTAAAATCTATATGCACGGTGATCGGTCATATTCACTGCACATTTGTATGGACATTTTCCCTATTATTATTAATTACTAAAAGGTGTTAATTGTAAATAAAGAATATATGTGTGTTTATTTGTAAAGAGTATATTGTCATATATTTCTTCATTTATAATTAATATAATTAGAGAAAATATATGCATATGATATTTAAAGAAAATATCCATGAGATTATTAATTATTAAAATATGCATATCATATCAAATAATCCTAACCAATATTCTTAAGATATCATATCATTTAATTGATTGGAATAATATCTAAAATAAAACAAATGTTACCAACAATTTGATTTGAGATATTGTGTATGTATTATAATAGATCAACTCAGATCTGAACTGTTAGTAGGAGAACCACATCAAATCGAATCACAAAACCAAATCTGCCGAATATTAGGAGCAAATTAAAGAATCCAGCAATGACAGAGACTAAGAGATATATTTTCAGAATATTTTTATCAGAAGGATCTCTAAATATCGAGAAGAAAAGGCACGAAAAATTTGGAAGCTCCAACCCACCAAACGGCGGCGGATCCGCAGTCAAAGGGTGCCATAAGCGGTGGTTATGCGGTCATTTGATGATCGTAGGATGTGAAAACTCAGGGTCTTGATCGTAATTTCATATACTCTAATATGACATCTAGGATTTCTAATTTCAGAGCCTATAAAAAGGACCAAGAGCTATCTATCAAGGGGGGTCAACAAACTATCCATCAAAATATCGATTAAGATTAGGCGAGCAAACTAGGGTTTTGTAAATTACTTTTTCAGCGAGCAAGTTTTGTAATGCGATAGTTAATCAATAAAGATAATTCTTTCTTTTAATTTTGTCGCATTTACTTTCCGAATTTACTTTCTGCAATTACTTTCCGTCTTTACTTTCTGCAATTACAATCTGCATTTACTTTCTACATTTTTTATTTTTAATTATGAGTTCCATTTTCTTCCACCTTTCTTCTACTTCATCGATCTCCATGAGCGAGTAAATTCTTGCTTGCCAGGGTTTGTAGGATAGGGTAGAATAATGGATGAAAAATATCTCTTAATTAAAGTTTTAATTTTTATAAATTTTAGTAAAATGAATATTAACTCTCTTATCGGACGCGCTATAAATTCATGATAGTCACGACCACGATTTGAGATTCGTTAATAATCATTTTGTTAAGGGCTTGAGATAAATATAAATCAATGGAAAGACAAGGATCAGTAGAGGGAAATCCTAATTCTCTCCAAGAACCTTAATCCATATTCATCACTATTTCTCCAGTAATAAATAATCAAAAGATAAAAAGAATAATTTTTAAAACTCTATCCATTAAGTACTAAATTTTATAAGCCCTACAAGTCCTTCTATTATAAATTTTTCAAAGTTTCTTAATAATAAACGATAACAATCCTCCCTTTTTTCTATCAACTCATCTCAAACTAGAAAAGCAGTTCACCATTTCTCTGTGAACGACCCGTATTCATCGCGGCTAGCTATTTGCGACACCGTCTTGATTGCGGTTATTTACAATAGACATAGACACAAATTTTCACGATCAATAAATGGCACCGTTGCCGGGGAAATGGTTGTAATTATTTTTCTTGTTATTCGGGTTGATTTCTAATATAAAACTAGAGAACATAAAAATAGAAATAAAAAAACCGCATTTTGTATTTTTAACGATTTTTGTGTAAGTTTTGTGAGAAATCTGGAGTATTTGGAGCGAACCAATAGAGATTTAGAGACTATCAAATAGGACTAGATGAGTATTAGAGTGCTGTGAAAATATTTGGAGGGGAGAACTCATCATACGGCGGCGGAAGCTCGACCAGAAGGAGCTTTTGGCGGCGGAAACGCGACCATAGTGAGGAGTTAAGCCCCCAAATTTTTCTGGTATTATTTTATCTTCTTCCTCTCTCCTCTAAAACTCCAATAAACTGTTTTTACCTGTAAAATTATTTGCAAATAGCGCCGCTAGAATTTTTTTTTTTGCGTGTTTTAGATTTTGGTTTGTTTTGCATATTTAAAACGGGCATTAAAGGGCAAGAAACCCAAATTCATATTAGGTGGGATTTCATCACCCTTCTTAGGCCCCACAAATCACAAACGAGTATACTATCACCCTATATTAATAAAAAATATCTAGACCAAATCTCTAAGGACATTCACGCTCAATTAGGACAAAGGAGCGTCGTGGGTAATCTATTGTTTATCCGTATTTCTCTTGTGGTGTTTAAGGCAAGTATGACTAAGGAAAGTGGTTACTTAATTAGGCCCGCTATTTCGGTGATTCATTTAGCGGATACCTCCCACTCTCCTGACACTTACCTGGCAGCAAAATTGATAAGGAGGTGATAGAGGATTTATCATATGTCTTGTCCTTTGGAAGTTTAGGAGCGGTCTAGTGATTTGACCCAGATGACCCTAGTTCTAAGGATTGTTCGTGCACGTTTGTGATTGATTAAGTCGAGTCTCTCTTTCAAAGCAAAACAATTTCAATATATATATATATATATATATATATATATATATTATCACCCTCTTTTCTTTTCATTCTCTTATGATGGGTAACCCAAAACGATCAATTTTTAGCGAGCTTTGCTACATACAACCAGATATTTTCTTGTATCGTTATTGTTTTGGTAGAAATTCCGACCCTACCATTTTTTAAGGGATAAGATAGAACGCTCTCGAAATAACAATTAGACATCTCACTCAAATTTCTATCAACCGCGTCAAAATTCATCATCTTCTTATGTTGATAATCTTTTTAAGGCTAGTGAGAAAACTTCTAAACCCATATCCATTGCTGAGCATATTGCGAAGACCCGTAGCCAAAGTTTCATACCTTTGACTAATCCAAAACCGTTAGGATAACAATTACACTCATTTCCATATGACAATGTTGATACTCATTTTGAGGCGAATAAGACAACTTTTATAAACCTATGACCATTGCTGAGCAAATTGCAAAAGTCAGTCGCCAACTAACCACCCAAGCTCAATCTTTTTCATATCACAATGTTGATCCTAATAATGTTTATCAAAATTGGATACACCTTTCTAGCTCTTATCACCAGTACCAAACTTTCACACCCTCTCATGTTGATACTTTCCTTGAGGCTAATGTGGCAATTCATAAACCCATTTCTATCGAGGAACATATTGAACTCGCTCGTAGCCAACAATTAAACATGTTCTAACCATACTCAATTTTTGCACCTTATCTAGACAGTGCTTCTAAACATCAATTAGGAAGTTCCACGATTCAAAGAAAATCCTTTATTGAAACTTCTTCACAAACCATGTCTAGTCTTGAAGTAGAGTTGGAATTGAGTATTGGAAAAAACCCAGGGATTCCCCCAAGTCAAACCAAAACCAATTCTTTTGATCTCAACACCTTCCATCCTGAACCCCAACCGAATGTATTTGATCATCAACCACTTAATAATATAATTGATGAGGTGCCCAATAATAACATGTTTGACTTTTCCAATCGTGAGTATGAAAGAGAGCCTTACACCATTCCAAATCAAACCGATCCTTATTCGACTAAACTTGACATTTCAAACTTTCCAATTCCATCAAGTGAACCAAGTGATCCATCAATTGAGGATAATATAATTAATAAATTTTTAAAGAACTATTCGTTTGATTTGACTAAAGGTGCTAGTGAGATCGGTGATAAGAATATCTTTGAAGATGAACTCGCTATATTGGATAAGTTGGATTTCCCGACTCATCATGTCCCTTCCATTGAATGTGAATATCTTGTTATGCATTTAACCGATCCTAATTTTACCACCAACTTATCCGATATGCAAAACGATACTCAGCCTTTATCTCCCACATCCGGATCAACAATGTTCGACACCTAAGTTCATTTACCCATTTCATTACACACTTTTTTTAGTTCTTCTTCTCATATTCTTTCAATTTCACCGAGCTTTGATGAACCACACTCCGATATTTCGAGTTCTATAATTCTTGAAAGACCACTTGATTTAGACTCTTTTAATGTAAACAAGTTTTTCGAGTCTCCTACCTCTATAATTTCTGACAAATTGAGTGTTTTGAACCTTGGTGTGCAACATATTGACCTTGAAACTTTCAACCTTCCTAGTGAATCTGCCTATTTCACTAACATGGATATCGATTCTCTCTTTCCGATGAGATTATCGTTTGGAATATTGATGAAATTTTCGAAAGTATTTTTTTCTAAGAACTTGTGTTTCTTAAAGACTTGGATGCTGTGATGAATCAACCTCCACCGAATATTTTTGTGCCTCTGTTTGAGGCCGAAGAAGTTGAACTACCACCCCTTCTTTTTATCACATACGAGAATGCGACTATTCCATCCATTCCTTATCTTTCACATTCTCGTTTTCATTCACATTCACTTTTTCGTCTCCACCAACCGAGACGTAAAACCTTTCGATTACACCGCTTATCTTCCCCCTACTTCATCTCTTATTTTTACTCTCATTTCTGTTTTTTCTACTCGAGAAATGATACAACCTTCATTCTTATACAGTCTCAAGTCTTCTTCACGTATATCCGTTACATGATCTTCTACCAACCATGGTGTTACCTAGATAAAATATTTGAATGGTTGGTTTTAACTTTTGGTTTTTATAAATTTTTGTTTAAACCACTAATAATCCTCTTCTTATGTTGAATTTCAATGCTTGGTAATGAAAACGCTGTTTTACTCAAGTTTGGGAGAAAGAAGACAAATTTTTTTAAATGGCTCTGGAAAGAAAGAAATTTTTTGCACGATTGTGAGCCAAGAACAAGTTTGGAGAGGATTTTACTGTCATTCACTCTTGACCTATTCTTTATACCATCTTATTGAACTATTCCTTCTAATTTTCAGGTTTTGAGCTTACAGGACAATATCAGTGAGGACACTGCTACAAATAAGTTTGGGAGGATGTTTTGTATGGATGGTTTGTATATATCTACGCATCATATGTAAATAATGCATTGCATAAATTTTGAAAATAAAAGTTAGAAAGTGAAAAATACATATGAAAAAAAGGAAGAAATTTAAGATCTGCAAGAAAATTAGATGTTTTAGAATGAAGCTAGTAATACGTAGTCTTGAGTTGTTGTCCTAAGGGTTAGTAAGATGAAGAAATCACTAATCCGCGGATAGAAATAAGTCTGAAAAATAATCCCTATTCTTGAGTCCAAACTTCTGAGCGTTGATACCCTAATATACTCACTAGCACACATCTTGAAACTTAGGATAGTAGAGAATACCATGAAATACTCTTACCTGAAAGCCTTAGTATGAATGGAAAAAAATATAAATTAACAAAATATAAATGATACACAAAAGATAAATGGTGAAGATAAATGAACACTGGTTTTGTAATTACTTAAGGCAGCATATAAAAAAAATATAGCGAGGGTGCCTTATCACCTAGTGCCTTAGACCAACTAGTTTGGGAGTCACTGCTAAGCCTTAAGTGCTGCAAAACTAGGATATTGCTAATTACGCCTTAATAAATGAGAACATTCGGTAATCGGTTGGTTAGTACCTCAAGAAATATTAACGTTCGCATAAAAAATGTGTGAGCAAATCCATCTAAAATATCACCGACTAAAAAGTACTAAGCAATATGGACAAAGGGTATGATAGCTTGAATTGAATTCTTCAAGTGTAGAGATGTCTTTCACACACACGTAGGGGTATATGATCGATATTTGGAGGAGAGATAGAGAGGAAAACTAAAGACGATATTTTATTGAGGGAGGAAGTGATTTTCTGACGTCTCTTCAAGACCTTTAAGATAGGGCTCATAACAACTAAAAAGCTAGTGTAGTTTGAAACTCTTATTTTCAAGTTTTTCTTTTATATGTTCCTTAACTTTGCATGTAATTTTTGTATTCTTTCCTATATTTTCTAAATTTTTTGGATTTTGTGGGTGTAATCCGCTGAAAACCCTCAGGAGACAACACTCCTTCTACTAGGAACACCTAGAGATTTAACGACTTGTTGCATGAGCTAAGTGCAATCGTGTTGCCTACGAAAGTGTGCTGGGTTTTTCTTTTTCTTTTTAATAAATAGTTTACTCAGGACGATCAAAGATAGGTTTGAGGGTATTTGATCATTCATATTTACTGCACATTTGTATGGACATTTTCCCCATTACTATTAATTACTAAAATGTGTTAATTGTAAATAAGGAACATATGTGGGTTTATTTGTAAAAAGAGTATTGTCATATGTTTCTTCATTTATAATTAATATAATTAGGAAAAATATATGCATATCATATTTAAATAAAATATCCATGAGATTATTAATTATTAAAATATGCATATCATATCAAATAATCCTAACCAATATTCTTAAAATATCATATCATTTAATTGGTTGGAATAATATCTGAAATAAAAAAATACTACTAACAATTTGATTTGAGATATTGTGTGTGTATTATAATTGATCAGCTCAGGTCTGAACTGTGAGTAGGAGATCCATATCAAATCAAATCACAAAACCAAATCTGCCAAATACTAGAAGCAAATTAAAGAATCGAGCAACGACAGAGACTAAGAGATATATTTTCAGAATATTTTTATCAGAAGGATTTCCAAATATCGAGAAGAAAATGCACGAAAAATTTGGAAGCTCCAACCCACCAAACAGCGGCGGATCCGCGGTCAAAGAGTGCCATAGGCGGCGGTTGCGCGGTCATTTGATGGCCGTAGGATGTAAAAACTCAGGGACTTGATTGTAATTTCACATACTCTAATATGACATCTAGGATTTCTAATTCCAGAGCCTGTAAAAAGGACCGAGAGCTATCTATCAAAGGGGGATCAATGAACTATCCATTAAAGTATCGATTAAAATCTAGCGAGCAAACTAGGGTTTTCCAAATTATTTTTTCAGCGAGCAAGTTTTGTAATGTGATAGTTAATCAATAAAGATAGTTCTTTCTTTTAATTTTGTCGCATTTACTTTCCGCGTTTATTTTCTGCACTTACTTTCCACCTTTACTTTCTGCAATTACATTTTGCAATTACTTTCTGCATTTTTTATTTTTAATTATGAGTTCCGTATTCTTCCACCTTTCTTTTGCTTCACTGATCTCCATGAGCGAGTAAATTCTTGCTTGCTAACGTTTGTAGGATAGGGTAGAATAATGGATGAAAAATATCTCTTAAATTCTTTTTAAAGTTTTAATTTTTATAAACTTTAGCAAAATGGATATTAACCCTTTTATCGGGCACGCTATCAATTCATGATAGTCACGACCACGATTTGAGATTCGTTAATAATCGTTTTGTTTAGGATTTGAGATAAATAGAGATCAATGGAAGGACAAGGGGCAGTAGAGAGAAACCCTAATTCCCTCCAAGAACCCTAATCCACATTCATCGCTATTTCTCCAATAATAAATAATTAAAAGATAAAAAGAATTATTTTTAAAATTCCATCCATTAACTACTAAATCCTTTAAACACTACAAGCACTTCTATTATAAATTTTTCAAAGCTTCTTAATAATAAACGATAACAATCCCACCTTTCTTCTATCAACTCGTTTAAAACTAGAAAAGTAGTTCACCGTTTCTCTGTAGATGACCCGTACTCATCGCGACCAACTATTTGTGACATCTTCTTGATTACGATCATTTACAGCATACATAGATATAAATTTTCACGATCAATCACACGGCTCTTTAAACCCGTAGTTGGGTAGTAATCAAAGTATAGTGGGAACACATACAAGACACTATGGTGGTCTCAAGTCAAAAGACTACCATGTATTCATGTCACCAAAGAACCGTTATCTCATAATAGGTATAATACCATTTAGGAGTTCTCGGTGAGTCTTTTCAGTGAACTCATTCTCCAATGAGTACCTATACACAATTTTCGGTGTCAAACACCAATAGCTGTGGGACCATCCATCGCCCTCCAACCGGATCAAGAAACATATACACTAATCTACTCTGGAATATCGATGTCCAGTCTCGATACTCCCATGACTAGGAACATTTAAGAATGTGCTTATGGACTATTCATATCCCGCTATTATGATCCCCATCATAATCATGGTAATCAAGCAAAGATCTTAATGGATTTATCAACATGTATTCGCGATATGTAATAGCAAGTAAAATATATACACATGAATGATAAAGACAAACCAGATAGTATACAATCATCTCGAACAAGATTACTCTATCCATATAGGTTCATGAACAATTGTAATAATTGTCTTCATGGTGCCTATATCCAACAATCTCCCACTTGCACTTAAGATCAATTATTGCAGTATTGCATACCAAACTTCTCTAATATCAGTTTTGCAAACCGTATTTGAGAAACAGCCACAGCTAGTAGATCCACTACAATGTCTTTAATTTCTTCTATCCAGATCTTAATCTTATTGGGTTACCCTTGCACCTAGTCTAAGGTTTGGTAGCATCACTCATGCCATTTTAAAATTTAGAGAGGTGCAAAGCTAACTAACTATGAATCTTGCTAGAATTTCTAGAGTAACAAGTTTATATCACATACAAATAAGTAAAGAGAAGAGGATTACAACCTTTGTAGTCCGTTCCTTCGCTTCATAAGCTCCGTGTTGAGGTCCCTTCGCCGCGATCAACATGAACTCCGACTCTCGAGTGGATCCATGAGGTAAATGAGACACCTTGCTTATAGTCTTCATGATCCAAGATGATCTACCTTGAAAAATCTCAAACTCAAGCTAACACTTCACTAAACAATTTATTAGAGAAGTGAACACCCTAATCTAAATGGTTAGAATAGATAAGGATGATGAAGTAGGAATTTTTCTCTCTTTTGTTTTCAAATTCTCACACTTTATTCATCACAAATGAAAAACTAGTGAAGGTTTTCTTTCAAGAGAATGAAGAAGAAGAAGATAATAATCATTTTGTGATGAATAATGAATTATTGTTGTGGTTACAAATCCAACCATGGGTTAAGTATGAAGGAGTTAACCGTTGTAGAGAATTAACTAGAGTTAATGGTTTGGATTGGGTTAACAAAATATCTTCACAAAATATCAAGCTAAAGACAAAGTCAAAGCTTCATGAAGCTTCATGGAAGCTTCATGCAAAAGCTAACCCTAATCTAAACCCTAACCAAGTTTAAACCCTAAACCTTTGTTAAATTTGTAACCCTAACTTGTTACAATATTATATATCACATATACAATATATTTTGTAACAAAAGAAAATAATACAATTAACATATATCGCATATATATCAATGTTTTATCCCGTGAGAAAATGAATCAATAAATCAAGCTTATATTAGTTAACGTAATGTAATATATCACATATATAATTATACATTAAATTATCGAATCAACACTTGATTCGAAAATCCGGTTATATTGCATATAATCGACTAATATAACATTTACCGATTCATCGAATCAACACTTGATCCGATGACCCGGCTATATCACATATACCCGGCCGATATCTCATATCGCGAGAATAGAATACGGTATCTCATATCGTACTATTCTCGGTCCCGCACATATCACATATGAGCTCCTACTCAGTTTTGCCTGAGCCAGGAAACCTCTGTGTAGGACTCTAAAGAATCGTCAATACGCCGGCAGTAAGTGATGATCATATCAAACACCAACAAGCTGCAAGCGGTCAGCTAAACGTAACAGCCACCTAGGTATTGAGAGATCATAAGATCAACAAGCAAGCTTGTACATTCTCCTGTGAATCCAATCAGTAACACTACCGTACAGTCCGGTCTCTTCGTCTGATATGTCGCATATCCAGTCTAGGCGTGGTAAACGTCAGACCCCAGTAACCGATAAGTCGTGTCGATGTGAGGCTCATAATAGGTCGAGAAACTATTGATAACTCTTACCAGCAGCACTCCATATCAGCCACGGCCAGGGACTTCCAGTTATAGCCAATCGAACACAGCACAACATCAACTCCCTATACCGGGAGAGACGAAACCCCTCCTATCGCTCATTGCCTCCATGTGATTCGGGGATGTACCCAAAAGCCACCGTTTTGGACGCCCTCTTGGACGTGGTAAGGTGGAAATCAAAGCACAGTGGGAATCACACAAGACTCTATGACGATCTCGGGTCTACAGACTAACCTGTACCAGTGTCACCGGAGAACTGCTATCTGGCGATAGGTATAATACCATCTAGGAGTTCTCGGCGAGTCCGTTCAGTGTACCCAGTCTCCACTAAGCACCCATACACCATCTTTGATGTCAAACACCGATGGATATGGGATCATCCATCGCCCATCATATGGGTCAAGATGCGTATATGCTAGTCTACTATGGTGTATCGATACCCTGTCTCGATACACCCTCAATTAGGAACAGTTATAGGATGTACTCGTTGACTACCCTGGCCCCACTAGTATGATTCCATCATACTCGCAGTAGTCGAGTACATATCCTAAGGTCTTTATCAACATGTGAGAGCAAGACAGTAAACCAATACAAGTCAACATGTTAAGATAAAGTGAAACCAAATAGCATACTATCATATCGAGGAAGAAAGTCCTCTCTATATATATCCAAGCATCCACTATAATATACATCATATGTACAACAATAACCTCTAGGGCATATATATAACTAACAATCTCCCACTTGCACTAAGGCCAGCTGTTCAGTTGATAAAACTGCATATTTGTTATTACATTTTTCCTACCATTTCCATATTAAACAAGGTCTTTATTATAATATATCATACATATGAGGGTTTATTTGTAAAAACACTATTTTCCATGTGTTGATATATTTTAATTAGAATTTGGTAGGAAAATGTATGCAAATAATATCATTGACCAAATCCTAGGAGAACAAAGTCTACTAAATATTATTTGAGTTGTTGTGCAGAATTTTTCCAAGTTATTGTGCAGAATTTTTCTAAGTTGTTGTGCAGAATTTTTCCAAGAAATAAAGTTGTTAAAGAAAACTTGCCTAATTAAGAATGCAAAACTTGGAGATCAAGTCTGGCAGCAACTACGAGAAGATTTCAAAGATCCAAAGATTCCAGAGAACTCCACGTGGCAATTAAAGAAAAATCCCAGAAATTGATCAAGGGCTCTGATTAAATGGCCGCGGATCCGCGGCCATACCCCCCCTGGGCCACGGATCCGCAGCAATCTTGAAGATTTAATTGCTGCAAATTTCTGGTGAGAATCTCTACAGTTAGTTTCCATATTTGGAAGCAAGGGTTTCTGGCTTTGGACTATAAATATGGACCGAGAGCCTCTTGGAAGAATGATCAAGCTGACGAGATCACGAAGTCTAAGACGGCTCACGCATCCAGGCTGATTATCAACTGTTCGTCTACCTCCTTAGAAGAGATCGAGAAGCAACTAGAAATTGTAATCATTTTCTAAGGATTCAAGTGTAATGAATATTGTTGATTAATAAAGCTAGCTTTCTTTTTCTTATTCTATTTCTTCGTAGTTTAATTATGCAATTTCTTTCCATCTCTTTTTCTCCCAACATGCGCGAGTAATTCTCCGCTTGTTAGGGTTCGTAGGATTAGGGTAGGCTAATGGATGATGAACATCCCTAAACCCTTTTTAAGTCCTATAAAGTTTATGAACTTTATCAAAAGAATCATTAACATCCTAATCGGGCGCGCTAACAATTATTTGTTAGTTCCGACCGCGATTTGAGATTAGATTAATAATTGTTTTGGTAAAGGCTAGATATGAACGGAGTTCCGTGTCGAGATAAGGATTAAGAGTGGGATTCATTTTCCCTCCAGAAACCCTAATCTACACGCATCACCGTCGTTCTAGTTTTAAATCTATTAAAGGATAAAAAGGGTAACTTTTAATTAATCATCCATAACTACTAAATCTTAACGAACCCTACAAGCCCCCTTATTATATTAACTACATCCATAAATAATCTAGATCTATATTTTGCATTAGCGCTTAACATAGATCTAGAAACCATTCTACAATATTCTTTATCCCTCATCTCTTTTTCAACACATCTAAAGTAAAAGTAAAAGATTCAACGTTTCCCTGAGGACGACCCGTATTCACCTCGGTCTAGCTACACGCGACACCGTTCTGATTGCGGTATAACTACAAACACTTTTTCGTATCAATCACCAGCTGTTGTAGTATCTCATACCCAACATCCCGAAGAGTCTCTCAAACTGTATCTGGGGAATGGCCTTCGTGAGTGGATCCGCAGTGTTGTCCTTCGTGTCAACTCTCCCGACCTCGATCTCGCGGCGATCAACTATCTCCCGGATCAGGTGATACCACCTCAGAATATGTCTAGACTTCTGATGGGACTTGGGTTCCTTGGCTAAAGCCACAGCTCCATTGTTATCACAATACAAAGGTATTGGATGCTCAATGGAAGGAACCACACCAAGTTCATTGATGAACTTCTTCATCCAGACAGCCTCTTTGGCAGCATCGTTTGCAGCGATGTATTCAGCCTCCATCGTCGAGTCTGCCACGGTTTCTTACTTAGAACTCTTCTAACAAACCGCCCCTCCATTCAGGGTAAAGACAAATCCTGAGTGCGACTTAGAGTCATCCTTATCACTTTGGAAGCTTGAATCGGTAAAGGACTCCACTTGGAGTTCGCCGTTACCATACACCAAGAACATCTCCTTAGTCCTTCTCAAGTATTTGAGAATGTTCTTCACAGCTGTCTAGTGACTCTCTCCAGGATCTGCTTGATACCTATTCACTATACTTAGTGAGTATGCTACACCGAGTCTGGTACATAGCATCGCGTACATGATAGAGCCTACTGCCGAAGTATAGGGTATCCCTTGCATGCGAGCTCTTTCTAAATCAGTATTGGGAGACATCTCTTTGGAGAGAGTGAGTCCAGAGATCGTGGGTTGGTTCCACGCTTGGATTCTTCCATACTAAACCTCTTTAGTATGGTGTCAATGTATCTGGATTGGGACAATCCCAGTATCCGTTTGGATCTATCTCTATAGATCCTAATTCCCAAAATGCAGGAGGCATCACCTAGATCTTTCATTGAGAATCTTTGTGATTAGAAGAGCTTGACCGAGTGCAGCATAGGAACATCATTTGCTATCAAGAGTATGTCATCCACATACAATACGAGGAAGATGACCTTACTCTCTGCAACCTTCTTGTAGATACAAGGTTCATCTACGTTTTTGATGAAGTCAAACTCTTTGACTACAACATCAAAGCAGATGTTCCAACTCCGCGATGCCTGCTTCAACCCGTAGATGGATTTAAGCAGCTTGCACACCTTTCTGCTACTCCCACTATCTACGAAGCCCTCTGGCTGAGTCATGTACACGCACTCCTCTAAATCACCATTTAGAAAGGCGGTCTTAACATCCATCTACCAGATTTCGTAGTCATGGTATACAGCAATGGCAAGTAAGATCCGGATGGATTTAAGTATAGCCACTGGAGAAAAGGTTTCGTCATAATCCACACCTGGTCGTTGACGAAAACCCTTTGCAACAAGTCTAGCTTTGTAAGTCTCAACTTTTCCATCTACACCAAATTTCTTCTTAAAGATCCACTTGCTCCCAATGGGTTTTACCCCTTCAGGAGTAACTTCCAAAGTCCATACTTTGTTGGTGTACATGGATTCCATCTCAGATCGCATTTGTAGGGTTCCTAGGCACTCTAATGAAGTCTCACAAGGCATCAACCATGCCAATTTCAAATATTATAGGTGCCGAGAAACCCTAATACGGATCGTTGACTAGATTTCTAGGCGAAAAGATAAACTAGTTAACACTTTAACTAAAAGTTAGATGCTACAACCTTTGTAGATCTGGTTCTCCACTTCCTTAGCTCCACGTGGGTGTCCTCTCGCTGTCCATCATGAATCCCGAACTCAATCGTTGGCTTCATCGGAGAAACGGGCGAGCTAGGTCGTCGGCTTCGTGTCAAAGACGATCTACGTCGAGGCATCACAAGTTCAAGCTCCGACTTCACAAAGTTGTGAAACTTGTGAAGAAAACACCCAAAACAACTTGGCAAGAGGTAGAGGGTGAAGAAATAGGAGGTGGGTTCACTTTAGAATTGGATTTCTCTCACTAGAACTCAAGTTGCCATTGATGGCATCAAGGTTTCTTTCTTGAAGATGAAGATGAAGAAGAAGAAAGAATATGATAAGTCTAATTTAAAATGAAAAAGAAAACCATACTTATCATATCCTAACTTGGGTTAAGTGTAGAGAATAGACCATGGTAAGTGGATGGGTTAGGGTTAAGCATGAAGACAAAATGGTCTCTTTGGTCAAAGCTTCATGAAGCTTCAACAAGCTTCATGACAAAAACAAACCATTTTATTTTCATTTGTCCAATAAAATAAATAAAGAAATGAATAAATAAATGATGAGGAAAAACCCTAATTATCATTTAACGATGGTTTAATTCTTCACCCTTAACCAAAAGATCAAGTATCATCAAACATGATACATATATGTGCACAAAAGTATATCACATATACAACTTGCACATCAAGTGAGAAAATCCGTATAAAGTGAACCAATACTAGTTAATGTAAAGTAATATATCAAATATATATATTATACATTAAATCATTAAATCAACACTTGATTCAATGATCCGGTCATGTCGCACATGACCGACTAGTATTCAATGTATCGGCTTATCGAATCGATCTTCGATTCGATAACTAGGTTATATCACATACAACCAATCGAAACATTAATCGCGAGAATCAAATACGGTATCACATACACGCATTATTCTCGGTCCCGCACATATCTCATATGCGCTCCTATTTCGTTTCGCTTGAGCCAGGAAACCTCTGTGTAGGACTCTAAAGACTCGTCAATACGCCGGTAGCAGATGATGATCATATCAAGCACCCACAAGCCGCAAGCGGTCTGCTAAACGTAACGGCCACCCGGGTATTGAGCGATCAGAAGATCGACGAGCTAGCCCGCTCACACTCCTGTGAATCCAACCAGTAACACTTACCGTACAGTCCGGTCTGTTCGTCTGATACGTCGCATATCAAGTCTAGGGGTGGTAAACGTCAGACCCCAATAACCGATAAGTCGTGCCGATGTGAGGCTCATAACGGGTCGAGAAACTACTGGTAACACTTACCAGCAAATCTCTGATCAGCCCTGGCCAGGGACTTCCCTGTTACGGCCAATCGAGCACAGCGCAACATCAACTCCCAATACCGGGAGAGACGAAACCCCTCCTATCGCTCATTGCCTCCATGTGACTCGGGACTGTACCCAAAGACCACCGTTTTGCACGCCCTCATGGACGTGGTAAGGTGGAGATCAAAGCACAGTGGGAATCACACAAGACTCTATGACGATCTCGGGTCTACAGACTAACCTGTACAAGTGTCACCTGAGAACTGCCATCTGACGTGAGGTATAATACCATCTGGGAGTTCTCGGCGAGTCCGTCCAGTGTACCCAGTCTCCACTGAGCACCCGTATACCATCTCTGATGTCAAACACCAATGGATATGGGATCATCCATCGCCCATCTCATGGGTCGAGAAGCGTATACGCTAGTCTACACTGGTATATCGATGCCCTGTCTCGATACACCCACGACTAGGGACCTTGAAGGATGTACTTATGGACTACCATGTCCCCACTAGTATGATCTGCATCATAGTCCAGGTAGTCAAGTACACATCCTAAGGGCTTTATCAACATGTAACTATAAGACAGTTTAAAGAGACAAGTGTACATGTTAAGATAAAGAGTAACCAGATAGCATACTATCATATCGAGCAAGAAAGTCATCTCTATATATGTCCAAGCATCCAATATAATATACATCATGTGTACAATACTGGCCTCTAGGGCATACATACAACTAACAATCTCCCACTTGCACTAGGGCCAGCTGCTGTAGTATCGCATACCGAGCATCCCGAAGAGTCTCTCAAACTATATCTGGGGAATGGCCTTCGTGAGTGGATCCGCCGTGTTGTTCTTCGTGTCAACCCTCCTGACCTCGATCTCCCGGCGATCAACTATCTCCCAGATCAGGTGATACCGCCTCAGAATATGCCTGGATCGCTGATGGGACCTGGGTTCCTTGGCCAAAGCCACCGCTCCATTGTTATCGCAATACAAAGGTATTGGATGCTCAATGGATGGAACCACTCCAAGTTCAGTAATGAACTTCTTGATCGAGACAGCCTCTTTGGCAGCATCGTTGGCAGCGATGTATTCAGCCTCCATCGTCGAGTCTACCACGGTTTCCTGCTTGGAACTCTTCCAGCTAACCGCCCCTCCGTAAAGGGTAAAGACAAAGCCCGACTGCGACTTAGAGTCGTCCTTATCACTCTGGAAGCTCGAATCGGTAAAGGACTCCACTTGGAGCTCTCCGTTACCATACACCAAGAACATATCTCTAGTCCTTCGTAAGTACTTGAGAATGCTCTTCACAGCTGTCCAGTGACTCTCTCCAGGATCAGCTTGATACCTGCTCACTACACTTAGTGAGTATGCTACATTGGGTCTGGTACATAGCATCGCATACATGATAGAGCCTGCTGCCGGAGCATAGGGTATCCCTTGCATGCGAGCTCTCTCCAAATCAGTCTTGGGAGACATCTCTTTGGAGAGAGTGACTCCAGAGATCGTGGGCAAGTTCCCACGCTTGGACTCTTCCATACTAAACCTCTTTAGTATGGTGTCAATGTACCTGGATTGGGACAATCCCAAAATCCGTTTGGATCTATCTCTATAGATCCTAATTCCCAATATGCAGGAGGCATCACCAAGATCTTTCATTGAGAATCTTTGTGATAAGAAGAGCTTGACCGCTTGCAGCATAGGAATATCATTTCCTATCAAGAGTATGTCGTCCACGTACAATACGAGGAAGACAACCTTACTCTCTGCCACCTTCTTGTAGATACAAGGTTCATCTGGATTTTTGACGAAATCAAACTCTTTGATAACGACGTCAAAGCAGATGTTCCGACTCCGCGATGCTTGCTTTAATCCATAAATGGATTTAAGCAGCTTGCATACCTTCCCGCTGCTCCCACTGTCTACGAAGCCCTCTGGCTGAGTCATGTACACACACTCTTCTGAATCACCATTTAGAAATGCGGTCTTAACATCCATTTGCCAGATTTCGTAGTCATGAAAGGCAGCAATAGCAAGCATGATCCGGATGGATTTAAGCATAGCCACTGGAGAAAAGGTTTCGTCATAGTCCACACCTGGTCTTTGACGAAAACCCTTTGCTACAAGTCTAGCTTTGAAAGTCTCCACTTTCCCATCTATACCAAGTTTCTTCTTGAAGATCCACTTGCTCCCAATGGGTTTTACCCCTTCAGGAGCAACTTCCAAAGTCCATACTTTGTTGGTGTACATGGATTCCATCTCGGACCGCATAGCATCCAGCCATTTCACTGAGTCCCCACTCGTGATGGCCTGCTCGAAGCTAGTTGGGTCATCATCCTCCATGATGCAATCCTCGCTCCCACCATCCATGAGAAAACCGTAGTATCTCTCAGGTTGGCGAGGAACCCTACTAGATCGGCGGAGTGGCTGAGGTTCATTGGGAGCTGCTGAATCCTCTGGTTCCACTAAATCTTCTGTTGTGTTTTGTTCAGCTGGAACCTCTTCCAGTTCTACCTCAGAGCCACTAATCTCTTTTGCAAGAAATTCCTTTTCTAAAAAGGTGGCATGTTGAGCAACAAATACTCTTTGTTCCTCACTGTGGTAGAAGATATACCCTCGCGAATGTTTGGGATATCCAACAAATTTACACAAAACAGACCTTGCCTCGAGTTTGTCCGGTTTTTGTCTTTTGACATAGGCCGGGCAACCCCATATCTTAATAAAATTAAGATATGGTCTCTTCCCTTCCTATATCTCATATGGTGTGGTAGGCACAGATTTGGTGGGAACCCTATTCAGTAGGTATGCTGCTGTTTCCAGTGCATATCCCCAGAAGGAAATAGGTAACTCAGCTACACTCATCATAGAGCGCACCATATCCAATAGGGTGCGGTTCCTCCGTTCTGATACACCGTTGTGCTGTGGTGTATATGGAGGAGTTAGCTGAGAGAGAATCCCATTCTCTTTTAGGAAGTCCAGGAATTCAATGCTCAAGTATTCACCTCCTCGATCAGATCGTAGTATTTTAATACTTTTTCCGGTTTGGTTCTCAACTTCTTGTTTATATTCTCTAAATTTCTCAAAAGCTTCTGATTTGTGTTTCATCAAGAACACATACCCGAATCTAAAGAGATCGTCACTGAATGTAATGAAGTATGAAGAACCATCCCTGGCATGTGTAGACATGGGACCGCATACATCACTATGTATCGGTCCCAAGAGTTCGGTAACTCTTTCTCCGTGTCCCGTAAACGGAGTTTTGGTCATCTTGCCTTTGAGACATGACTGGCAAGTGTCATAAGATGAAAATTCAAACGGATTTAAATATCCATCCTTATGCAACTTAGCCAGTCGTGTCACATTGATGTGACCCAGTCTACAATGCCACAAGTAGGATTCGTTCAGTTCTGAACTCTTCCTCTTGTGTGTGTTTGTTATGCTCAGAACTGTTGATTGATTTAGAACATAAATGCCATTGCACAACGTGCCTGATCCAACCAACTTTTGGTTACGGAAAATGTTCATAACAGTATCCTGTAATACAAAATTATATCCCTCTTTACTCAATAAAGAAACCGATATAATGTTGCATATCAGGTTCGGCATGTAATAACATTCGTTCAGAACCAATGTATTACCAGTTGGTAGTACAAGGTGATATTCCCCGACAGTCTTAGCTGCAACAATTGCACCATTTCCAACTCTAATGTCTTTATCACCTTCTCTAAGTTCTCTACCTTTCCTAAGCCCATGTAACTGATTACATATATGGGATCCTGACCCGGTATCTAATACCCAGGACGTGGAGCAAATGGAGAAACAGTTCTCTATAACGAACACACCCGAAGAAAATGCATCAACATGTACTTTCTTCATTCGGGTGGCATGGGAATCCTGGTATTCCCCTATATCCTGTTCAGTCCTATAACTTTTATAGGAAAAACCGGAACCAACGTTCCCCAGCACAGTATAACATGCGGGTTCGGTCAATACATCCATATTATTATCTTCATTAGGGCATGAAATGGTCGCTACCTGGAGAGAGAGAGAAGAAAACACTTTAGCGTATGCTCGTGCAAGATCAGATTGGTTATTATCTTATCTAATCAGGATGGCTCCCACTGCTTTTTATCAAATCTTCCTTCAAACCCTAAAAGGAAAGACTAGCCGGGATTAATTACACACTACAAGTTCGCCAATCTTTCAGCCAGGCCAGTGTCGGTACTTTGAGGGAGGTCCCCCGTGCTTTCGCACGAACCTAATTAATGTAAACCTCATTTTCCCAGAGGCGTAACCCCGTTGACACCTTTCTAGACACCTACTTGATCAGCTAATTGCAATGTGTAAAACTCTCCCAGGAGTAACTCTTACTCGCAGTGGGTATCGGGATCCAACTATCTCATAGAAGGTATGCAATCTCATTGCAAATTTCAACACTTGAAATTCCCGATAATATTTTGCCCCAAGCATCCTATGACCTTGACGGAGGTCAACAAACCACAGGGTGCAAGTCAAGTTCAACCCGTCATTTCTTGATTGAATCAAACCCACCCGCACGACCCTTGACGGAGGTCAACAAGGTCGTACGACTACCCTAATCCAATCTGCATCATATGCATAAACAGATAAATGCTAGTTAGCTACCGCACACTACGCCTTGACGGAGGTCAACAAACGTAGCACGAATACTAAGTAGGATTTATCTGAAATGACGGAGGGCTACGTCAGGTTTTTTCTGAAAACCTATTGCGTAATGAACTTGATATCGTTGTAGAATCAAATGAAGTTTTGTAATGGAGTGACTTTGAGGCTTTTCTAGTTTTGCTAAAGGGGTCACTCCCGGTGAAGGGATCGTCGGCCCTTTCCTCGTCGAATGAGGTGCGGGATATATCATATATATCACTGTGCAAAGCAAAAGTCAAAAGCAATCAAAAGCAAACCGAGTGCGCAGCATCTGCCAGTTATTGCTAAAGGAGTCACTCCCGGTGAAGGGATCTCGGTCCTTTCCTCATCGAATAAGGTACAGGGTATATCATATATACCGCTATGCAAAGCAAGAACTGTAGCTACCTGTTTTATTTTGAAATTCGATTCCACAACATCTTAGGTTTCTTATCTTTCATTAATCACATTAATGAAGTCCCATCATTTAAATACCTAAACATCACAGATAAATACGACGTATACTTATGCCATCCGCATTCGCCTCGATGACCCCTCGTGCACCGTTAGGTTAGGTAACTAACGACAGAGCAGGGCAGGGCTAGTGCGGGTGTAAAACATAAGTAACGTCTATATAATATATCATATATACTATATACTTTATCCATCACAGAACATCACATGATCGCATCACAGATATCGCAGCAGAAGAAACACATGAAATATTGGATATACTAGGACGTCCGTATTTTCAATACGAGCCAGTATAAAACACGGATTCCACGGTCGTGATGAATAGCCAATCCCACACCCCTAGACCCCTACGAGAGCGGCAAGCAACCCTGCCAATTCTAGGGTTAGGAGACCCGGACTCGACTCCTCGAGTTGGTCTCCCACTGGACCCCAGAACCCGGTTACTTGTGCTCCCCTCCTTGGGTCTATCCTAATGCGGAAAAGTAAATAATATACAAAAGGTGACAACTTCCGCTACCTGGAAGTGCCCCAAATAAAAGAATATTACATACAAGTTTTTACATGAATGAAAATGAAAAACACTCATCTCACATAAAAACCCCCCGGCTATTCAAACACGACGATCCAATATAACATATCCAGCAACACATAACATCACATGTCATCAACGTAAGTAAGTGTGCATACCCCAATTGTTGTTGACGTATAGCAACGAAACCGGCGATATGAACATACTACACTTACGGTCACAGAAAAGAAAGTGTAAAACTACAACAATTGGAATCCGCAACTTCTTTAGACATCACATGCCTAATCAAATGAAATACTTAGACATCATATGCCTAACAGATATAAATCCCGCATTTTAGTCTCATTATCGAAAACTCTTTTCAATATCATGTGGGACTAAACTGCTAGATTTATAACATTCATTCAGTTATCTCATAACCGTTTGTGAATTCCAATTATTGTATCACATTCCAGATAAACAGAAAATGTTAAACTTTCCGATCGAACAGTCGAATACCCAAGTTTTCCCGATACAGTCCAACACATGAAATAAGTCTAGCAACATTCAGTTCGTGCCTCAGTACCAACGGTCCAGCCGTAGAAGGGTCAAGCCAACGCCTCACATGTGGCACGCCGTACTGCCCCAAACCCGAAGGTTCAAAGGGCAGTTCAAGACGGTCACATAATCGAGTTAAGGTTTGTTGTCTTCTAGAGGGTTCATCGCGTTACTTGCACTACTTAGAACGTCGTTAAACTACGGAAAAAATCCAACACTTGGAAATTTCCCGACAGGGGAAAAATTGGGTATTTATATTCGGTCGAACTTTTTAACATTCTAAAAATTATCCGGAAATACACAAAGAAGAAATTTGATAATCCGATCGAAACTACGAAGCTCCAAAACACCCCAGAAAATGCAACTCTTGAATAAATTTTAAAAATTCCCATAAAACTCAGCACCAGAAAAGAAGAATTACTGTGCAAACAATATTGCGCAATGTGAACAGTTGGCGGCGGAACAGCGGCAGAAGCCATGCTTCTACCGCGTTTCCGCGGCTGTTTAGATGAATCATGAGCTCGTGTTTCACCATAATTCTTAGATCTTCCTGCTGAATTTTTTAGGCATTTGTAATCTTGAAAAAACCCAGATTTTAGAAAATGTACAGAGAGCATTTTGTGAGTTAGGGTTTCGGTTCGTTCGGACTTCAAACTCCGTCTAGACTTCGCCTAAGGCTCTAGCTAGGCTCTGATACCACTGTAGGGTTCCTAGGCACTCTAATGAAGTCTCACAAGGCATCAACCATGCCAATTTCAAATATTATGGGTGCCGAGAAACCCTAATACGGATCGTTGACTAGATTTCTAGGCGAAAAGATAAACTAGTTAACACTTTAACTAAAAGTTAGATGCTACAACCTTTGTAGATCCGGTTCTCCACTTTCTTAGCTCCACGTGGGTGTCCTCTCGCTGTCCATCATGAATCCCGAACTCAATCGTCGGCTTCATCGGAGAAACGGGCGAGCTAGGTCGTCGGCTTCGTGTCAAAGACGATCTACGTCGAGGCATCACAAGTTCAAGCTCCGACTTCACAAAGTTGTGAAACTTGTGAAGAAAACACCCAAAACAACTTGGCAAGAGGTAGAGGGTGAAGAAATAGGAGGTGGGTTCACTTTAGAATTGGATTTCTCTCACTAGAACTCAAGTTGCCATTGATGGCATCAAGGTTTCTTTCTTGAAGATGAAGATGAAGAAGAAGAAAGAATATGATAAGTCTAATTTAGAATGAAAAAGAAAAACATACTTATCATATCCTAACTTGGGTTAAGTGTAGAGAATAGACCATGGTAAGTGGATGGGTTAGGGTTAAGCATGAAGACAAAATGGTTTCTTTGGTCAAAGCTTCATGAAGCTTCAACAAGCTTCATGACAAAAACAAACCATTTTATTTTCATTTGTCCAATAAAATAAATAAAGAAATGAATAAATAAATGATGAGGCAAAACCCTAATTATCATTTAACCATGGTTTAATTCTTCACACTTAACCAAAAGATCAAGTATCATCAAACATGATACATATATGTGCACAAAAGTATATCACATATACAACTTGCACATCAAGTGAGAAAATCCGTATAAAGTGAACCAATACTAGTTAATGTAAAGTAATATATCAAATATATATATTATACATTAAATCATTAAATCAACACTTGATTCAATGATCCGGTCATGTCGCACATGACCGACTAGTATTCAATGTATCGGCTTATCGAATCGATCTTCGATTCGATAACTAGGTTATATCACATACAACCAATCGAAACATTAATCGCGAGAATCAAATACGGTATCACATACACGCATTATTCTCGGTCCCGCACATATCTCATATGCGCTCCTATTTCGTTTCGCTTGAGCCAGGAAACCTCTGTGTAGGACTCTAAAGACTCGTCAATACGCCGGTAGCAGATGATGATCATATCAAGCACCCACAAGCCGCAAGCGGTCTGCTAAACGTAACGGCCACCCGGGTATTGAGCGATCAGAAGATCGACGAGCTAGCCCGCTCACACTCCTGTGAATCCAACCAGTAACACTTACCGTACAGTCCGGTCTGTTCGTCTGATACGTCGCATATCAAGTCTAGGGGTGGTAAACGTCAGACCCCAATAACCGATAAGTCGTGCCGATGTGAGGCTCATAACGGGTCGAGAAACTACTGGTAACACTTACCAGCAAATCTCTGATCAGCCCTGGCCAGGGACTTTCCTGTTACGGCCAAGCGAGCACAGCGCAACATCAACTCCTAATACCGGGAGAGACGAAACCCCTCCTATCGCTCATTGCCTCCATGTGACTCGGGACTGTACCTAAAGACCACCGTTTTGCACGCCCTCATGGACGTGGTAAGGTGGAGATCAAAGCACAGTGGGAATCACACAAGACTCTATGACGATCTCGGGTCTACAGACTAACCTGTACAAGTGTCACCTGAGAACTGCCATCTGACGTGAGGTATAATACCATCTGGGAGTTCTCGGCGAGTCCGTCCAGTGTACCCAGTCTCCACTGAGCACCCGTATACCATCTCTGATGTCAAACACCAATGGATATGGGATCATCCATCGCCCATCTCATGGGTCGAGAAGCGTATACGCTAGTCTACACTGGTATATCGATGCCCTGTCTCGATACACCCACGACTATGGACCTTGAAGGATGTACTTATGGACTACCATGTCCCCACTAGTATGATCTGCATCATAGTCCAGGTAGTCAAGTACACATCCTAAGGGCTTTATTAACATGTAACTATAAGACAGTTTAAAGAGACAAGTGTACATGTTAAGATAAAGAGTAACCAGATAGCATACTATCATATCGAGCAAAAAAGTCATCTCTATATATGTCCAAGCATCCAATATAATATACATCATGTGTACAATACTGGCCTCTAGGGCATACATACAACTAACAACATTGCATCCAGCCACTTCACAGAGTCCCCACTCATGATGGCCTGCTCGACGCTAGTCGGGTCATCATCTTCCATGATGCAATCCTCGCTCCCACCATCTATGAGAAAATCATAGTATCTCTCAGGTGGATGAGAAACCCTACTAGATCGGCGAAGAGACTGGGGTTTGTTAGGAACTACTGAATCATCTGGTTCCACTAAATCTTCAGTTGTAGTTTATGGTGCCGGAACTTCTTCCAGCTCTACCACTTCGCCACTAATTTCTTTTACAAGAAATTCCTTTTCTAAAAAGGTGGCATGTCGAGAAACAAACACCTTTTGTTTCTCGCCGTGGTAGAAAAGATATCCATATGAATGTTTAGGATATTCCACAAACTTACAAAGAACTGACCGTGTCTCGAGTTTGTCCGGATTTTGTGTTTTAACATAGGCCGGACAACCCCATATCTTAACACGTTTAAGACATGGTCTCTTCCCACTCCATATCTCATATGGTGTAGCAGGTACAGATTTAGACGGAACTTGATTCAATAGGTATGCTGCTGTCTCAAGCGCATGACCCCAAAAGGAAATAGGTAACTCAGCATTGCTCATCATAGAGCGCACCATATCTAATAGGGTGCGATTCCTCCGCTCCGATACACCGTTGTGCTGTAGTGTATAGGGAAGAGTGAGCTGAGAGAGAATCCCATTCTCTTTTAGGTAGTCCAGAAACTCATTGCTCAAGTATTCTCCTCCTCGATCAGATCGTAGGATCTTAATACTTTTGCCCGTTTAGTTCTCTACTTCGTTCTTATATTCCCTGAATTTCTCAAAAGCTTCAGACTTGTGTTTCAACAGGAACACATGTCCGTATCTTGAGAGATCGCCAGTGAATGTAATGATGTAGGAAGAACCGTTCCTGGTATGTGTAGACATGGGACCACATACATCACTATGTATCAGTCCTAAGAGTTTCGTAACTCTTTCTCCGTGTCCACTAAACAGAGTTTTGGTCATCTTGCCTTTGAGACATGACTGGCAAGTATCATAAGATAAAAATTCGAATGGATTCAAATATCCATCCTTATGTAACTTAGCTAGCCGTGTCGCATTGATATGACCTAGTTTACAATGCCACAAGAAGGATTCGTTCATTTCTGAACTCTTCCTCTTGTGTGTGTTTTGTATATTAAGTACTGTAGTTTGGTTGAGAACGTATATGCCATTATTTAACGATCCTGATCCAATCAACTTTTGATTGAGGAATATGTTCATAACATTATCCTGTACTACAAAATTATATCCTTCTTTACTTAATAAAGAAACTGATATAAGATTGCATATCAGGGTCGGAATGTAATAGCATTCATTCAGAACCAATGTATTACCATTTGGTAACACAAGGTGATATTCGCCAACTCCTTTGGCTGCAACATTTGCACCATTCCCAACTCTTACGGAATGATCACCTTCTCCCAGTTCCCTACCTTTCCATAGCCCATGCAACATATTACATATATGGGATCCTGATCCGGTATCTAATACCCAGGACGTATAGTGAACTGAGAAACAATTCTCGATAACTAACACACCTGAAGAAGACGCATCAACATGCTTATTCTTCGCTTGGGTGGCGTGAGAATCTAGATATTCTACTATTCCCTGCTTGGACATATAACAATTATAAGTGGGAGCAGGACCAACGTTCCCCTGCTCAGTATAAAAAGCGGGTTCAGTCAATACATCCATATTATTATCTTGATTAAGGCCTGATATGGTCACTACCTGGAGAGAGAGAGAAGAAAACATTTTAGCATATGCTCTTGCAAGATTATATTGGTTATTATCTTATCTAATCAGGATAGCACCCACAGCTTTTTATCAAATCTTACTTCAAACCCTAAAAGGTAAGATTAGCCGGGATTAATTACACTTTATAAGTTCGCCAATCTTTCAGTCAGGCCAGTGTTGGTACTTTGAGGGAGGTTCCTCGTGCTTTCGCACGGACCTAATTAAAATAAACCTCGGTTTCCCAGAGGCATAACCCAGTAAACACCTTTCTAGTCACCTACTTGATCGACTAATTGTCCTGTGTAAAATTCTCCCAGGAGTAACTCTTACTCGCAGTGGGTATCAGGATCCATCTATCTCATAGAAGGTATGCAATCCCATTGCAAATTTCAACACTTGAAATTCCCGATAATGCTTTTACCCCTAACCCCCTATGACCTTGACAAAGGCCAACAAACCATAGGAAGCTAGTCAAGTTCAACCTGTCATTTCTTGATTGAAATAAACCCACCCGTACGACCTTTGACAAAGGCCAACAAGGTCGTACGACTACCCTAATCCAATCGCATCACATGCTTAAGCAGATAAGTACTAGTCAGCTACCGCACACTACGCCTTGACAAAGGCCAACAAACGTAGCACGAATACTAAATAGTCTTTATCTGAAATGAAGGAGGGCTACGCAGGTTTTTCAGAAAACCATGAGCGTAATGAACTTGATATCGTTGTAGAAACAAGTGATTTTGAAAAGTAGTGTTTTTAAGGCTTTTCTAGTTTCGCTAAAGAGATCACTCCCGGTGAAGGGATCTCAGCTCTTTCCTTATCGAATAAGGTGCAGGGTATATCAAATATACCACTATGCAAAGCAAGAATTATATAAGCAATCAAAAACTAAACCGTGAGTTTGTAGTATCTGCCAGTTTTGCTAAAGAGGTCACTCCCGGTGAAGGGATCTCGGCTCTTTTCTCATCGAATAAGGTGCAGGGTATATCATATATACCACTATGCAAAGCAAAAACTGTAGCTACCTTTTTTGAAAGTTTGATTCTACAACATCTTTTAGGTTTCTTTTCTTTTATTAATCTCATTAATAAAACTCATCATTTATGCTTCCTAAGCATCACAGAAGGAACGAAAATATAATGTACGCTTATGCCATCTGCATTCGCCACAATGTTCCGTTATGCCCCGTCAGGTTACTTAACTAACGGCATACTGGGACGAGACTAGCGCGGGTGTAAAACATAAGCAACGTTTATTATATATCATATATACAATAATAAAGTATTTGTCTCACGCATATAAATGATCACATCATAGTATATCAGCAGCAGAAGAAACATATGAAATATTGGATATACTAAGAGGTCCGTATTTTATATCGAGCCTGTATAAAACACGGATTCCACGGTCGCGATGAATAGCCAAACCCACATCCCTGGACCCCTACAAGAGCGGCAAGTAACACTGCCAATTCTAGGGTTAGAAGACCCGGTCTCGACTCTTCGAGATGGCCTCCCACTGGACTCTAAAACCCGGTTACTTGTGCTCCCCTCCTTGAGTCTACCTAATGCGGAAAAGTAAATAATATACAATGGTGACATCAACCTCAACCCGGAAGTGCCCCAATAAAAGAATATTACATACAATGAATAATACATGAATGAAAATAAAAGCTCCCATCTCACATAAAACCCCCGGCTATTCAAAACACGACGATCCAATATAACATATCACAGCAACACATAATATCTCATATCATCAACGTAAGCAAGTATGCGTATCCCGATTGTCGTTGAACCCCCGGCTGTTCAAAACACGACGATCCAATATAACATATCACAGCAACACATAATATCTCATATCATCAACGTAAGTAAGTATGCGTATCCCGATTGTCGTTGATGTATAGTAATGAAGCCGGCGATACACCACATACTACGCTTACGGTCGCAGAAAAGAAAGTATAAAACTACAATATTTGGAATCCATCATCGACTTAGACATCGTAAACCCGAAATATCACATATTACGGATTTCATGTCTAACTATATGAATTCCACATATTGTATCACATTACAGAATATCATGACGATGCTTAACGTTTCGATCGAATCAACATACACTCACAAATTACCCCCATGAGCTCAACACTTGAGCAAAGTCAAAACACTCAAAAACCGTGTTACAGTGTCCATGGTCCAGTCGTAGAAAGAGTTAACCAACGCCTCACCTATGAAACCACGGAACTACGGCAAACCCGAAGGTTCGATCGCGGTTCTGTGGGCACAGAATCGAGTTAAGGTTATTATGTCTTCTAGGGGGTCCATAGGGGTACTTGCACGTCTTTACGAGTACAATCAACTTCGGAAAATTACAACACTTGGAAATTTCAGCGGGGTATAAAATGCGGTATGCAAAGTTCGATCGAACTGCTAAAAATAGTCAAGGTTACCAATACAGTGTTAAATTATACGACTATGAAGCACTACGAATTAGCCCCAGGTCAAACCAATCATCACATGAAAATTGGGCTAAATAAATAATACTAGGAATACCAAACTAGACCCAAAAGACCACAGATGGAATACGGGGACCAGAGGATCATGTGGGGCCGGCCTGGCCAGATTTTCCCCTCAAGTGGCCTGTCCAAATCCGATGCCCCCTTCCCGTATTTCACCCATGTTCATATTTTGGCCCAGAGAACATTCTGCAGTCGTTTGAAAAATTTTTAGGGGACTTTTTGAAAAATTTCCAGAGAGCAAGAATGGGGTTTCCTAATACCGTATTTCGAAGTGGTTTTCATTTTCGTAATTGTTATAACACCATATCTAGAATTCTAGTTAGGCTCTGATACCACTGTTGGGTTACCCTTGCACCTAATCTAGGGTTTGGTAGCATCACTCATGCCATTTTAAAATTTAGAGAGGTGCAAAGCTAACTAACCATGAATTTTGCTAGAATTTCTAGAGTAACAAGTTTGTATCACATACAAATAAGTAAAGAGAAGAGGATTACAACCTTTGTAGTCCGTTCCTTCGCTTCATAAGCTCCGTGTTGAGGTCCCTTCGCTGCGATCAACATGAACCCCGACTCTCGAGTACCTCAATGAGGTAAATGAGACACCTTGCTTGTAGTCTTCATGATCCAAGATGATCTACCTTGAAGAGTCTCAAACCCAAGCTAACACTTCACTAAACAACTTATTAGAGAAGTGAACACCCTAATCTAAGTGGCTAGAATAGATGAGGATGATGAAGTAGGAATTTTGCTCTCTTTTGTTTTCAATTTCTCACACTTTATTCACCACAAATGAAAAGCTAGTGAAGGTTTTCTTTCAAGAGAATGAAGAAGAAGAAGATGATAATCCTTTTGTGATGAATAATGAATTATTGTTGTGGTTACAAATCCAACCATGGATTAAGTATGAAGGAGTTAACCCTTGTAAAGAATTAACTAGAGTTAAATGTTTGGATTGGGTTAACAAAATATCTTCACAAAATATCAAGCTAAAGACAAAGTCAAAGCTTCATGCAAAAGCTAACCATAATCCAAACCCTAACCAAGTTTAAACCCTAAACCTTTGTTAAATTTGTAACCCTAACTTGTTACAATATTATATATCACATTTACAATATATTTTGTAACAAAAAAAAATAATACAATTAACATATATCGCATATATATCAATGTATTATCCCGTGAGAAAATGAATCAATAAAGCGAGCTTATATTAGTTAACGTAATGTAATATATCACATATATAATTATACATTAAATTATCGAATCAACACTTGATCCGACAATTCAGCTATATTGCATATAACTGACTAATATAACATGTACCGATTCATCGAATCAACACTTTATCCGATGACCCGGCTATATCACATATACCCGGCCGATATCTCATATCGCGAGAATAGAATACGGTATCTCATATCGTATTATTCTCGGTCCCGTACATATCACATATGTGCTCCTACTCCGTTTTTCCTGAGCCAGGAAACCTCTGTGTAGGACTCTAAAGAATCCTCAATACGCCGGCAGTAGGTGATGATCATATCAAACACCAACAAACTGCAAGCGGTCAGCTAAACGTAACAGCCACCCAGGTATTGAGAGATCAGAAGATCAACAAGCAAGCTTGTACATTCTCTTGTGAATCCAATCAGTAACACTACCGTACAGTCCGGTCTCTTCATCTGATATGTCGCATATTCAGTCTAGGCGTGGTAAACGTCAGACCCCAATAACCGATAAGTCGTGTCGACGTGAGGCTCATAACAGGTCGAGAAACTACTGATAACTTTTACCAGCAGCACTCCATATCAGCCATGGCCAGGGACTTCCAGTTATAGCCAATTGAACACAGTACAACATCAACTCCCTATACCGGGAGAGACGAAACCCCTCCTATCGCTCATTGCCTCCATGTGATTCGGGACTGTACCCAAAAGCCACCGTTTTTCACGCCCTCTTGGACGTGGTAAGGTGGAAATCAAAGCACAGTGGGAATCACACAAGACTCTATGACGATCTCGGGTCTACAGACTAACCTGTACCAGTGTCACCGGAGAATTGCTATCTGGCGATAGGTATAATACCATCTAGAAGTTCTCGGCAAGTCCGTTCAGTGTACCCATTCTCCACTGAGCACCCGTACACCATCTTTGATGTCAAACACCGATGGATATGGGATCATCCATCACCTATCATATGGGTCAAGATGCATATACGCTAGTCTACTCTGGTGTATCGATGCCCTGTCTCGATACACCCTCGACTAGGAACAGTTATAGGATGTACTCGTTGACTACCCTGGCCCCACTAGTATGATCTCATCATAGTCCCAGTAGTCCAGTACATATCCTAAGGGCTTTATCAACATGTGAGAGCAAGACAGTAAACCAATACAAGTCAACATGTTAAGATAAAATGAAACCAAATAGCATACTATCATGTCGAGCAAGAAAGTCCTCTCTATATATATCCAAGCATCCACTATAATATACATCATATGTACAATAATGACCTCTAGGGCATATATATAACTAACAAATCTATCGGAGATCAACTGTCTCCCGAACCAAGCGACACATGCGTCATAATTTGTTTGGATAGCCGATGGGACCAAGTTCTGAAATGAACTTATTTATCCAAACAGTTTCTTAGGCTGCTGCATCCTTCGCTGAGTCATATTCAGCATCTAGCATCATGTCTACCTCAGTATTCGGCTTGAAACACTTCCAATATACTGCTCCTCAAAAGAGGGTAAACTTTTAACCCAAGACGGACATTTACGTCACTTTGGAAGATAGAATTGGTAATCGCTTCTATTTGAAGGCTGCTATTAGCATACACCAAGAACATTTCGTCAGTACTTCATAAGTACTTGAGGATGTTCTTCACTGTTATCCTTTGTTTCTCTAGGGTTGGAATGATATCAGCTTACTACAATAAGTACATAAGTTTCATCTGGTACATAATATCGCATGATTGACCCTACTGTCAAAACATAAGGAATTTCATTCATACGAGTCCTTCTCTTCATCAATCTGGAAGACATATATTTAGATAGGGTGACCCCTTGATTTGCGGGTACACTACCATACTTGGAGTCATCCATTCTAAACCACTTTAGAATAGTGTCAGAGTACCTGGATTGGGGCAATCCCTAAACCCATCTAGATCTATCTTTATAGATCTAGTCACCAGAACGATTAATATATTACCCAAATCCTATAAGGAGAAACCTTTGTGACAGCTACGGTTTGACCGAATTGTAGCATAAGAATATCATTTCATATCTGGAGGATGTCATCCACATATAATATGAGGAATGTAACAATACTCCCTACATCTTTCTTATAAATATTAGGTTCATCTATAATTTTGATGAAGTCAAACACTTTGACTTTCACATCAGAATAGATGATTCAACTCCACGATGCGTACTTTAGTTCATAAATGGACTGAAACTACTTGCACACATTTCCGTTGCTCCCACTGACTACAAAGCCCTCTGGCAGAGTCATATATACGTACACTTCTAAATCTCTATTTAGAAAGACGTTATTGATGTCCACCTGTCAGATTTTATAGTCATGAAAAGCAGCAATGGCAAGTCATATTCGAATGGACTTCAGTATAGACCCTGGAGAAAAGGTTTCATCACAATCCACACCGGGTATTTGATGAAAACATTTTTCTTCAAGTCTAGCCTTATTAAGTTACTACCTTTTCATCTGCACTGATCTTCTTTTGGAAGATCTACTTGCATCTAATGGATTTTACCCATTCAGAAGTATCCAATAAGGTCCATACTTTGTTGGAGTGCATGGAGTCTAACTTGGATATTTTTGTATCCAACCATCAGTCGGAAGTCACTACTCCCTATGGCCTACTGATAACTAGTAGGGTCATCATCAATTATGATGCAAACCTCCTTATCACCGTCTACGAGAAAACCGTAGTATCTCTCGGATGGCTGAGGTCGCCTAGTAGATCTGCGGAGTGGCTAATCTTTGTCGGGTACAATTGAATTCTCGGGTTCTACTAAATTTTCAGTAACCGTTTGTGGTTCTGGAATCTTTTCGAGCTCTACCATACTCTCACTAATTTCTTTTGCAAGAAATTCCTTTTCTAGAAAAGTGGCGTGTTGATTGATCTGTTAAAATGTGTTTTGTAAAGTAACTGCAATCAAGATGGTGTCGTTAGTAGGTAGCCGTGATGAGTACGGGTCATCCATAAGGAAACATGAACTCTTTTCTTGCCTTAGACGAGTTGATTGAAGATGGGATAGTTGTTTGTCGTTAAATATATAGAATTTATAAAGAAAAGGCTCGTAGGGTTCATAGGACTTAGTAGTAATGGATGAATAATTAAAAATGACTCCTTTTTATCTTTTAATAGTTTAAAACTAGATCAATAGTGATGAATGTAGATTAGGGTTCTTGGAAGAAACTAGGGTTTCCCCACTACTAACCCTTGTCCTTGCATTGATCTCTATTCATGTCTAGCCCTTAACAAAACAAGTGTTAAACCAATCTCAAATTGTGGTCGTGACTATCAATAAATTGGTAGCGCGCCCGATAAGGATGTTAACATTTATTTTGCTAAAGTTTATTAACTTTAAAATGTATAAAAGAAATTAAAAGATTTTATCATCTATTGTTCCACCCTATCCTACGAACCCTAGCAAATTAGGAATTACTCACTCATGGTTTGAGATTTAGAAGAAAAGTTGAAGAATGAAAACATGATTAAGATGCAGAAAGTAAATACAGAAAGTAAGTGCAAAAAGAATTAACTAATAAAAACACTATCTTTATTAATCAACTATTGCATACAATTTTTGAAAGTAGAGTACAAGAACCCTATTTGCTCTAGATATTTATCTTGTTGAAAGTAGATGACTAGTTGATGATCACTCGGATGCACGGATCGCTTTGGACCTCTTGATTTCTTCGGCGATGATCTTTAATGTGAAGCTCTCGGTCCCTTATATAGTCACAGAAACTAGAAACCCTAGATACCATCTGTGAATATATGCTGTTAAGATCAAATCACCAAAATATAAAATCCTACGACCACTAAACCGCCTCGCTTCTGCTGCGTATACTCCCATTTTGCCGCGAATCCGCCGCACTCTTGGAGAATCAGGTTCTGGGATTTTTTGTGTTGTCTTGTTTTGATATTTGGAGATCCTTTAAATGTCTATATTATGATAATAATGACCTGAGTCTCTGTCGTTGCTAGATCTTACGATTTGCTTCAATATTCTGGCAGATTTGATTCCGACATCTTGATTTATCCCGGATCTCTTGGATTACAGACCTGAGCTAATCTGCACAATATCTCAAATCAAAGTGTTAGTAGTATTTGGTATTTTTGAGATATTATCCTAACTATTTTATATGATATTATATGTTAAGAATATTGATTAGAAATATTTGATATGATATGCATATTTTAATTACAATATTTCATATAAATATTGTACGCATGTATTTTCCCTCATTATGTTAATTATAATGTAAAAACATATGATAATGAACTTTTTACACATAAACCCTCATATGTTCTATAATTACAATAAACACCTTTTAGTACTTAACAGTCGTGGGGAAAATAATCATTCAAATGTACAATATTTTAGACTAATCGCGTGTCAAGAACAAAACAACTTTTGATCCCGAACATAGTAGAAATTAAACCCTTGTAAATGTTTAAAATAACCCACAAACTGCCCATCACTGAAACGTGCCTAGAGTTTGTCCGAATTCTGCTTTCAACATAAGTCAGACAACCCCATATCTTAAAAAACTTAAGACATGGTCTCATTCTATCACATATAGAATCTTAGGCATTAATTTAGACGGACCTTAATTCAATTAGTACATAGCTGTTTCCAGTGCATACCCCAAAATGAAAGAGGCAACTCGGCAATACTCATCATAGAGCGCACCATATCCCATAGGGTGCGAATCCTACTCTCTGGTACTCCATAATACTATGGTATGTTCGGAGGAGTAAGCTGAGAGGGAATCACATTCTCTATTAGACAACCACGGAATACTGAGCTGAAGTATCCTCCTCTTCGATCACATTGAAGAATCTTGATACTTCCGGCGTTTGGTATTCTACTTCATTCTTATACTCTATGAACTTCTCAAAATTTTTGGATTTTGCATTTCAACAATATCGCGTGTCCAAAACTAAAGAACTCATAACTAAATGGAATGAAATATGAGTACTCATCCCTTGTCCGTATAGATATCGGATCACATACATCACTATGTATAAATCCTAAGAGTTCAATTAATCTTACTTTGTGTGTTGTAAGTTGAGAACTGTATTTTGGTTAAGAATATCTATACTGTTATTTTATGCACCTTACCCAATCAACATTTGATGAAAGTAAATATTCATAACATAATTTTTGAAATTCAAAAGTCCTTCTTTATCAATAAAGAGATGGATATTATTTTTAAAAGTTTCTGTATAACAATAGCTATTCAAAACCAAAAGTTTGCCGTTAAGAAAAACCAGGTGACAGTTCCCAATAGCAACATTTGCTCCGATTTCCAATTTTGAGGATCTTGTCACCCTTTCCCAATATTCTGCTGTTCTCAGTATCTGTAACAGCTTACAGATATGAGCTTCTGATCCGGTATCGCATACCTAGAAAGCAGATTTAATTGAGAAACAGTTTTCAATTACGGACACACTTAAGGATGAAGTATCGTAATGCTTCAAGCGGTGACCAGTTATTCCCAGTAGTGCCTCTTTCACTGCCCAGGTTCATGACTGCAGTTGCAATCTTCTTTCCCGACAACTGCAACCCCTTTAAATGTCTCTACATCTTATCTTCTGTACACCATAGTTAGGCCAGTTGGTTTTTTTCTTTCCATCCTTTCACCTTCAACCTTAGTGTAATACCCCATAGCAGTGTGGTCTTTGGATATCATGATGATTTGCTTTGTCCATACTCAGTACAGTCTGTTGCGGACATATGATAATCTGAGTGTGGAGCCACTTGAGAACAATGGGATCGAGTCTTTGAACCACATTCCGAAAGAGGACCGAACTACATTATAAATGTGAGCATGTTATAGACTCAAGCGACGGTTTTAAAGCGAGCAAAAGCAAAAATTTTAATATTTATGAGACCTATAGCATGCAAACCCTAGAATCATTCCAAAGAAACTAACTTGAAATCAAAAAGAGATAGCTAGGCTAAAGGTTTTGTTGCTACAACCTTTGTAGCGTGTTCGTTTTCTCTCCTTAGACTCCGGCTTCGCTCTTAGACTCCAAGATCAAGCTTGAGTGTAAACCCTCTTGTCAAAGATGATCCACCTTGAAATATCACCAACACAAGCTCCACGTCACCACTAAAGTTGTGTGTGAAGCAACTATCAACTGTATTTTGCTAAACTAGTGAAGATATATGGTGTAGGAATTTTGCTTTCTATTTTTCTTTTTCTTTCTCTCAAAAACAAAATTCAAGAGAGAGGGAGAGATTAGGATGAATATGAGAGGCTAAAAGTTGAGATAAGAATGAAACCAAGCATACTTATCTTAAAGGAAACGTCCTGAGAATTCAAAAGAATTCTACTTCATTCTCCAAAGAATGACACATTTTCTTCTTTAAATAAATAAAGAAATGTTTCATTCTCATCTAAACCCTTATGTGAGTCTCATACATCCATCTTATATGTATCAACATACATAATATGTTATATTTATATCATATATAAATATAATAAAAGAGAAGGAAAAATAAGTAAGCATGATATTAGTTAATGTACATTTATATCAATATATAATCATACATTTAATTATTAAATCGACGCTTGATTTTAATAATCCGATTATATCAATATATATACCGGCTAATATCATAAAACGCTCGTTTAAAATACGTGTATAATTGGTAAGGATTTTACGTGTCGTACTAAGTTTAAAGATACCGTAATCAAGACGGCGTCGCGTATAGCTAGCCAAGACGAGTATGGGTTGTCCACAGAGAGAAGGTATGTTTTCAATTCTTGTTCTCACGAGTCAAGTCAAAAGTCGGAATTGTTCGATTCTAATCTAAGTGTTTTTTATATGCAAAATAATGCTTGTTAGGGATAGAGTTAGATTAGTTTAAGTTAGGGAAATCCGTACACTTTCCTTTGTGCCTCGCTTAACTGTTGATACTAGGGTAATCGGCAACAACGTGAATTAGGGTGCTTAAATACGGTATTTGCGATTGTGTACTAAATCCGACTTATTGAGCCTTGTCCTTTCATTCTTGTCTCTTAACCTTCGCCTCCGGCCAAACCAAACACAACCGGTCACGATTAGGAATCACTGCTATCGTGGTAGGATAGGGTGCCTAATAGAGTGATTGCGTGAAGTTTGGATGGAGTTTAATATGCAAGGTGCCGGGCAAAGCAAGATGTAAAGAGAAACCTAACCCAAAACATCACCTTTCTCATTTCCTAACAAGAAGGCAAACTACTTATGAACCATCACAAAAATGAAAAGAAAACACAAGATAGAAGAGATCATAGGAAAAACATAGCAAGTAAGCTAGTGTAAGAAAAGTATGTAAAAGAAAGATACTAAGAACCAAATAAACCAATTCCAAATAAACTAAAGCTTTATTGATCTTTAAATCCATGGCACAAGCAATGAGTTTAATAACCAAAACCTAAACTTCCAAGCTCAATGAAGAGCTTACAAGATCAGGAGAAGGCAAGTAACTCAAAGTTAACTAACTACTATGTACAAAACTTGAAGAAAAATTACAAAATGTAAGATTAACTTGGTAAAGAAAAGTAGCCTAAAGTAGGATCTCAAGTTTGCTCACTGATCCGGTATTTATAGACACTTCATCAACAAAAAAAACTATAAAAATAAAGTGATGTGACAAAGAGGAATGACCAGAAAAAAAGGAAGCCAACTGGAGCAATGAGGGCTGTAATTGGAGGCCAAAATTAAAAAATAAGTGGCCACTTTGGCGGCTGTGGGACCGTCTTTGCAGTGTGAACTCTTGACTTCTCCACCATCTCTCTGGACTTATTTGTTTCTTTTAAATCAACTTGGGTTTTCCTCAGAATATTTGGAAGGAAAATGTTAAGTTTTGAATCCATCATATCAACTCTTTTATCATGTTATTATACTCATGCCCACTTGCACACCACTTGCCCACTTGCATCAGAAGTGTTCACATCATATCATTGCTGGTTCATGCACCCAAAATGTGTATTCAAACTTGTACAACTTGTATCATGTTGGACTATTTTGGATAAAAAAAGTTGTACACTAAAATTGTTTGCAAAAACTTCTTGAATCAAGATTGGTTTTCCGTTTCGGTTGTAGTATCGGCTCGCAAATGCCGTATCCATGCATTTTGAGTGTGTTTCCATTGTTTTGTTATGAATATCTATATCATGTACTTATCGAGCAGACACGGATTAATGGTACCGATATTCACAAAAATGATAACGAATAAGCGGTATTAAAATATAGTTTTTCGTGATGAACAAATACCCCCAAACTTATCTTTTGCTCGTCTCGAGCAAAAGAAAATCCTAGCCTCACTTTCGTAGGGAACGTGATTGCACTGAGCCCATGCAACAATTCATTAAATCTCTAGGTGTGCCTCGTAGGAGGAGTGTTGTCTCCTGAGGGTTTTCAACAGATTACACCCACAAAATCCCGTCAAGTTAGTTGTTCCCCTCCGAAAGACGGCGCACAAGACTGCGGTGTCTTGGCACTGAGATTCGGGGCAGATGCTAATTGGTGCTATCCGTTCACCTCTCCGAAGATGCCAAGTTGATTTATGGCACCATGTATCGGAGGTTTAAACGGATGCGTCCGATGTAGCAGACTTCGTCAGATTCCCCCTCGCTTGAGGGGTTTTTTGATTGTGGGGACACTCTTCCCTGCAGGCGCAAGCCCCTGCAGTTAATTACGCTACCGCATTGCGGTAACAACTTTCTCCTTCTCCAGCTGGTCACTTCGTGTCGTGGGTGTTTGTTTTGTGTTTTGTTGCCCGTGGATTGTTTACGGAGACTGAGTTACATCGTCGCCCGTAGGGCGTGGACTAGTCCAAATCCGTATTATCTTAGATTTGGGTTTGGGGTTTTGGTTTGAGGATACGTCAGCCATACTTGAGGCTAAGATCAACTCAAACGTTTGTTAAGGATACGTTAGTCTAACTTTGTGACTAAGATCAACTTAACGGGATCGTTTAGATCCGATAAAGGAGTGTTTGGACTCCATTGTTCCAGTTTAGGGACATAGTGGTCCATTGCATGTATGGCTGTCGGGACCCGTCACCTCTCTGATGACGTTGAAGGATTACAACGACAGGTGTCAGAGGAGTTCAGGGATATACCCTTGAGCCAGAGTTAATTGGGGGGATTTATAGTCCACTCTGTTTGAAGGTTTAAGGATACGTTAGCCATCTTTGAGGCTAAGATCAACTTAAACGGGACCGTTTAGATCCGACAAAAGAGCATGCGGGGCTCTATTGTTCTAGTTTAAGGACATTGCGGTCCATGGGTAGTTTAAGGACATTGCGGTCCACTGTTAGTTTTAAGACATCTCGGTCAAGGTTAAGGACGTCGTAGTCTATGGGTTTAAGGGCCCCACAGTCCGTTGTTAGTTTTAAGACATCTCGGTCAAGGTTAAGGACGTCGTAGTCCATGGGTTTAAGGACCCCACAGTCCATTATGTGCTCTGGATGCTTCACACGGGTTCACTGCCGTGCTCTGCGAGGACCAGGCTCCGCTCTGGACGTTTCCCACGGGGTCAAAGAGTGACATCATCCGCGTTCCACGTAACCAGGAATTTTGCATTAAACACGGGTTTAAGGACCCCACAGTCCGTATCAATGTGTGGTCGTCGGGACCCGTCACCTCTTTGAAGACATTGAGGGATTACAATGTCAAGTATCAAAGGAGTGAAGAGATGTACCCTAGAACCGGAGTGGATTAAATAGTCCTTGGCCCAATTTGGGATCAAGACGAATTAATTATGTTATGAGCCCATTGGCCCAGTTAATCACAAATTGAGGACTTATGGCCATCTTGGGCTAAGTCCAATCAGGAGAGGCTTTGCCTCTATCCATTTAGGCCAATTGGGCCAAAGCCTAGTGTTAAACACTACAGAGCAGTCAGTGTTGAACACTGGGAATGAGGTTGACAAGTTAGTGTTTAACACTAAGAGATAATTGGTGTTAAACACCAGCAACAAGGCTTTTTAAATTAGTGTTAAACACTAAAACAGATCAGTGTTGAACACTGCAAATAAGGCTTTTTAATTAGTGTTGAACACTAAGGCCCAACAATGTTTTAACACTGGGTTCGAGAGTTTCAATTTAGTGTTAAACACTAAGGCAAGAGGGGTCACGTGGCAGCACGTGAGAGCGCCCTCCCTTCATTTGTTCTGCTGAGGTTATCGCGTCTTTCAGAGCATCACGTGCCATCACGTGATGGGCATTCAAATGCCTATGTATTAGAGCTTCTGCCAAGGGTCACGTGGATCACGTGGGGTGCTGCCTCAAAGGGGCTTTCTGTAGATCTCTTGGGGGGTCACGTGATGACACGTGACCCTGCCTCTATGTATTTTGTTTAGAGGCTTTGTTAATCTTTTTTCAGGAATTAAATTCCTCAAGCTTTAAATTTCAGAGGAATTAAATTCCTACTTCCTTTTGAAGGTTTATATTCTGAATAGAGTTGAACTCTAAATCTTCCGTAGGACTTAAATTCCTCGTATATGTGAAGAACTGAATAGGGTTAAACCCTAATAAAAGCTTTTAAGGAATTGAATTCCCATTCCCTGTTAAATGATGATTAAGGGAATTAAATTCCCGTTGTTTCGACAGAACTAAGTTCTTAATTAGGGTTAAACCTTGTTTCTTTTGTTCTGAAGGAATTAAATTCCTATAGTTCTGTGAGAATTAAATTCTCATGCTTGCATTCCCTCTCTATGTTTTGGATCTGCATGGCAGGATCTCGACCCATTGAGAATTAAATTCTCAACTTTAAGGGGAGATGTGCACTTTGCAGATGCTCTATCAAAGAGAGAAGAAATATATTCTTCTGTTTTTATGTATCAGAGTTAAACTCTGTTGAGAATTAAATTCTCTTCTTCTTTCAAGGAGCTTTTCCCTTTCTTACCTAGGGTTTTTTTGCAGAAGATCCAAGTTTCTCCAAGTACCGAAGCTCTCTTCTTTTTCTTTTTCTCTCCCTGTCTCTGTATATGTATCTCTCTATCTCTCGGCTCCTATTTATAGGAGAAGCAGCCGAATCAATCAGTTTTTGATGAATCTTCATGAGAGATTTGATTTGCATCCATCATTCGTTTTGGACCTTTGGATTATTAGGTGAATTTTATTCACCATTGGATTTCAAATCCAAGGATTTTTCCTTTGTTGTTTCGATTAGATTTAAAGGGGAAATCTTTCCAAACCCGAGATTTTCCCATAGATAGATGATATTTCATCACCTCTGAATCTTTAATTTGATTGGTTCCAGATAGTTGCTTTCCTTTGGAAAGATTTGAATTTCTCTCAGAATTTAATTCTGTTGACAAAATGGGCTTTGAAAGCCGGTCACGTGTGACCACGTGACCCATGGTCACGTGTGAGCACGTGACCCCCTTTGGAATGAGCCTTTTCCTTTCTTTTGCGCTCTGTCTTCTGATCGTTGCTTAAACGTCACGTGCCACCACGTGACTCCTGGTCACGTGTGAGCACGTGACCCTTGTTTGAACTCACTTTCCTTGGTTCATCTGGAGAACGAGTCTGCTGTCTTGAACGTCACGTGCCAACACGTGATCCTGGTCACGTGGAAGCACGTGACCTCTTCTGAAGCCTTTTCCTTGACTTGATCAAGGAACTGGTGTGCCTTTGACGCTTGCATTTAAATGTCACGTGTCGCCACGTGACCCTGGTCACATGGGAGCACGTGACTCTTTCTGAAGCCCATTTTCTTCAACGTAGTCAGGAAACTGAACTTGACTTGATGATGCTTTTAGGTGTCACGTGGCAACGCGTGACCGCTAGTCACGTGTAAGCACGTGACCCTTTTCTGAAGCTTTTCCCAGAAGCTTTCCTGATTTTAAATCAGGAAACAAATGCCCCCACAGCGTTATTCTCACGTGTCTGCACGTGAGTGCAACGCTGTCACCCCTTGTGACCGTTGGATTCCTCTAGGGATCTGGGGAGATGAAACGTTTCCATTGCCTTCTATAAATACCTCTGTCTCTTCATAGGAGCCTTCACTTTGCTTCGTCTTCTTCTGTTGAGAATTCTCTCCTTGAGAATTTAATTCTCGCTTCTTCCAGAGTTTAGTTCTCTGTCTTAAAATATTTTCAGAGTTTAACTCTGTTTTAGAGGGATTCTTCCTCCTCAGGTAATGGTAATCGAAGCACCTTCGTTTTGACAAAACTCTATGGCTTTTAAATCCAGATCAAGGGTTTCACAAAGAACCCATTTTTCTTCAAGTACTTTAACCCAAATATGAGACCACTTAACTTCCCACAGTAGATCGCTTAGGGTCCAGATGATCCCTTAGGGAGATGATGATGGTGGTTCAAACCCATGGAATTTAATTCCATCAAAAAATGTTTCTGGGAATTTAATTCCCTTTTCTTAATAAGGAATTTAATTCCAATGAAGAACTCAGTTTCTTCACACGGAGGCTTCTTGGGGTTTCCTTGTCATTCTATGATCAGTGAAGAAGGAGAGGGTTTGTAATAAATCGTCCTGATTTTATTTCAGGTATCATGGACGCTCATTTGTATAATCTCAACGAAATCATTTCCTATGGGAATATTCGTGCCCTGGGCCGTAGTCAGAATCAGGAATTCACCAACGCTCAGTGTGCTGAGATTATGAACCGCTTTGACGAGTACAACCATCGGCTACTCCCCCGTCGCTCTTCTCTTCTGAGGCTCATCGTGCTGGCGATTTGGGAGGCGCTTCCTCTCTTCTGCACCGGCGTGCCACTCAGGGCATTGGACGTTGCCGAGGATAAGATACATTCGGTGTATCTGATGAGTCTGATCTCGAAGAGAAGGCGTGACAACCTTATCGATCTTTTGCACCAGGCGTTTCAGCAGTCGGCCATACTTGCCGCCTACCGGAGGGTGGAGGACATCCGCGAGGACCCCGACGCTTGCGATCGTGAGAGAAAACATACTCGGGAGGTTCGAAATGCTTGGAGGATTTTGGACAAGGTTAAGCTTGAGTTTCTCAATCCGTGCCCCGCGTCTGAAGTCTTACCATTGTAAAAGTTCTCTCTTTATTTTGTATGACCTTCTTGAAGTCTGAATGATAAGTTCTATTATGTCTTTGTATGTTTGCATGCTTTTCTGTGAGATTTTATCATTTCACTATTGTTGTTGCTGGTGCTTTTAGTATGCATGGTGCTATTCCATTTTTTTTTAGTGTAAATCAGGTTTGGGCCTCACGTGTTCTGCACGTGGGGTCTCTTGATGGGGCCGGTCACAAAATTTTTCCATGCCATATTTTCAGCGCACGATATCAGATGCAGAAAAAGGGCCTTGGAGATAGTTTCATCTCCTTGATTTTCGATGCCTTTCCTTTTTTGGGCCTTGGAAATAGCTTCACTATGCAAGATTTTCCGCGCACAGCACTTAATGCACCCAATTATATCCGAGGCAATGGTTTTCCTTTTCTCTTCACAGAGAACTTTTATTCCCATTTTAACGCGATTTAATTCGAGAACTAAGTGCCATGGCCTGCAACCGTCCGCACGCTCGTCGACAGCCATGGGAAGTTCCTATTGAGGAAATGGTCCCCCGCTTTGCTGCTCGGTTGGTGGATCCCCTCCTTACCGACAACGAATGCGACTCAGCCATGCATGAACTCTCGATCCGTAGGGGGTCCCCCCTGCCGATGGGTTCCCTCTGGCTCCGGATGATTCTCACGGCCGTGCTTGCCGACATCCCTCCTCACCCGGCGGAGATGACCCTGGCGATGCTCGACGCGGCAGAAGAAAAGCTCGAGGGCTTTCATGAAGCGTGCCTGATTACTCAGGCTTTGAAGGACTGCTCAATTCATCTGCTGAGCCAGATAAAAGCCCGGCGAGCTATTATGTCTGCTTTCGCGGACGAACACGGCGCCAATCGATGGGGAGCGACTCCTCGCGAGAACCGTCGCTTTGATGTGCTGGAGAAAGCAGAGAGAGAGATGGAGAATTTTGTCCTTTGCTTTATTAACCCCTATGCCGTTGATCCCATGTTTGGTGATCTTTTCCGTTAGCGTAGGACATTTTTAAATTAGTCCCTCCTTTTTTTTACGCTTTATGCCGAACTTCCATGTAGGCTTGGTACTGGTATGTATGCTTCCGCTTGCATAAATAAACTTTGTATTCTTCTCACGAGAACTTTCTTTAATTGCAAATGCTATCATCACTTTCCTGCGCATCAGACCTTTTTGGGCATTATGAATGTTCATGCGATTGCAAATGCTATTATTCTTTTTTTTGAATACTCATATGATTGCGAACGCATGCTTGAAATATGTCGGAAATCTTTCTTGTTGCCTTTCACGTCAGGTGATGTGAGCGCGTTTTAGATCGATTGTTCCCGTCGACTGGCAGCCCACTTATACGGTCTTGTAAATGTCTTGTTTCCAAGGCCGCGGTCACGAAAGCGAGCTTACGTGGCCTGATAGAGCGACACGTAGCGAACATATTGTTGTGCGAGAAAAGGGCTCGGCCGTAAATTTTCGGAGAGGGAGCTAGCTTCCAAGGCGCTGGGCGGGCTCCAAGCCAATCTCACAGCCAAAGCCAACAAAGCGTATGAACTCTGGCGGGTGCTTCAGGAGTCCATCAGAGAGGAGGTGGCTCTCGATAAAGCTGCCATGTTCACTCGTGAGAGGGTCGAGGCTCATAAGGCCACTGAGAAAGAGCTTGAAGCCCGGCTCGCTTCGTATCAGGCTCAACAAGCTCAGGCGGAGGCTCGTCTTTTGGAGATCTTGCGTCATGAAGCCGTGGTCCAGCAAAAGCAGGATGAGCTGACCAAGCTGCTGGATCGCCCGCCGGCTTGAAACATTTGTATATTTTTCTTCCTTTTTGTACATACTCATGGATGAGAGTATTTTCTTTTTGTTTCTTTCATGAATTGTACTTTGCACCCATTTTGGTTTATGAATAAAAGATACATTTTTCTTCTCAATGATGTGTCTCCTTTTCATCGAATGTATTCTGCGGATATTCTACCTCGATCTTCTTGCAGGACAGCGATGGCTTCGGATTCAGGGTTAAGATCTGCTTTCTAAGACTTTTGCATTTTACGAGCCACGAGGGTCTCATAAATAGTTTTTCTCCCTACAGGTCGAGAGGATCCCATAGGTGTAAGATCGCGAGGATCCTTAAGCGGGTTTTCCCTTGAGAGTCGTAAGGATCTCGCAAGAGAGTTTTTCTTCCTTACAGGTCGTGAGGGCCTGCAAGTGTTGGATGCGGTCACCCTTGTCCGTGTTTTACGGAGTCAGGGGTTTCTCAAGGTATCGTAGTTTAAAGACGTCACGGTCAAGGTTAAGGACCTCATAGTCCGTGGATTTAAGGACTCCACAGTCCGCTGTTAGTTTTAAGACATCACGGTCAAGGTTAAGGACCTCATAGTCCGTGGATTTAGGGACTCCACAGTCCGTTGTTAGTTTTAAGACATCACGGTCAAGGTTAAGGACCTCATAGTCCGTGGATTTAGGGACTCCACAGTCCGGTGTTTGGTTGCAGGGACCCGTCACCTCTTTGAAGACGTTGAGGAATTACAACGCCGGGCATCAAAGGAGTGAAGAGATGTACCCTTAAACCAAGGCAAAATCTGTAGGGAATCGGGGTGGTTGATCGTTAGTTTTAAGACATCACGGTCAAGGTTAAGGACGTCATAGTCCGTGGATTTTAAGGACTCCACAGTCCGGTATTTGCTCTGGATGCTTCACACCGGTTCACTGCCGTGCTTGGCGAGGACCAGGCTCCGCTCTGGATGTTTTCCACGGGGTCAAAGAGTGACGTTATCCGCGTTCCACGTAACCAGGAATTTTGCACTAGATGCTTCACACGGGTTTACTGCCGCATTAGGCGAGGACTGGGCTCCGCTCTGGATGCTTCGCACGGGTTCAATGCCATGCTCTGCGAGGACCAGGATCCGCTCTGGACGTTTTCCACGGGATCAAAGAGTGACATTATCCGCGTTCCACGTAACCAGGAATTTTGCACTAGATGCTTCACACGGGTTCACTGCCGCGTTAGGCGAGGACTAGGCTCCGCTCTGGATGCTTTGCACGGGTTCACTGCCATGCTCTGCGAGGACCAGGATCCGCTCTGGACGTTTTCCACGGGGTCAAAGAGTGACATTATCTGCGTTCCACGTAACCAGGAATTTTGCACTAGATGCTTCACACGGGTTCACTGCCGCGTTAGGCGAGGACTAGGCTCCGCTCTGGATGCTTCGCACGGGTTCACTGCCATGCTCTGCGAGGACCAGGATCCGCTCTGGACGTTTTCCACGGGGTCAAAGAGTGACATTATCCGCGTTCCACGTAACCAGGAATTTTGCACTAGATGCTTCACACGGGTTCACTGCCGCGTTAGGCGAGGACTAGGCTCCGCTCTGGATGCTTTGCACGGGTTCACTGCCATGCTCTGTGAGGACCAGGATCCGCTCTGGACGTTTTCCACGGGGTCAAAGAGTGACATTATCCGCGTTCCACGTAACCAGGAATTTTGCTGAATATATCCGCATTTCACGGAATAGAGGTTTGACTCTTGGTGATATGTATATCGCCGAGCCATAGAACTGGGGGTTGCCGCTGTTCCGTTTCGCTTGATGTTGTGTCTGCTGTTACGAAACGAGTGTTGGGATGATCTCTAGGTCGCTTGTGGCCCGTCGAGATTTAGCTTCGTTCTTTGGTGAAACCTGGGGGAGGGAGGTACGTTCCCTTCTTTGTTTGCGCCCCTGGATTGTATACAGGGATAGATGTAACATTACCTGTAGGGCGAAGATTTCATTGTTTCATCATTTTTTTTATTCTTTCCGCGATGCTATATCATTTCAGCTTTTTATATCGCGAAAATCGCGATTGCCCAATCATTTCGGCTATTTTTCGCGGTGCCCAATCATTTCGGCTATTTATTTTATTTTTACTCGCTGCTTTTTATTGCGAGCTGCCCAATCATTTCGGCTGTTTTTTATGCCTTCATTCTCACTTGCTGCTTTTTATTGCAAGTTGCCCCATCATTTCGGCTATTTTGTAGGCATGTGTGGCTTGTTAGCTTTTTTCGCCGCAAGCTCGAATTTTGGACACCGATTTCGGCGTCAGCATCGCTGCAACTGGTATGTTGCCAGGAGCGAATCATCATTTGCTTCTGTCGATGTTGAACAAAGGTGGCTTAGCGAACAGGGTTAGGATCCTGTCGGCTAAGGCTTTTGACTTCATGAGCCGTAAGGGTCTCACAAAGGTATTTCTCCCTACAAGTCGTGAGGATCTTGCAGGTGTATTTTCTCCTTAGGGATCATGAGGATTCCTAAGTGTATGTCCCTCTGTAAGTCGTAAGGATCCTACAAGAGGGTTTTCTCCTTATGGGTCGAGAGGACCTACAAGGGTTGGACTTTGCTGGGGAAATGTTTATTCGCGCCCGTGGATTGTATACAAGGGTCAGTATTGAGCTTCTTGTAGGGCAATATCGAAGGTTGTGGAGGATTTGCTTAAGAACAGGTTTAGGTTTCTGTAACTTAAGACTTTCAAATCTCATGAGCCGTGAGGGTCCCATAAGAGAATTCTCCTTACGAGTCGTGAGGATCTCGTAAGTGTATTTTCTCCTTAGGAATCGTGAGGATCCCTAAGTGTGGTGCTCCTTTGTGAGTCGTAAGGATCTCACGCAGGTGGTTTCTCCTTACAAGGTCGAGAGGACCCTACAAGTGTCTTTTAACGAGGTTGCGCCCTTTCGGGTTTTCACAAACACTCGCCGGTAGTCCTGCTGTTTTTACTCACGGAGCCCTTTCGGGTTTTCATCCGTGCCCATTTTGCTTACGGACATACCCCTTTTTTTTTCACTTTTTTTTTACAAGGTCGCGCCCTTTCGGGTTTTCACGGACGCTTGCCGGCAGCCCTGCTGTTTTTACTCACGGAGCCCTTTCGGGTTTTCATCCGTGCCCATTTTGCTTATGGACGTACCGTTTTTTTTTATTCTTTTTCATATATTTCTTTTTTATTTTTTTTTATTTTTTTTTATCTCGTCAGCCTAAAGATGCTGCGGTAGTAGTTTTAGGGACGTTTCGGTCCGTCGTTAGTTTAAGGACGTTTCGGTCCGTTATTAGTTTAAGGACGTTTCGGTCCGCCGTTAGTTTAAGGACGTTTCGGTCCGCCGTTAGTTTTAAGGACGTTTCGGTCCGTCGTTAGTTTAAGGACGTTTCGGTCCGTCGTTAGTTTAAGGACGTTTCGGTCCGTCGTTATGGGAAGGCCGGCTGCTGCTTGTAAAGTCTGAGCCTAGGAAGACAGTGAGCGGACATAGTCGTCGTCATCTATCATTGACCCCGGCTGTGGCTCATTAAGCATAGTACTTCTTTAAGAAGCGGCCGTTTATTGGCCTGAAAGGCCTTTCACCGTGCATGTCCATGAGTAGATAGTCTCCACCCTGGTAGACCTTGTCTATGATGTACGGGCCTTCATAGTTTGGCTCAAATTTTCCTCGCTTGGCGCGATTAGGGATCATAGGTCTTTTGACCACTAGTACGAGTTCGCCTTGGCGGAATGTCCTCGGCCTGGTCAATCTTTCGTATGAGCGCGTCATCTTTGCTTTGTATGCCTCTAGATGTTGTTGCGCTATAAGCCGGGTTTCATCGAGGGCATCAAGCTCCTCAAGCCGAAGGTGAGCATTTTCTTCGTTTGTCAGCTCGTGGTGGACTGCTACTCGTAGAGAGGGTAACTCTATCTCGAGGGGGAGCACTGCTTCCGTCCCAAATACCAACGCGTACGGCATTGTGTTCGTGGCCGTCTTGAATGTAGTCCGATAAGCCCAAAGGGCTTCTTGCAGCCTTTCGTGCCAGTCTCTCTTATTCCTGGAAACGGTCTTTTTTATGATCTTCGTCAAGGTCTTATTGAAGGCCTCGGCCAGACCGTTAGCTCGTGGATTGTAAACCGAAGAATATCTCCAGTCTATATTGTGCTGCTGTGCGAAGCGGCTAATCTTATGGCTTCGGTAGGCCGGTCCGTTATCGGAGATAATCCGCCGTGGAGTTCCGAACCGATAGATTACGTGCGTCTTGAAGAAATGGAGGATATTCTCCGTCTTCACTTCCCTCAGTGGTACTGCTTCTGCCCATTTGGAGAAGTAATCAGTTGTCGCCAGAATAAAACGGTGTCCCCGGGATGATGCTGGCTCAATGGGGCCGACTATGTCAGTCCCCCACATTTCGAATGGCCAACTAGCCAGCGTCGGGTGCAGTGGATTCGGATGTTGGTGGATGAAGTCTCCATGAATCTGGCATGAGTGGCATTGCTTTGCATACTCGAGGCAGTCCTGGATCATCGTGGGCCAGTAATAACCCATCCGTTTAATTTTTAACTTCATCTTTGGGCCTGCTTGGTAAGAACCGCAAAGTCCATCATGAACTTCCTGAATGACTCTTTCTGCTTCGTCAGGTCCTAAGCATCTCAGCCATAGAGAATCAAATGATCTCTTGTATAGAATATTGTTGACAAAAGCGAAAGATAAAGCTCGTTTCATGAGCTGATGTCTTGAGGACGCTTCTTCGGGCATTCGGTGGGACTTAAAGTAGTCTATGAAGACTTCCCTCCAGTCTTCGGCCTTCTCATGGTCTTTTATTTGTAGGGTCGTCTGCTCAGTCGTTCCCTTTTCTTTGCATGATTCCGGAGATATTTCTGCCGGGGCGAGCACTCGGCGGCTTTATACCACGATTCTGACGTCGTCGAGGTTCTCGTCGGCCAGTTCTTTAGCAAGTTTAGCCAACGCGTCTGCTTTGCTGTTTTCCGCGCGCGGTATGTTCTCCAAAGTATAGGAGGGAATTTGTGTCAATAGTTGTTGCACCCTTTCGCCGTACTTCACCAACTCCGGCTTGCACGTTTGGTAGTCACCATTTACTTGACTAACGACCAGCTGAGAATCCCCGTATATGAGGAGGTCTTCAATTCCCATGTCGATGGCGATCTCGAGGCCTGCTATCAGAGCTTCGTATTCGGCTTCATTGTTTGTCCTCGGTTCTGTTAAGGAGAAGGCGAAGCGCATTATCCCTCCTTGTGGAGTTGCAAAGATGAGGCCTATCCCTGATTTGATCATTGGGACACCTTGTTTCTGTTTCTTTATGGAGGATGCTCCATCGAAATAGAGTTCCCATCGGGCGCTTCCGCCGCTAATCGCATCAAATGCATGCTCGTCCGGCAAATCACAGTTCAGAGGAGAATCGGCCGGTATCGGGTGCTCGGCGAGGAAGTCGGCAATGGCCTGGCCTTTCACTGCCTTGAGAGGTTGATATGTTATCGAGAACTCCATCAAGAGCAGGGCCCACTTAGCGAGTCGTCCCGTCAATATGGCTTTCGACATCAGATATTTGAGAGGGTCCACCTTCGAAATAAGACGGACTTCATGTGCTAATGCGTAATGTCTAAGCTTTGTTATTGCGAAGATCAACGCCAGGCAGTGCTTTTCAATGGGGGAATAGTTGCTTTCTGCCCCCAGCAGCACTCGACTTAAGTAGTAAAGTGCTCTTTCTTTCCCATGATCGTTCTCTTGTGCCCATAATACGCCTAAAGAACCTTCGAGGGCGGCCGTGTAAAGAATGAGAGGCTTTCCCTTCACTGGAGCAGCCAACACTGGAGGGTTCTGCAGGTACTGCTTGATCTCGTCTAGTGCACCTTGACATTTGTGATCCCAAACGAATGGAGTTCCCTTTTTCATCAGGTGGCTGTAAGGACGGCATTTGCCCGAAAGATTAGCGATAAACCGCCGGATGTATGCGAGCTTCCCTTGGAGAGACCGCAACTGCTTGAGGGTTCTTGGCAGAGGCATTTCCATGATCGCCTTAATCTTTGACGGATCTATTTCAATACCTCGGTGTCGAACGATGAATCCCAGAAATTTGCCCGAGGAGACTCCAAACGCGCATTTGAGGGGATTCATTTTCAAATTATATTGCCGAAGGCGTCGAAATACAGTCTCCAGATGCTTTAAATGATCTTCGTATGACATGCTCTTTACTACGAGGTCGTCGATATAGCACTCGACGACGTCGTGTATGAGGTCATCAAAGATCTTTGTCATGGCCCTTTGATAGGTAGCGCCAGCGTTCTTAAGACCAAAGGGCATAACCTTGTAGCAAAATATACCCAAAGGGGTCCGGAAAGCGGTGTGCTTCTGGTCTTCGGGATGCATTTTTATCTGATTGTATCCTGATGAACCGTCCATAAAGGAGAAAACCTCGTGAGTGGACGTGTTATCTATCATTAGCTCGGTTACCGGCACCGGGAAATCGTCCTTTGGACAGGCTTTATTGAGATCCCTGAAATCCACACATATGCGTACCGTCCCATTCTTCTTCATTACCGGGACGATATTGGCGATCCAGTCGGGGTATTGGACTTCTTGGATAAATCCAGAATCGATCAACTTCTTGACTTCGGCGTTGATGCTCATTTCAAGCTCGAGTCGCATCCTCCTTGGCGCCTTCTTGACTGGCTTGATATCTGTGGATATTGCTAATCTATGCACAGCAATCTCCGGATCCAATCCTGGCATCTCGGAGTAGTTCCACGCGAAGCAATCTTTATGCCGTAGAAGCACGTTCTTTAACGCAGCCACCTTTTCTTCGGATAACAGCTCGCTGACAAATGTCGGTCGCGGGTCGTCTGCCGATCCCAACTCAATCTTCTTGAGGTTATCTGCAGTAGTATGTATACCATCTTCCAGTTCTTTCGGAGCGGGCGGAAATTCCGAGATCACCTCATCATCGCTGTTCTCAAAGCACCGGTAAAGGTCATCTACGTTCTCGGGCTCTTCTCCTAATATCGTAATCGTATAACAAGTGCGAACCCGCTCCCTGGACTGAGGTGGACCCGGTTCTGCTCTTGCGGCCTTGGGCTCATGCTTTTGCGGTGGCGTCACATTCCAGCCGTCGGATAAAGCGAATCTGCCCCGTCGGTACTGGTCCTCGACCCAGTTCTTGAAGGTGAAGCAGTCTTCGGTAGGATGTCCTATGGCTTGGTGATAAGAGCAATAACTCGGATGAGAAGCCTTGCTAGCTTGCTCAGGATGTCTAGACTCTGGAAGCGTGATCATTTGATGTTTTATGGCGAGGTTAAGTAACCTCCCCGTTTTGTCGGGGGAAGGAGTACGCTCGACTCATCTTCTTCATGAGGGACAAACCCGAGCCGCTTCTTGATTTATTTCCGTCTCTGCGTCGGGCCTTTCATACAACGGATTGACGAGGATAAGCGTCTCTGTCTTTTGTAGCACGTTGAGATAGACGTTGCGTCCTGGCCTTCTCGTAGATGGCCATTTCGCGGTTGTGGTCTTCCCGAGCTTCCTGACCCATTTTCCTGATAGGCTTGCCCATTCGTTCTTCAAACGACGGACTCGGCGCTTTAATCGCGGGGTCTAGTTTTGATGGGGGGTTGGCATCTCCTGACAGGGCGTCCTCCTCTTCGTCAAAGGTATATATAGCGTAGCTATTGTGAGCCCGTTCCCGTTTTCCGGCTCTTGCGTATCCAAGCCCGAGTGTTTCCATCTTCCCGTTGGGCAATTTGCGTTGAGTCCCGGGGACATCCCAAATCCTGTTGTAGAACCGCGCCTGCCGAACGGTCTGTTCTAAAGGTACTCCTTGGTGCTTCAATAGCTTCTTTAATCCATTTGTATAGTATCTGGGCAGACGGATGGGTTGGAGCCTGTCAAGTGTAGCATCCGTGCCATGCCAGATCTCTTTCTCTATTTTCGACTCTGAGGATCGGTAGAATAGGATCACCTTCTCGCCCCTTCGCCTGGGAGGGACGTAAAATGTTTGCAGGTCCTGTACATTGTGAGCCTGAAGCGCGTCGAGATCCTTGTAGTGTTCTCGCGGTACCATGGTGATTTGCAAACTATGGTCATCGCCAGGGGGTGCTTGTATTGACAACCGATTGGAGAACACAGCATTAACTTCATCTTCTGAATCACTTCCGAAGACCAACACGGGGGCGGGCGTCCGCAGGTTGTTGCGTTGAGATGGCCCTGCATAAACTATCTCTTCCTCTTCTTCGGTATCGCTCCCGAAAATCGGGATGGTGGCGGCGGTTTTGTTCCCCGGATTGCGACTCCTTTCTGTATCCTCGAAATCTGGCAAAAAGTACTTCGCATCTTCGTATTTGCGGACTTCGTTCATGGAAAATGGGTTCAACTCACCTGTTATGGTATACTCGAAACCATCCTTAAAGTACTTCATACACTGATGTTGTGTAGAAGGGATGATATTGTACTCGTGTAGCCAAGGACGGCCGAGTAAGGCGTTGTAGCAGGTCTTGGCGTCAATGACATGGAATTTGATGTCTGTGACGAGAAGTCCAAAGCGTAATGTTAATATCACAGATCCGAGAGTCCGTGACGATTGTGAATCGAAACCGGAGATAGTGATTTTGTCACGAGCGAGGTGTTGCACGCTCATGCAGATTTCCTTCAACACCCGAACATTAAGGAGGTTGACGGAGGATCCATTATCCACCAGGATCTTGCCTATCTTGATATCATGGCAGTATCCGGAGACGTATAGGGGACGGTTGTGGTCGCACATCCCGAGAAGGAGGTCTTCATCACCGAAAGTGATGTCGGCTGTATGCACTTCCTCCAGTTCATCCTTCATCTTTTCAGTGGCGAGGAAGGCTTGGAATTGCTCAGGTTCTTGTAACGCCTTAATTAGTGAGTCTCGCGCTTCTTTTGATAATAGGAGGGCATCGAGAATGCTAAGCTGAGAAGGTAGCTTCCTTAGGTGCGCGAGGATGTTATAGTCCACTTTACTCTTCCTAGGAGGGTCTTTGGCAGCCAGCTCCCTCATGACTTGGTCATCTAAAGTGATATCTTCAGTGACCTTTTCCTTTCCCTTATCCCTTCTATTCCCGGGCCCGAGATTCTTTTCTGGGAGTGTGCGGTTGCGCAGCTGAATGTTCTCGCAGGCCTCCGATTCTTCTTCTTTCCCCAAAACGGATTCTTTAAAGAGAGGGCCCAGAGCCATTTCTTTATCAGAGTCGCTCCCAAAGGTGAGAACTTGTGACCCCCTGGCGTTAACCATGTAACAGTTGCCAGTCGTTCTGTTGTGCCTATCGACAGTACTTCTTCGCTCCCGACGGATCTTACGTTTCATGCGCTTAACATGTTGCCGACGAGCGACATATCCTTGCCACCATATCTTAAAGGCGTCGCACTCTTCCGTGGGGTGTGAGATTTTCCGGTGATATGCGCAATAATCAGGGTGCCTCTCCACCCCATCGTGTGTGTTTCCTTCCGAGGGCGGTAGCTTCATCCCCAGTGACATGGCTTTGGCAAACCTTTTTCTCGTCTTGAATATCTTCCTGTTTACTTCGGATGCCTTTCGCTCTGGTAGTTCAACTCTTTCGTTCAGCTGCCCGCATTTGGCTCCTTCAGATGTGGCCATCTCACGCTCCTGGTCCGCTTTACATTTTAGACGAATCTCGTCTAGAAAAGCGTCGATCATTTCATCTGTTGGCCATGCACGCTCTGGTACAGGCTCTGTCTCCAGCTTTTCAATGCCAGGAGTTTTCCCATCATCGGTAAACGAGTGGGAGATTACGTTACAACTCGCCACATATCCTTCGGATTCATCCGACGAGCTTTCTCCATCATCTTCTTCTTGAAAGATGTGGTTGAGGAACTCTTGCAGTGTGACAGGGGTTCGCGCCTTTTGATTGTACTCTTCCAACGCGTCGATTTGCTTCTGCAAGTTCGTGTGTTCGTTTTCAAGCTTCACGGGCTTCTTGGATTTCCTCTTCTTTTTCTTCGAGGATTTCGACGGTTGGGCGTGAGTATTTGGGCCATTATCGCGAGTCTTCGTAGTTGGGCGGGGCTTCAACATCCCTTTGATAATTTGAGGTTCAAGAGGGTCCTTCCATTCGATCGCAGGGCACGCATGAAGGTCTCTCAGCATTCTTCTGGTTTTAGTTGATAGCACGACCTCCCATGGAGCTTCTTCAATAAAAGAACATGTTGCCCCCGGTGTATCCGCTTTCCTAGGAGCATGCGGCTGTGGGGGGTTCACCTTCCACTTTTCGGACAGTACAAACTTCCCCTGGAGGTACTGGTCTTCAATCCATCCTTTGAAGACGAAGCAATCTTCAATCGGATGGCCTACCGTTTGATGGTAAGGGCAATAGTTAGGGTTATTCACTTCGGTGGGCTGCGGCGGTCGCCTTGGATTTGGCAGGTTTATAAGTCTGTTGCGTATTGCCAGCTCGAATAGCCATTTCGTCTTGTCCCGTGGGAATGAGTAGGGACGCTTCATCTTCTCATTATAATACCGACGCCTTTCCTCGAGTTGATCTGCCGGTTTCGGGGCGTTAGGTTGCTGCTGGGCATTCGCAACAAAGGTTGCCCTCCCTTTACCCTTGTCATTCCGAGGTTCCGACTTCGGGGGAGGCGGTCTATGACCCATCTGGTCCATCTGAGCCAACTTGTCGATTAAAGCCTGGAATGTGGTTGGCTTAAAGAACATCTTAAACTGGGAGATAGTTGCGTGAGGGTCTAGAGTTCCCACGAACATGCCCACCGCAGGTGCTTCCTCAATGCGTTGCTCACATCTCGACCACAAGTTCCGCCAGCGTATAGCGTACTGGACCCAGGTTTCGCCCGGTTTTACCCTGGCGTTAATCAGTGCAGTTATTGGAGTGCGTTCGCTGGCACTTGCGAATCGCTGAGTGAACAACAGCTCCATTTCAGCGAACGTTTTGATAGAATCGTTCGGGAGTTTCGAATACCATTCGAACGCAGTTTCTGATAAGCTGCCCACGAACTGGCGGAGCAACAGTTTATCATCACCGCCGGTGTTACTGCAGAGGGCCCGGAACTGGGCGACATGCTGATGGGGATTGCCGGTCCCCTTATACACGTGGAATTTTGGTATCGTATAGCCTTGCGGGTATTTGATTTGGTCGTACCAGCTCGGATACGGCCGCCCTGTTTTCACGACTTGACCAGCTGCCTCAGTCGCGTGATGAACCCGGATTTGCTGGGCTATGTAGTCAGCCAAGTCAGCCTTAGAGATTGCCTCCTCCTTGGCCGTTGAGAGGGCTGGTGGTGGATTTGACGTTTCTCCTCGGTCGTCTTCAAGAACGATTGGGGGATCCTCGGCGGGTAAGTCCTGCTGGATCATCATTCCTATCACATCTTGGAAGAGAAGGCCCATCCGTTGTATGTTGGCCGCTTGTTCAGCAGCCTCTTTGTCCCTTTTCTTTAGTGTCCGGCGAAGGAATTCAGCATCGGTTTCTTCCTCCCGGCGTGCGTCTGAGGAGGTTTCTGGGTTTTCTTTTGGCCCGGTGAGCGCGGCCATAGCATTCATTATTTCTTGAAGCTTTTGTTGCTGCTCTTGAGCCTTCGTCACGGATCGGGTTAGCGGTCGGTGGCCCGTGGAAGTGCGGCTTTCCTCTTTTCCAGAGGCCATGTAAACAGTGTGCACCACCATGCCCCCAGACTTAGGGCGTCTGGGCTCAGTGCTTTTAGCCGCCGTTGCATGCTGTGGGGTTTTCTCTGGCCTCCTCCTTTTATGAGCCATGGAGGTTGAGGGGGCCGTTGAGGTGGGCGTCCAGACAGCCTTTTGGGGTTTAGCCTCGTGACCAGCTTCCGGTTGGATTTTCAGCTTCTTGTGTTGGCGGGAGAAGTTTGGATCGATGATTGAGTCCCGTGCCTGCCGCTAAACCTTATAGATTTTGGAAGACAGCCGTTGAGGAGATCGGGGTTGTTCGGGTTTTATTTCGACAACCTTTTTTAATGAGGGAGGAGACCTCTTCAGCACTGCCGTAGGAGAATTCCTTCGCACCTTATTTAGCATTTCAAAGCTGTTCCCAGTTGGAACAGCAGCATTAACCTCTGCCACCGGGGCCGATGGAGTCAACCCGGAGGGGGAGTTGCCCCCAGCCTTCCTTACTCGGCGCCAATGGCGACGTCGAGCATGTCGAGCGGACGGTGTAGGGTCAGCGGTAAGAATGGTTTCGTCTTGCCCCCTGTTTGGGTGGGGGTCGCAGTTGGTATTATCCTGTCAAAGACCGATGTCCTTTGGGCAGTAGGAGCGGGAGCTGAAGCCGTTAATCTTGTAAAGACCGACCTTTTGGCCGGAGAAGCTGCCTTGACGACTTCGGGGGCAGGAGCGGGCACCTTCTTAGAAGCAGCCTTCTCTGAGATTGTAGGTCCCATGATGGGTTCGCAGGATTTCTGGCCCAATCTAGAGAAGACCGAGGCATTGACGTTGGGCGACTCGTTGAGAGGAGCCGCGGCAGGGGTAAGACGATCAAAGACCGACTTCTTGAGAGCTTCCGTTGTCAGCGCTGGAGCGGTGAAGTTTGTCGGTGGGAGCATGGTCCCAAAGAACAATCCTGTGGTGGCGCGAGTGACCTGTTCCACGGGCATTGTGAATAGCGAAGCAGCTCGGGGTCCGTAGGCTATACCTCCTGGCGAGGCAGAGCGTTGGTTGCAATTGCAGTCTGAGCAGTTGGAGAATTTCATGGAAGTAGAAGCCATCGATCCTTTGCTTTCTGCAATAAGCAAGACGCCAATTCTTAGTATCTTGAAACCCAAGGGCAACCATTGGCGAACCGCGATTGGTTCGCGAGTCACGACACACGAAGTGTGGAGTGGAAAGAGGAAAAGGTCCCACCGGGCGTGCCAGAATCTGTTCCACTCCGAAAGACGGCGCACAAGACTGCGGTGTCTTGGCACTGAGATTCGGGGCAGATGCTAATTGGTGCTATCCGTTCACCTCTCCGAAGATGCCAAGTTGATTTATGGCACCATGTATCGGAGGTTTAAACGGATGCGTCCGATGTAGCAGACTTCGTCAGATTCCCCCTCGCTTGAGGGGTTTTTTGATTGTGGGGACACTCTTCCCTGCAGGCGCAAGCCCCTGCAGTTAATTACGCTACCGCATTGCGGTAACAACTTTCTCCTTCTCCAGCTGGTCACTTCGTGTCGTGGATGTTTGTTTTGTGTTTTGTTGCCCGTGGATTGTTTACGGAGACTGAGTTACGTCGTCGCCCGTAGGGCGTGGACTAGTCCAAATCCGTATTATCTTAGATTTGGGTTTGGGGTTTTGGTTTGAGGATACGTCAGACATACTTGAGGCTAAGATCAACTCAAACGTTTGTTAAGGATACGTTAGTCTAACTTTGTGACTAAGATCAACTTAACGGGATCGTTTAGATCCGATAAAGGAGTGTTTGGACTCCATTGTTCCAGTTTAGGGACATAGTGGTCCATTGCATGTATGGCTGTCGGGACCCGTCACCTCTCTGACGACGTTGAAGGATTACAACGACAGGTGTCAGAGGAGTTCAGGGATGTACCCTTGAGCCAGAGTTAATTGGGGGGATTTATAGTCCACTCTGTTTGAAGGTTTAAGGATACGTTAGCCATCTTTGAGGCTAAGATCAACTTAAACGGGACCGTTTAGATCCGACAAAAGAGCATGCGGGGCTCTATTGTTCTAGTTTAAGGACATTGCGGTCCATGGGTAGTTTAAGGACATTGCGGTCCACTGTTAGTTTTAAGACATCTCGGTCAAGGTTAAGGACGTCGTAGTCCATGGGTTTAAGGGCCCCACAGTCCGTTGTTAGTTTTAAGACATCTCGGTCAAGGTTAAGGACGTCGTAGTCCATGGGTTTAAGGACCCCACAGTCCATTATGTGCTCTGGATGCTTCACACGGGTTCACTGCCGTGCTCTGCGAGGACCAGGCTCCGCTCTGGACGTTTCCCACAGGGTCAAAGAGTGACATCATCCGCGTTCCACGTAACCAGGAATTTTGCATTAAACATGGGTTTAAGGACCCCACAGTCCGTATCAATGTGTGGTCGTCGGGACCCGTCACCTCTTTGAAGACATTGAGGGATTACAATGTCAAGTATCAAAGGAGTGAAGAGATGTACCCTAGAACCGGAGTGGATTAAATAGTCCTTGGCCCAATTTGGGATCAAGACGAATTAATTATGTTATGAGCCCATTGGCCCAGTTAATCACAAATTGAGGACTTATGGCCATCTTGGGCTAAGTCCAATCAGGAGAGGCTTTGCCTCTATCCATTTAGGCCAATTGGGCCAAAGCCTAGTGTTAAACACTACAGAGCAGTCAGTGTTGAACACTGGGAATGAGGTTGACAAGTTAGTGTTTAACACTAAGAGATAATTGGTGTTAAACACCAGCAACAAGGCTTTTTAAATTAGTGTTAAACACTAAAACAGATCAGTGTTGAACACTGCAAATAAGACTTTTTAATTAGTGTTGAACACTAAGGCCCAACAATGTTTTAACACTGGGTTCGAGAGTTTCAATTTAGTGTTAAACACTAAGGCAAGAGGGGTCACGTGGCAGCACGTGAGAGCGCCCTCCCTTCATTTGTTCTGCTGAGGTTATCGCGTCTTTCAGAGCATCACGTGCCATCACGTGATGGGCATTCAAATGCCTATGTATTAGAGCTTCTGCCAAGGGTCACGTGGATCACGTGGGGTGCTGCCTCAAAGGGGCTTTCTGTAGATCTCTTGGGGGGTCACGTGATGACACGTGACCCTGCCTCTATGTATTTTGTTTAGAGGCTTTGTTAATCTTTTCTCAGGAATTAAATTCCTCAAGCTTTAAATTTCAGAGGAATTAAATTCCTACTTCCTTTTGAAGGTTTATATTCTGAATAGAGTTGAACTCTAAATCTTCCGTAGGAATTAAATTCCTCGTATATGTGAAGAACTGAATAGGGTTAAACCCTAATAAAAGCTTTTAAGGAATTGAATTCCCATTCCCTGTTAAATGATGATTAAGGGAATTAAATTCCCGTTGTTTCGACAGAACTAAGTTCTTAATTAGGGTTAAACCTTGTTTCTTTTGTTCTGAAGGAATTAAATTCCTATAGTTCTGTGAGAATTAAATTCTCATGCTTGCATTCCCTCTCTATGTTTTGGATCTTCATGGCAGGATCTCAACCCATTGAGAATTAAATTCTCAACTTTAAGGGGAGATGTGCACTTTGCAGATCCTCTATCAAAGAGAGAAGAAATATATTCTTCTGTTTTTATGTATCAGAGTTAAACTCTGTTGAGAATTAAATTCTCTTCTTCTTTCAAGGAGCTTTTCCCTTTCTTACCTAGGGTTTTTTGCAGAAGATCCAAGTTTCTCCAAGTACCGAAGCTCTCTTCTTTTTCTTTTTCTCTCCCTGTCTCTGTATATGTATCTCTCTATCTCTCGGCTCCTATTTATAGGAGAAGCAGCCGAATCAATCAGTTTTTGATGAATCTTCATGAGAGATTTGATTTGCATCCATCATTCGTTTTGGACCTTTGGATTATTAGGTGAATTTTATTCACCATTGGATTTCAAATCCAAGGATTTTTCCTTTGTTGTTTCGATTAGATTTAAAAGGGAAATCTTTCCAAACCCGAGATTTTCCCATAGATAGATGATATTTCATCACCTCTGAATCTTTAATTTGATTGGTTCCAGATAGTTGCTTTCCTTTGGAAAGATTTGAATTTCTCTCAGAATTTAATTCTGTTGACAAAATGGGCTTTGAAAGCCGGTCACGTGTGACCACGTGACCCATGGTCACGTGTGAGCACGTGCCCCCTTTGGAATGAGCCTTTTCCTTTCTTTTGCGCTCTGTCTTCTGATCGTTGCTTAAACGTCACGTGCCACCACGTGACTCCTGGTTACGTGTGAGCACGTGACCCTTGTTTGAACTCTCTTTCCTTGGTTCATCTGGAGAACGAGTCTGCTGTCTTGAACGTCACGTGCCAACACGTGATCCTGGCCACGTGGAAGCACGTGACCTCTTCTGAAGCCTTTTCCTTGACTTGATCAAGGAACTGGTGTGCCTTTGACGCTTGCATTTAAATGTCACGTGTCGCCACGTGACCCTGGTCACGTGGGAGCACGTGACTCTTTCTGAAGCCCATTTTCTTCAACGTAGTCAGGAAACTGAACTTGACTTGATGATGCTTTTAGGTGTCACGTGGCAACGCGTGACCGCTAGTCACGTGTAAGCACGTGACCCTTTTCTGAAGCTTTTCCCAGAAGCTTTCCTGATTTTAAATCAGGAAACATTAGTTTCGTAAGATAACTGTCGATTCTAATCATAGGGTTCGGTATCCAGGCTAGAAATTATATCATCAAACATCGAACCATTATTTTTCATATCTCACTTCTCATTTAACTGAAGATCCTATACGTCTTTACGTACGGTGCAAATAGTATCGTTACGTTTCAAAAAACCTCGATTAGAGTCATAATGTCATAAATACGGACCGGTTAAAACTTCAAAAGGATCAAGCGAGTTTGTAAAGGGTTAATCTTTTCTCAAGTTTTGTTCTCCAGCTAGATTTCAAATTCAGAATTTTTATCATCTTTAAAAGAAAACTAAGCCTTATTTTTCACTCCACCTTTTACATATTTTCGTTTATACACACTTTCGTGAACGTGCAATAGTCTTTATCATTAAGTAAACCTTCATATCTCCGTTAAAAATATATTTTTATAAAAACTCGTTTTAGCCAAGATTATTCTCACACAAAGAACCGTAAGGAATTTTTAACTCGGAGAGAACACTTGTTTGACTTTGTTTTAAAATGGACTTTTTAGGTTTCATAGCGAGCTTTGGGCCAATACACCCAACCAAGTTAGATTTAGGGCATTAGGTGTAGAAACCCCCTAGTGGACTTAATTTCCTAAATCACTTAGACCCTAAAACAAAAGGACTTATTTTAGCGTGAAAATCATAACAATTCAATGCGAACAGAGATATAGCCAGTTGTTTAATTATTTTTAAGATAAAAAACGTGTTTGTAATGATAAGATGTGTAATTACTCCAATCAAGTTCCTGATGAGTAATTTTTCAGACTTAGTTTCTATTAAAACTTCAATAATATCTTTTCATATCTGTTGGGGTCAAAAATTAAACCCTGGTTAACCAAGTCAAAGTCAACCCCAAACCAAGTGGGCCCAACCCCAGATCAAGTAGGCCCATGCCCAAGTTGAGCCCGTACAAGAAGCGGACGGCCTGTCCCATGCCAAAATGAAAATTATGTAATAAATAATTTTGATATAATTTTTATGAATAAATGTAAGGAAAATGGGCATAAAGCCAAATTTTTGTAAAGCTCATAACTCATGTGCAAAAGAAATAAACACATGACATATGAGATATGCAATATGTCATTTTGTAAAGCCTAAGGGGCTATGTGTAAACTTGTAAGCCTATAGAAGGCAACATGATGATGAAATAAAGAACAATAATTCATTCCCCTCAAAAGCTTGGATTTCCTTGACTCTTTCTCCTTTCTCAAGGTTCTAAATCTTCTTCCCCCTTTTGAATTAAATCAAAAGTTTAACTCTTCTTTTTCTAAAAAGAAGCAATTTTTCACCATAAAACCCTTGAAGTGAGGTTCGGATCTTCCATCAAATCTTCAAAAAGGGAGATTTTTAAGTCTCACCCCTTTTCTCTAAGATCCAGCTAACTGAAAGGAGGAAAAGGGAGACCCATCTCCAAAAACCCCACTTCGGGAAGATCCAAGGCTCAAAAGAAGATTCAGGGCTAAAGGAAAGATGAAAGGGATCCCTTTTGATCTTCTCCAAAGATTTCTGGAAGTTCAACTCTATCTGTCAAAATGTTTTGGAGTTTAATTCCATAAATAAAATCCTTTTAGGAGTTTAACTCCACTCAAAATCCTTTTGGGAGTTTAACTCCATAAAGATAAAAATCTTTCCTTTTTCTGGGAGTTTCCAAAGCCCCTCGGAGTTTAACTCCTAATCCCGGGGCTATGTCCATCTTTTTTTCCTGCAGGCGCCTGTTCTCCGCCGAAAGACGTGACCAGGACGTTGGGACGTCCGGCCTGAATTTTGGGGGTAGATGCTATTTGGTGCTATCCGTCCACCTCTCCGACGATGCCAAGTTGATTTATGGCACCATGTATCGGAGGTTTAGACGGATACGGCCGATGTAACAGACTTCGTCAGATTGCCCCTCATTGAGGGTTTTTTGATTGTGGGGACGCTCTTCCCTGCAGGCGCAAACCCCTGCAGTTAATTACGCTACCGCATCGCGGTAACCACTTTCTCCTTCTCTAGATGGTCATTTCGTGCCGTGTGTGTTTATTTTGTTTTTAGTTGCCCGTGGATTGTATACGGAGACTAATTTATGTTGTCGCCCGTAGGGCGTGGATTAATCCAAATCCGTATTTTCTTAGATTTTGGTTTGGGTTGGGTTTAAGGATCGTTAATCTCATTTAACACTAAGATCAACTTAAACGTTTGTTAATGATACGTTAGTCTAATTTTAGATTAAGATCTACTTAACAGGATCATTTAGATCCAACAAAAGAGCATTTGGGCTCTATTGTTTTAGTTTAGGGACTTTGCGGTCCAAAAGTTTAAGGACATCATAGTCCATGAGTTTAAGGACCCCACAGTCCGTAGTTTAAAGACGTCATGGTCTGTAAGGTTTAAAGACATCATAGTCTATGAGTTTAGAGACCCCACAGTCCGTGGAATGTCTGGTTGTCGGGACCCGTCACCTCTCTGAAGATGTTGAAGGATTACAACGACAAATATCAGAGGAGCGAAGAGATGTACCTTTGAACCAATATTGGTTGAGAGATCTATAGTCCAATTTGGGATCAAAATCAAAGATTTATGAGCATATGAGCTCAATTAATCTGATTTAGGGATCTGTGGCCAATTTGGGCTCGGCCCACTCAGTTAAAATGTTGACCATTTAACAATACTATGCATTGGTTTGGATTCTGATAGCCTTTTTTATCTTTTATTGAATGCTGGGCATTTATTATAGCTCTAGGCTTTTATTTAAAGAACAATTTATATTCTCTCAGAGCATACATGAGGAGCACGTAGTGCGCTTGGCGCTGTGCGCCAGTCAATGAGTGCAGAGCGCTTCTGTTAGGTTGGCGCGCTTGGCGCTATGTGCCAGACAATGAGCGCAGAGCGCTTCTGTTAAGTAGCGCACACGTGAGGAGCACATGGCGCACTTGGCGCTATGCGCCAAACAATGAGCTCAAAGCGCTTCTGTTAAGTAGCACACACATGAGGAGCACGTGGCGCGCTTGGCGCTATGCGCCAGACAATGAGCGCAGAGCGCTTCTTGTGAAATTTGGAGCGCTAAAGCTCTGCAATACTATGCGTTAGTTTTGGAGCACTGAAATGCTTCTTTTGATTGGAGCGCTAGGACTCTTTTTAGGCATCTTTGCGCCCTGAGAATTAAATTCTCTCTCTTATAAGAGACTTTGTCTCATGAATCTAAGAACAAATTTCTTATTTTTTATAGGAGATGTTTTAATCTCTTATGTTTTTGGTGAAAGGCTCTGCCTTTATGGATCTATGATCCTAAGAGAATTGAATTATCCTCCCCCTTTTTTATAATGAGATATTATGATCTTTTTTGTGAAAGACAATTTGTCTTATAGATCTATGATCCGAAGAAGATTAAGTTCTTCCCCTTATTTTTTATGATGAGATACTTTGATCTCCTTTTGTGAAAGGTCTTGGTCTTATAGATCTATGATCTTAGAAAAAGAAGCAAATTCTTCTTTTTATATGAGATGATTTCATCTCTCTGTTCCTTTTTTTTACCTTGAAAAAAATCTTCTTCTTCCGAGAACTTGCTCTTTGTCTTTAAAATTTCTCAAAATTTAAGGGGGGGTTCCTCTATATGAGACTTGAAGTCTTGGGGCCTTTATATAGGGTAGGCCGATTTGTTGAATCAGTTGAAGAGATCTTTTCTCTAAATGATTTGGGGATTTCCTCACCGTTGGATCTTTGATCCAAGGGCTTCTGTTTTACAGAAGACAATCTTCTTATTTTTAATAAGATTGGGAAATCTTTTTCCATACAGAATTTATTCTATATTTTGGTGATTTTTTTAATCACCGTATTTTGGTTATTTTTTTTAATCACCATTGGATCATTGATCCAACGGTGCTCTGATTTTCAGAGCACAATCTTTCCCGTTTAGAAAGATTCTGAGGAATATTTTCTCAACAGATTTTTTATTCTGGTAAATTGATGATTTTTAATCACGTTCGTTGGATCTTTGATCCAAGGGCCGAGAAAATTTTGTTCTATTGCTAGCGCTCAAGTGCTTTGCACATGGTGCGCTGCTTGCAGCGCTCACGTGCTTTGCACGTGGTGCGCTGCTTAGAATGCAGCGCTCTTAGCGCTAGCGCTCACGTGCTTTGCACGTGGTGCGCTGCTTAGAGTGCAGCGCACTTGGCGCTGCTATGAAGTGTTGCTTCATTTTAAATTTTGAAATTTGAATAGAGCTTTACTCTGATTGGGGGAAACAAATGCCCCCTACCGGTGCGCTCACGTGGCCTACACGTGAGTGCAGCAGTGGCAGCATCTCTTCCATTAGATCAACTCAGAAGTTGAAACGGCTCTCTATGCCTATAAATAGGATCCTTGGCCCTTGAAATGACCGCTGTTCATCTCCTTCCTTGTTTTTTCTGAGAATTAATTCTCTTTTAGACCATAGCTCTCTATTTTAAGAACTCTCTTAGAGACAGAACTCTGTCAAATTTTTAAGTAAAAGATCAAATCTTTTGATGAGATTATTTTATAATCTAGGGTTTCACCTATTAGCAGAGCTTTGCTCTCCTTAGATCATAGATCTAAAAATATATCTTTAGGGTTTTACCCATTAACAGAGCTATGCTTATCTCCAAGATATAATCTTTTTAGGGTGATTTTAACCTATGAACTGGAATATTGTTCATGAAGAACTTAAGGGTTTATTTACAGATCTTGAAGATCTTGGATTTTTTACTCTGTAGAACCTTTACTTTTTAGGGTTTCTTGATGGATTGTTTCATCTTCCTTATAGAGCATTGCTCTTTAGAAATTTTAGGGGGAATTTTATTCCCCTCGTGATTAATTATGACAGATGTCTGTCTGTTGCAGAGCACTGCTCTCAATGGGAGATTTACTCCTTGGCCCGAGGGGCCCTCATTAAATGAGAATCCTTTGAGGATTTCCTCATTTAATGACAGTTTCATCAAATGATGAGATTGTTTTATTAATAGTGAGAATCATCTAGATTGTGTGGGTCTCCTTTGGCCCCTTTTTACTGCATTGCAGTGTGGTACAGATTTAAAGTACCAAGTACCGAACTTGACTTGTAGCATTGACGGCTAACTTTGTTCTCTTTCGCGCATGTACCATGTCTTTCGATACATCGTTTCCCTTTGCCTGTTCAGAAAGCGGGTTCCCTGCAGCGCCAGTAGACCGAGAAGTTTTCGATCAAGGATCACGACCCAGAGCGGAAGAATCTCCATTTATGGGGAACATGGTACAACCAGATCATCATGGGTCGGCGCAGCTTCTCTTGCGCAACACTTTCAGAGCCCATTTCGGCCATTCATTATGCTGATGTACCCCCGGTGAACTATGCCGTGGAGGTGGTTAATTGGACTTCAGAGGGTTGCCTTCAGCACTCTATGGCTGCAATACCTGTACAACCGCCAATGGCTTTGGACATTCTAGGGCGGCGTATATGCCAGGGTGAGTCGCGCCTTTGGGGACAGCTATACAACATAGGCTTGACTCCCTGTTACTCAGCTGGATATCTGCAGTGGGCCCGATACATCTTATCGGCAAAGAAGTCAGAGCTGCTGAGGCTCGGGTTGTACCCCGCAATCTATGCTTCTCTGTTCCAGTATTCCACACCTCCAGCATGGTGGGTCAAAACCTTTTTGGAACAATGAAACGTTCCAACTCACACCTTCCTTATGCTAGATCAGGAAGTTTCCATCTCTTTGGAGGAGTTTGCGGATATCTCCGGCTTTCCTGTCAGAGGGGAGCATTATGAGGAGATCTTGCCCCCTGACGAGTATATTTTCGCTACCCGAATGGTGATGATGGGTCTAACCACAGAGAATACCATTCAGCACCGATTCCCCAGCTTGATTAGGGTGCTAAACATTTATGAGGGCCTATTTCTTGAATCTGGAAGCCATGGGGTTAGCTTTGCGGACTTCATCACCCGTTTTCTCCGCCCAGAAGCTTTATCGCAACAAGGTGAAAGGTTTGCCAAACTTAATGATCCTTTCGGTTTTGGCTTGGATAGCCGGCCGATAACGGAAGCCGATCAAAAGAGTTCTTCCTTCCAAACGTCGCGGTCGTCCCCTTTTCAGAAATCGCCGCTTAAGACATCGATGAAGAAGCGTTCTTTCTAGGGTTCCTTGGTTTGTGGTTAAGCCGGTTCGCGCTTCCCATGCACCCTCGCTACATGAGTCTGTTTGTCTTCTACCCAGCTCATCGGATGGTTGAAGGGAGACAGGTTGCTGTTGGGATTGCCGGGATGGCTCATTTGTATCACGACCTTAGCTTGGCGGCCGACACTACTAAATCGGGGGTGCAGCTCGTGAACTTCTTGATGCATTATTTTACTTCATGGCTCGATCTACATGTGCTCGGTGCTTTTGGGATGCACAAGCGGCCCCATTTCTATGAAACTTGCAATTTTCCACGAATCATGTAGCCGGTCGATGCTTCCACTGTGGAGCCAAGTCAACGAGAGGCTCGGGGTGTGATTCTTCGCCCGCGTACAGTTGGGGATGGCATAACCTTTGTTGATAAGGTCATGACCATCGGTAAGGAATCCGCTAAGACGGTGCAGCCACTGCGGGACACCTTTAAGGACGGAGCTTCTACCTTGAAAGCTCGGGAGATTCTCTATTTGTACTCGATCAGGCCGGGCTACTTGGTGTTCAGGCAGAACGACTCGGCTTTGTTCATGAGATATAACCCCCACCGTTTTGCCCAGCAATCAAGTTATAATCAGGGCGTCCCGCTCGAGGCATTCTTGGCAGAACCGGTTAATACTGAAGAGGGCATCTGGAGCGCTTTGCACTACTTCATACGCCTAAACACAGGGTCTAATTTCTTCATCAGTGAGCCGATTTGTATTCCGAAAGCCCTGAACGTATATGTAGCATGGTATCAACATGCGATGGGTGCTATTATCAAGGACGAGAAGCGACTGTTGTTTGATCGCAAGGGTGCAGCCCCGGCTGGTAATCCGACCGTTTCCCTAAAGCAGCGGACCATCGTTCATCCTCCCTTGAGAGAGGCTGCTGGGATTGTGGTCCCGCGCGCCATATTTGAGCTTCCCCTTCCTCATGCTCCCGTGAAAGCGGTGACTGTGGCGTCTCCCGAGTCCGGCATGGGTTCGGAGATCGGGACTCGTCGTCCAAAGGTGCCCACCAAGTGTAAGCTTGTGCTAGCGGCTACCGGCACTCGCTCGCATAAGAGAAAGAAGTCAATACTCTCTGCAGACGTTGTATTCGACCAGGAGCCTCATGCTCCTTATAGCGAGGGCATAAGTGAATACGGGACTAACGAGGGTTTATTTGTGGCGCCGGATGATACCGATCTAGAGGCCGCCATTGCAGCTTCCGAGCGACTAGCTAGCAACAAAGCAGGACTGATCACCCTTGCACATTCAGGTAGACTTCAGTTGTATTTTTACGCTGTTACGTTTTTATTATCATGCTTTGACTGACACTTCTTCTTCAACAGGCATCTCCGCTGAAAAGGCTCTCGCGGCTTCTTTTAAGACTTTTGAAGAGGAGAAAAGGCTTCGCGCTTCCTTGGGCATTAGTACATTTTGGCTCATTGTATCCTCATTCCCTTTTTCTTCATGGGTAGTCTGACTCCTTTTTTTATCTTATTGCAGGGACTACCTCAACTCAGGTTATCCCAAGTGCAGTGCCGATCCTACAAGATGGCGCTGTAACGCTTCCAGGGCCAGCTGCCGAAGTCCCAGCTCCCTCAATATCGCCGAAAGGAGCTTCGCTTAAACAGCCGATGACAGACGCCGTAGAGGTTCCAGAGGCAGAACTTGGTTCGGACGATGACGTCTCCTTGACGGAGGTCTTGAGGAGGTCAGCTCTAGCGGCTCAGGCTGAAAGGAAGCACAAGAGGCGTGCATCGAAAGAATGTAATGCCGCCTTGGCTATAGGTGCAGGCTCGAGCACTGCTTTCCCTATCCCTATTTCTCCCGAGGGTGCTCCAACTGCCCTGTCTACCGCTCATAGACAGGCGGTACGCACGGCTCGGGAAGCAATTGAAAAGCTGTCTCAAAGTAACGTAACACTGGGTCCTTTTGTCAGAGTTTGATCTTCAGATTCTCATATATCCTACCCTGCAGGGCCAAGTCCTGATGAGGAAGTGGCAGGTGAGACGACGACAACCACCGAGCCCGAAGCAGCTACTCTTTCTCAGGAGTCCGGGACTGCTCCAATTACCGCTCTTTCTACCCGCGGTTCCCTGCCATCGCCTGGCATTGCGAGTGTCATGATGGCTCTCGTGGAATCAGGGGATGAAGCCACGGGCGGCGAAACTATCCCCCCGAATGATATCGAAGAAGTTGTGATGCTTGGTGATTATTCCGTCACACATTTGGCTGTGCTGCATTCTTTTCGTTTTGCAATCCCTTCTGATGATATTTTGTTCCTTTCGAATGTAGGTGTGGTGAGCGCTGAGGTTGTGCCACCTGAAGAAGCACCACCAGCTGCCGCTTTGAAGGTCGTTTCCCCTTCGTCTTCTCTTATATCCTCTCAAATGCTGGAAGGTATGAGTTTGCGTTTAATTTAAATCGGCGACAGCATCTTTCGTGTACTGACCATGTATCATCGTAATCTTGCAGGAGTTCTCTTTGATCATCTGTATCAAGTGCTGAACCCGCACTTCTCCTTCCAGTCGGAAGTTGTTTTGCCTACCGGTGCGGGTGAGTATAGTCCCTTTTTTAAACGACGTCTTTTCCTTTCTTCTACGGGCAGCCATGTCATTGCTAATTCTTCTTTGTATTACTTGTAGCCTTACAAATTGAAGAAGGGGACAAAGGTATCGTCGCGCCACCAGTACTCCCAGCTTTGACCCCTGTTGCAGCCGGTATAGTAGACTCTATTGTTCGTGTATTTTCTTTATTTCTAGAGCCGACATCTGACTATGATTTGTTTTGCAGCGGTCGCACCAACTCCAGCTCCCTTAGAGTCTCGAATTCTAATGCCGGCAGGGCCTTTTGTTAAACGCCCATCTTCCAGGGGTGCCGCGAATAGCCTGTGAATGTTAAGTGAGTTTGTCGAGGATCTTGACGACGAAGCTTTCGCATCTGCTGTGGGTTTTGATGCTGAGGTTAATCTCATGCTGGCAATGCTCGTGAACTTCCACAGCGAGGGTGTCGTCAAGTCTTGGGTTAATCACTGTAGGATGATCGAGGCCTGTCTGTATAAGATTGAGCTCAGGCGTCCTGCTCCGGAAATGTTGGCTTTGAACTCCCAGCGGGCTGCATGGGTTGAGCAGAGTGTGTCCTTCCTCCGCCATTTTGAACAAGAAGCGACCTTGAGGCGGAAGGAACGTGAGGAGGCTTCAGGTGAATCTGCCCGGCTGCGCGCCTAAGTTGAAGCGAATGCCGCGCAACTGAGAGCCGTCTTTGACAATTTGCAGCGATGCATTTCGGACGGGCTGGCATTGAGGCGGAAGCTCGACTTCATTGAGCGGGTTACGCAGAGTCGCGAAGCTGCCCAACGGGAAATCGATGAGAAGGTTTCATCGTGCTTGCAGCAATGGGCTCGAGTCGAAGCGGAGCTGGCCGCAGCGGCTGACCATGAAAAGGAGTTGAAAGGAGCGCGCGATCAACCTGCTGACTTATTGAAAATGCCTCCTTCTCAGTAGTTACCTTTGTATCAATTAAACATTTGTAATTTTTGAGTAACATGTATCCAGTTTTTATTCTTTTATATGATTCAACTTGTACTCCATTGAATTCATAAATAAAAGATACATTTTTTTGTCCTACTGTTGCTTTCTTCTTTTTGCTATGTTGTTGCCATATGATTTTAGCAAGTGTGGCCTATAGATAGTAGGTAACGGTCCATCTTGGAGTCTTTGCAGGATAACGATGGCTTATGAAACAGGTTCAGGTCTGCTGCCTAAGACTTTTCAATTTTATGAGCTGTGAGGGTCTTATAAAGATTTTTCTTCCTACGAGTCGAGAGGATCTCGTAGGTGTATTTTCTCCTTAGGAATCGTAAGGATTCCTAAGTTTGTTTTTCTCTTGAGAGTCGTAAGGATCTCACAAGAAAGTTTTCTCCCTTATAAGTCGAGAGGACTCATAAGTGATTGTTTCCCTCATTGTCGACGTTCGACTTTGGAGAGTGTGGCCCGTGAATAGTATGCAATACTCCATCTTGGACCGACTTGCAGGGCCCCAGTGCTTAGGAAACAGGCCCTCATCCCCATTGCCTAAGGTTTTTCCCTATGAGTTGAGACGAATCGAGAAGTTCTCGCAAGGGTTTCCTAACGTCACAGTTAACTCCTGCTAATAGAAGTTCGTTAGGGTCTGTGGTACTAGGGTTTTTTACCCGTTGCACCGTCGTGTTTGCTAGTGTATTCCTCGACGCGCAATCTTGCTGTTCGAGTAGCCCCGCGAATGTCGTGTCTCTGATCCCTTCGGGGGCTGGATAAGACGTCTTCAAGTAATCTTCCAGGTTATATTACCGTCGAAAGCGCAAGCGTTAGGGATATTCCATGTCGCTTTTTACTTGAGGTTAGGCTCAGTTTGGGAGCCCCGATGAGTCATAACCACTTCGCGCTGGTATGGGATAATCTCCGATAGTCATTTAGGTTTTATATGAGTTGTCGTCAAGACCCTGAAGCTAGGAATATTGCCTTCGCTTCGTTTGCTGGCATTGCGTCTGCTGTATCGAGACGAATGTCGCGGTTGTCTCTAGGTTGTTGGTGAACTGTCAAGGCTTGGAACTAGGGACTTTGCCATGGCTCCATTGTTGGTGTCGCATCTGCATCCTGTTGGAGGAAGAGCGCTGGGGTGACATCGCGTCTGCTGTATTGAGACAAACGTCGAGGTGGTCTCTAGGTTGTTGGTGAATCGTCGGGACCTGGAACTAGGGACTTTGCCATGGCTCCGTTGTTTTGTGTTGCGTCTGCATCCTGCTGGGGAAAGAACGCTGGGGTGACATCGCATCTGCTGTATCGAGACGAACGTCGAGGTGGTCTCTAGGTTGTTGGTGAACCGTCGGGTCCTGGAACTAAGGACTTTTCCATGGCTCCATTGTTTTGTGTCGCGTCTGCATCCTGCTGGGGGAAGAACGCTGGGGTGACATCACGTCTGCTGTATCGAGACGAACGTCGATGTGGTCTCTAGGTTGTTGGTGAACCGTCGAGACCTGAAACTAGGGACTTTGCCATGGCTCCTTTGTTGATTGTGTCGCGTCTGCATCCTGCTGGGAGAAGAACGCTGGGGTGACATCACGTCTGCTGTATCGAGACGAACGTCGATGTGGTCTTTAGGTTATTGGTGAACCGTCGGGACCTGGAACTATAGACTTTGTCATGACTCCGTTGTTTTTTGTCGCGTCTGCATCCTGCTGGAATGAGGAAGAACGCTGTTGTGGGTCTTCAGGCTGTAGATGTTGCCATCGAGACTTGGCTCTCTTTCTGATAGAGCCTGGTGGGATGATATGGTTCCCTCTTTGTTTGTGCCCCTGGATTGTATACAGGGATCGATGTGATCTCACCTATAGGGCAACGGTTTCATTTTATATGTATTTTTTGTTTTCTTTCCGCGATGCTATATCATTTCAGCTTTTATATCGTGAAAGTCACGACTGCCCAATCATTTCGGCTATTTTTTTCTTTTTTTTTTACTCGCTGCTTTTTATTGTGAGTGTGGAATTTGGAATCTGGTGCCAATTTCAGCATCAACATCGCTACGACTGGAATATTGCCAGGAGCGAATCATCATTTGCCGTGAAAGGTCTTGGAATTTGATACCGATTTAGGTAGCAGCATCGCTACCACTGGGTTTTTGCCAGGAGCGAATCATCATTTGCCTCTGTCAATGTCGAACAAAAGTGGCTTAGCAAACAGGGTTAGGATCCTGTTGACTAAGGCTTTTTTGAATTTACGAGCCGTAAGGGTCTCATAAAGGTATTTCTCCCTACGAGTCGTGAGGATCTCGTAGGTACATTTTCTCCCTAGGAATCGTGAGGATTCCTAAGTGTGTGCTCTCTTATAAGTCGAGAGGACTTACAAATGTTGTTTGACATATGAAGATATCCCTCGTCAGTGGTGGGACTCTGTTGGGGAAACGTTTATTTGTGCCCGTGGATTTTATACAAGGGTCAATATTTCACCGCTTGTAGGGCAATCTGAGGATTGTGATGGCTTAAGAACAGGTTCAGATCCCTGTAGCTTAAGGCTTTTGAATCCTATGAGCCGTGAGGGTCTCAAAGGGGAATTCTCCGTACGAGTCGTGATGATCTTGTAAGTGTAACTTCTCCACAGGAATCGTGGGGATCCCTAAGTGTGTTGCTCCTTTGTGAGACGTAAGGATATCACGCAGGTATTTTCTCCTTACAAGGTCGAGAGGACCTTGCAAGTATCTTTTAACGAGATTGCGCCCTTTCGGGTTTTTACAAACTCGCCGGTAGCCCTGCTATTTTTACTCACGGAGCCATTTCGGGTTTTCATCCGTGCTCATTTTGCTTATGGACATACCATTTTTTTTAATGCGTTAGCCCCAGGATGCTGCGGTTTGTAGTAGTTTAACGATTTTTTGGTCAGGTGTAGTATTTCTTCAAGAAACGACCGTTTATTGGCCTGAAGGGTCTTTCACCATGCATATCCATGAGCAAGTAAGCCCCACCTTATTAACTTTGTCTATGATGTACGGGCCTTCATAGTTCGGCTCGAATTTCCCCCGTTTGGGACGATTGGGGATCATAGGTCTCTTGACCACTAGCACGAGTTCGCCTTGGCGGAATGTTCTCGGCCTAGTCAATCTCTCGTATGAGCGCGTCATCTTTGCTTTGTAAGCTTCCAAGTTTTGATGCGCCATGAGCCGGGTTTCGTCAAAGGCGTCGAGCTCCTCAAGCCAAAGATGAGCATTTTCTTCGTCTGTTAGCTCGTAATGGACCGCCACTAGTAAAGAGGGTAACTCTATCTCCAAGGGAAGTACTGCTTCAGCTCCGAATACCAATGCATACGTTGTTGTGTTTGTGGCCATTTTGAACGTAGTTCGATACGCCCAGAGAGCTTCATGCAGTCTCTCATGCTATTCCCTTCTATTTCTGGACACCGTCTTCTTTATGATCTTTGTCAAGGTCTTGTTGAAGGCCTCAGCTAAACTGTTAGCTCGGAGATTATAGACCGAAGAGTATCTCCAATCTATATTATGTTGCTGCGCGAAGCGGCTGATTCTGTGACTTCTGTAGGCTGGCCCGTTATCGGAGAGAATCCGTCACGGAGTGCCGAATCGATATATGACGTGCATCTTGAAGAAATGGAGGATGTTCTCCGTCTTCACTTTTCTCAGCGGTACTGCTTCTGCCCACTTAGAGAAGTAATTAGTTGTCGCCAATATGAACCGGTGTCCTCTGGATGACGCTGGTTTGGTGGGCCCGATTATATCGGTTCCCCACATTTCGAACGGCCAGCTAGCCACCATTGGGTGTAGCGGATTTGGATGCTGGTGGATGAAGTACCCATGAATCTGGCACGAGTGGCACTGCTTCGCGTATTCGTGGCAGTCTTGGATCATTGTGGGCCAATAGTAGCCCATCCTTTTGATCTTCAGTTTCATCTTCGGCCTGGCTTGGTGAGAACCGCAGAGTCCGTCGTAAGTTTCTTGGATGACTCTCCCTGCTTCTTCAGGTCCCAGGCATCTTAGCCATAGATAATCAAATGATCTCTTATATAGAGTGTCATTGACGAAGGCGAAAGACAGGGCTCGTTTCATGAGCTGATGTCTTGAGGAAGCATCTTCAGGTGTTCGACGGAATTTGAAGTACTCTATAAAGACTTCTCTCCAATCCTTAGCCTTTTCCTGGTCTTTTGTTTGTAGGGTCGCTTGCTCGGTCGCTCCCTTTTCTTCGGACGACTCCGGAGATATTTCTGCCGGTGCAAGAACCCGATGACTTTGCACAACGATCCTTACGTCATTGAGGTTCTCGTCGGCCAGTTCTTTAGCGAGCTTGGCTAATGCGTCTGCCTTGCTATTTTCCACGCGCGGTATGCTTTCAAGAATGTAGGAGGGAATTTGAGTCAGCAATTGCTGCAGCTTCTCGCTGTACTTTACCAACTCTGGTTTGCATGTCTGATAGTCGCCGTTTACTTGGCTAACGACTAGTTGGGAGTCTCCGTATATGAGGAGGTTTTCGATTTCCATGTCGACAGCGATCTCAAGACCTGCTATCAAAGCTTTATATTCGGCTTCATTGTTCGTCCTCGGCTCTGTTAAGGAGAAGGCAAAGCGCATTATCCCTCCTTGTGGAGTCATGAAGATGAAGCCTACCCCAGATTTGATTATGGGAGAGTTATGCTTTCGCTTCATCATGGAAGATTCCCCGTCGAAGTAGAGTTCCCATCGGGTATCACTCTCTCTTCTCTCCCCGTCAATTGTGTCAAACGCGTTCTCATCCGGCTGCTCGCAATTTAGGGGTGAATCGGCAGGTATCGGATGCTCAGCGAGGAATTCGGTGATAGCATGGCCTTTTACTGCCTTGAGGGGACAATAAGTTATCGAGAATTCCATCAAGAGCAGGGACCATTTAGCGAGTCGTCCTATTAGTATGGCTCTTGACATCAAATACTTGAGAGGATCCACTTTTGATATGAGATGGACCTCATGTGACAAAGCATAGTGTTTGAGCTTCGTTATCGCGAAGATTAACGCCAGGCAGTGTTTTTCGATAGGGGAGTAGTTGTTTTCTACCCCCAGGAGAACTCGAATCAAATAGTATAGGGCTCTATCCATGCTTCACGGGATTTTTGGTCTTCTTCTTTTTCTTCGAAGACTTTGATGGATGGGCCTGGGTGTTTTGCCTATCACTGCCAATTCTTGGCGTCGGGCGCGGCTTCAGCATTCCCTCAATGACCTCGGGTTCCAGCGGATTTTTCCACCTGATCACCGGGCATGTTTGGAGATCCTTCAGCATTCTTTTCGTCTTGGCTGAGAGAGCGACTTCCCATGGAGCTTCTTTATAAAAGAGCATGATACCCCCGGTGTGTCCCCCCTTTTAAGAGTGTGCGGCTGAGGCGGGCTTACTTTCTAATTCTCGGACAGTGCGGATTTGCCCTGTATGTATTGGTCCTCAATCCAGCCTTTGAAGACGAAGCAATCTTCGATTGGATGGCTTACTTCTTAGTGGTAAGGGCAGTAATTAGGATTGTTGACATCGCCTGGCTGCAACGTACATCTTGGATCTGGCAGATTGATGAGTCTGTTGCGCACTGCCAGCTCGAACAGTCTCCTTGTTTTATTCCGGGGAAACAAGTAAGGATCCTCGAGGGATTGGCGTGGACGCACGTTACTTTGGCGAACAACCGGTTTTAAGTTTCTCGGCTGTTGTTGAGTATTGACGACAAAGGTCGCTTTCCCTTTGCCCTTTTCATTCCACGGTTCCGTCTTTGAAAAGGAAGGCTTATGACCCATCTGGTCCATTTGGGCCAGTTTGTCGATCAAGGTCTGAAAAGTGGTCGGCTTGAAGAACATCATGAATTGTGATATGGTTGCTTGCAGATTGAGGGTTCCTACAAACATGCCCACCGCAAGCGCTTCTTCGATGCGCTACTCGCACTTCGACCATAGATTCTGCCACCGTATCGCGTACTGCACCCATGTTTCGCCTGGCTTCACTCTGGCGTTAATTAATGCGGTGATCGGGGTGCGCTCGCTAGCGCTTGCGAGCCTTTGAGTGAATAGTAACTCCATTTCTGCAAATGTCTTAACGGAGTCGTTCGGGAACTCGGAGTACCATTCAAACGCTGTCTCCGACAAGCTGCCAATAAACTGGCGAAGCAGCAGTTTGTCGTCACCTCCGGTGTTGCCGCACAGAGCCCTGAATTGAGCCATGTGCTGGTGTGGATTCCCCGTCCCCTTATATACATGGAATTTAGGGATCGTGTATCCCGGCGGGTACTTTATTTGGTCGTACCAACCCTGATAGGGTCGTCCAGTCTTGACGATTTGGCCAGCCGCTTCGCTCGCCTGATGAGCTCGTATCTGTTGAGCTATATAATCATCGAGCGTGGCGTTGGAGATGGTCTCCTCCTTAGCCGCTGACAGAGCCGGAAAAGGATTTGATGTCTCTCCTCTATCATCTTCAATTATTACTGGAGGATCTTCGGCTGAAGGGTCTGGCTGTATCATCATGCCCACCATATCTTGGAATAGAAGGGCCATCTGTTTTATGTTGGCCTCTTGTTCCGCGGCCTCTTTGTCCTTCTTCTTAAGCATTCTCCGAAGGAATTCGGCATCAGTTTCCTGCTCATGACGCTGCTCCGAGAATGTCTCCGGGCTTGCTTTCGGTCCAGTGAGTGCAGCCATAGTTGTCAGCATCTCCTGGAGCTTTTGCTGTTGTTGCTCCTGAGCCTTTGTCACTGATCGGGTGAGCGGTCGGTGACCCGTAGAATCACGGCTATCCTCTATCCCGGGTGCCATATAAACAATGTGCACCACCATGCCCCCAGACTTGGGGCATTTAGATTCAGTGTTCTTGAGATTCCTCGCTAACACAGGGACTTTCTCCGGCCTCCTTTTATGGGCGGTCGAAGTTGAGGGAGCCATTGCAGCGGGCACCCAAATAGATGACATCTCCTGTGATATGACAGGGTGGTCCTTCTCTTGCCGAACTTTCATCCTCTTCGATCGGCGAGAGTAGTCTTGGTTGATCAACGGGTCTTGGACCTGTCGGCAAACTTTATGAATTTTTGAGGACAGCCGCTGAGGGGGCTGTTCAAGCTTCGCCTTTGTGGCATTCTCCATAGGTGAAGGAGATTTTTTGAGTACGGCCTTCGGAGAGTTCTTGCGCACCCTCCTTAGTGGTTCAAAGTTGTTCACAGTTGGAACAGCACACTCGACTTCCACCATTGGAGCCGGCGGAGTCAATCCAGAAGGGGAATTGCCCCCAGCTTTCCTCACTCGGCGCCAGTGGCGACGTCGAGCATGTCGAGCAGACGGTATCACCTCTGCCGTTGGATGAGCTTCTTCATGACCCTCGCTCTGATGAGGGGCTGTTGTCATCATTAGCCAGTCGAAAACTGACGCCCGTTGACAGGGGATGGCCAATCTTTAAAAGGCCGACTTTCGTGCAGGCGAAGCGTCCTTGGTTACTTCACCTGGAGTGGGAGTTGGAACGGCTAGTCTTGTGAAGACCGGCCCCTTAGCAGGAGAAGCCACTTTGACAACTTCAGGAGCAGGAATGGCTATCCGCTTAGGGATAACACTTTCTGGTATTGCGGGCTTCTTCATGGGCCCGTTGGAGCTTTGGCCCAGTCTATTGGAAACCGGGCACTGGATTTGGGCGACCCGTTGAGAGGGGCCGCAGTAGTAGCAAGGCGATCAAAGACCGACTTCTTTGGAGCTTCTTGCGATGGTACAGGAGCGTTGAAGCTCGTTGGCGAGAGCATGGTCCCGAAGAACAGTCCAGTGGTGGCCTGAGTCACCTGTTCCACTAGCATGGCGAAGATGGAGGCTGCTTGGGGCCCGTAAGTCACACCTCCGGATAGGACGGAGTGAGAGTTGCAGTTGCAGTTAGTGCAGTTTGAAACCATTGATCTTCTGTTTTTTCTGCACGGAGCAAGATACAAAATCTTAGTATTTCACATCCAAAGGCAACCATGTCAAACCGCGATTTGTTCGCAAAACACGACACACGAAGTGTGGAGTGGAAAGAGGAAAAGGTCCCACCGGGCGTGCCAGAATCTGTTCTCCGCCGAAAGACGTGACCGGGATGTTGGGACGTCCGGCCTGAATTTTGGGGGCAGATGCAATTTGGTGCCATCCGTCCACCTCTTCGACGATCCCAAGTTGATTTATGGCACCATGTATCGGAGGTTTAGACGGATGCGGCCGATGTAACAGACTTCGTCAGATCCCCCCTCGTTGATGGGTTTTTGATTGTGGGGACGCTCTTCCCTGCGGGCGCAAACCCTTGCAATTAATTACGCTACCGCATCGCGGTAACCACTTTCTCCTTCTTTAGATGGTCATTTCATGTCGTGTGTATTTATTTTGTTTTTAGTTGCCCGTGGATTGTATACGGAGACTAATTTATGTTGTCGCCCGTAGGGCGTGGATTAGTCCAAATCAGTATTTTCTTAGATTTGGGTTTGGGTTGGGTTTAAGGATCGTTAATCTCATTTGACACTAAGATCAACTTAAACATTTGTTAATGATACGTTAGTCTAATTTTAGACTAAGATCTACTTAACGGGATCATTTAGATCCAACAAAAGAGCATTTGGGCTCTATTGTTTTAGTTTAGGGACTTTGCGGTTCAAAAGTTTAAGGACATCATAGTCCATGAGTTTAAGGACCCCACAGTCCGTAGTTTAAAGAAGTCTTAGTCTGTAAGGTTTAAAGACATCATAGTCTATGAGTTTAGAGACCCCACAGTCCGTAGAATGTCTGGTTGTCGGGACCCGTCACCTCTCTGAAGATGTTGAAGGATTACAACGACAAATATCAGAGGAGCGAAGAGATGTACCCTTGAACCAATATTGGTTGAGAGATCTGTAGTCCAATTTGGGAACAAAATCAAAGATTTATGAGCATATGAGCTCAATTAATCTGAGTTAGGGATCTGTAGCCAATTTGGGCTCGGCCCACTCAGTTAAAATGTTGACCATTTAACAATACTATGCATTAGTTTGGATTCTGACAGCCTTTTTATCTTTTATTGAATGCTGGGCATTTATTATAGCTCTAGGCTTTTATTTAAAGAACAATTTATGTTCTCTTAGTGCACACGTGAGGAGCACGTAGTGCGCTTGGCGCTGTGCGCCAGTCAATGAGCACAGAGCGCTTCTGTTAGATAGCGCACACGTGAGGAGCACGTGGCGCGCTTGGCGCTATGTGCCAGATAATGAGCGTAGAGCGCTTCTGTTAAGTAGCGCACACGTGAGGAACACCTGGCGCACTTGGCGCTATGCGCTAGACAATGAGCGCAAAGCGCTTCTGTTAAGTAGCACACACATGAGGAGCACGTGGCGCGCTTGGCGCTATGCGCCAGACAATGAGCGTAGAGCACTTCTTGTGAAATTTGGAGCGCTAAAGCTCTGCAATGCTATGCGTTAGTTTTGGAGCGCTGAAATGCTTCTTTTGATTGGAGCGCTAGGACTCTTTTTAGGTATCTTTGCGCCCTGAGAATTAAATTCTCTCTCTTATAAGAGACTTTGTCTCATGAATCTAAGAACAAATTTCTTATTTTTTATAGGAGATGTTTCAATCTCTTATGTTTTTGGTGAAAGGCTCTGCCTTTATGGATTTATGATCCTAAGAGAATTGAATTATTCTTCCCCCTTTTTATAATGAAATATTATGATCTTTTTTGTGAAAGACAATTTGTCTTATAGATCTATGATCCGAAGAAGATTAAGTTATTCCCCTTATTTTTTATGATGAGATACTTTGATCTCCTTTTGTGAAAGGCCTTGGTCTTATAGATCTATGATCTTAGAAAAAGAAGCAAATTCTTCTTTTTATATGAGATGATTTCATCTCTCTGTTCCTTTTTTATACCTTGAAGAAAATCTTCTTCTACTAAGAACTTGCTCTTTGTCTTTGAAATTTCTCAAAGTTTGGGGGGGGTTCCTCTATATGAGACTTGAAGTCTTAGGGCCTTTATATAGGGTAGGCCGATTTGTTGAATTAGTTGAAGAGATCTTTTCTCTAAATGATTTGGGGATTTCTCTACCGTTGGATCTTTGATCCAAGGGCTTCTCTTTTACAGATTACAATCTTCTTGTTTTTGACAAGATTAGGAAATCTTTTCCCATACAGAATTTATTTTGTATTTTGGTGATTTTTTTTAATCACCATTGGTTCATTGATCCAACGGTGCTCTGATTTTCAGAGTATAATCTTTCCTGTTTAGAAAGATACTGAGTAATGTTTCCTCAACAGATTTTTTATTCTGGTAAATTGATGATTTTTAATCATGTTCGTTGGATCTTCGATCCAAGGGCCGAGAACATTTTGTTCTATTGCTAGCGCTCACGTGTTTTGCACGTGGTGCGCTGCTTGCAGCGCTCTTAGCGCTGGCGCTCACGTGCTTTGCATGTGTTGCGCTGCTTAGAATGCAGCGCTCTTAGCACTGGCGCTCACGTGCTTTGCACGTGTTGCGCTGCTTAGAGTGCAGCGCTCTTAGCGCTGGCGCTCACGTGCTTTGCACGTGGTGCGCTGCTTAGAGTGCAGCGCTCTTAGCGCTGGCGCTCACGTGCTTTGCACGTGGTGCGCTGCTTAGAGTGCAGCGCACTTGGTGCTGCTATGAAGCGTTGCTTCATTTCAAATTTTGAAATTTGAACAGAGTTTTTCTCTGATTGGGGGAAACAGCGCCCAGTGTCCATGCGCCCCTTGATTGTTGAACATCATATACATTTGATGGATGAAGCCAAACCAGCCAGAGACATACAAAGATGGTTGAATCCCGTCATGAAGGAGGAGGTAAAGAAAGAAATCGTCAAATGTCTAGATAATGGTATAATTTACCAAATATCTGATAGCCAATGGGTAAGTCATATTCATGTGGTCCCTAAAAAGTTTGGCATCACGGTCATAACTAATGAGGCTAATAAGTTGATTCAAACACGCACCCAGACTGGATGGCGGGTATGTATTGATTATAGAAAACTCAATGCCGCGATGAGGAAAGATCACTTCTTTCTACCTTTCATTGACCAGATGTTGGAACGTTTAGCTGGGTATAAGTACTACTATTTTTTGGATGGATACTCAGGCTATAACCAGATTCCCATCGCCGAAAAGGATCAAGATAAGCCAAGTTTTACTTGTCCTTTCGGTACTTTTGCTTATAGATACATGCCCTTTGGGTTATGCAATGCTCCCACTACATTTCAGCGATGTATGATGGGGATATTCTCGGACATGGTCGAGAATTTTCTGGAGATATTTTTGGACAATTTTTCCATATTTGGGGACTCCTTTGAGGAATGCTTACTTCATCTTGACGCTGTTCTTACCCGTTGTAAAGATAAGAATTTAACTTTGAATTGGGGAAAATGTCATTTCATAGTTCAAGAAGGTATTGTCCTAGGACAAATCATTTCACGAAAAGGTATTGAGGTAGAAAAAGCTAAAATAGATGTCATTTACAACCTTTCTCCTCCCAAATACGTCAAAGATATACGATCCTTTCTTGGTCATGCCGGATTTTATAGACGATTTATTAAGAATTTTAGCAAAATTGCTAGACCCTTAACTTTTCTCTTGGCCAAGAATACAACATTTCACTTCGACTCGGATTGCGTTGCTGCTTTTGAATCACTTAAACGTTCCCTCATTACAGCCCCCGTTCTGTCATCTTCGGACTGGAATCACCCTTTTGAGCTTATGTGTGATGCATCCGATTTTGCTATTGGTGCAGTCTTAGGACAACACGTTGATAAGATACCATAGGTAATTTACTATGCAAGTAGGACCTTGAACGATACCTAAATGAATTATACAACTACCGAGAAAGAACTCTTAGCAGTTGTATTTGCATTAGAAAAATTCAGGCTCTACTTAATTGGTTCTCCAGTTGTAGTTTACATCGATCATTCCGCCCTAAAACATCTTTTATTGAAGAAGGAAGCTATATCCAGACTAATAAGTTGGATCCTGTTATTATAAGAATTTGGTCTTGTCATACGAGACAAGAGTGGATGTGAAAACGTCATAGCCGACCATCTTTCACGACTTTCTTCTTCACCAACGTTGACCATGCCTATAAATGATTCATTTCCAGACGAACAGCTCTTGACCATATCCTGCGAACCTTGGATCGTGGATATTGTGAATTATTTAACAACGGTATTTCTACCCAGCAAATGGTCAAAACAAGACAATCGCCGATTTCTATCCCAAGTAAATCACTTTTATTGGGATGAAACTTATTTGTTTAAGTATTGTCCCGATCAAATCATTCACCGATGTGTCCCTAATAATGAATTCAATAGTGTATTGTGTTAGTGTATATGCCCTAGAGGCCATTACTGTATCATACTAGTATGTATATTACTTAATGGAAGCTTGTGATATTCACAGTTGTATAGACAATCTTGCTCGATATAGTAGTATGCTACTTGGTTTGTCTCTGCTTTAATGTGTACATGTGTGTTTATTTATTATATCACCTATACGCATTAGTAGAGCCCTTAGGATCTTTGCTTGATTACCGGCGTTGTGATGGCGATCACACTCGTGGGGGCTGGGTAATCCACAAGCACATCCTTATACACGTCCCTAGTCGTGGGAGTATCAAGATAGGGCATCGATACTCCGGAGTAGACTAGCGTATGCGCTTCTCATCCCAGCACGGGAGACGGTCTGTCCCACAGCCGTCAGTACGTCGTACTTGAGATAGTATGCGGGTGCTCGTTAGGTTACGAGTACACTGGACAGGACTCGTCGGGAACTGATGGTTGGTATTATACCTATCGTCAGTTATCAGTTCCCAGATGACATGAGTACAGCTTAGTCCGCTGACTTGACACTGTCACTTCGCCTCGAGTGTGTTCCCACTGTTCTTTGATTACTACCCTACCACGGCTCTACTGAGTCGTGCAAATAGGTAGTAGTTGGGAGCAGTCCCGAAGCACTTGGAGGCAGTGACGGTTAGACAGGATTCGTCTCTCCCGGTATTGGGGGTTGACATCGCGCTGTGTCTAGGAGAGCCATTACACGAGTAGTCCCTGGCCAGGGCAAACGAGATATACTGGTAGGTTTCCAGTGTTATCTCAGGGTGTTCTGGGCTTCACTCCGACACGACTTGTACCGCTATTAGGGGACTGACGTTTACCGCCCCCTAGGCCCGCCATGCGATGTATCAGACGAACAGACCGGACTGTGCGGAGATTGTCACATACAGGCTCAGTAGGAGTTCGGATGGGTTTACCTCATCGGCCTTCTTATCGACATCTACCTGGGGACCGTTACGTACAGCTAGTGCCGCTTGCGGTCTGTGGTTAAACCCACTGCCAGCGTAGTGTCGAGTCTTTAGAGTCCCACACAGAGAGTTTCCCTGCACTGAGCGAAACGTGTAGAGGCCGTATGGTTTTACGGCAGGGCTGCGATCACTTACGTACACTTGTGTGCGTGTGGTGTTCGGGCAGGCAGTACTAGTGGGCTTTGGTTTAAGCCGGATCCTAGTATTGCACGGATGGATTTGTTTTGTCTTCTTTGCATCCGCATTCTACGGAATGCGGATGCAGGTGTGTATGCACAGTTTTCCGGAGCGATGAAGGAGGAGGTGCCTCATCAGGGTTTTGGCAGTTGGTTCGGCCAAAACCGTTATGTGGCAGGCTCATTAGGGTTTTGACAGTTGATTCGGTCAAAACCATTTTGAGGCGGACTCATTAGAGTTTTGACAGTTCGTTTTGGTCAAAACCATTATGAGCCGCGGACATCATTTACTAATCCTTTTAGTGATAATTTTATGATGGCTAATTGCATTGGCCATTTGACCCAGTTGACCTCTCTTGACTTTGTTGACCGGTTGACCGTGTTGACCATTGACTTTCAAGAGGGATCTACACTCTTCTTTTCTTTTTCTTTTTCCTTTTGGATTATGATAATGGTCATTTCAATGTAGCCATCAAACTTTATCTTGATGGGATTAGCAATGATGTTGTTATTGCATTATTGCAACCATGGTTACTTTTCTTTAGTTCATAATTTCTTTCTCATTCTCTCTCTTGTTGCAAGTGAGAAGAAAAGAAATGAACCATGGTTGTTGCTCCTCCTTCTTCTTCCTCCTCTTGATTCATCTTTTGATCTCATGTGTTGAGAGATAAAGATCCCACAAAGACAAAACCATCCATTGATCACTTCTACACAATCTAGGGCTTCTAGATTAGCAATCTCTTTGCCCTAGTTACCTCGGCTCGAGGTGGAGCTCGGTGTACATCTCTCGGGTGGATCGTCTTCGACTCAAGGAGGCCGCGGAGGTGAGCAAAGTCCGGATCAAGCCTCAAAGCAAGGAAGGAGAAGAACAACAAGAAGAAAAGGAGTTCAAGTTGAGGTATAACCCCTAACCGAGTAGATAAATCTCTAGTTAGGATGCTAGTGTATTGTTTAGCAAAGATCCGGCTTTTACGGTTCATGTTACCAAGTCTAGAAAAATTTTTGTTTTACCGTTTCCGCAACCCCGAAAGTACCGGGGGAGGTAACGTGGACCGAACATATTGTCTTTCTGCCATGATCAGGCATGTGGCGGTCACTTTGGTCCAAGAAAAACAGCGGAGAAAGTTTTGCAATATGGATTTTATTGGCCAATATTGTTTAAAGATGCATATGATTATTGCAAAACTTATTCACGGTATCAACACATGGATCAGATTTCACGGAGAAATGATATATCGCTCCAACCTATCTTGGTTGTGGAGATATTTGATGTTTGGGCAATTGATTTTATGGGCTCATTTCCCAACTCTTTTGAGAATTTATACATCTTATTAGCTGTTGATTATGTCTCTAAATGAGTGGAAGCGGTACCGTATTGCACTAATGACAACAAGGTTGTTATTAAGTTCCTTAAAGAAAATATCTTTTCGTGATTCGGATACCTTCGCGCTATAATTAGCGACAATGGACACATTTCTGTAATCAGTCTTTCGAGGCTTTAATGCGGAAATATTCAATCAACCATAAGCTATCTACGCCCTATCATTCCCAAACGAGCGGGCAAGATGAGATTTCTGACAGACAGATCAAACACATTCTAAAGAAAACGGTTTCTAAGAACTTTAAAGATTGGTCTACCAAATTGACGGATGCTCTTTGGGGATTTCGTACGGTATATAAGACCGATCTTGGCATGTCTTCTTATCGACTAGTGTTTGGGAAGGCTTGCCACCTTCCTGTCGAGATCGAACATAAAGCAATGTGAGCTATTAAAGAGCTTAATTGTGATTTTTATCAAGCCAGAAGCTATAGGAAGCTGCAATTAAATGAGCTAAGCGAATTTCATGATGAAGCCTATGATAATGCAGTTATAGTAAAGAACCGGACAAAGGTGTTCCACGAACCTTTTGAGAAAAACTTTCACACCGGGACAACAGGTCCTTCTTTACGATTCCCGTCTTCATCTTCATCCGAGTAATCTAAGATCTCATTGGAAAGGACCTTTTGTGGTGCGGTATGTATACCCGCACGGTGCAGTGTAGGTAGAAAGTGTTAAAATGGTTCTATTTTCAAAGTAAATGGATATAGATTAAAACCGTACTTTTCCGCTGACCCATCGGAGGAGCTCCTGTTCTTGCAGAAGCCACTTTATCATGATTAATTTTCCTCCACCTCACCTCCATGTTTCGGTAACGCTGTTTCATTTAAGAATGGAGATGTGTAAAAAAATACATATAACTAAGTATCTGTGCGTACCAAAGAACAAGTTTGGATGTAGTTTTTCATTTAACTATCTTTTGCCCCTATTGTCCACCACAGAAAACTGCATTTTAATACCTCTCATTCGTTATCTAATTTGCTATATATCGGTGCTATTAATCAGTGTCTACTTAGTAATTACAGTTTACATGTATTCTTGATACAACACTGAAAACATACTCAAAATCACGGTTATAACATTTGGGAGCCGACACTGCAAGCAGACCAGAGAACCGGCCGATATCCCGAGAGCTCTTTTTGAAATAATGCATGTGTACACCTTTTTTGTATACAAATGGTCCAACACACAAGTGTGCACATTGCTTGGACCAAGTGGGGCTGCCATGGCATGATGAATTGTGTAAGTGGGCTATATGGGTGTGATGTGCATTGATTGTGCATTTATTGCTAAAGGCATTGATGTGAGTTAAAGCAACCAAGTTCCCTCCAAAACTCTGAAGATAAACCAGGGTATTTTAGACCAAGCAAATATCACCAGAGTGCTATTGGAGTGCACACAAACCCACCATGCAAACCCGAGCCCCTATGCTCGGAATTTGGCCGAGCACATGCCCTCTAAAACCGGTGTGCTCGGCCAAACAGTGCCCAATGGACCCCATATTTTCACTGTCCCTCCCTTGATGCCATGTCAGCTTATTTTTATTGTTTGTTTATTCATCTTTAGTTCCTATAAATAGCAGATCGGTGGCAAGGGGAGGGCTCTCTCTCATATTCTACCATACAATGTATATTTCTTAGTTTCTTTCTTTTGGTTTATCTTGAGAGTGAGTGTGCTTTATATTGGTTTCTTCTTCTTCTTCTCTCTTGAAGCTCTCTTTGGAGAGCTTCATTAAGGAGGTTGAATAAGCCACCATAAAGCTTGTATCTCTTTTTCAAGTGATTAATAAATTGTTGTTTCTTTTAATTCTTGCTTTCTTTTATTACTTGCTTTCATTTATTACCATGATTAACTAATTCTTTATTTGGTTGTGGTGTGGTAAGGAAGTGAGATGAAAGGTTTTGCCTCCTCCACCTCTTGATTATGTTTAATGTGCTCAAATTTACGATTCTAACTTGAATATTGTTTATGCATTGATATGATACGGTTTCTTGAACCATGGTTACTTGTAACCTCCTCATATACCGTATTCATTCCCTTTCCCCATTTTCAATGTTTAAGTTAAAATCTAATTAGTGTTAAATTTGTTAAGCTTGGATATCGTATCTTATGATTAAGAACTTGACAAATCTCTTAATTTCATATACGATATACCATCATAAGTTCTTAGCAAACTCAACACTAATATCATTTGCTCTCACTAACCACTTTGTATTTTTGTTGTTGCGGTATGTTTGCTAACCCTTGTGTTTAGTGTTGATACCCCAAGCGCGGACATACAAACGGTAAGTGATCAAAAGTACTCGTTTCGTGCTTTGCGGCGAATATCGTATTTTGACGATTTGTACTCCGCAACCGCGTTGATAAGTCGTGCTTCATGCCGGGACCAAGGTAAGGCCGGACAATTCATGATCAAGGGAGGGTAGAGGTAACCGTCGCGATTCGACCTTCCAAGCTAAGCCACAACCATTCTTTCCTTAAGTCCTTTTCTTGCTTTTTTCCTTATTTTTATTCTTTTATATATTTTTTTGACAAACCCCAATTCGTTAATTTGTTGAACCTTAAATTGCAATACCCAATCATAATTCCCTGCGGATCGACCCATGCTTACCGGCTCGCTACAACGCGCCATGCACTTGCGGTTATAAATAGTAAAATGAGAACGATCTCGCGTGCGCATTCCGTTTCATTAAAACATACACATTTCCATAACATACGCGTTTGCACGCGCGGGTGAATTCCCAACAAGTTTTTGGCGTGTTCACCACATAAAACTACATTTTGATACCTCTCATTCGTTATCTGTTTTGCTATATATTGGTACTATTAATCAGTGTCTGCTCAGTTATTACAGTTTACAGGTATTCGTGATACAACACTGAAAACATACTCAATATCACGGATATAGCATTTGGGAGCCGACACTGCAATCAGAACGGAGAACCGACCGACATCCCAAGAGTTTTTGCAAATAAGTGTGTGCACATAATTTTGGTCCAACACAATACTATGTTGCACACAACTCTTGGGCATGGACCAAGTGGGGCTGCCATGGCATGATGGCTAAAGAGCAAGTGGGCTATATGGGTGTGATGTGCATTGATTGTGCATTTATTGCTAAAAGCTTTGATGTGAGTTAAAGCAACCAAGTTCCCTCCAAAACTCTGAAGACAAACCAGGGTATTTTAGACCAAGCCAAGCCAAGCCACAACCATTCTTTGCTTAACTCCTTTTCTTGCTTTTTTCCTTGTTTTTAATCTCTTATATATTTTTTGTGACAAACCCCAATTCGTTAATTTGTCGAACCTTAAATCGCAATACCCAATCACAATTCCTTGCGGATCGACCCGTGCTTGCCGGCTCGCTACAACGCGTCGTGCACTTGCAGTTATAAATAGTAAAACGAGAACGATCTCGCGTGCACATTCCGTTTCAGTAAAACATACACATTTCCATAACATACGCGTTTGTGCGCGCGGGTAAATTCCCAACAAGTTTTTGGCGCCGTTGCGTTTAACTAAAATTGAAAAAGAATTGCTTTAATTAATTGATTTTTTTAATTCTTTTATTGATTGCGCATTGCATATTAATATGGATAATTAAGGGCATAAATGACCAAACAAGATACGGTAAAGGATTGCATCATCTTTTCTTCGTAGCCCACAAATCACAAAACTGCATTTTTGCATACCCCCAGTAATTTAAAATCAATTAGAACTCTGACTTTAAGGACTTCGCGCTCATTAGGAGAAGTTAACTGTGTTTAGAACTTTGCTTAACGGTATATCGTTCACGGGGTGTCTAGGCAAGTGTACACGGCGCAACCGCCAAAAGAGAAAGGGTTATTTAATTAAGGACCTTCGCGAAAGTGTTGGAAAACCTCCCCTTATCTCTTGCACTTACCTGACTTCGTGATCAGTATATCTTGAGCCTATTTCTCGACACAGTTTTACTTCGTCAATCAGGTTCTTGAGCAGATCTAGTTGACTTAGAATAACATAGACTGTTAGGGGTGTGATATTCTTTATTTTTGTGACATTTGTGAAATTCTTGTTATTATGGGTGATACACGATTCAATTCTATTTTTCACGATTCTTATTCTTTTGTTTATATTCAGTCCCAATCCATTTGTACAAATTGCCAAAATTCTTCCCACATTCATAAAAATTGTCCTTTTTAGGAGGTGACCAACCGTCCCAAATTTTTGATAACGGTCACCACCTAACACTCCTGAACCGTCCCACTTCAACATTAGACCAAATGATTGAAAGTTTAGAGAAAGAGGTCGACAGAATGATTGTTTTAGCATCACCACCATCACAACCCCTCCAACCCGAAACAATTGAACCATCTTTAGGGTATGATTGTGAGATGGATGCTAGGTTGACCGCTCTAGAGAAAGGTATTGAAGTGATGACTGCGGTCGAAAATCAATCAGCTGCTACGCTAGCCCTGTTCATACAGCAGTCTGAGCAATTATTTCTTGCTCAGGCCCAATCATTGGCTAGCATAGAGGAACAAGTGAAACATTTAGCTGTGAGGATTCTAGGGAGTGAACACAGTCAATCGGAACCCAATAATGTTATTATCTGTCATCTAGGAAGTCACCCGAGTAAGATAAAAGATCAATTGAATTTTGATGATTTTATAGATGATGATACGGTTGTATTGACTGAATGTTGCCAGGGCACACAAGAAAACCCTCTAAGTCAGTCTACCATTAGCCTTCAGGTATCCACTGAACCTCTTGTCACTTATGACTTAGAGATTGATTTAACCGAAATTATACTTGAAGAGGAAATTCTTGAACTGACTGATTTTTGCTTTCTAATTTTAGATGAAGAAGCTTGTGAATTTGACGGGTATGGTTGGGATAGATTGTTAGAAAAGATCAATGATAAGGAGCCCACAATTTTGTATCACCTAGTAATATTGTTTCGGAAGAAACATTAGGGTGGGAACCTACTTTTTTAAATGACATGAACCTACCCAATTATGAATGTGATGAGGGAAAAATTGTTTTGGGAGAGAGTGTGAATAATGAGAGTAAGATTGTGGAAAATAATAGGGAGGAAGACAGCATTGAGGATTATTCATTCATGCAGAGTTTTGAGGAAATTTTTGCTGATGAACTTGATATTCTTGGTGAGTTTGGGTTAGAATCAATTTGGGAACATCATAAAAACCTCTCTTTTGCCGAAATTTTTGCGGATGAACTCCAGTTTTTAAACGAACATGACTTTGAAACTCGACATATACTTCTTGAAAATTCAATTCATTCGAACAATAATTCTTTTTTCTCTTCAAAACTTCGTCTTCACCTTCAGCGTCTTCTGATCCCTACTTCTACACATGCATGCCCTTTACTAACATCTAACCATTTTTTGTATGTTCTCTTTTTCTTTTTATTATACCTATTCTTTTGCCAGCCATGGCACTATATTGACAAAATTTTTGAATGGCTGGTATTAATTTCTGCACTAACCCAATCGTTTAACTTGTACATGTTATAATTAATCTTAGGTTTTTTCCTTTTTTCTTGAATAAAATGCTCACCCTGATGTTTAAGTCTAGCTACCGGAGATGGGGGCAACGATGCGGACATCGTAAAACTCAAGTCTGGGGATGGGCACTGCATCATGTGTATATTCTGCATTGCATACATATTAAAAAAAACCATAAAAATTGAAAAAATTTCCGAAAAATATAAAAACTTTGTCGTCAAGTTAGCTAATAGGGTAACTTAGATTTTATTCCGAAAGTTTAGTTGATACGTTAGAAGTAACTAAATCCTAGACATAGGAATTGAAAACCCTAAAAATAACCCTCATTCTGTTTAGCCTTGGTAATTATACGTCCTTACAGTTTTTTTTGATAAATAGGTAATCTTGAGTTCAGTTCTTTAGTTAAGTCAAGATGAAGGGAAAGTATTGAAGCATTACTGAAAGATAGTTCTGAAAAATAGTTTCTGTTCTTGAGTCCAAATTTAGAAAGTATATACCCTATAAACTGTACATACACGCATCTTGAAACATGGGATAGTAGAGAATACCTAGAAATACTTTTGCCTGAAAGCCCAGTATGAAAGAAAAATCGGTATTTAAAGCTAAACACCATAAGAGCATCATTGAAAAAAATATATATATCCGGGCTTGAAAAGAAAAAGAAAAATAAAAGAAAAAGAAATAAAGTCAAGACCCGGAGACTGCTATTTACGCTTTAAGCTCATACATTCACTAATCGGCTGTTAGTGCCTCAAGAAGTATTAATAGTCGCATGAAAGGTGTATGAGCAACACCGTCCATTCATTAATGAAAAGAAGTAGTATTAGATATTAAGGCAAGGGTACTATAACTTGAATTGAATTCTTAAGTGTGGAGGTGAAAATTTACACACACGTAGGGGTATACAATCGATTTTTGGAGGAAAGATAAAAATGAAGAATAAGACCTTTTTTTTCTGTAAAGTTGATAAAAATTCCTGATTGGAGACCGCACTTAAGAAGGAAAACTCAGAAATACCAATATCTTTCTAAACTGTAAATACGCATATGATCTAAGATTAAATAGATAGGAGGTATGAAACATACTGGTTGAATATTTCTAACTTAGGATGATAGAATTTCTAATTTAGATACTAAACTGTAGGAGTATAATCGACGTTAACTTATGAAACTAGCTTGACGAGATTTTGTGGGTGTAATCCGCTGAAAACCCTCAGGAGACAACACTCCTCCTACTAAGGACACCCTGAGGTTTAACGGCTTGTTGCACGTGCTCGGTGCAATCGCGTTCCGTGCAAATGTGAGGCTAGGATTTTTTATTTTGCTCGGGACGAGCAAAAGATAAGTTTGGGGGTATTTGTTCACCACAAAAAACTGCATTTTAATACCTCTCATTCGTTATCTGTTTTGCTATATATAGGTGCTATTAATCAGTGTCTTCTCAGTAATTATAGTTTACAGGTATTCGTGATACAACACTGAAAATATACTCAAAATCACGGTTATAATATTTGGGAGCCGACACTGCAAGCAGACCAGAGAACCGACCGATATCCTGAGAGCTCTTTTTGAAATAATGCATGTGTACACATTTTTTGTATACAAATGGTCCAACACACAAGTGTGCACATTGCTTGGACCAAGTGGGGCTGCCATGGCATGATTAATTGTGCAAGTGGGCTATATGGGTGTGATGTGCATTGATTGTGCATTTATTGCTAAAGGCTTTGATGTGAGTTAAAGCAACCATGTTCCCTCCAAAACTCTGAAGACAAACCAGGGTATTTTAGACCAAGCAAATATCACCAGAGTGCTATTGGAGTGCATACAAACCCACCATGCAAACCTGAGCCCCTATGCTCGGAATTTGGCCGAGCAAATGCCCTCCAAAACCGGTGTGCTCGGCCAAACAGTGCCCAATGGACCCCATATTTTCACTGTCCCTCCCTTGATGCCATGTCAGCTTATTTTTATTGTTTGTTTATTCATTATTTGTTCCTATAAATAGCAGATCGGTGGCAAGGGGTGGGCTCTCTCTCATATTCTACCATACAATGTATATTTCTTAGTTTCTTTCTTTTGGTTTATCTTGAGGGTGAGTGTGCTTTATATTGGTTTCTTCTTCTTCTTCTTCTCTCTTGAAGCTCTTTTTGGAGAGCTTCATTAAGGAGGTTGAATAAGCCACGATAAACCTTGTATCTCTTCTTCAAGTGATTAATAAATTGTTGTTTCTTTTAATTCTTGCTTTCTTTTATTACTTGCTTTCATTTATTACCATGATTAACTAATTCCTTATTTGGTTGTGGTGTGGTGAGGAAGTGAGATGAAAAGCTTTGCCTCATCTACCTCTTGATTATGTTTAATGTGCTCGAATTTACGATTCTAACTTGAATATTGTTTATGCATTGATATGATACGGTATCTTGAACCATGGTTACTTATAACCTCCTCATATACCGTATTCATTCCCTTTCCCCATTTTCAATGTTTAAGTTAAAATCTAATTAGTGTTAAGTTTGCTAATCTTGGATATCGTATCGTAAGATTAAGGACTTGACAAATCTCTTAATTTCATATACGATATACCATCACAACTTCTTAGCAAACTCAACATTAATATCATTTGCTCTCACTAACCACTTTGTGTTTTTGTTATTGCGGTATGTTTGCTAACCTTCGTGTTTAGTGTTGATACCCCAAGCGCGGACATACAAACGGTAAGTGATTAAAAGGACTCGTTTCGTGCTTTGCGGAGAATATCGGATTTTGATGGTTTGTGCTCCGTAACCGTGTTGACAAGTCGTATTTCATGTCGGGACCAAGGTAAGGCCGGACAACTCATGATCAAGGGAGGGTAGAGGTAACTGTAGCGATTCGACCTTCCAAGCTAAGCCACAACTATTCTTTCCTTAACTCCTTTTCTTACTTTTTCCTTGTTTTTATTCTTTTATACGTTTTTTGTGAGAAACCCCAATTCGTTAATTTGTTGAACCTTAAATCGTAATACCCAATCACAATTCCCTGCGGATCGACCCGTGCTTTCCGTCTCGCTACAACGCGTCGTGCACTTGCGGTTATAAATAGTAAAATGAGAACGATCTCGCATGCGCATTTTGTTTCATTAAAACATACACATTTCCATAACAAACGCTTTTGCGCGCGCGGGTGAATTCCCAACTCCTATTATTTTTCTCCCAAGTCTACAGGTTTATACGCTCAAAGAACAATATTAGTGAGGACACTGCTGCAAACAACTTTGGGGGGAGGTTTGTATTTACCGAAATATCATTTGGCACTAGGCACTACACTATATATGAAAAAAATGAAAAATGAATAAAATTTTTGTTTTGGAAATAAAAGTTAGAAAGAGAAAAATACATATAAAAGATAGGAAGAGATTTAAGAAATGCACGAAAATTAGATGTTTTAAAACGAAGCTAGTAATAGATAGTCATGAGCTGTTATCCTAAGGGTTATTGAGATGAACGAATCATTAATTTGCGGATAGAAATAAGTCTGAAAAATAATCCCTATTCTTGAGTCCAAACTTCTGAACGCTGACACCCTACTATATGCACTTGCACACATCTTGAAACTTGGGATATTAGAGGATACCTTGAAATGCTTTTGTCTAAAAGCTTTAGTATGAAGGAAAAATTATATAAACAAAAATATAAAAGACACATAAAAAAATAAAATGGTGAAGAAAAATGAACACTAGTTTTGTGATTACTTAAGGCAGCATAAAAAAATATAGCGAAGGCGCCTTATCACCTAATACCTTTGACCAACTGGTTTGGGAGTCACTGCTAAGGCTTAGATGTAGCAAGACTATGATATTTCTAATTACGCCTTAATGAGTGAGCACATTCGGTAATCGGTTGGTTAGTACCTCAAGAAATATTAATGGTCACATGAAAAATGTGTGAGCAATTCTATCTTAAAATATTCACCGACTAAAAATTACTAAGAAAGATGGATAAGTGTATGATAGCTTAAATTGAATTCTCTGAGTGTAAGGACGTCTTTTACACACACGTAGGGCTATATGATCGATATTTGGAAGAAAGATAGGGAGGAAGACTAAAAACGATGTTTTATTGAGGGATGATGTGATTTCTGACATTTTTTTTCAAGACCATTAAGATAGAGCTTATGGCAACTAAAAAGCTAGTATAGTTTGAAGCTCTTATTTTCAAGTTCTTTCTTTTATAAGTTCCTTATCTTTGTATATAACTTTCGTCTTCTTTCTTTTATTATGGGATTTTGTAGGTATAATCCACTGAAAACCCTCAGGAGACAACACTCCTCCTATTAGAGACACCTAGAGGTTTAAAGGCTTGTTGCACGTGCTAAGTGCAATCGTGTTGTCTACAAAAGTGTGCTAGGATTTTTTTCTTTTTCCTTTTAATAAATAGTTTGCTCGGGACGATCAAAGATAAGTTTTGGAAAATTTGATTAGTCAAAAATAGTGCACATTTGTATGAACATTTTCCCTACTATTATTAACTGCTAAAAGGTGTTAATTGTAAATAAAGAACATATGTGGATTTATTCATAAAAAGACTATTATCATATGTTTCTTCATTTTAATTGATATAATTAAGGAAAATATATGCATATAATATTTAAATGAAATATTAGTAATTAAAATATTCATATTATATCAAATATTCTTAATCAATATTCTTAAGATATTATATCATATAAATGGTTGGAATAATATCTCAAAAATACCAAATGTTACTAATACTTTGATTTGAGATATTATGCAGGCATTAGCTCAGGTCTGAAATTCAAGTAAGAGATCCAAGTCAAATCGGGATATCGAAACCCAATCTGCCAAATTTTAGAAGCAAATCGAGGAATCTAGTAACGGCGGAGACTCAGAGCAATATTTTCAGAGTCTATATATCAAGATGATCTCCAAATATCAACACAAAAAACCAGAAAAAAATCTCAAGACCCAATTCTACTCGGAGGCGGCGGATCCGCGGCCATACGTGGCATCAAGCGGCGGAACCGCGGTTCTTTGGTAGCCGTAGGATATGAGATTTTGTGGATATGATTGTAACTACATTTACTTTCATATGAAATCTAGGGTTTTTGGTTTCAAAGACTATAAAAAGGACCGAGAGCTGTGCATTTGATTTTCATTCCACATCTCATCATCTATCTTTATATAGAGAGAGATCTAGGAGCAACTAGGGTTCTTGTAATCTACTTTTTAAGAAGAAAATTGTAATGCAATAGTTGATAAATAAAGATAGTTTTGTTTTAATTCTTGTTGCATTTACTTTTCCACATTTACTTTATGCATTACTTTTCCGCATTAATTTTACCCATTACTTTTCTGCATCTTAATTATGGTTTCATTCTTCTTCACCCTTTATTCTGAATCGCTACTAACCATGAGCGAGTAATTTCTTGTTTGCTAGGATTTGTAGGATAGGATAGAATAATGGATGAAATTTTTTAACTTCTTTTGATATTTTGATATTTATAAAATTTAGCAAAATAAATACTAACCTTCTTATCGGGCGCTATCAATTTATTGATAGTCACGACCACAATTTGAGATTAGTTAAACACTTGTTTTGTTAAGAGCTTGAGATTAATAGAGATCAATGGAAAGACAAGAGTTAGTAGTGGGAAACCCTAATTCCCTCCAAAAACCCTAATCCACATTCATCACTATCTCTCTAGTTTTAAATTATTAAAAGATAAAAAGAATCATATCTAAATATTCATCCATTAACTACTAAATCGTATAAACCTTACAAGCCCTTCTATTATAAATTTTATATCCATATTAAAATAAAATGACAACAAACCGTCTTCTTTTTTATCAACTCGTCTAAGGTAAGAAAAGAAGTTCACGTTTTCCTGCGGACGACCCGTACTCATCGCGGCTAGTTATTTGCGACACCGTTTTGATTGCGGTTATTTACAAAACACTTTTTCACGATCAATCAAATGGCACCGTTGCCGGGAAAACTGTCGTAATTAATTTTCTTGTTATTCGGGTTGATTTCTTATAAAAAAAACCAGAGAAACATAAACATAAAAGAGAACCAAAACCGCATTTTATGTTTTTAACGATTATTGTGCGAGTTTTGCAAGAGAATCTGGAGTAATTGGAGCAGGCAAATAGAGATTCAGAGACTTTCAATTTGGACCAGAGGAGCATTGGAGTGCTCTGAAGAATTTTGAAGGGAAGAACACTTCAATAGGCAATGGAACCGCGGCCCTTGGATGCATTCGACGGCGGAACCGCGGTCTCTCGGAGGAATTGGGCCCCCAAAATCCTCAGGTACTGTCCTATTATCTTTCTCTCTTCTCTAAATCTCCAATAAATTGTTTTTACCTGCAGAATTCTTTGCAAATATCGCCGCTCCAAAATCTTTTTGCGTTCTTTGATTTCGCTTTGTTTTGCATACTTAAAACGGACTTTAAGGGGCAATAAATCTAAATTCAGATTAGGTGGGGATTTCATTACCCTTCCTAGTCCCCACAAATCATAAACGAGCATACTATCACCCTACATTAATAAAAAAAAATCTAGACCAAGCCTCTAAGGACTGTCGCGCTCAATTAGGACAGAAGAGGGTCATGGGTAATCTATTGCTTATCCGCATTTCTCTTGTGGTGTCTAGGCAAGTGTGACTAAGAAAAGTGGTTACTTAATTAGGCCCGCTATTTCGGTGATTCGTATAGCGGATACCTCCCACTTATCTGGCAATTACCTGGCCGCAAGATTGATAAGGAGGTAGTTGAGGATTGATCTTTCGTCTTGTCCTTTGAAAGTTTAGGAGCGTTCTAGTGACTTGACCTAGGTGACCCTAGCTCTAGGGATTGATTGTGCATTTTGTGATTTGTTGAGTCAAGCCTCGCGTCCGACATTTTTTTCAAAACAAGCCTTCTTAAAATCGTTCTCACACATATTACACGCTGCCACGTGCACTAAACCAGCTTAGTGCATGATCGGTTGGACACGGGATTCTAGTGTCCGTCTAGTCCGCGTTTTTACTGTCGATTCCGAAGTCGATACTTCTTCATCTTCTATTTCTCCTCCACCTACAATATCTTCCGAGATGGACGGATCTCCATCGGGCTTTAACGACACCGCCTTGCCACCACCCGTAGGTGCGTAAAATCCACCATACATCACTCTACAAGACATATGCTATCCCGTACGCGGACCATTTCCTACATGTCTGTCTCTTCCACCAGCCAATAGGGATAATTTCGAAATTAAACCCCATTTCATCAACTTGTTGCCCAAATTTCATGAGCTTGAATCTGAAAATGCATACGTTTTTATAACCAAATTCGAAAACGTATGTGCGATGATGAGCACCACCCAATTTTCAGGTGATGCTCGGCGATTACGTCTTCTCCCTTTTACCTTGTGCGATCTCGCAGAAAAGTGGCTTTATAGCACCGCCGCACATTCTATCACTAAATAGGATGATTTCGTTAAAGCATTTCTTAAGAAATTTTATCCTCATCACAAGACCGCCCGTATTCGGAGTGAGATTAACCAGTTTGCCTAACTTCCCAACGAACCCTTTTGGAAATGCTTTGAACGGTTTAAACATCTCCTTTTCCAATACCCTCATCACGGAATCGATAGATGGCAACTTGTCAATATCATTTCATGTCAAAAGATGACGGAGATGACGGAGAAGCATGGCAATATCATTTCATGAGGGTACCAATCCATCCACAAAACAAATGCTTGAAACCATTTGTCAATATCATTTCATGTCAAAAGATGACGGAGAAGCATGGCAATTTCTGGAAGACCTCACCAAACAAATGTTACAGTGGGAGAGCACTAGACCAACAACATCGTCTTCATATAGGGCAGGTATCCATCAGCTCGACATTTCCATCGCAGTGAAAACCGAAATGGCTGCGATACAAAAGAAACTCGAAGCTATGGAAAGCAAATTCTCTTCAGCCTCCCTAAACCAAGTTACGCTCCCCAAAACCGTGTGTGATTGCTATTTTGACCCATCACATTTAACAAAAGAATGTCCTTTGAATCCTTTATCTCAAGATCAAGAACAAACAAATGTTGTTTTTCAGCAACGACCTAGAAACGATCCTTATTCCTCCACATATAACCAGGGATGGAGGAATCATCCTAATTTTGCTTGGAACTAAAACCAAAGTCAAACTCAAAATCAGTTCCCAAGCCAAAATTACTATCAAAGGCTTCCCCCATAGCAACAACAGCCACCACAACAAATTCAGTAACCCTTTCAACCGCAATCTTTCCAAAATCCAGCCAACAACTTTGTCCCTTATAATAATTCTTTCCAACCACAGACTAATATTCCAACGGCCGGTACCGATAAAATCTCTGCACTCGAAAGAAGCTTAGAAACGTTTATTAAACAATCCACAAAAACGACGGCTAATTTAACGTCTTCTATCCAAACGTTAGTGCAACACACTGCTTCCCACGGTGAAAGCATAAAAACAATCGAAGCACAAATTGCACAGTTAAATGCCGCGATGAGTGAGAGAGAGAAAGGGAGACTTTCATCTCAAGCTTTAATAAATCTCGGCCGCTCACAAAGCGCAAATATCGTCCTTAACCAACAAAATCATTACGTGAGTGTCGTAACTACGTTGAGATCAGGAAGAGTGCTGAACAATCATCTAGGTGAACAAGCTGATGATGATGAGTCAGATGAAACCCCGACTACTACTTCTACTCCTACTTCGTCTAGTCCCCCATCTTCTTCTGAGCCTATTCTCTTTTCTTCACTAGGTTCAAACTCTCATTCCACTTCCTTGAATGAACTACCATCTCAGACCATCCCAAATCCAATTTTGGGATCCATTCCATCCCCACAACCTTCTCCTCAAATGTTGGACCCAATCCCTATTGATAAAGCTCCTTTTCCAAACCGATTAAGGTCCAACAAACCAAGTCCACAGATGGAGAAGATTGTGAAAATGTTTAAGCAAGTTAATATAAATATTTCTCTTTTAGATGCTATCCAGCAAGTTTCGTCCTATGCAAAAATTCTTAAGGACTTGTGCACTAGGAAGAGGAAAACTCAAGTGCCTAAAAATGTTTTCTTAGCTAGCAATGCGAGCAATGCTTTTACCCAACATTTTCCCAAGAAACGTAAGGTCCCTGGTTGTCCGACAATATCTATAACTATTGGGGTAAAAACATCAATCGCTGTCTACTCGATCTAGGTGCTAGTGTTAACTTGCTCCCGTATTCTGTTTATGAGCAATTAGGCATAGGAGAGTTGAAACCTGCACTCTGCACTCTCCAGAGGGCCGATCGATCTATCACCCACCCTAGGGGTGAGCTAGAGGACTGTTAATAAAAGTCGGGGAATTTATATTCCCTGTAGACTTTATAGTTTTAGATACACAGTCTGTGGCGAACCTACGGAACCAAATCCCGGTGATTCTTGGTCGCCCTTTTCTAGCAACTTCCAATGTTGTAATCAATTGTCGTAACGGTTCTATAAACCTATCATTCGGGAAGATGACAATTGAGCTTAACATTTTCAGGATGGGAAGTTAACCCTCCGAACCTTCTGCTCATCTGATTGATATATGTTCTGTCAACGAGATAGCTTCCGACCGTTGCGAAATTGAGGAACTTTGCGATAATGATCTCAACGCCACTAGTGCATTATTGTTTGATCCAGCAAATTGTTATACTAGTGAGGAACCTTTTGACAAGTTCACCCCCGAATTCGAATCCTTTGACCTACTACGTAAGTTAGCTGAGCTATCCGATTCAATCTCTTACGCTAATTATGAACCTCTTATTGAGTCTGAGTATCATTCCCTTACCCTACCTTCTGTCGTCTCTCCGCTGATACTAGATCTCAAGCCACTACCTTCTCATCTTAAATATTCATATTTAGGCGAGAATGGGTCTTTTTCCGTTATCATATTAGCTTCTCTAGCTTTAGAGCAAGAGAGAGCACTTTTGTCAGTTTTGAGATCGAATCGGCAAGCTTTTGGTTGGATAATGGCAAACATCAAAGGGACTAGTCCCTTGATTGTTGAACAACATATACATTTGATGGATGAAGCCAAACCAGCCTGAGACGCACAAAGACGGTTGAATCCCGTCATGAAAGAGGCGGTAAAGAAAGAAATCGTCAAATGCTTAGATAATGGTATAATTTACCCGATATCTGATAGCCAATGGGTAAGTCATATTCATGTGATCCCTAAAAAGTCTGGCATCACGGTCATAACTAATGAAGCTAATGAGTGGATTCAAACACGCATCCAAACTAGGTGGCGAGTATGTATTGATTATAGAAAACTCAATGCCGCAACGAGAAAAGATCACTTCTCTCTACCTTTCATTGACCAGATGTTGGAATGTTTAGCCAGGCATGAGTACTACTATTTTTTGGATGGACTCTCAGGCTATAACCAGATTCCCATAGCCCAAAAGGATCAAGATAAGACAACTTTTACTTGTCCTTTCGGTAGTTTTGCATATAGACGCATGCCCTTTGGGTTATGCAATACTCTCGCTACATTTCAGCGGTGTATAATGGGGATATTCTCGTACATGGTCGAGAATTTTCTAGAGTTATTTTTGGACAATTTCTCCATATTTTGGGACTCCTTTGAGGAATGCTTACATCGTCTTGACATTGTTCTTACCCGCTATAAGGATAAGAATTTAATTTTGAATTGGGAAAAATGTCATTTCATGGTTCAAGAAGGTATTGTCCGAGGGCATATCATTTCACAAAAAGGTATTGAGGTAGACAAAGCTAAAATAAATGTTATTTACAACCTCCTCCTACCAAATGCGTCAAAGATATACGATCCTTTCTTAGTCATGCCGGATTTTTTAGATGATTATAAAGAATTTTAGCAAAATTTCTAGACCCTTAACTTTTCTCTTGGCCAAGAATACGACATTTTACTTCGACTCAGATTGCGTGGCTGCTTTTGAATCAATTAAACGTTCCCTCACTACAGCCCCCGTTCTGTCATCTCCGAACTGGAATCACCTTTTTGAGCTTATGTGTGATGCATCCGATTTCGCTATTGGTGCAGTTTTAGGACAACATATTGATAAGATGCTACATGTAATTTACTATGCAAGTAGGACCTTGAACAATACCCAAATGAATTATACAACTACCGAGAAAGAACTCTTGGCAGTTGTATTTGCAATAGAAAAATTCAGGCCCTACTTAAATTGACTCTCTAGTTGTAATTTACACCGATCATTTCGCCCTAAGACATCTTTTATCAAATAAGGATGCTAAATCCAGGCTAATACATTGGATCCTATTGTTACAAGAATTTGGTCTTGTCATACGAGACAAGAGTGGATGTGAAAACGTCGTAGCCAGCCCTCTTTTACGACTTTCTTCTTCGCCAACATTGACCTTACCTATAAATGATTTCTTTCTAGAAGAACAGATCTTGACCATATCCTGCAAACCTTGGTTCGCGGATATTATGAATTATTTAGAAACGGGACTTCTACCCAGCAAATGGTCAAAACAAGATAATCGCCGATTTCTATCCCAAGTAAAACACTTTTACTGGGATGAACCTTATTTGTTTAAGTATTATCCCGGTTAAACCATTCGCCGATGTGTCCCTAATAATGAATTCAAGAGTGTATTGTGTTTCTGCCATGATCAGGCATGTGGCGGTCACTTTAGTCAAAGAAAAACGGCGGAGAAAGTTTTGCAATGTAGCTTTTATTGGCCAACGTTGTTTAAAAATGCATATGATTATTGCAAAACTTGTTCACGGTGTCAACACATGGGTCGGATTTCGCGGAGTAATGAGATGCCGCTCCAACCTATCTTGGTTGTGGAGATATTTGATGTTTGGAGAATTGATTTTATGGGCCCATTTCCCAACTCTTTTAGGAATTTATATATCTTATTAGTTGTTGATTATGTCTCTAAATGGGTGGAAGCGGTACCGTGTCGCACTAATGACAACAAGGTTGTTGTTAAGTTCCTTAAAGAAAATATTTTTTAGCGATTCAGATACCCTCGCGCTATAATTTGCGAAAATGAGACACATTTCTATAATCTGTCTTTTGAGGCTTTGATACGGAAATATTCAATCAACCACAAACTTTCTACGCCCTATCATCCCCAAACGTGCAGGCAAGCTGAGATGTCTAATCGACAGATCAAACATATTCTAAAGAAAACGGTTTCTAAGAACCGTAAAGATTGTTCCACCAAATTGACGGATGCTCTTTGGGTATTTCGTACGACATATAAGACCGATTTTGGCATGTCTCCTTACCGACTAGTTTTTGGGAAGACTTGCCACCTTCCTGTCGAGATCGAACATAAAGTAATATGGGCTGTTAAAGAGATTAATTGTGATTTTGATCAAACTAGTAGCTATAGGAAGCTGCAATTAAATGAGCTAAGCGAACTTCACGATGAAGCCTATGATAATGCAGTTATAGTAAAGAACCATATAAAGGTGTTCCACAAAAAAAACCTTTTTGAGAAAAACTTTCATACCGGGACAACAAGTCCTTCTTTACGATTTCCGTCTTCATTTTCATCCGGGTAAGCTAAGATCTCATTGGAAAGGATCTTTTTGGGTGCGGTATGTATACCCGCACGATACAGTGGATGTAGAAAATGTTTAAAACGGTTCTATTTTCAAAGTAAATGGGCATAGATTAAAACCGTAATTTTCCGCTGACCCATCGGAGGAGCTCCTGTTCTTGCAGGAGCCACTTTATCACGGTTAATTTTCCTCCACCTCACCTCCATTTTTCGGTAACACTGTTTCATTTAAGAATGGAGGTGTGTAAAAAAATACATATAACTAAGTATCTGTGCATGCCAAAGAACAAGTTTGGGTGTGATTTTTCATTTAACTATCTTTTGCCCCTATTATCTTCCTCCCAAGTCTACAGGTTTATGCGCTCAAAGAACAACATCAGTGAGGACACTGCTACAAACAGGTTTTGGGGGGGTTTGTATTTACTAAAATATCATTTGGCACTAAGCACTACAATATATATGAAAAAAATGAAAAATGTATGAAATTTTTTTTGAAATAAAAGTTAGAAAGTAAAAAATACATATAGAAGATAGGAAGAGATTTGAGAAATGCACGAAAATTAGATGTTTTAAAACGAAGCTAGTAATAGATAGTCATGAGCTGTTATCCCAAGGGTTATTAAGATGAAGGAATCACTAATCTGCGAATAGAAATAAGTCTGAAAAATAATCCCTATTCTTAAGTCCAAACTTGAACGTTGATACCCTACTATATGCACTTGCACATATCTTGAAACTTGGGATAGTAGATGATACCTTGAAATATTCTTGTCTATAAGCTTTAGTATGAAGGAAAAAATATATAAACAAAAATATAAATGAAACATAAAAAAGGGTGAAGAAAAATGAACACTGGTTTTGCAATTATTTAAGGCAGCATAAAAAATATAGCGAGGGTGCCATATCACCTAATGCCTTAGGCCAATTGGTTTGGGAGTCACTGCTAAGCCTTAGGTGTTGCAAGACTGGGATATTGCTAATTATGCCTTAATGAGTGAGCACATTTGGTAATCGGTTGGTAGTACCTCAAGAAATATTAACGGTCGCATGAAGAATGCGTGAGCAATTCCATCTAAAAACATTCACCGACTAAAAAGTACTAAGGAAGATGGACAAGAGTATAATAACTTGAACTGAATTCTCTAAGTGTAGAGATATTTTTTTACATACACGTAGGGATATATGATCGATATTTGGAAGAAAGGTAAGGAGGAAGACTAAAGATGATGTTTTATTGAGGGATGATGTGATTTCTGACATTTTTTTCAAGACCGTTAAGATAGAGCTCATGGCAACTAAAAGCTAGTATAGTTTGAAACTCTTATTTTCAAGTTCTTTCGTTTATAAGTTCCTTATCTTTATATGTAATTTTCGTCTTTTTTCTTTTATTATGGGATTTTGTGGGTGTAATCCGCTGAAAACCCTCAGGAGACAACACTTCTCCTGCTAGGGACACCTAGAGATTTAAAGGTTTGTTGCACGTGCTAAGTGCAATCGTGTTGCCTACGAAAGTGTGCTAGGATTTTTTTCTTTTCCCTTTTAATAAATAGATTGCTCGGGAAAATCAAAGATAAGTTTGGGGGTATTTGATTAGTCAAAAATAGTGCACATTTGTATGAATATTTTCTCTACTATTATTAACTGCTAAAAGGTGTTAATTGTAAATAAAGAACATATGTAGGTTTATTCATGAAAAGACTATTAACATATGTTTCTTCATTTTAATTAATATAATTAGGGAAAATATATGTATATAATATTTAATGAAATATTAGTAATTAAAATATGCATATCATATCAAATATTGCTAATCAATATTATTAAGATATTATATCATATAAATGGTTGGAATAATATCTCAAAATTTACCAAATGTTACCAATACTTTGATTTGAGATATTGTACAGGTAGTAGCTCAGGTCTGAAATCCAAATAAGATATCCAAGTCAAATCGGGATATCGAAACCGAATCTGCCAAATTTTAGAAGAAAATCGAGGAATTTAGCAATGGCACTCAGAGCAATATTTTCAGAATCTATATATCAAGAGGATCTCCAAATATCAACATAAAAAACCAGAAAAAATCTCAAGACCCAATTCCACTCGGAGGCGGCGGATCCGTAGCCATACGTGGCATCAAGTGGCGGAACTGCGGTTCTTTGGTAGCCATTAGATTTGGGATTTTGTGGATATGATTGTAACTACATTTACTCTCATATGGAATTTAGGGATTCTGGCTTCAAAGACTATAAAAAGGATCGAGAGCTGTGCATTTGATTTTCATTCCACATCTCATCATCTACCTCCATATAGAGAGAAATTTAGGAGCAATTAAGGTTCTTGTAATCTACTTTTTAAGAAGAAAATTGTAATAAAATAGTTGATAAATAAAGGTAGTTTTTGTTTTAATTCTTTTTGCATTTACTTTTCCGCATTTACTTTACGCATTACTTTTTCTCATTACTTTTCTGCATCTTAATTATGGTTTCATTCTTCTTCACATTTTCTTCTAAATCGCTACTAACCATGAGCGAGAAATTTCTTGCTTGTTAGGGCTTGTAGGATATGGTAGATTAATGGATCAAATAACTTTTAGCTTCTTTTGACATTTTGATGTTTATAAACTTTAGCAAAATAAATATTAACTTTCTTGTCGGGCGTGCTATCAATTTATTGATAGTCACGACCATGATTTGAGATTAGTTAAACACTTATTTTATTAAGGGGTTGAGATTAATAGAGATCAATGGAAGGACAAGGGTTAGTAGGGAGAAACCCTAATTCTCTCCAAAAACCTTAATCCACATTCATCGCTATCTCTATAGTTTTAAACTATTAAAAGACAAAAAGTGTCATATCTAAACATCTATCCATTAACTACTAAGCCCTATAAGCCCTACAAGCCCTTCTATTATAAATTTTATATCCATATTAAAATAAAACGACAACAAACTATCCTTTCTTTTATCAACTCGTCTAAGGTAATAAAAGAAGTTCACATTTCCCTGCGGACGACCCGTACTCATCGTGATTAGCTATTTACGACACCGTTTTGATTGCGGTTATTTACAAAACAATTTTTCACGATCAATCATAAACTTAGAGAATTTTGAGGAAATTTTCAGAATAGAAAAGAGCTAGGGAATGAGGTGGTATTTATAGGGTAAAAATGAGAGAGAGTGTTAATTAAAATGAATTAAAATAGATTTAATGGAGTTAATTAGAGAATTGAAGAGTCTCTGTTTGATTGCAGAAAAATCAAACAGTGCAGGGAAGTTGAGGGGAGTCGAAAGGACGAGTGTGCAAAGCACGGAGTCATTTAGACCCATCAAGACCATCGGCGGCGGCCAAATGAGAGGAATGGGTGGTCGGATCTTGAGGGCTCGCCTCGAGATTCATGCCACGTGTCAAGTTTGGTGTTTACTCCTATTTGCGCCTGTTTGATTTTTCTAAAACTTTTCGTTTCTCCGTGAATTGCACGTGCAACTCTTGGGCTTCCGAAAAATTAAAAAGAAAAATCTTAAAAAATAATTGGGACTGATGAGAATCGAACGTATAGGATATGTTACAGCAGTGTAGAGGCTTTAGCAGTGAGCTACAACTTGTTTCTTGTTTTTATTAAATAAATCTAAATTATAACTTTACAATAGGCTGAAATACCCATTCTATATAATAAACAAGTAATTTTGTACAGGGATCTCAGAGTCGTTACAATGATCCACATCAACGAAACACCAACTCAAGATTCAACTTCACCAAAAGAACAACTTGTGAAGTAACTTGATTTCATAACTTGCCAAATTATGAAAAGAAGAGATGTAGTAGGCTTACAATATTTTTCTCTCTTTTTCTCATTTTCTCTCATCACTAGAGAATGTAGGAGGATGGAGAGAAGGAGCAGAGAGAAATGGAACGAGAGGAATGAGAGATATTTATGCAATCACGCAATAATAGTAAGAACAATTTCTAAAAAAATAATATGCACCATTCCTCCATGTCATCTCACCCTATGATTCATTTCATTTTCTTTTAAACAAAAACAAAAAAATGAAATGAGGTGTCCTTCTAGATGTATTATTTTATGTATCAAATACACAATACATCCAAGTGTATGTATCGTATACATTTACATGCATTCATATAAAAATACGAACAACAAATGAGAGAGAAATAGAAAGTGAACATAATAGTAGAATATATATATATATATATATAAATATATATATATATATATAAAATTAAATCAATACTTGATTTAATAATCCGGCTTAAACATAAACCGGCTAGTATTATATAACGTTCGATTAATTTACATGTATCGAATACACGTATTTAATCGAACCCCCACATGTATCGCCATACACGCACTACATCATTTTGTCTGAGCGGGAAAAATCTCTGTGTGGGACTCTAAAGACTCAATCAATATGGTGGCAGTAGGTTAGGATCATATCCGATTGATCTAAAACACTTTTAGATCAATCCCCTCACGGGTTAACCCATAAGAACGTCATGGTACTAGCTGTACGTAACGGCTACCCAAGTATTAATCAAAAGGAAGGCCGACAAGCAAACTCATCCGAATGGAATCAGAGCTTATCGGTGACAGTCACTGTCACGCCCCGCTTCCCAGAGTACGCAAGATTGGGCACGTGACATAGCCAACCATGCTACCTGTGGGTAGGAAGTATCCGTCCACAGTCACATTACGGTTGTAGAGATATCAAGAACAAGATAAATAAACTAATCTAGCACATGTCCAAATCCATAATAACGAGAGTCAATAAACAATAAGTGCGGAAGCAATGATCCAATATAATAATAGAAAGGTACATCCCATAATGCGGGATCGCACCTGGAAATAAAATGCAATAAACGAACTAACCACTATAGAACTCAAATCGGCATGCTGGCTGAAGTACTCCTGCCCGGTCGGCGACAGTAGTAAAGAATCTGGGCCATGCAAAACCCAGACGTCAGCGCGTCAAGACATCAAGTATATAGCATAAGCATGGTAATAAGCAATGAAAATATGAACATGAATAAAGCAGTAATAAGAGATAACAAAGCAGGGTAATGTGCAATGGTGACTAAACTGTCCTATCAGGTTTTCTACTCTATAGTCTTTGAAACCAATTGATGAATCGTCGATGTAACCCAATAGTATCCCGTACATACCCGGGACCACGGCCACAATATTCTCGGCTGCAGCCGAGACATGCCGTTAGGCACAGAATAGGAAAGTGTACACTCGGTATTACCCCGTACATACCCGGGATCACGGCTACAATATTCTCGGCTGAAGCCGAGACATGCCGCTGGGCACAGAATAGGAAGGTGTACACTCGGACGGTAGTGAACTGTCGAGTTACAAGTCAGGTTCATCTTTGATTTCCCCATACCCCCAAGTTATGTATGTCAGGTCAGGTATTCAGTAGTCAAGGACTAATGCCAACACAAAATCCGGTAAGAGTTGGTCTGTCTGGATAGACAGCAGGGATGGTCGGGTTTGTCGGCATTAGGCATGAAATCATGAAACAAGTAATGTCATGGTACAACAGGATGAGTTGGTATGTATGTATATGTCATGTGTAGCAGGGTCAGGCCAATATGTAGTGCAATCGGGTATGTGCTCACAACAGGTATGCAATCAAATAATGAACAGCAGCAGGAAACAGTAAATAACCATATTATTCCATGTAAACACAATGATGTTTTGTATTCTCTTATTAACAGGTTCAAGCACCCTGGGGTGCAGTAATCACTGGGTAGTGTAAAATCAATAACAGAACGTAATAAAGCTGTATGTGTGTACAATTATTGTCCTTTAAGTAGCGAAATGATTAACTGGTAATTTGGTTATTAGGGTTACAGTGGCAAAATACGGTTCAGGTTACGTATCACGATATATATAATATTCCGTCCAATTGAGCAAGGTAACAACACTAGTTAATATTAATAGGTTTTAGGAGTCAAGTATACTTAATTAGTCTAACATAGCATATAGCAAGTAATACTTGCCTCAGAACAAGGGTCGAGATGCAGGCGGCCTGATGCACAAGTCACGATACGGTGTGTGAAACGGCGCGACACGGTACTGGGTCCAGGCGCGGTACGGACGCGATCTGCGGCGCGGTCTGGTGCGCGGTACGGACGCGATCTGCGGCGCGGTCTGGTGCGCGATACGGACGCGATCTGCAGCGCGGTCTGGTGCATGGTACGGGCGCGATACGGTCACGATCTGCAGCGCGATCTGGTGCACGGTACGGCCGATGTCGGTAAAATGTCTCTACGCACATGCGCGCACGGGACTGGTCCAGGAAAGGCAAGATCACGACCACGCTGGTTGGGGTTGCTCTCTGAGTTGTTCGGATCGTTGGTGACGGTCACAGCTCCGGCGGGTGACCGGAAAAGATGTGAAATCAAGAAAGAGAAAGAGAAGAGACACAGAAGAAGAAAGAAGAAGAAGAAGAAGAAAGAGAAAGAGGTTCTCAGGTAAGGCTCTAGGACAGAGACGAGGCAAAGGTGATGTTGACGACGAGTCGAGGGTTTCAGATAAGGTTTCACGGCAAGACGGGGCTGCGGTTTTCTTGAAGTCAGGTGAGGGTTTTCTGCGGTTGCAGTGGGTCGGGGTTTCAGTGCAGGGGGAAGAGGATAAAGAAACAAAGGGTGATGATGATGATGATGATGGAGTCGGGTCGCCGGAGGTGAAGGAACGACGACGAGGTGTGCAGCGATGGTTGGCAGACAATGGGTTCTTGGGGGTTCGGGTATTGTGCAGGGGTGTACCGGGAAGGAGGGGAGAGTATGAAGAGTGGAGGAGGTGAGGGAGGTGGTGTCGACGAGGGGCTTCCGGCGATGGGGTTTGCCGGCGAAGCGGTTGATGAGGTCGAAAGCAAAGAGATGGGTTGCAGGTATGGGTCGGTTATAGGGTGAAGGAGGAAGGAGGTAAGTGGGTGAGGCTGGGCTCGCGGTGGCGAGGGCGGCGACGGCGAGGTCGCGGGGAGGTCGGCGGTGAGGTCGCGAGGAGCTAGGGTTAGGGTTTCGTGGGTTCGCGTGATCGAGAGGAAAAGGAACAGGGGCGGCTGCATGGTTGATAATATATAAGAGGAGAGAGAGAGAGATGGGTTAGAGAGAGAGAGAGATAGAGAATAGAGAGAGAGATAAGGAAAGATGAGGTGGGGCCCACGAGAGACTCAAGTCTCTCGTGATTGGCTACCAGTAAATTTTAAAAGGGATTTTGAGAGGATTTTGAAAGATTTACTGTTAAGGAAATTATAGATTCGTATATATATAATTTAAGATATTAAATTAAAATGGGCCTTTTTGGCGCGAAATGAAACATTTCCAAATCGAGCCCGGGTTGCGCCCAAATGTTCCAAATTCAAATTATAGGATTTTAAGCGGGTTCCAAATTTTGAAAAGAGGTGTTTAATGATTAAAATGCATGCCCCCAAGTCGGACACTTGCACGCGCGCGTAGTCGTCCAAACTTGCTCGTTTAGCCAAACGGGACAGAATCTCGACACGCGGACGCTACCACGCGACTAGTGGCGACGAGTAGGCCACATGGACACTTTTAATTTCATTTTAGGAGTTAAAATTTGTTATGTGCCAAAATGACTTAACCGGTTAAAATTTAGCAATAAACACCAGAAAATCAGGAAAATTGGAATGAGCAATATAAAACCCTCAACTTGTAATATAAATAGTATTATTGGGCTCGGGTGTTACATCATACCCAACTACAAAAGAATTTCGTCCTAGAAATTCCAAGGATACAAGATAGCTAACTACTGGAAAGGTGAGGGAATTTCTGCCGAATCTCGTCTTCTCGCTCCCAAGTGGATTCTCCATGCGATCGATTACCCCAAGAAACTAGCACAAGAGGGATAACCTTGTTCTTAAGAACCTTTTCTCTTCGATCTTTGATTTCAACTGGTCGCTCCTCAAAAGTTAGGTCCTCTCGTACAGTCAACTCCGAATGATCCAAGACATGAGTCTCATCACGAACATACCTCCGTAGTTGAGACACATGAAACACATTGTGAACTCCTGCTAATGACTGTGGTAACGCCAACCGGTACGATACCTCTCAACACGCTCCAAAATCTCGAAGGGTCCAACGAATCGAGGACTAAGCTTTCCCGACTTCCAAAGCGAAACACCCTTCTAGTCGGTGATATCTTCAGGAATACCAAATCACTCACTGCGAACTCTAGAGGTCTTCTTGACGTGTCGGCCCAACTCTTCTGTCTGTCTTGAGCTGCCTTCATATGCTTCCTGATTGTATTCACCTTCTCGACTGTCTGTACCACCAAATCTGGTCCTAGTAACCTTCGTTCACCAACATCATCCCAACAAACAGGTGAACGGCACTTACGACCATACAGTGCTTCAAACGGAGCCATCTGAATAGTTGCTTGGAAGCTATTGTTGTACGAAAACTCCACCAGGTGTAGATGATCTTCCCAAGAACCTTTGAAGTCCAACATGCAAGCCCTCAACATATCTTCAAGGGTCTGGATCGTTCTCTCTGATTGTCCATCAGTTTGAGGATGATAAGCTGTGCTAAACTTCAATCGAGTCCCCAAACTTTCTTGTAAACTCCTCCAAAAGTGCGACAAGAATCGAGTGTCCCGATCGGACACGATGCTTACCGGCACTCCATGCAATCTGACAATCTCCTGCATGTATCGCTCTGCCAAAGTCTCTGTCGATTGACCAACCCGAAAAGGAATAAAGTGAGCTGTCTTGGTCAACCGATCGACAATCACCCATACCGCATTGTTGCCCTTTGGACTCCGAGGTAAAGCCGTCACGAAATCCATGGTTATATGTTCCCACTTCCACTGAGGAATCGGAAGTGGTTGCCACAAGCCAGCAACCCTTTGGTGTTCAGCCTTGACTTGCTGACACACCAAGCACTTAGCCACGAAGCGAGCAATTTCCCGTTTCATACCTTCCCACCAGAAATGCTGTCGAATACCTCGGTACATCTTTGTCCCTCCTGGATGTACAGAGTAAGCTGAACTGTGTGCCTCCTTCATGAGCTCTTCACGCACATCTCCTTTTGGCACACACACACGGCTACCATATCTCAACGAACCGTCTTCATGGATCAGTAAATCGGTTCGTAGTCCGGCTCCAACCTGCTCTCGAAACTTTTGCAGTCTAGGATCCTGCGATTTTGCCACTTTAATCTTCTCAACTAAGGACGACTGTACTTGCAACTGTGTCAACTGTCCTGTAGCATGTGGTAGCACAACCTCCAAGTCAAGTCTCCGAAAATCTGTGATGATCACCCTTTGTGCGGTCAATACCTGAATGGCTGGTAACCGACGTAGCGCATCCGGCACGACATTAACCTTCCCCGGATGGTACTTAAGGTCAAGGTCGTAGTCGGCCATCAGCTCCAACCATCTGCGTTGCCTCATGTTCAACTCCTCCTGAGTGAACACATACTTCAAACTCTTGTGATCTGTAAATACTTCAACTCTCTCGCCCAAAAGGTAGTGTCTCCAAATCTTCAGGGCGAAGATCACGGCTGCAAGCTCTAAGTCATGAGTCGGATAGTTCTTCTCATGAGTCTTCAGCTGTCTCGATGCGTAAGCGACGACTTTCCCATTCTGCATTAAAACACATCCCAATCCTTTTCCAGATGCGTCGCCGTGAATCACCCGTCCTCCTGAATCATCCGGTACGGTTAGGATAGGGGCGGTTATCAACTTCTGCTTCAACGTCTCGAAGGCCAATGCACATCCATCCGTCCAAACAAACGGTACCTCCTTACGCGTAAGCTTGGTTAACGGCTCAGCTAAACGCGCGAAGTTCTCCACAAATCTTCTGTAGTAACCGGCGAGTCCAAGAAAACTGCTTATCTCCGCAACATTCTTGGGAATAGGCCAATCTCGAACTACTGCAATCTTTTCGGGATCGACGGCGATTCCATCGCCCGACACGACATGCCCCAGAAACTTCACTTCTTCCAGCCAGAATTCACACTTACTCATCTTCGCAAATAACTTCTCTTGTCTCAGCGTCTGCAGTGCGATCCTTCTTCCTCACTAAAAGAACTGGAGCTCCCCAAGGTGAGTTGCTGCTTCGAATCCATCCCTTCTCGAGTAGTTCACCAACTTGTTTCTTAACTTCTTTTAATTCCACCGGTGCCATTGGATAATAAGACTTTGATACTGGCGCTGCACCGGGAATAAGGTCAATCGCAAACTCCACCTCTCGCTTCGGCGGTAAGCCCGAAATGTCTTCAAACACATCCATAAAGTCGCGAACAACTGCCGGCTATTCATTACTATTAACTTCCATAGCTGCAAGAACACTGTTTGTCGGCCTAGTCCTAAACTCGACTGGCCCGACAGAACTGCTTCCTTACCGCAACTGCTGTCTACATCGTTGGCCGCGAAAGGTCCAGCGAGACTACTGAGTCTCGTCCACTCTGCTGCATGCACGTCCACGGCTGCTCCATTCTGCCTTAGTCCGATGAACTTCTCTTCCATTTCCTCCCGTGCGGTCCGCGGGAAGAATTTCTCCAGGAAACTTTTAGAGAAATCCGTCCAACTGATCGGCCTGGGCCAGCGGGTCTCCTCCACAAGCCATCACTCTCGGACGCAATCCACCAGCTGAGTGCGCACCACATCAACACTCTTGTCTTCTGGGATCTGTGTCGCAATCAGCAAATTCTCCGTGTTACTAGCCACTGCTTGGCTGGCAACAGCTCCTCCAGACCAGTGAAAGTAGTAGGACCCAACCGTCTGAAATCTGCTACGGTCCTTACTCGGTCGACTGGTCTAGTTCCAACTTCGTTTACAGACTGCTGAACGATCTGCAAACCTTCCTGAAACAAGTCCGTGTGCTGCTGGATCAGCTCGGTCTTTTTCTTTGATTTCCAGTATTCCTCTTATCTCTCCAAGCATGGCGGCTTCGTTCACACGCCTCCGGTACGTCTTCAACTTCTTACCTGTCAAAATCCTGAACTCAAAACACCCAACATTATCATGATGATAGATTCTGAATGTGGATCAAGGCTAGAACTCCAAGATACTTAAATAGAGTGCTGCATTGTAGCTATGCCGCGGTATCATAGCCGCAATTACTTAACTCCACCCAAGTCGCCCAAGTCCTAGGGATAACAAGAAATCAGGTTTCCGAGTCGACATGCAAAGTAAGTTTGCACGTCGTAAAAGATATAATCAGGAAGAATGTGATTCAAGAATGGTAAAACGGTCAATGTGGCTGGACATGTTTCCTAAACACGGGTATTCTGATTCGTGTATTGGGTACAATACCCAACTACAAAAGAATCAACCCGACTAACCTATGGCTCTGATACCAAAAGAACCATGTCACGCCCCGCTTCCCAGAGTACGCAAGATTGGGCACGTGACATAGCCAACCATGCTACCTGTGGGTAGGAAGTATCCATCCACAGTCACATTACGGTTGTAGAGATATCAAGAACAAGATAAATAAACTAATCTAGCACATGTCCAAATCCATAATAACGAGAGTCAATAAACAATAAGTGCGGAAGCAATGATCCAATATAATAATAGAAAGGTACGTCCCATAATGCGGGATCGCACCTGGAAATAAAATGCAATAAACGAACTAACCACTATAGAACTCAAATCGGCATGCTGGCTGAAGTACTCCTGCCCGGTCGGCGACAGTAGTAAAGAATCTGGGCCATGCAAAACCCAGACGTCAGCGCGTCAAGACATCAAGTATATAGCATAAGCATGGTAATAAGCAATGCAAATATGAACATGAATAAAGCAGTAATAAGAGATAACAAAGCAGGGTAATGTGCAATGGTGACTAAACTGTCCTATCAGGTTTTCTACTCTATAGTCTTTGAAACCAATTGATGAATCGTCGATGTAACCCAATAGTATCCCGTACATACCCGGGACCACGGCCACAATATTCTCGGCTGCAGCCGAGACATGCCGTTAGGCACAGAATAGGAAAGTGTACACTCGGTATTACCCCGTACATACCCGGGATCACGGCCACAATATTCTCGGCTGAAGCCGAGACATGCCGCTGGGCACAGAATAGGAAGGTGTACACTCGGACGGTAGTGAACTGTCGAGTTACAAGTCAGGTTCATCTTTGATTTCCCCATACCCCCAAGTTATGTATGTCAGGTCAGGTATTCAGTAGTCAAGGACTAATGCCAACACAAAATCCGGTAAGAGTAGGTCTGTCTGGATAGACAGCAGGGATGGTCGGGTTTGTCGGCATTAGGCATGAAATCATGAAACAAGTAATGTCATGGTACAACAGGATGAGTTGGTATGTATGTATATGTCATGTGTAGCAGGGTCAGGCCAATATGTAGTGCAATCGGGTATGTGCTCACAACAGGTATGCAATCAAATAATGAACAGCAGCAGGAAACAGTAAATAACCATATTATTCCATGTAAACACAATGATGTTTTGTATTCTCTTATTAACAGGTTCAAGCACCCTGGGGTGCAGTAATCACTGGGTAGTGTAAAATCAATAACAGAACGTAATAAAGCTGTATGTGTGTACAATTATTGTCCTTTAAGTAGCGAAATGATTAACTGGTAGTTTGGTTATTAGGGTTACAGTGGCAAAATACGGTTCAGGTTACGTATCACGATATATATAATATTCCGTCCAATTGAGCAAGGTAACAACACTAGTTAATATTAACAGGTTTTAGGAGTCAAGTATACTTAATTAGTCTAACATAGCATGTAGCAAGTAATACTTGCCTCAGAACAAGGGTCGAGATGCAGGCGGCCTGATGCACAAGTCACGATACGGTGTGTGAAACGGCGCGACACGGTACTGGGTCCAGGCGCGGTACGGACGCGATCTGCGGCGCGGTCTGATGCGCGATACGGACGCGATCTGCGGCGCGGTCTGGTGCATGGTACGGGCGCGATACGGTCACGATCTGCAGCGCGATCTGGTGCACGGTACGGCCGATGTCGGTAAAATGTCTCTACGCACACGCGCGCACGGGACTGGTCCAGGAAAGGCAAGATCACGACCACGCTGGTTGGGGTTGCTCACTGAGTTGTTCGGATCGTTGGTGACGGTCACAGCTCCGGCGGGTGACCGGAAAAGATGTGAAATCAAGAAAGAGAAGAGAAGAGACACAGAAGAAGAAAGAAGAAGAAGAAGAAGAAAGAGAAAGAGGTTCTCAGGTAAGGCTCTAGGACAGAGACGAGGCAAAGGTGATGTTGACGACGAGTCGAGGGTTTCAGATAAGGTTTCACGGCAAGACGGGGCTGTGGTTTTCTTGAAGTCAGGTGAGGGTTTTCTGCGGTTGCAGTGGGTCGGGGTTTCAGTGCAGGGGGAAGAGGATAAAGAAACAAAGGGTGATGATGATGATGATGATGATGATGGAGTCGGGTCGCCGGAGGTGAAGGAACGACGACGAGGTGTGCAGCGATGGTTGGCAGACAATGGGTTCTTGGGGGTTCGGGTATTGTGCAGGGGTGTACCGGGAAGGAGGGGAGAGTATGAAGAGTGGAGGAGGTGAGGGAGGTGGTGTCGACGAGGGGCTTCCGGCGATGGGGTTTGCCGGCGAAGCGGTTGATGAGGTCGAAAGCAAAGAGATGGGTTGCAGGTATGGGTCGGTTATAGGGTGAAGGAGGAAGGAGGTAAGTGGGTGAGGCTGGGCTCGCGGTGGCGAGGGCGGCGACGGCGAGGTCACGGGGAGGTCGGCGGTGAGGTCGCGAGGAGCTAGGGTTAGGGTTTCGTGGGTTCGCGTGATCGAGAGGAAGAGGAACAGGGGCGACTGCATGGATGATAATATATAGGAGGAGAGAGAGAGAGAGATGGGTTAGAGAGAGAGAGAGATAGAGAATAGAGAGAGAGAGATAAGGAAAGATGAGGTGGGGCCCACGAGAGACTCAAGTCTCTCGTGATTGGCTGCCAGTAAATTTTAAAAGGGATTTTGAGAGGATTTTGAAAGATTTACTGTTAAGGAAATTATAGATTCGTATATATATAATTTAAGATATTAAATTAAAATGGGCCTTTTTGGCGCGAAATGAAACATTTCCAAATCGAGCCCGGGTTACGCCCAAATGTTCCAAATTCAAATTATAGGATTTTAAGCGGGTTCCAAATTTTGAAAAGAGGTGTTTAATGATTAAAATGCATGCCCCCAAGTCGGACACTTGCACGCGCGCGTAGTCGTCCAAACTTGCCCGTTTAGCCAAACGGGACAGAATCTCGACACGCGGACGCTACCACGCGACTAGTGGCGACGAGTAGGCCACATGGACACTTTTAATTTCATTTTAGGAGTTAAAATTTGTTATGTGCCAAAATGACTTAACCGGTTAAAATTTAGCAATAAACACCAGAAAATCAGGAAAATTGGAATGAGCAATATAAAACCCTCAACTTGTAATATAAATAGTATTATTGGGCTCGGGTGTTACAGTCACTGTACAGTCCGGTTTCTTTATCAGAGAGTGTCGCATACCGGGTCTGAGGGGTAGAACCTGTCAATCCCCCAATAACCCAATAAGTCATGCATACATTAGAATCATAACCATCAGAGATACAACTGATAACACTTATCAGTTTATCTCAACTACTATGGCCATAGATTTCTGGTTATGGTCATAACCTGCACAGCGCGACATCAACTCTTTATACCAGGAGAAACGAATCTCTTCGATCGCTCACTGCCTCCATGTGCTTCGGGACTGTACCCAACTAAAACCTGTTTACACAACTCTTTAGAGCCATGATTGGGTAGTAATCAAAGCACAGTGGGAACCACATAAGACACTATATGATCAATTAGACGAGGTTGCACATTAGATATTTGTGGTGTTGAGTATGTGATTGTTGTTGTTGTTTGATGGTTAAACGGATCGTCGTGTTGAATAGCCACTCGTGTGAGATATTTGTACAGTTAATGATTTGTATATTCTTTTATTCGGGATGAGCGGCCGAATTGTGGTCGTCGTTGCCACTTATTGTATATTTATTTATTGGGACATGTCCAGGATGCGGGCGTTTGTTTTCGTTGTATATATTTATCATGTACTGTACTAGGATTATTCCATGATGAAGTACTCAAGTTGTCGGATTCTAGAATGTAGCGAGTGACCATCTCAAAGAGTTAAGATCCAGATCACCTCAATCTAGGATTAGAGGATGGCTCGCTGCGCTTGTAGGTGGTTAGGATTAGACCCAAGGAGGCTTGCGCAAGTTACCGGGTCCTAAGATGTGCTGGGTGGCCCACTCATGATATTGAGTATGGATTGCCTCACTTGTAGGATTGGCGGGTAGCTTGTCGCACTTGTAGGGGTCTAGGATCATTCTTGTACGGGCTATTCACACGAACGTGGATCCCATGTTTTCGTTTGCGGCTCAAACGAAGCGCGTGAATCCTAGTATATCCCTTTTTCCATATTTTGTGATGATTATCCTGAGATGATTATATATATATATATATATATATATAAATGCTTTTATATGTTTTGCATCCATGTTAGCCATGCCCCCGCCCTGCTGTGAGTTAAGTAATCTTACGGTAAAGACCCGGGACCCCATAGCGAATGCGGATGGCATATATGTGCGTTCTATTTTCATTATTTCTGGTGTGATAAGAACTTAAATGATGGGATTGCATTAATTTTGATTAATGCAAAGAAATAAACCTAAAATGATGTTGTCGAAACCAAATTTTAAAACACACTCGATTTTCTTCAAAACCACTCGTTTTAAAAACGGAGCCTAAACCACTCTTTTTGAAAGTCGCTCGGTTTCTACAACGATATCAAGTTCATTACGTTAATGGTTTTTATCAAAACCAACTGTAGCCCTCCATCATTTCAGATAGATAGCACTTCATATTCGTGCTATGTTTATTAGCCCCCATCAAGGGATAGTATACGGTAGCTAAGTGATGCTTATCTGCTTCATGTTGATGAGATTGGTAGGGACAGTTGCACAGATTTGTTGGCCTCCGTCAAGGGAAAGTGAGGGTGGGTTCGAATCAATCACAAAATGATGGGTAGAACTTGACTAGCGTCCTATGCTTTATTGACTTCCGTCAAGGATATCGGTCATCAGGGGTAAAAACCATACCGGAAGTTTCAAGTGTTGGAACTTACAATGTGATTGCATACTTTTTATGTGATAGTTGGGTTCCGAATCCCACTATGAGTAAGAGTTAACTCCGGAAGATTTTTCACTTCACAATTAGCTAACCCATTAGATGTCTAGAAAGATATTAACGAGGTTATGCCCATGTAGAAATAGGGTTATTTAATTAGATCCGTGCGAAAGCACGGAGAGGCTCCCTCAGAGTACCAACACTGGTCTGGCTGAACGGTTAGCTAACTTTTAAGATGTAAATAATCCTAACTAGTTTTCTTTTTAGGGTTTGATGGAGAATTCTACGAAACAGCGGGAGTCATCCTGATTAGATAAATTAATAAACCAATCTAATCTTACAAAAGCACACGCTAAGTGTTTCTTTTCTCTCTCTCCAGGTAGGGACCATTTTACTCCTTAATCAAGATAATAATATCTATGACTTGACCGAACCTGCTTATAACATTGAACCGGGGAACGTTATTTCCGCTTTAACTTGTGACAACTATCATAAGTATGAGCATAGAATAGAGGAATGCAAGGATTTCCACGAAATCTTGATAAAGAAGAAGCATTCTGATGCATCTTCTTCAGGTATGTTAGTCATTGAGAACTGTTTCTCAGTATACTCTAAATCCTGGGTATTGGATACCGGATCAGGATCCCACATTTGTAACATGTTACATGGGTTAAGAAAAAGTAGAGCATTGGAAAAGGGTGATATGTCACTCAGAGTAGATAACACAGCAATTGTTACTGCTGATGTCGTAGGCGAATATCATCTGATGTTGCCGAATGGCAACACATTAATTTTGAACAACTGTTACTATATACCATCTATGCTATGCAATATAATATCCATTTTTTATTAGATAAAAATGGATATATTTTTCCTTAGAGAAAAATGTTATGAACATTTTCTTGAATCAAGTGTTGATTGGGTTTGTTACATTAAATAATGGATTTCATATTCTAAATCAAAATACAGTTTTCAATATACGTAACACACGTAAGAGGAAAGGTTCCGAAATGAATGAAGCCTTCTTGTAGTATTATAGACTTGGTCATATCGATGAGACCAAACTAGCTAAGTTACATAAAAATGGATATTTAGATCTATTCGAATTTACATCTTATGAAACTTGTCAGTCTTGTCTCAAAGGAAAAATGACCAAAATTCCGTTTATGGGACACAAAGGTAGAGCTACATAACTCTTGGGACTGATATATATTGATGTATGCGCTCCTATATCTACACATGTGATGGGTGGGTAATCCTACTTCATTACATTCACTGATCTCTCTAGGTTCGGATACGTATTCTTGTTGAAACACAAATTTGAAGAAAAATTCAAAGAATATAAAAATGAAGTAGAGAACCAAACGGGAAAAATTATCAAAATCCTACGATCTGAATGAAGAGAAGGATACTTGAGCACGGAATTTCAAGACTATCTAAAAGAGAATGGGATTCTCTCTCAGCTTACTCCACCGTATACACCACAATACAACAGTGTATCGGAGTGGAGGAGTTGCACCCTATTAGATATGGTGTCCTCTATGATGAGTGTTGCTGAATTACCTATTACATTCTGGAGTTATGCACTTGAATCAGCTGCATATGTATTGAATAGGGTTCCGATCAAGTCCGTGCCTATCACTCTATATAGGATATGGAAGGGGAAGTGTCACGTCCCGCTTCCCAGTGTACGGAGAAATAGACGTGACGGGCTGTGACGTATTTACTCAGAAGTAAACACGTTAAGCGTAAATAAGCAATATAAATGAATACACAAGAATAACAAGAGATGAAATAATAACAGCAACTTTTATTAACATTATTTCTTTACATAAAACTGAAAAAAAGGTAAAATGAAAGAAAGCGATACCTAAATAGTGGCATATGAACTGAAAAGAAAATAATTACAAGTAAAAGCCTAAAAGTCTGGCTCCTCTGTGAACTGCTCCAAATCGTCTTGACTGGGCTCGGTCTCCTGAAAGTAGGGTCCTCCTAACGAACATTCCAAAGAAAGAAGAGACAGGAATGTCGTTAGCGAACTAGCGCTCGGTAAGTCTTAAAAGATAGAATGGAATAGACAAGTAAAGAGAATAGAACAGGTAAATTATCTGTTTGTTATGCTAACGTAGTTGTTTATAACTTAGTACAGAATGTATCAGTGTATACGAGAGGAGTCCAACTTGCTCCGTGGACTATGGTAATCGGAAGTACAAGGCTCCGTCAAAATCCACGGGACAATGGCATGGATGTTCATGTAGGTGTCTTTTAGTGACGAGCTCGTTCCACTTCTAATACATTCCGTACCAGTCTATCCCGTTAAACCACGTAATGTATATTGTATTGATTGGTAATTATCAGACTTGCCGAGACCATGGTATAAGTTGTTCATATAAACGGTTTCAGGATGTATCAAGTAGTCATGTAATGAAGTCAAGTCATAGCCATGGTTTGGTCAAGTCAAGTCATGTTTGCATATTTGGTATTGTTCTGGTATTCAAGTTCATGTTTGGTATATTGAATTCATGTTGAATTGGATTCATGTTTGGATTGGATTCAGATTGATTTAGACTCAGACTTGAGTCAGACACTTAGAACAGAATTTGGCCTGAATTAGGTTTAGAAGTTATCGGTAACTGTTGCACACGGACGGCAGGATTTGTGTCTTTTTCCAATACAATTACTATTGACAACATCGTTTTAGTTTTCTACCATAAATAGGTAAGCACCCACTTTCTCCGGCTCCCTGAGGCTCAAGAGAATTGGTCCCGCTTAAACTTATAATTACTAGGGTCCTTAATGTAATTTTATATATCTCGAGGAAGTTTTATGAAAAATAAACCTCAAATAATTATTTATGTTCTTTAGGGTTTCCATGGATGTGAATTTTAAAGAGTGAGGTATATTAGTGAATAGTAACTTAGCTTGAATAGTTCATTGTATTTTAGTGTAACTTGTCTTGTATTGATACTTGATGGTATTTTAATGAAACTTGTCATTCTTTTATTTTCTAGAAAACATAGAATTTTATTAAATATTAAAAATATATGGTTTTATAATATTTATATAATTATAATTAATTTTATTTATTAAGTAGAAAATCTTGTTTTTCTAAAAATCGTATTAAAATTCTTTCGAGGTCATATGCTCCGTGAGGAGGTCTGCATCTCGCTCTACTATCCCGAGAATGTGAAATAATCCGCACCATCCAATAGTGGGTTCCCCAAAATGGGTTGTAGAGGCATAATCGCAAAGAATTTGATAATACCATTTTAAAAAACCGAGTTTTTATAGTTCAAGGTATTTTGATGAAAAGTCGTATTTTGCCACAAAAGTTATGTTTCTGTTAGTTATGTATATGCCCTAGAGGCCATTGTTGTACATATGATGTATATTATAATGGATGCTTGGATATATATAGAGATGACTTTCTTGCTCGTCATGATAGTATGCTATTTGGTTTCACTTTATCTTAACATGTTGACTTGTATTGGTTTACTGTTTTACTCTCACATGTTGATAAAGCCCTTAGGATCTGTACTCGACTACTGGGACTATGATGAGATCATACTAGTGGGGCCGCGGTAGTCGATGAGTACATCCTATAACTGTTCCTAGTCGAGGGTATATCGAGACAGGGCATCGATACACCAGAGTAGACCAGCGTATACGCAACTTGACCCATATGATGGGTGATGGATGATCCCATATCCATCGGTGTTTGACATCAGAGATGGTGTACGGGTGCTCAGTGGAGACTGGGTACACTGGACGGACTCGCCGAGAACTCCCAGATGGTGATATACCACACGTCAGATGGCAGTTCTCCGGTGACACTGGTACAGGGTAGTCTGAAGACCCGAGATCGTCATAGAGTCTTGTGTGATTCCCACTGTGCTTTGATTTCCACCTTACCACGTCCAAGAGGGCGTGCAAAACGGTGGCTTTTGGGTACAGTCCCGAATCACATGGAGGCAATGAGCGATAGGAGGGGATTCGTCTCTCCCGGTATAGGGAGTTGATGTTGTGCTGTGTTCGATTGGCTATAACTGGAAGTCCCTGGCCAGGGCTGATATAGAGATTTACTGGTAAGTGTTACTAGTAGTTTCTCGACCCGTTATGAGCCACACATCGACACGACTTATCGGTTACTGGGGTCTGACGTATACCACCCCTAGACTTGATATGCGACATATCAGACGAACAGACCGGACTGTACGGGAGTGTTACTGATTGGATTCACAGGAGAACGCACAGGCTAGCTTGTTGATCTTCTGATCGCTCAATACCTGGGTGGCTGTTACGTTTAGCTGACCGCTTGCAGCTTGTGGGTGTTTGATATGATCATCACCTGCTACCGGCGTATTGACGATTCTTTAGAGTCCTACACAGAGGTTTCTTGGCTCAGGCGAAACGGAGTAGAGGCACATATGTGATATGTGCAGGACCGAGAATAATGCGATATGGGATACCGTATTATATTCTCGCGATATTTAGTTATGAACCGGGTCATCGGATCAAGTGTTGATTCGATGAATCGGTACATGATATATTAGTCGGTAATATTCGATATAGCCGGATCGTCGGATCAAGTGTTGATTCGATGATTTAATGTATAATAATATATATGATATATTATTACATTATCTAATATTGGCTCGCTTTATTATTTCATTTTCTCACTGGATGATACATTGATATATATGCGATATATGTTAATTGTATTATTTTCTTTTGTTGCAAATATATAATATATATGTGATATATATTATTGTGACATGATATGATTAATTGTTAAACATGTTTAAGGATGATTAATTGAGGTTAGGGTTTGATTAGGGTTAGTTGCTTGATGCACCTTCTAGAAGCTTTTTTCTTTTGTCATTCTTAAGATATTTTTGGATGACACATTCTTAACCCAACCAAACCCTAACTCTAGTTTATTCTCTACTAAATCTTGACCACTCATCCTTGACCATGGTTAATAAATCAATCATATAGCTCTTCTTTCTATTCATCACAAAAGGATTAATCTTATTTTTTGATTTTCCATTATCATCTTCTTCTCTCTTGAAGAAAGCTTACTTGATTTTCTTTATGTGATGAATAAATATGAGAAAATGATTTAAAAAGAAAGCAAAAATACTACTCTCTCATCCTCATCTCATCTAGCCCATGAGATTAGTGTGTTCATCTCTTTAGAGTGAGAAAGCTTGAGTCTTTGCAACTTCAAGGTAGATCATCGGAGATTTGGAATACTTCAACCTAGCATGGATCGTTCGAGTCGTGGAGCCTCTCATGAGTCCGGGAGATCGTGGATCGCGGCAAAAGGACTTCTACTCGGAGCTTGTGAAGTGAAGGAGCGGACTACAAAGGTTGTAATCCCTCACACTTAGATAAAAGTTATCATCTTGCATGTTAAACCCTAATAATCTAGCAAAGATCCCGGCTTTTGGGTTGTTCGGCACGTCTAAATTTTTATCCGTGCATGTTTGATGCCTTATGAACCTTCACAAGAGTGCCTAGGAACTCTACAGTGGTATCAGAGCCTAGCTAGAGCATTAGGCGATGTGTTTACGAAGTTAAAACTCCGATCGAACCCGAAACGACAAAACTGGACCCCTCTATGGAAATTTTTTAAAATTTGGGATTTTTCTGAATTAAAAATATGTAAAAAATTCAGCAGGGAATTCTAAGAATTACCATAAAACCCGAGACCCCAATTCGACCAAACGGCGGCGGAACCGCGGCGCAAGCATGCTTGCGCGGCGGTTCCGCGGCGGAATGATGGATTCATGACACGTAGCTTTTATGGTAATATCCGTAGGTGCTTGTTGATGCTTCTGGATATTTTTAAAACTGTTTCAAGTGTTGAAAATTCTGGGGTTTGTTTTGTAATAGTAGGTTCGATCGGAATATTTAAATTCGTATTTCTTTTCGGATATTTAGAAACTGTTAAACTATTTGAACGGATATCATTAACTCACCGTTTCCCGGTACGGCAAACTTTCAAGTGTTGAAATTTTTTCGGGTTTAAATCTTTCGGAAAAATTGTACAAGTTAAGCGGTGGACCCTCTAGAAGACAACAAACCTTAACTCGATTATGTGACCGTCTTGAACTGCCTTTTGAACCTTCGGGTTTGGGGCAGTACGGCGTGCCACATGTGAGGCGTTGGCTTGACCCTTCTACGGCTGGATCACCGGTACTGTGACATATTCTGGGATTATTTGAACTCCGCTCAAGTGTTGAGCACTTTAGGAAATTTTGGGTATTTGATTATCTGTTCGAAAAGTTTAATACTGTCTATTTATCTGGAATGTGATACAATATGTGGAATTCATAGAGTTAGGCATGAAATGCGAAGTATGTGATATTTCGGATTTACGATGTCTAAAGTGATTGTGGATTCCAAATGTTGTAGTTTTACACTTTCTTTTCTGTGACCGTAAGTGTAATATGTGATATCGCCGGTTTCGTTGCTATATGTCAACGACAATTGGGATGCGCATATTTACTTACGTTGATGATATGTGATATTATGTGTTGCTGTGATATATTATATTGGATCGTCGCGTTCAGAATAGCCGGGGGTTTTATGTGAGATGAGGGTTTTTATTTTCATTCATGTAAAATTCATTTGTAATGTAATATTCTTTTATTTGGGGCACTTCCAGGTTGCGGTTGCTGTCACCAGTGTATATTATTTACTTTTCCGCATTAGGTAGACCCAAGGTGGGGAGCACAAGTAACCGGGTTCTAGGGTCCAGTGGGAGGCCATCTCGAGGAGTCGAGACCGGGTCTCCTAACCCTAGAATTGGCAGTGTTACTTGCCGCTCTCGTAGGGGTCTTGGGATGTGGGTTTGGCTATTCGTCGCGACCGTGGAATCCGTGTTTTATACAGGCTCGTATTGAAAACACGGACGTCCTAGTATATCCAATATTTCATATATGTTCTTCTGCTGCAATGTTCTGTGATGAGATCATATTACTGTCTGAGACGAATGCTTATACTATATATATATGCTGATATATAAATATTACTGCTTTCGTTTCTTTTGTGATGCTTAGGAAGCATAAGCTGATGAGATATTTATTAATGAGATTAATAAAAAGAAAAGAAACCTAAAGATGTTGTAGAATCAAAAACTTGATAAAAAGGGGTAGCTACAGTTTTGCTTTGCACAGTGATATATATGATATATCCTGCACCTTATTCGATGGGGAAAGGGCCGACGATCCTTTCACCGGGAGTGACCCCTTTAGCAAAACTGGCAGATACTACAAAACTCGGTTTGTCTTTTGATTGCTTTTAAAGTTTTGCTTTGCACAGCGGTATATATGATATATCCTGCACCTTATTCGATGAGGAAAGGGCCGACGATCCCTTCACCGGGAGTGACCCCTTTAGCGAAACTAAGAAAAGCCTCAAAAACACTCCTTTTCAAAACTTCACTCGATTCTACGACGATATCAAGTTCATTACGCAATAGGTTTTCTGAAAAACCTGTCGTAGCTCTCCGTCATTTCAGATAAATCCTACTTAGTATTCGTGCTGTGTTTGTTGACCTTGTCAAGGCACAGTGTACGGTAGCTTATTAGTGTTTATCTGCTAAAACATGAGATGTGATTGGATTAGGGTATTCGTACGGCCTTGTTGACCTTGTCAAGGGTCATGCGGATGGGTTTGATTCAATCAGGAAATGACGGGTTGAACTTGACTTGCGATTTATGGTTTGTTGATCTTGTCAAGGTCATAGATCGCTAGGAGCAAAATATTATTGGGAATTTCAAGTGTTGAAATTTGCAATGAGATTGCATACCTTCTATGAGATAGTTGGATCCCGATACCCATTGCGAGTAAGAGTTACTCCTGGAAGAGTTTTACACAGGACAATTAGTCATTCAAGTAGGTGTCTAGAAAAGTGTTAACGGGGTTACGCCTCTGGGAAAATGAGGTTTACTTTAATTAGGTCCGTGCGAAAGCACGGGGAACCTCCCTCAAAGTACCGACACTGATCTGGCTGAAAGATTGACGAAATTGTAGGGTGTAATTAATCCCGGCTAATCTTACCTTTTAGGGTTTGAAGGAAGATTTGATAAAAACAGTGGGAGACATCCTGATTAGATAAGATAATAACCAATCTAATTTTGCAAGAGCGTACGCTAAAGTGTTTTTCTTCTCTCTCTCTCCAGGTAGCGACCATGTCAGGCCATAATCAAGATAATAATATGGATGTATTGACTGAACCCAATTATTGTACTGAGCTAGGGAATGTTGGACCCGTTCTTTCTTATAAGAGTTATAAGACTGAACAGGAAACAGGAGAATATCTAGATTCTCACGCCGCCCAAAAGAACATACATGTTGATGCATCTTCTTCGGGTGTGTTAGTTATTGAGAACTGTTTCTCAGTTCACCCTACGTCCTGGGTATTAGATACCGGATCAGGATCCCACATATGTAAACAGTTACATGGGCTACGTAAAGGTAGAGAACTGGGAAAAGGTGATCATTCCGTTCAAGTAGGGAACGGTGCAAGTATTGTGGCCAAAGCAGTTGGCGAATATCACCTTGTATTACCAAGTCATAATACACTGATTCTAAATGAGTGCTATTATATACCGAACATGATGTGCAACATTATATCAGTCTCCTTATTAAGTAAAGAAGGATATAATTTTGTAGTACAGGATAATGTTGTGAACATATTCCTAGATCAAAAGTTGATTGCATCAGGCTCGTTACATAATGGTATATTCATTCTAAATCAGAATACAGTCCTGAATATACAAAACACACACAAGAGGAAAAATTCAGAAATGAACGAATCCTTCTTGTGGCATTGTAGACTTGGTCATATCAATGCGACACGACTGGCTAAGTTACATAAGGATGGTTATTTGAATCCGTTCGAATTATCATCTTATGATACTTGCCATTCATGTCTCAAAGGAAAAATGACCAAAGCTCCGTTTAGTGGACACGGAGAAAGAGTTACCGAACTCTTAGGACTGGTACATAGTGATGTATGCGGTCCCATGTCTACGCATGCCAGGAACGGTTCTTCCTACTTCATTACATTCACTGACGATCTCTCTAGATTCGGACATGTGTTCCTGATGAAACACAAGTCTGAAGCTTTTGAGAAATTCAGAGAATATAAGCACGAAGTAGAGAATCAAACGGGCAAAAGTATTAAGATTCTTCGATCTGATCGAGGAGGTGAATACTTAAGCAATGAGTTCCTAGATTATCTAAAAGAGAATGGGATTCTCTCTCAGCTTACTCCTCCTTATACACCACAGCATAACGGTGTATCGGAGCGGAGGAATCGCACCCTATTAGATATGGTACGCTCTATGATGAGTACAGCTGAGTTACCTATTTCCTTCTGGGGGTATGCGCTTGAGACAGCAGCATACCTATTGAATCAAGTTCCAACTAAATCTGTACCTACCACACCATATGAGATATGGAGTGGGAAGAGACCGTATCTTAAACGAGTTAAGATATGGGGTTGTCCGGCCTATGTAAAAAGGCAAATCCGGACAAACTCGAGGCACGGTCAGTTCTTTGCAAGTTTGTAGGATATCCGAAGAATTCTTATGGATATTTTTTCTATCACGGTGAGGAGCAAAAAGTGTCTGTTGCTCAACATGCCACCTTTTTAGAAAAGGAATTTCTTGCAAAAGAAATTAGTGGCTCTGAGGTAGAACTGGAAGAAGTTCCAGCAACACAAACTGCAACTGAAGATTTAGTGGAACCAGAGGATTCAGTAGTACCCAACGAACCCCAGCCTCTCCGCCGATCTAGCAAGGTTTCTCATCCACCTGAAAGATACTACGGTTTTCTCATTGATGGTGGAAGCGAGGATTGCATCATGGATGATGATGACCCGACTAGTTTCGAGCAGGCCATCACGAGTGGTGACTCTGTGAAATGGCTGGATGCAATGCAATCTGAGATGGAATCCATGTACACCAACAAAGTATGGATTTTGGAAAATGCTCCTGAAGGGGTAAAACCCATTGGGAGCAAGTGGATTTTTAAAAAGAAATTTGGTGTAGATGGAAAAGTTGAGACTTTCAAAGCTAGACTTGTAGCAAAGGGTTTTCGTCAACGACCAGGTGTGGATTATGACGAAACCTTTTCTCCAGTGGCTATGCTTAAGTCCATCCGGATCTTACTTGCCATTGCTGTATACCATGACTACGAAATCTGGCAAATGGATGTTAAGACCGCCTTTCTAAACGGTGATTTAGAAGAGAGCATGTACATGACTCAGCCAGAGGGCTTCGTAGATAGTGGGAGCAGCGGAAAGGTGTGCAAGCTGCTTAAATCCATTTATGGGTTAAAGCAAGCATCGCGGAGTTGGAACATCTGTTTTGATGTTGTAGTCAAAGAGTTTGACTTCATCAAAAATATAGATGAACCTTGTATCTATAAGAAGGTAGCAGAAGGTAAGGTTGTCTTCCTCGTATTGTACGTGGATGACATACTCTTGATAGGAAATGATATTCCTATGCTGCAATCAGTCAAGCTCTTCTTATCACAGAGATTCTCAATGAAAGATCTAGGTGATGCCTCCTGCGTATTGGGAATCATGATCTATAGAGATAGATCTAAACGGATACTGGGATTGTCCCAATCCAGGTACATTGACACCATACTAAAGAGGTTTAGTATGGAAGAATCCAAGCGTGGGAACCAACCCACGATCTCTGGACTCACTCTCTCCAAAGAGATGTCTCCCAAGACTGATTTGGAGAGAGCTCGCATGCAAGGGATACCCTATGCTTCGGCAGTAGGCTCTATCATGTATGCGATGCTATGTACCAGACCCAATGTAGCATACTCACTAAGTGTAGTGAGTCGGTATCAAGCAGATCCTGGAGAGAGTCACTGGACAGCTGTGAAGAACATTCTCAAGTACTTACGAAGGACTAAGGAGATGTTCTTGGTGTATGGTAACGGAGAACTCCAGGTGGAGTCCTTTACCGATTCCAGCTTCCAATGTGATAAGGACGACTCTAAGTCGCATTCGGGTTTTGTCTTTACCCTCAATGGAGGGGCGGTATGTTGGAAGAGTTCCAAACAGGATACCGTTGCAGACTCGACGATGGAGGCTGAATACATCGCTGCCAACGATGCTGCCAAGGAGGCTGTCTGGATAAAGAAGTTCATTAGTGAACTTGGTGTGGTTCCATCCATTGAGCATCCAATACTTCTGTATTGTGATAACAATGGAGCTGTGGCTTTAGCCAAGGAACCCAGGTCCCATCAAAAGTCCAGACATATTCTGAGGCGGTATCACCTGATCAGGGAGATAGTTGATCGCCGGGAGATCGAGGTCAGGAGAGTAGATACGAAGGACAACACTGCGGATCCATTCACGAAGGCTATTCCCCAGATACAGTTTGAGAGATTATTCGGGATGCTAGGTATGCGATACTACAGCAGCTGGCCTTAGTGCAAGTGGGAGATTGTTAGTTATGTATATGCCCTAGAGGCCATTGTTATACATATGATGTATATTATAATGGATGCTTGGATATATATAGAGATGACTTTCTTGCTCGTCATGATAGTATGCTATTTGGTTTCACTTTATCTTAACATGTTGACTTGTATTGGTTTACTGTTTTACTCTCACATGTTGATAAAGCCCTTAGGATCTGTACTCGACTACTGGGACTATGATGAGATCATACTAGTGGGGCCGCGGTAGTCGATGAGTACATCCTATAACTGTTCCTAGTCGAGGGTATATCGAGACAGGGCATCGATACACCAGAGTAGACCAGCGTATACGCATCTTGACCCATATGATGGGTGATGGATGATCCCATATCCATCGGTGTTTGACATCAGAGATGGTGTACGGGTGCTCAGTGGAGACTGGGTACACTGGACGGACTCGCCGAGAACTCCCAGATGGTGATATACCACACGTCAGATGGCAGTTCTCCGGTGACACTAGTACAGGGTAGTCTGAAGACCCGAGATCGTCATAGAGTCTTGTGTGATTCCCACTGTGCTTTGATTTCCACCTTACCACGTCCAAGAGGGCGTGCAAAACGGTGGCTTTTGGGTACAGTCCCGAATCACATGGAGGCAATGAGCGATAGGAGGGGATTCGTCTCTCCCGGTATAGGGAGTTGATGTTGTGCTGTGTTCGATTGGCTATAACTGGAAGTCCCTGGCCAGGGCTGATATAGAGATTTACTGGTAAGTGTTACTAGTAGTTTCTCGACCCGTTATGAGCCACACATCGACACGACTTATCGGTTACTGGGGTCTGACGTATACCACCCCTAGACTTGATATGCGACATATCAGACGAACAGACCGGACTGTACGGGAGTGTTACTGATTGGATTCACAGGAGAACGCACAGGCTAGCTTGTTGATCTTCTGATCGCTCAATACTTGGGTGGCTGTTACGTTTAGCTGACCGCTTGCAGCTTGTGGGTGTTTGATATGATCATCACCTGCTACCGGCGTATTGACGATTCTTTAGAGTCCTGCACAGAGGTTTCTTGGCTCAGGCGAAACGGAGTAGAGGCACATATGTGATATGTGCAGGACCGAGAATAATGCGATATGGGATACCGTATTATATTCTCGCGATATTTAGTTATGAACCGGGTCATCGGATCAAGTGTTGATTCGATGAATCGGTACATGATATATTAGTCGGTAATATTCGATATAGCCGGATCGTCGGATCAAGTGTTGATTCGATGATTTAATGTATAATAATATATATGATATATTATTACATTATCTAATATTGGCTCGCTTTATTATTTCATTTTCTCACTGGATGATACATTGATATATATGCGATATATGTTAATTGTATTATTTTCTTTTGTTGCAAATATATAATATATATGTGATATATATTATTGTGACATGATATGATTAATTGTTAAACATGTTTAAGGATGATTAATTGAGGTTAGGGTTTGATTAGGGTTAGTTGCTTGATGCACCTTCTAGAAGCTTTTTTCTTTTGTCATTCTTAAGATATTTTTGGATGACACATTCTTAACCCAACCAAACCCTAACTCTAGTTTATTCTCTACTAAATCTTGACCACTCATCCTTGACCATGGTTAATAAATCAATCATATAGCTCTTCTTTCTATTCATCACAAAAGGATTAATCTTATTTTTTGATTTTCCATTATCATCTTCTTCTCTCTTGAAGAAAGCTTACTTGATTTTCTTTATGTGATGAATAAATATGAGAAAATGATTTAAAAAGAAAGCAAAAATACTACTCTCTCATCCTCATCTCATCTAGCCCATGAGATTAGTGTGTTCATCTCTTTAGAGTGAGAAAGCTTGAGTCTTTGCAACTTCAAGGTAGATCATCGGAGATTTGGAATACTTCAACCTAGCATGGATCGTTCGAGTCGTGGAGCCTCTCATGAGTCCGGGAGATCGTGGATCGTGGCAAAAGGACTTCTACTCGGAGCTTGTGAAGTGAAGGAGCGGACTACAAAGGTTGTAATCCCTCACACTTAGATAAAAGTTATCATCTTGCATGTTAAACCCTAATAATCTAGCAAAGATCCCGGCTTTTGGGTTGTTCGGCACGTCTAAATTTTTATCCGTGCATGTTTGATGCCTTATGAACCTTCACAAGAGTGCCTAGGAACCCTACAGTTTCAAGAGAATCGTGCTATGTGTGTATGTGAGAGGTGGGTCATTACCACATGAAGTTTTCTAAAGGTATGCTAAGAAAAATGTTTAAAAGATAACGTATATAAACTTCATGGTATTTAAAAGTAAAAACTTAATTAAAGTTAAATAACATGGAGTTTTAGAGTGAAAGTTGTTTCTAAACCTTTATAATAGTGTTACAAATATTGTGTAAAAGTTTGTTGAACAATATGTAAATGAAACGTGAGATTATAGAGTTTAGAAAATTTACATCAGTAATAATTCCACTTACTGATACTTTGTTTTGAAAAGCGAATTTAGCGAAGAGATGGAGGAAATAGAAGGATCTTACAAGTTAGGAGGAGAGAGGAGAGGAAGAGGAAGATGTCGTATCCTTCGTGACGTCGTGGGGTTGCCGGAATCGCCTCTAAATCTCGCCGGAATTTGACCTTAGCCTAACTCCACTTGTACTCTTCTTGGATAATTTTGACTAGAAATTTCAGAATGAGGAGGGGTAGGGGTATGGGGTTGTATTTATAGGGTGAAATTAGGGTTTTGGAATTAAAAGATTGAATTAAAAAACCTTTAAAATGAGATTAAAGATGAATTTTAATTCTCTGTTAAATTGCAGAGAAAACAAACAGAACATGGGTAGTGAGGTAGGCCAAAGGGTTTTGTGTGCAAAGCACGGGCCTTATCCCCTACGGATGGCCCGGTGTCGCCGGCCCAAACCTCAATCTCGCCGGCCAAGTGTGGGTGTTAGGGGGTTGGATTCTTGCCACATATCCTACTCATTGTTAATATAATCTTGCATATGTTTATTTTTTCTGTCTTTTCATTTTTACGTGTCTTGCACGTGTAAGCTTTTTGGCTTCCAAAAAGTTTAAAAGAAAAATTCAGAAAATAATAGGTAGCTAATGGGATTCGAATACAGGGGCTATGTCACAGTAGTGCAAGGCTTTACCAGTGAGCTACAAGTGGCTTCTTGCTGTTCTTAAACAAATTAAATTTATAACTTGTACTCACGCTTGCAAACTCCATTCTGTACATTAACTTCAAAAATTTCATACAGTAAAATCAGAGTTGTTACATTCTGCCCTCCTTACAAAAATTTCGTTCTCGAAATTTACAATTACATGGGGACTAATTTACAAATAAGAAAGGGTATCTTGCACGCATGTCGTCTTCTCGCTCCCAAGTTGATTCTCCTAACGAATCTTTTCTCCACATCATTCGGACCAAGTTTACTTCCTTGTTCCTCAGTGACTTTGCATTTTGCCACGCCCCGCTTCCCAGTGTACGGGAAGAGGAGGCGACGAGGCCGCTACGTATTTACTCGGAAGTAAACACGCTAAGTGTATCTAAGCAATATAAAGTAAAATACATAAGAGACAAGATATAAATGAACTACAACTTTATTTATTAACATTCTTTTTACAATACAACTGAAATGAAAATACATGTACTGAAAGAAATGCCTAAACAATGGCATAATGAAAATGGAATAAGTACAAGTGGCTACAGCTCTGGGTCTTCGGTGTACTGCTCAGGGGCCTGCTCCAAATGCTCCTGACTGATCTCGTACTCCTCAGCGTCGGGTCCTCCTGACAACAGTCTAAAGAAGAAGAGAAATAAGAATTTCGTCAGCGAACAATCGCTCGGTAAGTCCCAAAGATGAGAGAGAAGTAGAATAGACAGAGAGAGTATAGTTTTATAATCTTTCATTATAATATTAGCGCAGTTGTTTGTAGCTTGGTACAGAAAATGCCAGTGTATACGAGTGGAGTCCCACTTACACCGGAGAATTTGGTAACCCATAATATAAGGCTCCGTTGATAATACCATGGAACAACGGCATAGATGTAATTACGTCTTAAGTGACCACCTCGTGCCACCTTTAACATATTCCGTACCAGCCTATCCCTTTATAACCCTATAGTGTTTATGTATTGATTGTATTGATTATATAGATTGTATTGTCTTGTCTTGTATTATAAATTGTATAGATGGATGACTTGCCGAAACCATGATATCAATAAATGGAACGGATATAATGGATGAACATGTAGATGGAGTATATCCATGATTCGGTTCAGTCAAGTGGTATAGATTGATATAGCTTAAATATATGGATTCATGGATTCATGTTGAATTATAGTTTTATACTTGAATCATATTCAAATCAGATTGATAATATTTAGACTCAGTCTGAGTCAGACAATTTTAAGAAAAACTTGAAATCCTGATAGTTTTGATGTTATCGGTAACTGCTGCACATGGACGGCAGGATTTGTGTCTTTTTCCAAGACAATTACCGTATTGTTAACACCGTTAGTTAGGTTGTCTACATTAGATAGGCAAGCACCCATATCTCTGGCTCCCTGAGGCTCAAGAGACTAGTCCCGCTTAAACCTATGTTTACTGGGGTCCTTATTGTAATTTAGTATAACTTGAGGGGGGTTTGTGTAAAAATAGTTTTGGTATAATTTCAAAATGCACCTCAAGCATTTAATTATCGTCTTTAGAATTTTCATTGATGTATATTTTATAAATGTGTCATTTCTATTGAATAAAACCTAATTTCATAATATATGGTATTTATTTGTAATATGAATATTGTTTTGAATTATCATGGTGGTTTCATGTAATATTTGAATTCTTTTCTTGAGTTTTGGAAACATGGAATAATATATATTTTTAAAATAAGTATTTTGGTAATAATTATATATACATAATTAATGAAAATAATTTTATTTATTTTCTTGTAAAAATCTCATTTTCTAAAGAAAAATATATAAAAATTCCATCGAGATCGAATGCACTTTGCGGAGGTCTGCATCTCGCTCTACTAAGCCCGAGGATGTGCAATAATCTGCACCATCCCAAACGGGGTCCCCAAAATGGGTTGTAGAGGTGCAATTGCATGGAAATGTTTTAATACATCTTCTAAAGAAAACGGTTTTATAAGTTAAAGAGATTTATTTGCAAAGTCGTATTTCCCGTATTCTATTATCCCAAAATTCATCGTTCTATGATAGATATGTGTGTTGTGATAAGGTAGGTCATTACCTCGTGAACTATCTAAAAGTATAGCAAGGAAATAAGGTTATAATGTCGAAATAAAATATAAAGGTATTTTAATGTAAAAGTGGAATAAAACTTGCTATGCTTTTCATTTTGATGTTAAACTTGTTCTATTGTCTTTTTTTAATTATTACTAAACAATATATCAAAAGTTGTAGATATGTTATTAAGAAAAAGTTGTATTTTTAAAAGAAAAGAGAATCGGAAGCCGGATAACTCCGCTTCCGACCCATTTTAAGAATGAAGAGTTTGGGAATAGCAAAAGAGAGAGAGAAATGTGACTTACTGGCTTGGGGTTAAGAGGAGAGAGAAGGGGTCCTAAAGAAAGCTTCGGGACGTTATTTTGTCGCCGGAATCTCCTCGGAAGTTTGTCGGAGCTTCGCCCTTCACTAACTCCACTTGTACACTAAAAGACTTAGGATTTTGGTATAATTTTTGCTAGGGAGTTCTGAGTGAGAAGGGTGTAAGATGGGATGGGTATTTATAAGGTAATCTAGGGTTTAGGGGGAATGAATAATGCATTAAAATTTTGCATTAAAAATTGAATTTGAAGGGTTTACTATTCTCTGTAAATGTGCAGAGTAAATAAGTAATACAGGAGTTAAGGGGGGAGTCCAAGAGTCTAGGGTTTCTAAAAAAATTTGGGTTTGGACCATGTTTGACCGGCGGCGCCGGCCTGAGAGTGAATCTCGCCGGTCGGATTCATGGGGTGGGGGTCGGATTGGGGCCACGTGTCCCTAACGCTTCAACTAGCCTATTTAACATGTTTGATTATTCTGTAACTTACCCTATTACGTGTAGTGCACGTGTAGACTCTTGAGCTTCTAAAAGATTAAAAAAATTTAAAATAAAAAGATATTGTGGTTGATGGGATCTGAACTCTGGTGCTTTGGTTCAGCAGTGCAAGGTCTTACCAGTGAGCTACAAGCTCCTTCTTGCTGTTCTAAAGCAAAACAAACTTATAACTCAGGTTCAAGCTTAGGTGTCCCTTTCTGTATTTTGAAAAAAAAATCGTACAGAAAATTTAGGGTTGTTACATTCTACCCTCCTTATAAAAATTCCGTCCTCGAAATTTTTAGAAGGAAAGTGTAACAGATTTAAGGAAAGCTTGGTGATAGAAGTACTGATAGTGTATGAAAAATAATAAAGTGGTACAAGGGTTTAAAAAGGTTGAAGAGAATTACCAGTGTTACCCTGGTCAACAGCCTCTGCTTCTTCGGCTGCTAAGAGGAAAGCCTGATGTTGTGGTACATTCCTCCTAGCTGGAGGCACATTCCTTTGTCTTTGGGGCATGTTTCTCTGCCCTCGAGGCATGTTCCTTATTGCATGATAGAATTGGCGATTAGGCTATGCAGGAGGTGGAGCTGGGAGTGCCAGACGAGGTGTAGGAGTCTGGATAGTTGGCCGCTGCAAGTAGTTGGTGGGTGTATGAGCTAGGTTGCGTCTATAAGGACAGTTTCCAATTCCGTGATTGGATGCGCCAGAAACTAAGCACTGGCATTTTGCGCGCCTATAGTCCTTCCATAAGTGTCCATCCTTCTTGCAGTAGAAACAAAAACCTGGACTTGACTGGTTAATTTTTTCTTTCTGTCTCTTGGGTTTTGAAGGTTGTATAGGATAGGCTCCTCCTGCCATCTGGGTGGCAGAGCGGTTTATACCGGTTGCTTCCGCTTCTGGTCGGTTCAATAATATAGCAGTCTACTGTTGCAGTCTTTCCAGGAGGCTTCGGATTGCCTCAAGCAGAACCGTCTGTTCGTTGATCGGAGCAGCGACGGCAGGTGTGAGTGGTAGTGGTGGGAGAGTGTTGTTGACATTCGTGCTGGTGTTGTTTGGGGAATCCATAACCTTGAAAGAATTTGGGTTAGGACAGATTCAAAATATATGAAATTGGAAGATTCAAGGAATATGAATTGTAAAGAATATTTTCAGTTACTGGTTCTTGTGTTATATTGCTTAGGTTTTCCACGCATAGCGGACCTGTATGTCCATACAGAGCTGACCTGTATGTCCACACAGAGCTGACCTGCATGGGCCACCAACAAAACCTGTCATGCCCCGCTTCCCAGTGTACGGGCAGAGGACGCGACGAGGCCGCTACGTATTTACTCAGAAATAAACACGCTAAGCGTATCTAAGCAATATAAATAAAATACACAAGAGACAAGATGTAAATGAATAGTAACTTTATTTATTAACATTCTTTTTACAATACAACTGAAATGAAAATACATGTACTGAAAGCAATGCCTAAACAATGGCATAATGAAAATGGAAAAAGTACAAGTGGCTACAGCTCTGGGTCTTCGGCGTACTACTCAGGGGCCTGCTCCAAACGCTCCTGACTGGTCTCGTACTCCTCAGCGTCGGGTCCTCCTGACAACATTCCAAAGAAGAAGAGAAATATGAATGCCGTCAGTGAACAATCGCTCGGTAAGTCCCAAAGATGAGAGAGAAGTAAAATAGACAGAGAGAGTATAGTTTTAAAATGTTTCATTATAATGTTAGCGCAGTTGTTTGTAGTTTGGTACAGAAAATGCCAGTGTATACGAGAGGAGTCCCACTTACACCGGAGACTTTGGTAACCCGTAGTACAAGGCTCTGTTGATAATACCACGGAACAACGGCATGGATGTAATTACATCTTAAGTGACCACCCCGTGCCACCTTTAACATGTTCCGTATCAGTCTACCCATTTATAACCTCGTAGTGTTTATGTATTGATTGTATAGATTGTATTGTGTTGTCTTGTATTATAAATTGTATAGATGGATGACTTGCCGAAACCATGATATCAGTAAATGGAACGGATATAATGGATGAACATGTAGATGGAGTAAATCCATGGTTCGGTTCAGTCAGGTAGTGTAGATTGATATGCTTGAATATATGGATTCATGGTTTCATGTTGAATTGTAGTTTTATACTTGAATCATATTCAAATCAGATTGATAATATTTAGACTCGGTCTGAGTCAGACAATTTTAAGAAAAACTTGAAATCCTGATTGTTTTGATGTTATCGGTAACTGCTGCACATGGACGGCGGGATTTGTGTCTTTTTCCAAGACAATTACCGTATTGATAACACCGTTTGTTAGGTTGTCTACCTTAGATAGGCAAGCACCAATATCTCCGGCTCCTTGAGGCTCAAGAGACTGGTCCCGCTTAAACCTATGTTAACTAGGGTCCTTATTGTAATTTAGTATAACTTGAGGGGGTTTTATGTAAAAATAGTTCTGGTATAATTTCAAAATACAGCTCAAGCATTTAATTATCGTCTTTAGAGTTTTCATTGATGTATATTTTATAAATATGGCATTTCTAGTGAATAAAACCTAATTTCATAATATATGGTATTTATTTGTAATATGAATATTGTATCATGGTGGTTTCGTGTAATATTTGAATTCTTTTTTTGAGTTTTGGAAACATGGAATAATATATATTTTAAAATAAGTATTTCGGTAATAATTATATATACATAATTAATGAAAATTATTTTATTTTTTTTTTGTAAAAATCTCATTTTCTAAAGAAAAATGTATAAAAATTCCATTGAGATTGAATGCTCCTTGCGGAGGTCTGCATCTCGCTCTACTAAGTCCGAGGATGTGCGATAATCCACACCATCTCAAATGGGGTCCCCAAAATGGGTTGTAGAGGCGCAATTGCATGGAAATGTTTTAATATATCTTTTAAAGAAAACGGTTTTATAAGTTAAAGGGATTTATTTGTAATGTCATATTTCCCGTATTCTATTGTCCCAAAATTCATCGTGCAATGATAGATATGTGTGTTGTGATGAGGTAAGTCATTACCTCGTGAACTATCTAAAGGTATAGCAAGGAAATAAGGTTTTAATGCCGAAATAAAATATATAGGTATTTTAATGTAAAAGTGGAATAAAAATTGCTATGGTTATCATTTTAATGTCAAACTTATTCTATTGTCTTTGTTAATGATTATTAAACAATATATCAAAAGCTGTAGGTTTGTTATTAAGAAAAAGTTGTATTTTTAAAAGAAAAGAGAATCGGAAGCCGGATAACTCCGCTTCCGACCCATTTTAAGAATGAAGAGTTTGAGAATAGCAAAAGAGAGAGAGAAAGGGGACTTACTAGCTTGGGATCAAGAGGAGAGAGAGGGGGTCCTAAAGAAAGCTTCGGGGCTTCGTTTCGTCGCCGGAATCTCCACGGAAGTTCGTCGGAGCTTCGCCCTTCACTAACTCCACTTATACACTAAAAGACTTGGGATTTTGGTATAATTTTTGCAAGAGAATTCTTAGTGAGAGGGGTGTAAGATGGGGTGGGTATTTATAGGGTAATCTAGGGTTTAGGGAGAATGAATAATGCGTTAAAATTTTGCATTAATAATTGAATTTGAAGAGTTTACTATTCTCTGTAAATGTGCAGAGTAAATAAATAATACAGGAATTAAGGGGGGAGTCCAAGAGTCTAGGGTTTCTAACAAAATTTTGGTTTGGACCATGTTGGACCGGCGGCACCGGCCTGAGAGTGAATCTCGCTGGTCGGATTCATGGGGTGGGGGCTCGGATTGGGGCTACGTGTCCCTAACGCTTCAACTAGCCTATTTAACATGTTTGATTATTCTGTAACTTACCCTATTACGTGTAGTGCACGTGTAGACTCTTGAGCTTCTAAAAGATTAAAAGAATTTAAAATAAAAAGATATTGTGGCTGATGGGATTTGAACTCTGGTGCTTTAGTTCAGCAGTGCAAGGTCTTACCAGTAAGCTACAAGCTCCTTCTTGCTGTTCTTTAGCAAAACAAACTTATAACTCAGGTTCAGGCTTAGGTGTCCATTTCTGTATTTTGAAAAAAAAATCGTACAGAAAATTTAGGGTTGTTACACCTTTCGGTCCAGGATTTCAACGGGTTGTTGCTCGCAAGACAGATCTGTCTGTACAGTGAGCTCGGAGTGATCAAGGATGTGGCTGGGATCACTCACATATCTTCGAAGCTGGGATATGTGGAACACGTTGTGCACTTCTTCCAATGAGAATGGTAGTGCTAAACAATATGCTACTTCTCCGACTCGTTCGAGAATGTCGAATGGTCCATTATATCTCGGACTGAGCTTACCCCTCTTGTCAAAGCGAATTACTCCACGGTTTGGAGAGATCGTCAAGAACACATGATCTCCCTGTTGGAACTCCAGGTGACGTCGCTTTACATCAGCCCAGTGCTTCTATCTGTCTTGGGCTATGCGCATTCTTTCCCTGATCATGTGAACTATGTCCACAGTTGCCACAATCATCTCTGGTCCAAGGAGTTCCCGGTCTACGATGTCATCCTAACTTAGTGGTGAACGACACTTCCTTCCATAGAGCACTGCAAATGGTTCCATTCCAATACTCACATGGTAGCTGTTGTTGTATGAAAACTCCACAAGATGTAGGTGATCTTCCCATGATCCTCCGAAGTCTAACATACAAGCTCTTAGCATGTCTTCTAGAATCTGAGTTGTTAGCTCAAACTGTCCGTCTGTTTGTGGATGGTAAATTGTGCTGAAGTTCAGACTCGTTCCCAGGATAGCTTGTAGACTCTGCCAAAACTGCGATCAGAATCCGGTGTCACTATCGAAGATGATACAAACCGGTACTCCATGTAATCTCATGATCTCCTGCATGAGTTCATGGGTATCAGAAATAGTACATCTTGAGGTTAAATCTTACATTAGATTTATACTTACCACCATGTACTTCTTTGCTAGTGTCTCGGTAGTTTTGCCAACTCGAAATGGGATGAAGTGAGCCGAGTTGGTGAGTCGGTCCATAATAACCCATACCGCATCGTTACCTTTCGTGCTACGAGGAAGTGCAGTCACGAAGTCCATGGTGATGTGTTTCCATTTCCATTCTGGGATAGGTAACGGTTGAAGTAACCCAACAGTCCTGTGATGTTCAGCCTTTACTTGTTGACACACCAAACATTTGGCTACGCTTCTGGCTACTTCACGCTTCATTCCATGCCACCAGTAATGTTGTCGTAGATCTTTGTATATCTTTGTACCACCAGGATGTACTGAGTAAGGAAAGATGTGAGCTTCTTTCATCAACTCTTACCGAACAGAACCTTATGGTACACACAACCTGCTTCCATATCTCAAAGATCTGCCTTCGTAGATGATGAATTCTATTCGAAGTCCACTTTCTACTTGTTCTCGAATCTTTTGCAACTTGGCATCACTTACTTGAGCTGTCTTGATCTGATTGACAATAGTAGACTGAACTTGTAAGTTCATCAAATACGAAGCGTTACCTGGAATAACCACTTCTATCTCCATCCCATGCAATTCCTACTGAAGCTTCCACTGTGCGGTGAGATTCATTGATAATGGTTGACGGCTAAGTGCATCAGGAACTACATCCACCTTCCCTGGATGATATTGTAGGTTGATGTCGAAGTCCGCCATAAGTTCTAACCATCTTCTCTGCTGCATATTCAACTCCTTCTGAGTAAATACATACTTATGACTCTTGTGATCCGTATATATATCCACTCGTTCTCCAAGCAGATAATGGCGCCAAATCTTAAGTGCAAAGATAAAGGCTGCCAACTCCAATTCATGTGTTGGATAGTTGCGCTCATGAATCTTCAGCTGTCTTGATGCAAAAGCTACAACCTTTCCATGTTGGTGTAGAACACATCCTAATCCTTATCGGATGCATCTCAATGCACAACGAAACCTCCAGATTGATCTGGTATTACGAGAATAGGTGCTGATGTCAATCTTGACTTGAGTTCTACAAAATCTTGTTCACATGTTTCTGACCACACGAATGCTTCATCTTTACGTGTGAGATTGGTCAGGGGTGTTGCAATCTTCGAGAACCCTTCAATGAATCTTTGGTAGTATCCTGCTAAACCCAAAAAACTTTGATATCCTTCACCGTCTTTGGTGTCGGCCATTCGCTGAAAGCTGATAACTTAGCTGGATCTACCAAGATTCCTTCGCCCGAAACAATGAGCCCGAGAAATCCGACTTGATCTAGTCAAAATTCACACTTGTTATACTTGGCATATATTTGATGTTGTCGCAATGTCTCCAGGACAATCCACAAATGCTCAGCGTGCTCTTTCCGATTCTTTGAATATACCAGGATATCATCGATGACAATAACAACAAACCTGTCTAGGTATACTCGGAAAATCTGGTTCATCAGATTCATGAAAATAGAAGGTGCATTGGTCACTCCAAATGGCATCACGAGAAACTCATAATGACCATAGCGAGTCCTGAATGTCGTTTTCGGAATATCAGACTCTTTGAACTTCACCTGATGATAATCGGAACGAAGGTCTAGCTTTGAGAAAACATAAGACCCACATACCTGATCGAACAGATCGTCGATGCGCTGTAGTGGATACTTGTTCTTTATCGTCACTTTGTTCAGTGCTCGGTAGTCTATACATATTTTGTATGAACCTTCTTTCTTTTTCACGAGCAAAACTGGATCCCGAACTTGAAGTACTGGGACGAATCCATCCTTTCTTCAACAGTTTGTCTTATTAAGTACGAATCTCCTTCAATCCTTCTGGACTTAAGCGATATGGTGCTTTGATCACCGGTTGTGCACCAGCTACTAAGTCAATGCTGAATTCAAGAGCTCGATCGGGAGGCAAACCTGAGATGTTTTAAGGGAATACATCCTCAAACTCTCAAACTATCTCTGGCTTGTCTTCCTGTATTGTTGCAATCACTGCTGTAACAACCCTAAACTTTCTGTACAATTTTTTTCAAAAAATACAGAAAGGAGTACCTTAGCCTGAGCACAAGTTATAAGTTTGATTTTCTTTTGAACAGCAAGAAAGAGCTTGTAGCTCACTGGTAAATCCTTGCACTGCTGAGACCAAGCACCCTAGTTCAAATCCCATCAGCCACATTATGTTTTTATTTTAATTTTCTTTTAATATTTTAGACGCCCAAGAGTCTACATGTGCCCTGCACGTAAACTGAAAAGTCACACTTTAAACAAACACATACACTGATGATACCAAACGACCCCAACACTCTGCACCAAACCCAACCCACACACGACGGTAAAGACCCGGCGACAACTTCAAAAGACCGCCGCCGCCGGTCATACCCGTCCTTAAAGCTCCCAATTCTTTTCTCTGCAACCCTTGGCCCACCCCACTTCCTTTCACACTGCTTGTTTTCTCTGCATTCATATAAAGAATTTAAATCACCCATTTAAATCCCATTTTATTACAAATTTTAATGCACCAATTCACTACCTAAAACCTAGCTTTTCCTATAAATACCACGCCTCATTCCACACTTCCTCACACACAAACCCTAGCCAAAACTCTCAAGAATTCCCAACTCTTTATATTGTGCAAGTGGAGTTAGCAAAGGGCGAAACTCCGACGATGTTCCGGCGACGATATGAGGAGTTTCCGGCAACGAAACGAAGCACTGGCGAATTCTAGACCTTCTTCTATCTCCCCCCTCTCATCAAAGCCAGTAAGTCCCAATTCCCTCTCTCATCCTTATCTTTAAAATTTTCCATTTCTAAAACCCGACGGAAGCGGAGTTAGTCCGACTTCCGATTCGGTTTTCTTTAAAAACTACACTTTTCTTTAACAAGATAAAACCATATTCTTATATGTTGATTAATAAACATTAACAAACTCAATAAAACAAGTTTCATATCAAAATATTCATTTTTGTGACATTTATCACATTTTACATAAAAATACCATAAACTATTCATTTCGACGTTATAACCTTTATTCATTGCAATACCTTTAAATAGTTCACGAGATAATGACCTACCTCATCACAACACAAATCTCTATCATAGCACGATTGATTTTAGGATAATATCATACGGGAAATACGACCTTACAAATAAATACCCTAAACTTATAAAACCGTTTTCTATAAAAAAAAAATGTATTAACGATTTCCATCCAATTGCGCCTCTACAACCCATTTTGGGGACCCGTTCGGGATAGTGCAGATTATCGCACATTCTCAGGCTTAGTAGAGCGAGATGCGGAGCTCCGGAAGGAACATTCGATCTCGATGGAATTTTTATACATTTTTCTTTAGAAAATGAGATTTCTACAAGAAAATAAATAAATTATTTTAATTAAATATCTATAAATTTATTATCAAAAGATCTATTTTAATTATATAAATATTCCAAATTTTCAAATTCAAAGGAATCACCATTACATGAAGATACCATCCAAATACAAATCAAGTACAATATTTCAAGAAAATACCTTATACTATGAAACTAGGTTCTATTTACTAGAAATTGCACAATTGTAAAATACACATCTATGTAAAACTCTACAGACGATAGTTAAATGATTGAGGTGTATTTTGAAATTATGTCAAAACTATTTTTACATAAAACCCCATCAAGTTATATTAAATTATAAGGACCTTAGTAAACATAGGTTTAAGCAGGACCGGTCTCTTGAGCCTCAGGGAGCCGGAGATATGGGTGCTTGCCTATTTAAGATAGACAACCTAACAAACGGTATTATCAATACGGTAATTGTCTTGGAAAAAGACACAAATCCTGCCGTTCATGTGCAGCAGTTACCGATAACATCAAAACCTAATTCAGGACTTCAATTTCTTTTCTAATTGTCTGACTCAGACTGAGTCTAAATATCATCAATCTGACTTGAATGTGATTCAAGTATAAAACCACAATTCAATATGAATCCATATACTCAATCTATTCAATCTATACAACTTGACTGAACTGAACCATGGATAAACTCCATTTACAAGTTCATCCATTATATCCGTTCCATTACTGATATCATGGTTTCGGCAAGTCATCCATCTATACAATTTATAATACAAGACAATACAATACAATCAAGACATCGCGCGGTTTATAAGGGGTAGATTGGTACGAAAGGTGTTAAAAGTGGCACGAGACTGCAACCATAAGATACCTAACCTGAATCTCCATTGTCGTTGTACCGTGGCTGAACGGTTCCTTGTACTCCGTATACCTTAGTCTCCGGGATAGTGAGACTCCTCTCGTATACACTGGAATTTTCTGTACCAAGCTACAAACAACAGCGTTAACAATATAATACAATTTTAAAAGTTACATTCTCCTTCTGTCTATTTTGTCTCTTCTTACTTCTGGGACTTACCGAGCGATTGTTCCCTGACGACATTCCTTTTCTTCTTTTTTTGGAATGTTGTCAGGTGATTCGGACCTTCTGGAGTCAGAGCCCACCAGCGAGGATTTGGATCAGCTAGCCTTCAACACGGAGCTCTAGTTTACTTGTACATTTCATTTTCATTTCTGTTATATCATTGTTTAGACATTGCTTTCAGTACATGTATTTTCTTTTTAGTTGTATTGTAAAAAGAATGTTAATAAATAAAGTTGATGTTCATTTACATCTTGTCTCTTGTGTATATTTTATTTTATATTGCTTAGATACGCTTAGCTTGTTTACTTCTGAGTAAATATGTCGCGTGACCAGTCGCGTCCTCTGCCCGTACACTGGGAAGCGGGACGTGACAGGTTGGTGGCCCATGTAGGTCAGCTCTGTGTGGACATACAGGTCAGCTCTGTATGGACATGCAAGTCAGCTCTGTGTGGACAACCTAAGCAATATAACACAAGAACCAGCAACTAAAAACATTCTTTACAATTCATATTCTTTGAATCTTCCAATTTCATATATTTTGAATCTGTTTTAACCCAAATTTTCTTTCAAGGTTATGGATTCCCCAAACAACATCAGCACCAACTTCAACAACACTCCACCACCCCTACCAATTACACCGGCCATAGCTGCTCCAATCAATGAGCAGATGGTACTGCTTGAGGCTATCCGCAGCCTCCTGGAGGGACAGCCGCAGCAGACTGCTATCTTGTTGAACCGTTCCGAGGCGGAAGCACCTGGGGTGAAGCAATTCAGGGCTTTGCACCCCAAGCAATTCTCAGGAAAAGAGAGCCCTTTAGAAGCTGAGGAATGGGCTCAGAGTATTGAAGATGATCTGGAAGCGGCACAAGTACAAGAGATAGTTTGGGTTCGAGTTGCAAAGCTGCAACTCACTGACAATACACGGGTTTGGTGGAAGGCAGAAGAAAGCCGTCTTGACCAACCTATCGAATGGAAAACCTTTCTCGACATGTTCGATGCGAAATACTTCCCTGAGACAGCCAGATTCGACATGTAACAACAATTCATCCATCTACAACAGGGTTCGATGTGGACCAAATCCGTTGATGAGTATGATGCTGAGTTTACCATGCTCAGTCGATAAGATATGTCTCTATATTTCAATTTTCAAATATCACATACTACACAGCTAACACTAGCCCACAACAGATTCGCGGCACACTTGATACCGACTGTTGAGATCAGGGCCAGAAGATTTCAGCAAGGGTTAGATCCGGAGATCCAAGTTGCCTTAGCTACAGGGGATTTCCCAACCCATGATTTGGCTTTGAAGGCTGCCCGAAGATACGAGGCAGTGGTGAAGAGGAAGGGCGGACTCCAATCTGCCGGAGTTAAGTGCCCTATCACTCAGATGGCAGGAAGAGCCTCTTCAAGGCCAACTGTTGAACCCAGGAGACTGGAAAAACCCAATAACCAGCCAAGTCCAGATTTTTGCTTCTATTGCAAGAGAGATGGACACTTGTAGAAGGACTGTAGGCGCGCAAAATACCTGTGCTTAGTTGCGGCGCATCCAATCACGGAATTGGAACCTGTCCCTATAGACGCAACTCAGCTCACCCACCCACCAACTATCCACAACGGCCAGCTATCCAAGCTCCTGCACCTCGTCTGGCACTCCTAGCTCCACCTCCTGCACAGCCTAATCGCAAATTCCATCAGGCAATGAGGAACATGCCTCAAGAGCAGAGAAACATGCCCCAAGGACAGAGGAATGTGCTTCCAGCTAGGTGGAATGTACCGCGGCGTCAGGCTTTCTTTTTAGCGGCCGAAGAAGTAAAGGCTGTAGAACAGGGTAACACTGGTATTTCTCTTCAACATTTTCAAACCCTTGTATCACTTTGTTATTTTTCATAGACTATCAGTATTTCTATCACCAAACTTTTCTTGAATCCATTACACATTCCTTTTATAAATTTCGAGGACGAATTTTTTTTAAGGAGGGTAGAATATAACAACCCTAAACTTTCTGTACAATTTTTTTCAAAAAATACAGAAAGGGGTGCCTTAGCCTGAGCACAAATTATAAGTTTGATTTGCTTTTGAACAGCAAGAAAGAGCTTGTAGCTCACTGGTAAATCCTTGCACTGCTGAGACCAAGCACCCGAGTTCAAATCCCATCAGCCGTATTATCTTTTTATTTTAAATTTCTTTTAATCTTTTAGAAGCCCAAGAGTTTACACGTGCCCTGCACGTAAACTGAAAAGTCACACTTTAAACAAACGCATACACTGAAGAATACCAAACGACCCCAACACTCTGCACCAAACCCAACCCACACCCGACGGTAAAGACCCGGCGACAAGTTCAAAAAGGCCGGTGCCGCCGGTCATACCCGTCCCTAATGCTCCCAATTCTTTTCTCTGCAACCCTTAGCCTACCCCACTTCTTTTCACACTGCTTGTTTTCTCTGCATTCACACAAAGAATTTAAATCACCCATTTAAATCCCATTTTATTACAAATTTTAATGCACCCATTCACTACCCTAAACCCTATCTTTTCCTATAAATACCACCCCTCATTCCACAGTTCCTCACACACAAAGCCCTGCCAAAACTCTCAAGAATTCCCAATTCTTTATATTGTGCAAGTGGAATTAGCAAAGAGTGAAGCTCCGACGAAGTTCCGGCGACGATACGAGGAGTTTCCGGCAACAAAACGAAGCAGCGACGAATCCTAGAACTTCTTCTACCTCCCTCCTCTCATCAAAGCCAGTAAGTCCCAATTCCCTCTCTCATCCTTATCTTTAAAAAGTTCCATTTCTAAAACCCGACGGAAGCGGAGTTAGTCCGACTTCCGATTCGGTTTTCTTTAAAAACTACACTTTTCTTTAACAAGATAAAATCATTTTCTTATATGTTTATTAATAAACATTAACAAACTCAATAAAACAAGTTTCACATCAAAAAATTCATTTTTGTGACATTTATCGCATTTTACATAAAAATACCACAAACTATTCATTTCGACATTATAACCTTTATTCATTGCTATACCTTTAAATAATTCATGAGGTAGTGACCTACCTAATCACAACATACATCTCTATCATAGCACGATTGATTTTGGAACAATAGCATACGGGAAATACGACATTACAAATAAATACCTTAAACTTATAAAACCGTTTTCTATAAAATGATGTATTAACGATTTCCATGCAATTGCGCCTATACAACCCATTTTGGGGACCCGTTAGGGATGGTGCGGATTATCACACATCATCGGGCTTAGTAGAGCGAGATGCCGACCTCCGCAAGGAGCATTCGATCTCGATGGAATTTTTATACATTTTTCTTTAGAAAATGAGATTTCTACAAGAAAATAAATAAATTATTTTAATTAAATATCTATAAATTTATTATCAAAAGATCTATTTTAATTATATAAATATTCCAAATTTTCAAAATCAAAGGAATCACCATTACTTGAAAATACCATCCAAATACAAAACAAGTACAATATTTCAAGAAAATACCTTATACTATGAAACTAGGTTCTATTTACTAGAAATTGCACAATTGTAAAATACACATCTATGAAAAACTCTAAAGACGATAATTAAATGATTGAGGTGTATTTTGAAATTATGTCAAAACTATTTTTACATAAAACCCCTCAAGTTATATTAAATTACAATAAGGACCCTACTAAACATAGGTTTAAGCGGGACCAGTTTCTTGAGCCTTAGGGAGCCGGAGATATGGGTGCTTGCTTATTTAAGGTAGACAGCCTAACAAACGGTGTTATCAATACGGTAATTGTCTTGGAAAAAGACACAAATCCTACCGTCCATGTGCAGCAGTTACCGATAACATCAAAACCTAATTCAGGACTTCAATTTCTTTTCTAATTGTCTGACTCTGACTGAGTCTAAATATCATCAATCTGACTTGAATATGATTCAAGTATAAAACCACAATTCAATATGAATCCATATACTCAATCTATTCAATCTATACAACTTGACTGAACCGAACCATAGATATACTCCATTTACATGTTCATCCATTATATCCATTCCATTACTGATATTATGGTTTCGGCAAGTCATCCATCTATACAATTTATAATACAATACAATACAATCAAGACATCGCGGGGTTTATAAGGGGTAGATTGGTACGGAAGGTGTTAAAAGTGGCACGAGACTGCAACCATAAGACACCTAACATGAATCTCCATTGCCATTGTACCGTGGCTGAACGGTTCCTTGTACTCCGTATACCTTAGTCTCCAGGATAGTGGGGCTCCTCTCGTATACACTGGCATTTTCTGTACCAATCTACAAACAACTGCGTTAACATATACAACTTTAAAAGTTATATTCTCCTTCTGTCTATTCTGTCTCTTCTTACTTCTGGGACTTACCGAGCGATTGTTCGCTGACGACATTCCTTTTCTTCTTTCTTTGGAATGTTGTCAGGTGATTCTGGAGACAGAGCACACCAGCGAGGATTTGGATCAGCTAGCCTTCGACCCGGAGCTCTAGTTTACTTGTACATTTCATTTTCATTTCTGTTATGCCATTGTTTAGGCATTGCTTTCAGTACATGTATTTTCTTTTCAGTTGTATTGTAAAAAGAATGTTAATAAATAAAGTTGATATTCATTTATATCTTGTCTCTTGTGTATATTTTATTTTATATTGCTTAGATACGCTTAGCGTGTTTACTTTTGAGTAAATACGTCGCGTGACCAGTCACATCCTCTGCCCGTACACTAGGAAGCGGGGCGTGACAACTGTCTTCCTTGGTTTAGCCTTGTAGATGCTAAGTTCCAAGGTATGGTCTCCACTCTTGAAATAAAAGACTGGATGATCTAGTATCTCGAACACTACCCTCCTTTGACGACAGTCGATGGTAGCGAAGAAAGTTCCTAGCCAGTCCATTCCCAAGACTATGTCGAAGTTCGTTATGTCCAGCACTTTGAAGTCCGCATAAAATTCTCTACAGCAGACAACCACCGGACATAAATCGTATCCTATAGTTGCCTTTAGAACGCCGTTCCCTAAACTGACATTCCAGCTGGATACGAGTGATTTAACTGGAATCGCATGTGTTCTGACGAACCGTTGCGACATAAAGCAATGTGATGCTTCAGTATCGAAGAGTGCTAAGGCAGGTAGGGAGGCTACTAAGATTGTACCTAAGTTGTGTGAGATATATTTAGATATAGAAAAAGAAATATTGATGTATAAAGATTGAAAAGATTTGAAGGATTGGGATTTACCAGTGATGATTTGGCCAGTGGCTTTAGTTTCTTCCACAGTCATCGTGAAAACCTGACGCCTAGATACATTCCTCCTTTCCGGAGGCACATTCCTCTGTCCCTGGGGCATGTTCCTCTGCCCTTGAGGCATGTTCCTCTGAGCCTGATGGAACTGATGAGGACGTTGTGTAGGAGGTCCATGAGGAGGTAGAGCAGGTAAGGCTAAGCGAGGAGCAGGAGCCTAAATAGCCGGCCGCTGCGGAAAGGTGTTAGCTGGTCTGGGGGCTAGATTTGGATTGCATCTATGAGGACATGCTATGATGTCATGATGTCATGAGTGGATGCGCCAATAACTAAGCACAGGACATTTACACGCCTGCAATCCTTCACTGGGTGTCCATTTCTCTTGCAGTAGAAGCAAAAATTTGGACTGGGCCGGTTAAATGGTACTCCCGGTCTCCTGGGTATAAAAGTAGGCCTGGAAGATGCTCCTCCTGCTATCTGGATGGCAGGGAGCTTAACACTGGCAGTCTGAGAGCTGCCCTTCTTCTTTACTACTGCCTCATATAGTCGAGAATCCTTCAGCGCAAGATCATGGGTTGGGAAATCCCCTATAGCTAATACAGCTTGAATCTCCGGGTCCAATCCTTGCTGAAACTTTTGCCCGGATCTCAGTGGTCGGGATGAGGTGTGCAGCGAACCTGTTACGACCTTGTGTTAGCAGTGTAGTATGTGATATTAGGAAATTGAATATTGAGACATATCTCACCTGCTAAGCATGGTAAATTCAGTATCGTATTCATCCATAGCTTTGTTCCATATTGAACCTTGTTGCAAGTGGATGAACTGCTATTCCATGTCGAAACAGGCAGTCTCAGGCAAATATTTCGCGTCGAACATGTCTCAAAAAGTCTTCCATTCAATCGGCTGGGCAAGACGGCTTTCTTCAGCCTTCTACCATACTCCGGCGTTATCTGTGAGTTGCAGCTTCACAACTCTCACCCAAGCAATCTCTGGCACTTGTGCTGCTGCCAAGTCATCTTCTATAGACTGAGCTCATTCCTCTGCCTCTAATGGGCTATCTTTCCCAGAAAAGTGCTTAGGGTGCAATGCCCGGAATTGCTTGACTCTGGATGCCTCAGCTTCTGGGCGATGCAAGAGAATAGCAGTCTACTGTGCTGACCCTCCAAGAAGCTCTTTATTGTTTCAACCAATCCCGTCTGCTCGTTGATAGGAGCGATAATGGTAGGTGGTGGTGGTAGAAGAGGTGGAGTGTTTCCATTCACGTTGGTGCTGGTGTTGTTCGGTGAATCCATAAACTTGAGAGAAAAGGAAGGGTTAAGATATATTCAAAAGATTAAAAATGTAAGGAATGTTTAGTTACTGATTCTTATAATCCTTGTGATATATTGTTTAGGATTCCATGCAGAACTGACATGCATGGGCCACCAACAAAACCTGTCATGCCCCGCTTCCCAGTGTACGGAGAAGTAGACGTGACGGGCCGCGACGTATTTACTCAGAAGTAAACACGTTAAGCGTAAATAAGAAATATAAATGAATACACAAGAATAAAAAGAGATGTAATAATAACATCAACTTTTATTAACATTCTTTCTTTACATACAACTGAAAAGAAAAGTGCAATGATAGAAAGTGATGCCTAAACAGTAGCATATGAACTGAAAAGAAAATAAGTACAAGTAAAAGTCTAGAAGTCTGGCTCCTCTGTGAACTGCTCCAAATCATCCTGACTGGGCTCGGTCTCCTAAGGGTCAGGTCCTCCTGACGAACATTCCAAAGAAAGAAGAGACATGAATGTCGTCAGCGAACTAGCGCTCGGTAAGTCCCAAAAGATAGAATGGAATAGACAATTAAAGAGAATAGAACTGGTAAATTATCTGTTTGTTTTGCTAACGTCGTTGTTTGTAGCTTGGTACAGAATGTATCAGTGTATACGAGAGGAGTCCAACTTGCTCCGTGGACTATGGTAATCGGAAGTACAAGGCCCCGTCAAATCCCACGTGACAACGACACAGATGTTCGTAGTGTCTTATAGTGACTATCTCGTTCCACTTCTAATACATTCTGTACCAATCTACCCCGTTAAACCCCGTAATGTATATTGTATTGATTGGTAATTATCAGACTTGCTGAGACCATGGTATAAGTTGTTCATGTAAACGGTTTCAGGATGTATCAAGTAGTCATGTAATGAAGTCAAGTCATAACCATGGTTCGATCAAGTCAAATTTTGTTTGCATGTTTGGTATTGTTCTGGTATTCAAGTTCATGTTTGGTATATTGGATTCATGTTAAATTGGATTCATGTTTGGATTAGATTCCGATTGATTTGGACTCAGACTTGAGTTAGACACTTAGAAAAAAAAATTGGATTCTGAATTAAGTTTAGGAGTTATCGGTAACTGCTGCACATTGACGGCAGGATTTGTGTCTTTTTCCAAGACAATTACCATTGACAACACCGTTTTAGTTTTCTACCTTAAATAGGCAAGCACCCACTTTCTCCGGCTCCGTGAGGCTCAAGAGAATTGTTCCCGCTTAAACCCGTATTTACTAGGGTCCTTAATATAATTTTATATATCTCGAGGGGGTTTTAAGAAAAATATATTATATACTTTCAAAATAAATCTCGAGTAATTATTTATGTTCATTACGGTTTCCATGTATGTAAATTTTAAAGAGTGATGTATTTTAGTGAATAGTAACTTAGCTTGAATAGTTCATTATATTTTAGTGTAACTTGTCTTGTATTGATACTTGATGGTATTTTAATGAAACTTGTCATTCTTTTATTTTCTAGAAAACATGGAATTTTAATATATATTAAAAATATATGGTTTGATAATATTTATATAATTATAATTAATTTTATTTATTAAATAGAAAATCTCGTTTTTCTAAAAAATTGTATTAAAATTCTTTCGAGATCGTATGCTCCGTGAGGAGGTCTGCATCTCGCTCTACTAGCCCGAGGTTGTGCGATAATCCGCACCATCCAATAGTGGGTTCCCTAAAATGGATTGTAGAGGCATAATCACAAAGAATTTGATAACACCATTTAAAGAAAACCGAGTTTTTATAGTTCAAGGTATTTTGATGAAAAGTTGTATTTTACCACAAAAGTTATGTTTCAAGAGAATCCTGCTATGTCAATATATGTGTATATGAGAGGTAGGTCATTACCTCGTGAAGTTTTCTAAAGGTATTCTAAGCAAAATGTTTAAAAGATAATGTATATAAACTTCATGGTATTTAAAAGTAAAAGCTTAATTAAAGTTAATTAACATGGAGTTTTAGAGTGAAAGTTGTTTCTAAACCTTTATAATAGTGTTACAAATATTGTGTAAAAGTTTTTTGAACAATATCGAAATGAAACGTGAGATTATAGAGTTTAGAATATTTACATCGGTAATAACTCCACTTACCGATATTTTGTTTTGAAAAGAGAATTTAGCAAAGAGAGTGAGGAAATAGAAGGAACTTACAAGCTAAGAGGAGAGAGGAGAGGTAGAGAAAGATGTCGTATCCTTCGTGACGTCGTGAGGTTGCCAGAATTGCCTCTAATTCTCGCCGGAATTTAACCTTGGGCTAACTCCACTTGTACTCTTCTTGAACTTGAGAATTTTTGATAATTTTGACTAGAGATTTCAGAATGAGAAAGGGCTAGGGTATGGGGTTGTATTTATAGGGTGAAATTAGGGTTTTGGAATTGAAAGATTGAATTAAAAAGCCTTAAAAATGAGATTAGAGATGAATTTTAATTCTCTGTTAAATTGCAGAGAAATCAAACAGAACAAGGGTAGTGGGGTAGGCTAAAGGGTTTTGTGTGCAAAGCACGGGCCTCATCCCCTCCGGATGGCCCGGCGTCATTGGCCCAAACCTTAATTTCGCCGGCCAAGTGTGGGTGTTGGGGGGTTGGATTCTTTCCACGTGTCCTACTCGCTGTTAATATAATCTTGCACATGTTTTTTTCCGTCTTTTCATTTTTACGTGTATTGCTCGTGTAAACTTTTGAGCTTCCAAAAAGTTTAAAAGAAAAATTCAGAAAAATAATATGTGGCTAATGGGATTCGAACACAGGGGCTACGTCACAGCAGTGCAAGGCTTTACCAGTGAGCTACAAGTGGTTTCTTGCTGTTCTTAAACAAATTAAATTTATAACTTGTACTCAGGATTGAAAACTCCATTCTGTACATTAAATTAAAAAATTTCATACAGTAAAATCAGAGTCGTTACAAGAAGAGACCATGTCTTGAGTTTTTTAAGATAAGGGATTGTCCTGCTTATGTAAAGAAGCGGAATCCAGATAAGCTCGAGGCACGGTCTGTTCTGTACATGTTTGTGGGATATCTCAAGCACTTACAAGGGTATATCTTCTACCACATCGAGAAACAAAAAGTGTTTCTTTCTCGACACGCCACCTTTTTGGAAAATGAATTTCTTGAAAAAGAAATTAGTAGAAACACGGTGGAACTGGAAGAAATTATAGAACCACAAACTATCACTGAAGATTTGGTCGCGCCAGATGTTTCAAAACATCCCGACGAAGCTCAGCCGCTCCGCAGATCTAGTAGGGTTCCTCATCCACCCAAGAGATACCACGGTTTTCTCATAAATGGTAATAAAGAGGATTGTATCATATAAAATGATGACCCTACTAATTTCGAGCAGGCCATCACAAGTAGTGACTCTATGAAATAGCTAGATACTATGCAATCTAAGATGGAATCCATGTACACCAATAAAGTACGGACTTTGGAGGCTGCTCCTGAAGGGGTAAAACCCATTGAGAGAAAATAGATCTTCAAAAAGAATATCGGTGTAGATGGAAAGGTTAAGACCTTCAAAGCTAGACTTGTAGCAAAAGGTTTTCGTCAAAAACCAGGTCCGGACTATGACAAAACATTTTCTCCAATGGCTATGCTTAGGTCCATCCGGATCCTATTTTCCATTAATGACTTCCATGACTATGAAATCCGACAAATGGATGTTAAAACAGCCTTTCTAAATAGTGATTTAGAAGAGAGTATATATGACACAACCAGAGGGTTTCATAGATAGTGGGAGCAGCGGAAAAGTGTGTAAGCCGCTTAAATCAATTTATGAATTAAAACAGGCGTCGCGGAGTTGGAACATCTATTTTGATTTAGCAGTTAAGGAGTTTGACTTTATAAAAAATGTAGGTGAACCATGCATTTATAAGAAAGTTGTAGGAAGGATTGTCGTATTCTTCTTATTATACGTAGATGATATTCTCTTGATAGGAAATGACATTCCTATGTCACAATCGGTCAAATTCTTCTTGTCATAGAAATTCTCCATGAAAGACCTAGGTGATGATTCCTATATTTTGGAGATTAAGATCTATAGAGATAGATCTTAAAGAATATTGGGATTGTCCCAATCCAGGTACACAGACACCATACAAAAGAGATTTAATATAGAAGATTCCAAGCGCGATAATTTACCCGCTTGTGACGGAATCACCCTCTCTAAAAAGATGTCTCCCAAGGCTTATAAGAAAAGGGCTCGCATTAACGATATACCCAATGCTTCGGCGGTGGGATCCATCATGCATGCAAAGTTATGTACTAAGCCAGATGTAGCCTACGCACTTAGTGTGGTAAGTAGGTATCAATCGAACCTAGGGGAGAAGTATTGGACAGCTGTGAAGACTATTCTTAAGTACCTACGAAGGACTACAGAATTGTTCTTGGTGTATGGTAATGGCGATCTCCAAATGGAGGCCTTTATCGATTCAAGCTTCCAAAGTGACATAGATGACAGCAAATCTGTCTCGGGCTATGTGTTTACCCTCAACGGAGGGGCGGTCTGTTGGAAGAGTTCCAAACAAGGTACTGTAGCAGACTCGACGATGGAGGCTGAATACATCGCTGCTAATGATGCTGCCAAAGAGACTGTCCGGATGAGGAGTTCATATATGAGCTTGGAGTAGTTCTAACCATTTTTGATCCAATACTCTTGTATTGTGATAACAATGGGGCTATGGCACTAGCCAAAGAACCCAAGTCCCATCAACGATCCAGATATATTCTGAGACGGTATCATCTGATCCGGGAGATAGTTGATCCCTGCGAGATCGAGGTTCAGAGAGTTGACACGAAGAACAATACAGCGGATGTAATACCCAGTTTATTTTGTACTCCATTATCCGTATTCTAATAATAATTTTACTATATTGTTCTATTTAATTTATTCCATCCAAAAAATTTTCCCAATATTCCTCCCTAGAAAATTTTAATACCCTAACAACTGCCAAAAGCCCATGCCCACTCATTTTCCCTTCCTCTCTATATTTTTCCCAAGTCTAAGGCCCACGGCCCAACACTCAAACCCAAACCCAATTTACCCCCCTCCACACACACAGCTGATCCCCTTCTCATTCTATAGTTCTCCTTCTCTTTTTTGATTTTCCAAAAATCAAAACCGATGGATTCCCTATTAACACCCATTAATTCCTAATTAAATACCCATAATTCCCTTTAATTCACTCCTTCACTCTTCTTTATTTTTATTCATTTTAAATTCCCCGGTTCACTCTCTCTCTCTCTCCTCTCATTCCCAGGTTCCCTCTCTCTCATCTCGAACTCTCTCTTTCTCCCTTTCCCCTCTCACCACTCCTCCATCCCCGACGATCCTGTTTACCGCCGAAAACGGGGACGAAACTGTGTAGGTCGTCTTGCCTGAATTTAGGGGCAGATGCTATTTGGGTTTTATCCATCCACCTCTCCGAAGATGCCAAGTTAATTTATGGCACCATGTATCGGAGGTTTGGACAGATGCGGCCGTTGTATCAGAATTCGTCAGATTCCCCCACATTGTGAGGGGTTTTTTCTATTGTGGGGACGCTCTTCCCTGTAAACGCAATCCCCTGCAGTTAATTATGTTACCGCATTGCGGTAACCACTTTCTCCTGCTCCAGAAGGTCACTTCGTGCCGTGTGTGTTTGTTTTATTTTTTTGGTTGCCCGTGGATTGTATACGGAGACTAATTTATGTTGTCGCCCGTAGGGCGGGGATTAGTCCAAATCCGTATTTTCTTAGATTTGGGTTTGGTGGATTTAAGGCTCGTTAACCTCGTTTGAGATTAAGATCAATTTAAACGTTTGTTGAGGATACGTTAGTCTAATTTTAGACTAAGATCTACTCAACGGGGGGTTAGGATCATTTAGATCCAACGAAAGAGTATTGGGCTCCATCGTCTTAGTTTAGGGACGTTGCGGTCCATTGAGTTTAAGGACATCATAGTCCATGTGAGTTTAAAGACATCATAGTCCGTAGGGTTTAAAGACATCATAGTCTGGTTTAAAGACATCATAGTCTTTCTGGTTTAAAGACATCATAGTCTGGTTTAAAGACATCATAGTCTGTAAGGTTTAAAGACATCATAGTCTGGTTAAAGAAATCATATTCTGTAAGATTTAAAGACATCATAATCTGGTTTAAAGACATCATAGTCTGTAAGGTTTAAAGACACCATAGTCTGGTTTAAAGACATCATAGTCTGCAAGGTTTAAAGAAATCATAGTCTCGTTTAAAGACATCATAGTCTATAGGTTTCTGAGCGCGTGGAGCGCTTGGCGCTAACCACCAGACTTGGAGCGCTAAGGCGCTGAGCACCAGACTTGGAGCGCTAAGGCGCTTCTTATAAAATAGCGCCCACGTGAGGAGCACGTGGAGCGCTTGGCGCTGAGCGCCAGACTTGGAGCGGTAAAGCGCTTCTTTTAAAATAGCGCCCACGTGAGGAGCACGTGGAGCGCTTGGCGCTGAGTGCCAGACTTGGAGCGCTAAAGCGCTTCTTTGGCAGTTCTGATCAGTTATGTGCTCTGAGAATTAAATTCTCGTTTATAAGAGACTTTGTCTCACAGATCTATGTTCTTCTTTATGAGGAGATGCTATAATCTCTTTTGTTTTTATGAGAGACTTTGTCTCATGGATCTAAGAACTAAGTTTTTCTTTTACGAAGAGAGACTTTGTCTCATGGATCTAAGAACTAAGTTCTTCTTTTTATGAAGAGATGCTATGATCTCTTTTGTTTTTTCTTTCCCTTGAAGAGAGGTAGATCTCGCTTTGAACTCTGAAGTTTTTTGGGGAGTTCTTCTCTGTTTCTTCTTTTAATTTGAAACTTATGGGGAGGTTTTTCTGTGTACAAGACTTGAAGTCTTGGGTCCTTTATATAGTGAAGGCTGATCTGTTGAATCGGTTAAGGAAATCTCTCATTGAGAGATCTCTGATTGATTTGGGGATGTTTCCCACCATTGGATCTTTGATCCTAGGCCTTATGTTTTACAGAAGATTTTCCTCTTGTTATTAACAAGATTGGAAAAATATTTTCCCATACAGAGATTATTATGTATCTTGGTGATTTTTAATCACCATTGGATCTTTGATCCAACGGTGCTCTGATTTACAGAGCGCAATCTTTCTTGTTTGGAAAGATTTGAGGAGTATTTCCTCAACAGAATTTAATTCTGTAATTTTGATGATTTATCATCTTCGTTAGATCTTTGATCCAATGGTGGAGAACATTTAGTTCTAGCGCTGGCGCTTTCGTGCTTTGCACGTAAGGCGCTGCCTCAGAGCCTTTGACTCTTGGTGCTGGCGCTCTTGGCGCTGGCGCTCTCGTGCTTTGCACGTGAGGCGCTACCTCAGAGTCTTTGACTCTTAGCGTTGGCGCTCTTGGCACGAGCGCTCTCGTGCTTTGCACGTGAGGCGCTACCTCAGAGTTTTTGACTCTCGGCGCTAGCACTCTTGGCGCTGGCGCTCTCATGCTTTGCATATGAGGCGCTGCCTCAGAGTCTTTGACTCTTAGCGCTGGTGCTCTTGGCACTAGCGCTCTCGTGCTTTGCACGTGAGGCGCTGCCTCAGTTCAAATTTCAAATTTTGAATAGATCTTTGCTCTCTGATTGGGGGAAACAAATTCACCCCCACCATTGCGCTCATGTGGCTTACACGTGAGTGCAGCAGTGTCAGCCTTTCCACCGTTAGATCAACTTGGAAGTTGGATCGACTTCCAGCGCTTATAAATAGGGCATTTGGCCCTTGAGATGATTTCTGTTCATCTTCATTCCTCCTTGTTTTTCTGAGAATTTAATTCTCTGTTCAGAGCATAGATCTCTGCCCAAAGAACTTCTTTTAAGTTAGAACTTTGTTCAAAAGGTTGGTAAGAACCATGTTCGACCCCATTAACAGAGCTTTGCTCTTACAAGATCATAGATCTAAAATATCTTTTTTAGGGTTTCTTTAAATCGTTAATTAAAACAGGGCTTTGCTCTTCCTAGATTTAAAGAAATCTTTTTTAGGGTTTCTTAACAGAGCTTTGCTCTTTCTTAGATCATAGGTCTAAAGGGATCTTTTTTAGGGTTTCTTAACCCATTAATGAAGAACTCTAAGAGTTTCTAAGATTTTTATTTCAGATCTTTAAAGATCTTGGGGTTTTACCTCTGCAAAAAGCTTTTCTTTTTAGGGTTCTGAAAGCTTGTTCCATCGTCCTCGCAGAGTATAGCTCTTTAGAATTTTTGGAGAATTTTTATTCCCCTCATAATGACAGATGCGACTTCTGTTGCAGAGCGCTGCTCTCAATGGAGTTTAACTCCTTGGCCCGAGGAGTCTCTCATTAAATGAGGATCTTTTTTTAGGATTTCTCTCTTATTTGCACAAATTTGAATTTGTTGGGTGTCTTAATAAGAACTTGTTTTCTCCGTGAGGATATTAAGAGTTGTTTAAATTCCCGTGTCTATTTCAAAAAGCATTTTCTTGATCAGTCTGACTACTAAACTCTTATTGATTTTCCTTTTTAGACATTATGGCCGCTCATCTGTATGATCTTAACGAAATTATTTCTTATGGAGACATTCGTGCATAAGGACGCTGTCAAAACCAGGAGTTTACAAATGCTCAATGCGCTGAGATTATGAGTCGCTTTAATGAATACAATGGTCGACTACTTCCTCGTCGCTCCACTCTTTTGAAGATCGTCGTGAGAGCGATTTGGAACGCACTTCTTGGATTTTACGAAGCCATGCCGCTTAAGGCATTGGATGATGCTGAAGACAAGGTGCACTCAGTATATCTGATGGGCCTGATCTCGAAGAGGCGGCGAGATAATCTTGTTGATATCTTGCATCAAGTTTTCCAACAGACGACGATAATCGCTGCCTATCAGAGGACATATGACATAAGCGAGGATCCTGACGCTTGCATTCGCGAGAGGATGCACGCAAAAATGGTCAGAGAAGCCAGAAGCATTTTAGACGGCCTTACTTCTGAATTTCTCAATCCATGTCCCGGATTTGGTGTTTTACCATTGTAAACATTTTAATGATGTTTTTGTTTACGGTTTTCATCAATGTAAGAGTTTTCTGAGGTATGAATAACAAATTTTTCCTTTCTGTGCATTTATTTTATGCATTAAACCTTTTCGCACATACATGAGTGGGTACGCTTCGAACGCTTAACTGGATGCGAATCAAATGTTCTCTTTACTGCCTTGCATAGTATGTGGTTGACGTCCATGGGTTATGCCTTTTTGTTTTGATTTGGTGCGAAGCAGTTTACGCTTTCTGCGGTGTCGGGGTTGACGTGCTCCGCTTTCTGCAGTGTCAGAGTTAACGTACTCCGCTTTCTGTGGTGTCAGGGTTGATGTGCTCCGCTTTCTGCGGTGTCAGGGTTGACGTGCTCCGCTTTCTGCGGTGTCAGGTTTGACGTTCTCCGCTTTCTGTGGTGTCAGGGTTAACGTGCTCCGCTTTCTACAGTGTCAGGGTTGACGTATTCTGCTTTCTGCGGTGTCATGTTTGACGTGCTCCGCTTTCTGCGGTGTCAGGGTTGACGTGCTCCGCTTTCTGCGGTGTCAGAGTTGACGTACTCCATTTTCTGTGGTGTCATGATTAACGTGCTCCGCTTTCTATAGTGTCAGAGTTGACATACTCCCTTTCTGCGGCGTCAGAGTTGACGTACTCCACTTTCTGCGGTGTCAGGATTGACATGCTCCGCTTTCTACGGTGTCAGAGTTGACATGCTCTGCTTTCTGCGGTGTCATGTTTGACATGCTCCGCTTTCTGCGGTGTCTTGTTTGACGTGCTTCACTTTCTGCGGTGTCATGTTTGACGTGCTCCGCTTTCTACGGTGTCAGGGTTGACGTACTCCACTTTCTGCCGTGTCAGGTTTGACATGCTCCGCTTTCTGCGGTGTCAGGGTTGACGTGCTCCGCTTTCTGCAGTGTCAAGGTTGACGTGCTCCGCTTTCTGCAGTGTCATGTTTGACGTACTCCCCTTTCTGCGGTGTCGGGGTTGACGTGCTCCGCTTTCTGCTGTGTCAGAGTTGAAGTACTTGTAGGGTTCTTAGGCACAACCACAAGGTTTCACAAGGCATCAAACATACCGTATTAAAAAAATTAGTGTGCCAAACAACCCTAACTTAGGATCTAACTAGAGAATTAGGGTTATAAACAACAAGTAAACAACTTTACTTCTAAGTGAATAAGGAATACAACTTTTGTAGACCGGTCCTTCACTTCTAAAGCTTTGTGTAGTAGTTCCTTCACTGCGAGTATTGATCTCCCGAACTCAAGTATGGATTCTCCCGGAGAAATGAACAAGCTTGCTCGAAGTTTTCGAGGCCGAAGATGATCTACGTCGAGGTGACTCAAGCTCATGCTACCTCTTCACTAATTGTGAAATTAGTGAAGCAAACACCCTAAACTAAATGACAAGTGTTAGAGGATGATGAAGTGGGAAGTGGGCTCTCTTTAGATTTATTTTTCTCATAATATTTTCCACCTTGAGAAAGCTAGTAAGCTTTTTTCATGAGGAAGAAGAAGCTCAAGTGAAGAAGATGATAGAATGAACTCATGAGGTGAGAATATCAACCATGGGTGAGTTTGTGTCATACACTAACTCATGTAGAGAGTTTACCATGGCTAATTATAATGGTTAAGTTAATAAATATCTACAAGTAAAACAAATGAGTGGACTTAGTCAATGGTTCCACAAGCTTGAACCATGTGATTAATTTCCACAAATTTGGTTTGCTTTAGATAAATAAAAACCTTACATTATAATTAGTATGGTGTAACTCTCATATACCCATATAGTGTGTATCAACAAGCATGACACAAAAGTTGTACATTAATATATATCACATATACACTAATGCACACATGTGAGAAAAGAAATCATAAGTGAGCTAATATTAGTTAATGTAATCTAGTATATCTAATATACAATTATACATTAAATTATTAAATCAACACTTAATTTAATAATCCGGCTATATCACATATAACCGACTAATATCAAATGCAACAACTTATCGAATCAACACTTGATCCGATAATCCGGCTATATCTTATATAACCGACCGATGTAACGAATCACGAGAATAGAATGCGATATCACATACGCGCATCAATCTCGGTCCCGCACATATCACATATGTGCTCCTACTCCGTTTCGCATGAATCAGGAAACCTCTGTGTAGGACTCTAAAGACTCGTCAATACGCCGGCAGTAGGTGATGATTATATTAAACACCCACAAGCCGCAAGCGGTCTGCTAAACGTAACGGCCATCCGGGTATTGAGCGATCATAAGATCAACAAGCAAGCCTGCTCATACTCCTACGAATCCAATCAGTAACACTACCGTACAGTCCGGTCTCTTCGTCTGATATGTCGCATATCTCGTCTAAGGGTGGTAAACGTCTGACCCCAGTAACTCGATAAGTCATGCCGATATGAGTCTCATAACGGGTCGAGAAACTACTGGTAACACTTACGAGTAAATCTCTTAAACAGACCTGGCCAGTTTAAGTTCTATCACTAGGTACTTTAAATTCGTACCGCACTACAATGCAGTGGAAAGGGACCCGGAAGGGCCTACATAATCTGGATGACGGCTCATCATTAATAAAACAGTCTCATCATTTGATGAGACTGTCATTAATGAGGAAATCCTAAAAGGAATCTCATTTAATGAGGGCCCTCGGGCTAAGGAGTAAATCTCTCATTGAGAGCAGCGCTCTACAACATGAGTGACATTTGTCAACTCTGATGATGAAAGGAATAAAAATTCCTCAAAAAAAAATTCTGAAGAGCAATGCTCTGTAAAGATGATGGAATAACCCATCAGAAAACTTAAAGTAAAGCTTTTAATGAATTAAAAATTCCAAGATCTTCAAGATCTATGAATAAACTCTAAGAGTTCTTCATAAAAGATTAACAAATCTACATGATTTAAAAGAGTAAAGCTCTGTTAATAGATTAAGAAAGCCTAAGAAAGATCTCTTTAGATCTATGAAGAGCAAAGCTCTATTGAGAAACCCTAAAATCTATATAATTTGAAAAGAGCAAAACTCTGTTAATAGGTGAAACCCTAGATTATTAACTAATCTCTTCAAAGATTTAATCTTTACCTAAATTTTTGACAGTGTTCTGTCCCTAAGAAAGTTCATAAGACAAAGAGCTTGCTACCCTCCGAAAGACGGCGACGATGTAAGGACGTCTTGCCTGAGATTCGGGGCAGATGCTATATGGTTTTATCCGTCTACCTCTCCGAAAATGCCAAGTTGATTTATGGCGCCGTGTATCGGAGGTTTAGACGGATGCGGCCGATGTAGCAGACTTCGTCAGATTCCCCTCGTTTGAGGGGTTTTGATTGTGGGGACGCTCTTCCCTGCAGGCGCAAGCTCCTGCAGTTAATTACGCTACCGCATCGCGGTAGCCACTTTCTCCTTCTCCAGAATTTCACTTCGTGTCATGTGTGTATGTTTTGTTTGTGGTTGCCCGTGGATTGTATACAGAGACTGAGTAATGCCGTCGCCCGTAGGACGTGGATTAGTCCAAATCCTTATTTACTTAGATTTGGGTTTGGTGTTTTTAGTTTAAGAATACGTTAGCCGTATTGAGGCTAAGATCAACTTAAACATTCGTTAAGGATACATTAGTCCTGTTTGAGACTAAGATCAACTTAACGTGGTGATCCATTTAATATATGGCCATCAGGACTCATCACCTCTGTGACGTCGTCGAAGGATTACAACGATAGGTGTCAGAGGAGTTCAGAGATGTACCCTTGAACCAAAGTTGATTTGGAGTTTTATAGTCCATTTAAATGTTTAAGGATACGTTAGCCGTATTTAGGGCTAAGATCAACTTAAACGGGACCGTTTAGATCTGGCTAAAGAGCATTTGGAGGCTCTATTGTTCCAGTTTAGGGACGTGGTGGTCCATGTTCCAGTTTAGGGACGTGGTGGTCCACCATTAGTTTAAGGATGTTTCGGTCCGTCATTAGTTTAAGGACGTTTCGGTCCACCATTAGTTTAAGGACGTCTCGGTCCGATATTAGTTTAAAGACATCTCGGTCCGATATTAGTTTAAGGACGTTTCGGTCCAATATTAATTTAAGGACGTTTCGGTCCACGAGTTTAAGGACCCCGCAGTCCATATTCATGTTGGTCGTTGGGACCCGTCACCTCTCTGACGTCGTTGAAGGATTACAACGATGGTGTCAGAGGAGTTCGGAGATGTACCCTCGAACCGGATGTAGATTATTTAAGAGAGCGGCCGTGCTCAGTCAATTTAATTTGAGGACTTACGGCCATGGTTGGGCTAAGTCCAATTGGAAAATATTCAACATTTTTATTTGTTTTTGGTCTATTAGACCTGTGCTAGGGTTTTGCCCACATTTAAATAATGCATTGCATTACTTTCTATTTTTATTTGGGCTCTTCCCATAAAGGAGGCAGAGCATCAATTTGTTTTGGGCTCTGTCCATTTATAAATGATGCAGAGCATCAATTTTACTTGGGCTCTGCCGTTTTTATTGCTTTGCAATTTATTTTGGCCTGTTAGGTCTTTTTGACTTGGGCATGGCCCTTTAGCAAAAGAAATGCATTGCATTTTTCAGGCGCTTTGCGCCAATCAAAGAGCGCAAGCGCTTGTGGTAAGGGCACGTGTCATGCAAGCGCAGTGCGCTGCGTTAGTGTGCTGCGCTTGCGCTGCTGACACGTGGCGCGCTCTGGTGAGTTGCGCCAATTCCAGAGAGCAAGGCTCTATTTCAAAAGCGCATAGCGCAGATGGTTCAGATGCTGACACGTGGCGCTCTCTGGTGGCTTGCGCCAATCCAGGAGCGCAACAGCGCAGTTTGCAAGTGCAAGGCACTATAATTTGAGAATCTTTTTTTGTAGGGTTGCTAGGCACGCGCACAAGGGTCTACGAGGCATCAACCATGCCCGATTAAAAAATTAGCCGTGCCGAACAACCCGAATACGGATCTTTAAACTAGAGATTAGACGAAAACTAACATACTAAACATTTTAACACTAAGTGAGAGGGATTACAACCTTTGTAGATCCGGTCCTTCACTTCATATGCTCCGTGTTGAGGTCCCTTCGCTGCGATCATCGTACTCCGGACTCTCGAGAGGTTCCACGAAGAGAAAGATGCAGTCTTGCTTCCGATCTTCGATACAAAGATGATCTACCTTGAAGTTTCGTTAACACAAGCTAACACTCATGAAATGATGTGAACACCTTCATCTAAATGGCAAGGGAAGATGAGGATGATGAAGTAGGATTTTTGCTCTCTTTATTTATCTTTTTCTCACATTTATTCATCACTTGGAAAAAATCTAGAAAGCTTTTTCATGAAAGAATGAAGGAAGAAGAAGATGAATAATGATTGAATTCCTTTTGTGATGAATAGAAAAAGAAATAATATGATGAATAATGCAACCATGGTCAAGCAAACTCATGTAGAGAATTAACTAGGGTTAGGGTTTGGGTTAGGTTAAAGATGAGTCACACACAAATATCTTTCACAAAACAAAACCAAAACCTTCTAGAAACATCTAGAAAGCTTAACCCTAATCCAAACCCTAATCATGTTTAAACTCCACTAAACATGTTGCATTAGTTATCATATCATGTTACAATATTATATATCACATATATAATATTTATCGTAACAAAATAAAATAATACAATTAACATATATCGCATATATATCAATGTATTGCCCGAGTGAGAAAAAGAATCTTTTAGTGAGCAAATATTAGTTAATGTAATTTTAATATATCATATATATATATATTATTATACATTAAATTATCGAATCAACACTTGATCCGACAATCCGGCTATATCGCATATAACCGACTAATATTTATCCGTACCAACACTTGATCCGATGACCCGGTTGATATCAAATATCGCGAGAATAGAATACGGTATCTCATATCGTATTATCCTCGGTCCCGCACATATCACATATGTGCTCCTACTCCGTTTTGCCTGAGCCAAGAAACCTCTGTGTAGGACTCTAAAGAATCGTCAATACGCCGGCAGTAGGTGATGATCATATCAAACACCCACAAGCTGCAAGCGGTCAGCTAAACGTAACAGCTACCCAGGTATTGAGCGCTCAGAAGATCAACAAGGAAGCCTGTACATTCTCCTGTGAATCCAAACAGTAACACTCCCGTACAGTCCGGTCTCGTCGTCTGATATGTTGTATATCTCGCCTAGGGGTGGTAAACGTCAGACCCCAGTAGCTCGATAAGTCGTGTCGATATGAGGTCTATAACAGTTCGAGAAACTACTGATAACACTTACCAGTAAATCTCAGCAACCCTGGCCAGAGATTTCCGGTTATAGCCAATCGAACACAGCACAACATCAACTCCCTATACCGGGAGAGACGAATCCCCTCCTATCGCTCATTGCCTCCATGTGATTCGGGACTGTACCCAAAAGCCACCTTTTTGCACGCCCTCTTGGACGTGGTATGATGGAAATCAAAGCACAGTGGGAATCACACAAGACTCTATGACGATCTCGGGTCAACAGACTACTCTGTACCAGTGTCACCGGAGAACTGCCATCTGACGTGTGGTATAATACCATCTGGGAGTTCTCGGCGAGTCCGTCCAGTGTACCCAGTCTCTACTGAGCACCCGTACACCATCCTTAATGTCAAACACCGATGGATATGGGATCATCCATCGCCCATCATATGGGTCAAGATGCGTATACGCTAGTCTACTCTGGTGTATCGATGCCCTGTCTCGATACACCCTTGACTAGGAACAGTTATAGGATGTACTCGTCGACTACCGTGGCCCCACTAGTATGATCTCATCATAGTCCCAGTAGTCGAGTACATATCCTAAGGGCTTTATCAACATGTAATATAGAGACAATCAGAGTACATGTTAAGATAAAGTACAACCAGATAGCATACTATCATGTCGAGCAAGAAAGTCCTCCCTATATATGTCCTAGCATCCACTACAATATACATCGTATGTACAGTAATGGCCTCTAGGGCATACATATAACTAACAATCTCCCACTTGCACTAGGGCCATCTGTTATGGTATCGCATACCCAACAATTAGCTGCGGTTGAAGTATCTCATACTCAACCATCCCATAAAAGTCTCTACTGGGAAAAAGGGCTTTGCGAATGGATCCGCGCTGTCGTCCTCTGTGTCTGCTCTCCTAACCTCGATCTCCCTGGAGATCAACCATCTCCATGATCAGGTGATACTGCCTAAGAATTATATCTGGATTTCTGATGGGACGGTAGTTCCTTGGGGAAAGCCACAACTCCATTGTCACACAATGGTAGGAACGAAGTTCATCTCATGAACTTATATATATCCAGACTGTCTCTTTGGTAGCATCCTTGGTAACGATGTATCTTGCCTTTAATCGTCTAGTACGTCACGGTATCTAGCTTGGAACTCTTCCAACATACCGTCCCTCCACTGAGGGTAAAGACAATGCCTGCGACTGACATTCAGTCGTCCTTATCACCCTGGAACCTTTCCAGTGATTCTCCCCAAGATCGATTGATACCATCTCACTACAACTAGTGAGTATCCTAACATCCAATTAGATCTATCTCATAGATCCAAAACCCAGGATTTAGGAGGTATCACTTTGATCCTATATGAAGAATCGTTGTGATAAGCGGAGATTGACCGAGCGTAGGATAGGAAACTCATTCCCTATCAAGAGTATGTCATCCATGTACTCTATGAGGATCACCACCATACTCTCTACTACCTTTTTGTATATACAAGGTTCATCTACCATTTTGATGAAGTCAAACTCTTTGACTACCACATCAAAACAGATGTTCCAATTCCGCGATGCCTGTTTTATCACATAAAACATCTTGCACACGTTTCCGCTGCTCCCACTATCTACGAAGCCCTCTGGCTGTGTACTTATAGACGCTATCTTCTAAAACATCATTTAGAAAAGCAGTCATGACACCCAACCACCAGATATCGTAGTCATGGTATGTAGCCGTGGCAAGTAGGATCTGGATGGACTAAAGCATAGCTTTGAAAGTCTCAACTTTTCCATATACACCAAGTAATCTTCTCAAGATATACTCGCTCCTGATGGGGTTTTAACCCTTCAGATAAAGCAACCAAAGTCCATACTTTGTTGGTGTATAAGGATTCCATCTCAGATCGATAAGCATCCAGCCATTCTTACAGAGTCCCACTCCTGATGGCCAGCTCGAAACTAGTTGGGTCATCATCTCATGATGCAATCCTCGCTCCCACTGTCATAGAGGAACCGAAATATCTCTTAGGTGGGTGAGGAACCCTACTAGATCGGCGGAGAGGCTGAGGTTCGTTGGTAACTATTGAATCCTTTGGTTCTATCAAATCATCTGCTGTAGTTTGTATAGCTGGAACATTTCCAGTTCTACATAACAGACCTTGCCTCGAGCTTGTCCGGATTTTGCTTTTAGACATAGGCCGGACAACCCCAAATCTTAACAAACATCAGATATGGGCTCCTTCCTTTCCATATCACATATGAAGTGGTAGGCAACTGATTTGATTTGAACCCTATTCAATAGGTATGCAGCTTCTCAAGTGCATAACTCCCAAAAGGAAATAGGAAACTCAGTAGTACTCATCATAGAGCACACCATATCAAATAGGGTGCTATTGCTCCACCCCGATATACCATCGTGCTATGGTGTATACGGAGGAGTAATGCTGAGAGAGAATCTCTTTCTCCTTTAGAATAGTCCAGGAATTCCGTGCTCAAGTATTCTCCTCCTTGATCACATCAAAGGACATAATACTTTTACCCGTTTTTGGTTCTCTACTTCTAACTTACATTCTGTGAATATCTCAAAAGCTTCGGACGTGTGTTTCAACAGGAACATATGTCTGAATCTTGAGAGATCATCAGAGAATGTAATGAAGTACAAAGAACCGGTCTTGGCATGTGTAGACAGGGGACTTACATACATCAGCATGTATCAATCCCAAGAGTTCACTAACTCTTTCTCTGTTTCCAATAAACAGAGCTATGGTCATCTTATCTCTGTGACATGACCGGCAAGTTTCACAAGATGTAAATTCAAACTAATTTAAATATGCATCTAAATGTAACTTCAGCCAGTCGGGTCGCATTGATATGACCTAGTCTACAATGCCTCAAGAAGGATTTGTTCATTTCTAAACTCTTCCTCTTGTGTGTGTTCCGTATACTAAGAACTGTAGTTTGATTTAGAACGTCAATGCTTTTAGATAACGTGCCTGAACCGATCAACTATTGATATAGGAAATGTTCAAAACATTATCCAACTATACAAAATTATATCGTTTCTTTACTAATAAAGAGACTGATATGATGTTGTATATCAGGTTCGGTATCTAATAACATTCGTTCAGAATCAATGTATTCAGGTAATACAGGGTGATAGTGACCAACAGATTTGGCTGCAACACTTGCACCGTTTTCTGTCTCATGAAACTTATCACCCGTTCTCAGTTCTCTACCTTTCTGTAGCCCATGTAACAGATTACATATGCGGGATCCTGATCCGGTATCACATACCCAGGACGTAAAGGTTACTGAGAAACAGTTCTCTGTAATGAACACACCCGAAGATGATGCATCAACATGCACTTTCTTCGTTTGGGCGGCACGGGAAATCTGGTATTCCCCAATTTCCTGCTCTGTCTTATAACAATTATAAGTTGGAGCGGGACCAACGTTCCCCAGCTCAGTATAACAAGCGGGTTCGGTCAATATATCCATTTTATTATCTTGATTAAGGCGTGATATGGTCGCTACCTGGAGAGAGAGAGAAGAAAACACTCAGCGTATGCTCTTGCAAGATTAGATTGGTTATCCAATATATCTAATCAGGATGTCTCCCACTGTTTTAATCAAATCTTCCTTCAAACCCTAAAAGGAAAGACTAGCCGGGATTAATTACACGCTACAAGTTTGCCAATCTTTCAGCCAGGCCAGTGTCGGTACTTTGAGGGAGGTCCCCCGTGCTTTCGCACGAACCTAATTAAAGTAAACCTCGTTTTTCCAGAGGCGTAACCCCGTTAACACCTTTCTAGACACCTACTTGATCGGCTAATTGTAATGTGTAAAACTCTCCCAGGAGTAACTCTTACTCGCAGCGGGTATTGGGATCCAACTATCTCATAGAAGGTATGCAATCTCATTGCAAATTTCAACACTTGAAATTCCCGATAATATTTTACCCCTAGCAGTTATATGACCTTAACATGGTCAACAAATCATAAGTGCTAGTCAAGTTCAACCCGTCATTTCCCGATTGAATTAAACCCACCCGCACGACCCTTAACATGGTCAACAAAGTCGCACAACTACCCTAATCCAATCGCATCATATGCTTATACAGATAAGCACTAATCAGCTACCGCACACTACGCCTTAACATGGTCAACAAACGTAGCACGAATACTAACTAGTACTTATCTGAAATGACGGAGGGCTACGACGGGTTTTTCAGAAAACCTTTTGCGTAATGAATTTGATATCGTTGTAGAATCGAGTGATTTTAAATGGAGTGTTTTTTAGGCTTTTCTAGTTTTGCTAAAGGGGTCACTCCCGGTGAAGGGATCGTCGGCCCTTTCCTCATCGAATAAGGTGCAGGATATTTCACAAATACCACTATGCAAAGCAAGAACTATAGAAGCAATCAAAAGACAAACCGAGTTTGTAGCATCTGCCAGTTATTGCTAAAGGAGTCACTCCCGGTGAAGGGATCTCGGTCCTTTCCTTATCGAATAAGGTGCTGGATGTTCTACAAGGAACACCGCTATGCAAAGCAAGAACTAGAGCTACCAGTTTTTATAAACAAGTTTCTACAACATCTTAGGTTTCTTTTATTTCATTAATCTCATTAATGAAGTCCCATTTTATTATGCTTCACAAGCATCTCTTTTGAAAACGAAATCTGCAATATAACATATATCTCATATATATAATATAAACATTCGTCTCAAGCAGTAATATGATCTCATCACAGAACATTGCAGCATAAGAACATATATGAAATATTGGATATACTAGGACGTCCGTGTTTTCAATACGAGCCTGTATAAAACACGGATTCCACGGTCGCGATGAATAGCCAAACCCACATCCCTAGACCCTAATGAGAGCGGCAAGTAACACTGCCAATTCTAGGGTTAGGAGACCCGGTCTCGACTCCTCGAGATGGTCTCCCACTGGACCCTAGAACCCGGTTACTTGTGCTCCCCGCCTTGGGTCTACCTAATGCGGAAAAGTAAATAATATACGACGGTGACATCTTCCGCAACCTGGAAGTGCCCCAATAAAAAAATATTACATACAAATGAATTTTACATGAATGAAAAAGAAAAACTCTCATCTCACATAAAACCCCCGGCTATTCAAAATGCGACGATCCAATAAAACATATCACAGCAACACATAATATCTCATATCATCAACGTAAGCAAGTATGCGTATCCTGATTGTCGTTGATATATAGCAACGAAGCCGGCGATACACCACATACTACGCTTACGGTCACAGAAAAGAAAGTGTAAAACTACAACAGTTGGAATCTGCAACCTCCTTAGACATCGCATGCCTGACCAAATGAATTCCTTTAGATATCGCATGCCTAACAATTATAAACCCCGCATTTTAGTCTCATTATCGAAAACTCTTTTCAATATCAAGTCGGGCAATTCAACAAGATTCCCGACATCCTGATCGAATGCTCGTCGCAAACTTTAGTAGACGGCCGCACCCCCAGATGCCGTCGACGAAGTGCACTAAGGCGGAACACCGCTACCGCGAGCACCCGAACGGATGCTTTCGGCGACGGGGTTCTCCTATAGTCACTTGGTCGGGGCTATGGGGCGTAGCTGTCTATTAAGTTTACCCGGCGAGTATCCGCGTACGCTACGTGATTGCGACGGACTTTTGATCACATCAAAATTCCGTGGCAACCGATCATCTGAGACTGAACTGCTAGATTTATAATATTCAAATTAGTTATCTCATAACTTTTTGTGGATTCCAAATATTGTATCACATTCCAGATAAATAGACAAAGTTAAATCTTCCGATCGAATAATCAAACACCCAAGATTTCCCCAATATATCTCAACACTTGAAATCAGTTTAAAAACATCCATCATATGCCACAGAACCAATGGTCCAGCCGTAGAAGGGTCAAGCCAACGCCTCACATGTGGCACGCCGTACTGCCCCAAACCCAAAGGTTCAAAAGACAGTTCAAGACGGTCACATAATCGAGTTAAGGTTTGTTGTCTTCTAGAGGGTCCACCGCGTTACTTGCACGACTTAGAACGTTCTTAAACATGAGAAAAAATCCAACTTTTGAAAAAATTTCCGACAAGGGAAAAAGTGAGTTATTGATATCCGTTCGAACTTTTTAACAGTTTCTAAAAGTTATCCGGACAAAACACAAAGAAGCAGTTAAAGTTCCCGATCGAATCATCGAATCCCCAATACAACCCAAAAAATTAAACAGTTGAATAAATATTAAAAAATTCCCAGAAAATACAGCACTAAAAGATAAGAATTACTGTGCAAATTTTAAATGCTGAAGTGACTAACTGGCCGCGGAACCGCCGCACAAGCCATGCTTGTGCCGCGGTTCTGCCACGCTTTGGTGGAATCAGGTGCACGTGCTTCACAGTATTTCTTACAATTCCCTGCTGAATTTTTTAGGTATTTTTAATATGGAAAAAATCACATTTCAGAAAAATTTCCAGAGAATGGGTTTTATCGGGTTTTCCGGGTTCGATCGGACTTTAAACTTCGTCTAAACTTCGCCTAAAGCTCTAGCTTGGCTCTGATACCACTGTAGGGTTGCTAGGCATGTGCACAAGGGTCTACGAGGCATCAACCATGCCCGATTAAAAAATTAGCCGTGCCGAACAACCCGAATACGGATCTTCAAACTAGAGATTAGGCGAAAACTAACATGCTAAACATTTTAACACTAAGTGAGAGGGATTACAACCTTTGTAGATCCGGTCCTTCACTTCATATGCTCCGTGTTGAGGTCCCTTCGCTGCGATCATCGTACTCCGGACTCTCGAGAGGTTCCACGAAGAGAAAGATGCAGTCTTGCTTCCGATCTTCGATACAAAGATGATCTACCTTGAAGTTTCGTTAACACAAGCTAACACTCATGAAATGATGTGAACACCTTCATCTAAATGGCAAGGGAAGATGAGGATGATGAAGTAGGATTTTTGCTCTCTTTATTTATCTTTTTCTCACATTTATTCATCACTTGGAAAAAATCTAGAAAGCTTTTTCATGAAAGAATGAAGGAAGAAGAAGATGAATAATGATTGAATTCCTTTTGTGATGAATAGAAAAAGAAATAATATGATGAATAATGCAACCATGGTCAAGCAAACTCATGTAGAGAATTAACTAGGGTTAGGGTTTGGGTTAAGTTAAAGATGAGTCACACACAAATATCTTTCACAAAACAAAACCAAAACCTTCTAGGAACATCTAGAAAGCTTAACCCTAATCCAAACCCTAATCATGTTTAAACTCCACTAAACATGTTGCATTAGTTATCATATCATGTTACAATATTATATATCACATATATAATATTTATCGTAACAAAATAAAATAATACAATTAATATATATCGCATATATATTAATGTATTACCCGAGTGAGAAAAAGAATCTTTTAGTGAGCAAATATTAGTTAATGTAATTTTAATATATCATATATATATTATTATACATTAAATTATCGAATCAACACTTGATCCGACAATCCGGCTATATCGCATATAACCGACTAATATTTATCCGTACCAACACTTGATCCGATGACCCGGTTGATATCAAATATCGCGAGAATAGAATATGGTATCTCATATCGTATTATCCTCGGTCCCGCACATATCACATATGTGCTCCTACTCCATTTTGCCTGAGCCAAGAAACCTCTGTGTAGGACTCTAAAGAATCGTCAATACGCCGGCAGTAGGTGATGATCATATCAAACACCCACAAGCTGCAAACGGTCAGCTAAACGTAACAGCTACCCAGGTATTGAGCGCTCAGAAGATCAACAAGCAAGCATGTACATTCTCCTGTGAATCCAAACAGTAACACTCCCGTACAGTCCGGTCTCGTCGTCTGATATGTTGCATATCTCGCCTAGGGGTGGTAAACGTCAGACCCCAGTAGCTCGATAAGTCGTGTTGATATGAGGTCTATAACAGTTCGAGAAACTACTGATAACACTTACCAGTAAATCTCAGCAACCCTGGCCAGGGATTTCCGGTTATAGCCAATCGAACACAGCACAACATCAACTCCCTATACCGGGAGAGACGAATCCCCTCCTATCGCTCATTGCCTCCATGTGATTCGGGACTGTACCCAAAAGCCACCTTTTTGCACGCCCTCTTGGACGTGGTATGATGGAAATCAAAGCACAGTTGGAATCACACAAGACTCTATGACGATCTCGGGTCAACAGACTACTCTGTACCAGTGTCACCGGAGAACTGCCATCTGACGTGTGGTATAATACCATCTGGGAGTTCTCGGCGAGTCCGTCCAGTGTACCCAGTCTCTACTGAGCACCCGTACACCATCCTTGATGTCAAACACCGATGGATATGGGATCATCCATCGCCCATCATATGGGTCAAGATGCGTATACGCTAGTCTACTCTGGTGTATCGATGCCCTGTCTCGATACACCCTCGACTAGGAACAGTTATAGGATGTACTCGTCGACTACCGTGGCCCCACTAGTATGATCTCATCATAGTCCCAGTAGTCGAGTACATATCCTAAGGGCTTTATCAACATGTAATATAGAGACAATCAGAGTACATGTTAAGATAAAGTACAACCAGATAACATACTATCATGTCGAGCAAGAAAGTCCTCCCTATATATGTCCTAGCATCCACTACAATATATATCGTATGTACAGTAATGGCCTCTACGGCATACATATAACTAACATTTTTAGAACCAATGGTTCATGAAAAAGTGCAAAGAATTATTTGATTTCTTGAACTAATTTAGATCAAAGAAAGTAAGTGTTTCTTATTTTTCTTGATCTTAGAGAACCAATGGTTCATAAGTGCAAAGCACTATTTTTATTTTGTTTTTTATTAAAGATCATTGATCTTGTTCTTAGATCAATGATCTATTAGAAGAAAATTTTCTATCTAAAAGGTCTTTTACCTTTCTTCTTCTTGAAATTTCTTCAGAGTTCTCTCTGTTTGAAATTTTTGATTTCTCACAAAATGTTACTCCCTTTGAATTGAGGTCTAGGGTCCTTTTTATAGTGCCCATAAATTAGTTAAATTTGTTAAAGAGATCTTTCTCTGAGTGATTTGAGGAATTTTCCCCACCGTTGGATCTTTGATCCAACGGCTTCTGTTTTACAGAAGAAAATCTTCTTGTTTTAACAAGAACAGAAAGATTTCTTTAAAATCTTAATTCTGTTTGGCGCAAATGCCCCATCGCGTGACACGTATCAAGCAGCGCACAGCGCAGCGCAACTGCGCTGACACGTGTCACGCGGCGCAAAGCGCAGCACAACTGCGCTAGCGCATCTGCGCTGACACGTGTCGCGCAGCGCAGCGCTTGCGCAACTGAAGCGTTGCTTCCTTTAATTTTGCTTTAAACAGAGCTTTGCTCTGATTGGGTGCGCTGCCTTGGGCGCTGCACTGATATATCTGCGTCTGACACGTGGCGCGTTGCGCCCGGGATTTGAAGCGTTACTTCAAAATTTGAATTTTGAATTTCCAACAGAGCTTTGCTCTGATTGGGGGAAACAACTGCCCCCCACCGTTGCGCTCACGTGGCGCGCACGTGAGTGCAGCGGTGGCAAGCTCCTGACCGTTGGATCAAGGGATGAGCTGAAGGGGCGCAAGCGCCTTATAAATAGGACCTCTGGCCCTTAAAAAATCTTCACCCTTTTTTCAAGATTTTTGATTTCAACAAAGCTTTGCTCTTGCTTAAGAACTTCAGAACTTTGCTCATTTCCAAAGTTAGAAACTTTAGGTAAAATTAATTTAAATTAAATTAATTTAAATCAATCTTAACCAAAATAGGTTTGCTCTTATAGATCTTTTGATCTAAAGAAATCCCCATTGGGGTTTCATAAACAGAGCTTTGCTCTCAAAAACTTATAGATCTACAGAGATATTGTTCATGGGTTCTAACCCATGAACAGAGCTTTGCTCTTGAATCAAATGTAGATCTTTTAGATCTGAAAAATGAAGAATTTTTTATAAGTTTTCATGATTTTTTAAGATTCCAAAAATTTTAATTTTAAATTTCTTTTCAAAATTTTCTTTTTGATGGAATATTACAGAGCTAAGCTCTTTTTAAGGAATTTTATTCCTTTGAGACCAGAATTTGACAAGTGTCATTCTGTGACAGAGCTTTGCTCTGAAAGAGGAGATTTTCTCCTTATCTCTAGGGATTCCCCACTGATGAGAATATTCTCTTGGGGATCTTTTCTTTAACTGACAGTCTCACCCAATGATGAGGCTGTCTTATTAAATGAGGCATTTTCATCCAGATTTTGTGGGTCCCCATTTGGTCCCCTATCCACTGCACTGCAGTGTGGCGCGATTAATTTTAATTTAATTAATTTTTAAATTCAGTTAATTGAAAGTTTTTAAACGCCAAGCGTTGGAATTGTAGCACTAACGGCTATTTCTTGTTCCTTTGCAGTGACCATGTCTCTCGATACCTCGTTCCCGTTCGCTCGCTCGGAGGAAGGGTTTCCTGAAGCGCCCTTGGACCGTGAAGTTCTAGCCATGATTAAGGACCACGACCCGGAATGCAAGAGTCTCCACCTTTGGGGATCGTGGTATAACCAGATTATCATGGGTCGACGGAGCTTCACCTGCGCAGTGCCGTCGGAACCCATTACGGCGATTCACTATGCTACCCCACCCTCGGTGCAGTATGCCGTGGAGATGGTTGATTGGACCTCAAAGGGCTTTCTTCATTCCGCTATGAATGCGATTCCGGTCCAGCGTCCTATGGTTTTGGATATCCTAGGACGCCGTATTTGTCAGGACGAGGCGCGACCTTGGGGGCAATCATATAACTTTGGTATGATCCCCCGTCACCCGATCGGTTATCTGCCGTGGGCCCGGTATATCCTTTCGACGAAGAAGTCGCAGTTGATAAGCTTAGGATTGTACACCGTGGTCTACGTCTCTCTGTTCCAATATCCCACACTCCCCACCTGGTGGTTCAAGGCTTTCTTGGAGCAGTGGAACATTCCTACCCACACTTTCCTCGCCATGGATCGGGAAGTGTCAATTTCTCTGGAGGAGTTCACGGAGGTATCCGGTTTACCGGTTATAGGGGAACACTATGAGGAGTTGCTCCCGACAGACGAGTATGTCTTCGGTGCTAAGCCGTTGGTAAGGGGGTTCACGCCGGAGAATGCTGTTCAACACCAATTCCCAGGCTTAATTAAAGTGTTGAACATTTATGAGGCCCTTTTCATCGAACATGGGAGTCGCGGAGTTAGCTTTGAGGATTTCATCGCTCGGTTCCTTCGCCCAAGTGTCCTCTCATCAGAAGCTGCCAAGTTTGCTACCCTGGATGACCCTTTCGGTCTAGGCTTGGATAACCTGCCGGCGAAGGAGATATACCAAAAGGGTTTTTTTCTTCCGAACTTCCCGACCATGTCTTTTGAAGAGATTGCAGCCCCTGGGATGGACGAGGAGGCCTTTTTCTTAGGATTTCTCGGGTTGTGGCTGAGTTGGTTTGCGATCCCAATGCACTCTCACCGTATGTGGCCCTCTGTCTTTTACCCAGCCCACCGGATGACCATCGGGGTAAAAGTGGCTGTTGGGATCGTCGGCTTGGCACACTTATATCATGGCCTCAGTCGAGCAGCGGATGCTAATGAGCCCGGGGTACTGCACGTGGTCTTCCCGATGCACTACTTTGTATCGTGGCTCGAGCTACACACGGCGGGTGTCTTCGGCATGCACAAAAGGCCCTCGTTCTTCGACAAATGCGGTTTCCCTCGCATTATATAGCTGATTGGCGCATCAATTGTGACCCCATCACCACGGAACGCCAGGGGTTTACTCCTTCGCCCTCACACCGTTGGAGCCGGGATGTCCTTTATTGACAAGGTGTTGACTATTGGAAAAGCGTCCACCACTGCGGTGCGACCATTACAAGACTCCTTTAAGGATGGAGCCTCAGTTTTGATGGCCCGGGAGACCCTTCACTTATATTCTATTAGACCGGGCTTCCTAGTCTTCAGGCAGAATGGTGCGGCTATTTTCATGAGATATAACCCGTATCGTTTCGCCGAACAACTGGGCTACGATCAAGGGGTGCCCTTGGAAGCTTTCCTGCTGGAACCCGCTGCCACTGAAGAAGGGATGGAGAACACGCTGCATCACTTCATGCGCCTAAACACGGGTTCTCATTTTTTTATCAGTGCGCCGGCTTACGCTCCACGACTCCTCAATGTATATAAAGAATGGTACAATCATGCGACGGGGGCCGTTATAAAGGAGGAAAGGCGATTGCTGGTCGACCGTAAGGGTGTGCCTCCAGGTACCGACCGTAACGCTCCCTTAGTGCCAAGGACGCCGGTAGTTCCCCCTTTGAAAGATTCTAGAGCCGGGCCACCGCGTGCGCAAAGTCCTCCACACGGATCGCCGCTCCCTGATACTGCGGATGCACCTCCCGCGCCCTGTGCTCCAGTGGAGATGGTGGCTGTAGCCTCGCCAGGGTCTGGCGTGGGTGCGGACATTGGGACCCGCCGTCCCAAGGTGGCTGCTAAGCGTAAGTCGATCCCGCGTGCACTTAGGGTTGGCGGGCAGAAGAAAAAGAAGTCGCTCTTCGCTGCAGACGTCGTGTTCGGTCAGGAACCCCACGCTCCCTATGCCGAGGGCCTGAGTGAATATGGGACTAACGAGGGATTAGTCATGCCGGATGACACGGATTTGGAGGCTGCCCTCGAAGTTTCGGAGCGGTTAGCGAGGCGTGACGCATGGCTGGCCAAGCTTGCGGCATCAGGTAATCACTAGTCGCATTTTCTGTTACATCATATCTTTTATTATTGCCTTTGACTAATATTTTTCCTTCTTTTCTTCCAACAGGCATCACCACTGAGGAAGCCATCGCCGCTTCCCTGAAGACTTTCCAAGAGGAGGAACGTCTTAGAGCGTCCATGAGCCTTAGTAAGTTTCAATTCATCAAGTTTTTATATCCCTTGTGTTATGGTCGATCTAACCTCTCCCTTTTTATCGCAGGAACCTCAATGCCGTTCCCGCCAAGCGACGTGGACATTCTGCCATCTGCCGATGTTCCTGCTTCCTCGGGGCTACCGCGGGAGGTCCGTCTTAAAGAGCCAATGAGAGATGCCTTAAAGGCTCTGGAGGCATCTCTGAACGAGGACGACGACGCCTTGAAGGAAGCATCGAAGAGATCCATTGAGACAGCTCGGGAGGAGAGGAAACGGTCAAGGCGCGAAGCGAAGGCACGCCAGGCTGCTTTGGCTACGGGAGCGGGCCCCAGCACCGTCCCTCGTGTTGATACTCCCTTCGAAGAGGCCCCTGTCGCCCTATCCACTGCTCGCAGACAAGTGGCGCCCGTAGTTCGGAGCGCAAATAATAAATCCACTTCAGGTAATATTTCTCTCAGAATCTTGTTGTACGAATTAGGAAGCCATCGGTTCTTATATATTCTATCCTGCAGGGCATAGTCCGACCGAGGGGGAGGTGGAGACCGTTGAACCCAAGAAAACAGAGGAGGCGGCACCTGCCGAACCCAAGCCGACGGTGGGCAACGTCATTGAGGCTTAGGAGCCTGAGATGGAGGTTGAGGGGTTTGCAGCCGAGAAGGCCATTGATGCCGAGCCTGAAGTGGCGGCAGATGAAATGATCGTCATAACCGAGCCCAAGGTAGTGGCGGACGAGGCGCTTGAGGCCGGCGACCTCGTGGTGACGGCGGATGAGCTGATGGAGACCGCGGAGCCCGAAGAAGTAGCGGGCGAGATGGGCACGACTCTTGGGGAAGAGTCAGCTGCTCTCTCTCAAGAGTCTGGCAATGCTCCAATCATTGCCCTCCCCACCTACGATCTTCCGCCGTCTTCTGGCCGCGTGAGCTCGACGACGGTCCCCATCGAGTCGGGTGATGAGGCCACGGGCGGTGGCCTCATGTCGATGGAGGAGGGAGTCACCTCCGTTTCAGCCGGCAGCTCATCAGGTAAATCCCAAGTTGTTGTCTTTCTTTACCTTACAATCCTTTCTGACAAGTTCACCTTTTTCGTAACGCAGGTGCAGCCAGCGCCGATGCCCCACTGCTCGAGGGAGCGCCTTCAACGACTGCCTTGGCGGTGGTCACCTCTCAACCCTCTCTCACACCATCGAATATGTTGGAAGGTATGGGTTTGCAATTTATTAATCTTATCTTTCAGACGTATAATTTGTGTACTAAAGTCGTACTGTTATATCTTTTCAGGAGTGCTATTTGATCATCTATATCAAGTGTTACTCCCACACTTCTCCTTCCCATCTGAACTCGCTTCTTCCTCCGGTGGCGCTGGTAAGTATGGTTTCCATTGATATCTTTCTTTTTCATTGATGGAATTACCTCTAACTTTTTTTTTGTCCCGACTGCGGTGCTACAAATCGAAGGAGGGGATGAAAGATCGGCTGCACCACCAACCCTTCCGGCCTTGCCACCCGCCTCAGCTGGTACAGCGATTATCACATTGATAACTCCCCCTTTTTTTATTTCCTGAACTGTTATCTGATCATATCTTGTTTCTTTTCAGCTGTTGTTCCGGTCTCGGCGCCCTTTGAATCTCGCATCACAATGCCGGCAGGTCCTTACCTGAGACGTCCATCTTCGAAAGGCGCCGCGAAGAGCTTGCGTATGTTGAGCGACTATGTTGAGGAGCTCGAAGTCAAGACCCCTACACCTGCTGCGGATTTCGCTACGGCGGTTAACCCGATGCTGGTGATACTCGTGAATTTCCATGACGAGGGCATCATCGAATCTTGGGTTAACCATTGTATGGAGATCGAGGCTCGCCTGCATCAGCTGGAGTCGATGCGTCTCGCCCCCGAGACTTTAGCTGCGAGCAATGAAAGAGCAGCATGGATCAAGGAAAGCGCTTCTTACGTCCACCACTTGGAACAAGAAGCAGCTTTAAAGCTACGGGAATGCCAAGAGACCTCAAGCAAGACGGCCCGTCTGCGTGTTGAGGTTGAGGCGAATGCTGCCCAAGTGAAGGCTATCATTGAGGGTCTCCTAGAGTGCATCTCCCATGGGCTAAACTTGAAGCGAAAGCTTGATGTAGCCGAGCATGATACCCCAGGCCGCGAAGCTGCTCATCAGGCCGTCAGATAGCAGCTTGCATCTGTCTTGCAGCAACGAGCCCAAGTGGAGGCGGAGCTGGCGGTGGTGGCCGATCAGGAGAAAGTGGGGAAGGAAGTGCGCGAACAATTGCTAGAGCTATGCAAGAAGCTTCCTTCCCGGTAATTCTCCTTGTATCTAGATACTTGTAGAATTTTTCATTTTAAATAATATGTAGCCATTTTTCAATATTTTGTACGGTTCATCTTGTACTTGATTACATTCAATAAAGATACACATTTTTCTTTGCAATGTCTTGTACTATTTCTTTGCTTTTTCCTTTCTTATTATCAGCATGCTATCACAATTAGCAGATAATAGAGTAAGCATCTTGAATTCCTCACGAGATAGCGATGGCTTAGGCCGCAGGTTCAGATCTGCCGCCTAAGACTTTTCAACTCTATGAGCCGTGAGGGTCTCATAGAGACTTTTCTCTCTACGGATCGAGAGGATCTCGTAGGTGGGTTTTCTCCTTAGGAATCGTGAGGATTCCCAAGTGTGTTTTCTCTTATAAATCGTAAGGATCCTGTAAGATAATTTTTCCCTCTTACGAGTCGAGAGGACCCGTAAGCGGTTGTTTCCCTCCTTGTCGAAACTCGACTTTGGAGAGTGAGACCCGTGAATAGTATGCAAGAGACCGTTTTAGTCCGACTTGCAGGGTCCCATTGTTCAGGAAGCAAGTTTTTTAATCCCTGCTGCCTGAGGCTTCATCTTGCAAGTTGAGACGAATCGGGAATTTCCCGCGGAGACATTGGTTTCTCTGCGAGCCGACACGAATCAGGAGGCTCTCGTCAAGGATGTTTATTTCCCTGAGTTGAGGTATTTGCCAAGGATTATTTGTTTCCTTGGTGTTGAAACGGATCGAGAATTTCCCACGGAGACACTGGTTGCTCTGCGAGTCGATGCGAATCAGGAGGTTCTCGTCAAGGATGTCTGTTTCCCTGAGTTGAGGTATTTGCCAAGGATTATTTGTTTCCTTGGTGTTGAAACAAATCGAGACTTTCCCACGGAGACACTGGTTGCTCTGCGAGTCGATGGGAATCAGGAGGCTCTCGTCAAGGATGTTTGTTTCCCTGAGTTGAGGTATTTGCTAAGGATTATTTGTTTCCTTGGTGTTGAAACGGATCGAGAATTTCCCACGGAGACATTGGTTGCTCTGTGAGTCGATGCGAATTAGGAAGCTCTCGTTAAGGATGTTTGTTTCCCTGAGTTGAGGTATTTGCCAAGGATTATTTGTTTCCTTGGTGTTGAAACGAATCGAGAATTTCCCGCAGAGACACTGGTTGCTCTGCGAGTCGATGCGAATCAGGAGGCTCTCGTCAAGGATGTTTGTTTCCCTGAGTTGAGGTATTTGCAAAGGATTATTTGTTTCTTTGGTTTTGAAACGGATCGAGAATTTCCCACAGAGACATTGGTTGCTCTGCGAGTCGATGCGAATCAGGAAGCTCTCGTCAAGGATGTTTGTTTCCCTGAGTTGAGGTATTTGCCAAGGATTATTTGTTTCCTTGGTGTTGAAACGGATCGTCGAGATTTGGCTTCGTTTTCTGGCGGAACCTGTTAGGAAAGTATGGTTCTCTCTTCGTTTACGCCCTTGGATTGTACACAGGGATCGATGTGATCTCAACTGTAGGGCCAAAGTTTTATCATTTTTTTTATTTCCGCGATGCTCTATCATTTCGTCTTTTATATCGCGAAGGTCGCGATTGCCCAATCATTTCGGCTATTTTTCGCGGTGCCCAATCATTTCGGCTGTTTATTTCATTTTTACTCGTTGTTTTTTTTATTGCGAGTTGCCCAATCTTTTCGGCTGTTTATTTTATTTTTACTCGATGTTTTTTTATTGCGAGTTGCCCAATCTTTTCGGCTATTTTGTGTGCATACGTTTTTACTTGCTGCTTTTTATTGCAAGTTGCCCCATCATTTCGGCTATTTCATATGCATGTGCGGCCTACTGGCTTTTCGCCGTAAACCTGAAATTAAGCACCGATTTTGGCATCAGCACCGCTACAACTGGGATATTGCCAAGAGCGAATCATCATCTGCCTTGAAAGGACTTAGAATTTGATACTGATTTAGGCATCAGCACCGTTACAACTGGGATATTGCCAGGAGCGAACATCATCTGCCTTGAAAGGACTTGGAATTTGATACTGATTTAGGCATCCGCATCGCTACAACTGGGATATTGCCAGGAGCGAATCATCATCTGCCTTGAAAGGACTTGGAATTTGGTACCGATTTAGGCATCAGCATCGCTACAACAGGGATATTGCCAAGAGCGAATTATCATCTGCCTTGAAAGGACTTAGAATTTGATACCGATTTAGGCATCAGCATCGCTACAACTGGGATATTGCCAGGAGCGAATCATCATCTGCCTTGAAAGGACTTGGAATTTGATACCAATTTAGGCATCAGCATCGCTACAACTGGGATATTGCCAGGAGCGAATCATCATCTGCCTTAAAATGACTTGGAATTTGATACCGATTTAGGCATCAGCATCGCTACAACTGGGATATTGCCAGGAGCGAATCATCATTTGCCTCTGTTTATATCGAACAAGGGTGGCTTAGCGAACAGGGTTAAGGTCCTGTCGACTAAGGCTTTTGACTTCATGAGCCGTAAGGGTCTCACAAAGATATTTCTCCCTACAAGTCGTGAGGATCTTGTAGGTGTATTTTCTTCTTAAGAATCGTGAGGATTCCTAAGTGTATGTTCCTCTGTAAGTCGTAAGGATCCTACAGTAGGGTTTTCTCCTTGTAAGTCAAGAGGACTTATAAGGGTGGTTCATCATGCGTATACATCCCTAGTCACGGCTGAGAATTGGTTAGAGCAATGTTTATTCGCGCCCGTGGATTGTATACAAGGGCCAGTATTAGACCACTTGTAGGGCAATATCGGAAGTTGTGGGGGGTTTGCTTAAGCACAGGTTTAGGTCTCTGTAACTTAATACTTTCAAATCTTATGAGCCGTGAGGGTCCCATAAGAGAGTTCTCCTTACGAGTCGTGAGGATCCCGCAAGTGTATTTCCTCCTTAGGAATAGTGGGGATCCCCAAGTGTATTGCTCCGTTGTGAGTCGTAAGGATCTCACGCGGGTGGTTTCTCCTTACAAGGTCGAGAGGACCCTATAAGTGTCTTTTAACGAGGTTGTGCCCTTTCGGGTTTTCACAAACACTCGCCGGTAGTCCTGCTGTTTTTACTCACGGAGCCCTTTTGGGTTTTCATCCGTGCCCTTTTTGCTTATGGACATACCGTTCCTTATTCTTTTTATTTTCTTTTTTTTTTACGAGGTCACGCCCTTTTGGGTTTTCACGAACACTCACCGGTAGCCCTGCTGTTTTTACTCACGAAGCCCTTTCGGGCTTTCATCTGTGCCCCTTTTTGCTTATGGACATACCGTATATATATATATATATATATATATATATATATATATATATATATATATATATATATATATTTTATTTCGTCAGCCCAAGGATGCTGCGGTATTAGTTTAAGGACATTTCGGTCCGTTATTAGTTTAAGGACGTTTCGGTCCGTCATTGGGAAGGCTGGCTACTGCTTATAAAACTTGAGCTTAGGAAGATAGCGAGCGGACATAGTCGTCGTCATCTATCATTGACCTAGGCTGTGGCTCATTAAGCGTAGTATCTCTTTAGGAAGCGACCGTTTATTGTCCTGAAAGGCCTTTCACCGTGCATATCCATGAGTAGATAGGCTCCACCTTGGTAGACCTTGTCTATGATGTACGGGCCTTCATAGTTCGGCTCAAACTTTCCCCGCTTGACGCGATTAGGGATCATAGGCCTTTTGACCACTAACACGAGCTCGCCTTGGCGGAATGTCCTTGGCCGGGTCAATATTTCATATGAGCGCGTCATCTTTGCTTTATAGGCCTCCAGATTTTGTTGCGCTATGAGCCGGGTTTCATCAAGGGCATCAAGTTCCTCAAGCCGAAGGTGAGCATTTTCCTCGTTCGTCAGCTCGTAGTGGACTTCCATTCGTAGATAGGGTAACTCTATCTCAAGGAGGAGTACTGCTTCCGTACCGAATACCAACGCGTACGGCGTTGTGTTCGTGGCTGTCTTGAACGTAGTTCGATACGCCCAGAGAGCTTCTTGCAGTCTCTCGTGCCAGTCTTTCTTATTTCGGGACACCGTCTTTTTCATGATCTTCGTCAGGGTCTTGTTGAAGGCCTCGGCTAGACCATTAGCTCGCGGATTGTAAACTGAAGAATATCTCCAGTCTATATTATGCTGCTGTGCGAAGCGACTGATCTTGTGGCTTCTGTAGGTTGGCCCGTTATCGGAGATGATCCGTCTTGGCGTTCCAAACCGATATATGACGTGCGTCTTGAAGAAATGGAGGATATTCTCCGTCTTCACTTCCCTCAACGGTACTGCTTCGCCCATTTGGAGAATTAATCAATCGTCGCCAGGATAAAACGATGTCCTCTAGACGATGCTGGTTCGATGGGGCCGACTATGTCAGTTCCCCACATCTCGAACGGCCAGCTAGCCACCGTGGGATGTAATGGATTTGGGTGTTGGTGGATGAAGTCCCCATGGATTTGGCATGAGTGGCATTGCTTCGCAGATTCGAGGCAATCCTGAATCATCGTGGGCCAGTAGTAGCCCATCTGTTTGATCTTCAACTTCATCTTCGGGCCCGCTTGGTGAGAACCACAGATTCCGTCATGAACTTCCTGAACGACGCTTTTTGCATCGTCAGGTCCTAAGCATCTCAGCCACAGAGAATCGAATGACCTCTTGTACAGAGTATCATTGATGAAGGCGAAAGACAGAGCTCGTATCATGAGCTGATGTCTTATGGACGCTTCTTCGGGCATTCGGTGGGACTTAAAGTAGTCTATGAAGACTTCCCTCCAGTCCTCAGCCTTTTCCGGGTCTTTTATTTGCAAGGTCGTCTGCTCAGTCGCTCCCTTTTTCTCGGATGATTCCGGAGGTATTTCTGCTGGGGCAAGCACCCGACGGCTTTGTACCACGATTCTAACGTCATCGAGGTTCTCGTCAGCCAGTTCTTTAGCAAGTTTGGCCAACGCGTCTGCTTTGCTATTTTCCGCGCGCGGTATGCTTTCCAAAGTATAGGAGGGAATTTGGGTCAACAGTTATTGCACCTTTTCACCGTACTTCACCAACTCCGGTTTGCACGTTTGGTAGTCACCGTTTACTTGACTAACGACCAGTTGAGAATCTCCGTATATGAGGAGGTTTTCAATTCCCATGTCAATAGCGATCTCGAGGCCTGCTATCAAAGCTTCGTATTCGGCTTCATTGTTTGTCCTCGGCTCTGTTAGGGAGAAAGCAAAGCGCATTATCCCTCCTTGTGGAGTTACAAAGATGAGTCATACCCCCGATTTGATCATTGGCGTACTTTGTTTGCACTTTTTCATGGAAGATGCTCCATCAAAATAAAGCTCCCATTGGGTATCACCACCGTCGATCGCGTCAAACGCATGTTCGTCTGGCAAATCGCAATTCAGAGGAGAATCGGCAGATATCAGGTGCTCAGCAAGGAAGTCGGCGATGGCCTGGCCTTTCACTGTCTTGAGAGGTTGATACGTTATCGAGAACTCCAACAAGAGCAGAGCCCATTTAGCGAGTCGACCTGTCAATATGGCCTTCGACATCAAATATTTAAGGGGGTCTACCTTCGATATGAGACGAGCTTCATGTGCCTATGCGTAGTGCCTGAGCTTTGTTATCGCGAAGATCAACGCCAAGCAGTGTTTTTCAATGGGAGAGTAGTTGCTTTCTGCCCCCAGAAGAACTCGACTTAAATAGTAGAGTGCTCTTTCTTTCCCTTGATAGTTCTCTTGCGCCCATAACGCGCCTAAAGAACCTTCGAGAGCGGTTGTATAAAGAATGAGGGGCTTTCCCTTGACCGGAGCAGCCAACACTGGCGGGTTCTACAGGTACTGTTTAATTTTGTCCAGTGCGCCCTGGCATTTTTGATCCCAGACGAATGGAGTTCCCTTCTTCATCAGGTGGCTGTAAGAACGGCACTTGCCTGAAAGATTGGCTATAAATCGCCGTATGTATGCGAGCTTCCCTTGGAGAGACCGCAACTGTTTGAGGGTTCTCGGCGGAGGCATTTCCATGATCGCCTTGATCTTAGACGGATCTATTTCAATACCTCGGTGCCGGACGATGAATCCTAGGAATTTTCCCGAGGAAACTCCGAATGCACACTTGAGCGGGTTCATCTTCAAGTTGTATTGTCGAAGGCGTTGAAACACGGTCTTCAAATGCTCGAGATGTTCCTCGTATGATTTGCTCTTAACCACAAGGTCGTCGATATAGCATTCGACGATTTCGTGTATAAGGTCATCGAAGATCATCATCATGGCTCTCTGATAAGTAGCACCGGCATTCTTTAAACCGAAGGGCATTACCTTGTAACAAAATATTCCCAAAGGGGTCCGGAAAGCGGTATGCTTCGGATCTTCGGGATGCATCTTTATCTAATTATACCCTGATGAGCCGTCCATAAAGGAGAAAACCTCATGAGTGGACGTATTGTCTATCATCAGTTCGGTGACTAGGACCGGGAAATCATCCTTCGGGCAGGCCTTATTGAGATCCCGAAAATCTACGTATATACGCACCGTCCCATTTTTCTTCATCACCGGGACGATGTTGGCGATCCATTCAGGATATTGAACCTCCTGGATAAAGCCAGAGTCGATTAGCTTCTTGACCTCAGCGTTGATGCTCATCTCAAGCTCAAGCCGCATTCTCCTCAACGCCTGTTTGACTGGCTTGACGTCCGGAGATATCGCCAATTTGTGCACAGCAACTTTTGGATCTAGTCCTGGCATTTCGGAATAGTTCCATGCGAAGCAATCTCTATGCTGTACAAGGACGTCTTTTAACGCAGCCACCCTTTCTTCAGATAGCAGCTCGCTGCCAAATGTCGGTCGCGGGTCATTTAGCGTCCCCAACTCAATTTTCTTGAGATTATCTGCGGTAGTATGTATTCCATCTTCCAGTTCTTTCGGAGCTGGCGGAAATTCTGAGATCACCCCATCATTGCTGTTTTCGAAGCACCAGGGAAGGTTGTCCATGTTCTCAGGCTCTTCTTTTACTATTGTTATCATGCGACAAGTGCAAATCCGCTTCCAATCCGAATGTGGAGTTGGTTCTGTTCTCGTGGCTTTGGGTTCGTGCTTCTGTGGCGGCGCTACCCTCCAGTTGTCAGACAGAGCGAATTTGCCAAGCTGATACTGATCTTCAACCCAATTCTTGAAGGTGAAGCAATCTTCGAGAGGGTGCCCAATCACTCGATGGTAAGAGCAATAATTTGGCTCAGAGACTTCGCCTGCTTGTTCGGGGTTCTTGGACTCCGGCAGTGTAAGCATTTGATGTTTTAGAGCAAGATCAAGTATCTTCTTCGTCTTGTCCCGAGGAAATGAGTACGCTCGACCCATTTTCTTCATGAGGGATAGATCAATAACGCTCGACTCCCGTTTGCGTGGCTTCTTAGCCCCGCTTTGTTGCTGTTGAGCGCCTTTTTGGCCTTTCGATTTGTTTCTGCCTCTGCGTCAAGCCTTTTTTATAACAGGTTGACAAGGGGCGGCACTTTCATCTTTGATGGCCTGTTGAAGGAGGCGTTGCGTTTTGGCTTTCTCGTAGATTGCCATTTCACGATTGTGATCATCTCGAACTTTTTGACCAGCTTCTCTTATAAGCCTGTCCATTTATTCTTCGAACGACGGACTGGGCACTTTTGCATCAGGAACTTTTACTGGTTCAGGATTAGTGTCCTCCCGTTGAGCACCTGCTTCTTCATTGAAGTCATGCACGATGTAACAGTCACGGGGAAGCTCTCGTTTCTTAGAGCGAATGTATCCGAGCCCGATTGTCTCCATCTTCCCACCGGGCAGCTTGTGCTGAGTTCCGGGGACGTTCCAGGCCCTGTCATAGAATTTGGCCCTTCTAACGGTCTGTTTGAAGGGTATCCCTTGGCGCTTCAACAGCCTCCTCAAACCTTCTGTATAATATCTGGGTAGACAGATGGGCTGAAGCCTGTCCAGCGTAGGATCTGCCCCGTGCCAGATTTCTTTCTCCACTCTGGTTTCTTCAGAGCGGTAAAATAGAATTGCTTTTTCGCCTTCTCGCCTGGGAGGGATATCGAACGTTTGCAGCTCTTCTACATTGTAAATATCAAGTGTGTCACGACCCAAAGTTTGGCCCGTGACCGGCACTTAACCACGTAACGTCTACAGGCGTAACGCGACCAAGTGAACCGAAAACCCAGAAATCAAACCAGTGAAAGTATAGAGTGTTATAAGTTTTGAATGAAAGCACTTACTAACATGATAGGAAATCTAAGTAAACAATCACCAAGATAGTAATATACGACGCCGTAGCGAAGATCAAGATCCACTAGTGGGAACATCACAGATAGGATAAACTGCAAGTACAGTCGGCTCACAACGAGCTCGACACCAGAAAACAAATATAATACATCATCGTCCTCACACTGTCTCTAAGTCAAATATATACATGGTAGATGGAGAATACTAGATACAACAATGTACATAACTGAAAGATAAACAGATACCGCACAAAACCCACCTATCAGCAAAAGAGCTAGTACACTAACTATGGGGGTATCTGTGTCAAAAGATGCAAAACCCAGCCTACCGCGACTACTCCGAAGGGCAACCTGCAAACACTGTGGCACAACGGGGGTGAGTTGCCAACTCGTGAATAGAGATAACATATAAAGGTAATCGCGAGCATGCACGTACTGCGCTACTCTATCATATGCCAACAGATGATATCAAAATGTGATAAGCAGTATGTGCAATAATCATGCAAGTACTCTATCAGGTAATGTCACTACAGGATGAGGTACAATAATAGATGCTGAGCATGGGCAATATAATATCTACACGGAATGTCAACGTGGAATATATATAATCGGTGTCCATCGATGCACCCAGATCCCCCAAATAGCTCAGGCGCCGGCACTCTCATCGGCCCTCAAATCCTGTACATCTCTGAGAATCCCGAGTGCCCAACATCGGCACCCAAATATCATAAATACTCGTGTCTAGCATCGACACGCAAATCCTCATTCATCGGGCCCCGTCAGTCCGGGTCAGCCCACGGGCTCCGTCTGCGGTATCGGCCCTCGGCCCCGGCAGTACGGATCACCCCGCATCCATCTATCGACTCTGATCAGTACCCTCCGGATAACTGTCAGGTCCAACCAATCACCGGTAGGTAGTAGTCCCTCTGCCAGGCTCACCATCTACTGCACAGCGAAACCGTTCTCGCCCCGGGGTACCATACCGGGTCCACCATGTACCCGTAATCGGCCTCAACCAAATCCTCGATTCGGGTTCGCATATATCACTCTAGCACCGAGAAAACACATGGTGGACGCACCGAAATATCATATCAAGGGAACCGGGTTTTTAAATGATTACATATTTGAAATAGCCACGGTTCCCAAATCCAGAAATCACATGTAATCCAACCCAAAAATGCAAGTCAATGATCCGATATGATATGTGCGTCAAATATAAATATCATGTCAAGTCACATATAGATAAGCCACAATATAATGATCCGATGTGATATATGCATCAGGTACGAATATCATGTCAAGTCGCATATAGATAAGCTACAATATAATGATCCGATGTGATATATGCATCAGGTATGAATATCATGTCAAGTCGCATATAGATAAGCTACAATATAATGATCCGATGTGATATATGCATCAGGTATGAATATCATGTCAAGTCGCATATAGATAAGCTACAATATAATGATCCGATGTGGTATATGCATCAGGTATGAATATCATGTCAAGTCGCATATAGATAAGCTACAATATAATGATCCGATGTGGTATATGCATCAGGTATGAATATCATGTCAAGTCGCATATAGATAAGCTACAATATAATGATCCGATGTGATATATGCATCAGGTATGAATATCATGTCAAGTCGCATATAGATAAGCTACAATATAATGATCCGATGTGATATATGCATCAGGTATGAATATCATGTCAAGTCGCATACAGATAAGCTACAATATAATGATCCGATGTGATATATGCATCAGGTATGAATATCATGTCAAGTCGCATATAGATAAGCTACAATATAATGATCCGATGTGATATATGCATCAGGTATGAATATCATGTCAAGTCGCATATAGATAAGCTACAGTGTGAGTGTCATGGCAATTACCAACGGTGTGTGTGTAATATGCAGAATAGTGCTCGTGCAACATGGACCGTTAGTAATGGTGCGGTGTTCTATCAATTCTAGTTTATGTCCAATTAGCAGGGAATGCAGTATGCACTAATAGTAACCATGAACAGTCAATGTATGCAAAGGAAACTATAAGGTCCTATCAGTCCTGACGTAGAACGCCATGCGGGCGATATCCCCGTAGATGTGAAATCTACTCACCGTAGTCTCTCGCTAGGTATAGCCAACAACTTGCTTCCCCTTCTGCGCGGCGTCCGCCGTGCTCGCCTGCGAACCTAGAATTACACAATATATCACACGTAAGCTTGAAGTCACACAAACGCGACATTAAAGCCGAACTAGTAACTCGTGTCGCGAACCAAGCGCGCGTGTGCGCGATACGCTAAAACGTGTGGTTACGCGCCTGAAACCACTCCGACGTGCCGCGATACGCAGAAACCCCAAACCTACACCCACGTATCACGCGTGTCGCGAAAGATTGAAAATACGGGAAAATAGGTATTCCACTCCAGATTTTGATACAGAAAAGATATTGTAAAACTATATATACCAAAATAACCAACACAGCAGCAGACACCCACACCCCAAACCCCAACCCAAAACTCCCCCATCTGGCCGCAATTTGCGGCCAGAATGCATATTTCGGCGGCATGGGTAGGGAATTGGGCTCCCAGGTTTGGTGTGTGCACTCTATACCCCCCATACATGCTACAGTAACATCTAGTTTCACTCTGAAATATCTCGGGTAGCAGCAGATCCTACAGGGCCTTATTTCTAGTTAAAATCCACACTTTTGCACTAAAATGGAACTTTAGGGTATTTTTGTGCAAACCTGAAGTACAACCTGGTTAAAATAGCTCTAATAACACTTAAAGGAGTTAACTAAACTATGAAAACACCAATCTAACATATACTTCACAAATATCCTTTAATATCTCTAAAAAAACACAAAAATGAGATTTTTACTAAAGAATACAACAAGTTTAAGGAAAAGGAGTGCTAATATGGGTTAATACCTTCTAAGAACCTTGTAGAACACTAAAAGTTTCAGCTTTCCCCTCTAGGGTGCAGATTTGCTTCAAACACCTCAAAAAGCTCACTTTTCCTAAGGTTTTGTGAAGGAAATGTGTGGTTTTTGTGTAGGATTTGTTTGGAAATCAAGGAGAAGTGAAAAGAGAAGAGAATATGGAGGAAAATGGAGGGTTTGCTGCTGGAAATTTCTGCAGAATTTTGAAGTGGGGAAAAGAGAGAGAGAAGGGAAGAAAATGGGTCAAAAAAGTCAAAGCTTCATACCTAACACCATGCTCATTTGTTTTATTAGGAGTTTGAATTATGAAAAAGGGTTTTGAAAAGATTAAAATGGTAGGGAATAAGTTAGCAACCATGCAACACAAGAATTTGGCTAACACTTAAACCTATGTCTCAAAAGTGGTTAAGTGTGCAAGTGTGCACTAACACAAGAAAATTCCCAATTTGCTAAACACGACTAACTATAACTAATAATCCTAGGAACACATATATATAATAACACGTACGATCACTACTTATCATGAAAGACATTCAAACGGAAAATCAAAGTGTTACAATCTACCCCCCCTTAAAGAAATTCGGTCCCCGAATTTAAAAATCTAATCATACGCACCTTCAAAAAGATGGGGATACCTCTTCCTCATCTCGCTCTCGGTCTCCCAAGTGACCTCCTCGCCGCTCTGGCCACGCCAAAGGACCTTGACGGACGGTATCTCCTTCGACCTCAATTTCTTCACTTGCCGATCCAAGATCATCACCGGCTGCTCTGCATAGGAAAGGTCGAGCTCAAGCTGGATCGTCAGGTGCTGAATCGCATGCGAAGGATCATGAAGATATCTGCGGAGCATCGAAACGTGAAATACGGGGTGCACGTCTGGAAAACTGGGCGGAAGGGCTAATCGATACGCAACCGCACCAATACGCTCAAGGATCTCGAAGGGGCCCACATATCTGGGACTAATCTTCCCCTTCTTCCCAAACCTCATCACGCCTTTCATTGGGGAGACCTTCAAGAAAACATGATCACCAACGGAAAACTCAAGTCTGCGCCGACGACGGTCCGTATAAGATCTCTGCCTACTCTGGGCTGCTCTCATCCTATCGCGAATCAACTGGATCTTCGCGGTCGTCTCCTCCACAATCTGCGGTCCTAAGATACTGCTCTCACTGAGCTCCGTCCAACAGGTGGGCGATCTGCATCTCCTCCCATAAAGAGCCTCAAACGGTGCCATCTGAATAGTCTCCTGGTAGCTGTTGTTGTAGGAGAACTTTACTAAGGGCAAATGATGATCCCAGCTACCTCCGAAGTCTAAAACGCATGCTCTGAGCATGTCCTCGAGAGTCTGAATAGTCCGCTCTGACTGTCCGTCGGTCTGCGGATGGAATGCTGTCCTAAAACTCAAGCGAGTGCCCAAAGCCTCCTGAAGCCTCTGCCATAGCCGGCTGGTAAACTGGGTGCCTCTATCGGACACGATACAAGTCGGAACTCCGTGCAGTCGTACAATCTCATCAATGTAAATCTGGGCATACTGAGCAAATCCGAAAGTCGTCTTCACCGGTAGGAAGTGAGCCGCTTTCGTCAAACGATCAACGATCACCCAAATGGAGTCATACCCTCGACTAGCCCTGGGTAGACCCACAATGAAATCCATAGATATCTGTTCCCATTTCCACTACGGAATGGGTAACGGCTGTAGCTCTCCCGCGGGCCTCTGGTGCTCAGCCTTGACTTGCTGACAAGTCAGGCATCTCGACACAAAATCTGCAATGTCCCTCTTCATACCGTCCCACCAGTAAACATCTCTCATATCGTGGTACATCTTGGTGGAACCGGGATGAACACTATATACCGACCGATGTGCCTCCTCAAGAATCTCGCGCCGCAATCCCTCAGCATCTGGTACGCACAGTCTAGCCCCAAATCGTAGTATCCCCTGATCATCGATCACGAACTCGGAAAATCTTCCCTGTCCCATCTGTGTCCTGATCTCTGAACAGCGGTCATCACTGTGCTGTGCCTCATATATACGGTCAAGCAACTGTGGGCGTGCACGAACATGCGCAATCTGTCCTCCGATCGGCGTAAACTCGAACTGTACCCGGCTGTCGTATAAGATCTGCCAATCCGCCGACGACTGCCTCTGCACTGCGCTCAAACAGGATAGACTACCCCCGGGCCTCCTGCTCAAAGCATCCGCCACTACATTCGCCCTGCCCGGGTGATACAAGATCTCACAATCGTAGTCCTTCACTAACTCCATCCATCGGCGCTGTCTAAGGTTCAGGTCTCGCTGCTGAAATATGTACTTTAAGCTCTTGTGGTCAGTGAATATCTGGCACGACTCTCCATACAGATAATGTCGCCAGATCTTGAGGGCAAAGACCGCTGCAGCCATCTCCAGATCATGAGTAGGGTAATTCTGTTCATGTTTCTTTAATTGCCGCGAAGCATACGCGATCACCCTGTCATGCTGCATCAAAATGCACCCCAGCCCCACTCGTGAAGCATCACAGTAGACCACAAATCCGCCTGATCCTGAAGGCAATGATAGCACTGGTGTCGTAGTCAGTAGAGCCCGCAGCCGCTGGAAACTGTGCTCACACTCCTCCGTCCAATCGAAGCGAACTCCCTTCTGGGTCAACCCGGTCAAAGGTGTAGCAATGCGAGAGAAGTCCTGCACGAATCGCCGGTAATAGCCTGCCAGCCCTAGAAAGCTGCGAACCTCCATCACTGACGTGGGTCTAGGCCAACTCCGAACTGCCTCGATCTTCCTCGGGTCGACACATATACCATCTCGTGTAATCACGTGCCCCAAGAAGTCTACGCTGTCTAGCCAGAATGCACACTTGGAGAATTTGGCGAAAAGCTGATGCTCCCTCAAAGTCTGCAGTGTAATCCGCAGGTGCTGCTCGTACTCCTCTCTACTCCAAGAATACACCAAGATATCGTCAATGAACACTATGATGAACAGATCAAGATACGGCCGAAAAATGCGGTTCATCAAGTCCATAAATGCTGCTGGCGCGTTGGTGTTTCCGAACGACATCACCAAAAACTCATAATGACCGTAACGTGTGCGGAAGGCTGTCTTAGGAATGTCCTCCTGTCGAACCCGCAGCTGATGGTAGCCTGATCGCAAATCGATCCTCAAAAAGTATCCTGTCCCCTGAAGCTGGTCGAACAAATCGTCGATGCGTGGCAAAGGATACCGGTTCCGCACTGTTACCCTGTTCAGCTGGCGGTAGTCGATACACAAACGCATACTGCCGTCCTTCTTCTTGACAACCAGGACTGGAGCACCCCAAGGTGAAACACTGGGTCGAATAAGTCCCTTATCCAGCAAATCCTGCAACTGACACTTCAATTCTTTAAGTTCCGCCGGGGCCATCAGATAAGGCGGTACAGAAATAGGCCCCGTGCCAGGAACCAAGTCAATACAGAAAGAAATATCACGCTCGGGCGGTAGCCCAGGAAGCTCGTCAGGGAACACATCAGGGAACTCGCTAACAACCGGAACCTGATCCACCGGAACCTCTGTAGCTCTAGTATCGCAAATATAGGCGAGAAATCCCTGACATCCCTTCCGCAAAAGCTGTCCAGCGTGAAAAGAAGAAATCACACTGTGAGGGGTGGCACCACGGTCCCCCAACACAACAACAACCGACTCGCCGGGAAAACAAAATCGAACTGTCTTCTCGCGGCAGTCAACAGAAGCATAGCACGTGGCTAACCAATCCATGCCCAAAAGAACGTCGAAGTCCAACATCTCAAGAAGGATCAAATCGACCGGCAACTCTCTCTCGCCAATACGGACGGTACAGGATCGGAACACGTTCCTAGCAAAAAACGACTCTCCCACAGGAGTAGTCACAACAAGTGGCTGGTCAAGCAAACCGGACTCTCTACCCAAACTCGGCACAAAGTATGTGGATACGTACGAGTGCGTGGATCCGGGATCGAATAACACGTGTGCATCAACCGAACATACAGAAAGGATACCTGAGACCACCGCATTGGACGCCTGCGCGTCCTGATGCGTCAAAGCAAAAACTTGTGCCTGTCCTCCACCTGCAACTAACTGTCCCCTGCCGGCCGCTGGCTGCCCTCTACCTCGGCCACCTCGTCCTCTATGAATGAATCCTCCGCGACCACGACCTCTCTGTGCGTGCGTATGACGCGGAGTAACAGTAGGTACTATCGGCAATGCCGTCAGGGGTGGTGAAGGTGGTAATGTAACATGTGGTGCTGCCGCCCCACTCCGGGGTACCTCAGGACAATCTCGCACACGATGACAAGAACTCCCGCAACAGTAACATCCCGATGAGGGTCGCTGACCCTCCTGGGGATAGGAGCTAAACAGTCGGCCTCGTCTCGAATTTCTGCCACCTGCAAGGTGCCTGTCACGACGCCGGAAAGGCCGTCTCTGCACTAACGTATCTGCACGAACTCTCTTCGGTCCTGGAACTGCCGAAGTCTCAGCAAGGCGCTCCTCAACTAATAATGCTGCATCTACTGCTGCTGCGTATGTCTCGTAATGCTGCGCGCTGATAGCAAGGAATAGTGGTGTAAGCAAGCCTCGGACAAATCTCTTGACTCGCAACTCCTCAGTAGCCACTAGATACGGAGCATAAACGGATAGCTCGGTGAACAGCACATCGTACTCTGCCACTGACATCTCTGGCGTCTGGCGTAAGGACTCGAACCTGCGTGCTCTAGCATTTCTGACACTCAGGGGAAGAAAACGGGCAAGGAATAGCGCCATGAACTCTGTCCAGGTCATAGGAGGAAGACCTGCTGCTCTACCCTTCTCGACTGATTCGCACCATTTCTGCGCAAGACCTTCCAGGTGAAAGCTCGCGAACTCAACCCATCTCGCATCCGCACATCTAAGTGAACGACATATCCGCGCCATCCTATCAATGAAAGACTGTGGGTCCTCGGCCACATCGGTGCCTGTGAAGACCGGAGGCTTCAGCCTCATAAACTCTGACAGCGATACTGTAATAACCTCTGTAGTCGCAGGTGCAACTGCCTGAACTGTGGGTACCACCGCGGTCTCTGCAACGGGTGGAACTACCTCTGGTCGCTGCGCTTGAAGTGTCTCAACTAGAGATCCCATCATCTGGCGCATCTCCTGCATACTGGATCCCATCGTCAGCGTATCTCCTGCACACCAGCCCCTAACATAGCAATCTGATCTGTCATGGCAGGAACAGCCTGCTCGGGCACAACCGGTATACTACCCGGATCAGTCCTCGTCTCGGACGAGTCAACTCGAATCTCGGCCCTCGCGGCCGCTCTCTGCGCCCTCATAGTCTTTGGCGGCATAATGGCTAAAAGGAACAATAGGATTCGATAAGGATACGGAAATCGAATCGCAAGAATGCATAGACTCAAGAAGGAATTTAAATCAACAAGTCCTAAGGTCGCATAGGCGGAGTACCGTGTCGTGAGTATGCCGCGGAACATACACACGCTACGCTACCCTGCTGCAGCTACCTACTCCATCATACCAGGGTCATCCTACACTCCGAAAGGTAAAACCTACGCTCTGATACCAACTTTGTCACGGCCCAAAGTTTGGCCCATGACCGGCACTTAACCACGTAACGTCTACAGGCGTAACGCGACCAAGTGAACCGAAAACCCAGAAATCAAACCAGTGAAAGTATAGAGTGTTATAAGTTTTGAATGAAAGCACTTACTAACATGATAGGAAATCTAAGTAAACAATCACCAAGATAGTAATATACGACGCCGTAGCGAAGATCAAGATCCACTAGTGGGAACATCACAGATAGGATAAACTGCAAGTACAGTCGGCTCACAACGAGCTCGACACCAGAAAACAAATATAATACGTCATCGTCCTCACACTGTCTCTAAGTCAAATACATACATGGTAGATGGAGAATACTAGATACAACAATGTACATAACTGAAAGATAAACAGATACCGCACAAAACCCACCTATCAGCAAAAGAGCTAGTACACCAACTATGGGGGTATCTGTGTCAAAAGATGCAAAACGCAGCCTGCCGCGACTACTCCGAAGGGCAACCTGCAAACACTGTGGCACAACGGGGGTGAGTTGCCAACTCGTGAATAGAGATAACATATAAAGGTAATCGCGAGCATGCACGTACTGCGCTACTCTATCATATGCCAACAGATGATATCGAAATGTGATAAGCAGTATGTGCAATAATCATGCAAGTACTCTATCAGGTAATGTCACTACAGGATGAGGTACAATAATAGATGCTGACCATGGGCAATATAATATCTACACGGAATGTCAACGTGGAATATATATAATCGGTGTCCATCGATACACCCAGATCCCCCAAATAGCTCAGGCGCCGGCACTCTCATCGGCCCTCAAATCCAGTACATCTCTGAGAATCCCGAGTGCCCAACATCGGCACCCAAATATCAAAAATACTCGTGTCCAGCATCGACACGCAAATCCTCATCCATCGGGCCCCGTCAGTCCGGGTCAGCCCACGGGCTCCGTCTGCGGTATCGGCCCTCGGCCCCGGCAGTACGGATCTCCCCGCATCCATATATCGACTCTGATCAGTACCCTTCGGATAACTGTCAGGTCCAACCAATCACCGGTAGGTAGTAGTCCCTCTGCCAGGCTCACCGTCTACAACACAGCGAAACCGTTCTCGTCCCGGGGTACCATACCGGGTCCACCATGTACCCGTAATCGGCCTCAACCAACTCCTCGATTCGGGTTCGCATATATCACTCTAGCACCGAGAAAACACATGGTGGACGCACCGAAATATCATATCAAGGGAACCGGGTTTTTAAATGATTACATATTTGAAATAGCCACGGTTCCCAAATCCAGAAATCACATGTAATCCAACCCAAAAATGCAAGTCAGTGATCCGATATGATATGTGCGTCAAATGTAAATATCATGTCAAGTCACATATAGATAAGCCATAATATAATGATCCGATGTGATATATGCATCAGGTACGAATATCATGTCAAGTCACATATAGATAAGCTACAATATAATGATCCGATGTGATATATGCATCAGGTATGAATGTCATGTCAAGTCGCATATAGATAAGCTACAATATAATGATCCGATGTGATATATGCATCAGGTATGAATATCATGTCAAGTCGCATATAGATAAGCTACAATATAATGATCCGATGTGATATATGCATCAGGTATGAATATCATGTCAAGTAGCATATAGATAAGCTACAATATAATGATCCGATGTGATATATGCATCAGGTATGAATATCATGTCAAGTCGCATATAGATAAGCTACAGTGTGAGTGTCATGGCAATTACTAACGGCGTGTGTGTAACTTGCAGAATAGTGCTCGTGCAACATGGACCGTTAGTAATGGTGCGGTGTTCTATCAATTCTAGTTTATGTCCAATTAGCAGGGAATGCAGTATGCACTAATAGTAACCATGAATAGTCAATGTATGCAAAGGAAACTACAAGGTCCTATCAGCCCTGACGTAGAACGCCATGCGGGCGATATCCCCGTAGATGTGAAATCTACTCACCGTAGTCTCTCGCTAGGTATAGCCAACAACTTGTTTTCCCTTCTGCGCGGCGTCCGCCGTGCTCGCCTGCGAACCTAGAATTACACAATATATCACACGTAAGCTTGAAGTCACACAAACGCGACATTAAAGCCGAACTAGTAACTCGTGTCGCGAACCAAGCGCGCGTGTGCGCGATACGCTAAAACGTGTGGTTACGCGCCTGAAACCACTCCGACGCGTCGCGATACGCAGAAACCCCAAACCCACACCCACATATCACGCGTGTCGCGAAAGATTGAAAATACGGGAAAATAGGTATTCCACTCCAGATTTTGATACAGAAAAGATATTGTAAAACTATATATACCAAAATAACCAACATAGCAGCAGACACCCACACCCCAAACCCCAACCCAAAACTCCCCCATCTGGCCGCAATTTGCGGCCAGAATGCATATTTCGGCGGCATGGGTAGGGAATTGGGCTCCCTGGTTTGGTGTGTGCACTCTATACCCCCCATACAAGCTACAGTAACATCTAGTTTCACTCTGAAATATCTCGGGTAGCAGCAGATCCTACAGGGCCTTATTTCTAGTTAAAATCAACACTTTTGCACTAAAATGGAACTTTAGGGTATTTTTGTGCAAACCTAAAGTACAACCTGGTTAAAATAGCTCTAATAACACTTAAAGGAGTTAACTAAACTATGAAAACACCAATCTAACATATACTTCACAAATATCCTTTAATATCACTAAAAAAGCACAAAAATGAGATTTTTACTAAAGAATACAACAAGTTTAAGGAAAAGGAGTGCTAATATGGGTTAATACCTTCTAAGAACCTTCTAGAACACTAAAAGTTTTAGTTTTCCCCTCTACGGTGCAGATTTTCTTCAAACACCTCAAAAAGCTCACTTTTCCTAAGGTTTTGTGAAGGAAATGTGTGGTTTTTGTGTAGGATTTGTTTGGAAATCAAGGAGAAGTGAAAAGAGATGAGAATATGGAGGAAAATGGAGGGTTTGCTGCTGGAAATTTCTGCAGAATTTTGAAGTGGGGAAAAGAGAGAGAGAAGGGAAGAAAATGGGTCAAAAAAGTCAAAGTTTCATACCTAACACCATGCTCATTTGTTTTATTAGGAGTTTGAATTATGAAAAAGGGTTTTGAAAAGATTAAAATGGTGGGGAATAAGTTAGCAACCATGCAACACAAGAATTTGACTAACACTTAAACCTATGTCTCAAAAGTGGCTAAGTGTGCAAGTGTGCACTAACACAAGAAAATTCCCAATTTGCTAAACACGACTAACTATAACTAATAATCCTAGGAACACATATATATAATAACACGTACGATCACTACTTATCACGAAAGACATTCAAACGGGAAATCAAAGTGTTACAAAGTGCATCTAGTTCTTTACGGTGTTTAAGCGGCACCATGGCGACTTGTAGACTTTGCTCTTCGTCAACGGACGTTCGTATTGAAAGCCAAGCAGAGAATATAGCATGGACTTCATCTTCCGAATCACTACCAAAGATCAACGTAGGAGCGGATGGTCCCGGCTTGCTGTATTGGGGCGGACCCGAATAAACTATCTCCTTCTCTTCCTCCTCGGTATCACTGCCGAAAACAGGGATGGTAGCGTTAGTTTTGTTCTCCGGCTTGTGACACCTTTCCGTGTCTTCGAAACTCGGCAAGAAGTATTTGGCATCTTCGTATTTACGAACTTCGTTCACGGAAAACGGATTCAGTTCTCCCGTCACGGTATACTCGAGACCATCCCTAAAATATTTCATACACTGATGCTGTGTAGAAGGGATTATATTGTACTCGTGTAACCATGGTCGGCCGAGCAGAGCATTGTAGCATGTCTTGGCATCTATGACGTGGAATTTAATGTCTGTGACGAGCAGCCCAAAGCGTAGCGTCAGTATCACAGATCCAAGAGTCTTTGACGATTGGGAGTCGGACCCGGAGATGGTGATCTTGTCCCGAGCAAGGTGCTGGACGCTCATGCAGATTTCCTTCAACACCCGCACGTTAAGGAGATTAACAGACGACCCGTTATCGATAAGGATTTTGCCTATCTTTATATCATGGCAATATCCTGAGACGTAGAGAGGGCGATTGTGTTCGCACGTCCCAAGGAGAAGGTCTTCATCACCAAAAGTGACATCTGCCATGTGCACTTCCTCCAATTCATCCTTCATCTTTTCTTCGGCCAGGAAAACTTGGAACTGCTCCGGGTCCTGTAGTGCCTTAATTAACGAATCTCTCGCCTCCTTTGATAGTAAAAGGGCATCAAGAATGCTGAGCTGCGAGGGTAGCTTCCTCAGATGTGCTAAGACGTTGTAATCCACTTTATTTTTCTTCGGCGGGTCTTTGGAAGCTAGCTCTTCCATGACTTTATCATCTAGGGCGATGTCCTTAGAGACATTTTCTTTCCCTTTATCTTTTTTGTTTGGGGGTCCAAGATTCTTTTCGGGCAGCATGCGATTACGCAGCCGGATATTCTCACAAATCTTCGGTTCTTCTTCTTTTCCCGAAGTGGATTCTTTAAAGAGGGGGCTAAGAGCCAGCTCCTCGTCAGAATCGCTCCCGAATGTAGGCACCTGTGATTCCCCGGCACTAACCATGCGACAATTACTGGTAGTTCTGTTAAACCCTTCGGTCGTACTTTTCTGCTCCCGACGAGTTTTGCGCTTCTTTCGCTTAAAATGTTGTCGATGAGCAACGTATCCTTGCCACCATCTATCGAAAGTTTTGCACTCTTGAGTGGGGTGCGAAACCTTCTGATGATATAAGCAATAAGAGGGGTGCATTTCCGCTTCACCAGTAACGCTTCCCTCGGAGGATGGTAACTTCATACCCATTGACACGGCTTTAGCAAAGCTCTTCCTCATCTTGAATTGGCTTTTGTCGGTAGTGGAGGTATTGTGCTCCAGCGGGAGCGTCTCAGCTCTTTCATCAAGGCGCTGGTGTTTGGCCCTTTCGAATATGACCGCCTCGCGCTCCCGATCAGCTTTACTTTTTAAGAGAGCTTCATTAAGGAATGCGTCAATTACTTCATCCGATGGCCCCAAAATTTTTGGTTCAGGATCTACCCCCAGCTTTTCAGTATAAGGAATCTCCTCATCTTCTGTGAGCGAATGGGAAATCATATGACGGCTCGCCACATATTCCTCGGATTCATCCAATGAACTATCCCCCTCATCTTCCTTTTGAAAGACGTGGTCGAGGAACTCTTGGAATGTAATGAAAGTCCGTGCCTTCTGGTTGTATTCCTCCAGCACGTCAATTTGTTTTTGCAAGTCCGTGCGCTTGTCGCCAGGCTTCACGGGCTTCTTTGACTTCTTTTTCTTCTTCTTTGAAGATTTCGACGGCTGGTTATGAATGCTTGGGCCACCTCCATCGATCTTTTGAGTTGGACGAGACTTCAACATCCCTTCAATGATCTGCGGCTCCAACGGGTTCTTCCACTTGATCGCTGGGCATGTTTGAAGATCATTTAGCATTCTCTTTGTCTTAGCTGATAATACAACCTCCCAAGGAGCTTCTTCTACGACAGAGCATGTTGCCCCCGGCGTATTCATTCCTTTAGAGGTGTGGGGCTGCGGTGGATTCACCTTCCATTTGTCGGACAATGCGAACTTGCCCTGTCGGTACTGGTCTTCAAGCCAATTTTTGAAGACGTAGCAATCCTCGATCGGATGACCCAGTACTCGATGATAAGGACAGTAGTTGGGCTCATTGACATCACTTGGTTGTGACAGACGTTTTGGATCCGGCAGATTTATAAGTCGGTTGCGCAACGCCAGCTCGAATAACCTTCTCGTTTTATCTGGGGGAAACGAGTAAGGACGTCCCATCCTCTCCTTAAGGGCCACGTACGGGCGCATATTATTTTGACGAACGACTAGTTTCGAATTGCTCGGCTGTTGCTGAGCATTAGCAACAACGATCGCTTTTCCCTTCCCCTTCTCATTTCGGGAGTCCGGCTTTGGAAGAGGAGGTTTATGGCCCATTTGATCCATTTGCGCCAGCTTGTCGATTAACACTTGGAAGGTGGTTGGCTTGAAGAACATCATAAATTGCGAGATGGTTGCTTGCGGATCGAGGGTTCCCACAAACATACCCACTGCAGGAGCTTCTTCTATGCGCTGCTCGCATTTTGACCATAAATTACGCCACCGTATAGCATATTGGAACCATATCTCGCCCGGCTTCACCCTTGCATTAATCAATACCGTTATCGGGGTACACTCGCTGGCACTCGCAAAACGCTGGGTAAACAGCAGTTCCATCTCGGCAAAGGTCTTGATAGAGTCGTTCGGGAGCTCGGAATACCACTCGAACGCTGTATCTGACAAGCTACCAACGAATTGGCGAAGCAACAATTTATCATCCCCGCCGGTGTTGCCGCAAAGCGCCCTGAACTGGGCAACATGCTGGTGGGGATTGCCAGTCCCCTTATACACATGGAATTTTGGTATCGTATAACCTGGCGGGTATTTGATCTGGTCGTACCAGCCCGGATACGGTCGCCCCGTTTTTACGACCTGACCCGCTGCTTCAGTCGCTTGATGAACCCGGATCTGCTAAGCTACATATTCGTCCAGGTCGGCTTTGGAGATCGCCTCCTCCTTGGCTGTTGACAGAGCCGGTGGAGGATTCGACGTTTCTCCCCTATCGTCTTCAAGGATGATCGGGGGATCTTCAGCAGGTGGATCCTGTTGAATCATCATGCCCACCATGTCCTGGAACAGGAAGGCCATTTTATTTATGCTGGCTGCCTATTCCGCAGCTTCTTTATCCTTCTTCTCCAGTATTCGACGAAGGAATTCGGCATCGGTTTCTTGCTCCTGGCGTTCATCCGAGGACGTTTCAGGGTTTTCTTTTGGCCCAGTAAGTGCGGCCATAGCGTTCATCATCTCTTGGAGCTTCTGCTGCTGCTCCTGCGCTTTGGTCATCGATCGCGTGAGCGGTCTATGACCTGTTGATATGCGGCTGTCCTCTTTACCAGACGCCACATAGACGGTATGAACTATCATGCCCCAGACCTAGGGCGTTTGGGTTCACCACCTTTGGCATTTGCCACGGGTGCGGGGGTTTTCTCCGGCCTTGTTCTTTTGTGGGCCGTCGAAGTTAGAGGGGCCGTTGTTGTAGGCACCCAGACGGTGGTCGTCCTCTGCTGTTTTTCCGGACGTTTCTTTTCTTCTTACACCTTCGCCATTTTCTGTTGACGAGAATGCTCGGGGTCAATTACGGAGTCTTGAACCCTCTGCCAAACCTTGTATATTTTTGAGGATAGCTGTTGAGGGGGATGTTCTTGCTTCGTTTCCGGAACTCTCTCCGCAGATGGAGGAGATCTTTTCAATGTAGCGGTTGGAGAGTTCTTACGTACCCTCCTCAGCAGTTCAAAGTTGTTCCCAGTTGGAACAGCAGCGTTGACTTCCACCACTGGAGCCGGTGGAGTTAGCCCTGAGGGGGAGTTGCCCCTTGCCATCCTCACTCGTCGCCAATGGCGACGTCGAGCATGACGAGCCGTTGGGACTGGATCGGAGATAGAGACAGCTTCTTTTTGCCCCCTGTCTGAACGAGGCGCTGCTGGTGTTAACCTCTTAAAAACTGAGGTTGTCCTTTGAGGGGAGATATTCAATCTGTCAAAGACAGATCCTCGTGCAGGGGCTGAAGCAGGAATAGTCAGCCTTGAAAAGATTGACTCTTTGACGGGAGAAGCCGCCTTAACGACTTCTGGAGCAGTAGTTATTGCCTTCCTTGGGACAGCCAATTTAGAATTCTGATCCAGCCTGGAGAAAACAGAGGCTGTTGGTTTGGTAGTGGGCGACCCGTTGACAGGGGCCGTCGTGGCAGTGAGGCGGTCGAAGACCGACTTCTTATTCACTTCCGGTGCAGGTATTGGCATAGAGAAGCTTGTAGGTGGGATCGTGGTCCCGAAAAATAGGCCGGTGGTGGCCTGGGTCACCTGTTCTACCGGCAGAGCGAGGAAGGAGGCCGCTTAGGGCCCATATGCTATACCTCCAGATGAGATAGAGCGTCCATTGCAGTGGCACTTCGAGCAGTTGGTGCAGTTAGAGGCCATTGATACTTGAGTTCTGCGCCAGGAAAAAGACCAAATCTTAGTAACTTAAAATCCGAAGGCAACCATTAACAAACTGCGATTCGTTCGCGAAGACGACATACGAAGTGTGGAGTGGAAAGAGGAAAAGGTCCCACCGGGCGTGCCGGAATCTGCTCCCCTCCGAAAGACGGCGACGACGTGAGGACGTCTTGCCTGAGATTCGGGGCAGATGCTATATGGTTTTATCCGTCTACCTCTCTGAAGATGCCAAGTTGATTTATGGCGCCGTGTATCGGAGGTTTAGACGGATGCGGCCGATGTAGCAGACTTCGTCAGATTCCCCCTCGTTTGAGGGGTTTTTGATTGTGGGGACGCTCTTCCCTGCAGGCGCAAGCCCCTGCAGTTAATTACGCTAACGCATCGCGGTAGCCACTTTCTCCTTCTCCAGAATTTCACTTCGTGTCGTGTGTGTTTGTTTTGTTTGTGGTTGCCCGTGGATTGTATACGGAGACTGAGTAATGCCGTCGCCCGTAGGACGTGGATTAGTCCAAATCCGTATTTACTTAGATTTGGGTTTGGTATTTTTAGTTTAAGGATACGTTAGCCGTATTGAGGCTAAGATCAACTTAAACATTCGTTAAGGATACATTAGTCCTGTTTGAGACTAAGATTAACTTAACGTGGTGATCCATTTAATATATGGCCGTCAGGACTCATCACCTCTCTGACGTCGTTAAAGGATTACAACGATAGGTGTCAGAGGAGTTCAGAGATATACCCTTGAACCAAAGTTGATTTGGAGTTTTATAGTCCATTTAAATGTTTAAGGATACGTTAGCCGTATTTGGGGCTAAGATCAACTTAAACGGGACCGTTTAGATCCGGCTAAAGAGCATTTGGAGGCTCTATTGTTCCAGTTTAGGGACGTGGTGGTCCACCATTAGTTTAAGGACGTTTCGGTCCGTTATTAGTTTAAGGACGTTTTGGTCCACCATTAGTTTAAGGACGTTTCGGTCCGATATTAGTTTAAGGACGTTTCGGTCCACGAGTTTAAGGACCCCGCAGTCCATATTCATGTGTGGTCGTTGGGACCCGTCACCTCTCTGACGTCGTTGAAGAATTACAACGATAGGTGTCAGAGGAGTTTGGAGATGTACCCTCGAACCGGATGTAGATTGATTTAAGAGAGCGGCCGTGCTCAGTCAATTTAATTTAAGGACTTACGGCCATAATTGGGCTAAGTCCAATTGGAAAATATTCAATATTTTTATTTGTTTTTGGTCTATTAGACCTGTGCTAGGGCTTTGCCCATATTTAAATAATGCATTGCATTACTTTCTATTTTTATTTGGGCTCTGCCCATAAAGGATGCAGAGCATCAATTTGTTTTGGGCTCTGCCCATTTATAAATGATGCAGAGCATCAATTTTACTTGGGCTATGCCCTTTTTATTGCTTTGCAATTTATTTTTTCCTGTTAGGTCTTTTTGACTTGGGCCTGGCCCTTTAGCAAAAGAAATGCATTGCATTTTTTAGGCGCTTTGCGCCAATCAAAGAGCGCAAGCGCTTGTGGTGAGGACACGTGTCATGCAAGCGCAGTGTGCTGCGCTAGTGTGCTGCGCTTGTGCTGCTAACACGTGGCGCGCTCTGGTGAGTTGCGCCAATTCCAGAGTGCAAGGCTCTATTTCAAAAGCGCATAGCGCAAATGGTTCAGATGCTGACACGTGGCGCTCTCTGGTGGCTTGCGCCAATCCAGGAGCGCAACAGCGCAGTTTGCAAGTGCAAGGCACTATAATTTGAGAATCTTTTTTAGAACCAATGGTTCATGAAAAAGTGCAAAGCACTATTTGATTTCTTGATCTAATTTAGATCAAAGAAAGCAAGTGTTTCTTATTTTTCTTGATCTTAGAGAACCAATGGTCCATAAGTGCAAAGCACTATTTTTATTTTGTTTTTTTATTAAAGATCATTGATCTTGTTCTTAGATCAATGATCTATTAGAAGAAATTTTTCTATCTAAAAGGTCTTTTACCTTTCTTCTTCTTGAAATTTCTTCAGAGTTCTCTCTGTTTGAAATTTTTGATTTCTCACAAAATGTTCCTCCCTTTGAATTGAGGTCTAGGGTCCTTTTTATAGTGCCCATAAATTAGTTAAATTTGTTAAAAAGATCTTTCTCTGAATGATTTGGGGAACTTTCCCCACCGTTGGATCTTTGATCCAAGAGCTTCTGTTTTACAGAAGAAAATCTTCTTGTTTTAATAAGAACAGAAAGATTTCTTTAAAATCTTAATTCTGTTTGGCCCAAATGCCCCAGCGCATGACACGTGTCAAGCAGCGCACAGCGCAGCGCATCTGCGCTAGCGCATCTGCGCTGATACGTATCGCGCAGCACAACTGCGCTAGCGCATCTGCGCTGACAAGTGTCGCGCAGCGCAACTGCGCTAGCGCATCTGCGCTGACACGTGTCGCGCAGCGCAGCGCTTGCGCAACTGAAGCGTTGCTTCCTTTAATTTTGCTTTAAACAGAGCTTTGCTCTGATTGGGTGCGCTGCCTTGGGCGCTGCGCTGATGTATCTGCGCCTGAAACGTGGCGCGTTGCGCCCGAGATTTGAAGCGTTGCTTCAAAATTTGAATTTTGAATTTCCAACAGAGCTTTTCTCTGATTGGGGGAAACAGAGCTATTATCTGAAGGAGAATTAATTCTCAGAAAACAAAAAAGAAGATGAACAGAGGTCATCTTAAGGGCCAAATGCCCTATTTATAGGCACTGGGAGAGGTTTCAATTTCTAAGTTGATCCAATGGCATAGATGCTGCCACCGCTGCACTCACGTGTAGGCCACGTGAGCGCAACGGTGGGGGGAGGGGGCATTTGTTTCCCCAATTAGAGAAAAGCTATGTTCAAATTTTAAAATTTGAAATGAAGCAGCGCTTCATAAAAGCACATGAGCGCTATCGCTAAGAGCGCTGCATTCTAAGCAGTGCACCACGTGCAAAGCACGTGAGCGCTAGCGCTAAGAGCGCTGCACTCTAACCAACGCACCATGTGCAAAGCACGTGACTGCTAGCGCTAGGAGCGCTGCACTCTAAACAGCGCACCACGTGCAAAGCACGTAAGCGCAAGCGATAGAACAAAATGTTCTCGGCCCTTGGATCAAAAATCCAACGAACATGATTAAAAATCATCAATTGACCAGAATAAAATTCTGTTAAGGAAACATTCCTCAGAATCTTTCCAAACAGGAAAGATTATGCTCTGAAAATCATTGCACCGTTGGATCAATGATCCAATGGTGATTAAAAATCACCAAAATACCGAATAAATTCTGTATGGGAAAAGATTTCCCAATCTTGTTAAAAATAAGAAAATTGCCTTCTGTAAAACAGAAGCCTTAGGATCAAAGATCCAACGGTGGGGAAATCACCAAATCAATTAGAGAAAAGATCTCTTCAACCGATTCGACAAATCAGCCTACCCTATATAAAGGCCCCAAGACTTCAAGTCTGATACAGGGGAGACCCCCCATAAGATTTGAGAAATTTAAAAGAGAAGAGCAAGCTCTCAGAAAAAGAAGAATTTCTTCAAGGTAAATAAAACAGAGAGATGAAATCATCTCATAAGAGAAAAAGAACCTATTTCTTTTTCTAAGATCATTGACCTAAAAGACTGAAGTCTTTCACAAAGGAGATCATAGCATCTCATCATAAAAGTGAGGGGGAAAACTTAATTTTCTTCAAATCATAGATTTATAAAATAAAGACGAAGTCTTTCACAAAAATAAAAGAGATTGTAAAATCTTTTAATAAGAACTGAGTTCTTAGATCAATGAGACAAAGTCTCAAATGAACGAGAATTTAATTCTCAGAGCGCAGAACTGATAAAAGTTGCATAAAAAGAAATCTGGCGCTCCAAATATAAATAAGCGCCTAAGCGCTCCAAGACTGGCCCACAGCGCCGCAGCGCTCCTAGCACTCCAATTTAAAGAGGCGCCTCAGCGCTCCTAGCGCTCCAATTTAAAGAGGCGCCTCAGCGCTCCAAATCTGGCTATCAGAGCACGGCGCTCTACGCTCATTGGTTGGCGCTCAGCGCCAAGCGCACCACGCGCTCCTCATGTAGGCGCTATTTTATAAAGAGTGTTCTGTACTCATTGGCTGGCGCTCAGCGCCAAGCGCACCACGTGCTCCTCACGTGTACACTATCTCACAGGAAGCGCCTTAGCGCTTTAAGTCTGGCGCTTAGCGCCAAGCGCACCATGTGTTCCTCACGTTTGCGCTGAGGGAACATAAATTGTTCTTTAAATAAAAGCCCCAGAGCTATGATGAGTACTCAACACTCAATAAAAGGCAAAAAATGTTGTCAGAACCCAAACCAATGCTCAGCATTGTTAAATGTTCAACATTTTAACTGAGTGGGTCGAGCCCAAGTTGGCCACAAACCCCTAATTTAGATTAATTGAGCCCATATGCTCATAAATCTTTTTAACAGATCTTAGTCCCAAACTTGACTGCAGATCCCCCAACCAATACTGGTTCAAGGGTACATCTCTTCATACCTCTGATATATGTCGTTGTAATTCTTCAACGTCTTCAGAGAGATGGAGGGTCCCAATAACCAATAACTTTTGGTGCATCCCTAAACGGTTGAACCAAAACCACATAGACTATGACGTCTTTAAACTAGACTATGATGTCTTTAAACTTTACGGAATGTGGGGTCCTTAAACTCATGGACTATGATGTCCTTAAACTTTATAGACTGTGAGGTCTTTAAACTTTAAAGACTATGATGTCTTTAAACTTTATAGGCTATGACGTCTTTAAACTGGACCGTAATGTCCTTAAACTAATTATGGACCGCAACGTCCCTAAACTAAACCCTACAGACTATGATGTCTCTAAACTAGACTATGATGTCTTTAAACTCCATGGACTATGACGTCCTTAAACTTATGGACCGCAAAGTCCCTAAACTAAAACAATAGAGTCCAAATGCTCTTTTGTTGGATCAAATGATCATGTTAAGTAAATTTTAGTCTAAAATTAGACTAACATATCCTTAACAAACGTTAAAGTTGATCTTAGTCTCAAATAAGATTAACAATCCTTAAACCCAACCCAAAACCAAATCTAAGAAAATACGGATTTGAACTAATCCACGCCCTACGGGCGACAACATAAATTAGTCTCCGTATACAATCCACGGGCAACCAAAAACAAAACAAACACATACGACACGAAGTGACCATCTGGAGAAGGAGAAAGTGGTTACCGCGATGCGGTAGCGTAATTAACTGCAGGGGCTTGGGCCTGCAGGGAAGAGCGTCCCTATAATCAAAAACCCTTCAACGAGGGGGAATCTGACGAAGTCTGCTACATCGGTCGCATCCATCTACACCTTCGATATACGGTGCCATAAATCAACTTGGCATCTTCGGAGAGGTGGACGGATAAAACCAAATAGCATCTGCCCCCAAAATTCAGGCCAGACGTCCCAATGTCCCGGTCGCGTCTTTCGGCGGAGAATAGATTCTTGCATGCCCGGTGGGACCTTTTCCTCTTTCCACTCCACACTTCGTGTGTTGTGTTTCGCGAATGAATCGCGGTTTGTTATGGTTGCCCCTGGATTCCAGATACTAAGATTTAGTTTCTTGCTCCGGGCAGAAAACAGAAGATCAATGGCTTTCAACTGCACAAACTGCAACAACTCCCACTCTGTTCTCGCTGGAGGAGTGACTTACGGTCCCCAGGCGGCCTCCGTTTTCAAGATGTCGGTGGAACAAGTGACGCAAGTCACCACTGGGCTGTTCATTAGGACCATGCTCCCACCCATAAGCTTCAATGCCCCAATGCCGTCGCAAAAAGCTCCGAAGAAGTCGGTCTTTGATCGACTTACAACTACTGCGGCCCCTCTCAACGGGTCGCCCAAGTCCAGTGCCTCAGTTTTCAACAGACTGGGCCAAAGCTCAAGTGGTCCCGTGAAGAAGCCCGCGATACCTGAACCGGCCATCCCAAAGCGGATAGTCATTCCTGTTCCTGAAGTCATCAGAGTGACTTCCCCTGCTAAGGAGTTAGTCTTTGCAAGACTAGCCGTTTCAGCTCCCGCTCCAGGTGAAGTCATCAAAACTGCCCCCTGCGCGAAAGTCTGCCTTCGACAGGTTGGCCATCCCCTCTCAGCGGACGTCAGTCTTCACGAGGCTGACACCGGCAACAACTCCTCGCTAGAGCAGGGGCATGATGAAACTACCCCAATAACTGAACCAATACCGTCTGCAAGGCATACTCGACGTCGTCACTGGCGCTGAGTAAGGAAAGCTGGGGGCAGTTCCCCTTCTGGATTGACTCCGCCAGCTCCAATGGTGGAAGTCGACGTTGCTGTTCCAACTGGGAATAGCTTTGAACCACCCAGGAGGGTGCGCAAGAACTCTCCAATGGCCGGGCTGAAAAGGTCTCCTCCACCCACGAAGAACGTTACAAAGGTGAAGCCAGAGCAGCCTCCTCAGCGGCTGTCCTCTAAAATTCACAAGGTCTGGCAACAAGTCCAAAACTCGGTGATCAACCAAGACTACTCCCGCCGATCGAAGAAGATAAAAGTTCGATAAGAGAAGGACCACCCTGTCATGTCACATGAGATGTCATCTATTTGGGTGCCCACTGCAATGGCTCCCTTAACTTCGACCGCCCACAAAAGAAGGAGGCCGGAGAAAGTCCCCGTGTTCGCGACGAATCTTAATAACACTGAATCTAAATGCCCCAAGCCTGGGGGCATGGTGGTGCACACTTTTTATATGGCATCCGGGAAAGAGGATACCCGTATCTCTATGGGTCATCGACCACTCACCAGATCCGTAACAAAGGCTCAGGAGCAACAACAGAAGCTCCAGGAGATGTTAACATAGATGGCCGCACTCACTGGGCTAAAAGAAAGCCCGGAGACGTCGTCAGAGCAGCGTCATGAACAAGAAACCGATGCTGAGTTCCTCCGTAGAATTCTCGAGAAAAAGGACAAAGAGGCAGCGGAACAAGCTGCCAAAATAAAAAGAATGGCGCTTTTATTCCAAGACATGGTCGGGATGATGTTACAGCCGGATCCTCCAGCTGAAGACCCTCCAATTATCCTCGAAAACGGCCGAGGGGAGACGTCAAACCCCTTTCTTTCTTGTTCAGCAGCCAAGGAGGAGACTATCTCCAAAGCCGCCCTGGACGACTATATCGCTCAGCAGATATGAGCTCATCAGCCAAGTGAAACGGCCGGGCAAATTGTTAAGACCGGACGATCCTATCCGGGTTGGTACGACCAAATAAAGTACCCGCCGGGATATACGATCCCTAAATTCCATGTATATAAGGTGACGGGGAATCCACACAAGCACGTTGCTCAATTTAGGGCTCTGTGCGGCAACACCGGAGGTGACGACAAACTGCTATTTCGCCAGTTTGTTGGCAGCTTGTCGGAGACAGCGTTTGAATGGTACTCCGAGCTCTCGAACGACTCCGTTAAGACATTTGCAGAAATGAAGTTACTGTTCACACAAAGGTTCGCAAGCGCTAGCGAGCGCACCCCAATTACCGCATTAATTAACGCCAGAGTGAAGCCAGGCGAAATATGGGTGCAGTACGCGATACGGTGGCGGAATCTATGGTCGAAGTGCGAGCAGCGCATCGAAGAAGCGCCTGCGGTAGGCATGTTCGTGGGTACTCTTGATCCGCAGGCGACCATATCCCAGTTCATGATATTCTTCAAGCCAACTACTTTCCAGGTCTTGATTGACAAGCTGGCCCAAATGGATCAAATGGGTCATAGACCATCTTCTTCGAAGTTGGAATCTCGAAACAAAAAAGGGAAAAGGAAAGCGACCTTCGTCGCCAATGCTCAGCAGCAGCCCAGTGGTCCAAAACTAACTGATCGCCAAGATGATAGATGGCGATTCTTCAATGAGAAACTGAAGCGCCCTTATTCATTTCTCCGGGATAAAACGAGGAGACTATTTGAGCTGGCGGTGCGCAACAGGCTCATCACCTTGCCGGATCCAAAACGCCCATTGCAACCCGGTGAGGCTAATAATCCCAATTATTGCCCCTATCACTAAGTGGTAGTCCATCCAATCGAAGATTGTTTCGTCTTCAAAGGCTGGATTGAGGACCAATACCAATAGGGCAAATTCACACTGTCCAAGAATTGAAAAGTAAGCCCGCCTCAGCCGCACGCTCTTAAAAAGGGGGACACACAGGAGGCATCATGCTCTTTTATAGAAGAAGCTCCAAGGGAGGTCGCTCTTTCTGCCAAGAAGAAAAGAATGCTGAAGGATCTCCAAACATGCCCGGCGATCAGATGGAAAAATCCGCTGGAACCCGAGGTCATTGAGGGAATGCTGAGGCCGCGCCTGATTCCAAGAATTGGTAGCGATAATCAAAACGCTCAGGCCCAGTCTTCGAAGAAGAAGAAGAAGACCAAAAAGCCCGTGAAGCCTGATGATAAGCGCAGGGACCTGCAAAAACATATTGACGCGCTGGAGAAATATAACCAGAAGGCGCGAACCCCGGTCACACTCTAAAAGTTTCTCAACCACATCCTTGAAGATAGAGATGGCGATGAAGATGAGGGAGAAGACTCGTTAGACAAACCTGAAGATTATGTGGCAAGCTGTCGCGTGATCTCTCACTTGTCAGTAGATGGTGAAGAAGCTCCTGATACAAAGAAACTGGGGGCAGATCCCGAACCGGAACTCTTAGGACCGTCAGACGAGATGATTGACGTATTCCTGAACGAAGCTCTTCTGAAAAGAAAAGCTGATCAGGAGTACGAAATTGCCGTATACGAAAAAGCCAAACGTCGGCAACTGAACGAAAGGATTGAAATACCCCAACCGGATAGGAGCACTTTGGCCGCTAGCAAAAGCAGGTTCAAGACAAGGAAAAGGTTCACCAAAGCCATATCGATGGGAATGAAGCTGCCACCCTCCGAAGGAAACACTCCTGATAGGATACACCTTAACGAAGAGGATGCACATCCAAACTACTGCATGTACCATCGGAGGACCACACACCCTACTGAAGAATGCAACACTTTTAAAAATCGGTGGCAGGGATACATTGCTCACGAGCAGCATTTCAAATGGATGAAGCGCAAAACTCGTCGGGAACAAAGAAGCACGATAGATGAGCATAAAAGAACTGCCGGTGAATGTCACATGGTTAATTCTGGGGGATCGCAAGTTCTCACCTTCGGGAGTGATTCTGATGAAGAAATAGCCATCGGCCCTCTCTTCAAGGAATCCATCTGAAACAGAAAAGATGAAGACCTGTGAGAACATTCAGCTGCGCAATCGCACGCAACCTGAAAAGAATCTCGGACCCGCAAACAAGGGATCGAACAAAAAGGATATGGGGAAAGAAAAGGTTCCTGAGGATATCACCCTCGATGACCGAGTCATCGAAGAGCTGGCAGCCAAGGACCCGCCCAAGAAAAACAAGGTGGATTATAACGTTCTGGCATACCTTAGGAAGATACCCTCGCAGCTAAGTATTCTTGATGCCCTTCTGCTATCCAAAGAGGCGAGAGATTCTCTGATCAAGGCATTACAAGAGGCTGACCAATTTCAAGCTTTCCTCGCCGAAGAAAAGATGAAGGACGAGCTGGAAGAAATTCATACAGCTGAAATCACTTTCGGCGATGAAGATCTCCTCCTCGGAACATGCGAGCACAACCGTCCCTTATATGTCTCCGGATATTGCCATGACATTAAGATAGGGAAGATCCTAGTTGACAATGGGTCCTCTGTCAATCTCCTAAATGTGAGGGTGCTAAAAGAAATCTGCATGAGCGTTCAACACCTCGTTCGGGATAAAATCACTATCTCCGGGTTCGACTCCCAGTCATCACGGACGCTCGGGTTTATGATACTAACGTTACGCTTTGGGTTGTTCGTCACTGATATCAAGTTCCACGTCATTGAAGCTAAGACTTGCTACAATACTTTGCTCGGCCGGCCTTGGTTACACGAGTACAACATTATCCTTTCTATACAGCATCAGTGTATGAAGCACTTCAAAGATGGACTTGAATAACTGTGACAGGGGAGCTGAACCCATTATCCGTAAACGAAGTCCGAAAGTACGAAGATGCAAAGTACTTCATACAAGACTTTGAAGACACGGAAAGATATCATAAACCAGAGGATAAGCAAAAAGCTATTATCACCATTCCGGTCTTCGGGAGTAGATACCGAGGAGGAAGAAGAGATAGTCTATTCGGGACCTCCCCGATACAACAAACCGGGACCGTCTACCCCCTATTCTGGTCTTTGGCAGTGACTCTGAAGACGAGATCAACGTAGTATTCTCGGCTCATCCATCAGTGGAAGCTTTCATTGGAGATGATCAGAGTTTGCAAATAGCCATGGTTCCGCAAGAGCATTACAAAGAGCTCGACGCACTTGATACCTACAGTGTGCAAGAACTGCAGACGTTCTACATCCCTCCCAGGCGAAAAGATGAAAAGGCGATCCTCTTTTATCGATCCGCGGAAATTAAAGTGGAGAAAGAAATCTATCATGGCTCCAATTCTACTCTTGACAGGCTCCAGCCCATCCATCTGCCCAGACACTACACAGAAGGATTAAAAAGGCTGTTGAGGCGCTAAGGCGTACCCTTCAAATAGACTGCTCGACAAGCTCAGTTCTACAACAGTATCTGGAACGTCCCCGGAACTCAGCGAAAATTGCCCAACGGGAGAATGGAAACGATCGGGCTTGGATATGTTCAATCTAAAAAACGGGAGCGATTCTATGGCTGCTACGTTATACATGACTTTGATGAAGAAGGAGATGCTCTGTTAGAAGACGTTAACCCTGAACCAAAACGAGGTCCCACCATGAAAGTGCCAAGTCCGTCGTTCGAAGAACAGATGGACAAGCTAATAAGGGAAGCGGGTCAAAAGGTCCGGGATGACCATAGCCGCGAAATGGCTATTTACGAGAAAGCCAGGACGCAGTGCCTCCTTCAGCAGGCTACGGAGAATGACGATACTCTTCGTCGCCGGCCTGTCATATAAAAGACCCGACGTGGAGGCAAAAACAAATTAAAGAATGGAAAAAATGTCCGACAGCGGCCAAGCGGGTCTAAGAAGCCACGCAATCGAGAATTGAGCAGCCAAGATCCGTCTCTTATAAAGAAGATGGGTTGAGCATATTCTTTTCCCCAAGACAAGACAAGGAAGATATTCGATCTTGTCATAAAACATCAGATGATGACACTCCCGGAATCCAAACACCCCGATCAAGAAAACGAGGTTCATCACCCGGATTATTGCTCCTATCATCGAGCGATAGGACATTCTCTGAAGACTGCTTCACATTCAAAGACTGGGTAGAAGACCAGTATCAGCAAGGCATGTTCACTTTATCCAGCAGTTGGAAGGTAACCCCATCACAGAAGCATGAACCGAAAGCCACGTATGCAGGGAGAGTAAAGCCGGATCAACATCGGTCTTGGAAGCGATCTCGTACCTGTCACTCGATAACGCTGTCAGGAGAAGGAGTACGCGAGGATATGGATGACCTCTCCTGGTGCTTTGAAAATGAGGATGACGAAGTGATCTCAGAGTTTCCACCGGCACCAAAAGAGCTGGAAGATGGGATACATACTACTGCAGATAACCTCAGAAAAATCGACTTAGGGACGGCAAACGACCCACGGCCGACGTTCGTCAGTGAGCTGTTGTCTAAAGAAAAAGTGGATACGCTCAAAGAAGTGCTCATGCAGTATAAAGACTGTTTCGCATAGAACTATTCCAAGATGCCAGGATTAGATCCAGAAATAGCCGTCCACAAATAGGCGATTTCTCCGGATGTCAGAATGCGGCTCGAACTTGAAATGAGCATCAACGCCGAGGTCAAGAAGCTAATCGACTCCGGCTTCATCCAAGAGGTTCATTACCCTGACTGGATTGCCAACATCGTCCCAGTGATGAAGAAAAATGGGACAGTGCGCATCTGCATGGACTTTCGAGATCTCAACAAAGCTTGCCCAAAGGATGATTTTCCTGTACCGGTTACCGAGCTGATGATAGATAACACGTCCACCCACGAAGTCTTCTCCTTCATGGATAGCTCATTAGGGTACAATCAAATAAAGATGCAACCCGAATACCGAAAGCATACCGCTTTCCGGACCCCGCTAGGCATATTCTGCTACAAAGTGATTCCTTTCGGTCTGAAGAACGCCAGCGCTACCTATCAGAGGGCCATGACGAAGATTTTCGATGACCTCATACATGAAGTCGTCGAATGCTATATCGAAGACCTTGTGGTGAAAAGCAAATCGCACGAGGAGCATTAGGAGCATTTAAAAATAGTGTTCCAACGTCTTCGGAAATAAAACTTGAAGATGAACTCTCTGAAATGCGCGTTCAGAGTTTCCTCGGGTAAATTCCCAGGATTCATCATACGGCATCGAGGCATCGAAATAGATCCGTCAAAGATCAAGGCGATTATAAAAATGCCTCCGCCAAGGACTCTGAAACAACTGCGGTCTCTCCAAGGAAAGCTCACATATATCCGACGGTTCATAGCTAACCTCTCCGGCAAATGCCACTCCTACAGTCACCTAATGAAGAAGGGGAACCCGTTCGTCTGGGATCGCAAATGCCAAAGCTCACTGGACAAAATCAAGCAATACCCGCAGAATCCTCCGGTGCTAACCGCTCCGGTCAAGGGAAAGCCTCTCATCCTGTACACAACAGCCTTTGAAGGTTCTTTAGGTGCGCTATGGGCACAGGAGAATGACCAAGGGAAAGAGAGAGCCCACTACTATTTGAGCCGAGTTCTCCTGGGGGCATAAAACAATTACTCCCCTATCAAAAAACATTGCCTGGCATTAATCTTCGCTATAACGAAGCTTCGGCATTATGCTTTGGTGCATGAGGTCCATCTCATATCAAAGGTGGATACTCTCAAATATTTGATGTCAAGAGCCATACTAACAGGATGGCTCGCTAAATGGGCCCAGCTATTGATGGAGTTCTCAATAACTTATCGTCCCCTCAAGGCAGTAAAAGGCCAGGCTATCGCCGACTTCCTCGCTGAGCATCCGATACCTACCGATTCACCCCTAAATTGCGAATTCCCAGACGAGCACGCGTTTGACACGATCGACAGGGAGAAAGGAGAGAGTGACACCCGATGGGAACTCTACTTTGATGGGGCATCTTCCATGAAGAAGCAGAAGCACAGCTCCCCTATAATCAAATCGGGGATAGGCCTTATCTTCGTGACTCCACAAGGAGGGATAATGCGCTTTGCCTTTTCCCTAACAGAGCCAAGGACAAACAATGAAGCCGAATATGAAGTTTTGATAGCAGGTCTTGAGATCGCTGTCGACATGGGAATCGAAAACCTCCTCATACACGGAGACTCCCAGCTGTTCGCTAGTCAAGTAAATGGCGACTATCAAACGTGCAAACTAAAGTTGGTAAAGTACGGTGAGAAAGTGCAACAATTGCTAACTCAAATTCCCGCCTACACCCTGGAAAGCATACCGCGTGCAGAAAATAGCAAAGCGGACGCGTTAGCCAAACTTGCTAAAGAACTGGCTGACGAAGACCTCGATGACGTGAGGATCGTGGTACAAAGCCGTCGGGTTCTTGCACCGGCAAAAATATCTCCAGAGTCGTCCGAAGAAAAGAGAGCGATCAAGCAGACGACTCTACAAATAAAAGACCAGGAAAAGGCTAAGGATTGGAGAGAAGTCTTTATAGACTACATCAAATCCCGTCGAACACCTGAAGATGCATCCTCGATACATCAGCTCATGAAATAAGCTCTATCTTTTGCCTTCGTCAATGATACTCTGTATAAGAGATCGTTCGACTCCATGTGGCTAAGATGCCTCGGACCTAAAGAAGCAAGAAGAGTCGTCTAAGAAACTCACGACGGACTCTGCGGTTCTCACCAAGCCGAGCCGAAAATGAAACTGAAGAACAAAAGGATGGGCTACTATTGGCCCACAATGATCCAAGACTGCCTCGAATACACGAAGCAGTTCCACTCGTGCCAGATTCACGGCGACTTTATCCACCAGCATCTAAATACGCTACACCCAACAATGGCTAGCTGGCCGTTCGAAATGTGGGGAACTGACATAATCGGGCCCATCGAACCAGCATCATCCAGAGGACATCTGTTCATATTGGCAACAACCGATTACTTCTCCAAGTAGGCAGAAGCAGTACCACTAAGAGAAGTGAAGACGGAGAATATCCTCCATTTTTTCAAGACACACGTCATCTATTGGTTCGGCACTCCGCGACGGATTATCTCCGATAACGGGCCGGCCTACAGAAGTCACAAAATCAGCCGCTTCGCACAGCAACATAATATAGACTGGAGATACTCTTCGGTCTATAATCCATGAACTAACGATCTGGCTGAGGCTTTCAACAAGACCTTGACGAAGATAGTGAAAAAGACGGTGTCCAAAAATAAAAAGGACTGGCACGAGAGACTGCATGAAGCTCTCTGGGCGTATCGAACTACATTCAAAACGGCCACAAAAACAACGCCGTATGCATTGGTATTCGGCACTGAAGCAGTACTCCCCTTGGAGATAGAGCTACCCTCCTTACGAGTGGCGGTTCATTACGAACTAACGGATGAAGACAATGCTCATCTTCGGCTGGAGGAGCTCGATGCCCTTGACAAAACCCGGCTGATGGTGCAGCAAAACCTAGAGGCTTACAAAACAAGGATGACGCGCTCGTACGAAAGATTGACTAGGCCGAGAACATTCCACCAAGGCAAACTCGTGCTAGTCGTAAAAAGATCTATGATCCCCAATTGTGCCAAATGGGGGAAATTCGAGCCGAACTATGAAGGCCCGTATATCATAGACAAAGTCTACCAGGGTGGGGTTTACTTGCTCATGGATATGTATGGCGAAAGACCCTTCCGACCAATAAACGGCTGATTCCTTAAGATATACTACGCTTGACAAGTCACGAACCAGGTTAATGATAGATGATGACCCCTATGCTCGCTCGCTATCTTCTTGAGTCCGGACTTTGAAAATAGTATCCAACGATACCCCGTCCCAATCATGGAGAATAGAGGACCGAAACGTCCCTAAACTAATAGAGGAACGAAACGTCCCTAAACTAATAGCGGACCGAAACGTCCCTAAACTAACAACGGACCGAGATGTCCTAAAACTAGCAGCTGACCGAGACGTCTATAAATTACTATGGACCGCAACATCCTAAGGCTGACGCAAAAAATAATAATAATAAAAACGGTACGTCCATAAGTGAAATGGGCACAGACGAAAACTCAAAAGGGCTCCGTGAGTAAAAACAGCAGGGTTGCCAGCGAGTTTGTGAAAACCCGAAAGGGCTCAATCTCGTTAAAAGACACTTGCAAGGTCATCTCGACCCTGTAAGGAGAAAATACCTGCGTGAGATCCTTACAACTCACAAGGGAGCAACACATTTAGGGATCCCCACGATTCCTAATGAGAAGTTACACTTACGAGATCCTCACGACTCATGAGGAGAATTCCCCTATGAGACCCTCACGTCTCATAGGATTCAAAAGCCTTAAGCTACAGGGATCTGAACCTATTCTTAAGCCATCACAATCCCCAGATTGCCCTACAAGCGGTTCAATATTGACCTTTGTATATAATCCACGGGCACAAATAAACGTTTCCCCAACAGAGTCCCACCACTGACGAGGGATATCTTCATATGGCGAACGACACTTGTAAGTCCTCTCGACTTATAAAGAAAAAACACTCTTGTAAGATCCTTACGACTTATAAGAGACCATACACTTAAGACTCCTCACGATTCTTAAGGAGAAAATGCACCTACGAGATCCTCACGACTCATAGGGAGAAATATCTTTATGAGATCCTTACGGCTCATGAAGTCAAAAGCCTTAGTTGGCAGGATCTTAACCCTGTTTGCTAAGCCACCTTTGTTCGAACCGACAAAAGCAAATGATGATTCGCTCCTGTCAATATCCTAATTGTAGCGATGCTGATGCTTAAATCGGTATCGGATCCCAAGTCCCATACTCACGAGAAAAAAATCAGCGAGCCAAAAATGCATATGAAATAGCCGAAATGATGGGGAAACTTGAAACGAAATCAGCAAGTAAAATATATGCATACAGAGCAGCCGAAATGATTGGGCAACTCGCAATAAAAAGCAGCGAGTAAAAAAGAAAAATAGCCGAAATGATTGGGCACCGCGAAAAAATAGCCGAAATGATTGGGCAATCGCGACTTTCGCGATATAAACAGCTGAAATGATAGAGTATCGTGGAAAGAAATATAAAAATGAAAGAATAAAACTTTTGCCCTACAGGCAGTCCGTACTGACCCCTGTATACAATCCATGGGCATAAACGAAAAGGGAACCACATGTCCCCCACCAGATCCTGTTAGAAGGGAAAGTAATATCTCAACAATAACATCTGCATCCCAGAAGATCCACAACAGCGTTCCTCCTCATTCCAGCAGGATTCGGACGCGACAATCAATCTCGGAGCCATGGCAGAGTCCCTAGTTCCAAGTGTCGACGGCCACATCTACAGCCTGGAGACCCACAACAGCGTTCCTCCTCATTCTAGCAGGATTCGGACGCGACAATCAATCTTGGAGCCACGGTAGAGTCCCTAGTTCTAAGTCTCGACGGCCATATCTATAGCCTGAAGACCCACAACAGCGTTCCTCCTCATTCCAGCAGGATTCGGACGCGACAATCAATCTCGGAGCCACGGCAGAGTCCCTACTTCCAAGTCTCGACGGCCACTTCTACAGCCTGGAGACCCACAACAGCATTCCTCTTCTTTCCAGCAGGATTCGGACGCGACAATCAATCCCGGAGCTACGACAGAGTCCCTAGTTCCAAGTCTCGACGGCCACATCTACAGCCTGGAGACCCACAACAGTGTTCCTCCTCATTCCAGCAGGATTCAGACGCGACAATCAATCTCGGAGCCATGGAAAAGTCCCTAGTTCTAAATCTCGATGGTTCACAGACAACCTAGAGACCACCTCAATATACGTCTCGTTACAGTAGACGCAACGTCAGCAAAGCGGAGCTGCGGCAAAGTTCCTAGTTCCATGACTCGGCGGTGCACAGACAACCGAGAGTCAATCCTGACCCTATGTGGTTAAAGTCAATCCTGACCCCGTATGGCTAAAGTCAATCCTGACCCCGTGGAACACGGCTAAAGTCAATCCTGATACCGTGGAAAACGGCCAAAGTCAACCCTCGACCTCCCCGTCAAAGCAATGCTTTGATTCGGGAGCAGCTCAACTCATCAATCACTTACGAGTCCTCTCAACTTGTAAGGAATAAAATTCTCTTGTGAGATCCTTACGACTCTCAAGAGAAAACACACTTAGGAGTCCTCACGACTCCTAAGAAGAAAATACACCTACGAGATCCTCACGACTCGTAGGGAGAAAAATCTTTGTGAGACCCTCATGGCTCATAAAATTGAAAAGTCTTAGGCGGCAAATCTGAACCTGTTTGCTAAGCCATCACTACCCTGCAAAGAATCCAAGATGGACAACTACCTACTATCTACAGGCCACACTTGCTAAAATCATATGGCAACAACACAGCAAAGAGAACAAAGCAACAGTGGGAGATAAAAAAAATGTGTATCTTTTACTCATGAATTCAATTGAGTACAAGACGAATCATATAAAAGAATAAAAAAATGGATACATGTTATTCAAGGATTACAAATGTTTAATTGATACAAAGGTAGTTACTGAGAAGGAGGCGTTTTCAATAAGTCAGTCAGTTGCTCGTGCGCTCCTCTCAACTCCTTTTCATGGTCAGCCGCTGCGGCCAGCTTCGCTTCGACTCGAGCCCATTGTTGCAAGCCAGACGAAAGTTTCTCATCGATTTCCCATTGAGCAACTTCGCGATTCCGCGTAACCCGCTCCAGAAGGTCGAGCTTTTGCCTTAGTGCTAGTCCGTCCGAAATGCATTGTCGCAAATTGTCAAAGACGGTCCTCAATTGCGCAGCGTTTGCTTCAACCTGGGCGCTTAGCCGAGCGGATTCACCTGAAGCCTCCTCGCGTTCCTTTCGCCTCAAGGTCTCTTCTTGTTCAAAAAGGCGGAAGAAGGGAATGCTCTGCTCAACCCATGCAGCCCGCTGAGAATTCAAAGCCAACATTTCTGGAACGGGACGCCTGAGCTCAATCTTATGCAGACAGGCCTCGATCTTCCTGCAGTAGTTAACCCAAGACTCGACAACGCCCATGCTATGGAAGTTCATGAGCATCACCAACATGAGATTAACTTCAGCGGCAAAATCTGCAGCAGATGCAAAGGCCTTGGCGTCAAGGTCCTCGACGAACTCGGTTAACATCCGCAGGCTATTCGCAGCACCCCTGGAAGAAGGGTGTTTAGCAAAAGACCCTGCCGGCATGGGAATCTGAGTCTCGAAGGAATCTGAAGTCGGTGTGATTGGTGCAAAACAAATCATTGTCAGATATTAGCTTAAGAGATAAAGAAGATGTAAGAGCGATGAAGACCACTATACCGCCTACGACAGGTGGCAGAGCTGGGAGTACTGGTGGCGCGACGATTCTCTCATCCCCTCTTTCAATTTGTAGTGCTATAATCAATTTAAAGTTAACAATGGCAGGGTCACCCGTTAAAGAAAAGAAAGGACGTCGGTTAGAAAAGATATTCACCGGCACCAGTAGGCAATGCGACTTCCGATTGGAAGGGGAAGTGCGGGTTCAGCACTTGATACAGATGATCAAAGAGAACTCCTGTAAGGTTGCAACGATGCATGGTCGGTACAAGGGAGATGACATCCACAATTTAAATTAGACAAATTGCAAACCCATACCTTCCAGCATTTGAGAGGATGTAAGAAGAGACGAAGGGACAGCGACCGTCAGAGCGGCAACTGATGATGCTTCTTCAGGTGGCACAACCTCTGCGCTCACCACACCTACATTTGAAATAAACAAAATGTCATCAGAAGGGACCCAAAGGGATTGCAAAACGAAAAGAATGCAGCGATCTGAGACCTACCAAACTGGTCATCAGCCAAAACTGCGACGGAAGCATCACCAACCGTCGCGACTTCTTCAGTCTCATTTGGGGGGACGGTTTTGGCACCAGTGGCTTCATCCCACGATTCTACGAGAGCCGTTGTGACACTCGCAATTCCGGGCGATGGCAGGGAACCGCAATGGGAAAGAGTAGCAATTGGGGTAGTCCTGGACTCCTGAGAAAGAGTGGCCACTTCAGGATCGGTGGTTGCCGTCATCTCACCTGCTGCCTCGTCGCCAAGACTTAGCCCTGCAGGATATGATATATGAGAATTTGAAGATCAAATTCTAATAAAGAGACCCAGTATTATGTTACCTTAAGGCGGCTTTTCGATTGCCTCCCGAGCCACGCGCAAAACCTATCTATGAACGGTAGACAGGGCAGCTGGAGAATCTTCGGAGAAAATAGTGATGGATGGAATAGCGCTTGAGCCTGCACCTATAGCCAAAGCGGCATCACGTTCCTTAGCTGCACGTTTTCTACGCTTCTTGTCAGCCTTGGCAGCGAGAAATGACCTCCTCAAGACCTCCGTCAAGGAGATGTCATCGTCCGAACCAAGTTCTGCCTCTGGAGCCTCTACCGCGTCCGTCATCGGTTGTTTGAGCGAAGCTTCTTTTGGCAATACTGGGGGAGCTGGGACTTCGGCAGCCAGCTTTGGGAGCGTCGCCGCGTAACTATGTCGGATTGGCACCGCACTCGGGATAACCTGAGTCGAAGTAGTCCCTATAATAAAAAAAGGGGGGTCAGACAATCCATAAGGAAAAAAGGGAACGAAGGCATAATGAACCGAAATATACCGAGGCCCAAGGAAGCGCGAAGCCTTTCCTCCTCTTCTAAGGTCTTAAGGGAAGCTGCAAGAGCTTCTTCGGCGGAGATACCTGTTCGGGAAGAAAGCGTTAGTCAAAGCATAGAAATTAAAATGACCACGGAAAGATAAGACTGAAGTATACCTGATTGAGCAATGGTGATCAGCGCTGCCTCATTGCGAGCCAATTGCGCAGAAAACCGCGATAGCAGCCTCCCGATTGGTATCATCCGGCGCCATGAATAAACCTTCATTAGTCCCGTATTTACTCAAGCCCTCGCTATAGGGAGCGTGGGGCTCCTGGCCGAGTACGAAGTTGACGAAAAACATCGACTTCTTCTTTTTTTATGAGCGAGTGCCAGCAGCCGACAACACGAGCTTGCGCTTGGCGGGAAATTTGGGGCGACAAGTCCCGATCTCAGTACCCACACTAGACTCGGGAGATGCCACAGCCACCGCTTCTACAGGCACGCGGGGTAGGGGCAGCTCAGGCATAACACGTGGTATCACAACCGCAGCAACTTCCCTCAAGGGTGGACGGACGATGGTGTAGGCTGTTTTTCGTCACCCCATTGAGATGGGAATATGCGCACACTGGTCAAGCGCATTACAGATTCCCCCTGCCTAGGGTAGACCGGGGTTTATTGATTGTGGGGATCTGAATCTCTGGAAGCCACGGACTAAGCTGCCGTTAATTACCCCTCGCCTTTGGAGCGAGAGAACCTCCGATTAACGGGTTAAACTGGTTATGCAAACTCAATGTGCAGTGTTGTGTTTTAAAGGGGGTTTTGGATATATTGGGGGCCCCGCAGAGTTTTTACGGGGGTCCTGCTACCCGGATAACGGGCTAGGGGTCAAGGGGGCTAGCAGCCCCCTTGCGGGGTGCGGGGCAGCGCCCCGGCCCAAATTTTTTTTGAGGGGGATAGTGTTGTAGAGTATGTGTGTGTATATAAAAATAATAAAAGGGAAAGGGCATCAAAAGGATGCATGGGAAAAAGCGCCAGCGCTTTGGGTGCTAGCTCTTTGAGCATAAGAGCGCTAGAGCCCCACGTGTCAGCACGTGGGCGCTCGGACGCTGGCGCTTTGAGCGCGAGCGCCCCACGTGTCAGCACGTGGGCGCTCGGGGGCTAGCGCTTTAAGCGCAAGGGCGCTAGCGCTTTGAGTGCAAGCGCCCCACGTGTCAGCACGTGGGCACTCGGGCGCTATCGCTTTGGAAGCTAGCGCTTTGAGCGCTACCGCCCCACGTGTCAGCACGTGGGCGCTCGGGCGCTAGCGCTTTGGGCGCTAGCGCCCCACGTGTTTGGGCGCTAGCACTTTGGGCGCTAGCACTCGGGCGCTCGGGCTCTAGCGCTTTGGGCGCTAGCGCTAGCGCTAGCGCTCGGGCGCTAGCGTTTTGGACGCTAGTGCCCCATGTGTCAGCATGTAGGCGCTCGAGTGGTAAAAGGGACTTGATCCCTTCAATGGGAGTTGTACTCCCAGAAAAGAGCACTTATTATTTTGTGTGTGTATGTGTGTGTGTATGAGGAGTTAAACTCCTAGGATGATTTGAAGCTGATGAAGGGCTTCTCCCTTGAGCCTTAGTTCTTCCCCAAAGTAGGGTTTCTGGAGATGGGTCTCCTTCTTCTTCCTTTGTTGGCCGGATCTTGAAGATCAAGAAGTATGAGATTTTAAAAATCTCTCCTTTCTGAGATCTGATGGCAGATCCGAGTTCCCCTATGTGGGTTTTGTGGTGAAAAACTATTTAGTTTTATAAAAGGAAGAGTAAAACTCTTGATTTAATTCAAAAGAAAGAAGAAGGTTTTAGAACCTTGAGGAAGGAGAAGATCACAGATCTGAATTTTTTTTGGAGAGAGAAAAAGTTGTTGAGATATTTTTATTATCTTGGCCTTTATAGGCTATACACTTTACATATAGCCCCTTGGGCTTTACAAAAATGGCATTCTGCCCATCCCATTGCTCATGTGCCATTTCTTTTTGCACATAAGCCATGGGCTTTACAAAAATTTGGCTCTATGCCCATTCATGCATAAAAAATTACATAAAAATTATTTATTACGTGATTTCATTTTGGGCATGGAGGAGGGCCGGCCGTTTCATGTTCGGACTCGACCTGGGCATGGGCCCACTTGATCCAGGCTTGGGCCCACTTGGCTTGGGGTTGACCTTGACTTTGACTTGGTCAATCGGGATGCAATTTTCGACCTCAACAAAGTGCCCCCATCAATAAATGCACACCACATATGTGGGTCGTGTGCATGAAATTGATGGATCTTCTTTCGCGTGGAGGCGACTTGCTTTGGTTCCCACTTTTTGGGATGCCCTGCCCTTTTTACGACATGGACGGTCGACGCTTAACGCGTCTCCGAGACGGAGTGTCCGTGGTAGACGTTTCCCTGGCCCGGAGTGATTTAGTAGACGTGCCCCCGGCACGGAGTGTCGCTGGTCGACGTTTCCCCGAGGTGGAGTGTCTGTAGTCGACGTGCCCCCGGCACGGAGTGTCTGCTTGACGTTTTCCCAAGGCAGAGTATCGGCTGGTTGATGTGTCTCTGAGACGGAGTGTCTTCTTGACGTTTCCCCATTACGGAGTGTCACTGTTGGACGTTTCCTCGGTACGAAGCGTCGCTGGTCGACGTTTCCCCGAGATGTGGTGTCTATTGTCGGTGTGCCCCCGGCACGGAGTGTCTGCTTGACGTTTCCGCGAGGTGGAGTGCCGACTGGTTGACGTGTCCCCGAGACGGAGTGTCCGCTTAACGTTTACCCGTTACGGAGTGTCACTGTTGGACGTTTCCCCGGTACGGAGCATCGTTGGTCGACGTTTCCCCGAGACGGAGTGTCTGTTGTCGATGTGCCCCCGGCATGGAGTGTCTGCTTGACGTTTCCCCGAGGCGGAGTGTCGGCTGGTTGACGTATCCCTGAAACGGAGTGTCTGCTTGACGTTTCCCCATTACGGAGTGTCGCTGGTCGACGTTTCCCCGGCATGGAGTGTCGGCTGGTTGAAGTATCCCCAAGACGGAGTGTCTGCTTGATGTTTCCCCGTTACGGAGGGTCGTTGTTGGACGTTTCCCCGATGCGGAGTGTCCCTGGTCGACATTTCCCCGGTACGGAGTGTCTGCTTGACGTTTCCCCATTACAGAGTGTCGTTGATGGACATTTCCCCGATGCGGAGTGTCGCTGGTCGACGTTTCCCCGGCATGGAGTGTTTGTGTTGGACGTCTCCCTGGCACGGAGTGTCGCTGGTCGACGTTTCCCCGGCATGGAGTGTCTGTGTTGGACGTTTCCCTGAGACGGAGTGTCGCTGGTCGACGTTTCCCCGGCATGGAGTGTCTGCTTGTCGTTTCCCCGTTACGGAGTGTCGTTATTGGACGTTTCCCCGATGAGGAGTGTCGCTGGTCGACGTTTCCCCGGCATGGAGTGTCTGTGTTGGATGTATCCCCAGCACGCAGTGTCGCTGGTCGACGTTCCCCCGGCATGGAGTGTCTGTGTTGGACGTTTCCCCGAGACGGAGTGTCGCCGGTCGACGTTTCCCCAGCATGGAGTGTCTGTGTGGGACGTTTGGCGAGACGGAGTGTCGCTGGTTGACGTGTCCCCGAGACGGAGTGTCGGCTGGTTGACGTATCCCCGAGACGGAGTGTCTGCTTGACATTTCCCCATTACGGAGTGTCGCTGGTCGACATGTCCCCGGCACGGAGTGTCTGTTGTTTGACGCAGAGGTCGATGTTAAAATTGGTTGGTTTGATTTGAGTTGACATCAACATCGCTACACTGGAATATGGTACCAGGAGCGAATCATTATCTGTCTTTGAGAGGATTTGGGGATTGGTTTTTTTTGTTTGGCATCTGCATTGCTGCACTGGAATAATGCCAGGAGCAACTCATTATTTGCCCGAGAGGATTTGGGAATTGATGGCTTAGGGGGCAGGTTTAGATCCCTATCACCTAAGGCTTTTCCATTTTATGGGCCGTAAGGGTCCCATAAAAGCATTTTCTCCCTACAAGTCGAAAGGATCTCGTAGGTGTATTTTCTCCTTAGGAGTCGTGGGGACTCCCAAGTGTGTTGCACCTTTGTGAGTCGTAAGGATCTCACGCGGAAATTTTCTCCTCACAAAGTCGAGAGGACTTCGCGAGTGCATTTCATCACTTTTTCACGAGTTTGCGCCCTTTCGGGTTTTCACAAACCTGCCGGCAGTCCTGCTGTTTTTACTCACGGAGCTCTTTCGGGTTTTCATCCGTGCCCATTTTGCTTGTGGACATATCTTTTTTCTCTTTTTTTAAATCTTCACCGCCAGTGGGACTTTGAATGTGGTCTCGCCGGTAGGACTTGGGAGAGATTGGGATCGTTTTACGTCTGTGGATTGTATACGGTTTTGCAGGATGTATGACCCAGACCGTAGTGCCGGAAACATTTCGGGATTTTGTTGGCGTCTGCATCGCTGCACTGGAAGATGGTACCAAGAGCGACTCATCATTCGCCATTGGGGTATAGGATTTGGAATTTGGTTGGCGTCTGCATCGCTGCACTGGAATATGGTACCAGGAGCGACTCATCATTCGCCATTGGGGTATAGGATTTGGAATTTAGTTGGCGTCTGCATCGCTGCACTGGAATATGGTACCAGGAGCGACTCATCATTCGCCACTTGGGGATTGGGGAGCGATGGCTTAGGAGACAGGTTTAGATCCCTATCACCTAAGGCTTTTCAATTTTATGGGCCGTAAGGGTCCCATAAAAGCATTTTCTCCCTACGAGTCATAAGGATTTCGTAGGTGCATTTTCTCCTTAGGAGTCGTGAGGACGCCCAAGTGTGTTTTTCCTTCGTGATTCGTAAGGATCCCACGAAGGTTTATTCTCCTCATGTATCGTGAGGACACATGAGTGGGTCTTTCCAATGGACCATAATTCCAAGGGCAGAGACCAGCCGCGTTACTGGTGGTTGCGGTGGGGCATGGGTATGACGAGAATTATTTGAGCCCGTGGATTGTATACGGTAGTCAATTTGGGGACTGTCCGTAGGGCGGGAAGAATTTTTGGGAAATTGGATTTTGGTTGGCGTCTGCATCGCTGCACTGGAATATGGTACCAGGAGCGACTCATCATTTGCCGTTTTTTTTCTTTATTTTTACTCGCTGATTTTTATTGCGAGTTGCCCTATCATTTCGGCTTTTTATTATTTTTGTTTTATTTACACATTTTTACATTCTCAGTTTAATGACATAGAGGTCGATTGTTCCCAGTTTAACGACGTGGTGGTCAGCGGTTTGCTTATCCCAGCTCCTTGAACTTTGATCTTGGCGGGGCTGTGTTGATGACCATAGCTCTGTGGCTTGTCGGTACATCTGACGACTGTGAGGCTTTCCCGAGTTTGTATTGGTTCTCCACCCAATCTTTAAAAGTATAGCAGTCTTCAATGGTATGACTCACCATTCTATGATATGGGCAGTATATGGGATTGTCGGTCATGTTCATCTCATGTGGCCTCTTTGGAATAGGCAGTTGAAGACCGTTGTTCAAGGCGTCCACGACTATTTCGCGGACTTTATCCCTCCTGAAGGGGTATACTTTCTTCTTTCTCTCCATTAGAGTAGGTGCCCTTACTGATGCTGGACCCTGAGGACGATCAGTTTTTGGTTCGCCTACTGTCCACTTACCATGTTCAGTGTACGTATCGGAAGGACTGGAGACTGATCGTGTCTGTTTTTCACAAAGGTGTTCCGCTCTCGGGCTGGAGGGAGCATCGGTCGGCTGCTTCCGGATATCAATCCCCGTCTCACGAACCAAAATTTGATTTTGCTGTAATTGCAATCGGGCGACTTGGGTCGTGAGATCCGCCACGACATTTGCCAGCTCGTCAACTTTAGAATGGACCTTGGCCATCTTCTCATCCCTGTCCTGAAGTTGCCTTTGAAGCCATTGGAATAATGCTTGTTCTATAGTTCCGGGTATGACAATGGGGTCATCCGTACCGCCTGAACTTGATTCGGCATGATCCACGGGTTACTTTGGCTCAATGGCCTGAGCGAGCTCTTCATCATTTGGATCGGGCCGATGTTGGATGGCAACAACCGCGTCATTGTCATGGTTATAAGGTGTATGAGGACTTGTTCCTCTGAGCTCCATCATATAGACCGTATGGGTTATGTACCCGTTTATTGCTTCTTCATTGGCAATGTTGCTCCCTTGGCTCTTAGCTTGTTGCCTTCGTCCGCTCTTTTTAGAGAAAGACAGATGTCTGAGAGAATCAGGTCCCTGAAAGACTTCAGTCTCCGTTTGTATGAAATTGGCGGTCGCAGCTTGATTGTTTGTTAACACGCTAGGGGATAATGATATTTCTCCCTCGTTGTATTGTTTCTCGACCCAATCCTTGAAGATGCGACAGTCTTCAATAGTGTTTCCCAACACTCGGTGATATGGGCAAAAGTTGGGATGATCAGTCTTGTTCGCTTCACTTAACCTTTTTGGTTTTGGTAGCCGCGGGCCATTCTTCAGAGCATCTTTAAAAATTTTGTGGACTTGTCCCTTCGGAATGAGTAGACCTTATTTCTTCTTTCCTCCAAAGTTGGCTCTTGAGTTTTGTTAGTTTTTGCTCTGCCCGCTCTCTGCTTATATTTAGAGAATCGGTGTTGTTAGAACTTCCGCCTTTTCGGTTGTCATCCCTCCAAGGTTTCGGTCTGTTTGTGAACTGAAGATCTTGAGCGGACTTGGGCTTTGAGCGTTCCAATGTTTAGACCTTTTTGGTCAGCTCTTGGAATGTTTTAAGGCCTGCGGTGCACAGGAAAGGTTTCATCCAGTCCTTCAGATTTTCTATAAGAAGACCAACGGATTGGTCTTGCTCCAACGGCGGTTCACATTTGACAGAGAGATTGCGCCATCGGACTATAAAATCCATGTTGCTTTCTTTGTTCTTTGGCTCTGTCCTTACGAGGTCGGCAATGGTGATTTTATCGCTGACACTCATGAACCTTTTCTTGAACATAGATTCTATTTAAGCGAACGTCATGATCAAGTCATCTGGTATGCTTGCATACCAATCAAAAGCAACATCCGTCAGGTTATTAACAAACTGACGGAGAAGGAGCACATCAATGCCCCCAGTATTTGCGCATGATGCTTTAAATTAGGCAATGTGCCGGTTCACATTTCCCATCCCATCGAACCTTTCAAATTTGGGGACGACATAGCCAGTGGAAAACTCCACAAGATCGTACCGAGCAGGATATGGTCTCCCTATACTACTGGCATCTTTTTTCTCTCCGGCTTCGGCTACCAATGTTTTGACTTTGTTGGCATCCAAATCCATGATTTGATCTTAAGTTCGCGGGTTGCTATCATCGGCTGCCAAGACATTTCCCAAGATAGGATGCAACTGGCCTTCATGCGGTCCGCCCACCTTTGGATTTGAGGGAAAAGGCGTCGGCTGTCTCGGAACACCGTTTCCCGGTCCATGAGTAGAACCATGCGCTTGATTGGGAGGCTGAGAGGCAAGTTGGGCCGTGAGCTGTAAGACGACGTTTGTCAAGTCGTCAATTTTTTAGTAGAGCTTGGCCATCTCCTTGTCTTTGCTTCTGAGATGCTTTCGGAGCTCCTGGAGAAGTTGTTGCTCTGCAGTCCTAGGATGGAAAGTTGGCTCATCCTCGCTTTCCGAGCTTGACTCTACATGGACTGAGGGATCTTTCTGCCTATCATCCTCGTCGAGAGGGTTTTCATCATCCAGCAGAGGCGGCTGTTCTTGGGAAACAGTAACCACATTCAAGCCAGATTGGATTTGAGATGTGGTTGCCCCGTCCTTGCTCTTGCTGCGCGTGTCCACCATGTAGACAGTGTGGACCACATATCCAGCCATTTCCTCATCTTTGGCGGGGTAACCCTGTTCTTCGAACCTCATGAGGTTCAGCCTAGCAAGAGCCCTAGCCCTTTTGTTGGCTCTATATCTGAGCCTTTTCTGCCTTAGCTTCTTAATTTTAAGGGCTTGGCGGGCATCCATTTCCTGGGAAGCCACCGTGAGTTGATTAGCACGGAGCTTAGAGAAGACACCCAATCGAGCAGTTGTCAGGGGCACCGCCGGAGCTTGCTCGAGAGGCCTTGTTGCTTTTTTGGTGTTGATGGCCTTGCCCCATCTAGGACCAAGGAGAGTCGTTCAAACACCGACTTGCATTTGAGTTGGGGCACCTTCGAGACTACCACATTTGGCCTCTTTCCTTTCGAGACCGGTTTGTCTTTCACCGGGGCTTGAGGAGCTGGGACGGCGTTAGCCAGCACGAACATAATAGAGCCAAATGGTAGCGGCGGCTCTTCCCATTGTCGCCCTAGACTGGCCAGAAGGACTGTCCTGGCATCCATCTTCATCGTGTAGAAGATGGGAGCTGAGTTCATCTTTGGAGACATTGTTGAAAGGTGATTGCTTGAAAACCTGCATGAAAGAGCATTATTTTAGTATAAATATAGATATGTATATTGATTGAGTTCGCAAGAACGTTTAACCCGAAATATGGGAGGAGAGATTGGTCCCACCGGGGGTGCCAGAATCTGTAGGGTGTTTTTCGTCACCCCATTGAGATGGGAATACGCGCGCGCTGGTCAGGCGCATTACAGATTCTTCCTGCCTAGGGTAGGCCGGGGGTTTATTAATTGTGGGGATCCAAATCTCTGACAGTTGCGGACTAAGCTGCCGTTAATTACCCCTCGCCTTTGGAGCGAGAGAACCTCCGATTAACGGGTTAAACCGGTTATGCGAACTCAATATGCAGTGTTGTGTTTTAAAGGGGGTTTTGGATATATCGGAGACCTTGCAGAGTTTTTACGGGGGTCCCGCTACCCGGATAGCGGGCTAGGGGTCAAGGGGGCTAGCAGCCCTTGCGGGGTGCGGGGCAGCGTCCCGACCCAAATTTTTTTTGAGGGGGATAGTGTTGTAGAGTATGTGTGTGTGTGTGTATAAAAATAAGAAAAAAGGGAAAGGGCATCCAAAGGATGCGTGGGAAAAAGCGCTAGTGCTTTGGGTGCTAGCGCTTTGAGCGCAAGAGCGCTAGCGCCCCACGTGTCAGCACGTGGGCGCTCGGGCGCTAGCGCTTTGAGCGCTAGCGCCCCACGTGTCAGCACATGAAAGCGCTCGGGCGCTAGCGCTTTGGGCGCTCGGGCGCTTTGGGCGCTAGCGCTTCGCCCCACGTGTCAGCACGTGGGCGCTCGAGCGGCAAAAGGGACTTGGTCCCTTCAATAGGAGTTGTACTCCCAAAAAGGAGCACTTATTATTTTGTGTGTGTGTGTATATATATTTATATATATATATATATGAGGAGTTAAACTCCTAGAATGTTTTGAAGCTGATGAAGGGCTTCTCCCCGTGAGCCCTAGTTCTTCCCCTTTGTGGGTTTTAAAAATCTCTCCTTTCTGAGATCTTATGGCAGATCTGAGTTCCCCTTTGTGGGTTTTGTGGTGAAAAATTACATAAAAATTTATTTATTACATGATTTCATTTTGGGCATGGAAGAGGGCCGGCCGCTTCATGTTCGGACTCGACCTGGGCATGGGCCCACTTGATCCGGGCTTGGACCCACTTGGCTTGGAGTTGACCTTGACTTTGACTTGGTCAATCGGGGTGCAATTTTCGACCCCAACAGATGGTCCGTCGCTTCATAGGAACGGCTTGATTTCCAGCCGAGGCGGTGCCCTTGCGATCAAGCAATAATCGCTTTTCTTCCCTAATAACGGCGCCCATCGAATGTTGATACCACGCCACATATGCGTTCAAGATTCGCGGGACGCAACTCGGCTCACTGATAAAGAAATTGGAGCCGGTGTTCAACCGCATAAAATGGTGCAATGCATTTCGAATACCTTCTTCTGTGTCAGCTGGCTCAACTAGAAAGGCTTCGAGCGGGACACCCTGATTATAACTTGATTGTTGGGCGAAATGGTGTAGGTTGTACCGCATGAACAACGCCGAATCATTCTGCCTAAACACGAGAAAGCCCGGCCTGATGGAGTATAAATGAAGAATCTCCCGAGCTTTCAAGGTAGAGGCCCATACCACGCCACATATGCGTTCAAGATTCGCGGGACGCAACTCGGCTCACTGATAAAGAAATTGGAGCCGGTGTTCAACCGCATAAAATGGTGCAATGCATTTCGAATACCTTCTTTTGTGGCAGCTGGCTCAACTAGAAAGGCTTCGAGCGGGACACCCTGATTATAACTTGATTGTTGGGCGAAACGGTGCAGGTTGTACCACATGAACAACGCCGAATCATTCTGCCTAAACATGAGAAAGCCCGGCCTGATGGAGTATAAATGAAGAATCTTCCAAGCTTTCAAGGTAGAGGCCCCATCTTTAAAAGTATCGCGCAGAAGCTGCACCGTTTTTGCGGATTCTTTGCCGATGGTTAAAACCTTATCGACAAAGGTCATGCCATCTCCAACCATACGCGGACGAAGGGTCACACCCCTAGCCTCCCGCTGTGTTGGATTCATAACGGACGCGTCAACTAGGCGCATAATCCAAGGGAAGTTGTAGTTGTCATAGAAACAAGGTCATTTATGGACACCAAAAGCGCCAAGTACGTGCAACTCGATCCATAACATAAAATAATGCAGCGAGAAAGTGACAGGCCATACCCCTGGCTTAGTGGTGTCCGCCGCTATGCTGAGACCATGGTACAGGTGTGCTAACCCAGCAATTCCGATAGCCACTTGCATTCCCGCAACCATACGATGGGTTGGGTAGAAGACTGATGGCCTCATATAACGAGGATGCATCAGAAGCATGAACCAGTTCAGCCATAAGCCAATGAACCCCAGCACGAACGTCTCTTCATCAACGTCCGGGGCAGTAAGCTCCGTGAAGGGAACAACAGGAGCAGCCGGAATAAAGAAATTCCTTAAATCCGCCTCCGCTGTCGGTTGGTTATCCAAACCAAAACCAAACGGGTTGTCAAGCTTGGCGAACAGTGCAACTTGCTTCGATAGGGCTTCCGGACGAAGAAAGCGAGTGATGAAGTCTGCATAGCTAACTCCATGCCCTCCGGACTCCAGAAATAGACTTTCGTACATATTCAACACCTTGATCAAGCTCGGGAATTGGTTTTGAATGGCGTTCTCTGGGGTAAGACCCGTTACCACTGATTTGGTGGCAAAGATGTACTCGTCCGGAGGAAGCAGCTCCTCGTAATGTTCTCCTCTAACGGGTAATCTAGAGATCTCTGCAAACTCTTCCAAAGATATTGAGACGTCTCAATCTGACAGAAGGAAGGTGTAGGTCAGAATATTCCATTGCTCCAGAAAAGCCTTAACCCACCATGTAGGAGGTGCGGAATATTGGAAGATAGAAGCGTAAATCGCGGGATACAACCCGAGCTTCAGCAAATACCCGGCCGGATGACGAAGAGTTAGGCCTATCATGTACGGCTGCCCCCAAGGACGCGACTCTCCCTGACATATGCGCCGCCCTATAGTATCCAAAGCCGTCGGCGGCTGTACGGGTATTGCAGCCATAGCAGGCTGAAGGAGGCCCTCTGAGGTCCAGTTGACCTCCTCCACGGCATAGTTCACCGGAGGTGCATCAGCATAAGGGATCGCCGAAATAGGCTCCGAAGGTGCCACGCAATAAAAGCTCCGTTGGCCCCTGATAATTTGACTGTACCATCTACCACATAAATGAAGATTCTTTCGCTCCGGGTCATGATCTTTGATCAACGTGAAGACTTCCCAGTCCACAGGCGCTTCAGGGAATCCGCTTTCCGAACGGACAAACGGGAAAGAAGTGTCGAAAGACATAGTACCTGCGCGGAAAAGAACAAAATTTTCAGCCGTCAATGCTACAGTTTAAGTTCTATCATTAGGTACTTTAAATTCATACCGCATTGCAATGCAATGGAAAGGGACCCGGGGGACCCACATAATCTGGATGACGGCTCATCATTAATAAAACAGACTCATCATTTGATGAGACTGTTATTAATGAAGAAATCCTAAAAGGATTCTCATTTAATGAGGGCCCTCGGGCCAAGGAGTAAATCTCTCATTGAGAGCAGCGCTCTACAACAAGAGTGACATCTGTCAACTCTGATGATGAAAGGAATAAAAATTCCTCAAGAAAAATTCTGAAGAGCCATGCTCTGTAAAGATGATGGAATAACCCATCAGAAAACTTAAAGGAAAGCTTTTAATGAATTAAAAATTCCGAGATCTTCAAGATCTATGAACAAACTCTAAGAGTTCTTCATAAAAGATTAACAAATCTACATGATTTGAAAGAGTAAATCTCTATTAATATGTTAAGAAACCCTAAGAAAGATCTCTTTAAATCTATGAAGAGCAAAGCTCTATTGAGAAACCCTAAAAATCTATATGGTTTGAAAAGAGCAAAACTATGTTAATAGGTGAAACCCTAAATTATTAACTAATCTCTTCAAAGATTTAATCTTTACCTAAATTTTTGACAGAGTTCTGTCCCTAAGAAAGTTCTTAAGACAAAGAGCTATGCTCTGAAGGAGAATTAATTCTCAGAAAACAAGAAAGAAGATGAACAGAGGTCATCTTATGGGCCAAAGGCCCTATTTATAGGCATTGAGAGCCGTTTCAACTTCTGAGTTGATCCAATAGCATAGATGCTACCACCGCTGCATTCACGTGTAGGCCACGTGAGCGCAACGGTGGGGGGCATTTGTTTCCCCAATCCGAGCAAAGCTCATTTCAAATTTTAAAATTTGAAATGAAGCAGCGCTTCATAAAAGCATATGAGCGCTAGCGCTAAGAACGCTGCATTCTAAGCAGCACACCACATGCAAAGCACGTGAGCGCTAAGAGCGCTGCACTCTAAGCAGCGCACCACGTGCAAAGCACGTGAGCGCTAGCGATAGAATAAAATATTCTCGGCCCTTGGATCAAAGATCCAACGAACATGATTAAAAATCATCAATTGACCAGAATAAAATTCTGTTAAGGAAACATTTCTCAGAATCTTTCCAAACAGGAAAGATTATGCTCTGAAAATCAGAGCACCGTTGGATCAATGATCCAATGGTGATTAAAACTCACCAAAATACAGAATAAATTCTGTATGGGAAAAGATTTCTCATTCTTGTTAAAAATAAGAAGATTGCCTTCTGTAAAACAGAAGCCATAAGATCAAAGATCCAACGGTAGGGAAATCCCCGAATCAATTAGAGAAAAGATCTCTTCAATCGAGTCAACAAATCAGCCTACCCTATATAAAGGTCCCAAGACTTCAAGTCAGATACAGGGGAGACCCCCCATAAGCTTTGAGAAATTTAAAAAGAGAAGAGCAAGCTCTCAGAAAAAGAAGAATTTCTTCAAGCTAAATAAAACAGAGAGATGAAATCATCTCATAAGAGAAGCAGAACCTATTTCTTTTTCTAAGATCATAGACCTACAAGATTGAGGTATTTCACAAAGGAGATCATAGCATCTCATCATAAAAGTGAGGGGGAAAACTTAATTTTCTTCAGATCATAGATCTATAAAATAAAAACGGAGTCTTTCACAAGAACAAAAGAGATTGTAAAATCTTTTAATAAGAACCAAGTTCTTAGATCTATGAGACAAAGTCTCCAATGAACGAGAATTTAATTCTCAGAGCGCAGAACTGATAGAAGTCGCATAAAAAGAAATCTGGCGCTCCAAATAGAAAGAAGCGCATGAGCGCTCCAAGACTGGCGCACAGCGCCGCAGTGCTCCTAGCGCTCCAATTTAAAGAGGCGCCTCAGCACTCCAAATCTGGCTATCAGAGCGCAGCGCTCTACGGTCATTGGTTGGCGCTCAGCACCAAGCACACCACGCGCTCCTCACATGGGCGCTATTTTATAAAGAGTGCTCTGTACTCATTGACTGGCACTCAGCGCCAAGCGCGCCACGTGCTCCTCACGTGTGCACTATCTCACAGGAAGCGCCTTAGTGCTTTAAGTCTGGCGCTCAGCGCCAAGCGCGCCACGTGCTCCTCACGTGTGCGCTATCTCACAGGAAGCGCCTTAGCGCTTTAAGTCTGGCGCTTAGCACCAAGCGCACCACATGTCCCTCACGTGTGTGCTGAGGGAACATAAACTGTTCTTTAAATAAAACCCCAGAGCAATGATGAGTACTCAACACTCAATAAAAGGCAAAAAATGTTGTCAGAACCCAAACCAATGCTCAGTATTGTTAAATGTTCAATATTTTAACTGAGTGGGCCGAGCCCAAATTGGCCACAGACCCCTAATTTAGATTAATTGAGCCCGTATGCTCATAAATCTTTTTAACAGATCTTAGTCCCAAACTTGACTGCAGATCCCCCAACCAATATTGGTTCAAGGGTACATCTCTTCATACCTCTGATATATGTCGTTGTAATTCTTCATCGTCTTCAGAGAGATGGAGGGTCCCAATAACCAATAACTTTTGGTGCATCCCTAAATGGTTGAACCAAAACCATATAGACTATGACGTCTTTAAAATGGACTATGATGTCCTTAAACTTTACGGAATATGGGGTCTTTAAACTCATAGACTATGATGTCCTTAAACTTTATGAACTGTGGGGTCCTTAAACTCATAAACTATGATGTCTTTAAACTTTACAGACTATGACGTCTTTAAACTGGACTGTAATGTCCTTAAACTAATTATGGACCGTAACGTCCCTAAACTAAACCCTACAGACTATGATGTCTCTAAACTAGACTATGATGTCTTTAAACTCCATGGACTATGATGTCCTTAAACTTATGGACCGCAAAGTCTCTAAACTAAAACAATAGATTCCAAATGCTCTTTAGTTGGATCTAAGTGATCATGTTAAGTAGATCTTAGTCTAAAATTAGACTAACGTATCCTTAACAAACGTTTAAGTTGATCTTAGTCTCAAATGAGATTAGCGATCCTTAAACCCAACCCAAAACCAAATCTAAGAAAATACGGATTTGGACTAATCTACGCCCTACGGGTGACAACATAAATTAGTCTCCGTATACAATCCACGGGCAACCAAAAACAAAATAAACACACACGACACGAAGTGACCATCTGGAGAAGGAGAAAGTGGTTACCGCGATGCGGTAGAGTAATTAACTGCAGGGGCTTACGCCTGCAGGGAAAAGCGTCCTCACAATCAAAAACCCCTCAACGCGGGGGAATCTGACGAAGTCAGCTATATCGGCCGCATCCATCTACACCTTCGATATACGGTGCCATAAATCAACTTGGCATCTTCGGAGAGGTGGACGGATAAAACCAAATAGCATCTGCCCCCAAAATTCAGGCCAGACGTCCCAACGTCCCGGTCGCGTCTTTCGGCGGAGAACAAGCACCATTTGATTGATCGTGAAAAAGTATTTGTAGAATAACCACAATCAATAACGGTGTCGCTTGTACCTAGCCGAGATGAGTACGGGTCGTCCGCAGGGAAACGTGGAATCTTTTTATTTTACTTTAGACGTGTTGAATAAAATAAACGAAAAGAAGAGGATAGTTTATTTAAGATCTAAATTAATTACGGATGTAAATTATATAAGAAAAAGGCTTGTAGGGTTCGTTAAGATTTAGTAGTCATGGATGATTAATTAAAGATTACTCCTTTTATCCTTTAATAGATTTAAAACTAGATCGACGGTGATGCATGTAGATTTAGGGTTTTCGGAGGGAATAGGGTTCCCACTCTTAACCCCTATCTTTACATAGATCTCCGTTCATGTCTAGCCTTTACCAAAACAATTGTTAATCTAATCTCAAATCGCGGTCGTGACTACCAATGAATTGATAGCGCACCCGATTAGGATTTTAACAATTCTTTTGATAAAGTTTATAAATTTTATAGGACGTAAAGAGAGTTAAAAGATTTTAATCATCCATTGATCTACCATAATCCTACGAACCCTAACAAGCAGAGAATTACTCGCGCATGTTGGGAATAGAAGAAGAAAGGATAGTTAAAGAAATCATGATGCAGAAATAACACAGAAAATAAATAATTAAACAAAATGATATACCTTTATTAATCAACTTCACAAGTACAAATCCTACGAATTTAGATTACAAGAGTAAGAAGTTGCTCTCGATCTTTGCCCCGTAGGAAATAGATGCTCTGTCGATTTTCACGTCACCCTATCACGTCGAATCGTGGACCTGTCGTGGATCACTTGTTTTTTTACGGTGATTTGCTTTGTGGTAAAGGTGATGAGTTTTAATTTTAGCCATCGGTCCTTTATATAGCCTTCAAATTAGAAATCCTAGATCTCATAGGTTTAAACTTGCCATAAAGATCCACTTTCCAAGTTTTCAGATCCTATGATTTTATTGGCAGATTTTTGATCCTGTCATTTTGAATATCTTGATCTCTTGACCTGAGCTAAATCTGCACAAAATCTCTATGAATAATGTTAGTAGTATTTATTAAATTAAAAAGAGTATCTTAATTACTTTATATGGTAATAAATCTTTAAGAAACATGATTAAGAATATTTGATATGCTGTGCATCTTTTAATTACTAAAATATTATGCATATATTTTGAAATATTATTCTAACCATTTGTATGATATTATATCTTTTAAGAATTGTGATTAGAATATTTGATATGATATGCATATTTTCAATTACCAAAATATTATATAAATATAAAATGCATATATTTTCCTTCATAATGTTAATTATAATATATAAACATATGGTAAATAGTATTTTGCAGATAAATCCAAATATGTTCTATATTTATAATAAACAACTTTAAATATTTAAGAAATGTAAGGAAAATAATCATACCAAAGTGCAATATTTTCAACTGAACAGACATCATAGTCTGTAAGGTTTAAAGACATCATAGTCTGGTTTAAAGACATCATAGTCTATAGGGTTTTGGTTTAACCGTTTGGGGATGCGCCAAAAGTTATTAGTTATTGGGACCCTCCATCTCTCTGAAGACGTTGAAGAATTACAACGACATGTATCAGAGGTACGAAGAGATGTACTCTTGAACCAATGTTGGTTGGGAGATCTGTAGTCAGGTTTGGGACTAAGACCAATTAAAGAAATTGTGAGCACATGGGCTCGGTTAATCTGAATTGGGGACTTGTGGCCAACTTGGGCTCAGTCCACTCAATTTTGAATAAAATGTTGAACATTTGTTTGGGCTTAGTCTATTTTTATTCAACAATACTGAGCATTGATTTGGGTTCTGGCACCTCTCTTTCTTTTGTTTTTTATTGAGTGTTGAACACTCTTTATGGCACTAGGGCTTTATTTACAGAACGCTTTGTGTTTCCTCAGCGCCCACGTGAGAAGCACGTGGAGCGCTTGGCGCTGAGCGCCAGACTTGGAGCGCTAAGGCGCTTCTTATAAAATAGTGCCCATGTGAGGAGCACGTGGAGCGCTTGGCGCTGAGAGCCAGACTTGGAGCGCTAAAGCGCTTCTTTTAAAATAGCGCCCACGTGAGGAGCACGTGGAGCGCTTGGCGCTGAGCGCCAGACGTAGAGCGCTAAAGCGCTTCTTTGGCAATTCTGATCAGTTCTGTGCTCTGAGAATTAAATTCTCGTTTATAAAAGATTTTGTCTCACGGATCTAAGTTCTTCTTTATGAGGAGATGCTATGATCTCTTTTGTTTTTATGAGAGACTTTGTCTTATGGATCTAAGAACTAAGTTCTTCTTTTACGAAGAGAGACTTTGTCTCATGGATCTAAGAACTAAGTTCTTCTTTTTATGAAGAGATGCTATGATCTCTTTTGTTTTTTCTTTACCTTGAAGAGAGGTAGCTCTCGCTTTAAACTCTGAAGTTTTTAGGGGAGTTCTTTCTTCTTTTAATTTGAAACTTAGGGGGAGGTTTTTCTGTGTACAAGACTTGAAGTCTTGGGTCCTTTATATAGTGAAGGCCGATCTGTTGAATCAGTTAAGGAAATCTCTCATTGAGAGATCTCCGATTGATTTTGGGATGTTTCCCACCATTGGATCTTTGATCCTAGACCTTCTGTTTTACAGAAGATTTTCCTCTTGTTATTAACAAGATTGGAAAAATGTTTTCCCATACAGAGATTATTCTGTATCTTGGTGATTTTTAATCACCGTTGTATCTTTGATCCAACGGTGCTCTGATTTACAGAGCGCAATCTTTCTTCTTTGGAAAGATTTGAGGAGTATTTCCTCAACAGAATTTAATTCTGTAATTTTGATGATTTATCATCTTCGTTAGATTTTTGATCCAATGGTGGAGAACATTTAGTTTTAGCGCTGGCGCTCTCGTGCTTTGCACGTGAGACGCTGCCTCAGAGTCTTTGACTCATGGTGCTGGCGTTCTTGGCGCCGGCGCTCTCGTGCTTTGCACATGAGGCGCTGCCTCAGAGTCTTTGACTCTTAGCGCTGGCGCTCTTGGCGCCAGCGCTCTCGTGCTTTGCACGTGAGGTGCTGCCTCAGAGTATTTGACTCTTAGCGCTCTTGCCACCAGCGCTCTCGTGCTTTGCACGTGAGGCACTGTCTCGGTTCAAATTTCAAATTTGAATAGAGCTTTGCACTGTGATTGGGGGAAACAGACCGAAGAAAGCCCATTGCCTCGCCGCCATCGACTCCACCCCATCACCACCTCCACCTTCCTCATCTCTCTTTATCTCCTCGATCTCTTTCCCCGAAGCCTCTCCTCTGCTGTGAACCCATGACCCCGACAAGCACCCTGCACACCACAACCCACTGCCTCACCTTCACCTCGCCGCCGATCACCTTGTCGGCCTCACGTCGTCTCCGCTTCCTCTGACCCAGAGCTAACATCCCCGACGAACCCTTCTTTCCCGAAACCAACCCAAGAACCGACCCATCGACGCCTCACCTGTTCTCGTCACCGTCTCCCCGCCTTGCTTGCACGCCATCGTCGCCGCCGACCCCGTGCCACCACCCTCATCTTCACCCTTCCTACTCCCTCACCTGCACACCCCCTCGCCAGAGCTCGCCTCGCCCAGCAACCCAGCACAGCCCCATTTTTCACCCGAGCTCCCCACCTCCTCTGTCGCCGTTGCCCCACGCCGACGACCTTGCCAACGACACACCGTGCTCAGCATCACCGCCACCATTGCATCGCCCGACCTTAGCCGCTGCCGAGCCGTCGAACCCAAGCTTGAGCCGAGGTCGAGTTGCCGTGTCATGCCTAGCCGCGCTTGCGTCGTGATCGTGCCATACCGTTGCCGTTGACGTAGATCACCGCTGTTTCCGTGTCACTTCCGTATCGTCTTTGATATGTCGTCAGGCAGGTGCAAATACTTTCTATACGCTATAGTATATTCATTTCGGTTGCGAATCAAATGTTAATATAAGTGCTCGATACAAACCATAATATAAAAACCCTCTTAAAATGATGAAAGTTAAGCATAATGGATTACCCTAGTGATAATGAATATTATGTTAAGAGTTGGCTCGAAAATACGGACCCTAACGCCGTGAAATATCATCCCCATTTAGATCCGTCAAGTCTGAAACTTTCCGTACCTGAAAATTGTGAAAATCATAGTAAATTGGATACACACCGGGATTTTGTGTTCGAGGGATCATATCGAAGACGACTCGATAACCTAGAACCCCATATAATTTACATCTTGTTTCTGCTTTATAGCAGTGGCGGAAACAGTTCGAGAGTGCGGCTCTGGACTGCAGTCCAGAGCAGCACTGTTTGCCAACACTTGATTGGAAATGCTTTTACACCTCTGTGTGAAAATGGTATTATACTGAACCCTATACCGCAGCGAAGATAAATCTGTTAGCTAACTATTGAAAGTGATTTCATTCATTTTTACCATCATTTGCTATTTTAATTATATTTTAAACCATCAGTACATACTGCAGTCCCAAGCAGGGACAAAACGTATATCCCAATATTAAATAACGCATAACTCCCAGCACACAGAGTATATTATCGATTCGTATGGTGCGTTGGAAACCTAACTAATAAAACTAAATATTATCCAACTGTACTGTCGCCTAATTATGATCCCAACAGAGTGAAAACTGTTTTACGGAATGGACTTTCAATTCAGGAACTGAATTTCTAGCAGAGAACACTTACAAAGAAATGACCGTAATTTGCAAACCCGAAACCCGATTGACTAAAAACAAATTTCGTTGATTTTTTGATTAAGTTTACTTCTTGCCCCTTTTGTATCATTTTACCAAATTCTGAATGTACGATTTAATGTGATTTTTCTAAGTTCATAAGACGCATAATAACTTGCATTGCACATGATTTGTTTAGCGGCATAAATGCACATATTTTACCCAACTGAGATACCTCTAGCGATAGTGAGTGCTCTAATTAATTTCAGTGTATAATGCATTGTCGAACGTGAATATTATTGGTTTAGATGTGTCGAGTACGCCAGTAAAAGTGAATGATTCGTGATAGTGAACAATACAGTGAATAGTGAATAAAGCAGTGTTATTGATGCATACTTGTACACAACTAACCCATACTCATAGATAGTGAAACCTAGGAAAAAAGAGGGAAATCGAAGTGGAAAGAAAATTTTATTTAGCGAGGTCGCTGATTTATAGGATGATCATTCAAACAGCGACTCTTATATAGTAGGTTTGGACCTAGCGGTCCTGCAGACAGGGTTATGTTCTGAGCAACAGTGGGCCGTAGTCTCGGGTACGTACGAGACCCTCGTTAAAAATGATCACTCCTTTCCATAACTCGATTTCAAAAGTGACTTAGAGACCGATAGGGACACAGATCATGCATAGTATTGTTTAATGGCATATCGATTACCTGCATTTATTGCCTCCACCGTTATTACTTTATTTCTTGCCCCGTTATTATTAATATTATATTGCTATTGCGTCGCCCTGACGACCTGAGTATGCATGCTTAGTGATAGAGGTGGATCCGTCTGATCTCGAGAAGACCGCGAAGATCCAGACCAGTGAACCAGTTATATTTCTCCCTTGATATCCCTGGTTAGTTGCCCTCTTGTTTACTTCCATTGCGCTCAGTTTGCTTTATATCCGATAGTTTTAGTGACTGCATTCTTTTTATCCGTGTTGTATTTTAATGATTACTATATAATGCTAGAAATCGAAATGTGACTACGGTAGGATTTTTTCCTTGATCGTAGGAGCATGGCTGGCCTTGTCACCCTTGTATTCCGTATTTTGGGAAGAGGGGCGTGACGGCGGATCCATTCACCAAGGTCATTCCTCAGGCACAGTTTGAGCGCCTATTCGAGATGTTGGTGTAACATCCTAGTTCATTTATACCAGCTCTAGTTCATATATTTATTTATTTATTTACGGTATTTTCCTGATTTACTGTGTTTTGGGTGCGAATAGTGTTTTTGACATTGTATTGCATCCGACCCAACCCGCTTGCTTGAAACCTGTCTTGATTCATGTTTATGATCTATCCTGACTTGTTACGTAGACTCGTGCACTTTCATTCTAATTTATACATCCTGTATACTGGCATTTTATCTGGCATTTGCATTTTTACACTATAACATTTTAAGTCACATAAAATATTTTAAAAATACATTGCAAGGCCTGCATGATACCCCTGACCATGTGGTAGCATCCGCGCATCTTGCTCTCGTCCCGTTCAGTGAAACAGACTTGTTTGGATGGCTACGCGCACGTACGTGCATCCGTTCTTGGGGGTCTGCATTTTCGTTACCCGGATAACAAATTTTAGTTTTGATTGACACGTATATTATCCGTATTTTGAAACTAGATTTTTAGACCCGACCTAGGCGTGTTTTGGACTATTTTTGCATTAGCCAGAAAACTCAAATTTAATAATATTTTAATCCTCTTATACATATAACTGTTTACACTATATATATATATATATATATATATATATATATATATATATATTTAAAATCCAAACAACTCTTTCTCCTCTCGATCTCTATATCTCTCTCTCTTTCTTTCTCACAGTTCTTTCTCTCTCTCTTTCTTTATATATTATATATTTTTTTAACTAACCTAATCGTTATTTTCCCCACGTCTCTTCTATCCCTCGCCTTCTTCATTCTTTATTTTCTTCCCTCCTCTCGCCACGAGAACCCAGCCCCTGCCTCGCCGTCGCCTTCGCGCCGGCGACCCTTCGCCTCCTCCTCTCCACAACCACCTCCTTACCTTCCTCTCTCCCTCTTCCCAAGATCCCGAGCCCCAAACCTAAGAACCCCGACTGCCCTCACTCACACCCATCTCCCCGCTCCTGCACCTCGCCTCCGACGACCTCGTCGTCGCCTTCTCGACCTCATCTGTCTTCTCCCCTCTCTCCTCCTTACCCCTCAACCCTAACAAGAACCCTGCAACCCTCAACCCTAGCAGCCCCGGCCTCGCCTGCACACCCTGCCTCACTGCCGGCGACCACATCGTCGTCACCTCATCCTCACTCCGTCAGCCTTACCTCACCAACACCTCTCTCATCTCCTCCCCTACAAGCCCATGACCCATGCACTGAATCCCAAGAACCCAGGAAACCCTCACTGCACACCCACTGCCTCGCCGGCAAACCCTATCGCCGGTGACCCACTACCTCGTCTTCGCCCCTCGCTACCTTCTTTGATCCATGAACCCAAACCCAGATCCATACCAGAAACCCCAGTTCCCTTTTCTTTCTTCTTGCTCTTCTTCTTCTTTCTTCTTCTTCTTTACATTTCATTTCTTGATCCCTATTTTTCAACGATCGCCGGAGCCGTGACCGCCGCTGCCGATCCAGACGATCCAGTGAACGTCCCTTCCTCGCGTGATCACCCTCTTGCCTTGCCTGGACCCGTCCCGCGTGCCGCGTGTGCGTTGCAACGATTTACCGACGTCGGACGTGCCGTCTGTATCCGTCGCGTAATCAATCGAGGCAAGTTTATCTTGCTACATGCTATGATATATTTTACATCCATATTAATAATAATATTTAATGTTTAGTGTATTGTACATCCCCTATTATCATTTTACTGTTTTCAGATACCCGTTTGCATCCATATCATTTAAAATATATATAGCTGCATCTATAGATCATATTAATTCATGTTATTACTATAGTAACACCCCATGCTTAGTAATGTGCATCCCAGTTAGTCTACGAACTGTAAATATAACCCTAATTGATAATTGAGCATCCATATCATTAATTATATATCTATTTGCATTCCAAGTCACGTTATTTCATATTACTGCTACATTAACACCCCATGGTAGAAAATGTGCATTCTACATAGTAATGGAGCTATAGTTGCAATCCCTAATAGTTATTCATGCATCCATGTTTTATTGTGTACCCATACCATTAATTCTTTATATCCACTTGCATTCCATGTCGTATTAATTTATAATATTGTTACTGTAATACCCCATGCTTGATAATGTGCATCATATATGGTCATGATGTAACCCCTGACAAAATATTTGTGCATCCATGCTTTTACCGTGCATCCGTACTTGCTACAGTTTTATTATGAGCATCCGCTTGACACATGTGCACTACCTGTCATTACCCGATATACCACTGCTTGACTGGATACCTGATCTTGTTACTAATGCCGACAATCTTGACCTGTTGTCCTTACGGACATATCCTGTTGTCTGCATAGACAAAACCTGTAACTGCTTGATCCTGTGTTGGCATTAGCTCCAGATTTATCAATACCTGATTTGAACACATAACCTTGGGGGTATGGGGAAATTAAAAGTGTAAACTAAAGTGTAGCTTACAAGGGTATTACTTGATCCGTGGTCCCGGGGGATAACGGGACAGAATCATTCGTGATTCTTACTTGATCCGTAGTCCCGGGGGATAACGGGACAGAGTCATTCATGACTCCCACTACCTGATCCGTGGTCCCGGGGGATAACGGGACATATTCTTTGAGTTACATGGAGGATTACATTAATTGATTTCAAAACAAACTTTAGAATAGATAACCCAGTAGCACAGTTTAGATTGATCACTGCACGTCACATATATTGATACCTTTCACTGTTCCTTATTCGTGATACTGTTATACTCTTATTACTGTTTATGATTCATGCCTGCATATCTCGTGTATCCTGATCATTTATTATTGGTTGATATCATGACGCACTGACGTCTGGGTTTTGCATGGCTCAGATCCTCTATCTCTGTCGCAGGCAGTTCAGGAGTATTTTGACCAATAAGCCGAGCAGTGAAGATCATGTTAGTTGCTAGTTAGTTTAGTTTTATTTTCGTATTTTCATTCCTGATGTGAGCCCGTATTTTGGGACGTACTTTCCAGATTGTTATTGTTACTTGAATTTATTGCTTACGCATATTATTTCTTGACTCTTTATTTCTGGCTCATGGACATGTACTAGATAGTTTCTTTTATTTTTTCTGTTCTTGATATCTCTAGACAGCCGTAATGTGACTGTGGAGAGATGTTTCATAGCCACATGTAGCATGGTTGGCTCTGTCACGTGCCGATATTAGCGTACTCTGGGAAGCGGGGCGTGACAGGGTTTGTTTGGTATCAGAGCCATAGGATTTAGGTTAATCGGGTTTGATTCTTTTGTAGTTGGGTATTGGACCCAATACATGAATCGGAAAACTCGTAAATAGGAACATGTCCTGCCACTTTGTTCTCGTGATTCTTGAATCTTATCTTTCTCTTGATCCTTTGTCTTGACGATATGCAAACGACTTTGCATCTCGGCTTGAATCCTTTTGGTTCCTTATTGTTTCTCCCATCCTATTCTTTTGATTCTGATACTAGGATTTGGACGACTTGAACGGAATTATGTGATTGTAACTATGAACTGTAGCATGGTTACAATGCGGTACTCTATTTAAGTAACTTGGAGTCATGGTCTTGATTCATTTCCTTGTTCCATGGTCGTTTTATTACCTTGGTTCTCTCAGTTTCATTGCTTACCAGTTCATGTTTTGCATATTTCTCGGTGATCGATACCGACAGTTATGAGGTTGTCTTGGGAATGGACTTTCTCGGCACTTTCCACGCTCATATTGATTGTAGGGCAAAGAAAGTGATTTTTCAGATTCCCGGACATACGGAGTTTGTTTCTGCTAGAGAAAGTAGTTCTGTCGGGCCAATCGAGTTTAGGGCTAGGCCGACAAGCGCCGTTCTTTTGTCGATGGAAGTTAATAAGGAGGAACCGTCAGCTGTAGTTCGAGAGTTCATAGACATGTTCGAGGACATCTCGGGTTTACCGCCAAAACGAGATGTGGAGTTCGCAATCAATCTTGTTCCTGGTGCAGCGCCAATCTCAAAGGCGTACTATCCGATGGCATCAGTGGAGTTGGAAGAAGTCAAGAAGCAGGTTACTGAATTGCTAGAAAAGAGTTGGATTCGAAGCATTAATTCACCTTGGGAAGCTCCAGTTCTTCTAGTCAAGAAGAAATATGGCACAAGGAGGATGTGCATCGTTTATCGAGAATTAAACCGGGTGACTATTAAGAACAAGTACTCGATCCTTCGCATTAGAGAATTGTTCGAGCAGCTTAGTGGCGCGAGGGTATTCTCGAAGATGGATTTGCGGTCCGGATATCATCAGGTCCGAGTTAAATTAGAAGATATTTGCAAGACTGCGTTCTGAACTCGATATGGACATTACGAGTATTTAGTGATGCCATTCGGAGTCACAAATGCACCGGCGATATTTATAGACTTGATGAACCGAATCTTTTCACCGTTCCTTGACCAGTTTATAGTGGTGTTCATCGATGATATTCTGGTCTACTCGAGGAGCATTGAAGAGCATGTGGAACACTTGAAGATCGCACTGCAGACATTGAGGCAAGAAAGATTGTATACAAAGATGAGCAAGTGTGAGTTTTGGCTTGAAGAAGTGAAGTTTTTGGGGCATGTCGTATCCGGAGATGGAATCGCCGTTGATCCCGAGAAGATTGCAGTAGTTCGAGATTGGCCGATTCCAAAGAACGTAGCAAAGATCAGAAGTTTTCTTGGACTTGCCGGATATTACAGAAGGTTCGTGGAGAATTTTGCTCGTTTGGCTGAGCCTTTGACCAAGATTACGCGCAAGGAAGTACCGTTCGTATGGACGGATAGGTGTACATCAGCTTTTGAGGCATTGAAGCAAAGGTTGATAACCGCTCCTATTTTGACCGTACCAGACGGTTCTGGAGGATTGGTGATTCATAGCGATGCATCTGGGAAAGGTTTTGGATGTGTTTTGATGCAGCATGGGAAGGTTATAGCTTACGCATCGAGACAATTGAAGATCCATGAGAAGAATTACCCAACTCATGATTTGGAGCTTGCAGCAGTGATTTTCGCTTTGAAGATTTGGAGACACTATTTATTGGGCGAAAGGGTCGAAGTATTCACCAATCACAAAAGCCTAAAGTACGTGTTCACACAGAAAGAGCTTAACATGAGGCAGCGTAGATGGTTGGAGATGATGGCTGACTATGATCTTGATCTTAAATACCATCCGGGGAAAATTAATGTTGTGCGGGATGCGCTTAGTCAGTTGCCAGCAATTCGGATGTTGACCGCACAGAAGAAATTTATCGAAGATTTTCAGAGATTCGAGTTGGAGATCGTGCTACCGCATTCTTCGGGACAGTTGATGCAGCTGCAAGTACATTCGTCGTTGATCGAGAATATTAAAGTAGCGCAGTCGCAGGACCCAAGATTTCAAAGGTTTCGAGAACAGGTTGAAGCTGGACTTCGAACGGACTTGTTGATTCGTGAAGATGGTTTGTTGCGATATGGTAGTCATTTATGTGTGCCAAAAGGAGATATTCGTGAAGAAGTTATGAAGGAGGCACACAGTTCCGCGTATTCCATACATCCAGGAGGCACGAAGAAGTACCGTGATCTAAGACAGCATTTCTGATGGGAAGGCATGAAAAGGGAGATTGCTCGCTTTGTAGCGAAGTGCTTGGTGTGTCAGCAAGTTAAGGCTGAACATCAAAGGGTTGCTGGTTTATTGCAACCACTTTCGATTCCTCAGTGGAAGTGGGAACATATAACCATGGATTTCGTGACAGCTTTACCGCGGAGTCCAAAGGGCAACAATGCAGCTTGGGTGATTGTTGATCGATTGACCAAGGCAGCTCATTTCATACCATTTCGAGTTGGTCAGTCAACGGAAGCGTTGGCGGAAAGGTACATGCAGGAGATTATGAGATTGCATGGAGTACCTGTGAGCATCGTGTCCGACCGTAACACCCGATTCTTATCACACTTCTAGAGGAGTTTACAGGAAAGTTTGGGGACGCGATTGAAGTTTAGCACAGCTTATCATCCTCAGACAGATGGTCATTCGGAGAACGATCCAAACTCTTGAAGATATATTGAGAGCTTGCATGTTGGACTTCAAGGGTTCGTGGGAGGATCATCTACACTTAGTGGAGTTTTCGTACAACAACAGTTTTCAGGCGACTATTCAGATGGTTCCATTCGAAGCATTGTATGGTCGCTAGTGTCGTTCACCCGTTTGTTGGGACGATATTAGAGAACGAATATTGTTGAGACCGGATTTGATTGTGCAAACCGTGGAGAAAGTTAGTACTATCCGAAATCATATGAAGGCAGCACAAGATCGGCAGCAGAGTTGGGCCGATACATCGAGAAGACCTCTAGAGTTCGCGGTTGGTGATCTGGTATTCTTGAAGATATCACCGACTAGAGAAGTGATTCGTTTTGGGAGTCAAGGCAAGCTTAGTCCTCGATTCGTGGGGCCTTTCGAGATTATGGAGCGTGTTGGAGAAGTGGCATATCAATTGGCGTTACCACAATCTTCGGCGAATGTTCATGACGTGTTTCATGTATCTCAACTCCGTAAGTATGTTCGAGATGTGTCACGACCCGAAATAATGGTTCGTGACTAGCACTTGAATCACGCAACGTCTAAAGGCGTAACGGAATTCAAGTAAGCTGAAATCTAGAAATCTAAACCTTTTAAGAAAAGTAAAGGAGGTGAAGTTTTGAGATAAAGGTATAATGAAATCAAATTTTTCTTAATGCATAGAAAGAAACATGAATGATGCAAGTGAAGTATACTAGTTTGAAAACATGTTTCGTCTTTTTTTTAAAAATTTTGGCAGCACCTCCTTTGTATTTTTTATCCAAAACCACAAATACATAATAAGAATAATGGCATCCCCAAGCGGGAGCTAGTTCTTCGCCAAACGGTGGATCACAACCACGCAATACAGTATAAATAAGTATACAACGCCCAACGGCGAAGTCCACCACAAAAGATAAAGAAAAGAGCAAGATATAACCCTAAAAGTGAATATAGAACACATCGTTCAAATCTCGCAGCTACAAGTCTCACTAAGTCTCATCACTTATACAATTTACAACTTTTGATTGATGGAGTTAACTAGATACAATATGAAATATAGATAAAAGAGTGGGAATGATATAAATATCCCACCTACCAATGCAAAACACCCGAATGCAACTGTGTGCCAGCGAAGCCGCTACTGATCCAAGCGGTCAAGCTGCAAGAACTGTGGCACAACGGGGGTGAGTTGCCAACTCGTGAGTAGAAAAATATCAACAGATAGAAATCGAATAAACAACGACTCCTAGGTCAACTATATCATAAAGGTAATACTATGATATCTAAAGTGACCAGGTCTGTATATGTGCCAACAAGGTAGTCAATACCTATATGCATGTGGATAACATCCAACAGTAATAATCAACGCATGTATATGGATCTCGTTCAACCATAATCAAGGTATGTATGCATGTGGATCTCGTCCACCAAAATCAATGTCTGCATGCACGTAAAATCATAAAGAGGTGTGCATGAAAGTATGAGGATATACATCAACGGTGTCCCTCCCGACACATCAAAATCATGGAACCTGAGTGCCTAGCATCGACACTCGAAAACATCATGAAAACCATGCCCAGCATCGGCACATAATTCCTCATATATCGGGCTCCATCAGTCCGGATCGCCCATCTCATCTCTCGACTCCGGTCGGTATCCTTCGGATATCCGCCGAGCCCAAATACTATCACCGGTAGGTACTCGCCACCCTGCCAGACTCATCGTCTACTCCACGAAAAACATTTCTCTCCCCGGGGAACCATACCGGGTCCACCATGAACCCGCAAACGGATCATCCAACTCCTCGAATCGAGTTTCAAGCACACGTCTCAGAACCGAGAAAACGCATGGTGGACGCACTGAAATATCATATCAAGAGAAACCCGGTTTTTTAAAATAGTACATGGTTTCTTTGAAATAGCCACGGTTCTCAAATCCAGAAATCTCATGAAAACAGCATACCTCAATGCGTAAAATCATAAAGCATGATGTATGCGACATGTGATGGAAATGTAAGCATAGCAATATATCATGCAACATCGTATAAAAGTGCACAGGTAACTATAGAAGGTAGATTATGCAAAGAGTCATATCATGATGCAGCAATCCTACTGTGTAGTGACATGGCAATTATCGATGATGAAGTGTGTGAGCCGGCAAATCTGTGTACGTGTAACATACGCATCATCGATAATGGTGTAAGTATACTAACACAGGTATATGCAATGCAATGAAAATAATATGAATGCAGCATAAGGTAAATCATATGCAATGCTGACGGGTATATGTATCTAATATGACCGAGTTGGGTAATCTATCAATCGGCAGCCAGCCTAACAACATCGCATACGGTATGATCCATCGTACGGCAACCTCTAGTCAAGGGTAAGGATCAATCATCAAGTCAAACCCATCACGCACGGAAAATCATCGTACGGCGGCATTAAGCTAATAGGGGTCCTATCATCCTATACGACAAATGAGGGTACGGCCGGAAATCACATACGGCCTATCATCCATGATTCACAACATTCTATATATATCTATATATATCTATATATATATATATATATACCTATGTCCCAGGTCACATCCGCAATAATCTCACATCAGGGAACCGACAGGGTATAAATCATCTCGATCGACTCGCATCCGTATACCAACATATCATCAGATCATCATATCCGTCTTATAATCTTTTCACCGCATTTATAACTTATATCAAGCCGAGTTTACCTAAACATTCTATCTCTACTATAAGTATAGGTATCTAATCTAACATACACACCCGAACCATACAATCAGATTTTTAAAGAAGTAAATCGTAGTTTTGAAAATAGGGGTTATGGTGTTTTTAAGAAAAAGATATCATTTGAAAATCCGTAACCTCCCTCAAGGTATATTTTTAAAAGATACATACGACTCATCGGTTTAGAAAAAGGTATGGTTCGGATGACGCATCTACATCGACTATCTAATCCTACGGTACCCTAAACGGCAATATCGGCAAACGTCGTCCTCGAATCCCGTCATCACATAATAGTCGTATTATCTCATTTCTAACTATCCTTAGTTTCTAATATAGTATCACTAACTATCCTTTACTATAACCCTAGTTTCCTAATCTAGGTTTCCTAACCATATTCTATAATCAGTTTTCCATCAATACTTTGCGGGGGTGCTATACTCCATCCACCCGACTTCCCCCGTGGATATATATCCACTCACCTGGTCTTCGCTCGCCGAAATCGATGACGCCGCGCTCCTTCGCCTCGGAATCCATGCGAGGGTACCTATAATAATAAACAATCGCAATATGTATTAAAATCGAATCCGGAAATCCGATATGGTGCACGGTGTGCTCATAGGTTAGAACCTATGGCCTACACGTGCAAAACAATCAAACAACCCCTGTTGTCGATGTACAAACATCTAACAACCAAATACAAATCCAAATGTCAAGAAATTACATTTCAAAATACGGAAAATATAGTCTAAAACACACCAAATGCTTCCAGATTTTCCCCAGGTGACAATTAGCCAATTCTGCATATAGGAGGGGTCTATTTTAGTGCAAAAGGAGCCATGGACCAAACCTGGGACCCTATTTCCCTGCTCTGGCCGCAAATTGCGGCTAGAATGGATAAATCTGCGGCCTTGGGTTGGGGTATGGGACTAGGGTTTCAGTGGTAGCTTCCTAGGTGCCTGCACGACTCCCAGTAATTGCAAAATCATTTCTAGTTTCCCCGGTTTGCTTCAGATTCCAAAATACCCTCACAAATCACACATTTATCCAATGTCGGGGTTTCTAAATCCGTGCTTTGGGGTTTCTAGTCTCTGGTTTAGATCTGAATTCTAGCACTAGGGGGTTTGTGTGGTTTCTACTGAGCCTAATTACCCATCACCACTCAAGAATTATAAAACCCTTAACTAGAATTTTCCTACCCTCACTAAACCTCACAATATCGGTTTAAAGTTAACATGGATGTAAAAGCAATGTGAATACTAAGCTCATGGTTCAGAAAATATCTCATTTGGCAACTCAAGAATTTTCTTGAGTTACCCCGTGTGTCCAAAATGCAAGCTTTCATGGTCCAATGTGTTGCTAGTGAGCTTGTGCATCTTTTTTGTGAAATGGGGTTTGAGTTTTGAGGGGTTTTTAATGGAGTTTTGGGGGTGTTGAAGTTGGTGGAGGAGAGGGTGCTGCCTTGGGCTGAAGGAGGAAGGGAAAATGAAGGAGAATGATGGAGGAGAGAATGGTTAAGTCAAATGTAACCCTCACCTTTCTCCCTCTCACCCATACCTACTACTATATTCTATTCTTTATCCCATTTATTTTATCTTTTCTTTTCTTTTCCTTTTCTTCTCCCCTCAATAGTAAACCCAAAACAATAACCATACACCCATAATCATGTAGGAAAATATAACAAGTGTGGAAAAAAAGACATGTGCATAAAACATGATTAGTGCCCGATTAGCGATATCTAATCGCGATTAGCACAAAATTAGTGTATAATTAATCATAAAGACTTAAAATTTGCATGATTCACATAAAACACCCTTTTTTAGAAATTTCCATAATTTTCCAAATTTTTCACAAATTAATCGGTATTTAATTATACCGCTTTATTAAAATATTCAATATTTTATTATTTAATTATAAAAATTTCCAAAAATAATATTTTAATTTTTTGAAATGTTACGAGATGAAACACGCGTGATGGATCATTTGGAGCTGACTGTAAGAGAGGATTTGACCTTTGAGGAACGACCGAGGTCGATTGTTGATCGAAGAGAAAAGGTCCTTAAGAACAAGATTATCCCTCTCGTACTTGTTTCTTGGGGGAATCGCTCGCACGGAGAATCGACTTGGGAACGAGAATACGAGATTCGACAGAAGTTTCCACACTTATTCTTGTAGTTTCATGATTGTTTATCTTTTCTTGTTTTGGAAATTTCGAGAACGAAATTCTTTTTGTAGTTGGGTATAATATAACTCCCTAGTTCATTTATACCAGGTCTAGTTCATGTATTTCTTTATTTACGGTATTTTCCTGATTTCCTGTGTTTTGGGTGCGAATTGTGTTTTTGAAATTGTATTGCATCCGATCCGACCCGCTTGCTTGAAACCTGTCTTGATTCATGTTTATGATCTATCCTGACTTGTTACGTAGACTCGTGCACTTTCATTCTAATTTATACATCCTGCATACTGGCATTTTATCTGGTATTTGCATTTTTACACTATAACATTTTAAGTCACATAAAATATTTTAAAAATACATTATTTGGCCTGCATGATACCCCTGACCCTGTGGTAGCATCCGCGCATCTTGTTCTCGTCCCGTTCAGTGAAACGGACTTGTTTGAATGGCTACGCGCACGTACGCGCATCCGTTTTTGGGGGTATGCATTTTCGTTACCCGGATAACAAATTTTAGTTTTGGTTGACACGTATATTATCCGTATTTTGAAACTAGATTTTTAGACCGACCTGGGCGTGTTTTGGACTATTTTTGTATTAGCCAGAAAACTCAAATTTAATAATATTTTAATCCTCTTATACATATAACTGTTTACACTATATATTTATATATATTTTTTATATTTTTTAAAATCCAAACTCCAAACAACTCTCTCTCCTCTCGATCTCTATATATATATCTCTCTCTCTCACACAGTTTTTTCTCTCTCTCTTTCTTTATATATTATATATTTTTTAAACTAACCTAATCATTATTTTCCCCACGTCTCCTCTATCCCTCATCTTCTTCGTTCTTTATTTTCTTCCCTCATCTTCTTCGTTCACGAGAACCCAGCCCCTGCCTCGCCGTCGCCTTCGCGTCGGCGACCCTTCGCCTCCTCCTCTCCACAACCACCTCTTCACTGATTGTTAAGGGTTGTGCGTGTTCAAGTTTTAGTTTAAATACCGCAATCAAGACGGTTTCGCTTGTAGCTAGCCGGTTGAGTACGGGTCGTCCGCAGGGAGATGGGAGTCTTTTTCAATGTATTTTAACGAGTTAAGTCCGAGAGTTCAGATTTGTTTGTGATTATCTAAGTATTAAGTTGATGTTTTAAAGAGAGCTTGTTAGGGTTAGGATTAGGTTAGTATGAGTTAGGAGTCTCCACATCTTTCGTTGCCCCTCTTAATATCGGTGTTACGGTAATCGGCAACAACGGGGATTAGCACGACTAGAAAGGAACTTGCGAGTATAAGCTAGGCTTTCCAACGCATAAGTCCTTCCTTTTGGTGCTTGTCTGTCCGTTCTTGGCTCTTAGCCATAACCTCCGGTTAATTCAACTACAACCGGTCTCACTACGGGATCACCGCTATCATGTAGGATAGGGTGCCGTAAGGAGCGGATTGTGGTTCAATTAACGGGAGTCGATTTAAGCTGTTGGGCAAGGAAAGAGTGAGAGAGATTTCCTTCTCTCAAACTTCCCTTATCCTACCCTAACAAGTATGAACTACTCACACATCATGATACGGAAAAATAAAACAAAACAAAAGAGGAAGATAGAAAGAAGGAGATTAGAAGAATACGACTAGCTATTTGCGACCACATCTTAGCGATGATCGAGCGTAAGCATCATTGTCGTATTAAGGATAAAGAAAAAGAGAGAAGAAAGAAACAAAAAGAAAATAACAACAACTACTTAACGAATTAAAATTACAACAATTATAAAAAAGGCAAGACAAGCATGATAATAAAATGATCTTCTTTATTCACCATTCTCACTCACCAAGCTCATTACAAGTTTTAATGGAGAAGAGATAAGAAGAGGAAGAAGAAAACACTAAACCTAGCAAAATGAAAATACAAGAATGGACCCCTTCCTTCATAAAGTTCTGGGGTATTTATAGGCTGGAGAATGAAGACCTAGGGCACCCATCAGAACCATGATGAAAAGACCAAACTGCCCCCCAAAAGTCTCTGTCTGCGGCGCCAGTACGGCCGCGAATCCGCGGCCTAGACCCCCTATTGGCCGCGGATCCGCGGCCCTATGATGGAGTTGAGGCATGGTTTTTTCTGTACTTCCCTGGTCTTCTGTGTACTTCAGTATGGCATATGTGTTTTCTGAAAATACCTCCACATTTCTTCCAGAATTTCTGTTGAGGGAAAGGTGGACTTTTTGTGGATGTTTTTGTCATGATTGCCTCGAGCTCCGTGTAGATCTCTTGGATCTTGTGCTACCATTGAGCCTTGTGCATGAGAATGACATTGATTTGACATTTTGTCTTCCTAAACTGGTATCTGGCAACATACGGATGAAGAGCGGAGACCGTGTTTTCTCAGTGGTTGGCAGGAACCCGGATTTTTTCGTGTTTTCCATGATTTCACCGTTTTAGAACCGAGAACCTGTATCCTGCAATTGACTAGCAAACACGGCTCAAGAGTATCTACCGATATGCAATGTGACAAAAATTGGGTGGTATGAAAATGCAAAAATCTGATATGAACAAATACCCCCAAACTTATCATTTGCTCGTCCCGAGCAAAGCCAATTTATTCACAAAAAATTTCCTAACCTCACTTTCACAGGGAACGCGATTGCACTGAGCATGTGCAACAAGCCGTTAAACCTCTAGGTATCCCTAGTAGGAGGAGTGTTGTCTTCTGAGGGTTTTCAGCGGATACTACCCACAAAATCCGGTCAAGTTGGTTTCGTAAAATAACTAAGATTCAAATCCTAAAGTTTTGTTTTAAAAAATAATAATTCTATAATCCTAAGTCTAGACCATCGAACCTTTATTTTTCACACCTCGCTTCTTATTTAACTACAGATTTTATATGTCTTTACGTGCAGTGCAAATAGTGTCGTTAAGTTCCAGAAGGATCGATTAAAGTCATCATGTCGCACAATAAAGCCCAGATATCAATTTTAAAAGGATCACATAAGTTTTATAAAGAGTTAAGCATTTTTCAAGTTTCGTTTTCCAGTAAGGTTTCAACTTCAGAATTTCTATCTTCCATAACAGGAAACTAAGTCGTATTTTTCACTCCACCTTTTTCTTGTTTTCATTTTATACACACCTCTGTGAACGTGCAATAGTCTTTATCATAGAATAAAACCTTCATATCTCCGTTAAATTTTTTATAAAAGCCTGTCTTTTATCAAGATTATTCTCACACAAAGAACCGTTAGGAATTTTAACTCGGAGAGAACACTTGCTTGACTTTGTTTTAAACTGGACTTTCTAGGCTTCTTAGCGAGCTTTGGGCCAATGCACCCAAACCAGTTGGTTTTAGGGCATTAGGTGTAGAAACACCCCAGCGGACTTAATTACTCGAGTTACCAAGGTTCAAAGACAAAAGACAGTTTGGCGTGAAAATCAGATGATTTAATACGAACGGAGATATAACCGGCAGTTCAATTATTTTTTTGGATAAAAGACGTGTTTAGTGGGTTTGGTGTGTAATCATTCCAATCAAGTTTCAGATGGGTTATTTTTCAGACTTAGCTCCAATTACGGCATCAATAACATTCCTTCATATTTGCTTTACTTCATAAACTATTCTTGACATTACTTATTTCAGAACAAACCTATTTGATCCTCAGAAAATCATTTATCTGTTTAAAAGTTTAAATATGAAAGACTCGTCATCTAATTCCCAAAATTCACGACACGTGTAGTGTGATGTAAAGACGTATATCAGCTATAGTTAACTTCATAGGAGAGTTATCTTTCAGGTTTTCAAAATCTAAACATAAGATTTAGTTATTCCTATCTTTTCAAACAAAAACCGTCGAAATTTTGAATCAGAGTTTTTCCACAAGTTAACTTGACAAAAAGGTTTTTATATTTTTAGAAAATTTTCAAATTTTTATGGATTTTATGGATTTTAATATGCAGATGCAAAAATATACATATGAATGCGAAGGTAAGAAATGCGTACCGAGCGTACCCCCAAACTTAAACTGGACAGTATCCTCACTGTCATTGCATGAAGAGAGCAGTTGAAGGGTCAAAAATTGTCGGTTAGCGATACACAAATTTTTATTTGTTTTTTTTTTTTTTAAGGAAACGAAAAAGAATATCCACAAATATATACAAAATGGTTTGTACATACCCCCAAACTTATTTGGAATAGTGTCCACTGTTCTTGGCTGGATAACCGAAGTTTGGAGGTAGGCAGAGGAAGATTATTCAGGGTAAACCGGCTCCTGTAAGAACAGGAGCTCCTCTGTTGGTTTGGCGCTAAGGTACGGTTTGCATCGGTGTCCGTTCACTTTGAAAAATGAACCGTCCTTTGGATTTTCCAAATCCACAGCGCCCTGCGGATACACATTCCGCACAAAATACGGTCCTTTCCAGCGAGATCTGAGCTTTCCTGGATGGAAGTGAAGTCGGGTGTCGTAAAGCAGTACCTGCTGACCAGGTACGAAGGTTTTGCGCAAAAGGTGTTTATCGTGAAACACCTTCGTTCGATTCTTAACAACAACCGCGTTATCGTAAGCCTCATCCCTAAGCTCGTTCAGTTCGTTCAACTGCAGCTTCCGATGGCTGCCCGCATCCTCAAGAGACAGATTCAGCTCCTTTATTGCCCAAAATACGCGATGCTCTATTTCGACAGGTAGGTGGCAGGCTTTTCCGTACACAAGCCGATAGGGAGACATGCCAAGGTCGGTCTTATAAGCGGTTCGAAATGCCCAAAGGGCATCAGTGAGTTTCAGCGACCAATCCTTACGGTTCTTGGAAACCGTCTTCTCCAGTATCTTCTTGATTTGCCGATTTGAAACTTCGGCCTGCCCGCAGGTTTGGGGGTGGTAGGGCGTAGAGAGCTTATGATTAATGGAGTATTTCCGCATCAAAGCTTCGAAAGTTTTATTGCAGAAATGACTTCCATTGTCGCTAATGATCGCTCGGGGGTGCCCAAACCGGGAGAAAATGTTTTCTTTAAGGAACCTAACGACAATCTTGTTGTCGTTAGTCCGGCTGGGCACAGCCTCGACCCATTTAGAGACGTAATCAACAGCTAGAAGGATGTACAAGTTCCCAAAAGAGCTGGGAAACGGCCCCATGAAATCTATCCCCCAAACATCGAAAATCTCCACAACCAAGATCGGTTGGAGCGGCATCTCGTTCCTCCGGGATATCCGGCCCATGTGTTGGCACCGGGAGCAAGTCTTGCAATAGTCATGAGCGTCTTTAAAGAGTTGTGGCCAGTAGAAACCACATTGCAAGATCTTCTCAGCTGTCTTTCTGGGCCCAAAATGCCCGCCACATGCTTGGTCGTGGCAAAACGACAGCACACTCTTGAATTCCTCGTCAGGGACACACCGACGAATAATCTGGTCGGGACAGTACTTGAACAAGTAGGGTTCGTCCCAGTAAAAGTGTTTTACTTGGGATAAGAAGCGAAGTCTGTCCTGACTCGACCATTCAGTCGGGAGTAATCCTGTGGCCAAATAGTTCACAATATCTGCGAACCAGGGTTCGCATGATACTGTCAAGAGTTGTTCATCCGGGAAAACGTCGTTGATCGGAATTGGAAGCGAAGGCGAAGAAAGAAGTCGTGAGAGATGGTCGGCAACTACGTTTTCACATCCTCGTTTGTCCTTAATGACAAGGTCAAACTCTTGAAGCAAGAGGATCCAACGTATTAACCGAGATTTTGCATCTTTCTTCGCAAAAAGATGGCGCAGAGCAGAATGGTCTGTGTAGACGATGACTGGAGAGCCGATGAGGTAGGGCCTGAACTTTTCTAGAGCAAATACAACAGCTAAGAATTCCTTCTCAGTTGTTGTATAGTTGAGTTGGGCGTCGTTCAGGGTTCGGCTTGCGTAATAGATTACGTGCGGCATCTTATTGATGTGTTGTCCAAGGACAGCACCAATGGCAAAGTCGGATGCATCGCACATAATCTCGAATGGGTGCGTCCAGTCAGGTGAAGAAAGAACGGGAGCAGAAGTGAGTGAGCTTTTCAATGACTCGAAGGCAGTCACACAGCTCGAGTTGAAGTCGAATGGCGTGTCCTTGGCCAGCAAAAGAGTCAAGGGCCTAGCAATCTTGCTAAAGTCCTTGATGAACCGTCTATAGAAACCGGCATGGCCAAGGAAGGCTCGGATATCTCTGACGCATCGGGGAGGAGGCAGATTGGAAATGACCTCAATCTTTGCTTTGTCAACCTCTATGCCATTTTGCGAGATGATATGTCCTAAGACAATACCTTCGCGTACCATGAAGTGGCATTTCTCCCAATTCAAAGTGAGATTCTTGTCCTTACATCGGGTAAGGACAGCGTCAAGATGCAGCAAACACTCGTTGAAGGAATCGCCGAAGATGGAGAAATCATCCATGAAAATCTCCAGAAATTTTTCCACCATGTCTGAGAAAATTCCCATCATACACCGCTGGAAGGTAGCGGGCGCATTGCATAACCCAAAGGGCATGCGACGATATGCAAACGTGCCGAAAGGACAAGTGAATATGGTCTTGTCCTGGTCTTTTTCGGCGATGGGGATTTGATTATAGCCAGAGTAGCCATCAAGAAAGCAGTAGTACTCGTGTCCGGCCAATCGTTCAAGCATCTGGTCAATGAAAGGTAGCGGAAAGTGGTCTTTCCGCGTTGCGGCGTTGGTTTTCTGTAATCAATGCAAACTCGCCACCCGGTTTGGGTGCGAGTAGGGATTAACTCGTTCGCCTCGTTGGTTATGACCGTGATACCCGACTTCTTGGGGACAACATGAATGGGGCTACCCCACTGGCTATCAGAGATAGGGTAAATGATACCACTATCTAGACATTTGACGATCTCCTTCTTCACAGCCTCCTTCATGACTGGATTAAGACGTCTTTGTGGATCCCGGGCTGGTCTGGCATCATCCATCAGATGAATGTGATGCTCAACGATCAGGGGACTAATCCCCTTGATGTCTGCCATGGACCAGCCAAAAGCTTGCCTGTTGCTGTGCAAGACCGCGAGAAGGGCTTTCTCTTGCTCGGGAGCTAGAGAAGCCGAAATGATGACAGGGAGGGTCTCGTTCTCACCTAAGTAAGCAAACTTAAGGTGAGACGGCAACGGCTTGAGTTCGAGCGTTGGAGGTGAAACGATGGAAGGCAAGACTGGTGAAAAGGTCTCGAACTCAAAGGATTCCAGCAAAGGTTCAAAACGAGTGTAGGCAACCGAGTTGGATGGTTCAGGTAACTCATCCGGAAAGTCGAAGGATTCAAACTCGGGTTGTGCGCAGCTAAGATCGTTTGAGAACGTGAAACACTCGTAGTCGTTGTCGGGCGCAGAAACAGCAGCAGGTTCGAAGAGAAGCGCACTAGTGGCATCAAGATTATCGTGTTCAAACAGAAACTCCTCGAATTCACACTCTTCTGGGGTGATCTCCTGGATCGAGCAGACATCCAGTATATGAGCATTAGGTTCGGCAGGCTGATTCCCCAACCTTAAAATGTTGAGTTCAATCGTCATATTTCCAAAAGAGAGGTTCATCGAACCATTGCGACAATTGATCACAGCATTTGAGGTTGCGAGAAATGGGCGACCGAGTATCACCGGAATTTGATTCCGGGGGTTAGCTACAGGCTGTGTATCTAATACAATGAAGTCAACGGGGAATATGAAGTCCCCGACTCTTATCAACACATCCTCTAGCTCACCCCTAGGATGAGTGATCGATCGGTCGGACATTTGGAGAGTGCAGTGCGTGGGTTTCAACTCCCCGACGCCTAATTGCTCGTATACTGAATACGGAAGCAGGTTAACACTGGCACCAAGATCTAATAGTGCGCGATTGATGTTCTTATCCCCAATAGTAATTGAAATCGTAGGACAGCCAGGGTCCTTCCGTTTTTGTGGTAAAGATTGGGTAAGGGCATCACTCACAGCACTAGCCAAGAAAACTTTCTTGGGTACCTGAGACTTCCTCTTTTTCGTGCACAAGTCCTTTAAAATTTTCGCGTAGGACGGGACTTGTTGGACAGCATCTAAAAGAGGAATGTTAATGTTAACCTGCTTAAATAACTCCAGAATCTTCTCCATTTGAGGATTTTGTTTATTAGACCTCAACCTGTTTGGAAATGGAACATTTTGAAAATTGGTTGAGTCTAATGCTGGAGGAGGAGATTGTGGAGTTGGAATGGATCCCAAAATAGGTGTCTTCGTGGAGTGAGAAGTGGGTCCGTTCAGAGCAGAAGAAGAGGGAGGGGAGCCTTGTGAAGAACGGAGAATAGACTCAGAAGACGAAGAAGAAGAAGAAGAAGAAGAAGCGGCCGGGGTGTCATCATTGATCCGTTTGCCAATGTTGTTTTGCAGCATCCTTCCCGATCTCAATGTGGTCACGGCACTCACATTATGGTTCTGTTGTTCAAGAGCAACATGTGCATTATGTGGATGACCGGGATTTGGGAGTGGTTGGGACGGGAGCTTCCCCTTCTCTCGCTCGCTTAAGGCCGCGTTCAGCTGTGCAATCTGGGCCTCGATGGTCTTGATGCTTTGCCCGTGTGCGGCAGTGTGTTGCACTAAGGATTGAATGGAAGACTGGATGTTGGCGGTGGATTGAGTCGATTGTTTGACGAACGCCTCCAGACTTCGTTCGAGTGAGGAAACCTTATCGTTGTTTGACGGAACAAAGTTGTTTGGTGGAAAAGAATTGTTGGGTGCAAAGTTGTTCGTCTGATTTTGGAAAGGTTGGGGTTGGAAGGGCTGCTGATATTGATGCAGAGTTTGTTGTTGCGCTTGTTGTTGCGGTGGAGGAGCCCTTTGGAAATTGTTGCCTTGGAATTGATTCTGATTCTGATTCCAGGCGAAGTTTGGGTGGTTCCTCCAACCGGGATTGTAGGTGGAAGAGTATGGATCATTCCTCGGTCTTTGCTGGAAGGCAGCATTAACCTGATCCTGTCCTTGCGAGGGTGGATTGTAAGGACACTCTTCGGTCAAGTGGGAAGGATCGGAACAACAAGCGCAAATGGTACAAAGGGGGAGAACAGGGGCCGGAGCAGGAGCAGAAAATTTGCTCTCTATTGCTTCAAGCTTTCTTGTTATAGCAGCCATTTCAGCTTTCATCACAATAGAGACGTCAAGTTGGTGGATTCCTACCCTAGACTGACCGGTAGAAGTGGAGGTAGAAGAAGAAGTCGGTCTGGTGCTCTCCCACTGTAGCGTTTGCTCCGCAAGGTCGTCAAAGAACTGCCACGCTTCCTCGTCAGATTTCGATAGGAAGTGGCCCTGACAGATGGTTTCCAACAACTGCTTCGTTGCTGGGTTCAGTCCCTCGTATAAGGTTTGGCAGAGTTGCCATTTCTCTATACCGTGGTGAGGACACTGAACAAGAAGGTCTTTGTACCGGTCAAAGCACTTCCAGAAGGGTTCAGAAGGAAGCTGGGAGAATTGGTTGATTTCATTTCGAATCCTTGCGGTCTTATGATTCGGATAGAATTTTTTTAGAAACGCTTTAACAAACTCGTCCCAGCTGGTGATTGAGTGGGAAGCGGTGCTATACAGCCATTTTTCAGCGAGATCGCATAAAGTGAACGGAATGACCCGTAGACGTATAGCATCGTCCGACAGCTGGGTGGTTTTCATCATGGCACAGACGTTTTGAAATTTATTGATGAAGATATAGGCATCTTCAGATTCAAGCCCATGAAAACGTGGAAGCATGTTGATGAAGTGGGGCTTAATTTCAAAGTTGTCCCCATTGGCCGGAGGAAGAGAAAGGCAGGTAGGAAGTGCAGAACGGGTGGGATAGAAACGATCCTGGAGCGCGATTCGCTGCGGCGCTACAACAGGCGAAGGTGGTGGGAGATTGGTCTCCGTAGGAGGTGGAGCCAATCCAGGGGTGGTCAAAGAGATGTTCGGATTAAATCCTGACATCGCGGAAGAAGAGGTTGGTAAAGGTGAAGGTGAAGATGTATGAACAGAATTCCGGTCAACGTCGGAGTTGGCCGGCAAAGGAAGGGGTGAAAGAGGAGTGGACGGAGTATCGACTTCGGAGTCGATCGCGTAGTCGGTAGTGACTAACGTAACGCAGACTAGACGGGCGCTAGTGTCCCGAGTCCAAGCGGACATACACTAAACGAGTTTAGTATAGTCAAAGCGGAGAAGGTGAGGGTAAGAAAACGTCAATGGAGAAAGGCGATGGGTGGTGGGTGAAAAATGGATTTTGGCGACAAAGGGCAAGTTTTTATAAAAGTTTTTGATTTTTTCCTTTTTTTCTTGTTTTTTTTTTTGGAAAGAGATTTACAGAAATATGTACGGATATACGGCTTAAGCAATCACAAACAAGATATGCACAATCACACCTAGATCTAGGGTAACCTAGGTCTACTAGACCTGCTCCTGAACTTGATTGTCGAAGTTAAACAGTGCCGAGAAACGGGCTTAAAAATACACTGATCACGAGGCCAGGTAAGTGCAGAGATAAGGGGAGGTTGTCCAACGCTTTCGCGAAGTTCCTTAATTAAATAACCCTTTCTCTTTCGGCGGTTGCGCCTTTAACACTTTCCTAGACACCCCGTAAACAATATACCGTTAAGGAGGTTCTAAACACGGTTTATCTTCTCCTAATGAGCGCGAAGTCCTTAGGGCTGAAGTCTAGTATTTTTTAATTTACAATGGACAATGCATATGCTTTAGTGATTTTTGGGGTCCTGGGAAGGGTGATGAAATCCCCACCCAATCTGGATTGGTTTCAAGCCCCTTAAGTCCGTATTAAAGAAATGCAAAGCGGTAACAAATCAACTGCAAACAATTTTTATTTGCGGCGCAAAGAATCCTGCACAAGAACAGTTTATTGGAAGGGGGAGAAGAATTTGCGCAAAGAATTCTGCAGAAAACACAATTTATTGGAGTCCAGAGGAGTGGAGAAGGAGAGAGAGTCTTACAGAGGGATTTTGGGGCTCTGAAGCCACCAAGTGGCCGCGGATCCGCGGCCTAAGCCCTCTACTGCCGCGGATCCGCGGCAGTAAGGAGAGATTGGGACTTCATTTTTTCTGTGGGTGCTGGTATGGGTCTCCTCTGCTTGTCTGGATCTTCTGAATTTTTACTTGCTCACTGTACCTGCTCCAGATCTTGATAGTAGACCGTATGCTTCGTTTTGTCCGTCGCGGTGTAGCCGCGAAATGTGGGTCTATCTTCCCACGTCTTTGGCACTGTACTTGAACTCCGTATTTTCAACGTCTTGGCCACTGAACTCGAACTTTGTATTTTCCTGCACACTTGCACAAAAACTAATCAAGAATAACAAGATGGTTTCTTTTACAAGGTATATTTTGTTTTGTTTTGTTTTTTTTGGTTGAATTTACAAGTTAACCCGAAATTACACAAGGAAATAAACTACCGTCTCCCCGGCAACGGCGCCATTTGATTGTTAAGGGTTGTGCGTGTTCAAGTTTTAGTTTAAATACCGCAATCAAGACGGTTTCGCTTGTAGCTAGCCGGTTGAGTACGGGTCATCCGCAGGGAGATGGGAGTCTTTTTCAATGTGTTTTAACGAGTTAAGTCCGAGAGTTCAGATTTGTTTGTGATTATCTAAGTGTTAAGTTGATGTTTTAAAGAGAGCTTGTTAGGGTTAGGATTAGGTTAGTTTGAGTTAGGAGTCTCCACATCTTTCGTTGCCCCTCTTAATATCGGTGTTACGGTAATCGGCAACAACGGGGATTAGCACGACTAGGAAGGAACTTGCGAGTATAAGCTAGGCTTTCCAACGCATAAGTCCTTCCTTTTGGTGCTTGTCCGTCCGTTCTTGGCTCTTAGCCATAACCTCTGGTTAATTCAACCACAACCGGTCTCACTACGGGATCACCGCTATCATGTAGGATAGGGTGCCGTAAGGAGCGGATTGTGGTTCAATTAACGGGAGTCGATTTAAGCTGTTGGGCAAGGAAAGAGTGAGAGAGATTTCCTTCTCTCAAACTTCCCTTATCCTACCCTAACAAGTATGAACTACTCACATATCATGATACGGAAAAATAAAACAAAACAAAAGAGGAAGATAGAAAGAAGGAGATTAGAAGAATACGACTAGCTATTTGCGACCTCACCTTGGCGAGGATCGAGCGTAAGCATCATTGTCGTATTAAGGATAAAGAAAAAGAGAGAAGAAAAAAATAACAAGAAAATAACAACAACTACTTAACGAATTAAAATTACAACAATTATAAAAAAGGCAAGACAAGCATGATAATAAAATGATCTTCTTTATTCACCATTCTTCACTCACCAAGCTCATTACAAGTTTTAATGGAGAAGAGATGAGAAGAGGAAGAAGAAAACACTAAACCTAGCAAAATGAAAATACAAGAATGGACCCCTTCCTTCACAAAGTTCTGGGGTATTTATAGGCTGGAGAATGAAGACCTAGGGCACCCATCAGAACCATGATGAAAAGACCAAACTGCCCCCCAAAAGTCTCTGTCTGCGGCGCCAGTACGGCCACGGATCCGCGGCCTAGACCCCCTATTGGCCGTGGATCCGCGGCCCTATGATGGAGTTGAGGCATGGTTTTTTCTGTACTTCCCTGGTCTTCTGTGTACTTCAGTATAGCATATGTGTTTTCTGAAAATACCTCCACATTTCTTCCAGAATTTCTGTTGAGGGAAAGGTGGACTTTTTGTGGATGTTTTTGGCATGATTGCCTCGAGCTCCGCGTAGATCTCTTGGATCTTGTGCTACCATTGAGCCTTGTGCATGAGAATGACATTGATTTGACATTTTGTCTTCCTAAACTGGTATCTGGCAACATACGGATGAAGAGCGGAGACCGTGTTTTCTCAGTGGTTGGCAGGAACCCGGATTTTTTCGTGTTTTCCATGAATTTCACCGTTTTAGAACCGAGAACCTGTATCCAGCAATTGACTAGCAAACACGGCTCAAGAGTATCTACTGATATGCAATGTGACAAAAATTGGGTGGTATGAAAATGCAAAAATCTGATATGAACACTCACCTTCCTCTCTCCTCCCCAAGATCCCGAGCCCCAAACCCAAGAACCCCAACTGCCTTCGCTCACACCCATCTCCCCGCTCCTGCACCTCGCCACCGATGATCTCGTCGTCGCCTCCTCGACCTCGTCTGTCTTCTCCCATCTCTCCTCTCCCCCCCCCCGCCCTCAACCCTAGCAAGAACCCTGCAACCCTCAACCCTAGCAGCCCCGGCCTCGCCTGCACACCCCGCCTCACCGCCAGCGACCACGTCGTCGTCACCTCATCCTCACTCCGTCAGCCTCACCTCACCAACACCTCTCTCATCTCCTCCCCTGCAAGCCCACGACCCATGCACTGAATCCCAAGAACCCAGGAAACCCTCACTGCACACCCACTGCCTCGCCGGCAAACCCCATCGCCGGTGACCCATTACCTCGTCTTTGCCTCTCGCTGCCTTCTCTGATCCATGAACCCAAACCCAGATCCATACCAGAGACCCCAGTTCCCTTTTCTTTCTTCTTGCGCTTCTTCTTCTTTCTTCTTCTTCTTTACATTTTATTTCTTGATCCGTATTTTTCAGCGATCGCCGGAGCCGTGACCTCCGCTGCCGATCCAGACGATCCAGTGAACGTCCCTTGCTCGTGTGATCACCCTCTTGCCTTGCCTGGACCCGTCCCGCGTGCCGCGTGTGCGTTGTGATGATTTACCGACGTCGGACGTGCTGTGCATATCCGTCGCGTAATCAATCGAGGCAAGCTTATCTTGTTACATGCTATGATATATTTTACATCCATATTAATAATAATATTTAATGTTTAGTGTATTGTACATCCCCTATTGTCATTTTACTGTTTTCAGATACCCGTTTGCATCCATATCATTTAAAATATATATAACTGCATCTATAGATCATATTAATTCATGTTATTATTGTAGTAACACCCCATGCTTAATAATGTGCATCCCACTTAGTCTTGAAACTGTAAATATAACCCTAATTGATAATTGTGCATCCATATCATTAATTACATATCTATTTGCATTCCAAATCACGTTATTTCATATTACTGCTACATTAACACCCCATGGTAGAAAATGTGCATTCTACATAGTAATGGAGCTATAGTTGCAATCCCTAATAGTTATTCATGCATCCATGTTTTATTGTGTACCCATACCATTAATTCTTTATATCCAGTTGCATGCCATGTCGTATTAATTCATAATATTGTTACTGTAATACCCCATGCTTGATAATGTGCATCATACATGGTCATGATGTAACCCCTGACAAAATATTTGTGCATCCATGCTTTTACCATGCATCCGTACTTGCTACAGTTTTATTATGAGCATCCGCTTGACACATGTGCACTACCTGTCATGACCTGATATACCACTGCTTGACTTGATACCTAATCTTGTTACTAATGCCGACAATCTTGACCTGTTGTCCCTACGGACATATCATGTTGTCTGCATAGACAAAACATGTACATGCTTGATCCTGTGTTGGTATTAGCTCCAGATTTATCAAAACCTGACTTGAACACATAACCTTGGGGTATGGGGAAATCAAAAGTGTAAGCTAAAGTGTAGCTTACAAGGGTATTACTTGATCCATGGTCCCGGGGGATAACGGGACAGAATCATTCGTGATTCTTACTTGATCCGTGGTCCCTGGGGATAACGGGACAGAGTCATTCATGACTCCCACTACCTGATCCGTGGTCCCGGGGGATAATGGGACATATTCTTTGAGTTAAATGGAGAATTACATTAATTGATTTCAAAACAAACTTTAGAATAGATAACCCAGTAGCACAGTTTAGATTGATCACTGCACGTCACATATATGATACCTTTCACTGTTCCTTATTCGTGATACTGTTATACTCTTATTACTGTTTATGATTCATGCCTGCATATCTCGTGTATCCTGTTCATTTATTATTGGTTGATATCATGACGCACTGACGTCTGGGTTTTGCATGGCCCAGATCCTCTATCTCTGTCGCAGGCAGTTCAGGAGTATTTTGACCAACAAGCCGAGCAGTGAAGATCATGTTAGTTGCTAGTTAGTTTAGTTTTATTTTCGTATTTTCATTTCTGATGTGAGCCCGTATTTTGGAACGTACTTTCCAGATTGTTATTGTTACTTGAATTTATTGCTTCCGCATATTATTTCTTGATTCTTTATTTCTGGCTTATGGACATGCACTAGATAGTTTCTTTTATTTTTCCTATTCTTGGTATCTCTAGACAGTCGTAATGTGACTGTGGAGGGATGTTTCCTAGCCACATGTAGCATGGTTGGCTCTGTCACGTGCCGATATTAGCGCACTCTGGGAAGCGGGGCGTGACGGTTGGATATGCGAGACCTTAGTGCAAGTGGGGGATTGTTAGATATATATGCTCTAAATGCCATTATTGTATACTATAGTGGATGCTTGGACATATGTATGTATAAGACAGTTTTGCTCGATATGATAGTATGCTATTTGGTTTGTCTTTATCATTCATGTATATAGTTTACTTAATATTACTGTCGCTAATACATATTGATAAAGCCCGTAGGATTTTTGCTTGACTACAAGGATTATGATATGGATCATACTAGTAGGGCCTGAGTAGTCTATAATCACATCCTTATATGTTCCTAGTCGTGGGAGTATCGAGACTGGGTATCGATACTCCAGAGTAAACTAGTGTATACATTTCTTAATCTTGACCGGGGCGATGGTTGTTCCCACAGCCAAAGGTGTTTGACATCATATATTATATACGGGTGCTCATTGGAGAATGAGCTTCACCGAACGAACTCACTGAGAACTCCTGGATGGTATTATATCTATCGTCAGATAGCAGTTCTCAGGTGACATGAGTACAAGGTAGTCTGTAGACCTGAGATCATCATAGTGTCTTGTGTGTATTCCCACTGTACTTTGATTACTACACTACCACGGTTTTTAAGAACTGTACAAACATTTTTTAGTTTGGTACAGTCCAGAAACACATGGAGGCAGTGAGCGATCGAAGGGATTTGTCTCTCCCTGTATATGGAGTTGATGTTGTGTGGTGCTAGATTGGCTATAACCATAAGTCCCTGGTCAGGACGGTTGAGATAAAATGATAAGTGTTATCAGTTGTATCTCAGATGGTTATGAGTCAGACATTAACACGACTAATCGGTTTATTGAGAGTCTAACGGTTTTCACCTCCCAGACCCGATATACAACACTCTTAGATGAAAAGACCGGACTGTACGGTGACCGTCACTGATAGGCTCTGTAGGGTACGGACGAGCTTTCTTGTCAACCGTCCTTTTGTTCAATATCTGGATAGTCGTTACGTGCAGCTGGTACCGCTGACGTGCTTGTGGGTTAATCCGTGGGAAAATTGATCTGAAAGTGTTTCAGATCAATCGGATATGATCCTAACCTACTGCCGGCGTATTATCGAGTCTTTAGAGTTTCACACAGAGGTTTTCCTGCACAGACAAAACGATGTAGGGCACGTATAGGGATACATGCATAAGTTCGATTAAACACGTGTATTTGATTCACGTATTTTAGTCAAGTTTTTTATGATATGAGCCAATATATATATTGATATAACCGGATTATTAAATCAAGTGTTGATTTAATAATTAAATGTATAATTATATATTGATATAGATATACATTTACTAATATCATGCTCACTTTTATATTCGTCTCTTCTCTTTAATTTATATTTATATACGATATAAATATATATAGTGTCATGTATGTTGATACATGCAACTTATGTGTATATACACATGTAAATGAGATGAGGATAATTTAGTTTCTTTATTTTTTAAAGAAATGAAAGAAATGAGTCATGAGAAGATTACAAGTTTTTGGAAGTATTGGGAAAAGCCTACACTTATTTTTAAGATAAGTATGTAGACTTTTTCATTCTCATCTTATCATCTCTCTCATTCTAATGCCCTCTCTCTTTCTCTCGGTTTTCCAATTTAGAGAAAGAAAAAGAAAAGAAATGGTGTGAGCTAAAAAATTCATACATCCTCTTTTAACACTTCTTTAGCAAATTAGTGTTAGGAAGTTATCTTCACATACTTCTAACAGTGAAGTGAGAGCTTGTGTTGGAGAAATTTCAATGTGGATCATCTTTGACGAAGAGGTCGTATTACAAGCTCGATCCCAGTGTCTCGGAGCCTAGTTAGAGTCGATGGAGCAAGATGGGGGGTTTCCGCAAGGAGACGGACACGCTACAAAGGTTATTGCCCCCTCCTAACTCCTCTGCTAGCGTTTTAGTTTGCAAGTTTGAATCTTTGGTTTGATTTCTAGGGTTCAGGGTGTCTTGCTCTCTAGAATTTTTAAAATTATGCTTCCGCCTCTCTAAAAATCAATCTTGGTGAGCATAGCACCCAACACCCTGTACTCATGTCACCTGATAACTGCGATCTGACAATAGCTATAATACAATCTAAGAGTTCTTGGTGAGTCCGTTCAGTGAACTCATTCTCTAATGAGCACATGTATTCAATTTTTGGTGTCAAATACCAATGGCTGTGGGAACAGCCATCGCCCTCCAACCGGATTAAGAAACGTATACACTAGTCTACTCTGAAATATCGATTTTCAGTCTCGACACTCTCACGACTATGAACATTTAAGGATGTGCTTATGGACTATCCATACCCCACTATTATGATCTCCATCACAATTCAGGTAGTCAAGCAAATATGCTAAGGGTTTTATCAACATTTATTCGCGATATGTAATAGCAAGTAAAATACATACACATGAATAATAAAGACAAAACAGATAGCATACTATCATCTCGAGTAAGATTGTTTTATCCATATAGACCCATGTGCAATTACAATAATTGACTTCAGGGCATCTATATCCAACCACCATCACTTTGGATCACATAAATCTAAGAATCTTTGTATTCATCTCTAGCTCCATGTCCCCTTTCTTGTTCTTGTCATTAAACTTGGATACAAAATGAAGTTTTTTTTTTTTAAAAAAAACTTTCAAAGAATGAACACAAAATAAGATTTCATCAAGATTTAGCAAAATAATTAGGGCATTATATCAACTAGTGCTATTTTTTTTATTTATTAAATTAATAAGAAACATACCCTTTTAGATATTATCAATCCTCGTTTGCTATGCCATTCACACAAACTTTCAAAGTTGTGATGCGTTGTTGTGTGATATAAATTTACATACTGATATGCATTATTATAGTGAGAGCTCTTTTCGTGTACGGTTCATCTTGGGATGGAAATAATATCAAAAATAATATCAATCAAATCTACTTTATATGCTCGTCTGTTAGGACTTAAACATGAATTGCTTTGATGAGTTGGCTTATAGTCCCTAGCTGTTCATTCTTCAGTATTAGTCGATATCCTAATGTCCTAATACAAGAAGGATTTAAATCTCAGTTATCTTGGTCAAGAGTGAAAAGGCTTTACCATTAGGCCATACGGTATTCTCAATGCCTAAACTATTTATTATAACTTTTTTTCTTTTTTGGAAATGTCTTACAAACAAGATCAATATACATATGTCTAAACCATCTCGGTTAATTCGGTTGTTTTATATTTTCTAAAAGGTGTCTAACATAATATATTCTCATCTCAACAATTTTTCATTTAGACTGCAAGTTCATCAATGCTCCTAAATATTTCCACTTTTACATGAGACACAGATGTTATCAAAGCTGAACAAAAGTGATGTCCCGTACCTTTTTTAGATATTTCTCACTTTGAGGTGGTGTAGCTAGATTCCATTAATTTTATCAAAATGGCTTGCATGCAAATTTGTTTTCAAAGATGGTCCCAAAAACCTAAAAGAAACCAATCCCTAGTGGGTAGGGGGCCCACTACCCAAAAAGGGCATTATAGCTTCTTCTAGCTTCAAAATGTCTTTATTTTATTATATTTTTGTTGATGGAAAAGCTTCAAAAGTTCAGGGAACCAAGGAACCAAAGCAGCCGTTTGTTTGCAGGATTGTGAAATTTGGAGTCTCAAATTGTACAATTTAAAAGTTCTGGATTAGCTAATTTTATATTTGGTTGATATTGTATTTTCTTATAATTCTTATTTGATTGGAAAAAATAATAGGAGATTTGGATTTAAGAATTAAAGAGACAGATGGAGAGAGGATTTTTTTATGCATAAAAGTACACGGGCCCTAGCAAATAAGTACAATGAACAGTAAAAATCCAAGCTAAATCCTCATTTTTTTTTCTTTTTTTCTTTTGTAGGATTCATGGATCCTGGTTTTGAAGTGGGACCCGCATTAAAAACAAAGGAATACTACAAATCCAAATCTTGCAACCAAACACAAAATTCATGCATCCAGAATTTTTTTTAAGGATTCCACGGTCCAAATTCCACGATCTTGCAACCAAACCGTCCCTAAAGAAACAACCACCCTGTGATTCTGGGCAAGTAACTGGGAAACCACCCAACTCCTTTCATATCTATCACTGTGAGATGCTACATACATGTCTCATGCTTAATAAATTAATATTATGGTAGCATTAAAACACACCTACGAGTGTGTGATTCTTAAATGAAGTAGCCTTGCTTCCATGCTCAACTACTTTTATTCAATTACGCCGTCACAATTTGATAATTAAAAAATATTAACTCTATATGAGAATGATAATTTTTATAATGTTATATATCTAGATTTCATAACTTGGACCGTTTGATTGTTTATATATAGAAGTTACTTGCTCTTTTAAGTCTTCAATGTGTGGGTCTAAATTTCCCCAGTTTAAAAAAGTATTAAATAAAAATTAATGAGTATTGTAATATTTGAACCCATAATTCCCATTTCGAAATCAAACTGTGTTACCACAAAGATTATATACGCTTTTATGAATCGATTTAGGGAAATAAATATACATAACATGTGTCGAAAAAAATAACCGAGTTGGATTACAACCATTATTCGGTCAATTACTGAACCTACAAAAAAAACATGCATGTGTACAAATGGTTAAAACAAGTGACGAGACAAGTCATTTCCATAGACACCGTGAACATCAATAGCGATTTAGCAGTCTAGTTATAGTCTAGTTATGTTGCTCATCTATATTAATTTACAGGTCAATCACAATAGTTCATTTCAGCATTTTAAACATTGGAGATGTCATATGCTTAATAAATTATTCATTAAACTTTAAGAAAAGGGAGACAAACATTCTTTAAGATTATTGGAAGGATTTAGACAAAAGAACTCATCATCCACACTTTCATTACGGGATAATAATTTGGGTTTTTTTAGCAGAACGCCCTCCCAAATTTAGCTATTTACAAAAAGCCCTTCATTTTTAGCTAATTACAAAAAAGCTCTCCCATTCTTTTAGGTTCCACAAAAAGCCCCCAACCATCCAAAAGTAGAATATTCTGCTAACTCTGTTAACTTTTAACGATTTCTTGATTTTTTATATTTAAAAATAGCTTAATTTATAATTAAAGTATTAAAAAACAATAAAAACTATAATATTGGCAATGAGAGTCGCAGGCGGCGAGGCAGATGGGTCCGGGGAGCTCGTGAGAGTCGAGGATGGGGTCGAGAAGGGAGGCAACGGTTGTGGGGGAGGGGGCAGGAGCTCGCTAGAGTCGGTCATGAGGCAAGAGAATGACGACTGTGGCAACAACGATGTCGAGGGGGCCGAGGAGGTGCTCGTGGGAGTCGAGGAGGGGTTTGATGAGGCCGTAGGGAGGAACCACCTATGGAAGGTTGAGGGGGCCGGGGGACCTTGCTAGAGTCGAGGAAGGGTCTATAAGGCAGGAGGAGGGCGGCGGCGGCGGCTACCGCGAGGTCGGGGGGGAGGAGGGGGGGGGCTGGGGAGGAACTCTGAACTCCGGGAAGTCGAGGAGGGGGTCGAGAAGGCCAACAACAGTTCCAGCTAGATCGAAGGGAGCCGGGGAGCTCGCGGGAGATGAGGAGGATCGAGGTGGGCGACAAGCAACGGTGGCTACGATGAGGTTGAGAAGAAAGAGAGAAAGGCCATTAGGGTTAGGGTTTGGTAGGAGTTAGAACGAGCTAAATATGTTTAGGATTTAGTTAACTAAATTTTTTAGTGATTAACTTTTTTTAAAGATGTAAAAGTAGAAAGAAAAAAAATTAATGAATGAAAACCGTCAAAGGAGCTTTTTGTAGAACGTAAAATTTTTGGAGTTTTTTTTGTAATCAGCTAAAATTCGTAGGCTTTTTTTTTCAAATAGCTAATTTTGGATGCACGCTTTAAGTTAAAAAATAAAATAATAAAAAAAACCTAATAATTTATTGGTCCTTGTGTTCCCTTGAGTTATTGTGCTATCAATCAAGAGAAATAATGTGTTTGGAACAAAGAATGACATTGTTAACTCCTCGTTTGTCATGCCCCTGATAAACCCATGATTGATTGATAAGACATGCAAAGCTTACTTTGTTCCAAATCCTTTGAATATGTGGCAATTGAGCGCTTCCCTACAAAAATACTAAATGCAAAATACTCACTAGAAAAAAAAAACATTTTTCTTCGGTTTAGAAAAAGAAAAGAAAAACAGTGTTAATGTTTTAACACAGATATTGACATGGATAAGTGATTGAATACTAGATAAACTAAAAAAATGAGTGCATCCTCAAGAAGTTGCATGATCAGATGAAAAGAAAAATAAAACAAAGATAGAAATAATCCAAACATACAAAATCAAAAATCGCGCCTATTCAGAGGAGTGAAAAGGTTAAAGGTTTTTTTTTTCCATCCATTTTTATGAAAATGTTAAAGTTAACGAATCAATGAAGATTAAGATGGATTTTATGGACGTGGTCCATTATAACAAGTATATAGTGGTGGTTCTTAAATATGGCCGAGTTTTCAACAACGTTGTTCGGAGAAACGTGTTCCTTTGCAATACTTTACTGAGCACCAAAAAAGAGTTTTGGTACCGAATCATGTGTGGGTGCCGCTGTCACTACCTTTTTTGTTACTTGTTGCCTACGAGCAGCTGAAAAATGTTGTTTACAAAGATTTTGCTCCTCCAACTTCAAAAATAATTAATGATAACTTCATTATTGTTATAGGAGCCTACATCTATTGTTGGTCTACAGTTGTATTGGATAATATTAAATGCTTCATTTGTTCTCCTCCATTATTTCTTTTGGGCCCACTAGAGTTGGGACCAATAGGACTAGAGAAGATGGCATCTTGCACCCCTAGAACCCTATTCCATTAGTTTCTCTCTCTAAATTCCTTATTTACAACTCTTTTTCGGTATAAATTTCATTTGATCGCTCGCCCTAAAACTTTTGAAACCTTGGATAAAATAGGAAAAACAACTTGATCTGGATTCCGTTGGCCAATAAAGAAGTGAAAGCGGGGAGGGGAGGAGGGGAAGGATTTCTTTTTCCTTTTTCCTTTTTCCTTTCCCCTGAATTGGATGAGCTTAAATAAATGAGGAGGAATATGCCCAAGTAAAGGTTGAGAAGAGGAAAAAGACGAGCGAGGGTTACAATCAAACACCAACAATGATAGTGAGAGCGAGAGCGCTTCTTTTTGTCAAGAGCATGACACCCACTTGCCCTTCCCTCTCCCTCTAGAATGCGGAAAAAGCGAGTTTACGATAATAAACTCTGCTATTGTAAGTAGAAAATCAGGGCGCATGACAAATCCAATTCGATTGAAATAGATGTTACACTGAAATACCATGTTATTCATCATTTTTCATATAAACAACATATACTGTGTTTATCACAGATAAATACTATGGGCCCATAGAGCCAACGAACATCGATGGAAGCAGTCTCATGACCCTTATCTTTTTGTTTGATTCATCATCACCAAACAAGAACACTGAACCAAATGGAAACAAAACTAGATGTTCATGTGTGTTACCAAAACAAAGACAAAAGAAGAAACATGTGTTTGAATAGCAACAAAAATTATTTGGGAGTAAATTAGGCATGCGAACAGTTACATGTTCACCAATATAACATTGGAACAAAGAATAACATATGGTATTTATATGCAACCACCACGTAAACATTGTGGTATTTATCTATGAGAAATAAAGTATTTGGTATTTATCTGAAAAATGCAAAAGGTCATGGTATTTTTAAGTGTATTTTAACCTTGAACTTAAAAGAAAAAGGAAAAAAAGACTCTTTGTTTAATATGTCGATATCAACGATTTCTAATTGTGAAAAAAACACGTGAAAAAAACAGAACTGTTCGGATTTTATAAAAATCTTTATTATCTTTATTAAAATTCTTCAAACATCTCTGCAAAACTTCTTCTATAAATCTGCCGTATTTGGTATTAACATATACACACATGCATACTGTTAATAATAATAATTAGATGATTAGATGATTATCCATTATTTTATTTTTCAAGCCCTTGGAATTTTAAAGATTCATCTGTGTACATTTTTACACACTGCGGCCACAATTTTTGTATGGATAATGTGCATTTCTTGGTACTAGTAAAAAGTATGGCAATAAAAAAAAGGCAGAACTTGGTAAGAAAATAATCAATTGAGATGATTTGCATAATTAACCAACTAGCATGAGAAAAGAGATGGAAGAAAAAACTTATATTCTGTTTGTTTTCATAATTAAAATGTGGCAGCATCCCACATGGTGGCACAATTTTAGTTCTACCAACTTTCTTCTCCAAAGAGTTTAGGAAAGTGAGATCGCTGGTTCAATTCCTAAAAGGATCGGGAAAAAAAAGATGAGCTTGAAAAATAATTCACATAACACACAAAACGCCGGACAGCCGGGGGGGAGGGGGGGGGGTGGTTGTTAGGTAAAACCTTTGCTTTGGTGTCATTGTGCTCTAATAATGTTCTTGTGATTGTTTATTGATCATGGTAAAATACTTACTCCGGGCCTACAATGAAAATGTACTCATTTGCTGCAATCAAATAATAATCTTCTTCAGAAAAATAATGCAGATCAGGGGAAAATATACTTTTCAATGAAAATATTACTTATGAGATATTGCGACACTTAACCTCTGAAGCTGCTGCCATCAATAGTGTGAATGTGACACTTGCAAGTTGCGACTTCTTGCCAATTGGGTCTAGTTCAGTTAGTATAGCTTTCCTTTCCAAAATTAAAGATCGTCGGTTCGATTCCCAAAAGGGTTGCATCCAAAAAAACATAAAAGAACGATGCGACTTCTATGTCCACCAAATTACAGAGGATACCAGCTACCAAAATATATTGTTTTTTTTTCCAATATTACCCATAAAAAATTGTGAGTGTTTTCGATAGAATGATAGAAACATTATTTGTTCTACCCGACTATCAACTACTCAAACAAAACCAACATTAATAAACCAAAGGATAACTTCCACAACAACATATGTCTTTATCTGAAATTTTTAGAATCGGCTATATGAATCTTTTTCTTCCATTCTTTCCTTATTATTTGTCGTCTCCACGATTATATTAACAATTAACATATTATTTTTAAGGTTTACTTTCAAAAAAAAACATTTTAGCTAAATTACAAGAAACTATCAAAGCCTTTTAAAATACAGAAGAAACTACCACAAAACTTTCAAAAACTAAAAAAAAACCACCATAAATAAGGTGTTACATCAGCAATAAATTGCATGAAACTGCCAAAAAACCGATAAATTTTTATACCACGGTAGTTTCTCGTAGTTTAGCTAATTTTTTTAATATAAATTTAGCCTATTTTTAATAGCTTGTGATAGTATCTATGGTTAGGAATGTGTGTGTGAGAGAGGGAGAGAGAGATTTGGGTAAATGATTTTGAATGACTAAAGTTATCTCTCTAACCTCCTTTGTATAGATGCAGTCATTTACATATCCATCTCATTCTAATTACATTTGTCTAATCATATATAGAATACCATAGCATATTTTAACAGTTTTTATTCATGTTCGTTTGGATCTACTCCTAAACCTCGTTATTTACAATTATGTCACCATTTGTATGTCGTTTATTACTAATTGGATTTCCGTGGATAAAGATCGAAGAAAATAACATAAAAAGGACACAATGGAGAGAGAAAGAAGCCACTTAGTTTTGTCATCAAAATAATTCAGAAAGCTTGTGCAAGTGGTGCAACTGTTTCTCCCTCACAAGGAAACATCAATCCCAGAGACCAGAGAAGTTTAAGGCAAAAGGCAAAAGATTGAGTAAGCTCTCATATGAGTCTCATGTGCACCACAAGATCTCTGGCCATGAGAAAAGTTGCCATGAACCTGATGCCCCGACACCACGGGCCCCGCCCGTGTGCCCCGACACTAAACACACGGGCCCGCATGGAGAAAAAAGACAGCAGATAGAGTGAGAGAGAGATTCATCGTCTTGGTTCAGCTTTCAAAGACCTCGAGGATGTTGAGATTGAATCCTAGCATTGTGAACTCATTCAACTTGTTATGATATTTTGGAATGGACCAAAGTTAAGCTGGAGCCTTCAAGCATTGAAGCCCACAGCTGGAGATTTTGATGGGAACTGTTCGTTATGTATGCAAGAGATTGTTAGGAGATTGTTACGATGTCATGATCAAATAGAGCGACATCGTGCATGACGCAACGTCTTTTTTCTTTTGGATGCAACCCCTTCGAAGGGAATCGATTCGAATACACGGCATCTCACTTTGGAAAGGAAATTCTACTAATATCTAATTATTTCAAAAATTGCCAAAGAAAAAAATCAATTTTCTGTTCTCTACTAAGAAATAGTTAAGATTAAATTGGATGGTATAAATATTATAATAATTTGGAGTGTGGTCAAGCCTAAAAGATTCAGGACATAATTATGCTGTCCCCCTTTCCCTATAAAGTTCTTTGGACCCGTATAAATAAAACAAAAAATTACTACCCCACAATAATAAAAGACATGTAAAAAAAACTTGTATGCTACAAAAGAATAAAGTGCAAGGGAATTGAGCTAATAAATGAAAAAAGTATATAAGATCAGAGTTGAGAAAATATTCCCAAACACCAACTAGGAAGATAAACTTTGTTTAATCATGAACACGCTTTATGGGAAAATTTGTGATGAAACATTCAGGTAACTCAAAGCTAAAAGGGTGCCCCGTTTGCTAATATAATACATGCAGTGATTTATTTTTCCAGAGAATCATTTGCATAATGAAGTGGTGATGCCCTAATTTTTTTTTATAATGATGAATGATATACAAGTCGAAAAAGAATTAACAGAACAATTAAAGAAAACCTGTGCAGCTAGGATGTCAATATCATATGGATGAGCTAAATCTGTCCAGGCGTTTCATGTTTATTCCTGACAGAGAAACTCTCCTCCTGTGAAAATTAAAACAATACAAGATATCGCTAATTAATCCTCGCTGCAAAAGAAAACCGTCTATTTACATTGAAAACGGAAAGAACGGGAAAACAATGCAAATCGGTGCTGATGATGCTCGATATCGGTGATCTCCAAGATCATGACACGTGGCAGATGGAGTGTCCCAAAGCTCACAAAGAAAGAACCTACAGTAGCCGACCAGGACACTCCTGTGCCCGTCCCACAAACAAACGCTGGCTCGCTACCGAGCCCCCTGCACAATTGGCCTCCTCGGCCTCCCAGCTCGTCTCCGGGCTACCGCAGAACCAAGATATCTCGTCTCTCCCGCTCGTCCACGAACTCTCCCGCCGAGGTCATCTTCCTCGGTCTCATCGACCGATCAACAGCACCGCTCACAGGCGCAACCGCCATCCCGCGAATCTCGCCATGCACGAGATATCCGTCAGCCACATCCCACGTTCCACGCCATCACGATCCCCCATTAACGAGCATGTCTCGCCATTAGTGGGAGATCCCGTTCATCACACGGGCGTGACGTCGGGAGCGTAACGGCCGGTATGATTCTCGCGCCTGCCCTGCCTGCTGTCACCGCTATATAAACCCCTTCTTCAGATGGTCCAAGTAAGCCATTTTTTACTCCACTAAGCCGTTACTCTGCTCGGATTTCCTCTCTAACTTGACCGTCGGAGGGTCCTCGGTGGTACAACCACCCCGGGACTTCCTTGCAGGTAGCTCGGCAACAACAACCTCAAACCCATTGAGATCCACACGCTTCAGGAGTCTGCCTCCAGATCCAATCTCAGCCGTCCATCGCCGCCGTCAGCAGATCAACGGAATATAACATCTTGGCGCGATCCGGATCGCGTCAGTTGCGGTCAAAGTGACAGATGATCACAATAGTCACAGCTAGCTAGCAATATTAAGGTGTTCAGAAATGCAAACACAAGTATACTTTGATCTCTTGGTCATAATAACTGAATCTAGCAAATACTATGAGTTTAGAAAACGAAGGACAAGACTGCTAATATTTGATACAAGTGTACCTTCGCTTCATTCTGAAATGAGACAGAAAAAGATTCACTTCTCATGTATGGTTTGCCTTACTCCAACGGCCTCGGCTTTCAGCTGTTCGGATAAGGGGTTGTAGAGTCCCGGCGACGTCCTCTAAATGGAGTAGATCAGCAGCTGAAGTAGAGTGGAGCGCCGGGAGAGCAATCGGCCAAAATGATCCTCGATGCGGCCTATCACCAACTGCACTGTGTTCTCAGTACAGTACTGATCGTAGAGGTACACGTCCTCGAAATTTATGATCTCGGAGATGGTGAAAGGGAAGCCCTCCATTCTTACGTTTTGGGTGTGAAAAAAGGAGTGATCAACGCTCCCTCCGCTTTATAGCCTGTTGCGCCCTCGAGAATCCAACAGTCGTCCGTTTCACCCACGACTGTGCCGCCACGCGGCAAACCTCGAGCCTTTCTTGGCGAAATCGAAACAACGCGGCCCTGACGAATCGCCTTCCCCACGCGTTCGATACACACGTTGCCCGTGACTGTCCCTATTTCCCATACTTACACCAGGAAGATCGGACAAAACCTCATCGAAAGGCGGCCGAGCGGCTACCCTGCTCGGCTATCCCTAGCCGGTAGCTCCCTACCACGCAACGCTAGAGATCAAAGCCTTCGCCAAGAGGCAACTGAGCAGCTTCACTGCTCGGTCAATCCTTAGCAGGCATCCCATGGCCCCTCCAACGCTAAGGATCTAAGCCCTCACCAAGAGGCAGCCGAGCGGCTACCCTGCTCGGCCATCCCTGGCTGGTAGCTCCCTACCCCACAACGTCAGGGATCAAAGCCCTCACCAAGAGACAGCCGAGCGGCTATCCTGCTCGGCCATCACTGAATGGTAGCTCCCTACCCCACAATGCCAAGGATCAAAACCCTCGCTAAGAGGCAGCCGAACGGCTACCCTGCTAGGTTATCCCTGGCTGGTAGTTCTCTACCACGCAACACCAGGGATCAAAGTCCTCACGAAGAGGCAGCCGAGTGGCTACCCTGCTCGACTATCCTTAGCTAGTAGCTCCCTACCCCACAACGCCAGGGATCAAAGCCCTCACGAAGAGACAGCCGAGCGGCTACCCTGCTCGGCTATCCCTGGCTGGTAGCTCCCTACCCCATAACGCCAGGGATCAAATCCATCACCAAGAGGCAGCCGAGCGGCTACCCTGCTCGGCTATCCCTGGCTGGTAGCTCCCTACCCCACAACACTAAGGATCTAAGCCCTCACCAAGAGGCAGCCGAGCGGCTACCCTGCTCGGCTATCCCTGGCTGGTAGTTTCCCTACCCCACAACGCCAGGTTTCAAAGCCTTCGCCAAGAGGCAGCCGAGCGGCCACCATGCTTGGTTATCCTTGGCCGGTAGCTCCCTACCCCACAACGCCAGGGATCTAATCCCTCACCAAGAGGCAGCTGAGCGGCTAACCTGCTCGGCTATCCCTGGCTGGTAGCTCCCTACCCCATAACGCCAGGAATCTAAGCCCTTACCAAGAGGCAGCTGAGCGGCTACCCTGCTCGGCTATCCCTGGCTGGTAGTTCCCTACCCCACAACACCAGGGATCAAAGCCCTCGCCAAGAGACACCAGGCAGCAATCCTGCTCGGCCATCCTTAAGCATCAATGCCCTCGCCAAGAGGCACCGGGCAGTAACCCTGCTCGGCCTGTCCTTAGTAGGCCACTTACGGCCCCTCCCACGCTAAGAATCAAAAGCCCTCGAAAGAGGCAACCGGGCCCGCCTTTGCTCGGTTATCCCTAGCTAGTAGCTCCTTACCCCAACACACCAGGGATCAAAGCCCTCTCCCAGAGGCACCGGGTAGTAACCCTGCCCGGCCCGTCCCTAAGGATCAAAAGCCCTCGAAAGAGGCAACCGGGCCCATCCTTGCTCGGTTATCCCGCTCGGTTATCCCTGGCTGGTAGCTCCCTACCCCAACACACCAGGGATCAAAGCCCTTGCCATGAGGCACCGGGCAGCTACCCTGCTCGGCTCGTCCTTGGTAGGCCACTTACGGTCCCCTCCCGCGCTAAGAATCAAAAGCCCTCAAAAGAGGCAACCGGGCCCGCCCTTGCTCGGTTATTCCTGGCTGGTAGATCCCTACACCACAACGCCAAGGATTAAAGCCCTCGCCATAAGGCACCGGGCAGCTACCCTGCTCGGCCTGTCCTTGGTAGGCCACTTACGGCCCCTTCCACGCTAAGGATCAAAAGCCCTCGAAAGAGGCAACCGGGCCCGCCCTTGCTCGGTTATCCCTGGCTGGTAGTTCCCTACCCCAATACACCAGGGATCAAAGCCCTCACCATGAGGCACCGGGTAGCTACCTGTTTCCCCCAATCAGAGCAAAGTTTTGTTCAAATTTTAAAATTTGAAATGAAGCAGTGCTCACGTGCAAAGCACGAGTGCGCTCGCGCCAAGAGCGTCAGCGCTCTGAAGCAACGCTCACGTGCAAAGCACAAGTGCGCTCGCGCCAAGTGCGCTCGCGCCAAGTGCGCCAGCGCTAGAACTAAATATTCTCCACCATTGGATCAAAGATCCAATGAAGATGATAAATCATTAAATTACCAGAATAAAATTCTGTTAAGGCAATACTCCTCAGAATCTTTCCAAACAGGAAAGATTGTGCTCTGTAAATTAGAGCACCGTTGGATCAAAACTCCAATGACGATTAAAAAAAATCATCAAGATACAGAACAAGTACTGTATGGGAAAAGATTTTCTCAATCTCGTTAAAAACAAGAAAATTGATTTCTGTAAAACAGAAGCCCTAGGATCAAAGATCCAACGGCGAGAAATATTCTCAAATCAATTAGAGAAAAGATCTCTTCAACTGATTCAACAAATTAGCCTACCCTATATAAAGGCCCCAAGACTTTAAGCCTCACAAGGAGGAACCCCCACAAGTTTTAAGAAATTTCAAAGAAAAAAGCAAGCTCAGAGAAGAAGAACTTTTCTTCAAGGTAAAAACAGAGAGATTAAAAAAATCTCATCAAGGAAGAAGAACTTAATTCTTTTTCTAAATTATAGATCTATAAGACAGAAGTCTTTCACAAAAGAGATCATAACATCTCCATCTCATCATAAAAAAAGGGGGGAAGAAGAATTTAATTCTCTTCAGATCACAGATCTTTAAAGGCAAAGCCTTTCACAAAAAATAAGAGATTGTAATATCGCCTATAAAAATAAGAACTTTGTTCTTAGATCTATGAGACAAAGTCTCTTATAAACAAAAATTTAATTCTCAGAGCGCAGAACTGATCAAAGTTGCCTAAAAAGAGACTTAGCGCTCCAAATTAAAAAGAAGCGTCTTAGCGCTTTAAGACTGGCGCACAGCGCCGCAGCGCTTCTAGCGTTCCAATTTAAAGAAGCACCTCAGCGCCAAGCGCGCCACGTGCTCCTCACTTGTGCGCTACTTAACAGAAGCGCTCTGCGCTCATTGACTAGCGCTCAGCGCCAAGCGCACCACGTACTCCTCACGTGTGCGGTAAAAGAACATAAACTGTTCTTTAAATAAAGCCCCAGAGCTATAATGAGTGCTCAGCACTCAATAAAAGACAAAAACTATTGTCAGAACCTAAACCAATACTCAGCATTGTTAAATGAAAAAGGATTGAGCCTAATTAAATGTCCAACATTTTAACTGAATGGGCCGAGCCCAAGTTGGCCACAAATCCATAATTCAGATTAATTGAGCCCATATGCTCATAAATCTTTGATTTTAGTCCTAAATTGGAATACAGATCTCCCAACCAATATTGGTTCAAATGGTTACATCTCTTCACTCCTATGATATTTGTCGTTGTAATCCTTCAACGTCTTCAGAAAGGTGACGGGTCCCGACAACCAGACATTCCACGGATTGTGGGGTCCTTAAACTCATGGACTATGATGTCCTTAAATTTTACGGAATGTGAGGTCCTTAAACTCATAGACTATGATGTCTTTAAACTTTGCAGAATATGACGTCTTTAAAATATGGACTATGACGTCCTTAAACTTCATGGACTATGATGTCCTTAAACTTCTGGACCGTAATGTCCCTAAACTAAAACAATGGAGCCCAAATACTCTTTTGTTGGATCTAAATGATCCAGTTAAGTAGATCTTAGTCTAAAATTAGGCTAACGTATCCTTAACAAATGGTTAAGTTGATCTTAGTCTAAAATTAGACTAACATATCCTTAACAAACGTTTAAGTTGATCTTAGTCTCAAATGAGATTAACGATCTTTAAACCCAACCCAAAACCTAAATATAAGAAAATACGGATTTGGACTAATCCACACCCTACGGGCGACAAAATAAATTAGTCTCCGTATACAATCCACGGGCAACCAAAAACAAAACAAACATACACGACACGAAGTGACCATCTGGAGAAGGAGAAAGTGGTTACCGCAATGCGGTAACATAATTAACTGCAAGAGCTTGCGCCTGTAAGGAAGAGCGTCCCCACAATAAAAACCCCCTCAAACGAGAGGGAATCTGACGAAGTCTGCTACATCGGCCGCATCCGTCTATACGGTGTCATAAATCAACTTGGTATCTTCGGAGAGGTGGACGGATAAAATCAAATAGCATCTGCCCCCAAATTCAGGCAAGACGAACCTACGCGGTTCCGTCTCGTTTTTCAACGGCAAACAGATTCTGGCATGCCCGGTGGGATCTTTTCCTCTTTCCACTCTACACTTCGTGTGTCGTGTTTCGCGAACGAATCACAGTTTGCTATGGTTGCCCCTGGATTCGAGGTACTAAGATTTGGTGTCTTGCTCCGTGCAGAAAATAGAAGATCAATGGCTTTCAACTGCACAAACTGCAACAAGTGCAACTGTAGGGTTCCTAGGCACACCCATGAGGTTCTACAACAGATCAAACATGGCCAATTTAAAAAATTTCTATGTGCCAAGTAACCCTAAGCAAGATCGAAACTAGAGGTATAGGCGAAACAGTATATGTTAACAACTTAACTAAGAGTGAATGGAAAATACAACCTTCGTAGATCCGGTCCTCCACCTCCATAGCTCCGTGTTGACGTCCCTCCGCTGCGATCATCGGATCCCGGACTCTGGCGATGGTTTCGTCGGAGAAATGATCGGGCTAGGTCGTCTACTTCGATGCCGAAGATGATCTACGTCGAGGCAACTCAAGATCAAGCTCCAACTTCACCAAGTCATGAAACTTGTGAAGAAAATACCCTATACTACTTGGCAAGTGGTAAAGGATGAAGAAATAGGAAGTGGGTTCACTTTAGAATTGGATTTCTCACTCTTTTTCTCAAGTCACCATTGAAGCTAGCAAGCTTCTTTCTTCTTGAAGAAGAAGAAGAAGAAAAAGAATATGATAAGAATAATAATAAAAATGGAAATAAAGTCATTCTTATCAATTTAGCAACCATGGTTAAGTGTAGAGAATAAACTAAGGTTAGGTGAATGGTTAGGTTTAGGAAAGAAACAAGAATGGTCAAAGCTTCTTGAAGCTTTAAAGAAACAAACAAAAGAAGCAACCTTTTTCTTTTCTTGCCCTAAAATAAATAAATAAAATAAATAGTTAAGAAAAGATAACAAAACCCTAACCATTCACTTAAACATGGTTTAAAGTAAACCTACACCCACGCTTGCATGTATCATCAAACATGATACAATCAAGTGCACAAAAATATATCACATATACAATGTGCACATCAAGTGAGAAAATCTATTTTAAGTGAACCAATACTAGTCAATGCAAAGTAATATATCAAATATATAATTATACATTAAATCATTAAATCAATACTTGATTTAACGATCCGGTCATATCGCATATGACTGACTAATATTCAATGTATCGGCTTATCGAATCAATCCTTGATTCGATAACTAGGTTATATCGCATACAACCAATCTATACATTCATCGCGAGAATAGAATACGGTATCACATACACGCATTATTCTCGGTCCCGCACATATCTCATATGCGCTCCTATTTCGTTTCGCTTGAGCCAGGAAACCTCTGTGTAGGACTCTAAGGACTCGTCAATACGCCGGCAGCAGGTGATGATCATATCAAACATCCACAAGCCGCAAGCGGTCTGCTAAACGTAACGGCCACCCGAGTATTGAGCGGTCAGAAGATCGACGAGCAAGCCCGCTCACACTCCTGTGAATCCAACCAGTAACACTTACCGTACAGTCCGGTCTGTTCGTCTGATATGTCGCATATCTCGTCTAGGGGTGGTAAACGTCAGACCCCAATAGCTCGATAAGTCGTGTCGATATGAAGTCTATAACAGTTCGAGAAACTATTGGTAACACTTACCAGTAAATCTCAGCAACCCTGGCCAGGGATTTCCGGTTATAGCCAATCGAACACAGCGCAACATCAACTCCCTATACTGGGAGAGACGAATCCCCTCCTATCGCTCATTGCCTCCATATGATTCGAGACTGTACCCAAAAACCACCGTTTTGCACGCCCTCTTGGACATGGTAAGATGGAAATCAAAGCACAGTGGGAATCATACGAGACTCTATGACGATCTCGGGTCAACAGACTAACCTGTACCAGTGTCACCAGAGAACTGCCATCTGACGTAAGGTATAATACCATCTGGGAGTTCTCGGCGAGTCCGTCCAGTGTACCCAGTCTCCACTGAGCACCCGTATATCATTTCTGATGTCAAACACAAATGGATATGGGATCATCCATCGCCTATCTGTATGGGTCGAGAAGGTATACGCTAGTCTACTCTGGTATATCGATGCCCCGTCTCGATACACCCACGACTAGGGACCTTGAAGGATGTACTTATGGACTACCATGTCCCCACTAGTATTATCTGCATCATAGTCCAGGTAGTCAAGTACACATCCTAAGGGCTTTACCAACATGTAACAGAGAGACAATCAGTGTACACGTTAAGGTAAAGAGCAACCAGATAGCATACTATCATGTCGAGCAAGAAAGTCCTCGCTATATATGTCCAAGCATCCACTACAATATACATCCTATGTATAGTAATGGCCTCTAGGGCATACATATAACTAACAATCTCCCACTTGCACTAGGGCCATCTGATAGCAGTGGTTGTAGTATCTCATACTCAACCATCCCATGAAAGTCTCTCTCTGGGAAAAGGCCTTTGTGAGTGGATCCGCCGTGTTGTCCTCTGAGTCTGCTCTCCTAACCTTGATCTCCTTGGAGATCAACCATTTCCATGATCAGGTGATACTGCCTTAGAATATGTCCGGATCACTGATGGGACGGACGTTCCTTGGCATAAGCCACAACTCCATTGTCACACAATGGGAGGAACTAAGTTCATCTCATGAACTAATATACACCCAGACAGCCTCTTTGGTAGCATCTTAAGTAGCGATGTATCCAGCCTTTATCATCTAGTATGCCACGGTATTTAGCTTGGAACTCTTCCAACATACCGTCCATTTACTGAGGGTAAAGACAGTGTCTGTGACTGACTTTCAGTCGTCCTTATCACCCTGGAACCTTTCCAGTGATTCTCCCCAGGATCAACTGATACCATCTCACTACAACTAGTGAGTATCCTAACATCCAATTAAATCTATCTTATAGATCCAAAAACCAGGATTTAGGAGGTATCACTATGATCCTATATGGAGAATCCTTGTGATAAGCGGAGATTGACCGAGCGTAGCATAGGAAACTCCTTCCCTATCAAGAGTATGTCATCCACGTACTCTACGAGGATCACCACCATACTCCCTACTACCTTTTTGTTTATACAAGGTTCATCTACCATTTTGATGATGTCAAACTCTTTGACTAACTCATCAAAACAGACATTCCAACTCCGCGATGCCTGCTTTATCACATAAAGCATCTTATACACGTTTCCGCTGTTCCCACTGTCTACGAAGCCCTCTGGCTGTGTACTTACAGTCGCTCTCTTCTAAAACATCATTTTAGAAAAGCAGTCATGACACCCAACCGCCAGATATCGTAGTCATGGTATGTAGCCGTGGCAAGTAGGATCTGGATGGACTTAAGCATAGCCACTGAAAATGGTTTCATCATTATCCACGCCTGGTCGATGATGAAAACCTTTAACATGTCTAGCTTTGAAAGTCTCAACTTTTCCATCTACACCAAGTAATCTTCTCAAGATATACTTGCTTCTGATAGGGATTTAACCCTTCAGATAAAGCAACCAAAGTCCATACTTTGTTGGTGTACAAGGATTCCATCTCAGATCGCTAAGCATCCAGCCATTCTTACAGAGTCCCTACTCTCGATGGCCTGCTCGAAGCTAGTTGGGTCATCATCTCATGATGCATTCCCCGCTCCCACTGTCATCGAGAAACCGAAGTATCTCTCAGGCGGATGAGAAACCCTACCAGATCGGCGGAGAGGCTGAGGTTCGTCGGGAACTATTGAATCCTTTGGTTCTGTCAAATCATCAGCTGCAGTTTTGTATAGCTGGAACCTTTCCAGTTCTACAGAACTGACCTTGCCTCGATCTTGTCTGGATTTTGCTTTTAGACATAGGCCGGACAACCCTAAATCTTAACAAACTTAAGATATGGACTCTTCCCTTTCCATATCACATATGAAGTGGTAAGCAATTGATTTGATTGGAACCCTATTCAATAGGTATGCAGCTTTTCAAGCGCATAACTCCCAAAAGGAAATAGGTAACTCAGTAGTACTCATCATAGAGCGCACCATATCGAATAGGGTGCAATTGCTCCGCCCCGATATACCATCGTGCTATGGTGTATACGGAGGAGTAATGCTGAGAGAGAATCTCATTCTCCTTTAGAAAAGTCCAAGAATTTCGTGCTCAAGTATTCTCCTCCTTGATCACATCAAAGGACATAATACTTATACTCGTATTGGTTCTCTACTTCTAACTTATATTCTGTGAATATCTCAAAAGGTTCGGACTTGTGTTTCAACAGGAACATATGTCTGAATCTTGAGAGATCATCAGAGAATGCAATGAAGTACAAAGAACCGGTCTTGGTATGTGTAGACAGGGTATCTTCATACATCAACATGTATTATCCCAAAAGTTCACTAACTCTTTCTCTGTTTCCATTAAACAGAGCTATGGTCATCTTATCTTTGTGACATGACTGGCAAGTTTCACAAGATGTAAATTCAAACAGATTAAATATGCATCTATGTGCAACTTAGCTAATCGGGTCGCATTGATATGACCTAGTCTACAATACCTCAAGAAGGATCCGTTCATTTCTGAACTCTTCCTCTCGTGTGTGTTCTGTATACTAAGAACTATAGTTTGATTTAGAACATCAATGCTTTTAGGTAACGTGCCTGAACCGATCAACTTTTGATACAGGAAATGTTCAAAACATTATCCAACAATACAAAATTATATCCTTTCTTTACTAATAAAGAGACTGATATGATTTTGTATATCAGGTTCGGTATCTAATAACATTCATTCAGAATCAATGTACTGGTAATACAGGGTGACAGTGACCAACAGACCTGGCTGCAACACTTGCACCGTTTTCTGCCTCATGAAACTTATCACCCGTCCTCAGTTCTCTACCTTTCTGTAGCCCATGTAATATTTTACATATGTGGGATCTTGATCCGGTAACATATACCCAGGACGTAAAGGACATTGAGAAACAGTTCTCTGTAATGAACACACCCGAAGATGATGCATCAGCATGCACTTTCTTCGTTTGGGCGGCACGGGAAATCTGGTATTCCCCAATTTTCTGCTCTGTCTTATAACATTTATAAGTTGGAGCGGGACCAACGTTCCCCAGCTCAGTATAACAAGCGGGTTCGGTCAATATTCCGTATTATTATCTTGATTAAGGCGTGATATGGTCGCTACCTGGAGAGAGAGAGAAGAAAACACTCAGCGTGCGCTCTTGTAAGAATAGATTGGTTATAATTTTATCTAATCAGGATGGCTCCCACTGTTTTAATCAAATTTTCCTTCAAACCCTAAAAGGAAAGACTAGCCGGGATTAATTACACACTACAAGTTTGCCAATCTTTCAGCCAGGCCAGTGTCGGTACTTTGAGGGAGGTCTCCCGTGCTTTCGCACGAACCTAATTAATGTAAGCCTCGTTTTCCCAGAGGCGTAACCTCGTTAACACCTTCCTAGACACCTACTTGATCGGCTAATTGTAATGTGTAAAACTCTCCCAGGAGTAACTCTTACTCGCAGTGGGTATCGGGATCCAACTATCTCATAGAAAGTATGCAATCTCATTGCAAATTTCAACACTTGAAATTCCCGATAATTTTGCCCCTAGCACCCTATGACCTTGACGGAGGTCAACAAACCATAGGCTACTAGTCAAGTTCAACCCGTCATTTCTTGATTGAATCAAACCCACCCGCACGACCCTTGACGGAGGTCAACAAGGTCGCACAACTACCCTAATCCAATCTGCATCATATGCATAAGCAGATAAATACTAGTTAGCTACCGCACGCTACGCCTTGACGGAGGTCAACAAACGTAGCACGAATACTAAGTAGGACTTATCTGAAATGACGGAGGGCTACGACAGGTTTTTCTGAAAACCTATTGCGTGATGAACTTGATATCGTTGTAGAATCAAATGATTTTAAAATGGAGTGTTTTTTAGGCTTTTTCTAGTTTTGCTAAAGGGGTCACTCCCGGTGAAGGGATCGTCGGCCCTTTCCTCGTCGAATGAGGTGCGGGATATATCATATATATCGCTGTGCAAAGCAGAAACTATAGAAGCAATCAAAAGACAAACCGAGTGTGTAGTATCTGCCAGTTATTGCTAAAGGGGTCACTCCTGGTGAAGGGATCGTCGGCCCTTTCCTCATCGAATAAGGTGCAGGATATATCATATATACCGCTGTGCAAAGCAAGAACTGTAGCTACCTGTTTTATTTTTGAAATTCGATTCTACAACATCTTTAGGTTTCTTTTACTTTCATTAATCACATTAATGAAGTCCCATCATTTAAGTTACCTAAACATCACAGATAAATACGACGTACACTTATGCCATCCGCATTCGCCTCGATGTCCCCTCGTGCACCGTTAGGTTAGGTAACTAACGGCAGAGCGGGACAGGGCTAGCGCAGGTGTAAAACATAAGTAACGTCTATATAATATATCATATATACTATATACAGTATCTATCACAACATATCAAATGATCACATCACAGATAACGCAGCAGAAGAATCATATGAAACATTGGATATACTAGGACGTCCGTGTTTTCAATACGAGCCAGTATAAAACACGGATTCCACGGTCGCGATGAATAGCCAAACCCACACCCCTAGACCCTTACGAGAGCAGCAAGCAACCCTACCAATTCTAGAGTTAGGAGACCCGGACTCGACTCCTCGAGTTGGTCTCCCACTGGACTCCAGAACCCAGTTACTTGTGCCCTCCTCCTTGGGTCTATCCTAGTGCGGAAAAGTAAATAATATACAAAAGGTGACATCTTCCGCAACCTGGAAGTGCCCCAATAAAAGAATATTACATACAAGTTTTTACATGAATGAAAATGAAAAACACTCATCTCACATAAAAAAAACCCCGGCTATTCAAACACGACGATCCAATATAACATATCCAGCAACACATAACATCACATGTCATCAACGTAAGTAAACATGCGTATCCCAATTTTCGTTGACATATAGCAACGAAACCGGCGATACCACATATTACACTTACGGTCGCAGAAAAGAAAGTGTAAAACTACAACAGTTGGAATCCGCAACCTCCTCAGATATCGCATGCCTAATCAAATGAATTACTTAGGCATCGCATGCCTAACAATTATAAACTCCGCATTTCAGTCTCATTATCGAAAACACTTTTCAATATCATGTCGGACAATTCAACAAAATTCCCGACATTCTGATCGAATGCTCATCGCAAACTTTAGTAGACGGCCGCACCCCCGATACCGTCGACGAAGTGCACCAAGGCGGAACACCGCTACCGCAGAACGCGAACGGATGCTTTCGGCGACGGGGTTCTCCTACAGTCACTTGGTCGAGGCTAAGGGATGTAGCTGTCTATTAAGTTTACTCGGTGAGTATCCGCGTACGCTACGTGATTGCAACGGACTTTTGATCGCATCAAAATTCCGTGGCAACAGATCAGGTGAGACTAAACTGCTATGTTTATAACATGCAAATCAGTTATCTCATAACTACTTGTGGATTCCAAATATTGTATCACATTCCAGATAAATAGAAAATGTTAAACTTTCCGATCGAACAATCAAACACCCAAGTTTTCCCGAAACAGCTCATCACATGAAATAAGTTTAAAAACATCCATTTCATGCCACAGTACCAACGGTCCAGCCGTAGAAGGGTCAAACTAACGCCTCACATATGGCACGCCGTACTGCCCCAAACCCTAAGGTTCAAAGGGCAGTTCAAGACGGTCACATAATCGAGTTAAGGTTTGTTGTCTTCTAGAAGGACCATCGCATTACTTGCACTACTTAAAACGTCATTAAACTTCGGAAAATCCAACAATTGGAAATTTCCCGGCAGAGGAAAAAGTGGATATTTATATCCGGTCGAACTTTTTAACATATTCAAAAAATACCCGGAAAAACACAGTAAACAAAGTTAAATAATCCGATCAAATTATCGAGTCCCCAATACAACCTCAGAACACTCAACTCTTGAGTCATAATAAAAATACCCATAAAATATAAATCACAGAAATAGGAATTATGGTGCAAAAATGATAACCTAAATCCTCCGTACGGCCGCGGATCCGCGGCCCAAGCAGGCTATTGCCGCGGTTCCGCGGTGGAATGTACGATTTAGGGGGTCGTTTTTCACCGCAATTCTTATATTTCCCTGCTGTATTTTTCAGGTATTTTTAATTCAGAAAAATCCATCAACAACAAGAACAACTGAGCCTTTTATCCCAAGCATATGTGGTAGGCTACATGAACAAACATGAGAATCACGCCGGGTCCAGCACATGAATCCTCTGTCTCCACTCACTTCTATCGAACAATATACTTTCATTGAGTCCTTTGGCAACCATATCGTTTCGTATCACCTACATCCATGTTTTCTTCGGTCTCCCTTTTGCCCTTTTGCCATTACCCATATCGAGAGTATCTATTCGTCGAACCGGTGCTTCCATAGGTCTGCGTCGCACATGGCCAAACCATCTAAGCCGGTTTTCCCGCATCTTCTCCTCCACGGGTGCTACACCAACTTTTGCACGAATATCCTCATTTCGCACATTGTCTTTTCTAGTGTTACCGCACATCCAACGAAGCATGCGCACATCCAATTCAGAAAAATCCATAATTTTCAAAAATGTACAGAGAGGGGTCAAGGATTAGGGTTTCGGGTTCGATCGGGTTTCTAACTCCGTCTACGCATCGCCTAAGGCTCTAGCTAGGCTCTGATACCACTGTAGGGTTCCTAGGCACACCCATGAGGTTCTACAATAGATCAAACATGACCAATTTAAAAAAAATTCTATGTGCCAAGTAACCCTAAGCAAGATCGAAACTAGAGGTATAGGCAAAACAGTATATGTTAACAACTTAAATAAGAGTGAACGGAAAATACAACCTTTGTAGATTCGGTCCTCCACCTCCATAGCTCTGTGTTGACGTCCCTCCGCTGCGATCATCAGATCTCGGACTCTGGCGATGGTTTCGTCGGAGAAATGATCGGGTTAGGTCGTCGACTTCGATGCCGAAAATGATCTACGTCGAGTCAACTCAAGATCAAGCTCCAATTTCATTAAGTCATGAAATTTGTGAAAAAAACACCCTATACTACTTGGCAAGTGGTAGAGGATGAAGAAATAGGAAGTGGGTTCACTTTAGAATTGGATTTCTCACTCTTTTTCTCAAGTCACCATTGAAGCTAGCAAGCTTCTTCTTAAAGAAGAAGAAGAAAAAGAATATGATAAGAATAATAATAAAAATGGAAATAAAGTCATTCTTATCAATTTAGCAACCATGGTTAAGTGTAGAGAATAAACTAAGGTTAGGTGAATGGTTAGGTTTAGGAAAGAAACAAGAATGATCAAAGCTTCTTGAAGCTTCAAAGAAACAAACAAAAGAAGCAACCTTTTTCTTTTCTTACCCTAAAATAAATAAATAAAATAAATAGTTAAGAAAAGATAACAAAACCCTAACCATTCACTTAAACATGGTTTAAAGTAAACCTACACCCAAGCTTGCATGTATCATCAAACATGATACAATCAAGTGCACAAAAATATATCACATATACAATGTGCACATCAAGTGAGAAAATCTATTTTAAGTGAACCAATACTAGTTAATGCAAAGTAATATATCAAATATATAATTATACATTAAATCATTAAATCAACACTTGATTTAACGATCCGGTCATATCGCATATGACTGACTAATATTCAATGTATCGGCTTATCGAATCAATCCTTGATTCGATAACTAGGTTATATCGCATACAACCAATCGATACATTCATCGCGAGAATAGAATACGGTATCACATACACGCATTATTCTCGGTCCCGCACATATCTCATATGCGCTCCTATTTCGTTTCGCTTGAGCCAGGAAACCTCTGTGTAGGACTCTAAAGACTCGTCAATACGCCGGCAGCAGGTGATGACCATATCAAACACCCACAAGCCGCAAGCGGTCTGCTAAACGTAACGGCCACTCGGGTATTGAGCGATCAGAAGATCGACGAGCAAGTCCGCTCACACTCCTGTGAATCCAACCAGTAACACTTACCGTACAGTCCGGTCTGTTCGTCTGATATGTCGCATATCTCGCCTAGGGGTGGTAAACGTCAGACCCCAATAGCTCGATAAGTCGTGTCGATATGAGGTCTATAACAGTTCGAGAAACTACTGGTAACACTTACCAGTAAATCTCAGCAACCCTGGCCAGGGATTTCCGGTTATAGCCAATCGAACACAGCGCAACATCAACTCCCTATACCGGGAGAGACGAATCCCCTCCTATCGCTCATTGCCTCCATGTGATTCGAGACTGTACCCAAAAACCACCGTTTTGCACGCCCTCTTGGACGTGGTAAGATGGAAATCAAAGCACAGTGGGAATCACACAAGACTCTATGACGATCTCGGGTCAACAGACTAACCTGTACCAGTGTCACCAGAGAACTGCCATCTGACGTAAGGTATTATACCATCTGGGAGTTCTCGGCGAGTCCGTCCAGTGTACCCAGTCTCCACTGAGCACCCGTATATCATCTATGATGTCAAACACCAATGGATATGGTATCATCCATCGCCCATCTGTATGGGTCGAGAAAGTATACGTTAGTCTACTCTGGTATATCGATGCCCCGTCTCGATACACCTACGACTAGGGATCTTAAAGGATGTACTTATGGACTACCATGTCCCCACTAGTATGATCTGCATCATCAGGTAGTCAAGTACACATCCTAAGAGCTTTACCAACATGTAACAGAGAGACAATCAGTGTACACGTTAAGGTAAAGAGCAACCAGATAGCATACTATCATGTCGAGCAAGAAAGTCCTCCCTATATATGTCCAAGCATCCACTACAATATACATCCTATGTATAGTAATGGCCTCTAGGGCATACATATAACTAACAACAACAACTTCCACTCCGTCCTTACTGGAAGAGTGACCTATGGGCCCCAAGCGGCCTCCATCTACGCAATGCCGGTTGAACAGGTGACACATGCCACCACGGGATTGTTCTTGGGGACCATATTCCCACCCATGAGCTTCAATGCCCCACTGCTGTCGCAAGAAGCTCCAAAGAAGTCGATCTTTGATCGGCTTACGACTACCACAGTCCCTCTCAACGGGTCGCCCAAATACAACGCCTCAGTCTTTAACAGACTGGGCCAAAACTCCAATGGGCCCGTGAAGAAGCCTGCGATACCTGAGGGGGTTATCCCAAAACGAATAGCCATTCCTGCTCCTAAAGTCACCAAAGCGGATTCTCCTGCTAAGGGGTCGGTCTTCGCAAGACTGGCCGTTCCAACCCCCGCTCCAGGCGAAGTAACCAAGGCTGCTTCCCTTGCCAAAAAGTCGGTCTTTTCAAGATTGATCATTCCCTCTCAGCGGACGCCCGTTTTCAATAGGCTGGCGCCAATAACAGCTCTTGACCAGAACAGGGGGCATGAGGAGCCACCCCCATAACTGAATCAATACCGTCTGCAAGGCATGCTCGACGATGCCACTGGCGCCAAGTGAGGAAAGATGGGGGCAGTTCCCCTTCCGGACTGACTCCGCCAGCTCCAATGATGGAAGTCGATGCTGATGTTCCTACTGGGAACATCTTTGAACCACTCAGGAGGGTCCGCAAGAACTCTCCGACTGCCGTGCTGAAAAGATCTCCTCCACCTGTAGAGAATGCTACAAAAACAAAGCTGGAGCAGCCCCCTCAGCGGTTGTCCTCTAAAATTTACAAGGTCTGGCGACAGGTCTAAGACTCGGTGATCAATCAAGACCATTCCCGCCGACCGAAGAAGATGAAAGTTCGGCCAGAGAAGGACCACCCTATCATACCACAGAAGGGGTCATCTACTTGGGTGCCCGCTGCAACGGCCCCCTCAACTTTGACCGCCCACAAAAGGAGAAGGCCGGAGAAAATTCCCACGTCTGCGTCGAATCTAATAGGTGCTGAACCTAAACGCCCTAAGTCCGGGGGCATGGTGGTGCATATTGTTGTTCATACCATAATATTGTATTATTATATTCCCCATTCTTATTCGTTTTATAAATAAACAGGTGCTTTTGACGCATGTCTGCTACATATTACAGGCTACAGGTTCTTGGATTTAGAACAATGAAAACAATGAAAAGACAATGAAAAAAGTAAGACTACGAATGATAAATGGTGAAATCTTGATCGCGTCTACATTGTGAGGAACAATGAACAACATTTCACCAAGTATAAAGGCAGCGACACGAAGAAACAGTAAAAGTCCACTACAATCTTCACTGGAGATCTGAAAGAAACCTCGAAGCCAATCTGAGAAAAGAACCTAAGATACAAAAAGCCCAAAACAACCAGAGCTAGCCCACGAAATCTCATGGCCTAATTCCATCTTTTGGCCGCGAAACCGCGGCCAAACCAGGCCTCGGGCCACGGTTCCGCGGCCATATTGCGCAGTGAGGGGCTACGGTTTTTACCATAATTTGGAGTCTACTTTGACTAGGTTTTCCTATGGGTATTTGTGTAAATGTAGACATGCGAATCAATTGTAACCTATGGTTTCCTATCCTCTATAAATAGGAACTCTAATTCATTGTATTCTTTTCATGCCTCTCTATACCTCTTTCTATGAATAAAATTCAGAATTCTTTTGGAGAGTATCAAGTTGTAAGTTCTTTATTTTCTGCCCTAGATTAATTTTCTATTCTTGCCCTAGTTAAATTTAATTTCTTGCCCTAGTTAATCTTTTATTCTCTGCCCTAGATAAATGTTCTTCAATTCCCTAATGAGTGAGTAGTCTCCTCGCTTGTTAGGGTTAGATCTGGGGAAGGTTTGAGAGACGAAGATCTCTCATCCCCTTTCTTGCCCGTCATATATTTTCATAGGACTTCATGCATACATGCACATACCGCTCCCTACGGCACCCTATCCATCAAGGTAGCGGTGATACCGTAGTATAAAGGCCCGGTTGTGATGGTTTTCCATGGAGATTAGGGTAAGGATTTCTAAAGGAAGGACAAGAACCTAGAGGAAGAAACATCTTTCCAAATGGTTCTAATCCCTTTTATTAATAATTACCATAACACCTAATTAGATCTTCATATGGGTATAGAAAGCGGTGCGATTTATTGACTTTCCAAATTTAACCTAGACCTAACCCTAGCAAGACTTAGATATAGATTAATCGTAGCATAGAATAATTTAGTTTTTTAGATTTAATAATCAATCCGGCTCCCATCGGAATTAACTCGTTTGAGCGATTAGGAAATTCACAATATTCCTGTGGACCGACCCGTACTCACCGGCTAGCTACCAAGCGACGCCGTTCTTGATTGCGGTAATAGATAGTTTTTGAGATCAATCAAATGGCGCCGTTGCCGGGGATGGCGTAGTATTTCCTTTTTGCAATTTCGGGTTAATATAAAATTTTAAAAAAAACTTTAAAATCTGAAAAATCATAAAAAAATATAAAAATATATCATCTGTTATTTTTGGAAGGGTGTTCTTGTTTGAATTTTGCAGGATTTGTACACATATTAGGATCTGTACACATATTAGGATCTGGAAATCTACAGAAAGTGAAACAGAAAACAAAAGATCAAAACAGAAGGGGACTTCAAAATCAGAGCAGCAGAATTTTTCCAGACACCCGAGCCCTCCATCGCGCCGCGCTTCCGCCGCTTAAACCCACCTAAGACCGCGGAAACGCGGCCGTCTGGTCAGATCAGAAGTTCAGCAAAATTCCTGGGACCCGCGCTGGCAACCTGACCGCGGAAACGCCGCAAGAGGTGGCTTCTGACCGTGGAAACGCGGCCTCTTCGTGACGACATCTGGTGCAAAAATTCTCTGTAAGTTTCCCTCTTTCTCCTCTGTAAATTCTAGATATATCTTCTGTAAAAATCTCCTGCAGGTTCTTTGCGCTCAAAAATCTTTTCCTTTCCAAATAACAAATCTTGTGCAGGATTCTTTGCACCGTGCTTAAAATAATAATTGATTGCAAATGATCTAACCTGATTTGCATATCCTTAATCTTTTTGCTAAATTTTTTTTTTCCAAATAAAGAGCAACAGAAAAAGGAAATTTTTTTTTACAACTTGAAAAATTTTTGCCGCTAAGAAATCTTTGCACCACCCAGCCTTCTTTCTTTTCCTCTTTCTTCTATCATGGGTACCCCACATCATAAATCACCTTCCGAACTATGGTATCCCGAACCTAACTTTGCCTCGTACGTCAATTGTTTCGGTCGATTTAAGGAAGATCCCTCCGTACCCAAAATTTCTTTGAAAGATCAAATAGAAGCGTCTAAGAGGAGCAGTTCGACGTTGCAACCCACTTTGTGTCAACCATGTCAACCTTTACCACCTTCGTACGTTGATACCACTTTTTCGAGTCCAGTTGTAACTCCTAAGCCGATGTCTATTGCTGAGCACATTGCACAATCTCGTAGCCCATCTTTCACTCCTCTCCACACATCCAGTTATAGGGATCAACAAGTCCAATCATCTTTTTATCCAACTGTTGATCCTATTCCTGTCTAACCATCCACTTCCTACCAGTCCTACCCGACTTTCCCACCGTCACTAGACATTGCTTCTACACAGCCTTTTGGGAGTTTCACATATCCAAACAATTTCGAATCTTTTACCGAAAGCCCTTCACAACCCATATCTAGTTTGGAACAGTCGTTGGAAGCTTATATTTCAGCAACAAACAAAATGGTTAGGAATGTGGATGCGTCCATTACCGCCCTTATGCAACCTAGTGAACCGGCTGCTAGTTTCCAACTAGCTCCAAATTTTCCAATGTATGAGGAGGCGGTTGGATAGAGTGAGAATTTGAGAGGAGCGAGTGAGTTCTACACATTCCTAAATCAGACCTACCCATACCCACTTGAAGCCCACAACTCCGGTTTTCCATCGATTGTCCCAAATAGTTCACCAGTTAAAAATAAAAACGAGTTGTGTGACTTTGTAGTTCTTGATGTGCCAGATTGTGAAGAACCCCTTTCGAGTGAAACCACACTTAATCTTTTCGATCTTTACACCTCCACTCTAGAACCTAAATCGATAAATATCCATGCTTTTGATGAGGTGTCAGAAAATATTGATTTTCACTTGATTGAGGATATAGACGCCGGGAATATTTTGGATGATGAACCAGTAGATTTGATAGAAATTTTATGTCCGATTCATCATCCCGAGTCATTAAATGTTTCTCCCGAACTTCATATGCGTCTTGATTTTGATAATAATGGCATGGATGAGTTAACTATTGAGGAGACTTATGAGGATAGTATTGAGGAGAGTCTTGAGGATAATATTGAGGTTGAACCATTTTTGTTTGATGTGTCGGATTTTCCAATTCAGCCTACTGAACCTTTAACTGTTATATTACCCTCCCTTCTTTCCATCGTTCCGACCACGCACAAGATCACGCTTGACGAATGTGAGCTTGAAAACTTTTCCTTTGAATCTGACACAGTTCTCACAGCCGATGACACTTACGAGTGTTTCACTTTTTCGGACGATGTTAAAGTCTCACCGCCCGAGTTTGAGTCCTTTGAATTTTCAGATGAGTTAGTTGAACCATCAGACTCGGTTGCTTACAGTCGTTTCGAACCATTGATGGAATCTTTCAAATTCGAGACAGTTTACTACGGTGAGAATGGGCCTATCCCTAATTCACTCCCTTTCGTCTGTCCTATCGTTCCGACCGTGCAAGAGACTGTTACGCCTTCATCTCCATTACCGAGTTCGATGTACCCATGTTTTCTTGCGAATCTTGAGGAATTTGACCCCATTTCTCAACGGGTTGATAGATTAGCACAATCGCTTTTAACACATAGGTCATCACAAATTGTGCTAATTTATGCACTCGATTTACACCCTCAAGATCGTGCTACCCTTCTTTCTCTTTTCCGCCCTTCTTCTCCTCCACCGAGACCATATTCTCCCTTTCTCTCCATACGGTCTCGTGTGTTTCTCATTTCTTCCCTCTACACCCCATTCTTTCACCAACCCTACCATTACCACGATAAGATTTTTGAATGGTTGGTGCTAACCTTTGGCTTATGTAAGGCCAAGCTTAAGTTTGGGGGGAAGCTTGTTGTATATATATTTTTGTTTTTCTTTTAACAATAAAAATAAAAAATTAACAAAAAATAAAAAATTCAAAAAATAAAAAAATAAAAAAAATGCAAATAAATAAACAGGGGAGTGCCGACATTTTGACCCTCTTGGTGTAGCATGACAGTGAGGACACTGTCAAGTTTAAGTTTGGGGGTATGCTCGGTACGTTTTCTTCCTTCGCATTCATATGTATATTTTTGCATTTGCATACTTATTTTAAAATCCATAAAAATTGAAAAATTTCAAAAATTATAAAAATCAATGTATTCAATTTTGGCCATATTTGACTTCAGTTTGACAAATAGGTTAACTGGATAGGAACAACTAGATCTTAGACTTAGTAAATTAAAAACCCTAAAAATAACCTTCCTTAAAATTTAACGGTAGAAAGTATATGTCTTTGTAGTTTATTTAGAAATAGGCAGATTTTAAGTTCACTTCTTGGGCTAAGTCAAAACGAAAGAAAAGTATTAATATTTTTATTAGAGTATGAGTTTGAAAAATAATTCCTAGCTTAAGTCTAGATTCTGAAAATGTATACCCTACAAATTGCACAATCACGCACCTTGAAACTTGGAATAGTAGAGGAGACATTGAAATGCTCTTGTCTAAAGTCCTTAGTACGAAGAAAATAAAAAAAAATACAAGTGTGAATAAATAAAAAAAAATGAACACTGGTTTTTGTAATTACTTAAGGCTAAAAAATAGAAAAATATTTAGCGAGGGTGCTTCATCACCTAGTGCCTTAGACCAACTGGTTTGGGAGTCACTGCTAAAGCCTTGGGTGTTGCAAGACTAGGAAGTACGCTTTAAAGTGCTAATGCATCTTGTAATCGGTTGTTGGTACCTCAAGAAGTATTAACGGTCGCATGAAAGATGTGGAAGAAAAATTCAATTAAAAATTCACCAATTAATAAGTGCATTGGACAACGGACAAGAGTATGATTGCTTGATTTGAATTTCCAAGTGTGGGGGTGATTTATACACACATGTAGGGATACGTGATTAGAGTTAAATGAGAGAAAGGAGTGAACAATAGAATTTGTATCTTTAATAGAGTTGATAAAAATTCTTAAGTGGAGATGGAACCGTAGAAGGAAAACTTAAGAGATACCGAAATCTAAGTAGGTCTGCAGAACATATATAATCTTAAGTTAAATGATGAGGAAGTGTGAAGAATATGGGTGGATAATTTACGAGTCGACGATAATAGAATTCCTTGTTAGAAGCCCTAATTGGAGAATTAAAGTCGAGAAGCCGAATTGATAGGATTTTGTGGGTAGTATCCGCTGAAAACCCTCGGGAGACAACACTCCTCCTACTAGGGACACCTAGAGGTTTAACGGCTTGTTGCACGAGCATAGTGCAATCGCGTTTCCCTGCGAAAATGCGGTTAGGTTTTTGTAGAGAATAAAAAAAATAATAAGTTTGCTCGAGGATGAGCAAAAGATAAGTTTGGGGGTATTTGTTCACACCATAATATTGTATTATTATATTCCCCATTCTTATTCATTTTATAAATAAACAGGTGCTTTTGACGCATGTCTGCTACATATTACAGGCTACAGGTTCTTGGATCTAGAACAGTGAAAACAATGAAAAGACAATGAAAAAAGTGAGACTACGAATGATAAATGGTGAAATCTTGATCGCGTCTACATTATGAGAAACAATGAACAACAGTTCACCAAGTATAAAGGCAGCGACACGAAGAAACAGTAAAAGTCCACTACAATCTTCACTGGAGATCTGAAAGAAACCTTGAAGCCAATCTGAGAAAAGAACCTATGATACTGTAGGGTGTTTTTCGTCGCCCCAGTGAGATGGGAATACGCGCGCGCTTGTCAGGCGTACTACAGATTCCCCCCGCCTAGGGTAGGCGGGGGTTTAATGATTGTGGGGATCCGAATCTCCGGCAGCCGCAGACTAAGCTGCCGTTAATTACCCTCGCCTTTGGGGCGAGGGAACCTCCGATTAACTGATTAAACAGGGCATGCGAACTCAATGTGCAGTGTGCGTGTGTTTTGTTTGAAAAGGGGGTTTGGATATATCGAGAGCCACGCAGAGTTTTTACGGGGGTCCCGCTACCCGGATAGCGGGCTGGGGGTCAAGGGGGCTAGCAGCCCCCTTGCGGGGTTCGGGGCAGCGCCCCGGCCCGAAAATTTTTTGGAAGGGGAGAATGTTGCGGAGTATGTGTATGTGTACATTTGTATACAAATGTATATATATATACATATATATATAAATAAAGGGGAAAATGCATCCAAAGGATGCGTGGGGCAGCACCTTGGGCGCTGTGCGCTTAGGTGCTGTGCGCTCAGGCGCAAGCGCGCCACGTGTCGGCACGTGGGCGCTTTGCGCATGAGCGCTGCGCGCAGGAGCGCAAGCGCGCACGCCACGTGTCGGCACGTGGGCGCTTTGCGCATGAGCACTGCGCGCAAGCGCGCGCGCCACGTGTCGGCACGCGGGCGCTTTGCGCAAGAGCGCTGCGCGCAGGTGCGCAAGCGCGCGCGCGCGCCACGTGTCGGCACGCGGGCGCTTTGCGCCCTTGCGCAGGCGCGCAGGTGCGCAAGCGCGCGCGCCACGTGTCGGCACGCGGGCGCTTTGCGCACTTGCGCTGCGCACTGGAGAGGACAAGAGGCTTTTAGCCTGAAAAAAATTTTTCAAAGAGAAATCAGAGAGGAGTCGGGCTCCTGAATGTGTTCTGGGTTTAATAGAAGTGGTTCTTCTTCTTCCTCCTGTTGCTTGCTGGATCTTGAAGATCAAGAGATGTGAAATCTCAAAATCTCTCCTTTTTAAGATCTGATGACAGATCCAAGTTCTCCTTTGTGGGTTTTGTGGTGAAAAACTATTTAGTTTTGAAAAAGGAAGAGTAAAACTCTTGATTTAATTCAAAAGAAAGAGGAAGGTTTTTGGAACCTTGGAGAAGGAGCAGGAGGCACAAAGAACCCTAGTTTTTGGGGGAGTGAAAAGTGTTATATTATTCATCATCATGTTGCCTTTTATAGGCTTACATATTTACATATAGCCCCTTGGGCTTTTCAAAATGGCATTTTAGCCATCCCATGGCTCATGTGCCATTTCATTTTTGCACATAAGCCATGGGCTTACAAAATATTGGCTTTATGCCCATTTTGTTTTTATTCATGCATAAACAATTACATAAAAATTATTTATTACATGATTTTTGTTGTTGGCATGGAGGAGGCTGGCCGCGGGCTCGACTTGGGTATGGGCCCGCTTGACCTGGGCTTGGGCCCACCTGGCTTGGGGTTGACCTTGACTTTGACTCGGTCAACGGAGGTGTAAATTTTTACCCCAACAAAGTGCCCCCCATCAATAAATGCACACAGCATATATGGGTCGTGTGCATGAAATTGATGGATCTTCTTTCACGTGGAGGCGACTTGCTTTGGTTCCCACTTTTTGGGATGCACTGCCCTTTTTACGACATGGACGGTCGACGCTTGACGCGTCTCCGAGACGGAGTGTCTGTGGTAGACGTTTCCCTGACCCGGAGTGATTTGGTTCCCGATTTGTGGGGAGCCTGCACTGCCCGTTTTACGACATGGACGGTCGACGCTCTGTTACGAAGCGATTTGGGTTCCCAATTTACGGGAGCCTGCACTGCCCTTTTTGCGACATAGACGGTCGACGCTCTGTTACGAAGCGATTTGGGTCCCCAATTTGCGGGAGCCTGCACTGCCCTTTTTGCGACATAGACGTTCGACGCTCTGATCCGAAGCGATTTGGTAGACGTGTCCCCGGCATGGAGTGTCGCTGATCGACTTTTCCCCGGCGCGGAGTGTCGGGTTGACTTTTCCCCGGCACGGAGTGTCGCTGATGGACTTTTCCCCGGCGCGGAGTGTCGGGTTGACTTTTCCCCGGCATGGAGTGTCGCTGATGGACTTTTCCCCGGCGCGGAGTGTCGGGTTGACTTTTCCCCGGCACGGAGTGTCGCTGATCGACTTTTCCCCGGCGCGGAGTGTCGGGTTGACTTTTCCCCGGCACGGAGTGTCGCTGACGGACTTTTCCCCGGCGCGGAGTGTCGGGTTGACTTTTTCCCGGCACGGAGTGTCGCTGATCGACTTTTCCCCGGCACGGAGTGTCGGGTTGACTTTTCCCCGGCACGGAGTGTCGCTGACGGAATTTTCCCCGGCGCGGAGTGTCGGGTTGACTTTTCCCCGGCACGGAGTGTCGCTGACGGACTTTTCCCCGGCGCGGAGTGTCGGGTTGACTTTTCCCCGGCACGGAGTGTCGCTGACGGACTTTTCCCCGGCGCGGAGTGTCGGGTTGACTTTTCCCCGGCACGGAGTGTCGCTGATGGACTTTTCCCCGGCGTGGAGTGTCGGTGGTTGACTTTTCCCCGGCATGGAGTGTCGCTGATGGACTTTTCCCCGGCGCGGAGTGTCGGGTTGACTTTTCCCCGGCACGGAGTGTCGCTGATCGACTTTTCCCCGGTGCGGAGTGTCGGGTTGACTTTTCCCCGGCACGGAGTGTCGCTGATGGACTTTTCCCCGGCGCGGAGTGTCGGGTTGACTTTTCCCCGGCACGGAGTGTCGCTGGTTGACTTGATTCCGAGACGAAGCATAATTTCGACAGGGAAGGCAGGTACACCGAGGCGAAGTATCATTTCGACACGGGATATATTCTGAGACGGAGCATGATTCCGGCGCAGAACTTGTTGGCTAACTTAATTCCGAGACGAAGCATAATTTCGACAGGGAAGGCAGGTACACCGAGGCGAAGCATCATTTCGACACGGGGTGCATTATGAGACTAAGCATAATTCCGACGCAGAGCTTGAGGGTTGACTTGATTCCGAGGCGGAGCATAATTCCGACGAGGAGGTCAGGTACACCGAGGCGAAGTATCATTTCGACACGGGGTGTACATTCTGAGACGAAGCTTGATTCCGACGCAGAGCTGGTTGGTTGATTTGATTCCGAGACGGAGCATAATTCCGGCAGGGAGGTCGTTGGTTGATTCCGAGCCGAAGCATAATTCCGACAGGGAAGGCAGGTATACCGAGGCGAAGCATGATTTCGACACGGGGTAAATTCTGGGACAGAGCATGATTCCGCCGTAGAGGTTGTTGGTTTGATTTGATTTGGGTTGACATCAGCATCGCTACCCTGGAATATGGTACCAGGAGCGAATCATCATTTGTCATGAGAGAATTTGGGAATTGGGGTTTTTATTTGGCATCTGCATTGCTGCACTGGAATAATGCCAGGAGCAACTCATCATGTGCCCCGAGAGGATTTGGATTTGGTTTGTTTGGCATCTGCATTGCTGCACTGGAATAATGCCAGGAGCAACTCATCATGTGCCCCGAGAGGATTTGGATTTGGTTTTTTTTTTCGTTTGGCATCTGCATTGCTGCACTGGAATAATGCCAGGAGCAACTCATCATTTGCCCCGGGAGGACTTGGGAGAGATTGGGATCGTTTTACGCCCGTGGATTGTATACGGTTTTGCAGGATGTATGATCCAGACCGTAGGGCCGAAAAGAAAAAAAAAATATTTCGAGATTTTGTCGGCGTCTGCATCGCTGCACTGGAATATGGTACCAGGAGCGACTCATCATTCGCCATTTGGGTATGGGATTCGGAATTTGGTTGGCGTCTGCATCGCTGCACTGGAATATGGTACCAGGAGCGACTCATCATTCGCCACTTGGGGATTGGGATTTGAAATTTGGCTGGCGTCTGTATCGCTGCACTGGAATATGGTACCAGGAGCGACTCATCATTCGCCGTTGGGGTATGGGATTTGGAATTTGGGTTGGCGTCTGCATCGCTGCACTGGAATATGGTACCAGGAGCGACTCATCATTCGCCTTTTGGGGTATGGGGAGCGATGGCTTAGGAGACAGGTTTGGATCCCTATCACCTAAGACTTTTCAATTTTATGGGCCGTGAGGGTCCCATAAAAGCATTTTCTCCCTACGAGTCGTAAGGATCCCGCAGGTGTATTTTCTCCTTAAGAGTCATGAGGACTCCTAAGTGTGTTTTTCCTTGGTGAGTCGTAAGGATCTCACGAAGGTTTGTTCTCCTCATGCATCGTGAGGACACATGAGTGGGTCTTTCCAATGAAGCATAATTCCAAAGGCGGAGACCAGCCGCGTAACTGGTGGTTGCGGTGGGGCATGGGTATGCTGAGAATTATTTGAGCCCGTGGATTGTATACGGTAGTCAATTTGGGGACTGACCGTAGGGCTGGGAGAATTTTGGAAATTTGAATTTTTGTTGGCGTCAGTATCGCTACACTGGAATATGGTACCAAGAGCGATTCATCATTCACCATTGCTTTGCTTTTTTTTTTTTGTTTTTGTTTTACCACGATTGCTCTATCATTTCAGCTTTTCTTATCGCGAAGGTCGCTATTGCCCTATCATTTCGGCTATTTGTTCGCGGTTGCCCCATCATTTCGGCTTTATTTTCATTTTTATTTTTACTCGCTGATTTTTATTGCGAGTTGCCCCATCATTTCGGCTTTTCTTTATTTTTCTTTTATTTACACGTTTTTTTTTGTTTATTTACATATATATGTATACATATATTTTTACATTCCCAGTTTAACGACTTAGAGGTCGATTGTTTCCCAGTTTAACGACATGGTGGTCCTTTGTTCCCAGTTTAATGACGTGGCGGTCGATTGTTCCCAGTTTAATGACGTGGTGGTCTTTTTTGCTTATCCCAGCTCCTTGAACTTTGATCTTGGCGGAGCTGTGTTGATGACCTAGCTCTGTGGCTTGCCGATACATCCGAGGATTGTGAGGTTTTTCCAAGCTTATATTGGTCCTCTGCCCAATCTTTGAAAATATAGCAGTCTTCGATGGTATGACCCACCACTCTATGATATGGGCAGTATATGGGATTGCCGGTCATGTTCATTTCTTGTGGCCTCTTTGGAACAGGCAGTTGCAGACCGCTGTTCAGGGCGTCCATGAATATTTTGCGGACTTCATCCCTCCTGAAGGAGTATACCTTCTTCTTTCCCTCCATTGGAGTAGGTGCCTTTACTGATGCTGGTCCTCGAGGCACATGTCTGGGAGGATTAGGTTCCCGAAAGGTTTCGGTCTCTATTCGCATGAAATCGGCGATCGTAGCTTGACTGTTTGCTAGCACGCCTTTAGACAGTTCTATCTCTCCCATCTTATATTGCCTTTCGACCCAATCTTTGAAGACGAAGCAGTCCTCAATGGCATGACCGATCACCCGGTGATAGGGGCAATATTCTGGGTCGTCGGTCATATTCGCTTCTTGCGGTCTCTTTGATTCCGGCAGTTGTAGACCGTTCTTCAGGGCGTCCTTGAATATCTTGTGGACCTTTTCCCTTTTGAAGGAATAGACCTTTTCCAGCTTCTCTTTCAGAGGCGATTCCCCCCCGGTGTATGTATCGGAGGGACTGGAGGCTGATTGCGGCCGTTTTTCACGAAGGCGCTCCGCTTTTAGGTTGAAAGGGATATCAGTTGGCTGCCTCCGGGTATCAATCCCTGGCTTATGAGCCAAAATTTGATTCTGTTGTAATTGCAATCGGGCGACTTGGGTAGCGAGATCTGCCACGACGTTTGCCAGCTCGTCGACTTTGGAATAGACCTCGGCCATCTTCTCATCCCTGTCCTGAAATTGCCTTTGAAGCCATTGGAATAATGCTTGCTCTGTAGTTCCGGCTATGACAACCGGGTAATCTTTATTGCCTGAGCTCCATTCCGTAGGAACCACGGGCTCCTCTGGCTTATCGGCCTGAGCGGGCTCTTCATCATTTAGATCGAGCCGATGCTGGGTAGCGTCAACCGTATCATCGCCATGGCTATAAAGAAGAAGAGGGTTCGTTTCTTCATGTCCGGCCATGTAGACAGTGTGGATAACAAATTCAGCCATTCTTTCATCACTAGCAGCTGGTCTCGCGGAGCGGTCCGGGCTTTGGAAATTCATAAGTCTTAACATGGCCAGAGCCCTAGCCCTTTTGTTGGCTCTATATCTGAGCCGCTTCTGCCTCAGCTTCTCGATCTTGAAGGCTTGGCGGGCATCCGCTATCCGGGAAGCCATTGTGAGTTGATCAGCGGGGAGCTTAGAGAAGACACCCGATCGAGCATTTGTCAGGGGCGCCGCTGGAGCTTGCTCGGGACGCGTTGTAGCTTTGTTGGTGTTGATGGCCTTGCCCCCAGCTGCGGCCAAGGAAAGTCGTTCAGATACCGACTTGCGTTTGGGTTGGGGCGCCCTTGAGATCACCACGTTTGGACTCCTGCCTTTCGAGACTGGTTTGTCTGCCACCGGGGCTTGAGGAGCTGGGATGGCGCCAACTGGCATGAACATAATAGAGCCGAATGGTAGCAGCGGCTCGTCCCATTGTCGCCCGAGACTGGCCGGAAGGACCGTCCTGGAGTCTATCTTCATCGTGTAGGAGACAGGAGCTGAGTTCATCATCGAAGACATCGTCGAAAGGTGATTGCTCGAAAATCTGCATGAAAGAGCATTATTTTAGTATAAATATAGGTATGTATATTGATTGAGTTCGCATGAACGTTTAACCTGAAATATGGGAGGAGAGATTGGTCCCACCGGGCGTGCCAGAATCTGTAGGGTGTTTTTCGTCGCCCCAGTGAGATGGGAATACGCGCGCGCTTGTCAGGCGTACTACAGATTCCCCCCGTCTAGGGTAGGCGGGGGTTTAATGATTGTGGGGGTCCGAATCTCCGGCAGCCGCGGACTAAGCTGCCGTTAATTACCCCTCGCCTTTGGGGCGAGGGAACCTCCGATTAACGGATTAAACAGGGCATGCGAACTCAATGTGCAGTGTGCGTGTGTTTTGTTTGAAAAGGGGGTTTGGATATATCGGGAGCCACGCAGAGTTTTTACGGGGGTCCCGCTACCCGGATAGCGGGCTGGGGGTCAAGGGGGCTAGCAGCCCCCTTGCGGGGTTCGGGGAAGCGCCCCGGCCCGAAAATTTTTTGGAGGGGGAGAATGTTGCGGAGTATGTGTATGTGTACATTTGTATACAAATGTATATATATATACATATATATATAAATAAAGGGGAAAAGGCATCCAAAGGATGCATGGGGCAGCACCTTGGGCGCTGTGCGCTTAGGTGCTGTGCGCTCAGGCGCGCGCGCGCCACGTGTCGACACGTGGGCGCTTTGCGCATGAGCGCTGCGCGCAGGAGCGCAAGCGCGCGCGCCATGTGTCGGCACGTGGGCGCTTTGCGCACCTGCGCGCAAGCGCGCGCGCCACGTGTCGGCACGTGGGCGCTTTGCGCAAGAGCGCTGCGCGCAGGTGCGCAAGCGTGCGCGCGCGCCACGTGTCGGCACGCGGGCGCTTTGCGCCCTTGCGCAAGCGTGCAGGTGCGCAAGCGCGCGCGCCACGTGTCGGCACGCGGGCGCTTTGCGCACTTGCGCTACGCGCTGGAGAGGACAAGAGGCTTTTAGCCTGAAAAAAGATTTTTCAAAGAGAAATCAGAGAGGAGTCGGGCTCCTGAATGTGTTCTGGGTTTAATGGAAGTGGTTCTTCTTCTTCCTCCTGTTGCTTGCTGGATCTTGAAGATCAAGAGATGTGAAATCTCAAAATCTCTCCTTTTTAAGATCTGATGACAGATCCAAGTTCCCCTTTATGGGTTTTGTGGTGAAAAACTATTTAGTTTTGAAAAAGGAAGAGTAAAACTCTTGATTTAATTCAAAAGAAAGAGGAAGGTTTTTGGAACCTTGGAGAAAGAGCAGGAGGCACAAAGAACCCTAGTTTTTGGGGGAATGAAAAGTGTTATATTATTCATCATCATGTTGCCTTTTATAGGCTTACATATTTACATATAGCCCCTTGGGCTTTTCAAAATGGCATTTTAGCCATCCCATGGCTCATGTGACATTTCATTTTTGCACATAAGCCATGGGCTTACAAAATATTGGTTTTATGCCCATTTTGTTTTCATTCATGCATAAACAATTACATAAAAATTATTTATTACATGATTTTTGTTGTTGGCATGGAGGAGGCTGGCCGCGGGCTCGACTTGGGTATGGGCCCGCTTGACCTGGGCTTGGGCCCACCTGGTTTGGGGTTGACCTTGACTTTGACTCGGTCAACGGGGGTGTAAATTTTTACCCCAACAGATACAAAACAATCAGAGCCAGTCCACGAAATCTCAAGGCCCAATTCCATCTTTTGGCCACGGAACCGCGGCCAAACCAGGCCTCGGGCCGCGGTTCCGCGGCCATATTGCGCAGTGAGGGGCTACGGTATTTACCATAATTTGGAGTCTACTTTGACTAGATCTTCCTATGGGTATTTGTGTAAATGTAGACATGCGAATCAATTGTAACCTAGGGTTTCCTATCCTCTATAAATAGGAACTCTAATTCATTGTATTCTTTTCATGCTTCCCTATGCCTCTTTCTATGAATAAAATTCAGAATTCTTTTGGAGAGCATCAAGTTGTAAGTTCTTTATTTTCTGCCTTAGATTAATTTTCTATTCTTGCCCTAGTTAAATTTAATTCCTTACCCTAGTTAATCTTTTATTCTCTGCCCTAGATAAATATTCTTCAATTCCCTAATGAGTGAGTAGTCTCCTCGCTTGTTAGGGTTAGATCTGGGGAAGGTTTAAGAGACGAAGATCTCTCATCCCCTTTCTTGCCCGTCATATATTTTCATAGGACTTCATGCATACATGCACATACCGCTCCCTACGGCACCCTATCCATCGAGGTAGCGGTGATACCGTAGTATAAAGGCCCGGTTGTGATGGTTTTCCAAGGAGGTTAGGGTAAGGATTTCTAAAGAAAGGACAAGAACCTAGAGGAAGAAATATCTTTCCAAATGGTTCTAATCCCTTTTATTAATAATTACCATAACACCTAATTAGATCTTCATATGGGTATAGAAAGCGGTGAGATTTATTGACTTTCCAAACTTAACCTAGACCTAACCCTAGCAAGACTTAGATATAGATTAATCATAGTATAGAATAATTTAGTTTTTTAGATTTAATAATCAATCCGGCTCCCATCGGAATTAACTCGTTTGAGCGATTAGGAAATTCACAACATCCCTGTGGACCGACCCGTACTCACCGGCTAGCTACCAAGCGACGCCGTTCTTGATTGCGGTAATAGATAGTTTTTGAGATCAATCAACTGTCTATATGGCATCTGGGAAAGAGGATACCCGTATCTCTACGGGTCATCGACCACTCACTAGATCCGTAACAAAGGCCCAAGAGCAACAACAGAAGCTCCAAGAAATGTTAACACAGATGGCCGCACTCACTGGGCCAAAAGAAAGCCTGGAGATATCGTCAGAGTAGCGTCATGAACAAGAAACCGATACTGAGTTCCTCCGCAGAATTCTCGAAAAGAAAGACAGAGAAGCCGCGGAATAAGCGGCCAATATAAAACGAATGGCGCTTTTATTCCAAGATATGGTCGGGATGATGATACAGCCGGATCCTTCAGCTGAAAACCCTCCGATTATCATTGAAGACGATAGAGGGAAGACATCGAACCCTCTTTCGGCTCTATCAGCAGCCAAAGAGGAGACCATCTCCAAAGCCGCCCTGGATGACTATATAGCTCAACAAATACGAGCTCATCAGGCGAGTGAAGCAGCTAACCAAATTGTTAAAACTGGACGACCCTATCCGGGTTGGTACGATCAAATAAAGTACCCGCCAGGATATACGATCCCTAAATTCCACGTATATAAGGGGACGAGAAATCCACACCAACACGTGGCTCAATTTAGGGCCTTGTGCGGCAATACTGGGGGTGACGATAAGCTACTGCTTCACCAATTCGTTGGCAGCTTGTCGGAGACAGCATTCGAGTGGTATTCCGAACTCCCGAATGACTCTGTCAAGACATTTGCAGAAATGGAGTTATTATTTATACAAAGGTTCGCAAGCGCTAGCGAAAGCACCCCGATCACGGCATTAATTGTCACGCCCCGCATCCCAGAGTGCGCTAAGATAGGCACGTGACAAAGCCAACCATTCTACCTGTGGATAGGAAATATCCTTCCACAGTCACATTATGGCTGTCTAGAGATATCAAGAACAGAAAAATAAAATAAACTATCTAGTACATGTCAATGAGCCAGAATAAACAAGTCAAGAAATAATATGCGGAAGCAATAAATCCAATAAACAGTATCATCTGGAAAGTACGGAAATAACTAAACTAACTGGATACTAACAGGATCCTCACTGCTCGGCCTGACAGCGGAAATACTCCTGATCAGCCTGCGACAAAGGTAGAGGATCTGGGCCATGCAAAACCCAGACGTCAGTGCATCATAATATCAACAATAATATAATCAGGGGGTAGCAAGACATGCAGGCATGAGTATGAACCGTAATAAAAGTATAACAATAACATGAATAAGAAACAGTGAAGGGTATAAGCACATGTGATGTGCGGTGAGTAATCTGAACTAAACTACTGGGTTAACTACTCTTAAGTCTTTGAAATCAATTTAATGAATCGTCGATATAACTCAATAGTATCCCGTGCATGCCCGGGACCACGGTCAAGACTCTCGGGCTGAATCCGAGACGTGCCGCTAGGCAGTAAACAGGTAACATGTACAGACGAATGATGTCAGCAGCATCATCCCAGGGCTGGCCTAGCCCGTAAAACTGATCAGTATAAGTATCAAACTGTTGAGTTACAAGTCAGGTTTCATCATTGATTTCCCCATACCCCCAAGTTATGTGTTCAAGTCAGGTATTGATAAATCTGAAGCTAATGCCAACACAGGATCAAGCAGGAATAGGTTTGTCTATACAGACAACAGGATATGTCCATTGGGACAACATGTCAGGATTGTCGGCATTAGAAACAGGATCAGGTAACATGTCAAGTAGTGATATATCAGGTCATGTAAGGTAGTGTGCATGCATCAAGTCATGTCAAGTAGTGGTGTATCAGGTCATGTCAAGTAGTGCACAGGTGTCAAACGGGTGCTCATAATCAAACTGTAGCAAGTATTGAATCAAGGTGAAAGTACGGATGTACAATAAAAGTATGGATGCACAAATATCGATCAGGGGCCACATCATGACTAAGTAGGATGCACAATTATCAAGCACGGTGTACTAATACAACAGTAACATGAAATAATATGGTCTCGGCGTGCAACTAGATATGTAATAAACCGTACGGATACAGACGGATACTATAAAACTGTAAATCGGTAAAATTTGCTGAATATTAAAACACAAGCACTATTATTTATTAAATAGATATTGATATAATAATATTAACATGGATAATATATTCAAACCGATTAATAACTATAAAAGTGGTATTGATTAACCATGCACAAGAAAGTTCCGTTCAGAAATTCAGCGTCACACTGATTTGTAAAATAGCTTAAAAATAACAAACGTTCTCCAAAAGGGACGTGTCTTATACCAAAACAAAGATAATTCAATAAGATTTTCATTTTTATAAGTTGAAGTTTCTCAGATTGTTCCTACAAATATCTATGAATATTCGAAGTCGAAAGTTTGCTGCTGGAATTTCCCTGGACAACAATTTAGAGATATTTTCATTTGCATTTTACGTTATTTAAACAATTTATTTTGTAAGTAAATATTTCATAGAGTTATAGAATTCTGAGTTAGCTTCGTAACGAACTAAAGAACGTATACTAATAATTTTTATATGATTTATAATGAATTTTAAGCTAAGGTGTACAGTAAATTTCAGATTTGTCGTATTCGCTTTGCAACGACGTTTCATATGTAAACTATAATATTTTCAAACTATATTTTGTATAACATTATAAAATGCAGATTATAAACTAATTAAAGATAATAATAAGAAATATTATAACGATATATATTTTAAATGATATGGATGCAACGGGTATCCGAAAACGGTAAAACTTTAATATGGATGTACAGTGCAATCAACATGTGATATTTTTATTCATATGGATGCAAAATAAGATACATAGCATGTAGCAAGATGAATTAGCATGCGACTAGATATTTAAATATTAATATGGATGCATACGGATGTCCGAAGATAGTAAAACTGTAAAATGGTAATATGGGATACATAACTAAATATTATGTGATGTTATTATTCAAATGGGTGCAATATATTGTAGTCTAGCATGTAACAAGATAAATTTGCATGCACTAGATACGAAATAAATTATATGGATGCAAACGGACGTTGTAAAACAGTAAAATGATAACAGGGGATGTACAATACATTAAAGATGAAATATTATTATTAATATGGATTTAGTATATATCATAGCATGTAGCAAGATAAACTTGCCTCGATCGAATCACGCGACGGATACGCACGGCACGTCCGACGTCGGTAAATCGTCGCAACGCACATGCGGCACGCGGGACGGGTCCAGGCAAGGCAAGAGGGTGATTACACAGGCAAGGTACGTTTACTGGATCACTCGGATCGTCAGCAACGAGCACGATTCCGGCGGTGATCACTAGAATCAAGAAACAAGATCAAGAAAAAGAAAGAAGAAAGAAGAAGAAGAAGTAAGAAGAAGAGGCTGTGTATTACATAAGGAAGAAAAATAAATAAATAAATAAAATATATATAAATATATATATGCAGAGGAGAGAGAGAGAAAGGGGTTGTTAGTTTGTTAGGAAATTAGTTTAGATTTAAATTTAAAAAAATCTTTTATTAGTTAACTAAATTTTAATTTGTATCAGTTTATAAAATTAATATTATATAATAAAATTTGATATTCTGGTAAATACAAATATAGTCCAAAGCATATCCGGGTCGGGTCTAAAATTCAGTTTTAAAATACGAAAAATATACATGTCGACCAAAATTAAATTTGGATATCCGAGTAACGAAAAATGCATACCCCCAAGAACGGATGCACGCACGTGCACGTAGTCATCCACACAAGTCCGTTTCACTGAACGGGACGAGAACAAGATGCGCGGATGCTACCACAGGATTAGGGGTATCATGCAGGCCATGCAATGTATTTTTAAAATATTTTATGTGACTTAAAATGTTATATTAAAATGCAGATGCTAGATAAAATGCGAGTATGCAATGTACAAATAAATGAAAGTGCACGAGTCTATATAACAGGTCAGAATAAACTATAAACATGAATCAAGACTGGTTTCAAGCATGCGGGTCGAGTCGGATGCAAATACAAATGTCAAATACACTATTCGCACCCAAAACACGATAAATCAGGAAAATACCATAAATAAAAAAATACTCGAATTAGAACTGGTATAAATGAACTAGGGTGTTACATTAATTAACGCCAGGGTGAAGCTAGGCGAAACATGGGTTCAGTACGTAATCCGGTGGCGAAATCTATGGTCAAAGTGCGAACAACGCATAGAAGAGGCTCCTGCAGTAGGCATGTTTGTGGGAACTCTCGATCCGCAGATGACCATATCCCAATTTATGATGTTCTTCAAGCCAACCACTTTCCAGGCCTTAATCGATAAGCTGACCCAAATGAACCAGATGGGCCATAGGTCTTCCTCTTCAAAGACGAAGTCTCGGAATGAAAAGGGGAAAAGGAAAGTTATCTTCGTCGCCAACGCTCAACAACAATCGAGTGGCCCGAGACGGGTTGTTCGCCAAAGCAACAAGCGGCAATCCCTCGATGAGAAGTTGAGACGTCCTTACTCGTTTCCCCGGGATAAAATAAGGAAACTGTTTGAACTGGCAGTGCGCAACGGGCTCATCACTCTACCGGAGTCGAGACACCCGCCGCGACCGAACGACGTCAACGATCCCAATTACTGCCCCTACCACTGAGTATTGGGCTATCCGATCGAAGATTGCTACGTCTTCAAAAAACTGGGTTGAAGACCAATACCAACAGGACAAGTTCGCGCTATCTGAAAACTAGAAGGTGAATCCGCTACAACAGCACACTCCTAAAAGGGTGGACACCCCGGGGGCATCATGCTCAATCCTTTTTGGCCTACACCCTTTATCTCAAGTTTTGAAAGATGAATAAACAGATCCATATAAAAAGGATGCTATAAATAATCCAAAAAGGGCTATACTTACCGATTCATAAAGGAAGCCCCATGGGAAGTAGTTCTTTCGGAAAAAAAGAAAAGAATGTTGAAAGATCTTCAAGCATGCCCTGCAATCAGGTGGAAAAGCCCGCTAGAGCCTGAGATCATTAAGGGAATGCTAAAACCGTGCCTAACGCTGAGAATTGGTAGCGATGGTCAAAACGCTCAGGCCCAGCCGTCAAAGTCTTCAAAGAAGAAGAAGAAGCCCGTGAAGCCTGATGACAAGCGCACGGACTTGCAAAAGAATATTGACGCGCTGGAGGAATACAACCAGAAGACACGGACCCCAGTCACACTCCATGAGTTCCTCAACCATATCCTTGATAACAGAGGCAATGAAATGACGAGGGAGAGGACGCGTCAGAAAACCCCGAAGATTACATAGCAAGTTGTCATATAATCTCTCACTCGTCAATAGATGATAAGGAAGCTCCTGATACAGAGAAGCTGGGGGCAGAATCGACACCAAAAGCCTTGGAACCGTCCGATGAGCCAATTGATGTGCTGCTAAACGAAGCCCGTCGGAAGAGCAAAGTTGATCGAGAACGCAAAATGGCCATATTGGAAAAGCCAAGCGTCGACGTCAAGTGGAAGAATTCGTGGTAGGGATAGATCACAAAACACCCCAACGAAACCAAATCGCACCCTAAATAGGTGTATCCCACTTTATCGTTATGTATCCCGTCACGTGACAAATACACGTGCATACAGGATGAACGATGGACCGTAATGTCCTTAAACTAACAATGGACCAAAATGTCCCTAAACTAATAATGGACCGAAATGTCCCTAAACTAATAACGGACCGAAATATCCTAAAACTAACTATTGACCGAAATGTCTTTAAACTACTGCAAATAAATAAAAAGGGTACGTCCACAAGCAAAATGGGCACGGATGAAAACCTGAAAGGGCTTCATGAGTAAAAACAGCAGGGCTACCGGCGAGTTTATGAAAACCCGAAAGGGCGCAATCTCGTTAAAAGACACTTGCAAGATCCTCTCGGCCTTATAAGGAGAAAACTTCCTGCGTGAGATCCTTACGACTCACAAAGGAGCGACACACTTAGGGATCCCCACGATTCCTAAAGAGAAATTACACTTACGAGATCCCCACGACTTGTAAGGAGAACCCTCTTATGAGACTCTCACGGCTCATAAGATTCAAAAGCCTTAAGCTACAGGGATCTGAACATGTTCTTAAGCCATCACCTTTCCCAGAGTGCCCTACAAGCGATTCAATACTGACCTTTGTATACAATCCACGGGCACAAATAATCATTTCCTTGCCGAGTCCCACCAACGACGAAGAATGCCCTCATTTGATGAATAAACACTTGTAGATCCTCTTGATTTACAAGGAGAAAACACTCTTGCAAGATCCTTACGACTTACAAGAGAACATACACTTAGGAATCCTCACGATTCCTGAGGAGAAAAGACAATTATGAGATCCTCACGACTCGTAGGGAGAAACACCTTTATGATACCCTTACGGCTCATGAAGTCAAAAGCCTTAGTCGACAGGATCTTAACCCTGTTTGCTAAGCCATCTTTGTTCGAACCGACGAAGGAAGATGATAATTCGCTCCTGGCAATATTCCAGTCGCAGCGATGCTGATGCTAAGATTGTGTAACATTTTGAAAATTTAGAAATAAATAAAACCAATCAATTAAATAATAAAATGCCAATTTAAAAAGTTAATAAAACAAAATAGGACATTTTCATAAGTAGTATGTGAAACAAATTAAATTGAAATTTTAGTATGTAACATTAATCAATTACAAGGGTTTTAGTGATAAATTTTACTTCATTTTAAGAAAATGGTGTTTATATAATAACATAAGTAGTGAAGGGTCTTTTTGTAAAAATTTAGGAAAAATGTGTAAACTTGAAATTGTGAGGGTGTAAGTGGAAAAGGGTTAGGAAATGTTTTGGCTCAGAAATTCCTTAAAATACCACAAATTAGGATTTATCTTGCACATCCATCTCATCCTTGCATAAAAATCCCACCTTTTCTCCTTGCTACACCATCTTCTTGCATGAGAGTGGCACACCCTTGTTGGTGACACCTCCTCCTACACCTCACTCTTCCCTTTACCATATATATTAAGTGTTCAGATCAATTAATCAAATAAAACTTCTGAAATTTCAAAACCTAAGAGAAAGAAAACACTTAGAGCTAATAAAAAGAAATAAAAGAAAAGAGAAGTGAAAAAGAAGAACTAGGCTGAGGATTCTACCTTCAAGCTAGGAGCTAAGAATTTGGGTGTCTTGGAGGAAACTTTTCAACCATCCTCAGTAGATAAAATCCTTAACTCAGTAGATTATAATTCTGTAATTGTAAACTTTAGAAATCGAATATCGTATTTTTGGTAAAACTTAGCTCTGTGGTAATCTGCTATTATTCAGAGAAAAATCAACTTAACCAAACAATGCCTAAATATTGTATGTTGGACCTAGAACAAACCCTCGGAGTACGAACCAGGGGGCTTAGATTTTGGCCGGAGAGCTATAGGAGAATTCCGGCGTCGCCGGTTTTTTGGTGGACTTTGGGGTTTTGGCTTTTAGGGTAGATCTCTGTATAGGTATTAGGGTATTTTGGTACTGTTTATTTAAGTCAAATTAACAGTATATAAAATCTGGGAACTAATATCGGAAAAGGGATCAAAGTTCTAAAATACGACACGGTAAATTCGTAACGCGTTTAAGTTTCTGTTACGAAACAGCGTTGGGTTAAATTCCAGTTAAAATGAGTGTTAGATCGTTTGCAATAGTCGTACGTAGTGTAATTAGAACGTACAACTTGTGTTTTCATGATTTTGCTATATCGGAGTTAGCCGTTTCTTATACAAGCTAATTTCGATGTTAGATTCAAATACGGGAACTTCAGAGGCCGCAAGGAAAGGAAAAAGGATTGGCGATTTCTGAGTAGTTTACGACGTATTCCGATGAGTAGACTAAACATCTATCGGGGGATCTTGTAAAGATGGCGTGATACGCCCGTAGTTAGGTTTAAATACTAGTTTTGCTTTTGTATGTTAAATTTACCATATGCATTCTTAAATCTATATATATCCCTCCAGGATTAATACGTGTTAGAACACTGCACCATTATCGACGAGTTATACCGCACATGCACATATCTACATGTTACACTACACCTCATCGATATTAATATGTCACTTCACACTTAGAAATTATTCTGTTAAAATTAATTCTTATCATACCTTAAGTATCAATAGTCGTAGTAATTAGTATATATGACATCATATTTCGTATTCAAGTATTAGTAGTTGATATAAGAAGCATTTGTATTATTGAGAATTTATGGTTTTAAGTTTTCATATACTATTATGAAAAAATCAGTGATTTTCATGATTATGTGTCACGTCCACCATGAGATGTCGTTTTTATGATTTGGTTTTATTCCAGACCGAGTTGGGGGTCATATGGTTACGGATTTACAATTTTATCCAGACTGAGTTGGTGGCCATACAGTTGGATATATGGTGGACCCGGTTGAGACCCAGGGGCAGGAAAGCCGCAGTTTAGGCGGGGAGCCTAACGAGGATACTCGATTCCAGAGACAGTTATGAAACACGGCGGATATCTAGATGATACCGACCGGTGTTATTGATTACAAGATCATTCGAGGAATGATGCCTGATGAAACACCGAAGATTCGTGTCGATGTTAGGCACGGAGAAAAATGAATATGATTTGGAAAATAATTGATGAGATTTCGGTTTTGATTCATATATGGAGTATTACATATTTATTCCTCTACCTGTTATCATGCATCGCATTCATTATTGTTGAAGTTCTAGTTCGTCATATTTACATTATCAGCCGTTATATGTTAGTTATATTCACTGAGTTGGCAACTCACCCCCGTTGTGCCACAGTTCCTTACACGGGTAGAGTGGACGGTTAGCAGCAGTGCAGATCCACTTATCAGTTTTTATCGTATCTTTTGCTAGGTGGGTTACCTATGTAGTAACCTTCTCTTTTGGTATTGTATATTGAATCTAGAATATCTCCATCAGACACTGTATTATGACTTAGAACGAGAGATGACTGTATGTATATTATTTGGTAGATGAGATCGTTTAGTTATGTTAAATGATATTTCTTTTACTTATGTATGAGACTCTTATTGATGTCATATAAAGTTGTATATTTATTTCTGCCGTTGACATTGTTGCTCCCAACCAGGGATGCAACCAAATTAAACACTTTATACTTGCTTTTATTATTATTTCAATAGGAAATTACGGTTAGAATCTTAAATACTTAAAACTGTGATTTTTACTTTAAAAAAAACTAAATTTTTCAAAAGTTCCGCAAAAAGGGTTTTGATCTTGATTTTTGGCTTACTCGGGTTGTGTAGATATCTTTAGATACTATAAAATCTAAGTGCTGGTCACATCCAAACTTTGGGTCGTGACAAAGTTGGTATCAGAGCTTAGGATTAATCTTACGGAATCAAGTAGTGAGTTAAGGTAAGTCGACTTAAGTTCGTTACGTAGGATGACCTTTGATTTGATAGAGTAGGTGAATTAGGATGAGTACAGTACCGTATATATGTTCTGCGGCATATTTACGCTATGATACTCAGCCTAAGTAACCTTAGGAGATGTTTGTTCGTACTTCTTTCCTTAATTCCGTGTATTTTGTGATTCGATTGAAACGTCCTTATCAATCCTGTTTCTTACTCTAGCCGCTATGTCTTTAACGACTATGGGGACTTAGAGTACCACTGTTCGAGATGAGATTGGAGCGGGCTTGTCTGAAACGGGGACAGACCTGGTCAGTATGCCAATCTTTCATGAACCGATTGATCCACCCTATATTAATCGTATAGCTAGGATGGAGACAAATGTTCAAGAGATGCGCCGAATGATCAGATCCTTGCTGGAAATTAGTCGAGCACGGAGATCGACCACTACTCCACGTACGGGTGTTCAGAGACCAAGACAAATTTGTAATAATACATTAGCACCAAGACGTGTTCGTAGAGGCCGTGGCAGATTCTGTATAGATCAGTTCTATCACTTATACCCATATGTTCAGCAGCCCGTGCAAAGATGTTTCGAGTGTGGGTGTCCGTATCATTTGGTTAGGAATGGTCCCGTGAGGCGAAAGGGTGAGACATCGGTCTCACATGTGATTTCATCACCTTCACCACCTCCTCCGAGCACATTACCTCCTACACCTGTTGTTGTTCCACGCCAGATCAACGCCCATAGAGGCCGTGGTCGTGACGGTCGTAATTCGAGAGGACGAGGAGGTCGAGGCAGATTCAATTCAGGCCGTAGTTTTGGTCGAGATAGGACTCAGGGCCAGATTTTCAGTTCGTACCCCGTTGAGCAGAAGCCCATCTACCTGTTTTAGTTGTGGACGTCCAGGGCATTTCGCTAGGAATTGTAGATTTTGAGGAAGGACGTCAGGATGCCTAGACATTCAATGCAATCGTAACAGGTATTCTTTCAGTATGTTCCCTAAACGCGCATATTCTAATTGATTCTGTTTCTACGCATTCATACGTATCTTCACGCTTTGCACTTTCTCTGGGGAGAGAGTCGTCGCTGTTAGAGTTACCGCTAATTGTGATTACTCCTGTAGGAGATTCATTTATAGCTCGACATGTATTCAGGTCACGATCATTACGTATTAGTGATAGGGATTCTTTAGTTGATCTGATTCTCCTGGATATATTAGATTTTGATATACTTCTTGGTATGGATTGGTTGGCCGTTTGTCATGCTTACATAGATTGTCGAAGGAAAGCGGTCAGATTTTGTTTTCCAGGTAAACCGATCTTTGTTGTGCAGGGAGACTGTAATGTAACTCCTGCCAACATGATTTCTGCTTTTTGTGCAGGACGACTCTTGAAGAAGGATTGTCATTGGTTCTTAGCATTTGTTCAGAACTTAGGAGTCGCTGAAGTCCCGTTGGACTAGGTTCCGATCGCACGAGAATTTCCGGATGTGTTTCCTGCTGAATTACCAGGATTACCGCCCGATCGCGATATCGAATTTTGCATTAACTTGATTCCGGGTACGGGACCTATTTCTATACCACCTTACCGGATGGCCCCGACGGAGTTGAATGAACTTAAAAGCCACTTGCAAGAGTTGTTAGATAGAGGACTTGTTCGTCCGAGTGTATCGTCGTGGGGAGCTCCTGTCTTATTTGTTAAGAAGAAGGACGGTAGTATGAGACTGTGCATCGACTACAGGCAGCTGAATCGAGTTACTGTATGAAATAGGTATCCATTACCTCATATCGATGACTTATTTGATCAGCTACAGGGAGATGGCTACTTCTCAAAGATTGATTTGCGGTCAGGATATCACCAGTTGAGGGTTCGGAAGGATGATATTCCGAAGACTGTTTTTCGCACACGATATGGGCATTACGAGTTTCTGGTGATATCGTTCGGACTCACAAACGCCCCAGCAGCTTTCATGGATATGATGAACCGTATCTTCAGGCCATTCCTTGATCAGTTCATTATAGTATTCATTGATGATATTCTTGTTTATTCCTGGAGTCGGGAGGAGCACAAGCAACATTTACGCATCACGTTGCAGACCTTGAAGGAGCATCAGCTGTTCGCTAAATTCTCCAAGTGTGCTTTCTGGCTGGATAGTGTAGATTTCTTGGGTCACGTAGTTACGAGAGATGGGATACGTGTGGATCCAAAGAAGATCGAAATGGTACAACACTGGCCCAGACCTGTGTCAGTTACTGAGGTTCGTAGTTTCTTGGGTCTGGCAGGTTATTACCGACGCTTTGTGCAGGATTTTCTCGGATCGCTACACCGTTGACCGGATTGACTAGGAAGGAAGTTCCATTTCTTTGGACAGATGCATGTGAGCAGGGTTTCCATCAGTTGAAGACTCGCTTGACGACTGCACCAGTCTTATTTACCTTCTAGGTCTGGTGGTTTTGTCATGTATTGTGATGCTTCTCAAGTGGGTTTAGGCGGTATGTTGATGCAGCACGGTAAGGTTGTAGCTTATGCTTCTCGACAGCTGAAGAGGCACAAGCAGAACTACCCCACTCATGATTTAGAGATGGCTGCTGTAATTTTCACACTGAAGATTTAGAGGCATGACTTGTATGGAGAGTCGTGCCAGGTTTTTATAGATCATAAGAGCTTGAAGTATATTTTCAGCAGAGAGATCTGAATCTAAGGCAGCGTAGATGGATAGAACTCGTGAAGGATTACGATTGTGAGATCTTGTATCATCCAGGCAAAGCGAATGTGGTAGCAAATGTTTTGAGTCGGAGGCCTGGAGGTAGCTTATCTCATTTGCACACCTTACAAAGACAGTCTTCTACAGACTGGCAGATTCTATGTGATAGCCGTGTACAGTTTGAGTTCACATCGACAGGAGGACAGTTAGCACATGTTCGCACCGTCCTCAATTATTGGATCGTATTCGAGAGACATAGCCCGCAGATGCTCGTATATCGGAGATTATGGATCAGGGTAGGCAAGGCAGAAAGTCGGAGTTCGTGATATATGACCATAGAAAATTACGTTTTGGGACTCATCTTTATGTGCCAGATTGGATGGACTGAGACGTGAGATCTTAGAGGAGGCCCATCGGTCATCATATAGTATTCATCCTGGTTCCACCAAGATGTATCATGACTTGAAGGATGTTTATTGGTGGGAAGGAATGAAGAGGGATGTTGCAGAGTTTGTTTCGAGATGTTTGACTTGTCAGCAAGTCAAGGCCAAACATCAGAAGCCGGCAGGAGAGTTGCAGCCCTTGCCCATTCCGGAGAAAAAATGGGAACAGATTTTCATGGATTTCGTTGTAGATCTACCCAGGAATAGCAGAGGGTATGATTCCATCTGGGTGATTGTAGATAGATTGATAAAGGCAGCTCACTTTCTACCGGTGAAGACAACGTATGGGCTTGCGCAGTATGTTCAGATTTATATCGACGAGGTTATACGATTGCATGGAGTTCCGACGTGCATAGTATCCGATAGGGATACCCAGTTTACCAGTAGGCTATAGCAGAAACTTCAAGAAGCTCTTGGTACACGATTGAATTTTAATACAGCTTTGCACCCACAGACAGATGGTCAGTCAGAGCGGACCATTCAGACTCTAGAGGATATGCTTAGAGCTTGTAGTCTTGATTTCGGTGGTAGTTGGGATCGTCACTTACCTTTGATAGAATTCTCGTACAACAACAGTTTTCAGGAGACGATCCAGATGGCACCCTTTGAAGCTTTGTATGGGAAGAAATGTCGATCACCCGTTTGTTGGACGGAACTGAGTGAGAGTAGCATTTTTGGACCGCAGATAGTACATGAGACTACGGAAAAGATTCAGTTGATATAGGACAGAATGAGAGCGGCCCAGTGCAGACAAAAATCATATGCAGATCGACGACGTCGTAGACTCGAGTTCAGGTGGGAGAACATGTGTTTCTTCGTGTATCTCCGATGAAAGGTGTGATGCGTTTCGGGAAAAAGGGGGAGCTCAGCCCCAGATATGTCGGACCTTATGAGATTCTAGAAAGAGTGGGTGTTGTAGCTTATCGTTTAGCACTTCCACCGAGTTTTCCCGATGTGCATCCGGTGTTTCACGTGTCTATGCTTCGCAAATATCTTCACGATCCTTCTCACGCGATCCAACATCAGACCTTACAGCTTGAACATGATTTATCCTATACAGTGCCGCCGGTAGCTATTCTTGACCGGCAAGCAAAGAAACTGAGATCGAGGGTACTTCCATCTGTAAAGGTTCTTTGGCGAGGAACGAATTGCGAGGAGATTACTTGGGAGACCGAGGATGCGATGCGGAAGAAATTTCCACATCTTTTTGAGGGTACGTCTAGTTAAGTTTTAAATTCAGGGACCCAATTTTCTTAAGGGGGGAATATTGTAACATTTTGAAAATTTAGAAATAAATAAAATTAATCAATTAAATAATAAAATGCCAATTTAAAAAGTTATTAAAACAAAATAGGACATTTTCATAAATAGTATGTGAAACAAATTAAATTGAAATTTTAGTATGTAACATTAATCAATTACAAGGGTTTTAGTGATAAATTTAGCTTCATTTTAAGAAAATGGTGTTCATATAATAACATAAGTAGTGAAGGGTCTTTTTGTAAAAATTTAGGAAAAATGTGTAAACTTGAAATTGTGAGGGTGTAAGTGGAAAAGGGTTAGGAAATGTTTTGGCTCAGAAATTCCTTAAAATACCACAAATTAGGATTTATCTTGCACATCCATCTCATCCTTGCATAAAAATCCCACCTTTTCTCCTTGCTACACCATCTTCTTGCATGAGAGTGGCACACCCTTATTGGTGACACCTCCTCCTACATCTCACTCTTCTCTTTACCATATATATTAGGTGTTCAGATCAATTGATCAAATAAAACTTATGAAATTTCAAAATCTAAGAGAAAGAAAACACTTAGAGCTAATAAAAAGAAAGAAAAGAAAAGAAAAGTGAAGAAGAAGAACTAGGCTAAGGATTCCACCTTCAAGTTAGGAGCTAAGGATTTGGGTGTCTTGGAGGAAGTTTTTCAACCATCCTCAGTAGGTAAAATCCTTAACTCAGTAGATTATAGTTCTTTAATTGTAAAATTTAGAAATCGAATATCGTATTTTTGGTAAAACTTAGCTCTGTAGTAATCTGCTATTATTCAGAGAAAAATGAACTTAACCAAACAATGCCTAAATATTGTATGTTGGACCTAGAACCAACCCTAGAAGTATGAACCGGGGGCTCGGATTTTAGCCGGCGAGCTATAGGAGAATTCCGGCGTCGTTGGATTTTTGGTGGACTTTGGGGTTTTGGCTTTTAGGGTAGATCTCTGTATAGGTGTTGGGGTATTTTGGTATTGTTTATTTAAGTCAAATTAACAGTATATAAAATCTGGGAACTAATATCGGAAAAGAGATCAAAGTTCTAAAATACGACACGGTAAATTCGTAACGCGTTTAAGTTTCTATTACGAAACAGCATTGGGTTAAATTCTAGTTAATTTGTGTGTTAGATCGTTTGCAATAGTCGTACGTAGTGTAATTAGAACGTAAAACTTGTGTTTTCATGATTTTGCCGTATCGGAGTTAGGAGTTTCTTATACGAGCTAATTTCGATATTAGATTCAAATACGGGAATTTCGGAGGCCGCAAGGAAAGGAAAAAGGATTGGCGATTTCTGAGTAGTTTACGACGTATTCCGGTGAGTAGACTAAATATCTACCGGGGGATCTTGTAAAGATGGCGTGATACGCCCGTAGTTAGGTTTAAATACCAGTTTTGCTTTTGTATGTTAAATTTATCATATGCATTCTTAAATCTATATATATACCTCAAGAATTAATACTTGTTAGAACACTGCATTATTATCGACGAGTTATGCCGCACATGCACATATCTATATGTTACACTACACCTCATCGATATTAACATGTCACTTCACACATAGAAATTATTCTTTTAAAAATGATTTTTATCATACCTTAAGTATCAATAGTCGTAATACTTAGCATATATGACATCATATTTCGTATTCAAGTATTAGTAGTTGATATAAGAGGCATTTGTAATATTGAGAATTTATGGTTTTAAGTTTTCATATACTATTACGAAAAAATTAGTGATTTTCATGATTATGTGTCATGTCCACCATGAGATGTCGTTTTTATGATTTGGTTTTATTCCGGACCGAGTTAAGGGTCATACGGTTACGGATTTACAATTTTATCCAGACTGAGTTGGTGGCCATACAGTTGGATACGGTGGACCCGTTTGAGACCCAGGGGCAGGAAAGCCACACTTTAGGCGAGGAGCCTAATGAGAATACTCGATTCCAGAGACAGTTATAAAACACGGCAGATATCTAGATGATACCGACCGGTGTTATTGATTACAGGATCATTCGAATAATGATGCCTGATGAAACACCGAAGATTTGTGTCGATGTTAGGCACGAGAAAAATGAATATGATTTGGAAAATAATTGATGAGATTTCGGTTTTGATTCATATATGGAGTATTACATATTCATTCCTCCACCTGTTATCATGCATCGCATTCATTATTGTTGAAATTAGTTCTAGTTCGTCATATTTACATTATCAGCCGTTATATGTTAGTTATATTCACTGAGTTGGCAACTCACCCCCATTGTGTCACATTTCCTTGCAGGGGTAGAGTGGACGGTTAGCCGCAGTGCAGATCCACTTATCAGTTTTTATCGTATCTTTTGCTAGGTGGGTTACCCGTGTAGTAACCTTCTCTTTTGGTATTATATATTGAATCTAGAATATCTCCATCAGACCCTGTATTATGACTTAGAACGAGAGATGGTTCTATGTATATTATTTGGTAGTGGAGATCGTTTAGTTATGTTAAATGATATTTCTTTTACTTATTCTTATTGATGTCATATAAAATTGTATATTTATTTTCGCTGTTGACATTGTTGCTCCCAACCAGGGATGCAACCAAATTAAACACTTTATATTTGCTTTTATTATTATTTCAATGGGAAATTACGGTTAGAATCTTAAATACTTAAAACTGTGATTTTTACTTAAAAAAACTAAATTTTCCAAAAGTTCCGCAAAAAGGGTTTTGATCTTGGTTTTTGGCTTACACGGGTTGTGTAGATATCTTTAGATACTATACAATCTAAGTGTCGGTCACATCCAAATTTTGGGTCGTGACAGATTGGTGCCAGATTCCAAGTTCCATACTCGTGGCGAAAAGTCAACGAGCCAAAAATGCATATGAAATAGCCGAAATGATGGGGTAACTTGCAACAAAATCAGTAAGTAAAAAAATATGCATACAAAATAGCCGAAATGGTTGGGCAACTAGCAATAAAAAGCAGCGAGTAAAAAGAAAAATAGCTGAAATGATGGGGCAACTTGCAACAAAATCAGCAAGCAAAAAAAATATGCATACAAAATAGCCGAAATGGTTGGGCAACTCGCAATAAAAAGCAGCGAGTAAAAAGAAAAATAGCCGAAATGATTAGGCACCGTGAAAAATAGCCGAAATAATTGGACAATCATGACTTTCGCGATATAAAATGCTGAAATGATAGAGCATTGCGGAAAGAAATAAAAAAAATGAAATGAAACCTTTTGCCCTGCAGATAAGTCCATACTGACCTCTGTACACAATCCATGGGCATAAACGGAAGGGAACCACATTTCCCCACCAGTCCTTGTTAAAGGGAGAGTCAAATCTCTACGGCAAAATCTGCATCCCAAAAAAACAACAACGGCGTTCCTTCTCATTCTAGCAAGATTCGGACGCGACGTCAACAAAGCGGTGCCACGGCAAAGTCCCTAGTTCCAAGACTCTACGGTCCACAGACAACCTAGAGTCAACCAATGACCTCCCCGTCGGATCAACGCTCCGTCTCGGAAATAAGTCAACCAACCCCAGGGAAATCAGTGTCCTTGGCAAAACCTCGATTCAGGGAAATCAGCGTCCTTGGCAAGCTCGATTCATTTCGCCTCGCAGGGAAATCAATGTCTTTGCAGGAATCTCTCGATTCGTCTCAACCCCCACGGAAATCAGTGTCCTTGGCAAAAAATTCTCGACTCAGGGAAATCAGCGTCCTTGATGAGAACCTCATGATTCGCGTCGACCCGTAAGGAAATCAGTGTCTTTACAGGAATCTCTCGATTCGTTTCAACCCCAGAGAAATCAGTGTCCTTGGCAAAAACTTCTCGACTCAGGGAAATCAGCGTCCTTGACGAGAATCTCTCAATTCTTCTCGACCTCTAGGGAAATCAGTATCCTTAGTAAAACCTCGATTCAGGAAAATTGGCATCCTTGACGAGATCATCTCGATTTGCGTCGACCTGCAGAGAAATCAGTGTCTTTGCAGGAATAGCTCGATTCGTCTCAACCCCGAGAAAATCAGTGTCCTTGGCAAAATCTCGATTCAGGGAAATCAGCGTCCTTGGCGAGAGCATCTCGATTCGTGTCGAACCGCAGAGAAATCAGTGTCTTTGCAGAAATACCTCGATTCGTCTCAACCCCCAGGGAAATCAGCGTCCTTGGCAAATACCTCGATTCAGGGAAATCAGCGTCCTTGACGAGAGCGTCTCGATTCGCGTCGACCTACAAGAAAATCAGTGTCTTTGCAGGAATACCTCGATTCACCTCAACTCCGAGGAAATCAGTGTCCTTGGCAAATACCTCGATTCAGGGAAATCAGCGTCCTTGACGAGAGCGTCTCGATTCGTGTCGACCTGTAAGGATATTAGTGTTTTTGCTGGAATACCTCGATTCGTCTCAACCCCCAAGGAAATCAGCGTCCTTGGCAAAACCTCGATTCAGGGAAATTAGCGTCCTTGGCGAGAGCATCTCGATTCACGTCAACCCGCAAGTAAATCGGTGTCTTTGCAGGAATACCTCGATTCGTCTCAACCCCCAGGGAAATCAGTGTCCTTAGCAAATACCTCGATTCAGGGAAATCAGTGTCCTTAGCAAATACCTTGATTCAAGGAAATCAGCGTCCTTGGCGAGAGCATCTCGATTCGCGTCGACTCGCAGGAAAATCAGTGTCTTTGCAGGAATACCTCGATTCGTCTCAAACCCCCAGGGAAATCAACGTCCTTGGCAAAAACCTCTATTCAGGGAAATCAGTATCCTTGACGAGAGCGTATCGATTCGCGTCGACCCACAAAGAAATCAGTGTCTTTGCAGGAATATACGACGTCAACAAACGGAGCCACGGCAAAGTACCTAGTTCCAAGACTCTACGGTTCACAGACAACCTAGAGACTATCTCAGAGCCATGGCAGAGTCCCTAGTTCCAAGTCTCAACGGCCACATCTACAGCCTGGAGACCCACAACAGCGTTCCTCCTCATTCCAGCAAGATTTCGACGCGATAATCAATCTCGGAGCCACGGCAGAGTCTTTAGTTCCAAGTCTCGACAGCCACATCTACAGCCTTGAGACCCACAACAGCGTTCCTCCTCATTCCAGCAGGATTCAGACGCGAAAATTAACCTCGGAGCCATGGCAAAGTCCCTAGTTCCAAATCTCGACGGTTTACAGACAACCTAGAGACCACCTCGACATTCATCTCGTTACAGTAGACGCAACGTCAGCAAAGTGGAGCCGTGGCAAAGTTCCCAGTTTCAGGACTCGGCTGTGCACAGACAACCGAGAGTCAACCCCTGACCCCGTAGAACACGACTAAAGTCAATCCCGATCCCGTGGAATACGGTCAAAGTCAATCCTGACCCTGTAGAACACGGCTAAAGTCAATCCTGACCCCGTGGAACACGGCCAAAGTCAATCCTGACCCCGTGGAAAACGGCCAAAGTCAATCCTGAACCCGTGGAAAACGGCCAAAGTCAATCCATGACCCCGTAGAACACGGCTAAAGTCAATCCTGGTCCCGTGGGAAACGGCCAAAGTCAACCCCTGACCCCGTAGAACATGGCTAAAGTCAATCCTGACCTCGTGGAAAATGGCCAAAGTCAATCCTAACCCCGTGGAACACGGCTAAAGTCAATCCTGACCCCGTGGAACACGGATAAAGTCAATCCTTACCCCGTGGAAAACAGCCAAAGTCAACCCTCGACCTCCCCATCGAAACAATGCTTTGACTCGGGAGTAGTTCAACTCATCAATCACTTACGAGTCCTCTCGACTTGTAAGGAAGAAAATTCTCTTGTGAGATCCTTACGAATCTCAAGAGAAAACACACTTAGGAATCCTTACGATTCCTAAGGAGAAAATACACCTACGAGATCCTCTCGACTCACAGGGAGAAAAATCTTTATGAGACCCTCACGGCTCATAAAATTGAAAAGTCTTAGGCAGCAGACCTGAACCTGTTTCCTAAGCCATCGCTACCCTACAAAGAGTCCAAGATAGATATCTACCTACTATCTACAGGCTACACTTGCTAAAATCACATGGCGACAACACAGCAAAGAGAAAAAAGCAACAGTGGGAGATAAAAAAATATGTATCTTTTATTCATGAATTCATTTGAGTACAAGACGAATCATGTAAAAGAATTTAAAAAAATAGATACATGTTATTCAAAGATTACAAATGTTTAATTGATACAAATGCAGCTACTGAGAAGGAGGCATTTTCAATAAATCAGCCAGTTGCTCGCGCGCTCCTCTCAACTTCTTTTTATGGTCAGCCGCTGCTGCCAGCTCCGCTTCGACTCGAGCCCATTGCTGCAAACAAGACGAAAGTTTCTCATCGATTTCCCATTGAGCAACTTCGCGACTCTGCGTAACCCGCTCCAGAAGGTCGAGCTTTTGCCTTAGCGCTAGCCCGTCCGAAATGCATCGTTGTAAATTGTCAAAGACGGCTCTCAATTGCGCAGCGTTTGCTTTAACTTGGGCCCGCAGCCGGGCGGATTCACCTGAAGCCTCCTCGCGTTCCTTTCACCTCAAGGTCGATTCTTGTTCAAAATGGTGGAAGAAGAGAACACTCTGCTTAACCCATGCAGCCCGTTGAGAATTCAAACCCAACATTTCTGGAACGAGACACCTGAGCACAATCTTATGCAGACAGGCCTCGATCTTCCTGCAGTAGTTAACCCAAGACTTGACGACGCCCTCGCTATGGAAGTTCACGAGTATCGCCAACATGAGATTAACTTCAGCGGCAAAATCTGCAGCATATGCAAAAGCCTCGGCGTCAAGGTCCTCGACGAACTCGCTTAACAACCGTAGGCTATTCGCAGCACCCCTGGAAGAAGGGCGTTTAGCAAAAGGCCCGGCCGGCATGGGAATCTGAGACTCGAAGAGAGCTGGAGTCGGTTTATTGCTGTAAAACAAATCATAATCAGATATCGGCTTAAGAGATAAAGAAGATGCAAGAGCGATGAAGGCTGCTATACCGGCTACGACAGGTGGCAGAGCTGGGAGTACCGGTGGCGCGACTATTCTCTCATCCCCTCCTTCAATCTGTAGTGCTGCAGTCAAGGCAAAGAAGAATTAGCAACGACTTGGTTGCCCGTAAAAAAAGGGGAAAAAGATATTGGCTAAAGACTATACTCACCGACGCCACCAAACGGAGCAATCTCCAATTGGAAGGAGAAATGTGGGTTCAACACCTGATACAAATGGTCAAAAAGGACTCCTGTGAGGGTGTAACAATGCGATATCAGTTCATAAAGTATATTACCTACAATGAAACCGATAAGTCGCAAACATATACCTTCCAGCATTTCAGAAGACATGGGAGAAGGAGCAACAGCCATCATTGCGGCGACCCGAGGTGCTTTAGAGGACACAAGAGAAGGCGAAGGGTTGGTGACCGTCAGAGCAGCAACTGGTGATGCTTCTTCGGGTGGCACGGCCTCAGTGCTCACCACGCCTGCATTAGAAACCAAAAATGCCATCAGAAGGAATTGAAAGGGATTGCGAAATAGAAAGGAAAACAGTAACCCAAGATATACCAGACGGGTCGTCAATCGAGACCACAACAAGAGCATCACCAGGCGCAGTGACTACTTCACTTTCCTCCATTTGAATGGTTTCGCCGCCCATGGCTTCGTCTCCTGATTCGACGAGGACCGTCGTGACACTCGCAATGCCGGGCGATGGCAGGGAACCGCAAGGGGAAAGAGTGGCAATTGGAGCAGTCCCGGACTCCTGAGAAAAAGTGGCCACTTCAGGATCGGTGGTTGCCGTCATCTCACCTGCTGCCTCGTCGCCAAGACTTAGCCCTACAGGATGTGATATATGAGAATTTGAAGATCAAATTCTAATAAAAAGACCCAGTATTATGTTACTTTGGGGCGACTTTTCGATTGCCTCCCGAGCCGCGCACAAAACCTGTCTATGAATGGTAAACAGGGCAGCTGGAGCATCTTCGGAGGAAATAGTGATGAATGGAATAGAGCTTGAGCCTGCACCCGCAGCCAAGCTGGCATCACGTTCCCTCGCTGCACGCTTTCTGCGCTTCTTGTCAGCCTTGGCGGTAAGAAAAACCTCCTCAAGACCTCCGTCAAAGTGATGTCATCGTCCGAGCCAGGAGCTACCTCTGGAGCCGTTACGGCACCCGTTATCGGCTGCTTGAGCGAGGCCTTTTTCGGCAATACTGGAAGAGCTGGGATTTCAACAGCTGGCCCTGGAAGCATCGCCACGCCACCATGCGGGATCGGCACTGCACTCGGGATAACCTGAGTCGAGATGGTCCCTGCAATAAGATGAAAAAGAAGGGTCAGACTACCCATGAAGAAAAAAGGAAACGAAGGCACAATGAACCAAAATATACCGAGGCCCAAGGAAGCGTGAAGCCTTTCCTCCTCTTCAAAAGTCTTGAGGGAAGCTGCAAGAGCTTCTTCGGTGGAGATACCTGTTGAAGAAGAAAATGTTAGTCAAAGCATAGTAATTAAAATGACCACGGAATGATAAAACTGAAGTATACCTGATTGAGCAATGGTGATCAGCGCTGCCTCATTGCTGTAAGTCCACGGTAGCGCCCCGGCCGTCTAACAGACGCCAAATGCGGAACAAAAACTTTTTACAACTGGCGCTATCACGTACTATAACCCGGATCTGCCATTAAAGATAAACTAACAAATTACAAAGTGGGTAGAAATGTTATACCGAACGATCCGAGTCCTTCGGTCTTCAACCATCATCCCACGCTTTTTTTGCGGTTGCTCCGATCTCCTGAATCTCCAGTCTCGTCATCCAGGTGGCACCACGTCGACGGATCTTTAAACGGGCTCTCGCCTCTGAACCGAGGCAACTCGATCGTCAAGTTTGCTAGAAGAGACGACCAAGATAATGTAGAGAATGAGTAGAACACTTTGTCTCGTTACGTCCAAGACTATGGACGAACGGTTAATGAAGTTGCCTTTTATGGAATCGGGTAAATGGGAAATGAGTAGATTAATTTCCATGAACCATAATCCTTTTTTCCTCTCAAATGAACAACCTCTCCTCTCAAGAATGGGGGCCGATCACAATATATAGTGGAGGGGGTGAGTGTAGGAGCAAGGAAGGTAACCATAACATTAAATGAATGGGTGAGTCAAATAAACACCTTGCATTATCATTAATGCAAGAATGATTCATCTAACCTAGTCACCCTTTCATTAAATGCAACCAATGAACCATGAACACCTCACAAGCATCTAGAAGCTTCCACACACTACACCCTCATGACTCACCCAAGGAAGGAAAGATAAATCCGCATTTAACTGAATGTTAAATACGGCTGATAGAAAACTGGAAACTGGCAACTTCAAAAAGTGATCCTGAAACGAATTTCAGGATAACCCCGTATCAGTATAAACATACCCGCATTTGTATTACGACCGAATACAAATGCAACTGAGACAAAGATATTATATCTACACAGTATAATACTGGGATCCGGCTTAAACCAAAGCCTACCAGTATTATCTGCCCGAAAAACGACACGTGCGAAAACGCACGTACATTTTCCGAACCCTGCCATAATACCATACGGCCTCTACAACGTTTCGCCCAAACTTGGGAAAGTGTCTGTGGGGGACTCTAATGACTCATCAACACACTGGCACTGGGTATAACCTCTAGCACGTCAGAGGTACAAGCTGTACGTAACGGTTGCCTATGTATTGATTGGAAGGGAAGCTGACGAGCGAACTCATCCATAAACCCTACTGAGCCTAACAGTGACAATATACATACAGTCCGGTCCGTTCGTCTATGAGTATCGCATATCTGCCTAGGGGGCTGGTAACGTCACACCCCCATTAGCGGTATAAATCGTGTCAGAGAGTAGCCCAGAACACACTGAGATACTACTGGAGTACCTACCAGTAAATCTCCTGCCTCGGCCGAGGGATTTGTGTAATGGCTCTCCTAGACATAGCGCGATCTCACTCCCAATACCGAGAGAGACGAATCCCCGACGATCCGCTCACTGCCTCCATATGGCTCGGGACTGTACCCAACTAAAACCTGTTTGCACAACTCCTTTGAGCGTGGTAGGGTAGTAATCTAAGCACAGTGGGAACCCACACGAGACAAATGACGATCTCAGGTCGAAAAACTAACCTGTACACATGTCACAAGGGAACTGCTATCTGACGATATGTATAATACCAACTAGCATGTTCCCGGCGAGTCCTGTCCGGTGTACTCATAACCCAATGAGCACCTGTATACATCTTAGGTGATCCAACTGACACCAGTGGCTTGTGAGACCGGCCACCGCCACTCGTCGGGGTCTCGACTGTATACACTAGTCTACTCTGGAGTATCGATGCCCTGTCTCGAAACTCCCACGACTAGGGACACTTTAAGGATATGCTTACAGACCCCAGCTCACACATATATGATCGCCATCATACTGCTGGTAGTCAAGCAAGAATCCTATGGGCTCTATCATCATGCAATAGTGAACTAAAGCATGTATACGATGATAAAGACAAACCAGATAGCATACTATCATCTCGAGCAAGACTGTCATATCGGTATAGGTCCTGCTTCAATCATTGCAATCACGTACCTGCGATCCAATAATTGACTTTGAGGACACTATCTCCAACAATCTCCCACTTGCACTTAAGGCTAATTATTGCGATGTCGCATACTCACAGCCCGTGTGATACTGAACATCCAACTCCTCTACTAATCAGTTTCACAAAGCTAGTTTGTAAAACTCTTATGTTCGAGAAATAGCCTCAGTGAGTGGATCCGCCATGATGTTTCTTTCTATGTCTCTCTAAATCTCAAGTTCGCGGAGAAAACCATCTCCTGAATCGAGTAATACATGTCTTAGAATATATCTGGATATCTGATGGGACCTAGTTCATAAATGAACTCCAAATCTAAACTTCTTAGACTGTATCGATCACTGAACCTAATCAGTATCCATCATCATGCCTCCCACAGTATCCTCTTGGACCACCTGTCCATAATACTGTCCCTCGTCAGAGGGAAAACTATAATTCTGACAATCACTCTGTCATCCATGTCACTTTTGAAGCCTGGAATGATAACCGTTTCCCGAAGGAGGCTGCCGTCATCAAATCCATAGAACATGCACCTTATGTTCTAAAACTGCTTCCTTACGTTTCTTCAGGATTAGATTAATATAAACTTATCGCATCAAGTGCAAAAACTACATCTGGTGTGGTACTTGACATCTCATAATTGACTCATCTGCCAATCATGCACATTCCTCTCTCCTTTAGTCTCTAAGACACCTTTAGAGAGGGTGACTCCATCATCTGCAGGTACACCACCATGCCAGAAGTCATCTATTCTAAAATACTATTAGAATACTGTCAAAGTACCCACATTGGGAAACTACCCAAATCTAGATTTAATAACATAGATCTAGTAATCAGAATGTCTGATATTATATCCATATCTTGTTTGGAGAAACAACTGTGTGACGACCACAGTACAACCGATCGTAGTATAGGAATTTTACTTCCTACTCTGTGTATGTCATCCAAATACCAGGACATCACACCCTACTACCTTCTTAACAGATCCATCCCCTATTCTGATGAAGTCAAACCTATGACTGTCACATCAAAATTAGATGATCTATTTCCGCTATAACTGCTCGAGTCTATAAATAGACATAAGCTACTTGCCCACTATGCTTCCGCTGCTCCCACTGACTACAACAGCCCTCTGGCAGAATAATATACGCGTGCACTTCTAAAGCTAGTTTTAGAACGACGTTATACTTATCCTCTTGCCGGGTCTCATAGTCTGGAACAACAGTAGTGTCAAGTCTGGATAAACAAGAACCTCCCTGTCACCGTCCTTGAGGCTACCGGAGTACCTCTCGGGTGTCTGAGGTTACCCACCATATCTGCGGAGTGGCTACTGGAATGTCAAACCTGATTGAATATATATGTCCTATTAAATTTTCCGTAATCGTTTGCGGTTCTGGAATCTCTTCCAGTTCTACCATACTCCCACTACTGTTTTCTGAAAAAGTCCATTTTATTAAAACTGTGGCGAGTCATGAACAATATCACTATTGATCTATCAGATGGTAGAAATGTCAACCTTCGTCAAAGCCAGGGTCAACCCATAAACTGCCATTACAGAAACGTGCCTTGAGTTATTCAGTGTCTGGTTTTAAGCATAAGCTGGACAACTCCCCGTATCTTAACATCGTTAAGATATGAACCATTCTATATACAATATAGAAATAGATGCACTAATTGGAACAAGATTCAAAGACATGCAATTGTCTCCAGTGCATATCAACTTAATGAAGAGAGGCTAATCGGCATTACTCAACTTAGGAATCCACCCAATTATGAGTAACCTGAAAGAGAAACAAGTTTCTCAAAACTGTTACTATTAACTGAATACCAATCACAAGAATCTATATCTTCATCTCTTTGAAGAATCCCGATACTTGCGATACCTGGTTCTCTACTTTATTCTTATACCCACAACTTCTCAAAACTTAGACATTGTATTTGTACGAAACACTTGTCTAAAAACTAGAGAAGTCATAAGTAAACAGAACGTAGTACGAGGACCTACCCCTTTGTCCTGACGGACACTGGACAACATACAATACTCTGTATAAGTCCGCTGAGTTGAATAACTCAAAACCTGTGCATCGTAGGTTGAAAACTGTACCCAGGCGATTTCCTCAAATATCACCAATTACAACGAATTCCGATATAATGAGGATAATCACCTAATTCCCAATAACTTACTCCCACTCATCATCTGTAAAACCATATAGATATGAGAATGAAACCTGATAAATACATACCCTGAAGTAAGTATCTAATCGGGAAATCAGTTTTCCTTTAACAATGTACTGAAACATGAAAATATTTCGTAGGGGTATCCTGGTATTCCTAGTAATGCCTTTTCCATAATCCTATTTATGACTGTAACCGTATATTTCTTTGCCATCTCTCCAAATCCCTTTATTTGTCTTTATTCATTACCTTCTGTACACCTTCATTAGACTAAATGGTTTTCTTCCTTCCCTACCGTTCGGCACCAGCCTATGGTTTGGAAGAAGACTATCCAGTAAGCATAATAGGTGTACTCTCCTAATCCTAGGAGTACTCGTAACTTGAGAGAAGGTGATAATAAAAGACAACTGAATAATACCTTATTTTATTAAAGGTGAAATAGGAGTGGCGATGAAGTACGCGGTTTGGTCGTGAATGATAACAATCCAAATTTACTTTGCCCTTTTTCTAATCCCTTCATTTTGTCTTTACATATTACCTTCTGTACACCCTACTTAGGCTAATTGGTTTTCTTTATTCCCTACCTTTCGGCACCTGCCTATGGTTTGGAATAAGACTATCCAATAAGCGTAATAGGTGTACTCTCCTAAACTAAGGAGCCCTCGTAACCTGAGAGAAGGTGATAATAAAAGACAATTGAATAAACCAATTCTATTTCTCCTGAACCTGGATCCATCCTCGAAGAAGTCCTTTCGAGTTCGTATATAACCATATGATGGATCTATCCAATGGAAATGGATATCCGTAATAATACGGGGCGTTCTGAGAAATACAAAGGGTAAAAGAAGGAGCGGCAATGACTTATGCAATTTAGACAATCCAAAAGCCAGTATTTTAAGAAGGTTCAGTCAACTTGGTCACTGAGTCATAGTCTAGGGTCGGTCAAAGGTCGCTGCCAAAGAGAGAGAGAAAAGAAACACTCTGCGTGCACTCTAACCTAGATCGGAATGGTTAACAATTTATCTAATCAGGAAACCTCCCACTGCAATCTTAAATTCTCCTCCAAACCTGAAAGAAGAATTAGTCGGGATTACCCGAAGAGTAAACTAACTCATCAGTGAGAATCGGGATCCAACTATCATCGCATGATAACTTGATAGAAGCCACTCAAGTTATCACACTCCAGAAGGTATACGCATGCCTGGCAAGTTTCCTGTATGTTTGAAACTCCCGATGTGATTTTTGCCCCATACTCTTATGACCTTGGCGAAGGTCAAAATGTCATAAGTCACGTGCTAAGTTCTACCCGTCATTGTCCAGGTCAATTTGAACCCACCCGTACATACCCTTGACGAAGGCCAAAATAGTAGTACGACTGTCCCAAACCAACACATCTATCTATGCTACAAATGAATACCCAGCAGCTACCAAACACTATGCCTTGGCGAAGGTCAAAATACATAGCTTGAATACTACTGAGTACCCAAAAGAAATGACGGAGGGCTATGGCTGGTTTTCGGCGAAAAACCTTTAACGTAATGAACTTGATCTCGTTGAAGGAACCTGATAGCTTTTTATAAAAATATAGTGACGAAAAACCTTTTGCTAAAGAGGTCACTCCCGGTGAAGGGATCTCGGCTCTTTCCTCGTGGAATGAGGTGCAGGATATTCCAATTGAATACCGCGATGCAAAGCAACTTGTAATCGACTATATTAAAGTTATTACCCTGACGCAAACTTCTGCCCAAGGGGTCACTCCCGGTGAAGGGATCTCGGCCCTTGCCTCGTCGAATGAGGTGCAGGATATTCTAACTGAATATCACTATGCAAAACAAAAAGAAACGTCTTTGTAATAACACTTTTAAAATTTGTTTCAACAACATCAAATATATGTTTGTTTTATCCTTGCATTGATAAGAATCAATGCAGTCCCATCAATCAATCACACCAGAAAAGAACGAAAATAAAATGTACGTATATGCCATCCGCATTCGTCATTGGGTCCCGTCATCACCCGTTAGGTTACTTAACTAACGACAGAGCGGGGCTGGACTAGCACGGGTGTAAAACATATACAACATCTAATAGTATATATACTAATATACAATAATCGCTCCAGGCGTGATAATATGCAACATTACAGAAAAGTAATAAGCATCACAGAACAATACAGATAAACTGGGATCCTCGGGTTTCACAGAGCCGCTGCTGAAACCTGACGTTCCCCTGGTCGTGTGGATAGCCTGTGCAATGAAACCTAGACCCCTACGGGTGCGACAAGTTACCCGTCAAAACCTAAAGCGAGGTAGTTCCCCACAGCATAGTGAATGGAACACCGGCACTTCATGAAATCCGGTAAATTGAGCACCCCTCCTTGGGTCAACCTGTACCCCTACGAGTGCGGCGAATAGTCTGCCAACTCTAGAGTGAGGTCCCTTTGCCTCTCAAAACCATGAGATACTGACCCGTTGCCCTCCAGAACCCGGCTATCCATGCACTCCTTCGCGGGATAAACCTAGTACAGAAATAAAAATATGTACAACGGGTACATCGACCTCAACCCGGTCGTGCCCCAAAAGAATATTATACAACAGGCAGTAACGGCAGTCCACATGTTGGACGCTCGCCCCGCAATATCAAATGTACAAATAAATCCAAACTGCACTACCATTGCACCCTGCTATCCACCACGACAAATCCGCAATATCACAGCACAACACAGAACATCAACGTGAATGTCACGTTCGCAAACCCGTCTAAAAGAACTATAGCAATTAGACGCGGTTTACCGATCAAATGACATTCCCGGTTGGAGATATAAAGTAAATACTGCATACTAACAAGTTTAAAATTTCGATCGACAAAATTTCCCGAAGTGGGCCCCACGTACATCTGCTGCAGTAACAAAAACTGGGCCCAAATGAACAGTACCAAAAACCACAATTTCCCAAGGAAAACCTACTGGAGAATTTTGATGTACTGTTTCCACAGTACTGCCGCGGTTCCGCGGTCAAACCCTAGGTTTGACCGCGGATCCGTGGCGGTCACGTGGGATCACGTGCTCAAAATTTTCCCGTTTGCTTAAAAAACCCTGCTTTGCTTTCTGTGATATGTAAAATAATTTTTAGACACAGTTTAAAATCGACAGAAACTCAGAACTTGAAAATTTGCGATTTTTGAAAATCCGTTCGATCGATATTTTAAACGCATTAGCACAAGTTAGTATAGCTTAATGGTGAGGCTCTGATACCACTGTAAGTCCACGGTAGCGCCCCGTCCGTCTAACAAATGTCAAATATGGAACAAAAACTTTTTACAACCGGCGCTATCGCGTACTATAACCCGGATCTGCCATTAAAGCTAAACTAACAAATTACAAAGTGGGTAGAAATGTTATACCGAACGATCCGAGTCCTTCGGTATTCAACCATCATCCCACGCTTTTTTTGCGGTTGCTCCGATCTCCTGAATCTCCAGTCTCGTCGTCCAGATGGCACCACATCGACGGATCTTTAAACGGGCTCCCGTCTCTGAACCGAGGCAACTCGATGGTCATGTTTGCTAGAAGAGACAACCAAGATGATGTAGAGAATGAGTAGAACACTTTGTCTCGTTACGTCCAAGACTATGGACGAACGGTTAATAAAGTTGCCTTTTATGGAATCGGGTAAATGGGAAATGAGTAGATTAATTTCCATGAACCATAATCCTTTTTTCCTCTCAAATGAACAACCTCTCCTCTCAAGAATAGGGGCCAACCACAATATATGGTGGAAGGGGTGAGTGTAGGAGCAAGGAAGGTAACCATAACATTAAATGAATGGGTGAGTCAAATAAACACCTTGCATTATCATTAATGCAAGAATGATTCATCTAACCTAGTCACCCTTTCATTAAATGCAACCAATGAACCATGAACACCTCACAAGCATCTAGAAGCTTCCACACACTACACCCTCATGATTCACCCAAGGAAGGAAAGATAAATCCGCATTTAACCGAATGTTAAATACGGCTGATAGAAAACTGCAAACTGGCAACTTCCAAAAGTGATCCTGAAACGAATTTCAGGATAACCCCGTATCAGTATAAACATACCCGCATTTGTATTACGACCGAATACAAATGCAACTGAGACAAAGATATTATATCTATACAGTATAATACTGGGATCCGGCTTAAACCAAAACCTACCAGTATTATCTGCCCGAAAAACGACACGTGCGAAAACGCACGTGCATTTTCCGAACCCTGCCATAATACCATACGGCCTCTACAACATTTCGCCCGAACTTAGGAAAGTGTCTGTGGGGGACTCTAATGACTCATCAACACACTGGCACTGGGTATAACCTCTAGCACGTCAGAGGTACAAGCTGTACGTAACGGTTGCCTATGTATTGATTGGAAGGGAAGCTGACGAGCGAACTCATCCATAAACCCTACTGAGCCTAACAGTGACAATATACATACAGTCCGGTCCGTTCGTCTATGAGTATCGCATATCTGCCTAGGGGGCTGGTAACGTCAGACCCCCATTAGCGGTATAAGTCGTGTCAGAGAGTGGCCCAGAACACACTGAGATACTACTGGAGTACCTACCAGTAAATCTCCTGCCTCGGCCGAGGGCTTTGTGTAATGGCTCTCCTAGACACAGCGCGATCTCACCCCCAATACCGGGAGAGACGAATCCCCGACGATCCGCTCACTGCCTCCATGTGGCTCGGGACTGTACCCAACTAAAACCTGTTTGCACAACTCCTTTGAGCGTGGTAGGGTAGTAATCTAAGCACAGTGGGAACCCACACGAGACAAATGACGATCTCAGGTCGACAAACTAACCTGTACACATGTCACAAGGGAACTGCTATCTGACGATATGTATAATACCAACTAGCATGTTCCCGGCGAGTCCTGTCCGGTGTACTCATAACCCAATGAGCACCTGTATACATCTTAGGTGATCCAACTGACACCAGTGGCTTGTGAGACCGGCCACCGCCCCTCGTCGGGGTCTCTACTGTATACACTAGTCTACTCTGGAGTATCGATGCCCTGTCTCGAAACTCCCACGACTAGGGACACTTTAAGGATGTGCTTACAGACCCCAGCTCACATATATATGATCGCCATCATACTGCTGGTAGTCAAGCAAGAATCCTATGAACTCTATCATCATGCAATAGTGAACTAAAGCATGTATACGATGATAAATACAAACCAGATAGCATACTATCATCTCGAGCAAGACTGTCATATCGGTATAGGTCCTGCTTCAATCATTGCAATCACGTACCTGCGATTCAATAATTGACTTTGAGGGCACTATCTCCAACAATTGCGAGCCAATTGCACTGAAACCGTGATAGCAACCTCCAGATCGGTATCATCCGGCGCCATGAATAAACCTTCATTGGTCCCGTACTCACTCAAACCCTCGCTATAGGGAGCATGGGGCTCCTGGCCGAGTACGACGTCGAGAGAAAACATCGACTTCTTTTTCTTCTGTGAGCGAATGCCGGGAGCCGATAATGCAAGCTTGCGCTTGGCGGGCAATTTGGGGAGACGAGTCCCTATCTCCGCACCCACGCCGGACTCGGGAGATGCCACAGCTACCGATTTTACAGGCGCGCAGGGTAGGGGAAGCTCAGGTATAACGCGTGGTACCACAGCCGCAACAGCTTCTCTCAAGGGAGGATGGACAATGGTCCGTCGCTTCAAGGGAACGGCTGGATTACCAGCCGGGACGGTGCCCTTGCGATCAAGCAGCAATCGCTTTTCTTCCCTAATAACGATGCCCATTGAATGTTGATACCATGCCACATATACGTTCAGAGCTTTCGGAACACAACTTAGCTCACTGATGAAGAAATTGGACCCTGTGTTTAGGCGCATGAAGTGGTGCAAAACGCTCCGGATACCCTCTTCAATAGCAACCGGTTCTGTCAAGAAGGCCTCGAGAGGGACGCCCTGATTATAACTTGATTGCTGGGAAAACGGTGGGGGTTATATCTCATGAACAAAGCTGAGTCATTCTGCCTGAACACCAAGTAGCCCGACCTGATCAAATATAAATGGAGAATCTCCCGAGCTTTCAAGGTAGAAGCTCCGTCCTTAAAGGTGTCCCGCAGTGGCTGCACCATCTTGGTGGATTCATTACCGATAGTCATGACCTTATCAACAAAGGTCATGCCGTCACCGACTGTACGCGGGCGAAGAATTAGACCCCGAGCCTTTCGCTGATTTGGCTCCAAAGTAGAAGCATCGACCAGCCGTATGACCCGGGGACAGTTGCAAGTTTTATAGAAATGGGGCTGCTTGTGAATTCCAAAAGCGCTAAGCACATGTAGCTCAAGCCATGAAGTAAAATAATGCATTGGGAAGTTCACAGGCTGCACCCTCGGTTAAGTAGTGTCGGCTGCCAAGCTAAGGCCATGATACAAATAAGCCAGCCCGGCAATCCCAACGGCAACCTGAGTCCCTTCGACCATACGATGAGCCAGGTAGAAAACGGACGGCCTCATGTAACGAGGGTGCATGGGGAGTGCGAACCAGCTTAACCATAAACCAAGAAACCCTAGAAAGAACACCTCTTCATCGATGTCCTGAGCGGCGAGTTCTGAAAAGGGGACGACCGCGGCATTCGGGAGGAAGAAACTCTTTTGATCTGCTTTCGCTATCGGTTGGCTATCCAAGCCAAAACAGAAAGGATCGTCGAGTTTGGCGAACTTCTCACCTTGTTGTGACAAAGCTTCTGGACGAAGAAAACGGGCGATGAAGTCCACAAAGCTGACCCCGTGGCTTCCAGATTCGAGAAATAAGCCCTCGTAAATATTTAGCACCTTGATTAAGCTTGGGAACCTGTAACATTTCAAAAAAATAAAATAAAATATTATTTTGGGAAAATTCTGGACAAAAAATTATGGAAATTCTAAAATATGTTATTTAGTGGTAATTGTGTTTATTGTAGGGTTTTTGGTAAAAAGTTTACCAAAACGGCTTTTAAATACTTTATCTGGTTTTATGAATATTTTATTGGAATTTTATCTGGACTGCACACACTTGTGCATGTTAGCTTGGGTAAGTCTAGGGTTACCATGTTTAGATGGGCATGGTGGGTTAACCATGTTTAGCCAACCATGATGGGTTAACCAATTGGTTATGTTAATTGGGTTTAATTAAGGGTCTTTAGCCTTGTTTAAGGGTAATTAGAGTGGGGTTGACTTGTGGCGAGAGAGAGAGAGAGAGGTAGCTAGGGTGTGTCATGATCCACCTCATTCTTCAATATCCTTTGTGCTCTCACCCCCCCCCCTCTCACTCATATCACCCCCTCTCATCACTCACATCCTACCCTCACATCTCACACTCTCACACTCCACCATACTACAACACTTCCCCCTACATCAGCCACAATACAACAGCCCCAATTGTTCAACTTCAGCCACCAAAACTGCTGCAACAGCAGCTGATGTAAAACATCAGCCCACCATCAGCACAACTTCAGCCCCAATCCCTATCAACATCAGCTGCTGAAACAACCGCTGATACACAACATCAGCCCCAATTTCATCACATCAGCAGCAACAATAGCATCAGCAACATCAGCAACTGCTGTGAAAACAGCCACAGCAGCAGCAACTTCATTCAAAACAACACCGCACCATCAAATAACATCAGCACCCACACCAACACTTCAGCCACTGATACTGCATCAACAACACCACCACACCACCACCACCATTCCCACAACACCAAAGCAACAACAACAACAGCCACTGCTGTAGCAGCAGCAGCAGCAACCTAAGCAGCATCAGCAAAGAGAAAACAGCCAAGGGAGCAGCTCAGCAGCAGCACAGCCCCCTTTCCTCTCCTTCTTCCTCTCTTCTCCTACATCCTAGGATTTCCTTGAGGTATAATTCCGCAACCTAATTCCTTTCTTGCTCGATATGGATATTTAGCTGAAACTTAGTGTTATTAAGTAGATTAGTACTAGTTTAGATAAATTTGAGTGAGGTTTGACCAAGAGATGGTTGTGATAGTTGGTATAACCTTATTAGGGGTATTTGAGACCAGATTAACCAAGATTAACCCAGTTTCCAAGTTGGTTACCTGAAAGTTTCAACTTGGCGTATTTTATCGATTTTGTCGACTTTGTGGCTTTTCTGGAAACGCTATCAACCCGGACCTCCAAAAATAAAATTGACTTGGCAGTAGGCTGTGCAGGCACCCTGGAACCACCACCCAAAACTCTAGACCCCACCTCTTGATCCCGGCCGCAGATAAATTCCATCTGGTCGCAATTTGCGGCCAGAGCTGTAGGAAACCCCCTCGTTTTTGGTGCACGGCTCTTTTACCTGTAAACTTGACCCTGGGTATGTCTAGTTTTGTCTGGTTCCAACCAGGGTAGAATCTGGGTTGTTTTTCTTGAGTTGGCGCATGATTTACGACTTGTTTTCGTGTGGATTTTGGTATTCGATGATTCATTTTTGTCGGGTGGCGTTTGAACGCCAGCGGCAGAGGGTTATTGGCCACGTTTGCACGCAAGGCTATAGGTTTTTACTTATAGACGTAGCGTGCACCATTTTGGTTTCCGACATGGTTTTTATGTGTTTTAGCGTGTGATATCCTTGTAGGTACCCCACGTGGTATCGGAGATGCAAATGGCGACATCGGCACTGGCACGCACAAAACAAGGTGAGTAGATTTATATCTATGGGGAGAAGTCGGGTGGATGGCGTATAGCACCCCCGCAGTTCATGGTGATGTATACGGATGCGTATACACACAAACAAATATTATATGTTATTTGGGACTAATGATGATGCTTAGAATGGATATTGGTGTGTTGGATTGGTGAAAGGTTACGAAACCCTAGGGTAGTGGGTGCACTACACATACATATACACACATACATACTTGCATACATCCTTATTTCATATGTGGTTATGGGATTCTATATAGATATGTGTTCACGTGGGTATGGGACTATGTGTTCACATACGGATTTGAGGATGATACATGGGATTGAGTTGAGTCGATGAGTCTGATCTGAGATTATGATATCGGTGATATGGTAAAATTCATATTTGAGATACGTCTTGATGCTTTAGCGGATTTTGGGATGATGATGCCATAGTAATAGTGATATATATATATATATATATAATGGTCGACATGTGATTACGTTACGAGATATGACATGATATGATATGACAAGATTAGTATGATAGGCCGCCTTGGGCGAGGTATACTCCTTGAGATGATATGTGCTGATGATATCGATTCATACGAGACTGTTGATCAGTGGTCAGATCATGATGATAGTGATAATGTTAGCTTTGTACTAGACGTAGGTCAGTACCCAGATTATGATATTTGATATAGAGAATACCGGATGAATGATATGACGAATGTGATATTGACCCGTACCCAGATTTGGGGATGCCGTACGACGGATTTACGTACGAGCTATAATTTGATGTTTGATCCGCACTCTTGACTTGGGAATAACCGATTATAAAGATATGGTATCGGATGTGATATTATCGAGGCGGGATCACCGACTATATATATATATGTGTGTGTGTGTGTGTGTGTCGACTCAGAGGTTAGGCGGTTTCCCTTACCTACTGTTAGCTTTAGCTCAGCCTTATAGTGGTGTAGCTATATGACTCTTATGACATTAGATGCAGTTCAGCCATCATTGTGTTAGTGTTCAGCTCCCGCACTTTATTATTGTTGCTCTGCACCGCATACTGTTGTGATTCATATTCCATTATTGATATCCTGCTGTTAGGACACCAGCACCATTACCGATGATGCGTATGTACCACGTACACTTATTTGCCGGCTCACACACATCTTCATCGGTAATTGCCATGTCACGAACACTTAGAAAATATTATTGCTTGATTTAGCTTGTTAGCTAGTAGTGACATGATATTAGTATGCTTGCCTTATATGCCAGCTTGACATTGTAGTTATTACTTGTCACTTCATACATACTGTTATTCATTATATGCTGCATTCATGGATTCTCATGCTTATATTCATGATTTCACATGCTATTGATGATTTGGATTCTGGTTTCCATGAGATTTTCTGGATTTGGAGGAAAACTGCAAGACATATATATAAACCGCTTTCTCTTTTTAATAAAAATGCGGTTTTTCCATGATGTATGAGTCGTCCACCATGAGTTTTGCTGATGGATTTCGAGACCCGATTCGAGGAGGCGGATGAACCGTTTCGGGTACATGGTGGACCCGGTGCGGTACCCCGGGGTAAGAAGATCGCAGGAGATGGCGTTGAGCTTGGCAGAGAGAGCACTACCAACCGGTGATATTACCCGACGCGTCGGATATCCGGAGGATACCGTCGTGGTCATGAGATGGATGGTAGGGGCCGGTCTGGACTGGCGGCGCCCTAGATATTGTGATTGAGACATTGAGATTCTGAGATATTGAGGTACAGAGATTGTGATACAGAGATAGCAAGATATTGAGATTTATGTTTTGTGCCGATGCTAGGCACTGTTTTATACTGATTTCATTATGATACCTCATTTTAAAAATACAGAAATCTCACTAATTTATGAAAGCAATTTTCTTCAGTACATGTATTCTGTTTCATGCATTCATACATCATCCATATAATATATTGCTACCTGAGGCACTGACACGGGCCTATGGGATTATACTTGGGTTAGATATTTACCCTAACCATTGTTATAGAATGCTGGTTATATATTGAGGATTATATATTATGATCATATGACCTAGGATTGCGTCATACATGCGATTTTCTGTTCGTAAATCTTTTTCTACTCAAGAGTTGGCAACTCACCCCCGTTGTGCCCCAGTTTCTTGCAGGTGTTGCCGTACGGGTTTCATTAGCGCTTTGCGTTCACGGTTCCTTTCGGGTGACTTGCTAGCAGGTGGGTTTATTGTATCATATCCATCATTATATATTGTATATTATATTTCAGTTGTATCTAGAAGTTCCATCAACCAAACATATATTTATTTGAGATAGAGACCAGTGATGTTAATTCTTTCGACCTTAGCGTCGCACGTTATATTTCTGTGGATTTCATGCTGTTGAGTTTTCTTTTCTGTTGTGATCCTCGCCTTTAGGCGTTGTATATTATATTGCTAGCTAGTTGACTTATAGTGGTTTTCCTACACTCTACTACTTTTCTTGGTTTGGATTTCTGGGTTCGGGTTACTTAGAGTACGTACGCCTCGAGACATTCGTAGTCTAAGTGCCGGTCATATTCCGTAATTTCGGGACGTGACAGAACCGGGGCTGAATCGCATTCTCTTGGGTCAGACCCATCATTATCGATCGAGTGGCGAAAATATACTCGTCGGGGGGTAAGATCTCCTCGTAGTGCTCCCCCTGACAGGCAAGCCGGAAATCTCCGCAAACTCTTCCAAAGAGATCGAAACGTCCCGATCTAGTAGAAGGAAAGTATGAGTTGGAACGTTCCATTGTTCCAAAAAGGCTTTGACCCACCATGCAGGAGGTGTGGAATACTGGAACAAAGAAGTATAGATCGCGGGGTACAACCCGAGCCTTAGCAGCTGTGGCTTTTTTGCCGATAAGATGTATCAGGTCCACTGCAGATATCCGGCTGGGTGACGGGGAGTTAAGCCTATGTTGTATGGCTATCCCCAAGGGCGCAACTCGCCCTGACATATACTCCGCCCCAGGATATCCAAAGCCATCGGCGGCTGCACGGGTATCGCGGCCAAAGAAGGTTGGAGACAACCCTCTGAGGTCCAGTTCACCTCCTCCACGACATAGTTCACCGGAGGTGCGTCAGCATAATAGATCGCCAAAATGGGCTCCGAAGGTGCTGCGCAAGAAAAGCTACACCGACCTGATGATCTGATTGTACCACATTCCCCAAAGATGAAGGTTCTTCCGCTCTGGGTCATGATCCTTGATCAGTGCAAAAACTTCCCGGTCTACTGGCGTGTCAGCAAATGCACTCTCCGGACGAACAAAGGGGAAGGAAGTGTCGAATGACATAGTGCCTGCACGAAAAAGAACAAAAGAATTATTAGCCGTCGATGCTACAATTTAAGTTCTGGCACTTCGTACTTTAAATTCGTACCGCACTGCAATGCAGTGGAAAGGGACCTAGGGGGACCCACATAATCTAGATAATGGCTCAACATTAATAAAACAGTCTCATTATTTGACGAGACAGACATTAAATGAAGAAATCCTCAAAGGATTCTCATTTAATGAGCGCCCCTCGGGCCAAGGTGTAAATCTCCCTTGAGAGCAGCGCTCTACAACAGAGTGACGTCTGTCAACTCTGATGATGAAGGGAATAAAAAATCCCTCAAGAAAAATTCTGAAGAGCCATGCTCTGTAAAGATGATGGAATAACCCATCAGGAAACCTAAAAGTAAAGTTTTTAATGAATTAAAAATTCCGAGATCTTCAAGATCTATGAACAAGCTCTAAGAGTTCTTCATGAAAGATTAATAAATTTATGATTTGAAAAGAGCAAACCTCTGTTAATAAGGTAAGAAACACTAAGAAAGATCACTTTAGATCTATGAAGAGTAAAGCTCTATTGAGAAATCCTAAAAATCTATATGATTTAAAAAGAGCAAGGCTCTGTTAATGGGTGAAACCCCAGATTACAAAGTAATCCCGTCAAAGATTTAATCTTTACCAGAAATTTTCGACAGGGTTCTGTCTCTAAGAGAAGTTCTTAAAACAAAGAGCTGTGCTCTAAAGGAGAATTAATTCTCAGAAAAAAACAAACAAGAAGATGAATAGAGGTCATCTCAAGGGCCAAAGACCCTATTTATAGGCACTAAGAGCCGTTTCAACTACAAAGTTGATCTAATGGTGGAGATGCTGCCACCGCTGCACTCACGTGTCAGCCACGTGAGCGTAACGGTAGGGGGGCATTGTTTCCCCCAATCAGAGCAAAACTCTATTCAAATTTTAAAATTTGAAATGAAGCAGCGCTCACGTGCAAAGCACGAGTACGCTAGCGCCAGAGCTCTGATGCGCTGGCGCCAAGAGCGCCAACACTCTGAAGCAGCGCTCACGTGCAAAGCACGAATGCGCTAGCGCCAAGTGCGCCAGCGCTCTGAAGCAGCGCTCACGTGCAAGGCACGAGTGCGCTAGCGCCAAGTGTGAGCGCTAGAACTAAATATTCTCCACCGTTGGATCAAAAATCCAATGAAGATGATAAATTATCAAATTACCAGAATAAAATTCTGTTAAGGAAATATTCCTCAGAATCTTTCCAAACAGGAAAGATTGTGCTCTATAAATTAGAGCACCATTGAATCAATGATCCAATGGTGATTAGAAAAAATCACCAAGATACAGAACAAGTTCTGTATGGGAAAATATTTTCTCAATCTCGTTAAAAACAAGAAGATTGCCTTCTGTAAAACAGAAGCCCTAGGATCAAAGATCCAACGTTCGGAAATATTCTCAAATCAATTAGAGAAAAGATCTCTTCAACTGATTCAACAAATCAGCCTACCCTATATAAAGGCCCCAACACTTCAAGTCCCATAAGGAGGAACCCCCCCCCTCCCAAGCTTTGAGAAATTTCAAAGAAAAGAGCAAGCTCAGAGAAGAAGAACTTTTCTTCAAGATAAAAACAGAGAGATAAAAAAATATCTCATCAAGGAAGAAGAACTTAGTTCTTTTTCTAGATCATAGATCTATAAGACAGAAGTCTTTCACAAAAGAGATCATAGCATCTCATCATAAAAAAAGGGGGAAGAAGAATTCAATTCTCTTCAGATCACAGATCCTTAAAGGAAAATCTTTCACAAAAAATAAGAGATTGTAATATCTCCTATAAAAATAAGAACTTTGTTCTTAGATCTATGAAACAAAGTCTCTTATAAACGAGAATTTAATTCTCAGAGCGCAGAACTAATCAAAGTTGCCTAAAAAGAGACTTAGCACTCCAAATTAAAAAGAAGCGTTTTAGCGCTCTAAGACTGGCGCACAGCGTCGCAGCGCTTCTAGCGCTCCAATTTAAAGAAGCGCCTCAACGCTCCAAGACTGGCGCTCAGCGCCAAGCGCGCCATATGCTCCTCACGTGTGCGCTACTTAACAGAAGCGCTCTGCGATCATTGACTGGCGCTCAGCGCCAAACGCACCACGTGCTCCTCACGTGTGCGCTGAGGGAACATAAACTGTTCTTTAAATAAAGCCCCAGAGCTATAATGAGTGCTCAGTACTCAATAAAAGACAAAAACTGTTGTCAGAACCCAAACCAATGCTCAGCATTGTTAAATGAAAAGAGACTGGGCCTAATTAAATATCCAACATTTTAACTGAATGGGCCTAGCCCAAGTTGTCCAAAGATCCCTAATTCAGATTAATTGAGCCCATATGCTCATAAATCTTTGATTTTAGTCCTAAATTGAACTACAGATCTCTCAACCAATATTGATTCAAAGGGTATATCTCTTCACTCCTATGATAGTTGTCGTTGTAATCCTTCAACGTTTTCAGAGAGGTGACGGGTCCCGACAACCAGACATTCCACGGACTGTGGGGTCCTTAAACTCATGGACTATGATGTCCATAAACTTTACGGACTGTGAGGTCCTTAAACTCATAAATTATGATGTCTTTAAACTTTACAGACTATGACGTTTTTAAACTATGGACTATGACATCCTTAAACTTCATGGACTATGATGTCCTTAAACTTCTGGACTGCAATGTCTCTAAACTAAAATAATAGAGCCCAATGCTATTTTGTTGGATCTAAATAATCCTGTTAAGTAGATCTTAGTCTAAAATTAGGCTAATGTATCCTTAACAAATGGTTAAGTTGATCTTAGTCTAAAATTAGAAAAAATACATCCTTAACAAACGTTTAGGTTGATCTTAGTCTCAAATGAGATTAACGATCCTTAAACCCAACCCAAAACCCAAATCTAAGAAAATACGGATTTGGACTAATCCACGCCCTACGGGCGACAACATAAATTAGTCTCCGTATACAATCCACGGGCAACCAAAAACAAAACAAACATACACGACACGAAGTGACCATCTGGAGAAGGAGAAAGTGGTTACCGCGATACGGTAGCGTAATTAACTGCAGGGGCTTGCGCCTGCAGGGAAGAGCGTCCCTACAATCAAAAACCCCTCAAACAAGGGGGAATCTGATGAAGTCTGCTACATCGGCCGCATCCGTCTAAACCTCCGATATACGATACCATAAATCAACTTGGCATCTTCGGAGAGGTGGACGGATAAAACCAAATAGCATCTGCCCCCAAATTCAGGCAAGACGAACCTACGCGGTTCCGTCTCGTTTTTCGACGGCGAACACTACCCTGTCAGCGCATCCTCATCATGCAGTCTCCTGTCCGTCAGACGCCGAGGATCCGAAGCCCTCTTCGCGAGACCGCCGAGTTCTTTCCTGCTCAGCTAATCCCCAGCAAATAACTTCCTACCCTACAACGACTAAGGAACGATAGCCCTCACTAAGTGGCATCCGGTCCATCTACGTCTGAGCGATCTCCACCTCGATTTCGGGGCCATGGAGATACCGTCTTCCCGCCGGTCTTTGCACACTTAGCAAATAAACAGATTCAACTCGATGCGTAATCGCTAGACGAAGAACCGACATAACACAAAGGTACTATGCAACTACAAGTGTTTACCGACAAAGGAAAATACGCGCGCAAATACTACTGCAAAAAGTCTTTATTCACAAAGTCAAAGCTTTTATAAGGGTATTTTGGGCTCCCCAGCCTTACAAAATGCCCGGAGGCCTACAAAATTCCCGGTGTGACAAAAGAAAAGAAACAAGAAGACAGGGGGCTTCAGGCCTCAGGGCCAGGCTCAACCCCAGGAAGCTCAGCATCTACCACGGCTCGGGTGGCGTATAGGGTCTCAGCGCCCATCACATCAGCCTCGGCATCGCCCTCACCAGGAATCTCTTCCCCAGCTTTGCCCCCGGGGTCGTCCCCCCTGCTCATCATCCCGCGAGGATATTCGGCTCGAGGCTCTTCGTTAGCGAACTCCGGCATCCGAGCCTTGACGGCATCGAGGGCCTCGTGCCAGATGGCGGTAGTGGCCGAGACTAGAACGGTGTAAAATTGTTCCGACTTCTGGAAGTTCTCCACCGCCTTCGCTGCTCTGAGGTCGGCTCGCTTCGTCCCCTCTACCGCCGCCTCCAGCTCCTTCCGGAGGGTTCTCGTCGACTTCTTCAAGGTGCCGACGAGCACCTTAGAGTCCTGAAGCTTGGCCTGGGCGACCTCGCGATACCTGGCAGCCTCCTGCTTCACGGACGCCACCTCCTGCTTTGCGGCCGCCATTTCCTGCTTCCCGGCCGCCACCTCGCTCTCCAGGGCAGCGACCCTCGCCATCGCCGCTTCCAGCTCCCGCTTTGAGCTCTCCTCCAGCAAGGAGAGCTCACCAGCGGCTCGCACCGCCGGAGCAATTTCCTCTTCCTCCATATGGATGATGAGGGCGACGTGCTAGAGGACCTGAAGAAATCAGAAGGGGGTCAGAAAGCAAAGAGGGGCACCAAATCTCGCGAATGATAAGACGTTGAATGAAAAATCGAGTAAGGAGCGAACACTAACCTGCACGGCCTCTTGGGCGATGGCCGCCATTTGAGCCTTGAGAGTCCCCCGAGGGACCTTGCCTTCGGACAACCTCTCCATGTCGGCCAGCAAGCTGTCAGTGACGGAGAGCTCTGAGGTCACCTCAAAACGGAGCTCCCCCTCGTCTACCAAGATCGGGGAGGCCGGGGTCCGCCGAACTGTTCGGGGGAACCGCTTAAGAAATGACGGCGGAGAGCCGGTCTCCACCTCCAAAGCCTGGGCCTCCGGTCCCCGAACCCGCTTTCGGCTCAGCGCCTGGCTGGGCTCTGGGGCACGGCCCGCACTCGAACGCTGGGGTAGGACGGCTGCTGGGGGAACCGGGACCGATGCCAGACGAGAAGAGCTGGCACCTCCAGCCTTCGATCCCTTCTTCGGCTTGCGCATGGCCGCTCGGAGATGGCTCAAATCCATGGGTTCTGCACAAGACAAGATACAATAGAATTAGCAACATAAACAGAAATGAAAACAAACGCAAGCTCCTAACTTACCGACGAACTGGGCGAGGCTGAGCCCAGCCCAACTACGGGCCCGCTCAGAAAGCAGCACGTCGGCCCGGGGAATGGGCTCCCACTCCGCCACTCTCACCGCATCGGGATCGTCGGACGGACTTTCCCGCCAGCACCTATCCCTAGACCACTGGGTGGGCACGGGCCAGTCCTCACCTCTGGCGGCCCAACAAAGAAAAACTTCTTCTTCCAATCGTGGATGGAAGAAGGCAAGACGACGACTCCCGACCCGGCTGCACTCCCCCGTTGTTTCCTAAAGGAGAGGTAAACCCACGTCGGGTCGCCCGTGTGAGTGCCGGGGTGACCTTTGTAAATGAGAGAAGAGGCAAAGATGGACAGACCGAAGGGGATCATCTGCAACTTCAAACGGACCAGGAACCCGAGGAGAATCCTCTAGGAGTTCGGCACTAGCTGGTCCAGGGCTGACCAGAAATAATTTAGCGCTCTAACAATCTCGGGGGAGAAGGGCATGCGCATTCCGGCCGAAAAGGCTTCCAAGTACAGGGCAATCTCCTTGCCCCGTACCTGATCTGCTCTCTCCCCCTTCCCGGCCAAACACAACGTGTAGCCAGGAGGAATATGGAAACGAGTTAGAGCGTTGGCAAGCTCTTCCTCGTGCCTCACCGTAGACGGCACGCCAGGCGCATCCACGGCCTCCACTCTGGGAGCCTCCCCCATCGCGCGACCCTGGGAAGAAGACCTAACCCTAACTCCCTGGGAGGACTCCGGTCCAGAAGAAGAAGAAGAAGAACAGGAAGACTCTACAGAGGGCTCCCCAGACTCTACACCAACCACATCTATAGATTCCTCAGAGAAGACATCTAACCTGATGAAGAGGAGTCCTCGGGAAAGCAAACGCGGAAATCCCGACCTAAAGAGGAGAACGCTGAGCTAACAAGACCAAAAACGAGGAGAGAGGAATCGGCCCTCACGTGGACCCTACCTCTACTTATTGCCACCGGCGTCCTCATCCAACGGCGACAGTCATCTCCCGCCTAAACGGTTCAGTACACTCGACGGTCACGATCGCTCCACCTGCCGCACGCACATTGGCATATCCCCTCAGACGCCAGAGGTCTGCGGCCCGTCGCGTCAGCCAACCAGCGCCCGACACGTGGACTGTCGCTTCAGTAAACGTACACACGATCCGGCGCACCATCTTTAATGCAGAGAACTCTCCCCTGATCCACTAGCGTCATCCAGAAAATACAGCAGATTGCCCGGGAACACGCCCCGACGATATCTTCGGAAAGATGCTCACCTCGGGTGACCCGGCAGACCACTCTCGACCCGACCCGTCATCTGATCGGGACGAGAGTGGGAGGCTAATGATGATACTCGATATCGGTGATCTCCCAGATCATGACACGTGGCAGATGGCGTGTCCCAAAGCTCACAAAGAAAGGACATACAGTAGCCGACCAGGACACTCCTGTGCCCGTCCCACAAACAAACGTTGGCTCGCCACCGAGCCCCCTGCACAATTGGCCTCCTCAGCCTCCCAGCTCGTCTCCGGGCTACCACAGAACCAAGATACCTCGGCTCTCCCGCTCGTCCGCGAGCTCTCCTGCCGAGATCATCTTCATCGGTCTCATCGACCGATCAACAGCACCGCTCACAGGCGCAACCGCCATCCCGTGAATCTCGCCATGCGCGAGATATCCGCCGGCCACATCTCACGTTCCATGCCATCACGATCCTCCATTAACGAGTATGTCTCGCCATTAATGGGAGATCCCGCTCATCACGCGGGTGTGACGTCGGGAGCGTAACAGCCGGCGTGATTCTTGCGCCTGCCCTGCCTGCTGCCACCGCTATATAAACCCCTTCTTCAGACGGTACAAGTAAGCCATTTTTTACTCCACTAAGCCGTTACTCTGCTCGGATTTTCTCTATAACTTGACCGTCGGAGGGTCCTCGGTGGTACAACCATCCCGGGACTTCCTTGCAGGTAGCTCGGCAACAACAACCTCAAACCCATTGAGATCCACACGCTTCAGGAGGCTGCCTCCAGATCCAATCTCAGCCGTCCATCGCCGCCGTCAGCAGATCAACGGAAGATAACATCTTGGCGCGATCCGGGTCGCGTCAGGTGCGGTCAAAATGACAGATGATCACAATAGTCACAGCTAGTTAGCAATATTAAGGTGTTCAGAAATGCAAACACAAGTATACTTTGATCTCTTGGTCATAATAACTGAATCTAGCAAATACTATGAGTTTAGAAAACGAAGGACAAAACTGCTAATATTTGATACAAGTGTACCTTCGCTTCATTCTGAAACGAGACAGAAAAAGATTCACTTCTCTTGTAAGGTTTTGGCCTTACTCAACTCAGCATGAATCTGATGCGACCCGCATCAAGGAAAAACGAGTTGAAAAATTATCAGCCACCTCTCCATCTGAAAAGGTAAAAGACTAGATGCCGCTTCATCAGTTAAACAGCCAGGATTGTACTAAATGTGCACCAAGAACCTTCAACTTTAACACGATTGTAGAGCCAAAAGAGTAACAAGAATGAAATGAACTAGTCTTTTGATTGATAACAGGCTTAACCTTGAGAAAAAGACTCAGTTTATTGCCGTTCCATGATTGCATCGACACGTCCAAGCGAAGTGCTTCTGCATCACTTCCCATGATTCTAAAACCTGTACATGTCATCTCCGCCTTTCCTTTCCATCGTTTAGAAATTAAAACAACAAAACAACCGTGAGCAAGTTGTTCACTGGAACTCCCTAATTTACCTGCTTATAGCACATGCATAATGGCATTTTAGGTAGATTTCCACCATATCACTCAACTGGGGTTATTCATAGAACCAACTGGGATTAGCTCATGCAGTAAAAATTTATTCATACAACCAACTGGGATTAGCTCATGCAGTAAAAATTTCCTCCCCTAAGCGAGAGCTCACTGATTTGATTCTCGAAGGGATCACATCCCCCAAACAAAAAAGACGTTTTATTCATAGAGCTCCCCACTAACAACAATCTGTCGATGACAAGTCACTCTACCCCTCTCCCCGCCAACAAAATTCTTCACCTACCTTATGCCAATAAAGGCATATTTTATCCATACATTACCATTGAACATCACCGTGCTATCATTTGTTATTCAATATAACTCTTATACAACAAATAGTTCGCTTTTTTCACGAAACAAAATATGTCTGTCCATATCTGTTACTCAAGATATACTTTTTAGGTTTCTCCAAGATAAATATGTCCAACATTCTTTATTCGGGATACATTTCATTAAAAATGACGGAAACTCCTAGGCAGCAGCTCCCGGGTGACGTGTCACCTAACACTTTATGCAACATCATTCCTGATTAGCCGAAGTTTATGATGCCCGCCTTCAATGACAGATCCAGAGTTTTATGATCTGAGGCGATAAAAACAAGTAAATAAAAAAAATCAGAGAGAATAATCGAAAAAAAAGGCCTCTCCATTCCCATGGTCCAAACAAAGCATGATGCGTCGGCTTTAGGAATTGGCGACTTAAAGAAGGGAAAACGACACAACGGGAAGCGAAAGAGAGGCCACTTATTTTGTCATCCACAATTCAGAAAGCCTGTTTCAGCAGCGCAAATGTTTCTCCCTGATAAGGAAACATCACTGCCCCAAACCAAAGCCAAAGCAAGCCCTCCTCATATGAGCACCACAAGATCTAGCCATGCGAAACATTTCATGAACACGATATACGACATTATGGGCCCCGCACGTATGCTCCTGCCGCCTTGAAATGGACCTCACCCATGGAAAAAAAATCAATTTAGAATATTGATGGGGATTATTCATTATGTTGGCAAGAGATTGCGATGAGATTATTGTGATGCCATGCTCAAATAGAGTGACATTGTGCATAGTATGCTTTTTCTTATTGCAAGGACCAACTGTCATGCAACCTTTATAACATACCCCACCTACCATCCCCAAAATATTTAATTTGCAGAAATAATAAATTTCAATTCTGTGGAAATAATAGCAACACTTCTTTTTTCTTACACATTTTTGAGGAAAATTTTCGATCAAATAAGATCGACTATGAAAAAACACGACTTCACGGAAGATTTAGTTCCGTCTAGTTTAAGTCCTCTTGCTTGTCCTCCAATAGCAAGGACAAGATCAAAACCAAATCAATACAAATATGATGAAATAACACAAACAATGGAACTCCTTTGAGTACGGAATTTTGGAGTGTTGCCTGGCCTAAACCAACAGATTTAGATTCAGGATATAATGATGTTGTTCCCTGTCCCTATAAAGTTCTTCATCCCCACAAATTATTATAGGGAAAAAAGAAGAGGAAAAAAAAACTTGTATGCTACAAGGGAATAAAGAGCAAGGGAATCGAACAAGTGAATGAAATGTACATGGGTTCAAAAGTTTAGGCATATTCCCAAATACCTACTAGCAGGATGACTTTGTTTAATTATGAAGACACTTTATGAGAAAATTTGTGATGAAACATGCAGACAAATCGGTTCAAAAGGATGCCCATTACCTATAATATAGTGCTTGCTTTTGCAAAGAACGACCAGCAAAATGAAGTGGTGATGCCCAATAATTTGATAATGCTGAATGATATATATATATTGAGTCAAAAAGAAACTTGAAACTGTGCAGGTAGGATCTGAACCTGTCCTGGCTTTCATCTTCTTCCCTGATAGAACTTTCCTCCTGTGACAATTATAAGAACACCAAGATACTAATAACGCATCCCGGTTACATAAGAAAACTGGTTGTTTACATATAATTACATGGATTGGAATTACTGGGTAGGAATTGATTGTTGAAGCAGTGACATGTTTTTTTTTTGAAAAAAATAGAATAGATGAAACATATGATGCGAGTTAACTAGCTAGCTCAAACTTGGAAGATGCAAACATATGATGCGCTGGTCTTTCCCGATTTCTATCTAAGTTGGCGACATTATCATCATCGTCATCAAAGCTTTAGCCATCAAAATGTATCAGCTGTAAACATGATCAATGATTAGGCTTCACACAAAACATAATGCAATGGGAAAAAAAATTTGAAAACAGAAGAAGAATATTTCTCAAGGAGATTAAAAAAGATGTTTTTTATGAGTAAGCACATAAAAAACCGTCAAAGTGATACTGCGATTGACACGATTGTAACTACAAAAGAGTAAGCACATTGGATAAAATAAATTAGTGTTTTGATTGACAACTAGGTTTACCATGAGGAGAAAGCCTATGTCTCTATTCATTGTGTTGAGTCTCGTGAATGATTTCAACAACACGTCCAAAAGAAGCGCTTCTGCATCACTTCCAGACTTCCGGTCATTCTAATACCTGTACATGTTATCTCACGTCATACTAAATTAGTATAAGCTCTAAACCCGACATTATCAGTCACTCAAACAGGAGAATGCATCAAGCTCAGATGGTTGTATTCCCAACAAAAAATAGATTCGAGGATAAGCTTAGCCATATAAAGATTGTCCAACTTAACTTGATTCTTCAGCCATATCCACCTTATCTATCTAACATTTATCTCTACATCTGGAATCTTCATCGTCCGGAAAATTTCAAACGGCCTCTGGGTTTCCTGAGCTTAATTCGGAAGACTAAACAATTTAGTATTTCAATCTACAAACTAGCCACCAAGGCTACAACATGCCTGTATCTTGCTATCAGATACCTTGGCATGAATTGGCACAAAATGGAAAAGCATCGAGGCAGCAAACTCATCATAAGATTTTTCAGAAAAAAAAATGTAAATTGGCCTATGCTCTATACCCAACCAAAGTTCAAAATAAAAAGGCTTAGTGCTACTGAGAAGATGGCCAGAACAAAAAAAGCCGACATTCATAACTTTGGTTTTCTTTCTACTCCTTGGCACCCTCGATCACCCATAAGTGCTGCTATATCATACATCCTCTCCTTTCAATAATGGATCGAAGCTATAATTAAAAAACGAACATGTTTAAAAAATAGTGAATCGAAACCGACTTTAATATATATCATGCTCAAGTCATAATCAGTCCCCTCGTTTTTAATATATATCATGCTCAAGTCTGAAAAGTAAAGTTTTTGATAGTTTTTTTGGATTTAAGTCTAACTTAAAATGTACAAAACTATAGTTATATAGGGGATAACAGATCAAAAAAAGCAACAACATGGACATGACATGAGAACATTACAAATTTCAAAAAGGAATATGACATGGAGACATGGCGAACACACACACACGCGCGCACATGAGGATACGGATTATAAAGTGGCACGATAGGAAAATTCCTACATTGGCGCCTTGAAATGTCAACCATTCGTCGATTTTTGGACAATCGGCACCGACCATTTTGATCTCAGTGTCCTAAACTATGAGTATGCCAATTTCATGTTGTTTGGATACTTTTTGCCCATCCTAGCATCATAAAATGTTCTAGTGTTGAAAACCCGTTAATTTTCAATCATCCGATGCAAGGGCAACAGAAATGGAAATTGATGTACACATATTTAAGGACATGATGAATAAGATGGCTGGAGTCGGTCATCAAAAAAATCGACGGATGGTTAATTTTTAGAACGGCCAATGTAAGATATTTACTACCATGTCACTTTAGACACAACTCATGTGTTTTCACCGATCCATAGTGATCATTGTGATCTACATGTTATAGAAACCTATGTATGAAAAGTCATAAGATTTGAAGATCTCTAACGCATCAATTGAGAGATCACATATTTTATACTGAAAAGCCGTTAATTTTTAGTCTATTTGATGCATATGTTAGCAGTCTCCAAATCTCATGAGTTTTGATTCACAGCCTATCTAAGAGATGTAGATAACAAGTGAAAAACATGGGGTCGTGTGTTTGAGGAGCTGGTCTCCTATTAGAAAAATGAGGCCCGGGCCTCAATGGATCGGCTCCTTACATATATTTTGCTTTCCAGGGGATATGGCTAAACTCATGAACATTGCATATATTTATTGTGATTGCCTTAACCCATTCCACCATTTCGTAAGATCGTCTATCTTTCCTCCAACAACTTAAGTCGTATATAGATAAATATTTCTATATATTGTTCCTTAACCAAAAACCAAGTAGATTCTCTTAACCATGCACTATCTCAATTCAAATTTAAAAAAACTATTTCAAAAATTTATCAATTTTGACCCTCTATAAATTCCCTTATAGAAACCATGGCTAAAGTTATAAAAAATAAAAGCTTGAATACCACTTGTAAATAATCCAAGAAACATGATAGAAAAGTAAGCATGATCAACAAAACTTTCTGATGAAGTGTTATTTATATATCTTTCTTACTTTAATTTTAGGGAAATTTCACCAAAACCATTCTGAGATTCAGCATATGTTTTCATTGTCACCCTAAGCGGTTTTTCATCACAGCACACCAGCGTTACCTTCTGTTAAATTTAAATTCCTTACGACCTAAATCTAATATCAAATGACCAAAATATCCTTTCACCATTTTTTCTCTAATTTATTACTTAAAAAAAAGAAAAAGAAGAAGCAGAAGAGAAGAAGCAGCAAAAGATGAGGAGGAGCTTAGCAATGACGGCAGCGGCATCAGTGTTGGTCTCGGCTCCTCCGCCTCCACTCCTTCCTCTCTCTCCCCTCTTCACCTCCATCCCTCTCTCCTCCATCTCCACTCCCTCCTTCCCTTTCTCTCATCCTTTTCAAAATAATCTCTTCTACATCAATGGCGAGATAACTTGAATGCTACAACCACTCTTTGTGATCATGTTAATTTGTTGGAGAGATTATTCTTGATTATTAATTTTCATATATATATTTTTATTTTTATTTTTGGGCTTTGTATGAAGTTTAATATCTTTCTTTTCTTTGAGATTGGGTTACTCTTTTGTTAATTACCATCAAAGGTTGAAGGAAGAATCAAGTTTGTAGTTTTTTTGTATGCATATATTGAGTATATTTAAGTTTTTGATATGGATCAAAACATCATGTGTACGGTGAGTGCCTCTTTGATTCAAATCTCATCACTTTATAATTTAAGTCAATTTATTATCTCAATCTCATGTATTTGTGATGTATTATCTCATATATATAAGGCAAGAATAAAGGAGAATCTGAGCCTCACTTTTATGTTGTCTTCTGTTTTCATTTTGTTTAAATTGATATTGTCTTTTCTCATTGTTGATCAACAATTTTCCATTGTTTCTATAAGAGAATTGATAGTGAGTATGTGGTATTTGTAGGAGGTACTGAAAGTGTGTGTGGAAATGATTGTGCTTTGATCAAATAACCAAGTCTGCAAACTAACTGTTTGTCAAAATACCCAAAAGAGCTCAACTATTCCGAAGAAAATGCTAGCCCAATTGTTCATAAGATCATCGGGATTTTACATGCGGAGAACTCATGAATGCTCATGGAACAAGGGTTGGAGGAGATGGGCAATATCTCGTTGCTTCAAACTTAGATATTTGGCTCTTAAGTTCTTCGATTGGATCAAGCTCTAACATGGGTTTTGTCATAACATGGAGACTTACAACGTGATGATTTATATCGCGGGCGAGACGAGAGATTTTAATTTGTTTGGAATATATTTGTATAGATTTTGGAGCTAATAGTGTTTGGAATATTTGTATAAATGCTTGAGAGAGTTTTTGTTTATATGTAAGGATTATGTTTGTATAAATTTTGGATAATTTTGCCTGAAATGCGTTTGTATAAATGCTTGAGAGAGGTGAAAGAAATTATTTGATTTGTTGTAAATATCAATTTGAAGTAACGATATTAAAAAACACCCAACTTCTAAATCAATGGAAAAAGCATGTCAAAATATCCATTTAAAGAACCAATATAAATAAAAAGCATCCAAATTTGAAAGCAAAGGGAGAGATTGATCGTTGTCTTATCTCCAATATAATGGATCTTGACGGTTGCCTCATCGGCTCTAATAGTAGGAGCTTTATCAAGATGACGTGCTTGAAATAAGGTCACAGGTCGTCGTAGATGTCAAACAACGCATCACCATTGTCGGAGCTCAAGGGATCGTCGGCTAAAAAAACACTTGCAAATCATGTTTCATATTCCAATCACCATCTAAAAAGACACTTCATACAAACACAATCTAACATCATCACAATTCAATATTTATACAAACACATTCCAAATACCATTCATTAACATAAATTTGTTACAACAAAACACCACAATCATCAGCATTCAAGCATTTATATAAACATATTACAAGCCTCGTTTATTAATATAATTTTATGAAAACAAAAACCAAATTAGTTTGATACATAGAAAAATTTATTTGATGCACAGTATCTCAATGAGCATGGAGCGGAATAAGACGAGGGCGGAGAGGAGGTCATGGGAGTCATTGCATTATTCGGAGATCATGACGTTGAAGGTGATGAGGTCGTGGATCGAGGTGGAGGAGATGCAAGGGATGATGAGGTCGGAAGAAGATATGGTCTCCACGTGGTGGATACACAATTACCCTTCTCAAATCCAACATATCTATATTCACCACCACCACAACCATCTCCAAATCCTTCACAATTATTTTCACAAACACGTTGAGCACATCCTAGTCATATCCTACAAACACTACTCACTCACAACCAATTCTCTTAACAAAGACCTCCAAACACCACAACCATCATCCCAAACACCAAGATGAGATGAAAACTAACGAGAAAAAATTCCACATTTTTCCGAACTGAAACATTTGATGAAGATGGTGAGTTGCAGTATTGGATGAAGGGCTCGGCCTCGCCGGAGACATCGAGGCCTGACGACTGAGCAGCTCCCCGCAGACACCGGCTGGAATCCAATAATCTTGTGACATTTTCATAGATGCTACAACACCCAAAAAAAAAATTATCGAAAAACAAAAATAAATCAAGAGCCCAAAAAGTAAAATCTAGATTAAAATTTGTGAATGGGTTTTGAAGGTAAGAGGTTTTATTTGAAATCCAACAATTTCGGGTAGGCTGCCTACCTCGGTTACTAAGACTCGTAGTCTTGGCTGTCAGCGACCCTTGAGAAGTTCGAGCCGATCCCTTGCTCCCACGTGTATGGGTTTTGAAAGTAAGAGGTTTTAATTTGAAAGGAGAAGAAGGGTAATTTGGATATTAAAAAGTAATAAAATTATTTTAAAAACTGCAAATCTAACCGGTGGAGCGTCGGATTTAATAGAAGGTAGTGTTGGTGGTGCTGGGAAAAAACCTTTGGGTGACACTGTGAATATATGCTAAAACTCAGGTTGGTTTTGGTGATATTTCCCTTAATTTTATTGCTAATGTATTTTTCATTGAAGATGATGCAGTTCTTCGAAAAGATTACATATTGAATTTACACGGATGCTGGGGGAAACTAATTTTAAGCCCAATTAAAAATGTAAAAAAATTGACAAGTTTTCGCTGTAAAATTGTCACCGATTAAAGTTTATTTTTGAGATTCCTCGACCGTGTAGCTATCTTATTGTTTGCTTCCTTGAAGCCCGGTGGTTGATGTTATATTTGTGTACTAACCGTTTTTAACCTAAAATATTCGTGTTTATGGATTGGTAAGCAACACCGTACAATTTATCATCCATGCCATTTATGAATAAGGTGACATCAACATGTTTTAAGTGTGGGATATTGACTAGGTCCCCTAGCTTCATTTTAAGTGCCTCATTAAATTTTGAAGTGTAAGATCTTTTAAATAAAAATATCTTGCTTGCATTTAAGAGTTGTTGATAACGACTCTTTGATGGCTTATTCTTATGCAATATCTCAACCAATATTTTAAACACTCTCTTAGCTTTTCTCAATCAAAAATAGGTTGTTATCTCGGAGAGGAAAATCACATGTGATTGCTGCCTTTCTCATTTCTTCTAGTTGCCTATCATATTTTATTCTCTGCATCCTACAAGGTGCATGTGTTTTCAATTGTGATAACTGCACCACCTTTGCATATGATAGTGTTCATCGAGAGCGGCGAAAAACTACTTCTAAGGACAGAGCATCCTTTGCTCGTCTCGGTCTTCGTCGATAACCACGATAAGCAATTTCTTTTCTTTTGTTTAATTTTTATGCTTGCAATTGATTTTGAATTATGGTGAATTACTTCTAATTCCACATATGTGTCTGATAGCCTTAGAGTCTACCATCCATTCCTTCGCATCCGTGGCCATGTCGGCCTTAGAGACGACTCTGGTAATAATATCTCCTTCCTTTTCTTTCTGAGGCTTGAACTCAATCAAGACAAATGAGACATTAAAGTCATCTGAAGAGAAGGCTCTTTCTATCCAATGCCAAAAAACCAATCCCATAAAAGGTTCGATTTTCTTTCGAGACCGCAGATAGTGCCTTCGCAAAAATAATAGCAGTATCCATAGATTTATTGTTTCATGAGTTGTTCAATTTTTTTTAAACGATTGGATACTGCTAATTTTAATTAATTAATTCACCATAATTCAAAATCAATTGCAAGCAAAAAAAATAAACAATTGGTTTTCGACAAAGACCGAGACGAGCAAAGGATAATTTGTCTAGTTTTGCGGCTCTCTCACCACTAGATGCAAATGTCCCAACGCGCTGCTTCTCAGGACCTAACGATCGATCGCGTGACCATGCACTCGATTAAACGATCTATGAACAGCTTCCGTAGGAAAATGGAATGATATTTTCGATGTAGTTTTCACAATTGAGAAAACAAAACGTGTAGTATGCAGAGAACAAAATATGATTGACAGTGAGAAGAAATGAGAAAGTCAACAATCAAATGTAATTTTTGCTCTCTGAGATAACAACCTATTTTTAATTGAGAAAGGTTAAACGAATGTTTAAAATATTAGTAGAGATGATGTTTAAAAATAGGCCGCCATGAATCAATCGCGGATTTTTGAAAGAGACGTTTTCGACTCCTAATAATGCAAGCAAGAGATTTTTATTTAAAATATCTCGCAGTTCAAAATTAATGAGGCGGTTAAAATGGAGCTAGTGGACCCAGTCAATATCCCACGCCCAAAACATGTTGACGTCGCCTTTATACCCATTACGTACATGCATGGGCATCACAGCAACATGCAAAATGAATAGGCTTGGAAAATGAAATTACTCAACTCATTCTTTCACAAAACTTAGGACTATATATTAAGACTCGATATCCAAACTATTATAATATATATATTATATGAGCTTGTTTTCACAAATAGTATATAGTCATATATGATAAATCATGATTTAGGTTTTGAAATACATAGAAAGACCCAACAATAGATACCATGCATGCATATATATATGCCATATAATATTTGTGAAAAGCAAATATTATAACAATATATGTTTTGGCAGAAAAGCAATCTTGTTGAGGGTTCTGACTTCAAACATGCATGCAGGGCCGTCGACTTGATCGTTATATCTATTAATATTATTGTTCATTCTTTATGTCCTTCCTTCCTGATGATGCTCAATATCGGCGACTTTTCAGATCAGGACACGTGGCAGATAACGTATCCCAGAACTCAGAAGAGAGGGCCCACAGGGGCCGATCAGGCCCGACCTACAAGCACAAAGCTAGCTCACCGCAGGGCCTTTGCAAATTGGCCTCCTCGGTCTCTCAGCTCGCCTCCGAGCTACCGTAGGACCAAGATACCTCGGCCCTCTTGCTCGTCTCCGAGCTCTCCAGCCGAGGCCGTATTCCTCGGTCCCTTCGACTGACCAAGGTCACCGCTCACAGGCGTAACCGCCGCTCCGCAAATCTCGTCATGCGCAGATTCTCCGCCGGCAATATCCCACGTTCCACGCCATCACGATCCCCATTAACGGGCGATCCGCTCTTTACGCGGACGTGACGTCGGGAGCGTAACTGCCGGCGAGATTCTCGCGCATGCCGCTGCATGCCACCACCGCTATATAAACCCCCATCACAGAGGGGTCAAGTAAGCCAGTTTTTGACACTTTTATGCCGTTACTCTGCTCGGATCTCATCACTAACTTGAGCGTCGGAGGGTCCTTGGTGGTACCAAACCACCCCGGGACTTCTTTGCAGGTACTCGGCAACAGCTTCCTCACCTCACCTCTTCCTCCAAAAACCTATTGAGACCCACACGCAACGAAAGATAATCAGCTAAGTTCACCGCGAGATCAACGGAAGACAACATCTGACGGAGGCCCGAAAAGGAGCCCCATCAGTTGGCGCCGTCTGTGGGAACAGAAACTCCACAAAGAAAAAAGTTGGCTTTCCGATCTCCATCCACATGGCAAGCGATCACCCTGAAGATCCAGATACCAGCCGCCGCCTCCCCCTCACCGGAGGCGCGGGTGAACCTCCTCCGGCGAACGCCATCAACGCCCTCGCCAGCCGAATAGATCGATACCCTCTCCCTTGACGGGGTCGCACAGAGGGGGATCTCCACGGCGGCTCGAGGGCCATCTCGTCCAAGGATCTAAGCCCTCACTAAGAGGCGGCCTAGCAGCTACCCTGCTCGGCTATCCCCGGCGGATAGCTTCCCTATCGCAACGCCAGGGATCAGAAAGTCCTCCCAGAGGCAGTCGAGCCCGAGGATCCCTCGCTCAGCTATCCCTGGCGGGTAGCTTCCCTACCGCAACGCCAGGGATCAGAAAGTCCTCCCAGAGGCAGTCGAGCCCGAGGATCCCTCGCTCGGCTATCCCTGACGGGTAGCTTCCCTACCGCAACGCCAGGGATCAGAAAGCCCTCCCAGAGGCAGTCGAGCCCGAGAATCCCTCGCTCGGCTATTCCTGGCCGGTAGCTTCCCTACCGCTCGCTCAGCTATTCCTGGCCGGTAGCTTCCCTACCGCAACGCCAGGGATCAGAAAGCCCTCCCAGAGGCAGTCGAGCCCGAGGATCCCTTGCTTAGCTATTCCTAGCCGGTAGCTTCCCTACCGCGACGCCAGGGATCAGAAAGTCCTCCCAGAGGCAGTCGAGCCCGAGGATCCCTCGCTTGGCTATCCCTGGCGGGTAGCTTCCCTACTGCGACGCCAGGGATCAGAAAGTCCTCCCAGAGGCAGTCGAGCCCGAGGATCCCTCGCTCGGCTATCCCTGGCGGGTAGCTTCCCTACCGCGACGCCAGGGATCAGAAAGTCCTTCCAGAGGCAGTCGAGCCCAAGGATCCCTCGCTCGGCTATCCCTGGCGGGTAGCTTCCCTACCGCGACGCCAGGGATCAAAAAGCCCTCTCAGAGAAGTCGAGCCCGAGGTTCCCTCGCTCGGTTATCCCTGACGGGTAGCTTCCCTGCCACAACGCCGGGGATCAAAAAAGCCCTCTCAGAAGCAGTCGATCCCGAGGTTTCCTCGCTCGGCTATCCCCAGCGGGCAGCTTCCCTGCCACAATGCCGGGGATCAAAAAATCCCTCCCAGAGGCAGTCGAGGCCCGAGGTTCCCTCACTCGGCTATCCTTCAGGACAAAAGCCCTCGCCAAGAGGCACCGGGAAGTAACCCTACCCGGCCGAGGGTCCTTGGTAGGCTTCTAACAGCCCTATAGCTTTTTCTCGCGCCAAAGACCAAAGTCCTCCTAGAGGCAGTCGGGTCCTTGCCCGGCTATCTCCGGCTGGTAGCTTCCTACCACAACCGACAGGGATCAAAATCCTCGCCAAGAGGCACTGGACAGTAACCCTGCTCGGTCCCCATCCTGAAGGATCAAAAGCCCTCGTAAGAGGCACCCGACCAGCTACCCTGCTCGGTCATCTCAGGCTGGTAGTGCCTACCCACGACGCCAGAGATCAAAGCCCTCGCCAAAAGGCAACCGAGAAGCTACCCTGCTCGGCCATCCTTCGCAGGCCTCTCACGACCCCTCTAACGTCAAGGATCAAAGCCCTCATCGCGAGGCCGCCGAGTTCCTTCCTGCTCGGCGCATCCCCAGCGGGCATCCTCCTGCCCATCAGACGCTGATGGTCTGAAGCCCTCACCGCGAGGCCGCCGAGTTCCTTCTGGCTCGGCGCATCCCCAGCGGGCATCCTCCTGCCCATCAGACGCTGATGGTCTGAAGCCCTCATCGTGAGGCCGCCGAGTTCCTTCCTGCTCGGCGCATCCCCAGCGGGCATCCTCCTGCCCATCAGACGCTGATGGTCTGAAGCCCTCATCGTGAGGCCGCCGAGTTCCTTCCTGCTCGGCGCATCCCCAGCGGGCATCCTCCTGCCTATCAGACACTGATGGTCTGAAGCCCTCATCGCGAGGCCGCCGAGTTCTTTCCTACTCGGCGCATCCCCAGCGGGCATCCTCCTGCCCATCAGACGCTGATGGTCTGAAGCCCTCATCGTGAGGCCGCCGAGTTCCTTCCTGCTCGGCGCATCCCCAGCGGGCATCCTCCTGCTCATCAGACGCTGATGGTCTGAAGCCCTCATCGTGAGGCCGCCGAGTTCCTTCCTGCTCGGCGCATCCCCAGCGGGCATCCTCCTGCCCATCAGATGCTGAGGATCTCAAGCCCTCATCGTGAGGCCGCCGAGTTCCTTCCTGCTCGGTGCATCCTAGCGGGCATCCTCCTGCCGATCAGACGCTGATGGTCTGAAGCCCTCATAACGAGGCCACTAAGCCCATCACATGCAGCGGATCCGAAGCCCCAACAAGAGACATCGGGTCTATCCAAGTCTGAGTAATCCCCCATAGACTTTGAGGCCATGGAGATGCCTCCTTCTCAGCAGCGCTTGGCACACTCGGCAAGTGATCGAAATCAACTCGACGACCGATCCCTCCACGTGTCACGCCCATACTGAGCTGCGCCCCATCAGTCTACAGGTCTGCACACGCCGTGTCGGCCAACCGGCGCTCGACAGGTGGACCGTCACTTCAGTGGCAGGACGCACGAACCGGCGCACCTTCCCTAAATGCAGAGATCTCCTCCCGATAAGCTGGAAGAAAAGACAGCTGACTGCCTGGAGACGCGACCCAACGAAACCTTAAGACGGAGCTTACCCCAGACGGCCCGGCAGTCCACTCTTGACCCGACCCACTAGCTGTTCGGGACAAGAGTGGGGGGCTAATGATAATGCTCAATATTGGCGACCTTTCAAATCAGGACACGTGGCAGATGACGTGTCCCAGAACTCAGAAGAGAGGGCCCATAAGGGCCGATCAGGCCCGACCTACAAGCACAAAGCTGGCTCACCTCAGGGCCCTTGCAAATTGGCCTCCTCGATCTCTCAGCTCGCCTCCGAGCTACCGCAGGACCAAGATATCTCGACCCTCTTGCTCGTCTCCGAGCTCCCCAGCCGAGGCCGTATTCCTCGGTCCCTCCGACCGACCAAGGTCACTGCTCATAGGCGTAACCGCCGCTCCGCAAATCTCGCCATGCACAGATTCTCCGCCGGCAACATCCCACGTTCCACGCCATCACGATCCCCATTAACGGGCGATTCTCTCTTTACGCGGGCGTGACGTCGGGAGCGTAACTGCCGACGAGATTCTCGCACCTGCTGCTGCATGCCATCACCGCTATATAAACCCCCATCACAGAGGGGTCAAGTAAGCCATTTTTTGACACTTTTATGCCATTACTTTGCTCGGATCTCATCACTAACTTGAGCGTCGGAGGGTCCTTGGTGGTACCAAACCACCCCGGGACTTCTTTGCAGGTACTCGGCAACAGCTTCCCCACCTCACCTCTTCCTTCAAAAACCCATTGAGACCCACACGCAACGAAGGATAATCAGCTAAGCTCACCGCAAGATCAACGGAAGACAACATCTGACGGAGGCCCGAAAAGGAGCCCCATCACTTCCTCCTCAACTTCATAATGTGTATGAATTTCTTCTTTGTGTGTCCTCATAAGTTCTATACTCATGGAAATTTGCTTATAAGAAATAGTTTTTTGAACACTCCTGCATTTTTCATCCTTCTTCAAATAAGACAAGGCTGTGTTAAGATTAAAGTTCTATATATTAACTAGAATTGTCATTCTGTGTTGGGACTTAACAAAGCTATGTTGGACTAGGTAGGTCTCTAACCCACATATCACCAGAAAGAATTGAAGTAGGGCAAGCCTCTTCTCATTTTACGTAGTAGCAAGAGCCTAAAGAAAGAAAAAATATAAAATCTTCAGAATCCGAATTTGACATTTAACCAAAGATTTCTAGTGTGGTATATGAAGAAAATGTGATTGCAGCAGTGAAGAATCTCATAAGTGTGTGTGTGTATAACATATTAATGGCTAGTTTTTTGAAATATAATATTTTATTAGTCATAAGGGCTAATTGTTGAAAAATATATATTTTTATTTGAGTGAGATAGTATTTTTTTTTACAAACCATAATGGTATATTTTAAAGAAAAATATTCTTCTGCAACTTTTGTCAAATATGCATTAAAAGAGGAATTTAATGCTATCCTTATTCCAACAATCCAAATATGCATCAATCATCAAAAATCCACTGGAGCTTTACTTTTGGAATGCATATGCAATCCGATATATTTTAATCCTAAAATTATTCCGCTGGATTTTAACTCTATCTATCCAAACATGCCCTTAGTATTATTTAAGAAAACTATAATATTTGAACAGACACTGTGTAGAGTCACGCTCAAACTAGTTAGGGCACATTTATACATCTGCTCGGCCTTGAAAATAATAACCATCTCTATACATATTCTCGGTCGTTAACCCCTAAGTAATAATACATTTTCATCTAAAGGTCCTAATCCCAAAGCAAACACCACCTCTCTATCTCAAATCATAACAATTTCATACGTACGTATATGTAATTTTTAATATTTAATGTGCTTTTCAGTTTTGATGTTCGATTTTATTTTATATGATTGATTTCCATCACTTAACAATAATAATCCCTCAACTCTTAATTTGATCCGGTAAGATTTGAAATCTATATGATTGATTTCTGAAAAGACTATCTTATTTTTAATGTATTTTAAATGAGGATATAATTTGCAATTCTCTTAGCTAATTCTTTTAAAAAATTGATTTTAAATTTATCTAATAGTAATTTTTATTCCATTGTTTTTGGTTACAAATTAAAAAACCGATTTTCCTTTTAATTTCGTTGTTTTTAGGCATCTTTTCACATAATTCAATTTAAAATTCATGAGGTATGCCAAAATGTGTCGGCTTTAAACTCACGAGCATGTGCACTACGATAGGGTGTCGAGATGATGTTACTCATCGTGGCGAGTTTCTGAAAGTCCATTTAAGTTCTATAATTATAATATGAGCTTTTTGGATATATAATATGTTTAGGGAAAAAGAACGTGGACACTTTCTATAGCTATTGTATGTGTAGATATCATCAATTTTGTTCGTGATTATTTCAGAAGTTGTATAGTTCAATTTATAATTGTATAGATGTTGTAAAGTTGCATTTTCTAGCGGATGTTAAAGCAAAGAATGATGTTGCATATAAAGCAAATTTCAGATATATTTAATCCTTTCCCTTCTTTTACTAATTATCTTCAAGTGTGATAAGTCATGTTCAATCTAAAGATGTTTTCTAAAAATATTTTCAAAAAGCATTATTTTTTTTGCTAATATTTCATTTTCTATTCCTGAATTGAAATATATCTTGTCATTTAAGCCATATCATATAAGATTTTGAGGTTAAAAATTTGGTGGAGCAGAGCAATTAGAATTTAGGGTTCATAAAATGTCCTAAATATGCTATCTAAATTAATAATCCATTGTATTTTATCATATAAATTCAAATAATATGTATCTTAACTATTACAGATTTAGCGGTTATATATGTATTCAGTATCGTTATTAGTTACTCTTGTTATGATATTTTTTCTTGGTTATTACATTATTACCCTTTTAAAATTAGTTTCGTCCAAGAAACTACAACATATCTTAGGGCTCAAAAAGTCAAATATTTTATTTATTATTTTCGCAACCTAATAACCCTCAACGAATACTATGATAGGATGGTGAATAATCATAGAAGATATGCATACACACATATATATATATAGATACATATATGGACATGTGTGTATGCATGTATGCGTGTATATGTTGTGTGCGCGTATATGTACAGTACAACTATGCTCCAACTAATAGGATATAGAAACAAATCCTGTCAACTTTTTAGTCATTAAATTCACTTTGGTATTTGTGCAATCAATTATAAGGAAAAGCTCTAATTTGTTTCAACCATGATATCATTGTTTGCATAAAACTTAAAGCAAATCTAATGGTTATGGATCGAGTGGAGCATAGTTGTACTATATATGCATATATGTATCTATACGTATGTGTGTAAAGAGACGCGTGTGCGGGTGTATGTGTATGTATATTTATATAAGTAAATGATTATGTATTGTTAAAGAGTTTACCTATTCAAGGGTTAGCAACTGCTCATACATGTTTATTACATTAATAATCTTTTAAACCATACCTTATCACCGAAACTTGCATGTCTATTAGTTCAAGCTCTCCAAGAGTTCCGTAATATCCTCCATATGTTGCCTTTTGATAATCTCGTCCGGAACACCATGCAACACAATAACCATAGCGCAATTTCTTGGTAGTCTCGCTTCTTCCATCACGCCCTTGGTAAAATTAATAGGTGCTCCGATATAATACGCGAACCATATAAGACTATCGATCATGCTCATCGATTGATCGAGATCTAAGAAAACCCACACGAGAAAACACAAATCATTCACAAAGAAATAGAAGATGTATGATTGCCTCCAACAACCAAAAGCCGTAGATTTAAATTTCAGTAATAAACTTCTAACTACAATTCCTTCTCATCATGAGCTTCATAACCATATAAGAGTTTCAAATTAATCTATTCCTGTTAGGAATAGAACCATATTTCCTAAATAAAATTCTAAATAGGGAAACTCTAAAGTAAATTCCTAAATATAATTCTAATTAAGAAAAAAGTTGAAAAGGATCTAAATAGAAAATAATTTTTCAAATTAGGTAAATGATACCTAAAAATCAATATTCTTAATATGTGCAGAGTGTTTTTGTCACGCTCCGCTTTCCAATAGACGGAAACGGTGACGTGGCAAGCCCGCGGTATATTTATCCAGAGAAGGTCATTACCTAAATAAATATACTAAGCGTACTGAAACAATAATACTCAATGCAAGAATCAATGGAGACTGTAAATTTTTTTCAACAAATATCTTTATTTACATTCAACTTCCAATATTTACAAGTACATGAGTTTCAGCTGGAAAGTAAATACAATAAAGGAAATGCCTAAACAAGTGGTATACATAAGCTGAATAAAAGTGAGAGTAGGCTAATCATGTGGTGTAATTCTGTTGTAGTCCTCCTCGATGGCCTTCACTTCCTTCGTCTCGACCTTATCTGACGAACATTCCAAGAGAAGAAAAATGGGTGGAATGCCCGTCAGCGAACTTGCGCTCGATAAGTCCTAAAAATAAGTAAGAGTAAAGAAAATGTAAATTGTAGAATATATAGATGACGAGTAAGAGTATATGTTCATGGGTAAATATGTACTATAAGTCTCTATATAGTCACTATGTTAACGTTAAGTGTGCATATCAACGCAGCCGTAAAAGTATTCACGAGCTCAAGAGTGAGGCCCCAGGAGTAAGGAAATACGTGCCCATTTCATGTGTTAGCATCGGGGCTCTAGACTGTAGATGAGTCAACCCGACTGATATTTGAGTAAAAAAAAAAAAAGAGGTTAATACGGGACTTCTGAAGCTCCGTTGGATTCACACAAGAAACTATCTCAAGCACCCCGAGTATAATATATTACAACTGGTTAATATACTTAATTGATTCGAATGATTGATTAACATGTTTTGATCGAAACCATAGATTGCAAAACGTGTAGAATGTTGTCGAGTGAATCGAGTAATATGCGAGTCATGATAATTGCAATCTTGGTTCGAGTCAAGTTGGTTCGAGTAGATTGGATTCGAGTTCATGTTCAGGTTTAGATTCGAGTTGGGTTAGAGTTCGAATTTGTATTCGAGTTTGAGTTCAAGTTTATGTTCGAGTTTAGATTCGAGTTTGGATTTGAGTTTTACATATTTCTTGTGAATTGATTTAACTTTTGAAGATTTTAGGTTCGGGAGAAATCGGCAACTGCTGCATATGGACGGCAGGATCTGTGTCTTTTTTCAAGACAATTGTCATTTGATAACCCCATTAAGTTGTCTAACGTGAATAGGCAAGCTCTCATTTTCTCCAGCTTTCTAAGGCTCAAGAGAGATGATACCGCTTAAGCCTATATTAATTTATAGTCCTTGGATTTTATGAAAAATACTTTAATATAGTTTAAAATTTAAATCTCGAGGGTGATTTATAATATTTAGGGTTTTCATGAACATGTATTTTAATTGTTGTGGTGTTTTAGTGATAAAACTTGGCTTTTTTGAAAGTTTATGGTATTTTTATGAAAATTAGCTCTTTTGGAAACTTGATGGTATTTTATTAAAATTTTAATCTTTCATTTAAAAAATATAGTTTCATAATATGTCTTTATTGAAAATACGAATTCATAGTTTTATATAATTTCCAAATTTTAGTTTTATTTAGAAAAGTTGTATTCCTTAAAAACCGTATTTTTTAATTTCTTTTCGAGACCGAATGTTTCGTGAGGAGTTTTGCATCTCGCTCTACTGTTCTGAGAATGTGCAATAATCCGTATCATCCATTAGTGGGTCCCCTAACGAGAGTTGTAGAGGCGTAATTACCAAGAATTACAAAGATACCGATTAAAATAAACCCGTTTTGAAAAGGTGTGGTATTTTAATGAAAAAAATAATTTTTAAATGAACCATAGAACTAGAATACCGTGCTATGAAACCATGGTGTGCGTGTGGGATAGATCGTTACCCCGTTAAGTTTTCCTAAAGATAGATAATCTAGTTCTCGAGAACGATTATATTAAAGTTCATGGTATTTTAATAAAAAGTTCGTTATTTGAGTATTGAACATGAAATTTTGGTTACGTCAAAAGACAATAGATATGAGTTTTGTTTTAAAAAGATATTAGGATGATTATGTGACTTATAAACTTATCAAACATGATAAAATATTTAAAAGAGAAGGTTGTTACGTGTTAACTTCACTTTTGTCGATATTTTCTTAGAAGATGAATTGAGATGAGAGAAATGGAGAGAAGAGGGGATTACAGTTTTAAATGGTTAACGAGAGAGATAAGAAGCCTTCGGGTGCCGTGGTGTCGTCGGAAAGGCTTCGGACGTCGAGTTTGGCTTGCTACTCCACTTGGGTGCTTAACTCCACTTGGTACTTAGAGAGTTTAAGAGAATTTTTTATAGAAATTTCAGAATGTGGGAGAGCTAGGGCATGGTGTGGTATTTATAGTGAAGAATTAGGATTTGAGAATTAAAAATGTGGATTAAAAGAATTAAAATGGTGTTAAATGGTGAATAGAAGAGCCTCTATTTGATTGCAGGAAAATCAAACAGTGCAGGGGAGTCGAATGGATAACTGTGCAAAGCACGAAGACGATTGGAGACAATCGAACCGTCGGCGCCGGCCCAAAGAGGGAAGCGGGCGGTCGGATCTTGGGGTCTTGTTTCGAGATTCGTGCCACGTGTCAAGTTGGGTGTTTACTTCTCTTTGCGTCTGTTTAATTTTTCTGGAACTTTTCGTTTCTCCGTGAATTGCACGTGCAACTCTTGAGCTTCCGAAAAATTAAAAAGAAAAATCTTTAAAAATAAATAGGTCTGATGGGATTCGAACGCATAGGCTATGTCGCAGCAGTGTAGAGTATTTAGCAATGAGCTACAAGTTATTTCCTTCTTTTATTAAACAAATTTAATTTATAACTCTTACATAGATTGTAATACCATTTTCTGTACAATAACAAGAAATTTTTGTACAGAAAGTTCAGAGCCGTTACATTCTACACTGCTTATAAAAATTTCGTCCTCAAAATTTGTATAGAGACTAATTTTCAAAGTGGTAAGGGTATCGTGCACGCATATCTTCTTCTCTTTCCCAAGTTGATTCTCCTGACGAGTCCTGTCTCCACATCACTCGGACCAAGTTTATCTCCTTGTTCCGCAATGTCTTCACCTTTCGGTCCAGGATTTCAACTGGTTGTTACTCGTAGGTTAGGTCAGCTTGTACTGTGAGCTCTGAGTGATCAAGTATATGGCTGAGGTCGCTCACATATCGTCGTAGCTTGGATATGTGGAACACGTTGTGCACTCCTTCCAATGAGGGTGGTAGTGCTAATCAGTACACCAAGTCTCCAACTCGTTCGAGTATGCTGAACGGTCCTATATATCTTAGACTGAGTTACCCTTCTTGCCAAAACATATCACTCCTCTATTTGGAGAGATCTTCAAGAATACCTGTTCTCTGGATTGAAACTCCAAACGTCGACACTTTGCATCTGCCCAATGTTTCTGTCGGTCTTGGGCTATGCACATCCTTTCCCTAATCGCGCGAACCACATCTACAGTTGCCACGATCATCTCTGGTCTAAGGAGTTCACGATCTCCTACGTCGTCCCAACTCAGCGGGGGACGACACTTCTGTCCGTAGAGTGCTGCGAATGGTGCCATTCCAATGCTTGCCTGAAAACCATTGTTGTATGAAATCTCCGTAAGGTGTAGGTGATCTTCCCACGAACCTCTGAAGTCTAACATATAAGCTCTCAGCATATCTTCCAGAATCTGAATTGTTTGCTCGGACTGTTCGTCCGTTTGTGGATGGTATGCCGTGCTAAAATTCAGACTCGTTCCCAGGCTAGCTTGCAGACTCTGCCAAAACTGTGATCAGAATCTTGTATCACGAATGGAGACGATGCAAACAGATACTCCATGTAATCTCATGATCTCCTGCATGAGTTTATGGGTATCAAGACAAGTAGGGTATATCTTGAAGGTTTAAATCTTACTCTAGAATTATACTCATCTCCATGTACTTCCTTACCAACGTCTCGGTTGACTGGCCAATTCGAAATGGAATGAAGTGAACCGACTTGGTGAGTCAATTCATAATAACTCAAATTGCGTCGTTACCCTTCGTGCTGCGAGGGAGGGCTGTCACGAAGTCCATGGTAATATGCTGCCATTTCCATTCTGAGATTGGTAACGGCTGAAATAGACCAACAGTTCTGTGATATTCAGCCTTCACTTGCTGACACACCAAACACTTGGCTACGCTCCTTGCTGAAAGTCTACCCTAACACCACCATGAAGTTCTAATGGCATCAAACATGCCAAATTCAAATTTTTATAGGTGCTAAGCTAGACTATCCAAGATTTTTAGCTAGTTGATTAGGGTTTAAAGTTTGATATCAAGAAAAATGATAAGAAGTGAAATATGGCTATACCCTCGTAGATCGAGTCCTTCACATGCTCCGTGTAGTAGTCCCGCGACTCCACTAGGCCCCACTTGAGATTTTGGACGAGCTTCCTCCGATGACCTTCGTGCCGAAGATGATCCATGTGAAGTCCTTCCAACTCAAGCTACCTCTACACTAAACTCTTTAGCGTAGGAAACACGCTACACTCGATCGCTAGTCAAGTGTAGGATAGTGAAGTAGGGGATATGATTTTGCTCACAAGTTTGTATTCAAGCTTCATGGTTTACATCACATGTGAGGGTTGAAGCTTGAACCATGACACTGTGGAAGAAGAAGAAGCTAGAGAGCAAAATGGGAGCAACTCAAGAAAACGGCTAAGTGTTGGAATGAGCAAGTGAGAATGGCAACTCTTGACCCCTCACTCATTCAAGAATGGAAATTAGCAATATAAAATTGCAACTATGCTTGAATAGTGAGTCAAGATGAATAAAATAACATAAAAGCCATACTTGAAACCATGCTCTCATTTTCCACCTCATTTCTATTTTCACAAAATAGAATTTCATGTCATTCTTCTTCATTATTATTATATATATATATTAATATATATATAATGGAAAATAATTAGTGAGCTAATAATATTAGTTAAGATATAATTATATCACATATAATTTATATCACATTATTAAATCAACACCTGATTTAATAATCCGGTTATATCGCATATGACTGACTAATATCATTTATCTGAGTATTACATTATCAAATCAACACTTGATTCGATAATCTGGTTATATCACATATAACCTAACTTGATAACAGATAACTGCCAGATTACAATACGATATCACAAACACGTATTTAATCAGGCCCACACACATATCACATATGTGTCCTACTTCGTTTCGCTTGAACCAGAGAACTTCTGTGTGGGATTCTAAAGACTCGTCAATACGCCAAAAGTAGGTGATGATCACATCAGTCACTCACAAGCTGTCAGCGGTAATAGCTGGACGTAACGGCTACCCGGGTATTGAGCGATATGAAGATCAACAAGCAAGCTTGTACGTACTCTCCATGAAGCCAATCAGTAACACTACCGTACAGTCCCGTCTCTTCATCTGATATGTCGCATATCATGTCTAGGGGTCGTAAACGTCAAACCCCAGTAACGTGATAAGTCATGCCGATGTCTGGCCTATAACGGTTTGAGAAACTACTGATAACTCTAATCAGTAAATCTCGGCAGTAGCCCTGGCCAGGGACTTCCAGTTATAGCCAATCGAGCATAGCGCAACATCAACCCCCAATATCGGGAGAGACGAAACCCCTCCTACCGCTCATTGCCTCCATGTGACTCGGGACTGTACCCAAAATCCACCTGTTTGCACAACTCCTCTTGAGCGTGGTAGGGAGGAAATCAAAGCACAGTCGGAGCCACACAAGACTCTATGGTGATCTCAGGTCTACAGACTAATCTGTATCAGTGTCACCAGAGGACTGCTATCTGACGATAGGTATACTACCAACTAGGAGTCCTCGGCGAGTCTGTTCGGTGTACCTATTCTCCATTGAGAAACTGTGTACAATCTTTGATGTCACACACAAATGATTGTGGGATCAACCATCGCCCTCTAAGGGATAAGAAACGTACACACTAGTCTACTCTGGAATATCGATGCCCGAGTCTCGATATTCCCTCGACTAGGAACCGATTAAAGGATGTACTTTTGGACCACCATGACCCCACTAGTATGATCTTATCATAATCCTGGTAGTCAAGTACATATCCTAAGGGCTTTATCAACATGTAAGAGACAGACAGTATAAATACCAGTCTACATGTTAAAATAAAGGTAACTTGATAGCATACTATCATGTCGAGCAAGAAAGACCTCTATATATATGTCCAAGTATCCACTATATCAACAATAATGGCCTCTAGGACATACATATTCCTAACAATCTCCCACTTGAACTAAGACCAGTTGTTGTAGTATCTCATACCCAATGTCCCAAAAGTCTCTCGAATAGCATCTGGGGGATGGCCTCGGTGAGTAGATCCGTTGTGTTATCCTCTTTGTCAACTCTCCTGAGATCGAACTCCCAGATATCAACTATCTCCCTGATCAGGTGATACTGTCTAAGAATATGTCTGGATCGATCAACTATCTCCCTGATCAGGTGATACTGTCTAAGAATATGTCTGGATCACTGACGGGACCGGGGTTCCTAGGCCAAAACCACAGCTCCATTGTCATCTCAATACACGGGTACTGGATGCCCAATGGTAGGAATCACATTCATCATATGAACTTTTTCATCCAGACAACCTTTTGGCAGCATCATTGGTAGCGATGTAATTAGCCTCTATCAACGAGTCTGCTACGGTATATGGCTTGGAACCCTTCCAACATACCGTCCCTCCGCAGAGGGTGAAGACAAAACCCGAGACTGACTTTCAGTCGTCCTTAACACTCTGGTAGCTCGAATCGGTAAAGGACTCCATCTGGAGTTCACCGTTACTATACACCAAGAACATATCTTTAGCCCTTCTCAAGCACTTAAGAATGTTCTTCACAGCTGTCCAGTGGTTTTCCCCAAGATCTTTTCGATACTTGCTCACTACACCTAGTGAGTAAGCTATATCTGGTCTGGTACATAACATCGCATACATGATTGACCCGTCTGCCAAAGCATAGGGCATTCCTTGCATGCGAGCCCTCTCCAAATCAGTCTCGAGAGACATCTCTTTGGAGAGAGTGATTCCTGAACAAGCGGGTACATTACCACGCTTAGAATCATCCATACTAAACCCCTTTAGCATGGTGTCTATATACCTGGATTGTGACAATCCCAAATCCATTTAAATCTATCTCTATAGATCTATATTCTTAGGATGTAGGAGGCATCAGTTACATCTTTCATGGAGAACTTGTGTGATAAGAGGAGCTTGACCGAGTGTAGCATAGGAACATCGTTTTCTATCAAGAGTATGTCATCCATGTACAATACAAGGAAGACAACCATACTCTCTACAATCTTCTTATTTATACATGGTTCATCTACCTTTTTTATGAAGTCAAACTCTTTGAAAGCTTTATCAAAACAGATGTTCCATCTCCGCGATGCCTGCTTTAACCCATAGATGGATTTAAGCGGCTTGCACATGCTTCCGCTGCTCCTACTGTTTACGAAGCCCTCTGGCAGTGTCATATACACGCTCTCTTCTAAATCACCATTTAGAAAAGTGGTTTTGATGTGCATTCTTCCAGATTTCATACTCATGGTATGCAGCAATGGCAAGTAAGATCCTGATAGACTTAAGCATAGCGACAGGAGAAAAGGTTTCATCATAGTCGACACCAGGTCATAGACGAAAACCTTTTACTACAAATCTAGCTTTGAAAGTCTCAAATTTTCCATCTACACCAAATTATCTTTCTCAAAGATCCTCTTGCTCCTGATGGGTTTTACCCCTTCAGAAGCAAACATCCAAAGTCAATACTTTGTTGGTGTACATGGATTCCATCTCAGATCGCATAGCATCCAGTCATTTCATATAGTCTTCACTTGTGATGGCCTGCTCGAAACTAGTTGGGTCATTATCTCCATGATGCAATCCTCGATCCCACCGTCTATGAGAAAACCGTAGTATCTCTCAGGTGGATGAGAAACCCTACTAGATCTGCGGAGTGGCTGCGGTTCGTCGGGGACTATTGAATCCTCCATTGTCAGTTAAAGTTTGCGTTGCTAGAACTTCTTCCAGTTCTACCTTTTTGCTACTAATTTCTTTCATAAGAAATTCCTTTCCTAAAAAGGTGGCATGTCGAGAAACAAAACACTTTTTGCTCCTAGGTGTGGTAAAACATATACCTTCGCGAATGTTTGGGATATCCTACAAACTTTCACAGAACTGACCTTGCCTCAAGCTTGTCCAGATTTTGCTTTTCAATATAGGCCGGACAACCCATATCTTAACTCGTTTAAGAGATGGTTTATTCCCATTCCATATCTCATATGGAGTGATAGGCAACAGATTTGGTCGGAACTCTATTCAATAAGTATGCAACTTTCTCAAGTGCATGTCCCCAAAAGGAAATAAGTAACTCAGCATTACTCATCATAGAGCGCGCTATATTTCATAGGGTGCGATTCCTCCACCCTGATATACCATTGTGTTGTGGTGTATACGGAGGAGTAAACCGAGAGAGAATCTCATTCTCTTTTAAATAATCCCGGAATTCCGTGCTCAAGTATTCTCTTCCTCGATCATATCGAAGGACTTGAATACCTTTACCCATCTGGTTCTCATCTTCGTACTTATATTCCTTGAAATTCTCAAAAGATTCAGATTTGTGTTTCAACAAGAACACATATTCGTATCTTGAGATAACATCGGTGAATTTAATAAAGTACGCAGAACCATCCCTGGCATGTGTAGATATATGACCGTATATATCACCATGTATCTGTCCAGGAGTTCAGTAGCTCTTTCTCCGTTTCCAGTAAACGGAGATTTGGTCACCTGGTCTTTGAGACATGACTGGAAAGTTTCATAAGATGTAAATTCGAACGGATTCAAATATGCATCCTTATGGAACTTTATCTAGTCTTGTCTCATCGGCATGACCTAGTCTATAATGTCTTAAGAAGAATTCGTTCATTTCTGAACTGTTCCTCCTGTGTGTGTTCTGTACGTTTGGAACTGTGGTTTGATTCAGAACATGTATACTGTTATACAACATACCTTACCTAATCAACACTTGATTTAGGAAAATATTCACAATATTATTGGTACGAAATAACAGTCGCTCAGAATCATTGTATTACCGGTTGGTAACACTAGGTGATATTTTCCAACTGCTTTGGCTGCAACAATTGACCATCTCTACTACTAGAGACATACCACCATTTCCCAGTTCTCCACCTTTCTATAGCCCATGTAACAAATTACATGTGTGGGATCCTGATCCGGTATCCAATACCCAGGACGTAGAGGTAACTGAGAAACGGTTCTTGGTTACGAACACACCCGAAGACAATACATCAATATGCTTATTCTTCGTTTGGGTTGCGTGGGAATCCGGATATTACACTATTCCTTGCTCAGACTTATGACAATCATAAGGTATAGCAAAACCCAGCCCAGTATAATAAGTAGGTTCGGTCAATACATCCATATTATTATCTTGATTAAGGCATTTCATTGGTCGCTACCAGGAGAGAGAGAAGGATAATCACTTTGCGTGCGCTCTTTGCAAGATTAGATTGGTTATTTTATCTAATCAGGATGGCTCCCACTGTTTTTATCAAATCTTCCTTCAAACCCTAAAAGGTAAGATTAGCCAGGATTAATTACATCCTACAGGTTTGCCAATCGTTCGGCCGGGTAGGTATCGTTACTCCGAGGGAGGTTCCCCGTGCTTTCGCACGGACCTAATTATAATAAACCTCGTTTCCCTATAGGCATAACCCCGTTAACACCTTTCTAGACACTTACTGGATTAGCTAATTGTAAAGTGCACAACTCTCTCATGAGTAACTCTTACGCGCAGTGGGTATCGGGATCCAACTATCATATAGAAGGTATGCAATCTCATTGCAAATTTCAACACTTGAAATTCCCGATAATGATTTTTACCCCTAGCTTCCTATGACCTTGACGGAGGTCAACAAACCATAGGCCGCTAGTCAAGTTCAACCCGCTCATTTCTTGATTGAATTAAACCCACTCGCACGACCCTTGACGGAGGTCAACAAGGCCGTACGACTCCTCTAATCCAATCGCATCACATGCGGCAGATAAGCACTAATCAGCTATCGCACACTACGACTTGACGTAGGTCAACAAACGTAGCACGAATACTAAATAGTACTTATCTGAAATGACGGAGGGCTACGCAGGTTTTTAAGAAAACCATGAGCGTAATGAACTTGATGTCATTGTAGAATCTAGTGATTTTGAAAAGAAGTGTTTTTGAGGCTTTTCTAGCTTCGCTAAAGAGGTCACTCCTGGTGAAGGGATCTCGGCTCTTTCTTCATCAAATGAGATGCAGGATATTCAGTAATACCACTATGCAAAGCAAGAACTAGAGAAGCTGTCAAAAACAAAACCGAGTGAGTTGTAACATTTGCTAGTTTTTCTAAAGAGGTCACTCCCGGTGAAGAGATCTCGGCTTTTTCAGGTGCTGGATATTCATCAAGGAATACCACTATGCAAAGCAAAAACTAGAGCTACCCTTTTTGAAAATTTGATTCTACAACATCTTTAGGTTCTTTCTTTTCATTAATCTCATTAATGCAATCCCATCAATTAATGTTTCCTAAACATTACAAAAAAGTGAAACGAAAATAAAACGTACGCTTATGCCATCTGCATTCGCCACTAGTCCCCGTCATGCACCGTTAGGTTACTTAACTACCGGCAGTGTGGGGGCTGGACTAGCACGGGTGCAAAACATAAGCAATATTTATTATATATCATATATATAATATAACATTCGTCTCACGCAGTTATATGATCACATCACATAACCAAGCAGCAGAAGCAACATATGAAATATTGGATATACTAGAATTTCCGTGTTTTAAATTTAGCCAGTAATGTAAAACACGGATTCCACGGTCGTGAAGAATAGCCAAACCCACATCCCTAGACCCCTACGAGAGCGGCAAGTAACCCAACCACTTCTAGAGTTAGGAGACCCAGTCTCAACTCCTTGAGATGATCTCCCATTGGACTCTAGAACCCGGTTACTTGTGCTCCCCTCCTTGGGTCTATCCTAATGCGGAAAAGTAAATAATATACATCAATAGTGACATCATCCTCAACCCAGATGTGCCCCAATAAAAGAATATTACATTGAATTTTACATGAATGAAAATATAAAAACTCTCATCTCACATAAAACCTCCGGCTATTCAATCACGATGATCCAATAAAATATATCACCAGCAACACATGACATCACATATCATCAACGTAAGCAAATATGTGTATCCCAAATTCTGTTGACATATAACAACGAGATTTGGGATACCCCACATATTACACTTACGGTCGCAGAAAAGAAATGAAAAACTGCAATAATTAGAATCCACATTTCTTTATACATCATAAACCCGGAATATCTCTCACTCTGGATTTCATGCTTAACCAGATAAATCTTGTATTTTAGTCTCAAATTGAAAACACTTTTCAATTACTTAGTCGGGGATTCAACAAGATTCCCGAATATATTATTGAATACTCGTCAGAAACTTTAGTAGATGGCCGCACCCCCGATACCGTCGACGAAGTGCACTAAGGCGGAACACCGTGGCCGCAAACACCCGAGTGGATGCTTTTGGCACCGGGGTTCTCCTACAGTCACTTGGTCGGGGCAATGGGGCGTGCCTACCTAGTAAAGTTATTTAGCGAGTATTCGCATACAATACGCGATTGCGACGGAGTTTTGATCCGAATCAAGACTCCGTGGCAACCGATTATTCGAGACTAAAATACTAAATTTACAAACAAACTAGTTTTCATAAAACTAATTTAATGTGGATCCTAACTACTGCATCCATATCAAACTTAAACCCGAAAAGACGTAACAATTACGACTACGAAACACTCTGTATTAGCCCCAATAGAACTGTTAACATCACACGAAAACTGGGCTAATCAAACAATACCTGAAAAACCAAAATCTACAGATCAGAACACTAAAGAAAAATGAGGCATTTTGGAGAATGGGGGATCGGCCATGCCGGCCAAAATGGGGTTTTCACCAGGTCAAAATCGGTGGAATAGCCTCGAATTTCTCCAGTGTTCTTAGTAAATCAAATTCAAGTTTCTGCAGTTGTTTAAAATTTTTTCAGAGGCCATTTAAAATTCGACAGAAACTGGTGATCTTGGGTTTCGTTGTTTTGAAGTTTTCGGTTTCGTGATTCTAGTTACATCGTCTAATCTTCTAGCTTAGTCTCTGATACCATGAAAGTCTACCCTATCACCACCATGAGGTTCTAATGGCATCAAGCATGCCAAATTCAAATTTTTATAGGTGCTAAGCTAGACTATCCAAGATCTTTATCTAGTTGATTAGGGTTTAAAGTTTGATATCAAGAAAAACTATAACAAGTGAAAGATGTCTATACCGTCGTAGATCGAGTCCTTCACTTCACATGCTCCGTGTAGTAGACTCGCGGCTCCACTAGGCTCCACTTGAGGGTTTGGACGAGCTTCCTCCGATGACCTTCGTGCCGAAGATGATCCATGCGAAGTCCCTCCAACTCAAGCTACCTCTACACTAAACACTTTAGCGTAGGAAGCACGCTACACTCGATCGCTAGTCAAGTGTAGGATGGTGAAGTAGGGGATATGATTTTGCTCATAAGTTTGTGTTCAAGCTTCATGGTTCATATCACATGTGAGAGTTGAAACTTGAACTATGACATTGTGGAAGAAGAAGAAGTTAGAGAGCATGAGAGCAAAATGGGAGCAACTCAAGAAAATGTATAAGTGTTGGAATGAGCAGGTGAGAATGGCAACTCTTGACCCCTCACTCATTTAAGCATGGAAATTAGCAATATAAAATTGCAACCATGCTTGAATAGTGAGTCAAGATGAATAAAAGAACATAAAAGCCATACTTGAAACCATGCTCTCATTTTCCACCTCATTTCTATTTTCACAAAATAGAATTTCATGTCATGCTTCATTATTATTATTATTATTATTATTATTATTATTATTATTATTATTATTATATATATATATATATATATCATATATATTAATATATATATATATATATATAATGGAAAATAATTAGTGAGCTAATGATATAGTTAAGATATAATTATATCACATATAAATTATATCACATTATTAAATCAACACTTGATTTAATAATCCGGTTATATCACATATGACAGACTAATATCGTTTATTTGAGTATCACATTATCAAATCAACACTTGATTCGATAATCTGGTTATGTCACATATAACATAACTTGATAACAGATAACTACCAGATTACAATACGGTATCACATAGACGTATTTAATCAGGCCCACACACATATCACATATGTGTCCTACTTTGTTTCGCTTGAACCAAGGAACTTCTTTGTGGGACTCTAAAGACTCATCAATATGCCAACAGTAGGTGACGATCACATCAGTCACTCATAAGCCGTCAGCGGTATTAGCTGGACGTAACGGCTACCCGGGTATTGAGCGATATGAAGATTGTTCAGTTGATAAAACTGCACATTTAATATGACATTTTTCCTACTATTTCTATATAATAAAAGGTGTTTATTATAATATATGATACATGTGAGGGTTTATCTGTAAAAATACTATTTTCATGTGTTTATATATTATAATTAACATTTGGTAGGAAAAAGTAAGCATATAATATCCATGTAACATTTGGCCCATTTAAAATATGCTTACCTTATTAAATGGTTAAGTTAATATCTCAATAAAACAAACTCTATTAATATTATTTGTTAAGTTTGTTGTGCAGAATTTTCAGGGCTGAAATCAAGGAAATCAAAGTTGTTAGAACAAACCTGCATAATTTAGAAAGTAAACTGAAGAAGTCAAGTCTGACAGTGACGTAGAAAAGATTTTCAGTTTCTAGAGATTAAAAAGATCACCAAGTGTCATAATGATAAAGCTCCAGAAGACCAAACAAGCGATCTCCCTATAAGGCCGCGGATCCGCGGCCAAACCCATCTATTGGCCGCGGATCCGCCGCGGTCTAGATGTATTGGGAGTTAGGATTTTGTTGTTGAGATTGTAACTACTGGTTTCCAAATTAGGAAGCTAGGGTTCTGGCTCTGGGACTATAAATAAGAACCGAGAGCCTCTTGGAAAAATTATCAAACCGACGAGATCACGAAGTCCACGATGGCTCACGCATCCAAGCTGATCATCAACTATTCATCTACCTCCTTAGAAGAGATAGAGAAGCAAACTAGTATTTTGTAATCATTTTCTAAGGGAACAAAGTGTAAATGAATTTTGTTGATTAATAAAGGTAGTTTCTTTTCTTATTCTATCTCTTTGTAGTTTTAATATGATTTCTCTCTCCATCTCTTCTTCTCCCAATATGCGCGAGTAATTCTTCGCTTGTTAGGGTTCATGGGATTATGGTAGGTTAATGGATGATGAAGATCCTTAAACTCTTTTTAAGTCCTATAAAGTTTATAAACTCTATCAAAAGAATAGTTAACATCCTAATTAGGCGCGCTATCAATTTATTGATAATCGCGACCACTATTAGAGATTAGATTAACAATTGTTTTGGTAAAGGCTAGATATGAACGGAGTTTCATGTCGTGATAGGGGTTAAGAGTGGGAACCCTTTTTCCCTCCAGAAACCCTAATCTACATACATCACTGTCGTTCTAGTTTTAAATCTATTAAAGGATAAAAAGAGTAATCTTTAATTAATCATTCATGACTACTAAATTTTAATGAACCCTACAAGCTCCCTTTTAATATTAAACTTACCTCCGTAGTTAATCTAGATCTATATTTTGTATCCGTGTTTAACGTAGATCTAGATTCTACAACCATTCTTCACCATTCTTTATTTTTCCTCCTTTCTTTCTCAACACGCCTAAAGTAAGAATAAAATATTCAACATTTCCCAGAGGACGACCCGTACTCATCTCGGTCTAGCTACACGCGACACCGTTATTGATTGCGGTAACTACTACACATAAAACAGACTCGAATCAAATGGCGCCGTTGCCGGGGATACGTGCGTAATTTTTTTATTCTTACTATTTGTGTCGAATTCTTATTCGATCTATATCATAATTAAAACAAAACTGCAAATTATATATTTAACGAATTATGCGTGAATTTTGCAAGGAGATCTGGAGTCACGGACTTGAAGAAACAGAAAGACAGAGACATTCATCGAGATCCAGAGAAGTACAGGAGGCCACGAAACAAAAATTCATCACCTGATCCCTCTTCCTTGCGGCGGAACCGTGGCAATAAGGGACATTTGCGGCGGAAGCGCGGCGAAATTGGGGATTTAGGGTCGTAACTTCTCTGGTAAGTTTCTCAAATCTTTCTCTCTCCTCTGAAATCCAATAAAATATCTTTTCTGCAGGATTCTTTGCAAAATTTTGCCGCTCAAAAATCTTTTTGCAAAGTTTTGAAATTGGTTTGTTAATTCATATTTTAATACGGATTTTTAAGGGGCAAGACCACAATTCAGATTAGGTGGGGATTTTATCACCCTTCCTAAGCCCCACAAATCATAAACCGAGCATCTGCATCAACCCTACATTAATTTAAAAAATATCTAGACAAGACTCTAAGGACTGTCGCGCTCAATAAGGACAGAGAAAGGTCGTGGGTAATCTATCGCTTATCCGCATTACTTTTGTGGTGCCTAGGCAAGTGTGTCTAAACCAAGTGGTTACTTAATTAGGCCCGCTATTTTCGGTGATTCGTATAGCGGATACCTCCCACTTATCTGGAACTTACCTGGCCACAAGAGTAGTAAAGAGGTGGTAGAGGATTGATCCTACGGCTTGTCCTTTGGAAGTGTAGGAGTGGTCTAGAGACTTGACCTAGGTAACCTTAGTTCTAGGGTTGTTTGTGCATTTTTGTGTGATTTGTCTAAGTCCGACACACTTTTCAAAACATACCATTTTTAAAAGTACACACGCTGCCACTTGCGCTAAACCCGCTTAGTACATGCTTGGCTGGACACGGGATTCTAGTGCCCGTCTTGTCCGCGTTCCTGCTATCGACTCCGAGGTCGGTACTTCTTCATCTTCTTTTTCCCCACCATCTACCACATCGACCGAGATGGACAGTACTCCATCAAATTATAACACTACGCTGCCACCGCCCGTAGGTGAGCAGAATCCACCACGCATCTCTCTCCAAGAGAGATGCTATCCTATCCGTGGTCCCCTTCCTACTTGTCTATCCATTCCACCAGCTAACGGGGATAATTTTGAAATTAAACCCCACTATATCAATCTGTTGCCCAAATTTCACGGGCTTGAATCTGAAGACGCGTACGTTTTCATCACTAAATTCGAAAACGTATGCGCAATGATGGGTACTTCACAACTGACTGTGGATGCTATGTGCTTGCGTCTTCTCCCATTCATCTTGTGCGACTTGGCAGAAAAATGGTTTTATAATACTGCCACACACTCTATCACTAATTGGGATGAATTCGTAATAGCATTTCTTAAGAAGTTTTACCCAAACCATAAGACCGCCCGTGTTAGGAGCGAGATCAATCAGTTTACCTAGCTTCCCAGCGAATCATTTTGGAAGTGCTTTGAACGTTTCAAAGATCTTCTTGTCCAATGTCCTCATCATGGAATCAATAAATGGGATTTGTGCCGAATTATATATGAGGGCATTAATCCAGTGACAAAGCAGATGCTTGAAACAAATTGTCAATGCAATTTCATGTCTAAAGATGATGGTGAAGCTTGGAAATATCTGGAAGACCTCGCTGAAAACACTTTGCAGTGGGAAAGCGTAAGACCATCTTCATCTACGGGAGGTATTCATCAGCTCGATGTTTCCATCGCAGTAAAAGCCGAAATAGCAGCGATGCAGAAAAGACTCGACGCTATTGAGAACAAATTCTCATCAGTATCTCTAAATCAGGTCACGCTACCCAAGACCGTGTGTGGTTGCTGTTCAGATCCTTCACACTTGACGGAAGAATGTCCTATGAATGTATCGTTTCAAGGTCACGAGCAAACTAATGCTGCTTTTCAGCAGCGACCTAGAAACGATCCTTATTCTTCCACGTACAATCAAGGATGGAGGAATCATCCTAACTTTGCTTGGAACCAAAACCAACCCCAAAATCAAAACCAGTTCCAAAGCAATTATCAAAGACCTCCTCCACAGCAACCACAACCACAAAGTCAGCACCCCTTTCAGTCACAAAATTTTCAAAATACGGCCAACACTTCTGCACCACAATTGGCCGGTACTGATAACTCTTCACTCGCACAAACTTTGGATTTGTTTATGAAACATTCCATTCAAATGTCGGCTGATATGAAGTCTTTTATTGATACCATAAATAAAGACTAGGCGGGCGCTAGTGTCCCGAGTCCAAGCGGACATACACTAAACGAGTTTAGTATAGTCAAAACGGGGAAGGTGAGGGTAAGAAAACGTCAATGGAGAAAGGCGATGGGTGGTGGGTGAAGAATGGATTTTGGCGACAAAGGGCAAGTTTTTATAAAAGTTTTTGATTTTTTCCTTTTTTTTTTAATTTTATTTTTAGAAAGAGCTTTACAGAAATATGTACGGACTTACGGCTTTAAGCAATCACAAACAAGATATGCACAATCACACCTAGATCTAGGGTCACCTAGGTCTGCTAGACAGCTCCTAACTGTTCCAGAGGGCTAGAAATAGGACATCAAACCGCCTCTTCTCCGTCAATTGCGACCAGGTAAGTGCCAGGTAAGTGGGAGGTTGTCCAACGCTTTCGCGAAGTTCCTTAATTAAATAACCACTTGCCTTCGACACACTTGCCTAGACACCGCAAAAGTCAGATAGGATAAACGGCCGATGCCTGTAACTAGTCCTCTGTCCTATTGAGCGCGAAGTCCTTAGGGCTGAGTCTAGTATTTTTTAATTAACAATGGTCAATGCATATGCTTTTTGTGATTTCTGGGGTCCTGGGAAGGGTGATGAAATCCCCACCCAATCTGAATTGGTTTCAAGCCCCTTAAGTCCGTATTAATGAATGCAAAGCGGTAACAAATCAACTGCAAACAATTTTTATTTTTAGCGCGGCGCAAAGAATCCTGCACAAGAACAGTTTATTGGAAGGGGGAAGAGAATTTGCGCAAAGAATGCTGCAGAAAACACAGTTCAGTGGAGTTTAGAGGAGTGGGGAGAGATAAAGAAACACTCACAGAAGTTTTGGAACCCTGAAGGCTCCAAATGGCCGCATTTCCGCGGCCAAACAGGTGCTCTGGCCGCGGTTCCGCGACAAGAAGGAGGGATTGGACTTTCAATTTTTTTGTGTGTGCTTCTGTGGTTGTCCTCTGCTTTTCTGGATTTGTTGAATCTTGATTTGCTTACTGGAACTGCTCCAGAATCTTTCAGTAGACCGTTTTATCCGTCTTGAATCTGTCGCGGTGTAGCCGCGAAATATGGGTCTATCTTCCCACGTCTTTGGCACTGAACTCGAACTTCGTATATCCCACTTCTTTGGCACTGAACTCGAACTTCGTATTATCCTGCACACTTGCACAAAAACTAATCAAAAATAACAAGATGATTTTTCTTTACAAGGTATTTTTTTTTTTGGTTATATTTATATTCACAAGTTAACCCGAAATTACACAAAGAAATAAACTACCGTCTCCCCGGCAACGGCTCCATTTGATTGTTAGCGATTCTGCGTGTTAAAGTTTAGTTAATTACCGCAATCAAAACGGTTTCGCTTGTAGCTAGCCGGTTGAGTACGGGTCGTCCGCAGGGAGATGTGAATCTTTTTCTATGTGCTTTAACGAGTTAAGTCCAATTTTCTAGATTTGTTTGTGATTATCTAAGTGTTAAAATGATATGTAAAGAGAGCTTGTTAGGGTTAGGATTAGGTTAGTTTGAGTTAGGAGTCGCTCACTTCTTTCATTGCCACTCTCAATATCGGTGTTACGGTAATCGGCAACAACGGGGATTAGCACGACTAGGAAGGAACTTGCGAGTATAAGCTAGGCTTTCCAACGCTTAAGTTCTTCCTTTTGGTGCTTGTCCGTCCGTTCTTGGCTCTTAGCCATAACCTCCGGTTAATTCAACCACAACCGGTCTCATTACGGAATCACCGCTATCATGTAGGATAGGGTGTCGTAGGGAGCGAATTGTGGTTCAATTAACGGGAGTCGATTTAAGATGTTGGGCAAGGAAAGAGTGAGAGAGATTTCCTTCTCTCAAACTTCCCTTATCCTACCCTAACAAGTATGGAAACTACTCACACATCATAATGAAAAGAAAATAAAACAAAAGAGGACGATAGAAAGAAAGAGATTAGAAGATAACAACTAGCTATTTGCGACCTCACCTTGGCAAGGATCAAGCGTAAGCATCATGGTTGTTTAAGGATAAAGGAAAAGAGAAAAGAAAGAAACAACAAGAAATAACAACAACTAAGTTAACAAATGAAAATTACAAGCATTTAACATAAGAGCAAGACAAGTATGATAATAAAATGAACTTCTTTATTCATCATTCTTCACTCACAAAAGCTCACTACAAGTTTTTCAATGGAGAAGAGATGAGAAGAGGAAGAAGAACAAGTATTCTAAAACCTAGAAAAAATACAAGATTCAGCACCCTTGGCTTCACAAGGTTCTGGACTATTTATAGGCAGGAAGCTGGAAATCTAAGGCAACATTCAGAACCTTCATCAAAAGACCCAAATACCCCTGAAAACACTCCCTCTGAGGAGTCAGTGCGGCCGCGGATCCACGGCATAGACCCACTATTGGCTGCGGATCCGCGGCCATATAGAGGAGTTAGGCCCTCGTACTTTGTGTGCTTCCCTGGTTTTTTATGTACTTTATTCTGGTATATGTGTTTTCTCAGATTTTCTTCACGATTTTTCCAGAATTTCTGTTGAGCAATAGGTGATTTGATGTGGATCTTTTTGTCATGATTTTCTCGAGCTCCGCGTAGATTTCTTGGATCTTGTGTTGCCATTGAGCATTGTGAATGAAAATGACATCGATGCCATTTTGTCTCTTAAACTGGTGTGTGGCAACAGACGGATAAAGAGCGGAGATCCGTGTTTTATCTGTGGTTGGCAAGAACCCGGATTTTGTCGTGTTTTTCCATGAATTTCACCGTTTAGAGCCGAGAACCTGTATCCTGCAATTGACTAGCAAACACGGCTCAAGAGTACCTACCGATATGCAGTGTGATAAAAATTGGGCGGTATGAAAATGCAAAAATCTGATATGAACACCTCCCACGGTGAGAGTATTAAATCAATAGAAAACCAAATTGCACAGTTGAACGCCGCAATGAGTGCGAGAGAGAAAGGGAAACTCCCATCTCAACCCCTACCGAATCCTGGCCACTCACAAAATCATAATGTGAGCTCCGTTACTACGTTGAGATCGGGAAAAGTGCTAAATAACCGAGTGGGTGAGCAAGTTGATGATGTTAGTGATACCAATGATACCCCGGCTTCTACTTCTTCTCCTAATTCGTCTATTCTCCCACCTTCATCCGAGCCTATTCTCCGTTTTCCCCAAGGCTCGAACGCTTCACCCAATCTATCTAAGACGATTCCCACTCCAATTTTGGGATCGAATCCGTCCCCACAATTGTTGGACCCAAAACTTATTGATCAAGCTCCATTTCCAAACAGATTAAGGGCCAACAGACCTAACCCACAAATGGAGAAGATTGTGGAAATGCTTAAGAAAATTAACATAAATATTCCTCTCCTAGATACTATTCAAAAAGTCCCATCTTATGCAAGAATACTTAAAGACTTATGCACTAGGAAGAGAAAAACTCAAGTGACTAAAAAAGTTTTCATGACGAGTAATGTTAGCACAGCTTTTACCCAGCAAATACCAAAGAAACGTAAGGACCCTGGCTGTCCTACCATCTCTATTTCTATTGGAGATAAAAATATTAATCGTGCTTTACTCGACCTTGGCGCTAGCGTTAACTTGCTTCCTTATTCCGTATATAAGCAGTTAGGGATTGGAGAGTTGAAACCCGCCCATTGTCCTCTCCAGATGGCAGACTGATCAATCACCAAACCTCGGGGTGAACTATAGGATGAGTTAATTAAAGTCGGGGAATTCATATTTCCCGTGGACTTTATTGTTTTAGATACACAGCCTGTGGCAAACCCACGCAATCAAATCCCGGTGATACTCGGTCGACCCTTCTTAGCAACTTCTAACGCTGTAATTAATTGTCGTAACGGTTCTATGAACTTATCCTTCGGGAAGATGACAATTGAGCTTAATATTTACAAGCTTGGAAGTCAACCATCTGAACCTTCTGCATATTTGCTTGATGTTTGTTCCATCCACGAGATAGCTCCCAAAAGCTGCATGGATGAGGAACTTTGCTTTGATGATCTCGACAACACTAGTGAGATATCGTTTGATCTTGCACAACTTCATAGTGAGAATATGTTCAATGAGTCTATTCCAGAGTTTGAATCTGTTGACTCGTCGCAAAAGTCAGTAGCACTTTCTGAGTCAATATCCTATGCAAGTTTTGAACCTCTTAGGAAGTCCGAATATCATTCCCTTACCCCACCTTCTATTATCTCTCCGCCAATACTTGATCTCAAACCGCTACCTTCTCATCTTAAATATGCATAAATAGGAGAGAATGAGACTTTGCCAGTGATCATATCCGCTTCTCTAGCCTTAGAGCAAGAGAACGCACTTTTGGCAGTGTTGAGAGCAAATCGGCAAGTATTTGGTTGGACAATGGCCGACATCAAAGAGATTAGTCCCTTAATTGTTGAACATTATAAACATCTGATGGATGAAGCCAAACCAACCTGAGACCCAGAAAGACGGTTAAATCCCGTTATGAAGGAGACGGTGAAGAAAGAAATCGTCAAGTGCCTTGATAGTGGTATAATTTACCCTATATCTGATAGCCAATGGGTAAGTCCGATTCACGTAGTCCCTAAAAATTCTGGCATCACAGTCATAACTAATGAGGCTAATGAGTTAATCCAAACACGCACCCAAACTGGGTGGCGCGTATGTATTGATTACAGAAAACTCAATGCTGCGACGAGGAAAGATCACTTCTCTCTACCTTTCATTGACCAGATATTAGAACGATTAGCTGGACACGAATACTATTGTTTCTTGGACGGATACTCAGGCTATAACCAGGTCCCCATCGCCGAAAAGGATCAAGATAAAACCACATTTACTTTTCATTTCGGTACTTTTGCTTATAGACGCATGCCCTTTGGGTTATGCAACGCTCCCGCTACTTTTCAGCGGTGTATGATGGGGATATTCTCAGATATGGTTGAGAATTTTCTGGAAATTTTTATGGACGATTTCTCCATATTTGGGGACTCCTTTCGTAATCTTGACGCTGTTCTTACCCGCTATAAGGATAAGAACTTAATTTTGAATTGGGAAAAATGTCATTTTATGGTCCAAAAAGGTATTGTACTTGGACATATAATTTCACAAAAAGGCATTGAGGTTGACAGAGCTAAAATAGATGTCATTCATAATCTCCCTCGTCCCAAATGCATCAAAGATATACGATCCTTCCTTGGTCATGCAGGATTTTATAGGAGATTCATTAAGGATTTTAGCAAAATTGCTAGACCCTTAACTCTTTTATTGGCCAAGAATACTACATTTCACTTCGATTCGGATTGTGAAGCTGCTTTTGAATCGCTTAAAGGATCGTTCACTACAGCCCCCGTTCTATCATCTCCGGATTGGAACCACCCGTTCGAGCTTATGTGTGATGCATCAGATTTTGCTATTGGTGCGGTCTTAGAATAACACATTGATAAGATGCCACATGTAATTTACTATGCAAGTAGGACCTTGAATGATGCACAAATAAATTACACAACTACCGAAAAAGAACTCTTGGCAGTTGTCTTTGCATTAGAAAAATTCAGGCCCTACTTGATTGGCTCGCCAATTGTGGTTTACACTGATCACTCCGCCCTACAACACCTTTTATCGAAGAAGGATGCTAAGGCCAGGCTAATACGTTGGATCCTATTGTTACACGAATTTGATCATGTCATCCGAGACAAGAGTGGATGTGAAAACGTTTTAGCCGACCATCTTTCACGTATCACTTCTTCACCAACATTGACCGTGCTGATAAATGACTCATTCCCTGACAAACAGCTCTTGACTGTATCCTATGAACCTTGGTTCGTGGATATTGTGAACTATCTTGCGACGGGACTTATTCCAAGCGATTGGTCGAAACAAGACAAACTTCGATTTCTATCCCAAGTAAAATACTTTTACTGGGATGAACCTTATCTGTTTAAGTATTGTTCCGATCAAATCATTCGCAGGTGTGTCCCTAACGATGAATTCAAGAGTGTGTTATCATTTTGTCATGATCAAGCATGCGGCGGTCATTTTGGTCCTCAAAAAACGGCGGAGAAAGTTTTTCAATGTGGCTTTTATTGGCCAATATTATTTAAAGATGCATATGAACATTGCAAAACTTTTCCGCGGTGTCAGCATTTGGGTCGGATTTCACGAAAAAACGAGATACCGCTCCAACCTATATTGGTTGTGGAAATATTCGATATTTGGGGTATTGATTTTATAGGCCTTTTTCCCAACTCTTTTGGGAATTTATATATCTTGTTAGCGGTTGATTAGGTTTCGAAATGGGTGGAAGCAATACCGTGTCGCACTATTGACAACAAAGTTGTCATTAAGTTCCTTAAAGAAAATATCAATTCGCGATTCGGACACCCTCGCGCTATAATTAGAGACAACGGGACACATTTCTGTAATCGGTCTTTCGAGGCTTTGATGCGGAAATATTCAATTACTCACAAACTTTCTACGCTCTATCATCCCCAAACAAGCGGGCAAGCTGAGATCTCAAATAGGCAGATCAAACAAATTTTGGAGAAGACAGTTTCTAAAAACCGTAAAGATTGGTCAACCAAATTGACGGATACTCTTTGGGCATTTCGTACCGCTTATAAGACCGATCTTGGTATGTCTCCATACCGCCTTGTGTTTGAGAAGGCATGCCACCTTCCTGTCGAGATCAAACATAAAGCAGTGTGGGCTATTAAAGAGCTTAACTTCGATTTTGATCAAGCGAGTAGCTATCGGAAGCTACAATTGAATGAGCTAAGCGAACTCCGCGATGAAGCTTACGATAATACGGTGATAGTAAAAAACCGGACTAAAGAGTTCCACGATAAAAACCTTTTTAGAAAAACTTTCACATCAGGGCAATAAGTCCTTCTTTACGATTCCCGTCTCCATCTTCATCCGGGTAAGCTTAAATATCGTTGGAAAGGACCTTTTGTGACGCGGTATGTACACCCGCATGGGGCAGTAGAAGTTGAAAATTTGAAAAACGGTTCAATTTTTAAAGTAAATGGGCATAGTGTAACACCCGAGTTCATTTATTCCAATTCCAGTTCTCGTATTTCTTATTCGTGATATTCTTGATTTAACGTATTTTGGGTGCGAATGGTATTTTACCTTCTACATTGCATTCGACCCGACCCGCTTGCTTGAACTCGTTTGATTCACATTTATGAACTACACTGACCTGTTACATAGACACGTGCATACTGCATACTGACATTTTATCCGGCATTGCATCTTTTATCATATAACATTTTAAGTCATGTAAAATAATTTAAAATTGCATTTCATAGCCTGCATGATACCCCTAACCCCGTGGTAGCGTCCGCGCATCTTGTTCTCGTCCCGTTCAGTGAAACGGACGTATTTGGATGGCTACGTGCACGTACGTGCATCCGTTCTTGGGGGTATGCATTTTCGTTACCAGAGCATTCATTTTTGAAATTTGGAAGTCGTATTTTAAATCTGAATTTTTAGATCCGACCCGGGCGTGTTTTGGAGTAAATTTGTAATTTGCCAAAATCTCAAAACGGACTAATATTATAATATTATATTCTTCTATATTATCTTACATAACTGTAAAATATATATATTTAACAGGTAAGATTTTAAAGAAAAGATTTTAATAAAATACTTTTAACTAACCCTCTCTCTTCTCTCTTTCTCTCTCCCCGCTACCATACAAATTTATCTCTCCTCCCCCCTCTCTCTCCTCTCGATCTCTCTCATTCTCTCTATCTCTCTCCTCCCTCTCTTTCCTTTCGCATTCTCTCTCATCCTATCTTTCTCTCTCTCCACTGCCTATCTCTCTCTTCCCCTATATATATTTTAATTAATCCTAATAAAAATTTTACACAACTCTCCCTCTCTCTCTCTTCCTCACCTCTCCCGTTCCCCACCTCCGTAAGAACCTTAACCCACGCACCTCACCTCGCCGCCGCCGACCTCACTCGTGGCCGAGCCTATCACCTTCGCCTCGTCGCCATCTTCTTTCTCAACTCCCCCCTCTCTAACTCCAGCCAATCCAAGCATCCTCCTCTTTTCAAAACCCGTCACCGAGACCCAACTCGGCAGAACCACTCCCTCTTCTTCTTCCTCGCGTTCTTCCTTCCTTCAACCTTCAACCATCTCGTGCGCATCGTCACCACCACCAAGCCTGCAACCATCATCGTCTTCATCACTTCCACCTCCTCCACTCTTCTCCGCTTCCGTTTATCACCCGCCGACGCCTGCAACCCCGAGCACCAAGACCCACAACTGCAGGAAGACCCCACATCATGTTACCCTTGCCGGAGACCCTCGGTACTCTTCAACCTCCATCGCTTCCACCTACCGTCGACTCCTCCTTCATCTCCGAACCCAACTCAAACCCTAGCTCGAGCAACCCATGGTGCCACCTTTTTCCTTCACCGAGACCCTCACCGGTGAGAACCCATCGGTGCAGAACCCAAACACCTAGCGCAACCCAATCGAGCAGCGCTAACCGGGCCAACTCCAGCGACCACCATCACCTTCACCGTGCCATTATCTCTATCTCTTTTCTCTCGAACCAGCACCTAGTCGAGATCCCCTTTCGACTTAAATTAATTGAAATCCCACATATGGTCTCCACGGTCGCAGCAACAGCGCCGAGCCGAGCTAGTATAGCCAAACTCCCAAAGTTAGACCCAAGCCAATTAGAACCCCTAGCCGAGCCCGTCGCGGTTGATCCGGGTGATCCTGAGGACGTTCCCTGACAGTTCGGTCGTGTTCTTGCCTTACCTGGTTCCGTTCTGTGCTAGCGTGGACACATCGTGACATTTTCCCGACATCCGACGTGTTGCACATACCCCTTTGAAATCCGTTCAGGCAAGTGAAACTTGCTACATGCTATCTATATTATTTCATATTTATTTAGATACATATTAATCATGAATTTGAATTTAGTGCCCTATATTACATTTTACCATTCGATGTCCGTTTATATCATTTTTAGAGTTAATTATGAAAACATACCTGGTTGAATGTTAGATTACAATATTTTGTGCCCACGTCCATATTTATATCATAGTGCTTGGTTGCTTAGCCCATAATACCATAAAATAGTTTATAACCCTTCAAACACCCGTTTGCATCCATCTCGTCTAGTATACATATTATTGCATCCCTAGATCACTTGAATGTATAACATTGAAATATTCGCATTCCACATTTGATAAAGTGTAGTTTAATTAGTATTGGAACTTAAATTTTAACCCTAATCATAACTGTGCATCTATATACCTTAATCTGTACCTGATTGCATTTCACATTACAATGTTCCAGTTTATTATTCTATTAATACCCATGTTTGTTTTGTATACCCATGCTTATGTTAGTTTGATTATGAGCACCCACCGGACATCTTGTGCACCCTGACATGACTTGTTACACCTACTACTTGACACGACATGGTACCGTGCAACTCTTGACATGACATGATACCTATATACTACCTGGCTTGACCTAATGTACCATGGTTTTATCTGTTACCTGATCTTGTGTCTAATGCCAACAAACCTGACCTGTTGTCCTTACGGACAGTTCCTGTTGTCTATCCAGACAAACCTGTACCTGCCTGATCCTATGTTGGCATTAGCTCTAAATTACTTAATACCTGACTTGAACACATATAACTTGGGTGTATGGGGAAATCAATGATGAAACCTGACTTGTAACTCGATAGTTCTCTATCTTTTCTGATCAGTCTTACGGGCTAGGCCAGCCCCGGGGTGATGCTGCTGACATCACTCGTCATTACCTACTGCCCTTTACTGTCTTGCGGCACGTCTCAGATTCGGTCCGAGAGTCATATACCGTGATCCAGGGCACGCACGGGATACTATTGAGTTATATCGATGATTCATCAAATTGATTTCAAAGACTTGAGAGTAGTTAGCCCAATAGATCAGTTTAGATTACTCACTACACATTACCCTACTATCCTTACTTATACCACTGTTATGCCTGCTTTATCATTTATACTTATATCTGCATGTGTTGCTACCCTTGTTTATAGTATTGCTTGATATTATGACGCACTGACGTCTGGGTTTTGCATGGCCCAGATCCTCTACCTTTGTTGCAGACTGATCAGGAGTACTGCCGCTGTTAGACCGAGCGGTGAGGATGCTGTTGGTATCCAGTTTTACTTTCCAGGTGTTTTGTTTATTGGATCTTTTGCTTCCGCATATTATATCATTTTTTGACTCTTTTACTCTGGCTCATGGACATGTACTAGATAGTTTAGTTTACTTTCCTGTTCTTGATATCTCTACAGCCGTAATGTGACTGTGTAGGGATTTTTCCTATCCACAGGTAGCATGGTTGGCTATGTCACGTGCCTATCTTAGTGTACTCTGGGAAGCGGGGCGTGACATGGTTATTTTGGTATCAGAGCCATGGGATATAGGTTAATCGAGTTTGATTCTTTTGTAGTTGGGTATTGGACCCAATACACGAATCAGAATACTCGTAACTAGGAGCATGTCCTGCCACATTGTTATCGTGATTCTTGAATCATAATCTATCTTTTGATCCTTATCTTGACGATATGCAAACTTCTTTGCATCTCGAATTGAAACCTGTTGGTTCCCTATTGTTTCTGCCTGTTCTTTGATTCTGATACTAGGATTTAGGCGACTTGAGTGGAGTTATGTGATTGTAACTATGAACTGCAGTATAGTTACAATGCGGTACTCTATTTAAGTAACTTGGAATTCTAGTTTTGATTCATTTCCTTGTTTCATGATCATTATATTACCTTGCTTCTCTCGGTTTCATTGCTTACCAGTTATTGTTTTATCGCCAGCTTGAATCATGTTTACAGTGTTTAATCCTCTTCAGTATCTTGACTTCGGATGAAGTCACCTCAGTATCTTATTTGTTCTTGTTTTCCCTGCATTAGGATTATTCAATTCTAGTGCATCTCTTTGTTTGTTGTTGTCTTGGGAATGGATTTTCGCGGCACTTTCCACGCTCATATTGATTGTAAGGAAATGAAAGTGATTCTCCAGATTCCCGGACATCCGGAGCTTGTTTTACTGGAGGAAGCAGTTCTGTCGGGCCAGTCGAGTTTAGGGCTAGGCCGACAAACAATGTTCTTTCGTCGATGGAAGTTGATAAGGAAGAAGCGCCGGCTATAGTTCGAGAGTTCATGGACGTGTTCGAGGACATCTCGGGTTTACCGCAAAATGAGATATGGAGTTTGTGATTAATCTTGTTCCTGGTGCAGTGCCAATCTCAAAGGCGTATTATCCAATGGCACCAGTGGAGTTGGAAGAAGTCAAGAAGCATGTTGCTGAATTACTTGAGAAGGGTTGGATTCGTAGCAGTAACTCATCTTGGGGTGCTCCAGTTCTTCTAGTAAAGAAGATGATGTCACAAGGAGGATGTGCATTGATTATCGAGAATTAAACCGGGTGACTATTAAGAACAAGTACCCGATCTCTCGCATTGGTGAATTATTTGAGCAGCTTAGTGGCGCGAGGGTATTCTCGAAGCTGGATTTGCGATCCGAATATCATCAAGTCCGAATTAAATCAGAGGATGATTGCAGGACGGCGTTCAGAATTCGGTATGGACATTACGAGTATTTAGTGATGCCCGATCACATCCAAATCTAAAGATATGCATACATGCCCTTCGGAGTAACGAATGCACCGACGATATTCATAGACTTGATGAACCGAATCTTTTCATCATTCTTGGACCAGTTTATAGTGGTGTTCATTGATGATATTCTGGTCTACTCGAAGAGTATTGAAGAGCATGCAGAATATTTGAAGATCGCATTGCAGATATTGAGGCAAGAAAATTGTATGCAAGATGAGCAAGTGCGAGTTTTGGCTTGAAGAAGTGAAGTTTTGGGGCACGTTGTGGCTAGAGATGGAATCGCCGTTGATCCCGAAAGATTACAGCAGTTCGAGATTGGCCGACTCCGAAGAATGTTGCAGAGATAAGAAGCTTTCTTGGACTTGCCGGGTATTATGGAAGGTTCGTGGAGAATTTTTCTCATTTGGCTGAGCCCTTAACCAAGTTTACGCGGAAGGGAGGTACCATTAGTATGGACGGATAGTTGTGCGTCAGCTTTTGAGGCATTGAAGCAGAGGTTGATAACCACACCTGTTTTAACCGTACCAGACGGTTCCGAAGAATTGGTGATTCACAGCAACGCATCTGAGAAAGGATTGGGATGTGTTTTGTTGCAGCATGGGGAAGTTATAGCGTACGCATCGAGACAGTTGAAGATCCATAAGAAGAATTACCCAACTCATGATTTGGAGGTTGCAGCAGTGATTTCTCGCTTTGAAGATTTGGAGACACTACTTATTGGGCGAAAGGGTCGAAATATTCACCGATCACAAAAGCCTAAAGTACGTGTTCACTCAGAAGGAGCTAAATGTGAGGCAGCGCAGATGGTTGGGGCTGATGGTTGACTACGATCTTGATCTTAAATACCATCCGGGGAAAGTTAATGTTATGACGGATGCGCTTAGTCGGTTGCCAGCAATTCAGACGTTGACTGCATAGAAGGAACTTATTGAAGATTCTCGAAGATTTGATTTGGAGGTTGTGCTACCGCATTCTTCGGGACAGTTGGTGCAGCTGCAAAGACAGTCGTCGTTGATCGAGAATAATAACGCAGCGCAGTTACAGGACCCAAGATTGAAAAAGCATCGGGAACATGTTGGAGCTAGATTTTGAACGGACTTACTGATTCATGAAGATAGTTCGTTGCGATATGGTAGTCGTTTGTGTATCCCAAAGGGAAATATCCGCGAAGAAGTTATGAAGGAGACGCACAGTTCAGCATATTCCGTACATCCAGGAGGCACGAAGATGTACCGTGATCTACGACATCATTTCTGGTGGGAAGGCATGAAACGGGAGATTGCCGCTTTGTATTAAAGTGCTTGGTGTGTCAGCAAGTTAAGGCTGAACATCAACGGGTTGCTGGTTTATTGCAACCACTTCCGATTCCTCAATGGAAGTGGGAACATATAACCATGGATTTCGTGACGGCTCGACCGAGGAGTCCAAAAGGCAACAATGCAGTTTGGGTGATTGTTGATCGATTGACCAAGGCAGCTCATTTCATACCATTTCGAGTTGGTCAATCAACAGAAGCTTTGGCAGAACGGTACATGCAGGAGATTGTAAGATTGCATCGAGTGCCGGTGAGTATCGTGTCCAACCGTGACACCCGTTTCTTATCACACTTTTGGAGGAGCTTACAGGAAAGTTTGGGGACGCGATTGAGTTTAGCACAGCCTATCATCCTCAGACAGATGGCCAGTCGGAGAGAATGATCCAAACTCTTGAAGACATGTTGAGATCTTGCATGTTAGACTTCAAGGGTTCATGGGAGGATCATCTACACTTAGTGGAGTTTTCTTACAATGACAGTTTTCAGGCGACTATTCAGATGGCTCCATTCGAGGCTTTTTATGGTTGCAAGTGTCGTTCACCTGTTTGTTGGGACGATGTCGGTGAACGAAGATTGTTGGGACCATATTTGGTTATGCAGACAGTTGAGAAGGTTAATACTATCCGGAATCATATGAAAGCTGCACAAGATCGACAAAAGAGTTGGGCAGATATATCGAGAAGATCTCTAGAGTTCGCCGTTGGTGATTTGGTATTCTTGAAGATATCACCGACTAGAGGGGTGATTCGTTTCGAAAGTCGAGGAAAGCTTAGTCCTCGATTCGTTGGACCTTTTGAGATCTTGGAACATGTTGGAGAAGTGGCTTATCATTTGGCGTTACCGCAATCCTTGGCGAATGTTCATGACGTGTTTCACGTATCTCAACTCCGTAAGTATGTTCGAGATGAAACACATGTGTTGGATCATTCGGAGTTGACTGTACGAGAAGACTTGACTTTTGAGGAGCGACCGATGTCGATTGTGGATCGAAGAGAAAAGGTTCTTAAGAACAAGGTTATCCCTCTCGTACTGATTTCTTGGGAGAATCGCTCACATGGAGAATCAACTTGGGAACGTGAAGATGAAATCCGACAGAATTTTTCACATCTATTCTTGTAGTTCTTTGATTGTTTATCCTTTCTTTTTCTTGGAATTTCGAGGACGAAATTCTTTTTGTAGTTGGGTATAATGTAACACCTGAGTTCATTTATTCCAATTCCAGTTCTCGTATTTCTTATTCGTGATATTCTTGATTTAACGTATTTTGGGTGCGAATGGTATTTTACCTTCTACATTGCATTCGACCCGACTCGCTTGCTTGAACTCGTTTGATTCACATTTATGAACTACCCTGATCTGTTACATAGACACGTGCATACTGCATACTGACATTTTATCTGGCATTGCATCTTTTATCATATAACATTTTAAGTCATGTAAAATAATTTAAAATTGTATTTCATTGCCTGCATGATATCCCTAACCCCGTGGTAGCGTCCGCGCATCTTGTTCTCGTCCCGTTCAGTGAAACGGGCGTGTTTGGATGGCTACGTGCACGTACGTACATCCGTTCTTGGGGGTATGCATTTTCGTTACCAGAGCATTCATTTTTGAAATTTGGAAGTCGTATTTTAAATCTGAATTTCTAGACCCGGCCCGGGCGTGTTTTGGAGTAAGTTTGTATTTTGCCAAAATCTCAAAATGAACTAATATTATAATATTATATTCTTTTATATTATCTTACGTAACTGTAAAATATATATATTTAACAGGTAAGATTTTAAAGAAAAGATTTTAATAAAATACTTTTAACTAACCCTCTCTCTTCTCTCTTTCTCTCTCCCCGCTACCATACAAATTTATCTCTCCTCCCCCCCTCTCCACTCGATCTCTCTCATTCTCTCTATCTCTCTCCTCTCGCATTCTCTCTCATCCTATCTTTCTCTTTCTCCACTGCCTATCTCTCTCTTCCCCTATATATATTTTAATTAATCATAATAAAAATTTTACACAACTCTCTCTCTCTTTCTTCCTCACCTCTCCCGTTCCCCACCTCCGGAAGAACCCTAACCCACGCACCTCACCTTGTCGCCGCCGCCCTCACTCGTGGCCGAGCCCATCACCTTCACCTCGTCGCCATCTTCTTTCTCAACTCTCTCTTCTCTAACTCCAGCCAATCCAAACATCCTCCTCTTTTTAAAACCCGTCACCAAGACCCAACTCGGCAGAACCACTCCCTCTTCTTCTTCCTTCCCTCAACCTTCAACCATCTCGTGCGCATCGTCACCACCACCAAGCCTACAACCATCATCGTCTTCATCACCTCCACCTCCTCCACTCTTCTCCGCTTCCGTTTATCACCCGCCGACGCCTGCAACCCCGAGCACCAAGACCCACAACTGCAGGAAGACCCCACATCACATTACCCTTGCCGGAGACCCTCCGACCTCTTCAACCTCCATCGCTTCCACCTACCGTCGACTCCTCCTTCATCTCCGAACCCAATTCAAACCCTAGCTCGAGCAACCCATGGTGCCACCTTTTTCCTTCACCGAGACCCTCACCGGTGAGAACCCATCGGTGCAGAACCCCAACACCTAGCGCAACCCAATCGAGCAGCGCTAACCAGGCCAACTCCAGCGACCACCATCGCCTTCACCGTGCCATCATCTCCATCTCTTTTCTCTCTAAGCAGCACCTAGTCGAGATCCCCTTTCGACTTAAATTAACTGAGACCCCACATCTGGTCTCCACGGTCGCAGCAACAGCGCCGAGCCGAGCTAGTATAGCCAAACTCCCAAAGTTAGACCCGAGCCAATTAGAACCCCTAGCCGAGCCCGTCGCTGTTGATCCGGGTGATCCTGAGGATGTTCCCTGATAGTACGGTCATGTTCTTGCCTTACCTGGTTCCGTTCTGTGCTCGCCTGGACACATCGTGACGTTTTCCCGACATCCGACGTGTTGCACATACCCCTTTGAAATCCGTTCAGGCAAGTGAAACTTGCTACATGCTATCTATATTATTTCATATTTATTTAGATACATATTAATCATGAATTTGAATTTAGTGCCCTATATTACATTTTACCATTCGATGTCCGTTTATATCATTTTTAGAGTTAATTATGAAAACATACCTGGTTGCATGTTAGATTACAATATTTTGTGCCCACGTCCATATTTATATCATAGTGCTTAGTTGCTTAGCCCATAGTACCATAAAATAGTTTATAACACTTCAAACACCCGTTTGCATCCATCTCGTCTAGTATACATATTATTGCATCCCTAGATCACTTGAATGTATAACATTGAAATATTCACATTCCACATTTGATAAAGTGTAGTTTAATTAGTATTGGAACTTAAAATTTAACCCTAATCATAACTGTGCATCTATATACCTTAATCTGTACCTGATTGCATTTCACATTACAATGTTCCAGTTTATTGTTCTATTAGTACCCATGCTAGTTTTGTATACCCATGCTTATGTTAGTTTGATTATGAGCACCCACCGGACATCTTGTGCACCCTGACATGACTTGTTACACCTACTACTTGACACGACATGGTACCGTGCAACTCTTTACATGACATGACACCTATATACTACCTGGCTTGACCTGATATACCATCGCTTTATCTGTTACATGATCTTGTGTCTAATGCCAACAAACCTGACCTGTTGTCCTTACGGACAGTTCCTGTTGTCTATCCAGTCAAACCTGTACCTGCCTGATCCTGTGTTGGTATTACCTCTAGATTACTTAATACCTGACTTGAACACATATAACCTTGGGTATGGGGAAATCAATGATGAAACCTGACTTGTAACTCGACAGTTCTCTACCTTTTCTGGTCAGTCTTACGGGCTAAGCCAGCCCCGGGGTGATGCTGCTGACATCACTCGTCATTACCTACTACCCTTTACTGCCTTGCGGCACGTCTCGGATTCAGCCCGAGAGTCATAGACCGTGATCCCGGGCACACACGGGATACTATTGAGTTACATCGATGATTCATCAAATTGATTTCAAAGACTTAAGAGTCGTTAACCCAATAGGTCAGTTTAGATTACTCACTACACATTACCCCATTGTCCTTACTTATACCACCGTTATGCCTGCTTTATCATTTATACTTATACCTGCATGTGTTGCTACCCTTGTTTATGGTATTGCTTGATATTATGACGCACTGACGTCTGGGTTTTGCATGGCCCAGATCCTCTACCTTTGTTGCAGACTGATCAGGAGTACTGCCGCTGTTAGACCGAGCGGTGAGGATGCTGTTGGTATCCAGTTTTACTTTCCAGGTGTTTTGTTTATTGGATCTTTTGCTTCCGCATATTATATCATTTTTTGACTCTTTTACTCTGGCTCATGGACATGTACTAGATAGTTTAGTTTACTTTTCTGTTCTTGATATCTCTACAGTCGTAATGTGACTGTGGAGGGATTTTTCCTATCCACAGGTAGCATGGTTGGCTATGTCGCGTGCCTATCTTAGCATACTCTGGGAAGCGGGGCGTGACACATAGATTAAAACCGTATTTATCTGCTAACCCAGCAGAGGAGCTCCTGTTTTTACAAGAGCCGATTTATCATAACTGAATTTCCTCCGCCTCACCTCCATGTTTCGGCAACATTTTCTAGTTTCAAGAATGGAGGTGAGTGAAAATAGACTTAACTGAATATCTGTGCATGCCAAAGAACAAGTTTGGGGGTAGTTTTCATTTAACTATTATTTTACCCCTTTTTGTCTCTCCCCAAGTATACAGGTCCATGCTCTCAAAAGACAACATCAGTGAGGACACTGCTGAAAACAGGTTTGGGGGGGAGGTATGTATTCACTGAATTATCTTTGACACTGGGCATTCAAATTTTTTTGTTTTTTATATAACAAAAGTGTAGAAAGTGAAAATTATATTTAAAAGATAGGAATAGTTTAAAACAAGAAAATTAGATATTTTCTTAAATGAAACTAGTAATAAATAGTTATGAGCTGTTGTCCCAAGGGTTAGTAAGATGAAGGAAATTACTAATCTGAGGATAAAATTAAGCCTGAAAAATAGTTCCTATTCTGGAAGCCAAACATTTGAACGTTGATACCCTACTATACGCACCTACACACATCTTGAAACTCAGGATAGTAGAGGTTACCTTGAAATACTCTTGTCTAAAAGCCAAAGTATGAAGGAAAGAATAAATGGAAAATAAAAGATAAAATGGTAAAAAAGAAAAAAAAATGAACACTGGTTTTTCTTATCACCAAGGCAGCAATAAAAAAATATAGCGAGGGTGCTTTATCATCTAGTGCCTTAGACCAACTGGTTTGGGAGCCACTGCTAAGCCTTAGGTGTTGCAAGACGAGGAAATACACCTAAATAAGCAAGCATATGAGTAATCGGTCGGTTAGTACCTCAAGAAGTATTAACGGTCGCATGAAAAATGTGTGAGCAAATCCCATCTAAATATCTATTAAAAAGTACTAAGGTAGATGGACAAGAGTATGATTGCTTGAATTGAATTCTCTGAGTGTAGGGATGTCCAGTTCACACACGTAGGGGTATATGATCAATGTTTGGAAGAAAGGTAGGAATGAAAACTAAAGGCGATATTTTATTGAGGGATGATGTGATTTCTAACATTTTTTCATGACCATTAAGATATGGCTCATAGCAACTGAAAAACTGGTGTAGTTGAAAACTCTTATTTTCAAGTTCTTTCCTTTATAGTTCTTATCTTTATATGTAACTTTCACCATCTGTCTTTTATTATAGGATTTTGTGGGTGTAATCCGCTGAAAACCCTCAGGAGATAACACTCCTACTAGGGACACCTAGAGCTTTAACGGCTTGTTGCACGTGCTCAGTGCAATCGTGTTGCCTACGAAAGTGTGCTTAGCATTCTCCTTTCTTTTTCTCCTTCTCTTGAATAAAATAGTTTGCTCGGGACGATCAAAGATAAGTTTGGGGGTATTTGTTCAGTTGATAAAACCGCACATTTAATATGACATTTTTCCTACTATTTCTATATAATAAAAGGTGTTTATTATAATATATGATACTGTGAGGGTTTATCTGTAAAAATACTATTTTCATGTGTTTATATATTATAATTAACATTTGGTAGGAAAAAGTAAGCATATAATATCCATGTAACATTTGGCCCATTTAAAATATGCTTACCTTATTAAATGGTTAAGTTAATATCTCAATAAAACAAACTCTACTAATATTATTTGTTGAGTTTGTTGTGCAGAATTTTCAGGGCTGAAATCAAGGAAATCAAAGTTGTTAGAACAAACCTGCCTAATTAAGAAAGTAAACTAAAAAAATCAAGTCTGGCAGTGACGTAGAAAAGATTTTCAGTTTCCAGAGATTAAAAAGATCACCATGTGTCATAATGATAAAGCTCCAGAAGACCAAATCAAGCGATCTCCCTATAAGGCCGCGGATCCGCGGCCAAACCCACCTATTGGCCGTTGATCCGCCGCGGTCTAGATGTATTGAGAGTTGGGATTTTGTTGTTGAGATTGTAACTACTGGTTTCCAAATTAGGAAGGTAGGGTTCTGGCTCTAGGACTATAAATAAGGACCGAGAGCCTCTTGGAAAAATTATCAAACCGACGAGATCACGAAGTCCACGACGGCTCACGCATCCAGGCTGATCATCAACTATTCATCTACCTCCTTAGAAGAGATCGAGAAGCAAACTAGTATTTTGTAATCATTTTCTAAGGGAACAAAGTGTAAATGAATTTTGTTGATTAATAAAGGTAGTTTCTTTTCTTATTCTATCTCTTTGTAGTTTTAATATGATTTCTCTCTCCATCTCTTCTTCTCCCAACATGCGCGAATAATTCTTCGCTTGTTAGGGTTCATGGGATTAGGGTAGGTTAATAGATGATGAAGATCCTTAAACTCTTTTTAAGTCCTATAAAGTTTATAAACTCTATCAAAAGAATAGTTAACATCCTAATTAGGCGCGCTATCAATTTATTGATAATCGCGACCACTATTAGAGATTAGATTAACAATTGTTTTGGTAAAGGCTAGATATGAACGGAGTTCCATGTCGAGATAGGGGTTAAGAGTGGGAACCCTTTTTCCCTCCAGAAACCCTAATCTACATGCATCACTGTCGTTCTAGTTTTAAATCTATTAAAAGATAAAAAGAGTAATCTTTAATTAATCATCCATGACTACTAAATCTTAATGAACCCTACAAGCCCCCTTTTAATATTAAACTTACCTCCGTAATTAATCTAGATCTATATTTTGCATCCGTGTTTAACGTAGATTTAGATCCTACAACTATTCTTCACCATTCTTTATTCTTCCTCCTTTCTTTCTCAACACGCCTAAAGTAAGAATAAAATATTCAACGTTTCCCAGAGGACGACCCGTACTCATCTCGGTCTAGCTACACGCGACACCGTTATTGATTGCGGTAACTACTACACATAAAACAGACTCGAATCAAAGATCAACAAGCAAGCTTGTCCGTACTCTCCATGAAGCCAATCAGTAACACTATCGTACAGTCCCGTCTCTTCATCTGCTATGTCGCATATCATGTCTAGGGGTGGTAAACGACAGACCCCAGTAACGTGATAAGTCATGCTGATGTCTGGCCTATAACAGTTCGAGAAACTACTGATAACTCTTATCAGTAAATCTCGGCAGCAGCCATGGCCAGGGACTTCTAGTTATAGCCAATCGAGCATAGCGCAACATCAAGCCCAATACTGGGAGAGACGAAACTCCTCCTATCGCTCATTGCCTTTATGTGACTCAGGACTGTACCCAAAATCCTCCTATTTGCACAACTCCTCTTGAGCGTGGTAGGGAGGAAATCAAAGCACATTGAGAGCCACACAAGACTCTATGACGATCTTGGGTCTATAGACTAACATGTACCAGTGTCACCAGAGGACTGCTATCTGACGATAGGTTTACTACCAACTATGAGTCCTCTGCGAGTCCGTTCGGTGTACCCATTCTCCAATGAGCACCTGTGTACAATCTTTGATGTTACACAACAATGGTTATGGGATCAACCATCGCCCTCTAAGGGACAAGAAACATACACACTAGTCTACTCTGGAATATCGATGCCCTATTCTTGATATTCCCTCGACTAGGAACTGATTAAAGGATGTACTTTTGGACCACCCTGGCCCTACTAGTATGATCTCATCATAATCCTGTTAGTCAAGTACATATCCTAAGGGCTTTATTAACATGTAAGAGACAGACGGTATAAATACCAGTCTACATGTTAAGATAAAGGTAACCTGATAGCATACTATCATGTCGAGCAAGAAAGTCCTCTATATATATGTCCAGGCATCCAATATATCAACAATAATGTCCTCTAGGGCATACATATTCCCAACACTTGCTACTTTGCGCTTCATTCCATACCACCAGTAATATTACCGTAGATCCGTGTACATCTTGGTACCACCGGGGTGTACCGAATACGGAGATCTGTGAGCTTCTTTCATCAACTCTTCTCGAACAGAGCCGACTTGTACACATAAACGGCTTCCATATCGCACGGATCCATCTTCGTGGATGATGAAGTCAGTTCGAAGTTCACTTTCTACTTGTTCTCGGATCTTTTCTAGCTTGGCATCATTTGCTTGAGCTGCCTTGATCTGATTTACAAGAGTGGACCGGACTTGTAAATTCATAAAATATGAAGTATTCTCTGACATAACTACTTCGATCCCCAATCCATGCTGCTCTTGCTGTAGTTTCCACTAAACGGTGATGTTCATTGCTAATGGCTGGCGGCTAAGTGCATCAGGAACTACGTTCACCTTCCTAGGATGATACTGTAAGTTGATGTCGAAGTCCGCCATGAGTTCTAACCATCTTCTCTACCGCATGTTGAGTTCTTTCTGAGTAAATACATAGTTCAGACTTTTGTGATCAGTGTATATATCCACTCGTTCTCCCAAAAGATAGTGGCGCCAAATCTTGAGTGCGAAGATGACAGCTGCCAATTCCAAATCATGTGTTGGATAGTTGCGCTCATGAACCTTTAGTTGTCTTGATGCAAAAGCCACAACATTTCCATGCTGGTGTAGAACATATCCTAATCTTTTACCGGATGCATCACAATGCACATCAAATCCGCCATATTGATCTGGTATTACAATAATAGGTGCAGAGACTGACATCAACTTAAGTTCTACAAAAGCCTTTTCACATGCTTCTGACCACTCGAATGCTTCGTCTTTATGTGTAAGCTTGGTCGGGGGTGCTGCGATTTTTAAGAATCCTTCGATGAATCGTCGATAGTATCCTGCTAGCCCTAAGAAACTTCTTATATTTTTCACCGTCTTTGGTGTCGGCCATTCGTTGACAGCTGACACCTTAGCCAGATCCACAGAGATTCCTTCACCTGAAACAATATGTCCGAGAAATCTGACTTGATCTAGCCAAAATTCACATTTGTTGTACTTGGCGTAGAGATGATGTTGTCGTAATGTCTCCAGGACAATCCGTAAGTGCTCGGCGTACTTTTTCTGATTCTTTGAATACACCAGGATGGCGTCGATGAATATAATAAGAAACATGTCTAAGTACTCTCGGAAAACTTGGTTCATCAGGTTCATAAAGATGGCAGGTGCATTGGTCATTCCAAATGGCATTACGAGATATTCATAATGGCCATAACGAGTCCTAAACGCCGTCTTCGGAATGTCGGACTCTTTGACCTTCACCTGATGGTAAGCCGAACGAAGATCCAGTTTTGAAAAGACACAAGATCCACTTAACTGATTGAAAAGGTCATTGATGAGCGGTGGTGGATACTTGTTATTAATTGTTACTTCGTTCAAAACTCGATGATCCACACACATCCTGTAGGAACCTTCCTTCTTCTTCACTAGTAACATAGGAGATCCCCAACTTGAAGTACTTGGTCGAATCCGACCTTTCTTCAGGAGTTCGTCCAACTGAATACGGATTTCCTTTAATCCCTCCAAACTTAATCGGTATGGAGCTTTTATTAATGGTTGTGCGCCGGGTTTTAAATCGATGTTGAATTCAAGAGCTCGATCGGTAGGAAAACCTGATATATCTTCCGGGAATATATCCTCGAACTCTCGAATTACCTCTGGCTTCGATCCTTCCGATTGCAACGCTACAACCTCTGCCTTCTTTGGTTTTACTCGGTAGATGCTAGGTTCCAAGGTCCGGTCTTCACTTTTGAAGTAGTACACTGGATGATCTGGTATTTCAAACACTACTCTCTTTTGGCGACAGTTGATGGTAGCGAAGAAAGTTCCCAGCCAGTCCATTCTCAAGACTACGTCGAAGTTCGGTATGTCCAGCACCTTGAAGTCCACATAGAATTCTCGACTGCAGATGACTACTGGACACAGATCGTATCCCAAAGTTCCTTTTAGAATGTCGTTCCCTGTACTAACATTCCAGCTGGATATGAGCGGTTTAACTGGGATCGCATGAGTTCAGACGAACCGTTGCAACATAAAGCAATGCGATGCCCTAGTGTCGAAGAGCGCGAGTGCAGGTAGGTAGGCTACTAAGATTGTACCTAAGTCGTGTGGGATAGGTTTAGGTATAGCAAATATAGATGACTAGGACATCAAATAACTTGAAAGGAAATAGGGAAGAGATTTACCGGTGATAACCTGACCCGTAGCTTCGGCCTCTTCGACCGACATAGTGAATGCTTGGCGTCGCAGAACTTTTCTCTGTGCCTGGTTAAACACTCGGCGTTGGGGTTGAGCAATCTGGGTGCGGGGAGTTGGAGCTGGTAGAGCTGACCGGGTAGGAGGAGCTTGGATCGCCGGTCTAACTGGAGGGTTGTGGGGTCCTCGGTTCTGTGGGCATGCTCTAATAGCGTGAGTAGAAGACCTCAGATCAGGTACAAGTTGTTCGCTCTGGAACAGTTCTTCACAAAATACCCTGTTCTCTTACAGTAGATGCAAAAGTCTGGCCTGTTGTTGGCAAACGAACCTACTGGCCTCCGAGATGGTCCGTTAAAAGCTGGCCTGGAAGAGGCCCCTCCTGTGATTTAGTTCGCAGGGCGTTTCACATTGGCAGTATGTGGCCTGCCCTCCTTCTTCACAACTGCCTCATAGCGTCGGGCAGCCTTCAAAGCAAGTTCATGGGTTAGGAAATCCCCTGTAGCGAGTGCAGCTTGGATTTCAGGGTCCAACCCTTACTGAAATCGTCGTGCGCGGATCTCAGCAGTGGGAATAAGATGTGTGGCAAACCTGTTACGACCTTGTGTTGGCAGTGTATTAAGTGAGATAAGTAGATTGAGTTTGAGACTATATCTTACCGGCTGAGCATGGTAAACTCAGCATCATATTCATCCACCGACTTAACTCACATCGAGCCTTGTTGTAAATGGATGAATTGCTGCTCCATGTCAAAACGGGCCGTCTCTGGGAAGTACTCGGCATCGAAGAGGTCTCGGAATGTTCTCCATTATATCGGTTGCACGAGACGACTCTCCTTAGCCTTCCACTATACCCTGGCGTTATCAGTCAGTTGTAACTTAGCAACTCTCACCCAGTCTATATCCGGCACTTGAGCCGCTGCCAGATCATTTTCAATCGCTTAAGCCCATTCTTCTGCTTCAAGTGGGCTCTCCTTACCCGAGAAGTTCTTTGGGTGAAGTGCCCGAAACTGCTTAACTCCGGGTGGTTCGGCTTCAGGGCGGTTCATCAGGATAGCAGTCTGCTGATGCTGACCCTCTAATAGGCTCTTGATAGCCTACAGAAGTACCGTTTGCTCATTGATAGGAGCGGCAACGGTAGGAGGTAGTGTAGGCGGTGGAGTATTGCTATTGACGTTTGTGTTGGTGTTGTTCGGAGAGTCCATCACCTTGATATAAAAGATAGGTTATGATAGACTCAAAGAATTTGAAATGCAAGAAATGTAAATGTTTGTTAAATTCATTAATTCTTGTGGTATATTGTTCACGACTTCATGCAGAACTGACCTGCATGGGCCACCAACAAAACCTGTCATGCCCCATTTCCTAGTAGATGGAAATGGTGACGTGGCAAGCCCGCAACATATTTATCCAGAGAAGGTCATTCCGTAAATAAATATACTAGGCGTACTGAAACAATAATACATAATGCAAGAATAAATGGAAACTGTATATTTTTTCAACAAACTTCTTTATTTACATTCAACTTCCAATATTTACAAGTACATGAGTTTCAGCTGGAAAGTAAATACAATAAGGGAAATGCCTAAACAAGTAGCATACATAAGCTAAATAAAAGTGAAGATAGGCTAATCCTGTGGAGCAATCCTGTTGTAGTTCTTGTAAATCCCCGTTCTCCATCTACAAGAATTTTTCTTGTATTTTCCAAATTTCCGAGAATTACTTTTCCTCGTATTTATTCTGTCGAAAGTGGTAGCTCGAATTCCAGTATTTATATTTTCCTCCCAACGATCTCCACCTCCTCAGCACCATCACCATCACCACGACCCCCGGCCACTGCCCAACCTACTTCCTTCTTCAAAAACTCCAAAACTCAATTACAAACATTTTTGCTCACTGTGGGTTGCACTGTGTGTTGTCGGAACGACGCCGTCGACCGACGGCAAATCCAATACACTCGCTGTGGATCATCAAACATCTATCAACGTCTAGTGGCGGTGCAAACGACTCCGGAGAACCCCGACGCGAGATCCACATTTAGTTCGAGGCTCGCGGGAATCCGATACGTGGCGTATACCGCGCGTTCGCGACGACACAGCTGCCGTACGACCCCGAGGCGTTCTCCAGGCAAGTGTTTACTTGCTTCATGCTATTATAGTCGTGTTACACACCTAGATCACATAGTTTACGAACTTAATGATTATATATATAGATATTGACCAAGGTGTTCGATGCTAGCTTTTCATGGATATAGCTGTTTAATTTGACGGAAAACGATACCATCTGTTGGCCCATATAATGTTAAATATAGTGTATGAATTTCACTGGAAAATACGAATGTTTGTAACGAAAACTGATACCCCCAAATATGCCGTTAAAACTGGAATTTTCTCGTGCCTGAAAACGAATAAAATCACCATAAATCATATGTATACTGGATTGAGACGTTCGAGGGCTTAAATCGAAGCCGACTCGATGAACTTCAACCCTATGGAAAATCCTAATGATTCCTGTTCTGTAATCATAACGATAACTGGGTCGGAACACGACTCTGGACTGCAGTCCAGAGCGTTTCTGATTGGTGTGTTCTGTCTAAAAGCCTGCGTCCCCGTATTTCCTGAAATCGCATGGTACGGAACTTTACAGTAGTTATAAGATATACCTGTTAGTGAAATAAAACAAGTGGTCTCTTTTCGATTTATCGCAGTTTGTTATTTTAAACTTATTTTAAAAAGGCAGAACGTAAAGCTGTTCAGAACACTTTCTGAAACGACATTTGAGATTGAACTGTGTATAACTTTCAACGTATAGATGCGACTGAGGCTCCGTCTGTTGCGTTGAATACTTTATCGAAAACCCTAAATTTCATCTAACTGTGACATCGCTAAGTTCTGAGCCCAACTGGGCGCAATTCGGGTCGCGAAACAGACGTTCAGTTCTGAAATTGAAATTTCAGCCGCGAACACTTAAACTGAAACAGTTATATCTTGAAAACCGAAACTCCGATCGAACTGAAACAAAATTTGATGAATTCCTGACTGATTGTTCTATATATCTTACCTACATCATATTTGCTGAATTCGTAACATATTATTTGTGTAATTCATTTTGGTTCGTGACATGCATATTAATTCATAACATACCGAACTTATATGGTAGTTTACAATACATATATCATATCCTTGTCATATACACAGTGTTAGTGCGTGTGGACATTACATTATCGTGCGTGATAGATGTTAGTTTAGGAGTGACCAGTATACCAATGGAAAGTGAACATTCGTGACAGTGATTGATACAGTGGATAGTGATGAAACCGTGTCGTTGGTATACTTGTACACAACTAGACCAATATCATAAAAAAAAATGTAACCTGGGGAAAAAGGGGAAATCAAAGTGGAAAGAGTATCGTATTTAGCGGGACCGTGATTAGAGGATGATCATTCGAACTGTGATACTTATACGTGTAGGACAGGATCTAGCGATCCGGCTGACAGGGTTATGTCCCGGGCATGTGGGCCGTTGTCTCGGGTATGTACGAGACTCCTGTTAAACATGATCCTCCTTCCACTATGTGATTTCAAACATGACCTAGAGACCGATAGGGACACATAACATATTCTGCATCATACTGTGACATAGTGTTTACTTGCATTATTCTCATACCAGTAATACCTCATTTACCTGTTTCATCTGCTTATAATAATATTATTATTTATGTCGCTCTGACGACCTGAGTATGCATGCTCAGATTCCGCGCGAGGACCGGCACCGGAGACGGATCTATCCTTCGAGTTCACGGAGATATAGTTGGTGTACCTACTTCGTTTACTTCTTTCCATAAAAGAGATTGTGAGATTGAACTTGGTTAGTTATTGTTTTTATTATCTGTACTCTGTGGACAATGAAATTTTAATGTAATAAATTAGTGATGTGATTCTTTTAATACTGTGCTTTATTACTGATTACCATGTAGTGCTAGAAGCCGAAGTGTGACTACGGCGGGACGATCCTTTGACCGTAGGAACATGGCTGGCCTAGTCATACCTCGTATTCCGTATTTTGGGATGCGGGGCGTGACATGGTTTAGTTGGTATCAGAGCCAGGTTTTAGCATCAAGGGATGACATTCACTAGGCAATATTACGTTATTCTTGTTTCACTACTCTTGATTTCCATCATTGAATCTGAACCTATTCTTTTGAATCTTCCAGAGATATGACGTCCCCGAACGACCCCTCCTCGGACTCCAGCTCTCAGGACCGCACGGAAAGAATACTCAGTGCACTGACCACTCTCGCGGAAGCTCAGGAGAGGAAGACAGATTTGCTTACTGAGGGACTCAGAGCGATTACCGCTGCAGGAGGACCCTCCGCACTTATTACCGCCCCCGAGGGCGCTACTCCACCAGCTTATCAGGCTAGGGCTGGTACTGTGTCAGACTTCCGACGGTTACACCCAGCTGCGTTCACAGGGCTAGCTGAACCACTTGAAGCTGAGCAATGGCTGGTAAACATGGAGAATTTATTGGCAGCCGCTAGGGTTCCAGAGGAAGACAGAGTGAATGTGATAAAGATACAATTAGAAGACGAGGCTCGTACATGGTGGTCGGTAGAAGAAAGCAGACTTGAAGAGCCGATTGAATTGGACAAGTTTAAGGAGTGCTTCTTAGATCACTATTTTCCTCCCACAGCCAAGGAAGAAATGGAGGAAAGGTTTATTCTTCTGAAGCAGAATGGACGCCCAGTGGACGTTTATGCGGCAGAGTTCAACCGTCTGAGCCGCTTTGCTCCATACATGGTCAAATCAGAAGTCACCAGGGCTAGGCGTTTCCTTCAGGGGTTAGATTTTGAGTTGCAGCAGCTGATTGCATCGTTAGATCTACAGACTTTCGCACAGGTACTCAACGCGGCGAGAGTTCAGGAGCAATTGATTAACAAATTCAGGAGACCCCCAGTCGTTCCAGCACGTACCCACGTGCCTTCTCGAGGAGCCATACCGGTTCACAGAGCAGGGACAACTCAAATGAAGCGCCCGTTTGTACCACAGCATCGCCCCCAGAGACAGGGCGTAACTTGCGGCTATTGCGGTAGAGGAGGACATACTTAGAAGGACTGTCGCCGTGCCAAGGGACAGTGCCTGATTTGCGGTTCCAGTCAACACAGGATTAACAGTTGTCCTGAACGAGCAGAAATACAGGGAAGTTCTGGACCGCCACAGCAGAGGCCGCAGGAACAGAGACAGCCATTTACAGGTCGCGGTCAGGGACGGGCTTTCACCTTGACCGCTGAGCAGGCAGAGGCATCAGGAGACGTGGTCACAGGTACTCTACTTGTACATTCCTTGCCAGCTAGAGTACTATTTGATTCAGGAGCATCGCATTGTTTCTTATCTGAGCATTTCACAAATACACACTCAATACCACATGAACCACTAACCAAGGGATGGGAAATTCATACGGGTAATGGCATCATAATATCTAGTCGAGAATGTAGATTATGCCCGGTTGTAGTGTGTGGCAGGGAATTCTATGCGAATTTCCTCCTAATTGGGACAGGCAGTTACGACGCAATTCTCGGGATGGATTGGATGAGCACTTTCCATGCAGTTATCGACTGTCGGGCAAGAAAGGTGATCTTTCGCATCCCCAATCACCCGGAGTTTATTTTCGAGGGCGGAAGCGAATCTTTGGAGCCAGCTAAATATAGAGCCAAGCCCAAGGAACTGACAGCTATGGAAATTGATGAGAGCCCAGCCCCAGAAATTGTTCGGGACTTCCTAGACGTTTTTCCTGAAGATCTACCAGGTCTACCACCTCCTCGAATTTTGGAGTTCTCAATCGATTTGATTCCAGGTACAGCCCCAGTATCCAGAGCCCCCTACAGGATGGCACCAGTGGAGTTGGCGGAATTGAAGAAACAGGTTGAAGAATTATTGGAGAAGGGATTTATTCGGCCAAGCGCTTCACCGTGGGGTGCACCAGTTCTATTGGTAAAGAAGAAGGATGGATCGTTGCGAATGTGCATAGATTACCGGGAGCTGAACAAGGTCACAATAAAGAACAAATACCCAATCCCGCGTATCGATGACCTATTCGATCAGCTAAGTGGAGCCAAGGTTTTCTCGAAGTTGGATCTCCGTTCTGGATATCATCAAATCAGAGTAGCAGCCGAGGATGTATGCAAGACGGCTTTCAGGACCCGATACGGACATTACGAATTCCTTGTGATGCCGTTCGGTGTTACCAATGCCCCAGCAATATTCATGGATTTAATGAACAGGGTGTTCGCAAAATACTTGGACACGTTTGTCGTTGTGTTTATCGACGACATACTTGTCTATTCAAAGACCCGAGAAGAGCATGCTGAGCATTTGCGCACGGTACTGCAGGTTCTTCGGGAAGAGAAGTTGTACGCGAAGCTAAGCAAGTGTGAATTCTGGCTTGACAAGGTTCAGTTTTTGGGACATATTGTTTCGGGCGAAGGCATCTCAGTGGACCCGGCAAAGATAGAATCTGTCAGAGATTGGCCGACGCCGAAATCAGTAGCAGAGATCAGGAGTTTTCTGGGATTGGCAGGTTATTATCGGAGATTCGTCCAAGATTTCTCAAGGATCGCGGAACCATTGACACGGCTGACACGGAAGGACGTGCCATATACATGGACAGAGGAATGCACTAAGGCATTCGACACACTAAAGCAGAAACTAACCACGGCGCCTATTCTTACTGTACCAGATGATTCAGGTGGTTTGGTGATACACAGTGATGCCTCAGGGAAGGGTTTGGGCTGTGTTTTGATGCAGCACGGCCGTGTGGTTGCTTACGCCTCTCGACAACTGAGGAACCACGAGAAGAACTACCCTACACATGACTTGGAGTTAGCTGCAGTAGTCTTTGCGTTGAAGATTTGGAGACACTATCTCTTGGGAGAAAAAGTGGAGGTATACACTGATCACAAAAGTTTGAAGTATGTTTTCACCCAGAAGGAATTGAACATGAGGCAGCGCCGATGGCTAGAGCTAATGGCAGATTATGATTTGGAACTTCAGTATCACCCGGGGAAGGTCAATGTTGTACCAGACGCACTCAGTCGCAAACCAGCGGTCATGATGTTGACCGATCAGAGGAGTATTATTGAGGATTTCCAAAGACTTGAACTTGAGGTCATTACTCCGAACGCACTCAGTCAATTTTGGCAACTACAGGTGCAATCTTCCCTGGTGGATCGCATCAAGATTGCACAAGCGGATGATCCTCGATTACAAAAGTTCAGAGAGCAAGTGGAAGCTGGATTGAGAACGGATTTGATTATACATGAAGATGGCTCTCTGAGATTCGGTAACAGACTCTGCGTACCTAAAGGGGATGTACGAGAAGAAGTTTTGGCTGAAGCACACAGTTCAGCTTATTCTGTGCATCCAGGAGGTACAAAAATGTATCAGGACCTAAAGCAGCACTTTTGGTGGAACGGAATGAAGCGGGAGATTGCGAGGTTCGTATCCAGATGCTTGGTATGTCAGCAGGTGAAGGCGGAACATCAGAGAACAGCAGGATTATTACAACCATTGCCGATACCTGAATGGAAGTGGGAGCACATTACTATGGATTTTGTGACGGCCTTACCACGGAGCCCTAGAGGCAATAATGCTATTTGGGTTATCGTCGATCGCCTCACAAAGGTTGCACACTTCCTACCTTTCCGAGTGGGACAGTCGACTGAATCACTGGCAGAAAGATATATGCAGGAGATTGTGCGACTTCACGGTGTTCCAGTCAGCATTGTGTCAGACCGGGACACGAGATTCTTGTCGCACTTTTGGAAGAGCTTACAGGAGAGTTTGGGAACCCGCCTCAAATTCAGCACAGCTTATCACCCACAGACGGATGGACAATCCGAGCGTACAATTCAGACGCTCGAGGATATGTTGAGAGCCTGTATGTTGGACTTTCAGGGTTCCTGGGAGGACCATCTGCACCTAGTCGAGTTTTCTTACAACAATAGTTATCAGGCTAGTATTCAGATGGCTCCTTTTGAAGCACTATACGGTCGGAAGTGTCGATCCCCAGTATGTTGGGATGATGTGGGAGAACGAAGATTACTGGGCCCTGAACTCATCGTTCAGACAGTTGACAAGGTCCAAATGATCAGACAACGTATTAAGACGGCTCAGGATCGACAGAAGAGTTGGGCAGATACCAGCAGAAGGGCACTTGAGTTTGAAGTCGGAGATCATGTGTTCTTGAAGATTTCACCTACTCGTGGAGTTATCAGATTCGGGAGTCGGGGAAAGCTTAGTCCCCGTTTTATCGGACCTTTTGAGGTGCTAGAGCGAGTAGGAGAGGTGGCCTATCGATTGGCCTTGCCTCCATCGCTAGCTGGTGTGCACAATACCTTCCACGTGTCACAGTTGCGGCGTTACGTTCGAGATGAGAATCATGTTCTGGACCATTCAGAGTTAGTTTTGGGGACCGATCTGTCATACGAGGAGCAGCCTACTACCATTCTCGACCGCAGAGAGAAAGTGCTGAAGAATAAGGTCATTCCGTTAGTCCGAGTGTCTTGGGGCGGTCGTTCCCCAGGAGAATCCACCTGGGAGCGGGAGGAAGACATCCATGATCGTTATCCACATCTTTTTGTTTAGTACATTGTACTCTTGTATATTTGTTAAATTTCGAGGACGAAATTTTCGTTAAGGGGGGGTATGATGTAAATCCCCGTTCTCCATCTACAAGAATTTTTCTTGTATTTTCCAAATTTCCGAGAATTACTTTTCCTCGTATTTATTCTGTCGAAAGTGGTAGCTCGAATTCCAGTATTTATATTTTCCTCCCAACGATCTCCACCTCCTCAGCACCATCACCATCACCACGACCCCCGGCCACTGCCCAACCTACTTCCTTCTTCAAAAACTCCAAAACTCAATTACAAACATTTTTGCTCACTGTGGGTTGCACTGTGTGTTGTCGGAACGACGCCGTCGACCGACGGCAAATCCAATACACTCGCTGTGGATCATCAAACATCTATCAACGTCTAGTGGCGGTGCAAACGACTCCGGAGAACCCCGACGCGAGATCCACATTTAGTTCGAGGCTCGCGGGAATCCGATACGTGGCGTATACCGCGCGTTCGCGACGACACAGCTGCCGTACGATCCCGAGGCGTTCTCCAGGCAAGTGTTTACTTGCTTCATGCTATTATAGTCGTGTTACACACCTAGATCACATAGTTTACGAACTTAATGATTATATATATAGATATTGACCAAGGTGTTCGATGCTAGCTTTTCATAGATATAGCTGTTTAATTTGACGGAAACCGATACCATCTGTTGGCCCATATAATGTTAAATATAGTGTATGAATTTCACTGGAAAATACGAATGTTTGTAACGAAAACTGATACCCCCAAATATGCCGTTAAAACTGGAATTTTCTCGTGCCTGAAAACGAATAAAATCACCATAAATCATATGTATACTGGATTGAGACGTTCGAGGGCTTAAATCGAAGCCGACTCGATGAACTTCAACCCTATGGAAAATCCTAATGATTCCTTTTCTGTAATCATAACGATAACTGGGTCGGAACACGACTCTGGACTGCAGTCCAGAGCGTTTCTGATTGGTGTGTTCTGTCTAAAAGCCTGCGTCCCCGTATTTCCTGAAATCGCATGGTACGGAACTTTACAGTAGTTATAAGATATACCTGTTAGTGAAAGAAAACAAGTGGTCTCTTTTCGATTTATCGCAGTTTGTTATTTTAAACTTATTTTAAAAAGGCAGAACGTAAAGCTGTTCAGAACACTTTCTGAAACGACATTTGAGATTGAACTGTGTATAACTTTCAACGTATAGATGAGACTGAGGCTCCGTCTGTTGCGTTGAATACTTTATCGAAAACCCTAAATTTCATCTAACTGTGACATCGCTAAGTTCTGAGCCCAACTGGGCGCAATTCGGGTCGCGAAACAGACGTTCAGTTCTGAAATTGAAATTTCAGCCGCGAACACTTAAACTGAAACAGTTATATCTTGAAAACCGAAACTCCGATCGAACTGAAACAAAATTTGATGAATTCCTGACTGATTGTTCTATATATCTTACCTACATCATATTTGCTGAATTCGTAACATATTAATTTGTGTAATTCATTTTGGTTCGTGACATGCATATTAATTCATAACATACCGAACTTATATGGTAGTTTACAATACATATATCATATCCTTGTCATATACACAGTGTTAGTGCGTGTGGACATTACATTATCGTGCGTGATAGATGTTAGTTTAGGAGTGACCAGTATACCAATGGAAAGTGAACATTCGTGACAGTGATTGATACAGTGGATAGTGATGAAACCGTGTCGTTGGTATACTTGTACACAACTAGACCAATATCATAAAAAAAAATGTAACCTGGGGAAAAAGGGGAAATCAAAGTGGAAAGAGTATCGTATTTAGCGGGACCGTGATTAGAGGATGATCATTCGAACTGTGATACTTATACGTGTAGGACAGGATCTAGCGATCCGGCTGACAGGGTTATGTCCCGGGCATGTGGGCCGTTGTCTCGGGTATGTACGAGACTCCTGTTAAACATGATCCTCCTTCCACTATGTGATTTCAAACATGACCTAGAGACCGATAGGGACACATAACATATTCTGCATCATACTGTGACATAGTGTTTACTTGCATTATTCTCATACCAGTAATACCTCATTTACCTGTTTCATCTGCTTATAATAATATTATTATTTGTGTCGCTCTGACGACCTGAGTATGCATGCTCAGATTCCGCGCGAGGACCGGCACCGGAGACGGATCTATCCTTCGAGTTCACGGAGATATAGTTGGTGTACCTACTTCGTTTACTTCTTTCCATAAAAGAGATTGTGAGATTGAACTTGGTTAGTTATTGTTTTTATTATCTGTACTCTGTGGACAATGAAATTTTAATGTAATAAATTAGTGATGTGATTCTTTTAATACTGTGCTTTATTACTGATTACCATGTAGTGCTAGAAGCCGAAGTGTGACTACGGCGGGACGATCCTTTGACCGTAGGAACATGGCTGGCCTAGTCATACCTCGTATTCCGTATTTTGGGATGCGGGGCGTGACAGTTCTCCTCGATGACCTCCACTTCCTTCGACTCGACCGTATCTGAAGAACATTCCAAGAGAAGAAAAGTGGGTGGAATGCCCGTCAGCGAACTTGCACTCGGTAAGTCCCAAAGATAAGTAGGAGTAAAGAAAATGACAATTGTAGAATATATAGATGACGAGTAAGAGTATATGTTCATGGGTAAATATGTACTATAGGTCTCTATATGATCACTATGTTAACGTTAAGTTCCAAGTGTGAATGTCAACGCAGCCGTAGAAGTATTCACGAGCTCAAAAGTGGGGCCCCAGGAGCAAGGAAACACAGGTCCATTATATGTGTTAGCATCGGGGTTCTAAGCTGTGGATAAGTAAACCTGACTGATATTCGAGTAAAAATAAAAAAGAGCTTAATATGGGACTCCTGAAGCTCCGTCGGATTCACACAAGAAACTATCCCAAGCACCTCGAATATAATATATTATAACTGGTTAATATACTTAAATGATTCGATCGATTGATTAACATGTCTTGATCGAAACCATAGATTGTAAAAGGTGTAGAATGTAGTCGAGTGAGTCGAGTAATATGCGAGTCATGACAATTGCCATCTTGGTTCAAGTCAAGTTGGTTCGAGTAGATTGAATTCGAGTTCATGTTCAGGTTTAGATTCGAGTTGGGTTAGAGTTCGAATGTGTATTCGAGTTCGAGTTCGAGTTTATGTTCAAGTTTAGATTCAAGTTTGGATTTGAGTTATACATATTTCTTGTGAATTGATTTAACTTTTGAAGATCTTAGGTTCGGGAGAAATCGGCAACTGCTGCACATGGACGACAGGATTTGTATATTTTTCCAAGACAATTGCTATTTGATAACCCCATTAAGTTGTCTAACCTGAATAGGTAAGCACTCACTTTCTCCGGTTCTCCGAGGCTCAAGAGAGATGATACCGCTTAAGCCTATATTAATCTATAGTCCTTAAAATATTGTTTTGCATATCTTGAGGGGTTTTTATGAAAAATACTTTAATATAATTTAAAATTTAAATCTCGAGGGTGATTTATAATATTTAGGGTTTTCATGAACATGTATTTTAATTGTTGTTGTGTTAAAACTTAGATTTTTTTGAAAGTTTATGGTATTTTTATGAAAACTAGCTCTTTTGGAAACTTGATGGTTTTATTAAATTTTAAATCTTTCATTTTAGAAAATATAGTTTCATAATATGTCTTTATTGAAAATACGAATTCATAATTTTATATAATTTCCAAAATTTAGTTTTATTTAGAAAAATCGTATTCTTTAAAAACCGTATTTTTTATTTCCTTTCGAGATCGAATACTCCGTGAGGAGTTCTGCATCTCGCTCTACTGTCATAAGGATATGCGATAATCCGCACCATCCATTAGCGGGTCTCCTAACGAGGGTTGTAGAGCCGTAATTGCCGTGGACATGGGGTGGTATTTATAGTGAAGAATTAGGGTTTGGAAATTAAAAATGTGGATTAAAAGAATTAAAATGGTGTTAAATGGTGAATTGAAGAGTCTCTATTTGATTGCAGGAAAATCAAACAGTGCAGGGGAGTTAAGGGGAGTCTAAGGGACAAGTGTCCAAAGCATGGAGACGATTGGAGCCAATCGAACCATCAGCGCCGGCCCAAAGAGGGAAACGGGTGGTCGGATCTTGGAGTCTTGTCTCGAGATTCATGGTACATGTCAAGTTGGGTGTTTACTTCTCTTTGCGCCTGTTTGATTTTTCTGAAACTTTTCGTTTCTCCGTGAATTGCGTGTGCAACTCTTGGGCTTCTGAAAAATTAAAAAGAAAAATCTTTAAAAATAAATGGGTCTGATGGGATTCGAACGCACACGCTATATCGTAGCAGTGTAGAGCCATTGTCAATGAACTACAAGTTATTTCTTGCTTTTATTAAACAAATTTAAATTATAGCTCTTACATAGGCTGTAATACCCTTTCTGTACAATAACAAAAAAAATTTGTACAGGAAGTTCAGAGTCGTTACAGTTTTTCGTCACTCCATGGAGATGGATGCACTCATGTGTCAGGCATGTATAGATTCCCTCTACATGTGGCTGACAGGGATTTATCGATTGTGGGAATTCTAATCTCCTGCGGCCGCGGATAAAACTGCTGTTGATTACCTCTAGATTTGTCACAAGAGAACCTCTGATTAACGGGTCAAACGTATCATGCGAACTCACTCTTGAATGTGTGTTTAAACTTGCGGTTGAGGACTCCCTAGGCCGGGTACTCCATATACCAAGTATTCCCCCAATATCGGCTGCCTCAAGCTGGATGGCCTAAGGCCGGGTGCCCACCCTGCCGGGTGCCCCTTTAGGCGTGCGGCCCTTTGTTGGGTGATCTCTTCTTCCCCTTTTTCTACATTTTGTTTCCTTGTTTTGCTTAGTTTTATCGAGGTTTGGACAAAAATTCGATAGCATAACCGTTAGATTGCGTTGGTTTTATTTATTGAAACATAGATCGAAATCTATAATTCTTTATTAGGTGAAACACGGGTAAAAACCTGCGTTCAAAATGGAAAAGTACGAATCGAAACCAGTATTCCTGAGGGGTTCCCCGGAGAAAACCATGGGTTTCCTCTTCTTTTGGGGTCACCCTCCTTTGTGCTTTGATACCAAATGACTATCCTTTTATTCTGGATCTTCAGTTTTGGATCTTCGATGAGAGAAAAGGAGCTCATTTTCTCAGGAGCTCATTTTCTCTCATTTATGTCTTGGGTTATGAAATGGAGGTGTTTTAAGAGATGATTTCTCTTTCTTCTACCTTTTTTCCTTTGTTTTGATGAAGAAGATGAAGTTTTCTTCTATTTGGAAGAAATAGTGAAATGATCCTAAGCTTTCTGTACAAAATTTTTCTTCTTAAAGTATAGAAAGGAGTTTGCAAACCTGAGCACAATTTAAAAGTTATTCTTGTTTAAGAACAGCAAGAAACAACTTGTAGCTCATTGGTAAATCCTTGCATTGCTGTGACATAGCCCCTGTATTCGAATTCCATCAGCCACATATTATTTTTACAGATTTTTCTTTTAAACTTTTTGGAAGCCCAAAAGTTTACACGTGCAATACACGTAAAAATAAAAAGTCAGATAAAACAAACACGTGCACAATGTTATATGTACAGATTAGGACACGTGGCTCAAATCTCAGCACCCAACGCCCCCATCGAATCGGCGAGAACGGCCTAAGGCCCGGAGACGCCGGCCATCCATAGGTAATACTCCCCCGTGCTTTACACACAACATCTTGGCTTACCCCCACTACCCCAGTACTGTTTGTTTTTCCTGCATTTATCCAGAGAGTTTAAATTCACCTTTTAATCCTAATTTTAATGCATTTTTAATTCTCTCTTCAATTCCAAAACCCTAATTTTACCCTATAAATACAACCACATACCCTAGCCCTCTTCATTCTGAAATCTTTTGTAAAAAATTCTCAAAATTTTCTAAGTCAAAAAAGAGTACAAGTGGAGTTAGCCCCAGTTCCATTTCCGGCAAGAATTCAAGACACTTCTGGCGACCTCGCGACTCCACGAAGCTACCAATTTCTTCCTATACCTCTCCTCTAATCTTCTAGCAAGTAAGTCCCACCTCTTTTTGTAAGTCCACGTTGCTCACCCCGGTTCTTACGGGGAGGCGGAAACGGCAAAAAACGATTTTTGGCGCAAAGGCAACATGGACTAAAACACGGATCTTTGCTAAACTAGAAACTAGCAAACTACTAGAGGTGTTATCTACTATGCCATAGAAAATATACCTCACGATACCGGTCCTTCGGGTTTTCTCTCCGCTGTCCCGCTCGTCCATCCAAGCTCCGAGAATCGATCCGGATCTTGGTCACCTCCGCGGCCTCCTTGAGTCGAAGACGATCCACCCGAGAGTTGTACACCGAGCTCCACTTCGAGCCGAGGCAACTAGGGCAACAAGATCGCTAGTCTTGATGTCTTAGGTTGTGTAGAAAAGGTTGATGGAAGTGTTTGTCTATGTGGATTCTTTTTCTCTCAACACATGAGATCAAAAGAGTTTTTCAAGAGGAGGAAGAAGGAGGAGAACAAGCAACCATGGAGCTTTTCTTTTCTTCTCACTTGCAAGAGAGAGAATGAGAAATGAATTATGAGCTAAAGAAAATGAACCATGGTTGCAATAATACACCCTATCATCATTACCAATCCTTTCATGATAAAGTTGATGGCTACTAATTGAATTGACCATTTTCATAATCCAAAAAAGAAAAAGAAAACCAAAGAAGAGTGTAGACCTCTCATGAAGGTCAAGGTCAACTTTGGTCAACGGGTCAACAAAATCAAGAGTGGTCAAGGTGGTCAAATGGTCAAAGCAATTAGCCATCACAAAATTATCACTGAAAAGATTAGTAAGTAATGTCCGTGGCTCATAATGGTTTTGACCGAACGAATTGTCAAAACCCTAATGAGTCCTCCTCAAAATGGTTTTGACCGAATCAACTGTCAAAACCCTAATGAGCCTGCCACATAACGGTTTTGGCCGAACCAACTGCCAAAACCCTAATGAGGCACCTCCTCCTTCTGCTCTCCTCAAAACTGTGCATACACACCCGCATCCGCATTCCGTAGAATGCCAATGCACAGAAGACAAAACAAATCCATCCGTGCAATACTAGGATCCGACTTAAACCAAAGCCCACTAGTATTGCCTGCCCGAACAGCATACGCACACAAGTGCACGTAAGTGATCGTAGCCCTGCCGTAAAACCATACGGCCTCTACACGTTTCGCTCAGTGCAGGGAAACTCTCTGTGTGGGACTCTAAACACTCGACACTATACTGGCAGTGGGTTTAACCATAGACCGCAAGCGGCACTAGCTGTACATAACGGTCCCCAGGTAGATGTCGATAAGAAGGCCGATGAGATAAACCCATCCGAACTCCTACTGAGCCTATATGTGACAATCTCCGTACAGTCCGATCTGTTCGTCTGATACATCGCATGGCGGGCCTAGGGGGATGGTAAACGTCAGTCCCCTAATAGCGGTACAAGTCGTGTCGGAGTGTAGCCCAGAACACCCTGAGATAACACTGGAAACCTACCAGTATATCTCGCTTGCCCTGGCCAGGGACTACTCGTGTAATGGCTCTCCTAGACAGAGCGTGATGTCAACCCCCAATACCGGGAGAGACGAATCATGTCTAACCGTCACTGCCTCCAAGTGCTTCGGGACTGCACCCAACTACTACCTATTTGCACGACTCCTTTGAGCCGTGGTAGGGCAGTAATCTAAGTACAGCGGGAACACACTCGAGACGAAGTGACAGTGTCAAGTCAGCGGACTAAGCTGTACTCATGTCACCTGGGAACTGATAACTGACGATAGGTATAATACTAACCAACAGTTCCCGATGAGTCATGTCCAGTGTACTCGTAACCTAACGAGCACCCGCATACTATCTCCAGTACGACGTACTGATGGCTGTGGGACAGACTATCTCCCCTGGTGGGATGAGAAGCGCATACGCTAGTCTACTCCGGAGTATCGATGCCCTGTCTCGATACTCCTACGACTAGGGACCTGTATAAGGATGTGCTTATAGATTACCCAGCCCCTACGAGTGTGACTGCCATCACAATGCTGGTAATCAAGCAAAGATCCTAAGGGCTCTACTAATATGTATAAACGATATGCTAAAAAAAATACATGCACATATTGGAGTAGAGACAAACCAAGTAGCATACTACCATTTTGAGCAAGATTGTCTATACAACTGTGAATATCCCAAGCTTCCATTAAGTAATATACAAACTAGTATGATACAGTAATGGCCTCTAGGGCATATACACTAACAATCTCCCACTTGCACTAAGGCCATGTACTGGCGTATCGAAGACCTATCATCTCGATCACCCGCTCGAACTGAGTCTGGGGTAGGGCCTTCGTGAGTGGATCTACAGTGTTATTCTCCGAATCTACTCTCTTCACCTCGATCTCCCGGCGATCAACGATCTCCCTGATCAGGTGGTACCGCCTCAAAATGTGCCTGGACTTCTGATGGGACCTGGGTTCCTTCGCTAAAGCTATAGCACCGTTGTTGTCGCAATACAGCGGTATTGGATCAACAATGGTAGGAACCACCTGAAGCTCCGTGAGGAACTTCTTCATCCAGACAGCTTCCTTTGCGGCATCACAAGCAGCTATGTACTCCGCTTCCATAGTTGAGTCAGCAACGGTCTCCTGCTTGGAACTCTTCCAGCAAATCGTCCCTCCATTGAGGGTAAAGACATAACCCGACATGGACTTGGAGTCATCCTTGTCACTCTGGAAGCTGGAGTCAGCAAAGGCCTCGATCTGGAGGTCTTTTCCGCCATACACCAAGAACATCTCCTTAGTCCTTCTCAGGTACTTGAGAATGTTCTTTACCGCTATCCAGTGTTTCTTCCCTGGGTTCGACTAATACCGGCTTACAACGCTCAATGCGTATGCTACATCTGGTCTGGTACATAACATCGCATACATTATAGAGCCTACCGTAGAAGCGTAGGGTATAATAGACATGCGATCCCTTTCCAAATCAGTCTTGGGAGACATCTCTTTGGAGAGGGTGATCCCGTGACAAGCCGGTAAATTACCGCGCTTGGAATCTTCCAAACTGAACCTTTTCAGTATGGTGTCAATGTTCCTGGACTGTGAAAGTCCCAACATCCTCTTAGATCTATCACGATAGATCTGGATCCCCAGAATATAGTTGGCATCGCCCAGGTCCTTCATGGAGAACCTCTGCGATAAGAATCCTTTGACTGACTGCAGCATAGGAATATCATTTCCTATTAGGAGAATGTCATCCACGTACAAGACGAGGAATACCATAGTTCTCCCTACAATCTTACTGTAAATGCATGGTTCATCTGGGTTTTTGATAAAGTCGAATTCTTTGACAGTATCATCGAAGCAGATGTTCCAACTCTGCGACGCCTGCTTCAGTTCATAGATGGACTTGAGCAACTTGCATACTTTACCGCTGCTCCCACTCTGAATGAATCTCTCCGGCTGATCCATATAGACGCACTCTTCTAAATTTCCATTTAGGAAAGCCGTCTTTACGTCCATCTGCCAGATTTCATAATCGTGGAAAGCAGCAATGGCAAGAAGGATCCGAATGGATTTGAGCATAGCCACTGGAGAAAAGGTCTCGTCATAGTCCAAACCAGGTCTTTGACGAAAACCCTTTGCAACAAGTCTAGCTTTATAGGTTTCAACCTGCCCATCTACACCAATCTTCTTTCTGAAGATCCATTTGCATCCTACGGGTTTTACCCCTTCTGGAGCAAAATCCAAAGTCCAAACTTTGTTGGTGTACATGGACTCCATCTCGGTCCGCATTGCATCCATCCATTTTACCGAGTCGCCGCTCTGAATGGCTTACTGGAAGCTAGTAGGCTCACCATAATCCATAGTGCAATCCTCTCTATCCCCGTCTATAAGAAAACCGTAGTATCTCTCGGGTGGATGAGACTACCTACTACTCCTGCGGAGTGGCGCTGGAATGTCCTGTTCTTTCGAACTCTCTGGTTCTACTAAGCTTTCAGTAATAGCTTGTGGTTCTGGAATTTCTTCCAGTTCTATTGCGCTCCCACTTATCTGGTTTTCCAAAAACTCAGTTTCCAAGAAGCGGGCATGACGAGAAACAAAAACCTTTTGTTCCTCTGCGTAATAGAAAAGAAACCCCTTGGAGTTCTTTGGGTATCCCACAAACTTACACTGTACTGATCGTACCTCGAGCTTGTCCGCATGCTGCTTTTTGACAAAAGCTGGACATCCCCATGTCTTAAAGTGTTTAAGACAGGGTTTCTTCCCACTCCACATCTGATATGGTGTGGTAGGCACTGACTTAGTAGGAACTTGGTTCAAAAGATATGCAGCTGTTTCTAGTGCATAACTCCAGAAGGATCGCGGCAACTCAGCCTTACTCATCATGGAACGAACCATATCCAATAGGGTTCGATTCCGCCTTTCTGATACACCGTTGTGTTGTGGTGTGTCTGGAGGAGTAAGTTGAAAGAGAATTCCATTCTCTTTTAAGAAGCCCAGAAACTCGGCACTCAAGTATTCACCACCTCGATCAGATCTCAGTGTCTTGATACTTTTGCCTGTTTGTTTTTCAACTTCATTCTTGTATTCCTGAAATTTCTCAAAGGCCTCGGATTTGTGCTTCATTAGGAAGATATGTCCATACCTAGAGAAATCATCTGTGAAAGTAATGAAGTATGAATAACCACTTCGCGCATGTGTAGACATTGGACCACACACATCACTGTGTATGAGTCCCAAGAGCTCGCTTGCTCTTTCTCCGTGTCCAGTGAACGGAGTCTTTGTCATCTTTCCCATGAGACAAGATTCACAAGTGGCATAAGACTGGTACTCGAACGGATCCAAGTATCCTTCTTTATGTAACTTTGTCAACTGTCATTAATGTGACCCAGTCTACAATGCCATAAGAAAGCCTGATTTAATTCCGGAGACTTTCTTTTAAGTGTGTTCTGAACACTGAAAACCTGAGCTTGATTCAGTACGTATATACCGTTTTTCAATGTACCTGACCCAATCAGAACTTGATTTAGGTGGATGTTTACTACATCGCTTACAAAAGTAAAATCATATCCTTCTTTAGAAACTAAGGATACAGATATGATATTACAAGTCGCACCTGGTATATAAAAACAGTCACGCAGAATCAATATCTGCCCAGTTGTCAGTCCAAGATGATATTCCCCTACGGATTCAGCGTACATGCTCATTCCGTTAGCAACCCTGAGAGTCATATCACCTATCTTGATAACCCTACGGTTTCTCAGAGCCTGTAATGAATTACAGATGTGAGATCCTGATCCGATATCCAATACCCAGGAAGTAGGGTTAACTGACATACAGTTCTCTATTACAAACACACCCGAAGCCGAAGCCACAACATGCTTCGAATTCTGGCTACTGGCTATGCTAGCCCTGCAATCCTTCTGCCAATGTTCATTCCCGTAACAATAGGAACGTCCCTCTTTTACTACATCCAGCCCCAAAACTTTTGCCTTTCCCTTCCCTTCTACTTCCCTGGTTTCCTTCAGGGTAGAAGGTAGAGACTGCAGAATCAAGTCAGCACCTGACTCGTTTTTCAACGTGGTCTTCAGGTCCGTGAGCTGAAAATAGCTGGTCTCTGTAAGGACGTTGCCCCTTACAGATGACCCGATAGCCAACCTCGCTGGAAGCAATTCGTTCGAGGTCTCATATCTTGCGATACGAGATTGCTCTCCATATAAATCTTTGTTATGGAGGAAGATAGAAACTAAGTCCATCTTCTCGTGCTGCCCCTGGTACGCACCATCAACTGAGGCTAACACGAGTCACTTGGCTTTCGCACAGTCTTTTTCCGATGTCCTACGGATATCAATATCCGTGACAGGGGAAACTGGACCTGAGACGGCAGGGGTCGGATTAGTTAAGAGGTGTCCCAGCTTGTCATGGGCAATGGACATCTGGACAGACCTTTGCCAGTCATAACAGTCAGATTCAGTCATTTTATTATCTAGATGTAACCTAGGTGTGGTCACTTGGTCGCTGCAATTAAGAGAGAGAGAAGAAAACACTCAGCATGATACTCTTGCAAGTTTAGATTGGTTTTTAATTTATCTAAACAGGATGGCTCCCACTGTCTCTCGAATCCCTCCTCAAACCATAAAGGAAGAATTAGTCGGGATCATTCTCACCGTACAATACTTGCTTAACCGTTCAGCCAGGCCAGTGTCGGTACTTCGAAGGAGGTTTTCCAACGCTTTCGCGAAGTTCCTTAATTAAGTAACCTCTTTTCCCTGGAGGCGTAGCCCCGCTAACACCTTTCTAGACACCTACTAGGTTTATAGCATTGATCGGTAAGTGAGAAATTTCCCGAGGAGTAGCATATACTCACAGTAGGATCGAGATCCAAATATCATCGCGTGACAAAACCGAAGGAATCCTACCAGAATCATCACACTCCAAATGGTATGCAGCGCTAGCAAGTTTCAGTTCTTTTGAAACTCCGGATGTGGATTTTTGCCCCATGCCCTTATGACCTTGACTAAGGCCAACAAATCATAAGTCACATGTCAAGTTCTACCCGTCATTGTCCAGGTTGATTTGAACCCACCCGTATATACCCTTGACTATGGCCAACAAAGTAATACGACTGTCCCAAACCAACGCATCTATCTATGCAACATATGAATACCCACCAGCTACCAAACACTGTGCCTTGACTAGGGCCAACAAACACAGCTTGAATACTGTTGGATATTCATATGAAACGACGGAGGGCTACGAATGGTTTTGGCGAAACCGTGAACGTAGTGAACTTGATATAATCGATGGAACGAGATAGCTTTTAATAAGGAGTGGTTCAAGCTCCGCATTTAAAAGTTGTTTTTGAAAAGAACCGAGTGGTTTTAAAAGTGTTCCAATGACTTTTACTTGGTTTATTTTCTTGCATTAATTTTAATGCGTCCCATCATTTAATCCTACCATTGCATAAAACAACGAAAATATGGCGTACGCATATGCCATCCGCATTCGCCACGGGGCCCCGTCATCACCCGTTAGGTTACTTAACTAACGACAGAGCGGGGGCTGGACTAGCGCGGATGCAAAACATAAGCAACACCTAAATAGATATTATATATAGATATATAGCAATGATAGCCATTCCAGATCACAGATGAACACTTTGGATATACTAGGAATCCGCGATTCGTTCGAGCCTACAACGAAAAGCGGATTACACGGTCGCGATGAATAGCCAATCCCCACCCTACACCCCTACGGGTGCGGCAAACTACCCGCCAAGTACCCGAAGCGAAGCAACCTCCCTCAACACGTGAGTAGGCCACTCGGCACTTCGAGATACCCGGTAGTTTGTGCACCCCACCTTGGGTCTATCCTAGGAGCAAAAACAGTAAAAAGAAATTATACAATGGCGACTACAACCTCATCCCGGATGTACGGCCAAACAAATAATATTACATCAATTTACAAATTTTACAATGAATGAAAGAAAAAGAAACTCTCATCTCACATCCACCCCGGCTATTCATCCGCGACAATCCAACGAGTTCATATCCACAAGCCATCAACATTACAGATCACAGATATGTATAACCCCCACTAATCGACGTATAGCGATTAGCAGACGTTCAATACATATATCACATCACAGATAATATCCATTAGCCAAAGTCTACGGAATATCAATCAAAATACGGATTTGTAACCACCCCAAAAATCAATTTGTTCTCTGGAAAATCTGGGCAGAAACAATATGTACTAAAAATCCCAAAACCACCAACTAAAAACACTGCACCAAACCTGGTCCACGACCGAGTCAACTCGGCCGCGGATCCGCGGCAAGAAGCATGTTCTTGCCGCGGAACCGCGGCGCTTTGACCGGTTCAGTGGATCGTTTTTGGTCTGTGTCTTTAGAAAACCCTGAGCCGATTTTTCATATATGTTAAATTATTTTTTGAGCAGTATAAAAAATCGGCAGAAAGTTAAATTTTCCGGACTTGTTTTGCGAATTTTTTCCGATCGATATTCTAAATACTTTGCTAACTTGCTAGTTTATGTTTAGCTAGGCTCTAATACCACTGTAAGTCCACGTTGCTCACCCCGGTTCTTACGGGGAGGCGGAAACGGCGAAAAACGTTTTTTGGCGCAAAGGCAACATGGACTAAAACACGGATCTTTGCTAAACTAGAAACTAGCAAACTACTAGAGGTGTTATCTACTATGCCATAGAAAATATACCTCACGATACCGGTCCTTCGGGTCTTCTCTCCGCTGTCCCGCTCGTCCATCCAAGCTCCGAGGATCGATCCGGATCTTGGTCACCTCCGCGGCCTCCTTGAGTCGAAGACGATCCACCCGAGAGTTGTACACCGAGCTCCACTTCGAGCCGAGGCAACTAGGGCAACAAGATCGCTAGTCTTGATGTCTTAGGTTGTGTAGAAGAGGTTGATGGAAGTGTTTGTCTATGTGGATTCTTTTTCTCTCAACACATGAGATCAAAAGAGTTTTTCAAGAGGAGGAAGAAGGAGGAGAACAAGCAACCATGGAGCTTTTCTTTTCTTCCCACTTGCAAGAGAGAGAATGAGAAATGAATTATGAGTTAAATAAAATGAACCATGGTTGCAATAATACACCCTATCATCATTACCAATCCTTTCATGATAAAGTTGATGGCTACTAATTGAATTGACCATTTTCATAATCCAAAAAAGAAAAAGAAAACCAAAGAAGAGTGTAGACCTCTCATGAAGGTCAAGGTCAACTTTAGTCAACGGGTCAACAAAGTCAAGAGTGGTCAAGGTGGTCAAATGGTCAAAGCAATTAGCCATCACAAAATTATCACTGAAAAGATTAGTAAGTAATGTCCGCGGCTCATAATGGTTTTGACCGAACGAATTGCCAAAACCCTAATAAGTCCTCCTCAAAATGGTTTTGACCGAATCAACTGTCAAAACACTAATGAGCCTGCCACATAACGGTTTTGGCCGAACCAACCGCCAAAACCTTAATGAGGCACCTCCTCCTTCTGCTCTCCTCAAAACTGTGCATACACACCCGCATTCGCATTCCGTAGAATGCGAATGCACAGAAGACAAAACAAATCCATCCATGCAATACTAGGATCCTGCTTAAACCAAAGCCCACTAGTATTGCCTGCCCGAACAGCATACGCACACAAGTGCACGTAAGTGATCGTAGCCCTGCCGTAAAACTATACGGTCTCTACACGTTTCGCTCAGTGCAGGAAAACTCTCTGTGTGGGACTCTAAACACTCGACACTATGATGGCAGTGGGTTTAACCACAGAACGCAAGCGGCACTAGCTGTACGTAACAGTCCCCGGGTAGATGTCGATAAGAAGGCCGATGAGATAAACCCATCCGAACTCCTACTGAGCCTGTATGTGACAATCTCCGTACAGTCCGGTCTGTTCGTCTGATACATCGCATGGCGGGCCTAGGGGGATGGTAAACGTCAGTCCCCTAATAGCGGTACAAGTCGTGTCGGAGTGTAGCCCAGAACACCCTGAGATAACACTGGAAACCTACCAGTATATCTCGCTTGCCCTGGCCAGGGACTACTCGTATAATGGCTCTCCTAGACACAGCGTGATGTCAACCCCCAATACCGGGAGAGACGAATCATGTCTAACCGTCACTGCCTCCAAGTGCTTCGGGACTGCACCCAACTACTACCTGTTTGCACGACTCCTTTGAGCCGTGGTAGGGTAGTAATCTAAGTACAACGGGAACACACTCGAGGCGAAGTGACAGTGTCAAGTCAGCGGACTAAGCTGTACTCATGTCACCTGGGAACTGATAACTGACGATAGGTATAATACCAAACAACAGTTCCCGATGAGTTATGTCCAGTGTACTCGTAACCTAACGAGCACCCGCATACTATCTCCAGTACGACGTACTGATGGCTGTGGGACAGACCATCTCCCCTGCTGGGATGAGAAGCGCATACGCTAGTCTACTCCGGAGTATCGATGCCCTGTCTCGATAGTCCTACGACTAGGGACCTGTATAAGGATGTGCTTATAGATTACCCAGCCCCCACGAGTGTGGCTGCCATCACAATGCTGGTAATCAAGCAAAGATCCTCAGGGCTCTACTAATATGTATAAGCGATATGCTAAAAAAAACACATGTACATATTGAAGTAGAGACAAACGAAGTAGCATACTACCATTTTGAGCAAGATTGTCTATACAACTGTGAATATCCCAAGCTTCCATTAAGTAATATACAAACTAGTATGATACAGTAATGGCCTCTAGGGCATATACACTAACACTTTTCCTCCATTTCTACCTTAAAATGATCTCTTTTCAAAACATGTCGGTAAGTGGAGTTATACCGGCTTTTGTTTCTAAAACTTTGAAAACTACAATTTTTTCTTAATAACCACTCATCCATATCACTATACCTTGATTGTTAGTCATTAACTAATGTTTTAAAACAAATTTCACTTTAAAATTCTATGCAAAACAACTTTATTTATGCTTTTATAGTTAAATACCATGAAGTTTATAAGACATCCTTTAATACTTTTGATTAGCATACATTTAGAAAACCTCATGAGGTAATGACCTACCTCTCACATATACACATCTTGACATAGCATGATTCTCTTGAAACCAACATCTTGTGGCAAAATACGACTTTTCAATAAAATACCTCAAACTATAAAAACCCGTTTTCTTGTACATAGTATTATTTAAATTCCTTGCGATTATACCTCTACAACCCATTTCGGAGAACCCGCTATTGGATGGTGCGGATTATCGCACATCTACGGGCTAGTAGGGCGAGATGCAGACCTCCTCACGGAGCATACGATCTTGATGGAATTTTAATACAATTTTTAAGAAAAACAAGAATTTCTATTTAATAATAAAAAATTAATTTTAATAATTATATAATTATTATCAAACCATCTATTTTTAATATATAATAAAATTCCATATTTTCTAGAATATAAAGAATGACAAGTTTCATGAAAATATTATCAAGAATCAATACAAGTCAAACTTTACATTAAAATACCTTGAACTATTCAAGTTATATATATATATATACATATACATACATTCACTAACATACCTCGTTCAATAAAATTTACATCCATGAAAACCTTAAATAACATAAATAAATACTTGAGATTTATTTTGAAAGTATAGTTAAAATATTTTTCATAAAACCCTCTCAAGATATATTAATTTACATTAAAGACACTAGTAAATATAGGTTTAAGCGGGACCAATTCTCTTGAGCCTCAGGGAGCCGGAGAAAGTGGGTGCTTGCCTATTTAAGGTAGAAAACTAAAACGAGCTTATCAATGGTAATTATCTTGGAAAAAAACATAAATCCTGCCGTCCATGTGCAGCAGTTACCGATAACACCAAAATCTAATTCAGGATCCAAATCTGTTTAAGTATCTGACTCAATCTGAGTTTCAGTCTAATCTGAATACAATCCAAATATGAATCTAATTCAACATGAATCCAATATACCAAACATGAACACTTAAACCTGAACCTGAATACCAGAACAATATCAACATGTAAACATAACTTGACTTGACTAAACCATGGCTATATCTTGACTTAATTGCATGCCTACTTGATACATTCTGAAACCGTTTACATGAACAACTTGTATCCATGGTCATGGAAAATCTGTTAACTATATTTATACAATATATATATATATATATATATATATTACAGGGTTTTAACGGGGTAGATTGGTACGGAATGTATTATAAGTGGCACGATGAAAGACACTAAAAGACACCTACCATACATTCGTGCCGTTGTCCCGTGGGTATTGACGGGGTTTTGTACTTTCCGTTTCCTATAGTCCACGGGATAGTTGGACTTCTCTCGTAAACACTGATATATTCTATACCAAGCTACAAACAACTACGTTAACATAACAAACAGATAATTTACCAGTTCTATTCTTTTTACGTGTCTATTCCATTCTATCTTTTGGGACTTACCGAGCGCTCTGACGACATTCCTTTCTCTTCTTTCTTTGGAATGTTGTCAGGAGGACCCGACTCTCAGGAGATCGAGCCCAGCCAGGACGATTTGGAGAAATTTACAGAGGAGCCAGAGTTCTAGTTCTTACTTGTACATACTTTTCTTTTAGTTCATATGCTATTTTTTAGGCATCGCTTTCTTTCATTGTACTTTACTTTTCAGTTGTATGTAAAGAATAGTTATCAATAAAAAGTTGTTGTTTTATTACATCTCTTGTTATTCTTGTGTTATTCACTTATATTGCTTATTTACGCTTAACGTGATTACTTCTGAGTAAATACGTCGCGGCCAGCTACGTCTCCTTCCCCGTACACTGGGAAGTGGGGCGTGACATGTTTTGTTGGCGGCCCATACAGGCCAGTTCTGCATGAAGTCTTACCATGCAGGTCAGTTCTGCATGGAAACCTAAGCAATATAACACAAGAATTATAAGAATCAGCAACTATACATTCTTTACATTTCAATTCTTTAAATCTATCATAACCTTTCCTTTTCTTTCAAGGTTATGGATCCTTCCAACAATATGAGCACCAACGTGAACAACAACAATCCACCACCTACACTACCACCTATTACCGTTGAGGAATTACTGATAAGATCAATGGCGTTCCTTGAAGCAACCAGGAGTCTGTAGGGTTCCCTGAGCTGGCAGCAAGGTTTCGGGAGGCATCGTCCATGCCATTTTCAAAAATTTACCATACTAGCTAACCCTAACCCTAGAATCTTAACTAGAAAATCCGACGATACAACAATGGAAACAACTTTATATCTAAGTGAATGAGGAATACAATCTTTGTAGACCGGTCCTTCACTTCTAAAGCTCCGTGTAGTAGTCCTTTCGCTCGAAGTAGTGAACACCCGAACTCTAGTAAGGGTTCACATGAAGAAACGAACAAGCTTGCTCGAAGTCTTCGAGGCCAAAGATGATCTACGTCGAGAAGACTCAAGCTCATGCTACCTCTTCACTAAATTAGGGTTTAGTGAAGCAAACACTCTAAAATAAATGGTTAATAGTAGAGGATGATGAAATAGGGAATGGGCTCACTTTAGATTTGTTTTTCTCACAATATTTTCTCACCTTGAGAAAAGCTAGCAAGCTTTCTCAATGAAGAAGAAGATGAAGAATGAAGATGAGAGAATGAACTCATGAGGTGAGTATATCAACTATGGGCGAGTTAGTGTCATACACTAACTCATGTAGATAATAAACCACGGTTAAACAACAATTGTTAGGTTAATAAATATCTACAAGTAAAACAAAATTAGTGGACTTGGTCAATGGTTTCACAAGCTTCTACAAGCTTCAACTATGTGACTAATTACCATTAATTTTGATTAACTTTAAATAAATAAAACCCTCACATTATTATAAGCATGGTGTTAGTTTCATACACCCATGTAGCATGTGGCATCTAGCATGACACAAAAGATGTACATTAATATATATCACATATATACTAAGTGTATATAAGTGAGAAAAAGAAATGTTTAAGTGAGCTAATATTAGTTAATGTAAATTAATACATCACATATATAATCATACATTAAATCATTAAATCAACACTTGATTTAATAATCTGGCTATATCACATACAACCGGCTAATATCAAATGTAACATCTTATCGAATCAACACTTGATCCGATAACCCGGCTATATCACATATAACCGATCAATATCACATATCACGAGAATAAAATGTGGTATCACATACGTGCATTAATCTCGGTCTCGCACATATCACATATGTGCTCCTACTTCGTTTCGCATGAACCAGGAAACCTCTGTGTAGGACTCTAAAGACTCGTCAATACGCCGGCAGTAGGTGATGATCATATCAAACACCTACAAGCCGCAAGCGGTCTGCTAAACGTAACGGCCACCCGAGTATTGAGCGATCAGAAGATCAACAAGCAAGCCTTCTCATACTCCTGCGAATCCAAACAGTAACACTACCGTACAGTCCGGTCTCTTCGTCTGATATGTTGCATATCTCGCCTGGGGCTGGTAAACGTCAGACCCCAATAGCTTGATAAGTCATGCCGATGTGAGGCTCATAACGGATCGAGAAACTACTGATAACACTTACCATTAAATCTCAGAAACAACCCTGGCCAGGGACTTACTGTTATGGCCAATCGAGCACAGCGCAACATCAACCCCCAATACCGGGAGAGACGAAATCCCCTCCTATCACTCACTGCCTTCATGTGACTCGGGACTGTACCCAAAAACCACCATTTTGCACTTTCTCTTGAATGTGGTAAGGTGGAAATCAAAGCACGGTGGGAATCACACAAGACTCTATGATGATCTCGGGTCGACGGACTAACCTATACCAGTATCACCAGAGAACTGCCATCTGACGTGAGGTATAATACCATATAGGAGTTCTCGGCGAGTCCGTCCGGTGTACCCAGTCTCCAATGAGCACCCGTATATCATCTCTGATGTCAAACACCAATGGATATGGGACCATCCATCGCCCATCTATATGGGTCGAGAAAGTATACGCTAGTCTACTCTGGTATACCGATGCCCCGTCTCGATACACCCACGACTAGGGACATTAAAGGATGTACTCACGGACTACCTTTGTCCCACTAGTATGATCCGCATCATAATCCAGGTAGTCAAGTACACATCCTAAGGGCTTTATCAACATGTAACAGAGAGACAATCAGTGTACATGTTAAGATAAAGAGTAACCAGATAGCATGCTATCATGTCGAGCAAGAAAGTCCTCGCTATGTATGTCTAAGCATCCACTATAATATATATCATATGTACAATAATGGCCTCTAGGGCATACATATAACTAACAGAGTCTAGTTGAGGGACCGCAGGAGCAGTCTGCTCTCCTTCACCAAGGACTGGTTCGCACTAAGATCGCTTTGAGCGCAGCTCATGGTTATATCAAAAAGAAAGAAAAGACACCGCAAGCAAAGACTTGCTATTATTGTAAGAAACTCGGACATGAACTAAAGGACTGCAGGCGTGCGAATGGCCTATGCTTAGCATGTGGCACATCCACACACGCCATCAGAGCTTGCCCACATCGTCGCATCCCAGCTCCTGCACCACCTTCGCGAGGACCACCTTTACCTCGTCAGTCCGAAATATACCAGCAGGCACAGAGAAAGTGCCAGGAGGCCAGACATCCACGATACCGGTTAGAGAAGCCGAAATCACCGGCCAAGTTATCACTGGTAATTCCCAATCCTTTCATGTTTTCAAATCCTTGTATACCTCTATATTTTTTCTTGTATCTAAAACCAACCCCACATGACTTAAACCATTATTCCTGCACTTGCACTATTCGACACTGGAGCGTCAACATGCTTCATGTCGCAACTTGAGAGAATTTCACAAACGAAATTTATTTAAGGAGGGTAGACAGTAACGCCTGCAACATGATTGCATTCCTTTGAATCGTTTCTTGTCTCGACGTAACACAAAACTACAAACTCTTAATATTCTTTTGATTTTTAATTGTTTCTTAAACCTTATCACCTTTACTCTGATGGTAGGATTTGGGTGATTTAAATTGAGTTATGTGATTGTAATTATGAACTGCAACATAATTATAATGCAGTACTCTACTTGAGTGACTTAGAATTCTGCTTTTGATTCACTTTCTTCTTAATTTAGTTTTATGCACCATATTTTCTTTGTTAAATTATATCTCTTCCCATCTGTTCAGCCTTTTCAAAACCCTTGCATTTTTTCGTTCTTTCAAACATATTTTTCATGCACTGTCATGAGTTCTTTTCACCACCACTTTCATCAAATTTTTCTTGAATCTGTTACAACTTCCTTTTATAAATTTCGAGAACGAAATTTTTATAAGAAGGGTAAAATGTAACGATCCTGAGTTTTCTGTACAAAAATTTTCTTCTTAAAGTACATAAAGGAGTTTGCAAGCCTAAACACAATTTAAAAGTTATTCTTGTTTAAGAACAGCAAGAAACAACTTGTAGCTCATTGGTAAAGCCTTGCATTGCTGTGATATAGCCCATGTGTTCGAATCCCATCAGCCACATATTATTTTTACTGATTTTTCTTTTAAACTTTTTGGAAGCCCAAAAGTTTACACGTGCAATACACATAAAAATGAAAAGTCAGATAAAATAAACATGTGCACAATATTATATGTATAGGCTATAGCACGTGGCTCAAATCCCAGCACCCAACGCCCCCATCGAACCAGCAAGAACGGCCCAAGGCCTGGCGACGCCGGCCATCCGTAGGTAATACCCCCCATGCTTTGCACATAAGACTCTTGGCCTACCCCCACTATCCCAGTACTGTTTGTTTTTCCAGCATTTATCCAAAGTGTTTAAATTCACCCTTTAATCTTATTTTTAATGCATTTTTAATTTTCTTTTCAATTCCAAAACCCTAATTTTATCCTATAAATACAACCTCATACCCTAGCTCTCTTCATTCGGAAATCTTTTGTCAAAAATTCTCAAAATTTTTTAAGTCAAAGAAGAGTACAAGTGGAGTTAGCCCTAGTTCCATTTCCGGCGAGAATTCGAGGCACTTCTGGCGACCCCGGGACTCCACATAGCTACCAATTTCTTCTTATACCTCTCCTCTAACCTTCTAGCAAGTAAGTTCCACCTCTTTTCCTCTCTTCCTATCTTAAAATGATCTCTTTTCAAAATATATCGGTAAGTGGAGTTATACCGGCTTTTGTTTCTAAAACTTTGAAAACTACAATTTTTTCTTAATAACCACTCATCTATATCACTATATCTTTCTTGTTAGTCATTAACTAATGTTTTGAAACAAGTTTCACTTTAAAATTCTATGTAAAACAACTTTATTTAAGCTTTTATAGTTAAACACCATGAAGTTTACATACGACATTGTTGGGGTCAAAAATTACACCCCGGTTGATCAAGTCAAAGTCAACCCCAAGGCAGGTGGGCCCAAGCCCAGGCCAAGTTGGCACATGACCAAGTCGAGCCCCGCGGCCAGCCTCCCCCTTGCTAAAATGAAAATTATGTAATAAATAATTTTGATGTAATTTTCATACATGAATGTAAGAAGAATGTAAGAAAAATAGGCATAAAACCAAATTTTTGTAAAGCCCATGGCTCATGTGCAAAAGAAATGAGCACATAAGGCATGAGATGGGCAAAATGACATTTTGTAAAGCCCAAGGGGCTATATGTAAATTTGTAAGCCTATAAAAGGCAACATGATGATGAAATGAAAGAATAATTCATTCTCCCCAAAAATTAGGTTTTCTGTGCCTCCTTCTCTTTGCTCAAGATTCTAAACCTTCTTCCTTTTTTTTGAATTAAATTAAGAGTTCTACTCTTTCTCTTTCAAAAAGAAATAGTTTTTCACTACAAAACTCTTGAAGGAGAACGCGGATCTTCTAACAAATCTCCAAAAGGGGAGATTTTTAAAATCTCACCCTCTTTTCTCCAAGATCCAACCAATAGAGAGGAGGAAGAAGGAGACCCGCCTCCAAAAACCCTCACTTTGGGGAAGATCCAGGGCTCAAGGGAGAAGAAAGGGGTCCCCTTTCATCAGCTCCAAAAATACCTTAGGAGTTTAACTCCTCATATATATATATATATATATATATATATATATATAATAAATCTTTCTTTTTGGGAGTACAACTCCCAGTGCAGGGGCCAAGCCCCTTTGTCCTTTTTGTCAGGAGTTCAACTCCAAAAGTCAATCGGGAGTACAACTCCTGGTGTAGGGGCTAAGCCCCTTTTGCTGCTAACGCCCAGCGCCCGCGTGCCAGGCACGTAGGGCGTTGGCGCTCACGCATCCTTTGGATGCTATTTCCCCTTTTTTTATATACATACACACGCACACTGCACATTAAGTTCACATGACCATTTTGACCCGTCAATCGGAGGTTCTCTCGCTCCAAAGGCGAGAGGTAATTAACGACAGCTTAGTCCGCGGCTGCCGGAGATTCGGATCCCCACAATCAATAAACCCCAGCGTACCCTAGGCAGGGGGAATCTGTAGTACGCCCGACAAGCGACGCGTATTTCCATCTCAATGGGTGGCAAAAAACACCCTACAGATTCTGGCAGGCCCGGTGGGACCTATCTCTCCTCCCATATTTCGGGTTAAACGTTCATGCGAACTAAATCAATATACATATCGATTGCCTGTACTGAAATCATACTTCTTTGTACAGTTTAACAATTTCCAATTGCAATCTTCGGACGCAGCAAAAATGTCTCCAAGGATAAGCTCAACTCTCAACACGGCTCTCATCTCCTACACAATGAAGATGGACGCTAGGACGGTCCTCCCAGCCAGTCTCAGGCGACAGTGGGAGGAGCCGCTGCTACCATTTTGCTTTATTCTGTTCGTGCCAGCTAGCGTCATCCCAGCTTCTCAAGCTCCAGTAACAGACAGATCGGCCTCAAAAGGCAGGAGGCCAAATGTGGTGATCTCGAGGGCACCACTACCCAAACGCAAGTCGGTGTTTGAATGACTTTCCTTGGCCACAGCTGGGGGCAAGGCCATCAACACCAACAAAGCAATAAGGCATCTCGAGCAAGCTCCAGCGATTCCCCTGACAACTGCTCGATCGGATGTCTTCTCTAAGCTCCCCGCCAATCGACTTACAATGGCTTCCTGGATAATGGATGCCCGCCAAGCCCTCAAAATCGAGAAGCTAAGACAGAAAAGGCTCAGATACAGAGCCAACACAAGGGCTAGGGCTCCTGCTAGGCTGAACTTCATGAGGTTCGAAGAACAGGGTTACCCCGCCAAAGATGAGGAGATGGCTGGATATGTGGTCCACACTGTCTACATGGTGGGTACGCGCAGCAAGAGCAAGAACGGGGCCACCACATCTCAAATCCAATCTGGTATGAATATGGCTGCCACTTCCCACGACCATCATCCTCTGGGAGGTAATGAAAACCCTTCTAGTGAGGCTGATAAGCAGAGAGATCCCTCGGTTCATGAGGAGTCAGTCTCAGAAAGCGAAGAGCAGCCAATCTTCCATCCCAAGAACGCAGAGCAGCAACTTCTCCAAGAGCACCGAAAACAGCTCAGATGTAAGCTCAGAAGTAAAGACAAGGAGATGGCCAAACTTTACTCCAAAATTGACGACTTGACGAATGTCGTGATGCAGCTCACGGCCTAAGTTGCCTCTCAGCCATCGAATCAAGCACAGGGTTCTGCTCATGAACCGGGAAACAGTGTCCCAAGAAAGCCGACTCCTATTCCCTCAAATCCAAAGGTAGACGGACCGCATGAAAGTCAGTCGCATCCTATCTCGGGAAATGTCTTGGCTACCGATGACAGTAGCCCGCTAACTCAAGATCAAATCATCGATTTGTTTGCCAACAAAGTCAAAACATTGGTAGCTGAAGCCGAAGCGCAAAAAGATGTTAGCAGTAGCGGGAGACCATATCCTGCTCAGTATGATCTGGTAGAATTTCCTAGCGGCTATGTCATCCCCAAATTCGGAAGATTTGATGGGATGGGAAATGCGAATCAGCATGTCGCCCATTTTATAGACTCATGCGGGAATACTGGTGGCAATGATGCGCTTCTCCTCCGCCAGTTTGTTAATAGCCTGACCAATGTCGCTTTCGACTGGTACGCGAGCATACCGGATGGCTCCGTTACTACTTTCGTCCAAATGGAATCTCTATTCCGACAAAGGTTCATGAGTGTCAGCGATAAGATCACCATTGCCGACCTCGTAAGGACCAAGCCAAAGAACAATGAAAGCAGCACGGATTTTATAACCCGATGGCTTAATCTCTTCATCAAATGTGGACCGCCGATCGAGCATGACCAATCTGTCAGCCTTCTTATCGGAAATCTCAACAATTGGATGACCCCGTTTCTATGCACGGCAGGTCTCAAAACATTCCAAGTGCTAACCAGGAAAGTTCAGATGTTGGAGCGCTCAAAACTGAAGTCCTCATCTGATTCCCAAAATAACAATAGGTCCTGGAGAAACCGAAAGGACGATAATCGTAAAGGCGGAAGTTCCGACGATGCTGAATCTTTTAACACTTCGGCTAACCGAAATAAGCGAGAGATGAGCAGGCCTAATGCCAACCGGCCTCGGAAGCCAGTGTTCGGAGAGGGAGAAGAATCACTACTGAAAGAGAGGCTAGATAAGGTATATTCCTTCAGAAGGGACAAAGTCCGTAAAATATTCAAAGACGCCCTAAGAAACGGTCTGCAATTGCCAGAATCAAAAAGACCGTAAGAAGCGAATATGACCGACGACCCCAAATATTTCCCCTGTCACAGAGTGATAAGTCATGCCATTGAGGACTGTTTCGTCTTTAAAGATTGGGTCGAAAAGCAATACAAGGCAGGAGAGATAGAACTGTCTAAAGGCGTGTTAACAAACAGTCAAGCTGCGGCCGCCAATTTCATACAAACAGAGACCGAAGCCCTTCGGGAACCTGATTATCTCAGACATTTGCCTTTCTCTGAAAAGAGCAGACCAAGGCAATAAGCTAAGAGCCAAACGAGCAATATTGCCAACGAAGAAGCGATAGACGGGTATACAACCCATACGATCTACATGATGGAGCCCAGAGTCCTCCTACACTCTATAGCCATGACGATGACGTGGTTGTTGCCATCCAACACCGGATCGGTCTAGATGACAAAGAGCCCGCTTATGCAATTGGGCCAAAGGAGCCCGTGGTTCCTGCAGAATCAATCCCAGGCTCCAACAGTTGACCACCACGTCGTTAAACTGGGAACAGTCGACCGCCACGTCGTTAAACTGAGAACAGTCGACCTCCACTTCGTTAAACCGGGAACAATTGACCTCTAAGTCGTTAAACTGGAGATGTAAAATTGTGTAAATAAAAAAGTATGTAAATAAAAAAAAGCCGAAATGATGGGGCAACTCGCAATAAAAATCAGTGAATAAAATAAAAATGAATATAAACGGCCGAAATGATGGGGCAACCACGAATAAATAGCCGAAATGATAGGGCAATTGCGACCTTCGCGATGAGAAAAGCTGAAATGATAGAGCAATCGCGGTAAAAAAAACTCCAAATGGCGAATGATGAGTCACTCCTGGCACCATATTCCAGTGCAGCGATGCAGACGACGACAAAAATCCAAATCCTAACGGCGAATGATGAGTCGCTCCTGATACCATATTCCAGCGCAGCGATGCAAAAGCTAACCAAAATTCTCCCAGCCCTACGGGTGGTCCCCAAATTGACTACCGTATACAATCCACGGGCTCAAATAATTCTTATCACACCCATACCCCACCGCAATCACCAGTCACGCGGCCGGTCTCCACCCTTGGAATTATGCTCCATTAGGGAAGACCCACTCATGTGTCCTCACGATACATGAGGAGAACAGACATTACGAGATCCTCTCGACTCGTAAGAAAACACCTTCATGGGATCCTTACGACTCACAAAGGAAAAACACACTTAGGAGTCCTCACGACTCCTAAGGAGAACATGCACCTGCGAGATCCTTTCGACTCGTAGGGAGAAGATGCTTTTATGAGATCCTTACGGCTCATGAAATTGAAAAGCCTTAGGTAATAAGGACCTAAATCTGTCTTCTAAGCCATCGCTCCCCAACAGGCAAAGACAAATGATGAATTTCTCATGGCACCCATACTTCAGTGTTAGCAACGCTGATGCCGACCCCTACCCTAAAATTCCAAACTTCTGATCAAATAGACCCCTAAGTCTTTAAACTGGGAACATATGAGCTCTAAGTCGTTAAACTGGGAACAGATGATCCCTAAGTCGTTAAACTGGGAACGAGGAAAATCTCCTCATGGCAAATGATGATTCGCTCCTGGTACCATATTCCAGTTTAGCGATGCTGATGCCAAACCAAAACCAAAACCAAAATCCCCAAATTCTCTCATGGCAGATGATGATTCGCTCCCGGTACCATATTCCAGTGTAGCGGTACTGATGTCAATCCAAATCATATCAAGTCAGCAAGACAACCAACAACCTCCCTGGCGGAATCAAGCTCCACCTCGGAAACAAGTAAAATCCCGACCCCGCAGAAAGCAGAGCAAGTCAAATCAAAGTATCGACCGTCCAAGTCGCTAAAAGGGCAGCACCGACCGTCCAAGTCGCAAAAAGGGCAGCAACGACCTCCACGTCGGAATTATGCTCCACCTTGGAATCAAGTCAACCAGACACTCCATGCCGGGGAAACGTCGACCAGAGACACTCCATGCCGGAGACACGTCAAACAGACACTCCGTCTCAGGGACACGTCAACCACTGACACTCCGTCTCGGAGACACGTCAAGCATCGACCGTCCATGTCGTAAAAAGGACAGTGCCAGCTTTCCAAAAAGCGGGAACCAAATCAAGTCGCGTCCACGTGAAAGAAGATCCATCAATTTCATACACACGACCCACATATGCGGTGTGCATTTATTGATGGGGGCACTTTGTTGGGGTCAAAAATTACACCCCGGTTGACTAAGTCAAATTCAACCCCAAGCCAGGTAGGCTTAAGCCCAGGCCAAGTGGGCCCATGCCCAAATCAAGCCCCGCGGCCAGCCCCCCTCATGCCAAAATGAAAATTATGTAATAAATAATTTTGATAGAATTTTCATACATGAATGTAAGAAAAATGGGCATAAAGCCAAATTTTTGTAAAGCCCATGGCTCATGTGCAAAAGAAATGAGCACATAAGGTATGGGATGGGCAAAATGCCATTTTGTAAAGCCCAATAGGCTATATGTAAATTTATAACCCTATAAAAGGCAACATGATGATGAAATGAAAGAATAATTCATTCTCCCCAAAAATTAAGTTTTCTGTGCCTCCTTCCCTTTGCACAAGGTTCTAAACCTTCTTCCTTTTTTTGAATTAAATCAAAAGTTCCACTCTTTCTCTTCCAAAAAGAAATGGTTTTTCACCACAAAACCCTTGAAGGGTAATGCGGATCTTCCATCAAATCTCCAAAAGATGAGATTTTTAAAATCTCACCCTCTTTTCTCCAAGACCCAGCCAATAGAGAGGAGGAAGAAGGAGACCCACCTCCAAAAACCCCACTTTGGGAAAGATCCAAGGCTCAAGGGAGAAGAAAGGGGTCCTCTTTCATCAGCTTCAAAAATATCTTAGGAGTTTAACTCCTCAAATATATATATATATATATATATAATAATAAATCTTTCTTTTTGGGAGTACAACTCCCAATGCAGGGCCAAGCCCTTTTGTCCTCTTTGTCAGGAGTTCAACTCCAAAAGTCAATCGGGAGTACAACTCCTAGTGTAGGGGCTAAGCCCCTTTTTCTGCTGATGCCCAGTTGTAACACCTTAGGATGTGTTTAGTGGCTTATTATATTTAAATAAAGGGTTTTTAATAAAAAGTTTACCAAATTGAGTTTCACATATTTTTCCAAATTTAATAAATATTTTCCTAGAATTTTCCTAGGCTTGCACACACATGTGCATGTAAACTAGGGTTTAAAATGAGGTTATCCCATGATTAGCAACCATGGTGGGTTTTAACATAGGAATTAAGTCTTTTGGGTTTTAATTAAGTTTATTTAGTTATTTGTTTGGTTGTTTTAATTTGAATTTTTGTTTTGGGGTGTTGACTTGGTGGGGGAGAGAGAGAGAGAGAGAGAGAGTGTGTGTGTGCATTATGGGGCATGATGGCTTTTGCCATGCCTCATAAATGAGGAGAGAGAGAGGGAGGGGTTGACTAAGCCTAGTTCTCATTTCCCTTGCCTTCTCATTCTTTTTCTCTCAACCTCTCACTCTCATACTTACACACCCACACTCCCAGCAGCAGCAAGCACAGCAGCAGCTCCTTCCCTCTACTCCTTCTCCTTCCTCCTGCTCCCTAGGGTCGAGAGTGGGGTATACTTCTTAACCCTACATTCTAGTTTGCTTAGTTGGTGTGTTATAGCTTCGATTAGTGATTAATTGTGCGTTTTAGTGCTAAATGTGGTGAGTAGTGTGAACTTTGGTTATATGAGGTTAGTATTGGTTAGACTAAGTTAATTAAGTGTTGTTAAGGCCATGTTAACCTAGCTTAGCCCCCAATTTCACTAAAATACTACCAGAATTCTGTTTGATGCAAAATTTATCGGTTTTTAGCAAATTCTAGCTTCCTGTAATCTGCTATCGACCCAGTGAGTTCAGAATAAATCTGAGCTAACTGCAGTATAGTTGTTAGGTGCTGATCCCATGTGTAGAACACGACCCCCAGATTTCATCGTTTGGCCGCCGAAATATTGGTTCTGGCCGTAATTTGCGGCCAGATGGGGGGCATGGGGTTTGGGTTTTGTTCTGTAGGTGTCTGCTGCTATTCTAAGACTCATGGTATGTGCAATTTTATTTAATTCTTACTGTATAAAAATCTGGAGCTAAATACCTGTTTCTCGTATTTTAAATCTTCGCGGCACACGTGATACATGTGTGGGTTTGGGGTGTTCTGCGTATCGCGACGCGTCGAGGTAGTTTCAGACGCTTAATTACACGTTTTAGCGTTTCGTGCACACGTGCGCTTGGTTTGCGACGCGGGTTTCTAGTTTGACTTTAAATGTCGTGTTTGTATGGTTTTGAGCTTATGTGTGATATATTGTGTAAATTCTAGGTTCGCAGGCGAGTGCGACGGACGCTGCGAAAAATGGGAAGCAAGTCGTCGGCTACACTTAGCATGAGACTTCGGTAAGTAGATTTAACATCTATGGGGATATCGCCCGCATGGCGTTATGCGTCAGGGCTGATAGGACCTTATAGCTACATATTGCATTTACCTACATTGACTGTTCATGGATATTGTTATTGCATACTGCATTCCCTGCTATATGTATGTAAACTTAGAATTAATAGAACACCGCACTATTACTAACGGTTCATGTTGCACGAGCACTAATCTGCATGTTACACACACACCGTTAGTAATTGCCATGACCCACTCACTGTAGAATTGCCATGATCATTATACTGTAGTTCATTTCACATATGATTCGATATGATTTTCATAGATATTGGGAGCCGCATGAGGTCTTTGAAAAACTGAAACTATTTTAAAAAAGCGGTTCCTCCCTTTTTCCTATATTATGGCTTGATGTACATAGCACATCGCATTTGATTTACTCATTGGTGATTGGATTTCATGTGATTTCTGGTTTTGAGGACCGTGGGGTTATTTAAGAAAAGATGCACTATTTGAAAACCCGGTTCCTCGTGATATGATATTTTGGTGCGTCCACCACGCGTTTTCTCGGTGTTGAGACGTGTGCTTGAAACCCGATTCGAGGAGTTGGATGATCCATTTGCGGGTTCGTGGTGGACCCGGTATGTTTCCCCTCGGTAAGATGATCGATGGATTTTGCCGATTGAGCCTGGAGGTGGGCGAGTATCCACCGGTGATTAGTTGGACCTGGCGGTTATCCGTAGGATACTGACCAGAGTCGAGAGATGGATGCGGGATGATCCGTACTGCCGGGGCTGAGGGTCGATACCGCAGACGGAGCCCGTGGGCTGATCCGGACTGACGGAGCCCGATATATGAGGATTTGCGTGTCGATACTGGACACGAGTATTTTATGATATTTTGAGTGCCGATGATGGGCACTCGTGATTCTCAGGGATTTACAGGATTTGAGGGCCGAGGAGAGTGCCGGCGCCTGAGTTTATTTAGGATTTGGGTGCAGTGTTAGGCACCGATTATTTTTTTCCACGTTGATATTCCGTGTAGATGTTGTTTATTCCATGCTCAGCATTGATTATCATGTATCTTATCCTGTAGTTATTTTACCTGATAGAGTACTTGCATGATTATTGCACCTACTGCTTGTCGCATATAGATTTTACCTGCTGGCATATGATAGAGTAGCGCAGTACGTGTATGCTCGCGATTACCTATATATGTTATCTCTATTCACGAGTTGGCAACTCACCCCCGTTGTGCCACAGTATTTGCAGGTTGCCCATCAGAGTAGTCGCGGCAGGCTGCCTTTTTACATCTTTTGGCTACAGATACCACTACAGTTGGTGCGAGAGCTGTTTTGCTATTAGGTGGGTTGTGGTATCTGGTTACTTTTATTGTACACACTTTTGTATCTAGTATTCTCCATCTACCATATATGTACTTGACTTAGAGACAGTGTGAGGACGATGATGTATATTATTTGTATTCTGGTGTCGAGCTCATGGGAGCCGACTATATATATGCAGTTTATTATTCTGTGATGTTTACTTATTGCTCATTCTTCGCTACGGCATCGTATATTACTCTTGTGGAGATGGTTTCCGCCGTTGGGCGTGATTGCTCCCATTTGGGGATACTTTATTTCATCGTATATCATTTTCACTTATATCCTGTTTTATACCTAATTTCGGGGTTACTTTTACAAAGGAAATGCTGCCAAAATTATTTAAATGATAACTTAACTTTAAAAGAACTTATTGAACTATTTAAGGTTTTCTAAATGTTTTAATTAAATGTTTTCAACACTCACTACTTTTAAATGATTTTGATTTCTGGGTTCGGCTTACTTAGTCGCATTACGCCCGTAGACGTTGCGTGGTTAAGTGCCGTTCACGAGTCGAAACATTCGGGCCGTGACAAAGTTGGTATCAGAGCGTAGGTTTTACGTTTCGGAGTGTAGGATGAACTTGGTATGATGGAGTAGCTAGCTGAAGCAGAGTGGCGTAGCGTGTGTATGTTCCGCGGCATATTCACGACACGGTACTTCGCCAAAGCGACCTTAGGACTTATTGATTTAAATTCCTTCTTGAGTATATATATTCTTGCGATTCAATTTCCGTATTCTTATCGAATCCTAATTTCCTTTCAGCCATTATGCCGCCAAAGACTACGAGGGCGCAGAGAGCGGCCGCGAGGGCCGAGATTAGAGTTGATTCGTCTGAGACGAGGACTGATCCGGGCAGTACACCGGTTGTACCCGAGCAGGCTGTTCCTCCCGTGACAGATCAGATCGCCACGCTAGGGGCTGGTATGCAGGAGATGCGCCAGACAGTGGGATCCAGCATGCAGGAGATGCGCCAGATGATAGGATCGCTAGTTGAGACGCTTCGAGCGCAGCGACCAGAAGTAGCTCCACCCATTACAGAGACCGCGATGGTACCTACCGTACAGCCAGTTGCCCCTACAGTTACAGAGGACATCTCAGTATCGCTATCAGAGTTTATGAGGCTGAAGCCTCCGGTCTTCACAGACACCGATGCAGCCTAGGACCCACAGTCTTTCATTGATAGGATGGCTCGGATATGCCGTTCCCTCAGATGCGCAGATGCGAGATGGGTTGAGTTCGCGAGCTTTCGCCTGGAAGGTCTTGCGCAGAAGTGGTGCGAATCAGTCGAGAAGGGTAGAGCAGCAGGTCTTCCTCCTATGACCTGGACAGAGTTCGTGGCACTATTCCTTGCCCGCTTTCTCCCACTAAGTGTCAGAGATGCTAGAGCACGCAGGTTCGAGTCCTTACGCCAGACTCCTGAGATGTCAGTGGCAGAGTATGACGTGTTGTTTACAGAGCTATCAGTTTATGCCCTGTATTTAGTGGCTACCGAGGAGTTGCGAGTCAAGAGATTTATCCGAGGCTTGCTTACACCACTGTTCCTTGCGATCAGCGCGCAGCATTATGAGACATATGCAGCAGCGGTAGACGCAGCCCTGTTAGTCGAGGAGCGCCTTGCTGAGACTTCGGTAGTTCCAGAGCCGAAGAGAGTTCGTACTGGTATATCAGCACGGAGACAGACATTCAGACGCCGCGACAGGTATCATTCAGATACGAGAGTGGCAGAGATTCGGGACGAGGCCAGATGTTTAGTTCGTATCCACGGGAGAGTCAGCAGTCGTCGTGGGGTTGCTATAGATGCGGCAGTCTACTTCACCTCGTCAGAGATTGTCCTGAGATACACCGGAGGGAGACAGCAGCACCGCATGTTACCTTACCACCTTCACCACCCCAGAGGGCGTTGCCTGTTGTAAACGGTTGCTCTGCGTCAGACTCATACGCAGAGAGGTCGTGGGCGTGGAGGAGTTGCTCAGAGAGGACGGGATGACCGAGGCAGAGGACAGTCAGTCACAGGTGGGGGACAGGCGCGGGTTTTTGCTTTGACGCATCAGGACGCGCAGGTGTCCAATGCGGTGGTCTCAGGTATCCTTCCAGTATGTTCTGTTGATGCACACGTGTTGTTCGATCCCGGATCCACGCACTCGTACGTATCTACACACTTTGTGCCGAGTTTGGGTAGAGAGTCCGGTTTGCTTAATCAGCCGCTTGGTTTGACCACTCCTGTGGGAGAGTCGTTTGTTGCTAGACACGTGTTCCGATCCTGTACCGTCCATATTGGCGGGAGAGAGTTGCCTGTCGACTTGATCCTTCTTGAGATGTTGGACTTCGATATTCTTTTGGGCATGGATTGGTTAGCCACGTGCTATACTTCTGTGGACTGCCGTGAGAAGACAGTTAGATTTTGTTTTCCCGGCGAGTCGGTTTTTGTTGTGTTGGGGGACCGTGGTGCCGCCCCTCACAGTGTGATTTCTTCTTTTCACGCTGGACAACTTTTGAGGAAGGGATGTCAGGGATTTCTCGCCTATGTTTGCGATGCTAGCGCTACAGAGGTTCCTTTGGATCAGGTTCCGGTTGTCAGTGAGTTTCCTGATGTGTTCCCTGACGAGCTTCCTGGGCTACCGCCCGAGCGCGGCATTTCTTTCTGTATTGATTTGGTTCCTGGCACGGGGCTTATTTCCATACCGCCTTATCGGATGGCCCCGGCGGAACTTCGAGAATTGAAGGGTCAGTTGCAAGATTTGCTGGATAAGGGACTTATTCGACCCAGTGTTTCTCCTTGGGGTGCTCCAGTCCTGTTCGTCAAGAAGAAGGACGGCAGTTTGCGTCTGTATATCGACTACCGCCAGCTGAACAGGGTTACAGTGCGGAACAGATATCCTTTGCCCCGCATCGACGACTTGTTCGACCAGCTTCAGGGGGCAGAATATTTTTCGAGGATCGATTTACGATCGAGATATCATCAGCTGCGGGTTCGACAGGAGGACATTCCTAGGACAGCTTTCCGCACACGCTACGGCCATTATGAGTTTTTGGTGATGTCGTTCGGACTCACCAATGCGCCAGCAGTATTCATGGACTTGATGGACCGTATTTTCCGGCCATATCTTGATTTGTTCATCATTGTATTCATTGACGATATTCTGGTGTATTCCCGGAGTAGTGAGGAGCACGAGCAGCACCTGCGGATTACACTGCAAACCTTGAGGGAGCATCAACTTTTCGCCAAATTCTCCAAGTGTGCATTCTGGCTGGACAGCGTAGACTTCTTGGGTCACGTGATTTCATGAGACGGTATATGTGTAGACCCGAGAAAGATCGAGGCCGTTCAGCGTTGGCCAGACCCACATCAGTTACGGAGATTCGCAACTTTTTAGGGTTGGCCGGTTACTACAGGCGATTTGTGCATGACTTCTCCAGTATTGCTACACCTTTGACCGGGTTGACCCGGAAGGGAGTTCCTTTCGATTGGACGGAGGAGTGTGAGCACAGTTTTCAGCAGCTACGGACTCGACTGACTACGGCGCCGGTGTTATCTTTGCCTTCAGGATCAGGCGGATTTGTGGTATATTGTGATGCTTCTCTAGTGGGGCTAGGGTGCGTATTGATGCAGCATGATAGGGTGATTGTGTATGCTTCACGGCAATTGAAAAAACATGAGTAGAATTACCCCACTCACGATTTGGAGATGGCTGCAGTGGTCTTTGCACTTAAGATCTAGCGACATTACCTATACGGCGAGTCGTGCCAGATATTCACTGATCACAAGAGCTTAAAATATATATTTCAGCAGCGAGACCTGAACCTTAGACAGCGCCGATGGATGGAGTTAGTGAAGGATTACGATTGCGAGATCTTGTACCACCCGGGCTGGGCTAATGTAGTGGCGGACGCTTTGAGCAGGAGTCCTGGGGGTAGTCTATCTTGTTTGAGCGCAGTACAGAGGCAGTCATCGGCAGATTGGCAGATTTTATGTGACAGCCGGGTATAGTTCGAGTTCACGCCGATCGGAGGACAGCTTGCGCATGTTCGTGCATGCCCACAGTTGCTTGACCGTATACATGAGGTACAGCACAGTGATGACCGATGTTCAGAGATCAGGACACAAATTGGACAGGGCAGATTTTCCGAGCTCGTGATCGATGATCAAGGGATACTGAGATTTGGGACTAGACTGTGCATACCAGATGCAGAGGGGCTGCGGCGTGAGATTCTTGAGGAGGCACATCGATCGGTGTACAGCATCCATCCCGGTTCCACCAAGATGTATCATGATATGAGAGATGTTTACTGGTGGGACGGAATGAAGAGGGACATCGCAGATTTCCTGTCGAGGTGCCTGACTTGTCAGCAAGTCAAGGCCAAGCACCAGAGGCCGGCGGGAGAGCTACAGCCGTTACCCATTCCGGAGTGAAAATGGGAGCAGATTTCGATGGATTTCGTTGTGGGTCTACCCAGGACTAGGCGAGGGTATGACTCCATTTGGGTGATCATGGATCGTTTGACGAAAGCGGATCACTTCCTCCCAGTGAAGACGACTTTCGGATTTGCTCAGTACGCTCAGATTTACATCGACGAGATAGTACGACTGCATGGAGTCTCGACGTGTATCATGTCCGACAGAGGCACCCAGTTTACCAGCCGACTATGGCAGAGACTTCAGGAGGCTTTGGGCACACGCTTGAGTTTCAGCACAGCATTTCATCCGCAGACCGACGGCCAGTCAGAGCGGACGATTCAGACTCTCGAGGATATGCTCCGAGCGTGCGTTTTAGACTTTGGTGGTAGCTGGGATCATCATTTACCCTTGGTAGAGTTCTCCTACAACAATAGTTTCCAGGATACTATTCAGATGGCACCTTTCGAGGCTCTGTATGGGAGGAGATGTAGATCGCCCGTCTGCTGGACAGAGCTCAGTGAGAGCAGTATTCTGGGGCCCCAGATCGTACAGGAGACGACCGAGAAGATACAGCTGATTCGAGACAGGATGAGGACAGCTCAGAGCAGGCAGAGATCGTATGCTGACAGGAGCCGCCGTAGATTAGAGTTCGCGGTTGGAGATCACGTTTTTCTGAGGGTCTCTCCGATGATGGGAGTGATGAGGTTTGGACGGAAGGGGAAGCTTAGCCCCAGATTCATAGGTCCCTTCGAGATCCTCGAGCGTGTGGGCGCAGTAGCTTATCGTTTGGCTCTTCCACCCGACTTCCCAGATGTTCACCCCGTGTTCCACGTGTCAATGCTTCGCAGATACCTACATGACCCTTCGCACATGATTCAGCATCAGACCGTTCAGCTTGAGCGCGACCTTTCGTTCACCGAGCAGCCAATCGTGATAGTGGACCGGCAGGTGAAGAAACTTAGATCGAAAGTCTTGCCATCAGTGAAGGTGCTTTGGCGCAGCCCGAATGGCGAAGAGATCACTTGGGAGGCCGAGGGCGAGATGCAGAAGAAGTTCCCTCATCTTTTTGAAGGTATGCGTTGCCTTATATTTTAAAATTCGGGGACGAATTTCTTTAAGGGGGAGAGATTGTAACACCTTAGGATATGTTTAGTGGCTTATTATATTTAAATAAAGGGTTTTTAATAAACAGTTTACCAAATTGAGTTTTAAATATTTTTCCAAATTTAATAAATATTTTCCTAGAATTTTCCTAGGCTTGCACACACATGTGCATGTAAACTAGGGTTTAAAATGAAGTTATACCATGATTAGCAACCATGGTGGGTTTTAACATAGGAATTAAGTCTTTTGGGTTTTAATTAAGTTTATTTAGTTATTTGTTTGGTTGTTTTAATTTGAATTTTTGTTTTGGGGTGTTGACTTGGTGGGGGGGGAGAGAGAGAGAGTGTGTGCATTATGGGGCATGATGGCCTTTGCCACGCCTCATTAAATGAGGAGAGAGAGGGAGGGAGGGGTTGACTAAGCCTAGTTCTCATTTCCCTTGCCTTCTCATTCTTTCTCTCTCAACCTCTCACTCTCATACTCACACACCCACACTCCCAGCAGCAGCAAGCACAGCAGTAGCAGCATAGCACAGCAGCAGCTCCTTCCCTCTACTCCTTCTCCTTCCTCCTGCTCCCTAGGGTCGAGAGTGGGGTATACTTCTTAACCCTACATCCTAGTTTGCTTAGTTGGTGTGTTATAGCTTCGATTAGTGATTAATTATGCGTTTTAGTGCTAAATGTGGTGAGTAGTGTGAACTTTGGTTATGTAAGGTTAGTATTGGTTAGACTAAGTTAATTAAGTGTTGTTAAGTCCATGTTAACCAAGCTTAGCCCCCAATTTCACTAAAATACCACCAGAATTCTGTTTGATGCAAAATTTATCGGTTTTTAGCAAATTCTAGCTTCCTGTAATCTGCTATCGACCCAGTGAGTTCAGAATAAATCTGAGTTAACTGCAGTATAGTTGTTAGGTGCTGATCCCATGTGTAGAACACGACCCCCAGATTTCATCGTTTGGCCGCCGAAATATTGGTTCTGGCCGCAATTTGCGGCCAGATGGGGGGGCATGGGGTTTGGGTTTTGCTCTGTAGGTGTCTGCTGCTATTCTAAGACTCATGGTATGTGCAATTTTATTTAATTCTTGCTGTATAAAAATATGGAGCTAAATACCTGTTTCTCGTATTTTAAATCTTCGCGATACACGTGATACGTGTGTGGGTTTGGGGTGTTCTGCGTATCGCGACGCGTCGAGGTAGTTTCAGATGCTTAATCACACGTTTTAGCGTATCGTGCACACGCGCGCTTGGTTTGCGAGGCGGGTTTCTAGTTTGACTTTAAATGTCGTGTTTGTATGGTTTTGAGCTTATGTGTGATATATTGTGTAAATTCTAGGTTCGCAGGCGAGTGCGACGGACGCTGCGAAAAAAGGGAAGCAAGTCGTCGGCTACACTTAGCGCGAGACTTCGGTGAGTAGATTTAACATCTACGGGGATATCGCCCGCATGGCGTTATGCGTCAGGTCTGATAGGATCTTATAGCTACATATTGCATTTACCTACATTGACTGTTCATGGATACTGTTGTTGCATAATGCATTCCCTGCTATATGTATGTAAACTTAGAATTGATAGAACACCGCACTATTACTAACTGTTCATGTTGCACGAGCACTAATCTGCATGTTACACACACACCGTTAGTAATTGCCATAACCCACTCACTGTAGAATTGCCATGATCATTATACTGTAGTTCATTTCACATATGATTCGATATGATTTTCATAGACATTGGGAGCCGCATGAGGTCTTTGAAAAACTGAAACTATTTTAAAAAAGCGGTTCCTCCCTTTTTCCTATATTATGGCTTGATGTACATAGCACATCGCATTTGATTTACTCATTGGTGATTGGATTTCATGTGATTTCTGGTTTTGAGGACCGTGGGGTTATTTAAGAAAAGATGCACTATATGAAAACCCGGTTGCTCGTGATATGATATTTTGGTGCGTCCACCACGCGTTTTCTCGGTGCTGAGACGTGTGCTTGAAACCCGATTCGAGGAGTTGGATGATCCGTTTGCGGGTTCGTGGTGGACCCGGTATAGTTCCCCTCGGTAAGATGATCAATGGATTTTGCCGATTGAGCCTGGAGGTGGGCGAGTAACTACCGGTGATTGGTTGGACCTGGCGGTTATCCGGAGGATACTAACCAGAGTCGAGAGATGGATGCGGGATGATCCGTACTGCCGGGGCCGAGGGCCGATACCGCAGATGGAGCCCGTGGGCTGATCCGGACTGACGGAGCCCGATATATGAGGATTTGCGTGTCGATACTGGACACGAGTATTTTATGATATTTTGAGTGCCGATGATGGGCACTCGTGATTCTCAGGGATTTACAAGATTTGAGGGCCGAGAAGAGTGCCGGCGCCAGAGTTTATTTGGGATTTGGGTGCAGTGTTGGGCACCGATTATTTTTTTCCATGTTGATATTCCGTGTAGATGTTGTTTATTCCATGCTCAGCATTGATTATCATGTATCTCATCCTGTAGTTATTTTACCTGACAGAGCACTTGCATGATTATTGCACCTACTGCTTGACGCATATAGATTTTACCTGCTGGCATATGATAGAGTAGCGCAGTACGTGCATGCTCGCGATTACCTTTATATGTTATCTCTATTCACGAGTTGGCAACTCACCCCCGTTGTGCCACAGTATTTGCAGGTTGCCCATCAGAGTAGTCGCGGCAGGCTGCCTTTTTATATCTTTTGGCTACAGATACCACTACAGTTGGTGCGAGAGCTGTTTTGCTATTAGGTGGATTGTGGTATCTGGTTACTTTTATTGTACACACTTTTGTATCTAGTATTCTCCATCTACCATATATGTACTTGACTTAGAGACAGTGTGAGGACGATGATGTATATTATTTGTATTCTGGTGTCGAGCTCGTGGGAGCCGACTGTATATATGCAGTTTATTATTCTGTGATGTTTACTTATTGCTCATTCTTCGCTACGGCATCGTATATTACTCTTGTGGAGATGGTTTCCGCCGTTGGGCGTGATTGCTCCCATTTGGGGATGCTTTATTTCATCATATATCATTTTCACTTATATCCTATTTTATACCCAATTTCGGGGTTAGTTTTACAAAGGAAATGCTGCCAAAATTATTTAAATGATAACTTAACTTTAAAAGAACTTATTGAACTATTTAAGGTTTTCTAAATGTTTTAATTAAATGTTTTCAACACTCACTACTTTTAAATGATTTTGATTTCTGGGTTCGGCTTACTTAGTCGCGTTACGCCTGTAGACGTTGCGTGGTTAAGTGCCGATCATGAATCTAAACATTCGGGTCGTGACACCAGTGCCCCCGTGCTAGACATATGGGGCGCCTAGCGCCCACGTGCCAAGAACGTGAGGCGCTGGCGCTTAGTGTCCTTTGGACACTATTTTCCCTTTTTTATATACATACACACGCACACTGCACATTAAGTTCGCATGACCACTTTGACCCGTCAAACGGAGTTCCCTCGCTACAAAGGCGAGAGGTAATTAACGGCAGCTTAGTCAGCGGCTGCCGGAGATTCGGATCCCCACAATCAATAAACCCCAGCCTATCCTAGGCAGGGGGAATTTGTAGTACGCCTGACAAGCGACTCGTATTCTCATCCCAATGGGGTGACGAAAACACCCTACATACATCCTTTAATACTTTTGATTAGCATACCTTTAGAAAACCTCACGAGGTAATGACCTACCTCTCACATACACACATCTTGATATAACACGATTCTCTTGAAACCAATATCTTATGGCAAAATACGACTTTTCAATAAAATACCTCGAACTATAAAAATCCGTTTTCCTGTAAATAGTATTATTTAAATTCCTTGCGATTATACCTCTACAACCCATTTTGGGGAGCCCGCTATTAGATGGTGTAGATTATCACACATCCAAGGGCTAGTAGGGCTAGATGCAGACCCCCTCACGGAGCATACGATCTCGATGGAATTTTAATACACTTTTTAAGAAAAATGAGAATTTCTATTTAATAATAAAAAATTAATTTTAATAATTATATAAATATTATCAAACCATCTATTTTTAATATATAATAAAATTCCATATTTTCTAGAATATAAAGAAAGACAGGTTTCATGAAAATACCATTAAGAATCAATACAAGTCAAACTTTACATTAAAATACCTTGAACTATTCAATTTATATATATATTCACTAACATAGCTCGTTCTATGAAATTTACATTCTTGAAAACCCTAAATAATATAAATAAATACTTGAGATTTATTTTGAAAGTATATTTAAAATATTTTTCATAAAACCCCCTCAAGTTATATTAATTTACATTAATGACCCTAGTAAATATAGGTTTAAACGGGACCAATTCTCTTGAGCCTCCGGGAGCCGGAGAAAGTGGGTGATTGCCTATTTAAGGTAGAAAATTAAAACGGGGTTATCAATGATAATTGTCTTGGAAAAAGACACAAATCCTGCCGTCCATGTGCAGCAGTTACCGATAATACCAAAATCTAATTCAGGATCCAGATCAGTGTCTGACTCAATCTGAGTCTCAGTCTAATCTGAATACAATCCAAATATGAATCTAATTCAACATGAACCCAATATACCAAACATGAACACTTGAATCTGAACCTGAATACCAGAACAATATCAACATGCAAACATAACTTGACTTGACCGAACCATGGCTATATCTTGACTTGATTACATGCCTACGTGATACATTCTGAAACCGTTTACATGAACAACTTGTATCCATAGTCACGGTAAGTATGTTAACTATATATATATATATATATATATATATATATATATTATGGGGTTTTAACGGGATAGATTGGTACGGAATGTATTATAAGTGGCACGATGAAGGACACTAAAAGGCACCTACTGTCCATACCGTTGTCCCGTGGGTATTGACAGGGCTTTTTACTTTCCGTTTTTCATAGTCCACGGGATAGTTGGACTCCTCTCGTAAACACTGATATATTCTGTACCAAGTTACAAACAACTACGTTAACATAACAAATAGATAATTTACCAGTTTTATTCTCTTTACTTGTCTATTCCATTCTATCTTTTGGGACTTACCGAGCGCTAGTTCGCTAACGACATTCCTTTCTCTTCTTTCTTTGGAATGTTGTCAGGAGGACCCGACTCTCAGGAGATCAAGCCCAGTCAGGACGATTTGGAGCAGTTTACAGAGGAGCCAGAGTTCTAATTCTTACCTGTACTTATTTTTCTTTCAGTTCATATGCCATTGTTTAGGCATCGCTTTCTTTTATTGTACTTTACTTTTCAGTTGTATTTAAAGAATGGTTATCAATAAAAAGTTGTTTTATTATATCTCTTGTTATTCTTGTGTTATTCACTATATTGCTTATTTACGCTTAGCGTGTTTACTTCTGAGTAAATATATCGCGGCCCGCCACATCTCCTTCCTCGTACACTGGGAAGCGAGGCGTAACAAATAGGTTCTTTTGAAATCGGTTCTTTTGAGGAATATGGAAAAGACGAGAGAGATTCAAAAGGAATTGGGTCTCTCTTTTAAAGAAGAGGACTTGGGATCTCACCTCAAGAGTGGAGATGGAGGCCAAAAACCCTAGTATTTTTGGAGGAAAAAAACTTATCATTTCATCATATAATTGGATTTAAATACCTTACACATTTTCATATTAGCCCTTGGGCTTTACCATATTATATTTTTCCTATTTTTTTACATTCACTATCGTCCTCGTTCGGCTTATTGATTGTCAGCCGGCTGCTATATAAATAGAATAACGACCCCTGGATTTAGGGCGGTGGTAGGTGCCTAAGAACTTCTCCGTAGCTTTGCACTTTAGCCCTTGGGGTTTACAAAATTGGCTTGTTACCTATTTTTTTACATTCACTTCTACTTATTTACATATCAAATTTATTTATTATAATTTTCTTTTCTTTTCTTGACATGTTGTATCACGCCCCACTTCCCAGTAGACAGAAACGGTGACATGGCAAGCCCGCAGCATATTTATCCAGAGAAAGTCATTCTCTAAATAAATATACTGAACGTATTGAAAACAATAATACACAATGCAAAAAATAAATGGAGACTGTAAAATTTTTCAACAAACATTTTTATTTACATTCAATTTCAAATATTTACAAATACAAGAGTTTATACTGGAAATTAAATACAATAAAGAAAATGCCTAAACAAGTGGCATACATAAACTGAAGAAAAAGTGAAGCTGAGCTAGCCCTAAGTAGCGATCTGGTTGTAGTCCTCCTCTGTGGCTTCAACCTCCTTGATTTCAACCGTATCTGACAAACATTTCAAGAGAAGAAAAGTGGGTGAAATGCCCGTCATCGAACCAGCGCTCGGTAAGTCCCAAAGATAGATAAAAGTAAAGAAAATGATAATTATAAAATTTATATGACGAGTAAGAGTATATGTTTATGGGTAAGTATATATTATAGGTCTCTATATGGTTACTATGTTAACGTTAAGTTCCAAGTGTGAATGTCAACACAGCCGTAGAAGTATTAACGAGCTCAAAAGTGGAGCCCCCGGAGTAAGGAAACACAGGCTCATTTCATGTGTTAGTATCGGGGCTCTAGGGTGTGAATGAGTCAATCCGACTGATATTCGAGTAAAATAAAAAAGAGGTTAATACGGGACTCCTGAAACTCCGTTGGATTCACACAAGAAACTATCCCAAGCACCCCAAGTATAATATATTATAATTGATTAATATATTTAATTGGTTTAATTGATTGATTAACATGTCTTGATCGAAACCATAGATTGCAAAAGGTGTAGAATGTAGTCGAGTGAGTCGAGTAATATGCGAGCCATGACAATTGCAGTCTTGGTTCGAGTCAAATTTGTTTGAGTAGTTTTGGTTCGAGTTCGTATTCGAGTTCAAGTTCGAGTTTAGATTCGAATTTGAGCTTTGAGTTCGAGTTTAGATTCAAATTTGGATTCGAGTTATAGATATTTCTTGTGAATTGATTTAACTTTTGAAAATCTCAGGTTCGGGAGAAATCGACAACTGTTGCAAATGAACGGAAGGATTTGTGTTTTTTTCCAAGACAATTACCATTTGATAACTCTATTAAGTTGTCTAACCTGAATAGGCAAACACTCACTTTCTCCGGCTCTCTGAGGCTCAAGAGAATTGATCCCGTTTAAACCTATATTAATTTAGAGTCCTTAAATATTGTTTGTATATCTCGAGAGGGTTTTATGAAAAAATATATATTAATATTATTTAAAAATAAATCTCAAGGGTGATTTGTAATATTTAGGATTTTCATAAACATGTATTTTAATTGGTGTGGTGTTTTGGTGATCAAACACAGTATTTTGAAAGTTTGTGGTATTTTTATGAAAACTACTACTTTTGGAAACTTGGTGGTATTTTATTAACAATTTTAATCTTTCTTTTTAAAAATATAGTTTCTTAATTTATTTTTTTATTGAGAATACGGATTTATGATTTTTATATAATTTTTCAAAAAATAGTTTTGTTCAGAAAAATCGCGTTTCTTAAAAACCGTACTTTTATTTCCTTTCAGGACCGAATACTCCGTGAGAAGTTTTACATCTCGCTCTACTGTCCCAAGGATTTGTGATAATCCGCACCATTCATTAGAGAGTCCGCAAACAAGGGTTGTAGAGACGTAATTGGTAAGGATTTTGAAATACCGATTAAAAGAAACTCGTTTTATAAAGGTGTGGTATTTTATTGTAAAAATATATTCTTTAAATGAACCCTAAATTTGGAATACCGTGCTATGGAACCATAGTGTGTATGTGGGGTAGGTCGTTACCCCGTGAAATTTTTCTAAAAGCATTTAAATTAATTAACGGGAAGGGTTATACTAAAGTTCATGGTATTTTAATGGAAATGTTTGTTTCATATGAAAATTTTGTTAAAACTAAAAACTGAATGATGTGAATAAAGTCGAGATTAGTGTAGGATGTTAGTTTGATCTCGTTCGCTTATCACATTGCTTACAAATGTTAAGAAGAAGAGTACATCGAAGCCAACTCAACTTTTATAGATTTGTTTTTAAAAATTTGTTTTGAGATGGAAAAAATGGAGATGAAAGGGGACTTACTGTTTTAGATGGTTAAAAAGATATTGAAGAAGCCCTCGGGGGTCGTGGTTTCGTCGGAGATGCTCCGATCGTCGAATTTGACTTGCTACTCCACTGGGGGGGCTTAACTCCATTTGGTGTTTAGAGAGTTTTGAGAGAATTTTTGCTAAAATTTCAGAATTGGGAAGAGCTAGGACATATGATGGTATTTATAGTGAAGAATTAGGATTTGGGAATTAAAATTTTGGATTAAAATGCATTAAAAAGATGTTAAATGGTGAATTGAAGAGTCTCTATTTGATTACAGGAAAATCAAACGGTGCAGAGGAGTCAAGGGGAGTCAAAGGGAAAAGTGTGCAAAGCACGGAGGAATTTGGGGCTATCCCAACCATCGGCGCTGGCCTTTTGGGCAAAACCGACGGTCGGATCTTGAGGCTTTGCCTCGAGATGCATGCCACATGTCGATTTGGGTGTGTACATCTCATTGCGCATGTTTGATTTTTCTGAAATTTTTCGTTTCTCCGTGTATTGCACGTGCAACTCTTGGGCTTCCAAAAATTAAAAAGAAAAAGATCTAAAAAATAATTAGGACAGATTCGAACGCACATGCTATGTCACTGCAGTGTAAAGGCTTTACCAGTGAGCTATAAGTTGCTTTTTATTTTTATTTAATAAAAATAACTTTTAACTCTTACACAACCTGTAATACCCTTTTCTGTATAATAACAAGAATTTTCTGTACAGTGATTTCAGAGTCGTTATATGTTACCGCCTCCATGCTTGAGCTTGGATCGGTTGGGCTCGGGCCTACTTGCTTTGGCTTAGGCCTGGATTGGTTTGGAATCGGGCCCACATGTTTGGGCGTTAATTTTGATTTTGACTTTGACTTTTTGATCTCGGCAGTGGAGTGTAATTTTTGACGCTAACATCATGCTCGTGCATCACAATAAACACTCCATCAATCGTCGTCCATTAATTTAATTCCCTTAAATAAATAAATTGTATGCATGCACATAGACATGTATGTATATACATGTATATATAAATTTACATACATGCATACACACACAAAACATGTATACACAATAGTGAAAACCTTTTTTCTTCCTTGATGATAAAAAGTACCCGAAGATATGCAGCATTAGCATCCCACGGCTTTCGCGTATACATCAGTAATTTATAATTTATAATCTATTTTCTCGGGAGAAAATAAAAATACAAACTTTTTGAACTGTATAACGAAATGAATATAGCCCAAGATAGATGCTCGATTAATGGAGTAGCCGTCTCTCCATCCTCCGGTCTTTTTCCAACTTTCTCAATCTTTGATGAGACTGTTCACTCGTGCCTGAATGAAGTTTGGTTTTCCTTCCCATTGGTGGACAAGGGATTGGGATCAAATTTGCAAACAATCTATACCATACTTTTTAATAGTGTCACATAGCCATTGACTTAGATGAACTATTTTGGATCAAGACAGGAGGATAGTCATATAATTCGCGAATTATTCGGTAAATTCATGAATAATACGTGTAATTTTGATCGGCCGGTTAAATCTTTGATTTAATCGTCACTGGTGAACGCTTCGAATAATTCACGAATAGAGCAAAGGGCTGCACGCTAAAAAATTTCGTCGTCGGATTTTTAAAAGCTTTCTTTAACTAATGCTCCATAATCCATAGCCAGCCTAAATTCGACAGGCAGCAGCTTCGACCAACAAATCCAACTTTTATAACTTCGATATTCATGCTATCAAAATTCTAATCAAAGCGTCTAAAAAAGAGTGCACGGAAGCCCACACTATGTGCTACTGTTTGAGTACATGGAGCACCCTTTTTTTGTTATCACGAAGTAATTTTCCTCTAAATAAGATATTGAATATTCATGTGCGTGCACGGAACGGCTCTTGTTTCTTCCTTTCTAAAAATAACTTGTTGCAAGGAATCACCAAGCTCCAACTCCTTATTTTCCTGTAATTACATTACATGGATTGTGTTCAGATCGATCCCATTCCCCTTGTTCTTAATATATATTATCTTCATGAAGTTAAGAAATTTCTTCCATAACTAAAAGGATAAATTTTTTTTATATTAAACCATATTAAAATAATATTTTTTTAAATAAACCACTTTCAAAACATATTACAAAAACAGACCATTTTCTGCCACCTAGACGTCACGTCAGCGTCAACTTAGCGCTTGCACTGGCGTCAATAATTTTTTTTAAAGGACACAGTTTCGAACTGGACCCATTACAAATGTAAAGGGCATGATTTCAAATTGCGTCCCCTTATAAATGTACTGGTCGCGGTTTCAAACTACGTCCATTACATTTGTAATGGACGCGGTTTCAAATTACGCCCAATAAATATTCAAATGCCAATTAATTTCATCAATGAGCGCACTTTCATAATGCACTCATATATTTTAATGAAAAAATGGGGTGCATTTTCAAAGTGCGTCCCATTCCCCAACTTAAATAGATACGATCTATTTTCTTTCCTCATTCCTCATTATTCTCTCTCTCATCTCTCTCATGTTCTCTCTCTCTCTCTCTCTCTCTCTCTCTCTCCGCTCTCTCTTCCCCCCTCGGCGATCTCTCCTTCTCCGGTCTCTCTCTCTCTCTCATCCTCTTGATCGCTCCTCTCTCTGTCATCTCTCGGTCTTATATTCTCTCGCTCGTGCAGATTTAGATGGAAATTCACCGGTGAACAATCACCTTCATCCTCGACATCGTCATCACCATCGTGAGTATCAAGAAGGTTAGCAAAACCATAATTTTATTTAAAATTAATTCATAAAAATATTTGGTTCAAATTTCGTATTGAGAGAGCAAATCGAAAAAATTGAGTACATATTAGAGGTTTTCCCCGATTTTATTCGCGACAGATCAATGAGTAGGATACAAATTCTTACAACTTGTTACATGCTGGAAATATGGATTTTATTGTAAGTTTATGTAATTAAGTGAGTATAAATGTGAAGATAAATAAATAGGTTGTTTGATGAGAACTCTCAAAGCATGGGTCAATTTTTCTAGCAGGTGGAAAAATGACGGATAATTACATCCATCTAGTTGCTATTTCTGTGGCCAATTATCGATTGGAAAAAATAATATTCCTGAATACGTCGGAGGAAAAACTAAGATAACTAGAGTCAAGAAGTCTAGCACATACAACGAGCTGTGCCGAGTAGTATACAAAGCTACCAAAATCAATATGTTAGAGTTTAATATCTCCTTAATATGTAAATGGCCGACGGAGTATGAATATACCGCCATTGAAGTATCCGATGATGAGGATACACAATTCAAACTTGCATCGAAATCGAAATCGATCGAGCTGTTTGTGAAGAAGGGGATATTCACGTCCGCTCAACTGCCTGAATCTTATTCTGAAGTACCCGATTCTTCTTTTTGAGCATCCGAAAATTACCCGCAAGGAAAAATGACACACAGGCTCAATATGAATGCTGATTCTACCGGTTTTATATCTCCCACCAATGATGAACAGTATATACATCAAAGTTACGTAGGTGAAGGGACATTAAGCGGGACGCCAGTGAATTGACAGTTTACGAAGTAAATATTACCTTGCATATCTTTATACCACATGTACATTTAGCGGAACACTATTTATTGAGAGTGGATGTATCTATAGTTACTAAGTATTTGTCACGCCCCGCTTTCCATTGTACGGAAACGGGCATGTGGCGGGCCGCAATATATTTACTAAGAAATAAATACGTTAAGCGTAATTAAGAAATATATATATAATGCACAAGAATAACAAGTGATATAAAATAAACAGCAAACTTTATTTACATTCATTTTTACATACAACTGTTTTTGAAAAGAAAAGATATAATGATATAAATAATGCCTAAACAATAGCATACAAACCAGAAGTAAATACAATGAGAGCTAGAAGTCCGGCTGGGCAGTGAGCTGGTCCAAGTCCTCCTGGTTAAGCTCGATCTTCTGAGAGTCTGGTCCTCCTGATGAACATTCCAAAGAAGAAAAGACAGAAATGTCGTCAGCGAAAGAAGAAATGGAATAGAACAAGTAATGTGAAATGAAACTGATAAATTGTACATGTATATGATTGTTATTCAAATGTAGTTGTTTATAACTTGGTACAGAAGATATTTGTCTATACGAGAGGAGTCCATGTTATCCCGTGGACTATGGTAACATGTAGTATAAGGCCCGTCAAAACCCATGAGACAACGGCACGGAAATTCATGTAGGTGTCTTTTAAGTGACCATCTTGTGCTACAAAATACATTCCATACCAATCTACCCCGTTATTCCCGCGTAATGAATTGTATAGAGTTATATTTACAAGTCTTGCCGAAACCATAGATACAAGTTGCTCAAGTAGTCAGGTTCAGGATGTAATCATGTATTCAAGAAGTCATGTCAAGTTATAACCATGATTCGGTCAGGTCAAGTCAAGTATTCAGGTTTGATATTGGTTTTTGAATTCAAGTATTCAGGTTCCAGTTCAAGTATTCATGTTAAACTTTGGATTCATATTTGAATTGGACTCTGATTTGAGTTTGGATTCAGGTTTGAGTTAGACTCAGACTGAGTCAGACACTTGTAACTGATTTAGATCCTGAATTAGGTTCGGGAGTCATCGGTGACTGCTGCACATGGACGGAAGGATTTGTATCTTTTTCCAAGACAATTACCATTGAAAACTCTGTTATGTTGTCTACCTTAAATAGGCAAGCACGCACTTTCTCCGGCTCCCTGTGGCTCAAGAGTATTGATCCCGCTTAAACCTGTATTTACTAAAGTCTTAAATATTGTTTTATATAACTCGATGGGGTTTTATGAAAAATATTTTTAATAAAATTAAAAATAAACCTCAAGAAGTTATTTATATTATTTAGAGTGTTCATGAATGTGAATTTTAAGAATTTGAGGTATTTTAGTGATAATTACATAACTTGGAAAGTTCATGGTATTTTATTGTAAAACCTGTCTTTTGTTAGTATCTTGATGGTATTTTGGTGAAACTTGTAATTCTTTCATTTAAAAATGTAGGTTTATTATATTTTGAAAATATATGGGTTTTATAATTTTATATAATTATTAAAAATTAAATTTTTATTTAAATAGAAAAAATGCGTTTTTCTTTAAAATTGTATTTAAAACCTTTCGAGACCGAATGCTCCGTGAGGAGGTCTGCATCTCGCTCTACTAGCCCAAGGATGTGCGATAATCTGCACCATCCAACAGCGGGTCTCCTAAAAAGGGTTGTAGAGGCATAATCGCAAAGGAATTAAGAATACCGTTTTAAAAGAAAACCGTTTTTAAAGTGAGTGGTATTTTAATGTAATATGTTCTTTATAACCCAAATTCACACAAAGGCATCGTTCGATGAAACAAGAGTGTATGTGAGGGGTGGATCGTTACCCCGTGAAGTTTTCCTAAGGTATGTTTAAGCGATACTAAAAGAGGTGATGTTAAAGTTCATGGTATTTAAATGAAAAACTTAAGTTAAAGTTATTTTGCATGGAATTCTAGGTTAAAATTTATTCTAAATATTTATAATTAAGATTATAAGTATTGTGTAAAATTTGGATGAACAATATGTAAGAAAAAGGGAGTTTTTAGGGTTTAGATGATAGATATCGGTATTAACTCCACTTAACGATATTCGTTTTAAAATGAAATTTTAAAGAAGATTGGAAGGGGCTTACTATTAGATTGGCTCAAATAAAAGTTGAAGAAAGAGAGTTGAACTTTATGGCATCGCGGAATCGCCGAAATTTGCTTCGATGCTCACCGGAAGTTGATCGCTTACTAACTCCTCTTTTACTCCACTTGTACTTAAGAAATTTTGAGAGTTTTGACTAGAATTTTCAGAATGATATTGAGCCAAAAGGTGGGATGGTATTTATAGTGTAGAATCAAGGTTTTGGAATTAAAATGCATTAAAATTTGTTTTAGTGGTGAAATGAAGGGTCTCTGTTTGATTGCAGGTGCAGGGGTGTCAGGGGTAGGGGAAGAGTCAAATGTGCAAAGCCCGGGTCTCTTTGGCCTCGGTTCACCCGTCGGTACTGACCCAATCCCCATATCCGCCTGCTGATCTAGGGCTTCATGCTTTTGGATTTGTATCACGTGTACAACTCAGTGTTTAAACCTTTTTGCACATGTTTGATTTTTCTGACTTTTCATTTTTATGTGTATTGCACGTGTAAAATTTTGGGCTTCCAAAAAGTTAAAAGAAAAATCAGAAAAAAATAATGTGTCTGATGTGGATCGAACACAGGGGCTACATCACAGTAGTGCAAGGGCTTTACCAGTGAGCTACAAGTTGTTTCTTACTGTTATTTAACAAAATTAACTTATAACTCAATATCAGGCTGTATAACTCATTTCTAGAAAATTTATGTACAGTAAATTCAAAGTCGTTACATTCTACCCTCCTTATAAAAATTTCGTCCTCGAAATTTACATTTACATATGGACTAATTTACAAATAAGTGAGGGTATCTTGCACACATGTATTCTTCTCGTTCCCATGTTGATTCTCTTGGCTAATCTTTTCTCCACATCACTCGGACCAAATTTACTTCCTTGTTCTGCAGTGTCTTCACCTTTTGATCTAGAATCTCAATGGGTTGTTGCTCGCAAGTAAGCTCGGTCTGGACTATGAGCTCTGAGTGATCAAGGATGTGGCTGTGGTTGCTCACATATTTTCGTAGCCGGGATATGTGGAACACGTTATGCACTCCTTCCAATAAGGGTGGTAGTGCCAAACGGTATGCCACTTCTCCAACACGTTCGAGTATGTCCAACGTTCTTATGTAGCTTGGACTGAACTTACCCCTCTTGCCAAAGCGGATCACTCCTCTATTTGGAGAAATCTTAAGAAAACATGCTCTCTATGTTGGAACTCCAGATGTCGGCGTTATGCATCAGCCCAATGCTTCTGTCGGTCTTGGGCTATGCGCATTCTTTCCCTGATCGTGCGAACTACGTCTACAGTTGCTACGATCATCTCTGGTCTAAGGAGTTTACGATCTCCGACGTCGTCCCAACTTAGTAGTGAACGACTGTAACGACCCTGAATTTTTTGTACAAATTTTTTTTTCTTAAAGTGCCGAAAGGAGTTTGCAAGTCTGAGCACAATTTAAAAGTTATTCTTATTTAAGAACAGCAAGAAGTAGCTTGTAGCTCACTGGTAAAACCTTGCATTTGCAGGATTGTCTAGCACGGCAGCAAGGTTTCGGAAGACATCGTCCATGCCAATTTCAAAAATTTGTCGTTCTAGCTAACCCTAACCCTAGAATTTTTACTAGAAAAACCGACGAAACAATATGTAAACTACTTTACAACTATGTGAATGAGAAATACAACCTTTGTAGACCGGTCCTTCACTTCTAATGCTCCGTGTAGTAGTCCCTTCGCTGCAAGTAATGAACGTCCGAACTCTAGAGAGGGTTCCTTTGGAGAAATGAACAAGCTTGCTCGAAGTCTTCGAGACCGAATATGATTTACGTCGAGGAGACTCAAGCTCATGCAAGCTCTTCACTAATGGTAGATTAGTGAAGCAAACACCCTAAAATAAATAACTAATATAGTAGAGGATAATGAAGTAGGAAATGGGCTCACTTTAGATTTATTTTTCTCACAATATTTTCTCACCTCATGAGGAAGAAGAAGCTCAAGTGAAGAATGAGAGAATGAACTCATTAGGTGAGACTAGCAACCATAGGTGAGTTATTGTCATACACTAACTCATGTAGAGAATAAACCATGGGTTACAATAATGGTTAGATTAATAAATATCTACAAGTAAAACAAAACTAGTGGACTAAGTCAAAGATGCAACAAGCTTCTCCAAGCATCCAAGCATGTGACTAATTTCCTACTAATTTTGAATAACTTTAAATAAATAAAACCATACATTATCATAAGCTTGGTGTGAATCTCATACACCCATGTCACATGTGGTATCAAGCATGACACAAAATAATGTACATTAATATATATCACATATATACTATATGCACACAAGTGAGAAAAGAAATCTTAAGTGAGCTAATATTAGTTAATGTATGTTAATATATCAAATATATAATTATATATTAAATTATTAAATCAACACTTGATTTAATAATCCGGCTATATCACATACAACCGACTAATATCAAATGTAACAATCTATCGAATCAACACTTGATCCGATAACCCGGCTATATCAGATATAACCGACCGATATCACATATTGCGAGAATAGAATGCGGTATCACATACGCGCATTAATCTCGGTCCCGCACATATCATATATGTGCTCCTACTTTGTTTCGCATGAACCAGGAAACCTTTGTGTATGACTCTAAAGACTCCTCAATACGCCGGCAGTAGGTGATGATCATATCAAACACCCATAAGCCGCAAGCGGTCTGCTAAACATGACTGCTACCCAGGTATTGAGCGATCAGAAGATCATCAAGCAAGGCTGCTCATACTCCTGTGAATCCAATCGGTAATACTATCGTACAGTCCGGTCTCTTCATCAGATATGTCGCATATCTCGTCTGGGGGTGGTAAACGTCAGACCCCAATAGCTTGATAAGTCATGCCGATGTGAGGCTCATAACGGGTCGAGAAACTACTGATAACACTTACCAGTAAATCTCACAAACAGCCTTGGCAAGGGATTTCCTGTTATAGCCAATCGAGCATAGAGCAACATCAACCCCTAATACCGGGAGAGACGAAATCCCCTTCTATCGCTCATTGCCTTAATATGACTCGGTACTGTACCCAAAAACCACCGTTTTACACGTTCTCTTGAATGTGGTAAGGTGGAAATTAAAGCACGGTGGGAATCACACAAGACTCTATGACGATCTCGGGTCGACAGTCTAACCTGTACCAGTATCACTAGAGAACTGCCATCTAACGTGAGGTATAATACCATCTAGGAGTTCTCGGCGAGTCCGTCCAGTGTACCCAGTCCCCACTGAGCACCCGTATATCATCTCTGATGTCAAACACCAATGGATATGGGATCATCTATCGCCCATCTACATGGGTCGAGAAGGTATACGCTAGTCTACTCTGGTATATCGATGCCCTGTCTCGATACATCCACGACTAGGGACATTAAAGGATGTACTCACGGACTACCATTGTCCCACTAGTATGATCCGCATCATAATCCAGGTAGTCAAGTACACATCCTGAGGGCTTTATCAACATGTAACAAAGAGACAATCAGTGTACATGTTAAGATAAAGAGTAACCAGATAGTATACTATCATGTCGAGCGAGAAAGTCCTCCCTATGTATGTCCAAGCATCCACTATAATATACATCATATGTACAATAATGGCCTCTAGGGCATACATATAACTAACAACATTGCTGTGACATAGCTCCTGTGTTCGAATCCTATCAGCCGCATATTATTTTACTGATTTTTCTTTTGAACTTTTTGGAAGCCTAAAAGTTTACACGTGCAATACATGTAAAAATGAAAAGTCAGAAAAATCTAACATGTGCAAAATGTTGTATGAACTGAGTAGAACACGTGGCAATCATCCAACGGTCTCCTCCTCAAGATTGGCCGGCGAGATGGCCATTTGGGCCGGCGGCGACGGGTCCCTCATGGTGAAAAGTCCCCATTCTCTGCACACTAGACCTTTGGCCTACCCCCATTACCCCCATACTGCTTGTTTTCTCTGCAAATTACCAGAGACTTCAATTTCATCCATTAATCCAATTTTTAATGCATTTTTTCAATTCCAAAACCCTAATTCCACACTATAAATACAACCCCATACCCTAGCCCTCCTCATTCTAAAATTCTGGTCAAAAATATCAAAATTTTCTAAGTACAAGTGGAGTTAAAGTGGAGTTAGCCCAAGGTTAACTTCCGGCGAGGATTCGAGACAATTCCGGCGACCTCACAACCTCACGACAACCTCAAGCTCTTCCTCTCTCTATTCTTAACCCAAATCACTTGTAAGTTCCTTCTATTTCCTCCCCCTCTTCTCTAAATTCTCTTTTCAAAACAAAGTATCGATAAGTGGAGTTATAACCGATATAAATCTTCTAACTCTATAATCTCACTTATCTTTTTCATATTGTTCAACAAACTTTTACAAAATATTGGTAACATTATTATAAAGGTTTAGAAACAACTTTCATTCTAAAACTCCATATAAAATAACTTTAACCTAACTTTTACGTTTAAATACCATGAACTTTATATTCGTTATCTTTTAAACTTTTGCTTAGCATACCTTTAGAAAACTTCACGAGATAATGACCTACCTCTCACATACATACATATTGACATAGCAAGATTCTTTTGAGACATAACTTTTGTGGCAACATACGACTTTTCATCAAAATCCTTTAACTACAGAAAAAACCGTTTTCTTTGAATTGTATTATTAAACTCTTTACAATTATGCCTCTACAATCCATTTTAGGGAACTCGCTATTGGATGGTATAGATTATCGCATATCCTCGGGCTAGTAGAGCGAGATGCAGACCTCCTCACGGAGCATACGATCTCGAAAAGAATTTTAATACGATTTTTAAGAAAAACATAATTTTCTAATTAATAAATAAAATTAATTTTTAACAATTGTATAAACACTATCAAACCATATATTTTTAATATATAATAAAATTCCATGTTTTCTAGAAAATAAAAGACTGACAAGTTTCATTAAAATACTATCAAGTATCAATACAAGACAAGTTACACTAAAATACCTTGAACTGTTCAAGCTAAGTTAATTTTCACTATGATATCTCACTCTTTAAAATTCACATCCTTGGAAACCCTAAAGAACATAAATAATTACTCGAGATTTATTTTGAAAGTATATAAAATATTTTTCATAAGACCCCCTCGAGATATATAAAATTACATTAAGGATCCTACTAAATATAGGTTTAAGCGGGACCAATTCTCTTAAGCCTCAGGGAGCCGGAGAAAGTCGGTGCTTGCCTATTTAAGGTAGAAAACTAAAACGGAGTTATCAATGGTAATTGCCCTGGAAAAAGACACAAATCATGCCGTCTATATGCAGCAATTACCGATAACTTCTAAACCTAATTCAGGATCCAAATTCTGTTTAAAGTGTCTGACTTAAGTCTGAGTCCAAATCAATCTAAATCCAATATACCAAACATGAACCTGAATATCAGAATAATACTAAACATACAAACATGACTTGACTTGACCGAACCATGGTTATGAATTGACTTCTTTACATGACTACTTGATACATCCTGAACTTGTTTACATGAACAACTTATACCATGGTCTCGGCAAATCTGATAATTACCAATCAATACAATATACATTACGGGGTTTAACGGGGTATACTGGTACGGAATGTGTTCAAAGTGGCACAGTGATGGACACTAAAAGACACCTACATGAACATCCCGGGTCGTTGTCCCGTGGGTTTTGGCGGGGCCTTGTACTACGGGTTACTATAGTCTACGGGGAAAGTTGGACTCCTCTCGTATACACTGATATATTCTGTACCAAATTACAAACAACTACGTTAGCATAACAAACAGATAATTTACCAATTCTATTCTCTTTACTTGTCTATTCCATTCTATCTTTTGGGACATACCAAGCGCTAGTTCGATGATGACATTTATGCCTCTTCTTTCTTTGGAATGTTCGTCAGGAGGACCCAACTCTCAGGAGACCGAGCCCAGTCAAGACGATTTGGAGCAGTTCACAGAGGAGCCAAACTTCTAGGCTTTTACTTGTAATTATTTTCTTTTCAGTTCATATGCCACTGTTTAGGCATCGCTTTCTATCATTGTACTTTTCTTTTCAGTTGTATGTAAAGAAAGAATATTAATAAAAATTATTGTTTTTATTACATCTCTTGTCATTCTTGTGCTTTTATTATATTTCTTATTTACGCTTAACGTATTTACTTCTGAGTAAATACGTCGCGGCCCGTCGCGTCTACTTCTCCGTATACTGGGAAGCGAGACATGACAGGTTTTTTTGACGGCCCATACAGGTTAGTTCTGCATTAAGTTTTACATGCAGGTCAGTTCTGCATGGAAACTTAAGCAATATGTCACAAGAATTATAAGAATCAACAACTAAACAATCCTTACATTTCTAAGATTTTGAATCTATCCTAACCCTTCATTCTCTTTCAAGGTTATGGATTTCCCGAACAACACCAGCACCAACATGAATGGAAACACTCCATCTCCTCTACCATCACCACCTACTGTAGCAGCTCCTATCAACGAGCAGATGGTATTGCTTGAGGCAATAAAGAGCCTTCTGGAGGGTCAGCAGCAGCAGACTGCTATCCTCTTGCACCGCCCAAAGACTTAGGCACCCGGAGTCAAACAATTCCGGGCATTGCAGCCTAAGAACTTTTCTGGGAAAGAGAGCCCACTAGAGGCAGAGGAATAGGCTCAGTCCATTGAAGATGATCTGTCAGTAGAACAAGTGACAGAAATTTCTTGGGTGAGAGTTGCGAAACAGCAACTCACAGACAATGCCAGAGTATGGTGGAAGGCTGACGAAAGCCGTCTTGCACAGCCGATTGAATAGAAGAATTTTCGCGACATGTTTGAAGAGAAATACTTTCCCGAAACTGCCCGTTTCAACATGGAACAGCAGTTCATCCACTTGCAGCAAGGTTCAATGTGGAACAAATCTGTGGATGAATACGATACTGAGTTTACCCTGCTCCATAGGTTCGCTGCACACCTCGTCCCGATTGCAGAGACCTGGGAAAGAAGATTTCAGTAAGGGTTAGACTCGGAGATCCAAGCTACACTAGCTACAGGAGATTTTCCAACCCATGATCTTGCGTTGAAAGCTGCCCGACGATATGATGTAGTAGTGAAGAAGAAGGGCATATCTCAGACTGCCGGTGTGAAGCGCTCTGCCACTCAGATGGCAGGAGAACCCTCTTCCAAGCCACCTTTTGAACCCAGGAGACCAGAAGTAACATTTAACCGACAAGTCCAGATTTTTGCTTCTACTACAAGAGGGATGGACACCTGTTAAAGGACTGCAGGCGTGCAAACGGCATGTACTTAGTTTGTGGCGCATCCACTCTAGACATTGGAACATGTCCTCATAGACGCAACCCAGTTCCAGCACACATCACCTTTCCGCAGCGGCCAGCTATTCAGGCTCCTGCACCTCGTCTTGCCCTACCAGCTCCACCTTCTCGTGGACCTCCTGCACAGTCTCCTCATCAGTTTCACAAGGCAATGAGGAACATGCCTCAAAGGCAGAGAAACATGCCTCAAGAACAAAGGAATGTGCCTCCAGTTAGAAGGAATGTACCCCGGCGTAAGGCTTTCACGTTAGCGGCCGTAGAAACCGAAGCTATAGGTCAAGGTAACACTGGTAATCCTTCTTCTTGCATCCTTTCATTCTTTCAAACATATTTTCATGCACTTTCAGTAGCTTTTTCACCACCACTGTAATAAAATTTTCTTGAATCTGTTACATCTTCCTTCTATAAATTTCGAGGACGAAATTTTTATAAGGAGGGTAGAATATAACGACCCTGAATTTTCTGTACAAAATTTTTCTTCTTAAAGTACAGAAAGGAGTTTGCAAGTCTGAGCACAATTTAAAAGTTATTCTTGTTTATGAACAGTAAGAAGTAGCTTGTAGCTCACTGGTAAAGCCTTGCACTGCTGTAACATAGCCCCTGTGTTCGAATCCTATCAGCCACATATTATTTTGCCGATTTTTCTTTTAAACTTTTTGGAAGCCCAAAATTTTACACGTGCAATACACGTAAAAATGAAAAGTCAGAGAAATCTAACATGTGCAAAATATTGTATGAACTGAGTAGAACACCTGGCAATCATCCGACGGTCCCCTCCTCAAGATTGGCCGGCGAGATGGCCATTTGGGCCGGCAACGACGGGTCCCCCGTGAGGAAAAGTCCCCATTCTTTGCACACTAGACCTTTGGCCTACCCCCATTACCCCCATACTATTTGTTTTCTCTGCAAATTAACAGAGACTTCAATTTCATCCATTAATGCAATTTTTAATGCATTTTAATTCATTCTTTTAATTCCAAAACCCTAATTCCATACTATAAATACAACCCCATACCCTAGCCCTCTTCATTATGAAATTCTAGTAAAAAATATCAAAATTTTCTAAGTACAAGTGGAGTTGAAGTGGAGTTAGCCCAAGGTCAACTTCCAGTAAGGATTCGAGACAATTCCGGCGTCCCGCAACCTCACAACAACCTGAAGCTCTTCCTTTCTCTATTCTTAACTCAAGTCACTTGTAAGTTCATTCTATTTCTTCCCTCTTTTCTCTAAATTCTCTTTTCAAGACAAAGTATCGGTAAGTGGAGTTATTACCGATGTAAATTTTCTAAACTCTGTAATCTCACTAATCTTTTTCATATTGTTCAACAAACTTTTACAAAATATTTGTAATATTATTATAAAGGTTTAGAAACAACTTTCACTCTAAAACTCCATATAAAATAACTTTAATCTAGCTTTTACGTTTAAATACCATGAACTTTTTATTCGTTATCTTTTAAACTTTTGCTTAGCATACCTTTAGAAAACTTCACGAGATAATGACCTATCTCTCACATACACATATATTGACATAGCATGATTCTCTTGAGACAAAACTTTTGTGGCAAAATATGACTTTTCATCAAAATACCTTGAACTATAAAAAAAACTCGTTTTCTTCGAATTGTATTATCAAACTCTTTACAATTATGCCTCTACAACCCATTTTGGGAAACCCGCTATTAGATGGTGTGGATTATCGCACATTCTCGGGCTAGTAGAGCGAGATGCAGACTGTTCCCGCCAAAAATTTCTGCGCAGAAGAGTCCAAGATATCAAATGACAGCGATACGCTTAAGGAAATGGGAACCAGTATCTTCCGGGCTGTTTTTTGACAAACTTCCGAATGAGAAACAGATAAATTCTGATGGTATCGAAAGCGGCTCGAAAAACCCTTCGATTTGATATATTATGGGCCTCGTAATTCATTCGGGATCAAAAGTTATGAGGAATTACGTGCCCACACGTGATGGGCCTTTAAAAACCCACTGGAGGAGTTAAAAGATATAATAAAAACTCAGAAAAGACCCCAATGGGGCATCACGTGCTCACACGTGACCATGGGTCATGTGCAGACACATGATGGGCTTTTAAGGCCTCTAAAATAATGAATAGAATTAAATTCTAAAATCTGTTCCCTGATTAAAAATCAGGAATCACGTGCTCACACGTGACCAATGGTCACGTATTGACACGTGATGGTTAAAACTGAAGCGTAAACAAACAGCTGAAGAAAATACCTCAATGAGGTGTCACGTGCTCACACGTGACCAATGGTCACGTGTTGACACGTGATGGTTACAACTGAAGCGTAAGCAAATACTGAGAAAAGGACTCAATTGGGGGTCACGTGGCAACACGTGACTGGCTGTAAAAGCCTTGCTGTTCAACATAATTAAATTAAAAAAAAAAGATCATTTAAATCTTTCGAAATAGAATTAAAATTCTAAAAGCTTCTAAATCTTTCCAAATGGAAAAGGATTATGGGGACCGTTGGATTAAAAATCCAAGGGTGATTAAAAATCACCAATTTATGGAAAAATCTTGGACTTGGAAAGATTTCCCCCCTAAATCTGACCGAGATAACAAATGGATATCTTTGGATTTAAAATCCACGGTGAATAAAATTCACTGAATGATCTAAAGGCCCAGAATTAATGATAAATATAAATCAAATCTCTCAACAATCAAATCAAATCTTTCAATGAGAGATTTGCTAAACAAATTGATTCTTTTCCTTCTCCTATAAATAGGAGCCAAGAAGAGAAGAGAAGGGATCTACTTTTTTGGGGAGAGAAGAAACAGAGAGAGGAGAATTTAATTCTCTGCAAAAGAAAAACCCTAGGTAAGAAAAGAGAGGCTTAAAAAGAGAATTTAATTCTCAAAAGAGTTTAACTCTTATAAAAAGAAAAGAACTTAGTTCTTTCTCTGGTGGAGGATCTGCAAAGTGCACATCTCCCCATGAATTGAGAATTTAATTCTCATTGGGTTGAGATCCTGCCATGCAGATCCAAAACATAGAGGAGGAATTAAGTTTTGAGGATTCAATGGTCACAAAATTATAGGAATTTAATTCCTTTGGGATAAAATTAGGGTTTTACCCTAAATAAGAATTTAATTCTTTCACAATAGGAATTTAATTCCTCCAAAACAAAAATTAGGGTTTTACCCTGAACAAGAATTTAATTCTTAAAGATAAGGAGACTTAAAAGATCTCTGCGCATGAAAAGACTAAGGTCACGTGCCCTACGTGACCCCTGAACAGATCCCCCAAAAATGAGAAGAGGAAAGCTTTGAGGCAATGCCTCACGTGTTCCCACGTGACCCTCATTATATATGGAACAAAAGCAAAGGCAGAAACAATTCTGGGCGCTCTCACGTGATACCACGTGACCCCTAATAAATGTTCTAATAAATCAGGGCATGATTGTACATCACGTGCCCACACGTGATGGCTATGAAAATTAAAAGTGTTTAACACTTGTTTGCAGAACAAAATAAAGGGGATCTGGCCCCACTTTTTGATGCCATCACGTGCTCCCACGTGACTCCCAAAACGCAGAAAGAAAAAGCAAAGGAAATGAAAGCTTTGGGCGCTCTCACGTGTTATCACGTGACCCCTCAGCAAATGCTTTAACAATTGGCGCACAGATCCCCATCACGTGCCAACACGTGATGCTCTAAAATAAAAATAAAAGTGTTTAACACTTATTCGCAGATTTGAGGATAAAATAAAGGAGATCTGGCCCCACATTTAGGGCGCCCTCACGTGTCACCACGTGACCCCTAATGAGCATTCTAACAGACCAGAGCGGGGGCCTCCATCACGTGCTCACACGTGATGGCCGTCAGAATTTAAAGTGTTAAACACTTACCTGCAGAATAAAATAAGGGGAATCAGGACGCTCTCACGTGTCCACACGTGACCCCTCTCTCCTTAGTGTTTAACACTAATCTGAAGACTTTGTCCTCAGTGTTTAACACTGATTTTCTTAGTGTTAAACACTAATTTGAAATCTCTGATTACCAGTGTTTAACACTGATTTGCTTTAGTGTTTAACACTAATTTGAAAGCCCTGTTGCTAGTATTTAACACTGATTATCTTTTAGTGTTTAACACTAACTTGTTAATCTTATTCCCAGTGTTCAACACTGTTGACCTTTAGTGTTTAACACTAGCTTTAGCCCAATTGGCTAAGTTTCTAGAGGCAAAGCCTCTCCTTCAATGGACCAGCAGAGAGCCAATATTTCAAACACAATTGGACTTAGCCCAAATTGGCCATAAGTCCTCAAATCATCTTGAACTGAGCACATCTGCTCTTTCAACCAACTCATTGGTTCAAGGGTACATCTCGGAACTCCTCTGATATTTGTCGTTGTAATCCTTCAACGTCTTCAGAGAGGTAACGGGTCCCGACAACCACACATCAACACGGACTGTGGGGTCCTAAACTCATGGAGTTATGCGTCCTTAAACCAAGATACAGACTGCGGGGTCCTTAAATCCGCGGACTTATGCGTCCTTAAACTAACGGACTAATGCGTCCTTAAACACACCCATATGGACTGTGGGGTCATTAAACCCATGGACTTATGCGTCCTTAAACTACCATTGGACCACCATGTCCCTAAACTGGTATTGGACCACCACGTCCCTAAACTGGCAATGGACCACCATGTCCCTAAACTGGAACAATAGAGCCCAAATGCTCTTTTGTCGGATCTAAACGATCCCGTTTAAGTTGATCTTAGCCTCAAATATGGCTAACGTGTCCTTAAACCTTCAAACAGACTTTAGTCCCAAATTGGACTCTAGATCCCCCAATCAACTTTGGCTCAAGGGTACATCTCTGAACTCCTCTGACATCTGTCGTTGTAATCCTTCAACGTCGTCAGAGAGGTGATGGGTCCCGACGGCCATAAATTTAATGGACCACTATGTCCCTAAACTGGAACATTAGAGCCAATTGCTCTTTTGTCGGATCTAAACGATCCCGTTAAGTTGATCTTAGTCTCAAACTGGACTAACGTATCCTTAACAAACGTTTGAGTTGATCTTAGCCTCAAATATGGCTAATGTATCCTCAAACCAAAACCCCAAACCCAAATCTAAGAAAACGCGGATTTGGACTAATCCACGTCCTACGGGCGACGACATAAATTGGTCTCCGTATACAATCCACGGGCAACCATAAATAAAACAAACACCCACGACACGAAATGACCATCTGGAGAAGGAGAAAGTTGTTACCGCAATGCGGTAGCGTAATTAACTGCAGGGGCTTGCGCCTGCAGGGAAGAGCGTCCCCACAATCAAAAACCCCTCAAGCGAGGGGGAATCTGACGAAGTCTGCTACATCGGCCGCATCCGTCTAAACCTCCGATACACGGTGCCATAAATCAACTTGGCATCTTCGGAGAGGTAGACGGATAAAACCAATTAGCATCTGCCCCGAATCACAGGCAAGACGTCCCGCGTCTCGGCCGCCGTTCGGAGGGGAACACAGACCTCTTCACGGAGTATACGATCTCGAAAGAATTTTAATACGGTTTTTAAGAAAAAAGAGATTTTCTAATTATATATTTTCAAATTAATTTTTAATAATTATATAAATATTATCAAACCATATATTTTTAATATATATAAAATTCCATATTTTCTAGAAAATAAAAGAATGACAAGTTTCATTAAAATACCATCAAGTATCAATATAAGACAAGGTACACTAAAATATCTTGAACTGTTTAAGTTAAGTTAATTTTCACTAATATACCTCACTCTTTAAAATTCACATCCATGGAAATCCTAAAGAACATAAATAATTAGTCGAGATTTATTTTGAAAGTATATAAAATATTTTTCATAAGACCCTCTCGAGATATATAAAATTTCATTAAGGACGCTAGTAAATATAGATTTAAACGGGACCAATTCTCTTGAGCCTCAGGGAGCCGGAGAAAGTGGGTGTTTTTCTATCTAAGGTAGAAAACTAAAACGGAGTTATCAATGGTATTGTCCTGGAAAAAGACACAAATCCTGTCGTCCATGTGCAGTAGTTACCGATAACACCTAAACCTAATTCAGGATCCAACTTCTGTTTAAAGTGTCTGACTCAAGTCTGAGTCCAAATCAATAAGAATCCAATTAAACATGAATCCAATATACCAAACATGAACCAGAATACCAGAACAATACTAAACATACAAACATGACTTGACTTGACCGAACCATGGTTATGACTTGACTTCATTATATGACTACTTGATACATCCTGAACTTATTTACATGAACAACTTATACCATGGTCTTGGCAAGTCTGATAATTACCAATCAATACAATATACATTATGGGATTTAACGGGATAGACTAGTACGGAATGTGTTAAAAGCGACACGATGATTGATTGAATGATTTTCCGTTGTGTCGATTTAGAAAATGAATATAGAAATCACAACCAAAAATATTTTGACCGCAATCAATAACGGTGTCGATTGTAGCGCGTTAGCGAGTGCGGATCGTCCACAGGAAAAGTGTAATGTGTTCGTATTTCGAATTAGATGAATCGAAAATTTAAAGAAAAGAGAAAAGACAATTCAATTCAAGATTTAAAGTGAATTTCAAGAATTAGCAAAAACTAGATCTAAATCTAAAATCAAGAAAACATTAAAAATCAAGAATTGAGATGTGATGATATCCAATCCAATAATCAAGAATCTAAGTGAGGTTCGTAGGAATCGATCGAATCTATAGATGTGATGAAATCTATTGATTACGTATTCTTATCCATCGATGAATTGATACTAGATCGATGATGATCAACGAGAATTAAGGATTTCTTGCGGAAACTAAAGTTTCATCTTCTATCTCTTGTCCTTTCGTTGATTTCATTCACATTCTAGCCCCTAGCAAATTCAAGAATCGATCGTGGATCCCTAATTTCGAGCGAACATAATCAAGAAAGTATCGCATCGAAACTAGGTCGTCGATTGTTCAATTTGCTAGGGTTTACAAACTCGTAGGACTTAAGAATTGTTTCAAGATTTGTAACATCATCATCTATTGATCGTCTCGACTCCTTCACTAGCGGAGTTTTACTCAAACATCACAACAAGAAACACAATCACAAATTGAGATCGAATCATGATGCAAGATTGTAAAGAAAGCAAGATAAAAGAATTTCACCTTTATTTATCAACAATTCCGTTACAATTCGCTCAAGATCTACAAGAGGAAAAAACTCGATCGTCGATTCGGCTTCGCTCGTCTCCTTGAGTCGCGGATCGGCTTGGATCACTTGCTCGGATGAAGATCGGCTCCGCTTTTAAAGGTTGAAGGCTTCTCGCTTGAATTGTACTAGGTGTTCTTGATTTTGGCTTTGGATTTTGAATTGGGGATTAGGGTTTATAAGTTGTGTTACTCAACTTGTATTGGAAATGGTGTAAGAATGAACAACCCAAAACCCTAGATCTAGGTTTCCTTTTATAAGCATTTCAACCTTAGATCTAGATTTCAAATTTCAAATTTCCCTCCAAAATGAACAACTTTTCCCTCCAAAATGAACCATCTCATTTGAATTTTCCCTCCAAAATGAGGTTGTTAGAAAGAATTCTAGAAGAAGTTTGTTGGAGGGAATATTCTAGAATGAGGTTGTTACAAGGAGGCTTCTAGAAGAAGGTTGTTATAATGAGACTTCTAGAAGAAATTTGTTAGAGGGAATATTCTAGAATGTGGAATATTCTTGGGCAAAGTTGTTAGGCCGAGCCTTTTGGATGAAGCCACGTGGACAATCTGGAGTGTTCTGGAAGCTTTGTTAGTTACAGTAAGTACGTGGGAGAAAACTGAAATGCTGACGTCGTCAGAGAGCCACGGATCCGCGGCGGGAATGAGCCTTTGGCCGTGGATCCGCGGCGCAATAAAGGCTTCAGTGCTTGGAACTTCAATGGTAATTCTTGGGCTGACTTATTGGCACTTTTATGATATGTGGAATCTTTTTATTCTTTCTTAATTTCTGCCAGATCCCAAGTCTTGGACTTGGCGCATTTTTGTCAGCTCTTTTCACAATTTTGGCTTTTCTCCTGAAATTTCCTGCACAGATTCTCGAGACAAGTGTTGCGCTATACAAGGATGATGCGATACCATGATAAACACTCAATTTTCCTCAGAAATGTCAGTTTTAATGTATATCACATGTTATTTGGTATTTTACGGTTGTTTTGCTAATATGTGCAATATTAATACCGAACACTTCTAGATGAGTGCAAATGGTAGGGAAATTGTCGTGTTAAAAATGCAATATTTTCGACTGATCAAATTGCCCCAAACTTATTTTCGGTCGTCTTGAGCGAATTGTTTTATTAAAAAGAGAAGGAGAAAATAAAGAAAGAGAAAAAACTAACTAGCACACTTTCGTAGGCAACACGATTGCACTGAGCATGTGTAACAAGCCTTTAAACCTCTAGGTGTCCCTACTAGGAGGAGTGTTGTCTCCTGAGGGTTTTCAGCGGATTGCACCCACAAAATCCAATAATAAAAGGAAGACCGTGAAAATTACATTTAAAGATAAGAATTGTAAAAGAAAGACTTTGAAAATTAGGGTTTCCAACTATACTGGCTTTTCGGTTGTCATGAGACCTATCTTAATAGTCATGAAAAAATGTCAGAAATCACATCATCTCTCAATAAAACATCGTCTTTATTCTTCATTCCTATCTTTCTTCAAAATATCGATCATGTAACCCTACGTGTGTGTAATATACATCCCTACACCCGGAGAATTCAATTCAAGCTATCATACTCTTGTCCATCTGCCTCGGTACTTTTTAATTAATGAATATTTAGATGAATTTGCTCACACACTTTCATGCGACCGTTAATACTTCTTGAGGTACTAACCGACCGATTACTCATGTGCTTGCTTATTAGGTGCTTTTCCTCGTCTTGCACCACCTAAAGCTTAGCAGTGACTCTCAGACCAGTTGGCCTTAGGGCACTAGGTGAAGAGGCACCCTCGCTATATTTTTTTATTGCTGCCTTGGCGATAACAAAACCAGTGTTCATTTTTCTCACCATTTTATATTTTATTCATTTTTTTTATTTTCTTCATACTTTGGCTTTTAGACAAGAGCATTTCAAGGTATTCTCTACTATCCCGAGTTTCAAGACGTGTGTAAGTGCGAATAGTAAGGTGTCCACGTTCAAAATGTTTGGCTTCCAGAATAGGAACTATTTTTCAGACTTATTTTTATTCTCAGATTAGTGACTTCTTCATCTTACTAACCTTTGGGACAACAGCTTATAACTACTTATTACTAGTTCGTATAAGAAAACTTCTAATTTTCTTGGTTTTCTTAAATTTTTCCAATCTTTTAGATGTAATTTTTCACTATCTAATCTTTTATTATCTTATTTATGTACAAAAATATTTATATTTTAAATTTTTATAGGTTTTTAAAGAAATGTTTTGTGCTTATGCAAAGTTGTAACGTTGTGAAAATCGTTTTGGTGAAATTTCGGAAAATCGGTAAAATAAGAGGGTTTTCTGTAAAAAGTCAAAATACAAATATCTTTATTTTAAAATTAAATATAAATATTCTAGCTATGTAATTGCTAGTATTTGGTGTTTATTGAGCCACTGGTGAGATTTCAAAATTTCTGAATTTTTTTCCGAAATTAATTATTTTAATATTATTTTAAGCCGTCACTAATACATTTAATTCGGGAAAATTACAAACTGGAATGAGTTGAAACAAATTTTGTGCATCATAACACATTAAACAAAATTTTAACATGTGGTTTTTGGAATTGAAATGCGGTTGTTAACCGGTGTTAGAAAATATCGAAGAAAAAGGCTTTTTTTCGGCGAAATTAGTGCAAATGGAGTGCGGTACAACTTTTATCTTTTCCCAAAAAAAACACCCACACTCTCTTTTACTCCCTCATACTATTTTGGCCAGCCTTGGCAGCCCCCTCTCTTGAAAATTCAAGTGGTTTCTAGAAATTAGTTTTTTTGGAAAATAAATAAAAGAAAATGAATAAAACTTGAAAAGACTTAAAGAAGGAAATTAATGAAAGAAGCTTCTACACTTGGCTACACCATTCTAAACTCTCTCCCTCCTCTCTTTCTCTCCCTAGTGGTCGGCCTCACCCCCCATGGCAGCCCCCCATCTTCCAAATTTAATTTACCTCCAAAAATCATCAAAAATCCTACAAAAATCCAAATAAAAATCCACAAAATCCTAATTAATTCCTACCCTCTATTCTTTGCTCATCTTTATATGGATTTTGGAGATGGAAAACATTCATTTTGGAGTCTTATTTTCATGTTTGGATTTCATGTTGTGGAGGTATAAATCTTATTCTTTTGATTTATTGTTATTTAATGTTTCATTCTAGCATAATTAGATTTTTCCTAATTAATTCTATTTACAAGTTTAGAATTCAAGTTAGGGTTATAAAATCAAGTTATGGTTTTTATTAATTAATTAGGGTTATAATAATTAGTTTAACACTTTTAGAATTGGAAAATCTTGCATGGTTGTTGAATTATAATTTGTTCATTTAAAATTGTTTAAATTAAATATTTTTGCTAACTAGGTTTCTATAAAACATATATATTGGTGTTAATAAATTATAATTTATATTTTTATCACTATATTGTGGTTTTAATGAGAGTATTAACTTGTTAGTGGAATGAAAAACTTAATTTGGTTACTAGTTTTTATTGATAATTGAGAAATTGTGAGAAAAATGCTATTTTGTTAACTAGATTTTAGAAATTCTTAAATAAATGAGATCTAAAATCTAATTTATGGTTTCATTATATTATTATCATCATGAATTGTAGTTTAATACAATAATTCATGTAAAATCAAGTTTAGTTGTGGAATTGTGGAATTTTGCTTATAAGATGTTGAAAATTGATAAAGGTTGCAAACTAGAAATTCCAAATTAATACAAATTTGTATAATAAAAATGTAGTAGTGGTTTGTATAATCTAGTTATGCTATTTAATATGTATTACGACCATTAGATTCATTTAAACATCAAGTTTGAAGTAAAACGGTAAATTGGCATTTTCGGGTTTTACGAAATCGGACGATTTGATCGATTTTTAGGGTTTCGATGGATTAAATCATGTTTTATATTATAAGTAATGAGTTTTTAAACTACAAGCTGTTTGTTGATGTTTATCTCGATCAGTCGGCGTTTGTACGTCGATATCGAGCGGTATATGGTTCTTTTGCACGAGCGGGACATAGGTTTTAGCCTATGCGCGTTTCGTGCGTCGTTTTGATTTTGTCCGTGATTCAGTTTACGATATTATATATGTTTGCGTATAGGTACCCCTCACGTGGACTTCGGACGATGAAGAAGAGGATGGCGACACCGTCTTCGGCAGACATGGACCAGGTGAGTAGATGTATATCTACGGGGGGAAGTCGGGTGGATGGCGTTTAGCACCCTTGCAAGCGTAGAATAGGAATAAGTACTTATTGTCATTAGGAAGGCAGACGTGACCTCAGAATTTCGGTGAGTAGGACCCTAGTAGTGACCTTAGGTTGGACTAGATTGATTTAGAAAGACCTTACCCGAGGATGGATATCTTGGAGGAGATTCGTAGGTTTCAGGTAGATACACACACATGCACACACTGAGACTCGACGTGGTGTATACGTGTATGTATGTATATATACACGATACATATATGTGATACAAGGATGTGATATGATACACGGGAATGAAACAATATAACTGGGCTGATGCCGTGATTCTTGGCTATACAGTCGTGTTATGATGTTAGCGGATCATTAGAAAATGAGATAATGTATTTGTATACATGAACAATAATAAAGGGTGGTGATGATACTAAAGTATATGGGACTCTAAAATAGAACCCGGACCGTAACCTGTGCCTGAAATTCTGATATGATATATATGTGACTTGATTACGACATCATATAGGTGTGACTTGATTTCGATATGATATATGTGTAACTTGATTACGATATCATATAGGTATGACTTGATTACGATATGATCTAAGTGTGACTTAATCACAATATGATACATGTGACATGATATTTCTGAGGATAAATTAACGATGTATATTTATGCTGGCAATGATATATGATTGATGCATGCGATTACAGTATAGCACCTTGATCATGACATGTGTTGATGATGGTAGTATACGAATGATGAGACACGTAGGTGATACTTGACCCGTACCCCGATATTGGGATGCTGTACGATGGATTTTACCGTACGAGGCATAGATGTGATGATTGATCCGCACTCTTGATTCGAGGAAGTCGTACTACGTACGTGACGCTATTGAGGCTGGATCGCCGACTATTAGAGATATGGACTCAGACTTTAGGTGTACTCTTATTTCTTATTGACTAGTTACTTAGGATTAGTTCCTTAGGAGATTAGATGGACACTAGTTTAGGCTCGAGTCATATAGTTGTAGTTATACTTGTATATCACAGATGAGTGGTTATTACACATCCGTCTTACATTCATACCGTAATCATAATGTGCATGTTCATACATATGTTTCTTTAATCAGCATAAAACTTTGCCTGTTAGGACACCAGCACCATTACCGATGATGCGCATCTTCCACGCACACTTATTTGCCGGCTCACACACATCATCATCGGTAATTGCTATGTCACGTATATTTTAGATCATATTATCTTTTATTGATAGAATCAGCTAGCAGTTAGATCGATATAATATTGTGATTACTCTCTGGTGTTAGTATAGACATGGTATTTATTACTTGGACATTTCATGCATTCGTATTTTCATGTTATCCTGCAGTATTATGGGGCATATGCCGACACTTATCATATACTTACTCATGATTTTGGGATTTTGGATTTCCATGAGATTTCTGGATTTTTGGGGAAAACCGCAAGAATATATAAAAACTTCTCTCTCTCTCCTCCTTTCTTTTTAAAACATAAGATGCGGTTTTCTCGTGATGTATGTGTCGTCCACCATGAGATTTCATATTTTCTGTTGGATTTCGAGACCCGATTTGAGGAGTGGATGAACCGTCTGGGTATATGGTGGGCCCGGTATGGTACCCCGGGGCAAGAAGATCGAGTTGTAGACGATAAGCCTGGCAGGGGAGGACTACCTACCGGTGATGTCTGGCGCGGCGGATATCCGGAGGATACTGACCATTGTCGTGAGATTTGATGATATGGGCCGATCCGGACTGACGGAGCCCTAGATATTGAGACTATGAGACATTAAGATTATGAGCTATTGAGACTTGAGATTTACATGTTTTGTGTCGATGCTTGACACAGATTTCCATGGATTTCATCGTTGATATTTCAGATTTCTATACACATTTTACCATGATAAAAGCTAAAGATTTCTTATACAAATATATCCAGATTTCAGGATTGGTTATTTTACATTCATGGTGCATGCATACTCGTTCTCATGACATAGTACTATATGAGGCACTGACATGAGCACGGAGCATTTGCACTTACACGTAGCTTATTATTCTGTCTTTACTTGATGACTAGTTGTACATTAGTATATTATTATGACTTAGGATAGCGTCGTGCATTCGATTTCTTTCCGCAGATATCTTCTACTCACGAGTTGGCAACTCACCCCCGTTGTGCCAAATTTTATTACAGGTTGTCTGCCGAGAACGCTGTCCGCCACAAGCGTCCCAGCTTGATCAAGGCGCTAGGTATCTTTGACCGATTGTTCACCGAATCTGAGGAGCAGGGCGTTACTTTTAAGAGCTTCATTGCCTGCTTCCTTCGCGAGGACGTCCTGTCGAAGACAGCTCCGAAGTTCGCAAACATCAAAGATCCCTTTGGGTTTGGTCCGAAGAAGCTGCCGACCACTGAATCTGATCTACCACAGTACTACATCCCCATTATGTCGCCGATGTCTTTTGAATCCATTGCAGCTCCCGGCATGGATGAGGAGACGTTCTTCGTGGGGTTTGTCAGTGTCTGGCTCATTTGGTTTGTCATCCCCATGCATCGCCGCTTTATGAGGGCCTCAGTTATCTACCCGGCTCATTGTATCGCTGAGGGGACGCGGTTGGCCATCGGCATCCCGGCGTGGCGCATCTTTATCACGGGTTGGGCACTGCAGCTAATACCGCCAGCCCTGGCGTAGATGTGGTAAATTTCTCGCTTCAATACTTTACGTCCTGGATCGAAATGCACGTCTTGGGTGCCTTCGCTATGCATCAAAGGCCCGCATTTTACGATGCTTATACCTTCCCAAGGCTTATGCGATTGGTGGATGCTTCTGCCGCTGACCCGACTCAATTCGGGGCTATTCGGGCGTTGATTTCTCCTCACGCTACTGCTGGCGGGCTGGTTTTTAATGATCGGGTCTTATCTTCTCCCTCAGGTCCAGTTCAACAACTCTGGGACCGATCAAAGGACAACGTACCTTCTTTGAGGCCCCGGGAGGCAGCGCACTTATATGCAATTAGACCAGGCTATTTGGTATTTCGCCAGGACAGTGCAGCTCTTTTCATACGGTACAACCCGCATCGCTTCGCCCGGCAGCTTGGATATGACCAGGGCGTTCCTTTCGAGGCTTTCATAGTTGCGCCAGTCCCTTCACTCGATGCCGTTCGCGATGCTGCTCACCATTTCGTGAGGTTGAACACCGGCTCCCACTTCATGGTCCCTGAAGCTGAGTACATGCCCCGATGCGTGGGATCGTTCATGGGTTGGTATCTCCATCGAGTCAACCCAATTATTCTTGAGGAAAGAAGGGTGCTTCTTGGTCATGGTGCCCCTACTCAGGTTCCGGCCCCGGGAGCTACGCTGCAACCGCGCGTTCCGGTCCGCTTTCCTCTGAGGGATACCGGCACTGCGCTCATTCCGGGGGAGTCGGGGGTGGATCTTACTCCAACAGCTGGTATGCCCCTGGGTACTCGGTCGCGGGGTAGACGGGCTCCGGCAACAGCGCCACCTCTCGAGGCAGTACCGCCCCCTGCGGCATCGACAATGGCGGTGTCATCCTCGGTTGTGGTACCGGGTGGGGGTGACAGGGACGAGGTTGTTGAGGGTGTTGAGGGCGACATGGGTCGCCGTCGCCTTAAGACTTCGTGGGGAAGGAAGCGGTCGTCCTCAGCGACTGGCTCTGGGTCCAAGCGTCGAAGGGAAGTGGCTACTAACTTGCTTGACTCTTTAACGGAGTTCGAGCCCATTCTTGAAGATGAGCCGTTGGCCTTGCCGGGATCAGATGCTGGACTACTTTTCCCAAGTTCGGCCGCCGAGGAAGCCGCGCAGTTGGCTGAGGCTATAAGACGTTCCAAGGACGCGTCTCAGAACGCCAGAGTTCCGAAGAAGCCTTATCCTGCTGTAATCTTTTACGAAGACCCTTCGTGGATTCGGCGGCGGTTTATCAGCCCTTTGGAGGAATGGGGGGAAAAGGCCCTGAAGCAGGCTGCTTCAGAGGACACAGCGGACGCACTTTCTTTATGGACCGGCGGCCACGAGTCTACCCTCGAACCCCGGCGGGCACGCTTCCTTGAGAAGGAGCATCGGCTTGAAGAAGCCATATTGAAGGCTTCCTTGCGCATCGGTACGTTTTTGTTCTTCTTTGTTGCTTTTCAGATTGTTTACGCCTGTGTGCATGTATCCTTATTCTTGTGTGAATTGTGCAGAATCTTCAACGATGGGGGAGGTCCCTACGGGCTTATTGAAGCTAAAGCCTGTCGACATTCCCGATGAAGCATTGCTCGATGTGGAGGGGGCTGATGAGGCTGCTTTTCTTACGATAGAGCCTCCAGTGGCAGTTCCTGATCACGGAGCACTTGTTCTTTTGGGGGAGGCTCCTTTGGAGGTTGCCGCTCCAACGACTCTTCCCAAAGGCGGCCCAGAGGCCGGGATGGAGGTAGTCAAGACTACCCTCCCTTTGTTGGAGTCCGAGGTCACTGCAGAGGCCGTCGAAGCTGCTATCCTCCCGGCTCAGAACGGGAGGAGTGTTGAAGGTAAACTTCTGCATTTTAAATTAGCAATCTCTCCGTGGTCTGAACTCTTTTGTCTTTCCCCAGAATTGCGCGGGCTGGCGACCTCTATTGCTGATTTGTCGTCTCGGCAATCGTTTCAACGCTTATTGGAGATGGCAACTCCGCAGGCGATCTCCCCTCAGCGCATTGTCCTTTCCTCCGGGCAAGGTTAGCGTCATTCGCCATTTTTTATTATAGCATTGTTGCCATTTTTGCGAAATGACGTTGATGTCTCTTACAGTTTTGGAAGCTGACGACGAGGTCGAGGTCGTCGAAGGGCCAGGGGAACCTTCAGCTCCTACTTGCATGACCGTAGGTAAGTGACATTTCATTATAGTCTCACTTGTTCTTTTACTTAAGAATTTTATTGACATCTTTCAAATCTGAACAGCCCTGCCAGCCTCCATAGCGTTGGAATCGCGCGTCGTTATGCCTCCCGGCCCCTATGCTTTGCGGGCTTCAGAACGCTTGGCCCAATTAAGCCTTGTCTCCTTATCATCTTTGATTGAGGAGCTCCGTGCTGGCAGCGCAACCACAGCTGAAGCGTTCGCCGCCGAAGCTAACGGTTCTCTTTCTTGCCACCTACCATAGCGAAGAGGTGGTGCGAGTTTGGGTGGAGTTCTGTCGGCAGGTGGAGGCTTGCTTGCACGCCCTTGAGTGTTCCCGCCTTTCCTCGGAAGCCGTGGCTGCAAAGGCGGAGTTACGGGGGCTGATAACACGGTGCGCGGCAAACATGACGTCGTGCGAGAAAAGGCTCGGCCGTAAATTCTCGGAGCGGGAGCTAGCTTCTAAGGCGCTGAGCGAGCTTCAAGCTAATCTTACCGCCAAGGCCAACAAAGCATATGAACTCTGGCGGGTGCTTCAAGAGTCTATCAAAGAGGTGGTGGCTCTCGATAAAGCTTCCACGTTCACTCGCGAAAGGGCCGAGGCCCATAAGGCCACCGAGAAAGAGCTTGAAGGTCGGCTTGCTTCGTATCAGGCCCAGCAGACTCAGGCGGAGTTACGGGGGCTGATAACACGGTGCGCCGGCTTGAAGACTTGTATCTTTTCCTTCCTTTTTGTACATACTCCTGGATGAGAGTATATTCTTTTCGCCTTTTTATGAATTGTACTTTGTATCCATTTTGGCTATGAATAAAAGACATATATTTTCTTCTCAATGATGTGTCTCTTTTTATTGAATGCGCTCTGTGGACAATTTTATCTTGGTCTCTTTGCAAGGCAGAGATGGATTAGGATTCAGGGTTAAGATCTGCCTCCTAAGACTTTTGAGCTTTATGAGCCATGAGGGTCTCGTAAAGAGGTTTTTTTCCCTACAAGTCGAGAGGATCCCGTAGGTGTGAGTTCTTCTTAAGAATCGTGAGAATTCTTTAGCGGGTTTTCCCCTGGGAGTCGTAAGGATCTCACAAGAGAGTTTTCTTCCTTACAGGTCGTGAGGACCTACAAGTGCTGGGTGTGGTCACCCTTATCCGTGTTTCACGGGGTCAGGGGTTGCTTTGGGATACTTCTCAAGGTATCGTAGTTTAAAGACGTCGCGGTCAAGGTTAAGGACATCATAGTCCGTGGATTTAAGGACTCCACGGTCCGATGTTAGTTTTAAGACATCCCGGTCAAGGTTAAGGACTTCATAGTCCGTGGATTTAAGGACTCCACAGTCCAATGTTAGTTTTAAGACATCACGGTCAAGGTTAAGGACATCATAGTCCGTGGATTTAAAGACTCCACAGTCCGATGTTAGTTTTAAGACATCACGGTCAAGGTTAAGGACTTCACAGTCCATGGATTTAAGGACTCCACAGTCCAATGTTTAGTTTTAAGACATCACGGTCAAGGTTAAGGACATCATAGTCCGTGGATTTAAAGACTCCACAGTCCCATGTTAGTTTTAAGACATCCCGGTCAAAGTTAAGGACTTCATAGTCCGTGGATTTAAGGACTCCACAGTCCAATGTGTGGTTGCAGGGACCCGTCACCTCTTTGAAGACGTTGAGGAATTACAATGCCAGGTATCAAAGGAGTGAAGAGATGTACCCTTAAACCATGGTAGAATCAGTACAGAATCAGGGTGGTTGATCGTTAGTTTTAAGACATTACGGTCGAGGTTAAGGACATCATAGTCCGTGGATTTTAAGGACTCCACAGTCCGGTGTTTGCTCTGGATGCTTCACACGGGTTCACTGCCGTGCTTGGCGAGGACCAGGCTCCGCTCTGGGCATTTTCCATGGGGTCAAAGAGTGACATTATCCGCGTTCCACGTGACCAGGAATTTTGCACTAGATGCTTCACACGGGTTCACTGCCGTGTTCGGCGAGGACTAGGCTGCGCTCTGGATGCTTCACACGGGTTCACTGCCGTGCTCTGCGAGGACCAGGATCCGCTCTGGACGTTTTCCACGGGGTCAAAGGGTGACATTATCCGCGTTCCACGCGACCAGGAATTTTGCACTAGATGCTTCACACGGGTTCACTGCCGTGTTCGGCGAGGACTAGGCTCCGCTCTGGATGCTTCACACGGGTTCACTGCCGTGCTCTGCGAGGACCAGGATCCGCTGTGGACGTTTTCCACGGGGTCAAAGAGTGACATTATCCGCGTTCCACGTGACCTGGAATTTGCACTAGATGCTTCACACGGGTTCACTGCCGTGTTCGGCGAGGACTAGGCTCCGCTCTGGATGCTTCACACGGGTTCACTGCCGTGCTCTGCGAGGACCAGGATCCGCTCTGGACGTTTTCCGCGGGGTCAAAGAGTGACATTATCCGCGTTCCACGTGACCAGGAATTTTGCACTAGATGCTTCACACGGGTTCACTGCCATGTTCGGCGAGGACTAGGCTCCGCTCTGGATGCTTCACACGGGTTCACTGCCGTGCTCTACGAGGACCAGGATCTGCTCTGGACGCTTTCCACGAGGTCAAAGAGTGACATTATCCGCGTTCCACGTAACCAGGAATTTTGCACTAGATGCTTCACACGGGTTCACTGCCGTGTTCGGCGAGGACTAAGCTCCGCTCTGCATGCTTCGCACGGGTTCACTGCCGTGCTCTGCGAGGACCAGGATCCGCTCTGGACGTTTTCCCCGGGGTCAAAGAGTGACATTATCCGCGTTCCACGTGACCAGGAATTTTGTTGATTGTATCTGTATTTCACGGAATTGGGATTTGACTTTTCGGTGATCAGTATATCGCCGAGCCATGGAACTGGGAGTTGCCGCTGTTCCGTTTCGCTTGAAGTTGTGTCCGTCGTTACGAGACGAGTGTTGAGATGATCTCTAGGTCGCTTGCGACCCGTCAAGATTTGGCTTCTTTCTTTGATGAAACCTGGGGGGGAGTATGATCACTTCTTTGTTTACGCCCTTGGATTGTATACAGGGATTGATGTAACATCACCTGTAGGGCATAAATTAAATTTTCTTATTTTATTTCTTTTTCCGCGATGCTCTATCATTTCAGCTTTTATATCGCGAAGGTCGCGATTGCCCTATCATTTCGGCTATTTTTCGCGGTGCCCAATCATTTCGGCTATTTATTTCATTTTTACTCGCTGCTTTTTATTGCGAGTTGCCCCATCATTTCGGCTATTTTGCATGCATACATTTTTACTTACTGTTTTTTATTGCAAGTTGCCCCATCATTTCGGCTATTTCGTATGCACGTGTGGCCTACTGGATTTTCGCCATAAACCTGAAATTAGACACCGATTTCGGCATCAGCACCGCTACAACTGGGATATTGTCAGGAGCGAATCATCATTTGCCTCTGTCGATGTCGAATAAAGGTGGCTTAGCGAACAGGGTTAGGGTCCTGTCGACTAAGGCTTTTGACTTCATGAGCCGTAAGGGTCTCACAAAGGTATTTCTCCCTACAAGTCGTGAGGATCTTGCAGGCGTATTTTCTCCTTAGGAATCGTGAGGATTCCTAAGTGTATGTTCCTCTGTAAGTCGTAAGGATCCTACAAGAGGGTTTTCTCCTCCTAAGTCGAGAGGACTTGCAAGGGCTGTCCACCATATGGATATATCCCTAGTCATGGGTGGGACCTTGCTGGGGAAATGTTTATTCGCGCCCGTGGATTGTATACAAGGGTCAGTATTGAGCCACTTGTAGGGCAGTATCGAAGGTTGTGGGGGTTGCTTAAGCACAGGTTTAAGTCTCTGTAACTTAAGACTTTCAAATCTTATGAGCCGTGAGGGTCCCATAAGAGAGTTCTCCTTACGAGTCGTGAGGATTTCGCAAGTGTATTTTCTCCTTAGGAATCGTGGGGATCCCTAAGTGTGTTGCTCCCTTGTGAGTCGTAAGGATCTCACGCGGGTGGTTTCTCCTTACAAGGTCGTGAGGACCCTGCAAGTTTCCTTTAACGAGGTTGCGCCCTTTCGGGTTTTCACAAACATTCGCCGGTAGCCCTGTTGTTTTTACTCACGGAGCCCTTTCGGGTTTTCATCCGTGCCCATTTTGCTTATGGACATACCGTTTTTATTTTTTTTTTATTTTTTTTTAATTTATCTATTTATTATTTTTTTTGTCTCGTCAGCCTAAAGATGCTGCGGTAGTAGTTTAAGCACGTTTCGGTCCGTCATTAGTTTAAGGACGTTTCGGTCCGTCGTTGGTTTAAGGATGTTTCGGTCCATCGTTAGTTTAAGGACGTTTCGGTCCAATGTTGAGAGGGCCAGCTACTACTTATAGAGCTTGAGTTTAGGAAGATAGCGAGCGGACATAGTCATCGTCGTCTATCATTGACCTAGGCTGTGGCTCATTAAGCGTAGTATTTCTTTAGGAAGCGGCCATTTATTGGCCTGAAAGGCCTTTCACCGTGCATATCCATGAGTAGATAGGCTCCACCCTGGTAGACCTTGTCTATGATGTACGGGCCTTCGTAGTTCGGTTCGAATTTTCCCCGCTTGGCGCGATTAGGGATCATAGGCCTTTTGACCACTAGCACGAGTTCGCCTTGGCGGAACGCCCTCGGTCGGGTCAATCTTTCGTATGAGCGCGTCATCTTCGCTTTGTAAGCCTCCAGATTTTGTTGCGCTATGAGCCGGGTTTCATCAAGGGCGTCAAGCTCCTCAAGCCGAAGGTGGGCATTTTCTTCGTCCGTCAACTCGCAGTGGACCGCCACTCGTAGAGAAGGTAGCTCTATCTCGAGGGGGAGTACTGCTTCCGTACCGAATACCAATGCGTATGGCGTTGTGTTCGTGGCCGTCTTAAACATAGTTCGATACGCCCAAAGAGCCTCTTGCAGTCTCTCGTGCCAGTCCTTCTTATTTCGGGACACCGTCTTTTTCATGATCTTTGTTAAGGTCTTATTGAAGGCCTCAGCTAGACCGTTAGCTCGCGGATTATAAACCGAGGAATATCTCCAGTCTGTATTGTGTTGTTGCGCGAAGCGACTGATCTTGTGGCTTCTGTAAGCTGGCCCGTTATTGGAAATGATCCGTCGCGGAGTTCCATACCGATAAATGACGTGCATCTTGAAGAAATGGAGGATATTCTCCGTCTTCACTTCCCTCAATGGCACTGCCTCTGCCCATTTGGAGAAGTAATCAGTCGTCGCCAAGATGAAACGATGTCCCCTGGACGATACTGGTTCGATGGGGCCGACTATGTCAGTTCCCTACATTTCGAATGGCCAGCTAGCCACCGTTGGATGGAGTGGATTTGGTTGCTGGTGGATAAAGTCCCCATGGATTTGGCATGAGTGGCATTGCTTCGCATATTCGAGGCAGTCCTGAATCATCGTGGGCCAGTAGTAGCCCAACCGCTTGATTTTCAACTTCATCTTTGGGCCTGCTTGGTGAGAACCGCAGAGTCCGTCGTGAACTTCCTGAACGACCCTTTTTGCCTCTTCAGGTCCTAGGCATCTCAACCACAGAGAGTCAAATGACCTCTTGTACAGAGTATCGTTGACGAAGGCAAAAGACAGAGCTCGTTTTATAAGCTGATGTTTTGAAGACGCATCTTCGGGCGTTCGACGGTATTTGAAGTAGTCTATAAAGACTTCTCTCCAATTCTCGGCATTTTCCCTGTCTTTTATTTGCAAGGTCATCTGCTCAGTCGCTTCCTTTTCTTCGGATGATTCCGGAGATATTTCTGCTGGGGCGAGCACCCAACGGCTTTGTACCACGATTCTTACGTCGTCGAGGTTCTCATCAGCCAGTTCCTTAGCGAGCTTGGCCAACGCGTCCGCTTTGCTGTTTTCCGCGCGCGGTATGCTTTCCAAAGTACAGGAAGGAATTTGAGTGAGCAGTTGTTGTACTTTCTCGCCATACCTCACCAGCTCGGGTTTGCACGTTTGGTAGTCGCCATTTACTTGACTAACGACCAGCTGAGAGTCTCCGTAGATGAGGAGGTTCTCAATCCCCATGTCGATGGCGATCTCGAGGCCTGCTATCAAAGCTTCATACTCGGCTTCATTGTTCGTCCTCGGTTCTGTTAAGGAGAAAGCAAAGCGCATTATCCCTCCTTATGGAGTTACAAAGATGAGTCCTACCCCCGATTTGATTATCGGGGTACTTTGTTTGCGCTTCTTCATGGAAGATGCTCCATTGAAATAAAGCTCCCATCGGGTATCACCACCATTGATCATGTCAAACGCATGTTCATCTGGCAGATCGCAATTCAGAGGAGAACCGGCATGTACTGGATGCTCAGCAAGAAAGTCGGCGATGGCTTGGCCTTTCACTACCTTGAGAGGCTGATAGGTTATCGAGAACTCCATCAAGAGCAGGGCCCATTTAGCGAGTCTCCCTGTCAATATGGCCTTCGACATTAGATATTTGAGGGGGTCCACCTTTGATATAAGACGGACTTCATGCGCCAATGCATAGCGCCTGAGTTTTGTTATCGCAAAGATTAACGCCAGGCAATGTTTTTCGATAGGGGAGTAATTGCTTTCTGCCCCTAGAAGAATTCGACTCAAATAGTAGAGCGCTTTCTCCTTCCCTTGGTCATTTTCTTGTGCCCATAATGCGCCTAAGGAATCCTCAAGGGCTGTTGTATAAAGAATAAGGGGCTTTCCCTTGACTGGAGCAACTAACACCGGCGGGTTCTGCAGGTACTGCTTGATCTCATCCAGCGCGCTCTGGCATTTTTGATCCCAGACGAATGGAGTTCCCTTCTTCATCAGGTGGCTGTAAGGACGGCACTTGCCTGACAGGTTGGCGATAAACCGTCGGATGTACGCGAGCTTCCCTTGGAGAGACCGCAACTGCTTGAGAGTTCTCGGCGGAGGTATTTCTATGATCGCCTTGATCTTAGATGGATCTATTTCGATACCTCGGTGTCGGATGATGAATCCCAGGAATTTACCCGAGGAAACTCCGAATGCGCATTTGAGGGGATTCATCTTCAATTTGTATTGCCGAAGGCGTTGAAATACGGTCTTCAGATGCTCTAAATGCTCTTCGTATGACATGCTCTTCACTACTAGGTCGTCGATATAGCATTCGACGATTTCATGTATAAGATCATCGAAGATCTTTGTCATGGCCCTCTGATAGGTGGCACCGGCATTCTTTAAACCAAAAGGCATAACTTTGTTGCAGAATATACCCAAAGGAGTCCGAAAAGCGGTGTGCTTCTGGTCTTCGGGATGCATCTTTATCTGATTGTACCCTGATGAACCGTCCATGAAAGAGAAAACTTCATGAGTGGACGTATTATCTATCATCAGCTCAGTGACCGGCACTGGGAAATCGTCCTTCGGGCAGGCTTTATTGAGATCTCGGAAGTCCACACATATGCGTATTGTCTCATTTTTCTTCATTACCGGGACGATGTTGGCGACCCAGTCAGGATACTGTACCTCCTGGATAAACCCAGAATCGATCAGCTTCTTCACTTCGGCGTTAATGCTCATCTCAAGCTCGAGCCGCATTCTTCTCGGCGCTTGTTTGACTGGCTTGATATCCGGGGATATTGCTAATTTATGCACAGCAATCTCTGGATCTAATCCCGGCATTTCGGAATAGTTCCATGCGAAGCAATCTCTATGCTGTAGAAGCACGTCCTTTAACGCAGCCGCCCTTTCTTCAGATAGCAGCTCGCTGACGAATGTCGGTCGCGGGTCATCTGCCGACCCCAACTCAATCTTCTTGAGGTTATCTGCAGTAGTATGTATGCCATCTTCTAGTTCTTTCGGAGCTGGTGGAAATTCTGAGATCACCTCATTGTCATTGTTTTCGAAGCACCAAGGGAGGTCGTCCCTATCCTCGGGCCCTTCTCTTGATATCGTTATCATATGACAGGTACGAGCTCGCTTCCAAGACCGTCGTAGATCTGGTTCTGCTCTTGTGGCTTTGGGTTCGTGCTTTTGTGGCGGTGTCACCCTCCAGCTGCTGGATAAAGCAAACCTGCCTTGCTGGTACTGGTCTTCCACCCAGTCTTTAAAGGTGAAGCAGTCTTCGATAGGGTGTCCTATGGCTCGGTGATAAGAGCAATAGCCCGGATGAGTGACCTCTTTAGCTTGCTCAGGGTGTTTAGACTCCGGAAGTGTGATCATTCGGTGCTTCATAGCGAGATCGAGTATTTTCTTCGTCTTTTCTTGAGGGAAGGAATACGCTCGACTCATCTTCTTCATGAGGGACAAGTCCGGACTGCGCAATACCCGATCACATGACTCTTTAATCCCGCGTCGTTGCTGTCGGCCCCTTTTTCCGCCTTTTGACTTATTTCTACCTCTGCGTCGGGCCTTTTGCGCAATGGGTCGACAGGGAGGAGCATCTTCGTCTTTTGCAGCCTGTTGAAACAGACGTTGCGTCATGGCTTTCTCGTAGATGGCCATTTCGCGACTATGGTCGTCTCGAGCTTTTTGACCCGCTTTCCTGATAAGCTTGTCCATTCGTTCTTCAAACGACGGACTCGGCACTTCGCTCGCGGGATCCAGTTTTGACGAGGGGTTAGCATCTCCCGACAGGGCATCCTCTCTCTCATCGAAGTTATATATGGCGTAGCTACCGTGGGCTCGCTCCCGTTTCCCGGATCTCACATATCCAAGCCCGAGCGTTTCCATTCTCCCGTTGGGCAATTTGCGCTGGGTCCCAGGGACATCCCAAATCCTGTTGTAGAATCGAGCTTGTCGGATAGTCTGTTTTAAGGGTACCCCTTGGCGCTTCAATAGTCTTTTCAACCCGTCTGTGTAGTATCTGGGCAAACGGATGGGTTGGAGCCTGTCGAGTGTAGGATCCGCGCCATGCCAGATTTCTTTCTCCACTCTTGTTTCCGTGGATCGGTAGAATAGGATCGCCTTTTCACCCTTTCGCCTGGGAGGGACGTAAAACGCCTGCAGGTCCTGCACATTGTAAGCTTCAAGTGCGTCAAGGTCTTTGTAGTGTCCCCGCGGCACCATGGTGATTTGCAAACTCTGATCATCGCCAGGGGATGCTTGTATTGACGGCCGACTGGAGAACACAGCATTAACCCCATCTTCCGAGTCACTTCCTAAGATCAACATGGGGGCGGACGGTCCCGGGTTGTTGCGTCGAGACGGACCAGCGTAAACTCTCTCTTCTTCTTCTTCGGTATCGCTTCCGAAAACAGGGATGGTGGCGGCGGCTTTGTTCTCCGGCTTGCGACACCTTTCTGTATCCTCGAAGTCTGGCAAAAAGTACTTTGCATCTTCGTACTTGCTGACTTCGTTCATGGAGAATGGGTTCAGCTTACCTGTTACGGTATACTCAAAACCATCCTTAAAGTACTTCATACACTGATGCTGATTGGAAGGGATGATGTTGTACTCGTGTAACCAAGGACGACCGAGCAAGGCGTTGTAGCAGGTCTTGGCGTCAATGACGTGAAACTTGATGTCCGTGATGAGTAGTCCGAAGCGTAATGTTAATATCAAAGATCCGAGAGTCCGTGATGACTGGGAGTCGAAACCGGAGATGGTAATTTTGTCACGAGCGAGGTGCTGCACGCTCATGCAGATTTCCTTCAACACCCGAACATTAAGGAGATTGATGGAGGATCCATTATCAACCAGGATTTTGCCTATCTTGATATCGTGGCAATATCCGGAGACGTATAGGGGACGGTTGTGGTCGCACGTCCCGAGGAGAAGGTCTTCGTCACCGAAAGTGATGTCGGCCGTGTGCACTTCTTCCAGTTCATCCTTCATCCTTTCTTCGGCGAGGAAGGCTTGAAATTGTTCGGGCTCTTGTAATGCCTTGATTAATGAATCTCTCGCTTCCTTTGATAATAGGAGGGCGTCGAGAATGCTGAGCTGTGAAGGTAGTTTCCTTAGGTGTACTAGGATGTTATAGTCCACCTTACCCTTCCTGGGAGGGTCTTTGGCAGTCAACTCTTTCATGACTTGGTCATCTAAGGTGATATCCTCAGTGACCTTCTCCTTTCCCTTATCTTTCCTATTCGCGGGTTCGAGATTCTTTTCCGGGAGCGTGCGATTGCGCAGCTGAATGTTTTCACAGGCCTCTGGTTCTTCCTCTCTCCCTAAGACGGACTCTTTAAAGAGAGGGCCCAGAGCCATTTCCTCATCATAGTCGCTCCCAAAGGTGAGAACCTGTGATCCTCCGGCGTTAACCATGCGACAGTTGCCGGTAGTTCTTTTGTGCCCGCCGGTAGTTCTTTCCTGCTCCCGACGAGTTCTGCGTTTCATGCGCTTAAAATGTTGCCGGTGAGCAACATATCCTTGCCACCATATCTTAAAAGCGTCGCACTCTTCCGTAGGGTGTGAAATCTTCCTATGATATGAGCAATAATTAGGGTGCCTCTCCGCCCCATTGAGCGTGTTTTCTTCCGAGGGTGGTAGCTTCATTCTTATTGACATGGTTTTGGCAAACCTTTTCCTCGTCTTGAATATGTTTTTATCCGCATCGGATGTCTTTTGATCTGGCGGGAGTGCTTCGACCCTTTCGTTTAGTCGCTTGCGTTTGGCTCCTTCCGATGCGGCCATCTCACGCTCCTGATCGGCTTTACTTTTCAAACGAATCTCGTCTAGAAAGGCGTCGATCATTTCATCTGTCGGCCATACAAGTTCTGGCTCAGGGTGTGCCCCCAGTTTCTCAGTGCCAGGAGTTTTTCCATCGTCCGTAAACGAGTGGGAGATCACATGACAACTCGCCACATATCCCTTGGATTCATCCGACGAGCTTTCTCCATCATCTTCCTCCTGAAAGACGTGGTTGAGGAACTCTTGCAGTGTGACGGGAGTCCGCGCCTTTTGATTGTACTCCTCCAGCGCGTCAATCTGTTTCTGCAAATCCGTGCGCTTGTCTGCAGGCTTCACGGCCTTCTTGGATTTCTTCTTCTTTTTCTTCAAAGATTTTGACGGTTGGGTGTGAGTACTTGGGCCATCACCACCGCTCTTTGTAGTTGGACGCGGCTTCAGCATCCCTTCGATGATTTGAGGTTCAAGCGGGTTCTTCCATTCGACTGCTGGGCACGCATGAAGATCACTCAGCATCCTTTTGGTTTTAGCTGATAGCACGACCTCTCATGGAGCTTCTTCAATAAAGGAACAAGTTGCCCCTGGTGCGTCTGTCTTCTTAGGAGTATGTGGCTGCGGCGGGTTCACCTTCCACTTTTCGGACAGCCCAAACTTTCCCTAGAGGTATTGATCCTCAATCCATCCTTTGAAGACGAAGCAATCCTCAATCGGATGGCTTACAGTTTGATGGTAAAGGCAATAATTGGGGTTATTCACCTCAGTGGGTTGTGGCGGTCGCCTTGGGTTTGGCAAGTTGATAAGTCTGTTGCGTACGACCAGCTCGAATAACTGTTTTGTCTTATCCCGTGGGAACGAGTAGGGGCGCTTCATCTTCTCATTATAATACCAGCGTCTTTCTTCCAGTTGGTCCGCCAGCTTTGGGGCACTGGGTTGCTGCTGAGCATTCGCGACGAAGGTTGCCTTCCCTTTACCCTTGTCACTCCGAGGCTCCGGCATCGGGGGAGACGGTCTGTGACCCATCTGGTCCATCTGGGCCAACTTGTCGATTAAAGCCTGGAACGTGGTTGGCTTAAAGAACATCATGAACTGGGAGATAGTTGCATGAGGGTCTAGGGTTCCCACGAACATGCCCACCGCTGGCGCTTCCTCAATGCGTTGTTCGCATTTCGACCATAAATTTCGCCAGCGTATAGCGTACTGGACCCACGTTTCGCCTGGTTTCACCCTGGCATTAATTAATGCTGTTATCGGAGTGCGTTCGCTGGCGCTTGCGAATCACTGAGTGAATAGCAATTCCATTTCAGCGAACGTCTTGATGGAATCGTTCGGGAGTTCTGAATACCATTTGAACGCCGTTTCTGATAAGCTGCCCACGAACTGGCGAAGCAACAGTTTATCATCACCGCCGGTGTTACCGTAAAGGGCCCTGAACTGAGCAACATGTTGGTGGGGATTGCATGTCCCCTTATACACATGAAATTTCGGTATTGTATAACCCGGCGGATATTTGATTTGGTCGTACCAGCTTAGATACGTTCGCCCCGTTTTTACAACTTGACCAGCTGCCTCAGTCGCCTGATGAACCCGGATCTGCTGGGCTATATAGTCGTCCAAGTCAGCCTTGGAGATTGTCTCCTCCTTGGCCGTTGAAAGAACCGGTGGTGGATTCGACGTTTCTCCTCTATCATCTTCGAGGACGATCCGGGGATCTTCAGCTGGAGGATCTTGTTGAATCATCATCCCAACCATGTCTTGAAATAAGTGGGCTATTTGCTTTATATTGGCCGCTTGTTCTGCAGCCTCTTTATCTTTCTTTTCCAATATCCTCCGAAGGAACTCAGCGTCGGTTTCCTGTTCTTGTCGCTGATCCGAGGACGCTTCGAAGCTTTCTTTCGGCCCAGTAAGCGAGGCCATTGCGATCATCATTTCCTGGAGCTTCTGCTGTTGCTCCTGAGCTTTGGTCACCGACCGTGTAAGCGGTCTATGCCCTGTAGACGCGCGGCTATCTTCCTTTCCCGACGCCATGTATACAGTATGGACCATCATGCCCCCAGACTTAGGGCGTCTGGGCTCAGCGCCTTTAGCTTTCGTCGCAGGCCCGGGGATCTTCTCCGGCCTCCTCTTTTTATTAGCAGTGGAAGTTGAGGGGGCCGTTGAGGTGGGCACCCAAACAGCTTTTCGTGGCTTAGCGTGATGACTGACTTCATGTTGGATTTTCAGCTTCTTGTGCTGGCGGGGGAACTTTGGATCGATCACCGAGTCTCGGGTCTGCCGCCAGACTTTATAGATTTTGGAAGACAGCCATTGAGGAGATTGGGGTTGTTCTGGCTTTATTTCCACGGCCTTTTTCAGTGGAGGGGGAGACATCTTTAGAGCCGCGGCAGGAGAATTCCTACGCACCTTATTCAGCATCTCAAAGCTGTTCTTAGTTGGAACAACAGTATTAACTTCTGTCGTCGGGGCTGGAGGAGTTAGCCCAGAAGGGGAGTTGCCTCCGGCCTTCCTCACTCGGCGCCAGTAGCGACGTCGAGCGTGCTGTGCTGATGGAATCGGCTCGGTAAGGGCGATAGCCTCGTCTTGCCCCCTGTGTAGGTGGGGGGTCGCTACTGGTGTCAGCCTGTTAAAGACCGATGTCCTTTGGGTAGCAGGAGCGGGAGCTGGAACAGTCAATCTTGTAAAGACCGACTTTTTGGCAGGAGAAGCCGTCTTGACGACTTCAGGAGCAGGACTGGTTATTTTCTTAGGAGTAGCCTTCTCTGGGATTGTAGGCCCCATTGCGGGTCCACATGAGTTCTGGCCCAGTCTGGAGAAGACCGAGGCGCTGGTGTTGGACGACCCGTTGAGAGGGGCCGTGGTAGGTGTAAGCCGATCAAAAACCGACTTCTTGGGAGCTTCCGGTGTCAGCACAGGAGCGGTGAAGCTCGTTGGTGGGAGCATGGTCCCGAAAAACAACCCGGTGGTGGCTTGAGTGACATGTTCCACGGGCATTGTGAACAGCGAAGCAGCTTGGGGCCCGTAGGCTATACCTCCTGGCGAGGCGGAGCGCCGGTTGCAGTTGCAGTTGGAGCATTTCGCACAAGTGAAGCCATTGATTCTTTGCTTTCTGCAATAAGCAAAACGCCAAATCTTAGTATCTTGAAACCCAAGGGCAACCATTAGCGAGCCGTGTTTGGTTCGCGAACACGACACACGAAGTGTGGAGTGGAAAGAGGAAAAGGTCCCACCAGGCGTACCAGAATCTGTTCCCCTCCGAAAGACGGCGCGACGGACGTCTTGCCTGAAATTCGGGGCAGATGCTAATTGGTGTTATCCGTCTACCTCTCCGAAGATGCCAAGTTGATTTATGGCGCCATGTATCGAGGGTTTAAACGGATACATCCGATGTACCAGACTTCGTCATATTCCCCCTCGCTTGAGGGGGTTTTGATTGTGGGGACGCTCTTCCCTGCAGGCGCAAGCCCCTGCAGTTAATTACGCTACCGCATTGCGGTAGCAACTTTCTCCTTCTCCAGATGATCACTTCGTGTCGTGTGTGTTTATTTTGTGTTTGGTTGCCCGTGGATTGTATACGAAGACTGAGTTATGTCGTCGCCTGTAGGGCGTGGACTAGTCCAAATCCGTATTATCTTAGATTTAGGTTTGGGGGTTTGGGTTTAAGGATACGTTAGTCTCGTTTGAGACTAAGATCGACTTAAACGTTTGCTAAGGATACGTTAGCCTAGTTTTTAGACTAAGATCAACTTAACGGGATCGTTTAGATCCGACAAGAGAGCAATTAAGGGAGCCCTGTTGTTTAGTTTAGTGACATTGCGGTCAATAGGTAGTTTAAGGACATTGCGGTCCAATGTTAGTTTTAAGACATTGCGGTCAAGGTTAAGGATATCATAGTCCGTGGATTTAAGGACTCCACAGTCCGGCGTTAGTTTTAAGACATCACGGTCAAGGTTAAGGACCTCATAGTCCATGGATTTAAGGACTCCACAGTCCGGCGTTAGTTTTAAGACATCACGGTCAAGATTAAGGACATCATAGTCCGTGGATTTAAGGACTCCACAGTCCGGCGTTAGTTTTAAGACATCACGGTCGAGATTAAGGACCTCATAGTCCATGAGTTTAAGGACCCCACAGTCCGTATCAATGTATGGTCATCGGGACCCGCCACCTCTTTGAAGACGTTGAGGAATTACAACGCCAAGTATCAAAGGAGTGAAGAGATGTACCCTTGAACCAAGGTAGATTAAATAGTCTTCGGCCCAATTTGGGACCAAGACCAATTAATTATGTTATGAGCCCATTAGCCCAGTTAAGTTTGAATTGAGGACTTATGGCCAGCTTGGGCTAAGTCCAATCATGTTTAGAATATTGGCTTTCTGTTGGTCCATTGAAGGAGAGGCTTTGCCTCTAGAAACTTAGCCAATTGAGATAAAGTTAGAGTTAAACACTAAAGACCAACAGTGTTGAACACTGGGAGTGAGATTGACAAGTTAGTGTTTAACACTAAAAGATAGTTAGTGTTAAACACAAGCAACAGGGCTTTCAAATTAGTGCTTATACACTAAAGCAAATCAGTGTTAAACACTGGCAATGGAGATTTCAAATTAGTGTTTAACACTAAGGCAGATCAGTGTTAAACACTGGAAACAGGGTCTTCCAAGTTGGTGTTCAACACTAAGAAAGTCAGTTTTAAACACTGTAAATAGAGTTTTCCAAATTAGTGTTTAAACGCTAAGAAAATCAGCGTTGAACACTGGATATAGAGGTTTCAACTTTAGTGTTAAACACTAAGGCAAGAGGGGTCACGTGGTAGCACGTGAGAGCGCCCTCAATTAATTTTATTCTGCCAAAAGTATTGAATACTTTGGAGCATCACGTGCTGTCACGTGATGGGCATTTAAATGTTTGTCTGTTAGAGCTTCTGCCAAGGGGTCACGTGGGGCACGTGAGGCGTTGCCTCAAAACCCTTCTCTGTGGAATTTTTCAGGGGTCACGTGGTAGCACGTGACCCTACTTTTTTGCATGTTTGTTTATCTTTTTTAAGAATTAAATTCTTCATAGGGTTAAACCCTAATAATAACTTTAGAGGAATTAAATTCCCACTTTCTTCTGAAGAATTATATTCTTAGATAGAGTTATACTCTAGTTTCATAGATGTGAAGAACTAAATTCCTCATAGATGTGAAGAACTAAATTCTATCATAGGGTTAAACCCTAATTTCTCTTCTTTTTTTTAAAAAGGAATTAAATTCCTGTTATTTTGATAGAATTAAGTTCTTAATTAGGGTTAAACCCTGGTTCTGTCCATTTTGAAGGAATTAAATTCCCATAACATAGGGTTGAACCCTAATTTTATCTCAAAGGAATTGAATTCCTATAGTTCTGTGAGAATTAAATTCTCAAACTTCCATTCTCCTTCTATGCTTTGGATCTGCATGGCAGGATCTCAACCCAATGAGAATTAAATTCTCAATTCATGGGGAGATGTGCACTTTGCAGATTCTCTGCTAGAGAAAGAACTAAGTTCTTCTTTTTATATAAGAGTTAAACTCTTTGAGAATTAAATTCTCTTTTTTAAGCCTCTCCCTTCTTACCTAAGGTTTTCTTTTGCAGAGGATCAAATTCTTTCCAAAATCTCAAGGCTCTATTTCTCTCTCTGTGTATGTCTCTGTATGTATTCTTCTTGGCTCCTATTTATAGGAGAAAGAAGAAAATCAATCAGTTTTAGTGAATCTTTTATTGAAAAATTTGATTTGTTTATTGAGAGATTTGATTTACATTCATCATTCATCTGGACCTTTGGATTATTAGGTGAATTTTATTCACCATTGGATTTTAAATCCAAAGATATCCCTTTGTTATTTCAGTTAGATTTTAAGGGGAAATCTTTCCAAGTTCAAGGTTTTTCCATAAATAGGTTACATTTAATCACCTTTAGATCTTTAATCCAACGGTTCCAAATAATCATTCTCTTTTGGAAAGATTTGAATGCTCTTCAGAATTTAATTCTGTTAAATAAAGTGGCTTTGAAAGCCGGTCACGTGTGGCCACGTGACCCCTGGAACGGGCCTTTCTTCTCCTTTTGCGCTCTGTTCTCTGGCCGCTGCTCAGCCGTCACGTGCCAACACATGACCCCTGGTCACGTGTGAGCACGTGACCTGTTTTTGGAGCTTTTTTCTTGATTTAATCAGGGAACGAATGCGTCTTGTGCCGCTGCTTTTAAATGTCACGTGTCAACACGTGACCGCTAGTCACGTGTTAGCACGTGATGCCTCCTCCGTAAGTTTTCCTGATTTTAAATCAGGAAACATCTGGTTGCTCTTTATCTTAACATGTGGACTTGTATTGATTTACTGTCTTACTCTCACACGTTGATAAAGCCCTTAGGATATGTACTTGACTACTAGGACTATGATGCAGATCATACTAGTGGGGCCAGTGTAGTCAACGAGTACATCCTATAACTGTTCCTAGTCGAGGGAGTATCGAGACAGGGCATCGATACTCCAGAGTAGACTGGCGTATACGCACCTTGACCTATATGATGGGCGATGGATGATCCCATATCCATCGGTGTTTGACATCAAAGATGGTGTACGGGTGCTCAGTGGAGACTTGGTATACTGAACGGACTCGCCGAGAACTCCTAGATGGTATTATACCTATCGTCGGATAGCAGTTCTCTGGTGACACTGATACAGGTTAGTCTGTAGACCCGAGATCGTCATAGAGTCTTGTGTGATTCCCACTGTGCTTTGATTTCCACCTTACCACGGTCAAGAGATCGTGCAAAACGATGGTTTTTGGGTGCAGTCCCGAGTTATATGGAGGCAATGAACGATAGGAGGGGTTTCGTCTCTCCCGGTATAAGGAGTTGATGTTGTGCTATGCTCGATTGGCCATAACATGAAATCCCTGGCCAGGATTGCTGAGATCTACTGGTAAGTGTTATCAGTAGTTTCTCGAACCGTTATGGACCTTGCATCGTCATGACTTACCAGGCTATTAGGGTCTGACGTTATACCACCCCCAGGCTGTGATATGCGACATATCAGACGAAGAGACCGGACTGTACGATAGTGTTACTGATTGGATTCGCAGGAGTACGAACATGCTTGCTTGTTGATCTTCTAATCGCTCAATACCCGGGTGGCCGTTACGTTTAGCAGACCGCTTGCGGCTTATGGGTGTTTAATATGATCATCACCTACTGCCGGCGTATTGACGAGTCTTTAGAGTCCTACACAGAGGTTTCCTGGCTCAAGCGAAACGGAGTAGGAGCGCATATGTGATATGTGCGGGACCAAGATTGATACGATATGAGATACCGTATTCTATTCTCGCGATTTGTGACATTCGTCGGTTATATGCGATATAGTCGGGTTATCGGATCAAGTGTTGATTCGATAAGTTGTTACATATGATATTAGTCGGTTATATGTGATATAGCCGGATTATTAAATCAAGAGTTGATTTGATAATTTAATGTATAATTATATATTTGATATATTATATTACATTAACTAATATTTAGCTCACTAATGATTTCTTTTCTCACTTGATGTGCACATTGTATATATGTGATATGTATATTTGTGTACATGTATTGTATCATGCTTGATGATACATAAAAGATGGGTGTATGAGATTAACACCATGCTAAGGTTAAGTTAGGGTTTTATTTATACCTTAGGTTATTACAAAAAGGAATTGACTTGGTCAATGTTTTCAAGCTTTATGAAGCTTGTAGAACTTTGACAAAGTCCACTCTTTTGTCATTCCTTAGGATATTTTACTTGACCCAACCCTTAACCATAGACATGAGTTTATTCTCTACATGAGTTAAGCATGAGGGCTTAACTCAATCATAGGTGCAATAATTCATTTGGATGAATTATTCATGAGTTCTTCTTCTTCCTCTTCTTGCTCCACAAAAAGCTTTCTAGCTTCAATGGAGATTTGAGGAAAAATGTGAGAAAATGATTTATAAAGTGAGCAAAATCCCTACTTCATCATTCTCTACTACTTGCCATTTAATAGAGTGTGTTTGCTTCACTAATTACATGATTAGTGAAGAGATAGCTTGGGTTAGTGTCTCCTCGACATAGATCATCTTCGGCCTCGAAATCTTCGAAGTAAGCACGTTCGTTTCTTCAAGGGAGCCTCTCTAGAGTCCGAAGTTCATGATCGCAGCGAAGGGGACTACTACAAGGAGCTATTTGAAGTGAAGGACCGGACTACAAAGGTTGAATTCCTTGCTCACTATTACTTGCAAAGTGTTTGCATATGTTTTCGTATTATTTCTAGTAAACGATCTATGTTTAGGGTTACCTAGAATGGCAAATTTTTAATTTGGCATGGACGATACCTCCCGAAACCTTGCTGCCGTTGTAGACAACCCAACAGTGGTATCAGAGCCATGCTAGAAATTTATACGGATTTTGTTAAGATTACGAAACCGAAACAACTCCGAAACTTGAAACGGAAAACCCTAGTTTTTGTCGATTTTTAAAAGTTGTCAAAAAATTATTTTAACAAGTGCAGAATGTTGTATGTGATACATCATGAACACACAAGAAAATCCAACCCAAGACCTCGGACCATGACCGACGACATTACTAGGGATTCCGGTGATGCCGGATGACTGATGGAGGAATGGGTTGTTTTTCCTTTGTGTGTTCCAGTCACTGGGTTTTGGTGTTTCAGGTGTTGTTTGTTTTTGCTAATTTTGCATGTGATGCAATCTTGCACTGTAAGCAATTCGGAGTGTTTCGTATTCGTAGTTTTAACATTATTTCGGGTTTTTCGCATGTTGTCTAGACGAAGTTAAAAGGTCCGATCGAATGTCAAAAACCCATTTTTTCAAGTTTAACGTATTCGGAAATATATGCAAGTGATTCTGTGGACCCTCTAGAAGAACAAAAACCTTAACTCGATTATGTGACCGCCAGAACCGCCGCTAAACTCTAGGGTTTTTGGTAGTTCAGCGTTGTCACTTGTGAGGTGTTGGTTTGACCCTTCTGCGGCTGGTTCATAGGTACTGTGGTATTTTCTGAGTATTACTAAAACTGTGCTCAAGTGTTGAGCAAACGGGAAATTATGGGACTTTGATGAATCGATCAGAAAGTTTAACGTTCGTCCGGATATCATGTGATGGGATACAATATTTGGAATCATAACTAATTTGAATTTTATAAATCTAGCACTTTAGTCTCATTTGATCGGTTGCCACGGGATTTTGATGTGATCAAAAGTCCGTCGCAATCACGTAGTGTACGCGGATACTCGCTAGGTAAACTTAATAGATAGCCACGCCCCATAGCCCCGACCAAGTGACTGTAGGAGAACCCCGTCGCCAAAAGCATCCGTTCGGGTGCTCGCGGCAGCGGTGTTCTGCCTTAGTGCACTTCGTCGACGGCATCGGGGGGTGCGGCCGTCTACTAAAGTTTCCGACGAGCATTCGATCAGGATGTCGGGAATCTTGTTGAATTGCCCGACTAAATATTGAAAAGTGTTTTCGATATTGAGACTAAAATGCGGGGTTTATAATTGTTAGGCATGTGATGTCTAAGGAATTCATTTGGTTAGGTATATGATGTCTAAGGTGGTTGCGGATTCCAACTGTTTTAGTTTTTCACTTTCTTTTCTGCGACCGTAAGTATAATATGTGGTGTATCGCCGGTTTCGGTGCTATATGTCAATGACAATTAGGATACGCATATTTACTTACGTTGATGACATGTGATGTTATGTGTTGCTATGATATGTTATATTGGATAGTTGTGATTGAATAGCCGAGGTTTTTATGTGAGATGAGAGTTCTTCATTTTCATTCATGTAAAATTCATTGTACGTAATATTCTTTTATTGGGGCACTTCCGGGCTGAGAATGATGTCACCATTGTATATTATTTACTTTTCCGCATTATGATAGACCCAAGGCGGGGAGCACAAGTAACCGGGTTCTAGGGTCCAGTGGGAGACCATCTCGAGGAGTCGAGACCGGGTCTCCTAACTCTAGAATTGACAGGGTTACTTGCCGCTCTCGTAGAGGTTTAGGGATGTGGGTTTGGCTATTCATCGCGACTGTGGAATCCGTGTTTTATACTGGCTTGATATAAAACACGGAAATCCTAGTATATCCAATATTTCATATATGTTCTTCTGCTTCAATGTTCTGTGATGAGATCATATTACTGCCTGAGACGAATGTTTATATTATATATATGAGATATATATTGTATATTGTTGATTTCGTTTCAAACGTGATGCTTGTGAAGCATAATAAAAATGGGACTTCATTAATGAGATTAATGAAACAAAAGAAACCTAAAGATGTTGTAGAAACTTGTTTTAAAAACTGGTAGCTCTAGTTTTTGCTTTGCATAGCGGTATTCCTTGTAGAATATCCAGCACCTTATTCGATAAGGAAAGAGCCGAGATCCCTTCACCGAGAGTGACCTCTTTAGCGAAACTAGCAGATGCTACACACTCGGTTTGTATTTTGATTGCTTCTATAGTTTTTGCTTTCCATAGTGGTATTTGTGAAATATCCTGCACCTTATTCGATAAGGAAAGAGCCGACGATCCATTGGGTAGCAGGAGCGGGAGCTGGAACGGTCAGTCTTGTAAAGACTGACTTTTTGGAAGGAGAGGCCGTCTTGACGACTTCAGGAGCAGGATTGGTTATTTTCTTAGGAGCAGCCTTCTCTGGGATTGCAGGCTTCATTGTGGGCCCACAGGAATTTTGGCGCAGTCTGGCAAAGACCGAGGAGCTGGAGTTGGACGACCCGTTGAGAGGGGCCGCATTAGCTGTAAGCCGATCAAAGATCGACTTCTTGGGAGCTTCCGGTGTCAGCACAGGAGCGGTGAAGCTCGTTGGCGGGAACATGGTCCCGAAAAACAACCCTGTGGTGGCTTGAGTGACCTGTTCCACAGGCATTGTGAACAGCGAAGCAGCTTGGGGCCCGTAGGCTATACCTCCTGGCGAGGCGGAGCGCCGGTTGCAGTTGCAGTTGGAGCATTTCGCACAAGTGGAAGCCATTGACTCTTTGCTTTCTACAATAAGCAAAACGCCAAATCTTAGTACCTTGAAACCCAAGGGCAACTCTTAGCGAACCGTGTTTGGTTCGCGAACACGACACACGAAGTGTGGAGTGGAAAGAGAAAAAGGTCCCACCGGGCGTGCCAGAATCTGTTCCCCTCCGAATGCAGAGACGCGACCGCGTAGGTTCGTCTTGCCTGGGATTCGGGGCAGATGCTATTTGGTTTTATCCGCCCACCTCTCCGAAGATGCCAAGTTGATTTATGGAACCGTATATCGGAGGTTTAGACGGATGCGGCCGATGTAGCAGACTTTGTCAGATTCCCCCTCGCTAGAGGGTTTTTTGATTGTGGGGACGCTCTTCCCTGCAGGCGCAAGCCCCTGCAGTTAATTACGCTACCGCGTCGCGGTAGCCACTTTCTCCTTCTCCAGAATTTCACTTCGTGTCGTGTGTGTTTGTTTTGTTTGTGGTTGCCCGTGGATTGTATACGGAGACTAAGTTATGCCGTCGCCCGTAGGACGTGGATTAGTCCAAATCCGTATTTACTTAGATTTGGGTTTGGTGTTTTAGTTTAAGGATACGTTAGCCGTGTTGAGGCTAAGATCAACTTAAACGTTCGTTAAGGATATGTTAGTCCTGTTTAAGACTAAGATCTACTTAACGTGGTGATCCATTTAATATATGGCCGTCGGGACTCGTCACCTCTCTGACGTCGTTGAAGGATTGCAACGATAGGTGTCAGAGGAGTTCAGAGATGTACCCTTGAACCGAAGTTGATTAGGGAATATGGAGTCTGTTGAAATGCTTAAGGATACGTTAGCCTTGTTTGGGGCTAAGATCTACTTAAGCGGGATCGTTTAGATCCGACAGAAGAGCGTTTGGAGGCTCTATTATTCCAGTTTAGGGACGTGGTGGTCCACGTTCCAGTTTAGGGACGTGGTGGTCCATCGCCAGTTTAGGGACGTGATGGTCCATCATTAGTTTAAGGACGTTTCGGTCCACGAGTTTAAGGACCCCGCAGTCCAATATTAGTTTAAGGACGTTTCGGTCCACGAATTTAAGGACCCCGCAGTCCATATTAATGTGTGGTCGTCGGGACCCGTCACCTCTCTGACGTCGTTGAAGGATTACAGCGATAGGTGTCAGAGGAGCTCGGAGATGTACCCTTGAACCGGTTGTAAATTGATTTAGGAGAGCGGCTATGCTCGGTCAATTTAGTTTGAGAACTTACGGCCATGATTGGGCTAAGTCCAAAAAAAGTTCAACACTTTATTTGTTTTTATTTTTTTGTTTGGGCTCTGCCCATAAAGGATGCAGAGCATCACTTTGTTTTGGGCTTTGCTCATTTTATAAATGATGCAGAGTACTAATTTTACCTGGGCTCTGCCCATCTATTGCTTTGCAATGCATTGCATTTGTCAGGCGCTTTGCGCCAATCAGAGAGCGCAAGCGCTTGTGGTGTTGACACGTGTCACGCAAGCACAGTGCGCTGCGCCAATTCGCTGCGCTTGCGCTGCTGACACGTGTCGTGCTCTGGTGAGTTGCGCCAATTCCAGAGAGCAAGGCTCTATTTCAAAAGCGCATAGCGCAAGTGGTTCAGATACTGACACGTGGCGCTCTCTGGTGGCTTGCGCTAACCCAAGAGCGCAACAGTGCAGATTTGCAAGTGCAGAGCACAATTAATTTGAGAATCTTTTAGATTCAAGAACCAATGGTTCATAAATGAAGTGCAAAGCACTATTTGATTTCTTGATCTAATTTAGATCAAAGAAAAACAAGCTTTTTCTTATTTCAGGAACCAGAGGTTCATAAAAAGTGCAAAGCACTGTTTTTATTTTGTTTTTTATTAAAGATCATTGATCTTGTTTTTGGATCAATGATCTATCAGAAGAAATTTTTCTATCTAAAAGGTCTTTTACCTTTCTTTTTTTTTTCTTGGAATTTCCTCAGAGTTCTCTCTGTTTAATTTCTCAAAGAATATTCATTGCTTTGATTTGAGGTCTAGGGGTCTTTATATAGTGCCCATAAGTTTGTTGAATTTGTTAACGAGATCTTTCTCTGAGTGATTTGGGGAATTTTCCCCACAGTTGGATCTTTGATCCAAGGGCTTCTGTTCTACAGAAGAAAATCTTCTTGTATTAAAAAGAACAGAAAGATCTTTTTAGAATTTTAATTCTGTTTGACGCAAGCGCCCCAGCGCGTGACACGTGTCAAGCAGCGCACAGCGCAGCGCAACTGAGCTTGCGCAACTGCACTGACACGTGTCGCGCAGCGCAACTGCGCTGCCACGTGGCGCGCAGCGCAGAGCGCAGCGCAACTGCGCTAGCGCAACTGTGCTGCCACAATTGCGCTGCCACGTGGCGCGCAGCGTAGAACGCAGCGCAACTGCGCTAACGCAACTACGCTGCCACGTGTCGCGCAGCGCAGAGCGCAAGTCGTCTGAAGTGTTGCTTCGTTTAATTTTTGTTTTAAATAGAGCCTTGCTCTGATTGGGCGCGCTGCCTTGGGCGCTGCGCTCCTTGCACTGGCGTGTCTGATTTTGACACGTGGCGCGTTGCGCGTGGCGCAAGGAATCTGAAGCGTTGCTTCATTTATTTTAACTTTTAATTTTTACTTTAATTTTCAAAGCAGAGCTTTGCTCTGATTGGGGAAAACAGAAGCGTTGCTTCGTTTCCTGCCTTAGAATTTGAACAGAGCTTTGTTCTAATTGGGGTAAACAAATGCCCCCCCACCGTTGCGCTTACGTGGCCCTTGGAACGTGAGCGCAGCGGTGGCAGAATTCTAACCGTCGCGGCAACTCTTGGGAGTTGAAAGGGCATTTGATGCCTATAAATAGGGCCTTTAGCCCCTAAGATGATTTTTCATCCCTTCATAAGCATTTTGTCCAGAGCCCTGCTCTTGCCTTTAAGAACTCCACGAGTTAGAACTTCTTAAAACCTTTTAGGTAAAGATTTTAATTTAAATTGAATCAATTTTAATTAACAGAGCCTTGCTCTCAATAGATCCATGATCTAAAGAAAACCCATTTAGGGTTTCACTTAGCAGAGTTTTGCTCTAAAGGGGTCTAAAGAGGACTAAGGAGAACCCTATTAGGGTTCCATTAATAGAGTTCTGCTCTCTAAAAGATTTTCCTTGGATTTTCTTAATTCATTAATGGAGCTTTACTCCTTCCAAATCATATAGAAGAACTCTTAAGAATTCTTCATGGATCTTGGAAGTTAAAGATGGCATTTGGTACTATTATTATTATTATCATTTTTTCCCTGAGCAAAGCTCTCAATGTTCTTAGGGGATTTTCCTCAAATTCTCCTCATAATTGATTTTGACAGGTGTCACTCCTGTCTATAGAGCATTGCTCTCGAGGAGTTTAACTTTTAACTTTCTGTATCTTATTATTTGCTAATCTCCCTGTACTGTTTTCTTCAGGTATCATGGCGGTGCGTCTATATAGCCTGCACGAGTTCATCACTTATGAAGACATCCGTGTACAGGGCCGTCAACAAAACCAGGAGTTTACAGATGCCCAGTGTGCGGAGGTTATGGGTCGCCTTCACGCAAGCATTGGTTGGTTGCTTCCTCGTCGTTCAGCTCTCTTGAAAGTCGTGCTGGAAGCGATTTGGAGAGCACTCCCGGGGTTCCACGAGGCCATGCCGCTCGATGCGCTGGATGACGCCGAAGACAAGGTGCATTCAGTGCACCTGTCGGGGCTAATCTTGAAGAATCGACGGGACAGCTTCATCGACATTCTTCATCAAGTCTTCCAGCAGACGACGATAATCGCTGCTTGTCGAAGGCTGGGGGGATTTGCCGAGGATCTTGACACCCAGGAGCGCGAGAGGCTGCGCACAAGGATAATCAGAAAGGCCAGAAGAACTCTGGATGGCCTTACTTTTGACTTCCTCAATCCGTGCCCCGGATCTGAGGTTATTCCATTGTAATAATATTTCTTGTTTACTGCTTTATGATTGTAAGAATTATTTTTGGCAATATTAATGAAGAAGTTTTATCCCAGCTTGTCTTATTTCTCACTCTGAGTCTTTTGCACATGCACGAATGAGTGTATCTCGAGTGCTTGATCAAACGCCAATCAGATGTTCTTTCTGTCGTTTTCTTCTTTCTTTTATTATCAGCATGTTGACTTGCTAATCATAATTTGCAGATAACTTAGTTTTTCCAAGAGATAGCGATGGCTTAGGCCGCAGGTTCAGATCTGCCGCCTAAAACTTTTCAACTCTATGAGCCGTGAGGGTCTCATAGAGACTTTTCTCCCTACGGATCGAGAGGATCTCGTAGGTGGATTTTCTCCTTAGGAATCGTGAGGATTCCTAAGTGTATTTTCTCTTATAAGTTGTAAGGATCTTATAAGAGAATTTTCCCCCTTACAAATCGAGAGAATCCGTAAGTGGTTGGTGAGTTGACTTGTTTCCAAGTTGAAGTATAGCTCCGCCGGGGAGGTCGTCGGTTGACTTGTTTCCGAGGCGGAGGTCGCTGATTGACTTGTTTTCGAGGCGGAGGTCGCTGATGACCTGTTTCCGAGACAGAGGTCTTTGATTGACTTATTTCCGGGTCGGAGGTCGCTGATTGACTTATTTCCGAGTCGGAGGTCTTTGATTGACTTGTTTCCGGGTCGGAGGTCGTTGTTGACTTGTTTCCGAGACGGAGGTCTTTGATTGACTTGTTTCCGGGTCGGAGGTCGTTGTTGACTTGTTTCCGAGACGGAGGTCTTTGATTGACTTGTTTCCGGGACGGAGGTCTTTGATTGACTTGTTTCCGGGTCGGAGGTCGCTGATTGACTTGTTTCTGAGTCGGAGGTCTTTGATTGACTTGTTTCCGGGTCGGATGTCATTGTTGACTTGTTTCCGAGACGGAGGTCTTTGATTGACTTGTTTCCGGGTCGGAGGTCGTTGTTGACTTGTTTCCGAGACGGAGGTCGTTGGTTGACTTGTTTCCGGGTCGGAGGTCGTTGTTGACTTGTTTCCGAGACGGAGGTCTTTGATTGACTTGTTTCCGGGTCGGAGGTCGTTGTTGACTTGTTTCCGAAACGGAGGTCTTTGATTGACTTGTTTCCGGGTCGGAGGTCGTTGTTGACTTGTTTCCGAGACGGAGGTCTTTGATTGACTTGTTTCCGTGTCGGAGGTCGTTGTTGACTTGTTTCCGAGACGGAGGTCTTTGATTGACTTGTTTCCGGGTCGGAGGTCGTTGTTGACTTGTTTCCGAGACGGAGGTCTTTGATTGACTTGTTTCCGGGTCGGAGGTCGTTGTTGACTTGTTTCCGAGACGGAGGTCTTTGATTGACTTTAGGTTGTCTGTGAACCGTAGAGTCTTGGAACTGGGGACTTTGTCGTGGCTCCGATTGGTGATGTCACGTCTGTGTCCTGCTCGAATGAGGGGGAAAGCCGTTGTTGGTCTCCAGGCTGTTGGTGAATCGTCGAGATTTGGCTTAGCTTTATGGCGGAGCCTGTTGGGAAGGTGTAGTTCCCTCTTTGTTTGTGCCCTCGGATTGTATACAGGGATCGATGTGATCTTAACTGTAGGGCAAAAGGTTTCATATATTTCTTTTTATTGTTTTATTTCCGCGATGCTCTATCATTTCAGCTTTTATATCGCGAAGGTCGCGATTGCCCAATCATTTCGGCTATTTTTCGCGGTGCCCAATCATTTCGGCTGTTTATTTTTATTTTTACTCGCTGCTTTTTATTGCGAGTTGCCCAATCATTTCGGCTGTTTATTTTTATTTTTACTCGCTGCTTTTTATTGCGAGTTGCCCAATCATTTCGGCTATTTTGTGTGCATACGTTTTTACTTGCTGCTTTTTATTACAAGTTGCCCCATCATTTCGGCTATTTCGTATGCATGTGCAGCCTACTGGCTTTTCGTTGTAAGCCTGGAATTAGACACCGATTTCGGCATCAGCACCGCTACTACTGGGGTATTGCCAGGAGCGAATCATCATTTGCCTCTGTCGATGTCGACCAAAGGTGGCTTAGCGGACAGGGTTAAGGTCCTGTCGACTAAGGCTTTTGACTTCATGAGCCGTAAGGGTCTCACGAAGGTATTTCTCCCTACAAGTCATGAGAATCTTGTAGGTGTATTTTCTCCTTAGGAATCGTGAGGATTCCTAAGTGTTTGTTCCTCTGTAAGTCATAAGGATCCTACAGGAGGGTTTTCTCCTCATAAATCGAGAGGATTTATAAGGGTTATTTATCATGCGTACATATCCCTAGTCACGGATGGGACTTGGTTAGGGAAATGTTTATTCGCGCCCGTGGATTGTATACAAGAGTCAGTATTGAGCCACTTGTAGGGCAATATCGAAGGTTGTGGGAGTTGCTTAATCACAGGTTTAGGTCTCTGTAACTTAAGACTTTCGAATCTTATGAGCCGTGAGAATCCCATAAGAGAGTTCTCCTTACGAGTCGTGAGGATCTCGTAAGTGTATTTTCTTCTTAGGAATCGTGAGGATCCCTAAGTGTGTTGCTCCCTTGTGAGTCGTAAGGATCTCACGCGGGTGGTTTCTCCTTACAAGGTCGAGAGGATCCTGTAAGTGTCATTTAACGAGGTTGTGCCCTTTCAGGTTTTCACAAACACTCGCCGGTAGTCCTGCTGTTTTTACTCACGGAGCCCTTTCGGGTTTTCATCCGTGCCCATTTTGCTTATGGACGTACCTTTGTTATTCTCTTTTTTTTATTCTTTTTATTCTTTTTTTCCCAACGAGGTCGCGCCCTTTCGGGTTTTCACGAACACTCGCCGGTAGCCTGCTGTTTTTACTCACGGAACCCTTTCGGGTTTTCATCCGTGCCCATTTTGCTTATGGACATACCGTTTTTTTATTTTATTTTATTTTATTTTATTTTATTTTTTATTATTATTTTTTTTACGAGGTCGCGCCCTTTCGGGTTTTCACGAACACTCGCCGCTAGTCCTGCTGTTTTTACTCACGGTGCCCTTTCGGGTTTTCATCCGTGCCCATTTTGCTCATGGACATACCGTTTTTTTTGTCTCGTCAACCTGTAGATGCTGCGGTAGTAGTTTAAAGACGTTTCGGTCCATTATCCAGTTTTAGGACGTAGTGGTCCGCCATTAGTTTAAGGACGTTTCGGTCCGCTATCCAGTTTTAGGACGCAGGGGTCCTCCGGGCTTTCTCTATGAATGAGCATGATGCCCCCGGCACATCCATCTTTTTCGGAGCATGTGGTTGTGGCGGGTTCACCTTCCAGTTTTCAGACAGCACGAGTTCGCCTTGTTGGTACTGGTCTTCAACCCAGTTTTTGAAGACGAAGCAATCTTCGAGCGGATGACTTACTGCTCGATGGTAGGGGCAGTAATTAGGATCATTGACATCTCCCGGCTGTAGCAGACGTTTCGGATTCGGCAGATTGACGAATCCGTTGCGCACTGTCAGTTCAAATAGTTTCCTCGTTTTATCTCGGGGAAACGAGTAAGGACGTCCCAATCTTTTCTCGAGCGATGGGCGTGGGCGTATGTTGTTTTGGCGAACAACCGATTTTGAGTTGCTCGGCTGTTGTTGAGTATTGGCGACGTAGGTCATTTTTCCTTTTCCTTTATCCTTTTTGTTCGCTCCGTCGTTTGCGGGTCCGAAATTCTTTCCGGGTAGTATGCCCTTGCACGGATGAATGTTCTCATGACTCTTCAATTTTTCAGAGACGGGTCCCTTGAAGAGAGGGTTGAAGGCTGTTTCTTCATCGGGGTCGTTCCTGTGGCAATTGCCGGCGACTATTTTATGCTCATTTATCGTATTCTCCCGCCGTCTACGAGCTTCCCGCTTTGTTCTATTGATGTAATGTTTGTAAGTGACATACCCTTGCCACCAACACTTAAAAGAGTCGCAGTCTTCAGTAGCGTGTGCGATCTTCTGATGATATAGGCAATAATTAGGATACATCTCTATTCCACCGAGAGTGTTTTCCTCCGAGGGTGGTAGCTTCATTCCCATTGATTTGGCTTTAGCAAACCTTTTCTTCGTCTTGTATTTGTTTTCACTGGCAACGGATGTCTTTTGATTTGATGGGGATACCTCGACTCTTTCGTCCAATCGGCGGTGTTTAGCTCCTTCCAGTATGGACATTTCACGCTCTTGATTGGCTTTAACCTTCAGACGAATCTCATTCAGGAAAGCATCGATCATCTCATCTGACGGTCGCAGAATTTCTGGTTCAGGATTCGCCCTCAGACTTTCGGTGCAAGGAGTCTCCTCATTGTCTTCAAACGAATGGGAAATCATATGACAGCTCGCCACGTATTCCTCGGATTCATCCGACGAACTCTTCCCCCCATCTTCTTCTTGAAAGGCGTGGTTGAGGAACTCTTGGAGTGTAATGGGAGTCCGCGCTTTCTGGTTGTATTTCTCCAGCGCGTCAATTTGTTTTTGTAAGTCCGTGCGCTCGTCGCCAGGCTTCACTGGTTTCTTGGATTTTTTCTTCTTCTTCTTCGAAGATTTTGACGGCTGGTTGTGAGTGCTTGGGCCACTACTATCGATCTTTTGAGTTGGACGCGGTTTCAACATTCCCTCAATGATCTAAGGTTCCAACGGGTTCTTCCATTTGATCGCTGGGTATGCCCGAAGATCGTTCAGCATTCTCTTTGTCTTAGGTGACAGCACAACCTCCCATGGGGTTTCTTCGACGAGAGAGCACATTTCCCCCGGCATATTCATCCTCTTAGAGGCGTGAGGTTGCGGCAGATTCACCTTCCATCTATCGGATAGCGCGAACTTGCCCTGTTGGTACTGGTCTTCGAGCCAATTTTTGAAGACGTAGCAATCTTCGATCGGATGACCTAGTACTCGGTGATAAGGACAGTAGTTGGGCTCGTTTACATCATTTGGTTGCGACGGACGTTTTGGCTCCGGCAGACTTATGAGTCGGTTGCGCAACGCCAGCTCGAATAATCTTTTCGTCTTATCTCAGGGAAACGAGTAAGGACGTCCTAGCCTCTCCCCAAGGGGTACCTGCGGACGCATATTATTCTGACGAACAACCGGCTTCGAGTTACTCGGCTGTTGTTGAGTATTAGCGACAACGATCGCTTTTCCTTTCCCCTTTTCATTTCGGGAGTCCGGCTTTGGAAGAGGGGGTCTATGGCCCATATGATCCATTTGCGCTAGCTTGTCAATCAAGGCCTGGAAGGTAGTCGGCTTGAAGAACATCATAAATTGCGAGATGGTTGCTTGCGGATCAAGGGTTCCCACAAACATACCCACTGCAGGAGCTTCTTCAATGCGCTGCTCGCACTTTGACCATAAGTTCCGCCACCGTATAGCATATTGAACCCATGTCTTGCCTGGCCTTACCCTGGCGTTAATCAGTGCCATCATCGGGGTGCGTTCACTGGCGCTTGCAAAACGCTGGGTAAACAACAGCTCCATCTCCGCGAAGGTCTTGATAGAGTCGTTCGGGAGATCAGAGTATCACTCGAACGCTGTATCTGATAAGCTTCCAACGAACTGGCGGAGCAACAATTTATCATCACCGCCGGTGTTGCCGCAAAGTGCCCTGAACTGGGCGACATGCTGGTGGGGATTGCCAGTCTCCTTATACACATGGAATTTTGGTATCGTATAACCTGGCGGGTACTTAATCTGGTCGTACCAACCCGGATACGGTCGCCCCGTTTTTACGACCTGACCGGTTGCTTCAGTCGCCTAATGAACCCGGATCTGTTGAGCTATGTATTCGTCTAGGTCAGCTTTGGAGATTGCCTCCTCCTTAGTTGTTGACAAAGCCGGTGGAGGATTTGACGTCTCTCCCCTATCGTCTTCAAGGACGATCGGGGGATCTTCAGCAAGGGGATCTTGTTGAATCATCATGCCCACCATGTCCTGGAACAGGAGGGCCATACGCTTTATATTGGCTGCTTGTTCAGCAGCCTCTTTATCCTTCTTCTCCAATATCCGCCGAAGGAACTCGGCGTCAGTCTCTTGCTCCTGGCGTTCATCCGAGGATGTTTCAGGGTTTTCTTTTGGCCCAGTAAGTGCGGCCATCGCGTTCATCATTTCCTGGAGCTTTTGCTGTTGCTCCTGAGTTTTGGTCACTGACCGTGTAAGCGGTCTATGACTTGTAGATGCACGGCTGTCCTCTTTTCCCGATGCCATGTATACGGTATGAACCACCGTGCCCCCAGACTTAGGGCGTTTAGTTTCACCACCTTTAGCATTTGCCGCGGGCGCGGGGATTTTCTCCGGCCTTCTTCTTTTTTGGGCCGTTGAAGTTGAGAAGGCCGTTGCAGTGGGCACCCTGCTGACTGTCATCCTTTCCTGTTTGATCGGACGGTCTTTTTCTTCTTGCACCTTTGCCTTTTTCTGTTGACGAGAGCGATCTAGGTCAATTACGGAGTCTTGGACTCTCCGCCAAACTTTATAAATTTTTTAGGACAGCCGTTGAGGAGATTGGGGCTGTGCTGGCTTTACTTCTACAGCCTTTTTCAGCGGATGGGGGGACCTCTTTAGCACCGCGGTAGGAGAATTCCTACGCACCTTATTTAGCATCTCAAAGCTGTTTCCAGTTGGAATAGCAACATTAACTTCTGCCATCGGGGCTGGAGGAGTTAGCCCAGAAGGGGAGTTGCCTCCGGCCTTCCTCACTCGGCGCCAGTAACGATGTCGAGCGTGTCGTGCTGATGGCATCGACTCGGTGATGGCGATAGCCTTGTCTTGCCCCCTGTGTAGGTGGGGGGTCGCTGCTGGTGTCAGCCTGTTAAAGACCGATGTCCTTTGGGTAGCAGGAGCGGGAGCTGGAACAGTCAGTCTTGTAAAGACTGACTTTTTGGAAGGAGAGGCCGTCTTGATGACTTCAGGAGCAGGATTGGTTATTTTCTTAGGAGCAGCCTTCTCTGGGATTGCAGGCTTCATTGTGGGCCCACAGGAATTTTGGCGCAGTCTGGCGAAGACCGAGGAGCTGGAGTTGGACGACCCGTTGAGAGGGGCCGCATTAGCTGTAAGCCGATCAAAGATCGACTTCTTGGGAGCTTCCAGTGTCAGCACAGGAGCGATGAAGCTCGTTGGCGGGAACATGGTCCCGAAAAACAACCCTGTGGTAGCTTGAGTGACCTGTTCCACAGGCATTGTGAACAGCGAAGCAGCTTGGGGCCCGTAGGCTATACCTCCTGGCGAGGCGGAGCGCCGGTTGCAGTTGCAGTTGGAGCATTTCGCACAAGTGGAAGCCATTGACTCTTTGCTTTCTACAATAAGCAAAACGCCAAATCTTAGTACCTTGAAACCCAAGGGCAACTCTTAGCGAACCGTGTTTGGTTCGCGAACACGACACACGAAGTGTGGAGTGGAAAGAGGAAAAGGTCCCACCGGGCGTGCCAGAATCTGTTCCCCTCCAAATACAGAGACGCGACCGCGTAGGTTCGTCTTGCCTGGGATTCGGGGCAGATGCTATTTGGTTTTATCCGCCCACCTCTCCGAAGATGCCAAGTTGATTTATGGCACCGTATATCGGAGGTTTAGATGGATGCGGCCGATGTAGCAGACTTTGTCAAATTCCCCCTCGCTAGAGGGTTTTTTGATTGTGGGGACGCTCTTCCCTGCAGGCGCAAGCCCCTGCAGTTAATTACGCTACCGCGTCGCGGTAGCCACTTTCTCCTTCTCCAGAATTTCACTTCGTGTCGTGTGTGTTTGTTTTGTTTGTGGTTGCCCGTGGATTGTATATGGAGACTAAGTTATGCCGTCGCCCGTAGGACGTGGATTAGTCCAAATCCGTATTTACTTAGATTTGGGTTTGGTGTTTTAGTTTAAGGATACGTTAGCCGTGTTGAGGCTAAGATCAACTTAAACGTTCGTTAAGGATACGTTAGTCCTGTTTAAGACTAAGATCTACTTAACGTGGTGATCCATTTAATATATGGCCGTCGGGACTCGTCACCTCTCTGACGTCGTTGAAGGATTGCAACGATAGGTGTCAGAGGAGTTCAGAGATGTACCCTTGAACCGAAGTTGATTAGGGAATATGGAGTCTGTTGAAATGCTTAAGGATACGTTAGCCTTGTTTGGGGCTAAGATCTACTTAAGCGGGATCGTTTAGATCCGACAGAAGAGCGTTTGGAGGCTCTATTATTCCAGTTTAGGGACGTGGTGGTCCATGTTCTAGTTTAGGGACGTGGTGGTCCATCGCCAGTTTAGGGACGTGATGGTCCATCATTAGTTTAAGGACGTTTCGGTCCACGAGTTTAAGGACCCCGCAATCCAATATTAGTTTAAGGACGTTTCGGTCCACGAGTTTAAGGACCCCGCAGTCCATATTAATGTGTGGTCATCGGGACCCGTCACCTCTCTGACGTCGTTGAAGGATTACATCGATAGGTGTCAGAGGAGCTCGGAGATGTACCCTTGAACCGGTTGTAAATTGATTTAGGAGAGCGGCTATGCTCGGTCAATTTAGTTTGAGGACTTACGGCCATGATTGGGCTAAGTCCAAAAAAAGTTCAACACTTTATTTGTTTTTATTTTTTTGTTTGGGCTCTGCCCATAAAGGATGCAGAGCATCAGTTTGTTTTGGGCTTTGCTCATTTTATAAATGATGCAGAGCACCAATTTTACCTAGGCTCTGCCCATTTATTGCTTTGCAATGCATTGCATTTGTCAGGCGCTTTGCGCCAATCAGAGAGCGCAAGCGCTTGTGGTGTTGACACGTGTCACGCAAGTACAGTGCGCTGCGCCAATGCGCTGCGCTTGCGCTGCTGACACGTGTCGCGCTCTGGTGAGTTGCGCCAATTCCAGAGAGCAAGGCTCTATTTCAAAAGCGCATAGCGCAAGTGGTTCAGATACTGACACGTGGCACTCTCTGGTGGCTTACGCCAACCCAAGAGCGCAACAATGCAGATTTGCAAGTGCAGAGCACTATTAATTTGAGAATCTTTTAGATTCAAGAACCAATGGTTCATAAAGGAAGTGCAAAGCACTATTTGATTTCTTGATCTAATTTAGATCAAAGAAAAACAAGCTTTTTCTTATTTCAGGAACCAGAGGTTCATAAAAAAGTGCAAAGCACTGTTTTTATTTTGTTTTTTATTAAAGATCATTGATCTTGTTTTTGGATCAATGATCTATTAGAAGAAATTCTTCTATCTAAAAGGTCTTTTACCTTTCTTTTTTTTCTTGGAATTTCCTCAGAGTTCTCTCTGTTTAATTTCTTAAAGAATGTTCATTGCTTTGATTTGAGGTCTAGGGGTCTTTATATAGTGCCCATAAGTTTGTTGAATGTGTTAACGAGGTCTTTCTCTGAGTGTTTTGGGGAATTTTCCCCACCGTTGGATTTTTGATCCAAGGGCTTCTGTTCTACAGTAGAAAATCTTCTTGTTTTAACAAGAACAGAAAGATCTTTTTAGAATTTTAATTCTGTTTGGCGTAAGCGCCCCAGCGCGTGATACGTGTCAAGCAGCGCATAGCGCAGCGCACAGCGCAGCGCACAGCGCAGCGCACAGCGCAGCGCACAGCGCAGCGCACAGCGCAGCGCAACTGCGCTTGCGCAACTGCGCTGCCACATGTCGCGCAGCGCACAACGCAGCGCAACTGCGCTGCCACGTGGCGCGCAGCGCAGAGCGCAACGCAACTGTGCTGCCGCAACTGGCTGCCACGTGTCGCGCAGCGCAGAGCGCAAGTCATCTGATGTGTTGCTTCCTATAATTTTTGTTTTAAATAGAGCCTTACTCTGATTGGGCGCGCTGCCTTGGGCGCTGCGCTCGTTGCACTGGCGTGTCTGATTTTGACACGTGGCGCGTTGCGCTCAGCGCAAGGAATCTGAAGCGTTGCTTCATTTATTTTAACTTTTAATTTTTACTTTAATTTTCAAAGCAGAGCTTTGCTCTGATTGGGGGAAATAGAAGCGTTGCTTCGCTTCTTGCCTTGGAATTTGAACAGAGCTTTGCTCTAATTGGGGTAAACAGGGTGATAAGTTTCAAGAGTTAGAATCGATGCAAGCGTTGCAGCCAAGTTTGTTGGCAGTTATCACCCTGTATTACCAAATACATTGATTCTGAACGAATGTTATTAGATACCGAACCTGATATATAACATCATATCAGTCTCTTTATTAAGATAAAGAAGGATATAATTTTGTATTGTTGGGTAATGTTTTGAATATTTCCTATATCAAGAGTTGATCGGTTCATGCACGTTATCTAAAAGCATTTACAATCTAAATCAAACCACAGTTCTTAAAATACAGAACACACACAAGAGGAAGAGTTCAGAAATGAACGAATCCATGTTGAGGCATTGTAGACTAGGTCATATCAATGTGACCCGACTAGGTAAGTTACATTTAGATGCATATTTAAATAAGTTTGAATTTACATCTTGTGAAACTTGCCGGTCATGTCACAAAGATAAGATGACCATAGCTCCGTTTATTAGAAACAGAGAAAGAGTTAGTGAACTCTTGGGATTAATACATGATGATGTATGTAGGTCCCCTGTCTACACATGCCAGGAATGGTTCTTTGTACTTCATTACATTCACTGATGATCTCTCAAGATTCGCACATGTGTTCCTGTTGAAACACAAGTCTGAACTTTTTGAGAAATTCAAATAATATAAGTTAGAAGTAGAGAACCAAAAACATGTATAAGTATTATGTCCTTTGATGTGATCAGGGAGGAGAATACTTGAGAACGAAATTCCTGGACTATTCTAAAGGAGAATGAGATTCTCTCTTAGTATTACTCCTCCGTATACACCACAGCACGTAGGTGTATCGGGACGGAGCAATTGCACCATATGTGATAAGGTGTGCTCTATGATGAGTACTACTGAGTTGCCTATTTCCTTTTGGGGGTTATACATTTGAGAAGCTGCATACCTATTGAATAGGGTTCCAACCAAATCATATGCCTACCACTCCATATGCGATATGGTATGGGAAGAGCCCATCTCTTAAGTAAGTTAAGATTTGGGGTTGTCCGGCCTATGTCAAAAGAAAAATTCGGACAAGCTCGAGGCAAGGTCGGTTCTGTGGAAGTTTGTTGGATATCCCAAGCATTCGCAAGGGAATATCTTCTATCGCACCGAGGAACAAAAGGTGTTTTGTTTCTCAGCATGCCACCTTTTTAGAAAAGGATTTTTCTTGTGAAGAAATTTATGGGCATGAGGTAGAACTGGAAGTAGTTCCAGCTATACAAACTATAGCTGATGATTTGGTAGAACCGGAGGATTCAATAGTTCCCAACGAATCTCAGCCTCTCCGCCGATCTGGTAGGGTTCCTCACCCACCTGAGAGATACTTCGGTTTTCTCTATGACAGTGGGAGCGATGATTGCATCATGAGATGATGACCCAACTAGTTTCGAGCAGGCCATCAAGAGTAGGGACTCTGTGAGAATGGCTGGATGCTATACGATCTGAGATGGAATCTATATACACCAACAAAGTATGGACTTTGGTTGCTATATCTGAAGGGTTAAATCCCCATCAGGAGCAAGTATATCTTGAGAAGATTACTAGGTGTACATAGAAAAGTTGAGACTTTCAAAGCTAAGGCTTGTTGCAAAAGGTTTTCGTCATCGACCAGGTGTGGATAATGATGAAACCTTTTCTAGTGCCTATACTTAAGTCCATCTGGATCCTACTTGCCACTGCTACATACCATGACTACGATATCTGGCGGTTGGGTGTCTTGACTGTTTTTCTAAATACTGATTTAGAAGATAGCGTCTATAAGTACACAGCCAGAGGGCTTCGTAGACAGTGGGAGCAGCGGAAACGTGTGCAGGTTGCTTTATGGGTTAAAGCAGGCATCGCGGAGTTGGAACATCTGTTTTGATGTGGTAGTCAAAGGGTTTGACTTCATCAAAATGGTAGATGAACCTTGTATAAACAAAAAGGTAGTAGGGAGTATGGTAATGATCCTCGTATTGTACGTGGATGACATACTCTTGATAGGAAAGGAGTTTCTTATACTACGCTCGATCAATCTCCTCTTATCACAAGGATTCTCTATATAGGATCAAGGTGATACCTTCTAAATCCTGAGTTTTGGATCTATGAGATAGATCTAAGTGGATGTTAGGATTCTCACTAGGTGTAGTGAGATGGTATCAATCGATCCTGGGGAGAATCACTGGAAAGGTTTCAGGGTGATAAGGACGACTGAATGTCAGTCACAGGCATTGTCTCCACCCTCAGTGGAAAGACGGTATGTTGGATGAGTTCCAAGCTAGATACCGTGACATACTAGATGATAAAGGTTGGATACATTGCTACCAAGGATGCTACCAAAGAAATAGTCTGGATGTACTATAGTTCATAAGATGAACTTCTTTCCTTCCATTGTGTGTCAATGGAGTTGTGGTTTATGCCTAGGAACCCCGTCCCATCTGATATCCAGACATATTCTTAGGCAGTATCACCTGATCATGGAGATGGTTGATCTCCAGGGGATCAAGGTTAGGAGAGTAGACTCGGAGGACAACACGGCGGATCCACTCACCAAGGCCTGCTTCCCCAAATAATATTTGAGAGATTTTGGGATGGTTGAGTATGAGTGTCACGCCCCGCTTTCCGGTGTACGGCGAAGGGGATAAGACGAGGCCGCTACGTATTTACTGTGAAGTAAATACGCTAAGCGTATCTAAGCAATATAAAAGTAAAGCACAAGAGACAAGATATAATAAAAACAGCAACTTTATTTATTAACATTCTTTCTATACAATGCATGGAAAGTAAATACAACTGAAATAAAGCAATGCCTAAACAATGGCATAACAGAAATGAAAAGTACTGAATGGAAAGTGTACAATGACTAGAGCTCGGGGTCTTCACTGAACTGGTCCAAGTCTTCAGCAGAGGGCTCAATCTCAGGAATGTCCAGATCACCTGACGACATTCAAAGAAGAAAGAAAGAGAATGTCGTCAGCGAACAAATCGCTCGGTAAATCTCAAAGATAACGGAGAAGTAGGATAGACAGAATAAGAAGGTAGTTTTTAAAGTTGTATTATATTGTTTTAGTGTTAACGCTGTTGTTTGTTGCTTGGTACAGAAGATGCCAATGTATACGAGAGGAGTCCCACTTACACCGGAGACTTTGGTAACCCGTAGTACAAGGCTCCGTCGATAATACCACGGAACAACGGTATGGATGTAATTACGTCTTAAGTGACCACCTCGTGCCACCTTTAACATATTCCGTACCAGTCTACCCCTTAAACCCCGTAGTGTTATCTTGATTGTATTGTTGTATTGTATTGTCTTGTATTGTAAACTGTATAGATTGTATAATTGGATGACTGACCGAAACCATGATATCAGTAAACGGATGTAACTGGAGAATCATGTATGTAACTGTAGAATCATGGATGTAACTGTATAATCATGTAAATGGAATGCATATCCATGGTTCGGTTCGGTCAAGTTGATAGATTGAATATCTGGAATAATGGATTCATGAATTTATGTTGAATTGTAATATTGTAAATTGTAGATTGTAAATTGTAGATTGTATTTGAATGATATTCAATTCAGATTATAATGAGACTCAAACTGAGTCAGACAATTAGAAAGGTAAATTGAAGTACTGATTGTTTTGATGTTATCGGTAACCGCTGCACATGGGCGGCAGGATTTGTGTCTTTTTCAAAAACGATTACCGTATTGATAACACCGTTGTTAAGTTGTCTACCTTAGATAGGCAAGCACCCATATCTCCGGCTCCCTGAGGCTCAAGAGACTGGTCCCGCTTAAACCTATGTTTACTAGGGTCCTTAGGGTAATTTATAGAACTTGAGATTTTTTTTGTAAAAATACTTTGTAAAGTTTTCAAAATACACCCCAAGTATTTATTATCGTCTTTAGAGTTGTAATAAATGTAGATTTTATATTTGTGATATTTCTAATGAGAATATCCTATTTTCATGATAAATGGTATTTATTTGTAATATTGGTTTTGTATGGAATTCATGGTATTTTAAGGTAAATTGATTCTTGCGATTTTTAGAAAAAGATGGAATATTTATAATACTTTAAAATAGATATTTTTATGTTACATATATATATATTTATATGAAAATAATTTTTGTGTATATCGATAATATTCTAGAAATCTCGTTTTCTTAAGATGTCGTATTTTAAATCTTTCGAGACCGAATGCTCCTTACGGAGGTCTGAATCTCGCACTACTAAGCCCGAGGATGTGCGATAATCCGCACCATCCCGAACGAGTTCCCCAAAATGGGTTGTAGCGGCGCTTTGCAAAGATTGTATAAATACTAAATCCTTTAGAAAACGGTTTTATTAAGTAAATGGTATTTATTTGCAACGATGTCGTTTTTCCGTATTCTATATTCCCAAGGGTATTGTGCTATGTTGCATATGATTGTGTGAGGAGGTAGGTCATTACCTCGTGATCTACTTAAAGGTATAGCAAGTTTTGTGATGTTATATGCAGAATTGAAACTATGTGGTATTTAAATGAAAATACGGTAAAATGAAATAGCAATTACTTTTGATTTGAAACTTGATCAATATGGTTGATTAATGTTTAATAGTCAACATGAAAAGGTTCAAGTATAATTGTATTAAAGAAAAGTGAAGTTTTATAAAGAAACCGAATCGGAAATCGGATTTGTTCCGATTCCGTCGGGTTTTGTAATTCCGTATTTTTAGAAAGAGTAGAGAAGGGGGAAGTGGTACTTACGGGTTTAGGACAACCAGGAGAGGAAGAAGGATCGGGAGGAGTCTCCAGTGCGTTGTTTCGTCGCCGGGAGCTCCTAGAGTCGTCGTCAGAATTTCCGCCGGAGAATTCGCCGGAGCTTCGCCTTTCGCTCACTTCGATTGCACACAAGATTTCTAATAATTTCTTGAGAGTTGGCTCAGAGTTTTGGGGTGAGGGGGTAGTGTGTAGGGTTGGTATTTATAGGGTTAGGGTAGATGAAGAGTTTAAATTGAAAAAATGTAAAAATATATTAAAATTCATTAAAAAATGGAGTAAAAAAGGTATTAAAATCTCTCTGGAAACGATCTGAATAAATGGAGTGTGCATGGGGGTTGAGAAGACGAAGAGGCAACTTTTTGGTGTTGATGACTCGGCCGACCGGCCGAGTCCGGCCGGCGGCGCCGGCCGACTCGGCCGAGTTAGGCTGAGTCGGGAGCTGGGGAGGTGGGGGGTCGCCTGGTGAAGCCTCTGGAACATTTAGTTTTTCATGTGTAGTGGAAAATTGTGGAGTTATCACGTGTTGACTGTTGGACTTCTAAAAAATCAAAAACCAAATAATATTAAAAATAATGTGGGGTATGGGATTTGAACTCTGGTGGCTTGGTTCAGCAATGCAAGGTATTACCAATGAGTTACAAGCTCCTTCTTGTAATTAAATAACTAATTAATTACTTATGTCTTGTGCTCAGGCAATAAATACCCCTTTATAGATTTTTGAAATTTTTTTGTAAAAACTTGTATAGGAAATTTAGGGTTGTTACAATGAGATACTACGACCACTGCTATTTTGTTGGGTATGAGATACTACAACAGATGGCCTTAATGCAAGTGGGAGATTGTTAGTTATATGTATGCCCTAGAGGCCATTACTGTACATGTGATGTATATTGCAGTGGATGCTTGGACATATATAGGAAGGATTTTCTTGCTCGACATGATAGTATGCTATCTGGTTGCTTTTTATCTTAACATGTGGACTTGTATTGATTTACTGTCTTGCTCTAACATATTGATAAAGCCCTTAGGATATGTACTTGACTACTAGGACTATGATGCAGATCATACTAGTGGGGCCAGTGTAGTCAACGAGTACATCCTATAACTGTTCCTAGTCGAGGGAGTATCGAGACAGGGCATCGATACTCCAGAGTAGACTAGCGTATACGCATCTTGACCCATATGATGGGCGATGGATGATCCCATATTCATCGGTGTTTGACATCAAAGATGGTGTACGGGTGCTCAGTGAAGACTGGGTACACTGAACGGACTCGCCGAGAACTCCTAGATGGTATTATACCTATCGTCGGATAGCAGTTCTCTGGTGACACTGGTACAGGTTAGTATGTAGACCCGAGATTGTCATAAAGTTTTGTGTGATTCCCACTGTGCTTTGATTTCCACCTTACCACAGTTAAGAGATCGTGCAAAGCGGTGGTTTTTGGGTACAGTCCCGAATCACATGGAGGCAATGAGCGATAGGAGGGGTTTCGTCTCTCCCGGTATAGGGAGTTAATGTTGCGCTATGCTCGATTGGCCATAACATGAAATCCCTGGCCAGGATTGCTGAGATCTACTGGTAAGTGTTATCAATAGTTTCTCGAACTGTTATGGACCTTGCATCGGCATGACTTATCAGACTATTAGGGTCTGACGTTATACCACACCCAGGCTGTGATATGTGACATATCAGACGAAGAGACCGGACTGTACGATAGTGTTACTGATTGGATTCGCAGGAGTACGAACAGGCTTGCTTGTTGATCTTCTAATCGCTCAATACCCGGGTGGCCGTTACTGTTTCCCCCAATCAGAGCAAAGCTCTGCTTGAATTTCAAATTCAAAAGGTGAAGCAACGCTTCAGATCTCTTGCGCTGCGCGCAGAGCGCCACGTGTCAAAAGCAGACACGCCAGCGCAAGGGGCACTGCGCCCAAGGCAGCGCATCCCAATCAGAGCAAGGCTCTGTTTTTTTAAATTCAAATTTTAAAGGAAGCAACGCTTCAGATAACTTGCGCTCTGCGCTGTGCGACACGTGTCAGCGCAGGTGCGCTAGCGCAGTTGCGTTGCGCTCTGCGCTGCGCGACACGTGTCAGCGCAGTTGCGCTGCGCGACACGTGTCAGCGCAGTTGCGCTGCACGACACGTGTCAAGCGCAGGTGCGCTTGCGCCACTGCGCCAGCACTAAAACTTAAATAATAAATTATTTAATTAATCAGAATTAAAATTCTAGAAAGATCTTTCCAATGTTATTAAAATAAGAAGATTATCTTCTGTAAAACAGAGGCCTTAGGATCAAAAATCCAACGGTGGGGAAATATCCCCAGATCAATCAGAGAAAGATCTCTGTAACTAACTCAACAAACCAATTGGCCCTATATAAAGGCCCCTAGACTCCAAGTCTCAGAGACAGAGATACAAAAAAGAAAGTACCCTCTGAAAAATTTGAAAGGCAACCCTTTGAAGAAAGAAGATCATCTTCTTCATCTTTGAAGGTAAAGAATTTGATTCTTGAAGAACAGAGATGAAAATACCTCATTAAAAAAGAAGAATCTCTTCTGAAAAGATCAAAGATCTAAGAACAAGATCAAGATCTTCAATAAAAAGAAAAAAGATCAAAAATATCTAATTATAAAAGATTAAAAAAGAAGTAATTTACTTCATTCCTAGATCATTTGATCTATATAAAGGCACAGCCTTTTGATGAACCATTGGTTCTTGAATCTTGAGGTAGAACCTCTTTCTTTGATCTTAATTGGATCAAGATGCGCTCTGCGCTATTGGACAGTGCCTTGCACTTTTGAAATGCGCCTTTGCGCTCCTTGGATTGGCGCACTGCGCCAGAGAGCGCCACGTGTCAATTACAGAACAATCTGCGCTTTGCGCTCCTAAAAACAGAGCATTGCGCTCTTGGATTGGCGCACTGCATCAGGGCGCGCCACGTGTCAGCAGCGCACTGCGCTAACAGATTTGCGCTTAGCAGAGCGTGACACGTGTCACCTCCACATGCGTTAGCGCCTTGCGCTCTTTAATTGGCGCAAAGTGCCTGACAAGCCAAGTGGCGCCCTATCAGACCACTATAAATGCTATGCATTATTAAAAAAGGGCAGAGCCCAAGTAAAGGCCTAACAGGCCAAATATAAATGCTATGCATTTAATTAAAAAGCCCAATGCTATGCATTGTATAAAAGGGCCGAGCCCAAATAAAGGCTCAACAGCCAGAACAATAAAATGTTCAACTCATATCGACTGAGCCCATATGCTCATAAACCTTCAAACAGACTTTAGTCCCAAATCGGACTATAGATCTCCCAACCAACATTGGTTCAAGGGTACATCTCTGAACTCCTCTGATATTTGTCGTTGTAATCCTTCAACGTCTTCAGAGAGGTGACGGGTCCCGACAGCCATACATTCAACGGACCACAATGGACCACCATGTCCTTAAACTGGTAATCGACCGCAATGTCTCTAAACTAAACAATAGAGCCCCAATTGCTCTCTTGTCGGATCTAAACGATCCTGTTAAGTCGATCTTAGTCTGGAAATTCGACTAAGGTATTCTTAACAAACGTTTAAGTTGATCTTAGTCTCAAATAAGGCTAACGTATCCTTAAACCGAAACCCAAACCCAAATCTAAGAAAATACGGATTTGGACTAATCCACGTCCTACGGACGACAACATAAATTAGTCTCCGTGTACAATCCACGGGCAACCACAAACAAAACAAACACCCACGATACGAAGTGACCAGCTGGAGAAGGAGAAAGTTGTTACCGCGATGTGGTAGCGTAATTAACTGCAGGGGCTTGCGCCTGCAGGGAAGAGCGTCCCCACAATCAAAAACCCCTCGAACGAGGGGGAATCTGACGAAGTCTGCTACATCGGACTCATCCGTTTAAACCTTCGATACACGTTGCCATAAATCAACTTGGCATCTTCGGAGAGGTGGACGGATAGCATCAATTAGCATCTGCCCCGAATTTCAGGCAAGACGTTCGCCACGTCTCTGTCGCGTCCTTCGGAGGGGAACAGTTACGTTTAGCAGACCGCTTGCGGCTTGTGGGTGTTTGATATGATCATCACCTACTGCCGGCATATTGACGAGTCTTTAGAGTCCTACACATAGGTTTCCTGGCTCAAGCGAAACGGAGTAGGAGCGCATATGTGATATGTGCGGGACCGAGATTGATACGATATGAGATACCGTATTCTATTCTCGCGATTTGTGACATTCGTCGGTTATATGCGATATAGCCGGGTTATCGGATCAAGTGTTGATTCGATAAGTTGTTACATATGATATTAGTCGGTTATATGTGATATACCCGGATTATTAAATCAAGAGTTGATTTGATAATTTAATGTATAATTATATATTTGATATATTATATTACATTAACTAATATTTAGCTCACTAATGATTTCTTTTCTCACTTGTTGTGCACATTGTATATATGTGATATGTATATTTGTGTACATGTATTGTGTCATGCTTGATGATACATACAAGATGGGTGTATGAGACTAACACCATGCTAAGGTTAAGTTAGGGTTTTATTTATACCTTAGGTTATTACAAAAGGGAATTGACTTGGTCAATGTTTTCAAGCTTTATGAAGCTTGTAGAACTTTGACAAAGTCCGCTCTTTTGTCATTCCTTAGGATGTTTTACTTGACCCAACCTTTAACCATAGCCATGAGTTTATTCTCTACATGAGTTAAGCATGAGGGCTTAACTCAACCATGGGTGCAATAATTCATTTGGATGAATTATTCATGAATTTTTCTTCTTCCTCTTCTTGCTCCACAAAAAGCTTTCTAGCTTCAATAAAGGTTTGAGGAAAAATATGAGAAAATGATTTATAAAGTGAGCAAAATTCCCACTTCATCATTCTCTACTACTTGCCATTTAATAGAGTGTGTTTGCTTTACTAATTATATGATTAGTGAAGAGATAGCTTGGGTTAGTGTCTTCTCGACGTAGATCATCTTCGGCCTCGAAGTCTTCAAAGCAAGCACGTTCGTTTCTTTAAGGGAGCCTCTCTAGAGTCCGAAGTTCATGATCGCAGCGAAGGGGGCTACTACACGGAGCTATATGAAGTGAAGAACCGGTCTACAAAGGTTGTATTCCTTGCTCACTATAACTTGCAAAGTGTTTGCATATGTTTTCGTATTATTTCTAGTAAACGATCTATGTTTAGGGTTACCTAGAACGACAAATTTTTAATTTGGCATGGACGATGCCTCCCGAAACCTTGCTGCTGTTGTAGACAACCCAACAATATATTCCCAAAACTTCATCGTGCTATGTCAAAGATATGTGTTGTGATGAGGTAGGTCATTACTTCGTGTGTTATTTAAAAGTAATACAAGTTTTGTGTTGTTTTATGTCGTAAATGAAGTATGTGGTATTTTACGTAAAAATACAATAAAAATTGCACAAAAGAATATTTTGAGATGAAACTTATTTTAAAGTGTTTGTTAATATTTGTTAAATATTGTGTGAGAGTATGATATTTTGTTGATTAAGAAAAAATAGAGTTTTTAAGAAAAACCGAATCGAAAGTCAGATTAACTCCGCTTCCGTCGGGTTTTAGAATTGAAAGTTTTTAAAGTAGAAGAAGAGAAAGGGAGATGGGACTTACTGGCTAGGGAACAAGAGAAAGGAGAGAGGAAACTAAGGAAGGTTTCGGGACGTCGTTTCGTCGCCCGAATCTCCTTGGAATTTCGCCGGAACTTCACCCTTTGCTAACTCCACTTGCACACTATTAGGACTTAGGAATTTTGTAGAGTTTTTGTAATGAAATTATGAGTGTCACGCCCCGCTGCCCAGTATACGGACAGAGGACGCGACGAGGCCGCTACGTATTTACTCTGAAGTAAACACGCTAAGGGTATCTAAGCAATATAAGTAAAATGCACAAGAGACAATGTCAATGGATATAATTGAACAACAACTTTATTTATTAAACATTTTTTTTACAATACAACTGAAAAGTAAATACATGGAATGGAAAGCAATGCCTAAACAGTGGCATAACAGAAATGGAAAATACAGAATGTAAATGTGTACAAGGAATCTAAAGCTCTGGGTCGAATGCTAACTGGTCCAAATCCTCGCTGGTGGGCTCGATCTCTAAAAGGTTCGAATCACCTGACGGCATTCTAAAGAAGAAGAAAGAGAATGTCTGTCACGCCCCGCTTCCTAAAATACGGAATACGAGGGGTTGACAAGGCCAGCCATGCTCCTACGGTCAAGGAAATATCCTGCCGTAGTCACACTTCGGCTTCTAGCTTTACGTTGTAATCAGTAAACAATGCACAGGTAATGAGAAATGCAGAATCTGAAACAAAACAAATACAAAGAACTGACCTGATGGAGATAAAAAGAGTATAGCTCTGGATAGCTGATCAAGATGTCCGCGATGTACGTCTGGTCCTGGTCCAGGCTAGATCTACTCCTCACTCTGAGCATGCATACTCAGGTCGTCAGAGCGACACAATAGCAATATATATATATAGTTGCAAGTGGCAACTCGAGCAGTGATAATAGATATATATAACAGTAAATCAAGACGGTAAAGATATGAACATGGAGTAACCAATGAAGTGTCCAATAGATCAGGTGAACAGTAAAGTAGTAAAATAGTATGCTAGGTATGTAAACATAGTAAGTAATGTATATCAATGCCATTATCCCTATCAGTCTCTAAGTCTCACTGTACAGGTCACTAAGCCTATCGTCAGTCCAAGTGTGAGAGTCAACCACTCGCGAGTGTCCTCCATCCAAGGGTAGGATCCAAGGGCAAGGGACCATGGGCCCAAAATGTAACTCACGGTAATAATCACGTACCCTGTAAATCTCCATATATCTCCATATATATAAGCCGGCATGGGACTCCCGAGATTCTGTTGAACTCACATTCAAACTACCCCACACCCCGTGGTCTACATCAAACTCCAACCATAACCTCAAATACCGGTCGGTCCATGACAAGTCTGCGCGAGAACTGGAGGCAGGATCTCCATCAAGCACGTCCCGACTAATACCCAAGATAAATGGGCAGTGTCTTGTGCCTTATCTGTGACACCCATGAAAGAGCTTCCATAAGTGTCACATACCACTTATAGTCACACTTACACGCGTCCCACAGACGTCGACAATGCAATAGAATAATAGGGTTCACTGATTGTGTACAAGTACGTGTCACTTTCACTTATCCACTCATGCACGAACACTAACGTACCTGCCACAATCATCACTAATAGCTAACACTGGGTAATGCACATGATCACTGGGTTATCAATGCAGTGACATATGTATGATATGATGAGAAAACAGTATGTAAAGCATGATTAAGATGTCATAAATCGGTATTCTGCCACTTGCATAATTTATCATAAATCATACGTACACAATTTAGCGAAACGATGAACGGGGGATAAGTAGTATGTTTGATTTTCTATCCAGTAAATTTAGTTTCACGATAATCGGGTTTCGGGATCACTAGATATGGCCATTTCATTTTAAGCGTTCACTGCTGGAAATCCGGTTTCAGAATCGGAAGTCCGTTTCGCAACGCATTTTAATCCCAGTTGGGATCAGATTTTAGCGAATCTACAGTTGAATGAAATCTAGGGCTTTCAGTAGGGTATTCAACGCAACAGACGGATCCTCAATCGTGTCTGTACGTCGAAAGTTATACACTATTTAACACTAGTATGTCACTTCTGAATCTGTTCTGGACTGTTATACGTCCTCCCCTTTTAATTTACAAATTAAAATAGCAAACGACGACGAAACGGAATGAAACTACTTGTGTTAGTTAGCTAACAGATTTGCCTTTGATAAAAAGTAGAGTTCCGCAACATACGAGTTCAGGAAACCAAGTGACACACATTACGGAGCAGTAAACAGTAATCAGAGTCGCTCTGGACTGCAGTCCAGAGTCGCACTCCGATCCAAATATCGTCGTAGTTTCAGTACAGAAACCATTAGAAACTTACATGAGGTTAAAGTTAGTCGAGTCGGCTTCGATTTAACCCCTCGAACGCATCATTCCAGTATGTACATAATTTATGGTAATTTTAACAACTTTCAGATACGTGAAATTTCTAGTTTTACGGGTATATTTGGGGGTATTCGTTTTAGTCACCAACAGTCGTATTTTCCAGTGAGATTTATACAAGATATTCGTCACTACATGGGCCAATAGAAATAATCCAATTCCATCAAATTAGGTGAGTATTTTCATTGGGATCATGTATCGAACAGGTATGCCACATAATCTACCGGAAATTGTGAACTTGTAATCTATACGATTTAATTTGTAACGCGAATAGATTAGCATGTAGCAAGTAAAAATACTTGCCTTTGACGATGAATTGATGGCACAGCAGCGAAGGCAGTGGTGACACGGCATGGGCACGAAGTAGCAACAACACGACGAGTCTCGGCTAGGCTTGGGCTTGGCTCGGGCTTGGCTCGAGCTTGGTGACGGGGCTGTTGTGGCTAGGGGGTCGCTGGTGCTGTCGAGGCCGATAGAGAGGGATTGCAGAGGGGGAGAGAGAGAGAGAGAGAGAGAGAGATTCACAGAGAGGGGAGTGAGAAAGAGAGAGAGACAGAGAGATTGAGAGAGAGGGAGGGAAACAGAGTGAGTGAGAGAGTACAGAGAGAGGGAGAGATATATATAGAGAGAGTAACAGAGAGGGGGAAAGAGAGAGAGATTGCAGAGAGAGATAGAGAGAGCTTGGGAGGGGGATGTAGAGTGGTTGACGATGGTCGGCGAAAGAGTTTAGGCGGCGGCGGTGATGGGTCTGATGTTGAAAGAGAGGTGGACGGAAAAATAGGAGAGGCAGCGGCTGTTAGGGTTTGGTCGAGGGAGAGAGGGAGTGGGGAGCTCGGGTGAAGAAGTGGCTCGATGGTGGTGCGGTCGTGGCACGGTTGCAGTGAGATTCTCGAGTGGAGGAGGAAGAGGAGGGTTCTGTGGGTGGGGGAGAAACGAAGGAAGATGAATGAGGGGTCGAAGTCGTCGTCGTCGACGGCGGGAGTGTGGGTGATGGAAGCAGTGGGTTTTCGAGAGAGAGAGGTGAGGAATTTTGAGAGTGAGAGAGGAGTGAGGGTGTGAGGGAGATAGGGGAGACGAGGGGTGCGCGTCGTGAGGTAACGGCGCACGAGCATGGGCGCGAGGTGAGGCGGAGAAAGTGAATCGTGGATAGAGAAGTGGGCGGGAGAAGAAGTAGCCGTTGGGGGAGATGAAGGGCGAAGCGGGTAGGGTCGGGTTCAGAAGGTGTGGGTTTGGGTATGGGCTGGAGGAAGTGGGCCGAAGAAAAATGGAGTTTTGGGTTTAATTTTAAAAGGAAAACGGGCTGAGGAATGGTGCTGGGCTGGGGTTGTAAAATAAAAATAAAAGAAATAATAAGAGAATGGAAGAGGGGGCCGGGGCTTTTTAAATAATTGGGAATAAAGTGTTGGGCCCATAAAATAATAAAACGGAATTGGTAAAATAAAAAAAGGCCGGGCTGAAGGAAGAATTTGGGAAAAAATAAGATATAATAGGGTTTGGGTTTTAGGGTTTAATGGAGTTTTTAAAATAATAAATAATTATAAATAAAAATAAAATTTTTATAGGTTAAAGAGAAATACGGATATAGGTATAAAAAGTGCTGGGTATTACAATGTCGTCAGCGAACAAATCGCTCGGTAAGTCTCAAGGGTAAGTAGAGATAGGATAGACAAAAAAGAATGTAACTTTTAAAGTTGTATTATATTATTAACGCTGTTGTTTGTAGCTTGGTACAGAAGAGGCCAGTGTATACGAGAGGAGTCTCACTTTTCCCGGAGACTAAAGTGTAAGGAGCACAAGGAACCGTTCAGCCGCGGTACAACAGCAATTGAATTCAGATTAGGTGTATTATGGTTACAGTCTCGTGCCATTTTTAATACCTTCCGTACCAGTCTACCCCTTATAAATCCCGCGATGTCTTAATTGTATTGTTTGTATTGTTTGTATTGTTTGAATTGTATATTGTATATAGATGGATGACTTGCTGAAACCATGATATCAGTAATAGAACGGATATAATGGATGATCATGTAGATGGAGTATATCAATGGTTCGGTTCGGTCAAGTTGTATAGATTGAATAGACGGATTCATAAATCCATGTTGTATTGAAGTTTCATACTTGAATTATATTCAAGTCAGATTGATTATACTGAGACTCAGTCTGAGTCGGACAATTAGAAAAGAAATCGAAGTCCTGAATTATGTTTTGGTACTATCGGTAACTGCTGCACATGGACGGCAGGATTTGTGTCTTTTTCAAAGACAATTACCGTGTTGATAATACCGTTTGTTAAGTTGTCTATCTTAAATAGGCAAGCACCCATATCTCCAGCTCCCTGAGGCTCAAGTGACCGGTCCCGCTTAAACCTATGTTTACTAGGGTCCTTATTGCAATTTAGTATAAATTGAGGGGGGTTTATGTAAAAATAGTTTTGTTATATTTTCAAAATACACCTCAAGTATTTTATTATCGTCTTTATAGTTTTCATGGATATATATTTTATCAATGTGACATTTCTAGTGAATAAAACCTAATTTCATAATTCATGGTATTTATTTATAATATTGGATTTGTATGGTATTTTCTTGTAAATGAGATATTTTTCTTGAATTTTGGAAATGTGAAATATTATAAATATTAAAAATAGATATTTTAATATTAATTACATATATATTTATTGATTAAAAATATAAGTTTTATTTATAATAGAAATCACATTTTCTAAAGAAAATTGTATTTTAAAGCTTTCGAGATTGTATGCTCCTTGCGAAGATCTGCATCTCACTCTACTAAACCCGAGGATATGCGATAATCCGCACCATCCCGAACGGGTTCCCCAAATGGGTTGTAGAGACGCAATTGCAAAAATTTGTTAAAATACACTTCTTATAGAAAAATGTTTTATAAGTTGAAGGTAGTTATATGTAAAGTCGTGTTTTCCCAAATCTATATTCTCAAATTCTATCGTGCTATGTTAGATATGAGTGTTGTGAGGAGGTAGGTCATTACCTCGTGAGTTATCTATAGGTATAATAAGGAAGTATGATGGTTTATGTCGAAGCTAAACTATATGGTATTTTTCTGAAAAAGTATAATAAAAGTTACAAAAATGGTTAGTTTGATGTGCAACTTATTTTATTAAGTTTGTTAATATTTAATTAACAATATGTGATGATATAAAGGTATCTTGGTTAAGAAAAATTATAATTTTTAAAGAAAACCGAATCGGAAGTCGGACTAACTCCGCTTCCGTCGGATTTTAGTTTTGAATGATTTTAGAATAGAGAAAAGAGGAAGAAGTAGGGACTTACTGGATGATTTTCTAAAGGAGAGAAAGGGGAAGAGGTGGGAGTTTCCGGTGCGTCGTTTCGTCGTCGGAAACTCCTTGAGTTGTCGCCGGAAGTTCGTCGGAGGTTCGCCCTTTGCTAACTCCACTTGCACACAAAAGGATCTTGGAATTTTCTTGAGAGTTTTTGTAGGAAATTTTAGTGTGAAGGGTTGTAAAAATAGAGTGATTATTTATAGGGAAAATTAGGGTTAGGGTGTGATAAAAAATGTATTTAAATTTGCATTAAAAAGGATTAAAATGGGGTATTTTAATTCTCTGGTTAATTGCAGAGAATTTAAACAGTGCATGGAGCGTGGGGTAGGCCAAAGGGTGCAGGGGGTTAAAGAAAAATTGGGATCGGACCAAGTTGGACCGGCGGCGCCGGCCGAGTCAACGAGTGCGCCGGCCCGAGTCGGGCGAGTCGGGGCTCATCTTGATTCCACGTGTCTCTGACGCTTGGTCTAGCCTCGTGGACATGTTTGTTTAGGTTGTGACTCTTGGTTTTACGAGTTGTACACGTGTAGACTCTTGGGCTTCTAAAAAATTAAAAGAATTTAATTAAAAAAAATGTGTGGCTGATGGGATTTGAACTCTGGTGCTTTGGTTCAGCAGTGCAAGGTCTTACCAATGAGCTACAAGCTCCTTCTTGCTGTTCAAAAGCAAATCAAACTTATAACTTGTGCTCAGATTCAAGTACCCGTTTCTGTATTTTTGAAAAAAAAGGACAGAAAGTTTAGGGTTGTTACACTGAGTGAGGAGGGATGAAATATGGTGTGAAAATTAGGGGTTTGAAGGTGAAAGAATGCATTAAAAATTGCATTAAAATGGGATTAAAGAGGTGATTTAATTCTCTATGGATGAATGCAGAGAAAATAAACAATGTGGGGTTAGTGGGGGTAGGCGAAGAGGTGCTAGGGTGAATTTTTAGGGGCATTACCATCGGATTGGACCGACGCCGCCGGTCTAAACTAGCATCTCGCCGGTCAAGTTGGTGGGGTCAAGCTGGGATTCTCGCCACGTGTCACGGTCTGTTGGTATACCCAGTGCACGTGTTTGATTATTCTGTGTCTCTTCAGTTTACGTGTAGTGCATGTGTAAATCCTTGGGCTTCTAAAAGATTAAAAGAAAATTAATAAAAAAATAATATGTGGCTGATGGGATTTGAACTCAGGTGTTATGTCACAGCAGTGCAAGGCTTTACCAATGAACTGCAAGTGTTTTCTTACTGTTCAAAAGCAAATCAAATTTATAACTTGTGCTCAGGCTTAGGTGTTCCTTTCTGTATTTTGAAAAAATTCGTACAGAAAGTTTAGGGTTGTTACAAGAGGTAAACTCAAACCTGTCCCGAGTCGACCAAGCAGACCGAAAGAAAAAGGACATGGAAGAGAAAAGGAAAGATGATAATCCGAGACCTTATTCCCTGAGGTTCCAGGAATACACCCCTCTGAACATTTCCCAAGCCGAGCTGTTAGAGGAAGCTAAGGGCGAGAGGTTCTTCAGGCTCCCACTTGCTACCCGAAGCTCGGGAAAACGGCTTCGAGGCCCGTATTGTGCCTATCACCGGACGCAAGGATATCCGACCGAGAATTGTAAACAGCTGCGCAATTACATCGAAGAACTGATCTGCTCCGGTCACTTGGCGAAATACCTGCGAGACAAACGTCAAGCAGATAGGGGCAAGCTGGCCAAATTACAGCCGAAGAGTTGACAAATAGGGTAGATCACGGTTGCCACCAACTGACCCAAGTCCGAGGACACCCGCCGAATCCGTTCATTTAATACGGAGAGTTTAAATTAAATCATTGAATCTGTATTTTCTTTAATCATAAAGATTCTTACTTCCCTGCAATCTGAACTGCTTCTCTCTGTTTCCATACTCTAACTTATTGCAGGGCCACCGAGTAGCTTCCTGCTCGGTCCATCCGCAGTGGGTAGTTTCCTGCCCAACAAACGATGTGGATCAAAAGCCCTCCTTACGAGGCCATCGAGGAACTCCTGCTCGGTCCATCCGCAGTAGGTAGCTTCCTGCCCAACAACGCTGTGAATCAAAAGCCCTCCTCACGAGGCCACCGAGTAGCTTCCTGCTCGGTCCATCCGTAGTGGGTAGCTTCCTGCCCGACAACGCTGTGGATCCAAAGCCCTCGTCACAAGCCCATCGAGTAACTTCATGCTCGGTCCATTCGCAGTGGGTAGCTTCCTGCCTAACAAACGCTGTGGATGAAAAGCCCTCGTCCTGAGGCCACCGAGTAGCTTCCTGCTCGGTCCATCTGCAGTGGGTAGCTTCCTGCCCAACAACGTTGTGGATCAAAAGCCCTCCTCACGAGGCCACCGACTAGCTTCCTGCTCGGTCCATCCGCAGTGGGTAGCCTCCTGCCCAACAACGCTGTGGATCCAAAGCCCTTGTCCCGAGGCCACTGAGTAGCTTCCTGCTCGGTCAATCCGCAGTGGGTAGCTTCCTGCCCAACAACGCTGTGGATCTAAAGCCCTCATCCCGAGGCCACCGAGTAGCTTCCAGCTCGGTCTGTCCGCAGTGGGTAGCTTCCTGCCCAACAAACGCTGTGGATCAAAAGCCCTCCTCACGAAGCCACCGAGTAGCTTCCTGCTCGGTCCATCCGCAGTGGGTAGCTTCCTGCTCAACAAACGCTGTGGATCAAAAGCCCTCCTCACGAGGCCACCGAGTAGCTTCCTGCTCGGTCCATCAGCAGTGGGTAGCTTCCTGCACAACAAACGCTGTGGATCCAAAGCCTTCCTCACGAGGCCACCGAGTAGCTTTCTGCTCCGTCCATCCGCAGTGGGTAGCTTCCTGCCTAATAAACGCTGTGGATCAAAAGCCCTCGTCCCGAGGCCACCGAGTAGCTTCCTGCTCGGTTCATCCGCAGTGGGTAGCTTCCTGCCCAACAACGCCGTGGATCAAAAGCCCTCGTCATAAGGCCACCGAGTAGCTTCCTGCTCGGTCCATTTGTAGCGGGTAGCTTCCTGCACAACAACGCTGTAGATCCAAAGCTCTCGTTTCGAGGCCACCGAGTAGCTTTCTGCTAGGTCCATCCGCAGCGGGTAGCTTCCTGCCTAACAACGCTGTGGATCCAAAACCCTCGTCCCGAGGCCACCGAGTAGCATCCTGCTCGGTCTATCTGCAGCGGGTAGTTTCCTGCCCAACAGCGTTGTGGATCCAAAACCCTCGTCCCGAGGCCAACGAGTAGCTTCCTGCTCGGTCCATCCGCAGCGGGTAGCTTCCTGCCCAACAACGCCATGGATCCAAAAGCCCTCGTCACGAGGCCACCGAGTAGCTTCTTGCTCGGTCCATCCGTAGTGGGTAGATTCCTGCCTTACAACGCTATGGATCCTAAAGCCCTCGATGTCGAGGCAACCGAGCAGCTTCCTGCTCGGTCCATCCGCAGTGGGTAGATTCCTGCCCTACAAAGAAGCAGATCTAAAAGCCCTCCTCATTAGGCCGCCGAGCGGATTCCTGCTCGGCCTATTAAGCGGTTCATATTCGATGTGCGCTCACCACCTCGAGTCCGAAGAAAGGGGGTACCGACCTTCTTACACTTGGCCATCGTCCGACTCTACCCTTACTATCTCTATAGACTCCTCGGATGAAGACATCTAACCTGATTCAAAGGAATGGACTCACCGAGGAAAATTCAACAGAGGATCCGATCTAAGAAGTGGAGCGCCGGGCAATCTTCAACAATGAAAGAGAATTAGAGCAAAATGTCGGCCCTAGGACGGTTCCTTCCTATTTATACACCCTAAAAGAGACATCATAAGGCCTAGATTGATTCCCGCCAAAACGAAACGTCGCGTCCAGCGGCTGGTGGGGCTCCATGTGGTGATCGGCCATTGGGGACGTCTCTTCAGCTGCAGGAGTCATAGACAGCTTGTCGCTTCCGCCAACCAACGTTGGACACGTGGCCCATACCCCAATTGACGAATCGACTGAAATGACGCAACCGCCAAATGCTATGTCGTCCCCGGGCAATCCATATTATGATTCTCGGCGCCAAACTGAGCAGAAGAAAAACCGAGCATGCCACTCTCGACCCGGCCTGTGAATAGGTCGGAATGAGAGTGGGGGGCTAATGATGATGCTCACAAGTAGTATTTTCTCATATTACGACACATGGCAGATGACGTATCCCGAAGGCTATGGAGGTGGAATAAATGAGCTGTATTAGGGGCATTTCTCGGGATCTCGTCTTGAGGAAGTATCCGACCTTTCAGGAGACCTCCCTGAGTAGTTTCCACCTTCACCCAGCAAACTACCAACAGCTCGTCTTAGAGCTCCCTCAGTCTCCTTGCTCGTCTCCGAGCCATCTGACATGCCGAGCTTCCTCGGTCTTCCGGCTCGTCTCCAAGCTCCTGACATGCCGAGCTTTCTCGGCCTCCCGGCTCGTCTCTGAGCTCCTGATGGACCGAGCTTCCTCGGTTTCCCCGATCAATCAAGAGCGCGGAGCCCATGCACCCCTGCAACGGCTCCGCGTATATCGCCAGGGCGAGATATCCGCCTCCCCACGTTCCGCGTCCCACGCTACCGTATCCCCCCATTAATGGGCGCATCCTGCCATTAAATGCGAAGATAACACTGGGGCGTAACTGACGGCGATAATCTCGCACCTGCTCGCTCCACGCGACCACTATATAAACCCCTCTCTCAGACGACTCAGGTAACTCGAAATCATTTCCAATACGCCGTTACTCTGCATTTATTCCCCGGCACTAATTTGACCGTCGGAGGGTCCTACGGCGGTCACCCATTCCGGGACTTCTTTTGCAGATAGCTTGGCGTCAACGCCAATCCATTGAGATCTACACACTCAAAACTCTCAAACTAAATGTCAACCGTCAAAGACCGCTATCATAGGATCGACAGAGAACAACATCTGAAGGAGATCGCAACCTCCATCAGACTGCTTCTTTCAAAACCCAAGAGAAATTTTAGGAAATTATCATCCCTCTCTCAAAAATATCATGACGTTTTCTATCGTGCAGAGAAAATCTCGGAGTAATGTGATCATGAAGTGAGATTTTCGGCCTTTTAATCGGTCTCCTATAAGGATTCGGAGACTCGGGTAAGGCATAAGTCCAATTTTTGCGTTCTTAGTTAATATTTGATCCGAAATTCATTCTTCTAATCATCTATTACTAGTGGAGCCAGGTGGGTCAGATGCCTAATCTCTAGTAGTCGAGTAATAATCAATTTGGTCTAGATATGCAAATAAAGTCCAGTCAAGTATGAAAATAAGCAGCATGTCCATATTCAACAAGGAATCAGGTTCCATTTATGTTCATATATCCTGATCGAAAAACATGTGTTCTCAAAAACATAAAGAAACATGCACACAAATTCATGGATTCTCACCAACACAGAAGTACAAAATAATTGTGCATGGCATTATTAAGAAAAAGGTTATAATGCATACAACAAACTCTCTCCTCTAAATTGTTTACATATTTCAGATGCGTCTTATGTCATCCACTCTTGCAAAGACACGTGCTAGGTTCCAGAATTCTGCTAATATCGGCCTCCGCTGAGATCTTTTCCCTAACAAAGCATGTGTATAAGACATGTTAATATTTATTTACTTATTTATAAGCTTTTCATTTACATAGTTATAAATTTGTCGTTTGGGTATAATTCGGCGAGGTCGAAAATTCGAATTCGGAAAACTATTCGGAAAAAATCGACAGGTATTCGGAAAAGATTCGGTAAGCGTTCGGGAAATGTTCGGGAAGGATTTTGAGCAAGAAATCAATATATGAGACGCTAGGTTTTGATTTTATGAATTATTTGTTGTTTTTTGAATTATTCGCTGTTTTTCCACATAATTCGGGAATTATTCGTGTCCGCCGATTAATTCGGCTGATAAAAAATTAATGAATTATTCGCGAATTCGGGAATTATATGACTATGGTCATTTATAATTAAACCATTGATTGGAAAGTCAAAGACGCATCTTTGAAAAACATATAAAGGGCTCTTAATGAAATGTTTAAAGAGAACTGCGTTAACAGGGGTTTGAAAAATAGCAGCCCTATCTATTTCAGCAGGACAAGAGGAGGCAGTTTATAAAGGTCGTGCTATAATAACTTATCATAAAATTACCAAGATTACACTCCAATCATCATTAAAACCCTAAGCCAATGAAAAGCCTTCCATAATTAACCCCTCACTTCTCAATTAATTAAAAGCTAATACCCTTTCCCCCCTTAAGCAAGTTCCCTAACTCCTTAGTCCTTACGTTACCCCCTCACCTAATCCTCTTATCCCCAAATCAACGGCCCAGATTCAATCTCCACCCTTCGCAGATTGCGGCGGGAGCAACGGCAGGAGTCTCTTCAGTCCACGCCCCCCTCTCTCTTTCTCTCTCCTCGACCCTTTTTAAACTCTCTCTCTCTCTCTAAAAACTCGCTTTCATTCTTTCACTGTTTGCTCGCGAGTTGCTACAAATTCTACAGCATTGTGAAAAGGGACCAAAAAAAAAACCCATTATTTTAATTTCCTCAATCATAAGTCTAGGGTTTGCAAGCGTATAAGAAGCGGATTCGAGATCGGCGACGGGAACCGATCGAATCGTTCGAGAGATAGGTAATTTCTCCTCCTTCGATGAGTTGATTAGACTGTGTTTTGCAAAATTCGGGGGTAAAAGTTTGGTTTTTTTTTTTTAGCTTCTGGGTGATGCTGCTGTAGTTTATGTGATGGGATCCAGTGGTTCCAAGTTGAGATCTTGCTGCGGGGCCTGGCAGTTTAATGGGGCTGTTCTTGAAGTGCCCGATCCTGGTGAGTTGAATCTTGGTTTCGCTTTGTGGGGGTTTTGATATTTGGGAGTTAATGATGGATGTTTTTGGTTTGGTTGATGTGTAGAGAGTGAGGAGAAGGGAGATGGCGGTGGATTCAATTTGCCGCCGTTTCAGGAGTATTCTTTCGAGCAACTGAGGCTCGCGACGTCTGGTTTCGCCGTGGAGAATATAGTTTCGGAGCATGGAGAGAAGGCGCCGAATGTTGTTTATAAGGGGAAGCTTGATGGTCAGAGGAGGATCGCGGTGAAGAAGTTTAATAGGTCGGCATGGCCTGATCCTTGGCAGTTTGTGGTAATACATTGAATGTTTGAAAACTTTAATATTTTGTATGGTTCCAAGCTTGCATTATCGATTTATTGTATTGCTTGAGTTTTGCAATATGATCCTAGTCCGTGGTAGTAATTGTTACATTTTGAATATGATTATTAAGTGGTCATGTTCTCTTTATAGTAAATTAAAGGGTTTTATTTATTTTTTTGGTTGCGACCCCTTTGAGAATCGAATTGGCGATCTCTCGCTTTAAAGAGGAAAATTTTACTGCAAGCCCTATGCTCCTTTGGTTGGTAAATTTAAAGTTGTTTCCCTTTATGAGCTGTGCATTCGCTTGCCATTAATTTGCCTTCATACAAATTTTCAGAATGGGAACAGCAGCAGCTCTGATAGGGGCATTGTGAATTTAAACTCGTACTCTCTATAAATTCATGATGCCAGTATCACAGTACATATTAGTAAAACTAGATCAAAATTTTGTTTGATTTAGCATGTATCCCCTTGGAACTTTCTGCTACTCGAGTGCTTGTTCTATTATCAGATCAATGACCTGTTGAATATTGCATAGTCATTGTTTTGCATTATTGTCAACATCTGTCAGTATGCTGCCATTTTGGTTCTTTATAATGCAATGTCACCATTCACCAACACCAGTAACATGTTTTGTTTCAGGAAGAAGCAAAATCCGTGGGCCAGCTCCGGAACCATAGATTGGTAAATTTGCTTGGTTGTTGTTGTGAAGGTGATGAGAGACTGCTAGTCGCAGAATATATGCCCAATGACACGCTTGCAAAACACCTTCTTCACTGTAAGGCTGATTTTACTACTTTCTTGAAAAACATTCTATTTGTCTATGGATCTGTTTTAAGCATTTATATCATACATTACCCTTCTGTGTATCGCAAAAACCTTGATAATCATTGGATGTGAAAAATATGGCCAGGTTTGTATTTTGATTGGGTTACTTTAATATGGGAAAACATTCTAGTAATTGGTGTATGGCTTTAGGTTATAAGTTGAGCTATTCCTGTGAAGCTTGGTTATTAGTTCCGGCAGCATTTTGTTTAATGATGTAACTGATGTTTCAATCTCCTCATATCATGATTATGATTTGTCACAGCCTGCATGCACTTGGCAAGATCACAGCCATCCTAAATTCCCGTGTTTTCATATTATTTGGTTATTTTATCAGTCAATTTTATGCACATCACAACACCTGTCAGTTTAAGTATATTAACTACTATCTTTCCACAAGAAACATTACTTCCACCTCTCTCTCTCTCTCTCTCTCACACACACACACACACACACACACAATGAGTTATTACTGTGCAGTAAAACCCCAATCTACATATGCACCTTCCTTTCTTCTAAATATCTGGACCACTGCATTTTCAAATCTACTCAAAGAATGTTATTCTTAGTGCTTCCTTCTCTACTATAGGTTTTGTTATTATTATTAGTATTGGGTTAGTTACCACCTACCAATTAACTTGAGGAAGGATTAAGACATCAAAACATGACAATAATTCCTTCTTTATTTTACAAATTGACTTCATTCTTCAACTACAAAGTATGACATATGCTGTGCTTCCCTATAGGGATAGTGTGATGCGGGTGGTTACTGGAAGCTCTAAGCGCATAGAGCATAAACATTGACAACCACATTGTTATTTCTGAGAAAATGACTTTTGACATATTTTAGAAGTTACTAATGCAAATCAAATAAATTATAGGCAGCAATCTACCAGTACGTTTTCTGTTATCAGATGAAATTAAATTGTGTATGTCATACATGTTCTTAGATTTTCGTAATCATTAACTCTACTGTCACTAATATATTACTTTGAGTTTCCCTTCGTCTGTCAGTTCGCATGTCTCGATATTACTATTCTGCTGTTAGCATTTGTTCTCTTGTTCTTAAAAAAATTAACGTGCATAATTTACCCTGTGGTGTAAAGTGTAAACTTCCTCCAACTTTTCTTCTAGTGTTCTTGTGAAGTTGCAGATTTCTGTTAAAATGCATAATGCTCTTTTATCTCTTTCTTTATACAGGGGAAACACAGCCGATGAAATGGCCAATGCGGTTGAGAGTGGTGCTTCATCTGGCTGAAGCCTTAGAATACTGTACAAGCAAGGGGCGTTCTCTTTATCACGATCTAAATGCTTATAGAGTCCTCTTTGATGAAGTTAGTACAAGACTTACATTGGTTTTCTCCCTTTTTGTGCTCAAGTACATTTTCTATTTTTGTATCTCTCATCGTGAATTAACATTTCACAGGACTGTAATCCTAGGCTTTCATGCCTTGGTCTGATGAAGAATAGTCGGGATGGCAAAAGCTATAGCACAAATTTGGCATTTACTCCACCTGAGTATTTGAGAACTGGTATGTGTTTGTACCTCAACTTGAACGCTTTACAATGTAAAAAATAAAGATAACCCTGGAACATCTTACAAACTACAGCTCCAAGGAGAATGTGCTGAATATGTATTCAAAAGGAATATGCACATTTTGTTTTTTGTTCTTTCTCTCTCTTTTGTGTATTTTTTGTTCTTTTATTATTATTATTATTATTATTATTATTATTATTATTATTTTGTGGTTTTGTGTGTGTGTGTTGCCGGGGGGTGGGGGTGTTGTTGCTGATAAATATGTGCCTTAATAAGCATTGGCTGTAATCTAAAACTTTAATCAAAGGCCCTTACCAGATACAATGACAACTGGCAAGACCAACCAAACTGAAACATATAAATACTTAATAAATTGACAGAAAACTGCAAATTCAAACATATATAAAAATTACTAGACGATTATCATTCATTTTTTTAAAAAAAAGCATCCCTCAGAACATGCCTGCATGTGCCTGCCTGTTTTTGACAATAAGCAGGGCCCAGCAACAGATACTGCATGAATTGTATATTTGTTCAATATACCATGCCTGCTGGTGCCTGCCTGTTTCCCTTGTAACTTATATTTTTCCAACTATTCCTGAATGTCTCTGACATGTTGATTGGCTTCTTGGGTGTTTTTTAATCTTTGATGTACACTTGACACGACAGGCACTGAAACATATACTATGCTACATTTGTGCTGTTATGGAAAAGTACTTGAAATGACATGAAACAACATGGTACCGAAGTTTAATATTGCTCAGACTATATACAATACCTTGGACGCCATGGAGTTTTTTGTGCGTTGCAGTCCCATTTATGTTGCACAAAGCTTAATAGTTTTTCATATGTGGAATCATGCTCTCTTTTTTCAAGTTACACGGACTTGTCCATGCAGTTATTTGTCTATTTTAAGCTTGAACATAGACACCTAGTGGATAAAGGGCAACATTTCTGTCGAGCTATCATGTCATAAGAATAATGCTATAAATGGGGGTAAGATTTGATATCAAAATTTTAAACTACGCCAGAATTTGTTCTTCTTGCTTGGCAAGAATAGGTCCTCTGTCATATCTAGTAGCTGTCAAACATCAAACACATGGCCTTCATCCTTCATTCGTTGCAAACTACGTTCATTCGTTAAAATATATAAAATAGAAAAGCTACCATATCTGAAATTGGTTTCAGCTCTTACCTGAATTATTATTACCATTTATTTACCTTACGGAGATCATAACTTAGATCATAACTTACCGCAATTAGCTTTTGGTTGGGTTAATACTCATCCTGTAAGATTTTTGGCAAGAGTTACATGACAAGCTTTGGTTGAATTTTGGTAAGAATTCTCTTACGCGGTAAATATGCCTTTCCTTTCTCAATTACCATTCTATCCATACAAAATTGCTCCCTTTAATAATTTATTTTTCCCTCATAATTTCTAGTTATCTATCGAGTCATGCAAAATTTAAGTATTCTTGTTAAACTTATCAATTGGAACTCATTTCTTTTCATTGGGTGTGCAGGAAGAGTTACACCTGAAAGTGTGATATATAGCTTTGGTACACTGTTACTTGACGTATTAAGTGGAAAACATATCCCTCCTAGCCATGTGAGTTCTACTTTTCTTGCGTCGTTTATAACCTGTTTCATTATGCTGATTTCTTAATCTACATCTGCCTATTGATTACGAAACAAGAAAAAGTTACCTGTTTATGATCTCCACAAAACATCAGGACACACGTCTACTACAAAATGATTTTATTTTGGCTAAATACAGGAAATACCCCCAACTTTTGGGCAGATAGCAGGAAATACCCTTAACTTTTGAAATACTGCAGTTTACACTTCCACCTGGAACTGTTCCTTCTATCTTGATCAAAGTCAGTTTTTTCCATCCCAAAAATGCCCTTCCTTGACTAAATCAAATCAACCCTGAAACCTGCTCTTCCCCCCATCTCCTCGAAAATTTCCAATCTTTCACCCATACTAATTTCATAAATTGAATTTTGGATCCGTTATTAAAACTAATTCATGATTATTTTATGATCTCAGACTTTCGATGTGCTTTCATTATCAGAAACCGACTTCATCCAACAAATCAAGTACCAATATCAGAACTAAGATATCACAAAAACAAATGAACAAAAAAAATGTAAAAGCTATATATATATATATATATATATCTATTTATTATCGTAGACATTCATTCTTATTCATTCACAGAAGTAAACCTGTCACGTCCCGCTTCCCAAAATACAGAAAGCGAGGGGTGACTAGGCCGACCATGCTCTTACGATCAGGAAATAATCCCGTCGCAGTCACACTTCGGTTTCTAGTATTACATGGTAGTCAGTAAACAGTACTAGAGTAAAGGAAATCATAGCTCACAACTTTATCACATCAAAATAAAAGGGTTCAAGATACATTTATTTACATGGAAGAAATAGCTAACCAATGAAACAACAATATTCTTATAGCAAGAAAGGGATGGCGCTAATGTCATGGTCTAAACCTCCACGATCTCGAATGACAGGTCCTGCTTCTTAGCTGGGTCTACTTCGTCCTCTGAGCATGTACACTCAGGTCGTCAGGACGACACATCAAGCAATAAGTACATAATGTGTGTACAATATTATTAAATATGAAAGGTGCAACAGAATACAGAAACATGAGAATAATGAATGTCATTTGAATATGGACAACGCGATATATGCATTATGTCAGTAAACCAGGCAATGTGGGTGTCACTACTTATGAGTCACTAAGTCAATAAAATCAATTTGGTGGAAATGATGCTCGTGTTTAACAAGAGTTTCATGCATGCTCGAGACTATGGTTCACTGTTGCCCGGGACATAACCCTGCAGCCGTGCCGCTAGGCCCACGACCTAATGTATATATATATCATTAATATCAAATGCTCATCCTCTAAATCACTGTACCTCGCTAAATACGAGTTCAATTCCACCTCAATTTCCCCATTCCCCAGGTATCAATAACTGTAAGTATAGGGTTAATTGTATACTAGCACGCGCCAAATCACGGTCTTACTCATTTTCACTAGTCAAACACTTATCACTGGCGTGCTTGATACAACTAATCTAATAACACTCACGTTCGACAATGCAAGTTAGTCGCTAGGTCTCAATGCAATGATCACTTCATACTGAGTATGAAGCAACACAGAATAAGGTAGAAATGAATTAAACAAACACTCACTAAATTATGACAGCCAATACCACATGACTTGTAAAATTCACCATAAATCACACGTATAGAATCGACCAAAACAATATAAAAGGCGCACGAAGTATCACGCTTATCTAAGCGGTAAAATTTGTTTCATGTCACTAGAAATTCAGGTTAACGATTTATCACCATTTTAAATCAGCGACCATTTGCTGGAATTCCAGTTTTATAACTGGAAGATCAACTTCATGTGCAGTTTATTAGGGATTGTGTTTAGATTCAGATGTTGCCCCAGTTGAATAAAACCTAGTTCTATTTGTTAGGTTTCCAACACATCAAGCGGATCAATGATAGCCTTTCTGTACTGTGAGATATGTCATGTTTAGTGTGAAGGTGTAAAAAATGTCACTGCAGAAACTGCAGAACACGTCGACAATCTAAAATATAAACAAAATACCAAACGATAGTGAAACAGAACGAGACCAGAATCATATGTTAGCTAACTAAATTGTTTACGCGACGATATAGGATTCCGCATATTTTCAGTTTTGTGTAGGGATGTACAGACGCTTAAGTTCAGGTATCAACATGAAAAACTGCAGAAATCAGCCATATACATCGATGAAATAAATTATGTTAAAAATATCAAACGGCGGCGTAACCCATTGGAACCAGTCGTATAAGAAAGCTAACTAAATTTTCTACGTATCTATATAGAGTTTCGCACATCTGCGAATTTGAACGATGAGTTGCAGGTGTTTGAGTTCGGGTATTCGTAGGGATTTTGGTTTAGGACTGCAGTCCAGAGCCACAAATCCTTTCAGTTTCCGCTATCTAAAAGACTCGATATTCAGTGAAAGTCATTGTAGATTTTTAGGTTATACAGTCCTCTTCGTAGTGAGCCTAAGAACGCTATGAACTGATTTTTGTATGATTTATCATGAGTTTTACGGAAAGACCTGCACGGGAAAAACCAGTTTTCGTATTGATAATCGGGAACGTCACTTTAAGTGTAAAATCTCGTTATTTTGCTTCCAAGATTTCACACGATATTCGTTAACAGTAAAATGATATGTTTATCATGATCTCCGCTATACTATATTAGGATTTCGTTTAGGGTTCGCACCGAACACCTAGGTTAAGCATTTAGTATCAAACAAAACACACGTATTTCATAATTAATCGAAACTAGTTGTTATCCCTAAAATTTCTACGTGATATCAACATGGTCATAAGTCCTAGTCGGGCTTCATCCGCACAATTAATACAAACGTTTGATATAGGGTTTGAATCACGATTCAAATGTCTATAATTATTTATAATAATCATAGCATGATAAACAAGTTTTGAAACTTGCCTTCGGTCGCTGAAATAGACGCGACACTATGTGCATGATCCGTCTCGACACACGAGACGGTATGATGCTGGACACGGTGCGTGGCACGTGCGCGATGCGCGGTGATCCGGTACTAGACACAGTCTTGGCTCGGTACGTGGTGCGGGTGTGGTACGGTGCGACACGGCACTGGACGCGACGCTGGTGTGGGAGTGGGCACGGTGCGTGCACTGGATCGGGGCACAGGTGGCACGGAGGCGGGAACGGCGTGCCACGGGGGCTGGCGAAGTGGGGTCAACGGCGACTGACAGTGGGGGTTGCCGGAGGTGAGGGCGAAGGGGGTAGGGCTCGGGCGCGGGGTTGCAGAGGAGAGGCAACGCCGTGGTGATCTGTGACATGGTCGTCGGAGGCGGAACAGAGGGAGGGGGAGGCGGTGGGGTTGGTAGCAGGGTGGACGAGGAGGTGAGGGACTGGCGGCGGCGGCGGTGTCGATGTTGATGGGTGGAAGGTTCGGGGACTAGTGGGGTCGCCGGTGAGATGCTCAGGAAGGTCGGCGATATGGTGGATATGGCTGGGAGAGAGATAACGGGAGAGAGACATAGGAAGGGATGAAGAGAGAGGGGAGCTCGGTTGAAGGAAGGGAGAGAAGAAGCGAGACGGGATGGAGGAGGTGGCCGTGGAGATCGTGGGGGTCGTTGGCGTGGCTAGGACGAGTGCGAGAGAAGGGGAAGGGGAGCCGTTGGGGAGGGAGATGGGCGTCGAGGATCACGAGGTTGTTGAGATCGAGGCGGGGTCGTCATGGAGGTGGGCGCGGATCACGAGGTGGCGGTCGCGAGGAAGGGGGAGAGACGTTGGACGATTTGGAGGGAAAGGAAAAGAAAGAGAAGTAGGAGTGGAGGAAGTCGGGTCGGGTTTAGGGTTAGGGATTGGGTTTGGGTTTAGGGAAAAATAATAAATAAAAAAATAAAAAAATATAAAAATGAAAAATATGGGGAAAAATTTGGGAAAAATATACAAGGATCGGGGGATTTACAAAACCTCACATTCATCAACACACTACAACTAATTCCTCAGTGACCATAACTCAATGATAAAATAAAAAAAGAGAACCAATGAAACTTCTAAAAAAAACACATAAAAATATTTTTATTACAAACTCCACCTTCATCTCCATTTTTAAACAACCATCACCTGCATCGTCTTGGGCTTCTTGGGTTCTAGAGACGGCTTCATCATCGTCACTGTCAAAACCCCACCCTTACACACCGCCGTCACCCCCTCGGGCATTTGATCAAAGATGAAGGTGTCATAGATGAGGGCGTATGAGGTTTGAGGAGAAGGTGGCGGCGGAAAGGAGGAGAAGGTGCGCATGAGGGCGTTTGCGTGGATGAGGTCGAGGGTCCTTGGTCGTGTGGAGTTTTCGCATAAGTGAGAAATTTTGGGGGAAAGAGGGATCTTTGCTGTCGGGTAGATTTAAGAAAAGACATTTTAGGGATGGAAAATAACTGACTTTGACCAAGGTAGACGGAACAATAACAAAGCTATTTGTTTGGGGACTGCAACTTTTTAAGAGACGGGTGCTTTCTTCCATCTGCCCAAAAGGTAAGGATATTTCCTGCAATTTAGCCTTTTATTTTCTCGTGCGGCGTCTCAAATTTTCTTTTATTCCCAACAGTTGTGTATTTTTTTTTTTATTATGGGGGTTTCTACTATTCCAACATAAAATATTAGCAAGTCGTTATTATCATTGAGGGTAAGAGGCGGAAGGTGTGAAACAACCAAGACTTATTTATTTTGAAAGGAGAAAGTGCAATGTTCACGTATACATAGAAACACAACTTTTAACCTTTTTCTTTTAGGGGTTTTTACTTAATAGTCTCCCAAAACCGAGCTAATTACTAACCCCAAAACTTGATAATTACTTATTACCCCCAAAAAACGTTTAAGTTGCATCATTTTACTCCCTCCACTAACCCTTTTGCTTCACTTTGTTGGTCAATTAACGGAGGAAGTCAGGTTAGGGTTATCAAACCCTCTCAACCCCCGCGTATTCATACTTTTTCATCTAAAATTCCAAATCAGAACCCCTAGTTAAGGAAGAAGACCCATATTCCATTGCCAGTTGGAGATTTGAAGCTCTAATTCCGAAATCTTAATTTTGAATAAGGGTTCCGAAATCCTAATTTTGAATAGGGGCGCTAATTTGGAATTTTAGATGAAAAAAGTGAATACGAGTGGGTTGGGAGATTTGATAACTCTAGCCCGACTTTCTTCGTTAATTGACTAACAGAACTTCGTTAATTGACTAACAGAATGAAGCGAAAGGGCTGGTGGGGATGATGCGGAAGTAATTATCAAGTTTTGGGTTTTTTCGTTATTAGCTTAGTTTTGGAGGGCTTTAAATAAAAAAACCCTTTCTTTTATTATGGTATACCATACATGCACTCTAAATTTTTTTCTTTTTTTCATAACCCCTGACCCTATGCATGCACACAACACACGTACCCAGGGGATCCATGAATTTTCCCTGAAAGCATTAATTTGTGGTCATTTCCCCTCTTGGGTTCGAACCCCACACTCTCCCAAAGAGGGGAAGTGCCCATACCAACTGAGCTATTGCGCATTGCTATTCTAAATTGGTGAAGCACTTGTTTGTTTGTAGATTGATGTTGGTTTATATACGGGTTGTGCCCGTATTGGTATTAAAGAAGTGTAAGGGGTATTGATGTAAAAACACTTGTATTGGGTATCGGTATAAATAGAAGGAAAGAGTTATTAACTTTTCATTCCCCAAAATACTTACTCATTCCATCAATCACATGGTATCATAGCCTAATTTGGACCATTAATCGCATCCATCTCTTCATCCTAACCATCCACCAAACCCTAACCCTATATCTCACCATCAAGCTGTAACCACCTTCTATACCGCCTCATCAAGCCACCGCCTCATGAAACCATCACTGACTTCATCAAGCCACCGCCTCATTAAGTCATCGCCTTTCATCGAGCCACCGCCTCCTCAAGCATTCCAAGTCGACGCCTGCCTCATCAACCCGCCACATCTATCGATCTCGATCTCGAATACAAACGACTACATTGACTTCATTCAAACTACCTCCTTTTCGATTCATGATTGAATGAGATCTTAAAATCCTTAAATGTTATTTGAGATCTTACCGTATTTCCCCCCAATAGATCTCTTCCATTGATTAGAAGATGAGTTTCAGTGATGTGTTGTGAGGATGTATTGTGTAGTTTGTGTGTGTGAGATGTTTCTGCTATAGGAGACCATGATTGTTTCAATGTTGTGGTTTTGGCTATGATCTTGTGTTTTAAGGAGGGTGGTGGGTCGCAGATCGTTGATTCGTCTTTGGAGAGAGATCACGATTTGTTAGTGGTGAGAACATTGTTGTGGGTTCTCCTTATGCGGTGCATTCTTAAGTTTGTGGTAGTAGAGAGGACCGTTGTTGTAGAGGTCTCTTCTTTGTTTGGTGGGTGGGTTCTTAGAAATGGAGGAAAATAGAGGCAAGGAGTTGCGGTCTTCCCATCATATCACATATTTACGTTTCAGTGTAGACAATTATCAGAGCTGGAAGAATGCAGTTGAGATGTTTGTGAAGCACAAGAAGTTGGTGAAACATATTACCAAAGAACCTCCTGTCTCACCTTCTGAAGACTGGATCGTAGATGATTCTATGTCGCATCGTATGATGATAGAGGCGATGGAGGATGACATTGCCGAACAGGTGTATATCCTATCAGATGCCCGGTCGATAGGACCATACCTGCAGCAGTTTTTTGAAGGAAAAAACATCAACAAGGCCTATGATGTACTCCAATCCTTGAACCACATTCAAAGAGGGTCTAGGTCCGTGATTGCTTATTATGCCGAACTGAAGAAACTCGACACGGAGTTACTTTTCATTTTCCCTATAACGAATGGTGTGCGATATATGCATCAGAATCACGAGAAGATGTTATGCAGTTTTTGGCCGGCCTTGGAGTGGAGTTTGATAGCATTCGACTTTAGGTTCTAGGAAGCCTAGATATTGTATCTCTTACAGATTGTTATAGCACCATTCTACGGACCTTTCCCACTTCTATTACAGACGGTTCATCAGATCACTCAATGAAGGAGTCCGAGGATTGGTCGGCACTTATTTCATCTACACCTACTCCTATGGGACGTAGTGATGGGAGTAGGGAACGTGGTGGCCGTCATGTTGGCGGGGGAGAGGGTCGTGGTCCTGTTGGACGGGAGAGAGGAGACCGATACTGCACACATTGTGAGATGTAGGGGCATACCAAAAACTACCGCTGTACTCTACATTCAGAGATGAGACCCCCTCGTGCCGCTCGAGTTGCAGCCACACTTCTAGTTTCTGATTTGACATCGAGTACCCTAGCCGCTCTTACAGAGGAGATACATCGTTTCCGGATAATTTTTCTCTAGATCTCAGGCTTCATCATCATCATCCATCCATCCAGACTCCTACTGTGACGATGGCTCGAGATAACACACATTTTCTTTCCACATCTACCGCAACCAAAACATGGAGCATTGATTCAGAGCTTCAGATCATATGACAAGGGGTCCATCTCTAAGGTGAAAGGCATTGATGATGTTTCACTAATGCCTACACTCCCCCTAAAATGCTTCCTCTCTCCATTAAGCACAATTGAGTACCCTCAAAACGAGTTTTGTATTAATTGAAGTGTTTTTACATTTTATCGTCCCTGGAACCGAAGTTCAAGGCTTCATTTGTTGTTACTTTCAGCGTCCCTTTCACAAACCTAGTTCTTCAGTAGCTTTTTTCTCAACGAGTATACACAACTAACTGGTCTTCCATTCTTATATCAGAAAACCACTTTATCCTTGTGGGCTGTAAGACACCAATCTATGTCAATCAATGAGAAAATGTAACACTCCGCTCACATGGGTTCTTGGATTGTGTGGAAACACAATTAGCGGAAACAATGTTTAACTTGCAAAGGCACTAATATATGGGGATAATAAAACCTAATTTTTACGTTTGAACTGTAATTAACAACATCATAAGAAACTTCTTTCACCTTCATATAAATTGTAATGAAGTGTATAGCATGTTTTCAAAGTGATTGTCAGCTTATTATGTTTTGTTATTGATTTCATGGCTTCATATCTGTATTTATTGTCACATATGATACTTTTTTCCTAAATCAAGAATCAAGAATCACCCTTGCTCATAGTGGGCGAATTTCATATTTCATGGTGCGAATGTTCTTGTGTATACACGAGCACAATCGTACTACCACACCGACCAATTTAGTTTATATTTTCTTACCTAATCTCTTGTATAATTCTTTTTGCAGGCCCTTGACTTGATAAAAGATCGAAATTTTCATATGCTAACGGATTCCTGTCTAGAAGGGCAGTTTTCAAATGAGGATGGGACTGAATTAGTCCGCTTAGCTTCTAGGTGTTTGCAGTATGAGCAAAGAGAACGACCGAATGTGAAGTCCTTAGTCCTTGCACTGACTCCTCTTCAAAAGGAGATTGAGGTGAGCCCTCCCACCCCTCTCTAATGTGCGTCGCATGTGTGTGTTGCGCTCGCGTGTTTAGTCCATTCAATCATAATAATATGTTTAGCATTTGAAATTGTTATTGCAATCCTCTAATCAGATGAGTGATAAGGGGAAATTAGTAATATTTGTCCTTTTTGAGGTCTAAGATTGTGATCCAATAGCCATGTCATGAAATCGCGAGTGCCAATATAGCATAGTGGTAAAGTCTCCTTGCGGTTGAGCAGGAGGTCTGAGGTTTAAAACCCGCTTACATCAGGTTATGTTTATTATATATATATATTTTAAAAAAAACATGTCATGAAATTAACACTACTTTTATGTATAGGTTCCTTCATATGTCTTGATGGATATGCCACATGGTGGAGCTCTCTCTGTAGAGTCACTCTCTCTTTCTCCACTAGGTGATGCTTGCCTCAGAATGGATTTGACAGCAATCCATGAGAATCTAGAAAACACTGGATATAAAGATGATGAGGGAACTTCAAATGAGGTTTGTGTTATAGTTTTAAAACTTTATGCAAGTAGAGCTGTTGTACCGTGCCTCATTAAATCATCTCTCCTCTCAATCTTATGAAATTGAAAGAACAAGGCATTTTTATCTGCCTATATAATAACTCTTGGCTTGGATTTGTGGTTCTTCACTTTGTAGGTACTTTTTGTTTTGTTGAGTTACAAGATTGGACCTTTGCGGGACCATACCTCTTTTATAGACAGGATTGGTCGTCTCTCTTCCCGCTGTATTAGTTCCATGCCTTTAGCTTTTTATTGTCATATTCCACATGGTCTATTAACTCTCCTATCCATTGGGTTTCACTTCGTAGACTTTGTCGTAATTGCTACAGATTTAATGTCAATTTCACCAGTGAATTTATGTGCATATGCTTGTTGTTCTGTGGCTGACAAATGCAAACAATATTTTTTTACCGACCACCGAATGGGTATGTCTTTGTTGATTTTGTAACTCCAAAATCACGTTATCCTTCCAACTTGAAACTTGCATTCTTTCTAGTTAATTTTCATTGTTCTATCTACAGGTTTCATTTGTTGTCAGTGTCTGCTCCTTTATTTAATGGATGACATGGCCATCACTTACGACGCAATATAAGATCATTTTATAACATATTATCTTAATTATTAGTGTTATCTTATTGATTGTTCCTTTTATTTTATTCCTTGGCCAGCTATCTTTTCAGATGTGGACAGATCAAATGCAAGACACTTTGAACTCAAAGAAAAAGGGGGATGCTGCTTTTCGACTTAAAGATTTTAGTGCTGCAATCGACTGTTATACACAGGTTGTTCTGTCTTCTTATTGCTCTCCCTTATTTCCTATTAGTTTAAATACTATAGATAGTTTGATATGATCTTCATGGTTTTCTGATATCTCTAGGTTCCTAGATATGTATGTATTTTATGTAGTTTAATAATATAAATCTACGATTTTAAGTTTCTTTTTTTCTTTTTATAAATAAATCTATGATTTCTATTAACTATAAGCAACTATATTACTTATCTGATATAAAATTGTCTCCTTCCATTGGTAACAAGGAGAAGGAAAGAAGACAAATTTCTGCAATAATAATATGTGCACTTCCTATTACTCATAAGGTTTGGCAACACATTTGTTTACTTTGAACCTTGCAGCCATGCTCTAGTTTCTTATGCCCTGAAATCTTTAGCCAGATATTTTATTTATTAGATATTAGATGCAGATCAAAATTAATGAACTCCGCAATCTACATGTTATTCTGAAGCTGGTAGCTGTTAAAATATCATTATCAACACCAATGATTTTAACTCTGATTTTGCATCTTGGTGCTAATCCAAGTCGAGAAGCGAGTTCTGTTCTAGTGATTTTCCATACCAATTACAAATTAGCCTTTCTCTAGCAATCTGTTCTAGTGATTTTCCATACCAATTACAAATTAGCCTTTCTCTATCAATTTTGCAGTGAATCGGATCTCCAAAGAACTTTAGCTTTATCACGAATATGCTTCCATTTGACTCCTGTCACCCTCAAGCCCACCCAGCCCTTTTGACCTCAGATATGAATGTTTGTCCTATAGCAAATCTCGTTATCTTCTCTTTGTGTCGACGGTTTCCTTATCTAGGGAATTTTGGAGGATTGCTCCTTCATCACATGGGCATAAACTGCAGACTAGAAAAGTTAGCTTTCCCTATCTGCCGACTAGCTGTCCAGGTTTACTAGAATGTCTCTCACTTTCTCATAGTTGCTTTGACCCAAATCCTTTAGGTTATTGCTTATATATGCCCCTTCTATGAAATGACATCTCATCATATAGGGTTAACATCCCGTGGCAGGAAATTGTAAAAATAATTATTTGTGTAGCTTTCTCAACTTCGAATCTTCCTCTTTGGCACATTCTGTTTGATATGATAAAGGTTCATTTGATGGGGATGACAATACTTTATCACGGTGAAACCTTTGAAACGTTGTTTTTATGCTTATGCGCTGCCATGCACAAAAATGATATCTAGAATGCTATGCCTCTATCTGTTTATGATGGTTTCATATAATTCGTTTCTATCTGTCTCTTATGCTGAGATATTTGATCAGGTGTCAAAAACCAAAATGAAACCTCCTTTACGTGTTTAAGTAATTTCCATTTGTTCTCAATTATTGGAAGTAGCACTGTCGCTTTGAAGTTGTATAAGGTATCCCAACCACCCCGCCTCCCCACACACAAAAAAAGAAAAAGAAAAAGAAAAACAACACGCGCGCTCGTGCACTCACACAGAGGTGATTTTTTTTAATGAAAATTCTACCTTAAGTGTAGCTAGTCTCATTTGTATATTCTGACATCAGTTATCATGTTTTTTCAATATTACTTTCCTAGTGTCTGCCCATGATTGGAGAGTTGGCAAATCATCATGAACTAGTTAAGCAATTCCTTTTATTTTATATTAAAGATCAGTGCTGTTGTGAGGTCATGAATAAGAGCTTCTATTTGACTAGCTATTTCATGTTGATATTCTAGATGTTCTGATAACATCTCGTATATTGTATGCTGGCCATCTTTCGTATCCTTAAATGTAATTTGCTCACTTTATAAATTAGAATTATGGAAGACAACGATTGCTCGAATAACTATTGTTATACATAATAAAATATCTGGTTGGCGTCATTTAAATTCCCATAGACTAGGAAAAGTCTAGAAGGAAAATAATTTAGGAATTGCATTCTTAAACTAGAGAAAATTATTTGTATTTTTAGTTTAGATTTGTGAAAATACATTTTTTTTATTATTATAGATATAGGTAGTAATAAAAACTCAGGGCGCTGTATGCTAGATTTTTCAGAAATTATAATCGATGAAGCCACTTGAATAGGGAATATAGCCTTTTCAATTTGAATGTTTACTTTGATAAATTTCTTTTGACAGTGTTTTATTGAATATTTGATCAGTTCATTGATGTTGGAACCATGGTCTCTCCAACTGTATTTGCTCGTCGAAGCCTTTCTTATCTGATGAACGAAATGCCCCAGCAAGCTCTTAATGATGCAACACATGCTCTAGTTATATCTCCAACATGGCCAACTGCTTTTTATCTTCAGGCCGCTGCCCTTTTTGCCCTTGGAAAGGAAAATGAAGGACGAGAAGCACTGAAAGATGGCTCATCCCTCGAAGTGAAAAAGAAGTGATGGGTGAAAAGTGATGCTAGGGAACCTAAGATCACAAAATTTCCAGGTGTGTTGCTGTTTACTGAGAAATATAAACCCATTTCCATTTTCTTGAGGGGTTTTGGTCGCTAGGAAATAGGGTTTCCTTTAACATTTGTCTGCCGAAAAAATATGTTAATCTTCTGTTAGAATATAAAAAGTATATCCCTCAGCATCACAACTTTCATAGTTGTGGTGCAGTGGCATGAACTGAAAGATCTTTTCGCATCAACCTAAGTTCAAATCCCAACGGGCACATTCAAAACGTTTAATTGAAGAGGAAAATGCTTCCACACCCACTGGTTGAAAAGAATCAACTTTCAGAGATACTAAAAAGTCAATGAGACGAGATACATTTTTTTAAACCTAAAAATACGTTTGAACATATGTATATGGCATGGTGTACACGAAAGTTTCTACAATCCCAAAACCCTTATCTTCAACCTAGAATACGTTTGAACATATGCATATGGAATGGTGTACACGAAAGTTTCTACAATCCCAAAACCCTTATCTTCAACCTAGAATCCATCTCAAAATCCAATCAAACGAAATTTGATCTACCATTCTTCTCTCTTTCCTCCACTGCCTTCTCTCCCTGTCTTTCTCCTCTAGAGCCTTCTATTCTTTTGCAATTTTATTTCTCTACAGTTCATTTGTTTTCATTGAAAGTGTTTCTCTCAATTAAACCCAACCAATCCATATATTCTCCCTAAAATTACTGATGGAAGTCCTTTTCAGGTCTCCGTCAGATGTTGTCTTCCGTTGATCTCCCGGTGGATTTTGGTGGCGGTCTTCTGTTGCGTGTGGATCTCAATGGGTTTTGATGGGATCAGTGATTTGTGGAGTTTAGCGCCGGGTACTTGCAAAGAAGTCCCGGGGTGGTTTGGTACCACCGAGGACCCTCCGACGATCAAGTTAGTGCTAGATCCGAGCAGAGTAACGGCTAAGTGGAATAAAAATGGCTTACTTGATCCCTCTGTGATGGGGGTTCATATAGCGGCGGTAGCACGCAGCAGCAGACGCGAAGATCTCGCCGGCAGTTACGCTCCCGATATCACGCCTGCGTGAAGAGCGGATCACCCATTAATGGGGATCGTGATGGCGTGGAACGTGGGATGTTGCCGGCGGAGAATCCTCGCCTGGCGAGATTCGCGGAGCGGCGGTTACGCCAGCGAGTGGTGGAGTTGGTCGGCCGGAAGGACCGAGGGAGATTGCCTCGGCTGGGGAGCTCGAAGGCGAGCAAGGAGGCCTAGGAGTCTTGGACCAGTGGCAGCTCGGGGCGAGCTGGGAGGCCGAGGAGGCCAGCTTCAAAAGGGGCTCTGACGAGAACCAGTCAGAGTTCGCGGGTCGGGTACACGGATGGCCTGGTCGGCCCCTGTAGGCCCTTTCTTCTGCGCTCTGGGACATGTTATCTGCAACGTGTTGCGATCTTGGAGGTCGCTAATATCAAGCATCATCATTAGCCCCTCACTCTTGTCTCGACCAGCTAGCGGGTCGGGTCAGGAGTGGACTACTGGGCCTCCCGAGACGAGTTCCTTCTTGAGGCTGTCGGGACGAGTCCTCGGGCTGTTAGTTGTCTTTCCTGCTAGCGAATCGGGACGAGATCTCTGCATTTAAGGAGGGTGTGCCGGTTCGTGCACTCTGTCATTAAAGCGACGGTCTACGTGTCAAGCGTCGATTGGTCGACGCGACGTATGTAGGCCTGCGACGTCTGATGGGACGCGGTCCAGTGCAGGATCGATACGTGGAGCGATCGGAGCCGCTGGACGTGAGGAGTCGTTTTGGCGGGAGACGACGGGCGTCGTTAAATGAGGCCGCTTGCAGCAATAAGTAGGGGCGGGGCCTACAGGGCCTCTACTCCTTCATGCTTCCTCCTAAGTCGCGGCTGCTCGGCGTTCTTTTTTGAATACATGGTTTGTTCCCATTCTTTGGGTTGCTCGTGCCAGAGGGAGGCTAGTGGCGCGGCCGAGCCCCTGGCTAGCTCACGCCCTGCGCCGGATGTTCTACCTGCGATAGGGCCGTCTGCTTCGTTGACGGCTCCTGGTGGTTGTTCTGGTGGCGGCCAGAGACGTCCACAGTTATCCGAGCCCCAGACGGGGGCAGAAGGGTGGGTGAGGACGGGGCCCCTCCTAAGAGAAAGAGGACAATTTCTCGCGCGTCGTCATCGAGGGTCCCTGAGGGGATTTCCGTGCAGGAGGGGGCGTCGTCTTCACGGTTCCGTCTGGGCTTTCTGTTGCTGCTGGCCTGCTCGCCGGGATGGAGGAGTCGACTGGGGGAAAGCTTCCGCATGGCTTCCTGAGGGCCCAACTGGAGGCCATGGCCGAGGGAGCGGTCCAGGTATGAACTCTACGTGTAGTTTTTCTGGTATTCCTTTCTTTGGCTCGAGGGCCTCTTGGTTTCTCATCCGCTTTCCGTCAGGTCCTTCAGCACTGCGCCCTTGCCGCTCGTATGGAGGCCGAGGGGGCGTTCCATACACCGAGGCCAGTAGAAGCGTTTCACTCGGAGGTCAAGGTTTTGCGGCGTGACCTGCGTCTGGAGAGGGCAAGGGCTGACGTCCTGGCAGCCCGGGCGGAGGCTGCGGAACTTGCCAATTCAGCGAATCGGGGTGTCCATCGTCGTCTGAGTGCGTCCCTCCGGGTCGCTGACAGGAGACTGGCAGACCTGTCCGAACGCTTCGCGGCCATGGAGAAAGAGAGGGACGCCAGCAGGGAAGATGCTGAGGCGGCGCTTCTGGAGGCCCAGGTTGACGAGGCTCGGGCTAGGAAAGTTGTGGCCGATTATAAGGCGTCGGAGCAGTTTTACGTCGAGCTTGGGGAGTATTCTCCATTGCGTGGAACAAGGCCCTGGACGCCGTGAAGGAGCAGCTTCCCGAGTTTGCCGACGGCGAGCTTCGCGCTCGGGTTCCGCTCCCGGTGGCAAGGCCTCCGGTGGAAGATGGCGAGGGGAGCGGGGCGTGCCCCTGGTGGCGAAATCTCCGGTGGGAAAGCCCCCGGCAGGCCGTGATGCCAGCGATGAGGGGTCCGAAGTAAGCCTCCGGGCAGTTTGTAGGGCTGGAAAGCCCCAGAATACCTTTTGTAAAAACTTTTGCCTTTGGTAATAAAAGAGAGTTCTTGTTTCATCGGTTTGCATTTCACCTTCTGTGTGTGAAGAATGTTTGTAAATTATCTCTGCTTGCACTGTTGGATCTGCTATCTGTGTAGCGATCGTTCGTCGGGTTGATTTCGATTCACTTGCCAAGCGCTGCCGACCTCACATTTCCATCACTTGCCAAGCGCTGCCGAGGAGGCATTCCCACGGCCCCGGAGTCGAGGGGGGATCGCTTAGACTTCGATGGACTTATTGCCCCTTTTTGGGGGCCCGGATCCTCTGCGTTGGTGGGGCTGTGAGAAGCTCGCCAAGGATAACCGGGCGGTGAAGCTGCGCGGTCTCCTCTTTGCGAGGGCGTTGATCTCTGGTGTCGCGGGTAGGCAACTACCAGCATGGGATGACCGAGCGGGGCAGCCGCTCGGATGCCTCTTGTGAGGGCTTGGATCCTTAGTGTTGAAGGGGCTGTAGGAAGCACACTAAGGATGACCGGGCAGTGAAGCTGCGCGGGTGCTTCTTGGCGAGGGCTTTGACCTCTGGCGTCGCGGGTAGGCAACTACCAGTCTGGGATGACCGAGCGGGGCAGCCGCTCGGATGCCTCTTGCGAGGGTTTCGACCCCTGGCGTCATGGGTAGGGAGCTACCAGCCGGAGATGACCAAGCAGGGTAGCTGCTCGGTTGCCTCTTGCGAGGGCTTTGATCCTTCAGGACGGGGACCGAGCAGGGTTACTGCTCAGTGCCTCTTGGCGAGAACTTTGATCCTTGTCGGTTGTGGTAGGAAGCTACCAGCCGGGGATAGCCGAGGAAGGACTCGACTGCCTCTGGGAGGGCTTTGGTCCTTAGCGCGGGAGGGGCTGTAGAAGCCTACCAAGGACCCTTGGCCGGGCAGGGTTACTGCCCGGTGCCTCTTGGCGAGGGCTTTTGTCCTGAAGGATAGCCGAGCGAGGGATCCTCGGGCTCGACTTTCTCTGGGAGGGCTTTTTGATCCCGGCGTTGCGGCAGGGAAGCTGCCCGCTGGGATAGCCGAGCAAGGGATCCTCGGGCTCGACTGCCTCTGCGAGGGCTTTTTGATCCCCGGCGTTGCGGAAGGGAAGCTGCCCGCTGGGGATAGCCGAGCGAGGGATCTTCGGGCTCGACCGCCTCTGGGAGGGCTTTTTGGCTTTTCGGTCCTTAGCGTCGATGGGTTGCATGGCCGCCTCTTGGCGAGGGCCTTGAATTGTAAAGATGGAACTTTACTCGGAATGATTCGACGTTTCTTTATTCGTATGGACAGGAATTTTTTTAGAGAACGCTTAACACCATCTTTTTGAAAGGGAAAAAGAGGGGGGTGGTATACACTCGCTGGCTTTGACCTCACTGGTATAGCTTGAGCTTCTCGGCGTTGTAAGGCCGCGGAAGCTTTCGTCCGTCCGCGTCTTGCAGGCGGTAGGCTCCGCCGGGGAGCGCTTCAGAGACGAGGAAGGGACCCTCCCACTTTGGGGAGAACTTGTGAAGCCTGTCTTGGTCGGTGAACTCGTTCCGCCGCAGGACCAGGTCCCCGGTCTTGAAGGAGCGGTGTCTGACCCGAGCGTTGTAGTATCGGGCCGTTAGTTGTTGATAGGCGGCAGCTCTGATCTGAGCCCGATCCCTCTTTTCCAACAAGATGTCGAGGTTAGTCCGTAGCGCCGAGGTGTTTGCGTCATCGTCGAAGTGCTCGACCCGGTGACTGGGTAGCCCAATCTCCGCTGGGACCATCGCTTCGGTCCCGTAGCAGAGGCTGAAGGGGGTCTCCCCTGTGGGAGTCTTTTTTGACGTGCGCAGGGCCCATAAGACCCGGGGCAGTTCTTCGACCCAACTGCCCGGTCGCCCTTCTAGGCGGGTCCGGAGACCTCGGAGGACGTCTCGGTTAGCGACCTCGGCCTGTCCGTTGCATTGGAGATGCGCGACCGCGGCGAACTTCATGAGGATATGGTACTCTTCGCAGAAGTCCTTCACTTTCTCGTTTTCGAAATTCGTCCCGTGGTCAGTGATGATGCACCTCGGAATGCCAAACCGGCGTATCAGGTTGTTTTGCAGAAACTTGATGGTTATGGCGGCGTCCGGTTTCCTGATGGGGACGGTTTCGATCCACTTGGTAAAGTAGTCCACCACGACGAGGACGTATTTGTGCCCGCCTGTTCCGGTAGGGAATTGGCCGATCATATCCAACCCCCACTGGACGAATGGCCATGAGGATGTCATGACGGTCAGCTCGGTAGCCGGGAGGCGGGGAATGCTGCCGTGGAGCTGGCGGCTCATGCACCTCCTGACCGGCTTCAGGGCGTCCTCGTGCATGGCGGGCCAGTAGTACCCTTGGAGTAACGCTTTTTGGATTAAGGTGCGAGCCCCCTGGTGCGCACCGCCCACCCCTTCATGTATTTCGCGAAGGACGTAGTCGGCTTCGTAGGGGTCAACGCACTGGATCAGGGGCTGAGTGAAGGCCTTCTTGTAGAGCTTCCCGTTGCTCCAGACGAAGTGGCGGGCTTTGGCACGGAGACGGCGGGCGGCTGCCCGGTCCTCCGGGAGCACTCTGTCTTTCAGGAACTCCATAAGGGGCTTCCTCCAATCCCGATTGCTCTCCAGCGCCGCGTACACGTGGAGCGTCATCGCTCCGTTTCCCACGCTGGGTCGAGGCATGGTTTCGAAGAGGATAGACCGCCTATTGTCGGCCGAGTATGACGAAGCCAGCTTGCTCAGGGCGTCTGCTTGGGCATTCAGTTGTCTGGGTATTTGTTCTACCTGGACTTCGTCGAAGTTTCTTCGGAGTTTCCTCACTTCGTCTAGGTACTTCATCATCAGGGGCTCCCGAGCTTCGAAGCGGCCGGTCACTTGACCGACAACAAGGGCCGAGTCGCTGCGGATTCGATTTATCTTCAGGCCCAGCCCGACGGCCATGCACAGTCTGGCCAGAAGGGCCCCGTATTCAGCCGCGTTGTTCGACGCTTTAAAACCGAGCCTCAAAGAATACTCCATCTCTGCTTCGTTCGGGCCCCGGATAATGAGGCCAGCACCGCAGTCTTCCTCGGTAGAAGACCCGTCGACGTAGATGACCCACTCCGGAACCGAGCCAGGGTCTTCCGGGACGGGACACTGGGTTGCGAGGGGTGGCGCGGACTCCGGCTTCTTGTTAGGGATGATGCATTCAACGACGAAATCGGCCAGGGCCTGCTCTTTGATGGCTCGCCTCGGGCGATACCTTATGTCGAACTGAGATAGCTCCCACCTCCATTTTTCTAGGCGGCCTGAGGATTCTGGTGACGCTAGGATAGCTCCCAACGGGCGCTCGGTGAGGACGATGATGGTGTGTGCTTGGAAGTAGTGTCGCAGCTTTCGCGAGGTTACCACGAGGGCTAAGACAATCTTCTCTATGGCAGGGTACCTCGCTTCCGCGTCCTTAAACACGTGGCTCATATAGTACACCGGCTTCTGCGCCCCTTCGGCCTCCCGGACGAGCACCGAGCCTGCCGCTTGGTCGTATATTGCCAGATACAGCGACAGCTCGTCCCCTTCCACTGGCCGGGTGAGCAGCAACGGTGTCGCGAGGTGCTTTTTCAATCTGTCGAAGGCGGCTTGGCATTCCTCCGACCATTCGAACCTCGGAATTTTCCTCAACGCCTTAAAGAACGGAAGGCACTTCTCCCCCGACCTGGACATGAAACGGCTGAGAGCGGCGACCCGCCCTGTGAGCCGCATGATCTCGACGTTGGTCTTGGGCGCGGTCATGTTCAGGATAGCGTCGATCTTTTCTGGGTTAGCTTCGATTCCGCGATGAGTGACCATGAAACCGAGGAACTTTCCTCCGGTGACTCCGAATGCGCACTTGGCGGGGTTTAGATTCATGTTGAATTTGCGGAGCATTTCGAAAGCCTGGCCCAGGTCCTTGGCATGGTCGGCCGATGAGATGGACTTGACGAGCATGTCGTCAACGTAGACTTCCATATTCCTGCCGATCTATGGCTTGAACATGCGGTTGACCAGCCTTTGGTACGTGGCCCCGGCGTTCTTGAGGCCGAAGGGCATCACCTTGTAGCAGTACACTCCCCGGTCCGTTGTGAATGCGGTCAGATCTTCGTCTTCGGGATTCATACGGATTTGGTTGTAGCCGGAGAAAGCGTCCATGAAGCTCAACAGCTCATGGTCGGCCGAGCTGTCGATGAGCTGGTCTATGCGGGGGGGCGGAAAGTTGTCCTTAGGGCATGCCTTATTGAGGTCGGTGAAGTCGACGCACATACGCCACTTCCCGCATGATTTCTTGATCAGAACTACGTTTGCCAGCCACTCCGAATAGGGCACATTTCTGATGAAATTGGCGGCGAGGAGCCGATCAACCTCCTCTTCGATAGCCCTCTGTTTGACCGGGGCGAAGCTTCTTTTCTTCTGCCTGACGGGCAGGGCCGCAGGATCAACCCCGAGCTTGTGGGAGATGATTTTGGGGTTGATCCCAGGCATGTCAACAGGCGCCCAGGCGAAGACGTCGGAGTTGCTTCTGAGGAATCTGATCAGGTCGTCCCGCTGAGTCTCAGTCAGGAGCGATCCGACCTGGACGGTTTTTCCCTGGTCTCCTTCTGTCAGGGGCACCTCGGTCAGAGGTTCGACCGGCGCTCCACGGACCTCCTTCCGCTCGTCTCGGGTGTCCAGGAAGCCTTTGATGTCGTCACACGCCTCAACGTTGTCGGCAGGCTGCTCGGGCGAAGACGTTTCGGTGAGGCCTATCTTAGCGACCTGCTGGCTCCCGTATGCCCGACCTATCCCACTCCGATCGAGAGGGAATTTTATCGCCAGGTGGTAGGTCGAGATCTGGGCCTGGAGGGAGTTCAGCGTCGGGTGGCCAAGGAGGACGTTGTAGCCTGACGGGACTTTCGCCACGATGAAGTCCACGGGCAGTGTGCGCGCGTGGCCGGGTTCCCCGATCGTGAATCGCAGGGTGACCAACCCTTGCGCCGGGATGGAGTGGTTGGTGAATCCCAAGAGGACGTGAGAGGTCGGTTTTAGGTCTGCTGGGGCGAGCCCCATACGCAGGAAGCAGTCGTGGAAGAGGATGTCCGCCGAACTACCCGAATCGACGAGCATCCGGTGGATTTGGGCTGTGATCACCAGCGGGTCGTTGTGGGGCACGGATATGCCATGGAGATCCTCTTTGCCAAAGGTGATGGACTCTTGGCCTCTAGCCCTATTGCTCGGGCGGTCGCTGGCGTCTCTGTTGAGGCGAAAGCGGCCGCCGGGACCTCGGTTTTCGGGGCGATTATTTGCCATATGGATGGAGATCGGAAAGCTAACTTTGTGTTTTTGTGGAGCGATTCCCACAGACGGCGCCAACTGATGGAAGTCCTTTTCAGGTCTCCGTCAGATGTCTTCCGTTGATCTCCTGGTGGATTTTGGTGGCGGTCTTCTGTTGCGTGTGGATCTCAATGGGTTTTGATGGGATCAGTGATTTGTGGAGTTTAGCGCCGGGTACCTGCAAAGAAGTCCCGGGATAGTTTGGTACCACCGAGGACCCTCTGACGATCAAGTTAGTGCTAGATCCGAGCAGAGTAACGGCTAAGTGGAATAAAAATGGCTTACTTGACCCCTCTGTAATGGGGGTTTATATAGCGGCGGTAGCACGCAGCAGCAGGCGCGAAGATCTCGCCGGCAGTTATGCTCCCGACGTCACGCCTGCGTGAAGAGCGGATAACCCATTAATGGGGATCGTGATGGCGTGGAACGTGGGATGTTGCCGGCGGAGAATCCGTCCCTGGCGAGATTCGCGAAGCGGCGGTTACGCTAGCGAGTGGTGGAGTTGGTCGGCCGGAAGGACCGAGGGAGATTGCCTCGGCTGGGGAGCTCGGAGGCGAGCAAGTAGGCCGAGGAGTCTTGGACCAGTGGCAGCTCGGGGCGAGCTAGGAGGCCGAGGAGGCCAGCTTGAAAGGGGGCTCTGACGAGAACCAGTCAGAGTTCGCGGGTCGGGTACACGGATGGCCTGGTCGGCCCCTATGGGCCCTTTCTTCTGCGCTATGGGACACGTAATTTGCCACGTGTTGCGATCTTGGAGGTCGCCAATATCGAGCATCATCAATTACAGTATAAGTTAAAACATCACCAACCAATCTGGCATCACTTAAGAACCTGTTTCACGTCCATTGACATACATTCCAAGTTTAAACCCATATCCCTTGTACCCTTGAATAATTTCTACATCCCGCCACCGCCTCTCTCCTCTATTCAACCATTACAAAGTTCCAGGAAAATGGAAAAAAAAAATTCTTTTCTCTAGACTGCAATTGTGTAGTCTAATTTTATACTTTAATTATTAGATTACGAGAGCAAGCGAGTGAGATTGGCCGAGGTGATCTAGGTTTTCTTGCTTCTATATCACATTTAAAATCTAGATCGTTCTTTCTTAGAGAGCTTTAACTTTCTAATTTCTTTGATCTGTAGAAACAAGCAACAGTAAACCAATTTCTTTTGGAATTGGCAATGGGTTTTCAGATAAGGTAATAATTGGAATAATGATATATTTAATGTAGTGTAATACGATTTAAGGGTATTTGGTTACGAAGCTCCTGCATATGTTGCGGATTAGGTTTGTTGACAATTCCGAAACTTTCAAGTCTAAAAATAAACCAGTTTCCAATTTTGGGCCCGGAAACAAATTTCTCTTAATTTAAAATAGGGAAAATTGTTTCTTGATCCAGTTTTAAAGGGCGAGTTATTTTAAAACCCACAAAGTTCCAAAATTATGGAAAAACTCAAAAAGTATGTTATGAATTTATTTTAAAACCAAAACCTGATTTGTATACGTATTTGTGTATGCATTTCCAATAATACCCTTTTAAAAATTCCCTTTAAAATTCTTTAAGATAACATTATGCGGAAAATCTTCTTTTTACATACTATTTTTCTGACATAATATTTCTCCATTTTCTTACCTAATTTATTTTCTTATCGCATCCATTCTCTATAAACCCAAAATTTTTCTCACTTATTTTCTTTGTACATCATTTAGGAAAAAATAGCAGCCGTCACATCATATTAAAAGAATGAAATGCTTCGTAGAATCAATTCATATTAAAAGAATGAAGGTTTCATAGGATCAATTCCAAGAGCAAACTGATTCTTTTCAAAGTATTTCACTGCTAAAAACAAAAACAGAATTTGTATATAGCTTGCTCAAGAGCAAAATAATCCCGTTATTCAAATTTCCTTCATGGAAGTGCCATTAGACTAACAATGAAATTATTTGAAAACAGTGGCTCTACAACAATATATAAAGTACATGCAAATGACAAAAAAAAAACAACCAAATCTAAAGCCATATCATCGCACCAATAAATTAAATTAAACAAGAACCAAACATCTAACCCAACACCGCCTATGTCATCATTCAAAAATGAACAGAACAATTGTCACCGCATGTATGGATTCTATCACATGAATATAAAGATTCAGTTAATTAGATTCAAAATAAAAGACCAATGGCAACAAGAAAAATTGGGGTATGTCGGGTAAGTGCAGACCTTTGTGCATGAGTATCATGGCTTCGGTGATTTGTGAATACCATATTTAGGGAAACTACGGCAACAAGAAAAAAACGGGAGCAATGGAGAAATTGGTTTTGATGATCTCGGAATTGAGTGTGAAGATGTAAAAATCAGGAAATGAGACGTGGAATCAGGAGAAAGACGCGGAAGAAGAGAGTTGAGAACGCTTTGAGGGAGAAGATGATAAATTGAAAGGGAATATAAGAAAATAGGGACCGAAATTAGGAGAAAGGAGAGGACAATGGGCAAAAGATACGCCGGATTCGAAGAGGACCAAGAGAGATGGAAAGTTTTGGGATCGAGAAGGAGAGAGGAGAAGCTGCTGTGTAGAGAGAATAAATATACATACATCACCTTAAGGGTAAACTTGGAATTTGGAAAAGAATAATCAAACTCTTCTACGTATTATCTATTTTGAGCTAGTTTCGAGGTTTCTTCCGAAACCACCGATACGTAGGGTTTCGTATCAGTTTCGGTGGAGACCGATATAAAATCCGAAATCGATACGAAACCAATCATACAATATCGTTTCAGCTGAAACCTTTAAAAGCTTATTTTTTAGACCATTTTTACTGTCATTGTGATCATTGTATGTCTTCGTTGTTAGAAAACCGCAAAAAAGTGAACCCAAACTCTATATTAATACTTATCTAAGTACACTTTTCAATATATTTTGCCTCATGGCTGGATTTTTAAACATTAGGGTCATTGTCTTGTAATATAGAACCATAAATTTAAGTATTTAATATATCTACACTTATGTATGTTGTATTACCGTCGAAACCGACACCCAAACCGAGATTAGCGAAACAAGCCGAAACCCATTGAAACTAATAAAGTTATGATAGACCGAAATCGAAACCAAGTTCTTGAACCTTGCTTTTGGGTCTAAAAGTTCCGTATTTTACGAGTATTGGGGTTTTCCACGATTTTGAAAATACATGGGTTTTAAAGAAGCCATTCTTTAAAACCGGGCCTGAAAACAATTTTCCCTTTAAAATAATATGTGATGCATGGTTAAAATATAAAAAGCATATTCCTTCACAGCTTTGTAGTTTTATTGCAGTGGCAGAGACATTAAGATCCCTTATGTTTGGGTTGCAACATGTTCATTAGGTTTGAAACTGGAGCTACTTAAAATACCAATGGAGCAATGCTACAACAAGAAGTTGGGCTACAAACGCCGCAACCCATTAGAAACCAATAAAAGCATGCCATATTCTAAAATCTAAATCCTGCACCTTACGCCAAACAGTTGGATTTGCATTTGATATGAACATCCAGCAACAAACATTAAGCATCCAAACAATGAATTTTAACCTTGTTATTTGCAGCAACTTTTACGCTTCCATTTGCAGCAAACTAAACACCCTCTAAATTTTAACATGTCGGTAATGAAGTTTTCATATCAATTTTGGTTTCTTTTTCTCAGCTCAGTTTAAGGGGGCTGATAACCTTCGGAAATATTTCGCGTGCCTCTCCATACCGTATCATTGGAAGCAACCGAAATTGGCCTCTGCCTTGAAGAAACAGATAAAAACCAACAAGCCCTTGGCTGTCAAAAATGGAAAAGACAAAAAAAAAAGACACCATTCTTTTCATGTTGAAATGGAAAATGTTGTAATTTGTAAAAGGTTGAAGTGTCTAGTGTATATGTTTGTAGTTACTTTGGTAACTTGTGATTGTGTACAGTAGTCGGTTTGATTTTATTTTATATTTGGTGGATATTCTTCTTTTCAGAACCCCTGTATCTGAATTTTTTCAATCATTTGAAATTGTTGTTGTTTAATTAAACCTTTTGAATTCTCTGTTAATAAAAGTGCATCTAACCAATGTGAGAAATTTTATGCTCAACAAAAAATTTGGAAAGAAGCAATTTGTAAGATTTCCTGTTTCTTGCTTCATAGTTTCTTTCTTAAATGTTTTGGTGAGGTGTTTTCACTGAAATTCATCAGTTTCACAATAGATTTTTCAAGTTTTTGTTTGAAAGCACTGTACCTATCTATGAGTATTTGTTTCACTAAATTTCTTTTTGCAGAGGTTGGCCAATTTGGCCTTACCAAAGTCCCAAAAGCGGGAGATCGTCGGTTCGATTGCTATGTGGAGTTTTTTTTAGGTCACTTATCTAGATATTGTAGGAAACTATACGGTTATTGCCGCCGGGGTTTTTGACATCGAAAGAATGGGCCATGGGAGTTTTGCCGAGGTTCTTCTGTTATCGATGAAGTCCTGGCGCAGGGTTTTTGTTGACCGTTTACTCGTTATGATGATAGTATCTAAAAAGAGAGAAGATTTTTAAGAGATAAACAATTAAATAGAGGGTTTTAGCTCAACCACAAGTTTGGCTTAATTAAAGGTAAAAGACCACCCAACTGCTAACAAGTCTAATTAGGACATGAATTGCAAGCTCCAAAGTATCTTTCATAGCCAGCTCACAAGAAGCATGATGCTGTTGTCATGGCATTGTTGATGGTATTGTTGATTGAATACTCTCTCCTACTTCAATCATTTGGATATTTGGGAGTTACTTATAAATAATCTATATCCCTTAGGTGGGATATTTTGTTGGTAATGGCATGTCCATTTTTTCATTCATAATTTTCAACACATTAATTCTTGTCACACCAACAATCAACGAGGGTGGAACCCCCAAATTTCTCCAATTATTTTGATTATGATATAATTTATATTAGTAACCTCACATGTTCATCTCACAATTAGCTGGGGGTGGGACTTACCCATCTTAGCATTTTCTTGAAAACTATTTCACATTGCCAACCTAATCACATATGTGAATTGAAAACATAGGTATTAGCCAAAAAATAAAATAAAATAAATATTAAAATAAAAGAATAAAATCCGTAAATCCGATTTAAAAATTTACCGGTTTAATAATCAGATCGGATCGAATTTGACCCGATCCAGGACTACAAAAAAAACCCTCAACGTCCCCTCCTTCCCGATACAACTCACAACGCAAGGCTTCACCTTACATCTCTCCCCTACACTCTCTCCCAACCTCTCCTCTCCCATTTATATTCTCCATCTCTCAACTCTCATATGCACCTAAAACAAATCAAAAATCAAAAAATTAAATCAATAAACAAAAAAATTTAATTTTGAAAAAAAATTTAAAAAAAATGAGAGAGATCTTGCACATCCAAGCTGGCCAATGCGGCAACCAAATCGGCGGGAAGTTCTGGGAAGTCGTCTGCGGGGAGCACGGCATCGACGCGAAGGGCAACTATGTCGGCGAAGCGCCGCTGCAGCTGGAGAGGCTGAATGTGTACTACAACGAGGCCAGCGGGGGCCGCTACGTACCCCGCGCCGTGCTCATGGACCTCGAGCCGGGGACCATGGATGCTTTGCGGACGGGGCCCTTCGGGGAGATTTTTAGGCCGGATAACTTCGTGTTCGGGCAGAACGGGGCTGGGAATAACTGGGCGAAAGGGCATTATACGGAGGGCGCCGAGTTGATTGATTCGGTGCTCGATGTTGTGAGGAAGGAGGCCGAGAATTGCGATTGCCTCCAAGGCGAGTTTAAATTTTATGCCATGTTTTTGCTAAAATACCATGAGGTTTCACGGTTTTCAAGAACTTAATACCAAAATTTTATGCCATGTTTATGCTAAAATACCATGAGGTTTCATTTACCAAAATTTTAATACCAGCATAGAAAAGCTATTTCAAGCCCGACGGGTCGAATTTGAAATTGAATAATTTCTTCTTTTTCCATAGGGTTTCAGATATGCCATTCGCTAGGTGGAGGGACGGGATCGGGGATGGGCACGCTACTGCTATCAAAAATCCGAGAGGAGTATCCGGACCGGATGATGATGACCTTCTCGGTGTTCCCGTCCCCGAAGGTGTCTGACACGGTGGTGGAGCCGTACAACGCGACGCTCTCCGTGCACCAGCTCGTGGAGAACGCGGACGAGTGTATGGTGCTCGACAATGAGGCACTCTATGATATCTGCTTTAGGACATTGAAGCTCACCAATCCTAGCTGTAAGTGTACATCTCTACAGATAGACCAAACTATTTCACTAAATTACCGTTATAGGTCCAAACTTTTTTTCATTATCTGGAAGGTACTTAAGTTCATAACCCTAATCTAAAACCTTGATGATTAACATATTCTCTCCATCGATTTCAAGAATGGGGAAAAAGAAATTCCAGATGGGTATTTTTCAATTTTATTTTATTATTATTTTCTTTAGTTGATTTTGCTAAGATTTTTTTTTTATTGGATTATTAGGGTTTTGATTTCTTCATGTTTGAAGAGGAACGGGAGAGAGATTATATGGTTTAAGGGGTATAAATGCTCGACACCCTATAGTACAGGGGTGTATCAATAATTAACCCTTAAAAAGATTATATGGTTTCGATAAATCTTGCATTTGCATCGGAAGACCCCAGATTAAACACTTTACCATAATAGAACATTTTTCACAACTAAATCAACGATCAGAAAATATCAAAAATAAATATAAATATATTGATGTGCATATGCTTAGGCCACGATGATGAAAAGGGCGATGCCAATTATTAATTTTTTTGTTACATAGAGTTGATTTTTTGACCAATGCAGTAAATAAATTATTTCACATGTCATCGATCCCTTACATTTCTATTAAAAATTTTAAAGATTCCAAAAATATTTAAATAGCAATTCATAAAGCTTTTAAATCTTAATTTATTCTCAGAATTAGGAGGATCTTTCAGTTGAGAGTTGCATCGAGATTTTAATTTGAGAGTCCCTCCCTTTTGACTAATAAAGCAGAGATAAACAACTCCTACATTTTTTTTTGTTGCATGTGCATGACACAAAAGTTTACATTTAGACAGGATTTTATTAAAACTACTGCAAGCTACATATGAAAGGACGAATACTAATCAAGCTTAAAATGTTTGCCATCTCCAGTCGGAGATCTAAACCATCTGATCTCCACCACAATGTCCGGCGTTACCTGCTGCCTCCGCTTCCCGGGACAGCTCAACTCCGACCTCCGTAAACTCGCCGTCAACCTGATCCCATTCCCCCGCCTCCACTTCTTCATGGTGGGGTTCTCTCCCCTCACCTCCCGCTCCTCCCATGACTACCGCGCCCTCTCCATCCCTGAACTCACCCAACAAATGTGGGAGGCCAAAAACATGATGTGTGCAGCGGACCCACGCCACGGCCGCTACCTCACCGCCTCCGCCATGTTCCGAGGGAAAATGAGCACCAAAGAAGTCGACGAGCAGCTCACCGCGGTCCAAAATAAGAACTCAAGCTACTTTGTGGAGTGGATACCGAATAATGTGAAGTCGAGCGTTTGTGACGTGCCGCCGCAAGGCCTGAAAATGTCCGCGACGTTCATGGGGAATTCGACTTCGATTCAGGAGATGTTCAGGAGGGTTTCGGAGCAGTTTACCGCCATGTTTAGAAGGAAGGCTTTCTTGCACTGGTATGTATGTATATACCGTCGTGCCCCAAAACTACATATACAAAAGCTGTTACATGCAATTAATCATAATGGAAAATTCCACTCATTTCTTACTTCATGATTTTCAGAAGGATGGACTTCATTTAAAATTTAAATAGAACAGTAAAAATATTAGGGGTTTAGGGAAAGCGGGGGAAATGACGTAAAGGAAATTACTAAACAAGTTTTAAATTGGAAGTGACTTGCACAATTATAATTAATTTTATATTATACAAATTTTATATTTGTTTTACCCCTGCAATTTAGCATATTAATTCGAAGCCGGTTCTCTTTTCATTTTCATAATTTAATTATTTGTCTTTTACGGTGGTGTAAATTACAGGTATACAGGTGAGGGTATGGATGAGATGGAGTTTACAGAGGCGGAGAGCAATATGAATGATTTGGTATCGGAGTATCAACAATACCAGGATGCGGCCGCCGAGGTGGAAGAGGTGTATGGGGAAGAGGAGGTTGAGGAGAATTGAGTCAATTGAAAAAGAAAAAGGGAAAAAAAAACCAACATATTTTTTCTTCTATTTTTTCTTGGGTATTTTCTCGTGTGTGTTGATTTTATTGAGGGTGATTGGTTTGATGATGAGAAGCTGGGTTTGAAGTCCTCAATAATTTAATTATTGGAATTTCTTTCTTTGTGAATAATGGAAGGAATGTATAATACGAAGACATATTTTAGTTGGTTGTTTGAATATTTGTGAAATTTGGAGTTTGAGTATAATGTGTAGATCTCTGTCTTCTCTTCTTCTCTTTTATAATGCAAACTTCAATTGTGTAGATAATATCATCAATTGATGATCTTTCTTTTCTAATAAAAGAATCCCAAAAAAAAAAGAGAGAGAAAACTTCCGGTCAATATATCCTCAATATCAAGCCAGTCTGTTTGAATTTTTAATTGCTTTTTTCAAATTCAAAATTCAAACCTCTTTTCTTTATCTCTGGCATTAATGTCCAGGTGAAGGAGATTTATTAGTCTATCAATTTTAACTGTACAGTTATTCGCAGTAGTATTTACAGATCGATACACATGGAGATATGAAATTTTAACTAATTCTAAAAACATGCAAAGATAAGATTTGATTTGAAAAATAAAATAAAGTTGCAAATAATTTAAAAGTGCAGAAATTTAAAAACAATTAAATTTAAAAGTTGGTTGATAAATAGAAAGAGAATTCTTGGGTTTTGAATTGTTTTTCTTGATTTATATGATTATACTTTTATTCTTTCTCTTAGTTTTAATTATTGATCTATTAATCATATAAAAACATAGGATAAATTAATGTAATTAATATTATCCTATCGATTATATAAAAGTATTTAGATTTAATTAAAACCTTAGTTCTAGTTTATTAAAAATAATCCAAGTTTAACCTTCGATGAATAATTATAGATTATCAATCTACAATTGCCATGTTATTGGTTAATCTAGATCATCTTAACTGTCTAGATTGATTTTTTTTTATTCTTAACCATCTCTTACCATCCCTAATTAGATTTCTTGGTTGTCAAACTTTTATTAATCTAATTAGTTTCTAGGTGTTATCATCTATCTCTGGTCTTATCCAAGTTTTCAACTTTCATTATAAAAATTAGATTTTTAAGACGAAAAAACAAAAAAGAAGAAGAATTAGATCAAGAGAAATTCACATTAAAACAAAAGAATAGAAAAGATAAATTAAAACATCCAACCATAAAAGTAAAGTAAAACAAACCCTTGAATAAGAAATTAGCTACTCATTAAAAGAAAACTACTTCATTAAAAATAACTTCATAACTTATAAATTTCTTTGATCCCTCTTCAATAAAAAACCCTAGATGCCTCCAACCCTAACATTGTCTCTCTATATATAGGGTTAAAAAATTTGGAGATCAAGTAATAAAATATATAAAAGAATACAATTTTTCCAAACAATTTCACTTCCTAATTCTAATCGATTTCCATTGAATCTTTTGATGGCACTTAACTAGACAGACTGGAATTGATCTCTTGCTCTGATTAAGTCTTTTCAACTGATTTTCTGTTTTGAATTGATATGACTACTTTTAATCCTGCAAAAAAAAAATTCAAAACAAATCTTTTAGTACTATCTATTTCAATTAGGAAACCAATTCTCTCATAATTATATTACTAATTATTTAAGAAACATATGAATTCATATTTCTACACACAATCTCCATGTATGTTCTCAAATTATAAATAATACAATTCATTACTTAATAAAAATAGGGAAAATATGCAATAAATGTGACCGATCAATTCTCAATTTTTGATTAGCTCCAATTAAATCTCCATTGCACGCACATAATCAATTTTTTACGTCTTTTTACGTTTAAGTCATGTAACTTGTAATATTTAACAAAATATATATCCAGAACAGCATAAAATAGGCATAATAAAAATAAATTAGGCTATATAAATATGCAATAAATTGCATCAATCAGCTTCTCTTTCAATTTCTAAAATCAACTCTAATTTTATTCTAAAATCTCACTATTCAAATCACATGGTGTTTATTTAAACCATTACATGCTACTGTATATTCACATGCATACCATGTAGGTGAATAATTATTATCAGCTTTTTTTTTAAAATAACCTAATTTGGAAGGTAAATTAGTGTTTAGTTAAGGATTTGTTTATTGTTTATGAAATTTTGGGTTAGAGAGCCAATTTTGTGGTCCCTGCGAATTGGAGGTAATACAATAGGGCCGTGTGGGACGATAAATTATTCTATATGCCGGTCGTATACATCCGGCAAGAAAGAGAAAAAATAGAAATATGGAGCCCACACGCTGCCCAAGGCAGTCTTTCTCTCATCCCCGTCCGGATGTATTACACCAGGCACATCGAATAACCTCTCTGTGGGACCCAACCTATTAGTCGCCCATTCAAAAGGAGTTAACGGAGGTCCATCCGCAAACCCCTATTTCTTCGGAATTTTACTCTGATTTATAGAGAGTTCTATGACCTATTTTGTTCGACCTGAAATAAAGAAAACAAAAATCTAGCTTAGACCTTTTTGTTAGACCTTTTTGTTACATTTTAGGACCAAAACAACACATTCGGATTTCAAACATCTTGATCAAAATGTGGTTAGTAGATGTTTTTTCCTGTCCAAAATCATGGCCAAATTTTCATTGTTTTGAGAACAGATTGCTATAAAAGTTTCATTTATGAACTCTCATCAAGGAGAAAACAATTAATTAATCCTCCAAGTACATTATTATTTTTTAATAGCAAACAAATAAAGAAAAAAGATATTCAGAATTACAACAAATAGCAAACGAATAAACAAGAATGATACTCAAAGTTACAACAACAAGGCATGCAAAATAAAATGACGCGTGCTTCATTAGATGAATGCTATGTAGTGAATAACATTGTATCGTCTACACACAAGAGCGTTGGTAACCAAATTTAACAATACTTAAGGATTGGAAACCAAACCTAAAGGGTTTGTCTCTTAAAAGTCTCTCTGTTTCAAAACTTTGAAATGGTATATGAAGAGAACTCAGGAGGTCATACATATTAAACATTTTGAGGTTGATTTTGATATAAAATGAATGAGATTTTAATTTGAAGCAAAATACATTTACTGCTATTTATAAATAAAAATATATAAACAAAAACAAATGGGTCCATAGCTCAGTGGTAGAGCATTTGACTGCAGATCAAGAGGTCACCGGTTCGAACCCGGTTGGGCCCTTTATATTTTTTTCCAAAAAAGAAAAGTTTTAGTTTGGACTATTTTTATGAAATAATTAAAAAAAAATCTAAAAGTTTTATTTTGGCCTATTTTTATGAAATAAAAATTTATTAAAATTTTGTTTATAGCTAAATAGAAATTGATAGTTGCATATCAACCCCTTCAGCTTTCAGATTTATTTGTTACAAATTTCATTTTAATATTTTTTCATGTCCTTCTTTTTTTAACATTTACATGTCGTTACGGTATGTAATGGGAAGAGATTTCCTAGATCAAAGTGTTCATTTCGAACCACATCAACATAATCGATTGAGGAATAAAAAAAATTGAATAATTAATTCATTGTATATATCCAAATCAATATTTAAAATAGCTCGCTACGAGTGGCTTGCTATTTTGCGTTATGCAGCTTAGTTTAATCTCTTCATTACGTAGCATCGGAAAATAACTTAAATATAAAATAGCTTACGTTTTTTGTTAAATAGTTTACTCTTTTTAACAAATAGTATACGCTACGTTATACGTGCGCTATTTTCATATAAGATTTTCTAATAAGGTGCTTAAGATTTCAATGTCTAATTCTAAACTATATGAAGACAATCTCATTGAAATTCTAACCTCTTAATTTGAAATCATATTTATTAGACATGTTTCTCAAATAGAGATTATTTGATTGATTTTTGATATATATGTTTAATTCAATTATGAATCAAACAAATGAACTCAAGGATTGAAAATTAAGAAAATAATGTAATATTACTTATTGTTGTATATGTGTGTGTATAATATAATATAGTATAATTTATTGTAAATAAGATGATGATGATAATGATAATTATGCGTAACGCTGTTTGCGTTTTTCGCTATTCAGTAGTGGAACGCTATGCTACACGCTATTGTTTGAATATCGATTCAAATATTTAACATTACAATATTCAATGAATTATTTAGTAAAGAGGTACAGAATAACAACAACCAGATTCTATTCACTAAACTTCTTACAGAAATTCATCGAATTATTTTGAAGGATTTATTCTAAAAAATAACCAACTACTTTAGCTCGATTACCAAGAAACCACAAAAAATGCTCATAATTATAATAAACTACCATTCTTTAAAAGTTTATGGCAATTTCCTGCAAATGTTGCGGGCGTAGTAACTTAGTTATACTAGTTTTTTGTAGCTTTTGAAAGTTTTATGGTAGTTTCTTATAGTTTTTGAAAGTTTTATGGTTATTTCTTATAGTTTTGAGAGTATTTATAGTTTTTGTAATTAAGCCAAAATATTTGGTAGTTTTTTTGAAATTAAGCCTATTTTAAACAGCATTTCTTTTTGCTTTCAAGGCAAGGATAAATTAAAGGTTTTTTTTAATATATCACCAAAAAAATATGCCATTTCCAAAAATCATCCCAAAAAATTGATATTCTAAAAATCACCCCCATAAAGTTATAAGTTAGCCAAAAAAACACCCCCTAATTAGTTTTACCCGGGATATGTTGGAAATATTTCTTTAGTCAAGTTTAAATCCGCTTGGGAAGTGATAAAAAGACGTAAATGACCCCAATCAGTCATCTCCTTTCTCATTTTATTATTTTAGAGGCTCCAGAGTTGTGGTTTTTATCCCTAATTCACCAGAGAAAGGAAAATAAAAATAAAGGCATAAGTTTCGTTGTTGCTATAAATACAAAAGCCACTTGACTCTAGCTGCGATTTTTGGATGTGCATTTCAAATTGTAACAAGACTAGGCCAAAACAACAACGAAAAGGATGAAATAGGATTCTTGAAGATTTTTTTTTTGAAGAATGTCAACAATTAAAGAAGGGATTAGGGAAATCCAGAGATGGAAGAGATATAGAAAGACTTGAGAAGATGAGGGAATGAGTTTTTCTTAACTGAGCTTGACCTTAGTAAGACCAACTAACCTGGGTTAAAATTTGGATGGAAAAAGCTAACGAAAAGCGTGAATTGATTAACTGAAAACTTTTAGAAGTGATTTTTAGAATATAGAGTTTTTTGGAATGATTTTTGAAAATAGCATATTTCTTGGGGTGATATATCAAAAAATTTTAAACAATGTAATGAATTTCACCCCTTAGCGTAGGCTAACATATTTCAAAATTCAAATTCAGTGAACTAAGAATGTTTTATATTTTATCAATTTCTATTTAGAATTAATTGAATATTGCATGCAGTAAGAAAATAAAGCCGGACATCCTTGCAAGCAAAAACTTAGCAGTTGATGACACATGCACCCAGATAAAGAAAAAATAAAATCTTCAATGAACACGATAACCAACAGTAACATCTGTTAATACCATTAAAAGTGGAAACATGTCTTAATCTATTGTATTTTAAGGAAAATAATACTAAACAATGTTGCATATGAAGCCACATCTTATTATGTAAAGAGATAAGTTATGCGAAAAATTTATCTTTATTTTCGTAATAATATGCAGCTTGTAAATATAGAAATATATAACATGAGCTTCCAAAACATAACACTAATTTGACTCCCTTGTGTATAGAAAAACAATTTAATAAATTGGACCACCATACGAGTTGTAAAATACAGGAATTGCAAAATATATCAACACGATCGATCTGTACAACAAATGCCATATTTTATCTTATCCTACCATGCATGCGAGCCTATATATAACAAATGCCATATTTTATCTTATCCTACCATGCATGCGAGCCTATATATATATATATATATATATATATATAATGGAGGAAAGATGCCATAGGAGTGAATTTCCTCCTATGGTGATGTAGCTCCTTTTCGGGCCTCCGTCAGATGTTATCTTCCGTTAATCTCGAGGCGAACTTGGTTGATTGTCCTTCGTTGCGTGTGTGTCTCAATGGGTTTTGAGAGGAGAAGGTTGGGTGAGGAGGCTGGCGCCGAGTACCTGCAAAGAAGTCCCGAGGTGGTTTGGTACCACCGAGGACCCTCCGACGCTCAAGTTAGTGATGAGGTCCGAGCAGAGTAACGGCGTAAAGTGTAAAAAATGGCTTACTTGACCTCTCTGTGATGGGGGTTTATATAGCGGTGCTGACACGCAGCGGCAGGCGCGAGAATCTCGCCGGCGGTTACACTCCCGACGTCACGCCCGTGCAGAGAGCGGATCGCCCATTAATCGGGATCGTGAGGGCGTGAAACGTGGGATGTTGTTGGCATAGAATCTGCGCATGGTGAGATTCGCGGAGCGGAGGTTACGCCTGTGAGTGGTGGAGTTGGTCCGAGGAACGAGGAAGACGGCCTCGGCTGAGGGCTCGGGGACGACCAAGGAGGCCGAGGAGTCTTTGTCCTGCGGCAACTCGGGCGAGCTGAGGGGCCGAGGAGGCTTATCTGCAGGGGGCCCCGAGGAGGGCCAGTTTGCGCTTCCAGGTCGGGCACAGGGGATCTGATCGGCCCCTGTGGGCCCTTTCTTCTGAGCCTTGAGACACGTCATCTGCCACGCGTCCTGATCTTGGAGGTCGCTAATATCGAGTGTCATCATTAGCCCCCCACTCTTGCCCCGTCCAGCTAGCGGGTTGGATCAGGAGTGGACCGCCGGGCCCCCTGAGGTGAGCTCCTTCTCAGGGTTATGCCGGGATGAGTCCTCGAGCCGTCGGTTGTCTTTTCCGCTAGCGGATCGAGGCGAGATCTTTGCATTTAAGGAGGGCGCGCCGGTTCGTGCACTCTGCAGTCGAAGCGACGGTCCACGTGTCGAGCGCCAACTGGCTGATGTGACGTGCGCAGGTCTGTGGCGTCTGACGGGACGCGGCCAAACGCTGACTGCCACATGGAGCGATCGGAGCCGCTGGGCGAAAAGGGTCGTTTCGGCGGGAGACGATAGGCGCCATTGGATGAGGCCGTATGAGGTAATAAATACGGGTGGGGCCCGCCCTAGGGCCCTTACTCTCTCATATTCCTCATTCTCAAGCCCCAGCTGCTCGGCGCTCGTCTCCCCTCTCTTGTTCCCCACCTTTGAAGAGTTTCTTTCCCAGGTTAGATGTCTTCCCCTGTAGAATCAGTACATATCGTAGGAGTAGATGATAGGGTTTCTTTAGATGTGTCCGAGTCCCCTCGGGGAGCAGGGGCTGCGCTCTCTCCCCGAGGCCGTGAGGCGGGGGCTGCCTCCAGGGAGGAGGCGGCAGATGTAGCCCCCAGCACCCCGTGCTGGGTGAGGCATGAGGACGAGCTCGCCGATGCTTGAGCTCGCTTCCACATTCCCCCGCGCTACACGCTTCGTCTGGCCGAGGAAGGAGAGAGGGCAGACCAGGTACAGGGCATGGAGATTGCCCTGTATCTGGAAGCTTTTTGGGGCGGAATGCGCTTGCCCTTCTCTCCTGAGGCCGTTGCCGCTCTAATTTCTTCGGCTTGGCTCCCGGCAAGTTAGTGCCGAACGCGTGGAGGATCCTCCTTAGGTTCCTGATCCGCCTGAGCCTGCAGGCGATTCCTTTCAGCCTTTCCCTTCTCGATTCTCCCTTGCTTTTAAGAGTCACCCCGGCGGTCGAGCTGGCGACCCGAGGTGGGTTTATATTACTTTTAGGAAGTGGCCCGGGGTCGCCGCCGGGGCTGGGGTCGTGGCCTTGCCCTCCTCCATTCACGACTGAAAGAAGAAGTTTTTCTTCGTCTCCCCTCTCGAGGGCGAGGACTGGCCGGTGCCCACCAAGTGGTCGAGGGAGAAGAGTCTGCCGGGGAACCTGTCCGACGACCCCGCCACGGTGAGAGTGGCGTCGTGGGAACCCATCCCTCGATACGACGTGCTGCTGTCCGAGAGGGTTTTGAGCTGGGCCGGGCTTAGCCCCGTCGAGTTCGTTGGTAAGTTAGGCTTGCTTTCTGGGTTTATGTTTTACTCGCGTTGCTGATAAGCGGGGTGTTTGTTTTGTGCAGGATCCATGGACTTCGGCATTCTCCGAGACGCTATGCGCCAACCGAGGCAGCTGGCTAGGGCTGGGGGCGCCAGCTCTTCCCGGGCGCAGGCCGCCCCCGTTCCCACCGCCCCGGTGGCGGTGCCCCGAGGACTCTTGGTGGTGGATCCCGCCCCGGGCCCCAGCAGAGTGTCGGGCCGGAAGCGGGCCCTGATTGTGAAGGACACGGCCTTGGAAGAGGAGATCAGCACCCCCCCGGAGACGCTCAAGAGGAGTTCCCGGAGACCTTCCCGGGGCCGGTCTTCGCCGACCGTGGTGGAGGAAGGGGGGCTCCGGTTCACGGTGTCGTCCGGGCTGTCGTTTGCGGACAGCCTCCTCTATTAGAGACCTCGGCCGGGGGTCGGGTTCCCGGGGGAACCCTCAAGGCTCAGCTGGCGTCGATCGCCCAGGAAGCCGTGCAGGTAAGCCCCCAGCGTGCATTGAGATTTAGTGTTTTCCTTCATACTTTCTGATTCTTCTCCTTTTTATGCCTTCCCAGACTCTCCAGCACGTGGCCCTCGCCCTTCACATGGAGACCGAGGTGGTAGCACTGGCGGTGGAGGCCGCGGGCCAGCTCGCCGCGTTGCAAGAGAGCTCCAGACGGGAGCAGGAGGCGATGTCGGTGAGGATCGCTGCCCTGGAGGGTGAGGTGAATGCCGGGAAGAGGGAGGTCGCTCGGCATCGCGAGGCTGTCGCAATCGCCGAGGGCAAGTTCGAGGACTCCCAGGTGCTCGCCGGCAACCTCAAGAAGACGGTGAAGACCCTCCGGAAGGAGCTGGGGGCGGCGGCCGAGGCCTATAAGTCGGCGGAATCGAGGGCCGTGGCGAGCTACAAGGGGTCGAGGGGCTTTTACGACGATCTGGCCGTGGCCACGACTCGCATTTGGCACGACGCCCTTGATGCCGTCAAGTCTCGGATGCCGGAGTTCAACGACGCGAATCTGCGGGCCGAGTTCCCCCTCGTGGGCGTCGACGAGCAAGGGGGAGAGGCTGCCGGCGGGGAAGGGGCCGAGGACCCAGTGCCCCTAGTGGTGGAGGTTGAGGATCTCGAGGTCGTGCCCGGGCCCGAGGTGTAGAGCCCCCGCTCTCCTATCTTCATTTTGTTTTCCTTTGAATTTTGTAAGGCTGAGGAGCCAAAAAATACCTCTTCTAAAACAACTTATGTTTGGCAGTAGTAATAAAGTTTTTTCTTCTTCAGCTGTGATAAAGTTTTCCTTTCTGCCATCTGTTTGTGAAGAATACTCGCTTTGGGATATTTTTACTTGCGCCGTTGAGCTTTCGTGTCAGGTTGGCTCTCTGCCCAACGATCGTCCGTCGAGCTGACTGCGGTTGTTTGCCGACGAGCGTCTCCGAGGAGGTATCTCCTAAGGCCCCGAGGTCGAGTGGGAGATCGTTTAGGCTTGGGCAGACCTGACGTCTGTTTCTGATTCAGAGTATCGGCTGTCATCTGGGAGTGACCGGGCAGGGTAGCTGCGCCGTCATTTCCCGCCGAGGCTTCACGCGTCTGTTGCGGCGTTAGGGGGGTTACCCGTCAGTGGTGGCCGAGCAGGGTAGCTGCTCGGTTGTCTATGTCGGAAGCTTGGTTCGTTAGAGTTGTGTGTAGGTGACTACCAGCCTTAGGGGGTTGAGCAGGGTAGCCGCTCCGATGCTCCTTGTGTGGGATCTTGATCCCTGGCGTAGAGGGTAGGAGCCAGTGTTTGACCGAGCAGGGTAGCTGCTCTGGGTCCTCTGTATGAGGGCTTTTTCTGATCCCCGTTGTTGTGGCAGGGAAGCTGTCCGCTGGGGATAGCCGAGCGAGGGAACCTCGGGCTTCGACTGCCTCTGGGAGGGCTTTTTGATCCTTTAGGACGGGGACCGAGCAGGGTTACTGCCCAGTGCCTCTTGGCGAGGACATTGATCCCTGTCGGTTGTGGTAGGAAGCTACCAGCCAGGTATAGCCGGACAAGGACTCGACTGCCTCTGGGAGGACTTTGGTCCTTGGCGCGAGGAAAGCTATAAGGCTGTAGGAAGCCCACCAAGAACCCTTGGCCGGGCAGGGTTACTGCCCGGTGCTTCTTGGCGAGGGCTTTTGTCCTGAAAGATAGCCGAGGGAGGGAACCTCTGGCCTCGACTGCCTCTGGGAGGGCTTTTTCTGATCCCCGGTGTTGTGGCAGGGAAGCTGCCCGCGGGGGATAGCCGAGCGAGGGAATCTCTGGCCTCGACTGCCTTTGGGAAGGCTTTTCTGATCCCCGGCGTTGTGGCAGGGTAGCTGCCCGCGGGGGATAGCCGAGCGAGGGAACCTCGGGCCTCGACTGCCTCTGGGAGGGCTTTCTGATCCCCAGCGTTGCGGCAGGGAAGCTGCCCGCGGGGTATAGCCGAGCGAGGGAACCTCTGGCTTCGACTGCCTCTGGGAGGGCTTTTTGGATCCCCGGTGTTGTGGCAGGGGAGCTGCCGGACGGGGATGGTTGATTGGGGCGGCTGCTGAGTTGAATCTTTGACGAGGCGCAGCCTGGTCGTTCGGCTGTAGGTGCGGGGAATGGGAACGGTCCGGGCAATGGCGCGTGCATCTAGTGCATTGAATGCCGGGGGAGGCGAAGCGACAGGGACGCGTCGTTTCGTTTCCACCGAGTAACGGTCGATGGACGCCACGTGGCGGCCGTTGGGCTGCACAGCGGGTTATATAAGGGGCACTGGTTCTTCCCCCTTCGCAGATAGGCCATCGAAAATGGAGGATTTCCCATTCACTATCCCCGAAATCATCGGTTCTGCAGATATGTACCTTTATGACCGCGACCGCATCGAAGACACGGTGCAGTTGGTGGTTGCTCGCATTGAGAAGCACTTCGGTCGGCTGCTCCCTAGGCGCTCCTTCTTGCTGCAGCTACTGATGTACTCCATCTGGAGGGCATCGCCGGGGCTTTACAATCCACTGTCGGAGCAGCTCTTCGACGAGGCCGTGGGCAAGCTGCGGTCCTTGAGGCGCTTCGGCTTGATCTCCGCAAACCGGCTGGCGCGCTCGGAGGCGCTCGTCCGAGAATGCTACGAGCTGAGGCTCGGGGTCGCCGCCCGCGGGGGGAACCGGGAACAGAGGATGGAACTCGCGCGGCCCCGGTTGGCGGAGATCTTCGCCGAGTACCACGAGCAGTGCTCGCAGCACCCCTTGCCCCCGCTATTGTAACTTCCCCCTTTTTTTTCCGCATGTATGGCTGAGGAGCCCATAATTCCCTTTGAATGAACAAAGATTTGTTTTCTTTTCCGCAATGTTCCATTGATCTCTTTTTTTTTAGTCAACGGTAGATCCTAGGAAGAATCTACATTGCTTTTAGAGAAAAAAAGGACAGGTACAGGTTAAAGGATGACTTGGTCGGCTTGGGCCGAGCTCCCTGAAGGGCTGTCGGCCCCCGTGGTTAGCATAGGGCATGGGGCTCCCTGAACCCCGGGTCGGCTGTCTGCTGAAGCAAGCATGATCTGGCCGATGGTCAGGTCGGTGGGAGGGCGAGGCTGCTCTTGCTCGCGGTCGGCCTTGTAGGGTGTTTTTCGTCACCCCAGTGAGATGGGAATACGCGCGCGCTTGTCAGGCGTACTACAGATTCCCCCTGCCTAGGGTAGGCGGGGGTTTAATGATTGTGGGGATCCGAATCTCCGGCAGCCGCGGACTAAGCTGCCGTTAATTACCCCTCGCCTTTGGGGCGAGGGAACCTCCGATTAACGGGTTAAACTGGTCATGCGAACTCAATGTGCAGTGTACGTGTGTTTTGTTTTGAAAAGGGGGGGTTTTGGATATATCGGGAGCCACGCAGAGTTTTTTACGGGGGTCCCGCTACCCGGATAGCGGGCTGGGGGTCAAGGGGGCTAGCAGCCCCGTTGCGGGGTTCGGGGCAGCGCCCCGGCCCGAAAATTTTTTGGAGGGGGAGAATGTTGCGGGGTATGTGCATGTGTACATTTGTATACAAATGTATATATATAAATAAAGGGGGTATGTGCATGTGTACATTTGTATACAAATGTATATATATAAATAAAGGGGAAAAGGCATCCAAAGGATGCGTGGGGCAGCCCCTTGGACGCTGTGCGCTTAGGTGCTGTGCGCTCAGGCGCAAGCGCGCCACTTGTCGGCACGTGGGCGCTTTGCGCAAGAGCGCTGCGCGCAGGTGCGCAAGCGCGCGCGCGCCACGTGTCGGCACGTGGGCGCTTTGCGCAATGCGCGTGCGCGCGCCACGTGTCGGCACGCGCGCGCCACGTGTCGGCACGCGCGCGCTTTGCGCAATGCGCGTTGGAGCGCAAGCGCGCGCGCGCCACGTGTCGGCACGCGGGCGCTTTGCGCACTTGCGCAAGCGCGCAGGTGCGCAAGCGCGCGCGCGCCACGTGTCGGCACGCGGGCGCTTTGCGCACTTGCGCTGCGCGCTGGAGCGCAAGCGCGCGCGCCACGTGCTTGCGCGCGCGCCACGTGTCGGCACGCGGGCGCTTTGTGCACTTGCGCTGCGCGCTGGAGCGCAAGCGCGCGCGCCACGTGTCGGCACGTGGGCGCTTTGCGCGGGAGCGCTGCGCGCCGGAGAGGACAAGAGGCTTTTAGCCTAAGAAATAGAAGCTATGCTTCAAAAAGGAAATATTTGTTGTTTTATATATATGGAGTTAAACTCCTAGGATGTTTTGAAGCTGATGAAGGGGGTTCTTCTTCTTCCTCCTGTTGTTTGGCCGGATCTTGAAGATCAAGAAGTAGGAGATTTTAAAAATCACTCCTTTTTAAGATCTGATGGAAGATCTGAGTTCCCCTTTGTGGGTTTTGTGGTGGAAAACTACTTGGTTTTAGAAAAGAAAGAGTAAAACTCTTGATTTAATTCAAAGAAAGAAGAAGGTTTTGGAACCTTGAAGAAGGAGCAGGAGGCACAAAGAACCCTATTTTTTGGGGAATGAAAAGTGTTACTTTATTCATCATCATTTTGCCTTATATAGGCTTACATATTTACATATAGCCCCTTGGGCTTTACAAAAATGGCATTTTTGCCTATCTCATGGCTCATGTGCCATTTCATTTTTGCACATAAGCCATGGGCTTACAAAAATTTGGCTTTATGCCCATTTTGCATACATTCATGTATAAAAAATTACATGAAAATTATTTATTACATGATCTATATTTTAGCATGGAGGAGGCTGGCCGCGGGTTCGACTTGGGCATGGGCCCGCTTGACCTGGGCTTGGGCCCACCTGGCTTGGGGTTGACCTTGACTTTGACTCGGTCAACGGGGGTGTAAATTTTTACCCCAACAAAGTGCCCCCCATCAATAAATGCACACCGCACATTTGAGTTGTGTGCATGAAATTGATGGATCTTGAAGCTGAACTTCGAGGTGGAACATCATTCCGGAGGCGGAGCATCATCCCGGGAAGATGATTCCCGAGGATCGGAGTATCATTCCGATTCGCGGAGCATAATTCCAACGTCAGAGAATCATTCCGAAGCGCGGAGCATAATTCCAGGGTCGGAGCATCATTCCGATTTGCGGAGCATAATTCCAGGGGATCGGAGCATCGTTCCGATGGGCGGAGCATAATTCCAGAGATCGGAGGATCATTCCGATGATCGGAGCATAATTCCAGAGAGCGGAGCATAATTCCAGGATTCGGAGCATCATTCCGAAGGGCGGAGCATGATTCCAGAGTTCGGAGCATCTTTCCGAAGAGCGGAGCATAATTCCAGGGATCGGAGCATCGTTCCGATGGGCGGAGCATCATTCCAGGGGATCGGAGCATCATTCCGAGAAGATGATTACCGAGGATCGGAGTATCATTCCGATTCGCGGAGCATAATTCCAACGTCAGAGAATCATTCCGAAGCGCGGAGCATAATTCCAGGGTCGGAGCATCATTCCGATTTGCGGAGCATAATTCCAGGGGATCGGAGCATCGTTCCGATGGGCGGAGCATAATTCCAGAGATCGGAGGATCATTCCGATGATCGGAGCATAATTCCAGAGAGCGGAGCATAATTCCAGGATTCGGAGCATCATTCCGAAGGGCGGAGCATGATTCCAGAGTTCGGAGCATCTTTCCGAAGAGCGGAGCATAATTCCAGGGATCGGAGCATCGTTCCGATGGGCGGAGCATCATTCCAGGGGATCGGAGCATCATTCCGAGAAGATGATTCCCGAGGATCGGAGTATCATTCCGATTCGCGGAGCATAATTCCAACGTCAGAGAATCATTCCGAAGCGCGGAGCATAATTCCAGGGTCGGAGCATCATTCCGATTTGCGGAGCATAATTCCAGGGGATCGGAGCATCGTTCCGATGGGCGGAGCATAATTCCAGAGATCGGAGGATCATTCCGATGATCGGAGCATAATTCCAGAGAGCGGAGCATAATTCCAGGATTCGGAGCATCATTCCGAAGGGCGGAGCATGATTCCAGAGTTCGGAGCATCTTTCCGAAGAGCGGAGCATAATTCCAGGGATCGGAGCATCGTTCCGATGGGCGGAGCATCATTCCAGGGGATCGGAGCATCATTCCGAGAAGATGATTCCCGAGGATCGGAGTATCATTCCGATTCGCGGAGCATAATTCCAACGTCAGAGAATCATTCCGAAGCGCGGAGCATAATTCCATGGTCGGAGCATCATTCCGATTTGCGGAGCATAATTCCAGGGGATCGGAGCATCGTTCCGATGGGCGGAGCATAATTCTAGAGATCGGAGGATCATTCCGATGATCGGAGCATAATTCCAGAGAGCGGAGCATAATTCCAGGATTCGGAGCATCATTCCGAAGGGCGGAGCATGATTCCAGAGTTCGGAGCATCTTTCCGAAGAGCGGAGCATAATTCCAGGGATCGGAGCATCGTTCCGATGGGCGGAGCATCATTCCAGGGGATCGGAGCATCATTTCGATGGGCGGAGCATCATTCCATGGGATCGGAGCATCATTCCGAAGGGCGGAGCATAATTCCAGGGGATCGGAGCATCATTCCGATGAGCGGCAGACATTCTGACCGAAACATGATTTCGATGCAGAGATAGATTCCTAGGCGAAGTATAATTCCGACAAGGGAGGCAAATATTCCGAGACGAAGCATGATTTCGACACGGGGTATATTCTGAGACGGAGCATGATTCCGGCGCAGGGCTTGTTGGCTGACTTGATTCCGAGACGAAGCATAATTTCGACAGAGAAGGCAGGTACACCGAGGCGAAGCATCATTTCGACACGGTGTGCATTATGAGACGAAGCATAATTCCGATGCAGAGCTTGCTGGTTGACTTGATTCCAAGGCGGAGCATAATTCCGACGAGGAGGTCGTTGGTTGATTCCGAGCCGAAGCATAATTCTAACAGGGAAGGCAGACACACCGAGGCGAAGCATCATTTCGACACGGGGTGAACATTCTGAGACGAAGCATGATTCCGACGTAGAGCTGGTTGGTTGATTTGATTTGGGTTGACATCAGCATCGCTACACTGGAATATGGTACCAGGAGCGAATCATCATTTGTCCTGAGAGGATTTGGGGATTGGTTTTTTTTTTTTTTTTTGTTTGGCATCTGCATTGCTGCACTGGAATAATGCCAGGAGCAACTCATCATTTGCCCCGAGAGGATTTAGGAATTGGTTTTTTGGTTTGGCATCTGCATTGCTGCACTGGAATAATGCCAGGAGCAACTCATCATTTGCCCCGAGAGGATTTGGGAATTGTTGGCTTAGGAGACAGGTTTAGATCCCTGTCACCTAAGGCTTTTCCATTTTGTGAGCCGTAAGGGTCTCACAAAGCATTTTCTCCCTACGGGTCGTAATGATCCCGTAGGTGTATTTTCTCCTTAGGAGTCGTGAGGACCCCCAAGTGTGTTGCTCCTTTGTGAGTCGTAAGGATCTCACGCGGGAATTTTCTCCTCACAAAGTCGAGAGGACTTTGCGAGTGCATTTCATTTCTTTTTTTTTTTTTTTACGAGTTTGCGCCCTTTCGGGTTTTCACAAACTCGCCGGCAGTCCTGCTGTTTTTACTCACGGAGCCCTTTCGGGTTTTCATCCGTGCCCGTTTTGCTTGTGGACATACCGTTCTTCTTCTTTTTTTTTTCTTTTCCTTTTTTTTTCTTTTGGAGAGATCGGGATTGTTTTACGCCCGTGGATTGTATACGGTTTTGCAGGATGTATGATCCAGACCGTAGGGCCAGAAACATTTCAGGACTTTGTTGGCGTCTGCATCGCTGCACTGGAATATGGTACCAGGAGCGACTCATCATTCGCCGTTGGTATGAGATTTGGAATTTGGTTAGCGTCTGCATCGCTACACTGGAATATGGTACCAGGAGCGACTCATCATTCGCCGTTGGGGATTGGGATTTGGAATTTGGTTGGCGTCTGCATCGCTGCACTGGAATATGGTACCAGGAGCGACTCATCATTCGCCACTTGGGGATTGGGGAGCGATGGCTTAGGAGACAGGTTTGGATCCCTATCACCTAAGACTTTTCAATTTTATGGGCCGTGAGGGTCCCATAAAAGCATTTTCTCCCTACGAGTCGTAAGGATCCCGCAGGTGTATTTTCTCCTTAAGAGTCGTGAGGACTCCTAAGTGTGTTTTTCCTTGGTGAGTCGTAAGGATCTCACGAAGGTTTGTTCTCCTCATGCATCGTGAGGACACATGAGTGGGTCTTTCCAATGAAGCATAATTCCAAAGGCGGAGACCAGCCACGTAACTGGTGGTTGCGGTGGGGCATAGGTATGCTGAGAATTATTTGAGCCCGTGGATTGTATACGGTAGTCAATTTGGGGACTCGCCGTAGGGCTGAAAGAATTTTGGGAAATTGGATTTTTGTTTGGCGTCTGCATCGCTGCACTGGAATATGGTGTCAGGAGCGACTCATCATTCGCCCTTTTTTTTATTTATTTTTTTTTTTTGTTTTACCGCGATTGCTCTATCATTTCAGCTTTTTTTATCGCGAAGGTCGCGATTGCCCTATCATTTCGGCTATTTATTCGCGGTTGCCCCATCATTTCGGCTTTATTTTCATTTTCATTTTTACTCGCTGATTTTTATTGCGAGTTGCCCCATCATTTCGGCTTTTCTTTATTTTTCTTTTATTTACACATTTTTTTATTTACACTTTTTTTTACATTCCCAGTTTAACGACTTAGAGGTCGATTGTTCCCAGTTTAATGACGTGGTGGTCGACTGTGTTCAGAGAAAGGCAGATGTCTGAGAGAATTAGTTTCACGAAGAACTTCGGTCTCCGTTTGTATGAAATTGGCGGTCGCATCTTGACTGTTTACTAACACGCCTTTGGACAGTTCTATCTCTCCTGCCTTGTATTGCTTTTCGACCCAATCTTTGAAGACGAAGCAGTCCTCAATGGCATGGCCTATCACTCTGTGATAGGGGCAGTATTTGGGGTCATCGGTCCTATTCGCTTCCTGCGGTCTTTTTGATTCTGGCAGCTGTAGACCGTTCTTGAAGGCGTCTTTGAATATTTTACGGATTTTGTCCCTTCTGAAGGAATAGACCTTATCTAACTTCTCTTTGAGTGGAGATTCTCCTCCCTCTCCGAACATTGGCTTCCGAGGCTGGTTGGCGCTAAGCACGCTCATCCCTTGCTTATTTCGGTTAGCCGAAGTGTTGAAAGATTCAGAATCATCAGAGTTTCCGCCTTTGCGATTATCGTCCTTTCGGTTTCTCCAGGACCTATTGTTATTTTGGGAGTCAGAGGAGGACTCCTGCTTTGAGCGCTCCAGCATCTGAACCTTCCTGGTCAGCTCTTGGAATGTTTTGAGACCCGCGGTGCATAGAAACGGGATCATCCAATTATTGAGATTTCCGACGAGGAGACTGACAGATTGGTCTTGCTCTATCGGTGGTTCGCATTTGACGGAGAGCTTGCGCCATCGGGTTATAAAATCCGTGCTGCTTTCGCTGTTCTTAGGCTTGGTCCTTACGAGCTCGGCAATGGTGATCTTATCGCTGACGGTCATGAACCTTTGTCGAAACAAAGATTCCATTTGGACGAAAGTAGTAATGGATCCATCCGGTATGCTCGCGTACCAGTCGAAAGCAACATCGGTCAAGCTATTAACAAACTGGCGGAGGAGAAGCGCATCGTTGCCCCCAGTATTCCCGCATGAGGCTTTGAAGTGGGCGATGTGCTGATTCGCATTTCCCGTCCCATCGAATCTCCCGAATTTGGGGATGACATAGCCGCTAGGAAATTCTACCAGATCATACTGAGCAGGATATGGTCTCCCACTACTGCTAACATCTTTTTGCGCTTCGGCTTCGGCCACTAATGTTTTGACTTTGCTGGCAACCAAATCCATGATTTGATCTTGAGTTAGCGGGCTACTGTCATCGGTAGCCAAGACATTTCCCGAGATAGGATGCAACTGATTTTCATGCGGTCCGCCCACTTTTGGATTCGAGGGAACGGGCGTCGGCTGTTTCGAGACACCGTTTCCTGGTTCATGAGAGCCCTGTGCTTGATTGGGCGGCTGAGAGGCAAGTCGGGCCGTGAGCTGCATCACGACATTCGTCAAGTCATCGATTTTGGAGTAGAGTTTGGCCATCTCCTTGTCTTTGTTTCTGAGCTGCTTTCGGAGCTCTTGAAGCAGCTCTTGCTCCGCGGTCCTGGGGCGGAAAGTCGGCTCTTCTTCGCTTTCCGAGCCCGACTCCTCATGGACCAAAGGGTCTTTCTGCCTATCATCCTCATCAGGAGGGTTTTCATCATCCAGCGGAGGCGGCTGTTCTTGGGAAGTGGCAACCACATTCAAGCCAGATTGGACTTGAGATGTGGTGGCCCCGTCCTTGCTCTTGCTGCGCGTGCCTACCACGTAGACAGTGTGGATAACACATTCAGCCATCCCCTCATCTTTGGCGGGGTAACCCTGTTCTTCGAACCTCATGAGGTTTAGCCTGGCAGTAGCCTTAGCCCTTTTGTTGGCTCTATATCTGAGCCTTTTCTCCCTCAGCTTCTCGATTTTGAAGGCTTGGCGGGCATCCGCTACCCGGGAAGCCATTGTCAGTTGATCAGAGGGGAGCTTAGAGAAGACACCCAATCGAGCAGTGGTCAAGGGCACCGCTGGAACTTGCTCAGGACGTGTTGTAGCTTTATTGGTGTTGATGGCCTTGCCCCCAGCTGGGGCCAAGGAAATTCGTTCAGACACCGACTTGCGTTTGGGTTGGGGCGCCCTTGAGATCACCACATTTGGTCTCCTGCCTTTCGAGACCGGTTTGTCTGCCACCGGGGCTTGAGGAGCTGGGATGGCGCCAACTGGCATGAACATAATAGAGCCGAATGGTAGCAGCGGCTCTTCCCATTGTCGCCCGAGACTGGCCGGGAGGACCGTCCTAGAGTCTATCCTCATCGTGTAGGAGACGGGAGCCGTGCTGAGAGCTGAGTTCATCATCGGAGACATTGTTGAAAGGTGATCGCTTGAAAATCCTGCATGAAAAAAAGCATTATTTTTAGTATAAATATAGGTATGTATATTGATTGAGTTCACATGAACGCTTAACCCGAAATATGGGAGGAGAGATTGGTCCCACCGGGCGTGCCAGAACCTGTAGGGTGTTTTTCGTCACCCCAGTGAGATGGAAATACGCGCGCGCTTGTCAGGCGTACTACAGATTCCCCCTGCCTAGGGTAGGCGGGGGTTTAATGATTGTGGGGATCCGAATCTCCGGCAGCCGCGGACTAAGCTGCCGTTAATTACCCCTCGCCTTTGGGGCGAGGGAACCTCCGATTAACGGGTTAAACTGGTCATGCGAACTCAATGTGCAGTGTACGTGTGTTTTGTTTTGAAAAGGAAGGGTTTTGGATATATCGGGAGCCACGCAGAGTTTTTTACGGGGGTCCCGCTACCCGGATAGCGGGCTGGGGGTCAAGGGGGCTAGCAGCCCCGTTGCGGGGTTCGGGGCAGCGCCCCGGCCCGAAAATTTTTTGGAGGGGGAGAATGTTGCGGGGTATGTGCATGTGTACATTTGTATACAAATGTATATATATAAATAAAGGGGAAAATGCATCCAAAGGATGCGTGGGGCAGCCCCTTGGGCGCTGTGCGCTTAGGTGCTGTGCGCTCAGGCGCAAGCGCGCCACTTGTCGGCACGTGGGCGCTTTGCGCAAGAGCGCTGCGCGCAGGTGCGCAAGCGCGCGCGCGCCACGTGTCGGCACGTGGGCGCTTTGCGCAATGCGCGTTGCGCGCAGGTGCGCAAGCGCGTGCGCGCGCCACGTGTCGGCACGCGCGCGCCACGTGTCGGCACGCGCGCGCTTTGCGCAATGCGCGTTGGAGCGCAAGCGCGCGCGCGCCACGTGTCGGCACGCGGGCGCTTTGCGCACTTGCGCAAGCGCGCAGGTGCGCAAGCGCGCGCGCCACGTGTCGGCACGCGGGCGCTTTGCGCACTTGCGCTGCGCGCTGGAGCGCAAGCGCGCGCGCCACGTGTCGGCACGCGGGCGCTTTGCGCGTGAGCGCTGCGCGCCGGAGAGGACAAGAGGCTTTTAGCCTAAGAAACAGAAGCTATGCTTCAAAAAGGAAATATTTGTTGTTTTATATATATGGAGTTAAACTCCTAGGATGTTTTGAAGCTGATGAAGGGGGTTCTTCTTCTTCCTCCTGTTGTTTGGCCGGATCTTGAAGATCAAGAAGTAGGAGATTTTAAAAATCACTCCTTTTTAAGATCTGATGGAAGATCTGAGTTCCCCTTTGTGGGTTTTGTGGTGGAAAACTACTTGGTTTTAGAAAAGAAAGAGTAAAACTCTTGATTTAATTCAAAGAAAGAAGAAGGTTTTGGAACCTTGAAGAAGGAGCAGGAGGCACAAAGAACCCTATTTTTGGGGGAATGAAAAGTGTTACTTTATTCATCATCATTTTGCCTTATATAGGCTTACATATTTACATATAGCCCCTTGGGCTTTACAAAAATGGCATTTTTGCCTATCTCATGGCTCATGTGCCATTTCATTTTTGCACATAAGCCATGGGCTTACAAAAATTTGGCTTTATGCCCATTTTGCATACATTCATGTATAAAAAATTACATGAAAATTATTTATTACATGATCTATATTTTAGCATGGAGGAGGCTGGCCGCGGGCTCGACTTGGGCATGGGCCCGCTTGACCTGGGCTTGGGCCCACCTGGCTTGGGGTTGACCTTGACTTTGACTCGGTCAACGGGGGTGTAAATTTTTACCCCAACAGGCCTGCCGTTTGTCCCTTAGGTAGGTGGCGAGGTGCCCAGACCGGATGAGCTCCTCGACATAGTCCCTCAATTGTTTGCAGTCTTCCGTGGCGTGGCCCAATACCCGGTGGAAAGCGCAGTAGGGGCCCCGGGTTCGCTTAGCGGCCTGACGTGGGACCGGGAGGAGCTTGAAGAACCCCTCACCCTGGGCCTCCTCCAGCAACACCATGAGGGAGACGTTGAGGGGTGTATACTCTTGGAACTTCGGGTGGTAAGGCTGCTGACGCTCCGTCCTGTCCTCCCGTGTCCTTTTCTTCTAGTCGGGCCGATCCGCCCGGGGAAGGTTGGCGTTCACTTCGGATTCCAGCTGGACCTCGCGCTCGGTCCATGCCTTGACTTCGGCCATGGTCTTAGGTTGAGCCAGCGCGAAGGAACGCAACCATTCTTTGTGCCTCAAACCAGATCTGAGTGCCGTTATGACGGTTTCGTCCCGGTGCTCGGGTACCTCGAGAAGGGCGTTGTAGAAACGAGCGATGTAGGCCTTGAACGTTTCCTTGTCCCTACTTTTAACCGTGAAGAGCTAGTCGACCGTGCGCTTCTGTCGACGGTTCCCCATGAAATGGCCGAGGAACTGAGTAGCCAGTTCGTCGAAGGTTGAGACCGAGCGGGGCTCGAGCCCCCGGAACCAGTCCTGACCTGCGCGGATGAGGGTGGCCGGGAAGGCCCTGCACTGGGCGGCGTCAGAGTGATCCTGGAAGCTCATCCCCGCGGTGAAAGCGTCCAAGTGGTCCTTCGGGTCGGTTTTCCCGTCGAACAGAGAGACCTTTGGGGGCTTGTTATGCGAGGAGACGCGCACAGCGAGCAGTTCCTCGGTGAACGGCTTCGTGAGGGAGTCGGAGGCGTACTTAGCCCCATCGCTTGAAAGGTGAGCTTCTCGGTGCATGCCCTCGATCTTCTTCTCGAGGGCATCGAGCCGACTGTGGTACCTTGAGGAATCGGCGCCTCGGGATTCCCGAGCCCCGCTGCGGGTGGACTGCGTCTGGGAGCGGCCCCGGTTCCTCTCGATAAGGTGTCTCAGGTCCCGGGATGGAGTAGCTCTTGAGCCGCCGGGGTGGACTCCTTCTGTGTGTTCCCGCCAACCATGGTGGGGTCGGCCACGCTCGTGGATAAGAGAGGTGACCGACATTTCCTCAGGGGGGTAAGGGTCGCGAGGAGGCTCGTAGCGAGGCTCCCTGGCTGCGGATCTCGGCGTGGAGCCCTGGGGCGCCCAGCGGGCCTCAGGGTGCACCGGTTCGAGGGACCGGTGGCGAGGGGATGCGGCCTGCTGGTGGTTGGCCGTCCAAACAGGGACAGAGTCTTCTTGAGGCGGAGGAGTAGCGATCCGCGGCCCGGGCGCGATCGTTTGGACGCGGACGAGGGCCTCTACGAGGGATTGCAGGCGATCTATCCTGCCTGCAAGGGCGTTGATGACGGTCATGGGGGGAGGTTCATCCCTGCCTTCGGTGAGCGGAAGGCGGCGGCTGGTACTGGGATCCCCACGATGGTCGTCTGCCATGAGAGAGGAGATAAGAAGGTCAACTTTGTATTTTGTGGAACTTAAGGTTCCCACAGATGGCGCCAACTGATGGAGCTCCTTTTCGGGCCTCCGTCAGATGTTGTCTTCCGTTAATCTCGAGGTGAACTTGGTTGATTGTCCTTCGTTGCGTGTGGGTCTCAATGGGTTTTAAGAGGAGAAAGTTGGGTGAGGAGGCTATCGCCGAGTACCTGCAAAGAAGTCCCGAGGTGGTTTGGTACCACCGAGGACCCTCCGACGCTCAAGTTAGTGATGAGGTCCGAGTAGAGTAACGGCGTAAAGTGTAAAGAATGGCTTACTTAACCCCTCTGTGATGGGGGTTTATATAGCGGTGGTGGCACGCAGCGGCAGGCGCGAGAATCTCGCCGGCGGTTACTCTCCCGACGTCACGCCCGCGCAGAGAGCGGATCGCCCATTAATAGGGATCGTGAGGGCGTGGAACGTGGGATGTTGTTGGCGTAGAATCTGCGCATGGCGAGATTCGCGGAGTGGAGGTTACGCCTGTGAGTGGTGGAGTTGGTCCGAGGAACGAGGAAGACGGCCTCGGCTGAGGGCTCGGGGACGAGCGAGGAGGCCGAGGAGTTTTTGTCCTGCGGCAGCTCGGGCGAGCTGAGGGGCCGAGGAGGCTTATCTGCAGGAGGCTCCGAGGAGGGCCAGTTTGCACTTGCAGGTCGGGCACAGGGGACCTGATCGGCCCCTGTGGGCCCTTTCTTCTGAGCCTTGGGACACGTCATCTGCCACGCGGCCTGATCTTGGAGGTCGCCAATATCGAGTGTCATCATATGGCGTCGAAAAAATACACCCTCCATCATTTTTTCCGCCAATCGGCATCCTCCATCTTCATCGTTATCATCTAAGATGTGGGTACACCAAATTTCATGTGATTCTATAACCTTTTCACCGTTGATTTAGCAATGTAAAAAGTTCTATTGTCGGTAAACCGTTAATTTTGAACCCAAATCAACGGTGAAAAGTTTTTAGAATCACTTGAAATTTGGTGTACCCACATTATAGATGATAACGATGAAAATGGTGGGTGCCAATCGTCGGAAAAAATGAGAAAGGTTGTATTTTTTCGACTCCACAGGAGGAAATTCCCTCCTATGGCCTCTTTCCTCCATTAACTCTCTGTCACGCCCCGCTTCCCAAAATATGGAAAACGAGAGATGACTAGGCCAGCCATGCTCCTACGATCAAGGAATAATCCCGCCGTAGTCACACTTCGGCTTCTAGCATTACATGGTAATCAGTAAATAAGCACAGTAGTAAAGGAATTACATCACTAAATTATTACATTAAAATCCATTGTTCACAAATTACAAATAACAAGAACAGTTACTAACCAAGTTCAATTTCACGATCTCTTTTATGGAAAGCAATAAAGAAAGAAAGTACACCAGACTAGATCTTCGTGAACTCGAAAGATCGGTTAGTCTCCTGCGCTGGTCCTTCCACGGGATCTGAGCATGCATACTCAGGTCGTCAGAGCGACACAATAGCAATATTATTATAATAAGGTGAAACGGGTAAATGAGGTAATAACAGTGAAAGTACAATGCGAGTAATCACTATGTCACTATATGATGCAAAATATGATCTGTGTCCCTATCGGTCTCTAGGTCATGTTTGAAATCGCATAGTGGAAATGAGGATCATGTTTAACAGGAGTCTCGTATATACCCGAGACAACGGCCCACATGCCCGAGACATAACCCTGTCAGCCGGATCGCTAGATCCTACCTAATATATATATCGCTGCTCGAATGATCATCCTCTAAAACACGGTCCCGCTAAATACGATTCTCTTTCCACTTCGATTTCCCCTTTTATCCCCAGGTTTACACTATTTATGATCTTGATTTAGTCGTGTACAAGTATACCAATGGCACGGTTTTATCACTGTTCACTGTATCAATCACTGTCACGAATGTTCACTTTCCATTGGTGTACTCGTCACTCCTAAACCAACATCGATCACGCACGATAATGCAATGTCCACTGAACACTAACACGCACTAACACTATATATATGGCAAATGGGGTAAGATATGTGTATGTATGCACTTAACAAGCCAAGTATGTCATGAACCAATATGCACGTCATTAACTTACAAAATTTGCATAAATTCATATGTTCGGAATTCAACGAAGTGATACAAATACAATAAATAGCACACTCTGTCATCAGTTCATCAAAATTAGTTTCGGTTCGATCGGGTTCCCGGTATTCAAGATACAGCTGTTTCATTTTAAGTGCTCGCGGCTGGAAATTCAGTTTCTGAACTGAACGTCCGTTTCGCAACACGTATTTCACCCAGTTGGGTTCATAATTTAGCGACGCTACAGTTGAATAGAATCTAGGGTTTACAATGGGGTATTCAACGCAATAGACGGATCCTCAATCGCGTCTGTACGTAGAAAGTCATACACTGTTTAACATTGATATGTCACTTCTGAATCTGTTCTGGACCGTTATACGTTCTGCCCTTTTTATTTACAAATTAAATAGCAAACGACCATGAAACGGAATGAAACCACTTGTGTTGTTTAGCTAACAGATTCACCTTTAATACTCTACAGAGTTACGTAACATACAAATTCAGTAAACAAAGTGGCGCGTATTATGGGACAGTAAATAATAATCAGAGTCGCTCTGGACTGCAGTCCAGAGCCGCACTCCGATCCAAATATTGTCGCAGTTTCAGTAAAGAAACCATTAGAGACTTACATAGGGTTATAGTTCGTCGAGTCGTCTTCGATTTAAGCCCTTGAACACACCATTTCAATATGTACATGATTTATGGGAATTTTAACAACTTTCAGATACGTGAAATTTCTAGTTTTACAGGTATATTTGGGGGTATTCATTTTAGTCACTAACAGTCGTATTTTCCAGCGAGATTTCTACAGGCTATTCATCACTACATGGGCCAACACAGACAATCTAATTCCGTCAAATTAGGCAAGTATTTTCATTGGGGCCAAGCATCGAACACATACGTCGTTTAATTTTATCGGGAGTTGTAATTTCATAACTTATCTGTTTGAGTTTGTAATACGAGTATATTAGCATGTAGCAAGTAAATTACTTGCCTGGAAACGTTTCGGGGATGCACGGCGACGGTAACTTCACGAACGCGCGACGAACGGCGAGAATCGATTTGCGCGACCTTGGCTCGCGATACGGTTTGGCGTCGGAGTTTCCCGGAATCGTCTTGTGCTCACTGAAAGCGTAGAGGAGGCTCTGTGGATCTCCCGGGTGCGCTGCGGTCGACGACGGTCGACGGCGTCGCTCCGGCGATGGACCGCAGTGGAGCTCGAGACTTGGGTGTTTGGGTTAAGGTGTTTTTGAAGAGAGAGAGAGAGAGAGAGAGAGCTCGGAGGTGGTGATGGTGAAGTTGATGTTGAGAATGAAGAGGTGTCGAGTGGGCGGTTCAGGCTCGCCGGCGTCGAGTGGAAGGGGAGGTCGAGTGGTTGCAGAGGAGTTTGGGTGTGTAGGGGGTTGGGTGTGCAGGGCTTCTCGGTTGGAGGAGGAGGAGACGTAGAGGGCGAGGGAGGATGAATGAGGGGTTGAAGTCGTCGCCGTCGACGGCGAGATTGGTGGGTGATGGAAGCGGTGGCTGCGGGAGTGGGTTTTTGAGAGGGAGAGGTGAGGAGTTTTGAGAGATTGTAAGGGTGTGAGGGAGATAGGGGATACGAGGGAGGAGATTGAGGGGATCGCAAGGGGGGTTAACAACAATGTGAGGGCGTGGACGTGGGCGTGAGCTGCGGCGAAGGAGGCAGATCGCGAATTGAAGAGATGAGCGGGAAGGAGGGAGATAGCCGTTGGGGAAGAGGGAATAGAAGCGGGTCGGGTCGGGTTGAAGGGAGTGGGCTGGGCCGGCAGTTTTTAAAGAATTCATTTTAATTTAATTTTTGTGTGTGGGCTGAAGGAAGTTGGAGCAGACGGGCTGGGCTGGAAGAATAATTTATTTATTTGGAAAAGAAGTTTGGGCTGAGGGTTTATAAATAAATCCCATTTGAATTCTAAAGTGGGCTGACGATTTAAGCATAAATTAGAAGTTTAATTTGTTTTGTAAAAGGGTATTGGGCTTATTTAATGTTCCGGTTTATAGTAAAATATTTTATTTGTTTTAGTTTTAGTTTTCCAAATTGGTTTTCAGAATATAAATACTACGACTTACGCACTAATCCTCACACACAAAAATATAATGATACGGAAAAAGAAATGATATCGGGAACTTGGGAAAAATAGGGAAAACTTTATTGAAGGAAACGAGGATTTACACTCTCTCTGTGTGTGTGTGTGTCTCTCTCTCTCTCTCTCTATATATATAGAGAGAGAGAGAATAATGGAGAAAAGAGGCCATAGGAGGAAATTTTCTCCTATGGCGTGGAAAAAATACAACCTCCGCCATTTTTTCGATGATCGGCTCTCATCATCTTCATCGTTATCATCTAAGATGTGGGTAAACCAAATTTCATGTGATTCTACATCTTTTTCACCGTTGATTTAGCAATGTAAAAAGTTCTATTGTCGGTAAACCGTTAATTTTGAACCCACTAAATCAACGGTGAAAAGGTTGTGGAATCACATGAAATTTGGTGTACGCACATCTTAGATGATAACGATGATGATGATGGGTGCCGATCGTCGGAAAAAATTGCGGAGGTTGTATTTTTTTCACGCCATAGGAGGAAATCCCCTCCTATGGCCTCTTTCCTCCATTAATCTCATATATATATATATATATATATATGTATATATATATATATATGATCGACACCCATTCTTTGCCAATGGTTCATATGACCAACCTGCATAAAACTAATAACGAGCTCAACAAAATCCACCAAGTTTAATTAAACAGTCAGGGATGTTCCCGTTATAAATAAGATAGTTTATTTCACGAGTTCATCATCAGAATATGTGCACCATAAATAAAAAAATATACTAAAAGTTATAATTAATTGAATATTGCATGCGGTAAGAAAAGTCTTGCCTTCTGCCATATATAATATACTAACAAATAACAAACAAGAACAAAATACTAATTAGATCTGCGATTCATGGCTCTACTAATTGCATTATTGTTTGTAAGATCCCAAAAAAGATAGTCCGTGTATCAATAAGGAGATTAAAACCTTGATACATGGTGTCAAAAATGACCATCCGCATACTAATACTAGGCTACTAGCCTTCAAATGAACATAAGATATGATTTAGCTATTTATATTAGATTCCTAGAAACTATTAATTTTGAAAAACGACTAGGCATCATTAATTACTGAGAATATGTCAAAAACTTTATAGGGACGACACAAAATGACATCATTAATTACTGAGAGAAAGCCCCTTTAGAGATAGGGGCAGGACCATTACCGAGATGGGGGCGATAGATCGCGGTTTGAGAGGGACTCGTATGTAGATCCTTAATGTGTTGGTCATGTTGCTTGACACATGAACCCTAGCTAAGAAGAAGAAAGGGGAATATAAGATGAGAGGATGAACGCGATCATTAAGGTTTTGGTCTTTTAGTTAGTCAAATAAGACCCACATCACTAAGTTAACTGAAACAACAATAAAATTTACAATAGTTAAAAGGTAGAATTATATGCTTCCATGCCACACTTCGCACCCTGAAGCGTACAGCTACATCTAATAGCATACACTTTAAATATCCGATTCCTTTTCTAGATCTAAAATTAAGAATCCTTTAAGCTACACTACAAAGCGTAGCACAAAGAATAATGTAGCATTATATCTAAACATTGATATTCATATCACTGTTTTACTTGTAACGAAGTTATCAGCGAAGCTTACAAGCTAGTTTCCAAAGTAAACATGCATATTTAGCTTTTAGAAGGGAACAAACAGTAGAACTGATATCAAAGAAGACATGCACTGCTTACGTATGGTCTCTTTTCCATATCGCTGCTGTGATTTGTATGATGAAATGAAACATTTTCCGCTGAATTGCATGCATGTCGAATTCCACGCAGAAGCTTCACATGCCATTTTTCGCGATAAGGATCATGAGTCAATGATTTGAAGTTGACTACGATAACATGATATTCAACATCACTTGGACAGATAGCAGGTGTATCTGCGTATGTAACATGTTCAGAGTTCGTCCAGGCCCCATCAGCTCTCTTGAAGCAGTAACTTTGAGTAATATTATCCCTCCTGAGATCTGAGGCTCAAGATCTAGGAGCTCTCCTAACCGCTCTACTGTTTGCATAATATGTAGGTTAAACTCATTCTTCCTACGTACACTCCTCATATATAGTCTTTATCAGTTAATTTTCGAAGTGTTTTCTTAATGGTATCATAAACCTTCTGCACAATAAAACCTGGATGCGCTGAACGAATTGGTAGCTTCTTACATCTCTCGCTTGCCGGGTCCGGCCTCCTTTTTTTGCAGCTTCTTCAGGACGATAAAACCATTGTACCCTAATAGTTAATCCACAGCCTGACTCTGTTATGTCATGTTAAGCAAAGTATGGTATGAAGCAATTGTAAGCTACAAGTACAGCATTAAAAATGAGACAGACCGAGATATGGGTGCAAATATGAGAACTTACTACGATGTATTACAAGAAATTTGAGTGATGTAACCAAGAGAAGACAATTAACTTGTCCAAATTCTAAAATGAACTAATATCTAACGAATTATCTCAGGGATGCCTAACATGTTCAGATAAACTAGGGAAAATCAATATTTTTGCCGTGCATATAAGTCATGGTTATAAAACAAGTGCACAAAAGCCATTTTCTTAAAAGAGTGCAGAAGGATAGAATTAAAGGTGATAATGACGAGCACACAATGTTTTACAGCCTTAATCAGGAAACTCTGAGAATGGTAGGATATGAGTATGAAACTCCTTATATTTCCAAAACTTCAATACGAGGTTAGATATCATAAAAAGCAATACAAACAAAGGCTTCAGTCAATTGCAGCCTAAATGCAGAATTTACTGCTAATACAAATAAGGAACCCTCCTATGAGGTAACAACTATCGAACTAATGGTATTATAAATATATCAGCAAAAAGTGCCATAATATGTAGTTGAACTGCTTTAACAATTAAGCATGAAATTCTAAGCTAAGAACATCTCAAGCTTAAATATGTCAAGGTGATTGAAATATTAAATGATGCCAAGATAATGAAAGTTATCAGTGGTGTAAAACATTTGTTTTTGAAAAACAAAGTGACTGCCAAAAATAGCAATGGGGAAAGAGAGTAACAATTAAGCTTGAAAGTCTAAGCTAAAACACTTCTCAAGTTTACATATTTAATGGTGATATATTCATTAATTGCATAATGCCAAAAGTTATCAACAAGGTTGCACGGACACCAAGCGATGCGATAAAACGATACCACAAAATCCCAAAATATAAGACACTAGGCCATGAAGAAATATAATATTATACCATTACAACAACAGCAAATGCCTCAGCATTTCAACATTTTTTTAATGTATATATCAAAATTCAGGTAAGTATGTTGTTTCATCACAACTTTAGCAATTTCCTAAAAAAATGACTTCATCTTTTTCTCTATATGTAATTAACATAATTTCATCAACAACCATACAATTTCAATAGTTTTCTAATTATACTTGACATAATTTTAGCAAAAGCAAATAATTTCAGCATTTTCTAACAATTTCAACAAAAATCTTCTATATTTCACCACAAAAATTATACGAAGCACCAAAATTGCTTGAAATAGCAAGAAAAAGCCAACAAATCAAGAAAATTTCGATAAGATTAGGTTTTTTCTCGGCTTTAATTGAAAACAATAGAGCTGTGTCATGGCTGCACTAAAACGTGTCTGACACGTGTCCAAATCTAAAGCCGTTTCATTTCGAAGCAGGGCACGAAAATTCTATGTCGGACACGTGTCGTGCACGTGTCAAGCATGAATCCATGTCCGACACAGATACGACAGCCAAAAAGACATATTAGTGCAATCTAGGTTATCGACGAAGAAGAAAATTTGTAAAGAAAAGCAAGTGAATGACGAGTAAAGTCGGGGAAACAAATTTGTAAAAACAAAGTTAAAGAGGGACCTTACATTCAATTTTAGGGGGGATGGTCTTGATCTAGCAAGACCTTTGCTCCTCATCTTGTTGCTTCCTTGGTCAGTCCAAGCAAGCAAAGAAGACTTTAAGCCTCTCCAATATTTGGTTAACATTATAGAGGCACAAGAGATCCAACCATAAATTCAGGTTCATGTTACCAAATGTTTGAGGATATGTCCCGATACATTGTGCATGGTGACAGCTAATGCTATAAAACCTTACCATGGTAGTTTTTGATTAATGAATTTATGATTACATAGAGTGTAAGGACAGCGGTTTTTGTTTGATGAAGTTATGCTTATATGAATTATAAGGAGGTCTTGAATCAAAGGATTATTTCTAGCCATAAATTGTTGCCACAAGAAGAGGGATTTTGTTCAATTTATCTTATGTATTTGTAAATTGTTACCAGAGAAGGAGCATTTAGTTCAATCCATCATATCTTTGATGATCAAGGTTATGAAAGATCACCAAACAAGGAACCATGTGCCTCATTTGTTGGAATCCAATACGATCTGGTTCATGAATCACAAAATCCATGGTACGACTTGGTTAATAACCTCAATTAATTTGGTTGCTAGGGTGATGTTCCCTGTCAAGCTTTTAGTCAAGAAACATCTTGAAGATTTGTTAGATATTTCGCTATTAATTGCAATCCCTGCATTAAATATTTATAACTTTCTTCAATTTTGTTCGAACGTAAATATTATCCCTGTTGACAATTGCCTATCCATAAAGGCTAAAAAAATTAATCCTTTTTTACTATGACGTCATGGCATGATTCTGCGAGATCCTGCTCACAAATTCGGTATTTGGGATTAATTCGGCGAGGTCGAAAATTCGGATTCGAAGAACTATTCGGAAAAAATCGGTAAGTATTCGGGAAAGGTTCGGCTAGTATTCGGGAAATGTTCGGGAAGGATTTCGAGGAAGAAATTAATATATGAGGCGCTGGGTTTTGATGTTGCGAATTATTCGCTGTTTTTGTAAATTATTCGATGATTTTGCGAATTATTCATGAATAATTCGTGAATTATTCATGAATAATTCAAATCTTTGGCGATTAAATCGGAGATTTAATCGGCCGTTCAAAAATTCGCGAATTATTCACGAATTCGCCGAATAATTCACAAATATTGTGATTATGGCGAGATCCGCTATCAAAAATATGGTTAACTCAATTTAGAGCGTTGATAAGTTTGTTTTGCGCAACTAGATGAAACTGACACAGAGAGACAAAGAACCAATTTAGCACAAGTAAATTGAAGTTTTTTCACTCATAACACCTGGTCATATTAAAAGATAAAAACACTATTTGTTAATACATGTTTAATAGGAAACAAGTTAATAAGAGCTGAAGTACATAAATTTTATGTTGAAACTAGGCCGGCCATGTCGATAAACTAGATACTCAAAGGAACAAATATAGATATGCAAGTTTAAATTCTTAAAACAGTGATCGCCTTTATTGTTGCAATTTTCATATATAGACTATATACGGGTTGTAGATAAACTTTTCATATATAGACTATATGCGGGTTGTAGATAAACTTGAACGGATCATCCATAGAATGTCCCGTCCAAAAGTTAGTAATTTCCAAAAAAACACGAACAGACGTCCACTGATCTAAATTACGCAAACAAACGTACACTTGCGCAATCACATGCACGAATGCACATAGACATGCCAAGAAATGTTATAAATCTTGTGATGTTTGCCTAGATATATATTATTTCCCCATCACTTTATTATGTGTGTGATTTCCTGCTACAAGGTCTCCGATTCACATTGAAAACGGAAAATAGAGAAGTTTCAACAGGACATTCTCTTGCAGAGGAAGAATTTAAACAGTGACTCAGTAAGTGCTAGGTTTGATGCAGTGTCTGAGAGAGGCAGGAGTTAAGCTGCTGATGCTATGAATTTATGAACCAGCAACTGGCCATGGCCGGGCAATGAAAAGAATTGGTTCTTGGAATAGTGAATTAGTGTTGATTTGACCCAGAAACTGCATATCACCTTTTTTACCCTTCTCTATATTTAAGTCACCAGATTGAAGAGAATAAAAGATGAACTTGAAGGGCTTCCAGTAAAGTGGTAAACACATTGGAAAATGTGTCATTGCCAAAGTTTAAAATCTCGGTATCGGGGTTGTGTTAAATTATGGAGAAACTTCAGACACGGACGTCTGATGGAAGAGACACAGACGTCTAGACATGCACAAGAGCCATGTCAGAACACCAGAGCAAAGACAGACGTCTGAAGGCCAGCAAGGCAGACGCCTGCAGAAGAACTAAGTCAAACAATAGAGTGTTGCCAGACGTCTGGAAAAGCTTGAAGCCCGGTCCAGAGCATCGGCAAACGTCTGGAGGCAAGAGTCCAGATATCTAACCAAAGGAGAGAAGACTTTTAGAGTCGAGGCAAACATCTGACCAAGTGTGCTTCTGACGTCTGTTGACGGTAAATCTGTGCGAATCTATATTTGGAAAATTCGGATTTATCTCCTATTTTCAGTAGGATTAGAGTTTGCCTATATATAGGGACCTTTCATATATATTATTTACTGCCATTAAGAGAGACTATTGTATCGAGAGAGTGACGACTTAGATTTAGAGAGATTTGAAAGAAATCTCCTAGGGTTGCTCGTGAGTGTACTTGATTTGAGATTATAGTAGACTTTGCAGATTCCGTTTTACCGGGGACTAACCATACAATGGGTGAATCAACAACAACAACTGGGCCTTTTATCCCAAGCATATGGGGTAGGCTACATGAACCAACATGAGAATCACGCCGGGTCCAGCATATGAATCCTCCGCCTCCACTCACTCCTATCAAACAATATACTTTCATTGAGGCCTTTGGCAACCATATCGTTTCGTATCACCTCCATCCATGTTTTTTTCGGTCTCGCTTTTGCCCTTTTGCTATTGCCCATATCGAGAGTATCTATTCGTCGAACCGGTGCTTCTATAGGTCTGCATCGCACATGACCAAACCATCTTAGCCGGTTTTCTCACATCTTCTCCTCCACAGGTGCTACACCAACTTTTGCACGAATATCCTCATTTCGCACATTATCTTTTCTAGTGTTACCGCACATCCAACGAAGCATGCGCATCTCCTCTACGTGCATCTTTTTTGTATGATGCTTCTTAGGAGCCCAACATTCTGTACCATATAATAAGACATGCCGAATAGCGCCCCGATAAAACTTCTCTTTCAATTTTAACGGAAAGTTACTATCACACAAAATCCCTGTTGCACTCCTCCATTTCAACCAACCAGCTTGGATCCTTTGATTAACATTACTATCGATCTCCCCATTCCTTTGGATGATAGAACCTAGATATCTAAACTGATCGCTCTATGATATCTCTAGCCCTTCTAATGTTATACCAATATGGTTTTGACTTCTCTGTTTACCCATACAATGGGTGAATCTCATTAACAAATCCCTCTCTGATCTGTGTTTATGATTTCTTATCTTTTCTCGCACTTAATTATTGTTTTGTCTTTCGTTGTTAATTGCGTGGTGTGATTGCGTTATTTAGTTTTATCGCAAGTATTGTTCCGTGGATCGACTTTCTCCCAACAACTGGTATAAGAGCGGGGTCAGAGAACCTAAGGATTTTTCAATTCTACAATTTAGGGTGGATAACGATGCTTGTGTTCTCTTTCCTATCTATTTAAATCATAATTTTGAAGGCGTTAGTTCAGATCGAAAGAGAAGTTGGATTTGCTGCGACATAGACGAAAAATGACGGAGTAAAAATAAGAATCGAAAAATTCAATGGTCACAATTATGGTTGGTGTCGCATGCAGATGAAAGACTACTCATACCAAAAGGAACTGCATCTTCTGTTGCTAGGCGAAAAGCCCTAAAAGATGATCGATGAAACGTGGAATCTTTTGGACAGAAAAGCCATGGCGACGATAAAACTATCTGAGTATGCAGTAAAGGCCGCTGCCAAAGGAAAATAATTTGGGCAATACTTATGAAAACGAGATGCAAGCGTATAGCCTTTAAACACTTTACCCTTGAGTCGAATCATAGTAAGTTTTTATATCATGTGTGTTACTATTTGAAATTTGAAATTAAAAGAAAATGGTTCACCATATTTGTAACACCCGAGCCCGGTAATACTATTTCTATTGCTAGTTGAGTGTATTATATTGCCCTTTCCAATTATTTTGATTGTTTGATGTTTATTGCTAAATTTTAACCGGTTAAGTCATTTTGGCACATAACAAATTTTAACACCTAAAATGAAATTAAAAATATCCATGTTGGCCTACTCGTCGCCACTAGTCGCGTGGTAGCGTCCGCGTGTCGAGATTTCTTTCCGTTCGGTTAAACGGGCAAGTTTGGACGCCTACGCACGCGCACAAGTGTCCGACTTGGGGGCATGCATTTTAATCAGTAAACACCTCTTTTCAAAATTTGGAACTCGCTTAAAATCCTATAATTTAAATTTGGAACATTTGGGCCCAACCCGGGAGCGATTTGGAAATGTTTCATTTAGCGCCAAAAAAGGGCCATTTAATAAAATATTATGAAGCTGAATATATATATATGATAATATATTTTAACGTTAAATCCTTTCTTTAAATCTTTTAAATCCTTTAAATTCCTTTTACCTAACCTCCCCAGCCTATCGCGAGCGGCCAACTCGACTCGTGGGCCCCCTTTCCCTCTCTATCTCTCTCCGCCTCTCTCTGTCTCTCTCCATTCTCTTTCTCTCTCTCTCTCTCTAACAAACTCTCTCTATCTCTCTCCTCATCAAATCCTTCTCTCTCTCTCTCCAATCCCTCTCTCTCTTCCTCTATATATATTTTTCCCTACGCAGCCGCCTCCTCCATCACGAGAACTCCAAGCCCTAACCCTAGCTCCTCGTGCGTGCGCCGCCGACCCACACCGCGACCTCGCCGTCGCCGACAACACCTCCTCAGCCTTACCGCACCCTCTTCCTCCTTCCTCCGCTCTCTTCCGCGCCTGCACCCAACCCCGACGACATCACCGGCCGCAGATCTCGCCGTCGACGCCGCCTCCCGTCACCGACGACGCCTGCGACTCCCTCTCTTCCTCCTCGTCCCTACCTCGTCGTCGCCTTCCTCCTCCCCTCGCCAGACCACCACCAGACCCGAGCCCGACCCTAGCACCAATTCCCGGGTCGCCGGGAAACGCGCCGTCGACCCTCGTCGACGTCACCCGCACCACCTCCTTTCCCCCTCGATCACCTAAGCCGACCACCACCCTCCTCTACTCGTCGCACCACCCTCTCCAGCGAACCCCGAGGCTGTCCAGCCTTCGCAGCCGCCGTCGCTACCTCGCCGGCGTTCCAGCGCCGTCGAGCCCGCCGTGGTTGCCCCTGGTGTCTCCCTGTAAGCATTCCTTATCCTTCCTTTTGTGCGAAACCCCTCGCTGGTCGGTTGCTCATGTATATCGCGTTTGCTAACTTTGTTACTTTTGACTTTTGCCGGTTTCCGACCGTGCCGTCTTTGGACCCGACGCTCCAGCGAAGTACCCTGGTCCGTGTGGTCCCGTTGTTCGCTGTTGGGACTCGATCCGTGGCCCGTGCACCCGTCTCGTGTTTTCTGCCGACATCGCATCCGTGCTTTCCGGTTTGCGAAACCGTCGAGGCAAGATTTCTTGCTACATGCTACGTTAAACTAATTAAATGTTTGACTCACAAACTTGCTATATTAACTAGTATTGCTACTTATCTCATTGGACGAAATATGATGTACATTATAATACTGCCACTTGAATCGTATTTTGCCACCATAACCTTAATAACAACTACCTGCTAATCATTTTAATATTTAGAGGATAATAGTCGCACACTTATATATTTATTGCCTGCTGTTATTAATATTGCGCTACACTGTGATTATTGCACCCCAAGGGTGCTTGAACCTGTTAATAAGAGAATACAAAGCATCACTGTGTTTACATGGAATAATATTGTTATTTGCCGTTCCTGCTGCTGTTCCTTATTCGTTACTATACCTGTTATCAGCATACATTTGATTGCATTACATATTGACCGATCTTGATACACCTGACACATGTACTGATGCACCGGACATGACACCCTATACATATCGACTCAACCTGTTAAAACGTGACCTGACCTGTTACCTGATTTCATGCCTAATGCCGACAAACCTGACCATTCCTGCTGTCTATCCAGACAGACCTACTTTTACCTGATCTTGTGTTGGCATTAGTCCTTGACTACTGAATACCCGACCTGACATACATAGCTTGGGGGTATGGGGAAATCAAAGGTGAAACCGACTTGTAACTCAACAGTTCGATACTTGTTCTGATCAGTCTTACGGGCTTGGCCAGTCCGGGAGTGATGATGCTGACATCACTCATCCATCCTACTACCTTTTACTGCTTAGCGGCACGTCTCGGATTCTGCCCCGAGGACCTTGACCGTGGTCCCGGGCACGCACGGGATACTATTGAGTTACATCGACGATTCATCAATTGATTTCAAAGACTTTAGAGTAGAAACCTGATAGAACAGTTTAGTTACCCATGGCACATTACCCTGCACTGTTGTTTCATAATATTGCTTATTTCATGTTCATACCTGCATTGCTTATTACCATGTTTATGTTATATTATTTCGTTGACATGACACGCTGACGTCTGGGTTTTGCATGGCCCAGATTCCTTACCACTGTCGACGACCGAGCAGGAGTCCTTCAGCTAGCAGGCTGAACTGTGAGTCCTTAGTGATTAGTTTATTTATGTCATTTCATTTCCAGATGTGAGCCCGCATTATGGGACATACTGTTTATTTATTGTATTGGATCATTTGCTTCCGCACTTATTGTTTATTGATTCTTATTATTATGGATTTGGACATGTGTTAGATTAGTTCATTATCTTGTTCTTGATATCCTTACAACCGTAATGTGACTGTGGATGGATATTTCCAACCCACAGGTAGCATGGTTGGCTAGGTCACGTGCCCAATCTTGCGTACTCTGGGAAGCGGGGCGTGACATGGTTCTTTTGGTATCAGAGCCATAGGTTAGTCGGGTTGATTCTTTTGTAGTTGGGTATTGTACCCAATACACGAATCAGAATACCCGTGTTTAGGAAACATGTCCTGCCACCTTGACAGTTTTACCATCCTTGAATCATTCTTCCGGATCATGTAGAAATGCAAACTTACTTTGCATTATCAACTCGAAAACCTAATTTCTTGTTATCCCTAGGACTTGGGCGACTTGGGTGGAGTTAAGTAATTGTGGCTATGATACCGCGGCATAGCTACAATGCAGTACTCTATTTAAGTATCTTAGAGTTCTAGCCTTGATCTATACTCAGAATCTATCATCATGCTAATGTTGGGTACTTTGATTTTCAGGAATATGGCCGGTAAGAATTTGAAGATGGACCAAAGACGTGCGGTCTTAGCCGCCAGGCGTAGAGTGATAAGGGGATTGCTGGAGAATCTAAAGGAACAGACCGAGCTGGAACCGGCATTTGCACTGAACCAAACGTCTGTACGTAGAAGTATTCCGGTGAACAGGCGCAGCGTAGCACTAATGAAGAAAACAATTGTGGGTGATCGGAAAGGGAGCGTGATTTGTAACTACTGCCATGTACCCGGACATGTGCGAAAGGAGTGTCGTAAGAGGCTGGGACTCTGTTTTAGATGTGGAGCGGCAGATCACGCCGTTAGTACTTGTCCGTCGAAGCTTCGCACGAGAGATGATTTACAGAAGCCTCCGCAGAGACCGTTCCAAGGGCAGAAACAGCTGACTCAAGGACCAGAGTAGGCTCGAGCTTTCACGTTGACAGTTGAAGGAGCTAAGGCATCAGGAGAAGTGGTTTCAGGTAATTTACTCGTTCATGGTTTTCCCGCATTGGCATTATTTAATTTCGGAGCATCCCACTGTTTTATGTCATCCAAATTTATAACTATACACTCGATTACCTGCACGACCTTGTCTAGTTTCTGGGACATACACACTGGGAATGGGAAAATCATAGCTAGTAAGGAATGTAAAGGTTGTACAGTTGTCGTTTGCGGACGGGAGCTTTTTGCAGATTTCTTGGTGATAGATACGGGCAGTTATGAAGTAGTATTGGGAATGGATTATCTTGGCACTTTCCACGCACACATTGATTGTAGGGCAAGGAAAGTAATTTTCCAGATTCCCGGACACCCTGAGTTTACCTTCACTGGGGGAAGCAGTTCTGTCAGGCCAGTCGAGTTTAGGGCTAGGCCGACAAACAGTGTTCTTGCAGCAATGGTAGTGGATGGTAATGAAGAGCCGGCAGTTGTTCGCGACTTTATGGATGTATTTACAGATATTTCGGGCTTACCGCCGAAGCGAGATGTGGAGTTTGCGATTGACCTTATTCCTGGTGCAACGCCAGTATCAAAATCTTATTATCCGATGGCACCGGTGGAATTGGAAGAAGTTAAGAAACAAGCTAGTGAATTACTCGAGAAAGGTTGGATTCGAAGCAGCAACTCGCCTTGGGGAGCTCCAGTTCTTTTAGTAAAGAAGAAGGATGGCACGAGAAGGATGTGCATTGATTATCGAGAATTGAACCGGGTCACTATTAAGAACAAGTACCCGATCCCTCGCATTGGAGAACTTTTTGAACAGCTTAGTGGCGCGAGGGTATTCTCAAAACTGGACTTGCGATCAGGATATCATCAGGTCCGAGTGAAAGCAGAAGACATTTGCAAGACGGCGTTTCGAACTAGATATGGACATTTCGAGTATTTGGTGATGCCCTTCGGAGTGACTTATGCGCCGGCAATATTCATGGATTTGATGAACAGGATCTTTTCACCATTCTTGGACCAGTTTATTGTGGTATTCATTGACGATATTCTGGTGTACTCGAAGAGTCCGGAGGAGCATGCTGAGCATTTAAAGATCGCATTGCAGACGCTGAGACAGGAGAAATTGTATGCGGAGATGAGTAAGTGCGAATTCTGGCTGGAAGAAGTGAAGTTTCTGGGGCATGTTGTGTCGGGCAATGGAATCGCCGTTGATCCCGAGAAGATTGCAGCAGTTCGAGATTGGCCTACTCCAAGAAATGTGGCTGAGATAAGAAGTTTCCTTGGTTTGGCCGGATACTACAGGAGATTTGTGGAGAACTTCGCTCGTTTGGCAGAGCCGTTAACCAAGCTTACGCGTAAGGAAGTACCGTTTGTTTGGACGGATGGATGTGCACTGGCCTTCGAGACGTTGAAGCAGAAGTTGATAACCGCCCCTATCCTGACCGTACCAGATAATTCAGGAGGACTAGTGATACACAGCGACGCATCCGGAAAAGGATAGGGATGTGTTCTGATGCAGAATGGGAAAGTCGTCGCTTACGCATCGAGACAACTGAAGACTCATGAGAAGAATTATCCGACTCATGACTTGGAGCTTGCAGCCGTGATCTTCGCCATGAAGATTTGGAGACACTACCTTTTGGGCGAGAGAGTCGAAGTCTTTACGGATCACAAGAGTTTGAAATATGTGTTCACTCAGAAGGAGCTGAACATGAGGCAACGCAGATGGTTGGAGCTGATGGCCGACTACGACCTTGATCTTAAGTACCATCCGGGAAAAGTTAACGTCGTGTCAGATGCGCTAAGTCGGTTACCAGCAATTCAGATATTGACTGCACAACGGGAGATCATTGCGGATTTTCAGAGATTTGACTTGGAGGTCGTGCTACCACATGCTACGGGACAGTGGATGCAATTACAAGTACAGTCGTCCTTAGTTGAGAAGATTAAAGCGTCACAATCGCAGGATACTAGACTGCAAAAGTTTCGAGAGCAGGTTGAAGCCGGAGTACAAACCGATTTACTGATCCACGAAGACGGTTCGTTGAGATATGGTAGCCGTGTATGTGTGCCAAAGGGGGATGTGCGTGAAGAGCTCATGAAGGAGGCACACAGTTCAGCTTACTCTGTACATCCAGGAGGGACAAAGATGTACCGAGATATTCGACAGCACTTCTGGTGGGAAGGTATGAAACGGGAAATTGCTCGCTTCGTGGCTAAGTGCTTGGTGTGTCAGCAAGTCAAGGCTGAACACCAAAGGGTTGCTGGTTTATTGCAACCACTTCCGATTCCTCAGTGGAAGTGGGAACATATAACCATGGATTTCGTGACGGCTTTACCGCGGAGTCCAAAGGGCAACAGTGCAGTATGGGTGATTATCGATCGGTTGACCAAAGCAGCTCACTTTATTCCTTTTGGGTTGGTCAATCGACAGAGACTTTGGCAGAGCGGTACATGCAGGAGATTGTAAGATTGCATGGAGTACCGGTGAGCATCGTGTCCGATCGGGACACTCGGTTCTTGTCGCACTTCTGGAGGAGTTTACAAGAAAGTTTGGGGACTCGATTGAAGTTTAGCACAGCTTATCATCCTCAAACTGATGGACAATCGGAGAGAACGATCCAGACCCTTGAAGATATGTTGAGAGCTTGCATGTTGGACTTCAAAGGTTCTTGAGAGGATCATCTACACCTGGTGGAGTTTTCGTACAACAATAGCTTCCAAGCGACTATTCAGATGGCCCCGTTTGAAGCGTTGTATGGTCGTAAGTGCCGTTCACCGGTTTGTTGGGATGATGCTGGTGAACGAAGGTTACTAGGACCAGATTTAGTGGTACAGACAGTCGAGAAGGTGAATACAATCAGGAAGTATATGAAGGCAGCCCAAGACAGACAGAAGAGTTGGGCCGACACGTCAAGATGACCTCTAGAGTTCGCCGTGGGTGATTTGGTATTCCTGAAGATATCACCGACTAGAGGGGTGATTCGCTTTGGAAGTCGGGGAAAGCTTAGTCCTCGATTCGTTGGACCCTTCGAGATATTGGAGCGTGTTGGAGAGGTAGCGTACCGTTTGGCGTTACCACAGTCATTGGCAGGAGTGCACGATGTGTTTCATGTATCTCAACTACGGAGGTATGTTCGAGATGAGACCCACGTCTTGGATCATTCGGAGTTGACCGTACGGGAGGACCTAACTTTTGAGGAGCGACCAGTTGAAATCAAGGATCGAAGAGAAAAGGTTCTTAAGAACAAGGTTATCCCTCTTGTGCTAGTTTCTTGGGGTAATCGATTGCATGGAGAATCCACTTGGGAGCGAGAAGACGAGATCCGACAGAAATTTCCTCACCTTTTCCCGTAGTTAGCCATCTTGTATTCTTGGAATTTCGAGGACGAAATTCTTTTGTAGTTGGGTATGATGTAACACCCGAGCCCGGTAATACTATTTCTATTGCTAGTTGAGTGTATTATATTGCCCTTTCCAATTATTTTGATTGTTTGATGTTTATTGCTAAATTTTAACCGGTTAAGTCATTTTGGCACATAACAAATTTTAACACCTAAAATGAAATTAAAAATATCCATGTTGGCCTACTCGTCGCCACTAGTCGCGTGGTAGCGTCCGTGTGTCGAGATTTCTTTCCGTTCGGTTAAACGGGCAAGTTTGGACGCCTACGCACGCGCACAAGTGTCCGACTTGGGGGCATGCATTTTAATCATTAAACACCTCTTTTCAAAATTTGGAACTCGCTTAAAATCCTATAATTTAAATTTGGAACATTTGGGCGCAACCCGGACGCGATTTGGAAATGTTTCATTTAGCGCCAAAAAAGGGCCATTTAATAAAATATTATGAAGCTGAATATATATATATGATAATATATTTTAACGTTAAATCCTTTCTTTAAATCTTTTAAATCCTTTAAATTCCTTTTACCTAACCTCCCCAGCCTATCGCGAGCGGCCAACTCGACTCGTGGGCCCCCTTTCCCTCTCTATCTCTCTCCGCCTCTCTCTGTCTCTCTCCATTCTCTTTCTCTCTCTCTCTCTAACAAACTCTCTCTATCTCTCTCCTCATCAAATCCTTCTCTCTCTCTCTCCAATCCCTCTCTCTCTTCCTCTATATATATTTTTCCCTACGCAGCCGCCTCCTCCATCACGAGAACTCCAAGCCCTAACCCTAGCTCCTCGTGCGTGCGCCGCCGACCCCCACCGCGTCCTCGCCGTCGCCGACAACACCTCCTCAGCCTTACCGCACCCTCTTCCTCCTTCCTCCGCTCTCTTCCGCGCCTGCACCCAACCCCGACGACATCACCGGCCGCAGATCTCGCCGTCGACGCCGCCTCCCGTCACCGACGACGCCTGCGACTCCCTCTCTTCCTCCTCGTCCCTACCTCGTCGTCGCCTTCCTCCTCCCCTCGCCAGACCACCACCAGACCCGAGCCCGACCCTAGCACCAATTCCCGGGTCGCCGGGAAACGCGCCATCGACCCTCGTCGACGTCACCCGCACCACCTCCTTTCCCCCTCGATCACCTGAGCCGACCACCACCCTCCTCTACTCGTCGCACCACCCTCTCCAGCGAACCCCGAGGCTGTCCAGCCTTCGCAGCCGCCGTCGCTGCCTCGCCGGCGTTCCAGCGCCGTCGAGCCCGCCGTGGTTTCCCCTGGTGTCTCCCTGTAAGCATTCCTTATCCTTCCTTTTGTGCGAAACCCCTCGCTGGTCGGTTGCTCATGTATATCGCGTTTGCTAACTTTGTTACTTTTGACTTTTGCCGGTTTCCGACCGTGCCGTCTTTGGACCCGACGCTCCAGCGAAGTACCCTGGTCCGTGTGGTCCCGTTGTTCGCTGTTGGGACTCGATCCGTGGCCTGTGCACCCGTCTCGTGTTTTCTGCCGACATCGCATCCGTGCTTTCCGGTTTGCGAAACCGTCGAGGCAAGATTTCTTGCTACATGCTACGTTAAACTAATTAAATGTTTGACTCACAAACTTGCTATATTAACTAGTATTGCTACTTATCTCATTGGACGAAATATGATGTACATTATAATACTGCCACTTAAATCGTATTTTGCCACCATAACCTTAATAACAACTACCTGCTAATCATTTTAATATTTAGAGGATAATAGTCGCACACTTATATATTTATTGCCTGCTGTTATTAATATTGCGCTACACTGTGATTATTGCACCCCAAGGGTGCTTGAACCTGTTAATAAGAGAATACAAAGCATCACTGTGTTTACATGGAATAATATTGTTATTTGCCGTTCCTGCTGCTGTTCCTAATTCGTTACTATACCTGTTATCAGCATACATTTGATTGCATTACATATTGACCGATCTTGATACACCTGACACATGTACTGATGCACCGGACATGACACCCTATACATATCGACTCAACCTGTTAAAACGTGACCTGACCTGTTACCTGATTTCATGCCTAATGCCGACAAACCTGACCATTCCTGCTGTCTATCCAGACAGACCTACTTTTACCTGATCTTGTGTTGGCATTAGTCCTTGACTACTGAATACCCGACCTGACATACATAGCTTGGGGGTATGGGGAAATCAAAGGTGAAACCGACTTGTAACTCAACAGTTCGATACTTGTTCTGATCAGTCTTAGGGGCTTGGCCAATCCGGGAGTGATGATGCTGACATCACTCATCCATCCTACTACCTTTTACTGCTTAGCGGCACGTCTCGGATTCAGCCCCGAGGACTTTGACCGTGGTCCCGGGCACGCACGGGATACTATTGAGTTACATCGACGATTCATCAATTGATTTCAAAGACTTTAGAGTAGAAACCTGATAGAACAGTTTAGTTACCCATGGCACATTACCCTGCACTGTTGTTTCATAATATTGCTTATTTCATGTTCATACCTGCATTGCTTATTACCATGTTTATGTTATATTATTTCGTTGACATGACGCGCTGACGTCTGGGTTTTGCATGGCCCAGATTCCTTACCACTGTCGAAGACCGAGCAGGAGTCCTTCAGCTAGCAGGCTGAACTGTGAGTCCTTAGTGATTAGTTTATTTATGTCATTTCATTTCCAGATGTGAGCCCGCATTATGGGACATACTGTTTATTTATTGTATTGGATCATTTGCTTCCGCACTTATTGTTTATTGATTCTTATTATTATGGATTTGGACATGTGTTAGATTAGTTCATTATCTTGTTCTTGATATCCTTACAACCGTAATGTGACTGTGGATGGATATTTCCTACCCACAGGTAGCATGGTTGGCTAGGTCACGTGCCCAATCTTGCGTACTCTGGGAAGCGGGGCGTGACATGGGGGCGTGACAATATTTTCTATAAAATGAAAATTAGTTTACACTAAGTATTGGTTCAAACCCGGAACCCATTACATGATAAACGTCGCATAATAATCTTATTATATTTATTTATTTTATTATTATTCAAAAATTGTAGGGATTGTTAGGATTTTTTTAATAATATATATTTTTATTTTTATCTTGGGTTTTTTTTCCGTTAGCCCTTTATACTTTTATATTTTTCTCTGTTCCCCTCCATAATTAGTATTTACCTCTATCCCCCTATACTTAAAAGTTGCTCCTGCAACCCTCCACTTCACTTTTGAAATTAATTCATCCTCATCCTCCTTCCGGCCACCGTCGCCATCCCCACCGCCGCCACCTTCTTTTCAACACCGCCACCGCCATCATCACCGTCACCATCTTCTTCCTCCTTTTCTTCAACTCATCAACATCTCCTTCTTCCTCCTCTTCAACACTACTGCCACCATCACTATCATCAACACCATCACCACCACCTTCTTTTTCCTCTTCTTCTTTAACCTACAATCGCCGCCGCCGCCATCTTCAACAACACGCCGCCGCCATCCTTCTTTCTCCTCCTCCTCCTCTTTAACCCACCACTGCCACCGCCTCCTCCTTCTTCTTATTTCTTTCCGGGTATCGCTGTCGTCCCCACTGCCACCTCCTTCTTTCTCCTCCTCTTCAACACGGCCACCATGGCGGTGTTGGGCCATGGTGGCGGTGTTGAAGAGGAGGAGAAAGGAGGAGGTGGAGGTGGGGACGGCGGCGATGCCCGAGAAGGATGAGGAGGAAGATGGGGACGATGGCGGTGGTTGGTTGAAGAGGAGGAGGAAAGATGGCGGCGGCGTGTTGTTGAAGATGGTGGCGGTGGAGGTTGTGGTTTGAAGAAGAACGTGGTGGCGATGATGATGGTGATGGTGGTGTTGAAGAGAAGGAAGAAGGAGGTGTTGATGGGTTGAAGAAGAAGAGAAGGAGGAGAAAGATGGTGGTGGTGTTGACGACGATGATGGCGGTGGCGTTGATGGAGTGGAAGAGGAGGAGAAAGAAGGCGGCGATGCCCGGGAAGGAAGATGAATCATTTTCAGAAGTGAAGTGGGTGGGGGGTTGCAGGAGCAACTTATAAGTATAAGGGGTAAGAGGTAAATACTAATTATGGAGGAACAGAGAAAAATATTAAAGTATGAGAGAGCTAACGGAAAACCCCCCTTTTATCTTATATATTTTCTATTATATATATATATATATATATATATATATATATATATATATATATATCTTGTGCTAAATATTCTATTGGTTCATAAAACTAATTAATTACTGCTGTGTTGGCAGTTGCCAAGCTCTTTGAGAAGTCGTGTACTTTTGTTTCCGTGCTGGAACAGTTTTTTTATTTTTGAAATTCAAATTTATATAACTATTTTAACGTTAGTATTGTATCCCTATATATAAGGGATTTCGGAGAAAATGATGTATATAATCTTTTAAGTTTCTGTTTAAGAGTTTTCTCTTTGTAAAACTCTTATACAGAGACTTTCTTTTCTCAAACTATTCTCTATTTTCCTTAAAATATAATAAGTCATTGGCGATTAAAAGGCTACACAGATTCGAAAATTCCATCTTTGTTTGTACAACAAGATCGACGAAGTGGGTCAGGTTTTATCTCGAAAATAAAAAAGCGCAATCCCTCGATATGCCTCCCAATCCACCACACGGAAAACGTTTTCGATATGCCTCCTAATCCACCAACGGTCCAATCTTTGCTTATTATTTGTTTTTATATGGATTAAATCTTGCATTTGTTAATAATATTTCTAACAGATAAACATAAGATATGTTCCATATATCTATCTGCCCACTTTTCACTCAAACATCACCATACCTTTATTTTTGTATAATAACATGGATGTTGATACGTTAGGGACCATCCATATTCATCCATATTCAATAATACTCAGACGACCACGACGACATTCTACTCAGAAAACAACAACAATAGCGACATGCCTCTGTCTTACTTATTGTGGAATACAAGTAAATGATTTCTTTTCTTTTTTGTATCCTCATTGGTAAGGAGCACCGGTCTGTCGAACACCACCCATGCTTGCTTATTACTATAGCGGAATGGTAACAATGCATTAATCTCTAACAGCGAGAACGACCTTTCCCTTCTTGTTTTGTCCCTAATACAAACAATACTTAAAGAATAAGTCCATGTCCGGCCTCCTTCTTCCTAAAGCCTGCTCCTTTATCTGTCTCCTAGTTGGCTCCCCATTCATCTTCTGTCTCCAAGTTGTGGCGAGGGCTAAGGGATATTAATTCATGTTCTGATAGGTAGAATAATAAGAACTTCAATAATAATAGACTCGCATCCAAATTAGTGAGGGTGAAGGCCGGTGCAGTGATGCACCGCCTCTGATAAGCCCAATCATCGCCGTCGGCCATCACCAAACCATTTCCTAAAAGTGCATTTAATTTATATCCTTTTTGAACACATTAGGTTTGCCCTTGTATAGAGCTTCAGAAGTCACCTGTCTTGAGAACTCTAGCTCGGCCACATACAAGAACGGTTCTGTTCCAAGCCGATATACAAAAACCTTACCTGCAGAGTCCATCTCATCATAAATAATATGGTCAAAGCGCTGCATTCAGAGAAAAATCATAATTTTATTAAACCTAAAAGCTGAATACAAAATGAAGGCAGAACACGTTTAAATACTCAAACACTAGCAAACCCTACTAACCCAAGAGCAAGAAAATATCCTAATTCGAAAATTGTCAAAATAATAATTGAAGGACAATTTTTGAAGGAAAAAAAAATCTCATTTTAACAAACAATTGGGGAAATAGACCTCAATAAAATTTATTTATCAAAATGGGCTTCGTTCCGCCACATAATTAAGCAATTAGGGTTAGACATTGGCCTACATGGCATAATCTATGTGGCAATTATACCTATGTGGCAATTATGTGGTATGTTTCTCTAATAAAATTTCTAGGAGGCCTCTTTTTATAATTATTAATTAAAAAAAGTTTTTTGGAAAAAAAATTCTCTTAAATCTTAATCAAATATTTATTAATATATTTTCTTAAATAAATGAATGGAAATTTTATCGATTATTCTTTATTATTTATTTTTAGTCAGATAATCTTGCATCATCCATATAAATTTTTATATATTAATCATTATTAAAAAATACAAGAATATGGTTATTTTTTGTGAAATAATCTTGCGTCATCTGTATAATTTTTTTATATAATCATTATTAAAAAATTACAAGAATATGAAAAATCATTGAGAAAACATTGATCGGAGAAGCAGCAAAAATATGAAAACCCTCCGTACACACTTTAACTCATGACCAAAATGTTCAAAAAAAAAAAAGAAAAAAAGAAAAACAATGATTAGGTTTACCATAAGATTTTCTCCATAGAGCAAAATAGTGGAACAATGCTGAGTGTATATCATGAGAGAGAGAATTTGAAAAGTAGCAAGCCCCTTCCCTCTCTTTATCATTTCCTTCAAATTGCCCAAGGGGAACATATATAGGAGGTGGGCCTTTGAAGCCCCTCCTTTTTAGCTTAAGCTTCATTCTTAGTGGGATTAGCCAAAATATTGATAAAGCAAACAAGAGAAGAAGGGTTGCAATGGCCATGCTCAAGGCTTGAATGGATAAAACAAGCTCCATTGTGCTTCTTCTATGTTTAAATTAATGCAAGTGTTTGCCTACATACAGGGGAACCATGGAACATAGCCAACGACAATATTAAATGCACATTTTGCATACTTGTTCAAACTAGTTAAGTAATTGGAAACAAATTAACAAAGAAAAAAGAAAATTATCGGCTAAGACAAGATGGTGTTTTTGTCAAGAGTAGGCATTTGCCCATTAAAAAAATGAATTGTTCTTGAATCTCGATGAAGCATAGCTCACCATATATATAATATATATGAAGCGATATGAGAAAAATATTATTCCTTGAAATAGGTTTTTACTTAGCTTCACTTTCCTCCGTAGGTTCAAAGGCCGCAGGTGTAAGTTTACGTCCTGAATATGTCCCTACGGAATAATAACCCCCGCGTCTTAATTCGTAGGGATATTTATCCCTACGGATTATTCCGTAAGGACATAATCTTTATTTAATTTATCTGTTTATAATATAAAATACTTATGCTTACAGATTTATCCGTAGGGCCTAATAAATACCACTTCGAAGTTGTCCGTAGGGCCTGATAAATTCCCCTACGGCTTAAGTCGTAGGGGCAAGTTTTGCCCATATTACTGAGTCCATAGGGACAAATTATCAGATATTCTGATATTTTGTCCCTACAGAGAAATGTGAATGTGTAGGGGAAAAACTTGCCCCTATGGTTTAAGCCGTAGGTGCAACAGTTGCCCCCTACGGAGTAATCCGTAGGGACATTATATCAGGTTTTTTTTAAAAAAAATGTACTTCCTGTTTTTTCTCCGTCCTGTGCACGATAATATATATATCATATAGCCAAATAAAAAAATATTCATAATCAATATCTCACGCATAATATATAAAAGAAATAAACAAACATAATATGAAATCAATCTAAAATCATCGTGAACATACAAACAACCACCAATATCGTCCAAAATATATACAATATGTATCAGATAAGTAGATACATCCTCAAAAATATAAATAAAACTACCCTACCTCGGTCCAGCTCTTCCACCTCTGATAATCACCGTAATCTGCCGCATCTGCTCCTCGGTGCAACCGCGAGTCATCAAAAACTCAACTAATGAAGGAGCGGACTGTGCGGGAGTCTGAGCGGGATGTGGAGCTGTTGGAGTGGTCTGCGCAACTGCAGCCGAGGTATTGGGTTGCGGAGCCGCAGCCGAAGGAGATGCATGTGGAACCGCAGCCGAAGTAGCCTGCCGAATCTGTAAAATTTTGTGTTTGTGTAATAAACGAGTAAGAACGGTGTATTAGATTTTAATCGAATTCTTATCATTATCAGATTATTGCGAAACCGCGAATTTATATATGCTTTGTTGAGATTCCACACGTTCTATTGAAATTCATATATTATGTATAAGAATTTATACATCTTGAAATTCCACATATTCAGGGCTATGCTTTTATACCCCAATCTAAGAATACTTAAGGACTTAAGCCTATTATATCGGACCTTAGATTGCATATTCCTATTATATCAGACCTGAAATTGCATGTTCTTCATGAGACCCAAGTAAAGAGCGTGAAAATCGAGTACTCTGTCAGGGTGATCAGGGTCGGGTACAGGCTGAAAGTCGTAATCCAACTGCAAATACAAGAAAATAATGTATTTAAATTATAAGTGTTAAATAATAATAAATTTATTTGATATGTCAAATGAAAATATATGTTAATACCCGAGCCTGATCCCAGAAGAGGGCAAATGAGCGCCGGTGCTGATCGCCTCACTCAACGTGAAGTGGATACTTCTTTTGGATGCAGCTCTCATCCTCCATATACCAGCCGAATCTCTCTGTATAATCGCCAGTATAGCGATAATCGGGGGTAAAAAAGAGGAGGAATGGCGCCTCCCCCTAGCTCTATCAGGCTTCAGCCTGTGGGACTGATTCGGCTCTCGAGTCCCCCTCTCGAGATGGGGCTGCCCTGCATCTACAAGAAATATCAAGACAAGCAATATTAAGACAAAACGCTATTTAGAAATCAAGGATTAAAAAAATTAAAGTGCGATATATACCTCCGGCGACAGCAGCACGAGTCTGGGCCCGGGCAGCAGCACGAACGGGACGATAGTTCCTCCGGTGAAGAACAGCCGGTGATCCGGACATGGACGCATCCACTCCAACTAGAAAATAAACATTGACGATAAAATTATATGAAGTTCATGATTATTCTTAAAGAATATGTAAAATGAATAAATAATTTATATTTAAGAATACTAACCTGCAGACTGAGCGAAAGGTACGGAAGTGGCCTCTGCGCCAGATGTGGATGCACCACCTATAATTAGACAACTAAAAATAGATTATATAAGTAATTGCAAAAAGAATGTGTATATATATAATATAACATTCTAAATCAATATGCATGCAATATAGGATATATAAACATACCCGCAGGTGCGGTGGTGGCTTCTGTCCGGGATATGGAGGCACCACCTACAGCTAGGCAATCAAAAATTGATTATCTAAGTTAGAGTAAAAAGAATGTGTGTATATTTATGATATAATATTCTAAATCAATATGCATGCACTATACGATATATAAATATACCTGCAGGTGCGGTAGTGGCCGCTATCTCTGATGTGGACGCACCACCTATAGCCAGACAATTAAACATTGACAATATAAGTAATTTTAAAATAAATATGCATGTATATCTATAATATTACATTCAAAATGAATATGGATACAATATGCCTGTAGGTTGTTTCCCCCAATCAGAGCAAAGCTCTGTTTGAATTTCAAAATTCAAAATTTGAAGCAACGCTTTAAATTCCTTGCGCTGCGCGCAACGCGCCACGTGTCAGAAGCTGATACGTCAGCGCAACGCCCAAGGCAGTGCGCCCAATCAGAGCAAGACTCTATTTAAAACAAAATTAAAGGAAGCAACGCTTCAGTTGCGCAAGCGCTGCGCTACGCGACACGTGTCAACGCAGTTGCGCAAGCACAGTGGTGCAAGCGCTGCGCTACAAGACACGTGTCAGCGCAAACGCAGTCGCGCTGCGCTGTGCGCTGCGCGACACGTGTCAGCGCAGTTGCGCTGCGCTGTGCGCTGTGTGTCAGCGCATTTGCGCTGCATGACACGTGTCACGCGCTGGGGGGTTTGCGCCAAACAGAATTAAAATTCTAGTAAGATCCTTCTGTTCTTGTTAAAACAAGAAGATTGCCTTCTGTAAAATAGAAGCCCTTCGATCAAAGATCCAACGGTGGGGAAAATTCCTCAAATCACTCAGAGAATGATCTCGTTAACAAATTTAACAAACTTATGGGCAGTATATAAAGACCCCTAGACCCCAATTAAAAGCATCATGAACATTGTGAGAGATTGAGAACCTCAAAACAGAGAGAACTCTGAAGAAATTTCAAGAAAAAGATAAAAACCTTCATAAAATAGAAGAATTTCTTCTAATAGATCATTGATCTAAGAACAAGATCAATGATCTTCATATAATAATAAGTGCTTTGCACTCTTTTATGAACCACTGGTTCTCTGAAAACAAGAAAAAACAAGAAAAAAAACTTGTTTTCTTTGATCTAAATTGGATCAAAAAATCAAATAGTGCTTTGCACTTTTTATGAACCATTGGTTCTGAAATCTTAAAGATTCTCAAGATTATTGGAATAGTGCCTTGCATTTGCAAAAACTGCACTGTTGCGCTCCTGCGTTGGCGCAAGCCAACAGAGAGCGCCACGTGTCAGCATCTGAATCACTTGCGCTATGCGCTTTTAAGAAAGAGCCTTGCTCTCTGAAATTGGCGCAACTCACCAGAGCACGCCACGTGTCAGCAGCGCAAGCGCAGCGCAGTGGCGCAGCATACTGCGCTTGCGTGACACGTGTCACCTCCACAAGTGCTTGCGCTCATTTATTGGCGCAAAGCGCCTGACAGGCCACATGGCCACTGTCAAATGATTGATGCACTGCATCATTAAAAAGAAGGGCTGGGCCCAATTGAAAAGGCCTAACATGCCTAATAAATGCTATGCATTATTTTCAAACAGATGCAATGCATCAGAGCCCAAATAAAATTGATGCTCTGCATCTTTTATAAAAGGGCAGAGCCCAAACAAAATAAAATGCAGAGCTCAGACAAAATTGATGCTCTGCATCGTTTATAAATGGGCAGAGCCCTAACAAAATAAAAAATGCAATGCATTTTTTAAAAAGGGGCAAAACCCTAGCAAAGGCCTAACAGGCCAAATGCAAATAAAAGCGTTGAACATTTTTCAACTGGACTTAGCCCAATCATGGCCGTAAGTCCTCAAATTAAATTGACTGAGCACAGTTGCTCTCTTAAATCAATTAACATTCGGTTCGAGGGTACATCTCCGAACTCCTTTGACTCCTATCGTTGTAATCCTTCAACGACGTTAGAGAGATGACGGGTCCCGACAACCACACATCAACACGGACTGTGGGGTCCTTAAACTCATGGACTTAAGCGTCCTTAAACCAAAAGACGAATTGTGGGGTCCTTAAACCCACGGACTTAAGCGTCCTTAAACTAAACATGGACCACCATGTCCCTAAACTGGAACATGGACCGCAACGTCCTTAAACTACCTATGGACTACTACGTCCCTAAACTGGAACAATAGAGCCCTCAAAGCTCTTTTTCCGGATCTAAATGATTCTGTTTAAGTTGATCTTAGCCTCAAACCTGGCTAACGTATCCTTAAACATTCAAATGGACCATAAAACTCCAAACCAACTTTGGTTCAGGGGTACATCTCTGAACTCCTCTGACACATGTCGTTGTAATCCTTCAACGTCGTTAGAGAGGTGACGGGTCCCGCTGGCCATATATATTAAACGGACCACTACGTCCCTAAACTGGAACAATAGAACCCCCAAATGCTCTTTTGTCAGATCTAAAAGATCCAGTTTAAGTTGATCTTAGCCTCAATACGGCTAACGTATCCTTAAACTAAAACACCAAACCCAAATCTAAATAACTACGGATTTGGACTAATCCACGTCCTACGGGCGACGACATAACTTAGTCTCCGTATACAATCTACGGGCATCCACAAACAAAATAAACACACACGACACGAAGTGAAATTCTGGAGAAGGAGAAAGTTGTTATCGCGATGCGGTAGCGTAATTAACTGCAGGGGCTTGCGCCTGCAGGGAAGAGTGTCCCCATAATCAAAAACCCCTCAAGCGAGGGGGAATCTGACGAAGTCTGCTATATCGGCCGTATCCGTCCAAACCTCTGATACACGGTGCCATAAATCAACTTGGCATCTTCGGAGAGGTGGACGGATAAAACCAAATAGCATCTGCCCCGAATTTCAGGCAAGACGTCCATGTCTTGGCCGCCGTTCGGAGGGGAACAGATTCTGGCACGCCCGGTGGGACCTTTTCCTCTTTCCACTCCACACTTCGTGTGTCGTCTTCGCGAACGAATCGCGGTTTGTTAATGGTTGCCTTTTGGGTTTCAAGTTACTAAGATTTGGTCTTTTGCCTGGCTCAGAAATCAAGCATCGATGGCCTCTAACTGCTCGAATTGCTCGAAGTGCCAATGCAGCCGACGCTCCACCTCACCTGGAGGTGTAGCATATGGGCCTCAAGCGGCCTCCGTCCTTGCCCTGCCGGTAGAACAGGTGACCCAGGCTACCACCGGCCTGTTTTTCGGGACCATGATCCCGCCTGCAAGCTTCACCCTGCCAATACCCGTACCGGAAGCTTCAAAGAAGTCGGTCTTTGATCGACTTGCTACTCCCACGGCCCCTCTCAACGGGTCGTCCAACTCCTCAGTCTTTACCAGATTGAGCCTGAACTCCAAAGGGCCCACCAAAAAGCCCATGATACCTGAGAAGGCCATCCTAAAGAAGATGGCTGTTCCCGAAGTCGCCAAGGCGGCTTCTCCTGTCAAAGAGTCAGTCTTTTCAAGGCTGACTATTCCGGCTCCTACCCCCACTCGAGGATCTGTCTTTGACAGATTGAATATCACCCCTCAGAGGACAACCTCAGTCTTCAAGAGGCTAACACCAGCAGTGCCTCATCTAGACAGGGGGCAAGAAGAAGCTGTCTCTATCGTCGAGCCGATCCCAACGGCTCGTCATGCTCGACGTCGTCATTGGCAACGAGTAAGGAAGGCAGGGGTAACTCCCCTTCAGGGCTAACTCCACCTGCTCCAGTGGTGGAAGTTAATGCTGCTGTTCCAACTGGGAACAGCTTTGAACCACTTAGGAGGGTACGAAAGAACTCTCCAACTGCTATGCTGAAAAGATCTCCTCCACCTGCGGAGAAAGTTCCGGAAACAAAGCTGGAGCAGCCTCCTCAGCGGCTATCCTAAAAAATATACAAGGTCTGGCGAAGAGTTCAAGACTCCGTAATTGACCAAGATCATTCTCGTCAACAGAAAAAGGCGAAGGTGCAAGAAGAAAAGAGACGTCCGATCAAACAGCAAAGGACGACCACCACCAGGGTGCCTGCTGCAACGGCCCCCTCAACTTCAACGGCCCATAAGAGAAGAAGGCCGGAGAAAGTTCTCATGCTGATGGCGAATATCAAAGGCGATGAACCTAAACGCCCTAAGTCCGGGGGCATAATAGTCCATACTGTATACATGGCATCGGGAAAGGAGGACAGCCGAGCGTCTACAGGTCATAGACCGCTTACACGGTCAGTGACCAAAGCTCAGGAGCAACAGCAAAAGCTCCAGGAGATGATGAACGCGATGGCCGCACTTACTGGGCTAAAAGAAAACCCTGAAACGTCTTCGGATGAACGCCAGGAGCAAGAAACTGACGCCGAATTCCTTCGTCGAATATTGGAGAAGAAGGATAAAGAGGCTGCTGAACAAGCAGCCAACATAAAGCGTATGGGCCTCCTGTTCCAAGACATGGTGGGGATGATGATCCAACAAGATCCTCCGGCCGAAGATCCCCCGATCGTCCTTGAAGACGATAGGGGAGAAACGTCGAATCCTCCGCCAGCTTTGTCAACAGCAAAGGAGGAGACAATCTCCAAAGCTGACTTGGACGAGTACATAGCCCAACAAATTCGGGTTCATCATGCGACTGAAGCAGCCGGCCAGGTCGTAAAGACGGGGCGGCCATATCCAAGCTGGTACGACCAGATCAAATACCCGCCGGGCTACACAATTCCCAAATTCCATGTTTATAAGGGGACGGGCAATCCTCACCAGCATGTTGCCCAGTTCAGGGCGCTCTGCGGCAACATCGGCGGTGATGACAAATTGTTGCTCCGCCAGTTCGTTGGAAGCTTATCAGATACAGCGTTCGAGTGGTACTCTGAGCTCCCGAATGACTCTATCAAGACCTTCGCGGAGATGGAGCTGTTGTTTGCCCAGCATTTTGCAAGCGCCAGTGAACGCACCCCGATGACGGCACTGATTAACGCCACGGTAAAACCAGGCGAGACATGGGTCCAATATGCTATACGGTGGCGGAACTTATGGTCGAAATGCGAGCAACGCATTGAAGAAGCTCCTGCAGTGGGTATGTTTGTGGGAACCCTTGATCCAAAAGCAACCATCTCGCAATTTATGATGTTCTTCAAGCCGACTCCCTTCCAGGCCCTGATCGACAAGTTAGCACAAATGGATCAGATGGGCCATAGACCTCCTCTTCCAAAGCCAGACTCCTGAAATGACAAGGGGAAGGGAAAAGCGATCGTTGTCGCTAATGCTCAACAACAGCCGAGTAACTCGAAGCCGGTTGTTCGTCAAAATTATATGCGTTCGCAGGTACCCCTTGAGGAGAGACTAGGACGTCCTTACCCGTTTCCCCGAGAGAAGACGAGAAGATCATTCGAGCTGGCGTTGCGCAACCGACTCATAAATCTGCCGGAGCCAAAACGCCCGTCGCAACCAAATGATGTCAATGAGCCCAACTACTGTCCCTATCACCGAGTACTGGGTCATCCGATCGAATATTGCTACGTCTTCAAAAATTGGCTTGAAGACCAGTACCAACAGGGCAAGTTTGCGTTATCCGACAGATGGAAGGTGAATCCGCCGCAACCTCACGCCTCTAAGAGGATGAATATGCCGGGGGCAACGTGCTCTCTCGTCGAAGAAGCCCAATGGGAGGTTGTGCTGTCAGCTAAGACAAAGAGGATGCTGAACGACCTTCAGACATCCCCAGCGATTAAGTGGAAGAACCCGTTGGAACCGCAGGTCATTGAGGGGATGTTGAAGCCGCGTCCAACTCCAAAGACCGATGGTGGTGGCCCAAGCACTCGCAACCAGCCGTCAAAATCTTCGAAGAAGAAGAAAAAGGAATCCAAGAAGCCCGTGAAGCCTGGCGACAAGCGCACGGATTTAAAAAAACAAATTGACGCGCTGGAGGAATATAACCAGAAAGCATGGACTCCCATTACGCTCCAAGAGTTTCTTAACCACGTCTTTCAAAAGGAAGATGAAGAGGAAAGTTCGTCGGATGAGTCTGATGAATACGTGGCAAGCTGCCATATGATCTCCCATGCGTTGACGGACGATGAAGAGACTCCTTGCACTGAAAAGCTGGGGGCAGATCCTGAACCAAAAATTCTGGGGCCATCAGATGAGGTAATTGACGCATTCCTCAACAAAGCTCTGCTGAAGAGTAAAGCTGATTGGGAACGCGAGACAGCTATATTTGAAAGGGCCAAGCGCCAGCGACTTGATGAAAGAGCTGAGACGCTCCTGCTGGAGCAAAATACCTCCACTACTGACAAAAGCAAATTCAAGATGAGGAAAAGGTTTGCTAAGGCCATATCAATGGGCATGAAGCTACCATCCTCCGAAGGAAACATTACTGGCGAAGTGGGAATGCACCCCTCCCATTGCTTATATCATCAGAAGATTTCGCACCCCACTGAAGAGTGCAAAGCTTTCGATAGATGGTGGCAAGGATATGTTGCTTACCGACAACATTTTAAGCGAGAGAAGCGCAAAACTCGTCGGGAGCGGAAAAATACGATCAGAGGGCTTAAAAGAACTACCGGCAATTGTCACATGGTTAACACCGGCGGGTCACAAGTGCTTACATTCAGGAGTGATTCTGATGAAGAGCTGGAGCTTGGCCCTCTCTTTAAAGAGTCCACTTCGGGAAAAGAAGAAGGGCAGAAGGTCTGTGAAAATATCCGGCTGCGTAATCGCACGCTACCTGAAAAGAATCTCGGGCCCTCAAATAAAAAAGATAAAGGGAAAGAAAAGGTTTATGAAGATATCGTCTTAGATGACCAAGTGGTGGACGAGCTAAGTGCCAAGGACCCGCCGAAGAGAAATAAAGTGGATTACAACGTCTTAGCGTATCTGAGGAAGCTACCCTCGCAGCTCAGCATTCTTGACGCCCTTTTACTATCAAAAGAGGCGAGAGATTCATTAATCAAGGCACTACAGGAGCCGGAGCAATTCCAAGCTTTCCTGGCCGAAGAAAAGATGAAGGATGAATTGGAGGAAGTGCACACGGCCGATATCACTTTTGGTGATGAAGACCTTCTCCTTGGGACGTGCGAACACAATCGCCCCCTTTATGTCTCAGGATACTGCCATGATATAAAGATAGGAAAAATCTCGATTGACAATGGATCCTCCGTTAATCTCCTCAATGTGCGGGTGTTAAAAGAAATCTGCATGAGCGTCCAGCACCTTGCTCGGTACAAGATCACCATCTCCGGGTTCGACTCCCAATCATCAAGAACTCTTGGGTCTGTGATAATGACGCTACGCTTCGGGCTACTAGTCACTGACATTAAGTTCCACGTCATAGACGCCAAGACATGCTACAACGCGCTGCTCGGCCGACCATGGTTACACGAGTACAACATCATCCCTTCTACACAACATCAGTGTATGAAGTATTTTAAGGATGGTCTCGAGTATACCGTGACGGGAGAACTGAACCCGTTCTCTATGAACGAAGTCCGCAAATATGAAGATGCCAAATACTTCTTACCGGATTTCGAAGACACGGAGAGGTGTCACAAGCCGGAGAATAAAGCTAATGCCACCATCCCTGTCTTCGGCAGTGATACCGAGGAAGAAGAGGAGATAGTTTATTCGGGTCCGCCCTAATACAACAAGCCGGGACCATCCACTCCTACGTTGATCTTTGGTAGTGACTCGGAAGATGAGGTCCATGCTGTATTCTCTGCTCGGGCTTCAATACAAACGTCCGCAGACGAAGAGCAAAGTTTGCAAGTCGCCATGGTTCCACCTAAACACCATAAAGAACTGGATGCACTTGATATCTACAGTGTAGAGGAGCTGCGGACGTTCTATATCCCTCCCAGGCGAGAAGGCGAAAAAGCAATTCTATTCTACCGCTCTGAGGAAACCAAAGTGGAGAAAGAAATCTGGTACGGTATGGATCCTACGCTTGACAGGCTTCAGCCCATCCATCTACCCAGATATTATACAGACGGCTTGAAGAGGTTGCTGAAGCGCCAGGGGATATCCTTCAAACAGACCGCTCGAAAAGCCAAATTCTATGATAGGGTCTGGAATGTTCCCGGGACTCAGCACAAGTTGCCTAATGAGAGAATGGAAACAATCGGGCTTGGTTACATTCGGCCCAAGAAACGAGAGCTACTCCACGGTTGCTACGTCGTGCATAACTTTGATGAAGAAGCAGATGCTCAATGGGACGATGCTAATCCTGAACCAGTAAAAGTTCCCGATGCAAAAGTGACCAGTCCGTCGTTCGAAGAACAAATGGACAAGCTTATAAGGGAAGCTGGTCAAAAAGTCCGAGACGACCATAACCGCGAAATGGCCATTTATGAGAAAGCCAAAACGCAACGCCTCCTCTAATAGGCTGTGAAAGATGAAAATGCCGCTCCCTGTCAACCTGTTATAAAAAAGGCTCGACACGGAGGCAGAAATAAGTCGAAAGGCAAAGAAGGTGCTCAACAGCAACAAAGCGGGACTAAGAAGCCACGCAAACGGGAAACGAGCGGTCCCGACCTATCCCTTGTAAAGAAAATGAGTCGAGCATACTCTTTTCCTCGGGACAAGACGAAGAGAATACTTAACCTTGCTCTGAAACATCAGTTGCTTACGCTGCCGGAGTCCAAAAACCCCGAACAAGCAGGCAAAGTCTCTCACCCGGACTATTGCCCTTATCACCGAGTGATAGGGCACCGTCTCGAGGACAGCTTCACCTTTAAGAATTGGGTTGAAGATCAGTATCAGCTCGGCAAGTTTGCTCTGTCTGACAACTGGAGGGTAACGCCGCCACAGAAGCACGAACCCAAAGCCACGAAAGCAGAACCAGTTCCACATTGGGCTTGGAAGCGAATTCGCACTTGTCATATGATAACGATATCAAAAGAAGAGCCTGAGAATATGGATAATCTTCCCTGGTGCTTCGAAAACAGCGATGATGAGGTGATCTCAGAATTTCCGCCAGTACCAAAAGAGCTGGAGGATGGAATACATACCACTGCGGATAACCTCAAGAAAATTGAGTTGGGGATGGCGAATGACCCACGACCGACATTCATTAGCGAGCTACTGTCTCAATAGAGGGTGGCTTCATTAAAGGACCTGCTTATGCAGCATAGAGATTGCTTCACATGGAACTATTCTGAAATGCCGGGACTAGATCCAGAAATTGCTGTGCACAAATTGGCAATATCCCCGAACGTCAAGCCAGTCAAACAGGCACCGAGAAGAATGCGGCTCGAGCTTGAGATGAGCATCAACGCCGAGGTCAAGAAGCTGATCGACTCTGGTTTTATCCAGGAGGTCCAGTATCCCGAGTGGATCGCCAACATCGTCCCGGTGATGTAGAAAAATGGGACGGTGCGCATATGCGTGGACTTTCGGGATCTCAATAAAGCCTGCCCGAAGGACGATTTCCCAGTACCAGTCACCGAACTGATGATAGATAACACGTCCACTCACGGAGTTTTCTCCTTCATGGACGGCTCATCAGGATATAATCAGATCAAGATGCATCCCGAAGACCAGAAGCACACGGCTTTTCGGATTCCTCTCGGAATATTCTGTTATAAAGTGATCCCCTTCGGTCTAAAGAACGCTGGTGCTACCTATCAGAGGGCCATGACGAAGATCTTCGATGACCTTATACATGAAATCGTCGAATGCTATATCGACGACCTCGTGGTGAAAAGAAAATCGTACGAGGAACATCTTGAGCATCTGAAGACCGTATTTCGACGCCTTCGACAATACAACTTGAAGATGAACCCTCTCAAGTGTGCATTCGGAGTTTCCTCGGGCAAATTCCTAGGATTCATCGTCCGACACCGAGGAATTGAGATAGATCCGTCAAAGATCAAGGCGATCATGGAAATGCCTCCGCCAAGGACTCTCAAACAGCTGCGGTCTCTCCAAGGGAAGCTCGCGTATATACGGCGATTTATAGCCAACCTTTCAGGCAAGTGCCGTCCTTACAGCCACCTGATGAAGAAGGGAACTCCGTTCGTCTGGGATCAAAAATGCCAAGGTGCGCTAGACGAGATCAAGCAATACCAGCAGAACCCGCCAGTATTGGCTGCTCCGGTCAAAGGAAAGCCCCTCATTCTTTATACAACCGCCCTTGAAGGTTCCTTAGGCGCATTATTGGCGCAGGAGAACGATCAAGGAAAAGAAAGAGCACTCTATTATTTGAGCTGAGTTCTACTGGGGGCAGAAAGCAACTATTCCCCTATTGAAAAACACTGCCTGGCGTTGATCTTCGCGATAACAAAGCTCAGGCACTATGCGTTGGCGCATGAGGTCCGTCTCATTTCGAAGGTGGACCCCCTTAAATATTTGATGTCAAAGGCCATATTGACGGGGCGACTCGCTAAATGGGCCCTGCTCTTGATGGAGCTCTCAATAACCTATCAACCCCTCAAGGCAGTAAAGGGCCAGGCCATCGCCGACTTCCTCGCTGAGCATCCGAAACCTGCTGATTCTCCTCTGAATTGCGATCTGCCAGACGAACATGCGTTTGACATGATCGATGGGAGCGATACCCGATAGGAGCTTTATTTTGATGGAGCATCCTGCATGAAGAAGCGCAAACAAAATACCCCTATAATCAAATCGGGGGTAGGACTCATCTTCGTAACTCCACAAGGAGCGATAATGCGCTTTGCTTTCTCCCTAACAGAGCCGAGGACAAACAATGAAGCCGAATACGAAGCTGTGATAGCAGGCCTCGAGATCGCCATCGACATGGGAGTTGAAAACCTTCTCATATATGGAGATTCTCAACTGGTCGTTAGTCAAGTAAATGGCAACTACCAGACATGCAAACCAGAGTTGGTGAAGTATGGCGAAAAGGTGCAGTAACTGTTGACCCAAATCCCTTCCTATACTTTGGAAAACATACCGCGCGCGGAAAACAGCAAAGCGGACACGTTGGCTAAGCTCGCCAAAGAACTGGCCGATGAGAACCTCGATGACGTAAGAATCGTGGTACAAAGCCGTCGGGTACTTGCCCCAGCGGAAATATCTCCGGAATTATCCGAAGAAAAGGGAGCGACTGAGCAGACGACACTGCAAATAAAAGATCGGGAAAATACCGAGGATTGGAAAGAAGTCTTTATAAACTACTTCAAATACCGTCGAACACCCGAAGATGCGTCCTTAAGACATCAGCTTATGAAACGAGCTCTGTCTTTCGCCTTCGTCGATGATACTCTGTACAGAAGGTCATTTGATTCTCTGTGGTTAAGGTGTCTGGAACCTGACGAAGCGAAAAGAGTCGTTCAGGAAGTTCATGACGGACTCTGCGGTTCTTACCAAGCAGGCCCAAAGATGAAGTTGAAGATCAAACGGATGGGCTACTACTGGCCCACGATGGTTCAAGATTGCCTCGAGTATGCGAAGCAGTGCCACTCATGCCAAATTCATGGGGACTTCATCCACCAGCATCCAAATCCGCTACACCCGACAGTGGCTAGCTGGCCATTCGAAATGTGGGGAACTGACATAGTCGGCCTCATCGAACCAGCATCGTCCAGGGGACATCATTTCATCCTGGCGACGACTGACTACTTCTCCAAATGGGCAGAGGCAGTACCACTGAGGGAAGTGAAGACGGAGAATATCCTCCATTTCTTCAAGACGCACGTCATATACCGGTTTGGAACTCCGCGACGGATCATCTCCGATAACGGGCCAGCTTATAGAAGCCACAAGATCAGTCGCTTCGCGCAACAACACAATATAGACTGGAGATATTCCTCAGTTTATAATCCGCGAGCTAACGGGCTAGCCGAGGCCTTCAACAAGACCTTGACAAAGATCATGAAGAAGACAGTGTCCCGAAATAAGAAGGACTGGCACGAAAGAATACAAGAAGCTCTCTGGGCGTATCGAACTACGTTCAAAACGGCTACGAACACAACGCCATATGCGTTGGTATTCGGTACAGAAGCAGTATTCCCCCTCGAGATAGAGTTACCCTCTCTACGAGTGGCAGTCCATTATGAGCTGACAGACAAGGAAAATGCTCACCTTCGGCTTGAGGAGCTTGATGCCCTTGATGAAACCCGGCTCATAGCGCAACAAAATCTGGAAGCCTATAAAGAAAAGATGACGCGCTCATATGAAAGATTGACCCGGCCGAGGACATTCCGCCAAGGCGAACTTGTGCTAGTGGTCAAAAGGCCTATGATCCCCAATCGCGCCAAGCGGGGAAAATTCGAGCCAAACTATGAAGGTCCGTACATCATAGACAAGGTCTACCAAGGTGGAGCCTATCTACTCATGGATATGCACGGTGAAAGGCCTTACAGGCCAATAAACGGTCGATTCCTAAATAAATACTACGCTTAGTGAGTTATCGCCTAGGTCAATGATAGATAACGACGACTATGTCCGCTCGCTATCTTCCTAAGCTTGAACTCCATAAGCAGTAGCAGGCCTTCTCCTGGACGGACCGAAACGTCCTTAAACTAATGGCGGACCGAAACGTCCTTAAACTAATGAAGGACCGAAACGTCTTTAAACTACTAACACATCATCTTTAGGCTGACGCGATGAATAAAAAAAAATATATATATATATATATAAAATAAAAAAAATATAATAAACGGTATGTCCATATGCAAAAAGGGCACGGATGAAAACCCGAAAGGGCTCCGTGAGTAAAAACAGCGGGACTACTGGCGAGTGTTCGTGAAAACCCGAAAGGGCGTGACCTCGTAAAAAAAAGAGAGAATAAAAAGAATAAAAAGAAAAAAACGGTATGTCCATAAGCAAAATGAGCACGGATGAAAACCCGAAAGGGCTCCGTGAGTAAAAACAGCAGGACTACCGGCGAGTGTTTGTGAAAACCCGAAAGGGCGCAATCTCGTTAAAAGACACTTACAAGATCCTCTCAACCTTGTAAGGAGAAACCACCCGCGTGAGATCCTTACGACTCACAAGGGAGCAGCACACTTAGGTATCCTCATGATTCCTAAGGAGAAAATACACTTGCGAGATCCTCACGACTCGTAAGGAGAACTCTCTTATGGGACCCTCACGGCTCATAAGATTTGAAAGTCTTAAGTTACAGAGACCTAAACCTGTGCTTAAGCAACCCCTACAACCTTCGATATTGCACTACAAGCGGCTCAATGCTGACCCTTGTATACAATCCACGGGCGCGAATAAATATTTCCCTAACCAAGTCCCATCCATGACTGGGGATATATACGCATGATGAACAACCCTTGTAGGTCCTCTCGATTTACAAGGAGAAAACCCTCCTGTAGGATCCTTACGACTTACAGAGGAACATACACTTAGGAATTCTCACGATTCTTAAGGAGAAAATACACCTACAAGATCCTCACGACTTGTAGGGAGAAATACCTTTGTGAGACCCTTACGGCTCATGAATTTAAAAGCCTTAGTCGACAGGACCTTAACCCTGTTCGCTAAGCCACCTTTGTTCGACATCGACAGAGGCAAATGATGATTCGCTCCTGGCAATATCCCAGTTGTAGCGGTGCTGATGCCGAAATCGGTGTCTAATTTCAGGTTTACGGTGAAAAGCCGGTAGGCCGCACATGCATACGAAATAGCCGAAATGATGGGACAACTTGCAATAAAAAGCAGCAAGTAAAAACGTATGCATACAAAACAGCCGAAATGATTGGGCAACTCGCAATAAAAAGCAGCGAGTAAAAATAAAATAAATAGCCGAAATGATTGGGCACCGCGAAAAATAGCCGAAATGATTGGGCAGTCGCGACTTTCGCGATCAAAAGCTGAAATGATAGAGCATCACGGAAATAAAACAATAAAAATGAATGAAACTTTTGCCCTGCAGGTAAGTCCATAGTGACCCCTGTATACAATTCATAGGCATAAACAAAAATAAAGGAAAGGGGGACTACATTTCCCCAACGGGCTGCGTCAAAGGGAAGTCAGATCTCGACGACCACATCTACATCCTGGATACCAACAACGGGCTGCGTCAAAGGGGGACTACAATTGTTCGCGCACCTCCTTCCACACTTTCTCCTGATCGGCCACCACCGCCAGTTCTGCCTCCACTTGAGTCCGCTGCTGCATGAAAGATGCAAGCTGCTCCCCAACGGCCTGATGAGCAGCTTCCCGGTCTAGGGCGTCACGCTCGGCAACATCAAGCTTCCGCTTCAAGCTTAGCCCATGAGAGATGCGTTCCAGGAGGCCCTCAAAGATAGCCTTCACTTGGGCAGCATTCGCCTCAACCTCAGCACGCAGACGAGCCATCTCGCTCGAGGTCTCCCTCAACCTTAAAGCCGCTTCTTGTTCCAAGTGGTGGACATAAGAAGCGCTTTTTTCAATCCACGCGGCTCTTTGATGGCTTGCAGCTAAGGTCTCAGGAGCAGGGCGCATGAACTCCAGTTGATGCAGGCGGGCCTCGATCTCCCTACAGTGGTTAACCCAAGACGTGACGATGTCTTCGTCATGAAAGTTTACGAGTATCACCAACATTGGGTTAACCGTCGTAGCAAAATCCACTGCAGACGTTGGAGTTTCGACGTCGAGCTCCTCGATGTAGTCGCTCACCATGCGCAGACTATTCATGGCACCCTTTGAAGACGGACGCCTCAGGAAGGGGCCTGCTGGCATTATAATGCGGGATTCAAAAGGCGCCGAGATCGGAACAACAGCTGAAAAGACAAAATGCGATTAGATGACGGTTCAAGAAATATGAAAAAGTCATTGATGAGATAGTCTACTGTACCAGCTGCAGCAAGTGGCAAGGCCGGAAGAGCCGGTGGCGTGACTGATCTGTTATCCCCTCCTTCGATTTGTAGCACTGCAATCAGGACAAAAAAAGTTAGAAATAATTCCATCACTGAAAAAGAAAGATATCAGTCGGAAACTATACTCACCAGCGCCACCAGAGGGAGAAGCGAGTTCATATGGGAAGGAGAAGTGTGGGAGCAACACCTGATAAAGATGGTCAAAAAGCACTCCTGAAAAGACACAACAGTACGACTTTAGTACATAAATTATGCATCTGAAAGATGAAACTAATAAGTTGCAAACCCATACCTTCCAACATCTTTGATGGTACAAGGGAGGGCTGAGAGGTGACCACCGCCAAGGCAGTAGTTGACGGCGCTCCCTCAAGCAATGGAGCATCGGCACTGGCCGCACCTGCGTTAAAAAATAAGGATAAACCTGTCAGGAAAGATTGCAAGATAATAAAAGGGGAACGGTAATCCGAAATTTACCTGATGAGCCTCCAGCCGAGACGGAGGCGTCTCCCTCCTCCATCGATATAAGTCCACCACCCGTGGCCTCATCCCCAGATTCCACGGGGGCTGTCGTCGTGCTCGCAAGGCCAGGAGACGGCGGAGGGCCATAGGCGGGGAGAGCTATGACCGGAGCATTGCCAGACTCCTGAAAAAGTGCGGTTGGCTCGTCCTCAGGAATCATGTCCACCTCACCCGCTACTCCCTCGGGCTCAGCAGTCACGGTTGTCTCGTTCACCGTCGCCACGAGGTCATCGGTCTCAGGCGCTCCGTCAGCTGCTACCTCGGGCTCGGCATCAACCACTTGCTCAGGCATAGTGGACGTGACTATTTCGTCAGCCACTAGCTCGGGCCCAGCAATCCCGGTTGTGTCGTACGCCATCGGCTCGGCTTCGACCAATACCTCTACCTCTGGCCCCTCAGGTTCGACGGTCTCCGCCTCCCCCTCGATTAGACTTGGCCCTGCAGGACAGTATATATAAGAACCGACAGCTTCATAATTCTTACAACAAAATTCTGAAAGAAATATTACCTGAGGTGGACTTATCGTTAGCCTCCCTACTGGCGCGTACCGCCTGTCTATGAGCTGTAGACAAGGCAACCGGGGGCTCTTCTGACGGAGTATCGGCACGAGGGACGGTGCTTGGGCCCGCCCCAATGGCCAAGGCAGCCCTGCGTGCGTTCGCTTCGCGCCTCAACCGCTTCCTCTCCTCCCGGGCTGTCGCAATGGACCTCTTCGACGCTTCCTTCATCAAGGTGTCGTCGTCCTCGTTCAGAGATGCCTCCAGAGCCTTTAAGGCATCTCTCATCGGCTCTTCAAGACGGGCCTCTCGTGGTAGCCCTGAGGAGGCAGAAACATCGGCGACTGGCAGGGGGAGAGTCTCCGCGTCACCTGGCGGGATCGGCATTGAGGTTCCTGCGATAAAAAAAAAGGAGAGGTTAGATCGACTATAACACAAGGAAAATGAAAATTTGATGAATAGAAACTTACTAAGGCCTAAGGACGCTCTAAGGCGTTCCTCCTCTTGGAAGGTCTTGAGGGAAGCGGCAATGGCTTCTTCAGTGGTGATGCCTGTTGGAAGAAAAGAAAGAAAAACGTTAGTCAAAGGCAATAATAAAGATATGATGTAATAAAAAATGCGACTAGTGGTTACCTGATTCCGCAAGCTTAGCCAGCCACGCGTCGCGCCTCGCCAACCGCTCCGAAGCTACGAGGGCGGCCCTAAGTCCGTGTCATCCGGCGACATGACTAATCCCCTATTAGTCCCATATTCACTCAGGCCCTCACCATAGGGAGCGTGGGGTTCCTGACCGAACGCGACGTCAGCGGCGAAGAGCGACTTCTTTTTCTTCTTCTGCCCACTAACCCTAGGTGCACCCGGGATTGACTTGCGCTTTGCAGGCACCTTGGGGCGGCGGGTCCCGATGACCGCACCCACACCAGACTCCGACGGGGCTATAACCACTGTCTCCACTGGAGCACAGGGCGCTGGTGGTGCGTCCGCAATATCGGGAAGCGGCAATCCGCGTGGAGGACTCTGCGCACGCGGCGGTCCGACTGTAGCATCTTTTAGAGGAGGAACTACCGGAGTCCTTGGCACTAAAGGAGCGTTGCGGTCGCTACCTGGAGGCACACCCTTACGGTCGACCAGCAATCGCTTTTCCTCCTTTATGACGACTCCTGTCGAATGACTGTACCATTCTGTATATACTTTGAGGAGTCGTGGAGCGCAAGCCGGCTCACTGATAAAGAAGTGGGAGCCCGTATTCAGATGCATGAAATGATGCAGCGCGCTCTCCATCCCTTCTTCGGTAGCAGCAGGTTCCGAAAGGAAAGCCTCCAGTGGTACCCCTTGATTGTAGCTCAGTTGCTGGGCGAAACGATGCGGGTTGTATCTTATGAAAATTGCCGCACCGTTCTGCCTGAACACCAGGAAGCCCGGTCTGATAGAATATAAGTGGAGGGTCTCCCGGGCCGTCAAAACTGAGGCTCCATCGTTGAAAGTGTCTTGCAATGGCCGCACTGCAGTGGTAGAGGCATTTCCAATAGACAACACCTTATCGATGAAAGACACCTCGTCTCCAACGGTGTGGGGGGAGAAGGAGTAAACCCCTGGCATTCGGTGGTGATGGAGTCACAATTGATGCGCCAATCAACTGTATGATGCGAGGGAAGCTGCATCTGTCGTAGAACGAGGGCCTTTTGTGCATGCCGAAGACACCCGATGTATGTAGCTCGAGCCACGATACGAAGTAGTGCATCGGGAAGATCACGTGTAGTACCCTAGGCTCATTAGCATCCGCTGCTCGATTGAGGCCATGATACAAGTGTGCCAAGCCGGCGATCCCAACGGCCACTTTTACCCCGATGGTCATCCGGTGAGCTGGGTAAAAGACAGAGGGCCGCATATGGCGAGAGTGCATCGGGAGCGCAAACCAACTCAGCCATAGCCCAAGAAATCCTAAGAAGAAGGCCTCCTCGTCCATCCCAGGGACTGCAACTTCCGCAAAAGATATGGTCGGGGAGTTAGGAAGGAAAAAACCCTTTTGGTCTATTTCCTTCGCCGGTAGGTTATCTAAACCTAGACCGAAAGGGTCATCAAGGGTGGCAAACTTGGCAGCTTCTGCCGAGAGGACGTTTGGATGAAGGAACTGAGCGATGAAATCCTCGAAGCTAACTTCGCGACTCCCACGTTCGATGTAAAGGGCCTCATAGATGTTCAACACTTTGATCAAACTTGGGAATTGGTGTTGAACAGCATTCTCCGGGGTGAGGCCCCTTACTGCCGGCTTAGCACCGAAGACATACTAGTCTGTCGGAAGCAACTCCTCATAGTGCTCCCCTATAACCGGTAAACCGGAGATCTCTGTGAATTCCTCCAGAGAAATTGACACTTCCCGGTCCATTGCGAGGAAAGTGTGAGTAGGAATGTTCCACTGCTCCAAGAAAGCCTTGAACCACCAGGTGGGAAGCATGGGATACTGGAAGAGGGAGACGTAAACCGCAGTGTACAATCCTAACCTTATCAACTGCGACTTCTTCACCGACAGGATATACCGAGCCCACGGCAGATAGCCGATCGGGTGGCGGGGGATCAGACCTATGTTATATGATTGCCCCCAAGGTCGCGCTTCGCCTTGACAGATACGGCGTCCCAAGATATCCAATACCATAGGACGCTGAACCGGAATTGCATCTATGGCGGGATGAAGAAAGCCCTTCGAGGTCCAATCAACCATCTCCACGGCATACTGCACCGAGGGTGGGCTGGCATAATGAATCGCCGTAATGGGTTCTGACGGTACTGCGCACATAAAGCTCCGTCGACCCATGATAATCTGATTGTACCACGACCCCCAAAGGTGGAGACTCTTATATTCCGGGTCGTGGTCCCTGATCATTGCTTGGACTTTGCGGTCCAAGGGCGCTTCAGGAAACCCTTCCTCCGAGCGAGCGAACGGGAATGAAGTATCGAGAGACATGGTCACTGCGAGGGAACAAAATTAGCCGTTAGTGTTGCAATTCCAATGCTTGGCGTTTAAAATTTTTAATTAACTGAATTTTAAAAATTAATGAAAATTAAATTAAAATTAATTACACTGCACAACAGTGTAGTGGGTAGGAGACCAAAAGGGGGCCCACAAAATCTGGATGACAATACGTCAGTTAATAAGACAACCCCATCATTGGATGAGATTGTCAGTTAATCCCCAAGAGAATATTCCCATTAATAATAATAAAAAAAATCCCTAGAGACAAGGAGAAAATCTCCTCTTTCAGAGCAAAGCTCTGTCGCAGAGTGACATTTGTCAAACTCTGGTCTCAGAGGAATAAGATTCTTTAAAAGAGCCTAGCTCTGTAATAATGATAAAAATTCATCAAAGAAAGAAAATTAATTAATTCCTAAAAAATTTGAAGTTCCGGGATCTTAAAGATCCATATAAAAAAAACTCTTAAGAGTTCATCATCAGAAGATCAAGAGATCTATATTCTGTCAATGAGCAAAGCTCTTTTCATGGGTTAAGAAACCCTGAAACAAATTCTTGAGAGCAAAGCTCTGTTTATGAAACCCCAAAGGGGATTTCTTTAGATCAAAAAATCAATGAGAGCAAGGCTCTTTTGGTTAAGATTGATTTAAATTAATTTAAATCAATTTTACCTAAAGTTTTCTAACTTTGGAAATGAGAGCAAAGCTCTAGAGTCTGGAAGCAAGAGCAAAGCACTGAAGTTCTTAAACAAGAGCAAAGCTCTGAAAATCAAAATCTTGGAAAATTGTGAAGATTTTCTAAGGGCCAGGGGTCCTATTTATAAGGCGCTTGCGCCCCTTCAACTCCTGAGTTGATCCAACGATCAGGATCTTACCACCGCTGCACTCACATGCGCGCCACGTGAGCGCAACGGTGGGGGGCATTTGTTTTCCCCAATCAGAGCAAAGCTCTGTTTGAATTTCAAAATTCAAAATTTAAAGCAACGCTTTAAATTCCTTACGCTGCGCGCAACGCGCCACGTGTCAGAAGCTGATACGTCAGCGCAGCGCCCAAGGCAGTGCGCCCAATCAGAGCAAGGCTCTATTTAAAACAAAATTAAAGGAAGCAACGCTTCAGTTGCGCAAGCGCTGCGCTACGTGACACGTGTCAGCACAGGTTCGCAAACGCAGTGGCGCAAGCGCTGCGCTGCGCGACACGTGTCAGCGCAAACGCAGTCGCGCTGCGCTGTGCGCTGCACGACACGTGTCAGCGCAGTTGCGCTGCGCTCTGCGCTGCATGACACGTGTCACGCGCTGGGGGGTTTGCGCCAAACAGAATTAAAATTCTAGTAAAATCCTTCTGTTCTTGTTAAAACAAGAAAATTGCCTTCTGTAAAACAGAAGCTCTTGGATCAAAGATCCAACGGTGGGGAAAATTCCCCAAATCACTCAGAGAATGATCTCGTTAACAAATTTAACAAACTTATGGGCACTATATAAAGACCCCTAGACCCCAATTAAAAGCATCATGAACATTGTGAGAGATTGAGAACCTCAAAACAGAGAGAACTCTGAAGAAATTTCAAGAAAACGGTAAAAACCTTCATAAAATAGAAGAATTTCTTCTAATAGATCATTGATCTAAGAACAAGATCAATGATCTTCATATAATAATAAGTGCTTTGCACTCTTTTATGAACCACTGGTTCTCTGAAAACAAGAAAAAACAAGAAAAAAAAAACTTGTTTTCTTTGATCTAAATTGGATCAAGAAATCAAATAGTGCTTTGCACTTTTTATGAAGCATTGGTTCTGGATTCTCAAGATTATTGGAATAGTGCCTTGCACTTGCAAAAACTGCACTGTTGCGCTCCTGGGTTGGCGCAAGCCACCAGAGAGCGTCACGTGTCAGCATCTGAATCACTTGCGCTATGCGCTTTTAAGAAAGAGCCTTGCTCTCTGAAATTGGCGCAACTCACCAGAGCACGCCATGTGTCAGCAGCGCAAGCGCAGCGCACTGGCGCAGCACACTGCGCTTACGTGACACGTGTCACCTCCACAAGCGCTTGCGCTCATTTATTGGCGCAAAGCGCCTGACAGGCCACATGGCCACTGTCAGATGATTGATGCACTGCATCAGTAAAAAGAAGGACTGAGCCCAATTGAAAAGGCCCAACAGGCCTAGTAAATGTTATGCATTATTTTCAAACAGATGCAATGCATCAGAGCCCAAATAAAATTGATGCTCTGCATCTTTTATAAAAGGGCAGAGCCCAAACAAAATAAAATGCAGAGCTCAGACAAAATTGATGCTCTGCATCGTTTATAAATGGGCAGAGCCCAAACAAAATAAAAAATGCAATGCATTATTTAAAAAGGGGCAAAGCCCTAGCAAAGGCCTAACAGGCCAAATGTAAATAAAAGCGTTGAATATTTTTCAACTGGACTTAGCCCAATCATGGCCGTAAGTCCTCAAATTAAATTGACTGAGCACAGTTGCTCTCTTAAATCAATTTACATTCGGTTCGAGGGTACATCTCCGAATTCCTTTGACTCCTATCGTTGTAATCCTTCAACGACGTCAGAGAGGTGACGGGTCCCGACAACCACACATCAACACGGACTGTGGGGTCCTTAAACTCATGGACTTAAGCGTCCTTAAACCAAAAGACGGATTGTGGGGTCCTTAAACCCACGGACTTAAGCGTCCTTAAACTAAACATGGACCACCATGTCCCTAAACTGGAACATGGACCGCAACGTCCTTAAACTACCTATGGACCACTACGTCCCTAAACTGGAACAATAGAGCCCTCAAAGCTCTTTTGCCGGATCTAAATGATTCCGTTTAAGTTGATCTTAGCCTCAAACCTGGCTAACGTATCCTTAAACATTCAAATGGACCATAAAACTCCAAACCAACTTTGGTTCAGGGGTACATCTCTGAACTCCTCTGACACATGTCGTTGTAATCCTTCAACGTCGTCAGAGAGGTGACGGGTCCCGCTGGCCATATATATTAAACGGACCACTACGTCCCTAAACTGGAACAATAGAGCCCCCAAATGCTCTTTTGTCGGATCTAAAAGATCCTGTTTAAGTTGATCTTAGCCTCAATACGGCTAACGTATCCTTAAACTAAAACACCAAACCCAAATCTAAGTAACTATGGATTTGGACTAATCCACGTCCTACGGACGACGGCATAACTTAGTCTCCGTATACAATCCACGGGCATCCACAAACAAAACAAACACACACGATACGAAGTGAAATTCTGGAGAAGAAGAAAGTTGTTACCGCGATGCGGTAACGTAATTAACTGCAGGGGCTTGCGCCTGCAGGGAAGAGCGTCCCCATAATCAAAAACCCCTCAAGCGAGGGGGAATCTGACGAAGTCTGCTACATCGGCCGCATCCGTCCAATCCTCCGATACACGGTGCCATAAATCAACTTGGCATCTTCGGAGAGGTGGACGGATAAAACCAAATAGCATCTGCCCCGAATTTCAGGCAAGACGTCCATATCTTGGCCGCCGTTCGGAGGGGAACAGAGGTGTAGCAAAGTCCACATGGAAGGAGTCATCCCAAGGGGATACGGATCGGGATGCAAGACCAGCCCTCTGGAGCTCCCTACGCAGCTCCCCGAGCGGCAAACCGCTCTGCCTCTGCCACTGCCGCGGCTGGTGCTCCTGCCGCCCCTCGTTGCTCTGGGCGTCGTCATCAGACCTAAATAAGAGTACAATCATTACATATGCATGCAATATATATATGTAGATCATAGAAATGTGAAGTAATAATATAACATTACTGATAATCTTTTTCGTTTCGTAGACGCATTAAACATATCCACTTGGATTTCATCATCGATATCATTTCTAACCCACGTAACTTCACGATCAGCCGAAAACAACCCGTCTTTTGAAACAGTCGGTCGGAGCCCTCTAAGTCTTCTCTCTTCTTCATCTTCATGTCCTCCATACGATCCTCGAATTCTGGGATATCATAAATATCCCTGCGTTTCCAACGGCATACGACACTCCATCCCGGATACTTCAAGCACTGTGAGTAGTATACTTGAAATGCTTGTTACGGAAAGATAAATGGATCGTCCTGACCGTAAAATCGAAGTGTGTTCACACTAGTCAATCCAAATTCATCTTTCCAAGTCCCGAGATTATTTCTCCACTTATCTGTATCGATTCATGTATCGTACAAAATACACTTAAATATATAAAACGGTTCTGATCGTCCGGGATATTGGATGCCAAGTATGCAATTTAAGTATCCATACTAAATCACACCATCCGATCTTATGGTTACAATCCCACTATTCTGAGTGGTTCAAGATGTTTGTATGTCCTTAACTTCAAATTTGTATTCAAGGACACCGAATTCTTTATAATATGCAACCTCCATGCTAGGAAACTGAGCTAAACATCTTGAATCTCTCTCTAATGACGTAAACAAGTTCGGATCGTGGATCTGACAAAACAAATTTTACGGCAAATACATAACAATATAAGTTTAGATTAAGAATGGTAGCAATAATATGTTATTCGAACAACTTACATGAACTGCAACCCAATCGCAAAAATTATCCTGATTATATTTTTCCAATCGTTCATCATTCCAATCAGGATGCCCCTCACGTACTTTATCAATATGAATTCTGTTCTCAACAATAAATTATGATATTAATATTATATCATTTCATACACACATAAACTCAAATATAACAATTAATCCAAAAAAAACCTACTCTCTAATTTCTTCAAGACATACGCTATTGAGAAAGATAAACCGATATATTTTGTTGATAAATATAGTGTCTAATTTCTTATAATCAATTTTACCATATGGCCCGACCTAAATTCTCCGAGGTTGGTTAAGCTTCGTCTCAATGTTCTCGTCCAGATAACGGGAACAAAATGTGGTTATTTCATCTAGAAAATAACCTTGCATGATAGAACCCTCTGGTCGATTTTTATTGCGTATATACGTTTTTAGAGTGTAGAGATACCTAAAGAAAAATATGTTAAATAAATAAATACGGGTATATAGGACAACAATAATTTTACAAAATACGTGAAACGAAAAATTCAATGTACCTTTCGACGGGATACATCCATCGATATTGTACCAGTCCGGCAAACTTAGCTCCGGTTGTAAGATGAACCGTCAGGTGTATTATGATATCGAAGAACAACGGCGGGAAAATACGCCCAAGCTTGCAAAGTAGCAATAAAATATAATTTTCTAGATTCTCCAGCGTCACAACATCCAAGATTTTAGCGCACAATTCTCAAAAAAAGCAATAAAGGTCATTGATTATTAGACCAACCGATTCGGAAAGGAAAGTCCTGAGGGCTAATAGGAAAAGGTGCTCCATAATAATATGGTGATCATGACTTTTCGGTCTATCGATCTTATCTTTCAAAAATTTTATTTTCTTGCTAAATAATCCTGAGAAACCTGTGGGAACTTTCAAATCATGCAACGCCTGCAGAAACCTTTTCTTCTCCGGTTGTGACATATGATACACGGCATTGGGAAGTACAAACTTGCCTGGTTTACTCGCTATCGGTTTAGGATGCAATTCACTTTTAATTTCCCAATTCTGAAGATCCATCCGAGCAAGGAGGTTGTTTTTTGATTTTCCATCTTTATAAAGAAACAAATTAAGTACATGCTTGGATACTCCCTTTTCTATGTGCATGACGTCCAGACAATGACGCACTAAATTTGTTGACCAGTATGGAAGCTCGTAGAAAATGCTTAATTTGTTCTAGTATGGTGATTTGACCTGTTTTGCCGGATTTATCCCGAATGTCATATTATTGTAACCATCCTACTGAGCAATCACATCCTCTCTGGACAATAAGGGTGGAGGCCCAAGAAACTCCTGCACCTTATTGCACTAAATGCTTTTATGCAGACCTGATACACTTGATTTAGATTTTCACGCACACTTGGCGCACTTGATGTGGTTTTATGCAAATTTAATGCACTTAAGGATTTTCGTGCACACCAGTTGCACTCGATTGAGATTTTCATGCACTCCAGATGCACTGGATATTGTTGTCGTGCACACCCGATGCACTTGACAGATACTTTCGTGCACACCTGTTGCACTTGACATATACTTTCGTACACACCCGTTTTACTCAGTTTTTGTTTTTGTGCACATTCGTGACACTTGGATTTGACTTCAATTTTTGTTCGCATCAGTATATATTTGAGTTTTCGTAGATTGGTATAATTATATACCTCTATTTTGGAAAATAATTGGAAATTTAAAATGAATTATTAATTATGAAGGCATTTATTTCGATTTGGGCTTTATACACACACACACACATACAAGTTTAATGTTAAACTTGGTTAGTGTTTTACTAATTACTACACTAAACCATATTTTATTTTTATTAACTATGTTTAGTGTGCATGACATATTGTGACATGTAACATTTCATTTTATGATATTGGTTTTATGTTTTGTTTAAAGAAAATAAAATAAAAAGAAAAGATAAGAATATAAAAGAAAATGAAAGTGATAAGAGAGGGGACAAAGAGACACATAGGCATGAGCAAGTGAGAGAGTGAGAGAGAGAGAGAGAGGAGGGTATGGTTACTTCTACCATGAGCATTCTTCACTTCATTTCCTTACCTCCTCTTCTTCCTCTCTTTTTCTCCTTCTCCTCCACCCCATCTATCACCATACAACACCTCCCAAACCATCTCAAAACTCTTGTTAGCCTTCACAAAAATTGCTCATAATCTTATCCTAAGCAATATGGTGGGATCAAGTTTAAGTTTTGAGAAACTCTTGCCATCTTGGAATTTTCTTGGGTTTCTTGTTGAGTTAATAATTTTACCTTTAGTTAAGTTTTCAAGTATTCTTGCCTTCACTACTAGTTTAGAGTTGAAAAGTTTATGTTTGCAAGTCTTGAAAATTCTTAGGTGAGATTTAGTTAGTAGAACTTGTAGTAGTGATATAGTAGAGAGTTTAGTGAGTGTTTACTAGCCTATTAGTAATTGTATCCCCGGTCTAGATGAATTTAGAAGTTTCAAAGATGAGTTTAGAATTTTCCGATGTCGGTTTTGATTGAGTCTTGGTGATCAAATGGAATCTGGAGCTACTCAGGGCCTCTGAAAATTTAATAGAGCATACTGTGAGATGTATAGACCAATAGAAAACCACCATAGAAACCTGAGCCACCAAATCACTTTTCTGGCCGCAAATTTAAGCTTTTTGGCCGCAATTTTCAGGTCGTTTTTGGAGTTAGGGTCTGGGGTTTGTTCTGTAGCTCTATCACTAGATAACTAAGACTACCCTATACGCTAAAAAGTTTAAAATCACCTTAAAAAAATCTGGAGTTGTTTTACTTAATTTCTGGTGATATTTTGCGATATTTTGAAACTTAATTTTTGGATATTTGTGTTTTGACTCGGTCGTTTGATATTCGTACGTTGACGTTGGGGGGTTTTTCGTCGTTTTAGCACGCGTTGACCATAGGTTTTAACCTATGTGCGCTTCGCTCGCGATTTCAATTACGATTTGGATTTTCATGCGATGTGATATGATTTGATTTGTAGGTACGATCGCGAGAATTTCCGAGACGACGAAGGAGGGCAAGGCGTCCGTCGACATTGACTAGAGCAGGGATAGTATGTGAGTAGACGTATATCTACAGGGGAAGTCGGATGGATGGCGTATAGCACTTCCGCAACCGTAGAATTAAGTTATATATATGTATACCTAGCTAATAGGGTTCTAGAATACTATATACAATAATAGTATACTTGTAGAAAGATATATCCCTAGTTCTGTTTTCTTAACCATTGAGTTATACACACACATATATATGAATAAAAGGATATTTACGATATGATGATACGAGTCGATATGATGATTTAAAGCAATGTGATATGATATGATAGGAGATGACATGAGATGATATATGATCATACGAGATTAGATGATATACGCGACTATAAATCTGTACCATTGATTGATGATATTGTACGATGGATATTCCGTATGTGATATGATGAGGATGGATCGCCGATATGTATTTCTACTCGAGAAAATATTGTTTAAAATCACTAAGTATATATTATGATATATTTAGAGCCATACCTACTTTCAAAACTAATGAACCGTTACATACTTTTAAATGATCACTTCAGACGCTACGACTTTTCAAATGGTATCTTCTTCAAAAATATCGTAGCCCCTATTGTAACGACTCTTAATTTACTGTACGGAATTTTCCAGTTTAATGTACAGAAATGAGTTATATAGGATTGAGTTATAAGTTTACTTTGTTAAATGACAGCAAGAAGCCATTTGTAGCTCACCGGTAAAGCCTTGCATTGCTGTGACGTAGCCCCTGTGTTCGAATCTCATCGGACACATTATTTTTCTAAATTTTTTTAACCTTTGGATGCCCAAAAGTTTACACGTGCAATACACATAAAAATGAAAAGTCAGAAAAATCAAACACATGCAAAAGGGTTTAAACACCGAGTTGTACACATGGCACAAATCCAGAGGCATGAAGCCCTAGATCGACAGGCGAAAATGAAGTTATGGCCGACGCTGACGGTTCAACTATGGCAAATGATACCCGGGTTTTGCACACTTGACTCTTCCCCTACCCCTAACTCCTCTGCACTGTTTGATTTCCCTGCAATCAAACAGAGACCCTTCATTTCACCATTTATCATCTTTTTAATGCATTTTAATTCACAATTTTAATTCCAAAACCCTAATTCTACACTATAAATACCACCCCACCCTTTGACTCAATATCATTCTAAAATCTCTAGCCAAAACTCTCAAAAATTCTCTATATACAAGTGGAGTAAAGAGGAATTAGCAAGCGGTCAATTTCTGGCGAAAGATCGAAACTATTCCGGCGCTCCTGTGACGCCATGACGACAACACTCTCTTCTTATACCTTTCTTTAAGCCTCCTAACTTGTAAGTCCTTTCCAATTTTCTTTTCTCTTCTTTAAAAATCTATTTTTAAGACTAATATCGGTAAGTCGAGTTAATACCGATATCTATTTGCTAAACCCTAAAAACTCCCCTTTTTCTTACATATTGTCCATCCAAATTTTACACAATAATTGTAATCTTAATTATAAATGTTTAGAATAAATTTTAACCTAGAATTCAATGCAAAATAACTTTAACTTAAGTTTTTCATTTAAATACCATGAACTTTAAATATCACCACTTTTAGTTTTTGTTACGAACATACCTTTAGAAAAACTTTACGAGGTAATGACCTACCCCACACGCACACATGGTTCCATAGCACAATACATCTTTTGTATGAATTGTTGTTTCGAGGATAATATTACATTAAAATACCACTTACTTTAAAAACGGTTTTCTTTTAAAACAGTATTCTTAATTCCTTTGCGAATATGCCTCTACAACTCTCTTTAGGAGATCTGCTATTGAATGATGCGGATTATCGCACATCCTTGGACTAATAGAGCGAGATGCATACCTCCTCATGGAGCATTCGGTCTCGAAAGGTTTTAAATACGGTTTTTAAGAAAAATGCATTTTTCTACTTAAATAAAATTTAATTTCTAATAATTATATAAAAATTAAAAAATCCATATATTTTCAAAATATAATAAACTTACATTTTTTAAAATAAAATAATTACAAGTTTCACTAAAATACCATCAAGATACCAACAAAAGACAAGTTTTACAATAAAATACCATGAACTTTCCAAGCTAAGCAATTATCACTAAAATACCTCAAACCCTTAAAATTCATATCCATGAAAACCCTAAATAATATAAATAAATACTCGAGGTTTATTTTGAAATTTTATTAAAATTATTTTTCATAAACCCCATCGAGTTATATAAAACAATATTTAAGGACTTTAGTAAATATAGGTTTAAGCGGAATCAATTCTCTTGAGCCCCAGGGAGCCGGAGAAAATGAGTGATTACCTATTTAAAGTAGAAAACTTAACGGAGTTATCAATGGTAATTGTATTGGAAAAAGACACAAATCCTGCCGTCCATGTGCAGCAGTTACCGATGACTCCCGAACCTAATTTAGGATCTAAATCAGTTACAAGTGTCTGACTCAAATCTGGGTCGATCTCAAACCTAAATCCAAACTCAAATCAGAGTCCAATTCAAACATGAATCCAAAGTCAAACATGAATACTTCAACTTGAACCTGAATATTTGAATTCAAACACCAATACCAAACATGAATACTTGACTTGACTTGACCGAACCATGGTTATAATTTGACCTGACTACTTGGATACATGATTACATCCTGAACCTGACTACCTGAACATCTTGTATCCATGGTTTCGGTAAGACTTGTAAATATAATCTATACAATACATTACACGGGGATAACAGGGTAGATTGGTACGGAATGTATTAACGGGGCACGAGATGGTCACTTAAAAGACACCTATATGAACTCTCGTGCCGTTGTCCCGTGGGTTTTGACGGGGCCTTGTACTACATGTTACCATAGTCCACGGGGTAAGATGGACTCATCTCGTATACATAAATAACTTCTGTACCAAGTTACAAACAACTACGTTAGAATAACAATCATATACTTGTACAACTTACTAGTTCAATTCCCATTACTGTTATATTCCATTCCTTCTTTTAGGACTTACCAAGTGCTAGTTCGCTGACGACGTTCCTGTCTATTTCTTTCTTTGGAATGTTCGTCAGGAGGACCGGACTCTCAGAAGATCGAGCCTAGTCAGGAGGACTTGGACCAGTTCACTGCCCAACTGGACTTCTAGCTCTCCTTGTATTTACTTTTAGTTTGTATGCCACTATTTAGACACTGTTTATATTATTGTATCTTTTCATTTCCAAACAATTGTATGTAAAGTGAATGTAAATAAAAGTTGTTGTTTGTTTATTTTATATCTCTTGTCATTCTTGTGTATTTTTACACATATTGCTTAATTATGCTTAACGTATTTATTTCTTAGTAAATACGTCGCGGTCTGCCACGTCACCGTTTCCGTACACTGGGAAGCGAGGCGTGACACCTATTTTCTAAAGCAACGATTCGTACCATTTTAAACTATAACTGTATGGCTCATAAGTAGTTGCGTATTTTTATATTATTCGCGTTTATGATTTCTTTTTTTCTGTTTACGCCCGCGTTATGATTTCTTATTTCTGCATACGCTCGCATTTCTTTCATTTACAATATATATACTACGTTTCATACGCTTATCTTTACATAACTTCGTTTGTTAGGACACACGCACAATTATCGATGATGCACATGTTGCACGTACACCTACTTTCATGCTCACACACACATCATCGATAATTTTCATGCTACGTACACAGATAGAACTCGTTATGTTACCGTATCGCCTTATAATCTGTTGCATTTTAGTTACTGTTCAGTACCCAGTACCACATACTAGTTCAGTTATTGTACTTTCTCTACTTTGCTATACGACACGCTCATATGAACACACCTGCTATGCATGACAGTATTGTTCTGTGCATGTACATATTATTTCATTATTTCCATATTCTATTGAGATTCTATTTTCATAAGATTTTTGGATTTGAGAAACCACATATATTATTTAAAAACTTGTGAATGTTTTAAAAACGCGGTTTTCTCTTGATATGATATTTCGACGTCCATCATGAGATTTCTCGGTACTGAGCTATGATGATTATCCGAATCGATACAGAGGAGAATCCGATTGCAGATACATGGTGGACCCGGTACGATATCCTGGGGAAAGAAGATCGTATAGAAACGCGTTGAACCTAGCAGGAGAACACTACCTACCGGTAACAGTATTGGACTCGGCGGATATCCGGAGGATATTGACCGGAGTGATATGAGACAGATGGATATGAGGACCGATCTGATGAGACGGTGCCTAAGATATGAGGGCCGATCCAATGAGACGGCGTCTGAAATATGAGGATTTACATGTCGATGCTGGACACGGGATTTATGATGATTTCGTGTGTCGATACTGGACACTCAGGATTTCATGATGATTTTGAGAGTCGTTGATGGACACTCATCGGATAATATGTATACATACATGATATGGATGACACGATACCACATATTGATACAAGCACGATATTATACTTATATATATACATATAAACATGTTCATTTCGATACCACACGGTATAATAATAATATTATTATTATAGTATGACTTAGGCAGATCGTTATACATTCGATTTCTACCTGATGATGTCTTCTACTCATGAGTTGGCAACTCGCCCCCGTTGTGCCATAGTTTTCTTGCAGGACCGACCGTTCGGATCAGTAGCGGCTTGCTGGCACATTCTTCTTTTAGGTAATTTGCTTAGTAGGCCGGTTACACTACATATCGTAACCACCATTGTATATTTTTATATTCATTTGAACCTAGTTAAAACCTCCATCAAGCAGACTATATATATTTGGTAGACTTAGAGATCAGTTGTATATTTTTTGGGCTTAGTGACAAGACTTGTATTATTCTTTATATTAGATTTGATGATGTTTTGATTTTTCTTTACTCTTTTTCTGTGATTGATTTTCACCTTGAGCGTTGTACACTTATTTACGTGGTTATGTTTTCCGCTGTTTGGCGAAGAGCTAGTTCCCACTTGGGGATGCAAATATTATTATCGTTTATGTACTGTTTTGATCAAAATTTACAAAGGAGGTGTTGTCCAAACTTTAAATGACGAAAACGTTTTCAAACTTTAGTACACCACCTACTTGTATTTCTATAAATTTTACTTATACTTTAAAAGCGGAACTTGATTTCATTTATACCCTTTTCAAAACTTCACCTCCACAATTTTCTTTAAAAATGTTTAGATTCCTGGTTTTCAGCTTACTTGGGTTACGGTGGAGTCCTATACACTTCACGTGACTCAAGTGTCGGTCACGTGCTATTTTCGGGTCATGACAGAACTTTTGTTTTATTTAAATGTAATAATTAGTGATTATTATTTCTCTTTATCTGTGCTTTATATCGCTTACCATGTAATACTAGAATCCGCAGTGTGACTACTGTAGGACTTTTTCTTGACAATATATAGGGGCATGGCTGGTCTAGTTACTTCTCGTATTCCTATATCTTGGAAATCGGGGCGTGACCCCTATAAATTACATAAACTTTTTTGTATTCCTTGATTTTTAAATATTTTACCTGCTCTGTATTGTTAGTTATATGTATGCCCTAGAGGCCATTACTGTACATACGATATATATTGTAGTGGATGCTTGGACATATATAGGGAGGACTTTCTTGCTCGACATGATAGTTTGCTATCTGGTTGTACTTTATCTTAACATGTACTCTGATTGTCTCTATGTTACATGTTGATAGAGCCCTTAGGATATGTGCTCGACTACCAGGACTATGATGCAGATCATACTAGTGGGGACAGTGTAGTCGCCAAGTACATCCTTTAAATGTTCCTAGTCGAGGGTGTATCGAGACAGGGCATCGATACACCAGAGTAGACTAGCGTGTACGCATCTTGACCCATATGATGGGCGATGGGTGATCCCATATCCATCGGTGTTTGACATCAAGGATAGTGTACGGATGCTCAGTAGAGACTGGGTACACTGGACGGACTCGCCGAGAACTCCCAGATAGTATTATACCTCACGTCAGATGGCAGTTCTCTGGTGACACTGGTACAGGTTAAGTCTGTAGACCCGAGATCGTCATAGAGTCTTATGTGATTCCCACTGTGCTTTGATTTCCATCATACCACGTCCAAGAGGATGTGCAAAAAGGTGGCTTTTGGGTACAGTCCCGAATCATATGGAGGCAATGAGCGATAGGAGGGGATTCGTCTCTCCCGGTATAGGGAGTTGATGTTGCGCTGTGTTCGATTGGCTATAACTGGAAATCCCTGGCCAGAGTTGCTGAGATTTACTGGTAAGTGTTATCAGTAGTTTCTCGAACTGTTATAGACCTCATATCGACACGACTTATCAAGCTACTGGGGTCTGACGTTTACCACCCCTAGGCGAGATATGCGACATATCAGACGAAGAGACCGGACTGTACGGGAGTGTTACTGATTGGATTCGCAGGAGAATGTACATGCTTGCTTGTTGATCTTCTGATCGCTCAATACCTGAATGGCTGTTACGTTTAGCTGACCGCTTGCAGCTTGTGGGTGTTTGATATGATCATCACCTACTGCCGGCGTATTGACGATTTTTTAGAGTCCTACACAGAGGTTTCTTGGCTCAGGCAAAACGGAGTAGGAGCACATATATGATATGTGCGGGACCGAGAACAATACGTGTATGTGATACCGTATTAGATTCTCGCGATATGAGATATCGGCCGGGTATATGAGATATAGCCGGGTCATCGGATCAAGTGTTGATTCAATGAACTGATACAGATTATATTAGTCGGTTATATTCGATATAGCCGGATTGTCGGATCAAGTGTTGATTCGATAATTTAATGTATAATTATATATTTGATATATTAAATTACATTAACTAATATAAGCTCACTAAAAGATTCTTTTTCTCACTCGGGTAATACATTGATATATATGCGATATATGTTAAATGAATTATTTTATTTTGTTACAATAAATATTGTATATGTGATATATAATATTGTAACATGTTAGGGTTATTAATGCAACATGATTAGTGGAGATTAAACATGATTAAGGTTTGATTTGGGTTAATTTTTCTAGAAGCTTCTAGAAGCTTTTTGTTTTGTTTTTGCAAAGATATTTTCTAAAGATATTTTGTTATGATATTTGTTAACCCAACACAACCCTTCACCATGGTTCATTCTCTACATGGGTTAAGTTATCATACTTAACCCATGGTTACATTTCTAACCACACATGGATTCATTATTCATCACAAAGTAATTCATCTTCTTGTTCCTTCTTGCAAACCTTTCTAGCTTTGATTTTTGTGATGAAAATGAGTGAGATTAAGAAAATAAAAGAGAGCTAAATTCCTACTTCATCATTCTAATCTATCCTATCCATTCAGATTAGGGTGTTCACTTCATTTATAAGTGAAACCTTGTGTTAATGAAACTTCAAGGTAGATCATCTTTGTTATCGAAGATCGGAAGCAAGCATGCATCTCTCTCTTTGTGGAAGCTCTCTAGAGTCCGGGTACATGATGATCGTAGCGAAGGGACCTCAACACGGAGCTTATGAAGCGAAGGACCGGACTACAAAGGTTGTAATCCCAAACTCTTAGTGTTAAAGTGTTTAACATGCTTTGTTTCGCCTAATTTCTAGTTTAAAGATCTTGGTTAGGGTTGTTCTGCACGTCTAAATTTTAAATCGGGCATGGTTGATGTTCCCCTCCGAACGGCGGCCAAGACATGGACGTCTTGCCTGAAATTCGGGGTAGATTCTATTTGGTTTTATCCGTCCACCTCTCCGAAGATGCCAAGTTGATTTATGGCACCGTGTATCGGAGGTTTGGACGGATGCGGCCGATGTAGCAGACTTCGTCAGATTCCCCCTCGCTTGAGGGGTTTTTGATTATGGGGATGCTCTTCCCTGCAGGCGCAAGCCCCTGCAGTTAATTACGCTACCGCATCGCGGTAACAACTTTCTCCTTCTCCAGAATTTCACTTCGTGTCGTGTGTGTTTATTTTGTTTGTGGATGCCCGTGGATTGTATACGGAGACTAAGTTATGCCGTCGCCCGTAGGACGTAGATTAGTCCAAATCCGTAGTTACTTAGATTTGGGTTTGGTGTTTTAGTTTAAGGATACGTTAGCCGTATTGAGGCTAAGATCAACTTAAACAAGATCTTTTAGATCCGACAAAAGAGCATTTGGGGGCTCTATTGTTCCAGTTTAGGGACGTAGTGGTCCGTTTAATATATATGGCCAGCGGGACCCGTCACCTCTCTGACGACGTTGAAAGATTACAACGACATGTGTCAGAGGAGTTCAGAGATGTACCCCTGAACCAAAGTTGGTTTGGAATTTTATGGTCCATTTGAATGTTTAAGGATACGTTAGCCAGGTTTGAGGCTAAGATCAACTTAAACGGGATCATTTAGATCCAGCAAAAGAGCTTTGAGGGCTCTATTGTTCCAGTTTAGGGACGTAGTGGTCCATAGGTAGTTTAAGGACGTTGCGGTCCATGTTCCAGTTTAGGGACATGGTGGTCCATGTTAGTTTAAGGACGCTTAAGTCCGTGGGTTTAAGGACCCCACAATCCGTCTTTTGGTTTAAGGACGCTTAAGTCCATGAGTTTAAGGAGCCCACAGTCCGTGTTGATGTGTGGTTGTCGGGACCCGTCACCTCTCTGACGTCGTTGAAGGATTACAACGATAGGAGTCAAAGGAGTTCGGAGATGTACCCTCGAACCGAATGTAAATTGATTTAAGAGAGCAACTATGCTCAGTCAATTTAATTTGAGAACTTACGGCTATGATTGGGCTAAGTCCAGTTGAAAAATGTTCAACGCTTTTATTTGCATTTGGCTTGTTAGGCCTTTACTAGGGATTTGCCCCTTTTTAAATAATGCATTGCATTTTTTATTTTTTTTGGGCTCTGCCCATTTATAAACGATGCAGAGCATCAATTTTGTCTGAGCTCTGCATTTTATTTTGTTTGGGCTCTGCCCTTTTATAAAAGATGCAGAGCATCAATTTTATTTGGGCTCTGATTCATTGCATCTGTTTGAAAATAATGCATAGCATTTACTAGGCCTGTTAGGCCTTTTCAATTGGGCTCAGCCCTTCTTTTTAATGATGCAGTGCATCAATCATCTGACAGTGGCCATGTGGCCTATCAGGCGCTTTGCGCCAATAAATGAGCGCAAGCGCTTGTGGAGGTGACACGTGTCACGCAAGCGCAGTGCGCTGCGCTTGCGCTGCTAACACGTGGCGTGCTCTGGTGAGTTGCGCCAATTTCAGAGAGCAAGGCTCTTTCTTAAAAGCGCATAGCGTAAGTGATTCAGATGCTGACACGTGGCGCTCTCTGGTGGCTTGTGCCAACCCAGGAGTGCAACAGTGCAGTTTTTGCAAGTGCAAGGCACTATTCCAATAATCTTGAGAATCTTTAAGATTCCAGAACCAATGGTTCATAAAAAGTGCAAAGCATTATTTGATTTCTTGATCCAATTTAGATCAAAGAAAACAAGTTTTTTTTCTTGTTTTTTCTTGTTTTCAGAGAACCAGTGGTTCATAAAAGAGTGCAAAGCACTTATTATTATATGAAGATCATTGATCTTGTTCTTAGATCAATGATCTATTAGAAGAAATTCTTCTGTTTTATGAAGGTTTTTACCTTTTTCTTGAAATTTCTTCAGAGTTCTCTCTGTTTTGAGGTTCTCAATGTTTCACAATGTTCATGATGCTTTTAATTGGGGTCTAGGGGTCTTTATATAGTGCCCATAAGTTTGTTAAATTTGTTAACGAGATCATTCTCTGAGTAATTTGGGGAATTTTCCCCACCGTTGGATCTTTGATACAAGGGCTTCTGTTTTACATAAGGCAATCCTTTTGTTTTAACAAGAACAGAAGGATCTTACTAGAATTTTAATTCTGTTTGGCGCAAGCCCCCCAGCGCGTGACACGTGTCATGCAGCGCAGAGCGCAGTGCAACTGTGCTGACACGTGTCGCTTGCGCAACTGCGCTGACGCGTGTCGCGCAGCGCACAGCGCAGCGCGACTGTGTTTGCGCTGACACGTGTCATACAGCGCAGCGCTTGCGCAACTGCGCTAACACGTGTCGCGTAGTGCAGCGCTTGCGCAACTGAAGCGTTGCTTCTTTTAATTTTGTTTTAAATAGAGCCTTGCTCTGATTGGGCGCACTGCCTTGGGCGCTGCGCTGACGTATCAGCTTCTGACACATGGCGCGTTGCGCGCAGCGCAAGGAATTTAAAGCGTTGCTTCAAATTTTGAATTTTGAAATTCAAACAAAGTTTTTCTCTGATTGGGGGAAACAAATGCCCCCCCACCATTGCGCTCACGTGGCGCGCACGTGAGTGCAGCGGTGGCAAGATCCTGATCGTTGGATCAACTCAGGAGTTGAAGGGGCGCAAGCGCCTTATAAATAGGACCCCTGGCCCTTAGAAATCTTCACCATTTTCCAAGATTTTGATTTTCAGAGTTTTGCTATTGCTTAAGAACTTCAGAGCATTGCTCTTGCTTCCAGACTCTAGAGCTTTGCTCTCATTTCCAAAGTTAGAAAATTTTAGGTAAAATTGATTTAAATTAATTTAAATCAATCTTAACCAAATGAGCCTTGCTCTCATAGATCTTTTGATCTAAAGAAATCCCCTTTGGGGTTTCATAAACAGAGCTTTGCTCTCAAGAATTTGTTTCAGGGTTTCTTAACCCATGAAAAGAGCTTTGCTCATTGACAGAATATAGATCTCTTGATCTTCTGATGATGAACTCTTAAGAGTTTTTTTTTATATGGATCTTTAAGATCCCAGAACTTCAAATTTTTTAGGAATTAATTAATTTTCTTTCTTTGATGAATTTTTATCATTATTATAGAGCTAGGCTCTTTTAAAGAATCTTATTCCTCTGAGACCAGAGTTTGGCAAGTGTCACTCTGTGACAGAGGTTTGCTTTCAAAGAGGAGATTTTCTCCTTGTCTCTAGGGATTTTTTTTATATTATTAATGGGAATATTCTCTTGGGGATTAACTGACAATCTCATCCAATGATGGGGTTGTCTTATTAACTGACGTATTGTCATCCAGATTTTGTGGGTCCCCCTTTGGTCTCCTACCCACTACACTGCTGTGCAGTGTAATTAATTTTAATTTAATTTTCATTAATTTTTAAAATTCAGTTAATTAAAAATTTTAAACGCCAAGCGTTGGAATTGCAACACTAACGGCTAATTTTGTTCCCTTGCAGTGACCATGTCTCTCGATACTTCATTCCCGTTCGCTCGTTCGGAGGAAGGGTTTCCTGAAGCGCCCTTGGACCGCGAAGTCCTAGCCATGATCAGGGACCACGACTCGGAATATAAGAGTCTCCACCTTTGGGGGGGCGTGGTACAATCAGATTATCATGGGTCGACGGAGCTTCACATGCACAGTACCGTCAGAACCCATTACGCCGATTCATTATGCCAGCCCACCCTCGGTGCAGTATGCCGTGGAGATGGTTGATTGGACCTCGAAGGGCTTTCTTCATCCCGCCATAGATGCAATTCCGGTTCAGCGTCCTATGGTTTTGGATATCCTGGGACGCCGTATCTGTCAAGGCGAGGCTTGACCTTGGAGGCAATCATATAACATAGGTCTAATCCCCCGCCACCCGATCAGCTATCTGCCGTGGGCTCGGTATATCCTGTCGGTGAAGAAGTCGCAGTTGATAAGGTTAGGATTGAACACTGAGGTTTACGTCTCCCTCTTCCAGTATCCCACGCTTCCCACCTGGTGGTTCAAGGCTTTCTTGAAGCAGTGGAACATTCCTACTCACACTTTCCTCGCAATGGACCGGGAAGTGTCAATTTCTCTGGAGGAATTCACAGAGGTCTCCGGTTTACCGGTTATAGGGGAGCACTATGAGGAGTTGCTTCCGACAGACGAGTATGTCTTCGGTGCTAAGCCGGCAGTATGGGGCCTCACCCCGGAGAATGCTGTTCAAGACCAATTCCCAAGTTTGATCAAAGTGTTGAACATCTATGCGGCCCTTTACATCGAACGTGGGAGTCGCGGAGTTAGCTTCGAGGATTTCATCGCTCAGTTCCTTCATCCAAATGTCCTCTCGGCAGAAGATGCCAAGTTTGCCACCCTTGATGACCCTTTCGGTCTAGGTTTGGATAACCTACGGGCGAAGGAAATAGACCAAAAGGGTTTTTTCCTTCCTAACTCCCCGACCATGTCTTTTGCGGAAGTTGCAGCACCTGGGATTGACGAGGAGGCCTTCTTCTTAGGATTTCTTGGGCTATGGCTGAGTTGGTTTGCGCTCCCGATGCACTCTCGCCATATGCGGCCCTCTGTCTTTTACCCAGCTCACCGGATAACCATCGGGGTAAAAGTGGCCGTTGGGATCGCCGGCTTGGCATACTTGTATCATGGCCTCAGTCGAGCAGCGGATGCCAATGAGCCTGGGGTACTGCACGTGATCTTCCCGATGCACTACTTCATATCGTGGCTTGAGCTACACACATCGGGTGTCTTCGGCATGCACAAAAGGCCCTCGTTCTACGACAGGTGCAGCTTCCCTCGCATCATACAGTTGATTGGCGCATCAATTGTGACTCCATCGCCACGGAACGCCAGGGGTTTACTCTTTCGCCCCCACACCATTGGAGACGGCGTGTCTTTCATCGATAAGGTGTTGACTATTGGAAAGGCGTCTACCACTGCAATGCGGCCATTGCAAGACACTTTCAAAGATGGATCCTCAGTTTTGACGGCCCGGGAGACCCTCCACTTATATTCTATTAGACCGGGCTTCCTGGTGTTCAGGCAGAACGGTGCGGCGATTTTCATGAGATACAACCCGCATCGCTTCGCCCAGCAACTGAGCTACAATCAAGGGGTACCATTGGAGGCTTTCCTTTCGGAACCTGCTGCTACCGAAGAAGGGATGGAGAGAGCGCTGCATCATTTCATGCGTCTGAATACGGGCTCTCACTTCTTTCTCAGTGAGCCGGATTGCGCTCCACGACTCCTCAAGGTATATATAGAATGGTACAGTCATTCGATGGGAGCCGTCATAAAGGAGGAAAAGCGATTGCTGGTCGACCGTAAGGGTGTGCCTCCAGGTAGCGACCGTAACGCTCCTTTAGTGCCAAGGACCCCGGTAGTTCCTCCTCTAAAAGATGCTAAAGCCGGACCGCCGCCTGCGCAAAGTCCTCCACGCGGATTGCCGCTTCCCGATATTGCGGACGCACCACCAGCGCCCTGTGCTCCAGTGGAGACAGTGGTTATAGCCTCGCCGGAGTCTGGTGTGGGTGCGGTCATCGGGACCCGCCGCCCCAAGGTGCCTGCAAAGCGCAAGTCGATCCCGGGTGCACCTAGGGTTAGTGGGCAGAAGAAGAAAAAGAAGTCGCTCTTCGCCGTTGGCGTCGCATTCGGTCAGGAACCCCACACTCCCTATGGTGAGGGCCTGAGTGAATATGGGACTAATAGGGAATTAGTCATGCCGCCGGATGACATGGACTTGGAGGCCGCCCTCGTAGCTTCGGAGCGGTTGGCGAGGCGCGACGCGTGGCTCGCTAAGCTTGCGGAATCAAGTAACCACTAGTCGCATTTTTTATTACATCATATCTTTATTATTGCCTTTGACTAACGTTTTTCTTTCTTTTCTTCCAACAGGCATCACCACTGAAGAAGCCATTGCCGCTTCCCTCAAGACCTTCCAAGAGGTGGAACGCCTTAGAGCGTCCTTAGGCCTTAGTAAGTTTTGATTCATCAAGTTTTCATTTTCCTTGTGTTATAGTCAATCTAACCTCTCCTTTTTTTTATCGCAGGAACCTCAATGCCGATCCCGCCAGGTGACGCGGAGACTCTCCCCCTGCCAGTCGCCAATGTTTCTGCCTCCTCGGGGCTACCACGAGAGGCCCGTCTTGAAGAGCCGATGAGAGATGCCTTAAAGGCTCTGGAGGCATCTCTGAACGAGGACGACGACACCTTGATGAAGGTAGTGTCGAAGAGGTCCATCGCGACAGCCCGGGAGGAGAGGAAGCGGTTGAGGCGCGAAACGAAGACACGCAAGGCTGCCTTGGCCATTAGAGCGGGCCCAAGCACCGTCCCTCGTGCCGATACTCCGTCAGAAGAGCCCCCGGTCGCCTTGTCTACAGCTCATAGACAGACGGTACGCGCCAGTAGGGAGGCCAACGATAAGTCCACCTCAGGTAATATTTCTTTCAGAATTTTGTTGTAAGAATTATGAAGCTGTTGGTTCTTATATATACTGTCCTGTAGGGCCAAGTCTAATCGAGGGGGAGGCGGAGACCGTCGAACCTGAGGGGCCAGAGGTAGAGGTATTGGTCGAAGCCGAGCCGATGGAGGACGACACAACCGGGATTGCTGGGCCCGAGCTAGTGGCTGACGAAATAGTCACGTCCACTATGCCTGGGCAAGTGGTTGATGCCGAGCCCGAGGTAGCAGCTGACGGAGCACCTGAGACCGATGACCTCGTGGTGACGGTGAACGAGACAACCATGACTGCTGAGCCCGAGGGAGTAGCGGGTGAGGTGGACATGATTCCTGAGGATGAGCCAACCGCTCTTTCTCAGGAGTCTGGCAATGCTCCGGTTATAGCTCTCCCCGCCTATGGCCCTCCGCCGTCTCCTGGCCTTGCGAGCACGATGACGACCCCCGTGGAGTCTGGGAATGAGGCCACGGGTGGTGGACTTATGTCAATGGAGGAGGGAGACGCCTCCGTCTCGGTTGGAGGCTCATCAGGTAAATTTCGGATTACCGTCCCTTTTTTTATCTTGCAATCTTTCCTGACAGGTTTACCCTTGTTTTTTTTAACGCAGGTGCGGCCAGTGCCGATGCTCCATTACTTGAGGGAGCGTCGTCAACTACTGCCTTGGCGGTGATCACCTCTCAACCCTCTCTCGTACCATCGAAGATGTTGGAAGGTATGGATTTGCAACTTATTAGTCTTATTTTTCAGACGCATAATTTACGTGCTAAAGTCGTACTGTTGTGTCTTTTTCAGGAGTGCTTTTTGACCATCTTTATCAGGTGTTGCTCCCACACTTGTCCTTCCCATCTGAACTCGCTTCTCCCTCTAGTGGCGCTGGTGAGTGTAGTTTCCAACTGATGTCTTTCTTTTTTTTTTAGTAATGGAATTATTTCTAATTTTCCCTTGTCCTGATTGCAGTGCTACAAATCGAAGGAGGAGACGAAAGATCGGTCGCACCACCGGCCCTTCCGGCTTTGCCACCTGCTGCAGCTGGTATAGTAGACTATCTCATCAATGACTTTTTTCATATTTCTTGCACTGTTATCTGATCGTATCTTGTTTTTTCAGCTGTCATTCTGGTCTCGGCGCCCTTCGAGCCTCGTGTTACAATGCCGGCGGGCCCTTTCCTGAGACGTCCGTCCTCGAAAGGCGCCGCGAATAGTCTGCGCATGTTGAGCAACTACATCGAGGAACTCGACGTCGAGACTCCTACGTCTGCTACAGATTTCGCTACGGCGGTTAACCCGATACTGGTGATACTCGTAAATTTCCATGACGAGGGCATCGTTGCGTCTTGGGTTAACCACTGCAGAGAGATCGAGGCTCTCCTGCATCAGCTGGAGTCGATGCGTCCTGCCCCTGAAGTTTTGGCCGTGAGCACTCAACGGGCAGCATGGCTCGAGCAAAGCACTTCTCATTTCCGCCATTTGGAACAAGAAGCAGCTTTAAGGCTGAAGGAGTGTCAGGAGTCTTCAAGCGAGACCGCTCGCCTACGTACTGAGGTTGAGGCGAACGCTGCCGAGGTGAAGGTTGTCTTCGAGGGCCTTCTGGAGCGTATCTCAAATGGGCTGAACTTGAAGCAGAAACTTGACGCTACCGAGCGTAATGCCCAAGGCCGCGAAGCAGCTCAACAGGCCATTGGGGAGCAGCTTGCATCTCTCTTGCAGCAAAGGGCTCAGGTGGAGGCAGAACTGGCGGTGGTGGCCGTTCAGGAAAAGGCATAGAAGGAAGTGTGCGTACAACTGATAGAGCTATTTAAGACGCTTCCTTCCCAGTGGCTGCCTTTGTATCAATACAATTGTAATTTTTTTTTTAAATAATATGTATCCATTTTTTATTCTTTTGTACGATCCACCTTGTATTTGATTGAAGTCAATAAATAAAGATACACATTTTTTCTTTTTGAATGTCTTGTACTATTTCTTTACTTTCTCCCTTCTCTTATTATCAGCATGCTGTCTTGATAAACACAATTGACAGATAACAGAGTAAGCGTCTAGATTTCTCCAAGAGATAGCGATAGCTTAGGCCGCAGGTTCAGATCTGCTGCCTAAGACTTTTCAACACTATGAGCCATGAGGGTCTCATAGAGACTTTTCTCCCTACGGATCGAGAGGATCTCGTAGGTGGATTTTCTCCTTAGGCATCGTGAGGATTCCTAAGTGTGTTTTCTCTTATAAGTCGTAAAGAACTTATAAGAGAATTTTCTCCCTTACAAGTTGAGAGGACTCGTAAGTGGTTGGTGAGTTGACTTGTTTCCGAGTCGAAGTATTGCTCCGACGGGGAGGTCGTTGGCTGACTTGTTTCCGGGTCGGAGCGTTGTTCCGACGAGGAGGTCATTGGCTGATTTGTTTCCGCGACGGAGGTCGTTGGCTGACTTGTTTCCGAGACGGAGGTCGTTGGCTGACTTGTTTCCGAGACGGAGATCATTGGTTAACTTGTTTTCACGACGGAGGTCATTTGCTGACTTGTTTCCGAGACGAAGGTCATTTGCTGACTTGTTTCCGAGACGGAGGTCATTTGCTGACTTGTTTCCGAGACGGAGGTCATTTGTTGACTTGTTTTCGAGACGGAGGTCGTTGGATGACTTGTTTCCGCGACGGAGGTCATTTGCTGACTTGTTTCCGAGACAGAGGTCATTTACTGACTCTAGGTTGTCTGTGAACCGTAGAGTCTTGGAACTGGGGACTTTGCCGTAGCTCCGATTGGTGATGCCACGTCCATGTCCTGCTGGAATGAGGAGGAACGCCGCTGTTGGTATCCAGGCTGTAGATGTGGTCGTCGAGATCTGACTTCCCTTTGACGCAGCCCGTTGGGGAAATGTAGTCCCCCTTTCCTTTTTTTTTGTTTATGCCCATGAATTGTATACAGGGGTCACTATGGACTTACCTGCAGGGCAAAAGTTTCATTCATTTTTATTGTTTTATTTCCGCGATGCTCTATCATTTCAGCTTTTGATCGCGAAAGTCGCGACTGCCCAATCATTTCGGCTATTTTTCGCAGTGCCCAATCATTTCGGCTATTTATTTTATTTTTACTCGCTGCTTTTTATTGCGAGTTGCCCAATCATTTCGGCTGTTTTGTATGCATACGTTTTTACTTGCTGCTTTTTATTGCAAGTTGCCCCATCATTTCGGCTATTTCGTATGCATATGCGGCCTACCGGCTTTTCACCGTAAACCTGAAATTAGACATCGATTTCGGCATCAGCACCGCTACAACTGGGATATTGCCAGGAGCGAATCATCATTTGCCTCTGTCGATGTCGAACAAAGGTGGCTTAGCGAACAGGGTTAAGGTCCTGTCGACTAAGGCTTTTAAATTCATGAGCCGTAAGGGTCTCACAAAGGTATTTCTCCCTACAAGTCGTGAGGATCTTGTAGGTGTATTTTCTCCTTAGGAATCGTGAGGATTCCGAAGTGTATGTTCCTCTGTAAGTCGTAAGGATCCTACAGGAGGGTTTTCTCCTTGTAAATCTAGAGGACCTACAAGGGTTGTTCATCATGCGTATATATCCCCAGTCATGAATGGGACTTGGTTAAGGAAATGTTTATTCGCGCCCGTGGATTGTATACAAGGGTCAGCATTGAGCCTCTTGTAGGGCAATATCGAAGGTTGTCGGGGTTGCTTAAGCACAGGTTTAGGTCTCTGTAACTTAAGACTTTCAAATCTTATGAGCCGTGAGGGTCCCATAAGAGAGTTCTCCTTACGAGTCGTGAGGATCTCGCAAGTGTATTTTCTCCTTAGGAATCGTGAGGATACCTAAGTGTGTTGCTCCCTTGTGAGTCGTAAGGATCTCACGCGGGTGGTTTCTCCTTACAAGGTCGAGAGGATCTTGTAAGTGTCTTTTAACGAGGTTGCGCCCTTTCGGGTTTTCACAAACACTCGCCGGTAGTCCTGCTGTTTTTACTCACGGAGCCCTTTCGGGTTTTCATCCGTGCCCATTTTGCTTATGGACATACCATTTTTTCTTTTTATTCTTTTTATTCTCTCTTTTTTTTACGAGGTCGCGCCCTTTCGGGTTTTCACGAACACTCGCCGGTAGTCCTGCTGTTTTTACTCACGGAGCCCTTTCGGGTTTTCATCCGTGCCCTTTTTGCTTATGGACATACCGTTTATTATATATATATATTTATTTTTATATATTTTTTTTTATTCATCGCATCAGCCTAAAGATGCTGCGGTAGTAGTTTAAAGACGTTTCGGTCCTTCATTAGTTTAAGGACGTTTCGGTCCGCCATTAGTTTAAGGACGTTTCGGTCCGTCCAGGAGAAGGCCTGCTACTGCTTATGAGTTCAAGCTTAGGAAGATAGCGAGCGGACATAGTCGTCGTCATCTATCATTAACCTAGGCGATAACTCACTAAGCGTAGTATTTCTTTAGGAATCGACCGTTTATTGGCCTGTAAGGCCTTTCACCGTGCATATCCATGAGTAGATAGGCTCCACCTTGGTAGACCTTGTCTATGATGTACGGACCTTCATAGTTTGGCTCGAATTTTCCCCGCTTGGCGTGATTGGGGATCATAGGCCTTTTGACCACTAGCACAAGTTCGCCTTGGCGGAATGTTCTCGGCCGGGTCAATCTTTCATATGAGCGCGTCATCTTTGCTTTATAGGCCTCCAGATTTTTTTGCGCTATGAGCCGGGTTTCATCAAGGGCATCAAGCTCCTCAAGCCGAAGGTGAGCATTTTCCTTGTCTGTCAGCTCATAATAGACTGCCACTCGTAGAGAGGGTAACTCTATCTCGAGGGGGAGTACTGCTTCTGTACCGAATACCAACACATATGGCGTTGTGTTCGTGGCCGTTTTGAACGTAGTTCGATACGCCCAGAGAGCTTCTTGTAGTCTTTCGTGCCAGTCCTTCTTATTTCGGGACACCGTCTTCTTCATGATTGTAATACCCAGTCCCTTTTGTACCAAATCCGTATGGTGTCACTTTATAATTTTAATTATAAAGTTTATTTCTCTTAAAGCCCATTCCTTTTTAGACCAAAACCCAATTTTTCCCTGTCAACCATTTCCTTTATTGACTCAAAACTAAACCCTTAAAACCAAATAAATTCCTTAAGCCCACTCATTTATTTTTCATCTAATTTCCACTATATTCCCTCAGCCCAGCCGTTCCACTTCCTTTTCTTTCTGATTTCCTGGCCCAACTCACCTGGCCCGTTCTTTTCTTATAATTCTTTAATTTTATTTTCTTTGGCCGGCCTACTTTCAACAGCCCACATCCTTCACAAATTCTCCTTTATTTCTTGGGCCGCTTCATTTCTGCCCAGCCCATCTCTTATTCCTTTTCCCTAATTCTTTTTATATTTTTTTAGCCCAACTCTCTTGGCCCGGCCCGCTTCTTCCTCACCCACGCACCCGACCCGCACCGCTTCCCCGACCCGACCCGCTTCGCCCCTCCTTCTTCCCCAACGGCTATTTTCTTTCCGCGCGCGCTCGACCCAACTCCGTCGCCTCCGCCCATGCTTGCGCCCCGTCGCTTGCGTGCGTTACGCCCACGACACGCGACACCGTCCCCACTACCTCTCCTCTCTCCCTTCTCTCGCCTCCACGTTCTCTTTCTCTTTCCCTCGCGTTTCCCCCTCTCTCTCTGCTCCCGTTCTCTCTTTCTCGAACCCACACCCTCGCCTCCACCTCGTCACCACCAACAACCCACTTACACCGAGCCGACTCTCTCCATCACCACCGCCACGAACTTCTTCAACCACCGTCACTACCCTCCAAGCTCCACCCTCGCTCACCGCAGCCGACCACCCTCGCACTCCTCGCCGTCGCTACCCAACTTCATCACCTACAGCCTCCATTCCCGACCATCCCCGCGAGCCTCCTCCGGTCACCGCGACAACCCCTCTCCCGCGCACCTTATTCTCTCTCTCTGATTTCCCTCACCCGACTTCTCTCTCTCCTTCTCACCCTGCACCCACACTCTCTGCTCTTACTCTCTCTCTCTCTCTCTCTTCCTCTGCTTTCTCTCATTCTCTCTCTCTCTCTCTGTTCTCATTTTCTCTCTCTCTCAGTTCTCTCATTCTCTCTCTCAGCTCTCTAACTCTCTCCCTCTGTAACTCTCTCACTCACTGCCTCTCTCTCTGTCTACACTCTCTCTCTCTCTCATTTCTCTCTCTCTCTCTCTAGCACTCTCTCTCTCTCTCCAAATCTCACCGTCTTTCCATTCTCTATCAACCTACACCACCGCACGACATTGCCCGAGCCCGCAACAGCCAACTCCGACAAGCTCGAGCCAGGATCGAGACTTTTGTCACTGTGGTGCCGTGCCGGAATCGGCGTTGCCGTGCCGCGCGTGTGTCGCGTTCGTGCCATTACCACTGCCGTGCATCGCCTAGACGCCTCCAGGCAAGTTTTTACTTGCTTACATGCTATTTACTTATGGTACAATCACTAAATACATAGATTTTAAAGTTACAAATTTAAACCAATTATGTGCCATACCTGTTCGACGCGTGTTCCCAAAGAAAATACTTTTCTAAATTGACGGAACTGGATTAATTACATTGGCCCTTGCTGTGATGAACATCTTGTGCAAATTTCGTTTGATAATATGACTGCTAACGACTAAAATTGATACCCCCAAGTAAGCCATTAAAACTAAAATTTCCTCGTACCTGAAAACAAATAAATTCATCATAAATTGTATACATATTAGAATGGTGCGTTCGAGGGCTCAAATCGAAGCCAACTCGACGAACTTTAATCCTATACCAGTTTCCGGACATTCCTGTACCTAAATCGTAATGATATTCCGATCGGAGAGCGACTCTGGACTGCAGTCCAGAGCAACTCCAGTTATTGGTTGCTGTTCCGTAATGGGTAACACAGGATTTACTTTACTCGTAGGTTGCGGAACTCCGCTGTTCATTATAGATAAATCTGTTATCTAGACAACACAATTGATTTCATTCTGTTTCGTTACCATTTGATATTTATTCTGTAATTTAAAAGATCGGGACGCATAACAGTCCCAACAGAATCAGAACTGACATATTAGTGTTAAACGGTGTATAACTCCTGACGTACAGATGCGATCGAAGATCCGTATGTTGCGTTGAAAACCTTACTAAAAACCCTAGAATTCATCCAACTGTAACGTCGCTAAAATATGATCCCAACTAGGATCAAAATGCGTTACGAAACGGACTTCTGATTCTGAAACCGGATTTCCAGCCGTGAGCGCTTAAAATGAAATGGTTATAATTAATGATCCTGGAACCCAATTGGCTTGAAACTAAATTCGATGGATAGATAACTGAACATACTAATTACTACCTGTTTATCGTTTCGCTAAATTATATACGTACGTTTCATGATAAATCGTGCAAGTGATAGAATACTGTTTTTATGACACCTTAATCGTGCTTCATATACTGTTTACGCATCATATCATACCCATATCATTGTAGTGATAACCTAGTGATATCGTGCATTTACCCAGTGTTAGATTCTAGTGATGATTGTGGCAAGTACGTCAGTGTTCGTGTATCCGTGATTAAGTGAAAGTGATACGTACTTATACACAATTAGTGACCCTATTATTCTATTGCATTGTCGACGTCTGTGGGATGCGTGTACGTGTGACTATAAGTGGTATGGGACACTTATGGAAGCGCTTGCACGGGTGTCACAGATAAGGCATCCGACACTGCCATTTATCTCAGGTATTAGTCGGGACGTGCTTGATGGAGGTCCTGTCTCCAGTTCTCGCGCAGACTTGTCACGGATCGATTAGTATTTAGGGTTATGGTTAGCGTTTGATGTAGACCACGGGGTGTGGGGTAGTTTAAGTGTGAGTTCAACAGAATCTCGGGAGTCCCATGCCGGCTTATATATTTAGGGAGTTATATGGAGATTTACAGGGTATGTGATATATACACTGTGATATTCTTGTTACATGTTGGGCCCGTGGTCCCTTGCCCTTGGGTTCTACCCTTGGGTGGAGGACACTCGCGAGTGGTTGACTCTCACACTTGGACTGACGATAGGCTTAGTGACATGTACAGTGAGACTTAGAGACTGATAGGGATACTGGCATTTATATTCCTTATATACTGTGTTGGCATACGTGACATATCGTTATACTGCTTTACTGTTCCGCTGCATTGATTACTGCACATTCATATTCATGCTGTCGTTGATTTACTGTTATTCATATCCATTACCACTGTTAGAACTGTCACTTGATTTTATATATATTATATTGCTATTGTGTCGCTCTGACGACCTGAGTATGCATGCTCAGTGTGAGGAGAAGATTTAGCCTGGATCAGAACTAAACGTGCATCACAGACTTCTTGACTTGCTATTCCGAGTTACATTCGTTTGTTTCACTTCAGGTCAGTTTATATTATTGTATCTTTCAGTTACTGCATTTCTCATTACCTGCGCATCATTTACTGTTTACCATGATAAACTAGAAGTCGAAGTGTGACTACGGCAGGACATTTCCTTGACCGTAGGAGCATGGCTGGCCTTGTCTACCCCTCGTATTCCGTATTTTGGGAAGCGGGGCGTGACATGGTTTAGTTGGTATCAGAGCCAGGTTTTGCATCGATTGGGATTGCAGTTTTTCCGTGCATAGTTTGGCAATCTAAGACATTCCTCGGTCTAGGTTGTAAACTTGTCATTCTTGATTCATATTCACATCGTGCGTTCAGCTATCCATTCGCTATGGTTTCGGGTGACTTGACAAGGTTACGTAGTTGCAATTGCACTACCGTACTCTATTCAAGTGACTTAAAGTCATGCAGTTGATTCCCCACTTGTAATAAATTCATCATCTCTGATATTCTTGAATCTTGTCCCATCCATAGTATATTTTGATTAGTTTGGCTTGTGACTTATATCATTCTCAAAATTGTTGTCCCAGGATCATATCTTCCAACGACTCTTCATCTGTTTCCGCTCCCCAGAATCAGACCGTTGAGATTCTGAGTGCACTGCGAGGTCTAAAGGAAGCCTAGGAGCGAACAAACGACTTGTTAGCTGAAGGACTGAGAAGACAGGTGAATCAGGCACCAGCGGGAGTCTCCAATCATAAGGGGATCCCCGTTAGACGAGGAAAAGAGAAGAAGATGAAGCGCCAATTTGTTTCTCCGCGACAGAAGAAGCAGAAGACCCCTTGTTGTGGGTACAGTAAGAGGCCAGGACATCTTCAGAGGGATTGTCGCCGCGCCCAAGGGAACTGTCTGATTTGTGGATCCAGCGAACATCTCATCAACGGTTGCCCAGAAAGGAAAGAACTACAAGGAGGAAACTCGTCCGCACTCCCCACTTCTGCCAAGTGAGGATTATCGCGTAGTTCGGACTTCGACGATAAGGCGGACCAAACGCAGGATTCAACTCACGCGACGAGAATGCAACGTTATAGTAGTCGAAAAAGGATTTTTTCATGTTATCTATTTTTCAGTAATAATGTTGTCATCTTCTTATGAATATTTCTTTCAGTTGAAATCTTGTATCCGCTGAACTCTTGATCGAATGCAATAAAACTTGAATCATAAAATATGTATCATTCTCTTGTCATTTCCCTTGTTCTTACTGTTCATTAGCAAAATGTTTTAATCTTGATTTTTCAGCTTCCTGCCACCGCATATCTTTCTATGCTTCGTACACTTAGCTATTCTTCTTGATGTATTCCACTGCCTAATCATGATTCTTTCTTTCAGGCTATGGCTCACCCTGGAGCAGCACCGCATCTAGATGAGGATGCACAGTCAGGCGTTTCCTTAGATCGCACACTGATGAGTTCTGATGATGAGGTCAACGGTCCCCAGGTCAACTTCGGAAACAACGATTCAGAGGACGAAGAAGTAGCCGCCCCAGAGTTTAACGTGATAGCTGACTCCGACGAAGAAGAAGGAGATCCCGAAGAGAACCCTATAGAGGAAGACCCGATAGAAGAAGATCCCGATGAGGACCCGATAGAAGAAAATCCAGTTGAGAAAAATCCCGTAGAAGAAAATCCAGAAGAAGAGAATCACATGGAATCGGACCTCGATGAAGAAGCTCCATCCGAGGAAGAAGGACCAGAAGATCAAGACTCTGCTGTTGAAGAACTTCCGGCGGCGATGACTGCGAGGCGATATGGAAACGGACGTCCCTACCTGAGTGCGCGAGCCTACCGCAACCTACTGAATCTCCACAACCGCGACTGACGGAATTTCTTTTGATGTTGTCTTTCTGGCCAAATAAAATTTGTATAGTTAAGGCCACTTTTCGCCTTTGGGAATGCCCTGTTTCAAACTTTCTTGAATGAAATAAATCTTATGAATTCGTAAACCTTTTGATTATTGTTTCGCTTGATACTTGTTTATTGCCCTTATCCATTTATTTTTCTGCTGGGTTCCCCGACTGTCCACCCTTACTCATTGTATAGTTTTCACCCTCGTTTCGATTAGAAAGTACCGCACCCTGATCCTTGGTGAGCCACCCTCCATCCCTCGTCTGTGCCCCGTTGAGATCCTTCTGGGAGGAGGACCTTCCTTATGAATTACCGAGTTCATTAACTTTTCAAATTCTTGATTCATAGGATTTACCGATCGTTAGTCTCCCCCATATTTTTGCCTTGTAGTCCTTTCGTTGCTCACCATTACTTTCTGTGCTGACCCGATCCCAGTCTCTTTGATCTTCAGCCTAAAGCCGCCGCTCCGACCTTCTGATTGAGCCACACCTTCTTGTAATCGCTACCCTAGCTAGCCCTATTCATATTGGTGATTTCTCTATTACCCCAAATATATTTAGAGACATTATTATTCAAATTTAGTTTTCATTATTTTAAATTTATCAAAGAGTGTGTGTTATTGATTACTCTGTTTTATGTATTTTAAGTACACTATTAGTATTCTCATTTTCTGCAGCGCAGCCTTACACCGCGCATATTTCGTTACATGTTCCTAAATTTCACTATACAAGCTCTCTAAATTATTTTAAACCCTTTTTCGATACATTATTCTAAAATGTTTTAACCTACCGATAAATTTTCACTGCTTTATTCTCGTTATTTTATTTTCGGGTTTTGTACCTATGTTTACTATTATCAATGTTTGTGCCTTATACTATTTATTTCTGACATACTACTTTTGACATACTTACATATGCATATATCTGAGTTTCGATCTTATCGAGTACGCCTCGAATGATGTTGTCGTATTGTTGTTATTTATATTTCCGTATATATGTAGCTACCCTTATAGTTGTTCCTATTTTATACCTACTTAAATCTATATTTTGTATGTTATTCTTACGTATTTTATATCTTTGAAATTTCTTCGTCCACTCATTTCTAGTAAATCTTTATGTGTTAATTTGCAAAATAATAGCTTTCGCATATGGTTGTATTACTTATAGTTTATTTTAAATTTCGAGGACGAAATTTTTGTAAGGGTGGTATGATGTAATACCCAGTCCCTTTTGTACCAAATCCGTATGGTGTCACTTTATAATTTTAATTATAAAGTTTATTTCTCTTAAAGCCCATTCCTTTTTAGACCAAAACCCAATTTTTCCCTGTCAACCATTTCCTTTATTGACTCAAAACTAAACCCTTAAAACCAAATAAATTCCTTAAGCCCACTCATTTATTTTTCATCTAATTTCCTCTATATTCCCTCAGCCCAGCCGTTCCACTTCCTTTTCTTTTTGATTTCCTGGCCCAACTCACCTGGCCCGTTCTTTTCTTATAATTCTTTAATTTTATTTTCTTTGGCCGGCCTACTTTCAACAGCCCACATCCTTCACAAATTCTCCTTTATTTCTTGGGCCGCTTCATTTCTGCCCAGCTCATCTCTTATTCCTTTTCCCTAATTCTTTTTATATTTTTTTAGCCCAACTCTCTTGGCCCGGCCCGCTTCTTCCTCACCCACGCACCCGACCCGTACCGCTTTCCCGACCCGACCCGCTTCGCCCCTCCTTCTTCCCCAACGGCTATTTTCTTTCCGCGCGCGCTCGACCCAATTCCGTCGCCTCCGCCCATGCTTGCGCCCCGTCGCTTGCGTGCGTTACGCCCACGACACGTGACCCCGTCCCCACTACCTCTCCTCTCTCCCTTCTCTCGCCTCCACGTTCTCTTTCTCTTTCCCTCGCATTTCCCCCTCTCTCTCTGCTCCCGTTCTCTCTTTATCGAACCCACACCCTCGCCTCCACCTCGTCACCACCAACAACCCACTTACACCGAGCCGACTCTCTCCATCACCACCGCCACGAACTTCTTCAACCACCGTCACTACCCTCCAACCTCCACCCTTGCTCACCGCAGCCGACCACCCTCGCACTCCTCGCCGTCGCTACCCAACTTCATCACCTACAGCCTCCATTCCCGACCATCCCCGCGAGCCTCCTCCGGTCACCGCGACAACCCCTCTCCCGCGCACCTTATTCTCTCTCTCTGATTTCCCTCACCCGACTTCTCTCTCTCCTTCTCACCCTGCACCCACACTCTCTGCTCTTACTCTCTCTCTCTCTCTTCCTCTGCTTTCTCTCATTCTCTCTCTCTCTGTTCTCATTTTCTCTCTCTCTCAGTTCTCTCATTCTCTCTCTCAGCTCTCTAACTCTCTCCCTCTGTAACTCTCTCACTCACTGCCTCTCTCTCTGTCTACACTCTCTCTCTCTCTCATTTCTCTCTCTCTCTCTCTAGCACTCTCTCTCTCTCTCCAAATCTCACCGTCTTTCCATTCTCTATCAACCTACACCACCGCACGACATTGCCCGAGCCCGCAACAGCCAACTCCGACAAGCTCGAGCCAGGATCGAGACTTTTGTCACTGTGGTGCCGTGCCGGAATCGGCGTTGCCGTGCCGCGCGTGTGTCGCGTTCGTGCCATTACCACTGCCGTGCATCGCCTAGACGCCTCCAGACAAGTTTTTACTTGCTTACATGCTATTTACTTATGGTACAATCACTAAATACATAGATTTTAAAGTTACAAATTTAAACCAATTATGTGCCATACCTGTTCGACGCGTGTTCCCAAAGAAAATACTTTTCTAAATTGACGGAACTGGATTAATTACATTGGCCCTTGCTGTGATGAACATCTTGTGCAAATTTCGTTTGATAATATGACTGCTAACGACTAAAATTGATACCCCCAAGTAAGCCATTAAAACTAAAATTTCCTCGTACCTGAAAACAAATAAATTCATCATAAATTGTATACATATTAGAATGGTGCGTTCGAGGGCTCAAATCGAAGCCAACTCGACGAACTTTAACCCTATACCAGTTTCCGGACATTCCTGTACCTAAATCTTAATTATATTCCAATCGGAGAGCGACTCTGGACTGCAGTCCAGAGCGACTCCAGTTATTGGTTGCTGTTCCGTAATGGGTAACACAGGATTTACTTTACTCGTAGGTTGCGGAACTACGCTGTTCATTATAGATAAATCTGTTATCTAGACAACACAATTGATTTCATTCTGTTTCGTTACTATTTGATATTTATTCTGTAATTTAAAAGATCGGGACGCATAACAGTCCCAACAGAATCAGAACTGACATATTAGTGTTAAACGGTGTATAACTCCTGACGTACAGACGCGATCGAAGATCCGTCTGTTGTGTTGAAAACCTTACTGAAAACCCTAGAATTCATCCAACTGTAGAGTCGCTAAAATATGATCCCAACTAGGATCAAAATGCGTTACGAAATGGACTTCTGATTCTGAAACCGGATTTCCAGCCGCGATCGCTTAAAATGAAATGGTTATAATTAATGATCCTGGAACCCGATTGGCTTGAAACTAAATTCGATGGATAGATAACTGAACATACTAATTACTACGTGTTTATCGTTTCGCTAAATTATATACGTACATTTCATGATAAATCGTGCAAGTGATAGAATACTGTTTTTATGACACCTTAATCGTGCTTCATATACTGTTTACGCATCATATCATACCCATATCATTGTAGTGATAACCTAGTGATATCGTGCATTTACCCAGTGTTAGATTCTAGTGATGATTGTGGCAAGTACGTCAGTGTTCGTGTATCCGTGATTAAGTGAAAGTGATACGTACTTATACACAATTAGTGACCCTATTATTCTATTGCATTGTCGACGTCTGTGGGATGCGTGTACGTGTGACTATAAGTGGTATGGGACACTTATGGAAGCGCTTGCACGGGTGTCACAGATAAGGCATCCGACACTGCCATTTATCTCAGGTATTAGTCGGGACGTGCTTGATGGAGGTCCTGTCTCCAGTTCTCGCGCAGACTTGTCACGGATCGATTAGTATTTAGGGTTATGGTTAGCGTTTGATGTAGACCACGGGGTGTGGGGTAGTTTAAGTGTGAGTTCAACAGAATCTCGGGAGTCCCATGCCGGCTTATATATTTAGGAAGTTATATGGAGATTTACAGGGTATGTGATATATACACCGTGATATTCTTGTTACATGTTGGGCCCGTGGTCCCTTGCCCTTGGGTTCTACCCTTGGGTGGAGGACACTCGCGAGTGGTTGACTCTCACACTTGGACTGACGATAGGCTTAGTGACCTGTACAGTGAGACTTAGAGACTGATAGGGATACTGGCATTTATATTCCTTATATACTGTGTTGGCATACGTGACATATCGTTATACTGCTTTACTGTTCCGCTGCATTGATTACTGCACATTCATATTCATGCTGTCGTTGATTTACTGTTATTCATATCCATTACCACTGTTAGAACTGTCACTTGATTTTATATATATTATATTGCTATTGTGTCGCTCTGACGACCTGAGTATGCATGCTCAGTGTGAGGAGAAGATTTAGCCTGGATCAGAACTAAACGTGCATCACAGACTTCTTGACTTGCTATTCCGAGTTACATTCGTTTGTTCCACTTCAGGTCAGTTTATATTATTGTATCTTTTAGTTACTGCATTTCTCATTACCTGCGCATCATTTACTGTTTACCATGATAAACTAGAAGCCGAAGTGTGACTACGGCAGGACATTTCCTTGACCGTAGGAGCATGGCTGGCCTTGTCTACCCCTCGTATTCCGTATTTTGGGAAGCGGGGCATGAAAATGATCTTTGTCAAGGTCTTGTTGAAGGCCTCGGCTAGCCCGTTAGCTCGCGGATTATAAACCGAGGAATATCTCCAGTCTATATTGTGTTGTTGCGCGAAGCGACTGATCTTGTGGCTTCTATAAGCTGGCCCGTTATCGGAGATGATTCGTCGCGGAGTTCCAAACCGGTATATGACGTGCGTCTTGAAGAAATGGAGGATATTCTCCGTCTTCACTTCCCTCAGTGGTACTGCCTCTGCCCATTTGGAGAAGTAGTCAGTCGTCGCCAGGATGAAACGATGTCCCCTGAACGATGCTGGTTCGATGGGGCCGACTATGTCAGTTCCCCACATTTCGAATGGCCAGCTAGCCACTGTCGGGTGTAGCGGATTTGGATGCTGGTGGATGAAGTCCCCATGAATTTGGCATGAGTGGCACTGCTTCGCATACTCGAGGCAATCTTGAACCATCGTGGGCCAGTAGTGGCCCATCCGTTTGATCTTCAACTTCATCTTTGGGTCTGCTTGGTGAGAACCGCAGAGTCCGTCATGAACTTCCTGAACGACTCTTTTCGCTTCGTCAGGTCCCAGACACCTTAACCACAGAGAATCAAATGACCTTCTGTACAGAGTATCATTGACGAAGGTGAAAGACAGAGCTCGTTTCATAAGCTGATGTCTTAAGGACGCATTTTCGGGCGTTCGACGGTATTTGAAGTAGTCTATAAAGACTTCTCTCCAATCCTCGGTATTTTCCCGATCTTTTATTTGCAGGGTCATCTGCTCAGTCGCTCCCTTTTCTTCGGATAATTCCGGAGATATTTCCGCTGAGGCAAGTACCCGACGGCTTTGTACCACGATTCTTACGTCATCGAGGTTCTCATCGGCCAGTTCTTTGGCGAGCTTGGCCAACGCGTCCGCTTTGCTGTTTTCCGCGCGCGGTATGTTTTCCAAAGTATAGGAAGGGATTTGGGTCAACAGTTGCTGCACCTTTTCGCCATACTTCACCAACTCTGGTTTGCATGTCTGGTAGTTGTCATTTACTTGACTAACGACCAGTTGAGAATCTCCATATATAAGAAGGTTTTCAACTCCTATGTCGATGGCGATCTCGAGGCCTGCTATCAAAGCTTCGTATTCGGCTTCATTGTTTGTCCTCGGCTCTGTTAGGGAGAAAGCAAAGCGCATTATCCCTCCTTGTGGAGTTACGAAGATGAGTCCTACCCCCGATTTGATTACAGGGGTACTTTTTTTGCGCTTCTTCATGGAAGACGCTCCATCGAAATAAAGCTCCTATCGGGTATCGCTCCTATCGATCGCGTCAAACGCATGTTCGTCTGGCAGATCGCAATTCAGAGGAGAATCGGCAGGTATCGGATGTTCAGCGAGGAAGTCGGCGATGGCCTGGCCTTTCACTGCCTTGAAAGGTTGATACGTTATCGAGAACTCCATCAAGAGCAGGGCCCATTTAGCGAGTCGCCCCGTCAATATGGCCTTTGACATTAAATATTTAAAAGGGTCTACCTTCAAAATGAGACGGACCTCATGCGCCAACGCATAGTGCCTGAGCTTTGTTATCGCGAAGATCAACGCCAGGCAGTGTTTTTCAATGGGGGAGTAGTTACTTTCTGCCCCCAGTAGAACTCGACTTAAGTAGTAAAGCGCTCTTTCCTTCCCTTGATCGTTCTCTTGCGCCCATAATGCGCCTAAGGAACCTTTGAGGGTGGTTGTATAAAGGATGAGGGGTTTTCGCTTGACCGGAGCAGCCAACACTGGCGGGTTCTGCAGGTATTGCTTGATCTCGTCTAGTGCACTTTGGCATTTTTGATCCCAGACGAACGGGGTTCTCTTCTTCATCAGGTGGTTGTATGGACGACACTTGCCTGAAAGGTTGGCTATAAATCGCCGTATATACGCGAGCTTCCCTTGGAGAGACCGCAGCTGTTTGAGAGTCCTTGGCGGAGGCATTTCCATGCTCGCCTTGATCTTTGACGGATCTATCTCAATTCCTCCGTGTCGGACGATGAATCCCAGGAATTTGCCTGAGGAAACTCTGAATGCACACTTGAGAGGGTTCATCTTCAAGTTGTATTGTCGAAGGCGTCAAAATACGGTCTTCAGATACTCAAGATGTTCTTCATATGATTTGCTTTTAACCACGAGATCGTCGATATAGCATTCGACAATTTTTTGTATAAGGTCATCAAAGATTTTCGTCATGGCCCTCTGGTAGGTGGCACCGGCGTTCTTTAGACCGAAGGGCATCACTTTATAACAGAATATTCCTAGAGGAGTCCGAAAAGCCGTGTGCTTCTGGTCTTCGGGATGCATCTTGATCTGATTATACCCTGATGAGCCGTCCATGAAGGAGAAAACTTCGTGAGTGGACGTATTGTCTATCATCAGTTCGGTGACTGGCACTGGGAAATCGTCCTTCGGGCAAGCTTTATTGAGATCCCGAAAGTCTACGCATATGCGCACCGTCCCATTTTTCTTCATCACCGGGACGATGTTGGCGATCCACTCGGGATACTGGACCTCCTGGATAAAACCAGAGTCGATCAGCTTCTTGACCTCGGCTTTGATACTAATCTCAAGCTCGAGCCGCATTCTTCTCGGTGCCTGTTTGACTGGCTTGACGTTCGGGGATATTGTCAACTTGTGCACAGCAATTTCTGGATCTAGTCCCGGCATTTCAGAATAGTTCCATGCGAAGCAATCTCTATGCTGCATAAGCAGGTCCTTTAATGAAGCCACCCTCTCTTCAGACAGCAGCTCGCTAATGAATGTCGGTCGCGGGTCATTCGCCGTCCCCAACTCAATTTTCTTGAGGTTATCCGCAGTGGTATGTATTCCATCCTCCAGCTCTTTTGGTGCTGGCAAAAATTCTGAGATCACCTCATTATCGCTGTTTCCGAAGCACCAGGGAAGGTTATCCATATTCTCGGGCTCTTCTTTTGATATCGTTATCATATGACAAGTACGAATTCGCTTCCAAGCCCAATGTGGAACTGGTTCTGCTTTCGTGGCTTTGGGTTCGTGCTTCTGTGGCGGCGTTACCCTCCAGTTGTCAGACAGAGCGAACTTGCCGAGCTGATACTGATCTTCAACCCAATTCTTAAAGGTGAAGCAGTCCTCGAGAGGGTGCCCTATCACTCGGTGATAAGGGCAATAGTCCGGGTGAGAGACTTCGCCTGCTTGTTCGGGGTTTTTGGACTCCGGCAGCGTAAGCAGCTGATGTTTCAGAGCGAGATTAAGTATTCTCTTCGTCTTGTCCCGAGGAAAAGAGTACGCTCGACCCATTTTCCTTATGAGGGATAGATTGGAACCGCTCGATGCCCGCTTGCGTGGCTTCTTAGTCCCGCTTTGTTGCCGTTGAGCGTCTTTTTCGCGTTTCGATTTGTTTCTGCCTCTGCGTCGAGCCTTCTTTATAACAGGTTGACAAGGAGCGGCATCTTCATCTTCCATGGCCTGTTGGAGGAGGCGTTGCGTTTTGGCTTTCTCATAGATGGACATTTCGCGGTTATGGTCGTCTCGGACTTTTTGGCCAGCTTCCCTTATAAACTTGTCCATTTTTTCTTCGAACGACGGACTGGGCATTTTTGCATCAGGAACTTTTACTGGTTCAGGATGAACCTCTTCCCATTGAGCATCCGCTTCTTCATCGAAGTCATGCACGACGTAACAACCATGGAGTAGCCCTCGTTTCTTGGACCGAATGTATCCAAGCCCGATTGTTTCCATCCTCCCATTAGGCAGCTTGTGTTGAGTCCCGGGAACGTTCCATACCCTGTCATAGAATTTGGCTTTTCGAGCGGTCTGTTTAAAGGATATCCCCTGGCGCTTCAACAGCCTTTTCAAGCCGTCTGTATAATATCTGGGTAGACGGATGGGCTGAAGCCTGTCAAGCGTAGGATCCATACCGTGCCAGATTTCTTTCTCCACTTTGGTTTCCTCAGAGCGGTAGAATAGAATTGCTTTTTCGCCTTCTCGCCTGGGAGGGATATAGAACGTCCGCAGCTCCTCTACACTGTAGATATCAAGTGCATCCAGTTCTTTATGGTGTTTAGGTGGAACCATGGCGACTTGAAAACTTTGCTCTTCGTCTGCGGACGTTTGTATTGAAGGCCGAGCAGAGAATACAGCATGGACCTCATCTTCCGAGTCACTACCAAAGATCAACGTAGGAGTGGATGGTCCCGGCTTGTTGTATTGGGGCGGACCCGAATAAACTATCTCCTCTTCTTCCTCGGTATCACTGCCGAAGACAGGGATGGTGGCATTAGCTTTATCCTCCGGCTTGTGACACCTCTCCGTGTTTTCGAAATCCGGTAAGAAGTATTTGGCATCTTCATATTTGCGGACTTCGTTCACGGAGAACGGGTTCAGTTCTCCCGTCACGGTATACTCGAGACCATCCTTAAAATACTTCATACACTGATGTTGTGTAGAAGGGATGATGTTGTACTCGTGTAACCATGGTCGGCCGAGCAGCGCGTTGTAGCATGTCTTGGCGTCTATGACGTGGAACTTAATGTCAGTGACTGGTAGCCCGAAGCGTAGCATCAGTATCACAGACCCAAGAGTTCTTGATGATTGGGAGTCAAACCCGGAGATGGTGATCTTGTCCCGAGCAAGGTGCTGGACACTCATGCAGATTTCTTTTAACACCCGCACATTGAGGAGATTAACGGAGGATCCATTGTCAATCGGGATTTTGCCTATCTTTATATCGTGGCAGTATCCTGAGACATAAAGGGGGCGATTGTGTTCGCACGTCCCAAGGAGAAGGTCTTCATCACCAAAAGTGACATCGGCCGTGTGCACTTCTTCCAATTCATCCTTCATCTTTTCTTCAGCCAGGAAAGCTCGGAATTGCTCCGGCTCCTGTAGTGCCTTGATTAATGAATCTCTCGCCTCTTTTGATAGTAAAAGGGCGTCAAGAATGCTGAGCTGCGAGGGTAGCTTCCTCAGATGCGCTAAGACGTTGTAATCCACCTTATTTCTCTTCGACGGGTCTTTGGCACTTAGCTCCTCCACCACTTGGTCATCTAAGACGATATCTTCAGAGACCTTTTCTTTCCCTTTATCTTTTTTATTTGAGGGCCCGAGATTCTTTTCAAGTAGCGTGCGATCACGCAGCCGGATATTTTCACAGACCTTCTGCCCTTCTTCTTTTCCCGAAGTGGACTCTTTAAAGAGAGGGCCAAGCTCCAGCTCATCATCAGAATCACTCCCGAATGTAAGCACTTGTGACCCGCCGGTGTTAACCATGCGACAATTGCCGGTAGTTCTTTTAAGCCCTTCGGTCGTATTTTTCCGCTCCCGACGAGTTTTGCGCTTCTCCCGCTTAAAATGTTGTCGGTGAGCAACATATCCTTGCCACCATCTATCGAAAGCTTTGCACTCTTCAGTGGGGTGCGAAATCTTCTGATGATATAAGCAATCGGAGGGGTGCATTTCCACTTCGCCAGTAATGTTTCCTTCGGAGGATGGTAGCTTCATGCCCATTGATATGGCCTTAGCAAACCTTTTCCTCATCTTGAATTTGCTTTTGTCAGTAATGGAGGTATTTTGCTCCAGCGGGAGCGTCTTAGCTCTTTCATCAAGTCGCTGGCGCTTGGTCCTTTCAAATATAGCCGTCTCGCGTTCCCAATCAGCTTTACTCTTCAGCAGAGCTTTGTTGAGGAATGCGTCAATTACCTCATCTGATGGCCCCAGAATTTTTGGTTCAGGATCTGCCCCCAGCTTTTCAGTGCAAGGAGTCTCTTCATCGTCCGTCAACGCATGGGAGATCATATGGCAGCTCGCCACGTATTCATCAGACTCATCCGACGAACTTTCCTCTTCATCTTCCTTTTGAAAGACGTGGTTAAGAAACTCTTGGAGCGTAATGGGAGTCCGTGTTTTCTGGTTATATTCCTCCAGCGCGTCAATTTGTTTTTGTAAATCCGTGCGCTTGTCGCCAGGCTTCACGGGCTTCTTGGATTCCTTTTTCTTCTTCTTCGAAGATTTTGCCGGCTGGTTGCGAGTGCTTGGGCCACCACCATCGGTCTTTGGAGTTGGACGCGGCTTCAACATCCCCTCAATGACCTGCGGTTCCAACGGGTTCTTCCACTTGATCGCTGGGCATGTCTGAAGATCGTTCAGCATCCTCTTTGTCTTAGCTGACAGCACAACCTCCCATGGGGCTTCTTCGACGAGAGAGCACGTTGCCCCCGGCATATTCATCCTCTTAGAGGCGTGAGGTTGCGGCGGATTCACCTTCCATCTGTCGGATAACGCAAACTTGCCCTGTTGGTACCGGTCTTCAAGCCAATTTTTGAAGACGTAGCAATCTTCGATCGGATGACCCAGTACTCGGTGATAGGGACAGTAGTTGGGCTCATTGACATCATTTGGTTGCGACGGCCGTTTTGGCTCCGGCAGATTTATGAGTCGGTTGCGCAACGCCAGCTCGAATAATCTTCTCGTCTTATCTCGGGGAAATGAGTAAGGACATCCTAGTATCTCCTCAAGGGGTACCTGCGGATGCATATTATTTTGACGAACAACCGGCTTCGATTTACTCGGCTGTTGTTGAGCATTAGCGACAACGATCGCTTTTCCCTTCCCCTTGTCATTTCGGGAGTCTGGCTTTAGAAGAGGAGGTCTATGGCCCATCTGATCCATTTGTGCTAACTTGTCGATCAGGGCCTGGAAGGTAGTCGGCTTGAAGAACATCATAAATTGCGAGATGGTTGCTTGTGGATCAAGGGTTCCCACAAACATACCCACTGCAGGAGTTTCTTCAATGCGTTGCTCGCATTTCGACCATAAGTTCCGCCATCGTATAGCATATTGACCCATGTCTCGCCTGGTTTTACCCTGGCGTTAATCAGTGCCGTCATCGGGGTGCGTTCACTGGCGCTTGCAAAACGCTGGGCAAACAACAGCTCCATCTCCGCGAAGGTCTTGATAGAGTCGTTCGGGAGCTCAGAGTACCACTCGAACACTGTATCTGATAAGCTTCCAACGAACTGGCGGAGCAACAATTTGTCATCACTGCCGGTATTGCTTCAGAGCGCCCTGAACTGGGCAACATGCTGGTGAGGATTGCCCGTCCCCTTATAGACATGGAATTTGGGAATTGTGTAGCCCGGCGGGTATTTGATCTGGTCGTACCAGCTTGGATATGGCTGCCCCGTCTTTATGACCCGGCCGGTTGCTTCAGTCGCATGATGAACCTGGATTTGTTGGGCTATGTACTCGTCCAAGTCATCTTTGGAGATCGTCTCCTCCTTGGCTGTTGACAAAGCTGGCGGAGGATTCGACGTTTCTCCCGTATCGTCTTCAAGGACGATCGGGGGATCTTCGGCCGGAGGATCTTGTTGGACCATCATCCCCACCATGTCTTGGAACAGGAGGCCCATACGCTTTATGTTGGCTGCTTGTTCAGCAGCCTCTTTATCCTTCTTCTCCAATATTCGACGAAGGAATTCGGCGTCAGTTTCTTGCTTCTGGCGTTCATCCGAAGACGTTTCAGGGTTTTCTTTTGGCCCAGTAAGTGCGGCCATCGCGTTCATCATCTCCTGGAGCTTTTGCTGTTGCTCCTGAGCTTTGGTCACTGACCGTGTAAGCGGTCTATGACCTGTAGACGCACGGCTTTCCTCCTTTCCCGATGCCATGTATACAATATGGACTATTATGCCCATGGACTTAGGGCGTTTAGGTTCACCGCCTTTGATATTCACCGTCGGCGTGAGAACTTTCTCCGGCCTTCTTCTCTTATGGGCCGTTGAAGTTGAGGGCGCCGTTGCAGCAGGCACCCTGGTGGTGGTCGTCCTTTGCTGTTTGATCGGACATCTCTTTTCTTCTTGCACCTTCGCCTTTTTCTGTTGACGAGAATGATCTTGGTCAATTACGGAGTCTTGAACTCTTCGCCAGACCTTGTATATTTTTGAGGATAGCCGCTGAGGAGGCTGCTCCAGCTTCGTTTCCGGAACTTTCTCCGCAGGTGGAGGAGATCTTTTCAGCATAGCAGTTGGAGAGTTCTTTCGTACCCTCCTAAGTGATTCAAAACTGTTCCCAGTTGAAACAGCAGCATTAACTTCCACCACTGGAGCAGGTTGAGTTAGCCCTGAAGGGGAGTTGCCCCCTGCCTTCCTTACTCGTTGCCAATGACGATGTCGAGCATGACGAACCGTTGGGATCGGCTCGACGATAGAGACAGCTTCTTCTTGCCCCCTGTCTGGATGAGGCACTGATGGTGTTAGACTCTTGAAGACTGAGGTTGTCCTTTGAGGGGTGATATTCAATCTGTCAAAGACAGATCCTCGAGCGGGGGTAGGAGCCGGAATAGTCAGCCTTGAAAAGATTGACTCTTTGACAGGAGAAGCCGTCTTGGCGACTTCGGGAACAACCATCTTCTTTGGGATGGCCTTCTCAGGTATCATAGGCTTTTTGGTGGGCCCTTTGGAGTTCAGGCTCAGTCTGGTAAAGACTGAGGAGTTGGACGACCCGTTGAGAGGGGCCGTGGGAGTAGCAAGTCGATCAAAGACCGACTTCTTTGAAGCTTCCGGTACGGGTATTGGCAGGGTGAAGCTTGCAGGCGGGATCATGGTCCCGAAAAACAGGCCGGTGGTGGCCTGGGTCACCTGTTCTACCGGCAGGGCAAGGACGGAGGCCGCTTGAGGCCCATATGCTACACTTCCAGGTGAGGTGGAGCGTCGGCTGCATTGGCACTTCGAGCAGTTCGAGCAGTTAGAGGCCATCGATGCTTGATTTCTGCGCCAGGAAAAAGACCAAATCTTAGTAACTTGAAACCCAAAAGGCAACCATTAACAAACCGCGATTCGTTCGCGAAGACGACACACGAAGTGTGGAGTGGAAAGAGGAAAAGGTCCCACCGGGCGTGCCAGAATCTGTTCCCCTCCGAACGCCGGCCAAGACATGGACGTCTTGCCTGAAATTCGGGGCAGATGCTATTTGGTTTTATCCGTCCACCTCTCCGAAGATGCCAAGTTGATTTATGGCACCGTGTATCGGAGGTTTGGACGGATGCGGCCGATGGAGCAGACTTCGTCAGATTCCCCCTCGCTTGAGGGGGTTTTGATTATGGGGACGCTCTTCCCTGCAGGCGCAAGCCCCTGCAGTTAATTACGCTACCGCATCGCGGTAACAACTTTCTCCTTCTCCAGAATTTCACTTCGTGTCGTGTGTGTTTGTTTTGTTTGTGGATGCCCGTGGATTGTATACGGAGACTAAGTTATGCCGTCGCCCGTAGGACGTGGATTAGACCAAATCCGTAGTTACTTAGATTTGGGTTTGGTGTTTTAGTATAAGGATACGTTAGCCGTATTGAGGCTAAGATCAATTTAAACAGGATCTTTTAGATCCGACAAAAGAGCATTTGGGGCTCTATTGTTCCAGTTTAGGGACGTAGTAGTCCGTTTAATATATATGGTCAGCGAGACATGTCATCTCTCTGACGACGTTGAAGGATTACAACGACATGTGTCAGAGGAGTTCAGAGATATACCCCTGAACCAAAGTTGGTTTGGAGTTTTATGGTCCATTTGAATGTTTAAGGATACGTTAGCCAGGTTTGAGGCTAAGATCAACTTAAACGGCATCATTTAGATCTGGCAAAAGAGCTTTGAGGGCTCTATTGTTCCAGTTTAGGGACGTAGTGGTCCATAGGTAGTTTAAGGACGTTGCGGTCCATGTTCCAGTTTAGGGACATGGTGGTCCATGTTTAGTTTAAGGACGCTTAAGTCCGTGGGTTTAAGGACCCCACAATCCATCTTTTGGTTTAAGGACGCTTAAGTCCATGAGTTTAAGGACCCCACAGTCCGTGTTGATGTGTGGTTGTCGGGACCCGTCACCTCTCTGACGTCGTTGAAGGATTACAACGATAGGAGTCAAAGGAGTTCGGAGATGTACTCTCGAACCGAATGTAAATTGATTTAAGAGAGCAACTGTGCTCAGTCAATTTAATTTGAGAACTTACGGCTATGATTGGGCTAAGTCCAGTTGAAAAATGTTCAACGCTTTTATTTGCATTTGGCCTGTTAGGCCTTTGCTAGGGCTTTGCCCCTTTTTAAATAATGCATTGCATTTTTTTATTTTGTTTGGGCTCTGCCCATTTATAAACGATGCAGAGCATCAATTTTGTCTGAGCTCTGCATTTTATTTTGTTTGGGCTCTGCCCTTTTATAAAAGATGCAGAGCATCAATTTTATTTGGGCTCTGATGCATTGCATCTGTTTGAAAATAATGCATAGTATTTAATAGGCCTGTTAGGCCTTTTCAATTGGGCTCAGCCCTTCTTTTTAATGATGCAGTGCATCAATCATCTGACAGTGGCCATGTGGCCTGTCAGGCGCTTTGCGTCAATAAATGAGCGCAAGCGCTTGTGGAGGTGACACGTGTCACGCAAGCGCAGTGCGCTGCGCCAGTGCGCTGCGCTTGCGCTGCTGACACGTGGCGTGCTCTGGTGAGTTGCGCCAATTTCAGAGAGCAAGCCTCTTTCTTAAAAGCGCATAGCACAAGTGATTCAGATGCTGACACGTGGCGCTCTCTGGTGGCTTGCGCCAACCCAGGAGCGCAACAGTGCAATTTTTGCAAGTGCAAGGCACTATTCCAATAATCTTGAGAATTTTTAAGATTCCAGAACTAATGGTTCATAAAAAGTGCAAAGCACTATTTGATTTCTTGATCTAATTTAGATCAAAGAAAACAAGTTTTTTTTCTTGTTTTTTCTTGTTTTAAGAGAACCGGTGGTTCATAAAAGAGTGCAAAGCACTTATTATTATATGAAAATCATTGATCTTGTTCTTAGATCAATGATCTATTAGAAGAAATTCTTCTATTTTATGAAGGTTTTTACCTTTTTCTTGAAATTTCTTCAGAGTTCTCTCTGTTTTGAGGTTCTCAATCTCTCACAATGTTCATGATGCTTTTAATTGGGGTCTAGGGGTCTTTATATAGTGCCCATAAATTTGTTAAATTTGTTAACGAGATCATTCTTTGAGTGATTTGGGGAATTTTCCCCACCGTTGGATCTTTGATCCAAGGGCTTCTGTTTTACAGAAAGCAGTCTTCTTGTTTTAACAAGAACAGAAGGATCTTACTCGAATTTTAATTTTGTTTGGCGCAAACCCCCCAGCGCGTGACACGTGTCATGCAGCGCAGAGCGCAGCGCAACTGCGCTGACACGTGTCGCGCAGCGCACAGCGCAGCGCAACTGCGCTTGCGCAACTGCGCTTGCGCAACTGCGCTGACACGTGTCGCACACAGCGCAGCGCGACTGCGTTTGCGCTGACACGTGTCATGCAGCGCAGCGCTTGCACCACTGCGCTGACACGTGTCACGTAGCGCAGCGCTTGCGCAACTGAAGCGTTGCTTCCTTTAATTTTATTTTAAATAGAGCCTTGCTCTGATTGGGCGTACTGCCGTGGGCGCTGCGCTGACGTATCAGCTTCTGACACGTGGCGCGTTGCGCGCAGCGCAAGGAATTTAAAGCGTTGCTTCAAATTTTGAATTTTGAAATTCAAATAGAGCTTTGCTCTGATTTGGGGAAACAGTTGATGCCTTATAGACCCTTGTGAGAATGCCTAGTAACCCTACAGTGGTATCAGAGCCAAGCTAGAGCTTTAGACGAAGTCTAGTTGAAATTTAAAGTCCGATAGAATTCCGAATACCCGTAAAACCCTAGTTTCTGGAAATTTTTCAAAAAGTTGATTTTTTCGTATTAAAAATACTCAGAAAAATAAGCAGGGAAATATAAGAATTACTGTGAAGTACGGACCTCCAAATCGCTTACTTAACCGCGGAACCGCGGCCAAACCATGGGTTTGGCGGCGGTTCCGCAGCCAAAAGTTAGAGTTGGGGCCCACCACTTCAGATACACATTCTTAGGTCCTTTTTCATAGTTCTGGGAATTTTTAATTCTACTCAAGTGTTGAGTTTTCTGGGCTGTATTGGGAACTCGTTGATTCGATCGGAAAGTATAACTTCGTTTAGTTTGTCTGGCTAATTTTTAGAACGTGTTAAAAAGTTCGAACGGATATCATTAACTCACTTTTTCCCCTGCCGGAAAATTTCCAAGCGTTGGATTTTTCCGTAGTTTAAGAACGTTCTAAGTCGTGCAAGTAACGTGGTGGACCCTCTAGAAGAACACAAACCTTAACTCGATTATGTGACCGTCTGAACTGCCTCTAAACCTTAGGGTTTGTGGCAGTACGGCGTTGCCACATGTGAGGCGTTGGCTTGACCCTTCTACGGCTGGATCATTGGTACTGTGGCATGTGATCGATGTTTTTAAACTAATTTCAAGTGTTGAGAACTATTTGGGAAATCTTGGGTGTTTCTTTATTCGATCGGAAAGTTTAATATTGTCTATTTATCTGGAATGTGATACAATATTTGTAATCCACATGTAGTTATGAGATAACTAATTTGAATGTTATAAATCTAGCAGTTTAGTCTCATCAGATCGGTTGCCACGGGATTTTGATGCGATCAAAAGTCCGTCGCAATCACGTAGCGTACGCGGATACTCGCCGGGTAAACTTAATAGACAGCCACACCCCATAGCCCCGACCGAGTGACTGTAGGAGAACCCCGTCGCCAAAAGCATCCGTTCGGGTGTTCGCGGCAGCGGTGTTCCGCCTTAGTGCACTTCGTCGACGGTATCCGGGGGTGCGGCCGTCTACTAAAGTTTGCGACGAGCATTCGATCAGGATGTCGGGAATCTTGTTAAATTGCCCGACTTGATATTGAAAAGAGTTTTCGATAATGAGACTAAAATGCGAGGTTTATAATTGTTAGGCATGCGATGTTTAAGGAATTCATTTGGTTAGGCATGAGATGTCTAAAGAGGTTGCGGATTCCAACTGTTGTAGTTTTATACTTTCTTTTCTGTGACCGTAAGCGTAGTATGTGGTGTATCGCCGGCTTCGTTGCTATACATCAACGACAATCAGGATACGCATGCTTGCTTACGTTGATGATATGAGATATTATGTGTTGCTGTGATATATTATATTGGATCGTCGTGTTCTGAATAGCCGGGGGTTCTATGTGAGATGAGAGTTTTTCTTTTTCATTCATGTAAAATTCATTTGTATGTAATATTCTTTTATTGGGGCACTTCCGGGCTGAGGATGATGTCACCATTGTATATTATTTACTTTTCCGCATTAGGTAGACCCAAGGCGGGGAGCACGAGTAACCAGGTTCTAGGGTACAGTGGGAGACCATCTCGAGGAGTCGAGACCGGGTCTCCTAACCCTAGAATTGGCAGTGTTGCTTGCCGCTCTCGTAGGGGTCTAGGGATGTGGGTTTGGCTATTCATCTCGACCGTGGAATCCGCGTTTTATACAGGCTCGCATAAAACACGGAAATCCTAGTATATCCAATATTTTATATGTTATCTTCTGCTGCAATGTTCTGTGATGAGATCATATTACTGCCTGAGACGAATGTTTATATTATATATATGAGATATATGTTATATTGCAGATTTCGTTTCAAATGTGATGCTTATGAAGTATATTAAAATGGGACTTCATTAATGAGATTAATGAAATAAAAGAAACCTAAAGATGTTGTAAAAACTTGTTTAAAAACTGGTAGCTCTAGTTCTTGTTTTGCATAGCGGTGTTCCTTGTAGAGCATCCAGCACCTTATTCGATAAGGAAAGAGCCGAGATCCCTTCACCGGGAGTGACCTCTTTAGTGAAACTAGCAGATGTTACAAACTCGGTTTGTCTTTTGATTGCTTCTATAGTTCTTGCTTTGCACAACGGTATTTGTGAAATATCCTGCACCTTATTCGATGAGGAAAGAGCCGACGATCCCTTCACCGGAAGTGACCTCTTTAGCGAAACTAGCAAAGGCCTCAAAAACACTTCATTTAAATCACTCGATTTTACAACGATATCAAGTTCATTACGCAAAGGGTTTTCTTAAAAACCTGTCGTAGCCCTCCGTCATTTCAGATAAGTACTACTTAGTATTCGTTCTACGTTTGTTGACCTTAGCCAAGGCGTAGTGTGCGGTAGCTAATTAGTGCTTATCTGTATAAGTATATGATGCGATTGAGTTAGAGTGGTCGTGCGACTTTGTTGACTTTAGCCAAGGGTCGTGCGGGTGGGTTTAATTCAATCGGGAAATGACGGGTTGAACTTGGCTAGCGCTTATGATTTGTTGACCTTAGCCAAGGTCATAAGTTGCTAGGGGCAAAATATTATTGGGAATTTCAAGTGTTGAAATTTTCAATAAGATTGCATACCTTCTATGAGATAGTTGGATCCCGATACCCGCTGCGAGTAAGAGTTACTCCTGAGAGAGTTTTACACATTACAATTAGCCGATCAAGTAGGTGTCTAGAAAGGTGTTAACGGGGTTACGCCCCTGGGAAAACAAGGTTTATTTTAATTAGGTCCGTGTGAAAGCACGGTGAACCTCCCTCAAAGTACCGGTACTGGCCAGGCTGAAAGATTGACGAACTTGTAGGGTGTAATTAATCCCGGCTAGTCTTTCCTTTTAGGGTTTGAAAGAAGATTTGACTAAAACAGTGGGAGACATCCTGATTAGATATATTGATAACCAATTTAATCTTGCAAGAGCATACGCTGAGTGTTTTCTTCTCTCTCTCTCTCTTGGTTACGACTATGTCACGCCTTAATCAAAATAATAATACGGATGTATTGACCGAACCCGCTTGTTATACTGCGCTAGAGAACGTTGGTCCCGCTCCAACTTATAATTGTTATAAGACAGAGCAGGAAATAGGGGATTACCAGAATTCACGTGCCACCCAAACGAAGAAAGTGCATGCTGATGCATCATCTTCGGGTGTGTTCATTACACAGAACTGTTTCTCAATATCCTTTACGTCCTGGGTATTTGATACCGGATCAGGATCCCACATATGTAATCTGTTACATGGGCTACAGAAAGGTAGAGGACTGAGAACGGGTGATAAGTTTCATGAGATAGAAACGGTGCAAGTGTTGCAGCCAAGTCTGTTGGTAGTTATCACCCTGTATTAGGAGATACATTGATTCTGAACGAATGTTATTAGATACCGAACCTGATATACAATATCATATCGGTCTCTTTATTAGTAAAGAAGGATATAATTTTGTATTGTTGGATAATGTTTTGAACATTTCCTATATTAAGAGTTGATCGGTTCAGGCACGTTATCTAAAAGCATAGACGTTCTAAATCAAACCACAGTTCTTAACGTACAGAACACACACAAGAGGAAGAGTTCAGAAATGAACGAATCCTTCTTGAAGTATTGTAGACTAGGTCATATCAATGCGACCCGACTAGCTGAAGTTACATATAGATGCATATTTAAATTAGTTTGAATTTACATCTTGTGAAACTTGCCGGTCATGTCACAGAGATAAGATGACCACAGCTCCGTTTATTGGAAATAGAGAAAGAGTTAGTGAACTCTTGGGATTGATACATGCTGATGTATGAAGGTCCCCTGTCTACACATGCCAGGACCGGTTCTTTGTACTTCATTACATTCACTGATGATCTCTCAAGATTCAGACATATGTTCATGTTGAAACACACGTCTGAAACTTTTTGAGATAATCACAGAATATAAGTTAGAAGTAGAGAACCAAAAACGGGTATAAATATTATGTCCTTTGATGAGATCAAGGAGGAGAATACTTGAGCACGGGATTCCTGGACTATTCTAAAGGAGAATGAGATTCTCTCTCAGCATTACTCCTCCGTATACACCACAGCACGTCGGTATATCGGGACGGAGCAATCACACCCTATATGATATGGTGTGCTCTATGATAAGTACTACTGAGTTTCCTATTTTCTTTTGGGAGTTATGCACTTGTGAAGCTGCATACCTATTGAATAGGGTTCCAATCAAATCAGTTGCCTACCACTTCATATGTGATATGGAATGGGAAGAGCCCATATCTTAAGTAAGTTAAGATTTGGGTTGTCCGGCCTATGTCTAAAAGCAAAATCCGGACAAGCTCGAGGCAAAGTCAGTTATGTGGAAGTTTGTTGGATATCCCAAGCATTCGCAAGAGAATATCTTCTACCAAACCGAGGAAAAAAAGATGTTTTGTTTCTCAGCATGCCACCTTTGTGAAAGGGAATTTCTTGTGAAGAAATTATTGGTCATGAGGTAGAACTGGAAAGAGTTCCAGCTATGCAAACTGCAGCTGATGATTTGGTAGAACCAAAGGATTCAATAGTTTCCAACGAACCCCAACCTCTCCGCCGATTTAGTAGGGTTCCTCACCCACCTGAGAGATACTTCGGTTTTCTCTATGACAGTGGGAGCGAGGATTGCATCATGAGATGATGACCCAACTAGTTTCGAGCTGGCCATCAGGAGTGGGACTCTGTAAGAATGGCTGGATGCTAAGCGATCTGAGATGGAATCCTTATACACCAACAAAGTATGGATTTTGGTTGCTTTATCTGAAGGGTTAAATCCCCATCAGGAGCAAGTATATCTTGAGAAGATTACTTGGTGTACATGGAAAAGTTGAGACTTTCAAAGCTATGCTTAAGTCCATCCAGATTCTACTTGCCACTGCTACATACCATGACTATGATATCTGGTGGTTGGGTGTCATGACTGCTTTTCTAAATGATGTTTTGGAAGAGAGCGTCTATAAGTACACAGCCAGAGGGCTTCGTACATAGTGGGAGCAGCGGAAACGTGTGCAGGTTGTTTTATGCGATAAAGCAGGCATCACGGAGTTGGAACGTCTGTTTTGATGTGATAGTCAAAGAGTTTGACTGCATCAAAATGGTAGATGAACCTTGTATATACAAAAAGGTAGTAGAGAGTATGGTGGTGATCCTCGTAGATTACGTGGATGACATACTCTTGATAGGGAAGGAGTTTCTTATGCTACGCTCGGTCAATCTCCGCTTATCACAAGGATTCTCCATATAGGATCAAAGTGATACCTCCTAAATCCTGGGTTTTGGATCTATGAGATAGATCTAATTGGATGTTAGGATACTCACTAGTTGTAGTGAGATGGTATCAATCGATCCTGGGGAGAATCACTGGAAAGGTTCCAGGGTGATAAGGACAACTGAATATCAGTCGCAGGAATTGTCTTTACCCTCAGTGGAGGGACGGTATATTGGAAGAGTTCCAAGCTAGATACCGTGACTTACTAGACGATTAAAGGCAAGATAGATCGTTACCAAGGATTCTACTAAAGAGGCCGTCTGGATATATATAAGTTCATGAGATGAACTTCGTTCCAACCATTGTGTGACAATGGAGTTATGGCTTTGGCCTAAGAACCCCCGTCCCATAAGAAATCCAGATATAATTCTTAGGCAGTATCACCTGATCATAGAGATGGTTGATCTCCAGGGAGATCGAGGTTAGGAGAGTAGACACAGAGGACAACAGCGCGGATCCACTCACAAAGGCCTTTTTCCCAGTAGAGACTTTTATGGGATGGTTGAGTATGAGATACTTCAACCACAGCTAATTGTTAGGTATACGATACCACAACAGATGGCCCTAGTGCAAGTGGGAGATTGTTAGTTATATGTATGCCCTAGAGGCCATTACTGTACATACGATGTATATTGTAGTGGATGCTTGGACATATATAGGGAGGACTTTCTTGCTCGACATGATAGTATGCTATCTGGTTGTATTTTATCTTAACATGTACTCTAATTGTCTCTATATTACATGTTGATAGAGCCCTTAGGATATGTACTCGACTACCAGGACTATGATGCAGATCATGCTAGTGGGGATAGTATAGTCGCCAAGTACATCCTTCAAATGTTCCTAGTCGAGGGTGTATCGAGACAGGGCATCGATACACCAGAGTAGACTAGCGTATACGCATCTTGACCCATATGATGGGCGATGGATGATCCCATATCCATCAGTGTTTGACATCAAGGATGGTGTTCGGGTGCTCAATGGAGACTGGGTACACTGGACGAACTCGCCGAGAACTCCCAGATGGTATTATAGCTCACGTCAGATGGCAGTTCTCTGGTGACACTGGTACAGGTTAGTCTGTAGACCCGAGATCGTCATAGAGTCTTATGTGATTCCCACTGTGCTTTGATTTCCATCATACCAAGTCCAAGAGGACGTGCAAAAAGGTGGCTTTTGGGTACAGTCCCGAATCATATGGAGGCAATGAGCGATAGGAGGGGATTCGTCTCTCCCGGTATAGGGAGTTGATGTTGCGCTGTGTTCGATTGGCTATAACTGGAAATCCCTGGCCAGGCTTGCTGAGATTTACTGGTAAGTGTTATCAGTAGTTTCTCGAACTGTTATAGACCTCATATCGACACGATTTATCAAGCTACTGGGGTCTGACGTTTACCACCCCTAGGCGAGATATGCGACATATCAGACGAAGAGACCGGACTGTACGGGAGTGTTACTGATTGGATTCGCAGGAGAATATACAGGCTAGCTTGTTGATCTTCTGATCGCTCAATACCTGGGTGGCTGTTACGTTTAGCTGACCGCTTACAGCTTGTGGGTGTTTGATATGATCATCACCTACTGCCGGCGTATTGACGATTCTTTAGAGTCCTACACAGAGGTTTCTTGGCTCAAGCAAAACGGAGTAGGAGCACATATATGATATGTGCGGGACCGAGAACAATACGTGTATGTGATACCGTATTAGATTCTCGCGATATGAGATATCGGCCGGGTATATGAGATATAGCCGGGTCATCGGATCAAGTGTTGATTCGATGAACTGATACAGATTATATTAGTCGGTTATATTCGATATAGCCGGATTGTCGGATCAAGTGTTGATTCGATAATTTAATATATAATTATATATTTGATATATTAAATTACATTAACTAATATAAGCTCACTAAAAGATTATTTTTCTCACTCGGGTAATACATTGATATATATGCGATATATGTTAAATGTATTATTTTATTTTGTTACAATAAATATTGTATATGTGATATATAATATTGTAACATATTAGGGTTATTAATGCAACATGATTAGTGGAGATTAAACATGATTAAGGTTTGATTTGGGTTAATTTTTCTAGAAACTTTTTGTTTTGTTTTTGCAAAGATATTTTCTAAAGATATTTTGTTATGATATTTGTTAACCCAACCCAACCCTTCAGTATGGTTCATTCTCTACATGGGTTAAGTTATCATACTTAACCCATGGTTGCATTTCTAACCACACATGGATTCATTATTCATCACAAAGTAATTCATCTTCTTCTTCCTCCTTACAAAACTTTCTAGCTTTGATTTTTGTGATGAAAATGAGTGAGATTAAGAAAATAAAAGAGAGCTAAATTCCTACTTCATCATCCTAATCTATCCTAACCATTCAGATTAGGGTGTTCACTTCATTTATAAGTGAGAGCTTGTGTTAATGAAATTTCAAGGTAGATTATCTTTGTTATCGAAGATCGGAAGCAAGCATACATCTCTCTCTTTGTGGAACCTCTCTAGAGTCCGGGTACATGATGATCGCAGCGAAGGGACCTCAACACGGAGCTTATGAAGCAAAGGGCCGGACTACAAAGGTTATAATTAATCCCAAACTCTTAGTGTTAAAGTGTTTAACATGCTTTGTTTCGTATAATCTCTAGCTAGTTTAAAGATCTTGGTTAGGGTTGTTCGGCACGTCTAAATTTTAAATCGGGTATGGTTGATATCTTATAGACCCTTGTGAGAGTGCCTAGTAATCCTACATGTATTGCAATGAAAATCGCGAAATTTTTTTTATGTCTTTGGTTTTTTTATAAATATTTTGCTTGTTATATATACTACACGAAAATCACGATAAATTCAAAATGCCCCAAAAAATTTGTTTTCTTTAAATTTTCAATATTTCACATTCTTTAGCATACGAAAATCGCAATTTTTCTGTTTTCTTCAATTTTTCAATATTTTGCATGCTTATAACACACGAAAATCATGAAATTTTCAAAATTATAAAAAAAAATTGTTTTCTTCTGTTTTTCAATATTTTGCTTCTTATGGTACACAAAATTTTTAAATTTTAAAAAAATCTTAATTTTTTTGTTTTCTTTGGTTTTAGAATTTTGTATGCTATTGTAGATTGTTATTTTACTTGCTATATAGAGCATAAAAATCGCAACATTTTCAAAAAAATCAAATTTTTTCTGTTTTCACATTTTACTTGTTATGACAGAGATAAATCGCAAAATTTTCAGGAAATATCAAAAAAATTCCCTGTTCTTCACTTTTTTAATTTTTTGCATGACATAGAATATGAAAATCGCATAATTTACAAAAATCTCAAAAAATAAATGTCATCTTCTTTTTTTCATTATTTTGCGTGTTATATAGCTCACGAAAATCATAAAATTTCCAAAAGCTCAAAATTTCATGTTTTTTTAGTTTTCCAATACGTTAATTGCTCATATTTTTGGATATTTCCGAGTACTGAAGAGACGAAAAATTATGTGGAATAAAATAAGATTAGGTCCACAATTGTTAACGGCCTACCGTTGCTTCTGGGTTCGAATTCCTGAGACAAAATTATGTATTAAAATAACATCGTTTAATTAGCTTCTTAGATCATTTTTTTTCTTTTATTAGGTAAGTGACACCCCCAATATTGATGAATTTGTTTCATTCTTTCAACTCTTAGAATCATTCTATGACAATGAAATCAAGGAATTTACATTACTTTCTAGCTTAAATTAGATATACTCATTAAATTTCTTCGGAAATACATGGGGGGAAAAACTATTCAGGGCTTCTAAATAAAATTCAATATAACACGCAATGTGGCATTAATTAAAACATTATATAGGTTGAAGAATTAGCGGAACTCCAAAGGAAGGCCTCATGGTGAGCATAATTTTAGGAGAGTGCAAGTACGATGGTGAGATAGACATCGAGTAGCTACGAAGAATGTGACTCAGCACAATCTTGTACTCCGTCACGGTCAGATTCTTCCCGACACATATCCTACCTCCGAATCCGAAGGGCAAGAACCCCATCCTATGCTTGCATCCTCCATAGATGCTTTCCTTGAATCTCTCTGGTTTGAATTCATTTACGTCGTCGCCCCAGAGCGATCTATCATGATGCATTCCTATGACGTCTACCCACATGTTGGTCCTTTTAGGGATGATGATGTTTCCGATGCAAACGTCTTCTCTCGCCTGCCTTTGAGAATTTGGGGACGGAGAGTATAGTCTTAGGACCTCATTGAACACCCACTCCATCTGAACAAAAATAAGAAAACTGTCGTTAGGGTTTCATTTATGAGCCTTAAAAAGTGGAAAACAAGGGAGCTCATGTGTAGATGGTGCCCGTCCGCCATTTCCATCTTTTTAATACCATGGCTTGCAACCAATCTCAGATACATTTATGCCTTAATTTATTGCATCATGTGTACATCACTACTTATAATTGTTCATTAATAAGAAAAGGGCAAGTTTCCAATCTTGTGAAGCATTTGGACATTCTTTTGTTCTAGCATGCGCACATAATTTGATTTAAAATGCTAAGATTTGAAAGTGATTTGACAAGTTGGGAAACCAACATGATTGTGATCGCACTCAAATATGAATGAATAATAATTGGCTTTGTCGGTTGAAACATATATAGTATGATTGGAAATCATTAATTCACATCATTATCACATAGCATGAGCAATGATTGCAGCATATGACGAGGATAGAGAGCCGCTAGCTAGTACAAACTAGCCTACACGGTACGGTTATAACCGTACAGGCTAAGCCTTCACGAACCGTACCACAAGAAGCCGACCGTATTCTATGGGTCAGTTTCCCTTAGAGGGGGATACGGTCGAAATCGTATCCCCTATAAGGGGTAAGGTTGAAACCGTACCATTGGCTAGTGAGCAGTGACTAGGATCAGTACTCTTGATCAATCTTATAATTTCAAAACCATTCCATAACTCATATAAAGCTTAGGTCGAGGCTAATGGCTTGATATATTCCCCTCTTAGTTTTGATTGCCTATAATTAGAGTGAAATCAAGTCTGTCAGTTTTGTATGATTGGTGATTTTTTTTGATGTTAGAGATCATTAATTAGTAGAACTTATTTAAAGAGTTCATACTACGGCTATATATAAAGAGGTTAATGAAGGAAATGTGCTGTAGGAGGGAATTTCCTCTTACGGCGTCGGAAAAATGCATCCTTCGTGATTTTTTTCGACGGTCGGCATACACCACCTCCATCTTTATCATCTAAGATGTGGATACACCAAATTTCATGTGATTATACCATTTTTTCACCGTTGATTTAGTTAGTGCAAAATTAATGGTTTACCGACAATAGAACTTTTTACATTGCTAATTCAACGGTGAAAAAATGGTAGAATCACATGAAATTTGGGGTATGCACATCTTAGACGATAACAATGATGATGATGGATGCCGATCGTCGGAAAAAATGGTGGAGGTTGTATTTTTTCGACGCCATAGAAGAAAATCCCCTCTTATGGCCTCTTTCCTCCATTATTTTCATATATATATATTTCACACACCAGAGATGGAGTCAATACTCACCAGTATTTTTTTAATTTGAATTTCAAAATAATTCACTAGTAGAGATGATTGTATAGTAATAACTATTTATTAAAGAAAATACTATATTTAATTTTTTTACGACACTGTCTGAGTCTACACTAGACCATCAAATTGAAATCAATTTGGAGATCCTCAAGTTTTGTGGTTATAATAGTAGAGATGTTTGATAGAAACTTGCGTAATTTAATATTCATGTTATTTAGTAAAATAAATTTTAACAACTTTGATGATATATCATTTTTCTACTATTCATTGCATTGCTGTTACATAGTAACTAGTAATTTTTTTTATGTACGGTGAACTGCGAGTAGTAATTATTCTTGGGTAATCTCTACCGTTATAATGCTAAAAGGGATGGTGATAATGCTCACAAGTGGTGTTTCCTCATATTACGACACGTGGCAAATGACGTGTTCTGAAGGCTATGGAGGTGGAATAAATGAGATGCATTAGGGGCATTCCTCAGGATCTCGTCTCCGAGAACGCATCCGACCTTTCATAAACCTCCCTAAGTACTTTCCACCTTCACCTAGCAAACAGCCAACAGCTCTTCTCCGTGCCATCTGACAGGCCGAGCTTCCTCGACCTCCTTGCTCTTCTCCGAGCCATATGACAGGCCGAGCTTCCTCGGTCTCCATGCTCGTCTCCGAGCCATCTAACAGGCCGAGCTTCTCGGTCTTCCTGCTCGTCTCCGAGCCATCTAACAGGCCAAGCTTCTTCGGCTTCCCTGACCAACCGAGAGCGTGGAACCCAAGCGCCCCCACAACGGCTCCGCATATCTCGTCAGGACGAGATATCGGCTTCCCCACGTTCCGCGTCCCACGCTAGCGCGTCCCCCCATTAATGGGCGTATCCCGCCATTAATGCGAGTATAACGCGGGGGCGTAACTGACGGCGATAATCTCGCGCCTGCTCGCTCCACGCGACCACTATATAAACCCCTCTCTTAAACGACTCAGGTAACTCGAACTGAACCCAATAAGTCACTACACTGTTCTTATTCTCCGGCACTAACTTAATCGTCGGAGGGTCCTACGGTGGTCTCCCATCCCGGGACTTCCCTTGCCGGCAGCTCGGCCTTAGCAACTTCCAACAACCCATTGAGATCCATACGTTCAACAATCTCCAAAACAAATCTCAGCCGCTAAAAACCGTTCACTACCAGATCGACGGAGGACAACATCTGAAAGATATCACAACCTCCATCAGATGGGTTTTAAGATTGAAAATTCAATTTCAACCACAATCTCACAAATGACTATACAGTTTTCTGGGCAAAAAATCGAAAATACATGATTAACCACTTTCCCATCCCCGCTAACTATTCTCCCACTCACTCGCCCACTCTCTCTCTCTCTAACAAAAGAATAATTGTCTTTCATTATAAAATTAATTGTTTACGTTTAAGAAATTAATCGTTTACGGTACGATGCATCGCAGGTATAAAACACTATTTATTTTAATAGTACAGTAAGGCCCAGAGGACGTTATAATTACTTGAGTAGTCATGTATAATTAGAAATTAATTGGCCCAACTTAATTTTGATGAGTGATAATGTTGCAGCATAATAAATTTTCTTTAATTTTCTTAAACAAAGTGTATCGGTTAGGATTTGGATATGCTTCTCTGATGGGATTCAGTAAATACATTTGCTGAATCCGATCCAGCCATCGATTTAAGATTCAGTTAATTTATGTCGTAAAATAAATAAACTGCGGAGCCCGGTATATTTCTCTCGAGTCCGGAAGCAATTGATGTGAGAAATATACCGGGCCACACAGTTTATTTGTTTTACGGTCAAGATTAACGGAATCTTAAATGAATGGCTGGATAGGATTCAACAGGTCTACTGTTTATTTGGTGACCCAAGATTAGAGATGAAGATAGGGTAAAAATTTGAAATAAAGAAAGGGCTGGGTAGTTGTGCATGCTGTTACCTTTGTTAGCTTGGTTAGCATTGTAGAATCAAAGGGTCTTCCCTTTGATACCTCCATGACCTCCTCTCTTAGTGTCTTCTGCCATTCTGGATACAAAGCCAGCAAGAACAAGGTCCATGTGAGAGCGAGTGCCGTGGTCTCATGGCCGCCGAAGAAAAAGGTCTTGCACTCATCGACTAGCTCTCTAGTAGTGAGCTTCCTCTCGAGCCCGGCAGTGGCTTCATTACTAGCTAGCAACATGCCGAGAAGATCACGACTATGATCACCGGTGTCTGCCTGTTCACCATTACTCCTTGTTCGAGAGTTGATAATCGACAGGAGAAGCCGGTCGATTTCCTCGCCGAGCTTCTTCGCCTCATGGGTTTGTTTTAGAAGCAAAAACTTGCTTAATGGTACCCCAACGAGCCGGTTTGAGTTGAAGAGCATCGTCTGCATGGCCTGTAACTTCTCGAACAGGAGCTTTCCGTCTTTATTGCTTATGCCGAATGTAACGTTCGCTATGATTTCTGCGGCATTTTGAGTGATGCTTTTCTCGATATTGATCTCGTTTTTTCCTTCAGACAGGTTGCAGTTCCAGTTTTCTAGCATTTTTGACGTTGTTTCTACCATCATCTCTATCATCTCCTGTGGTTAATTATAAGAAAAGTAAACCATATATTAGATTTAATTCTAGGCATGCAAAAAAAAAAAATTTATTTTAGGAAAATACTTACAGTCACATTAGACATGGAGAAAGCCGGTGCAATGATATGTCGATGATGAGACCAATCGTCGCCCTCAATCATCAGCAGTCCTTTTCCGAACATCGGTTTTCTATCGCGCTTGAACAAATTGGGTTTGCCCCACTTTTTGCCTAGTGATCCTGAAGTAACATGCCTGAGGAATTCCGGATCAGCCATGTACAAGAATGGTTCTGTCCCAAGCCAGTATATGAAAACCTTACCTGCATATCCATATAAATACCATCAATTTAAAGCCATGATCTCCCCGCGCGTCTTTCGAACGTTCAATCTAATTTTTAAAAAAATTTAAAAAATGGACATTATTGGAATAGGCAGGCACGCGCGTCTTGTTATGAAAATACTGGTTATCATATATATATATATTTTGACATGATCACAAGTAAATTGGGTTCAGATAGAATTGAATGGCTGCAGGTTTTATTTAGCTTACGTACCATAGGTTTTCCTCCACAAAGAAAAGTAAGGAAATACTATAGAATGAATGTCATGGGTTATGGAGTTCGAGGAAGTTGAAGAAGTTGCAATATTCCCTCTCTCGCTCATGATTTCCTTCAAGTTTCCTAGTGGAAACAAAGGTGGAGGGCCATTCAAGCCATTCCTTTGCAGCTTATGCTTCATCCTCAAAGGAAGAAGCCAGCATATGGAAATCGTGCCGGAGAGAAGGAAGAGAAGAGAAACTCCCAATACCATGCTCATAGCTTCAATGGATAGAAGGAAACCCATTATGTAAGCAGCCATTAATTGAAACAATATATGTTGTATCTAAGCTATGTATGAAAGAGGCTCTTAATTCCCTCTATATTTATAGTGGAGGGTGTGTAGGCCTCATGTTGTCTTGTTCAATAGCTTCCTAGGGTTGAAGCTTTGACCTTGGAAAAAGCACAACTTTCTTATGGTTTTGCAACCAATTTAAAAATGTACCCAATTTACACCTTTTCACAAGATATTGAATGTGACCTATGAGAGTACACGAGGTTGAATAATTTTGTAGCGGGATATTTTGACATATATCTAGAAATAATTTGACCAACTTTTCCTCTTAGAAATTAATCATCATCAACTCATAGTCACTTTCTTGGCAATAAAGATATTGTGTTATGATAAGTGCTAACTTCAACAAAATTTACTTAATTATTTAAAATGAGTTATGCAAGAAAGGATATATATATATATATATATATATATATATATATTCTGGTCAAGTTTGGCAACATATTTGGACCTAAAGTTTTGGTGCAAATTGAAAATTGGCATTCAAGTTATTAAACCATTTTAAATTGAAATAACAATGTGTGTAATATTTCAAGTTACGCCGCTGACATGTTTAGAAAGCAAAAGAGATTGAATAATTTTATTTTTTGTCATATGAAACATATAGGCTTTTATAAGATACTTTAACATTTGTTTATTTCTTCTTCTTTTTTCTTACATAAATAAATCCTTCTCTTGGCTAAAATCCCTCATTATTTCACGTTAATTTGACCTTTAAAAACTCTCCACTCAATATACTCTTAAGTGTTTATCACTAATTAATCATTAATCAATTAATTATTGATTAGCTCTTATGTAGTGGACGGCAGCGTACTCGGTATAATGCAAAACAGGAAAAGGATGCAGTAAAAAGCTGCCAAGTAAAAGGAGATGTCACATGTAATACACGTGGCAGATTTTGATTGCGCTAATCTGACGTTGTGTGTTTGACTTTAAACTAACAGTTTGTGGGCGGAGCACATTTAATGCGCAAAAGAAGCCTCAGCCGCCTCGTAGTCCGCGTTTAGGTGAGCTAAAAACAGAGATTCCTTGCCCATCTCTGACTATCTTTCGTTTCCTCTATTTTCATGTCGTTATATTTTTTAAAGCCTTACTTTAAAAAAGTCTTTTTTTTTCCTGTTAACCTCTTCATACTTGAATATTTTTCTCTATCCCTCTATAGTTAGTATTTACCTGCGGCCTCCTGTACTTATAAGTTACTCCTGCAGCCCCCTACTTCACTTTAAAAAATTATTCCTCCGGCCCCGCCGCCGTCCGCGCCGCCGCCGCTTTCTTTCTTCCTCTCTTCAACACCGCCAACACCACCACCATCTGCTTCCTTCTCTTTTTCTTCAATCCATCAACACCAACTTCTTCTTCCTCCTCCTCCTCTTCAACACCGCCGCCGCCGCCATCATACCAGATCTAGAGGATGAATAACGTCAGACCCCCTAATAACCCGATAAGTCATGTCAGTCTCAAACTTATCATCTACCGAGAAACTATTGATCTACAATCAGTAAATCTCATACACCATGTACAGAAATTTATGGTGATAGCCAACCGAACACAGTGTTACTTCGACTCTCTATACCGGGAGGGAGACGAATCGCTAACGATCGCTCACTGCCTCAATGTGGTTCGAGACTGTACCCAACTAAAATCTGTTTGCACGACTCAGTAAAGCAATGGTAGGGTAACAATCTAAGTACAGTGAGATCTCATACGAGACAAATGACGAATACAGGTAAACAGACTACCGTATTCATGTCGCTTGAGAACTGCTATCCGACGATAGGTATAGTACCATCTAAAAGTTCTCGGTGAGTCTGTCCTATGTACTCACCTCCAACGAGCACATGCATACAATTTTAGGTGCAACACACCAATGGCTATAAGACCTGCTACCGCCCGTCGTCAGGGTCTAGAAACGTATACACTAGTCTACTCCGGAATATCGATGCACAGTCTCGATACTCCCATGACCAGAGGCATTTAAGGATATACCTATAGACTGTCAAGCTCTCACAAGTATGATCGCCATCATAACTATGGTAGTCAAGCAAAATTTTTATGGGTTTTATCATTATGTATTAGCGACACGTAATAACACATATACACATACATGATAAAGAAAAACCAGATAGCATACTACCATATCGAGTAAGATTGTTTTATCTGTACAGGTCCTTCGATAATTATCATAATCGCCTACTTTCGATTACCATAATTGCCTTGATGGCAATATAGGCAACATTGTTAAGTTATTGCAGAGTGAATTTCGTTTCTCACTATATAATAATAATAATAATAATAATAATAATAATAATCAATAAAACAAAAATAAATTAATAAAAATAAGGAAAAATAATAATAAAATGAAAATGAAACGTGAACGGATAAACAAAATAAAATGAGATGAACCTGTTTGCATTTATTTTCAAACCCATCCATTCCAAATTGAGTTCACATGATTCGCACAACCAACTAATCGGAAGTTCTCTCGCCTCAGAGCGAGGGGTAATTAACGACAGGTTTGTCCACGGCCGTCGGATACCAGGATCCCCATATTCAATGAACCCCCGCTTACCCTAAACAGGAAGAATCTGTACAGTGTTCGATAAGTGAGCACATTTTTATGTCAAATGGGATGGCGAAAAACACTCTATAAGATAGCTGATAATAGAAGAATTGGGTGTTATAAAGCATATCCTTCGTTCACATATACTTTAATAAAGAATTTAGTGTGGCGGAGGTTGCCTGCTGCTAATTAGCTGCAGGCAGCCCTTAAAACCTACGAGGGTGGCCCCCCAACATAAACTCCAAGCCCACCCTTTTGTTTAGTCCCAATTTGCTGCTAATCGCAGTTGTCTAGCTGCGGTTGAGCACAGCTGCATATAGCTCTTTACAAAACACTCTCATTTTATTGGCTATCAATATAATATAAATATGAGAAAACGGAATTCGACACTATAGAAGGGAATTTCCTCCTATGACATCGAAACAAGTCAAACCTCCACCAATTTTTTTAACGATCGGTATCCATCATCTTCATTTTTATTGTGCAAAATGTAGATATACCAAATTTGATAAGAATCCAACATCTATTCACTGTTGATATAGTGTGTACAAAATTATCGGTTTTCCGATAGTATAACATTTTTACTATTTTTACATAATAAAATTAACGGGGAATATTGGATTCATATCAAATTTGGAGTATCCACATCTTGCATGATAAAGATGAAGACGGTGGATGCCGAACGTCAAAAAAATTGGTAGAGGTTTGACTTTTTTGACGACATAGGAGAAAATTCTCTCTTACAGCACCTGAGATTTCGTTTTCTCTATAATAAAGATATATAAAATAATATTTCTTCGAATATTCCCTTATCAAGCTTAGACTTTACATTTTACTGGAAAAACCGTTATCTAGCCCCTATATAATTCTTTTACTGCATCTGAATCACGGAAAAAAATTTATTAGCTCCCGTCTTAATATTTATCACTTTTTAATCACTGACAGCTAAGCTTAAATTGTGGAAAAATTCTGATAGGTCCCATCTCCAAAACTATCTTTTTATTTTTTTTTTCCTCGCCACTTGTGTTCTACCGGCAAAAATGAAAATTCTACCGTCAAAAGTGAAAAAAATTATGATATATCTGGGATATAGCATGTAAAATATTAATTTTTTAAAAAAAATTTAGAGTTAAAAATTTCGTGACTTCCGTTTAATATAACAAATAAATATAGAAAGACCAAAGAAAACAAAAGCAAATTCGCTATTTTCATGTAGTATACCATGTAAAATATTAAAATTTTAAGAGAAAACAGAAAAATTGAGATTTTTTTTATAATTTCATGATTTTCATGTCCATATAATTTGCATAATAACGGATGATAAATTTTTGAAAATTTTGTTAATTTTAATGCTATTATATATAAAATATTTTTAAAAATGAAAAATATTAAGATTTCTGAAAATTTTGCGATTTTCGTTTGCGTATTGAAAATAAAATATATTTAAAACCGAAAAACAGAAAATTCTTAAGATTTTGAAGATTTTACAATTTTCATATGCTATAACAAATGAAATATTGAAAACCAAAGAAAATACAAATTTCAAGATTTTTGAAAATTTCGCAAATTTCGTGTATTGCATACAAAATATTGGAAATTTGAAGAAAACAAGAAACTTTGGGATTTTTAGAAATTTCATAATTTCGTGTGTTGTCGGGTTACTGGTCTGTAACATTTCAGAAAAATAAAATATTATTTTTGGGGAATTTAATATTAAAATAATATATTTCGCAAATACTATTCGATTTGCGGAATGAGTTTTCGCAAAATGGTATAATTATATACCAATATTTGGAATATAAGTAGAGATTAAAATGATTTATTTATTATAAAGATATTTATCGGATTTTGGCATTATTATAATTAATTATATGCTAATTTAAAGTAAACTTGATTAGTGCACTACTAATCACGATTAAACTATTTTTATATTTTCCATGGTTAGTGCACCATATCATGTTGCATTTTATTACATGTTATTTCATTTGTATTTTGTGATTTATTTGTGAGAGGGAAAAAATAAAAGAAAAGAGATGGCATGATTAAGGGGGGAGAGAGAGGGGGGGGGACTCAATGATGATGGCATGAGCCATGCCATGAGAGAGTGAGGGATGGCTCCCATCCTCCACCACCCTTCATTATTTTCTTCACTTAACATCTTCAACTCCTTCTTCTTTAACTCATCCTCCAACTTTTCTACCCCACGGCAATCACCCTAAAACCATCTTAAAACCCCACACATTCTTCACAAAAGTTAATCTCCAACTCATCCTATACCCTATAGTGGAACCGACTTTGGATTTCGAGCACTTGGAGCATCTAGAGTTTTTCTTGAGTTGCTCCCATGAGATATAATTCTCACTTCCCATCTTGTAATTAGTTTCTTTACCTCCTAATTTAGTTTAGTGTTCGATTTAGCACGTTTAGTGATCTTAGAATTTTCTAAATTGAGGTTTAGTAGGTGATTTGAATTGTAAAGATGCAAGTGAGGTTTATGTAAGTCTACGGTAGCGCCCCGGCCGTCTTTCAGACGCCAAATGTGGAACAAAAACTTATTACAACTGGCGCTATCGCATACTATATCCCAGGATCTGCCATTATCGCTAAACTAACAAACTACAAAGTGGGTAGAAATGTTATACCGAACGATCCGGGTCCTTCAGTCTTCAACCATCATCCCACGCTTTGTTGCGGTTGCTCCGATCTCCTCGATCTCCGGTCTCGTCGTCCAGGTGGCACCACGTCGACCGATCTTTAAACGGGCTCCCGCCTCTGAACCGAGGCAACTCTGCCACGACCCGAAATAGCCCGTGACTGGCACTTGAATCATATGAAGTCTATAGGACCCCATCTGATCCAAGTAAGCCAAAAGCCTAGAAATCTAAAACCTTTTTAAGTAATAAATAAGGGAAAACTAGTTTGAAGAAGTAGGGAAAATAGCTCTTAAAAGTGAAGAGGACATGTTTTAAAATCAAAGTTTTTAAATTAACTAAGCCGAATATGCATTTTAAAAATCACATGTCTTTTCTGAAAATTTCGGCAGGGTTTCCTTTGTAAATACTGGTCCCGAACGGGGTACAACATAAATAATATGTATGAAATGATAAAATGTATCCCCAAGCGGGAGCTAGCTCTTCGTCAATCGACGGGCACAACCAGGCAAGCAATATGATATACAACGCCGAAGGGGCGAGGTTCAAAACTCAAAGAAAACTCAACAGCATGAAAACCGATATACTACAAGGCGCGACTCTAAGGTCAAAATAATACATCACTAGTGTCTAAGTCTGAAACAATATACAAGTTTTTGGTTGATGGAATTTTCTAGATACAATGAATAATACATAACAAGGGTGGTTCTGATGCAAAGAACCCACCTACCAAGCAAATCACCCGCAAAGGAAAGAAATGTGCCGGAAATGCCGCTATGGAACCTGTACGGCAAAACCTGCAAGAATTGTGGCACAACGGGGGTGAGTTGCCAACTCGTAAATAGAAAAATATCTACAAGCAGAAATCGAATGCATGACATAATCCTAGGTCAAACAATCAGATATAATATAATCCTCAAGGGGTAAGTCTGAAGCATGATAAGATGGCAATGTAACATCTAAACATGTAGGTAGTGCCAAGTACTCGTGCCAATACCTCAGGTAATAACATGTCATAATATAATGTATGTCTGCATGAAGTAAATATGATGAAGTATCAAAATGGATATCAATACACATATATTAGCGTCCCATTCCACTAATATTGGTGTAAGGGTATATATAACAGCGCGCTCATACCCTGTTAGATATACATATGAAGTATGACCAATGTAATCAAGTCTGCATGTGATCAAGGTCTGTATAAACGTGGATCCCGTCCACCCGCCACCCAATGACAATAAGCATCAAGCATGTAAATGTGAGGATATAATCAAAAATCATGGAAAAACATCATGAAACCCGTGCCGAGCATCGGCACGTAAATCCTCATATATCGAGCATCCGTCATTCCGGGTCAGCCCACGGGCTCCGTCTGCGGTATCGGCCCTCGGCCCCAGCAGTACGCCCATATCCATCTATCGACTCTGGTCAGTATCCTCCGGATAACTGCCAGGTCCAACCAATCACCGGTAGATAGTAATCCCTCTGCCAGGCTCACCGTCTACTGAACAGCGATCCGTTCTCACCCCGGGTACCAAACCGGGTCCACCATGTACCCGCAATCGGCCTCATCCGCCTCCTCGAATCGGGTTTCACATATCACTCTAGCACCGAGAAAACACATGGTGGACGCACCGAAATATCATATCAAGGGTAACCGGGTTTTTAAAACAATCACATATTTTCTTTCGAAATATCCTCGGTTCCCAAATCCAGAAATATCATGGAAACAACATATCTCAATGCGTATAATCAAAAGCATGATATATGCGTCATGTAAAAGAAATGTAAGCACATCTGTCTATCATGAAACCTGGAATAGTAATATACACCTATTGAGAGAAACCACCCTTTTAAAATGAATCAGTTTTAAAGAGTATCTTGCGGTTTCCAAATCTAGAAATATCATCTATGTATGTGTACAAATATGAGTGTACGACAGGTAGGTGCACAAGTATGAGTGTACAGTAAGTATGTGCACAAGTATAAGTGTACGATAAGTATATGTACAAGTATGCCATGCAAGGGTCATATCCTGAATGCAACAGTACTACAGTGTAGTGATATGGCAATTATCGATGATGAAGTGTGTGAGCCGGCAAACAGTGTACGTGGAACATATGCATCATCGATAATTGTGCTGGTGTCCTAACAGCATGATGGTAATATAGCAATAACACATGAAATGCAATGCGAATAGCAATGGAAATGCGGAATCGAATAAATCAACGCAACAGTGAAGAGTCTACCTCAATATGTATATGTCATGCAATTGTGCCATTTGAAATAAGACAAATCGGGGTTTTTAGTAAAATAAGGGCTACGGTGTTTTTAAGAAGGGTACGTCTTTTGAAAATACCCGTAGAATCCCTTTGCTTGTTTTTAAGATATTCCCGATTCGTCAGTTTTTAAAATGGGTATAACTCGGGTCTAGTCTAACACCTCCTATGCAAACTACAGGTCTAAATATCAAGTCAATCGGAGGGGTATGGAAACCACCTAAATCTGAGTCGATATATATGTAAATATAAATATAATAGTCGGTGATCCTGCCTCAATAGTATCGTGTACGATACCGTATATCATCTGACATCCTCGAGTCATGAGTGCGGATCAATCATCAAAAATACAGCTCGTACGGTAAGTCGTCGTACGGCATCCCAGTAGCTGGGTACGGGTCAATATCATATTTTTCTCATCACATATCCGGTATCATTATCATCATGTCACATAATCTGGGGTACTGATATGAGTCTAGTACAAATCGATACCATTATCTAAGTAAGAGTGCGTGTGGGAAACACACGTCCAAAGGCCCGCTAAAATCATATATCGTATCCCAAATACGAATCACATCACATCACCGATATCACGGCACTATGCCCAATCCCATCGACTCATCTCCAATGTCCTCCAATATCCTCATCATCACAGTATAACATAGCAAATATGCACGTGTGTGCGTGTGGGTGAAAACCTATTCTAGATTCGCGACTAGGAACAACACTAGTTCTTCTAACCCTAATCTATGCACAGCACACCTAACACATCCTAAACAACCAAGTCACACATAATCTATCGTGTGTATATATATATATATATATATATATATAAGTATAGTATATATGGTACACTAGACATCGGACTGCGGGGGTGCTATACGCCATCCACCCGACTTCTCCCCGTAGATATAAATCTACTCACCTTGCTTATGCGTGCCGATGCCGATATCGCCATTTGCATCTCCAATGCCTCGACGCCACGTGGGGTACCTACAAGGATATCACACGCTAAAACACGTGAAAACCATGTCGGAAACCAAGACGGTACACGCTATGCTCATAGGTAAAAACCTGTAACCTCGCATGCAAACACAGCCAATAACCCTCTGCCGTTGGCGTTCAAACGCCACCCGACAGAAACGAATCATCGAATACCACAAATCCATGCTAAACAAGTCGTAAATCATACGCCAACTCAAGAAAATCAACCCAGATTTTACCCTGTTTGGAATCAGACAAAATTGGACATGCCAGGGGTCAAGTTTACAGGAAATAGGGCCATGCATGAAAAACGAGGCAGTTCCCTCCTGCTCTGGCCGCAAATTTTAATCTGCGGCCATAAAAAGGTGGTTGGGGCTAGGGCTTTGGGTGTTGGTTTCTGTTTGCCTGCACAACTCACTGCCAACTCAAAATTATTTTAGGAGGTCCCGGGTGATAGCAGATCCTAGAAAGGTCAAAAAGTCGACTAAATCGCTAAATTATGCCGATTCTAAACTTTAAGGTATTTTACTGGAAATCTGGGGTAATCTTTGTTAAACTGGTCTTCACAGCACCTAGTAAGGCTATACTAACATTCAAAACCATCACTTGGCCAAAGCTCACTCAAATCACCTAAAACTAGCACTAGATCACAGTAATAACACTAAATTTCAGCTAAATAACCATGATCAATCAAGAAAGGAGTTGGGTTGCAAGATTATACCTCAAGGATCCTAGGATATAGGAGAAGAAGAGGAGAAGAAGGAGGAGAATGGTCTGTTGCTGCTGCTGAGCTGCTTCTGTAGCTGCAGTGTGCTGTTCTGCTGACGCTGAAGCTGTTTTTTTTTAACAGCTGCTGTGTTGTTGTTGCCTTGGCTGCTGCTGCCTTTTTCTTTTCTTTCTTCTCTTTATTTTTTTCTTGTGTTGCAGGAGCAGCTGCAGCTGATGGAGGGGGGGTATGGTATATGTTGTTGTTGTTGTTGTGGTTGAGTGTGAGAGTGAGAGATGTGAGTGAGAGGGATGTGAGCGAGAAAGAGTTTGAAAGACAAGTAAAAAGTTTGAAGTGAGATGGGGTGTGACATTAACTTTAATCCTCCTCTCTTTCTTTCCTCTTGAATGCTAGCACACACAAGCCATCATGGCTCACTCTCTCCCTACACAAGTCAAACCTAACCCTAATCACCCTTAAACAAGGCCAAACCCTTAGTAAAACTAATTAACCTAACCAAATGGTTCAATCCACCATGATCATCAAGAATCCAAAACATGAAACAAGTGTAACAAGTGTGGAAAATATTATGTGCACATTTTTGCACAAAAAACCAAAAATCCAATTAGCGATTTTTAATCGCGATTAACACTAAAATAGCATATACTTAACCATAAAACTTAAAAATGACATATTTCCACAAAATAACCTATTTTAGAATTTCCATAATTTTTTCCCCATTTATCGGTATTTAATTATACCAAAATATTAAAATATTCATTTAAAAAATAATATTAAATTATGAAACTTCCCAAAAATAATTTTTTTTTTGAAATGTTACAGTCTTCCCCCCTTAAAGAAATTCGGTCCCCGAATTTAAATTCAAACCCCCAAATTCTAAAACATTTCAATAAAATGTCCAAGTCAACGGGGCTCCGAAATCATCAATACAAAAAAGGCATCATAGCGCAATACATGCGCATGAGTAACGAGCAGATAACTCGAAATCAAAACTCCGTCAAGCATCCCGTAATCATCGGAGTCAAGGTGGAAACACGAATACCAAATCCAAACCAAAACCGATATGCTATAAATCGGAACTATATATGTAAATATATGAAGGAAATGCATGCCAAAATTCTTTAAAGTCGATGTGCAATGCGCATAGCACTGCACAGTGGCGGACGTCTCAATAAGAAAATAGCCATATACGTATATATCTTTTGTTTAATATGCACGTTCCGCCGTTTTGAAAACAATTTAAAAGGGTTCCTTGTTTAAACGTTTCGTGTCATATCGAACACGTATGTAACTAATGAGACTATAGCTCGCTTTTCGGAAATCCCTTCAATAACTATCAATGCATGCCAAATATATTCAGGTACTGTCATCTGACTAGTCCTGCTCAGTATGAAAACAAATCGCAATATCATAAAAACGTACCGCTCCATAGAAATCAATCCAAAAGTGCATATGAAAACCCTGTGCGTCCGGTGCGCACAGAAATCAAAATCCATACATGTGCAAAGCAGGTGCACAAAACGACATCAAGGTGCAACGGGTGTGCACACAACATCAGTCACAGGCAACGTGTGTGCCTGACAGCAAAATCAGGTGCATCTGACATGCACGAAAGAAATCTCGATTTAGTGCATCTGGTGTGCACCAAATTGCATCTCATAACATGCGCCCGACATACGCTAAAAATCCAAATCCGGTGCATCAAGTGCACAAAACAAATATCGAGCATCACCATCGAAATCGAAGTCCAGTGTATCTAAGTGCACAAAATACGAATCATGGCACTGCAAGCATGTGTGAACTATACCGAGTGCAGAAACCAAATCGTGTGCGTATGTATGCACAAAATCAACTCAACTGTGTCAAAACCAATAAAATCAGGAATACGAGAAATCAAGGCACGAAAACGATATCAAGTGCAACAACTGTGCGAAAATCGTAAATACTCAGTAAGTGCCACCATGGTGCATGAAAACAAATATCATGAAACTCAGGCATCAAGACTAAATCATGCAAACAGAATGCCCAAAATACCGAAATCCAAGATGACGGATACGTGATAATCGAATCACAAAATCACAAATCATAAATACCGTCGTCAGTAGTCCCTCCTTCAATGTCGAGAAGGTGTCGGTGCATCCAATGCTAGCAGCGCAAGATATCTACTTGCCTCTTACTCACGGTCTGGCGTCCTCTGTCTCTGCGTCCTTATCTTCTCTGTGGATTACCAATCTCACAATCAGTCGGCTCATCGACCCTGTCAGGTGTGCTAACGGGGACGATTCCGTTTTGGCACTTCTCTGGTCATCTCTCGGTCAATCCTCATGACCACTCGTAAAGCAGCATGTCACTGGCGTCTGCCTCTGGCTCTCTGAATGCACATCACACATCTGTTCCTGATGCAAATCTTATTGCGGCAGTGTCCTGGAAGGAATCCCGCTCAAGGTCTCTTCCGACCTTGCCTATGCCGAACTGTACGGAGGCTGGTACTCTTGCATAATCTCTTCTCGCTCAATGGACATCTGTGTCCTCAGCACAGCATTTCCTCGGACACTGGACGTATCCCAGTGCCTCTGTAAGCATATCAGGTCTCTCGCCTCGGCGGAAAGTAATGACAGCTCGTCAGCGTCTCGCATGAACCTCTGGTTCCACTTGTCCTTATCGTCGTCCACTATGACGTCACACCAAGCTATCTACGCACTGCACTGTTCTCGGCCACGGTCAATCCGAAGTCTCTCGCACGGAATTGAAATCGTGTACTCTGTAGCTTCATCATCTTGTAGAAGATGTCTGGCCGAACAGGTCTTCGGGAACGCGTCCCAACCATCGGAGGAATACTCAACACTCGTCCGTCCTTGATCAACTCACAACGCATCTGGGTGAGGTTTTTTATCCGAACCTGGTCAACTATCTCGTCGACGATGCCGAACTTGGCCTGCTGGGTGTGCGCAATATGACCATCCCTGGGTCCAGGTCTTCTCGTATAGTATTCCAAAAAGGTCCTGTCGAGCTCTCTCTCAAATCTCATTTCCGCCGAATTGCCCGTAAGTTATTGTCTTTTCTATATCAGTTTCTTGTTTCGGAACGATAGCATACTCCTCCCAACTCCTTCTGGAAGGTATATCCATATACTACGCCTCTGCATGCGTATCGCATCTCTGATGTCAGCGGTGTGGAACGTCACCTCGTCGAATTCTCGTGTGAACTCTTCACTTCACTCTGCTTCAATGTCGACTGATTTAGACTCGTCTCATCGTGGCTGCATGGACTGCGCTCCAACGGCTATACTCGTATCTGGAGTCTCCCAAGCCGTGTGTCCCATCACATGATATCCGAATGATGTCGACCCATCCGATCGACTCGTCAGAACCTCATAACCCCCCAAGAGATCAACATCTTGGGTACAGTTTAATAGTATCGAGTACATACCATAGCATCGGTGGTCCAGCCGTAGAAGGGCAAACCCAAGCCTCACTAATGGCGTCGCGGAACTGCCGCAAACCCTAAGGTTCAAAGGCTTTCACACGGTCATTATGTCGAGTTAGGGTTTCATTCTTCTA